>JAOEGL010000005.1:10905000-13553750 GCA_034509955.1 Urosaurus nigricauda
AAGATAAAAAGCACATCACATTCAAAACACTCTTCTACCACATAATTTACTTTATCTAAGACCCAAAGCTCTGCCTGAATAAAAGGTCTTTGCCTCCTGGCAGAAAGAGAGCAGAGCGGGAGTCCACTGAACCTCCTGTATTCTACAAGCTGGGAGCCGCCACCAAGAAGGCTCTTTCCCATGTCCTCACCAAACATGCCTGTGATAGTGAAGGGACTGAAAGAAGGTGTTCCCCCAAAGTTCTTCAAATTCAGGGCTTGTATAGGGAAATACAGTCTTTCAGTAATCTGGATCCAAGCCATTTGGGGCTTTAAAGGTCATAACCAGCGTGTTGAATTCAAAGGTTTCACTGTAGCTATGCACATGAAGAAAATAGCTTTCCATGTCCACAATGAGTGGCTGAAAAGAAAACATCCTCTATTTCTTTAAAAGAAGGACAACAGCAGGAATTTTGCCTCGGCAGCTTTGTTGCCAAGCGTAATCCCCTTGTTAATTAAAACACCCAGCCTCGAAAGCCCTTTCAGAAACCAGGCTTGTGATGGAAATGCCAACCAAACAGACCCTGCACTGCAATAATGCCACTGGCAGCTCCAGAGCATAAGTGCAAAATGGCAAAAGCCTGTTGGCAACCCTCTGTGGAAGCAATTGAAATATTTGCTTGGTGCCATCTCTCCTTGTTAATTGCTGTGTGGCAAGCGGTCCCCTTGCAAGCTCTTTATCTTTCTGCTCCAGGAGCATTGCTTGTCTCCACAATCGTTTGTGAGGCTCAGTTGTTTGGGCTGCCAAAATCCAAATGACAAGGCCTTCGAGAAGAGGAAGGAGTGGCTTCCCTACCTCTTCTCCAGCAATGGCATCTGGATTTTTGTTTGGCTTCTCCTCCAGCTTCTTGGCGGTCTTTGTCCTTGGCTCTGATGGGAGAAGGAAACAGCTTGCGTGCTTCATCTTTGTAAAACCTCATCACTGCTGCTGCTAAGATTTTGTTTCAGGATTACCAGAACCCATCCTAGCTTAATATTTTATTAACACACTTATTTCATGTGAAACAGGAATGATGTGAAGATCATAAATGCTTGCAATTAAGATGTTTAAGATTACTTGTATTAAGGTTCCATTTCACTGCCCCCCTCCCGGATTTGATTCTTACTGAAAATGTATGAATTGAGGCAGATAATCTTGTTGATACCCACAAGTGGGTATATGTTTCTGACAATAAATTAAATATTTTTTTAAAAGATAGAATTAGAATTATAGCAATGGATGGGATTCAGTGACTCACAAAAAAATACCACATGCATTTTTTTTAAAGTAGGTTGTTTAACAGTGAAAGATTCTTTGAAAACTCAAAAGGAAAAGCCATACAAGTGTCTAACTATATAGTATAACAGAGCATGTCTTACAAGGCTGCTGCTCCAAAGTGTTATAAAAAGGGGGACTCAGAATCCAATGCAAGCAAAAATGTAGCAGGAAACGTCAAAGGGAAAGCTGCTGTCTCCTTTCTCTGTGACCCTTAGGATAGGCTCCAAGAACAGAAATAAGTCCAGCTATTTCTAAGAACAGTAAGGCCTAAATATCCTAAAGACACCAGATCCTGGCTGATCTTGAAAGTTAAACAGGGTCAGCCTTGGTTAGTAGGGGAAGGGAGACCACTAATGAATACCAGGTGCTGTAGGCTTTATTTCAGAGGAAGGAACTGGCAAAACCACTTCTGAGCATTCCTTGCCTAAGAAAACTGAAATTTATGGCATTGCTTAAGTCAGCCAGTGACTTGAAAGCACATATATACACACATATCTTTGAGAACAGGGTTCTCACATGGTTGTGAAAACTGGACAGTGAAAAAAAAACATGACAGGTAGAAAATCAATGCATTGGAAATGTGATGGAGGAGAGTTCTGTGGATACTGTGGGCTGCCAAAAAGACAAATAAATGCATCCAAGAGCAGATCAAGCCTGAATTCTCCTTAGAAGCCAAAATGACTAAAGTGAGTCTATTCTACTTTGATATATCATCAGACAACATGAATCATTTCTTAAAAGACACAAAATAATGTCAGTTAAAGAGGAGGACTTTGCAAGATCTTAGCAAGACTACTACCGGGTAGTAACAAGGTGACTTCATGTCTTTTATTATTGTTAGCTGCTGCGATCTGCTTGGAGAGGTGGGACACAAATAAATGTTGTTGTTATTATTATTATTTTTGTTGTTGTTGTAGAACTCTCATTCACCGTAGGTTAAAGTTGACATGACAGCAATTAACAACAACAGTGAAAACAGGGTGAGGTATACCCCATACCTACTGCATCTTTCTTGAAGGCCCCCAACCATATTACACTATATTACAACTTGTAATTACTTGTTGCAATATTACAACTTGTTGTTCATCTCTAATTTGTAGAGCAAAAACTGTAATATCTAGCTTGGTCCTATGTTGTTATAGTGCAGTGGGGTGGTGACTTCCGTCTGATTGGGACAGTGAATCTGCTCCAGACTTTAGACTGAAATTCAAAGGAGTTATCAAGGGTGTTGTTGTTATTTTGTGCCTTCAGGTTCTTTCTGATTTATGGCGATCCTAATGCAAACCTATCGTTTGGTTTCATTTGCAAGATTTGTTCAGAAGAGATTTGCCTTTGCCCTCCTCTTAGCCTGAGAGAGTGTGACTTGGTCAGCATCACCCACTGAGTTTCCATAGTTTAGCAGGGATGTGATCCATAGTCTTTCTCGTCCAACACTCAAACCACCACACCATGATGACCATCTCAGGGTGCTGTATCCTACCTACAAATAGGTCTAGCAATTCAAATGGCTCCTTTAAAATTCAAGGTTAAAATCCAGAGCAAATTTACCCACAATTGACATGGGAGATAGCAATCAACACTGGTAGGGTGAACTGAAAAAGAGTGGCATCAGAAATGCAACACCCTCAAACATTAGTATTTTTTAAAGCTTCTTCCAATGACAGCAGTATACTTAACCACTCATGCCCAGTCTTTGCCTATTACCTAAGAAGATCCAGGCCTCCTCGAACAAACTAAGTTCTCCAACACTGTGGCCTTGCTCAGCTGCAGTGACATAACATAGACTTCATATTTCCTTTGGGCATATTCATGCTGCCTAATATAAAATATAAAATGAAAATTAGATTGATCATCTCTAGCATGGCTTGTGATAGTATCAGAACCTGCACCTTTTCAGAGTTCAGTAATCCAGTCTTCTGCGTTCCTTGGTAAAACTTTTATTATTTAACAACAAATGAAGTTTACACGTAGGCTTCTGCAGACAGAACTGCCCTCTTCCACAGTCTCCGTCCTGTTGTGACCTACACCCCACCCTCTAGTTTCACAGCCTTCCCCCGATTTGTTTCCATTTCAAAATATACCCACAGAGTACCCATTTTAGGCCCATCTGTCCAGTCTTCTTTACTAACTTTCATTCTTGTCTTGTCTTTTCTCTTCCAACAAGGCTGGCTTAAGAAAAATACTCCTCCACATGTCTGCACATATTTGAACCAGTCACTATCACCCCCTAGAGCCCTCAACATTCTCTTTGATCATTGACTATAGCTCCCGTTAGTTTCCACATTCCATTATACATGTATACTAAACTATGATATATATTGATGTTCACACACAGAACATAACTCAGACTCAAATATCACTCTATTATATAGCCAACATAGAAATACATTTACAAAGTCATGACAGATTCTACTGGACTCTAACAGATGGCTGCTAGAATAGAATTCAATGTACATTTAGAAGTAAGCCCCACTGAGTTCAGTGGGACTAATTCTCAGATGAATGAGTGCATTAGACTTGATTTAATTCCATGTATTTAGTCGACCACTATGGCTTTTCCAATTCTTTTCAGCTACACCATGGACAATTCAGCAGTTCTCTGTGATTTCACTTTTCCTTTTTCTGTTCACACAGAGCCTACGACAAACAACTGCATCCAAAAATGGGGCATTGGGGTCTTTGCTGGGACTCGAAGGTCACACTTTCCCCACCCCTGGTATAGCCCACCTGGCAAGTATTATTATTATTATTATTATTATTACATTTATCATCATAATCATGATAATCATCATCCTGCCCTTTTCTATTTGGGACTCAAAGAGGCTTACAACAATTCAAACAAACATAGTTAAAATTCACAGCATAAAACAGTTAAAAAGCAACAAAGTTATCAAAAAAAAGTCTATTGAAAACATCAACTATTAAAAACAGTGACAACAACAAATAAAAATCTAATGAATTAGACAAGGCCTGTGGATTTTAAAAAACCAATTCTCAAAGGTCTGCTGGAATTCAAAAAGGCCCTCACCTGTCTGCAGAAATACAGCAAAGAGAGTGCTGGTTTATCCTTCCTGGGAGGCAGCCACTGAGAAGGCAAAGCCCCTCTGAACAAATGTTTCCAAGTAAATCCTGGGACAGGTTTCCCTTTGGGTTGACATAAGTCAGAAATGACTTGAAGGCACACAACAACCACAGAACCAACAAACAGTTGCTAACAACTTGTAACTCAAACATGCACACAAACATAGATAGGATCTATGTTCCTTATTGGAATTGTAGTGTCTTTGCAAACTGCAACATTTGATTTAAGTCCATTAAGGTCTACAAAAACCAGTGGGCTTCAGAGTCAGAAGATTCTCTGCCTTTTCACAGGGTTCATAGAATCCTAGAGCTGGAAGAGACTATATAGACCAAACAAACAAATGTCAACAGGGAGAAATGCAAGGTGCTACACTTAGGGGGTGGGAAAGGAGGGGGACACTTGGCATGATGGCAGTACATGTGAAAGGGATCTAGGACTCTTACTAGACCACAAGCTGTACATGAGTCAACAGTGTGATGCAGTGACTTTAACATCTAATGTGATCCTAGGCTGCATCGATAGGAGTGTAGTATCTAGATTGAGGGATAGAATAGTACCACTCTATTCTGCTTTGGTAAGACCTCACTTGAAATGCTCTGTCCAGTTCTTGGCACCACAATTCAAGAAAGATGTTGACAAGCTGGAGCATGACCAGAGGAGAGTAACCAAAAATGGTGAAAGATCTGGGAATCATGTAGAATATATAAGGTTAAGTCTGGGATAAAATTTAGACTAGAACATGGTGCAATGGATTCAAACTACACGAAAAGAGTTTCCACCTAAACATTAGGAAGAACATCCTCATGGTAAGCACAGTGCCTCAGAGTGTGGTGGAGTCTCCTTCTTTGTATGTTTTTAAATAGGGGCTGGATGGCCATCTATTGGGAGTGCATTGATTGTGTATTTCTGCATGGCTGAGGGTTTGACTGGATGGCACTTGTGGCCTCTTCCAACTCTATGATTGGTTTATTCTATGGAGCAAGCTTGTTTTCTGTGGTGAGCTCAATTTACATCTAATAACAGCCCTGGTGGTGCAGTGGTTAAATGCCTGTACTGCAGCCACTCACTCAAAACCCTAAGGTGGCGAGTTCAAGACCAGCAAAGGGCTGAAGCTCGACTCAGGCTTGCATCCTTCCGAGGTCGCTAAAATGAGTACCCAGATTGTTGGGGGCAAATAGCTTACAATTGTAAACCACTTAGACACTCCTTAAGGGTATGAAGCGGTATATAAATGAAGCTGTTTGTTTTTGTTTGTTTGTAAAACATTAGGCAGAACTTCTTGACTGTAAGAAATATTCAACAGTGAGATGCACTGCCTCAAAGGGTGTTGTGCTTTCTTTCTTTCTTTGGAGGACTTTAAACATAGGTTGGATGGTCATCTCTCATGAGGGCTTTAGTTGTGTATTCTTGCATGGCAGGGAGTTGAGCTAATGGTCCTTGCAGCCCCTTCCAACTCTAAGATTCTATGATTTTATGAAAGCAGGAGTGGAAATCACATAACTTTCCAGATGATGATGTACGTCACTGTCACAGCAGCCTGTGACAGCCTGGTGAATATGGATGAAAGCTGGAAGTCACAATTCAACAGCACTTAGGATGCCTTGTGATTCCCCCCTCCTGCCCTAAAGATGAGGGGAAAATAAAGCAAAATTTGCTTGACTATGACTAACCACCAGGTCCTGTTTTGTTGCAGGTCCCTTTAAGAATAAAATTGCTTTACACTTACTTGATTTCTACATTTGTCAGCCTTCAGCAATGAAATCCTGACAATTCTTCCATAACCTCATCAGCCAAAACCGAGTATAATTGATCTCCTGCTGAGGTAGAGCTGGGCTGTTGCCTGCTCACAGCCTCATTCGCTTGTTCTCCTTGAAATTCACCGCATTTAGAATGGAGTCATTTCAAAGATATGTGAAAACAAGGCAATCTGTTCCATGTTAAGTGTGGTTGACAGACTGGGAGAGAAGGATCAGGATCTAAGAGTGACAGATCAGATGAAAACCAGTAGCTCCTATCACAGAGATGCAGGGAATCTGCTTTAGGTTTCATTCCAGACTTTTCAAGGAGCTATCCAAGGTACTAAAACCTACCCTCAAAATGGGTTCATCACCGGAGGTATTTCTTTTAAAGTCTGGAATAAAGCACAAAGCAGATTCTTTGTACCAATGAATTGAACACCTCCAGCCCCCATTAGAGCTTCCATTAGTAAAAATCATGATTATAAGCCAAACATTCGTTCCCTGGTATCTCCAGGAAAGTTGGACTACTGATGAGTTATTGCTGAACAGTCTGGTCAATGATGAGGTGGATGGACCAATGGTCTGATCACAGCTTGGAAAATATAGTATTTGGACTACAATTAGCTAGTCCCTTGGCATGCTGGCTGGATAGTTCTGAGAATTATACTCCAAAATAGTTACTTTCCAAGCTCTGCCTCTTGCTCATTATAAGACAGCTTCATATGCTCTGAAAATGGGTGCAGTCATTTAATTTATCTTCCACCTTTTTCTGGAAATGAGACCCAAGGCACATCATGAATTTTAAAAATCGTCTAAAAACCCAATGGTAAAAAAATGGGAAACTTTTTTTTAAGCATACCATATTAAAACATAAATATAAATTCATTTTAAAACATTATAGAAACAATGAAAGCATACCATGGATGCTACATTTAAAAAAAAAACATGCTGCATACCCAGTTAGTCACCAATCATCACTTCGGATAAAAAGGCCTGGAATCCTGTTGGGGATTTACGTCTTTGTAAATGATGGACTTGAGTCTGCAGGAACAAGAATTGGACACTTCCATACCATCGCTGCAGTTACCCTGTTTCCCCGAAAATGACATCCTCAGAAAATAAGACCTAGTAGAGGTTTTGCTGAATTGCTAAATATAAGACCTCCCCCAAAAGTAAGACCTAGCAAAGTTTTTCTATATAAATATATATACAATAAATAATAAATGTTCATTTTTATTTTTATTTTTATTTTTTGTTCAATAATAAATGTTAATCCTTCATGGAAAAATAAGACATCCCCTGAAAATAAGACCTAGTGCATGTTTGGGAGCAAAAAAATAATATAAGACACTGTCTTATTTTTGGGGAAACATGGTACATTACTACATAAGGGAGCCAGCAAAGTGTCCAATGAACAATGGAACCGATGCATTGTGGTTTTGTTGTGCATTGGGGCATCGACTAGGGAGTGCCAAAGCTCAATGGTAGAGACCTATGGACACTGGGACACTCTTACTGATGTCCCATTATGCACCTTCACAACTCACCAACAAATTCCTTAGTGCCTCTGTTATGTAGCTAAGCAAAGTTACCTGATATACACTATGATTCTGGCAAAGGTCTTTGTCTGCTGATGGAAGGAGACTATGGAGAGGCCCAGCTTGGTCTGTAGTTAGGGGCAGTTTCCCAGCTGGGAGCAGCCACCACTGTCTTCCATGTCATAGAATCATCGAGTTGGAGGAGACCACAAAGGACATCCGGTCCAACCTTATTCAAGCCTTGCAGGAATACCCAAATCAAAGCACTCCCAATACATGACCATATGGCCTCTGTTGAGAAACCTTCAAAGAAGGAGACTCTATCACTCTCCAAGGCAGCATGTTCCAGTGTTGAACAGCTCTCAGGCACCTCTGTGCTGCAAGCTATGGATGGTCCTCCAGTGGTTCTTCTGAAGCCAAGAACAATCTGTATTTCCATAGTCACTAAGGAAGGGTGGGAATCATGAGGCCCTCTAGATGTTGTTGGATTGTAGCTCTATGATGATGTTGGTAGGTAGAACTGCTGTATATGGTTTGTATTTTTGCTTCATTGTCTGATTGAACACATTGATTGCTGGTATCTGGACCAGCACTGTGTCATTAAATTAATTACTGTCTTCAGTTCCTGAAATCAGAAGTAGATAACTTCCTTTTTCAATTTTCATGAGGTTCCTTATAGCCATCCATCTGCTGAGTCTTCCCCATCTTCCGTATCAACAGGGTCTGAGGCCAAGACTGTAGCAGGCACAAAGGACACTCGTTCCATAAAATATCAATCTGCTCCCGCCTTCTAGTGTGCAAGAACACTATAATCTTTGTTAAGCATTTGAACTACCTATTTCCATTCATTCATATAATGCATTAATCCCTTTGTGTCAAAAGCCAGGGTGGCATGGCGGTTTGAACATTGGACTATGATACAGGAGACCAGGGTTTGATTCCCAGCTTGGCCATGAAAGCCACTGGATGACCTTGGGCAAGTAACACTCTCTCAGCCTAAGAGATAGATAATGGCAAGCTTCCTCTGAACAAATGTTGCCAAGAAAATCCCACGATTTAATGATAGGGTTATCATAAGTCTGAAATGACTTGCAGGCACACAACAACAACAACAACAACAACAAGAAGCCCAAAATTAATCTATTAGATGGCATATACAGAGGATTTCTGTTAATTCAAATAGACATCTTTAGCAGACAAAAGCCAAAATTTCTCCGCATCCTCAATAAGATGTTAAATTGCTCCCAGTTCCTGGCATGCAAGAATATTTTATTGTTCACTATCTTGATAAATATATTTCAGTTCACTCAGTCAATTCATTAAAACATTTATTTCTGTCAAAACCCACAGAAAATTAACTGTATTAAGTGACCTGTAGCTAGAGTTTCTGCTATTTCATACTGGTTTAGGATATCCAGTACAGCTTTAGCCTAGCCTCCACCCTCATCACAGGATTTCCAACTCCAGCCCTGGAAAAAGTCTGGGTTCCTGAAAATATCCTTGACCACCTGCTTGTGAGAGAAACTTTTTAAAAGAAGACGAAAAAGCACAATATCATGCTCCAAATGTGCTTTCCCACCGCTATTATGATATATGCAATAATTCAAGCCCAAGCAAAGAGAGATAAGCTTCCCCCCTGCTGTTCTGAAATGAAACAAACTTCGGCTGAACAGCAGTGATAATTTAGTCCCAATGTTGTGTGTATCAAAAAGAACTAAATATGCTCATCTTTGGAAGCCTCCGTTCATCTCCTGCAGCCCTTATCGTGAAATTTTCAAATATTTCCCCCCCTCCTCTTCTGGCCTTTGTTTTCTAAATGAAAAACAAAACAGACAAACAAATAAATTTGGGATTGCCTGATACATTTCTAGAAAGTTTTGCATGGAATGTCAGACAACAGCACTGAAGCTAGGCGTTAGGAGGTTTATAGCTTCCTTGATGCATAAGTAGAAGAAAAGTTCTACCTGGCTGCACGAGTGATCTCTCTAGTTCATTGCTGGTTTTCTGACATTTTGGACCAGCTCTCAGAAATTCCAGTCAGCAAGTCCATAAACAGTGAGTGGTTTGGGGGTCTGAAATCCAAAATAGCGAGAAGGCCAAAGCTTGAGGACCACTGATTTGAAACTGGAGATCAGGCTCTGAATCCTAACTTGGCCATGCAAATCCATGGGGTGACTTTAGGGAAGAAGTCATACTCTCACAGCATCACAAGAAGTCAACTGCAAACTCCCTCTGAAGAAACTTTCCAAGATAACCCCATGATATTATTGTTTTAGGACCACCGTTAAGTCGGAAATGATTTGAAGGCACATAGCAACAACAACAACATTCCATGATGTCTCTCAAGATATTGTTGAAAAGCTGAGAATCAACAAATGAGCACAACAGTCATGGTACTCCTTTCCAGCCTCTACTTTGCAATATCATACTATCTGAAACTTTCATTTTATGGCTAATATCAGTTGGTAAGTTTAGAGTGCATCTACACTGTAGAAATAATACAGTTTGACTCCACTTTAACTGCCATGGCAGCATCTTACAGAATACTGCGACTGGTAGTTTTGAGAGGCACCAGCACTCTTTGGCAGAGAAGGCTAAAGACTTTATAAAACTACAAATCCCAGGAAGCTACAGCACTTAAAGTGGTGTGAAACTCCATTATTTCTGCAGAGCAGATGGACCCCAAGCTAGCTTATCTTTCCATACTGACCATTTTCCTAAAGACTAGAAATCTTTTTTTTTTAAGATAACAGCACTATCTGTGGACCTGGATTGTCTACACAGGGATGGGTAACTGCTGCAGGGTTGAGGAGCCATTTTACTATCCTGGAACCTTCTGGGGGCCACATGGACTACCAAAAAATAAAACCAAAATGTCAATAAATCTAATTCTGCCTCTCAAAAAAAAAAAAAAAAAGGTCTGAAAACCCCATATTTTATGAAGAATTACTTCAGGAGTTGGGTATTTAGGAGCTGATTTTTAAAAAAGGCTAACTGTTGTGCATGGAGGCTTCCAGGAGAAACTATTCATCCAGCCCTGGTCTATCCAAATTATAACAAGAGCCTTTCATTCACCTAGCCAGTCTCATCAAATTTATGGGTCATTCACACATTGTTGTTTTTTAGTGCAGCTATGCATACAATCGCACTCACGCATTCCCGGTTTGTTGTTCATACTACACAACCGCATCCATGTGTATCTCTGCAAGTTCACTTGCTCACACGTGCCAGTACTTAAATAAAAATGGAGTCAATTATGCAAATGTATTTGAAACACATTCAAGGCACGCAGAGTTTTATCCCAGGTCTACTCACATCTGGTATTCACACATCAGAGAATCTGAATCTTTTAGAAAAACTCGGGGTGGGGTGGGGTATCTGACATCAATTATCCCAGGTTAAGTGGGGTTTCAGGCAGCCCTACCCACCCCCAACCCCCCAAAAATCATGATCAGATATATTTGAAATGCATGTGAACAACAAAGATTAAACCCAGATTTTACCTGGATTATTTTAATCATCTGAATAATCATCTGGTTTGCCTTCTAGCAAACATTCATTGCAATGCATATGAAATATATCTAACCAATGCTGTTTATAAGACCCTAAAATACCAAGTATAGTAATGAATTAACTCTAAGCATTTTGTGTGGTATCTGTCCCAGGGAACCAGAGGAACAGAAGGGGATGGAATGTTTAACAACATCCAGGCAAAGCGATGGGCACCATTTGCAACTTTAGAAGAGAGGTGGTTCAAGCCTGCCAGAAGGAATAAAGTAGATGCACATAATTAACTTATGGATTGTTAGGAAGAAATGCCTATAGCAGGCAAGGAGATGGATAACCATGTAACATGCCCCTCCATGTACCTGAAAAGCCACCCATTGCTGTCTTGTTTCTTTTAACTCTGGGAGGTTGCATAAATCATTTGGGGGGGGGGAGAGAGAGATTAAACAGAAAAGAGAGCCAGCTGTAAAAGCTGATTCAAGCTAAAAATCTGCTTCAGAAAGTGGCAAATCAGATGTGTTTTCTCATAGTACAGTGGGGTCTTGGAATCTGCTGGGGATTGGTTCCAGCTCCCCACCCCACCCCCATGGATACCTAAATCCGTGGATGCCCAAGTCCCATTAAATACAATGTCGTAGTAAAATAAAAATGTTAGCCTTTATATAAAATGGCAAAACCAAGGTTTGCTTTTGGAATTTGTGCATATTTTTAAAAATATTTTTAAGCCATGGATGGTTGAATCCATGGATAAAAAAATCTGTGGATATAGAGGGGCTACTGTACTAGCACTGGGATCATCCACAGAAGCTGATTGTTGAGAGATTCTGGACAGATAAAAGAATGTACATCTTTACACAGCCTACAGTTAAAGTGTAGAATTCACTGCCACAAGATGTAGTTATGGTACACTACTTGGAAGTTTCTAAAAGGTTCATGGTTCATGGATAGGTTCATGGGAGATGGACCCATCAGTTCCATATCACCTGAACTGTCAGCATTACTTTAAATGTTGGAGAAATTAGCTTTTGTAAGCAACCTGGATAACCTTTGGACCATTTGCACCTGTTTATACTAGTAAAAACTGAGGGATGCACCATGTTTTGAGCAAATTAAGGTGGTTTTATTTAGAAAAGTGAAGAGTGAAATCACACAGACAATTCAAATAGACACACCATAGAGAGCTAAACAAATTGGAAATCTGGAAACAGGATAGCAGAGCTTTTAGGGGTTTGTGGTGAGGTTATAATTACTTGTCTGATGAGAAGGCCACGGAAACCTGGAGTGGCTCAGACTGGGAGGCCTGAGGCAACACAGAACATACACAGTGTGTGGGCAGGGGGTGTATGCCAGCTATGTGCACAGAAGTTAGGTTTTGAAACCATATTTATACCCTAATATTAGCCCTAGCTGATAGGCTATCTGGCCATGTAACAAGGGCTGGATGTCTTTTCCCAGGAATCAACAATGGAATTTGGGACTGGTTGATGGTTTTAAT
Source organism: Urosaurus nigricauda (assembly GCA_034509955.1). Taxonomy (NCBI): domain Eukaryota; kingdom Metazoa; phylum Chordata; class Lepidosauria; order Squamata; family Phrynosomatidae; genus Urosaurus; species Urosaurus nigricauda. The sequence continues at coordinate 10,917,658 of JAOEGL010000005.1, forward strand.
TTTGTGTTTGGATCAGTGATTGGATCAGGGTATCTCTGGGATGGGTTGACGGGCAAGTTTGACTGGGAACAGAACAGGGGGTAGGCAGAGAGATTGGCTTACTGCTTTGAGCACAAGGAAATCCTTTGTCTCAAGTTGGAAGAGGAAATGCAGATTATTTGGGGTAAGGAAGGAGCACTTAATTCACACAATTAAAATTTGATGGTCCTGTTTACCTGGATGTACACATGACTCGGAACATGTTGCTTTTCTCCTGGGAATCAGGTCATCAATCTCTCAAAAACATGTCAGGGATGATGGGAGTTGTTGCACATAACCTCTGGCTGTAACTCCTCACCAACTTGGTAAAGCAGAGCTGACCAGTTTTGGTCAGTGGTTGTTGTGTTGCAAATGTAGCAGAGTTGCAGAGTAGGTGCTGAAGATCCTGACAAATCTCTTCTTGCACTCTCTCTCTCATCTGGATATCACCACCTCAGGAACTGCTGGTCCTTGTTTTCACAGCTTGGCACTCCTGCTTCAAACAGTTGAGAATCCACACAACTTGTAGTCTAAACAATAGAACTACTTTTATTCTGCTATCTGGTTACATACAACTAATAAAATAACAAACAACTTTGCAACACATTGACTATACATTCACTTCAAATCCTCACAGCTCACCCAGTTTAAAAAAAAAAAAAAAAAACCACCACCACCACCATCATCATCATGGACAAGACTGGCAATTATTACTCTTGTTAGTTGCCACCCACTGGGTGTGCATATCCACATTGATTGGCTGACTTTTCTCTCCCCAGACTTAAATCCAACCCTTGACTATGGTGGTCTTGCCCATGAGTCACGTTCCAGGTGTTTTCAATGTACATTCTTTAGTGACCTTGACTTTCAAGACTTATTGTTTTGATTATATTTGCACCTGTGATTTTGTGTATGTGCCTTGCCATGCTGGAAACTTTCTAACTGGAAATCTTCTGTCCCTTTGTTTCTCACATACATCTTTTCATTTCAATTACTGCATGTCCCATGCTCCATTTCTTGACAAAACATGCTACTTCCAGATATGAGCTTTGAAAATATGAGGACCTCAAAATACAGTGTGGGGTCTGCAGAGATGTTAACACAGTGACAGCATGAGTTACCACATTGGGGTGACATCAACCCCAGCGATGCCACTGAGGGCTGTGACTTTCCAAACTGATTTCAGTTTGGATTAAAACAAGTATTTGTGGGAGTAAAGGGGTTAAACCAGAGGAGGATTACTGTGCCGTGGAGCTGGAGTACAACCCTAGTGTAGATACAGCCTCTGTGTTGAATAGCGTCAGATGTTTGGATTGGTAACACACACACACACGCACACACACAGCAAGTCTTGTTCATACACACATACACACAAAATCAGATTCAATAAATCTATTGTCCTTGGGCATTGGGACTGTAGCAAGAATAAGAATTGTCAGTTTTCAGAGGCAATTATCAATGACGATTGTATACTGGAACGGAGGCTTAAATACAGTGTTCCTCTTGTTCTCCTTTTCAGCTTTTTACCACTGGTGATTTCAAAAAGGAATATATATATATATATATATGAATAAAATCTATTGAAATGGAAGCTGAAAGTATGCACCATTCATTCAAGAGGGTTTTGGGGGGAACTGAAAAGACTGCTGTCTTCCCTCTGTCTTTGTCTGAATCTTTATCCTTGATTTTGATGGTTCTTTATTTCCAGTGACCTCTGAACCACAAGCCGTACAGAACTTTTCAGAGCTGCAAGTTTCTTGAAGTCGGCTGGAATTAATATAATTCATTTCTTCCCTTCTGTTACAATCAGCATTGTATTGCCACTTCAAATGCAGGACCCACTTAACTTGTTCTGGAAGGCTTCAGATGTCAAGGCTGCAAGAGATCTCTGAGACTCCTGTGGAATTGACAATGCTCTTCTGTTGCAAATCGTTCTATTTCTCACCCTCCATTTCTCAAAACTGTGTCTTTTTAAACATACACACACACACTGAGAGAGAGAGAAAGAGCTACACCCCATTTCTGTCACAAAGCAGTTTTATATGCTTGGGGTAGTCTGACTTGTTTGCTCCAAACAGGGAACCGCTAAGGTTAGGAAGGCTCACAAGCAAGTAGGTTTCTTTCTTTAGCCAGCTAGAAAAGTGGCAAGGAAAATTAATCTTAAGCAAGAACAGGAACAAAAGAAAATGCTGTTGAGTATAAGACTACAATGGGCCCTTGGTATCTGCTGGGGTTTGGTTCCAGGACCCTCTGTGGATATCAAAATTCATGGATGCTCACGTCCCATTAAATATAATGCCATAGTAAAGTGGTGTTCCTTATACAAAAGGGCAAAATCAAGGTTTGCCTATTGGAATCTGTATATTTTTAAAGTATTATCAAGCCATGGATGCTTGAATCCATGGATGAAAAATCCATGGATAAGGAGGGCTTACTCAATGGCATAGCCTCTAATTGTCCTGATTTTCAGTCTCTGTCTTCCACTTTCTCAACTGTTTTTAAAATGTCCTAGTTTTTCTCTCCTCATTTTTCACCTTGTCCTCAACTTACTTCCATTGCTGCAAACTAAGTTGAATGGGAAAAAATGGTTCACACTCAATTCACTCTGCAGGGAGAAGAGGAGAGATGGTGGTGAAATTTTGCCCTTCCCAGGAAGCTTAGGCAAAAGCAAACTCCTACAGCCTCCCCTAGCTTGTGCATACATTTTGCTTCTTAACCACACTCTCGTTGTTTTGCCTCACATGGCCTGGTCTTTATTGGGATGATGTAGGACAGTGTGTATTCATTAGAAAACCAACTAGCAATGGCTACACTGTCTGCCTACCCCCTGTTCTGTTCCCAGTCAAACGTCCCTGTCAACCCATCCCAGAGATATCCTGATCCAATCACTGATCCAAACATGAAATTAAAGCCATCAACCAGTCCCAAATCCCATTGTTGATTCCCGGGAAAAGACATCCAGCCTTTGTTACATGGCCAGATAGCCTATCACCTAGGGCTAATTTTAGGGTATAAATATGGTTTCAAAACCTAACTTCTGTGCACATAGCTGGCCAGGGCAGGGAAAGTGAATCTCCAAAGCCATTTTTGAGACCCCACACCTTCAAATGTTTTGGAAAAAATAATATACTAGCAATATTTTTTGCCCCCAAATGCCCCCATAAGGAGCCTAAAGAGCAAATTTGTCACATCTCCCCTCATAGCCATTTTAGGCCCAAGAGGATGTTTTTCAACCCAATGTTTAAAAAGAACCAATTTCTCTTGGGCCCAGAATGGTCCAAGAGAGGCCAAAAATATAGCAAAACTCCCCTCCATACCCTCTAGGGGTGGAAAATGAGTAATGAGGACCTCTTCAAGGTCTCTTGTGGGCCAATGCCACTCCAAAATGGCAACAGTAAGAGGCTTGGGGGGGGGGGGTGCAGCACACCCTACCACAACCATGTTGTTGTTATTGTTGTTTTGTGCTTTCAAGTCTTTTTTGAATTATGATGACCCTAAAGTGGGGTTTTCTTGGCAATTTTTCAGAGGAGGTTTGCCATTGCCATCCTCTGAGGCTGAGAGCATGTAATCTGCCCAAGGGCATTCATTGGGTTTCATGGCCTAGATCGGAATCAAACCCTGGTTTCCAGAGATGTAGTTCAGCACTCAAATTACCACCATATACATTCAACAACAACAACAACAACAATGCCACAATTATCTCCCAGAGAGAGGGGGGGGGGAGAACGGGCATTTTTGCTATTTTTTTTTCAACCCTCCAGACCAAAAGTCTTTTATAAACAATGTATTGGATGATTGATTGATTCATTGATTGAGTTTAGGTCCATACTCTATATGGACCTAAAAACCAGGATACCAGCCAATAACTGTTAACAATTGCAAGTATTTTTTATACCCTCCAAACATTTCCATTTACATTCTAGTGTTGAAAAGTGACAGAGTTCCAGACGGGATATACAGATGGTCCCAGCTGTCTCATTTGTTTAGAGCAGGGGATGGGAATCAATGCAGGAGAACATGTGAACCTTCCGGACTTTGTTGGACTGCAATGCCCAGGACACCCCCGTTGTGCTGCCTAGAGCTGCTAGGAACTGCAGTCCTACAGCATCTGGAAAGCCACTTGATTCTCACCCCAGTTTAGCAATTCCTCTTGGGTTTTATAGGATAAATTGAGGTTGAAATTTGGGACATGGTTGCTCCTTCTCATCCCAAGCATGGATTCTTCACTGGTTATGGCAGTTTTAATTCTCCCCCATCCACACTGGGAATTGTCACTTTCATCCAAACATGTGAATGACTCCCACTCATGAAGAGATATGCACCCTCTTGCTCAGAGATCATCCTCTCCATACACCCCACTTACGTATACAACATCTGTTGGCTTGGATCTGCCAGTTTTGGGGACTGTGGGTGATGATTGTGATGCAATGGACAAAGAGTAGGTCCAGAGCAGAGCGATGAAGATGGTGAAAGGTTTGGAAACCATGCCCTATGCGAGGTGGCATAGGGAGCTGGATATGTTTAACCTGAGAGAAGGTTAAGTGGTGATGTGATAACCATGTCTAAAAATTTGAAAGGATGTCATATTGAGGATGAAGCAAGCTTGTTTTCTGTTGCTTCAGAGACTAGGACACAGAGCAATGGATTCAAGCTACAGGAAAAGAGGTTCCACCTAAACAACAGGAAGAAATTCCTGACAGTAAGAGCTGTTCAACTGTCTCGGAAGGCGGTGGAGTCTCCTTTTGAATTTTTTAAACAGAAGCTGGATGGCGATCTGTTGGGGTGCTTGGATTGTGTATTTCTACATGGCAAAATGGGATTGGACTGGATGACCCCTGAGGTCTCTCCCAACTCTAGGATTCTATGATTCTAAGAACTCCTTGCCTACTTTTTATTGAAAATTTTATCATCACAAGAACTCTCCCCAGACCTTTGAAAGGCCCTCAGAAATAACACATTCTCCCAGTCTTTGGTCAGACCAACCTTCTTTAAAGAAACAACAAAAAATACATTAAAAATAAGTAACAGACGCAGCCCTTTTTGATGCAGTTTAAATAACCAGCTAAAATAGGGAAAGAAGGAAATGCTAATAAGGCACAACTACCATACAGAGGCATAGCAAATGGATTTAACCTTGGTAAAGTGTCTTGTGAATAGAAGCAATTAGAAGCCCAGGAGAACTACTTAGCTGCTAAATGCAATCACTGAAAACTGTAGCCCAGGAAATATCTGGAGATCAACCCTGAAGGCCAGCCTCCCACTCAGCTTCCTTCACCAGAGGACCTTCTCTAAAGTCGTTTTCATGTCAATGGAAGTACCCTGATCTAAAAAATGTTCCAAATCGCCTACACCACTCTTTCCTCCTGAGCTCACCCTCCCAATAATCAAGAGGTGGTCTTTGTTAAAACCATCCAAATTAGTTATCACCATGAGAACCCCTCCCCAACAAACCCAAGTAAATCAAATACAAGAAATAAACTCAGAGGAACTTAGAACATTAAAAGAATGATTTAGTTCAAAGACAGCTCAATGCTCACGTCTTTCTTTGTGTATAGTCACTTTCTTGCTACTCCACTGACAGGTATATGTTATGGTCCATTATCGCAATTTGGAGTTAATGATACATATGGAAAGCTACCTCTTTAAGGCTGATGGGCTTTCGCCCCATAGTAAATAAGTCTCCCACCAGGTCCATGAAGCCAAGCAAAAAGGGAAATTATAGTGCCTTTTCTTTAGACCTCTCCCACATCCGTAAATGTGAACCCGAACAGAATTCATTTCTAAACTAATGTGGTGAGCAGCCAAACCAACCTTTAGAGACAGTACATAGGAATATAATTACTGCCAGTGAACAAAGGGTACTCAACAGATCCAAAGACGTTGGTGTGAAACCACTTGGATACAGAAAGGAGAACTGCCATAAGGCCAACCCTAGATACAGAATAAAAGAGTCCCACAGTGAAAGAGTGATCAAGCTCCCAACAGACCATTTTGCACGTCTTCAGGAATGCCTTCTTTAAAAATATCGGCTTCAAAAAACACTCTAGACATTGTACACATGTCAAACAGGAACACGCTGGCTTTGGGAGGCACTCATTAAGTGGAAACAAGCTATTCTCTTTGAGATGCAGAAGGAGAACATCTAGCTACCTATGCACCCAGACTTGAAAACTGAAACATTATTCCTGTTGGAAGCACGAAAAGGGCAGAAGGATGAAATTGCATGTGCATCGCCAATCTGAGAGCTTGAAGAAATTGGAAGGCTTTCATGCCTTGGCAGGATTCTCTGGCTCTATTGATATATCTGTCAATGTCTCCAGAAAAAAAGAAATGTAGCAAAATGCAGGCGGGGTGGGGAGGAGATAAATGAAATCCTGGCAGACTGATTAACTATGCACGAAACCTGCAGCGTAGTAATGCAGTTGACATATTCAAGGGATGTTTAGAGGTATCCAAATGGTTACTGCCAGTATCAGTCCTACCATGAAACAAAGTGGGTCAGGCACCTCAAATGGCAGATCTTGGAGGGAAAAGCAATGAGCAGTTGGAAAGCCAGAGCTGTAAGTGTCACACAGCCTGTTTCTTGGCTTCCTGTTCACTAAGGTAGACAACAGTATTCCATCTGCACTGTTGAGGCAAGATTCCATTATCTGATTGGCTTCTATTGGTACAAGGTTGTTGTTAACTACTGTCAAGTTGACTTTGATTAATGCAACTGTATGAATGAGAGACCACCAAGTCCCCCTATTAGGGTTTTTTTGGGGGGTTTCGGGCTATGTGGCCATGTTTTAGAAGAGTTCCTTTCTGATGTTTTGCTAGCATCTGTGGCTGGCATCTTCAGAGAATGTTGGCCTGGAAAAGGATTGGGTATATTTATCCTGTGTGATCCTGGGAAGGGTGGAATGATTTGCATACGTATTGTTCTGCAATGCCTGCTATTAGGTCTTGCAAACTGAAGGCCCATGGCTTCCTTGACTGAGTCTATCCATCTTGAACATGGTCTTCCTATTTTCCTACTGCCTTCTACTAGACCAAGCATTATTCTCTTTTCTACTGAGTAGTGTCTTATCATGATATTTCCAAAGTACAACAGTTTCAGTTTAGAATAAGGAGACATAGCAGTGTTAGTCTGGTATATTAATATGCAAAAGGATCTTGTACCACCTTTGAGACTAATTGAAAGAGAGAAAGGTGGTAGCATAAACTTTCATAGACTACTGGTAGGTCTATTTTCTCAGATGCATGACAACCAAATGCCAGCAAAGTGCTACTTGTCCTCCAGACATGCTGAATTACAGCAGCACATTCTAACCTACTATTCCTCTCAACTAGAGTAGACCTATTGAATCAATGGGATTTACCAGTGAGTTTTCTCTCATTGGGAGTAATCAATAGGATTCCAGTTGAGAGGGAATACAATTTTATTACGCAAGAATTGCATAATGATTATGCTGGTTATCTATTCAAAGTGCTACTGATTGCCCCTAAAATCCAAAGCAACATGGGATCAGAGTATTCTCAAAGGCTGTCTTTCCATTTACCAGAGCTGTCTGTGTTAAGGTTCAGCTCTTTGGTATGAAAAGATCTTCTTGGTGGCTATACCAATTCTTTGTCAAGTGTGTCTGTTTGGCCTCTTTCTCCACTGCTTTCCATTTAGTGGTAGACACTTTCCTGTTTTGGTAAACTTTCAGTTGGACAATCATTTGAAATTTTATATAACGAAACCTGTCTGCCACTATTACCTGCATTCCACTATTTGCATTTCATATTGGCCTGTATTGTGCTATTGTTCTGTTGCTTTAGTTCTGTTCTGTATTATGCTATTGTTCTTGTTATAGGTTGCTCTGAGTGTTACGAGACACAGAAGGGCAGGGCATTTGTTTCCAAAAAATATAAAAATAAATAAATAAAAGGAAAGGAAACAAATAGTTTCCCTTTGAGAGGGATCTCAGAAATCTTATCTGATGGAGGTGACTGACCTATTATGTCTAATGATAAGGCCAGTGTTGTCTGAGTCACATTAATAATAGCATGATAGCACAGTGATAAACACTGCTGTGTGTGAGAGCAAAATCAGTGCACTCCTGGAATATCTGCTGTGTTTACTTGCTTATACATCCAGTATCTTATCACAGTATTACTCTATTAATAGTGAGATAGAGCTGGCCCTATCATTAGGCAGAAAGAGTCAGCCCTCCCAGTCAGTAGATCAGGAATGAGAGTAATGCAGCCCTCCAGGTTGGTGGACTTCCATTCCTTTCAGCTCTAACTAGTAGAGCCAATGCTGAGGGATGCTGGCAGTTGCAGTCCCAGATCTGGAGGGCTGCCTAATTCCCACCCCTGCTGCAGAGGAACAGCAAGGTGTGGGAAGGCAAAGTTGTGTGTGCCATGTGTTTTTCTCCTGTGCTTTATAAATTAGCACCTGCTGAAGTAAGAGTCAGCCAATGCAGGCAATCCAGCTTGGTTTGTACATGGAACGAGCAAATGTGCCACCTTATTTGTTTCTTCCTCCCACTTTTCCCCTTCATCCTTAGCATACTTAAGTTGCTGTAAATGGAGTTCAGTGTGCAAAAACAATTTTGCACTCAGTTAATTCAGCAGAGAGGAGAGAACTGCTTGCAGTTATAGGCTGCATCAATAGAAGTATAGTGTCTAGATCAAGGGAAGTAATAGTGCCACTCTATTCTGCTTTGGTCAGGCCCCACCTGGAATACTGTGTCCAGTTCTGGGCACCACAATTCAAAAAGGATGTTGAGAAACTGGAGCAGGTCCAAAGGAGGGCAACTAAGATGGTGAAGGGACTGGAAACCATGCCCTATGAGGAACGCCTTAGGGAACTGGGGATGTTCAGCCTGGAGAAGAGAAGGTTAAGAGGTGATATGATAGCCCTGTTTAAATATTTGAAGGGATGTCATATTGAGGAGGGAGCAAGCTTGTTTTCTGCTGCTGCAGAGACTAGGACGCGGAATAATGGATATAAATTGCAGGAAAAGAGATTCCACCTCAACATTAGGAGGAACTTCCTGACAGTAAGGGCTGTTCGACAGTGGAACACACTCCCTCGGAGCGTAGTGGAGTCTCCTTCCTTGGAGGCCTTTAAACAGAGGCTGGATAGTCATCTGTCGGGGATGCTTTGATTTGGAGGTCCTGCATGGCAGGGGGTTGGACTAGATGGCCCTTGTGGTCTCTTCCAACTCTATGATTCTATGATTCTATGCCCTTTCCAGGAGACTTGGACAAAAGGAAACTGCTACAGCCTCTTTAATTTTATCTATTCTTCCTTCTTCATAACTTTTGCAGTCTTGACCACACTCTGATCTTGCTCAGCCATACGTACCACTGCTTTCATGTGTGAAATGTTGGAGGATACATAGAAGTTGGATTTCACCTAGGGATAACTTGCAGTTAGATTAAAACAGAAGTGTCAGAGCAAGTAAAATATGAATGAGCATTTGATATTAAGTAATTCGCCTAGAATTACCTCCAGCAGCTGCGGCTTCAGCTGGCAATAACTAGCACTGCCAGGCGAGGACCGGCCCCCATCTTGGCACTTCAAGGCCAAAACTGAGAGCAAAGGGCACTCCTTGTGATATCACAGGAGACAGGCTCTGTTGATGGGGCAATGGAGCCACAGTAAGATACCATTGAAAGCAATATGCCATTAAGTACCCACAAAGTAGGCCAGTTAAATAAAATATATCAAGTCTAGAATTCAGAGACATGGCCATGTTGGTGTGAAATATACAAAGCGATCTTGTAGCACTTTAATATCTTCTCTCATAAATCTTCCAGCACAACTCTGCTGGAAGTTGACCATAAAGCTGTGCTGGAGAACTTAGAATTTCCTGGAGAAAACACTTCTCTAAGCATTTGTTGTTCCTCCAGCATGATTCTTTAATCAACTTCTGGCAGATGTCGACCATAGAGTCGCACTGGAGGTCCTGGAGAGTCCTAGAGAGGTGTTCTCTTGGGAAAAAATAGTGCTTTTTTATTTGCGTTTTTTCCAAATTCACGGGGGTCCTTTACCCCTAACCCTCCAGCGGGACCACTGTGTATGATTTTTTAAAAGGGGGGAGAGCAAATACACAAAAACACTTGTGGGTTCTGCTTGTAGTGGTGGCATGAGGAAACTTCTGGAAGCATTGATTTCACTCCAGGAAATATAAGAAACATGGTAGCTGTTGCTTGGGCTGCTGAAGCCACTGTTCCAATGCATATGACTGTCTGGAGCCATCTCCACATGATGACTGTACATTGACAAATAACAGGGCTGGCTTAATCTCTCCAGCTGTAGAAATGCCAGGACAAAATGTGCGAGAACACACTGAGACTCTTACAATTTTTAAAAAATAAAAATAAAAAAGCTTTTAAAAGAGGAGTCAAACTGGAACGTAGAAAATGGACAACTCACTAAAGGAACCAGTTAATGAAATTAAGTAGTTTTTTGTGGGCTTTTCAGGCTTTATGGCCATGTTCTCAAAAGGGTTTATTCCTGACGTTTCGCCGGCATCTGTGTCTGGCATCTTCAGAGAATGCTGTCATGGAAGTGAGTGGGGTGTACATATATACTGTGTGACTCTAGGTTGAGAGGAGTGATTTACATGTTAATCTGTGTGTTGTCCTGTTGTTGAATGGCAAGTTATCGGGGCTGGAGGATATGCAAGGAGGATTTGTATCTGTTTTATTAGTGATCCACTGTCTGCTGGGAAAAACCTGTTCCAGGGTGATTTTCATTTGCTGGGTGATTTTCATTCTCCTTGGTAGTGTCAGTCCCAATTAACCCTTTGCCATCCCACTTTTTCAGCTGTTTATAAAATGTCCCCATTTCTGCCACCTCCTCCCACTTTTTCCTTGTCGTTTTAGTTGCTCCAAACGGAGACCAAAGTGTACATATATTTTTATTCAGTGGGGAGGAGACAAGGGCGTAGGATGTTGCCTTTCCCAGTGTGTGGGTATGCACCCTCAAGTTGTCTGTCAATTTATGGCAACCCCATGAATTTCTTAGGGTTTTCTAAGGCAATGAATACACAGCAGTGGTTTTGCCTGTTTCTTCCTCTGAAATATAGGCTACAGTACCTGGTATTTGTTGGTGGTCTCTCATCCAAGACCTAACCAGGGTTGATCCTGCTTAATAAATAATAATAATAATAATAATAATAATAATAAATATTTATTTATAGCCCGCTCCTCTGTGGAAAACAATCGGAGCGGGTTACAGCACGAATTAAAACATACAAGTTAAAACAGTACAACAGCCCATTCCCCAGCCTCCCACCCCTTAAAATTAAAATGCTTAGCTTCCAAAATTAGACAGGATCTGGTGCCAATCGGCTCAGGTAAAAGCAAACTGCTGCAAGCATCTCAGCATCACTGCTGCAGCGTGATTTTCCTCATTAATAAATTTTATCTGTTCTTCCTCACTCATAACGTTTGTCATTTTGACCACACTCTGGTGCTGCTTGGCTACACATGTCCTGGATCCTACTTGTGAAACCTTGGAGGGTATATTAGTATGGTATTATTTTAGTATTGTAATGGGGGAACACATTCCCCCAGACATGTTTGTACAAGATATTCATCACCTTCCTGGCATCAAAGAATGCATGAGATACTTTTTGTATTATAATTTCTAGAAGGCTATGCTGGTTGAGGAAATCTGGAACCCCTGAATCCCCAAATGGTAACTTTTGCAAGTTCTGACATTTAATGTTTGGTAAATCTAGACCACAGATGGGCAACTATTCCCCTGAGTTGCCCTTGGACTGCAGCTCTCATCAGCCTTGGAGACAGCCAATTGAGAGGAATACTTGGAACTGCTAACCAACATCTGGAGGGACACATCTGCTCACTTCTGCTCTAGAGGACTTCAACTGTTCCGAATTTTAAAAGGTACTACATAACAACTTTTTATTCCTTAGTAGTTTCTCCAGGAAAGAGAAAGCCAGAAACAATGGAAAAGTGCAAAATTGTTGGAAATGGAAGACGCTGTTGTCTGGATCTCCCATTAACTTTGATGAAGGAGGCAAAGCCAATTCCATGGTAACAGCATCATGTGGAAACACCCTTTGTTAAATCTGACTGGCAGTAGCTCTCCACCTCCTGTTCTCTTGCATCTTTAACAGCTTTTTATAATATTAGTGGACCTTTTAAATGGCCTTTTACCAGCTGAGTTGACTGTGTTGCATTATGTTCTGGTCTCACTGTAGTACAGTTCTCTATACAATCAGCTCCTTTGAAACCATTTGCAAAAAGAAAAAAGCGAGCGGCAAACAGATTATTAGGGAAGCCACAGCTCTCCATAGATGCTGGAGTGATAGACAGTGTGATTATGGAGCCAGTGTGGCCTAGTGGTTTGAGTGGTGGACTACACCTTTGGAGACCAAAGTTTAATTCCCAACTCAGCCATGAAACCCACTGGATGAACCCTGGCAAGCCACATGCTGTCAGCCTCAAGGGAAGGCAATGGCAAACCTCCTCTAGACAAACCTTGCTGAGAAAACGCCATGATAGCTTCGCCTTAAGAGACGCCATATGTCAGAAATGACTTGAAGGCAAACAGCACACACACATACAGTGTGATTAATACCAGGCACTAATATGTGCTATTTTAATATGTGGATTAACTTTTTACTGAAAGAAAAAAAAACACATGCAAAACTAGTTTTGTGACTGGCACTAAGGAATGAAATGCAGAAGCTGGTGGCATAGTAACTAACCAATTCTACTATAACTTTGGAAAAATTGGTTATGCTGAACATAGTAGTAGTAGTAGTAGTAGTAGTAGCAGCAGCATCAGCAGCATCAGCATCAGCAGCATCTCACTTTTCCCCCCAAACTGGAACTCAAGTGTGGCTTACAATTTAAAAGAACAGTACAATTAAAAACATATACCTTGAGGGGTGGATTCATCAACCCTCCAGATGTTGTTGGACTGGAACTTCCATCAGTTCCTGACAGCACATTAGGAATGCTAAGAGTTGCACCTCCAACAACATGGAGCAACACCCTTGCCCACCAATACAGCACCTGGAGAGCTGTGGGTTCTTTGCTCCACTAGGCTCTGTACTGGGCTGGCAAGTAGTGCTATACTACTGGGGAGAGGGGTCTACAATGATTCAACAACAGATCATACCTGTAGTTGCAGTGCTGGAGAGACTGACATCCATTGTCAATGGTCCCGCCATTTGCTAATATGGAATGCCACCACGAAACAGTAGCCTTCCCTCCTATATGCTGAAAAGTAGCCCTTGAAGATGACAGAAGAAAAATCCTCCAAGACACAAAAGTGACATGTGCTCATTGTATTATTACATTTGAAGCTTGAAATCCTTTCACTTTATTCAAACTTTTGCTCCAAAGCAGTAACTTTGATGATTTGATGTAGGTACAATAGAGTGTTTCAGGTTGACAGTTCTTGGTCTGTTCTGGTTTGGAGAAAAAAGTACCTGGCTGGTTTTTGCATTCAGGTGGGCTTTGACAAATCTGCTAAAAAGACTGGTACAGTATGAGATAGGCACACAAGACCCATAGGCTTAATTATTGTTTTTAACATGTTAAAAATACAGTCGCAACAAAATAGGAAAACACAATTAAAAAAAAAACTGTCAAAGATGATTTAAGAAAAATAGCATGTATATATTTTATATATAAAAATCTACAGTATTTACTAACCCCAATACATACTTTTAAGAACAGCTGTCTTTCTGATGCTAGTATCCAGTAAATTGTACAGCTTAATATTTTGTATTATATTTATTATGAATCACAAAGCCATGGTTTAAACCTTGGATTACATAACCACATTATTATATACATACATTTCTATGCGGCAGTTAATAAATCAGAATGAAAAGGTGAAAGACCAAGTACTGTACTGGTTGTCAGTTTAAACTTGGGAAGAGGGAATTTGTGGCCCTCCAGATGTTGTTGGGCTACCATTCCCATTGTTCCTGACCACTAACCATGCTGGTTGTAGTTGATGGGAACTGGAATACAACAACACCTGGATGGCCAGAGGTTCACCACCTCTTGCTTCCTTCTTTCTTCACAGAGCAGTATAAACTGTTATTTCACTGTGTTCTGCACATATTTTTTTAAAAAAAATCAATTGCCAGGTTAATTAAAAATTACATCCAATTCAGTATATACACAAAACATCCACCTTGTTGGCTAAATATTGCTTTTGTTTCATTTTTAAAAGACTCTGGCAGCCTTTCCCAACTTGGCATCCTCTAGATGTGTTGGGATTAAAACTCCCCAAAGCTTACTTAAAGTTTAGGGGAGGTGTAGTCCAATACATCTCAAAGTCCTCAGGTTGGAAAAGGCTGACTCAGTGCCATAAAATTTTGTGGGGCCAACTAAAACATACTGCTCAGAGCAAGATTGTGCAACTTTGTCACTTCCACAACCAAATTAAACCCACCAACCATGCACAGGACTGGCTCAGAAGGGACTTGACTGACATCCAGGTTTTGCTGCTTGTCTGTACTGTAGACTGCATCCAGCTGGATGGTTCTCTATCTGTGCAAACTTGGTTTTGAGGTGGGAAATATATGTTCTGGACTTCTAAGTCAAGGATGGGCAAACATGAGAGGCCAGAGGACTGCATTAACCCCCTAGAGAAACCAAAGAGGTCCTCCCTCATGCCTCTCAATGCCCTCTGGGGGCTGGGGGTCATTTTCATGTTTTTAGACAGACATACCTCAGGCTTTTTAAGTCCAGGAGAGGGCTTTCTTCAAAATAAGAAGTGACTATAAGTTACTTCCAGATTTACTACTACTTCTTTTTTCAAAGGCCTTTTCTGGCCTAAAATGGTGCCTGGAGTGAATGGGTGATGTGGCAAAAAAAGCCTCCAGCACCCCCTGGAGAGCATTTGGGGGCATATCGGGATTGTTCTAAGTTATGCTTAAGTTACTCCTGCTCTAAGCTATCATCATCAGTGAGCCAAATATCTTTCCACAGACAGAGTGCCTAATGAAAGGTCACTTCCATTTACAACATACAGCTTAGCAATGTTTTACATGTATACATTCCAATATATTTAACTTGCAGCAGACCAGCATATAGTCTGAGGAACTTGATTCTAAGCTTTGGACCAAACTACATAACGACTATGAGAAAAACAATGGCAAAATGGTGCCCTGACCCACACAAGTGAAATGAATTTTGCACAACTGCCATTGAGAAATCAAAACTAAAAATGATACTGCAGAACATTTGCTGGACTGGATTCAGGTCTTTGTGGAGCTCTTGTGGTAGCACTGTTGCAAATATCAGGGATCAGTTATGCAGCAACCATACAGCTGAGAGAAGAGGACAGTGCATATGCCATGTTCCCTGGCCATCTTGTTTTTTTTAAAAATAGACATGAAAGGCATGTCAGTATATTCCTTGACTTTAAACATATCAGAAAGAGAAAGTGAATTGGATAGCAGTGTTGAGGGATGGAACATTTAACTCTTTCCCAGCAAACCACTTCCCTATTCTAAACTGCCTCATGATTTGAGGGGGTAAAAAGAGATAATACAAACAACTGTTATATCTCCCTGTCCCAGTGCTGTAACAGCTTAAAGTGAATGGTTTCGATCTAGAAAAATACTGTGGAAAGTTTAGATGCTCCATCCCCCAGCAGTGCTCTCCTGGTATAATCCAACTGTGTCCTCTCCCCTACATGCTTTTAATTTAAAAAAAAATGCCATTATGGATCTCCAGGATCACATCTGCTTCTGCCTTTATAAATCTCAGCTTAGAGTAGAAGCCCATCCCAAATGAAAGCAAGGATTCAGAATCCTGAGCATTTCTACTGTAAAAGGAGAGATTTCCTTTCCAGACACTTCTCATGCAGAAAAATGTGCTCAGCCTGGAGTTCTGTGGTGCAATGGACATGACTGCTCAGAATGACTTTTCTCACTCCTCTAAATCAAGGCAAATGCAACTTCCCCCTCTTGGATATTAGCTGAGTTGTCCTCTTCCAACTGTCCTTGCCCTAGTCTACAAGATAAAAATAAGTTTGTTTGTTTTTAAAAAAGCAAACACCCCAAGGTTGCAGGCACTGATTACAGAGCAATGAATTTGTTGGCTTCCAGTTTACAATGAGGGAGCACTTCAGCCTTAGACTTTATACCCACAATCATCTCTTAAGGGCCTAACGCTACTGCAGCACCAGCCAATCAAGGCCATAACTGCCTATTGCTCTCCAGAAAAATAAGAAGCTCAAGCACATTAAAGCAATAGAGAAAAAAGCACATGAGGGGCAGGAGGTGGGGAAGATGTCAGATAAACAGAATTACAGAGCAAAAGGTCAGAACACAGTACAACCCACCAAAGGTCTGATGAGGCTTCTGTCTTTCCTGGCTTATGAGGATACAACGTTAAGTTGTACAGGTGCTGGCTATGTGAAAGGAGGAATTAATTCTGGTGAGCTACAATACAGAATCCATAAGCTTTCTTGGACTTAGTGAAACATAGACTATGGAAGCATCTTTTGCATTCCACCAGAAACCCTTTCATTCCCTCCTACTGGGCAAGCCTCAGTAAAACTAACAGAACTTGAACACATCAAATTAATTTTTGGTGGATCACACCTCAAAACAATTCTTAATGTAGTGGTCCAAAGGGCAGCCCCAGTACAAGACGCAAAGGCACTCTAATGGTGCATGCAACAGACAGTGATAAAAAAAATCTTTGTTTCCCAGATTTTGTTTTTATGAAAGCACAGAACTCATACAACAGAATAACCAAAACTTTTCAAGGAATCAAACCTTCTTTTGTCAAGGATGAAACAAGATGCCTCTTTGAGAATTACACTTGAAAGACTCTTTTTATCTTTCTGTTGCATGCAGTTAGTGTCAACCTTTTGGGTATTTACAAAAAGACTTTACATGAAGCCACTGTCATCAAAAAGCAACTTGTTTAATAGATTGTGCACAGGCCTTTGTAGAGATGTTCAGAATGCATGTATGGTGTAGGATAAGCACTGCCCCAGGCCACTCACATCTGCCACACACATGCTAAGTTCATATTTGCACCAGGTTGTACATGCATAGTGTCCAGTTCATATCAACTGGAAAACTATGCTCTACAGACCAGAAAAATCGAGACATGTCAGTTGTGTGGTTTGTGGCTCAATGTGCACAGGCAACAATGCACCCTACATGCAAGTGGCAGAAGGAATGGGATGCGCCAGCACAAACTCAGTCCTGCCACGTGAATGCTTTCTGTATGTGCCTTCAGTAAGCACTCATGGACAGATACATTATCATTGCTAATTGCTAAAATGTCCATGCTGCTTTAACTACTCCTCCAACCTAACCCCATTAACATACATATGAGAGACTTTTAGAACAAAGACCACCACACTGCAGATCTGCCTTTGGATATAAGAATGTGGATGAGGGCTCAAATATCACCGGCACCCTAGATCCATGCTACAATTCATAGACAGTCCTTATTTTAGAAGCACCACATATTGGCTGCATCAGAATGTTTTCACTTTGGATGCTAAACCAGCTCCTTTCCAGCTGAGCAACAGGCAACAGCATCCCTGTATGGAGATTGCATTGGGTAACCAGGAATTCTCATTCCTAGGTTGCTGAGGCAGTATATATAAAAGAATGCCAAGAAAAAACCCATTCTAAATGAATGGGATGTTTATAAATTAATTTAAAATAAAATAAAAATAAAATAAAGTAGTACTCTGTGGACACAGTCCAAGAACACATATGTTTCCATTTTAGACTCCATAACTCTCTTGCCCCAAGGGAGCACACAATGAATTGTAGTGTCAACTCAACAAGCAGCTTACAGAGGCATAGAACCTTACTGGATTTAGGCAAGGTCATTTCTCAAGTCAACTACTTAAATGTAACAAACAACTGCCACAGTAGTTACAATGAACATAAAGCTATTGCTATGTTTATGAGAATCCAATCTTTTTGTAGTATTCAAGGCTCGGCTTGGGCTTTTGTCAACTTTTAAGCACAGCTATAAAAAAGTGTCACCCAAATTGTCCTATATAAAGGAGTACTAATACTCTTGGGATGGCAACAATCAATTCAACCTTGCACATTCTTCTCCTGGTCTTTCAGAGGAGCAGACATTATTTCTCACAACAGGACTGATTCATGCATGGACAATCCATCCGTTTGATGTCTGTAGTGATGGGTGGGGCCTGAGGGCCTTGCATATTGATAGAGTGGTGAGCCAAGTTCTTCTGGGATTGGGGAAGTCCTGTATTTTATAGGACTATCCACAGAAACGGTGGGGAGGTTATGGTCTTTAATGGGCATTGCCTGAAACAAGTTACCCAAATGGTTTTGGCTGCCATCTTGTCTCCATAACTGACCATAAGCATCCTGTCTATACATATAAGCTGGATCTCGCCACTTTCTATTGTCTGGGAAGTAATCAGCTGGAGGAATATCAAATCGGATGCCTGTAGTTGATTTAGGACTGCTTGCGGAACTGTTAACTGGGAGAACCTCTATTCGACTAGAAGGTTTCACAACAAGATTTTGGTGGCTGACTGAATAATTTCTATGTGATTTATTAGGCAACATCTCTGTTGGAAAGTCAGAGATGTATGGTTGATGCATGGGGGAGTTGGTTCGATTCCCAAGATTATACTGTGTGGCTGTGAAACTGGAATGAACTATGGTGTTAACATGCTTTGGAGAGTTTCCATGGTAAACAGGTGGATTGCTATAAGAAGGTGGAGGCGGTTTAATATTATGTCCAATATCTGCCCCATCAGACTGTGAGGAAAATCTGGGGATTCTTGGTTGTGAGCTGAAGGCATAACTGTTGGAAATTTTTGGTGGACTAGATGTTTTCTCTGCCAGCTTTGCTGAACTGCTAGAGTAAGCTGTGTTTCTTGGACTTTGCAGGATTGCCCTTTCAAGTGCCTCATCTACCAAGTTGTCACTCTCCAGGTCAGAACCAGGAACATTGTCGTACTGTGATGCGTTCGACCCTCGCTTACCTTCATCGATATCCAAGACTCTAATCTTTTGCTTTACATTAAAGGACTGTGCCTCACCACTAGGACTAGGAGGCGTTCCTGAACTGGTAAGATTTGCAGATCGGCTCTTGATCTCCATGGTGAGTTTTGTAGTTTTTTCAATAATTTTCATATCGGAAGGTTTGATCCATCTGGGCACAAATTCCTTTCCTGTGTTTAAGGTAGCATTGGAATTTTGGTTAGCAGATCCATTGTGATTTTGCTGGAAAACAGACTCTGACTGAACTTCAGGCTTTTTTCTGTGGCTCTCGGGGTCATGCTTTGGCAATCCACTCCGCACATTTGATGTTACAGGCTTTTGTTGTCTCAAGGAAGGCCTCTTCTCCAGAGAATTTTTCCTTCTTCGGTGGTTTGGTGAATTTTCTTGTGCTCTCTCTACAGTTGTTCTTGGGGAGCTTTCTTCGCCTCTTTCTGAAGGCACTTTGGGTCCTGTTCTCTGGCTAGCCTGGACATTAGTCGACCCGCTTGTGCTACTCTGCCCATTCAGCAGATGAGTAAGATTCAGCATGGCAGGCTGAGATTCAGGTGGGAATTTCCCCAACCTCTTTGGGATTTCATCATCTTTACCTAGCAAGAGAAAAATAATAGGGTAAGCATCCAAGATATACAGAAACTAAATATCTCACCACAAACAACTTACACGGCAAAGGATGCATGTTAATGGTTAATTTTCATTCAGAATACATGCCAATGCATAAACAAAAAAGCAAGAACTGAGCTGGGGACCTCAGAGCTGAACTTCAAGTCTTAGAGGTCAGAGATTTTGGCTGATTTAGTTTTATGCCCAACACACACAAACTTTGACAGTAATAGGAACTGCAGGTGGTCAGCAAGTGTGATATCATTGATATCAAAGTGCTCATTCAAGCATGCAAGAACTGTTTTAAGGATGCAAATCACATTTGGAAACTGTTTTTCTGATCCTGTATGGATTCAAACATGAGGACAAAATATTTTAAGTCAAGCAGGTAAGTATGGCTGCAGCTGCTCTGGGTCATACTTAGAAGATTATTCAGTCCTAAAACTGAGATTTAGGTGACTAGGAACTTGGGAGTGTTCAATGGCTAGCTGCCTGGGTGTTTTTTTAGTCTGGTAAGGGTTTGTATGTTCACATCCCCTCCCTGTCAATATAGTATGATGAGCTGGATCATACTGACACTGTCAGTGGAAACACCACTTACCAGTTACCCAATTTTAAATAGGTATTATCTGCAAGAAGAGATTTAAGCTGCCACCTAACCTGTAGAGAATTTGGGGAGTGAGTGAGTTTGTATGTGTTTTAGTTAAAATCCAGTAGCCAGGAAGATGGCACATTTCACATAGATACAGCACTGCTTCATTACTTTCTTGTTTTCTTCCTGTGATGAGAAAAGGGACATGTGGGCCATGTACCCAATTTATAATAGTAAGAGAGAGATCTCTGTGGAACAGAACACCCAAACAGGCTGAAAGTCACTGTGATATAACAAAGAGAAACAGGGAGGAGTTTTCTTAAAAAATTAGATCCTGAATTGTTGCCATAGTCTTTCAGTGTTCTTTGGCTAGAAGCAGGTGTGATGGGAGTTCAATTGTCTGCAGCTGAACTCAGCACCTGCACCAGCATCTACACCTGTACCTATGAGCAACTTTACTTTGTCCTAACATCATAGTATCACCACACACAAAGGTTGTGTGGTTTAGCTTCAGGAGGCCTCTTACTGTGCCAAGCTACTGTTCTCCAAAGAAAAGTCTACACTTGCAACTTATGTTGCCCTCAGTACTAACAAATTAACTCCACATTAACATGAGAAAGCTGAAACCCTAAGCTGACTGAGCAGTAGCTAGTTTTGCAGGGTCTGGTGAGATAAATCAGGAACATTAAAAAACCAAAACAGGTTATTTTTGTTTTTCAAGCATGTACAGGCAGCACTGTGTGTGCACATGGTGGGCAGAAAATTAGCCTAAAGATGTGGTCATGATCCCTGGCTTAGACTGCTTTAAAAGGGAAACAGACCAAACCTCTGAGGATATAGGTGCATCAATGGCCAGCAAGCATGATTGTTATAGAGGATCTTAATGTTCAGAAACAATATGCCTATGAATACCAGTAACCAGGGAAGTAACAGCAAGAGAAAAGAGGACCTTATTGTTTTCAAACCTGATTATACCTCCCCCCAGAAAAATCTCAGAAGAAAGGAAGCTGTCTGATGCAGAGTCAAGACTACTGGTCACAAGAACCTAAGAGGAACTTTGCAGGGTCAGACCAAAGGCATTCTGCTTCCATAGTGGTCAAACAGTTACCCAGTTGAAGCCTGGAGGCAGGACATGGGGACAGTAGCACCCTTCTACTTGTGTTCTGCACAACCAGGGTACAGAGGAAAACTGATTTTGGTCCTGATGGGAACATATATCCATTACAACCATTAACCAATGATAGCTCTATCATCCATAAATTTATCCAATCCCCTTATGAAATCTTACAATAGGATTGCTATTTCCTATGTGACCAGTTTATGCATTGTGGGGAGAAGATGGCCTTTTACCCTTCTTGATTTTCCCACCATTCTGTTTCAATTCTTGTTGCTCAATATTGTGCACAATGAAAAGCAGCACCTTTCCAGCAATTCAGACAGAAATTCTGTCCAACCCTACCTGAAGTTGCCCAGGATTCAACCTGGGAGCTTCTCATACACCATGCACATGTGCTCCATGTGAGCTCCATTGGCCTTTTCTAGATGGCCACTCTTTAAAGCAGGGTGCTGAACTCTGAACAGTCCACTGATCATAGGGTTCTTGGTATGTTCTTATGCAAATATTAATGTAGAACTCTTGCTCTTTGCTGCATTTCACCGGGCACCTAAGTGTCTATATTGTGTATGTGAATGAAAGAGAGCTCTGACACAGAGGTATATTTTGGTGATTTGAAACAGCTTCTGTTTTAATCTGTTGGGGGGAAAATAGGCTTCATTTTCACACCTTGTGCTTAACAGCCATTTACTCCTTGTATTCACAGCCATAAGTGTGCATCTATATGCTTCCATCCCCAACCCCACCAGAATTTTTAGTGGTTCTCCAGATTATCACTGTTCTTTCTAACTATCCCCTCTTTTAAAACATCTTGATTCAATGCATAGTTTTTCCAAGGGGGAAAAAAAACTCTAAAATGGACGTAGGTTGATTAATAAGGCAGCTTTTATTCTTTTTAATTTGGCACACTTGTCTCTTAATTACCATTAAGCTTTCAAGACACCCAAGTGAGACTACTACAGACATTTTTATTGAATTCTTTGTTGCTTTGAAGATTACTCTCTGTAATCTCTCTCCTTCACATGTCAGAGAAAGAGAGAGTGCATTAGGCCTGGTGTGTATGGTTCAAAGCTGTTTAGATGTAGCAGGCTAACACCTGAATTTTGAGCATTTGCAGGGGGGAGGATGATGTCAGAATGACCCTACACTGCCAAGCTAGTTCTCCAGTTGAGAGCCCCAGGTTACAAATGGAGAATTAAACAGAAATATCAACAGCCAATGTATTCCAAGGTCACAAGACTAAAGCCATGCGCAAGCAGGGCTTGTGGGTTTCTAAGAGATGTGCAAAATAATTGGACAGAGATTGCATAAGGAACAAAGGCAAAAGGATAGGACAAGGAATGAAAAGACCCACTGCTTTAGATTCTGATCATGTGACCTCAGCATAATACTGATGAACTTTCACACCAAGCTCAGATGTCAAAGGAAAGACAAAACAACACAAAGTACATCGTTTGCTTAGAACTACCAATATTGTTCAGACTCTCAAGTTTTAAAACAGCTATATAATCCAAAGAATGCTTGGGCCAGAATACATAAATGCACCTGCTTTTTCTGTTGAAACCCATAGCTGCTTGAATGGCATGTGAAAAGGGACAGTTAAGAGTAAAAAGGGGGGTTACTGAACCCTTCTTCCAAATTTTTTTTTCTAACATGCTTCTTTCCCAGATGCCTCCTGCTTGAATCATAACCCATAGGATACAAATGAAGGTCAGACACCCAGAGTGAAGAAAAGTAGAGGGGAGGGATATGAACAACAACCCATTGCCACATTTTCTGGGTTGATGTTGGTTTACATGGACTTGTCCTGGAGTGAGATGTGAACTAAAATTTTACATGCCACCTCTTTCAGGTAATATTCTGTGTGGCACCATGCATTTGACAGTGCCCTGCCTGCTCTTCGAAAGCTAAAAAGGGATGTCTTGGAATGAAATCCTCTTCAATTCAGTAGAGTTTCCTTCCACAAAAATATGTTTATGATTATGGCATAAAGGCTGTGCGCTCCCATTATGTGTTTTGTGCAATATCAAGTGCCCAATTTGCTAACCTATAATTATGGCAGCATTGCTTTAAACACAAAAGAGAGCAACATATTATGCTTATAAGGTCTCTCTCTTTTTCTTTTTTCTTTTTCTTTTCTTTTTTTATAAAAAAAAACCAAGCCAGCTGGTTGCTTGAACTGCAAGGCTGGAGCAGAAACCTGGAGCGGCAGGAGCCCAAAGTATGGCGGGAAGGAGCAGATCTGTTTTATTGATGTAGAATGAAGTTAGCAGCAAGAGTCCAATATTTTACACACAACCTAGCAGCTGAAAGGTTTCATATTCACCTTCCTATCACAGGGAACCAATATTGAACACTCCCCTTTAGGGGAAAACACACCTTAAAAATAGTTGTGCAAGCAGCTGCACTATCTCAGAGGCTTTGGAAGTGTATTTCCTAATGCAGCCAATTATTCTGCAAGCAGCCCTCTCTCACTTTTGGCTTGGTATGTGGGGAGCTATTTGATACTTGTGAAGTGGCCTTGATGTCTGTTGCACAGTCGGCTGAAGAACTGTGGGATCTAGCGCAATTATGCTAGTATTTATGTCATGCTAACATTATATAGGTCACATTCCCAGGGCATTCTAGGCTCAAGCCCAAGAATCACTGACACCTTGTGCAAGAAACATGCACACATGGTGTGTGAACAACAAGTTAGATGCATTAACATAACAACAACTGGAGCTTTTATAGAGGCAAAGTGGAAGTGGATTTAGGAACAAGCTGCTTAAGATGACTGACCAGGTAGATGTCTCACAGAAATCAGAGATCAAATCCAGCTCACCATCACCACTCCAACCCAATTTCATGCCCAGATGCTGTGTCTCCAAGAAAGCACTCTGCTCCAACTGCCAGTTACCTTGGGAAGGTGTAAGTGAAGGGAGGCAAATTTGGCTTCCACCACTGGCCAAAGTAACAAGGGTTTGGGGAGGGACTGTCTTTCAGATATTGTTTTAATACCGGCTTTCCCAACTGGGCATCCGACAGATGAGTGGAACTATCCCTCCCCTCATTCTCAATACCACCAACCAAATGGCCATGCAGGGTAGGGGTGATGGGAGCTGAAATCAAACTTCTCTGCAGTACACCAGGCTGAGGCAGTTGCTCTAAGAGGGAAATAGTTTGGATACAATCTTTAAAACAAATGAACTAGCTTTAAATGTTTACCACTTTCTACAGGTGCACATTATCATCATCACCACCACCACTTAAGAAAACCTCCTTACCTAATCACACTTGGAGGCTATTCTTTCTCATGAAAGGCAATCATGAGAGCAAACTGGTAAAACCCAGTTTCAAAGCATATTATTACCTGCCCTTGACCAAGTCAAAAGCTCTTACATAACACTCATTCATTACAATGACAATGGATAGGTCTGCATGCTTACGTTCAGACATTGCCTTCAGAAATGTATACAAATGTAAGTGGGGTGCCAAGAATACAACAATACCGTTAAAACAAGAAAGAATCTGAATTATCCACGTCAACGCATTGCTCTGGGCAAAAGTTTACATACCCATGCCTGTTAATAAATAAAAACAATCCTTGCTCAAACCATAAAGAACAAGAAAGAAAACTGGGAACAAAGAGGGGCAAAATACCAGGAGACACTTGGGGGATAGTAGCGAACAGGAAGGCCACGATATCGGGTGCTGGCAAGAAAGAGGAAAACAGAAAAAATAAATTTGTTATAATCTTCATAAAACCTCTCACAATCTCATCGGAACCCCTCCACAATCCCAGTTTAAGCCAAGCATGCAGAGACAGCCAAAAGCAATCAACCAACATAAAAGGGGGGCTTGAAACTGTAACTCTAGTGGCAAGGAGGGTAAGATAACCAAGAAAAAGTATATTAGGGTAGAAACAGTAGCACAGCATACTAACACATGGTACTCACTGTACCATGATGGTTTCAAAGAATGAAAAATAGCCATTGCTGAAGTATACCAAAGATATGAATGACAGTTTTGGAATATCTTTCTCCAGGCCATTTGTACTGATGGGGCAAATCTCTACATTTGTAGTTATGAGAAAGTTTTAAAGATGGACCTAACCTAGCTGTTGGCTTTCTGTGACCAATTCCCATCACAGAATTGGAGCGAAGCTGATAGACCATAACATCCACTCCCATTTCAGATACAGAAAACCCAGAGTGTGTCCTGGGTTGAAATAAGTTCAGCATACCAAAGCACAGTGCTAGTTGTATCACCAATGGTGGATTTTAAAGATTGAAGGATACTTCACTGTGAAGTACACAATCCACATAGAAAGTCATAGAAAGGAGAAGGATTAAAGACAGACCTTGGAAGATGGCCTTTTAGTCTGCAACTCAAAAAAATATCTCACCAACCAGGAGAATCACTGGGAGTTTTAGTCCACCAACCCATTCTACAAGCTCTAGACCTCACTAGCAATGGTGGAATGCCACTTTCCAAGCCATTTATTGATAACACAGCTTTCCCCTATACAGTATTTGTTGTCATGGAGGAAGACATTAAAAATGTCTTAACTGTAGGGTTCCTGTGTCCCACTACATTAACAAATTGGAGAGGGCCTGATAGATTGGCTCATTTAAGAAATCTAGAGCTACAGGTATCCCCAACAGATGAAAGCCTAGCCTCATTTCATGGCCTCCATCTGCAGTATGAGAAAGAGCTTGATTTGTAGCATGTCTAGATACTACTTTCTGTATGGATCTGCTCTCTGTGGTGTTTGTTTCTCCTAACATTTTTCACATCACAATGGTTCAGTTCCAATTCTTATCTTCTTAGGGCAGTCTTTATAGTGGAAGAATAGTTACCTCTTTCCTCTTACCTATAAACTGTAGACTCTTCACACAGAAGTATATGGGATTGCCAGATACATGCATTGTCTTCCCCCATTACATGCTATGAGGAGGCATGATACTGAAAATTGGGCTCTCACACTGGAGCTTCTCCATCAAATGTTGTTTTGGAGACTGGGCAGAAAAGGGAAAGAGGCAGTGATGCCCACTTGATCCTCCAGTCTTTCCTTGTCTGAACATGATATGGGAAGTAGGAATTACTTTTGCCATCTGTTGATCCTGGGCATGTCTCAGCCAAAGTTAAGCACTCCCACTAATTTCAATGAGAGATATTTAAGCATTTGCACATATTATCAATGAAAATATGATATAAAGAGTTTAACTCTGACTGAATTTTACCCTCTGAGTTTCAGTTTTTCTTCTCTGAGCATCTCATAACATATTTTGCAAGGCCCCTTTTTTAGAGGCAATAATATCCCTTGCCTCCTGAGTGTGCTTTTCAGCTCACAGTTGCTTATAAATTACAAAATATGTTCCTTTTTTTTTTTCAGCATCCCAAGATTTCACACAGACACACACAAAAAGGGTTCAGCCTCAGATTAAATGGACCTAGTTTGAAGAAGTATTTATGTATGTATATGTTCTAATTCCTACCAATGGCATTTTAGAACAATTCTATTGTCACTTCTGCCATTCTATAGGAACAAGATTTCTCTTTACTTAGTTCGACTATTAAAATTATCATATTTTAAGAAGTTTGTTTGGCAAAGACAACTAAAGGAAAGGAAACAAAAGCTGTTATGGTTTATTGATTTTTTTGTTTTTTGGGTTTTTTTAGTAGAAGAAAGATTAAATTCAAATGGGAAAAAGAAATGTTACTGATTTATTCTTGATCTTTGTCACCACCCAGTGGAAATTAATCACAACTGCAAAGTTTTCCAGTTTAATTGTTCCAAGATGCTTTGACAGCCAGTTGCTCTAAACCAAAAGCAACATGCAATTAGAATGAACCATTTTCTGTACTCACTTTGGTAAACAGCTTATTTCAGCACTAGAATGTCTTATGTCATGTGGCAGTGTCAGGAAAATTGGACAGTAAAAATGACACCACATTTGCAGCTTCCAATCCGTATTTTTTCTCCCAGTTTTATATCTAAGAATTGTCCTGAACCAAGATCTGAACAATGTGCAGGTGAAAAGCACAAGACGGAGTCAAAATAAGATGTTATTCCAAGGCATGCATTTGGTAAACCTAGCTTTTTAAAAGCCCACTTAACACCTAATAGAGCTTCACCTATGTAATGAGAACATGGCTTCCCATGTTACTATCTTTTACTGACATCAGTGATGAGTAGGAAAACAATTAAAATGATCATGGAATGAAAAATGCAGGCTGATTAGATGATGGGAAGAAGGGAGAAAACAGATATGTAAATGATGGTTTCAGCAGTTATATCCAGGTGCTCAGGATAACATCTGCTTGAGATACAAGTATTCCACTAGCCTCACATAAGGACCAAAATATCAGGGAAAGCTGTACCCATCCCGCCAGTCCCTGTTGAAAGACTGTACTTCATTTTTCCTAATCCCATCCTATCTTGTTTTCCTTTTATGTTGTGGTTTAATACATTGCAAATCTGCAGGCAGGAACTTTCTTTTTAAGCTTAAATATACAGGCTGATCCATGAGCATCCTTGGGCTAAAGGATAGAATAATAATGTTATAATCAAGCAAAATGAATAAATAGCTTTCCTCTGTCTGGATCATCGGGATAATAAAAGGAACATGAAAATATGGTTTGCAGTTTTGGTTATACTACAATAGAGTGTCTGTATATGTTTGCTTAAGAAACTCCTTTATATTAAAACAAAGGTGGCTGAATTAGCACATTTACCCATTCCTGGGCTGCAGAAATACACACACACACACACACACACACACCTATCTCATGCAGACCTCTAATGAAGACAAGAAATTTCAAGTTATGCCAGATTTTATCAAGTCTTACTGGATAGACAGATTAGTCACAAGGACAATTAGAAATAGTGCTTACATCTATACAGATGCAAGGAAACAAACTCAATGGCACAGACTATGCAGCAAAAATAACACAGACAGGCATGCCGCCAGAGAGAAACAAAGATTCCATAGCAACCTCAAACTTCATCACATTTAGATGCACGTGAGAAATCAGTAGGAAGAAAAACATCAACAAGAAAACATATTAGCGAGTTAGTCTGTTAATGAACTCAAATGCAAAATGGTGGGAGGGAGAAAAACATGTACGTGTGGGTTCTCCAAACGTATAAGTGAAAAATTCCATATTCATCTGGAAGGGAGAAAAAAATAGAAAGTGAAAAAAAAAGAAAGTGGGGAAAAATTATGCTGAACTGATTCTATTGTATTGAACTGGTCCCCTTGAAAACATAACAACAACATGTTAGACAAAATGGACAGGTTTTAGTCAGAGCAGAATACTGAAAAAGGAAAACAGAAAGTTAACAGCCAAATTCTAAACTTGTTGAAAATTCCAAAAGGTGATGCAACCTACTGAAAGAGAGAAGAGAGCATTTAGAAGGAAGCACACAATAAAGCCTGTTTTCTACATATTAAATTTGATATAACGATCCTGCCACAATTGTAAGTTTAAGGCCATTTAATTTTAATTTTTTATTTTTTTCATTTTCAGGTTTTTTAAGCTGCTCTTGTTTTAGCTTCGCACTTTGGTCCCCATTGAAAGAAAGGCAGCAAATAAATGGAATAAATAATTAAATAAATAAATCTTGTGCATACACAGAATGTCCTTCTAGACTGGGAGTTCTACGTTCTTCCCTCTGTGATAAGACAACCTCAAAAGGAACTGTACATCTTTTATCCCAACATGGATCTGGGTTCTCTAGTTCATATTCTTTACTTTATTGTCCTGCCATGTGACTTCTTAATAGCTATTGGTTTTGTATTCAATATGGCCATATGAGGCTTTATGATTGAATTTTATAAATTAGGCTACAGCTCTGCCTGAAATCAGAAAGGCAGGACATGAGAAAAGAACAGTAGTAGCTCTTGACCTAACCAAAGGTTAATCTGGTCCTGCATGCTCTTTCCCCCATACGCCAACCAAACTTCCACAGGCTCCATATGAAGCCAATAGCTATTTCCCTGGCAGTTCAGTCAATCTTTTGAACCAAACCAGATTATTATTATTATTATTATTATTATTATTATTATTCCTTATATCCTGCCTTTCTCCCAACATAGGGACTCAAGGCCACAACACCCTTTTGTGATTTATTTTTTATGAAAGAGATGGTGCATATATGTGTAACAAATAGTATCTTCTGCTTAAAATGCTTTACACCAGGATAGGAAAGGAGCAGCCTGCGGCCCACAGGGCCATTTTTGTGGCCTTCCAGGAGTTGCCCTAAAATGTCCAGAAATGATCTCCAAGGGGTGGAGACAACATTCCCACATGTCTGGAGCCTGCTGGATTTCCTGGAATCCAAATGGAATTTTGTGAAATTTTAAAAGTTTTTTTTTTTTTTTTGCCTCAAAACACCCTAACATGCCCTCTAGGAATACATGAAAACCCCAAAACATGCCCCATCTCCCACATATGGTTTTCGTAGGGGGGATTATTGCTGGCTCATTTGGAGGCTAATGTTGTCCCCCCTCACTTCATACCCATTAAGTACTAAAAAATATAGGAGTTCTATTCAGAAGAGGAATGGAGGGGGAGAGTGGCAGGTGAGAATAAGCAGTTTGTGAAAAACATCACAAAAGCCCTAAATTCAAGGAGGCTCTTAAGCCACTGATCTGCACAAGATAGCGGGACAACCACAAAAGGTGATTAAAGAATGCTGGGAGTGGAGGGCAAAAAACCCACTGGAAAGCCTCCTAGTGTTTCCATTTTGGCCCAATAAAATTCAGGGAGAAGTGGAAAGCTTTAATCAGGGAATTTATGGAGCTCTTTGCCCTTTCTTCTTCCCCCATTTGCTCAGCAGACGACATCCTATCTTGGCTAGGAAAGCCCTTTAAGATTTATATGTCTCCTTTTTGTAAAACTAACAGCTCTTTTCTGCATGTCACCATTTCTCTGTGCTGGAATAAGTTGCTGAGCAGCTCTGTCTGCCCACAACACTAGAAACACAGATGCTGTAACAAAGCAATTTAAGATTTTCGCTTCGGTGTCTGTTAAAAAAAATAATAATAATAACACCTCCAAGTCTTCCGCAAACTGGTAATGAAGTCAAGCCACAAGCTCTTCCAGTCCATCTCATTCTGAAGAGGAATTTAGAAGAAATCAAGGCAGAGTACACTATAAATTCTCATCCAGATGGACTGCTTTTTTTCCCAATGTTGTGCAAAATTGTTATCTCTGGATAAAAGACCAAAGCCTGCCCAATTGGCTCCGGAAATCTTAAGCAACCTAAACATATGGAGACTTCCACCGTGTTTAATTAGCTTTCTGATCTACACAAGATGGGAAGTGCCTGAATTATCTGTAAAATGGAGAGGCTAGGCCTGCTGTCTCTTTCCAGACAGATTTTCCGTCATAACTTTTAAGATATAATTACAAGCTGGGGCAAGATTATGGAGCAGGAGGAGACACTGCTCCATTGTACCAATTGTAACCTCACACTATAATTTGATAACATGTTTACTCATAAGAAAATCCCAGCATCTTCAAAGTGGTTTACTACCTGGTTAGCACAAGCAGCACAGAAATCTGTGACAGGGCTTATAATTTCTAATCCCCCAAAGACAATGTTACTCCTGTTGTTTTTCAAGAGTAACATCTTACTTATTCCTCATGAATACTGAGTGCAAGCTTCAAGGTTACTTACTTCCTCCACCCATAAACAGTAATGCTCCTAAAACACAAATAAAAGTTATTCCCTATGTAAAATAAAAATAAAAATCTAGCAGTGATATTATTATAAAAATGTTTAAAAAGTAGTGACATGGGTCCTTGTTACAAACAAAACAAATATTTAACATTTCGTGTTAAAAATTGAGAACAGTCAATGTCTTAAGTGTTAGGTGTTTAGAATTTAACAACACAGGAAATCACAGAAGAAAAACATTGAGGCATATCTCCTCTATGCAGATCAAGAAAGTATGCATGATACCTACCATTTGTGTGCTTTATTGTTACAACATCTCTGTAAGCTAAGTGGGGATGGGGGGGGGGGGAGAAGAAGAGGCCAAAGCCACTTCTAGGCACGGCACTGAGGTTTCCCCAACCCTGGTTTTCTTCCAAACAACAGAAGGAGTTGAGTGCCTGAGTCTAGAATCCATTCTTCTCTTCCCTGCCCTGCTGCATCACCTCTGTAAGAACCTTGGGCACAGATTTTTATTTTAGCTAGTTCTGTAGAACAGCTTTCAATTGAACTTAGGGCTTACGTTTGGGAATCTTCAAGTCATTCCCTTGGACCAGTGGTTCTCAAAGGGGGGTATGTATACCTTTGGTCAGTGACAGAACTAGTCTAGGTGGACTGTGGAGTTTTCATGAATTACAAAAAATTACTCTCTCACAATGCCCATATCCTCCTGCAAGTGTGACAGGGCATATCCTTCTGGCTCTGTCTGCAATGGATTACCCAGCTTCAGCCTTTTGACATGCTAGTGGTAACTCTGGGCAATTGACATTTCTCCTAGCCTCCTGTCTCCAGCCCACCAGCAATGGTCCCATATGTGCAACCTCTGATCAGGGATTAGCCACTGAGCTTCTGTCCCTCCTCACTGTTAGAACACATTCTGAATTATAAATAGCACCTGTAAATATACACACGATCCTCTTCTAAATACTGTGGTTTTTTGTTTGTTTTTTTCCATTTCTCTCCTAGGTTCTTAGACAGGGGAAATGATGGGACACAAGGTACCTTTTGTATCCTAGACACTCCAACATGCCTGTTATGAGAATGTAAACACTGAAGGCTGTTATTGGCTGAAAAGCATCCTTGCCCCCAAGATCTCTTGCTCTCTCCTCTCTCATCCTTTGTTCCTCTTCTCTGTACTGAAACAGCCTGATGTTTTTCCTAACTATCTAATCCGCTGACCTTGTCATGGATGTGCCAAAGGGAGCCTTAGCTTGCAGGCAGAGCTCCTCAATGAGCTCTCTTGAGGCAGGATTAACCCTCTGCCTGCTTGAGAAAAGGCTTCACACCTCCAGCATCGGCATGGAATCGAGACAGACAAGGCACATCAGGATGAGGTAATGTCTGGAAAACACAGAGCAGGAGCTCGGTGACAGATAGCAATGCCTGAAAACAGTGATTAGAAAAACAAGAATGAAGAGGGGGTGGGGAGATAAGGGCTCAAAGGCTGATGAAATTCAGATGAAGACTAAATGAGGCATTCGTTCTGAGCTGAAGAGGGAGAGAAGACAGATTGGCTGGACTTTGTGGGATGAAGTGTGCAAATGTTTGGGGAGAAAGAAAATCCCCATGTAAGGGTTAAAGAAATATCTGAGTGGGACACCTTATGCATAGACATCCTAAGACATAAAATTGAGGCTGTGGGGCCCAATGGATCTCTCTTAGTGGAAGAAAAGCACTGAGGAATCAGAAATCCCTCCTGTCTCTGAGGAATACAAAATTGGCCCACGGCTGCTGCTCATCTTTTTGCTTCCAGAACATCTTTAAAGTTCCCTCTCTGCTTCAATCAATACTTGCTGTTGAGCTTTGATCTGGACATTAAATGAGTTTTGCAGGGGGGTAAACAGTACAACTGTGTTCCTCCTGCAGGGAGCTCTAGGATAAAGTCTTGGTCACCTGTATTACAAGGGCTACTGAGGGACTGGAGAAAGGGACAGTTGGAGTGAGGCCAAAAAAAAAAAAAAAAAGGTTAAAAACAGGAGGGATTAAAGAGTTGGGAACTAAGGGGGATATAGGTAGGTGTGTGTGTGTGTGTGTGTGTGTTAGGAAGAAATCATAGGAGATAAGAGAGAAGGATATCCCTTTTACAGTTCACACCCAACACACACCAGAGCACATACAGGAACATCATTTTTGAAGGTCCCGAATGCAATAGTATTAATTATATTTTTACTATGAATGAGTGTTTATTCTTCGTGCTTGCAAAAACTTTCACATACAAAATCCCAGTCTTACATACACACTTGTCCCCAAGAGAAAAAAGCAAGGCAAGAGGATAAAAATGGTGTGCTTGTACAGAACGGCACTAATTAAAACAAATTAGACTAGGTGCTGGGGGGGAGGTCTCATGTAGTTCCATATTGGGAACAATACTTTTTAATATTCCTTTTAAAATATCTGAACTTTTAAGAGAGACAAAATGACAGAAATGAGGTGTGAATTGGCTAGCTACTCAAGAAAAAAAAAAACCTTCACATTTTCACCATAAGTGCTCATATTTGATGAACTCCCCTGACAATTAAAAATCCTACAAATACACATTAGAAACAGTTAGTATGGGGATGGAAAATAGGGCAGACAGTTACCAATGTCAAATGGTTATATTGCATCACTTTTCAAAATATGAGAGCGTTTAATCTAATGCAGCTCCAACATGCACCCTGCACAATTTCCTCCCCATCTTTCGGAAGAAGAATTGGTACCTCTCTCACTCTCTCATGAAAGAAAAACTGTCAGACCAATCTCATGGTGAAGAACCAAATTGAAGGTTAAAATTCAATTCCTGCTCCCAGCTTGCAAAACACAGTTTCTCCACTGAGTGGTACAAACATTCCTACATGAGCACAGGGCACTGGGTGGGGAAAGCTAATAATCCAGGAAACCTCCTCCCTGTCTCCTCTGGCTTTCTGCAAGCACTGATGAGTATAGAGAAGAGCATTTCTTACAGCTACTTTTCACTCACAGCTCAAAATTATTTTCTGGGGCCTCCCATCAAGCAATGCAAACTATCAACATTTTAGGTATGTGGCTTTCATTCTGTCAACAACAACATGCAAACTTAGCTTCCCTGCCTTCCTGGATATCATAGAATCATAGAATCATAGAGTTGGAAGAGACCACAAGGGCCATCCAGTCCAACCCCCTGCCATGCAGGAACTCCCAATCAAAGTGTCAAGAAACATGATGACATGAGGCCTGTGTAGTTGTTGTTGTTGTTGTTTTTTAAAAAAGGAACGTACATTCTGTCTGACGAACCTGACTATCCATACTGATCTCTCTACCCTGATCAGGTACAGATAACAGCTTAAGGATGTGTGGCACTATTTACCTAGTCAGCTTCCTATCACTGAATACAAGTGTGTTTCAGGAGGACAAAAATTATACTTGCTCTTCTCAGGAACCTTTCTGAAATGGGGGCACAAATGGATGTGCTCTTTGGGAAATGATGATGATTGCTAAGGATAGGATACAAATACACTAAAGCTCCTGCATATTTCCTGCATTGAACTGACGGTTTGCAATATCTGCTACAGAGATGTGGCCCAGACATAACAAAGGGGGCAACATGGTCTAACAGCTTCCAAAGCTGTCAGAGTGTATGAAGTTATGTACCTGCTGCTGGGAGGTCCAGCTTTGCTCGCTTCAGCTCTGCCATGGAACTCTGGAGCTGGTCTATTACGAAGTCATCTTCAAAGAAGAAATCTTTGGCAAGTGTCTCCTGAAGAAATTCTACAAGTTCTTCCATTTGTAATTTCATCAGGTGTTCTAGGACAGCAAAAGAGAATTCAATATCAAGAAGACTAGGAAAGCAAGTAAAAATGTCTGTGTGCACATGCACACCTTCAAGGCATATGTCAGTGTATGGTAACACCATAAATTTCATAGGTATTTCTTAGGCAAGGAATACTCAAAAGTGGTTTTGCCAGTTCCTTCCTCTGAAATACAGCCTACAGTACTTTGAAAAACATAGCTATCCATTTTTTTTCTAAAGGAGCCAAAGATAACAATATATAGATGTTAATTCAGATCTATTTATTAGTTACATTTATATCCCACTTTTTTTTCTCCAGAAAGCTCAAAGCAGCCTACATAATTCTCTCCTTCTCCACAAAAAGCCTGGAAAGTAAGCGAAGTTGCCAGCAAATGAATGCCCTAAGGTCATCCAGTTAGTTTCTTGGCTCAAGGAGGGACTTAAATCTAGGGGGCTGTACAGACTAGCCAAAAGGGTCGACATCAAGGTGGAGTAGGAGTGTGGTGACTGCACTGACTCAATCTCCAAACCACCAGGCCAACCAGACAGTAGGCAGATGCACAGTGTTTCTTTGGCACAGCATTTAGACATGCTGCGCAGAAGAAAAGCAGTAAAAAGACTGCCACCACAGCAAGGGCAGATTTTGCCAGCTCCAAAAGAAGTGGCTTTCTGCTTTTAGGGCCACGGTGTGCGGTTGCTGCAGCCCCAATCCAGCACTCAAAGAAGTGATGTCAAGCCACTCCTTTGGGGCTGTCTGTTTAGCCCCTAGATCTTCCCAGTCCAAGACACTTGACTACTACAACCCTACTGTTTCTTCACCAGTTGTGCTAATGCAGATGTACGTCTAGAATCCTGTGTCACTCAGGGCAAAAATGAGATGCCACTCAGGGCGAAATGGTTTGTAGGTCACAATTTAACACCTGCCATGCCCATTCTATGACAAGGACAGAGAATGTGACACCCTTCAGACATTGTTGCACCCTCTAACTACCACTGTCCCTCACCAATAACAATGATGGTTAGGGATGACAGGAGCAGCACCTCAACAGCTGGAGGTCTATGTACCACCACCCCCTTTCAGTCCAAGCAGATCCTGCTTTGAGTCACTGCTGAGCAATTCTCCTTATCCACAGAGAGTCCTATTTGAATTTGAATAGCTTTATTATTTCTGTTGGTTCACTATGGGGACAGCCACCAAATCAACCCATTGAAATCTAACTACTGTATATACTCTACTGTAACTCAATCTCACGTATAAGTTGAAGGCAGGTTTTAAAGCCAAAATTATGGATTTTTATAGGACCTATGGATATATCAAGGGTAAAACCTAGGGGCATGTAACAAAAGATATAAAGGGTAAAGCAAATGAAATCAGTGCCGAAGAACTTACAAAATTCCAGCAGGCATAACTGTTTGTACTCACAGTAAAGGCTGGATGGATGAGAGAGTAGAAAGGGTTCAGTCTTTCCAGGACAGATTATATTCTAGCCTTTCATCAGGGGATGTTTCCATTTTTTAAATAAGAGTTAAAGTAGAGTACTTACACTGACTCATTGATAAGTCGACTCAGATTTTTGGGGTCAATTTTTTGACTAAAATTTCTAGACCTATACATGAGTATATACAGTATGTCTATTGTAGCTTCTTTTTATACATGAGAATCTTCACATACTGAACTTACTGTGCCTTTCTAGAGAGAAATATCCACAAAACTTGTCCCCTAAAGCTAAACAAGAACAAATGGAGGGAAAGCACCAATATTTTCTGGAAAAAAAAATCAAAGAATATCCAAGATTTTAAAAAGAAACACTGTTTCCATCTGGCAGCTGATCACTTCATACAATAATTTAAAAGACCATGATGGAGCTCTTACTTCTGTGCAGCTTCAGGATGGTGTAAGACATTGCAGTGAGAACACGTTCTCCTTCAAGTATGTAGATATCCCAGATCCTGAGGGTTAACCTAAAGGGAGTCTGCAAAAAGAGAACCATTTCATTGTGTAAGAAGAAAACAAACGACTCAGGTTTTGCCCCCAAATACTGAATTTGGATGAGAGAAACTCAGGGAAATCAAACTGAGAACACTCACACGGTCAAGGAAGCACTGGAAAAACCACTTCATTGTGTAAAAGCTTGTGTGGATCTCCTGGGAGTCCTGCCAAGAAGAAACAGTTTATGAACCTCAAGGCAGAATGAATGAAGCCTCATGCCATCTGGCATCCAAGAAATAATTAACTCAACACTAAAGGGCAATGTAAATTTACACTGATCTCATAGGAACTGTACCTTCCTCACTCCAGACAAACTTGCCCTGCTTAGGGAACAGCCTTAGCTGATTATGCACAATGGAAACTAGGTATGAAAAGTGCATCAAACACAAAATTAGAGATGAGCAAAGTGTGCCACATGGGTGACAAGCAGTTTCCTGTAAGAAAGGGTTAATTAAGTAGTGCTGTGACTAAGGAACTTTTCGGAAACTGCACAATGGATACTTGCATCCTAACAGGGCTCTCCTGAGCTTTTCTAGCCTGTCCTAAGAAATTGGGAAAAAAATTGCCCACTTACATAAACATACCCAATGTCACTAAAATGCATGAAACAAATAGTGTATTTGTATAACAGCCTGGCTTAGGCTGCATCAGCACTGCAGAAATAATGCAGTTTGACACTGCTTTAACTGCCATGGCTCAATGCTACAGAATCCTGGGATTGATTATTTGTTATGGCACCAGAGCTCTCTGACAAAGAAAGCTAAAACAGTTTACAAAATTTCAGATCTGAGGATTCCATAGCCATTCCATGGCAGTTAAAGTGATATCAAACCACATTATTTTTGCAGTGCAGATGTAACCTTAGTCCAGTAGCAATAATGGTTAAGTATATTTAAGAAGTATCTCTCTCTCTCTCTCTTTCTTTCTTTCTTTCTTTCTTTCTTCCAGGACATCTTTCTTTCTTTCTTTCTCTCTCTCTTGTACAGACTATATGAAGTTTTAAAAACCAATCCCATCACAAATGGAAACTGTTCCCTCGCCAGTGGATTTTTTTTTGAAGGGGGGGTGACTTTTTAGCTTTACTTATAAAGGAGTGTGATTAGCATGAGGGAAATATTCCTAATAATAATAATAATAATAATAATAATAATAATAATTTATTTCTAGCCCGCCCCTCTGAACGAGCAATCGGGGCAGGTTACAACAAGGTTAAAAAGCAATACAATTAAAATATACCATCCCATCACGCAACTCCCCCCCTTAAAACAGGATTAAAATCAATAAATGAGCATATAAAAATAAAATAAAAACAGCGACAGAAGTTCTAATCTGGAAACCTTAGCTGTATAAGGGTGAAGTAATGCTGGAAAGAGAGATGGGAAAGCTCAAAAATGCATTTCAGGGCCGGGAGGTGTTACATTTCTTCTGGGAAGGCCTGCCGGAAGAGATGCATCTTTAGGGCTTTTTAAAAGCCTAGTTAAATATTGCACTGTGGTCACAATCAGGACTCTAGTGGTGTTATACCATTTGTAGAAGAACTTCCCCATGGAGGCCTGCCTGGTGCCAAACACTTATTCTTTTAGTGCCAGGAAAAGGCAAATTTTTGTGTTCCTGGGTGTGTGTTGTTGTTTACTTTCAAGTTGTTTTCAACTTCTGGCAACCCAAAGGCAAAGCTATTGCAGGGTTTTCTTGGCAAGATTTCTTCAGAGGAGGCGTATGACTTGCCCAAGGTTACCCAGTGGATTTCCATGTCCAAGCAGGAATTCGAATCCACATTTTCAGGCATCTTAGTCCCTACATCAAGCTACTCTCACCTAGGCTTTTAAATCTACTTTAACCCATTTAAATCTATCACTTAGGTCTTTAAATATATATAAATCTATTTTTTACATGACGTTCACTTTACTCAACTCGTATGATTATTTTCATAACCACCCTTGATACTCCACAGAATGTCTATTTTTAATAAATAAGTAAACAATGTTTAAAGACAACACATTCCATTTTTAAATAAAATATATAGATATTATGGACTAGTGTAGAAATTTAGCAGCCTCTGGTTAATTTTAAAAGCTGTTACAAGCATCCATCCAGAATCTTCACATGCCCACATTAGAAAACAAGGTATATGAAAGCAGAAAGAGTTTGACATGTTCTGCTGTAGCAAACACCCCCAAAATGAAAGCAATAAACAACAATGGCCCACAGCCTAAACTTTACTGCTCTGAAAACTGAAGTCACAATTTCTAGGAGAGAAGTATCATTTTCTACCTTTACCAGGCAATACATTCATTGAAAAAGAAAAAAAACCTCAATATATTCATTCAGCTACTCATACCCATTGATTTCCCCCCCCCCCTTTATATTAAGAAAAAATCCAAATGACTCACTACAAATGGATGGATATTTAGACCTTTTGTTGCAGATACCAAGCAACAAAGACTCTAACCTTCAACACAGGGAAACACCTCCAAACACCACTCCGATTGGTTTAACAGAGGAGCGGGCTATAAATAAAATTTTATTATATTTTATTTATTATTAACACATTTAGTTGGAATGAAATCCTACTCAGTTTGGCTCAACTATCTTCTCAATTATCAAGGAAACCACAGCCCTGAGACTGCAAGACCTGAGCAACCCTGTTGATGATAAGTACTGCATCCACACAATCCAGTTTGACACCACTTTATCTGCCATGGCTCAATGCTACGGAATTCTGGGAATCACAGTTGGTTGTAGATGGATAAATGTCTACAAAACTACAGTTTCCAGAATTTCATTGTACTGAGCCATGACAGTTAATGTGATGTCAAACTGGATTATTTCTGCAGTGTGGATGCAGCCAGAGTGACTTGGAAGTCTCTCATTCATAGGTTTGCTATAAGCTAAAGTTGACTTGACAACAGTTAACATAAATCTTCTTAATAACTGTGCTCTCTAGTCTACAGCCTATGGCTACTGTTGATCCAGTTTCTAACAAGTTTATATCTAGAGGGTTCAGTACAAAGCCCTTGAAACAGAAAAAGAATGTACAGTATTTCCAAAGAGCAAAACACTTTATGTTTTACAATCTCCCAGTTACAACTAGCAAAATGCAAGGCCGATATCTTTGCATGAAACTGGGAGCTTGTTCAGTCCTAGTAAAAATCAATAATACTGTTGTGTGAATGTGCACAGGAATGCCCAGTGAGCATGTTGTGGTCAGACTCCTGCTGAGAGCTACTCAGCTCCAGAGCTGTCTGTATATAGCTCTGGGCAGACACAAGACTACAGTGTTTGAACCACAGAGACTAAAAGAAGGCCAGTACTCTGAAGATCCAAGGTATCTAAACAAAAGCATGTCAACCCCTGTGTTGGGGATCAAATTTGTTGCATATGAAACACTGTTCAATTTCCTAGTCCTAGTTAGGAGATGGGAAATGCTGCATTATAAATATTTGGAACATATCTTGAAAGAGCCAGATTGGAGAAACCTGGTAGAGAAAAACTCCACAGGATCTCTAAACACTAATATGAATAGATTAGTTAATCGTTAAATTCCACACTGGTTCTTCCTTCCATGAATAATATTCTTTGTCAACCTCACATGTGATAGCATTTACTTACAAAATGCTGTTTAAGTTTAGACAAAAATTTCTTCATTATTTTTTCATGGTGCTCTTGAAACCTCAACAGCTTGGGAAAACCAGGAATAAAAAAACCTAGAGCATGGGAGAAAGAAAGAAAGAAAGAAAGAAAGAAAAGAAAAGAAAAGAAATACTGTTAGGATCCCATAAAATATGTTTGGAACATTTGGAACTTGCTAGCTTTCAAATGAATGAACCCTCCAAATAGTTAAATTAAGGACTGTACAGTACTGTGGAATGAATGCAGCACTATCTAGGCGCATGAAAGCTGGTAGGACACACACGCAAGGCTTCAGACTTCACACAACAGCTATTTAGTTGCAATGTTAAACCACGGCTTGGAACTTTCATGAGAAAGTATGAAATGCAAACTCATGCATTCCCTCCTATTCTCACACACACAGATCAGAAAATTCCAGGACATCATAATGTGCTGTTCCATCGCAATCTGCAAAGTTGATCATTTGTAAGTGGAGGTTTCTTATCTCTTACAAGGAAGGAGAAGAGAGAGCAAATACTTCTGGGTCCATTCTTTTAATGTTAAATTGAGGTGGGCAACTTTAGAAGGTCTAGGAGCAATTTTGCAGCCCCTCTCAGATTCTCCATATCCAGTTTTTAAAATCATTAGTTTCACGTTAGAGGAAAAATACACTTCCCAGAGGGTTCCATAGTCTTCTAAAACA
This sequence comes from Urosaurus nigricauda, assembly GCA_034509955.1. Classification (NCBI taxonomy): domain Eukaryota; kingdom Metazoa; phylum Chordata; class Lepidosauria; order Squamata; family Phrynosomatidae; genus Urosaurus; species Urosaurus nigricauda. Next base: position 10,958,736 of record JAOEGL010000005.1, read on the forward strand.
ATAAGGCTGCCTTGTTCTAAGGCAAAATGCATGCTCTGTATCTGTCAAAATGCTGAAATTTGGTGGCGAGAGGCCTGGAAGCCAGAAAAAAAAAATCTGGAGAGAGGCCATGGGTGTTGTCCTTACCTATGCTCAAACATGTCTTTGTTGTTGTGTGCCTTCAAGTCATTTCCAATTTATGTCAATCCCAAGGTGGACATATCATGGGGTTTTCTTGGCAAGGTTTGTTCAGAGGTGTTTGCTTTTGCCCTCCTCTGAGGCTAAGAGAGTGACTTGTCAAAGGCCACCCAGTGGGTTTCCATGGCCAAGTGAGGATTCAAACCTTGGTTCTGGTTCAACACTCAAACCACTACACCACATGGTTCTTGGTGCTCAGCACAACTTGATGTTATAAATGAACAACCACAATGAGTGGTCAAAAGGCAAAAGAGATATTAAACAGTAGTTGTGTCCCAGTCATATGAACAAAGATGAAGGCAAGACTCCCACCCACCCAATATACATGGTCCAAGAGGCAGCATCTCATGGCAGCTAATGTTACTGACACTGAACACTAAAATGTATTCTAGCTGCTGGAGGTTACTAACTAAATCTTTAATGATCTTTAGGCATTTATAAACATATCCATAAGAATAAATGCAAACACTGTGTGTTCCATGTAGACAATGGACTGACAATGCTCAGAAATATGTTAGGAGAATTACACTATTTCTGATTTAGCTACATACACTGGAAATCAATCCTGGTTTTCAATTTCAAGAATGGATTCAAATCAAGACTAACTCACACAGTCACTTGGCTTGTAGTAGCCCCTTGAAGGTGATGTAATAATCATCTTCCTAACCAGAAGTCATGTGCTTGGCTAAACCCCTTTCACACCATTACAATGTCCCTCTAAAAAGGATTTAAGATTAATTATTCTGTATGTTGTAGGATTTAAATGCAATATTTTATGCAGATTTTAAAAAGGTATTCATATCATTTAGATTAACTGCAGCAGGGCCCACCAATTTGAGATATTATGAAGCCAGTCCTGCCCTCAAAGGGATCTGTAGAAAAGTAATAGCTGGATCAGTATGAAATGGCATCTTTATAACAAGTTCTATAGTGGCATACCATGCATAGCATGCTTGGGTCCTGACAGCAGTTTCACCAGGGCCCAGAAGGCATCTTCTTCGTTCATATACATAAGGAGCAAAGCTGTGATGTGGCTCATTCCCTGACAATAACCAACCTCCTGAGGAGGAAAAATAGGCAAAGAAGAAAAAGTTTATGAGCTTGCAAGAAAAACAAAATAAAGAACCTTGCACAAATAAAATGGCAGCACTGAACTGAGCTGAGGAGGGAGCAAGTTTGTTTTCCGCTGCTCCAGAGACTAGAATGCGGAACAATGGATGCAAACTGCAAGAAAAGAGATTCCACTTTAACATTAGGAGGAACTTCCTGACAGTAAGGGCTGTTCGACAGTGGAACACACTCCCTTGGAGTGTGGTGGAGTCTCCTTTCTTGGAGGTCTTTAAGCAGAGGCTGGATGGCCATCTGTTGGGGATGCTTTGATTGGGAGTTCCTGCATGGCAGGGGTTTGGACTGGATGGCCCTTGTGGTCTCTTCCAACTCTGATTCTATGAGCTTTGCAGCATGAACAGAAACTGTTAAAGTCAATAGAGAGGTGAACTAAAGAAATGTCATGAACCACCTCTCTAGCTGCAAAAGAGAATAGAAAGGAAAACTGCATTTGATACAAGCATTGCTGCTGCAGGAAGAGCTACTAAGCTTTAAGCCTTTGCCTTCAAAGTTGATAATCTTTTATATAATTGGTGGTCTAGTGGGATTAGGAAAATGTAGGAGGCTAGAATGCCACATTAGGACTCAAGGAGATCTTTGGGGCTATACCCCCATCCCCACAAAAACACAAAACTTTTTTGCCCCTCAGTCCTTTCTGGTTTATGTATCTCTGGATTTTTTAAGGTCCTTCCTGGGCCTAAGATAGTGGTGGGGGGAGTGGTGAAACATCTCACCATGCTCCCTAGAGAGTATTTTGTTAAATCTTACAAAAATAATTTTGACCTGAGGGGCTCTTGGGGCCATAAAAAATGGCCCTGGGGGCTATCATGCGGCCCATGGAGTGCACCTTGCCCGCCCCTGATCTAAGTGGTGCATGTTTCTTAGTTAAACTTTCTGTGGTTTGAATCCTCTAGTTCCAGGGTCTTTGAACTCTTTTGGCTAGTTGGGAATGTACCCCTTCAGTAAAGGCTCACTTGATGGAATTTGACTCTCTATAAAAAACAGTTCTCACACACAGAAAGGTGGTGTTTCGGACAGAAAGTTCAGTGACAACATATCCCCATGATTCATCATTTTATTCTCTTTAATGGTGTTCTTTTAGTAAAGGTCCAGTTGGTGAAAGAATTCTGTGTAACTTTAGAAGTCACATACTTTCTTTGTTCAGATGTTTATCCCACCCTATCCTAAAGCTTAAGGGTGTGTCACAATTTGACAACAAAAAACGTGTTTAAAGTTTAACATATTGAGGCTGCAATTCTATAGCCACATATCTTGGAGCAGTGTTGTCAGGTTTTCATACAGTTTTGACAATTGTCTAGTAGTCCATGTTGTTTGTGCTCTACCTAAATACCAGATGAAAGTACTGATTCCAGTTAACTTACCCATGTATTTTCTGTAAAATTAACTTATTATCTACATTCTGAAATTACACAATGCACACATTTCAGTCTTTATAAAGTGTTGACAAATCCTTTTTGAAAGCCAGGAGAATCACTGTCAAAAATATATGATTTCTTGGCATCTTGTTCAATCTATTTAAAATTTTATACAGCCCTCAAATGAGGGGCATTCTTTTTAAGAAGGGACACCCGGCTACCCTAACGTGAACAGATAACTATTTAACTCAGTGAGATTTATCTTTTTGAGTAGAAATATATAGGGATGCACTGTTGCTGCAATAACAGAACTGGATGAAAGCCCATGAAAACCTATGTTATAATAAATTCAAGTTGTCTTTATGATGCCATGGGGCATTTTGTCCATTTTCATGCAACACATGTACAGGAATGAAGAGCAAAGTAACTAGACAAAATTTCTCCACCACAGTTATCATTAATAACTTTCTGTTCTAGTATCCCATCTCTTTTTCCATACTACCCTTTTCCCTATATTCCCTTGCAAATCCTGGTTAATATGTTTGTTTTTTTTATTTTATTTTACTGATACTATAACACTTTTCTCCCAGTGAGTTTTCTAATCTTCATGGTATTAGACAACAAATTCCAGAAAAAAAAAAGTTCTGGCATCATCTGGTCATGAATGAGCAACACATTCTTTTACATTTGCTAGATGAAATGGGAAATACTCCAGCTGTAGTCAAAGACAGAATTAAGCCTCTTTAAGCCCACCAATTCCATTTTTGCCCTTTAGAACTTCTGTTTCCCTATATACAGCCACAACAAATGAATCTACATATCTATACATGTACACACAAATGACTTACCGTATTATACACAGAATATGCAGCTAAAACATGGAATAGAGATTGCTGCCTGAAGGGGAGAAAGAAAGTAAAATAAACCTAGTAAGAATACATATTAAAACTCATCAGAATACCACCCCAAACACAGTTAATCTCAATGGATTCTGAGCACTAATATTTAGATAGGAGATCACCAGGAAATATCAGGTATCTTTAGACAGGACAAGGAAAACCTCTGCCTGAAAGCCTGGACAGCCACTGCCAGTCAGAGTTGACAATACTGAATGGACAAGTGGTCTGACTAAGTATAGGGGAGGAATCCTAAATACATCAACTGACTGGTGACTACACCAATGAAACAGCTGGTAAAAGGTGTTGCCTGCTTCAATGCACATTTGGCACATATTTGATGTCTGCATAATCTGGATAAATAACAAATAGATGGTATACTTTTAACAATGAGAAATGAAGCAATCTAAAGGAAAGGGAATCAGCTGTTCTGCCTTCATTGTGTTAAACTAATTTCAATTTAGGGTTAAGCCTACTTTTAATAATAAGTTCACAGTAAACAGCAGGAAAAGCTGACTGCAATAGTCTAAAAAAGGGTTTCCTTATACAGTGGTCCCCCGGTTTACGAATCCCCCGGGGAACGAAATCCCCGGGACCGGAAACCGGCGGGACCAAAAAATATCCCCCGGGATACGAAGGATCCCCCGGGATACGAAGGAGAAAACCCGCGCGGCCCCTTTAAATCGGCCGCGTGGTCCGTCTCCTAATGCGGTCCCCCGGGAAACGAAAACTTCCAGGTTACGAAAGGTAATCCGGAACGGATTACTTTCGTAACCCGGGGGACCACTGTACCAACATGCATCTCATATAGTATTTGTGTTTACAAGTCTAAAGGCCCTGTAGTTTGGCCAGTTTGGTTTCCTCTGCAGCGTAAGATGGCATGTGGATTGCTTTTAGAACATAGTGATTAATGTGAAATAAACTAGAGCAGATACGCCTAATGAGGCATTATATTACACAGTCTTTCCCACAGCCTTTACTTGCCTTCCCAAGAAAGGGTGGTCCTGAGTTTCAGTGTTTTACATATAGAGGAATGCAGTGAAAACACACTCTATGGACACAAGCCTTAGTCACTGGCCCAGTGAGTCTAGACCCTAGAGGGATTCCACTGTGCATGAAGAAATAGATTTTAGAGATTTTGGAAATGAATCTTGTACAAGGAAGAAGTCTATGTAATTACTATTACAAGTTGAACCTACAGCAAAATGTTGCAGCTTGGAATGCAGCTATTCAGGTTGCTGGTCACTCCACTCCATTCCTTCTTCCTTCCCTACACACACTAACCATTTATTTCAACAACAATAACACAATTTAATAATTTATGTCCTTATGTGTGTGATATATTAATTTAAAAGACATTAATTTTAAAAGACATCAGTTTTAAAAAATCATGGTTAATGTTTGGCAAGGGTGGGAAACATTGGCACTCAAGATCCTGGACTCCCAACTTCCATCAGCCCTAGCCAGCTTATGGCCAATGGTCAGAGATGATGAAAAATGCTGTTTAACAAAATTTGGAGGGCCTTATGGCAAATGGAAATGGGTATATCAAATATATTTGCTGTGTTTTAAATCTCACCATTTAAAGGCTTCTACATTTCTTGCCAGATGATGCTCTAATTATATTTCTTCCATATGGAAATCAAATGCAAAACCTGAACTTTCATGACTTCATTAGAAATTTCAGAGAGTCAAAGTGGGAGCCATGTGGAGATCTGCTGAAGTAGGGACACAGCATTGGAGGAAATGGAATCTCAATTGTTCCCCTTACTGTTTAAGAAGTCAGCAAGGCTGCTGAAGGGAATTTAGGAAGACAAAACTCTGCCACACTTTAAGTCTTTTGATATTCTGAGGATATAAAGTTATGAAATACAAACCAAACAATCAGGATAGATTTTTGTTATACTTACTTAACTCCATATCTGTCTCTGAACATGATATGATCCCTATATGTCCGATTCACATCAAGATCAATCTGTCTGATGTCCGGAGAGCTCCCTCTTGCTTGGATTTTTAAGGTCTAGGAAGGCAAAAAAATTCATAAACAAGTGTAGCTTCCCATCATAACCTCACTGTTTATTATAAATCTCTTTAAAAACTGTAATTGTGATCTGCAAAAATGATAGGGATGCTTGGGGCATCAGGTGAGCCACTTGCAAGATCAGGATGGGGGTGTTTTGTTTGCTGCCTCAGCCTTACCTTCCACAGTACTCATGAGTGACTGCAAAATATACAAGTTCTCTAACTTCTGTAACTGAAAGAGCTTTTGCATGCAACACAATGGAAACCCATTGCCTTTCAGCATTCCATACCCACAATTTATCCAAAAGTACATTTCAGCCTTCATAATGCTTCATATTAGATTTCCAATGTTATTATGCGGTACATCAAGAATTCTAGAAAGTCTTTGGCTGGAAGCATCAATTTACCTACCTCTCTGAACAATTTTAAAGGTGGGGGGGGGGAGAGGAAGCCTAAGCCTCATTTCAGAATAAAAACAATTGGCTTTTGTATGCACTGCTAGAATGCGTGGCTGGGGGGTCCTGCTTGTCTACCTGCCTGGCTGCCTTCCATCCATCCTTCCTTCCGTTTTCCAGCACACATCACTAGGTGGCATCCATAACCTTTGAAGACAAATCCATTTCTCTCCAAATCATTTTATTTGCTTTGTTTTTCTGGCTAGCTCATAGTTTTGGTTAAGAGTGCTTGTGAGTTTTGTTTTGTTTTGTTAAGAAACTCCTGGTACCAGATTACTGATGGCTTATTTAAAGTTCATTATGTTCACAGATTTTGGCAATTCAACCTGCAGATGAGGAATGCCATTTTTAAAAAGACTCCCAGTAATAGAATCTACAACTGGAAGAAACATACTTGCTACATATCATGTTCGGTTGCTCTCTACAAAGAGCATTTTGGTGTGTGTGTGTGCACGCACATATGGCTTCACATCACCTGTTGACTCAAGGGGACACATGAATTTCATAGGGTTTCCTTAGGCAAGAAATACTCAGAGGTGGTTTTGCCAATTCCTTCCTCTGAAATATAGCCTACAGCACCTGATGTTCATTGGCAGTCTCCCAACAAAGTACTAACTAGGGCTGACTCTGCTTACCTTTCAAGACCAGACACACACATCTGATGTGTTTAGAATATAAATGTTCAAATATGGCTACCTGCAGTCTAAAGTATTGATAGGCACAGTCCTCTCTGCCACCTAAACTCTATGTACGTGAATATACAAAGCAAGCAATAATTTAACTGAAGGTTAGCAAAAGCTTGTCAGAAAGGCTTACAGGATGTAGAAAAGGAAACTGATGTTTGTGTCAATGGACAAGAGTTCTGATGAGTTCAAGACACAGGTTCAAGCACACATGTCATGCACAACCTCCAACCTACTTTGAGAAAGGAGCTACAGTTTACTGATAATACATATATTTGACCTGGAAAAGGATCTCAGTGTCACTCCCTGGCATCTCCAGGTAGGGCTGGGCTGGAAAACAAATTATTTTTGAAAGCCAGGAGAGTCACCGTCAGTGTAGAAGAGGGGGTGTGAAACTGTGATACACTCAGGGACCAGTTTTATGTCCCCTTCAGAAATCAGATGAACTACCAGACAAAAAATTAAAACAAACCTCCAGAAGCAATTGGAATTCTACTTTTGTTTTTTGTTTTTTAAAAAATAAAATTTTAAATGTTAAACAGCACGGAGGGGGGGGGGCTGTAATCTATCTTAATATAGATATATTACCACTCCTGGAAGGTTCCAGGACAGAAAAGGTCAGGAAAAGAGTGGACTGGGGAGTCTGATGGGCCAGGGACCACAAAATAGCCTTAGGGGTCACGTGCCCATCACATTTCCCCCTTGTTAGAAACAATACTAAGCTAGACTGGCTGAATCTGTATAAGGCTGTCTCCTATGTTCTGAAGCACTGGAAGGCAGATGTGTGTGTGTGTGTGTGTATGAATTTTAAAGTAGCCATTGGGAGTTCTTACTTTGACTGGACTGCTCTCCCAGTGTGACACTATTAGACCTAACTGAGGAAAAGCTATATTTATTTTGTGCTTATTCCTGTTCCTCCCCTTTGCAGGACCAAATAAAAATAAAAATTAGTGGAAACCAGGGGAGAACAATTTCAATAAGAAAACCATAGTTCTCCAGTGTGGAGAAAGAGATGGCAAACTACAATCTTCAGGAATACTATAATCACATCTACAATCATTAATTGGTTGAGTTTCCTAGACAACCCCTCATGTACAAGTGCCTATTGGAAAGACTGTAAATCAGCAGCATTTGAAAAGCCATTTATTGACTTTTGAACTTCATCTAATGATGATTAGGACAACATAAGAAGTTTTCAAAAGAGTGTGGCTCAATCAAGACTGCCTGTTGGTTCTTGTTGTCTGTGTGAACAGTTTGTTGCTTGCAAACGCATATATTTACTTTTACTCATATATTTACCTTTAATGGGTAACTTGAGAGATGACTCATGGAGCCCTAACCAGAACATAAACTGGTGCCAAGACCATGGAAACTGATTTGCTGACCTCCTCTGCAATTAATGCTTTCATTATGCCTATGGTGCAATTGAGACTCCAGGAGTCTATAAGAGTTTGACATTTTCACATGGAATTAAACACTTTCCCCCTTTCCACATGGAATGGAACAAGATGGTGGCCATGGTGGAGTCAACTTGGAAGAATTATTTATTTGAACTATAGCTTGAAGAATCCTCCAGCCAGGGATTCTGGAAGGTGTAGCAAAAAACAAAACAAAAAACAAATGTTCCCATGAATATGTTTCTCTTTCTTTTCTTTTCTTTTTACTGTAAGAGTAATTGCATTTGATAAGTGCTGAAAAATTCTTAAGTGGTTTAAATGTTTTTTTTTAATCATTTGTAGAAGATCACTGGACATCAAATGATTCATTGCACATGTAAGAGACACCTTCAATTTCTGTATAATTTGCAAGGGTGTACATTGTGTGCTGATGCAAGCCTTTCTTCAGTTTAAAAAAATAAATGTTTACAAGTACGAAAAAAACCACAAATAAGTGAAGTCAATGATATTTTAATATTTTCAGATGTTGGAGCACAATTTACTTCCAGACATTACTTCCAAATACGGAAACTTACATTATAGTAGTCTTTCATTTCTTCTTTCATCTTAGGGACATCAAGCAACAAAGACCAGACTTCACCTCTCAGTTGTAATGGAATCCCTTTATAAATTCTCCTATGAAACTATGTAAAAAGGAAGGAAGGAAGGAAGGAAGGGGAAGAAAGAAAGAAAGAAAGAAAGAAAGAAAGAAAGAAAGTCAACCAGATAAGGTGCAACTTTACCACTGCTTTGCTTCTGTAAACTGAGAAAGCAATACCTTAGAAATAAATCAACAGCATTATTCAATTAGAGAGTTACAATATATGTTACCAGCTTCCAAGATATTTTGGCCCATTAGTGAAATTACTAAATAGGTATGCCATGCACTAAAAATGTAATAAGATGAGGGAAGAACAATGTGAGAACTGGTAACAAGGGAGGATATGTTTTAAAGAAGCATGACAATTTACAAAAAGGGAGAAGACTGGACATACAGGTGGAGCAAGAGTGGTTTTGTAACCAGTCCCCAGATAGGCTGTTACTGTGTGCCTTCAAGTCATTTCTGACTTATGGTGACTCTAAGACGACCCTACCATTGGGTTTTCTTGCCAAGATTTGCTCAGAGGAGGTTTGCCATTGCCTTCCCCTAAGGCTGAGAGACTGTGACTTGCCCAAGGTCACCTAGTGGGTAGGCAAACATTATGTCAGGCTACAACTGCCAGTAAGCTGTTTTTTATTTCAAAGACATAAAAATTAACACTATCCTTCCTTTACTTTTGCTGTCAGGAGTCCAGGAGGGTGTTAGATATATAATATATTTTGACTTTAATGTTAGAATTCCCTTCACTACATCTCAGCTAGGACAGCATGCATTACGCTAGGACAGTCACACTGCCCCCCATAAAACCCTCAAGGGTAGCAACCCACATTTTTGCCCCAACCCACCTCTCATATTTTTAGGGTCAAACCAAAACTGGTTTGCCCCAAAAGGCCAATGCTGCCCCATATGCCCCTAAGGGGATGCTACTGGCTATTCTGCTCTGTTTTGAGATCCTTTGTGCCCTGCCCTACAATTTCCAGGCCCATGCAGGCTTTATTTCTAAACAGCAAGTAACTAATGACTACATCACTGTTGTAGAAGGCATCAACTCAATCTACAGATAGGTTGCACTATGAACTAACTCCATTCCTCAGCACATAATTACATCCCACAACTGAAACAATGGCAATATTCCTCTCCTCCATGAAAAATGATCTCATCTTTGAGCTTGTGCCTAAAATTGGTTTACTCCATTTGGAATGTATGGGGAACAGTATTGTCTACACAATTTCCGACATCAGCTAATTCAACCTTTGGTCCTCCAGATGCTTAGGACGTCAACTCCCAGAATTCCTGACCAGTGAACACACTGGCTGGGACTTCTGGGAGTTGAAGTCCAAAACATCCAAAGGACCGAAGGCAGAGAACCACTAAGTTAACAGAAGCATGCAAACACAAATACTCGTAATGTATGCTGTTCTATACCAATTTCCGACTCTACTTTCTCTTCTTGCCAACTTCCAAGTCTCATAACAGGTCTCCTTTAAGCCTCCTTTTCTACTCATGAGGGTAGACTCATCTCTTTTCCTATATGGGTAGAAAATAGCTCATGGGGAAGATCTGTGACATAAATGGGACTCCTTTTCTCATGCTCTCATACAGTATGGTACAACATCCAGAAAGCTACTTCAGCTAGTTTTGTAGCCCATCAGAGCAGGTTTTTAGGCTGCATGAGGGCTGCAAGGGAAAAGGATCACCCCATTGTGATTCCACTGATGCTTCTGTCATCAGAAGCAAACATTTGAATCCTTGACCTTTGAATAGAAGGCTGGGTGGAAGCAAAGGGATTAAGCTCTTCCACACCCTCTGTTCTCAACTAGCAGCACTGTGTGGCTACTTTTTCTATTTTTTTAAAAAAAGCACCAGGGGAAAAAGCTCCTGTGTAGCATCTGATCCTGAACTGAATGCTAATGCAGAACAACAATGGGTGTGCATTTTAGATGAGCCTTTATCACAAAATAAATTATGATTTTTCAAAAGAAGTTGTTAAACAAATCAATAAATGATCAGATACTTAATATCCTGGCTCTGGAATATTGTTTATCAATGAAGCAAATTCATTAAGAATTTCACAGTGATAAACTTTCAGCTGCCATTACAAATACTGCATGGAAAATACAAGTGGAAGATTTTGCAAGCTTGCTCTGCGGTTGAATTTCATTATGTGGCGTGACTGTTTCTTTTTAATCTTGCAACAAAAATTAAATCCTTCAGAGCCAATGCTATCTTTTGCATCCATGAACATGAGAATTAAAAAAAAGTATTTTGAGACTTAAAATACAGAATTATAGTAAGTTGTAAGTGATTATCACTTATCCTTGCCTACTTAAACTGTAGCACCTGGAACATTTCTACATCTTATGTGCAACAGGAATAGCAATTAGCTTGTTCAAAAGCCTACTCAAACACAGCACCAGTTTGGGAGCTTAGCCAGGCCAACATGATCTTGTCTTTACAATAGTTTGGTGTCCCCTTCCACCAAATTCTTAACCATAGCTTGAAAAAATAAAAATAAAAATAAATAAATAAAACTTTTATTTATACCCCGCTTTTTGCTGGAGCAATCAAAACGGCTTACAGTATTTAAAACCATACAACAATATATATAAATAACCCTCCTTAAAAAGGAATTAAACAATTATGATTAAAATTACATAAGATGATTAAAATTAAATAACAACAGTTCCAACAATAACAGTGGCAGAGGTTTTGCGCCTATGTGGGGAGATATTTTTGGCCGAGTGATTTATTCTGGGAAGGCCTGCCAAAAGAGATCTGTCTTAATTGCTTTTTTTTAAAGGTTGGCAATTTGAGAGATCTTGTCCGGCAGGCCATTCCATAAAGTGGATGAGACTGCAGAAAAAGTTCTCAGGGAGGTTGCAACCAATCTGGTCTTCACTGGTTGCAATAGGTTCCTCCCAAAGAATCTGAGTGTGTGGGGCGGATTATATGGAAGCAGGCGATCCCTTAGATAAATTGGGCCCAAGCCATGTAGGGCTTTAAAGGTGATAACCAACACCTTGTACTGCACCCAGAAACTAATAGGCAGCCAGTGGAGTGACTTCAATATTGGTGTAATATGGTCACCCCTTGCTGTTCCCGTAATTAGCCCCATGTAGAGTGCACTGCAAAAATTGAGTATTGAGGTTACCAGTATATCTACTACAGTTTTGAGATCCGCTAGTTCCAGGAAAGGGTGCAGCTGGCATATCAGCTGAAGCTGATAACAGGTGCTCTTGACCGTCGCATTCACCTGATCTCTCACGTGAAGCGACGAGTCAAGAAGAATCCCCTGACTGTGAATGCAGTTCTTTGAGGAGAGTGTGAACCCCTCTAGGACTGGAGGTTGCAGCCCAATACCAACATTTGAGCACCTCCAGTTTTCCCTGTCTAACATGGCCAACTCTGGGAACTGCAGACCAGAATCTTGTTAGTGACATGTCCACATATTTTTGTGGCTTATGCACATCTTATGTATGTCTCTTTTTGAATGGAGCACAAAGTGATATTTGGTAGTCCTCTGCACAAGGACTGAAATGTCCTTGTTCTCTGCAGCTGTAAGGCCTCAAGAGAGGCCACCAATACTGCTCCAGCTATCAGGTGGGAAGGAAAAGAAGGAAGTTAAGCTGATGGGGCTCTCAGGAAAAGGGACAGTAAGATGCACACTCCCATTTCCTCCGCTTCTCCCCTCCCCAATTTAAAGACTATATTGTTTAGGGAGGCATTCCCAGGATTGTACCGTCTGCCCCAGGATGCCTCGTTTTAACTATGTATTAAGAAGCCGTGCCCTCCGTCCAGTCCATTTGCCTTGGTTCAGGACCCAGAGGGAGAGAAGAACCACTGGACCTCATCCCCTTTCCCACCACCTTTCCCTTCTCTTTTCGTGTTGTCTCTCTTAGACTGTAAGCCTGAGGGAAGGGAACCATCTAATTATAAGATTGTATGTACAGCACTGTGTAGATTTACAGTGCTATATAAGTAAAGGTTAATAATTCTGACATCTCTATTGGTTGAATTGCCTACTCCACTTCTTTTCCATCCCACAAGTAAGCAGTGCCACCAGCAGTAGCCTCTCCTGGGGCTTAAAAGATGTGGAGAGGAACTTGGATAGGATAACCACTTGTGTCCCATCCAAAAAAATACATATGCAAGAGGTGGACATGAAACTGCCAAGATGAAAAATTATATTCTGCCTGCTTAAGAAAGGATTTTGGCTCTAGGCCAAAAAAGTAACTTTTCTTAGCTCTGTTCTTGAAATGATACCAGAAGGGTGTCATTCACTCAAGTACTTGTATGCACAGAAGCCAGAAACGAACATTGGCTTACCTTGTGAGATGTTTGTTTTCAGCGATGAGGGCGGAGTCATCCTTCATGAGGGTTGGTTCCCCCTGTTTGCTCCAATCAGGCAGGACTATGACTTTTGGGCGTGTCCACCAGGGGAATCCATCCCCCTTGTTTGCCCAGTCAATGTATAGCCAAGCAGAGAGAGTTTATAACAATGAAGAAATACTAACAACAATAGAGAAAGTTTAACCATTTAACTATAACAATTCTAGACACTAGAACAAGGATCCTATTAACCTTACAACACCCCCCGACACCGAGAAAAAATTCCTCAGTTACGGGTGGGCAGGATGACTCCGCCCTCATCGCTGAAAACAAACATCTCACAAGGTAAGCCAATGTTCGTTTTTCCAGCGTTGAGGGCGGAGCCATCCTTCATGAGGGACATACCAAAGCTCCCTAGATGGGTGGGAACTGAGGTAAGGAATTATAGGATGGATTGAAGGATCCGTCTACCAAATGATGCCCCAGCCAGTTGGAAGGCATTGATTCGGCAGCGATGGATAAATATGGAAGGAGATGACCAAGCGGCCACCCTGCAAATATTGGAGAGAAGAACATTAGTGGTTAGGGCGGCAGGTGTGGCAGCACTGTGAGCGGAATGAGCGCTGACCCTTCCTTGCAGCGTATTACCCATCATCGACTCACACTGAGAGATGCAAGCCCAGATCCATCAAGCCAGGGTCGATGAAGAAAAACTTCCCAGGTATGTAGGACCGAAGGAGACAAATAGACTGTCTGATTTGCGCCATCGACAAGTGCGTTTGATGTAAATACACCGAACTCTGCCTACATCTAGTGTGAGCCAAGTCTTTTCAAGTTCCTTTTTGGGGTCAGGAACGAAGGAAGGGAAAATGATCTCCTGTGCTCTATGAAATGTGAAGTTAACTTTAGTCATGAACATCAGATCCCGTCAAGCAGAACTGAATCCTCGCAGAAGATGCATATTTCACTCCTGTGGCTAGTGCTCCTGGTTCAGAAAACCTTCTAGCTGAACTAATAGCATTAAAAAAAAATACTGTTTTCCAGGTAAGAAACTTAATATCAACTCTGTCAAGTTATTCAAACTGTGGTTTGGTTAATGCCTGAAGAACTACATGAGGGTACCAATTAGGGTATCTGTGAACTGTGGGAAGTTTAATAAGAGAAGCTGTTCTCAAAACTTTATATATACACCCTCTCTCTCACACACACACATATATATGAATGATTAGACAGTTTCTGGGACAGTATGATTGGAAGAGCTGATGTCCAGTAGGTGCCTTTCAATATCCACATGTGAAGGTTTAATCCTGGATATGGTATTTGACCTTGAGTTAAGAGATCTTTGTGATTGGAAGACGAACTGGTTTCGTGACATCTGGAAGATCTCTGGAAACCCTGCCCTTCTGAAGTCACGAGAGACGAGACCGGAGCATCTACATGAGGGATCTGGAGTTTGGCTATTGGGAGCCACAAACATGCTTCCCGTCACCCTAAGCTGGCATCCAACCTTATGTGGAACTTCAACAGGGCCTAAATCAGGCAATCCTCTACAACTGGCAGCAAAAACCACCATTCAAAGAGGTTTGATTTAATCAGTGTATGTCAGAACAGATTATTTATGTGTACCATCTGTTTTTTGATACAGCTAGAAGAACTACTGTAGGCTCCTGGCATGAAATGGTGTTCATGCCAAACGATTAACTGAAACAGATCAGGCAGTGTAGATGCACCAGTAACACTAGGTCCAATAACTGGGAACAACCTACCTGCTCGAGGGTGTTCTTCATGGATCTTACCCTTTGCTTGGTCAGGTAGACTGGTCAGCGATGTGTCTACAACCACTCCAAAGTGATGCAGGTTCTGAAATGGAACTAGGTAGTTCTTTTCGTAAATTACCAGAAAAACATGTCTGGATAGGAAAGAAATCACAACTCGACATCTTATATATATCCTATGGGAGAGAATGAGATCTATCAGGACATTTGAAATTATGGGTCTATATGAAGGTCCCACTGTTTTCAAGACGTGTCTATCTGTGTAGTGCGTGTCACAGAAGAAAACAACAGACTGAATGGTAGAACCTTGTATGGAAAGGTTGGTAAGATATTTGTGATAACGTGGTAGCTTGGGCTGTGGGCAGGAGACCACTACCCAAAAAACAGGAACACACAAAAATCTTGGAGGAGACGTGTCTCCAGACTTGTCTGGATAATCTCCCATCTGAACCTGTGATTATTATAACTCAATTGTTATTAGATAGATAGTATAGTGTTGTTGTTGATGTTTTTATGGCCTCAATATCAATCAGACATTTTGTGACTTTTATATCAATCTATGTTTGTTTGCCTTCCTCTACCTTAAGGAGGCAATGAAAAGTCATATGAATGGTATAGAAAAATATATCAAAGTATATTTTAACAAACAGCTTCATTTCATTTATATACCGCTTCATACCCTTAAGGAGTGTCTAAGCGGTTTACAATTGTAAGCTATTTGCCCCTCAACAATCTGGGTACTCATTTTAGCGACCTCGGAAGGATGCAAGCCTGAGTTGAGCTTCAGCCCTTTGCTGGTCTTGAACTCGCCACCTTATGGTTTTGAGTGAGTGGCTGCAGTACAGGCATTTAACCACTGCGCCACCAGGGCTGACATTTAAGGATGTTGAGGTCTTCTTATTATTCCTAGTCTCAGCCAAGAGACTTTATTCCAAACAATTTGTCCCCATTAAGTGGTGAGAATCTTAGATATTTTTTGTAATGGGCATTTTTATGTGTCAGTTCTTTAGTCAAAGTCTGTCCTTGAACTGGTCTTGGATTACATCCAATCTCATTTAGGCTAGTGTCTCCAGACATAGCCACTACCTTTAACCATAGTTAATACCCTGATAGTACTTTATTTTGACCTTAAGTGTTTGTTTGTTTGACAAGTGGGCTAGGCCACACATGTTTAGCCCCAGAAAAAAAGGAAATAGCAGACACCTTAGTTGAGCATAAACTCTGGCAGCCACAAGTGGCATCTGTTGATTCTCATGACAAAGAGGGCTGAGATGTAACCATATATATGTAAACAGCTATTGGATTTAGAATCACAATAATAAATTATGGAGGCCTTGTTAATATCCTCATAAAATCTGCATGAAATGGAGTATTTGGTGTTGAAGGCCCAGGCTTGGAGGAGGGAGGAATATCCTTCCCTGAGGAAATCAGGATGGATCATCCTCTAGCTTCAACTGGTCAGAGTTGACATTAAATTCCAATATATAAGTTGTACAATAATACCATAAAACAAGTACAGTAATAATAAACAAATACAGTAATAATGAAGGATCATCAGTCCCCAAACATCTAACAGATTTCAGGAGCTTTCAGGAGGTACTGAAAGGCCCTCATCTTTATTTTTTATTTTTAACTCTTTTTCAGATCACATTCCTCTTCTGAGGAGTGAACTATAGGTATTATTTTCCTTTGTTTTACAAAAGGCATATTAGTTAGCAGAAGCAGCAGGCCTTTCCTTTTCTGCCTAGCTGCCCTTAATCAAAATGGCTGCCACACCTTCAGTTCCAGCTTTGCCTATTATTTTTAAAAAGGCAAGCACAATAAATAAATGTCTTTTTGGCCAAATTCTCCCAAGGAGAGATTGACACCTTAGACCAGGGGACAATGGGGCAGAAGCAGACTCCCTGCACCTGGAAATCCTTTTGTTAATCCTCTCTGATCCCTTCAGTCTGAGTGGATCTTGGAGGAAGGAGAGGAGAAGGCAGTTGGTTTTGGAGGGAAACTCTCCATTTGAATCTCTGAAGCAACTGAAGCCTCCTTCAAAGCTGGCAATGCAAGTCAGAAACAAATCTCTTGGGTAAAGCTTAACCCACAAACATAGGATTAAGGACTGAATCCTCACTCACCTCTTGAAATCTGCCTTCTCTCTCTCTCTCTCTCTCTCCCACTGTCCAAACCTCTTGCCGGGTTTGATGTCCGCAGTGGGGCGCAATCTGGCCAGGGACAGGGCCTCCAGCCGCGCCAAGGTCTGTCAGGGTCTCTATCTCACCACCCTGGGGCTGGTGTTCTGGCCCCCCTCAGACCATTCTCCCTCAGAGGCAGAAGAGGACTGAGATTTGGAGGGAACATCCTCATCTGAGGATTTTAACTGCAAGCATTTTGCTTCTTAGCCTTAGATGGCGCTCTCCATTATGTTTATGCTTGGAGGAATAAACCTGAAGTAGCATTGGCATGGCTCCCGCCTTTTTTGAGTTTGAATTTGTGCGCCAAGGAGGAACGTTTGGGTGCAAATTTGCCCTGCTCCAAAGGGGAATGGCATCCCTGGAAGAGCGGGAGGCGGGGGGGAAAGAAGAAGAGGGTTCCCTAGGTCTCCTGGAATTGTAAAGGAGCCTGTCCCTCTGTGAGCCCGACTCCAGGGGCTGAAGGACCACTGAGCTCCCTCCAGTGAGCTTGGGGTCCATCTTGGAGGAACGACTTTCCAAGGGGGAGAAGGCGTCCCTCGAGAATCTGAAGAATGAGGGAGAGGAAGATAATTCCCTGGCCCTCCTTTATCTCTGAGTCCTTTCTGCCTCTGACCCTGACTCTTGGGAAGAATTCTCTGCCACGGCCTTAGCCTGAAAACGGGCCCCTCTCTGAGAGGAGACCGTTTGGGAGGCAATACAGGATTGCACCAGCTGTAAGGCTAGTAAGGAGGAGAAGGGAGCCGACGTTCGGGAGGGAGAGGCTGCAGGGTACCCAAGCTGCTCACTGCAGCATTACTCACATTTCTCTCGGCGTCCTCCTTGCCGACCGCACCCTCCCGATTTCGGGACAGGTTCCTGCGGTCTCTCTCGTCCTCCTTGCTAACCGCACCCTCCCGATTTCGGGACAGGTTCCTGCGGTCTCTCGCGTCCTCCTTGCTAACCGCACCCTCCCGATTTCGGGACAGGTTCCTGCGGTCCGGCGCCTTCAAGCGCGGAGAAAAGGGATATCCCTCCTCCGGCTGCGCCGAGCGGCCTACAGGCCACACCTCCCGGGTCAGGGCTGATCCATTCCTCTTGTGGAGAGCCTGTGTAGCATGGCCAGATTCCCCAGACATGCCTGGGCCCTCTAGCTCTTCGGACCTTAGTCAGCCCTCACAGAGAGAGAAGAGGTAAGGAGTAAAAGGAGAATAAAGAAGATTTTGTTTTGTGAGTAAAGGAGAGTTAGGAAAACACGACCTGACGGAGCGAAGGCAGGAACTAGACTGGGCAAACAAGGGGGATGGATTCCCCTGGTGGACACGCCCAAAAGTCATAGTCCTGCCTGATTGGAGCAAACAGGGGGAACCAACCCTCATGAAGGATGGCTCCGCCCTCAACGCTGGAAAACTGTAGAATTCTGTGACTGTTTCCCCTGTGTCAGCTTTGAACTCATGTTGCCCGTTTTATTGTGGATATGGAAGAGAGGATGAATAGAATCATTGAATCTTAGAGCTAAAAGGGACAGCCATCTTGTTCAAGCTCCTGTCATACAAGAATATGCAACTAAAGCACACCTGAAAGATGCCCTCTGTTCAAAAACCTCCAAAGAATCCAACACCCTGTGACATGGTCTAGGCCTATTCTACTGTCGAACAGCTCTCACACAGTTCTAATACACCCAGTTCTCCCACTTTGGCCCAATCAGATATATGAACTCAAACATGCATGATCAAACCATTTTTTCTTGTTGTGTCTTGGGTACACCCTTTGCAAAATGGGAATACCAATTTACAGCTAGTGGTTGTCAGGATAAATGAGATAAGGAAGCAGTATTTCCTACTGTGTACATATGGGGTGAAGAAGATTCAAGAGCAGATAAATAGCCTTTTTCTGATGGAATTATAATTGATCAAGACAGACTGAGGAAATGGCAATGCACTATGAAAACAGCTGCAACGGCAGCTGCTGTGCACTCCATGCAGGAGGATCTTGGGCCTTGTGGGAATATGCCAGCTGTGAGTGTGGTAAATCTAGAGGGTATAGGGTGAATGGATGCTGTTTCCAGAAAAAAGCAATTTGTGAAGTCGCAAAGGGAGGAACCAATTAGGCTAAACTAGTAGGGAGCAAAATCTGCAATGGTGAACAGTAATGATGTGTGTGCATATGTATTTTAAAATAGTGGAAAATGAGACACACACACACACACACACACAAAGATTCTATCATATTATCCATTTATATATCTAGCTGTTCTTTATGCCCAGTATGCTTGGCAACTATACTGTGAGATATTATTCCCATTTTTCCACACAAGAACTAAATGCTGAGACAATGACATTATTGAGTGTATAGTACAACCTTCCTCATCATTTTTATCCTGGAGGAGCCCATGACAGAGGTCCTGAATGGCAGGGGGTTGGACTGGATGGCCCTTGTGGTCTCTTCCAACTCTATGATTCTATGATTCAGGTCTTGGTGCGAACCCGAACATGATAACCCTCTCTTGTTCACCCACCACCTATCTCTACTGAGGCACTGATATCTTTGGTAGCGTGTTTCAATAGTTCAACAGAGGCCAAGCAGTACTTCAAAACATGAACAAAGTTTATTTGTAAAATATAAAATAAATTATAAAATATAATTAAAGCTTTGTTTGTCTTATTCCTTAGTTACAAAAGTTCCTTAAAAAGAATACTACAGCCACTCAGGCAACCTTATCTCCAGTATTAAAGCCAAAATCTCCCTTAAAACCTACAGGCTTATTCTGCGCCTCTCTTCCCTAGACTCCCTCAAGCCTATCTAGTCCCTCCTGGACTCCTCAGACCCTTCCCTGGCCTCTAACTATCCTATAAATGTTCCCACAGGAACCCCAAGAGCACACCCTCCCTCCGAAGATGTCTCTTCCCTCAAAACTTCAACAAAATAAACCCACTTTCACTCCCTGTCAAGGCTCTTTTATAGCCCTGCCCAGCCAGCTTCTCATTGGCTGGACTCCTGGTGATCTGTGATTGGCTGTTTCCACGGCCTGCTTCACTACAGGGACCCCTACATAAAAATTATTGTATTGACAGTTCAAGAATTTTTATTTATTTTTCGGTCATGATCTCTTATGGAACTGCTAGTAACCTCTCGCACAACCCTAAGGTTCCACGAAACCTGGTTAAGAAATCCTGCCCAGAGACTAGGACCCGGAACAATGGATACAAGCTACAGGAAAACAGATTCCACCTCAACATTAGGAGGAACTTCCTGACATTGAGGGCTGTTCGACAGTGGAACACACTCCCTTGGAGTGTGGTGGAGTCTCCTTCCTTAGAGGTCTTTAAGCAGAGGCTGGATGGCCATCTGTCAGGGATGCTTTGATGAAGAGTTCCTGCATGGCAGGGGGTTGGACTGGATGGCCCTTGTGGTCTCTTCCAACTCTGTGATTCTATGATCCCAAGTCCAAAGTTTTCTACACAAGATCACAAGATCACACTTGAACTTAGTGACCCCATCTACAGCTCAAAAATGTTTATTTGTTTTTTTCTTTTCGAGTGTGTCATACCTTCTCATGCTGTTGACAAAGGACAATAGCCACAGTTTCATCATCTTGGTTTCCAGGGAGAGCACTGTTTTCATCTATTCTAAGACCCATTTGTTTGTCTTTTTGGATGTCCTCAGTATCCTCACATGCTTGTCCAGCAGCACATGTTAGATGAGTTGATTTTCCTTTTATCTGCTTTATTCCCTGTCTCTTGACTGCAGTCTCCTTTCTAAGCAATGTTTGATCCAAGGTACAGGAAATATTTTAACTATTTCGATTTCCTCATTGTCTAGGTTGAAAATAACTTCTCTTGGGATCCAGTAAAATAACTTTTCTTGGGATTCAGGCTTTTCTTTCCTATGTGAAGCCATAGGTCCCTTTCTGAGGCAGAGAACACTGAATTCCTCAAGAAGTCTGTGTACTGTTAAACCTGGAAAAAAGCTTCTAAGTATTGCGTAGGTAAAACTTGCCCATTATAGTCCGTATGGAAAAGGTTTATCTTTGTTGGGGATAGAAACCTGTAAGAGTTAAGTCCCAGTCTCTTACATAGTTTCCTCTTGTTTAGGCTCCCCCTGTTGTGGTTTTGAACTGAGTACAATCGTTCATCTTAACTGAGATCAGTGACCCTGAAAATCCACAGGGGGAAACCTCTCCTATTTTCAATGGGGTGTGCGCCCTGCGTGCCCACGCAGGAACACACATGGGAATGCACCCCATTCAAGCCTATGGGGCTTGAATATGTGCCAGCCTCCGTTTTAGCGGGGGGTGGGGTGCAGAATGGATCCCCTGTGAAAACGGAGGGCCAACTGTACTAAAAAGGTAGCTGTGTTGCTATTATTTTCTGAATTTTGGAGAAGCTTTTATTGACTCTTTTGTTGAAGTGACAATTTGACACCAATTATCTTCATAAATTCTGAAATGATCCATCCATCCACCTATGTCTGGCAGACCATCCCTTTCTTCCTCCTCTCCCTTCAGATAGCTGCTCAATCACCAAGACAGTCAGAAAAAGGCAAGGCAGAAACACACTGCTGAAGATATTTGAATGTGAATACAGCAAATGACATTTTTATTCAAGGCATCTTGAATGCTATGACCATAAGAGTCCAAGCAAACCTTTCCCCTTGTGGTGACTGATCGTTTGATATGCCCTAATTTCAATGCACTGAAGAATTTAATTAAGATGTAGGTCAAAAGAGACACCAAATGGCATATGGAAAAACAGAAGTGGTGATACCTTAGGGAAAACTCAGGTGGAAATGAGTTACAGGTTAGAGATGGGACCTGAACTATGACTTCTCTCTCTCTCCACCATTTATTTATTCATTCAGCTACCGAAATTTGTGTAGTTTAAATTCTTAATTATTCTTGTCCTTTCAAAAATGTTATGGGGTTAAGGCAATGGTTGCCTTGCACCAGTGCTGTGCAACAAGCAATCTATACCACACATGTGCCCCCCCCCCCCCACACACACACAAAGCTATTTTTGCAGCACCCTCACTGTAAGGTACCATGAAAACTGCTGCCAAAATTTGGCTCAAAGGTAGTACAAGCTACTTATTTAGGTAAATAGGGGATCACAAGACCATTGCTCAAATTTTATGGCTCATTCACCCCAGATTGACACAATAGTTGGAGGAACTGGTCCCCCCCAGATTAACTGATAGCACCACCCTCAGTACCCATTTTACAGAGGGGGAGCACACACAAGCCAAGGCAACACAAACTATGCAACTTAAATATATGCTTTTCTTCAAAAGTAAAATATGTATGTGGAGGTTTAAAAGTTTTTCTTTGATTCCTTAACATTTTTTTTTTTACAAAAATAGCTTTACCAGCTTAAATGCTTTAGTCAATACTTCTCTTCATAGCCTTTAATAAAAAAAGACTGCACAGAAAGGAAGAAAGGGGAAAGAAAAACAGTCAGACATTTTCTATAATACGAATCTCCTGAGAGAAAGGGTCACATCAGAAATTGGCAAAAGGTGCTTTGCTCAAGAGGTTCTTTTTCACATAACAAAGAGTTCACATGCCGTTTAATGCAATGGCTGGCGTAGCAATGGGAGATTGTTAAAAATGTAGTATTAAAATTATGTTCAACACAACAATTGTGATGTTGAGACCCACATTTTTGTACTTTACAGAACAGCTGACAGAAGGGAAGGAATGCAGGCAACAGGTAAAAGCAACAAGTACCCCAATAGTTGAAAAATATATGTAAAATTATAGTGTTCAACTCCTGTAGTGAAACTGATAGTGGCGACTATCCAAAATTGGACACAATTTTATTCCACTGATGTGTTTTGGTATCTACTGAATAATAATTAGAATTCTAAATTTGGTTCAATATCTGACAAGAGAAAAGGTCATTTGCATTTTGTTATGAATCTGTACTGATTTCACTGATATACCACACCTTCCTTATGATCCTGCTTAGCCTTAATATCTTTGCAGGAGGCTGTTCTCTCAGTCCCGTCACCTTTCCAGGCATGTTTGGGGAAAACAAACCTTCTTGGTGGTTGCTCCCAGGCTTTGGGATGCCCTCCCTAGGGAGTCTTGACTTTTAATAATAATTTTCTAATTATGCTTATTGTGTGATATAATCTGTATATCACTATACTTAAAAAAGCCCAATCCTTTTTGTATAATTTTTATTTTTCTCCAAGTAGTAATGAAACTTCTTTTTGTTGTTTAATCCTAGTTTCAATTTAGATAACCAGTTCTATTCCAACTGCACAATTATAAATTAAGTGTTTCCTAAGGAATTATACCTCTGGAACTAAGTGGTCAATAGAAAGTAGCTCTCTGAAAGCCAGACTCTTTGCTATATAACAAATGCTATGATAAATCAATTCAATTCAATACTGTTGCATTCAACAAATGCAACTACCTACAGAAACACTTAACTTTACCTTTTCAGTGTTCTTATATTTCTCCCAGCTCTTCAACATCTTCAGCCATTTTGTAGTTCTTTCAATTTCAAGTTGCTTTTGCTGAAATAAAATTATTAGACACCATTATTATCTCTACTCGCATCCAAGCATGTTTAGGCATTTACAAGCATTTCTGAGCGTACACAACAAGCTATTTAATATCACCAAAAATGTTGGTATTTTAAATCAAAATGCAAATGTTAAAGGAATGATTTCTTTTATTTTCTTAACATGTCTTTTCATTGCTCAAGTCTGCCCAATTCAGATGGCATAGGAGAAAAATGAGTTTTGCATGTGAATTAGCCAATAAAGCCTGTTCGTGCATCAAAACAGAACAGAAGTTGAAGTGATATTCCTTCAAACTACAGCTTAATGTTTTTGTTTTGTATGTGCAGACTACCTTATTCAAGACAAATGAACGTAGCCCTTTTTCAGACTGTGTGTTGGGCTGTCTGCAACTGATGTATTTTGAGGAAGTAGTTATGAGGAAGAAAAGTAAAGATCCAATGGCACAAGCCCAGGCTTCAAGAGATACACTCATCATAGGAAGTGTGGCACCACACACTGCCAAGCATGACACATGTCCAAATTTCCACCTGGCTCTGAACTTGAGAGTTCAAGAAGGGATCATCCAGGCAGCTACATGGTGATATCATTGACCTCCCCAGCAACAGAACTAGGAAGAAGCAAAGTATTCCTTCACTGCCAAGGCAAAGAGCACTGGTTGCTCAGGACCAAACTGAACCCAGCCTTCTCTCCCTCACAGATGCCTTTCCTGCTCTGGAGAAAGAGGGTCAGTCTCTCTGACCTTTGCTTCAGAAAAAATCCAGACAGAAATATGTTTTGGACTCTAAATGTATGCAGTCAGGCAGCAGAACAGTACACACACTCTGTCAAAACATTCCACTAAGGGAGACCAGGTGAGACCTCTTTTGCCTGACTGAGCCCATGAACTGAGGCTGGGCTCTCCCATCAGGAAAGACCTGGCAGAACAAGGGAATGTTAAGCTTGGTTCCCTGAAGGAGCATGAAATGATTTTATGTAGTGGATTCCCCTAGAACAAGCTTCCTTCCCATCCCATTTTTTTAGAAAGTAGTTGTCAGCAGGGTTCAGCCTAGTCAGGGTGGGCATGGGGCTGATTACAACTTTCTGTGGTTGTTGTATTGTGCTTCAAATCATTTCTGATTTATGGCAACCATAAGGCCTATCACAGGGTTTTCTTGACAATCTTTGTTCAGAGGAGTTTTGCCATTGCCTTCCCCTGAGGCTCAGAGCATGTGACTTGCACAAGGTCACCCAGGGAGGTTCATGGCCAAGCTGGGACTCAAACCAACATTACAACCCTAGAAAACTTGCTAGCATACAGAGATAAGGCAGGCCTCCCCAGTAATACTAAAGTAAATAAGTTTGTCAGTGCACAAGGCTTATAGTACATAACATCTTCTGTATTCTGGCCACATGCACCAGTAAAACTAAAATTGAGAATTATGCATCTTGTTCTTCTGCTATGTCCTTAGATGATGTACACTTTCAGCTCAAATGTTTCATTCTAGAAGCATCCATCCAAGTTACCAAACCTTTTGCAAAGCTGTGTAATAAGGGCTTTCTCCAAAGCTCTACAATTTTCTAGCAACTTTAAATTATGTTAATAAGAGATCATTGTCCTTAATGCATACCCAGCAGATTAAGACATGTTTGATATCCACAAGAGAATGTGCTGGAAAACATAGCAATCCATTTATATGGCAATTATTCCATAATTATACAATAAAAGCTGGGAAACAAAGGAATGCTGATTTCTACAGAAATATATCCCAGACATTTGGAATCCAGAGGAGGTGCCAGGCTTAAAATTGGATAAATACTTCCACTGTAAACTCAAGTAAGTATGCATTCTCTGGGGTTTCATGTCTTCTGTAAATTCAGGGCCATCATTTGTGTATACTCTTGGACTCAGTCTTGAACCCTGGCACTTAGGTTTTGAGGGCACTAGGAGTGTATTTGCACGATAAAAATTAATGCACCAACTGCACCTGCTCCTAGGGACATCTGACTTGGCCACAGTGACAAATGTCTTAGTTACATCCCATTTAGATTACTGTAATGCACTCTGTGTGAGTCTGCCTTTGAACAAAGTCAAAGAACTGCAGCAAGATTGTTAACTGGGATGGGATGCAGGGAGCGAACATCTAGATGGCAATGCCATAATCACAAAAACTCAACATGGGTTTCAGAGAAACAAGTCATGCCAGACAAATCTAATCTCTTTCTTTGATAAAATTACCAGCTTGGTAGATGAAGGGAATGCTGTGGATATAGTATATCTTGATTTCAGTAAGGCCTTTGACAAGGTTTCCCATGACATTCTTGCAAACAAGCTTGTAAAATGTGGGCTAGACAAAGGAACTGTTAAATGGATCTGTAATTGGTTGACTGGCCGAACCCAAAGGGTGCTCAACAATGGCTCCTTTTCATCCTGGAGAGAAGTGACCAGTGGGGTCCCACAGGGCTCTGTCCTCGGCCCAGTGCTATTCAACATCTTTATCAATGACCTGGATGACAGAATTGGGAGCATACTTATCAAATTTGCAGATGACACCAAATTAGGGGGAATACCTAATACCCCAGAGGACAGGATCAAGATTCAAAATGACCTGAATAGACTAGAAAGCTGGGCCAAAGCTAACAAAATGAAATTCAATACAGAGAAATGTAAGGTATTGCACTTAGGGCGGAAAAATAAAATGCACAGATATAGGATGGGTGACACCTGGCTGAATGAAACTACGTGTGAAAGGGATCTAGGAGTCCAAGTAGACCACAAGTTGAACATGAGTCAACAGTGTGGTGCGGCAGCTAAAAAGGCCAATGCTATTTTGGGCTGCATTAATAGAAGTATAGTGTCTAGATCAAGAGAAGTAATAGTGCCACTGTATTCTGCTTTGGTCAGGCCCCACCTAGAATATTGTGAATATTGTGTCCAGTTCTGGGCGCCACAATTCAGAAAGGACATTGAGAAACTGGAGTGTGTCCAAAGGAGGGCGACAAAAATGGTGAAGGGTCTGGAAACCATGCCCTATGAGGAACGACTTAGGGAGCTGGGGATGTTTAGCCTGGAGAAAAGAAGGTTAAGAGGTGATATGATAGCCCTGTTTAAATATTTGAAGGGATGTCATGTTGAGGAGGGAGCAAGCTTGTTTTCTGCTGCTCCAGAGAACAGGACCCGGAACAATGGATGCAAGATACAGGAAAAGAGATTCCACCTGAACATTAGGAAGAACTTCCTGACAGTAAGGGCTGTTCGACAGTGGAATGCACTTCCTCGGAAGGTGATAGAGTCTCCTTCCTTGGAGGTCTTTAAACAGAGGCTGGATGGCCATCTGTCAGGGGTGCTTTGATTTGGATTTCCTGCATAGCAGGGGGTTGGACTGGATGGCCCTAGTGGTCTCTTCCAACTCTACGATTCTATGATTCTATGATTCTATGATTCTATGATTCCCTTGTTAAAACAGTTCCCCTGCATGTCAGGCCATTTCTGAGCAGAATTCCAAATGCTGGCTATGACTTATATAGCCCTATATGGCTCCAGTACAGGGTATCTCAAAGAGTCTGCCTTCCCATATCAGCCTGCCCCAAATCTAAGATCTCCAAAGAAGATGCTTCTCTGAATTCCACCACTTTCATATGCACATTTGGAGGAAATATGAGAAAGGGACTTTTCCATAGGTGCTCTGGAACTCCTTTCACAGAGAGATTGTAGACTGGCTTTCTCTTTGCTATCCTTTTGTCTTTAAGTGAACACCTTTCTATCAGTTTGGGAACTGATTGTTTTACATAATTGATTTTCAGTTTTAATGCCATCCTGTTTTTAATCAATGCTTTTATTCAATGATATGGTTGTAATTCTATAAACAGTTTAGTATTATTTTAATCTCACTTTTTGTATGCTTTTAGCTATATATGGTTTTACTTGCATTTCTTCTATTTTGCAAGCCTCTTGCGTTGCACTCTTGGGAAAAGGCAGAAGATAAAGTGATTGATCAATCCCTAAATTATTTCATATGGGGCTGCTACACCTGATTTTTGACTTTTACATATCAAGGGATGGTTGCTTTTTGGAAACTCTTTTTTGGATATCTCTGTTTCAAGATATAAGCCCATAATATATGCATGAAAAAACAGTATATCTCCCCTAGTCATTTCCCTATCATCTTGAAAATTG
The DNA here is from genome assembly GCA_034509955.1 of Urosaurus nigricauda. NCBI lineage: Eukaryota > Metazoa > Chordata > Lepidosauria > Squamata > Phrynosomatidae > Urosaurus > Urosaurus nigricauda. Next base: position 10,986,436 of record JAOEGL010000005.1, read on the forward strand.
AAATATCCTGAGATCTGTCTTAAAGTCGATAGATAAGCTATTAGTGTGAGTAGAATGGCTACACTGCCCATGTGTTTAAAAAATATTAGCAAGGGACGATGATGTAAAGTTGGCCCTAAAGATCACTTTCTTTCAGTGCCCTTTTGAAGCAGCTGAGGAGCTACATTTTATAAAACTCAATTCAGTGCAGAGTTAAGATAAGAGCTATACCTAGATGGTCATGTTCTGTTTCCTAAATTCAACATTCATCATCTCCTAATTTAAAACTTTGTGTGGAATGACTGACATCTTAGGCTGCATATGCAATGCAGAAATAATGCAGTTTGACACCACTTTAACTGTCATGGCTCAGTGCCATGGAATTCTGGGATCTGTAGTTTGTTGTGCACCACAGCTCTCTGACAGAGAAGGCTGAATATTTCACAATACTAAAAATCTTAAAATTTCATAGCATTGAGCCATAGCAATTAAAGCAGTATCAAACTGCTTTATTTCTGCAGTGAAGACAAAGGCTTAGAGAACCATCTCCAGCAGTGGTCTGAAAAGATGAATGTTTTGAATATGAAAGAACTCCAAATGTGAGATGGATGTTCTAAAATACTGGAATTCAAGAGAGCTGCATACGATTAGTTTCCAGGATACAACACTGAGGTCCAAGGACATCCACAGATAGTTTACAAGCGAGATGGACAACTTACCCTCTCTGATGCTGCATCATGGAAAGGTAACTCCTCTTGGCTAAAAAAGAAAAGGGAAGGGGAGAAAAAACTATGACTTGACTTATATTAGAAAAATCTTTCATTTTCTAATAAATTGTTACTAATACAGAATTTGAACTATGGAGGAGAATCAGATTAACTGCAAAGTATTATGCCACAATTAATATACGGGATAATAGGGAATTTTAGTCTTTGAATAGAGGTGCCAACCCATTGGAATCAGTGAGAACAAACAGGCACAGAACTGGGCTATTTGTACTGGCTAAAATAATCAAAAAGCCCTTTAATCAAAAATGTTCACAAGCCTAAAAGGAGAGAAAACATTAAATGAAATAAAACATAGTGGCACACATTAATAATGTAAAACAGTCAAATATTTATTTGGATTATATCGAGAATCTATTTTAACTTGCATATTCAAAATTTCTTCTCTGTCTGCTGCTGGATTTCTGTTAAATCAGCTTTCAACACAGATCATTTGCCAGCTAAATTAGCACGGTGAGTATTTTTTTTTAAAAAAAAAAAATCTGTATCTAAGATTAAGCATTTCCTTTTTCAACACATCTGCCTCTTTTGCACAATTTAACTCCCACCCAATCACTTGAAAATACCATCTCCATCTATGCCTTTCTAACACTTTGTATGGCTCTTTCACACGTGCATACACACATGGACAGGAACCATCTTGCTTACTATAAGGAGAAGCTTAACAGTGTATGTTGTCTGACCACATCACAATGACTTTGTTCAGATGGTCTTATTTTGCCTTAACAAGCGGAGATGTAAGAGTTCATTATGAGAGCTGCTGATCTCCTCACAGTGATGCACTTCAACACAGTTTACAAAATAAGAGAAGGGTAATTGGGGGGTGGGATGAGGAGTATCTTTTAATACCTTGTTCATGGATTCCCTGAAGCTCACGGGCCAAAGATTAAGAACCCCTGTCCTGGGGGACCACCCAAATTTTAAATACCAGAAGTTTTTTAAAAAGAACCAGCAGTGATAGGCAGCCACTTTGAGTTTTAGAACAAAGATCTCCTCGTCCTAAAACAAACAGGGTGGGGAAGTGAAGTTGCCCCCATGTCCCTAGATTAGAATGTGGAGTGCATCATCATCATCATCATCATCATCATCATCATCATCATATCTTTTTATCAGTTTGGGACACAAGGAGGTTTATGACAAATAAAAAATATAGTTAAAATTTACAAAATAAAGAAGTTTAAAAAGTGATTCCACTGTTGTTGTTGTTGTTGTATCAATAATATCATAATAACCGGGTTCTGGAGGCCACACACAACCCCCAGGCCTTCTTTTGCCTGTTGTAAAGACTTATTTGAACAATGGAATTGACAAGACTACAATTAATTCCAGTCCTTGTTGCTATTATTTATCAATACAACTTACTTGTAATTGGCTGATGAACACTGTGTGGGTTCTTAAAGATGCATGCTCTTCCTCCGTTGGACATCAAAAACCTATGGGTTTCGATGGGAGTGAAATTTTAACCTCCTCCTGATGTGTAGTTATTCGTTTTAAGCAAGATAACATTGCTGCCTGCTTTTGAATATAATAGTTATACTAAGAGAAGAAATCCATAGGGATGTCATGACCAGCCCAGTGGAGGGGTGGGAGGATGACAAGGAGGTTGTGGCTACTCAGGGGCAGGAGCAATCTGAGGCCATGCCAGGTCCCAGTTTGGCCCTGCCAGATCCCAGCTCTGTTCCTCCAGCCCCAGTGATTGAGGATCAGCAAGACCTGAGCTCTATGGGGTCTCCTCTAGAGGCTCAGCAGCCTAGGGTTGCTCCAGAGGAAGAACCAAGCATGCAGGTCCCTTCCTTCAGCCAAAGGAGGGCTGAAAAGGCTTGCTTACAGAGATCTAAGAGACTGGCAGACAAGCATGCTGCAGATAAGGAGGGCTTCGCTGTTTGAAGGCACCTGGAGAACACTGATTCTTTGCCAGAGTTTATTGCAGATCCATCATACTGGGTGCTGTCGGCACTGGCTCCTAGAATCCTGTGCTTCTTGAACCTTTGTTGGACTTAAACCTACGAACCTGGAACAGACTTGTCTACTCCAAACCTTCTGGCTCCCCTGACCTTGGCTTGTTCTGACCTCCGTGACTTCTGGTATCCTGACCCTGGCGTTCGTTTGTGGTTTGCTACATTCAGACTCTTGAAAGGTCTGTAGACTGTTTGCTTGCTGCCTACTTGGCTTCCCTTGACAAGCCATTCCTATCAGCATTTGTTTGTGTGTGGGTGCTGGCAGCATTCCTGGACAAGAGACTTCTTAGTCATAACAGCCAACAGCAAGAGATTCCATGAGTTGCACTCAAATTCTTCTGGAGCGCATGAGATCTGAGTAGGCTGACCTAGCATCTTCTGCTCCATTTCAGTTTAATTTACTGGTCAGCACTCTATTGTGACACTTTTAAAATGTAACCTGCTTCAATTATTTGTAACAGAAAACTGGGATATAGATAAAGGTGTTGTTGTTGTTGTTATTCAATGTTCTAACCAGTAAAGGCAGCTGGGGACTGGGGAATATGTTGGAAATAAACCAGTTCCCTTACTAAATGCAAGTGACATCCTTTGCTCTAAGACTGGAAGATTTTCAAGAATGTTCCCTGTTGAGGGCAAGTCCCATCTTCTTTCCACTGAACTCAAGGAAACAGAAATAAAGGTCTTGAAAAGTTGCCCATTGAGACACTGGCCAAATTTTGGGGCTTTTCACATTACACAATTATAGCACCATAATTCCACTTTAACTGCCATGGATACATCCTAAGGACATCTGTTGTGTGTAGTCTGATTTAGCCATAAAATTATTTGGAGAGGAAAGGAAAGGAACGTTAGATCTTACATGTGAGATTTGAGACATTCAGATTCTAAACTCCCTAAATGGCAAAGTCCAGGATCCTATAGGATGGAATTATGGCAAATAAGGAGACTCACAGTGGTATAATTGTGTAGCATGAACAGACTTTCCCTTTTAGCCCTACACTTGGTGGAAGCTTGTATCTCTGACATCTGTGGGGTAGAAAACCTACCCCAGGTTACATAGGGTCCCAAGACTTGTTGATGCACCGTGTGCTTTCTGACCATAAAACTGAGCTCTTACCTCAAATTAAATTTACTCTTGTCACCAATACATCACTGCAGTATAATGCTATATAAATAATAAATGGCTCTCCGAAAAGGGCTACCTACCACCACAACTGCACTTTGCTGTGCATCTTATTATAAGTGTAGGCTGTTTAGAATGAGTAAACTGTCTTGCTCAAAGACAACCATAACTAGCACACAGTACAGAGACAGGTTTATGTAACTAAAGCATGTTTATAGGTTAGTAAATAGAGCTGACATTATCACTACACGTTTATAAGGGCTATGTGGAGGATTAATGAGACTACTAAATAGCCACTGAAGTAAAAAAAATCTGAAAAGCAACTATATTTACAGTTATTATGGATATTCAATTGATTTCAGTTTAAACCATCCCAATCTCTACAGCAATTACATACTACGTATATCCAGATGTGAATTAGATTGAAAATGAGTCTAAACTAAAATATCTGGTACTTAAACACTTAATGCTGCTCAATAAAAAGGGAGATGGAGGGAAAGAAGGTATTATGATATTTGCATAAAAGCCTACAGTTCTGGTTTTGTCTACTGCTGCATCACTACCTGCACTGTATATTGGTGCAGATATAAGACTACTTTAAAAAACAAACTCAGGCTTCTAGCCATCCTCCTGAAGATGGGACCCAAGGGATTAATATCAAATATTAAATCAGTGAATACAAATAAAACACAGAAGAGGATTAACTCTTCATTCAAGTCTTTTGTTTAATTGTTAAACATAATTAAATTTAAAGCTTAATTTAAAACATGATTTAAAACCACTGTATGAAAAGTATAATAATCTGCCAGACTCCTGCCTGAATGAAAAGATCTTTGCCTGCTCACCAAAGGTCAAGACTTTCTTGGAAGAAATTCCAGATCCTGTGAACACATCAAGAAGGCCCTCAATGAAGTCTAGACCACTGTGGCTAAGACTCACTGATATGGCGTTCTAGCCCCTCCCTCCCCCCCCCCCCCCCGGTGCCATGTACTAGTACCATATTGGAGCTCACTAGTTATAACTGTGTCCTTTTTCCTCCCTGGAAACAAATTATGGACCAGCAGCAGTCCCCAGATCATTCTTATGACTATTATGGACCAGCAGTCCCCAGACTATTCTTATGGACAGGTCTATATCAAATGTACCTGTGAGGGTAGGAGGACAAAGTAGAGAACCACCCTACCCTCAAAAAAAGTCCAGGGAGATGTATATTAGGTGAGACCCTTCAGATTGCTGACAAGTATCTGTGGCATTCAGATGGAGAGAACTTACAGATCAGTTGGAATAAGAGATGTTGCCACTCTTTACAATGTTTAGAAGTGGGGACTGACCCTTTTCCATCCATCTCTTCTATGTAAAACTTGTATTCTGAACATGCCAAGTATGAAGAGTCATTTGCAGATCTCTGCTGTGTGTCTGCTATATATGCCTCCAAATTGTTTCTGGAGGCCAGCACCTCCCAGGTTCCTACATGGCATAAAATGGCACCATTACAGGTGAATTGGAAGGGTACTTGGGGAAGGAGACCTGCCAACTCCTATAGTTAGGATCTTGCAATGTTACCTATGAATAGTATTTAGTAGGGTGAAACACCTCCTATTTCCCCAGTCCCCACAGTCAAATTACTGGAATTTGAGAATTTGAGATTTATTTTCCAAACAAATAATCAAAAATGCTTATGAAAGAGTTCCAGACCACACAAGTTATTACTGCACTATTTGTGGCATTTCTTCAGAGTCAAATAAACAGTTGCACAGAAGCAGAAAGATAGGAGTGCTGCTGTATCAATGGAAAGGCCTGAGGATTTTTTAGATTTACCCTGTCAAGGTATAGCAGCCCTTAAATCGGGAGGAGGGGGGGGGAGATTAATGCTCTTCCATCTCATTTTGATCTCCACACTCCTTCCAACACCAAACTCCCAAGTGACTTGTGTGTTTTCAGGCAAGCTTATGAATATATATTACCAAAATCTTGCCTGATTCTCTGAATCATCCAAACTAACTTTTTGCATTGACATTAAATATTGCACAAAGCACAGCAAGAGGAGGAAAAGTTCAACATCCTCCCATATCTTTCCAACAAAGTTAGTTGCCATCAAGGAAGGAGAGACCTCCAAGAACCACCCTTCCCCATTAACCCCTGCTCAGATTAGAGCCATAGCTGCTTCCTTTATTGAATCTATAATCTTCCTGTTTACCTACTGCCTTCCTCTTTACCCACTGCCTTTCCCGTTTCCAAACATAATCATCTTTTCCAATATATCATCTCCTATGTCCAAAATGTGACAGCCTCTGTTTAGTCATCTTGGCTTCTCATGAGTTCAGACTTGATTGTTCTAGGACCCATTTGAGGCCTGGGGGGAGGAGGATGAAACTAGAAGTAGATAAGCCCAAAGTATGCAAGTCCATCTCTTCCCTCTCTTTCAATAACCCCTCTTTCCTCCCCCCTTCATACTCTCTCAGTATGGGTTGCTGTGGAAGGGACAGATCATTCTTGCAGAAAACCTATACTTCTAGAAAGAGTCTAAGGGCCCTGCAAACAAGGAAAATGACCACAATGTGGTGACAGAGTACACACTTTCAGTGACGAAGATAGCCATCACTGGGGTCTATAATTAATAGGATCAGCTAGTAGATGATGGGGAAGACCAAAGCCCCTAGGGAGAGACTGCCAATCAGAGTAGACAATACAGGATTTAGACAGATAACAATCTGGACTAGCATTAAACAATTTTCTCTGCATCAAAGTGTTGCAAGGATTAAAAAGGATTATGGACTATAATTATGTGTTATTATAAACATGTATTAAGTATTCTCAAAATCATGATCAAGAGCAGCTCTTCATCTCAGAGTCTTTCCTGCTCTTGTTTTCCAAGATCCATATCTGGAGATACTGGAAATACACATGACAAAGAATCTGTTCTGATTTTCCGGTCAGTGACATCCACTCTGCATGAAAAAGAGGGCATATATTTTACATATCTTTAAATTTATGCCTAATATTTATTTGAAAGTAGAAAACTAGCACAGTAGGTATCTTCCTGCTATGCCAATTTTCTTCTTACAAGGAGGTTGTATATCGGAGTATACCGAAGTAGTACACTCAAGTATACTCTATGTACAGTTTGAACAACTCTATCAATTCTGCTGCAATTGTAACTCAGGGTTATGATTATCTACACAGAGTGTGTGGCATTTTAAGTAAGATTTCTGATGTTCTATGTTTTGCCAAAATGTGCAAAAGTGTGAGAAAGGCTCATTTGTTTTGTTTTTCCATTTGAAATATCACTCAAGCCAGGGTTTGTTATTTAATACAGTAACTCAGCTATACAATGACGAAGCTTCACTAAAGAGAGTCATCCTACAATTTTAGAAGTCTAGGCTCTTTGTAAATGTTACCTCCAGGAAACTGAAGGAAAATGATTAAGAAAATCACTAACGGAGTCCCAGCATGTCAATGGAACATCTTCTAAATCTCAGTAAGAAGGAGGTGTAACTACAAATAGCAAGTATAGGTTCTGTCTACTGGAATCCCTATATATTCAACATTTTTGATTTAAGGACTTGCCACGGATGACATTTTCAATGTCCATATAATGAATTTTTTATTTTTTTTATTTTTATTTTATTTTTTGAGAAAAGAAAATTTGTACATGATATACTAAGTTCCAACGGATGCAATACATTTTGCACTGGGCAAGTCAAGTATGATTAATGGCAAATAAAGCCCACCTCAAAATTAGAATATTATTGCTCCATTCTAATGTACACAGGAAAAAGAGCTGCAAAATTACAAAGGATTCTGCAACACAGTAAATTAGTTTCTGAAAAGGCCAGAATTCCTGAAAAATGTGTTTTGTCGAGGAAAACACATTTAGAATAGATCTGAGGTGATGAATGGGAGCTGGATTTTTACATTTATTACACACACTGAGGCAGCTGGTGCTGGTTTTCATACATCTCCCCCCACCCCCACCCCCACCGCCCAGGGGAAAAAAAGAGCTGGAAGAAACATTGTCATTATTCATCGGTTAAAACTATTATGAAGGTTGGCTCAGATTTCATAACATCCAATTGTGTAGCTCATTCAACTATATGGTTATGGCCAGTATTACAGGGAGGCATGTATCATAATTAAGGATTTCAATTCAAACAAGTAAAACTACAAAGTTTGCTCTATCAGAAAGAAGGGAAGAGCCTCTCTAATTCTATCACATTAATTCTACTCAGTTCTTATTTCAGAAGGCCAGTTACTCCAACACAGAGACCCATATGTGTCCAAATACGCTTTATTCCAAACGAAGGGGCCGGGTCTGAGCAGACATCCTCCATCCAGTGTGAATATGCATCTGATCAATTTTATGTCCAGACATGTTTCAAAAATGGTTTTAGACTTTTAAAAAGAAATTCTTAAAGAGCATCTTATTGTGTTTTAAGAATGTTTTTGTATTTGTATCATTTTAATTGGTTTTTACTTGTTCATCCTTGGGTGCATTTGTGGACTGGGAGACATTGCAGAAATACTTTAAATAAATGAATAAATAAAATGTGAAAATTTTCCTCTTCTCAGCTTAAATTGCTGAGAAAACTCTCTAGGGCAGGGGTGGGCAACTGCAAATAGGGCAGGGATGTCCCCCCCCCCCCCCGCAGCTGTGCAGCAGGCCACAGAACCATGGCATGGTGTTACTCCTGACTGCTGTTTTGGGCTGATTTACTTCTTTTTCCTCTGGTCTGGGGAGGTTTGGGGCTCTGAGGGAGGGCAGAGTTGCGAACTGTTGACTTTTTAGGAGGTTTTGGGATAGGTGGATGGGGACAAAAAAAGATCACCCAAAATCTGCCCTAAAATTGTGGGAGGGATTTAGGGGCTTTGAGTGGCTTCTGGGGGAGTGTCCCATGGTTCCCCCCCCAGAATTTGCTCATCCCTGATCTAGGGAAATCAGGGTGATGATGACTGAGTATGGCAGGCTTGCTCCAAATTAAAACTCTTTCCATTAATAGAAAACTAGTTTTTGCGCTCTATTACTTACTAGGAAAGGATAGCTACTGATCTGTGTGCATATTGTTTTAAAGTGTGTTTTAATTTCTCTAGTTCTTTTATTCTGCAGTCATTATCTTAGTCCTACAATGGCTACCTCTAGGCAGTTTAAAGATAAAACACAGTAGCATTAAAACTAGTCACAACATTTTTGAAAACTGAGCAGCAAAAGCTGAACAACAACAACAACAGCAACAACAACAATAATAATAATTTATTAATAGCCCGCTTCTCTGTCAACCAACATCCATCTGATTAGGTTTATCTTGTGAGCCCATTGAATGGCAGGCTAAGTAGTCTCTAAAAGGGACCCTAAATCATGTGATACTTAGCATTGCGAACTACTCATAAACAGTAGGGAATCAGCATGGTATAGTGGTTAGAGTGTAGGACTATGACTCTGGAGATCAGGGTTGGAATCCACACTTGACCATGGGAAGCTGCTGGGTGACTTGGGAGATTCACATTCTCTCAGCCCCACAAAACCCCATGGCAGGTTTGCATTAGGGTCACCATAAACTGGAAGTGACTTGAAGGCATGTAACAACACCAGAAATCTTACCATAGCAATGGAATTAACAGTAAGACATCACAGTCTACCTGTCTGGACTACAATTTCCATCATCCCAAACCACAGGCTGCACTAACTGGGACTAACAGAAATGATAACACAAAATGTGAATACATCATTATGAGGAAGCTTGGTCTATACTAATCAAAACTGCATAAACACACATAGAGAATGGGGAAAATTCCATTATGGTAATCAAAAAATTGTTTTTTAAAGGTAAGATTAATTCAACAACTTCATATGAAGGTATTTCATGCACTTCAGATTTGACAGAAACCTATTTCTTTGGTTCATTACTTTCATTTTCCCACCTGCTGCTAAAATACATTGCATTTAAAGAATACAGTGGAAAAGTGTGTTCTGGCTTTCTGGCAAGGCACAGAATAGTGATTTTTGACTGTTTGACGTCTCCCCCAGGCCGAGCAATAACCCACTGTATACCAAGCCCCTCCTGAAACATCTTCAGCACTTTAACAAACTTTCACAAGCCAGTGGACAAAATTATAATCTCAATGATCAATGGGAGAACAAGGAGGGCTCTGCCAAAAATGCTGGAGATGTGCCTGTTGATACAAACCAAGAATCTGTGTCTTTGGGGAGTGATAGGAATGAAAAAAAAGATTGGCCTAGCCAATAAAACATCAAAACTGACTTCACATAAATTTGCTCCTGCTTTGAAAATTTTCCACACCTGACTTTCTGATGCAAAGTATTCTCAAAATCATGAGGACATCTGACAATATTCTTCAAATTATGAGTTTCTCATTCTTCCAGACTAAAAATGCAACATTCCTGTGTATCCTCTTCAGTTGAAATCTTAGTGCAATTCATTGATCAGTTTGATAATCCTATTCTCTCAACAACTGAGCAGATGAGCACAAGAGCTTTTGGCCAAAAAGAAACAGAGGGAAACAAGCTTTATGCAGTTTCCACCAAACAATTATGAATCACATGAGAGGTCAACCAGAGTTGCAACCACTTGCGAGTTGTCATCCAAATAAGTAACTTTTCCCAGCTCTGTGAAATGTGGGATTCAAGGATTCAGTCCTGCTCCACATTTCATAAATTGTCTGAGAAACAGCAGTTAAATATTCATCTTAAACATTAAAATTAGGCTTTACACTAGTGTAGTGTTTCTATAGCTGACCTGAAATCTATCCAGAGCCAGTATCATTCCTGACTGTGTTCTTATATGAAGGAGGGGGAGAAAGGCTTCTCTGTCCACACAAAAATACTTACTCAGCACTGGCAGCCAGATGAACAAAAGTTTCCAAGCTTGAGTGAATCTACCTGAAACAAAGCACTTCTGTAGTATCACCAATTTATGGGCAGAAGAACGTACAGTAGGTTCTTTGTTTTGAGGGAACCTGGTCTGTTTCTTGCTCTTTTTTTTTTTTTTTTTTTGGTTTCTACTCTCCCCCTCCATCCCAAAATCTATTTCAGTTTCCTCATTTATAATTTTACAGGCATCACTGGGTTCTGGGAAGCAAAGAACAGCTTTGCTGGAGGCCAGGGTGGTTTCGCTGTTCTGGGAAAGTTGCTGCCTATGCTTCAGAGTCTTAAAAGAGAGAGTGATGCAAAAGAAGCAACATGCACCATGGGTGTCAGTTAAATTCAAAATTGTATTGGATCTGCTCTCAACAAGTTCAAGAAAGAAGCAAAGGTTTAGTGTCTGCCATCCATTCTAAAACTGCTGTTTGACCAGTGGATGAAATAACTAGTATGGTGAGCACAAATTAAAGCATGTATTTCCCTTGTTTGGACAGAGAAACATTATCAGAGAATCCTGAGGGACCAGTGGAAGAAGCTTGTGGCCTACAACTAGAATTTAAACAAGTGCCTGATTTTTCACTATACTGTATTATGATGGTTGGGGTGTTTGCCACTCCTCTTATTAGTTGTGTAAATACAGTATGTTATTACATATTTAAGCCAAGTGCCCAGAAACTGCAAACATGCAAATTCATTCCAGAGATCCCAGTCTCCTTCTTCCACATAACTTGTGCTTACTGGAATGGTAAGAAGTAAAGGCTAGGAGAGGTGACTTTGGTAGATCTAGGACTTCCAAAAACAAATAAAACACAAATTGGAAATGGCCAGGAATCTCCTGCTTTTGAAAAATTGGAGTTTTTTAATGTTCAACACTGCAGAGGGCCCTGTGACTTATTTTACAAGGTGACTCACGGCTCCTTGCTAGAAAAAAGGTAGTCTGGGTGAGAAATGCAGAGTCCCAGGCAACATCCCAGTCACTCCATTTAAGGAAGTGTGAGCAACTATGAAGGGACACACCATCCACCACACGCACTCATAGAGGGCCATAGCCTGGCCACCCCCCCCCACCCCAAATCAAGAGTTTATTTTGCTTTATAACACCCACTAACAGGTGGGGTGGCATTTTTGCAGGTTTTCAGGGCCAGGGGGAAGCTTTTATTTAAACAAAAACAATAACAGAAGTGTAAGTTACTTCCTTTACTGTTTTTTTAAAAGGTCTCTTCTAAAAGGACTAAATTGGGCTGGGGGAATAAGAATTTGTCACCCCACATCCCCTAAAGCAGTGATTCCCAAATTCTGGCCTTCCAGGTGTTTTGGACTTCAGCTCCCAGAATCCCAAATCATCGCCCACAATGGCTGAGGTTTTTGGGGGCTGAAGGCCAAAATAGCTGGAGGGCCAGAATCTGGGAATGACTGCCCTAGAGAGTATTTGGGGAATTTTGGTAAGAGGAAATTGACCCCTGGAGGGCCCTGGGGGGCACAAAATGGTTTGCCTACCCAACTTAAAATTAAACTCCTGAGTGATGCAGTCCCGATTCAGAAGGAAGGAAAAAACACACAGAGAGAAAAAGTAACTTGCATGCTAGCTTGGAAACAACTATGTTCCTAACAGTGGTACTGAAGCTGTGCCTGTCATCCACTGTGCACAGTGGTTATATTAGGATGGACTCCCTGTGCAATAGCTCTTTGGATACTGGACTTGAACATCACAGCTTTAGCATAGGGGTCCCCACTCTGGTATTTATAATTAGCTAACATGAATATGAAAGAAATAAAACTCAGCCAAACCTTTATCTACTGATGGATTCTATTAGGTGGAAGCAGTAGGTTGGGATAAGTGCCTACACAGCTAAATCATCCCAGGGCACTGGATCCTTTGAGAATGAGAAGGTGCTCTGGAGAATTGGGCATCTACCAGATGTTACAAGCTAAGAATATAAAAACACCCACAGGACAACATGACAGAAACAGAAGTTTTGCATGACATCTCCAGTGCATTATGCTAAGCTGCAAACATTCCCTATTCTTCGATAAAAAATATGTGTCTGTTTGTGAACCACATGAAGATTTTAAAAGAGGCAACATCAGCCATATCTCAGAACGTGGGGGAGTGCAAGCCCATAAAGGTGACAGTCTCAAAGGAAACATAGGAACAGGTTAGTTTGTTTTTTACTGCCCTTGAAAATTAACTAATTTGAGCAATGAGACATGCTGATCTAAAGATCATTAAGCAGAATATTACATGAAGCACAAAGCAACCAGCTCGACTGTGTCTAATTTTAGTACAGGACTTATGAGTGCTTAACTTTGCAATGCTGACACACTATTAGCATAATAGATTTCTTCATTTTAAGAGCAAATACACTTGACCTACTTAACAATCTAAGTTCTAGCAATGCATTCCACAGGTTCATTTTGAAATCAGAATGCCAAGTATGACAGGATGACTCCTTTGTTTTGCCCACCCTGCCAGCACCTCCAAATTGAGCACTATTGCAAAATTAAATTTTAATAATTGATAATATTGCAGCATCCAGTTATTTACAACAGCGAACAACAACATATTAGACACCAAAACATTGCAAATAAGAATGTTTATACAAGGCCAAGCACACCAGGCATCATTTCAATGAATGTTCCACAGCAGTTTTAAAAGCAGCTCTGTCAAAAACAAAAAACTGATCTTTCTGGTACTTTTCCAACTGTGTACAGCAGAGATGGGCAAAAGGTGGGCTCTTGCTGGACTGAACTGTAACTGATTCAATTCAACAGTTTTTAGGGACTACACTTGGCCCACCGCTAGTGTAGAGGACAAAAAATGCAATATGTGAGTTACATTAAACAGTTAGCAACTCCTGTAGGCCCAAATTATCCACATGCACACACCCAGTGAAGTCATTAGGATTGGTGTCATCCCAGAGCAAGAAATCATGCTGTCATCCCCAGTCACCCCCTCCACCAGCTAGACCCCATCTGCTGAGGTGGATGTGGATGCTACTACTGCCCAAAAGACCCTTCCAGGTCTGGTGGGGCTGCTGGCCAAGAAGAAAAGAGGCAAATCTCTTTCCTGCTCAGCCAGCAGGACTGTCTCAAGACTCCCACCAGCTCCCACAGCTAACAAAGAACAAACCAGCAGGGTCTTAGAACAGATGCCAACAATCACCTCCTTCTGAGGTGTCACCAAGAACAGTCCACACATCTTGCATCCTCCTAGTGACATCCTTAAACACAACATGGATGCTGCCCACTGTGTGCCTTTGAGTAGTCAGTCAAAGTAGAAATAACCAGCAGACAGAATCCATGGAGTGGAGACTGGTTCCCATGGGAATAAAATGATATTTTCATGTCTTTTGTACATAAGATATGACTGTTCTTAATACACTCCTGGAACTTTTGCCTTTCCTGCTTACTGCATCTCTACATGAGTCATTGCTCTGGTTCTACTTCCTTGAAATTAGGAGGTACAGCTAGATCAGTGTCCTGAGAAGAAAACCAAGATATGGTTTCATGGACCACATTCAAACATCCCACTCAACCATAACTTAATTTAAACTGCCTGAGCAGGAACCAACGGTAGCAGACCTCTGGGTTGAACACTTCCACTGGATTGAACAAAGCCAGGAGGCATGCCAAAGCTTGGATTGAACAAGTCTGGGTTGAACACAGGCAGGAAGCATGCCAAAGCTTTTCTTTCACATTACATTAACTATGGCTTTCTGCACCATCTAGAACCACGATTGGCAATTGTGAGGGTGACTCCTTCTGTCAAGGGTTATACTGTAAGTCTTGATGTGTTTCATCTAGTTCTGGGAACTGGCCAAAACACAACTGATTTTTGTGGCTTGAGAAGGATGGAAGGGCGGGGGGAATGGAACTTCAGCTGCTATACCTGTATGTGTATACGCTGATACAGGTATCTTTCTCTCTAATTTTATTTGAATTCTCTGCTGATTTTATAAAAATAAATATTGTAAGCCTCACAGCTTCACTGGTTTCTGGGGGGAATTTAGGGACTGCAAAATGAGGCCCCAGGAGGCCACGAATGGCCCACACCTTCCCCACCCCGATCTAAAATGGCAAACTGGTTAACATTAACTTGTTGTTGTTGTTGTTGTTAACTGCCCTTGAGTCGATCTCGACCCATGGCAACCCTGTGGTTGAAACATCTCCAAGACCCCTGTTCTCCGCTACTCTGCTTAGCTCCTTTCATATCTAGCATGTGGCCTTCTTCTCTTTCTGCTTCCCTCCATTTTCCTAGCATTATTGTTTTTTTCCAGTAAATCATGCCTTCTCATGATGCAACCGAAGTACAACAATCTAAGTTTTGTCATCTTGGCTTCCAGAGAGATTTCTGGATTGATCTGCTCTAGACCCATTTATTTGTCTTTTCGGCTGTCCATGGGATCCTCAGCACTATTCTGCAGCACCATATCTCAAATCAATATATTTTCTTCCTATCTTCTTTCTTAAATATCCACTTCTCACATCCATACATAGTAATAGGGAATACAATGGCTTATATGATTCTAACTTTTGTGCTCAGTTGTATATCTTTGCATTTTAGTATCTTTTCTAAGTTGTTCACAGCTGGCCTCCCCATTCTTAATTTTTTTCTGATTTCCTGGCTGCAGTCCCTGTTTCTAACAATGTTTGATCCCAGGTATGAGAACTACTTTACTATTTCCTCACTGTCTAGGTACGATGTCCTGCAATTTCCAATTTTTTGTTTTGCTGTTGTGCTTTTTTTTTTTCTTTTTGGTGGTTCATATTTTAAAGTAGTTTTAATTTTTATAGAGTTTAAATTTTCACTCTTTTTTGTGAATTTTGTGAATTTCTAATTGTGAAGTCAGAGGCTTTCATGGCTCGCATCTATAGTTTTTTGTGGGTTTTTCGGGCTCTGCAAATCACTCCTCCCTACCCAGGGTCACACAGTATATATACCCAACTCTTTTCCAGGCCAGCATTCTCTGAAGATGCCAGCCACAAATGCTGGCGAAACATTAGGAATAAACTCTTCTACAACATGGCCACATGGCCGAAAAACCCACAAAAAACTAATTTCTAATTGTTTTTTAATCTGCTGTAGGCTGCCTTGTGTACTGAACTGGGGAAAAGGCTGGAAAGAACAACAACAATCATGATGGTACAGACAAATGCTCCTATCATTAGTTTGTATTGAGGTGTTCAAAGTCATGCCCCTGTGCCACATGTTGTTTTAAAAAGGGCCTAAAATGTCCCAGGAAGGGTGAAAAATGGTAAAAATGCCTGCATGCTCTCTACAGGCATTCAGAGGCATTTTTTTAATTAATTGTTTTACAGGTCCAAGGTCATCTGATGCCACCTCTTAGCCAAGTTGCCCAACCCTGGTTTACCATATATACTCAACTATAAGTCGAGAAATTTATGCCCCAAAATGTACTCTAAAACCACAGGTAGATTTATTTACGGGGCAACAAGTTATTACTGCTTGACATTTTTCTTAAAGAAGTGCCCACCTTCCTTTGCAGCCAGGGATCTTTGAGAGGTCCCTCTTTCAGTCCCTGGCTGCTCCCTGGCATGCTCTCCTCTCTTCCTGTGTGTGTGTGTGTATGTGTGTGTGTGAGAGAGAGAGGGGGGGGATCCCGAGTCCCTCAGTCCCTCCCTGCAGGCAGCGCTAAGAAGGAGCTGCTCAGGAGGAAAAGGGCAGAAAGAGAGCATGCCCAGGCTTGGACCCCGTGGCCAGCCAGGAGTCTGGAAATCCTGGGGGAGAGAGAAGAGAGGGAGAAAGGTCTGTCCCCCTTTTGCAATGTCCTCCCTGCAAGCAGTGGAATCCTGGGAGTTGTGGGAAAGAGAGAGGGGGTTTCTCAAGAGAGGGGGTTTCTCTCCCTTCCTTTGCAAGCAGTGGAATCCTGGGAGTTATGGGGAAAGAGAGAGAGGGGTTTCTCTCCCCACCTTTGCAAGCCATGTGTTTTGGGAATACTTTCGGTAAAGTGAAAGAATGTGTGTGTGTGTGCGTGTGTGTGTGCTGAGGTTGTTTCCCCTTTTACATGTTGAGACTATGACCCCTGGGACTTGGGAGGGATCCAGAGAGGGAGATGTAGGGAGGGAAGTTCCCCCTTTAGATCTTTTGTAACATGTCCCAGTGTTTGACCCTCGACTTATCCACGGGTCATATCAAAATCCATGATTTTGGCCCAAAAAACTGCCCTAGACTTATACATGAGGTCGACTTATACACGAGTATATATGGTATATGCTTGAGAACCCAAAGGAGCAATTAGTTTTCAAGGACATCATGATTAAATGTAATAATAATAATAATAATAATGTTTTATTTATACCCCGCTCTTCAGCCAAGACTATCAGAGCGGCTTACAATTTGTTAAACAAACAGCTTCATTTACAATTGTAAGCTATTTGTATAAGCAAAAGGTCTGTTTAATTACTAAGAGCTTACCTGAAACACTTTCTTATTTTAATCTTGGTTTGATCCCTGAAGGCTTGTTACTATCCCAATGAAGGGATGTATACACTACTTATATGTGAGTGGTGTTGGACATTCTATGGAAATGCTGTGGGAGGAAGCATGACTGGCTTGAGCCTCTCTTGTTACTTTCAGTTCTTGCATACACATCACCCATGGAAGTTCTCAGGCACCAGGAGACATGGATCTCCTCATCTCGTCTGTTCCAGTGGAATATCAAAGTTCTTCTGACAAAGCTATTTCTCCCTTGCTGTCAATGTAATCTTGTGTTTATGACAGATTCCCAATTGCTTCCCATTAACATTCACAGATATCTAACTCTGTTTGCAATACTTTTTGCAAAAGATGTACAATTGAACACAGAAGTACTTCTGGAATTCCTTAGTTTGTGCATGCTATCCTCTGAATACACACAGCCCACATACACCATGCTCTATAATTTGTCTCTTTATGAAAATGTTATATAAATTCTCTATTTATGATTTAGCCTTGGTAGAACTGTTAACAAAAGAAATCCCCATTGCCAGCTCTCTAAATGAAAGCTCACTGAACAATACCATACACTGTTTTACTCAGCCAGATGTGTCAGCTTCACATGTTTAGTGGAGAAGGGACACAGCTGTGCAGTAAAGCTTGTGCTTTGCACACACAGGATCCCAGATGCAAACAAGACCTCATCCAGTGTGGCATGAAGAGACCCATACAAAAATACTCTAAAGAACTACTGCCAATCACAACAGACTCTATTAGGCAAGACCAGGCATGGGGAAATTCCAGCCCCTCCAGATGATACTGAATTAGTACTCCCTTCATGCCTCTCTAATGACCAGGCTGCCTAGGACTGATGGGAATTACAATCCACCAATCTCTGAAGGGCCACAAGCTTTCCAGGGTTTGGTGTAGATGAAACTGTGATCTTACCAATGTACATGTATACATGCAAAAGCTCATCTTGCTGTGATTTCATAAACAACCTGCCTGACTTGGACAATCTATTCCTCAGTTCATAATTATGCACTGAAGAAAATTCCACACCTTCAAGGTTTCAAACAGTGGCCATCAAAACTCTGGAAAAGAACTTCCAGAATATGTTTCCGCTACCAACTATAAGTACTGTAGTATTGGTTTGACTGTAGACTTATCGCCTTATCTACCATGCTTCCTTCTGCATGCAGACATTAGACTGAAACAGTTTTAGTTAATAGTGAAGAGAAACTTTAACTCTTGCTAGGAGTTAAAAAATGGTGCTAACCAGAACCACTGTAAGCCTTGCCCTGGTTACCATTAATGGCATTTTAAAGCCACTAGACTCATGAACCAGTAAGAAATTTTATTATTATTAATCACAGTTGCAGCTCTAGCTTCATTTTCATGTTTCCAAGTGTAACTTTAAACATGGTTTAGAAATGTATTTCCACCTCCTTTAAACATGGTTTAGGAACTATAATGCAGTGGCTTGGATCTTCCCTTCTTCCAAAGTAAACTCCCCCTTAGTATGATGGTTTGCTTAACCACAATGCATTGTCACATATACACTAGCTTTCATAGTAGTTGAAAAGGAGGACTGCCCTTATAAACCAGAGTTTGGGGTTACCTTCCAACCTTGGAATCTGGCTAACATCTGATAGCAAAAAAGCAACACCATAGAAAAATGTGACACAAGCCACAGAAGAAGGGGAGGTAATTTGTACAGCAGAGGTAAAGAGGAAGTGGACAAGCCTATATAGAAGGGTTCTTTAATTAGGGTTAGACAACTGGAAACAATATATCTGTAACACTGGAAAGTAAATGAGTGGCACTTTCTATTATTCCTTTTCTATATCCAATAGTTGATGCAAATTAAAATTTAGTTACATACAACTATGATAACTGATCAGGAAAAAACCCTACTTTTTATGGAGAAAAAAGGAACATCAATTGCACTCCAGAAGCAAAACTTGCTGCTTTTCTTATAAGAACAGTTCTTTTAGCTTTAAAGAATATCACAATGACCCAAATTTTGTTAGAGAGTGCTGTTGCTTTTACACACAGAAATGGCAAAGCACTGCTACTTCTTCTATTACCAAGTACAGATCGATTTCAAATCATTGAGAAAGAAAAGTGCAGAATATAAATAAATGAAGAGCACGGTGCAATACCATTTAAATTTTATTCACCAAACATAATTCTATTTGCAAAGCAATTTTGCACAAAGTAAGCGGTCAATACTTTGACCAAACAAGCATACTGAAATGAAAATTGAAAATGCAAGCAACAAATTTTCAATGTCATTCCCTTGTCAAATTTAACAACTTACTGTAAGAAACCGAATCTATCAGTGACTTTGTAAAGAAGGTAGTCTGCATCTTCCCAAGGCTCAATCTGTGTGCCTTCTCGTCCCTGTAGAAAACACACAATGAAGATGAGCAAGAATGTATTTGTTACAATATGATGATGTATGTTAAACAGAAATAGAATGATCTAATATGTCACAACTAGATATAAATTTCCATTTTCAGCAACACTGCATGGCTATTAATGTAGAGAAGCAAATGGGGAAGATCTGTATGGACAGTTCAGCTTTTGCTTTTTGCTTTTTTAATAGCAGATCATACAAAAACCCAGTCGGCACAGGCACATGAAGAGATACTCCAAAGGACAGCAGCCCGTACTATTATGTTCCCCAGCAAAGCACAGTGTCTACAGTACCATTTTCCTACTGTTTAAGCACCATTAACTACCACTACAATTACTCATACCATTTCTCCAGTGGTAATTATGCCTCCCAGGTTCAGCTAAAAGTGGAACATTTTAAAAAGCAACACCATTAATGGCTGATTAATGATTGAGAACTCTATGAAATAATGGCTATTAACTATGTTAGCTGAATGGACCCTCCAACTACAAGACAGTGTCTACTACCAACAACGCTATAATAATAATAATAATATGCTTGTTGAGTTTCTTAGAAACATTTGCCTCACCACCGCTGGACATAAAATATAGCATTCAAGAGACCATCAGTACAATCCAACATGATAATTTCTGTGTTTCACGAAAAAGTCAAGCTTGCCCTACACCTCATCTTTCCGTAGAGAATGCAGAGGTACTATCTCATCTCTAGAATTGGAGTGACTTCACAGTTTTCCTCCTTTTTTCCAAGAAAAACAGGCTTGCATAACAGTTTTGGAGGAAAAAATCATGCGGCATTTCTATGGCTGTGTAAGAACCGTGCAAAGGGAGCAGGTGGTGGCATGGACCAGAAACATTTCTTTGCTAATCCTCTGCTCAGTTGAGTCAATTTCTAATCATCCAAGAAAGAAGAGAGCAATAGCACATTGCAACGATGTACAAGAACTACAGAAACTTACTCTGTCATACTTGGCAACTATGTCAGCTCTTTCTTGGGCAAGTTTGATAGCAGCATCCTGCTCAGCATCTGAACCTGGAAAAACATAAGATGGACACAGAAGAATATATTATTACCTTTTGCAGCTGGGGGTGGGGGGTGAGGATAAAAGGAGTAATTTTCATAAGTATGAAGGAAAAACAAAAGCTAACAACACTGATGCAAAAATTGTTTGAAAAGATATATATTTTAACAGATCATTTTACTTCACAGTAGTTATGAATAAAAGAACAGGCAAATGTATTATCGGAACCATTGGCAATAATCTTTGAGAACTCCTGGAGAACAGGAGAAGTCCCAGCAGACTGGAGGAGGACAAATGTTGTCCCAATCTTCAAAAAGGGGAAAAAAAGAGGATCCCAACAATTATCGTCCAGTTAGTCTGACATCAATACCAGGAAAGATTCTGGAGCAGATCATTAAACAGAGAGTCTGTGAATATCTGGAAGATAATTCCATAATCACAAAAAGCCAACATGGGTTTCAGAGAAGACTTGAAGGCAAATAACAACAACAACAACAACAACATTTTGAATATCTGCTGGAGTATTGATATACCTAAAACCATGTTTTCAAGACATTAATAATTGTCAGCCCAAAATACATCAAAGTTAAGTCAGATTAAAAACCTGAACAAGATGTATTCAATAATGGCCCCAATGAAGGAATGGAAGCCTAGCTCAGAAGGGCTTAAACTATATAGGGACAATACTTCTGCCTGACAGGAGCCCAGGACACATTTAAAAGGTAATTAAACTTATGCCATCTTTTAGAATTATATAAACTACATGAAAACATTTATCCTGTTTAAGTAAGGCTAAAAAGATGGAGGACAGAGGTCTACATGCAAGTTCTCCCCCACAATATCCCCATCTCCTCCATTTTTCCACTTTGACAATGTAAACTGAACTGAAAGAGGCTTCAACACATAGAGAATCACCCAACTAAACAAAAATATGGCTCTCAGGATCACACAGAAGCTCTTGTTGAAACAGGAGCCTCTCTTTAGACCTTCCCCATCAACAAAGGAGAGAAGGGGAATAGCTGGGCATTAACAGAAACAGTCATTCTCAACCTTCCTAATGCCATGACCCTTTAATACAGTTCCTCATGTTGTGGTGACCCCTAGCCATAAAATTATCCCTAAAACCATCTGTTTTGAATTTAGAATTGTTTTAAATTTGCTATTTGCAGCTTTGAGTTCCTATATTGGGAGAAAGGTAGGATATAAGTAAATAAAAGAATATTAATAATAACAATGCTAAAACAGTACAATTTTAAAACACAATGAAAACACAATATTAATATAATATGTCAAAAATGTAAAATACTCGAAAATACAGTAGTAGGTTAAAAATATAAAATAATTAAAAACATTACAAAACTAACACACTAATAAGAAGCCTATCTGGGTGCAATTACGTACTAATAGTCTGCTGAAAAAGAAAAGTTTTTGCCTGAGAGTGAAAGAGAACAGGGAAGGGACCAGGCTAGCATTCCATGGAAAGGAGCTCCCAAGTGTAGGAGAAGCCATTGAGAAGGCTCTTTTTCGTGTCTACACCAAATGATGATGGCCGGACCAAGAGAAAGCTGTCCTTTGAAGATCTCAGGGTTCTGGCAAGTTCTGAATCACCTTAAAGCTACTATACATCAGACAACATGGAACAAATTGACTTACGGCCGGGAAGTACATGGAGTGTGAAATGGCACAGGTTAAGGCAGTGACCTTTTAATTGAGCTCCTATCAATATAGGGGTTATGTTAAGGATGGTCAAAGTACATCCTTCCAGATGGCGTAATACTGCAATTCTCATCAGCCCTAGCCAGCATTAATAATTGTGAAGAATTCTGGGAGCTACACTATGACATATCTGTTTGGTTGTGCTTCTCCCACTCTCAGTTACCTGCAAGTTCATGAAGGACTCTTAGATAAGAAGAGCAATAATAGTGAACATATTGTGCACAAGAAAAAGATTTATTTCTATTCCGCCCTTTCTGGGTGGGGAATCAAGGCGGATTACAGAAATTATTAAAACAAAATACAATAAAATCACAGTCAATTTAAAAGCCCCTTCCCCTCTCTCCCTCCCTCCCCCCCCCTCAAATATATAAAAGTTAAACATTAAGTCTAAAAAAGGATTAAACAGTAAGAAGGAATTAAAATACCTAATACAAAATCTAAATAGAAATACATCTATATGCAACACCAAATGTGGGAGGAGAGAATATGTTGTCCTCGGGCAGAGAAGCGGAGAAAATCGTCAGGAAGCAGAGAAAATAGTCGGAAAGCGGGAGGGGAAGACTGAATAAGGCTGATCTGGAAAGGCCTGCTGGAAGAGATCCGTCTTAATGGCCTTTTTAAAGGCTTCAAGGGTGGTAATCTGATGGATCTCGTCCAGAAGGTAGTCCCAGAGCCTGGGAGCGGCAGCCAAGAAGGTCCTCTGGGTTACCACAGACAATCTGGTGCTTTTTGATTGTAGTAGATTCTTCCCAGAGGACCTAAGAGTGTGGGGTGGATTGTATGGGAGGAGGTATTCCCTTAAGTAGTCAGGACCCAAGCCATGTTGGGCTTTAAAGGTAATAACCAATACCATATACCTTGCCCGGAAACTGATGGGCAGCCAGTGTAATGATTTTAAAATTGGTGTAATGTGGGCTGATCGCGGAGTGCCTGCGACTAGTCTGGCTGCCATGTTCTGTACTAATTGAAGTTTCTGAACTTGGCATAAGGGTAGCCCCATGTAGAGCACACTGCAGAAGTCAAGCTGGGAGGTTACCAGCGCATTTACCACAAGACATTTCTATCAGCTGTTTTTCCTCAAAGAGAGGGCTAAAAAAATAATTATGCACATTAACAAGCCCTGTGGATTTGTGTCAGGTGAGGAACCAATAAGCCTGGTCAAAGATCTTGTCACAAAGATTGAGAAAAGTTACTTTTTGGAACTACAACTCCCAGAATTGCCCAGTAACCGTGACCCTACCTTGCAAACACTCAGTAATGTAAAAAGGTTGTGGGGTAACATGTTGCTGTTCCCTGCCTTGATCCATGGGGAAAGGAAGGTAAGAAATCGCCATCACCACCACCACCACCATCATCATCAGATTCCCCTTTAAGTCAAATTGCAATGGAAGACTCCAAATACCTAAGGAGATTAGAACTACCAGTATTAGAATTCTGCATTCTGTCTGCCATAAATGTTCTGCCTCAGCAATAGGTCTCATACCTATTAATAGGCATTTGATTTATTCTCAGCATCTCCCCTGGTTACTGTTAGGGTGAGCTTACCGAGATACCTAAAGAGCAACATAACAACTACAATCCACACCGAGATGTTACAGCTCCTGAAAATTGCAAACCAGATCAGATTCGGGAAGTGTGAAGATTAGAAGACATTAGAACAGCTGAAGATTTTCCTGTTGCTTTGCTTTCTCCCTTGGGAAAGCTAAGAAAGATCGAACATGCTGTCAGAGAAAGCACAGGTCATGTAAAGAAAAATAGCAAGGGCAAGTAAAAGCCCGCAACAGAAATAATGGCTTGATTCTTCGACATGGCAGGTGGAATGAAGGAGTGACGGAGTGAGAGATTATGAGGCATAAAACTCAGATTAGTGCTGTGAATACTAAACGGATTTGACTACTTCAGTGGCTCCTTAGGTAAAGACTACGAATAAGTGCCTGGCAACAGGAAGCCCTTGGACTCAATCTGGCTCCTGGAAACTGATCACTTGTCCCCTACTCTCCACTGCCAATCGAGAAATGAAATAATCCACTTGGAGCAAAGGCATTTTTCAGCAAGCTACTGGGGGTGTTTGGAGCCTAGTCCTGCACCCAATTCCAAATACTTACTGCTATTTGTTGTTGTGTGCCTTCAAGTAATCTCTGATTTATGGTGACCCTAAGGTGAACCTAGCATGGGGATTTCTTGGCAAGATTTGTTCAAAGGGGGTCTGCAATTGCCTTTCTCTGAGGGTGAGAGTTTGTGACTTGCCCAAGGTTACCCAGTGGGTTTCCATGGCTGAGTGGGGATTTGAAACCTGGTCTCTATACTACACCACGCTGGCTCATTATCTGTAGACTATTTAAAAAAAAATCTGAACAAATTCAAATTCAAATGGAGACAGCACAATAAAATTTTCATTTACACTGCTACCAAAACAGGACATAAACTAAATAAAGAAATAAACCAGATGCAAAAGGGACAACGGGCCCTTGGTATCCTCTGGGGTTTGGATGCTCAAGTCCCATTAAATATACTGTACAAGAGGTACAGCGTATAGTGGTTTTAGTGTTGGACTACGTCTCAGGAGACCAGTGTTTAATTCTCCACTCCATCATAAAACCCCAATGGGCAAGGTCTTCGGCAAGTCACACTCTCTCAGCCCCAAAGGATAGCAATGGCAAACCCCCTCTGAAGAAACATGCCAAGAAAATCCTATGGGCCGCCATAAATCAAAAATGACTTGGAGATAAACAACAAGTCCCTTATATATAATGGCAAAATCAAGGTTTCCTTTTTGGAATTTATATCTGTTTTGAATACTTTCAATCCATGGATTGTTGAATCCATGGAAAAAGAATCTGTGATATAGAGTGCCAACCATACAAAGAAACTATGAGCTATCTAAAAGCCATTTTAAAATATACAATTTAAAATTGCATCTAAATGCTTAGCAATTATTTTGGCCCTACACCCTTTAAACTACCGGTACAAGTGAGAACTGTGCAGCACATGACACATTTTCAGGCAGCCCCAAAGAAAATCAGAAGAATACTGGGGATTGCTGTTCAACATCTAGAACAGGTTTTGGCAATCTGGGTCCCTTGGAACCACAGGGTTTCATTTAAGATTGCTAAAGATTCTGTGAGATATTGTGATGGAGGGGGGTTGTTTTTTGTTTTTGTTTTTTTTAAGCTTTAGATACAATAATTTTTATGGAGGGTTTCCCTGAGATCTGAAAGTTTTTTTAATGGTTTCTAAAGGGGGAAAACAGCATTGACAATTAACCAAGGGCATTTAAAGAACGTCAAAACATAGGGAACCTGAACAAATTTTGTTTATTTATTTACTCATTGTATACCCCCACCTTCCTCTCACCAAAGTACCTGAGGCAGTTTAGTGCAGTATGCAGATCAGCCACAATGATGAAGTTGACTGAAACTTATAGCAAAAGCTAAATAAATGAAAGCTAATACGCAAAAGAGATTAGGCATTTATTTACTATTTATGCGGTACACCTATCACTAAAAGCAACCTGTGGACAGTTAAAATACAAAGATATATTAGGCAATCAGAACATTTTAATCTTTGACTGTTACCACAAAGAAAATTCTTCATAGATTCTTTTACTTTTGAGATATTCTTTTTCTTCAATTTGGACTGCATGCTGGAAGCAAACCCCTAACAGGGAGAGCTGCTGCCTGTAATCTGACTCTCCGAAGATTTGTTAACCAGCTGAGGTATTTCATCATAAATGGACAGGTCAGGATTGGGAAGGCTGATGTATGAGACAGTTACTACACTCCACTTAAACAAAGTGCACCCATATTCAAAGAATAAATTTTACCAGTATGTCCTTCTCCCATTTCCATCTGAGTCGTCATTACGCTACTCTTCAAAGTGTTAATTCCAGAATAATAGCCATTTATCTTTGTCCGAGATGTTAGTTTATGTGGTGTGCCACAAGACTAACCAGAACAATTTCTGACCACACAGCTGGAGACAGCTGGAAGAAGCTCCTGTTGAGAACTGATTTAGAACATGTAGGCAGGGAATGAAAAGGAAGCAAACATGCCTAGGGCCAGTCAGCAGTTTTATTCCTTCAGGAAATGGAAAGTTCACACCATCTGCTTTCTAGGGTCAATTTTCTTTACTGAAGTTTTTCTATTTAGGAACAAATGAACATGGACGGAGGAGTTCAAAGCAAGCAAAACTGTTCCCAGAGAAGCATTGGAATCTGTTCCAAACTTGATGTCAGGGGCCAGAATTCAAATGGTGCGCTATGTGGGTATAACTATATTGGGGTAGGTGATGATGGTACTGTAGTAGAAAAAGGCTGTAGGCACAGTGGCCATGGAGGAAGGATGCAATGGAGAAATAGGTTGCTTGAAGCTGGCAACATTTGTCTGCTTTTACATGGAAGAAGTACAAATGTATTACCACACAGAATAGCCTTTCTTCACCCCTACTTGATCTTTGATATCAATTTGATATTAAAAGGGCTATTTGGTGACATAGCCATCGAAGACACCCCAATGTGAGGACAACAAGGAAGATCCAGCAGCCTTGGCTTGGAAGTGCTAGACCACACATGCGCATAGGCAGGATAGGTCTTTTGAAGACGGATTCTGCATAATCCCTTCAGATAGGTGTTAAGATGGAGGTCAATTCTTGAAAAAAGTTGGGAATCAAAGGGCACGTCCCTCTGGAGATGGCACCTTTTTGTGTGAGATGTGGATTGGTTGCCCTGTCATTTCTCCAAACCTCTGGCTATTCTTCCTCCTGGAATAATCCATCCAAACTCCCGAAAAACTGCCTCAGGTCACATTTATTCCTATAAATATGGCTGTTTTGGGCAGTCCTAATTTGGTCTTAGTTGAGTACAGACAGCCACTCTGTCCTTTTCTCCCTTGACTCCTCCTCGGCACACACAGGCAACTCAGGTCCCAGCTGTGTGCTGCACCAGACTCATCTAATGCACCCCCCATTCAGAGCTCCATTCCCTAATCCAGTAAAGGCTGCTGCTAAAACCCTTTGAAATTGCTATCAGCTGCCAGCTATTACATCATTAGTCCTTGTATGAGCGTGTGTGAGAGTGTGTGTGTGTTTCTGAGTGACAGCTGATTTCCTCTTACTGTCATAAATAATACTCAACTAATTTGGAATCTCTGGTCTGGAATTCTTGCTATGAAACCATTATACATAGGTTAGAGTCCCAGCTTTTAAAGCTTTGCTCATTGTTTGTTTCTCCATTGAACAATTAAACTGTTTAAATATGTACCCTTAAACAGATACCCCTAAAATTTTCTAGCTTGGGCTTTTATTCATTAAAAAAATATTCCTACAATGAAGTCAATTGTGGGTGCCCTCCCGGGATGTCAGCATTTTGGGTAACACATGGACTAAGAGGATTACAGCCAAAATCACTGAAGACTGGGCTGTACTTTATATGTCTCATGGCTGATGTCGAAATGAGTAAGAATACCCCTTGCACAGCCCACTCTGATTTGGACTTGTCCCCATTCCTATAGTCCTGCCAATTCCAGAAAAGCAGCCCTCAAGTTTCTTTTAAAATTGACTCCTTAATATCAATATAAATTTCAGAAATTTCCAATTTAGAGAGAGAGAGAGAGAGAGAGTGCGCATGTGCACAATCTGTTACTAAAACCCCGCAGCATGATCCCTCCCCCGGATGACCTGAACATAACTGGGGCCAAGTTCATATTGGCTTGGCTCTGGTTTTTCCCAAAAGAAACGAGGGAATCCCCGGTTTCAAATACACTGCGCCAAGGGGCATTTGCTCCAGATCTCTTGTGCAAGCCCCAGATCCACTTGTGAAAACACCAACGCCAGTGAGAACTTCCCACTTTTAATCCAGGTTGCAATTCAGTTCAAAAGGTAGTCTGAATGGCCCCTATAACTGGTTTTTCACCTTCAGTTCTTTAGGAATGACATTCTCTGTTTGAATTAGTTTAGAAAGAGGGTATCACTCTATATCTGGGAAAGTTTATCTGGAATGGATTTTCAATCCGTGTTGATAGAGCCTTGCACTGTTAGTAGCACCAAAAACAAGGAGTCCCATTTAACTTAATGCAGAACTTTTGGGAAGTTCAGGACAATAGAGAAGACTGTACCACAGTGCAACACACATCTCCATTATGATCATTTGTTTATTTATAATTTTAAAAAACTATTAGTCTTATTCTTTATGTTCAAAGTGTTTGAAGCAAGGTACAACATAAATCACCATCAAAATAATTAATTGAAACACCAAACTTACAGCCAAAGGTGTAAGACATAAATCTTAAACCACTTTTCAGGCTAAAATTTTAGGGGCAGCATTAGGTAATGAGATCCAGCCACTCAAAAATGCCTGGCGTTACTAGAAAGATTTTTTTCCCTGATGGGGTTAGCTTGAACACACAGTAAGAGCATTTAGCAGGTTGTTTCCGAGTACAGTGCGCCCGCACCATACACGGGCACAATATACACGGCTTTCAGCTTACACTAAAGCTGCACAGCAAAGGAATGAATGGTGTGCTTGCATGCGGCTCACGCACTGTCCCGCGCCACAAACACAAGCTCCATTATATTCAATGGGACTCAAGCATATGCGTTTTTCACCTTATGCCGGGGGGAGGGGGCAGAATGGATCCCTCACATAATGGAAGACTACACTGTAAGGGCCAGCATGATGTAGTGGTCTGACAAATGGACTATGACTCTGGAGATAGGGTTCAAATCCCTGTTCAAGCATAAAAACCCACTGGGTGACCTTGGGCAAGTCACATTCTCTCAGCCTCAGAGTATGGCAATGGCAAATTCCCTCTGAAGAAACTTGCCAAAAAAACCCTATCATAAGTTTGTCTTGGGGTCACCAGAAATCAAAAATCACTTGGAGGCACACAACAACAACTATAACAACAGCCTAGTAAGGGTGCCACCAGTGTCTGATGCCCTAAAATGTTTAAACCCAGTAAAACAGGAAAATGTGGAAGGTCTTCCCTTATTATTCAAATTAAACAAGCCTACTCTCCTGTCATCCCTGTAACAACTTACAATGAAACATAAGCCATGAAATTATGTCAAAAATGTCCTTGTTTTTGCATTCAGAAGCCACCGGAAACAGATTAAGCAGACTCACAGACTCATGGGCATGCTTACTCTTTTCATTACCGCTGAACATGATTTGGTGTGAAGAGAAAGGTGCAAAAAAGCAGAGACTTCTTTCAGTAGCATAGGGCACAAGTAAACATCAACAATCATTTGATGCCATCCATGGATGGCCAGTCAATCTGGAGGTTATGTTAGCAATCCCATGGACTAGTCAACATCAAAATCTAAAGACCTAGAAATCTTGCACATGTTGGTTCATATAGCCCTACTTCTGTTCATAGTAAACCTTCCCACACACATCTGCAATACAATAATGCTAAGAAACCTGGCCCAAAAACACCTCTGTGTGAAATGAGGTGCTGTGGAGACAACAGGCAGATTAGACCCTTGGCACTAGCCAATGGGGGCAAAAGCAGGAAAAGGTGGGGGTGCTCCCAGGGTGAGTATATAAGGGGGAGCAGCAGGTTTGAAAGGGGATGATGATGATGATGATGATGATGATGATAGTTTATTTATATAGGCCATACATTTTGCTATATATCATCAAAACAAGAATACAGTTAAAACCTGCCTGCGATGTACAATCTACAATCAAAAGCAGCAAATATTATAAAATAACAGCTTCATTAAATAACTCTAAAACATTAAACTATAAAAGCAATAAACACTTCCACTTATTTAACTATCAAAATATCTAGCTATTATTGTGCCCTGAGGGGTGAAGAGCTGTTGAGGCTAGGTTAGGCTGCTGTGAGGGGCAGTTAGAAAAGATTTTAGGTACCCAAGAATGGGATGAAGAGTGTCCTTAATTATATTGTTGTAGTGTCCTGCAGGAGACATAGTGTTTGGTGACAAGTGGAGTCACTGGTAACCAAAAGGGTTATACGACAAAAAAAGAAAGAAAAGAAACTACAGGCAGCCCTGCCCATAGGTGGGCTTGCCTTTCGCGGCTTTGAGCTTACGCAGAAGGCAAACCCCGGGAGAAGTAATGGGACACATCCATGCTGTGTGTCGCATGCACCGCTGCAAGCGTGTGCCCCATTATTTTCTATAGGGCTTGAGCATACACTCTTTTCCCCATACGCACAGGGGAAAGTCCAGAACGGATCCCCCACGTATGGGGAGGACATACTGTACTAAACTGTGTAACTAATAAAGTATTTATACACCATCTCTATTGTGAACACCATCCACTAAAAAAGATACTGTATTCAACCTGAAGTGTAAATAAATCTTGTTACTTTGTTTCAACAAGCAACTGTCTGAAGTTATTTCAGAAACACATTAAAAACATTAGCAACACTGAGAAAAGTCTTTTAGGTTTGAGATACATTAGCTAGTGGGCGAATATCACTTTCACATAATTGGTGGCAGCAGTGGGATCAAAAAAGACCAATGGGCTGCCATCTGAGAAAAGTAATTGGGTGGATGAGACTCATTGTGACAGGTGTGTTCTGGTATGTGATGCCTATTTTTCCCCAATGTGCAAGTGAATAAACAAGAAATAAATTGCAAAGCTTCACATTATATCTGAACCTGAACCTGAACACATGCCAAGATTCAGCATACCCTAGTCTGAACCTAGTTTACAGATCTTGGCTTATTTGAGATCACTTATTCACAATCCTACATTCAGATGTCAATATGAAGCTCTCTTCCTGTCTTGGACAAAGGGAGTAACAAACAGATTGTCAAATTAGAAGAAAATGCATTTCACATCAGCCTCTATTAAAACAAGATTTCTGGTTTATTGTCATGTAAACATGTTGTCTTGAGTCCTAATTCGGAGGAAAAGGTAGGATATACATTAAGGGAAGAGGAACAATATAGCCAATGGGTATCAAATTAACCAACTCACTTGATACACCTTTGAAAATTGAAAACTCCAGTAGTGCCCTCAGTAAACATAAATCTTCCTTTTAATTCTGTACTAGTCAGGACCTCACGATGCACATTCAATACTTTTCCTTGCCTAATGCTGTCAGTTTTTGAGTATCTCTTTGTTGCTGTATTCTTTTTCTGCCAGACTGTGAATTCTTTTTTCAAGGTGTAAAAAGATTTGCAATTGGTGCGGTTACAGAAATAATAATGCCCTTTTCTTGGATAAAGGAGAAAGAGGTTAAGGCTCAAGCTCACTCCACTTTTGTAGCAATATATCCTCTCAAGCGGCAAGTCTTAGATTTCCTTCATGTAGAGTCAAGTGCATTATAAAATAAGGTCCAAAACACGCTGCAAAACTAATCCAGTTTGAGACCGGTTTAACTGCCCTGGCTCAGTGCTAGAAAATCCTGAGAATTGCAGTTTATTGTGGCAGCAGAGGTCTCTGACAGAGAAGTCTAAATGTCTCACAAAATGACAGTTCCCAGAGTTTGCTAGCATTGAGCCAGAGCAGTTAAAGCGGTCTCAAAGTGGATTATCCCTGCAGTGTGTTTTGGACTTAGGTTAACATTACTGTATCAATTCATGCTCTGAGTTTGGCTCTCCCTATCATACTCCATGAGTGCCATCATGGCATAGTGGTTTGAGTGTAGGATTATAAATCTGGAGCACAGCATTCAATTCCCCGTGCAACCATTAAACCCACTGGATGACCTTGGGCAAGTCACATACTCTCAGCCTCAGGGGAAGGCAATGGCAAATCACCTCTAGACAAATCTTGCCAAGAAACCCCTGTGATAGGTTCTTAGGTCAGAAATGACTTGAAGGACACAACAAAATCATACTCCACCCACTGTGTCAGCCAGAAAATCACATGTGAGGCAACTGCTTAACTCTGCTTAAGATAATATAAATTACAAATACTATAAATAAATATAAATTCTGTTTATTCACATTAATTCATGTCATATAATTCAACATGGAAGACTTGACTGAGCAACATTTGTTGGCTTGGATGAAGTTCTGTGGGATATAAATCCCTTGCTTATGGAGTGGCACCTTTGGATACAATGTATTATGTCTTTAGAAGCTGTTTCAAAACAAATATACATTTACACAGAACACACAAGCTACAAATTGGGAAATGTTATTTAAATTAGTTCTTTTGCTGTCCAAAAGTGTATGATAAGGAAAAGGCTTGAGGAGACTCACAATAAAGCAACTCCCAAATATCTGTCAAAAATTATTAGGAAATAGGGAATTTAGAATTTGCAGCCTTTTCATTCAAATGTTTAAGAACTTGCTTTATTTTGTTTTCAAGTGAAGGACAGATTTATACCAAGTTTTGACCTTCTTTTCCCTATGGGATCCAGAACAGTAATAAAATCTGACATGTTCCATAGCTTTTGATAACATGCTACGTTTGTTACATAAAACATCGTACTTTCCTGGACATGAAATAATCCTCCTTACTTTTGACAATCATCTTAAACCTTCTTGCAAGCCACTTTGACAGTTTAATATTATGTTAATCCAGCCTCACATGAGATATATTAGAAGCAGCATGAAATGGATGGAAATTAAAATAGGTATTAGAAATGAGGGGGAGGAATCTCATTCTAACTTATGAGGGTGATTTATACATTTTCACATTTGAAATTAATCATTTCTTGAAGCACCAAATCTAGATATCAAAAGTCAATTATTAAAACTTTTTGTTTTAAAAAAGTCCTTTCTAACTGGTGAGCTGGAGTGAACAAGTGATGGCAGCAATGGCACTACACTTGATTGCTGATGGTTTTGAGTAAGAGAAAGAAAAGAAAGCTATAAAAGCACAGCAGGGTGAGAATTATTTTATCTTTAGCATTTATGTAGAGTAAGGAATTTCAGCAGGCACTAAATTCTCTCACCCCTTTACAATACGGTCAAGCCCTCCCTGTTTGCAGCTTTGACTTTTGCAAATCTGATTATTCACAAATTTGATTAATATGTTCTTTCTAGGAATCTCTAGGTCCTCCAGCATGACTCTAAGGTCGATATAAATGAGAAGTTGCACTGGAGGACCTAGCGAGAACACTTCTCTAGGTATTTGTAGCTCCTCTAGCATAATTTTATGGTCAGTTTCCAGTGGATGTTGATCACACAGTTGTGCTGGAGGACCTAGAGATTCCTAGAGAGGCGTTTCTCACAGGTTTTAAAAAAGTCATAGAATCATAGAGTTGGAATAATAATAATTTATTTATAGCCCGCTCCTCTGTCAATCAACCAGAGCAGGTTACAACAATTAAGAAACCACAAGGGCCATCCGGTCCAGCCCCCCTGCCATGCAGGAACTCTGCATCAAAGCATCCCCGACAGATGACCATCCAGCCTCTGCTTAAAGACCTCCAAGGAAGAAGATTCCATCACACTCTGAGGGAGTGTGTTCCATTGTCGAACAGCCCTTATTGTCAGGAAGTAGGGGGTATTTCCATTTTTTCCACTTTCATGGGGGTCCTGCATCCCTAAACCCCAGAGAAAGTGAAGGGACCACAACACATTACCAAAATTCCTTTAATGGATAGAGTTATTAAAAAGCTATAAGATCCCTATTCTCCTTTGTATCTGGTAACCCAAGAAACTGAAGGGGAAAGGCCAGCATATAAAGTGCCTAAATTCCTTAAAGCCACCGGATCCCATCTGATCTTGGAAACCAAGCAAGGTCAACCCGGATAAGTACTTAGATGGGAGACTGCCAATGTATACCAGCTGTTGTAGGCTATATTTCAGAGGAAGGAAATGGGCAAAACCACCTCTGATTATTCCTTCCCTAGGAAAACCCTACGAAATTCATGGGGTTGCCATAAATCGACAGATGACTTGAAGGCACATACACACCAAATGAAGGAACGCTATCAGTTCTGAAGTGGAAAATGAGTTGAGGGTGATATTGTATCATCTTTCTTCTCACTGTATATGATATATGAGACACTAGCTGGATAAAAAAAACCTTGACCAAAATTAATGTAGCTACAGTTCTGAGAACAGTATAAAAAAGATCCACAGTTCCCAACTTGGCAGCTGTTAGTAGCTACTGTAAAAGTGATCTCACACCCTCCCACACAGACTAGGTTTTCCAGGCCAATTTTGGTTTTCCAGAACTACTTCATAGACTGAAACGAGATGACTGAACTGAAATTATGAACATCTGAGGCTCTCTTTCACCCCACAGTTTTTATTTTAAAATGTGACTCTTAAGATTATTTAGAAATCTAATGAAACTATTTGGAAATCACAAGGAGATGATGCACTTTTCAAAGTGAGGGCTTCAGATATTGCCTTAAAAGTAAAGAAAATCTGTTGAGAAAGGCCTTTCTATATGGATTTATGCCCAAAACAGATATATAAGCAATGTATCTGTAGCAGCCTTCTGCATGTCCTTCCCTGTTACCATTCTTATCCTGGCATATCTATAATATTTCTTTATTGTCAGAACAAAATATAAACAGTCCTAGTATTAAAGTAAGAAGAACCTTTGCCGATCTTAATAGAGCTCCACATATTAAAGGTAGGAAACAAACAGATGGAGACAATTGTAAAATACACACACAATTACTTCTATCAATGTGAATTATGCATATAAATATATGTACATTAGGGAAAATGAATGCAAACCAATGAGTACACACTTAGAATCATTGAATCATAGAATCACAGTCCAACCCCCTGCCATGCAGGAACTCCAAATCAAAGCATCCCCGACAGATGGCCATCCAGCCTCTGCTTAAAGACCTCCAAGGACGGAGACTCCATGAAGAAAGAAAAAAAGATCAAATCTGAACAACCAAATCTGAACTAAGTAAGGATGGGACAAGGAATGCAAGTAGGAGAGACACCCTAACATCTCTCACATTTACAATCTGTTTTCCATCAGGGCAAAGTGAGCAACTGCTGTCCTCCAGACAGACTGGGCACAACCCCCATCATCCTTCATTACTGACACTGAGGGATTAAGCTGTAGGGAACTGTAGTCCAATTTTGGGAAGGCCACAAGTTGACCACCCCTGTATTGGAGGAAGAAAGGAAAAATACTGTATATACAATCACATACCTGTTTTCTATAATAATTAACTAGGCTTATGAACAGTGGTGGCAGAGTGGTTAAACATTGGTACTGCAGCCACAATGTTGTGACTTCGATCCCAGGGCTCCAAGGTTGACTCAGGCTTCTGTCCTTTCATAGGTTGGTAAAATTAGTACACAGCTACTAGGAGGAGGAGTAGGTAATACCCCAGAGGACAGGATCAAAATTCAAAATGACCTGAATAGACTAGAAAGCTGGGCCAAAGCTAACAAAATGAAATTCAACATGGAGAAATGTAATGTTCTGCACTTAGGGAGGAAAAATGAAATGCACAGATATAGGATGGGGGACATCTGGGTGAATGAAACTATGTGTGAAAGAGATCTAGGAGTCCAAGTAGACCATAAGTTGAACATGAGTCAACAGTGCGATGTAGCAGCTAAAAAGGCCAATGCAATTTTAGGCTGCATCAATAGAAGTATTGTGTCTAGATCCAGGGAAGTAACAGTGCCACTCTATTCTGCTTTGGTCAGGCCCCACCTGGAATACTGTGTCCAGTTCTGGGCACCACAATTCAAAAAGGATGTGGAGAAACTGGAGCATGTCCGAAGGAGAGCAACTAAGATGGTGAAGGATCTGGAAGCCATGCCTTATGAGGAGCAACTTAGGGAGCTGGGGATGTTTAGCCTGGAGAAGAGAAGGTTAAGAGGTGATATGATAGCCCTGTTCAAATATTTGAAGGGATGTCATATTGAGGAGGGAGCAAGCTTGTTTTCTGCTGCTCCAGAAACTAGAACATGGAACAATGGATGCAAACTGCAGGAAAAGAGATTCCACCTCAACATTAGGAGGAACAGTAAGGG
This sequence comes from Urosaurus nigricauda, assembly GCA_034509955.1. Lineage (NCBI taxonomy): Eukaryota > Metazoa > Chordata > Lepidosauria > Squamata > Phrynosomatidae > Urosaurus > Urosaurus nigricauda. The sequence goes on from JAOEGL010000005.1 coordinate 11,022,646, forward strand.
CTGTTTGGCAGTGGAACACACTCCCTCGGAGTGTAGTGGAGTCTCCTTCCTTAGAGGTCTTTAAGCAGAGGCTGGATGGCCATCTGTCGGGGATGCTTTGATTGGGAGTTCCTGCATGGCAGGGGGTTAGACCAGATGGCCCTTGTGGTCTCTTCCAACTCTATGATTCTATGATTCTATGATTGTGTGCCCAGGATGGTTTATAGCATGTTCTGCTACTGCTGATTTTTCCGGTTGACCCAGTCTGCAGTGTCTCTCATGTTCCATGATTCTTGTTTGCACATTGTGTTTGGTGGTCCTGATGTAGACCTGTCTGCAGCTGCATAGAATGTGGTCGACTCCTGCGGCTGTGAGAGGGTCTCTCTTGTCCTTGGCTAAAAGGAACTCTTCTAGAACATGGCCACATAGCCCGAAAGCCCCACAAAAAAACTATGGATGCCGGCAATGAAAGCCTTCGACTCAACATCTGGTAGTCAGTTACATCTAGGAATTAATCATGCCTGAAAATCTGGGAAGCTGCTACAAGGCTGAGATAATGATGTTAGGCAACATGATTCCCAAATAAGACTTTTTGCTGGTGCAAGGTCTGTCTCTGTGAGGTGGAAAAGATACAGAAGAATCAAGCGGGAGTAGAAAGCATAGAGCCAAAGATTTAGGTATCAAAACAACATAAATCTAATACAGTGGTCCCCCGGGATCCGAATCCCCCGGGGAACGAAATCCCCGGGACCCGAAACCGCCGTGGGCGAAAAAAAGCCCCCGGGATCCAAATAAAACCCCAGGATCCAAAAAGGAAAAACCGCGCAGCCCCTTTAAATTTGCCGCGCAGTCCGTCAAAGAAAGCGGTCCCCCAGGAAACAAAAATGTCCAGGTTACGAAAAGTAATCCAGAACGGATTACTTTCGTAACCCGGGAGACCACTGTACAACTAACCTCTAGAGGCCTCCAGAAACTAGCTTACTAAAGAAATGGGAGAACAACACAGAATCACAGAATCGGAAGATACAATGAAGGTCAACCAGTCCAACCCTCTGCCACGCAGGAGCTCACAATAAAAGCATCCCCGAAAGATGGCCATAATTCTTTGAAATGGGAGACAGAAACTGGGCTCCTAGACTATTCTCAAAGTCTTACAGCGTGTGGCAAGAAGACACAACTGACACTTTGATTGGCATGACTGCCAAACCTATCAGTGTACATACTGCTTCTAAGCATGGAAGTTGCCACCTTTAACTATTGGAGAAAAGAAAGAAGCTAACTACTAGTAACAGCATATTTTTTCCCATGTGAAAGACAAAAGTAAAAGTATTGATTTGGCTCTCTTCCTCTAGTGACTCATTTGTCCCTGTGGGGATTACCTAGCAGTGAGGAAACTGTAGATCACAATTAGTTTCCATCACATCATTCAAATTCTTTCTTGTTTCCACATTCCATTCCACTCCACAAATGTTCAGCAACATAAGCTGCTGACTGTAGGCAGTAGCAACAGATGTTTGTCATCTGCAACACCACTTTCAAAAAGATATTATAGACTGGCTGCTTATATAATCCCTCAAGAGGTTGAAAGGTACATAGTGCTGAATCCTTACTCAACATATGGAGGTCTGGCTCTCTGAGAACTGAATGAGACTCTCTGAGAACTCCATATATGCAGTACCATCTTCCCCCTTAAGAACAGACAAATTTCCAACCTGCCGGATCCACTTTGTTGTGGTTTTTTCCCCCTTTGTACCACAAAGAAGCTGGTACAAAATAGCAGCTAGGACCAAATGCAAAATGAGGATGCAGCCAAATGCATAATGTGTACATTCAAGATAACCTGCTTGTAAAAGTAGAATACTACAGGTAAATTCAATGTGTTACAGAACACAACAGGTTTTTTTTACAAAATACTGGCTAAAACTGTCTGTCAATCTACCACAAGTTACCCAGCTGTTCTTCCTCCTCTCCACAACTTAAATGTTTAGGGGAGAATGGCCCCTATACAACAGATATGTAAAGAAGTCATGTCTCTACCCAATCTTTAAAAACAGTTAACATATAACCATGCTTCAGCATTAGAAGTACTCATTGCTCTCTAAAACCACAGTATTATATACAATATATTGTATATGAATATTGTTTTAGCTAGGTTTCTAGTTAATTCAGTCCCATGAAAAATCAAAATTCAATAAATAAAACAAACAAAAAAGGTCCCTTGCTTGTTTAAATTGGATCACTGAAGGTGATTTCACTTAGATAAACTCTGTTCTTCTTTCTGCAGTACTCATTTTACTTAGGCATTTTTGTGATTGTAATGATAATTTGATACCATGAACATGCATGCTGTAGAGCCTACAGATCATTAAGTGGTTATTTTATTTACATCTTTTAAAAAGAGTGTTTCATCTGAGGTCAAATAAAATAAAGTTGCATTTGCAAACAAAACACCTGCATAAGAGATACTGGTGAGCTAATTCTTCTGAAATTACAGTGGGCTCACTAAAAATAAGGACAGATAACTCACATGCAGATTAATCTAACCACATTTACTTGAAGCAAACTCCATTTCAAAGGAAACTACTTGGGGATAAATTTTCATAAGCAATAGAGTGCTAGGCCCTACGATATCAAACCTCTATTACCTAAAACATACAAAACAAGCAAGTATGTATTTTACACCAGTACCTTACCCTTCTTTAATTTTTCTTTTCTTGTTCCACCATGAATGCTGTTTACAGATTTGGTCCTCATTGAGTAAAGTCCTGTATTTTTTAGATCTTAGTAGGATCCTGTATTTTTAGATGATCACATAGTAAATAAAAATAAAGTCCTTGTTGTGATCACCAAAATAGGGAAAAAAATCCAAGATAAATGGGCAAAATAATCATTTCATTCCTTTGTTGAAAACCAAAGCTTCAGATAACCCAGCCGTTTAAATTCTCATTTTTGCTGCTGCTCATTGCCTTCAAGATGCCTGTCAACTTCTGGCAACCCATCTTTAGTTCTTTACATATTTTAAACACTGAGCCCAATGTCACCACAATTTACAGACCACAGATTTTACCAAACAATGGTGCTATCTGTTGAAAGCGAAGTGTCTTTCACAGGAGACGTACAAGTGTTCTACACAACAGCCTACACTCCCAGAATTCCTAACCCAAAAGAAACAAGAAGATTTCTATGTACCGTTTCACAAACGACAGATGAAGCATATCAAGGACAGCAGTGTTTGTAGCAGAGAATGTGAGCTGGCATTGGTTATAGAGCATTTTAATCAAAATTGTGAAACATGAACAGACCAGAATGTTCCTGTTCAAAGCAAGCAATGTTTCTTTGAAACAAGCTCAACAAGGAAGAACTTATAGGATTACAGACCCACTTCCTAGCTCTGTTTTATGTGAAAACATCCAAACATTCCACGTTCAACGTCGCAGCATGATGCTCAGATCCTAAAACTCATTTCTGTGGATTGCATCACTCACTGTTCAACACTTACCAGCCTTCTTGAGCTTTAAGCTAAAAGGCCTGACAACACAGTAAGAAAATCCTCATTACAGTACACAACAACTTCAGCACTGAAAAACAAAGCAAAGAACAACCACTGTTGTTCTATATAATAGCACATGGGCACGCAAGAAATGTGGCCCTGGCATTCCACAGCACACAAAAGCAGTAGGCAGGGACATAATGTGACCACAGTTGTGGGATCTGGAACTTGTCTGCCTTACCAAAAAGACTAACAGTTTGCTTTGTGGTTATGTTAGTGGTCCTGAAAATATGAGTTGGATGGTTGGCTTCAACCTCTGGAAGTCAATGAAGTGGTGGTGTCTAGTATAGTGCCACATACAACAATTATAGACAGCTTCTTATGCTGGTCAAGGACAGTTTGCAATCACCGAGTCTTATCATTTACCATGAACATACTGGAATAAAATATTCCCTAAGTCAATGCTTAACTAAAAGATCACTGAAGAAAGGTGGTTGTTTTAACATGCCCACAGAAAATTATCCATATGTTTCAGTTATAAACCCCTGTTAATTCACTTGGATCATTCACGGGTAAAATATCTACCATTCTTTTCCAAACCATTTACAAACCATAATTTTTGAGGAGATAACAAAACATCAAGTCTTAAGGATTAAGGACATTCTGCCACCCACCCACTCACCCAAACTTACTTCAGCCTCTGGTCCACCACTTAAATACACAAATAAAGTCAAATCATGAAATGAATTCAGTTTCCTATCTCAGGATAACAAAGAGCACAAACCAGCTGACAACAGACCAATGAGTTAATTGTATAAATCAAACATGAATTTATTTATCTCCACTGCCTGGGATATATATGTCTTTATTTCCTATTTCCATGTTAACGTTTACATATTTAGGAAGTCACTTTTCTACTCCCTATCGTAAGATAAACATACTTAAAGGACTTTGTAAACCCTGCTTCATAAATTCTTCAGATAAGGATACAACAAGGATAATGTGATTCCTACCAATGCACCCTCTCTTATAAATAGTGCTGCTGTTTCAAAATTACATGGAATGGAAAATTAAGTAGCTGGAATGTACACAGTGGTTTCTCAACAAAAGAAAACACATTTACTCATTTAATTTAAATTTACTCATTTATTCACTCATTTAACTTTCTTATTGATTCTATACCCCTCCTAATTTCTCTGCCACAGTTTCTTATCCTATCACAAGCCCAACATTTACCTGATAAGCCTTTTCCCCAACTCAAAGATCCCAAATCTTAACCCGAGAATCTTGTGCAGTCAACACTGCTCTACTTGCATCATTATCCTGGCAAATAATCTGGGCTTCAATTATATCAGGAAGAAAGACAGGCTAAAACTGCAGTAATCCATTAAAGGGAACCCTGTTTCCAATTCTTTTTCTAGCTCAGACCAAAGAGCAAACCTCCATTAGCACAAGCAACTGGGTTGTTGTAAGGAGGAGGGAACGGAGGCATCCACTTCTAACAGGTCCTCCAGGCTCTCTGAAAAACTACCCAAGTGGTGAAGGGGATTCTACAGAATGAGAAGGGAACCCTCACAATTCAAATACAGCGATCCTGTGCTAATACATGGCAGATTCCACTTTCCACAATCAGGGAATGATTTATAATGTGTGAGGAAAGTATAGCCTGCAAGCTGCATGCGCCCCCAAGCCTGTTTCTGAGGGACCAACACCCCTTCTAAAACTGCCCCCCCCCAAATTTATTTTTTAAATGTTTTGACCAAAATGTTTTGACCCAAAAGGAGCCCAACAGATGCTAAAATTGCCTCCTAAGTGCTCTGGGGACAGGGGGCATTTGGGACAAAAAAAATGGAATGAAAAAAGTAGGAAAAAAGGGGGAAATGGGGATGGAACAAGGCACTATGGGGTCTCTAACCTTACATGGAAGGTCAATGTAACTCCCAACCCTTGGCAATTGCCCATCCTGGATTGTTTTTAAGCAGCTTCCTATGGTGGTGTGTCCAACTTCCCTGTAGTTCCTTCCTCTAGCGAGACCTAGAAAAGGAAAACACATGCTGAAATCTCCAAGCTTGGAGAAGACAGTTTGGAGGATAAGCCCTGCTGATTTGCACTGCTGTGGTGTAATAGTTAAGGGCAGAGGTAGGCAACGCAGTGAGTCTAAGGGCCAAGTTTCTGTCTCCAGGACCTTCCAGGGGCTGCTGGGAATGTACAGTATAAAATTCAGTCCACTTTCAGTTCTGAAAAGGAGAAGTTGTTTGGGGAAAGAGGAGGGTCCCAAATCTTACTTAAAAGATGAGTTACTATTCCTGGTGATTTCACTCTCTTTGGTCGTCAGAAAAAGAACAGTCTTGGAAAGTCTGGAAAGATTGAGGGCCATAGAAATAGCTGGCGGGCCATAATTTGCCTTCTGCTGGGTCAGTGTAGTACCAGGGAAAGCCACATTAGTAATGAGATAACCCAGATTCCCCATTCAGCCTTGAAGCCCACTGGATGTCTATTCACCATGGTCTAAACTACACTTCAGGGATGTTGTCAGGATAAGAATATGGACAAAATATACACACCAACATGAACAATTTGAAGAAAATGTGAGAAAGAAATTGAAAAAAAAAGTATCTCAATCTACAACTGAATTTCTGTTTAAAGTGTCTCCAATGGCTAAATACACAGACAATTTAGGAATGCTAAAAACAATAAGCAAGGGTGGGGTAGGTGAAAAGAAGGTGAAACTGTGTATAAACAAGGGAAGGTGGCGATTTAGATCTGCCTACAGGGAAGAAGACGCTGCTCACTTCCAAGCAAAATCAAATTTTCCAACAGCAGCAACTTGACAGGTCTGAGATTCCCTGGGAGGTTCTGCATATTAGATTGTTGCGAGAGATACACAATCACTGGGACAATTAATAATGTTATTATAGCAATATGTCAAAGCCTTCACAGTATATTGCTATCAGTGGCTTCCAAGCTTGCATGAAAAAAGGACAGCTCACATAAACAATCAGTTATTTGGTAGAGCAAGTTTCTAAAAGTGGGTATAAACTTTGTGGCCCCACAAAGATGGGATCAGGGATTTTCAGGTTCCAGTGGGAGAATAGCATCATATTATTGGAGTAGACAGATATAGAGAGAGGCTGTAGGACTTCTCATGCAACTTTCCCTTTGGATGCTGCACCCCTGGACCACAAGTCAAAATAACACCATGTTTAACTGGCCATGTGAGACCCTAGTGTCGCAAAAGGATTTTTACATTATTTTCCTATTTCTCTTGCAACAACCTTAACACATGCATATATACCACAACTATGACAAACATTACAGGCCCAGTCAAGAGTACTGAATACTTCAAAGAAATATACTCTGCAGAGTCTTAGTAGACATCTCAAGAGGTCATTCTGAAAACAGTTGAGACCTGTTTAAATACATTAACCCTGCCATCTATACAATAAGAATGCTACCATATTTGAGCTCCATATCTACGGGTTTTAGTTTTTGACCTGATATCTAAAATTCTTTTAGGCTTGCACTGATCTCCCTGGGATGTTTTGATAAAGAACTGTTAGAATGCATTATTTAGGTATAACCATGTGGAAACTGGAACAAAAATTAAAATTTTGTTTTATTAAATGCTCCATGTTTGTACAGAACATTGTGAAAAACTCATTTGATCATAAAAAAAGGAAAGAGGGAGGGAGAGAGGGAGTCCAACAGCATCTTTAAAATCAACTGCATAAGCTTTCATGAATTTCAATCCACTTTTTCAAATGCGCTGATGGAGTACAAGATTATAGCCACATGTAATATTGCAGATAAATATTACAGATTAAGAATGCTGTGCAACTGAAGAATTGAATTAAACTCCATGAAAGCTCATAAAATGTACTGGCCTTAAAAATGTTGCTGGGTCCCTTTCTCTTCCTTCCCCCTCCTTTATTTTCTTGATTCTTTTTGTACTGAAATATACAAATATTCCTTTCACTTTCAGAACTGCCTACAGAATTCTTAAAATGCAAACCTTAATATGGCAACATGTTCAGTCCACTAAGATACCAGAACATCTGCCAACATATACTACTACAGGTACATGGAGTGTGTACGTTCTATGATGCTTCCACAGGGTGGAAATATCATCATATTACAGTATCTTCTTGTTCTAGACTAGCAGGCCACTTTCCTAACAAGCCAAGGGGCCTGTCAGGGTTGCTAAAGCTCATGGCATTGCGTCTTAGTTAGATCCCTTCTTGTACTTCCAGAAAATATCCCAGATGCTACAGAGGCTTCAAACAGAAAGGCAAACAACCTCATGTGGTTCTTGGACTACATTTAAAGAATAACAAAGGACAAAACAAAAAACTTGGCCAGGGTGTGATGCTGTCAGTGTCTGTGGACCAGTTTGGCCTGTGCCACAACCTCTTAACCTACTCTTCTGTACTACAGGGATTAGGTCACTGGTTACACCATTTCACTCCTGTAAAATGGGTGTAGCCTCAATTTGCCCATTTAGGAGTTCATTCTTTCCTGCCAAACATGCACATAAATGACTTGCCCTTTATGAAGTAATCAAGTATCATTTCCTCATTTTTTCTTTACAAAGAGAGGAGAAAATCTCAACCACTCTAGAGCTGGTCAGCTTATAAAACTCACCAATACATTTTAAACATGTGAATGTGGCTTGCTTTATGGGTTTGGGTTTTTTGTTGGGGGGGGGGTTGGTACAAATGTTTTTGCTACATGGAGAATAACTAGCGGTTAGGTTTACTCTGTGTGTGTGTGTTTATATTAAATTCTTTCATTTGCAAGATCTGAAAAGTCTCACAAGATCTCCTCTGTGGCAGCCTCTGTGTTCTAAGGAACCCTCTATTTTAAGGAATCCTTATTTTAAATTTAACTAAATTTAAATATGCCGCACCCTTCCCAACTGTGGGGGTTTTCTCTGGGGGGGGGAGCATCAGAGAAAAAATGTGCACGGTCAAGAGCCCCATAACAGTCAATGGGTAGCAAAGTGCGCACAACCTCACCAGTGTGGCCTTGTGCAAGTGCTTCCACTGACAATAATGGGGCAGGACAATGCGCAAATGCCTGAGTCTGTGGATGACTAGCCTCCCAATCTGGCAGATCTCTCTTTACAAAGTCTGCAACAACACTGAAGAAATAATCCAGTTTGAAGCCACTTCAACTGTCATGGCTGAATGCTATGGAATTCTGGGAATTGTAGTTTGTTGTGACACCAGAGCTCTCTGACAAAGAAGGTTAAATCGCTTGCAAAACTACAACTCCCAGAATTCCATATCATTAAATCATGGCAGTTAAAGTGGTGTCAAACTAGAATATTTCTGCAGAGCCAATGGGGTGGGTACTAAGGCCAGTTCTGGTTTTCTTTTGGTCCCAAAGCCAAATCAACTGATTTTATGATTACACTTTATCAAAGAGTCATTGAATCATAGAGTTGGAAGCGACCACAAGGGTCATCCAGCCTCTGCTTAAAGACCTCTAAGGAAGGAGACTCCACCACACTCCAAGGGAGTGTGTTCCATGGTCAAACAGCTCTTACTGTCAGGAAGTTCCTCCTAATGTTGTGGTGGAATCTATTTTCCTGCAATTTGTATCCATTGTTCCGCGTCCTAGTCTCTGCAGCAGCAGAAAATAAGCCTGCTCCCTCCTCAATATGACATCCCTTCAAATATTTAAACAGGGCTATCATATCACCTCTTAACCTTCTCTTCTCCAGGCTAAACATCCCCAGTTCCCTAAGGCGTTCCTCGTAGGGCATGGTTTCCAGACCCTTCACCATCTTAGTTGCCCTCCTTTGGACCCGCTCCAGTTTCTCCGCATCCTTTCTGAATTGCGGTGCCCAGAACTGGACACAGTATTCCAGGTGGGGCCTGACCAAAGCAGAATAGAGTGGCACTATTACTTCCCTTGATCTACACACTACACTTCTATTGATGCAACCTAAAATTGCATTGGCCTTTTTAGCTGCCGCATCGCACTGTTGACTAATGTTCAACTTATGGTCTACTTGGACTCCTAGAACCCTTTCACACGTAGTTTCATTCACCCAGGTGTCCCCCATTTTATATCTGTGCATTTCATTTTTCCACCCTAAGTGCAGTACATTACATTTCTCCATGTTGAATTTAATTTTGTTAGCACTGGCCCAGCTTTCTAGTCTATTCAGGTCATTTTGAATTTTGATCCTGCCCCTTGGGGTATTAGCTACTCCTAGTTTAGTGTCATCTGCAAATTTGATTATCCGCAAATTATAGGACATCACAAGGTCCTATACAATGTTGAAGAAACATGTCAAGGCCTTCTGAGCTCTCAGTTTTTGGATCCTTGGCCTAGGCTAATGTGCTTAAGGATGAGACAGTGACAAGAAATCCATTTGTAGAAGAGTAGAAAACATGAGCAAAGAAGCCATGGGAAGATACAGGAAGGACATGTCTTTTTCTACTTAATTTCCTCTCTGTCCATATGAATGCTTATGAATGAAACAGAGACTGTACATGCACAAAGAATCAGTGAATAGGTCTCACAGGAGGGCTACATTCGTAAAGCAGGGAAGTTGTGGCATTTTGTTGTTGTCAACATAGTTCCTCATATACCTTAAAGTTTTCAGTGGACAGTATAGAGAGAGATCTTATAACACTTTTGAAATTAACTGAAATAAAAAAGTTTCTTTTATGCTTTTATGCTTTCATAAACTTCAGTCTACTTCCTTAGATGCATTTAGTGAGAAAGTAGATTGAAGTCTATGAAAGCTCATGCTGCTAACGTCTTTATCTCGGTCTCAAAGGCGCTACAAGATCTCTCTACATACTGATTCTATAGACTTAACACGGCTGTATCTTTGAATTCTCAGTGGACAGGAAGCATTGCTTAGAAAATCTACTCTTTTAGACTAGCTGTGCTGGCTATAGGATTCTGGCAGTTATAATTTTAAAGGGGAAAGAACTCTTCCAAATTCTGATTGTGCATAAAAACAGTGAGGTCATAGTATACCCCAAGTATTACAATTAGAGGAGTCTTTCTTTATCACTGACCTGTTCCTATAATTCAAATAGTCTTAGAAAATGGTTACAGCCATTTACTACATGACTACTTGGACGAAAGAATAGAGGGCATGCTGATCAAATTTGTAGATGACTCCAAATTCAGAATGACCTTAATTGATTGGCAAGTTGGGGCACAACTAAAAAAAAAATGAACTTCTACAGGAAGAAGTGTAAGGTACTGCACTTAGGCAGAAAAATGAAATGCATAGATATAGTAGGATGCAAGACACCTGGCTTAACAAGACTACATGTAAAGGGGATCTAGGAGTCTTAGTTGACCACAAGCTGAACATGAGTCAACAGTGTGATGCAGCATTAAAAAGGCCAGTGCAATTCTAGGATGCTTTAATAGAAGTATAGTGGGTGGATCAAGAGAATTAATAGTGCCATCCTATTCTGCTTTGGTCAGGCCAACCTGGAATCCTGTGTCCAGTTCTGGGCACCACAATTTTAAAAGGATATTGACAAACTGGAGTGTGTCCAGAGGAGAGGGACCAAACTGGTGACAGGGTTTGAAACCATGCCCTATGAAAACAGACTTAGGAAACTAGGTATGTTCAGCCTGGAGAAGAGATGGTTAAGAGGTGATATGATAGCCCTGTGTAAGTATTTGAAGAGGTGTCACAATGAGGCTGGAACAAGCTTGTTTTCTGCTGCTCCAGAGAACAGAATGGATGCAAGCTACAGGAAGAGAGATTCCACATAAACATTAGGAGGAACTTCCTGACAGTAAGAGCTATTCGACAGGAGAAAAAAACAGAGGTTAGATGGCCATCTGTCGGGGTTGCTTTGAATGTGGTCTTTTCCAACTCTAAGGTTCTATGATTCTATGACTGAAGACTATGTTCAGAGGAGGAACCTATACAGAAGGACATGTTGCATGTTTTGAAAGCTGTGACTATTCCATCAAGTTGCATTTTCAGTGGGGAGGGGAAGGGAGCTAAGATTTACCATCAGCTGTTAGGACTTGACCAACACTGCATCTTAAACAAGGGAATTACAATAAATCAAGGATGGCTTCAGCCTATGTACCAAAATGTTGGGGAGGGATGTGAAGAATATCCAGGACATGAAGCTTGCTTCTATTTTGAAGTTAAAGGGAGTCAAGCAATACATTCTCACCTGCACAGAAGTTTCATAGGGTCCAGTTATACATCGGTCTGAGCAATCCAAAGTCTTGTTCTTGCTGGTTACATCCTGCTAAAATTTTTCAACTCTTCAGCTGAATGATATTATTGAGAAGCTACCAAAAATGTAACAGTTTGGCCTGCAGAACTTACCACCTTCTTGTTGTTAACTGAGGACCTCAACTGCAGCAGAGTAAATACTCAAAAGAGATATTTAATGGTATGTGCAAAAGCATCCATGGATACACATTATATCCTTGGTGTGTCATCTATTTAGCATGCGGAAACACTGCAGCCAAGGCTGTCAGTTAAGTACCAAGTCATATTTTGCTTTCATACACAAAGGGAGGGGAAAATATCAATACATTCACTTTTATGTCTATTATGGGGGTCTTCCATATGTGAGTTGCTTAGCGACTGGGCCATGAAGATTTTGCTAGCCCTAATAGCATTATTACTTATGGCGCTCCATATAAAAGCAGTTCCTGTACTTTAGACAAAAATACAGCTCTCTGAAGATATTTTACACACATCTGTACAGCGTATTGGCAGAATTAATTGCAAGTAATAAAAATAGCAGACAACTGGGAGTTAAAGGTTTAAAATTTGTACAGTCATGTTCATGCTGTGAATAACAAACACTCCATTATTCAAGCAAGATCACAAGTTGGTTTTGATCACAATTCCAATTGTCAATTCTATTTGCCTGTACAGTACAGGATTTTAATTCCTATTATTATAAGTGAAAGTTTAAATATTTTAAGGTTTTTACAACAACTTGAAAATCTGGGAAATTAAGGCAATGTACAACCCCCTATGCATCAACATGCTTTTGTTGGTCCCTATTAACTCATCTCTTGACTTGTCTTGATACATCTAAATTTTTTAAAAAGTGATTTTCAAATCAAGTTAAATTGGACAATAGTAAAGTTAAGCAAAGTATCTGTATTGAAAAGAAGAAAATTCAGTTCATAAATCAATTTCTCTCAAACTCTTTTCACACATACAGATAGGATGGCTTCTTTTTACTGGCACATGCATAAGTACAATTTATACATAATCTTTTCTTTTCTTTTTTAGTCATTTTGGAGATTGGTATTCTCTTCTACTTTCCACAATAACCAAAGCTCTTCTTTATTTGGTCATGACAGCACCCCTTCTACGGCCATTCTGATACTAGTGGAGAGTACGGGCAGATACTTTGCTTATCTTTACTATGTGCAGTCACATCTGGCTATATATCTGTAGCCAGAGACTGAATGATTACATCATTCACTAAAACCTCTGGAACAACTTGGCAGGTTTCAGCAGATAATCTAATCATTCTGCGTCTGGTTACAAAGACATTGCCAGAAACTTTTCTGATCTTTCGCCCTGCTCTCCAACAGCCACCCAAAGGTCATGGACAGTTAAACAGTGATTACAGGGAATGGTGAAATCATAGTTGTAGTGCAGATCCACAATATGGAACTACTATGTCATACACAATATTGTGTCATACAGAATCTTACCCACAATTTTAGTATAGGAGATAGCCATGTTAGTCTGTTTCAGCAAAAGAAAAAAAGCTGGGAGGAGGGTAACTACAGTATTTTTAGAACTAGTTGATATATTTGAGCATAAACATTTGGAGATTTCACTCCACATCATCAGATGTTAGCTTCTGACGAAGTAGATGGGAGTCCACAAAAGCTTATTCTGAAATATATGAACTAGTCTCAAAGGTGCTCCTTCCTGACTTCTTCTTACACTAGACAAGATTGTCTAGTCGTGTCTGACTATAGGCATGTTACTAATTTAGTGAATGCTGAGATCATAACCTTCTGCACCCCTGACCTTCCCAGTGTACCGAGAGATAGCCACAACTCAATGACACATTCAAAGTGTTTAATAGTTACCACTGACCATGGTTAGTTTTAATATAGAGATTTAATGCAAAGATTTAATGCAGTTTAAGTTATATTTTATACTTTAAATTGTTTAATTGTATTTTTAAGGGGGGCAGGATTGGGGGATATGGACTGTATATTTTAATGCTGTAAGTTGCCCCAATTGCATTGCACAGAGGGGTGGGGTTATTATTATTAATATTATTATTATTTGTCAAGCCTTTTGACTTCTACATCACTCCAATACGTGCATCACCCAGTGGTTTTTGTGAGTGACTTTTGTGAGCATCTGCTTGGCATATAACTTATAAACCTTTCATTAAACAGAAAGCAGAGTAGACTTGTGCACCCTATCATAGAAAAACCAACCAGATCAACAACATCTAGGCTTCCTATGGGCACAAGTGAAAATAAATTAATGCTGAACATAAAGAAAACCAAAGTTATGACCACAGAAGAGATACATAAATTCAATCTAGACAATGAGGAAATTGAAAGAGTTACGTAAATAATTCCTGCATAGAGGATCAAATATCAACCGGAATGATAACTGCAGTCAAGAAATAAGAAGATTCAGAATGGGAAGAGCAACTATGAAAGAAATGAAAAGCTCCCGAAGAGGCAGACATCTGAACACAAACATTAGAATAGTCCAAGCCATTGTATTGTCCACCACCATGTACAGATGCAAGAGCTAGACAGTAAAGGAAGTAGACAGAAAGAAAATCAACTCATTTGAGATATGTTGCTGGAAAGGAGTGTTTAGGATACCATGGACAGCCAAAAAGATAAACAGATCGGTCTTGGAACAGTTCAAGCCTGATATCTCCTTAGAAGCCAAAATTAAATTGAGGCTGATATATTCTGGCCATATAATCAGAAGGCATGGATCACTAGAAAAGACAATAATGCTAGAAAAGGTAGATGGTAGGAGGAGAGGAAGACCACAGCCAGATGAATGGACTCAATCAGCGGGGACGTAGCCATGGGCTTGCAGGAACTAAGTAGAGAAGTGAAAGACAGGGGGTCTTGGAGGTGTCTCATCCACAGGATCACCATAAATCACAACCAACCCAAAGGCAGATAACAGCAATAAAACCCTCCTTCCCATATTTGTAAAATGTTATGTTGCTAATTACAGTAGTCCCCTGCTTACTCAACAGATTAGGGACCAGAGAACTGTCAAAAAGAAGAAATCATTAAAATGCAAAACTCATATGACTGTATATCATAAGCGCACTATGACACCATGAACAACTTCTACAGTAAACAGACTAAATGAAAATATAGTGCTGAGATAGAAATCAAGAAGTGTGTGGTTGCAAAAACATTGGGCATAGTTCCTTCTTTTGTTCAGTTTCTGTGCTGTATACCACAGAAGTTGTTTCTGGTGTGGGCTAGACAGTTGAACAATGCCCATTGCTTCCATGACATGACAAGAAAGGACATGTACCTTTTAAGCTAAAATTTTAGATTTCAGCTCTATTGCATACCATGGACATCCAGATTCCATCCCTGGCACCTACAGTTTTAAAAAGCAGCACATAAGTGATAATGAGACCTTTTCTAACTTAGACCCAAGAGAGCCAATGCCAATCAAAACAGACAGTTCTGAGCTGGATGGACAATTAGCCTGACAGCGAATAAAACAGCTTTCCCAGAAGAAATTCAGCTTAGACTTTTACCAGACCTCAGGATATTGAATACTGATATGCCAAAACAGAGTGATGAAAGAAGAAAATATCCCGCATATTGATTGCTCTGACAAATGAAAAAAGAAGCTTGCTTCATATAGATAAATCAATAAAGGATTTGACTCAGCCAATTTCTGATGAAATGTGGGAATGTATCTGAGGGAAAAGGATCGAACTTTTCATTATGTGTGCTAGAAAATAGAATGCACACGACATTTTCAATACTGTGTTTTATTATGCCTTGAGACATTTCAAATAAGTATTCTAAATTTTTAAAGGGGAATAGTAGTTTGTAATTTTTAGCAGGAGCAGCTAGCAATGGATTAGATCCAGTACAGTCCTAGCAGAATCTCAGGCACTCAGGTAGAAGAAAGGCTGCCCATTTTTAAGAGATTCCCCCACTCTACCTCCAACTTCAGCTTCCCACACTGCAATTAACGATATTAGAGGAGATCTTAGGATGGATTGGGAGTCCAAGGCTGCAGTAGAAAAGAGGAGATTCCTGAGCATATATTATTCTGCTCCACTTTAGAGAACGAAGCCTACAAAACTAACAATGATGGCATTATCTCCCTCCAAGTCAACATCTACCATTCTGCCAAGGTCCCAGGTAAAGCAAATACAAACATCCACACTGCCAAGGATCAAACACACAAGTAGTGAGTGACATTTAGGCACAAGTGATTAGAATAAAAAGCCTATGAAAGAATAGACTCAAGTAGGACAATGTCTTAATGTCTGAATGACTTTAAACCAGATAAGGAACGTGTTGGGAATATATTATGGGAAACTCATATCTTGTAACATGATTTTCCCAGTCACTAGTTTAAAAGCTAGGATGAATCTTGGTCACTGGTGTGTGTATTAAATTTTCACAACAGCTCACTAATGTTACTACTGGAATATTTTTACAACCCTACCTTGTCCTATATGCTTGTATGAGTAATTTCTGGCACTATGGTTGTTTTTGTTGTTGGCCTTCAAGTCATTTCTGTCATTCTGGCTGCTTTACAAGATGCCAAGAACCAGCACTGTTCTAAACACTGCCATGATGGTCTGCTGAAGGTTGTAATCACTCACTGAGATGCTGTTTACAAACCTATTGTACCATGATCCTTTCACAAAGATGGTTTTTAATTCAAATTTCCCCCTGCCTTTTACCAACAGCAAGGCCTGTTTATACATATGTCAAGTGTTCAAAGAATCCAGGCAGGTTACAACAATAAAATACACCTAAACCTCCCCCACCCCCCAATCCCAGTACTAAAATGGAAATTAAACAGTAATCGTATAGAATATTAAAAGCATTATAAACATAAAGACATTAAAAACATTCCACAAAGGCAGAGAAGAAAGTGGGGAAGAATAGGCAGATGAGGGGGCAGATATCTCTATATCTGGGGAGGGTAGCTAAGTTGGAAAGGCCTGCCAGAAGAGATCCGTCTTGAGTGCTTTCTTAAAACCTGTCAGAGTGGAAATGTGACGGATCTCCTCCGGCAGGTCGTTCCATAATTTTGAAGCAGTAGTAGAGAAGGTTCTCGGGCAAACTGATGTTAGCCTAGATTTTTTTGGCTGTAATAAATTTCTTCCTGAGGACCTTAGAGTGCAGGATGGACAATAAGGAAGAAGGCATTCCCTCAGGTATTCTGGGCCCAAGCCATGTAGGGCTTTAAAGGTAATCACCAACACCTTGTACTTTGCCTGGAAACTAATAGGAAGCCAGTGTAGGGACTTCAAGACCTGTGTTATATGGTCATTCCTAGAAGTTCCCGGAATCAATCTGGCTGCCATGTTTTGTACCAACTGAAGTTTCCGAAGTTGGCACAAGGGTAGCCCCGTGTAGACAGAAGTCCAATCGAGAGGTTACCAGTGCATGTACTACTGTTTCTAGGTCCCTCAGCTCCAGGAAGGGGCGCAGTTGGTGTATAAGACGAAGCTGATAATAGGTGCTCTTGACCGTCGCATCCATCTGAGCCATCAGATGAAGCGACAAGTCAAGGAGCATCCCCCAAGCTGCGGACAGAATCCTTCAGGGGAAGTGTGACCCCATCCAGAACTGGCTGACATAACTCCATTCCTGGATTCGGGGTTCCTATAGCAAGTACCTCCGTCTTACCTGGATTCAGCTTGAGTCGGTTTTCCCTCATCCAGTCCATTACCGCCCCAAGACAGGCATTCAGAGGAGAGATGCCATCCTTAGTCACTGCTTCAATCCGAGACATATAGAAATATAATTGGGTGTCATCAGCACACTGATAACACCCTGCCCCATGTCTCCGGATGATCTCACCCAGTGGCTTCATGTAAATGTTAAACAGCAATGCTCAAACAACTTGAAGCAAGCAATGTCATCCTCACGAATATTGAAACATATGGTTGGAAGTTGCCATATATCCGGTAAAAAAAAGGCAGGGAGGTCAATGGAAAAAGCTAGTGTAAAGCCGAGAGCTAGCATGGTATAGTGGTCTGAACATTGGACTACAACTCTGGAGACATACACCATCACCACCACCACCCCAAAAACTATAGGACAAAACCACTGAATTGGGATTTGCTTGCAAATTGGTCACCATATTTTTTAGGCTGAATGCTCATGTGTCTGGCTTCCTACAGCAAGCAGTTGCTCCTACTGAGCTGATTTTGAACTTTATTTATCTTTGTTCATCACCAGTTGGGATTAGTGTTGCTGACTTTTGTATGTTTTTAAAAATCATTCTGATCAAATCATATTTCCATTCTAAACAATATTAGAACAGCTCTCTTTTTTTCTCCTGCTGCCACTCCTGATCTCACTTTAACATCACCTCTCTACATCTCTCTAACACTACTTTCAGCCCTTTTCAGACATTAGAGCACTGTAAAGTGTTATACAGTCATCCCCCGGGTTACAAAGGTAATCCGTTCCGGATTACCTTTCGTAACCAGGAAGCTTTCATTTCCCGGGGGACCGCTTTAGCGGACGGACCGCGCGGCCGATTTAAAGGGGCCGCGCGGTTTTTTTTCTTCGTATCCTAGGGGATCTTTCGGATCTCGGGGGATACGTTAGCGGTCCCGCCGGTTTCGTACCCCGGGGGATTCGTACCCCGGGGGATTCATAAGCCGGGGGACCACTGTATTGTCTTGTCCAATTTTCCCTGCTGTTTTCATGCTTTTTGATCTATTTTTACTGAGATTATATTTTATTATTTTATTTCTTTATGTTGTAGCATCTCTCCCATACCATGGCTCCTATACAGCAGGAAGCATTTTAAATTCAAATTTAATAAATTAAAGTATTAAAGAATAAATGGAAGATATGCAAGGTGAGAAAGAAAAATTGTAATAGCAGGCTCCTTCACTGACCATCAAAGGAAAACTGGAGGTATGTTTTAATATTACTGAGACATCACAAGGCAGGACCTAATAGGGACGAGAGCTTTTGGACTGAATCCTGCCTCCTGTTCTGTGGAAGTGGTTAACCTCAAGATCATACAACACTTTTCAAAATATTCAGAAAGGTTGGTTCTGGTCATTTATTCATGTATTTGAAAACACAGGACCAAACCTTTTTCCTGTACTGCTCCCATGATGGGCAATGCACTCCCACCCACTCTCAATGCTTCTATGAAGGTTTTGAAGACATTTCTCTTCAAATAAGTCTTCTGAATTGCTATTTTTAAGTGAAAAGGGAGAAGACCAGAAGTATCATGAGCAAAAGAAACAACAAAGAGGAATAGGCATGGAACAGACTTTGGACCATGGTTCCTTATGTCACAATAACTATGTTGTAATATTAAAGCGCCAGAGGATCAATTCTCCACAATACACTAACAAGACTCTCATTCTAGAAAAGCTTAACAAGGGCATATAACAGGGGGAAAGGGTTCTTCAATCTCTCTTTGTAACCACTGACTTCATCACTACCAAGAACATTTTCCTTAACTATGAAACCCTTATTAGCCCTGGCATTATTATAGGGTTTTGTGCCTATACATACGTTTATCCTTATGTAATCAAAATAGCATCACTCATGCAGAAAAGGGAGCGCTTTGGAGAACTAGCAGGTTAAATTAAATACTCATCATAAGGGCAACACCCTACACATACGCACAATACCCAATTGTGTGACTGAGCACACTTTTTGGACAAGGAATTCCAAGGGAGGGGAACACAATGGAGAGCTCTGAGGGCACGGCTGACTTATTCTTTGAATAGGGACACTTTATGCTGCAACATTATGTTGTAGTCCCCACTTGTTCTGCATACATAGTTTAACCCAAATATTGGATAACAGCATCCCCTATGCACTTGCCCTGAGGCTCCTTATTCTAATGTTAAATGATAAACCAAGCAGGTACAGGCTTGTATTTCTGAAACCTATGATCTGAAAACAATCACAGAACATTTCAACAGGGCGGACTCTCAGGAAGGGGTGCAAAGAAAAACACAATCAGGAATTTGGTTGTGAAAGATAGGACTAGGGTGAGGTACCAAGAAATCAACAGAGAACTGAAATCCCTCCCTGTGCTAGGATCATTCTTGCACGTCTTTCCAAGTTTATGGTTGAATTTAATATATTATCCTTTCAGTTGAGGGATAGGTAATCCTGAAGACCATAGGTGGTATTAGCTGGACAGCCAGTGGCTAAGTGAACATGAACAAACACAACACACACACACCATCATCACCATCTTGATACAAACTGCTGCAAGGCGAGAGACTGTTTATTCTTGACCTCTTCCCAGCAATCTTGCTGGGAAAGGTGTGTAGGAAGGAGAGTCCCTCACACACAAACACATACATAGCTTCTTTCCTAGCAAAATCACACTCTGGCCTGCCCACCCAATACATCAGTAGTAAGCACCCAAGAACACAACCTTACAAGCATTTTCCTTTCCCAGCACTCTCAATTTTGTCTGGAAATGGAGTGTGGAATATGGAATATGGTGGATACCTGATTCTACAGGAAAACAGGGCAAATCAAGATGATTCTCCATATACATCCTGTATGGTTTAAATATGAGAAGTCATCACTTTGGCAGATACGCGCCACATGCCACAAGAAATCTACTGAGGCTACTTTCTCCTTTGTAAGCACATCATCTGTTATGTGATTAAACAGCATGGTGTATCCACTCTCATCTTCATCCTTCCTTTGGAAAGATGTTTTATAATCCCATCTTGCTTTCTGGATTATTTAACATGAAACTATGGGGGGGGGGGGGGAGACAATCCAGATGTTTTGGCTGAAGTGTCACCAGTGTACAGATGACACTCAACTCCTTACTTTCAATTCCACTTGTCCACATGTCTTCTAAAGGCACAGGATTTGAGCAATATGTTTGAGTAATAACTTTTAAAAATTCAAAACATGAGGTAGGACACAAAATTATCTTTGAGGGCTCCACACAGCCCATGGACCACACTTTGTCCATATTTCCTATGAATGATGCTGATGTACAATCATAGAATCATAGAATCATAGAATCATAGAGTTGGAAGAGACCACAAGGGCCATCCAGTCCAACCCCCTGCCATGCAGGAACTCCAAGTCAAAGCATCCCTGACAATGTTGTTGTTGTGTGTCAAGCCATTTCCAACTTATGGCAACTCTAAGATGAACCTATTACAGGGCTTTCTAGAAAAGATTTGTTCAAAAAAGATTTGATTTCGCCTTTTTCTAAGGGTAAAAAAATGTTACTTGCTGCATTACATATCATTTTAGGGCCTAAAGACCCTAAAGGCACCAGATTCTGTCTGATCTTGAAAGCTAAGCAGCAGGCTACATTTCAGAGGAAGATAATGGCAAAACCACCCCAAGTAGTTCATGACTCCTTTATCAAGGGGCATGCAATGTCTAAGCTCCACAAATACTGCTGTTTCTACATAATGAGATGTTAAATTTGTCACAAAAGCTATTCTGTGCACCCTCTCTGCTTGATTTTCAAAATATGCAGCACATTTTAACAAAAATTTACACTAAAAGTGCTATAATGTTTTTCACCATTTTTTTAAAAAAACTTGTTGCTGGAACTGGTAAGGACACTGTAACTATTTTCTGCTTCCCCCTTTAAGAGGATGAGGTTAATATTAGCCTGTGTGCTAATACCAATTAGCCTGTGTGCTAATACCAAATCTATTCTCTTCCAAACTGTTTACTGTAAGCCAGCCTAATGCCAGAAATGTGACAGCATAAGAAAGTTTTAAGAGCCCAGCCCACAGTTTCATGCACCATTCTTTGTGCAACCTCCATGCACACAAAAGAACATTTGCTGCATTACTAGACCTTGGCTCTCAGGCCCAAACTTCCCTTGGTACTTATTTGCCTGCATAACCTGAAACAGTAACAAAGAAAGCTGCAAGATTTATTTTAAATGCCGTATTTAGCCTCCCAAGCACAACAAAAAGATCAAAACTAAAATTAGAAAAGTAAACACATGAACAAATGGTTAGCCAAAAATGTTAAGTTGGTTGGCTACGATGCATCTCCTCTCAGACATAATAGAGGGCACTGGTTACCTCTCCCCAATTATAAGCTTTTAAAGGCTTTCAGTACTCAGAAAGTGCACATTTATAATTCATGTACTGTATGTACTTTTACGCCTGCTTTCTTCAAAGACCTGCAACAGATAAGTATGTTTTCAACATCAAAACATGTTTAACTCATACGAATGAAAATATATCCAGGGAGAGCTGAGCTGGCCATACAGCAAAGAATAATAACATTAAAAATCCATGAAACAGCTGCATTTTTATTGTTTTTGTTGTTGTTGTGCACCTCAAGTCATTTTTGACTTATGATGACCCTAAGGCAAACCTATAATAGGGTTTTTCTGGCAAGTTTCTTCAGAGGTGGTTTGCCATTGCCTTCCTCTGAGACTGAGAGAATATAACTTGCCCAAGGTCACTCAGTGGGTTTCCATGGAATAGCCAGGATTCAAACCTTGGTCTCCAGAGTCATTGTCCAGCACTCCAACAACTATACTATGCTAGCTCTTTAGCCCTTTATTAGGCCAACCAAAATGCACAAAATACATGATGCAAACTTTAGAAGCTCCACTGGCTTCTTCATTAGGCAAAGGTGTTAAAAATCATACAGGAGAAAGAAAAATATGGCAATGATAGAGTCACAGGCATACATTTTGTCAAGATGATGATGTTGTTCTCAGTTAAAATGGTATAGCTGGATATCTATGCAGACAGAAACCATTCCTTCTGACCATGTGGGCTCTGGGACTAGGAGACAAAGAATCTTAAAGTCCAGGAAATTTCATACCAGGCACAGATGCAGGCAACATGTCAGGGATAAATTCTTCCAGAACACAGCCATAAAGCTGCCCCCCCCCCCAAAAAAAAAGTATGGACGCCAGCCGTGAAAGCCTTTGACTTCACAATAAATTTAAACTCCATTAGCAACAAGGGGAAAAAGCTTTCTTTGAGATCCAGCCTGCCTCTGCCCTTTGCCAGGCTACCCAACCCCTTATTAGCCAGAGAGCATTGAATTTCTCAAGACGCCTATGCTATTGCATTTCGAAAACTTTTTGGTGCTGTTAATGAATGAAATGTACAGGGGGTGCACATGCTATACAATCCTCCCACATAAAAACATACCAGAATGTATGCAGGGGGTGTCAGTGCTTGAAATATCTCCAAGTAAACATATTCTGCAGTTCTGTATCTTTTAAATCAAAAACAGCAAGGTCAGGATTCTATTGGGACACTATGCCAATATCTTACAATTTGATGTGCTAGTGGTTTAACTTTCTGTGTGCTCAAGTAGGGAGGAGATGAAGGCAATAGGAGAAGATTACTGCCAACTCCATGGCATTTTCCTTGAATGGCTTCCAGTAGGGAAGTCCATTGAACCAAGAAAAACAGTATTGTGCAATCACCTATTTCATGGTGTAAGTGACTGTCCAAGCCATTGCATCCATCTTAGCTCTGTTAACCCAGATGAGCATTTTGGGAATGGTTGGCATGAAGCCACAATTTCCTTGTCCACCTATTATTGCTGGCCATTTCTTCTTTTACTTACTGACACTGGCAACGCCAATATAACTACGTCAGAGATCTACAAAGACCCTCCTTGCTCCCAAGCATCGCCCAAGCCAAACTAAAAAAAAAGCGGAGGCCCTGCATCCCCAGAAGGATGAATAGTCCTCTCTCTGTGGTTTCACCAAGAGATCTCTTTATTGCTTCCAATGATCATTCAAATGATCACAACATCATGAACGAGCAGATGAAGGGCAAGCCTGGCATCCAATTTTTAGCTACCTGCCCACTCCCCAGGTTTGCTGCTTCTGTTAAAACTATCCAGTTTGATGTACAGAGTGTATGGTGGGCTACAACGCTGGAGACCAGGGTTTGAATCCCTGCTGAGCCACAGAAACCCACCAGGAAACCTTATTATTATTAACCTTTATTTATATAGTGCTGTAAATTTACACAGTGCTGTACATTCAATCTCATATTTAGACTGTTCCCTGACTTCAGGCTTACAGTCTAAAAGAGACAACACAAAAGGAGAAGGAAAGGTGGTGGGAAAGGGGATGAGGTCCAGTGGTTCTTTTCTCCCTCTGGGGCCAGGACCAAGGCAGATGAACTGGAGGGAGGGCTTGACTTCTTAATACATAGTTAAAAGGAGGCATCCTGGGGCAGACGGCACAATCCTGGGAATGCTTCCCTAAACAATATAGTCTTTAACTTAATTTTGAAACTGGTTAGAGAAGTGATGAAGTGCACATGTGGGGGGAGAAGGTTCCAGGAGTGAGGGGCAGCAAGTGAGAAGGGACGAATCCGGGACAGGGCAGTGGAGATCCTTGGCTGGGACGGGAGACTTTGACTACCAGAACAGAGGGTACAAGTAGGAATGTAAGGAGAAAGAAGTTCAGACAGGTAAGGAGGGGCCAGTTCGTGGAGGGCTTTGAAAGTCAACAACAAAAGCTTGTACTGGATGCCAAAGGGGAAGGGGAGCCAATGAAGGGAGGATAAAAGAGGAGAAACATGGTCAAAGCGGCGAACAGATGTGATAATACGTGAAGCTGAGTTCTGGACAGAGATTAAAGGATGGAGGTGAGAGAGAGGGAGCCCTGTCAGAAGAAGGTTACAATAATCTAGTCGTGAGACCACTAGGGCATGGACCACAGTCTTGGCGGTGGAGGTTGAGAGGAATGGATGGATTTTAGCAATGTTGTAGAGAGAGAATCTACAGGTCTTGGCAGTGGCCTGAATCTGGGGAATAAACGACAGAGAAGAATCAAAGATGAAGCCAAGACTGCGGGCTTGCTGAACCAGTTGAATAGAAGTGCCGTCAACAGAAACAGAGAAGGAGTATTGAAGGGTGGGCTTAGGTGGGAAGATGAGAAGCTCTGTCTTAGACATGTTGAGCTTTAAGCGCCGATGCCGCATCCACAGAGAGATGGCAGCCAGACAAGATGAAACTAGCTGTTCAAGCTCCAGTAAAAGGTCAGGGGTGGAAAGATACAGCTGAGTGTCATCGGAGTACAGATGATATGAGAAACCAAAAGAACTGATGAGTTTACCAAGGGGCAATGTGTATAGAGAGAACAGAAAGGGACCCAGGACAGACACCTGAGGAACTCCAACAGATAAGGGAACAGTGGAGGAAGTCTGACCACCCATGACAACTGCAAAAGATCTGTTTGACAAGTAAGAGTTAAACCAGTTGAGAACAGAGTCGGAGAACCCAAGGTTGGAAAGTAAGTCAAGCAAGAGACAGTGGTCCACGGTGTTGAAGGCCACAGACAAATCAAGAAGAATGAGAATAGAGAAGAGGCCATTCGCCTTGGGCTGAACGAGATCATTTGAGATCTTGGTGAGGGCCGTCTCTGTAGAGTGCTATGGGTGGAAACCAGACTAAAAAGGCTCCAGGATAGAGTTGGCTTCGAGAAACTCAAGACAACGAGAATAAACAACCCTTTCCAGAATCTTCGAAAGAAAAGGAAGAAGAGAGATTGGAAGATACCTAGACAGTGAAGAGGGGTCGAGAGAGGGTTTCTTCAGAATTGGGGAAACGAGAGCATGTTTGAAGTCCGAAGGGAAGGAACCCGAAGAGGGAGAGAGAGATTAAAGATATGGAGGAGTGAGAACAGAAAAGAAGGGGTTATAGAGATTAGAAGATGGAAGGGGATAAGATCCACATGAACAACATGACGAGGAGGTGGGATATAAGTAAGAGTAAAAGAAATTAGATGATGATCTGACAATGGATAGTCAGATGCCAACTAGTCAGAAATGAGACACTTAGCAGCTAAAACTAGATCAAGACAGTGACCAGAAGAATGGGTTAAAGAGTTGGAATGAGGTTGAAGATCGAAAGAAGCTAAAAGATAGCTAAGGCAAGACGTTGAACGATTCTTAGGATCATCAAGGTGGATATTAAAGTCACCTAAAATTACAGAGGGAACTGAGTCTGAGAGAAAAAAGGCAAGCCATGACTCAAAGTCTGAAAGGAATTGGTTACAGAACCAGGAGGGTGATAAATGACAGCAACCCGAAGCTGCAAAGGAGAAAAGAGTCTAATAGAATGAGACTCGAATGAAGAAAAAGAATAGCTGGGGGGAAGAGAAAGGGGTTGAAACTGGCAAGAGTTAGACAATAAGATACCAACCCCACCTCCTTGACCCTCGGGACAGCTTGTGGGGGTGGAAGAAAGACCACCAAAGAGAGGGTAGAGGAGGTAGCAGTATCATGGGCCGAGAGCCAAGTTTCAGTTAGAGCAAGGAGACTGAGTGATCTAGAAAGAAAAAGATCATGAATTGCTTTCGGAGTGGCAGAGCAACAGTTCCAGAGTGAGCAGAAAAATGGAAGCTGGGAGATAGGGAAAGGCTGAATAGGGATCACATTGGGAGAGATGCGTGGAGCCATGGGAATGGATGGATGCAGTGGCCAATAAACAACAGGAGAAAAAGTGACAATGAGAAAATCAGAAAAATAATATCCAACAGTGCTAGATAACATTGCCTGAATATCACAAAACAAGAAGGATCTAGTAGATAAAGAAGAGGGTGGCTTTGGAAACCTTTGCCCAATGTCCCAGTTGCTGAGGATGATGGAAGGAGAAGTGGTTTCTGAAGAATGTTCTACTGGAGGCAAGGAGGGTGGTGCAGAGGCAGCAGAAAGTGTGGCTGGCTCTTTCTTTCTCCTCTTTTCAGGATGGAATGTTCCAACTGCAGGCAGGAGGCAGATGGTGGAAAGGCAGCAGAAAGTCACAATGCCTCAGCCTCAGAGGAAGACAAAGGCAAACCCCTATGAACAAATCTTGCCAAGCAAACCTCGTGAGGTTTGCCTGAGGGTGGGCATTAGTCAAAAATAATTTAAAGATGCACACAATAACAACAACAACAACATTTATTTTTATCCCACCTCTTCCAAGGATTGAGGCAGCGATAACATGCAACCAACAACAGGACTGCATGTTCCATCCTGTTTAGGCAACTACTGTGAAGGCCTTGTTCTTTGCAAAGCAATGTTCTACTTGCCTGTTGTTGTTACTGTTGTTCTATGCTTTCAAGACCATCACTTTGAGGAGCACTGCTTTATTTAGGGAAGCTTTCCCAGGACTGTGCCATCCGCCCCAGGATGCCTCCTTTTAACTTTGTATTAAGAAGCCATGCCCTCCCTCCTGTCCATCTGCCTTGGTCCTGGCCCCAGAGGGAGAGAAGAACCACCGGACCTCACCCCCTTTCCCATCACCTTCCCCTCTTCCTTTTGTGTTGTCTCTTTTAGACTGTAAGCCTGAGGGCAGGGATCCATCTAACTGTAAGATTGTATGTACAGCACTGTGTAAATTTACAGCGCTATATAAATAAAGGTTAATAATAATAATTGTTTAAAGAAGAATATCTGACCAACAGAATTTAAGACCAAATGAATTTGTTCTTTCTTGGTTTCTTGACACTGAAGTAATGAATGAATATGAAAGCTTCTCTTTCCTATAGCTATGTAGAATTTATTTGTACAGAGACAAATAGCTGCCTAACATACACCCTTCACAAGATTTCTTTTTTCTAGCTAATGTAAGTCTGGCCCTGGTTTGTAGTTTTTCTGGGAAAGGCAGGGCAGCAACAGACTCAGCCTGTGAAAAGGAACCTTTGTTTCTTTTGAGTGGTGTCCTTACCAGCAGAATAGAACCTCTGTAGCTGGTGAGAAAAACAGCTTCCCCTCTGAATGCCATGTTTTAATTTTGATACAGATCAAGCTGTTAAACAATCAAGACCACTGTCCTTCAAACAGTCCAGTGAAGATTCTTAGCCATTTTCAGAAGATGGGGCCACCTGCAAGTGACAGAGCTACTCAAGATGGAAATAATGTAGAGGACCAGCCTATGCTAATCCGCATTCTCAATGGGGTGAAACTTATATATCACTTGTGTTCATAGTACATATCAAAACCATCAACAAGTTATACCAGATACGGAAGATGTTACACATCTATCGTTATATCAAGAAATTGCTTGCCAGTCACTGTTTCAGACAGCCTAGGAGGTTCAGTTTTCTCTCATTCAGTTTCACAAAGGGAAATGTGCTACAACCTTTTGAATCTGGTGAACAGCAAAGGGGAACTGATCTCTGTGGGAGACTCACCCATCTCAACTATAAAAATTAAATCTGAGTTGAAAGAGACCTTGGAGAAAATCTAGTTTAACCTCCTGCTCAATCCAGGATGATGTACATAATCTCTAATACCAGGTTGTCCAGTTTCTGATCAAATACCTCCAATATAAGGGAGCCCATCACCTTTTGACTGCTATGCTGCTAAGCATCTTCAACAGGCAGACATTTTTCCTAATGTTTAGCCAAAATTTGCTACCCTGAATTTTCCACATGTTGATTCTAACTCTGTCTTCTGGAAGAACAGAAAACCATTCTGCTTCAGTCTTCTGTGTGACAACCTCACATCTGACCACTGTTAAATTCTCCAGATATACTCCAAATAATCCAGAGTGGATGGGAATATATCTGTTGCTGTTGTTGTTGTGTGCCTACAAGTCATTTCCAACTTATGGTGACCTCTATCATGGGGTGTTCTTAGCAAGATTTGTTTTGCCTTTGCTGTACTATCCTAAAACAGAAAGGCCCAGGCAGTTCTCATGAAAATGTGCATATACATGCACCTTTTGCCTCTGCTAGTGGTAAAGGAAGAGGTGCATTGCATTTTAACTAGCTAGGGAATCATTCCTAAATGCTCATTCCTAAAACCGGGCTGAACAGTCTTATATTCTTTTTCTGGAATTGTTACTGTAGTACATTAAGAATTTAGCCAAAGGGTTGATGCTTTTTGATGTGAGGTCATTGAAACCATGGAATCAGAACCCATAATGGAAACTGAGTTCCACTGAATACATCTCTGCTGTTTTTTGTTTGTTTTGTTTGTTTGTTTTTTGTTTTTTGTTTTTGTTTTGTTTTTGTTTGTTTTTTGTTTGTTTGTTTGTTTGCTTTGTTTTGAAAGCTCTGTCTAGATCTGAGTGCTGGAACCCTGTTTCTCCTAGGATATATTTAAGCTTGTCAGACTTCTAGTAAAAGACTATGAGCCACACAATTGCAACTTAAGAGGCATGTGTTCTGGAGCATTGAATCCCAAATCAGTCCTGAACATGGGATAGAGGGCAAGTTTTGTACATTGTTTTAATGCTCCAAGAATTAGCGTTTAAAAAAAAAAGTCAACTCATAAACAAAACACATATGTGAGCAGATAAATGTATCTAGTATGCCATACTGTGACAAACAAATTAAGCCTAGAGCTCTTAAACAGGATATAATAGGCACAAAATTCACTGTATGATGTTGGGGCAGGTACTACCCTTCTGCCCAACTTGTCCCACAGAAGAGTTGTGTGAAGAACCACAAATGCCATCACTGGAGTAAGAGAGAATAGAAATGCACTTCAGGGACAGATAGGATAAGAACAAACATTCCAGCAAGAAAGCAGTTTTAAGATTCACAGCTTACTTCCATATACTAATGCTACCCTTCAAATATGAATTTTTAAACAATCTGTAAATTAATCATTAAAGCTTGAAGATAGCCTTAGTATTAAATTCCAGACTACATAAGCAATGTCCTGAGTCTTACAATAAGATGAACTAGGTTATCTCCAACCATTTAAAAAGAAGGCATGGCTTTTTAGGTTGGCACATTGATCTCTAAGGAGACGAGATAGAAGAGTCTTGTAGCTTTTTAATAAAAAAAGAAGCTATTAATGCAAAAGTTAGTTGTAGTAAACATATGCTAGCCTTATACAGATATTTATTTCTTTGAGTAATTACCATCACATGGAAAAAGCAGGGACAAGTGTGCTAGTTTCCCCCCTGCACCATCCCACCCATAAGCTTGAGGTGTAATCATGTAGAATCCAATGTGACTATGGTGGAGACAGCAAAGCCAGAACTCTCCTCTCTAAGCACTCTCCTTGTAATGTTCATCACCGGGAGAAAGAAATAACTAAAAGTAGGGCTACCAAAAACCCAGCACACACATAATACAAGGCAGAGACAAGGTCAAAACATACGGCTTAACATTCTTCTTTCTGTGGCATGAACAGCCAACACAGCACAATTCTTCCAGCAATAAAAATGCCCTGGAGAAGCATGCTCAACTGTCAGATGTTATGTCCACACTACAGATGTTAACATCTGTTTTTCAGTCTAGAATCTGTCAATCCATTGCTCAATAAGGAGATTCACTTTTAAAACGCTGTTCCGACTGGGCGTTATATAACTGAGAAAGAACCAAAAGTCAAAAGGAAAAAAGAGGGTTACAAGATATGTAGATGGTGCAATGAACATTCTCTCTTCCACTGTTTATTCTTCCCTGCATCTGCCCCCATTTATTTATTTTTTCCTTTTCTGCCAGGATCCAAAATCAGAGGCACACCCTACTGAGGAAGTGTGTTATATTCTTCCTTTTGTTCCAAGAGCACATGATATTCTAAAAGAATACCTGTGTGCTATGAAAAAGTAGAATTTTTTTCCAGGTGTGTCCAAAGACTCACTTTCCAACTGAAACATCAACCAGTTTCCATCTAACTCAGTGGCTGCCAACCTGCAGGACGGGTAAATATTATATTGATTCAAGACTATTCATCCATCCAGCTTTAGAAGTGTTTACACTAACTGGCAGGGACTCTCCAGAATTTGACACTGGAGTATCTCCAAGTCATGCCTAGAGACTAAATGTCAGAGCTTTCACAGGCAAGGCCAGCGCTTCCCTGCCACTAAACTATAGCCAATCCTCCAAATTTTATCAGAGGATAAACTTGGTTATGTAACCAAGGTCTAATACAAGGGTCATATTCCACAGCATCTTAACCATGGCTGATTTAAATCAAAGTTTGTCATTTAGAAATATTTAGAAAAATATTCCATCAAATCTAATCTATACACTCAGCCAGGATCAACTGCCTTTTGGCTCCCTCATTCCCAGAACTATCTCCTTGAATATCTATACCAACCAGTTGTAAAACAAGAGCTATCTAGGATTATGAGAACTCATTACCTCAGATCACGTCAGAAAATGTTTTAGTCCAGAATAGGCAACTGTGGCAAGTACAGGGGCCCACCAAAGTCATGTGGATTGTCAAAAATACCAATAAACAAATGAACAAACAAAAAGAACAAGGCAGCTACAAGTTCACTTTTGGTTTTGAATAGTGTACATTTCAAAACAGTTGTAAGTAGTGAAGATAGCCATGCAACCTCTTTAAAAGGCAAACTGCTGTTCTTGGAGACTTTCAGGGGATTCTATTTGCCTTCCCTTTTTGGTTAGAAAAAGGGCAGTCCTGAAGAATCTGGGGATTCGAGGGCTACAAAAACAGACTTGGGAAGCATGTGCAGCCCCAGGGCTAATCTCTGGCCATCCTATTTTAGGAGTTTAATCAATAAAACAGGTAAGGTTCCCAGAATAAATTGTTGTGTCTCCCTGGTGTATGCTACTTGTTGATCAAGGAAAAACCCAAACCCAAACATTACCATCAAAGACATAAGTTCCTGATGTAAATTTACACGTCCATGTGCCAAATTTAGTTCAGTTTTGGTTTTGAACAGTTAAAGTCTACGAAGACTGCATGTAAGCATCCTGAAGCTTCCATGTGCAACTGAATGCTTCATTTGATCTGAGAGACATTGGGAGTGGGGATCATTTAGGTCACTGTTGTTGTTAATGAAATGGGATTACAGGGGATGGGGCACAGAGCTGCATCTTTCTTGAGATGTTAACACTCAATTTAAAGTGGTGCTAGAGGGAGGTTTGATACTGTATAGGTAAAGGTCACACTTTTTGCTGGCCATGAGGCATTTGGGACATGAAAACACAGGAAAGAAGTAACTTTTCTCTGTGTGAAAGTAAAGTACATTGCAGGACAGGTGTATATTATTCCCCTGACCTCATCTGCAACATGAGGATACAAGTGTGGGTAAACCCTAAACTGACCTCTTATAAACCCCTTTCTCAGCATCAGTTCAATTGCCAACTTATTCAACATCTCTCAACATGATTGTAAGGGTGTTGCAAAATGCTCACAGTGGAACCATAAGTATTCACAGAACTACACTGCAGGGCTGTCAAATAAAGGAATTTGCATTTAATACTATGTAAAAATTGAGTTAGAAAGAGCAGAACCCTCTGTGTTGCTACCTTAGGGGTTGGGAGGAAAGGCAATGGGACCCAAACCCCATTATATATTTTTTTTAAAAATGTTGGGGTATCTTCATTGATTTCTACAGGCTTCCATCCCAGAGGAAATTTAAAAATAGCTTCTCAGTGAGAACAAGGAAATGAGCTATCTAAACAGCAAGGTTTTTTTTAAAGCTTTCATTATTTGTGCATCCATCCACTTGGCTCATTCCTCTCTTAGAGGAAAGATAATCAAGGGAATAAAAGCAATAGAATAAAGAATTATTTGTGGTCATTGTGTGCCTTCAAGTCATTTCTGACTTACAGAGCCCCTAAGGCAAATCTATGGGGAGAGTTTCTTGGCAAGATTTGTTGATTGAGCTTTGCCTTTGCCCTCCTCTGAGGCTGAGAGAATGTGTCTTGCTCTAGGTCACTCAGTGGGTTTACATGGTTGAGCAGAGATTCAAACCCTTATCTCCAGAGTCACAGTCCAATGCTCAAACCACACTACCAGGCTGACTATGTTGGGAGATAAATGAACATCCAAAGAAGCCAATGAGGTAGTGAATTCCACTTGCAGTTCATTCACCTACGTGTGAATGGGGGCCTCTTTTCCACCTCATAATAAATCATTAAAACCAAGGATAAAACAAACCATCATCCCCACTCCCATCACCCTCAGGGAGCATTACCTGCTGAAGAGCTGGATAAAAATGCTCCAAAAGAGATAAAATGGCCCATTGTCCAGTACTCCCTGCCTTTCCAAACTAGCCTTTCCTGCTAACTGACCTCTGGACAAACGTATAAGCAAGCATGTATGGGATTGCCCTGTAGTGTCTTCCCCGCAACTGTTCTCTTCCACATTCGCCTTATCACAATCTTTTTATTTTCAGCACTAATTGTGGTTCTACATCAGACATACATCAAGGAAAACTCTAAACCCAATTGAAATTTAAACAAGCATTTGTGTCCACTTGGACACAAATCACACTCAGAATCATTCCATTGTAGCATCAGTAACAGAAACTCCACCACAACAACATGGAACACCAAACACCTGTATTTACACACAAATCACATCCTATCCTCGATAGCAGGGGTTCCGAAACTTTTGTACTCCAGATGTTTTGGACTTCAGATTACAGAATTCCAAACTGTTAGCTACACGGGGCTTCTGAGATCTGAACTCCAAAACACCTAGAGTTTTGGGACTATGGTTTGGGAATCACTGCTCTATAGTATGTATCATTTTAAATCTCTGAACATCAGTGCTATGCATGATGAACCAGTGCTGGCCCCTAGTCACTGGTTGAAAGTTCCTGGCAAGTTTTCAGAAAAGAAACAATTGTAGTTAATAGACAGAAATATGGTATTGATCCCTGGCCCAGTGGAGGGGGGGATGCCATCCCTTCACACACACACACATACACACACACACCAAATAGCTTGAGATACACTGTAATAGATTGTGCTGAAGGTGAAATAAGCTCTCCCCTGTTATACTCTCTTCTATAGCATTTGTTTCTCAAAATCCTTCACATCCACCTACCCCAGTTCTGTGGGATTTCACATCAGCAAAATGTACAGTCTACCCAAACCATCTGTAAAAGTGTGGTGTCAGTTCTGTCTAGTAACAAATTAAATGAGTTGCTCTCTGTGCTCGGGAGAACAGCAATTGTCTGACCAAGACTGAGGACTCTTTCAAACGGGGAGGAATTTCTCCCAACTCCGAATGGAGCCAATGCGGATTTATGTAAATTCGCTTGTTTAGCGAATTTACATGAACCCCTGCTCCGTTCGGAATTACTTCCCATTACCCGAAAATAACCCCCTCCTGCCCGAATTTGCATGCGAAGCTTTAATTCGCAATAACGTAAAACCCATGATTGCATTCGAATTGGCTTCCCTCTTGCCCGAATTTGCGTGCGAAGAGTTAATTCGCAAGAATGTAAAACCCATGATTGCATTCGAATTGACCTTAAATTATACTTCCAATTTAGCCTTGTATGAAAGAGTCCTTAGAGGCAGCCTCCGTCCATCTCTCACTTATAATCAAGTAAGTCTCTCCAAAACAAAATTTAACCCTGCAAAAACATCACAGTGGGGTTCAGATGGGCAGGATGGGGAGGGAAAAACACAAAACATTCCTTCAATGGTGCAGTTACACACACAGATGAAGGGAAACCATCTCTCTATGCAATGCTTCAGAGACCACACATCAAATCAGATCACTCAGAAGTGGTTTTTGCATGGGTGAAGATTCCACAGCTGCCAAGCTGACACTAACTGAAGCTAGAATCTAACTTTAAATACCAAAAACCTTTATCTTTCCAGGAAACATAATTCAGGTACAATTTGTATTTATTCTTAAGATGACAGCACATCTAGGAGTATCCAAGGAATTTGCTAACCTGGACAACTGGCTGGAAAAATGCTAACACTAACAAAGATTTTTCTTCCCCGGCATCCAAGAACATACACTCATTCTTCTACAGGTTGAGTATCCCCCATCTAGAATTTCAAAATCCAAATTCTTCCAAAATCCAGAATTGTCCACATGAGTGGCTGAAATAGTGACAACTTTGCTTTCTGATGGTTCAGTGTACACAAACTTTGACCTTCAGACTATAAGGTATATATGACAAATAAATGAATTTTGTGTTTAGACTTGGGTCCCATCTCCAGGCTATCTCATTATTTATAGGCAAATATTCTTCTCCCAAAAATTCAAAATCCAAAACACCTCTGGTTCTAAGAATTTAGGACAAGAAATACTCAACCTGTATTACTAGAATCCTTCAATTAAGTAACTGGCTGGCTCAAATCAAGTTATGAAATGCAGCCTGTTACCATCCATTTAGGACTGTCGGATCACAAACCTGCAGTAACAGCAGAAGCCCTAAGTGGGTAAAATATTTTACCAAAGTCAGGATCAGGTGAGTGATTCATGCACCCTTTTGGGCTGCAATTCCTAGCATTCCTCACCACTGATTACCTTGGCTAGAGCTTCTAGGAGATGCAATTCACCAACATCTGGAAGAACACATGACTCAAGACTCTAGAACAGCCATCCCCAGCCTGCTAGATATGTGCTAGACTACAGCTTCCATAAATCCCAGGATGGTTGCTATCCCTCTAGCTTCTGGAACTGGCTGTATTCCCAATCCCTGCCCCCCAGTTATCAGCTACCACCAGTGGGAGAGGAATCAATAGTCCCTCCTCTGTGCTTAGATACATCTCCATTACATGTTGAACTTTACAACCAAGATTCCAATGTCTGGCTCTTTTCTTTCTGTGTCATGTCTCTTACCGACTGTAGGCCTGAAGGTAGGGAGTGTCCCATTCCTGGTACCTATAAACTGCTCTGGATGAAAAGTAGGGTAAATCCATG
The DNA here is from genome assembly GCA_034509955.1 of Urosaurus nigricauda. Classification (NCBI taxonomy): domain Eukaryota; kingdom Metazoa; phylum Chordata; class Lepidosauria; order Squamata; family Phrynosomatidae; genus Urosaurus; species Urosaurus nigricauda. Next base: position 11,057,878 of record JAOEGL010000005.1, read on the forward strand.
CTAAAAATAAATATGTCAGCTTTGTTGACTTGAGTTAACAGGAGCTGGAGAAAGACACATACACAGAAGCAACAAATTTGGAAAGGCTGTTCCAGAACTGGTCAATTCTATGCCCTTTTGGGTTCCCAGCTTCTGTACTCACTTCCTTTAGGGCAACACTGCACAGGCTTCCTAGCATCTTTTTACTCTGAAGTATAAAGAAAGAATCTAATCAATTGCAGACAACACTTGGTATCCAAAAGTTTTAATGATCACCTTTAAAAAAATTTTGACAGAAAGTTTGTTTTGATTTGTAGTTGTTAACTTATCTCTGTGTAGTCACTATCTAGATTTATACATTTTTTCCCAGCGTATCTTGACCCTCCAAATACCTGATATTGTAGAACTCTGCAGATTGCGCCTTACCAGGGGTGTCGTAAAATAATAATTATCACCCGGAAGTTATTATGACATATTGATGAAATTTTGTCAGTGTCATCCTTGGTCCCTAAGTGCACGTTGCTGAGAAAATCAACTCATTGCGTCCTTCATTTTTGTGAATGGCTCTGCCAGAAGTGACTAAAGTGTAAAATCCTTGTCAGGCACAATCTGCAGACTTCTACAATATCAGGTATTTGGAGGGTCAAGATACGCTGGGAAAAATGTATAAATCTAGATAGTGACTACATAGAGATAAGTTAACAACTACAAATCAAAACAAACTTTCTGTCAATTTTTTTTAAAGGTGATTTTTAAAACTTTTGGATACCCCCTTGTACACATTACTTAATTCATCACTGCCATGATATTTGAGGGCAGGGCATGCAAAGGTACAACCTTCCAAATGACGCTGGAGTGCAACTCCCATCCACCCTATCCAGCATAGTCAGATTGAGGAATTCTGGGGGTTGCACATCAGCAACATGCGAGGGAAGCACTTTGCCCACCCATGCTTTATGGTCAAGCTGAGCATGAATGGTTGCATCTTTCAATAAAAACTTTGAATAAAACCAAATACCATTTTTTCCCTGCAAAAGGAAAGAAATCATTGGAACAATTAAGTTGACTACCAAAAGTGATCCCTGGAGAACAGAAGCTTCAAGCTTTATCAGTGTATTTCCAGACACTTAATAGTAGCTTTGCAGCCTTGCAAACACAATAAATGCAAACAATAAATGCAAGGATACTTACTGGCAAGCTTCCTGCCTTGTGCCAAGGAGGTAAAATGAACAGATCAATAAAACAAATGAAGCATAATTGAATTAGGTTGCTTCATCTTTGCCAAAGAAAATCCACTAGAGTTACTCTACCCTACAGAATGTATGGAACATTTCCAATCATCTGATCAACAGAAGAATAACATCAGATTATTATATTTTTATACATAAATTGTTAAATATATAGGCCCAAGCTATAGGAAACACTGCATCACACCTTTTTTGAGTTAAAAATGAGACTTTTTGCTCCATCAAATATAATGGCTTCTTGTGTCACCATTAATATTTCCACAGCAAGTAGAAGAAACGGTACATATCTCCCTCCCTACATATGCACTTCTGCAGGCCATCATGGATGAATCCCTTAAAGCTTTTGGAAAGGGTTAGGGATGAAATATTTAATCAGATTCACTGGTAGATTACATTGGCGAAACACCAATTAATTTATAAAGCATTTTGGTTCTGTTGCATTATCTGAAAAGGCTGTGAAAAAATATCAAGTGATTTTCCATTTTAATCATACACCTGTGTTTGTTTTACTAATGCTCTCACATACTTTCTTCTCTCTCTTTCCAAATGGAATTACTGAAATTTCTAACAGCATGCAAATTTAGACTAAATTGATTACTCTTTCACGTAATCAATCTAGAAAACATTATATAATCAGTTGGCAGCTCAACAGTTTTAAGGTCTAGTGAAGTCACAGCACCAGGGAAGAACAGGAAAGCAAAATAGGGGGGAAAGGAAGGATTAAAAGTATACTACATCAATTTAGGCACCCATTTCATTTCATGATTTCTTTTCACTCAGTGAAGAGCTAAGCCAGCACTATAACAGGGCCTAATATGGCCGATTTAAGCCCGTGGCAATTCACTTATTTTCATTAGAGCACTGAGTTACTGCTTTTCTTTTCATTTCTGACTGCCATTAGACTGACTTCAACTTGAGGAAAAGCACCCTTCCCCAATACAGGTACAGTATTTTTCCAGTACTTAAAAGGACACAGTGAGAGTATTTCCTTGAAATACACAGGTTCTTACTTCTGCTGCAGGAACTGTGGTCAGTTTGCTTATCTGAGAGTCAGCCCCACTAGCTGGAGGATATAAACAAAGGTCATGGGGCTGCTCACATCACTCTCAGAAACACCATAACCACTAACTGTATTAGACCAGGAAGTCAAGTAGTGACATACAGGACCAGACAAGAGAACATCCCGCATAACTCACTCTTCTTCAGGTTAAACATACCCGGTTCTTTAAATCACTTCTCATAAGCCACTTCTCATAGAGCAGATGGTAGCCACAAGGTCAACTGGTTCAGCATTTCTCCTGGTTCTTTCATCCCTCTCCCCATAACCTGGGCAAGAACGTACCTCCTGGGAAAGATCGGTCCTCCTATCCCTGCCTCCTTCCAAACTACCCCCAACCCCAAGGATAACTCCAGCACCCTTTCCACAGACTGGCTGATTCTATTTCCTAGCACCTCCCTCCCCAAGACTACAGTCCTACTTTTTATAGTTGTGTTGCCCCATACTCTTGCCTGCTGTGCTTCTATGCCTCTCTAGGGCTTATTAATTGCTCGTCAACAGAACGTAGTGGTTTGAGTGTTGAACTGAGGCTCTGAATACCAGGGTTTAATTCCCCACTCAGCCACAGAAGCCACTGAGTGACCTTGGGCAAGTCACATTCTCTCAGCCTCAGGAGAAGGAAATGGCAAACCTTCTCTGAACCCTATGATAGGGTTGCCATAAGTTGAAAACGACTTGAAGGTCCACAACAGACAACACACATACAGCTGCATGCCATCTCTTGACTACTGATCAGCCCTAAAGCTGAGTTTCCAGGGTTTGAGAGAACCAGCAGATGAAGTAGGTAGCACGGCAGTTCCTGATAACCTCTCACAGAAAGTCACACTTTCTCAGACTCAGAGGAAGGTAATGGCAAATCCCCGCTAAACACATCTTGCCAAGAAAACCCACGACAGGTTCGCCTTAGGTCATTGTCAGAAATGACTTGAAGGCATACAACAACATATGGTAATGCCAAATCAATCCATTTCACTCAGTACTGTCAAGTCTGACGGGCAGCAGTTTACTCCAAGGTTATCCCTTTCACTTAAACTACTAGTAACCAATCCTTCTATCTGTCAAATGTTCACTTTAAAACTGAACTATGGCTTGCTACCACTTCCTAGCAAAAGGAATGAAATACAAGTAGTTAAGATACAGTATATCAAAATGTCTTTTACTGCCCTTTAAAAAAAAAAAAAAAGCAGACCCCTAAGCAACATAGTAATTTATGTTCTCTGCAAAATAACTGATCTTAACAGCCAAAAAAAATCCTCTTGTTAAATGCCAGCTACTGCTACCAAAATTAAAGAAAATTAATTAAGAACAAGATCCCTCAATAAATCCAGAGAAGTAGTTGCATTGATGCAATGCAACAAAAGCTAAAGAGATTTTTGGAACCTTGAAGATTAACAAACATTGTGTCATAAGCCTTTGTGAGATATAGTCAGCTTTATCAGATGCTTCACGTATTATTCTGAGACACACGTACACACACACACACAGAGGTGGGGAGTATGTAAACTGAGGTCCCAGGCAAATGACCTAAGTGTTCAAACCATGGAAACCCATATAATGTTCAAATGTGTATATCTGTATTTTGGAAAAATACATAATGTTGCTGATAAAATGCACTGCAGTATGTTAATGTTTATGCCATAATAATTTTTTTAGTGTTCAATGTACCACAAGACTAAGGCATTTGTTTTAATTTGCATATGACCAAGTTGTTTAAATAGCAATAGTAAATCCACACAATTAAACAAGGATGTGTCTCTATTCCCAAGCCCTGCCATGAAACAAATTAGAACACCATAATTTTTGAATGCTGGAAAAATATTCACAGTGTTAAAGCTAACAGATTCATCCCTCTTCATTTGCTATGCAAGTCTAACAACAACTGCAGTTCTGCAAAATTGTGGGGGGAAGGCCGACTTCATCCACCCCTGTCTTAAAATCTCAAGAATTCATAAGTCAATGAATTCCTCTGACATGTCGAACACATTATCAAGAGACCTTTCAGAGATTCTGAAGAAGGGGAAGCCCAATTTCAGTCTTCCATCTGTATAGCAAACAAACTTATTAACAAAATGGTATCCTTTTAGTTATATTTCAGTACTCCAATATCATATTTTCAGGCTGCCTAAATGGCTTGAAAGCACCGAGACCTGTGTGAGCTGGGATGCAAAAAAAGGTCAGGCTTGGTTAGTACAGTACCTGGAACTGCGACCAGCAGAGAATATGAAGCGATGTTGGCTATATTTCAGGAGAAGGCAACGGCAAACCAATCCGAGAATCCCTTTCCAAGAAAACCTCATGTAGGGTTACCATAAGCTGCATCAGTATGAAGAAATATAAAAACAATGAATACCCAAAAGTGGAAGTGAAGCCCATCTGTTTTTCCTCAAACTTTCCAGGAAGCTCAACAGACTTTTGGGGGGGCAGGTCAGCCCTCTAAAAAAAAACAAGTGGTTCCAGAGAATCGAGAGGCCCATGGGCTGGACCTTCTCCACCTATTTCAGTGCCTACACAATGGCCGTAATCCAGAGAGCTTCTTCAGATATGCCAAATACTGAAGTGTACCCAGTCAACTTTCTCTCTCACACTCTTACTTTCTATTTCTTCCTTTCTTTTTCCTTCTTTCTTTGACACTCTTTTTCTGAAGCAACAGGAACCAACCTGATGCTTTCACCATAAAATCCTTGGGAGACTGAATAAAAGGAGATATGCAATACAAAGTATGGGAAGAAAGGTTTGTTGCTTGTGTAACACATATACAAAGCTCCCTTCAGTTCATGAAAAATAAGTTGTGTGGAATTTTAGTTCCGAACCTTTTGTTGTTGTGTGCCTTCAAGTGGTTTCCAACTTATGGCAACTTTAAGGCAAACCTATTCCAAGGTTTTCTTGGCAATACACAAGGTATTTGCTCGGGGACGGGGGGGGGGGTTGCAACCTGAGGCTGAGAGAGTGTGGCTTGCCCAAGGTCAATAAACAATTATTCAAACCTTGTTTCCCAGCATCCTTGTCCAACACTCAAACCACAATGCCATGCTGGCTTCCTACAACACAACTGTAACAAAGTGCCTAGACACACCTGAGATCCATAGGGACGGTAGGATCTCAACAAAGTTACTTTTCTGTTGCTAATGTAAGTTTTATTGTCTGTCTTTTATTGTTCTGTGTCCCTAGTCCTCACATGTGCCATAAGGGGATTGGACTCTGCCTACACTTAAATCCCTCAGTACCACCTTAATTGATACATAGAATCATAGAATCATAGAGTTGGAAGAGACCACAAGGGCCATCCAGTCCAACCCCCTGCCATGCAGGAACTTTCCATCAAAGCATCCCCGACATATGGCCATCCAGCCTCTGCTTAAAGACCTCCAAGGAAGGAGACTCCACTACACTCCAAGGGAGAGTGTTCCACCGTCGAACAGCCCTTACTGTCAGGAAGTTCCTCCTAATGTTGAGGTGGAATCTCTTTTCCTGCAGTTTGCATCCATTGTTCCGTGTCTCAGAACCATCTCAGATACCATCTCAGCAAGAACATAGGCCTGTGTCTGTAACATCATCATTTTTTTCCTCCTGTGTGATTTTTAACATCTTTGCCTGATGAATAAGCCAGTGAAGCTTCAAAAGATTACACAAGGTCTTTTTTGAGTTGGCCCAATAAAAGTATTGCTGTCTGAGGTGTCTGAGATTTGAACAGCATCATTTTGCACAGAAAGCAGATGCCATACCATACATCAAGAGCAGAAAAATGCTTATCCTTAAGACACCATTCTGTTGCTACTAAATTTGCTTCAAACACAGTCATATATTTAAGGGGGAAAATCAGAGATTTTATATAATACAAATGCTATCATATACGAGTTTCATATTCATTAATTGTATTTATATGTCCACCAAAGGCAGTCAATTTCATCACCCAATGGGGACTAAAATTTAGATCTCCCAAACCCTTATCCTATATATCAAAGCATGCAGCACAAACCCTCAGAAAAATCAGCAAAAACCAGTAGGAGACCTATGAGGGAAAGATCCACAGCTAAGTAACAACAACTTTTTAAAAGTCATCAACATAACTGCACATCTGCTATAACTGATTACATTCACCTCTTGTTCTGGGATTATGAAGCGAACATCATTTATAATATTTTTCTCTCTTCCAATGAGTAACAGTTAGCAAGACTGACTCATTCTGCACAATATTGTCTTGACATACAGAATATGACCAAGGTTAAATTCAATTACAGCTCTGATAAATATTGAATCTCTAAGCAGTGTTTAGAAATCTTTTATTTCACTTCTGATAGTATTCTTTTTAAATTGTTTTGCAACCATTATAGAGAGCTAAAAATTAAGAATCAAATGTAATAGTTAAAAGTGATCGTAGTTTTTTTGTGGGGCTTTCGGGCTACGTGGACATGTTCTAGAAGGGTTCCTTTCTGATGTTTCGCCAGCATCTGTGGCTGGCATCTTCAGGGAAAGGAACTCTTCTAGAACATGGCCACATAGCCCGAAAGCCCCACAAAAAACTATGGATGCTGGCCATGAAAGCCTTTGACTCCACATTAAAAGTGATCAGTTTGAACATTTCAGTAATGTCCTAATGTTCCTTCATCAGTGGGCATACCATATATACTCGTGCCAAGTCGAGAAATTTAAGTCAAAAATTGACCCAAAAAACCTGGGTTGACTTATTGACGTGAGTTTCTCCTCAGCAGGGGTGACTCCATAAGGGACAGCCCAGCTGGGGAGACCCAAGGGAGGGTGACTGATCACCCCACAGCCTCTTCCCAACTGGTCTTCCTCCTGGGAGGAAACCCAGGTGGGAAGACACTGGGAAGGGCAACCATTTGCCCTGCAGCCTCTTCCCAGATGGTCTTACTCCCCAAGAGGAAGCCCAGCTGAGAATACACTGGGGAGGGCAACCGATCGCCCTCCAGCCTCTCCCCAGTTGGGCTCCCTCAACTTATCCACAGGTCATTTAAAAACCCAGAATTTTGCCTCCAAAAAAATGACCTCGATGTTGACTTATAGTGAATTATATACGGTAAGCTCATCAATCAATAATGCTTAGTAAGATAGCAGGAAAAGAAGAAGCCTCCATTACAGATGACAGGAGTGTCCAATGCAGTCCTCTACATAAGACACCAATCAGCTCTAGTCAGGATTGTCAATGGAGAAGAATGCTAGAAGCTACAGTTAAACAACATTTAGAGGGTTGCTTTCTAATGCTTTATGAAATTTAAAAAAATCTGATATACATGGGGCATGATACAGCCAGATAGTTTAACACTGCTATCTATACATATCCATATAAACTTAAACCAAGCTTACAATCAAATAAGTTCATTTCAGTGTTGAAATCCCATTAATTTGAACAGAGTTAAGCATATGCTTATGATTTAACTCTCCCAATGAGAGCTCGACTGTGCCCACATTCAACATTTATAAAAGGTAATATATTCTACTCATATCTAAACTTAACTAGTAGAGATCACTGAAATCCTGTTTCTTCCCATGGAAATAACATCAAGCTTTCTTGTCATTCAGTGACAGCAGACTAATCTCAACAGCCAATATTCTCTCTTTTATTTCAGCACATATCCAAATTCCATAATAGGCAAACACCAACTGAAAGAATAATTCACACTGTCCTTCTGTCTTGTTTATAATATAGAACTACAGATCTATTTAAAAATAAAAAGAAGACAGCTGGTTCAAATTCAAAATAAAGGTGTTAAAGATGTCATGGCTTTATGATATCATGATTAAAGATCAAAACTCAAGCTAACTGATCTTCAAAGCAATCGGTTTAAACTGTTTAGTGTCTGCAGATTGATTTATATAAGCAAACTGGTGTTTTAAGTTTGCAAACATAGACATACTTGATTAGAAATGAATTCTCTGAAACCAATTGGGCTTAGTTCATATGTGTGGGGAGGGGGGTCAAAAGCAGGAGTTTCTCTTACCCACTGAACATGTAATCACTCAGTGCAAAAGTAATATATGGTTTATATTTAATATAGTCAAGTACAATTCTATAAATGTGAAACTCCTTAACATTTTTCGGGCTCTACCTGAGAGCACAACATTGAAATTCATAAATATGTATAAAATAACTACCTAACTTTAGAAGATGGCTGTGTTAAATATTTCACTAAACCCTCAAGGATAGATGAAACCAGCACAGGTATATTGTAAGAATTTTACATTTAAAAGGCGATAAACACAAAATGGATTTACATCAAAACATCTCAAGTAGCATAATGGAATGAGGGGAGTACTTCTTAGCAACATTTCTTTAGGAGATGTAATCTTAAAGTTGAACATGATATATATAACCCACTTTTTAAAGAAAATGAATGCACACTGGGCTTTTAAAGCTCGTATTTCCAAGAAAGCACCAACAGCAAGTCTCTTTCATCTATTGAAATCCAGTAAGAATATATCTGCAGGATATTCTCGCATACCAAGATTATTTTAATACAATTACATAGACAGCAAAATCTTTTCCTCTGGAAGGGAAACAGAAAAGAGCATATGGTCCTTAAAATAAAGCATCTACTACATACACAGCAATTCTATCTTCAGTTTTGGAAAGTGCTCAGAATTCCCTTTAGGATTGCTGATGATCACACAGAATTTATCACTCCTCAAAGCAAAGCAGTAGCAGCTGAACGACAGTGCCCAAAATGCAAACTTGAAATAAAGACAGAATTAGCTTCAGGCAATCACTCAAGGTTAAAGCAGGAACAGATTACTCAGATGGTTAAGGATGAATGTTTCAGAGCTTCTCCTACCTTTCTTTGCAGTATCTGTTCTACGTCGCACTGGTGACACCAGCTCTTTCACAATCTGCAAGACTTGAATCATTGCTAGTTAGCAAGATCAGAGCCACCAGCTGCTTCTCTGGAATGCCAACAGGTTTCATCCCTACAGATCATTACATATCTGCTTCAAGTAAGCAGGAGCAAGAGAGACACAGCAACAACTCCCATTACCTTTCCTGGGAGACGCTTTGGATGCCTGACAACAGTACAGCGAGAGGTGGCTTCAGCACATGGATGCAAAGGCAGTGCAAGCTGTGCGTTTCTTACTGCAACTCCATAAAGCATTTTATTATGTGAGCCAGATGTTAGCATGGCCTCTTTTCAGTTAAGACTTGAGGCTACAGATTTACCCTGTTGAAAGCATGAAATGTGTGCACGGCACAAAAAGATCCCTGATCATTTCAGCCAGGAAGAAGGTATGGAGTCTACCAAGAAAGCTGAAATAAAATAACCAAACCCTCCAGCCTGCTGGACTTCCGAGTCCTTAGCAGTACTGCAAAAACAAACAAACAAAACAAGAATGTTCTCATTTTATCACAGCCGTTTGGTTACTTCTTTTTTTGCCTTCATGTACACCTGCCTCTGAGACATCTGCATATAAGCACAGTGCAAGCTGAAAATCTTCAGAGTATCTCAGATATTACTTGGATGTACCACCAGGGGCACAGAACTTACACTGAGCTGAAGCTTTCCTATTGTTTCTGTCAGGTAATTTTAACAGTTAAGTGTGAGAAATTAAATGTTCCAGAACATTACAAAAAATGTACAATGATTATCCATGACACCTACTTATCATAGTAGCCCGCAAAACTGAACATTACAGGAACTCTCTTTCCCACCCAAGATCCTATAAATTAAACTAGTTTGCTCCTCTATCCAAAGAAAGGGAAAGTCAGGTACTTTTAAAGAGCTGTAGCCTTCCAAAAGCTGAGGTACCTTTAAATCAGGGGTAGCAAATGTGCCTCATGCAGTTCTCATTTTGAAGGCCCAAAGAATGCTCCCCCAAATCTTCTGGACCCCATACCCAAATAAACGTAAAACAAAACCAGAAGAGAGTCTAAGTTTTATATTACTTGATTTTCATGCTGGTGTGGCCAAACCAGGGGGTATGGGAGCCCAGCCCCACATCAGATTCTAAAATAGAGTGCACTTAAGAAGTCAACAATATTCCAGGAAAAAAAGAAACATAGCACCAAGATAAAATCTCCAATTGTAACTACATCACAGCAATACTGATGCTGCTTTGCTTTTCTATCCATTCTCTCTCACACACATGCCAACCTACTCCAGTTGAAGTTTGATCTTGAGTGATGCCACCTTGCAGAAAGCTATTTGCCATTCATGTATATACACAGGAGCCAGCAAATCTTAGACAAAAATCTCTCGGCCACAAGAGTTTACCAAATACCATGCAGCTGCAGACAAGTCTACATAGACTGCAGCGGCAAACAAGTCTACCACCAAATGCAGTATCCAAACACGGATCAAGGAACATGAGAGACACTGCAGACTGGATCAGCCAGAAAAATCATCAGTAGAAGAACATGTCATAAACCACCCAGGTCATAAAATGCTATTTGAAAACACTGAAATTCAGTACCATGCCAATAACTATCAGGTCAGAATGCTCAAGGAAGCCATTGAAATCCATAAATACCTGGACAACTTCAATAGTAAAGAAGGAACCCTTAAAGTGAACAAGGTTTGGCTGCCAGTCTTGAAAAACAGCAAAATAAAGACCCAGCCCATGCAAATGAAAACCACCCAGCATCAGTGGGTTTCCCAGCAGACAATGGATCATTAATTAAATAGACACCCTTGCCTGACCTTATCATTCAACAACAGACTAACACAGAGATTAACATGTAAATCACTTCCTCTCAACCAAAGGTCACACAGTATATATACACCCCACTCACTTCCATGCTAGCATTCTCTGAGGATGCCAGCCACAGATGCTGGCGAAATGTCAGGAATAAATTCTTTCAGAACATGACCACATCCCAGGAATAAATTCTTTCAGAATATGGCCAAATAGCCTAAAAACTCCTCAAAAAACTATGGATTCAAGCTGTGAAAGCCATCAATTTCACAAATCGTAGACAGCCTTTTCATTGTTGTTGTGTACCCTCAAGTTGTTTCCAGTATTTGGCAACCCTATGGTGAATGCATCATGGGGTTTCTGTGGTAAGGCTTGTTCAGAAGGTATTCCCCTGAGGCTGAAATAGTGTGACTTGTCCAAGGTCACCCAGTGGGTTTCCACAACTGAGAGGGGATTCAAACCCTAGAGTCCCAGCATCCCAGTCCAACACTCAAGCCACTACTCTACACTAGTTCTCAACAGTTTTATCAGCCAACAAAGAATGCATTGTTGCCAGGAGCCCATTCCTCTCTTACGCAAGAGGCAGATGTTGTCTGGTTTTCACACCACACCCATGTCACTTCCTGTAAAGGTAGGGAGATATCTGCCCTTCTAAGGGTCAACGTTTACAGAGGGTTGCTATAGTTTTCTTCATCTGGCACTCAAGAGCATTTCTCAGACCCCAGGAATGTCACATACGCGTCTATCCCTAGTTCTCCAGCTCAGAGCATGAGAAAAGAGACACAGGTGGCTTGTCTGCTAGTTCTGCAGGACATGTGCCAAATGCAAAACCAGAGAAAGCTAGAATGCAGCCAATATCTGGGACTGAGAAACAGGAAGTGTTCATCCCTACCCTCATTCACTGAAGCTCCATTCTCTGTCATAGCATTATTTACATGTGAAAGGTCCCACGTTCAAACTTCAACATCCTGTTTATAATCTCAGAGAGCAACTGTCAGTCATAAACTAGTACTGGGCCAGATTAACCAATAGTCTGACTCATAGTTCAGCAAAAAAGGCAACTTCCTTTGATCATAGGTAGCATGGATTAGTGAACCAAACAAGCAAGGAATTCCAAGTATTAAAGTAATCCATGGAAAACCAGGGGCATGCCATCTAAACACTCTGCTTGTGACAAACATGGGGGAAAATGAGTGAAAGGATCAGCATGAGGCAAGAGCAAAGCAACATTAGTATTCATGGTAAACAAAGTGATGAATAATTTAGGCACGCTCAGACCAAAGCTTTGGAAAATCACACAATAGATTTATAGTACACTGGTTCTCCAGCTTGCTGGAAAACAGCAACATCACAAAACAATCTATGACCAGTTTTCCATGGGTCCTGTTTTTCACAGTGTTAAGGGTATTGTGCATGTTTTTAAACAAGTCAGGAAGGGGAAAGAAGTTAAAACCAGTCAAGTGAAGTAATTTCTTTTCAGTTAGCTAATATAGAATACAAAACACATAGTACCAGTTCAGCTCTATTTGCCTCTATTAAAGTCCTCCATCACTGGTAATTTTCTTTGAAACAGATATGAGGTACAAATAGACAAAAATGCTTGTCAGAGTACTAACAGGCAATACAGGAGCACACAAGAGAAACCGAAAATGTTCCACATTTAAATGGGTTGTACTCAAAGAAAATAGTTTTCGTAAATTAGAGGATGCTGTTAAATGTAATTTCACTGGAACTCTAAACCCAAAAAATACAGTGTTGATGCCAGGTTGTAAGAAGTCACAAAACATGGTTGTTATAGGTACTTACAACCCAAGGTCTTATATGAGACCCACAAAACTAATTCCAGAAAAGAAATCGGCATAGACTATAGCAAAACATTTCACTGCATAAATCATGAAAAATGATGAATGGCTCTTAAGGATAAGAGAGTACCACTACATCTGACAGTCCTGATGACATATCTGTACTTAGAACAAGAGACTACCATTAGAACAGAATAGAATGGTTCCCAGATGGCAAAGGGGTCAGGCCATTCTATCACCATATCTGTTCAACTTGTATTCAGAAAGTATCATACAAAGAGCAGGTTTAAACTCAGGAAAAGGGAAAGTAATGATAGGAGGAAGGAATATCAACCACCTAATATACATAGATGACACTATACCGCTAGCAGAAAATATCAGGGGAAGATCAAAGAAGAAAAGTACAAAAGCAGATTTACCTGTAATGCGGACCATAAAAAATGACCACATAATAAGTACATAAATTCAATCTAGACAATGAGGAAACCAAAATAGTTAAAGAGTTCCCACACCTAGGATCAAACACTGATCAGAATTGCAACTACAGCTAAAAAATAAGAAGAATGGGAATGTAAATGATGGTGATGAAAGCACTAAAGACGATCCCAAAGAGTGAAGATATACAACTAAGCACAAAATAATTGTTCCAGCCATTGTACTCCCCATCATTATGTACAGATGTGACAACTGGACAGTGAAGTTGGAGGCTTTCATGGATGGCATTCATTGTTTTCCTGACCCTGGGTGGTTTTAAATTGCACTAAAATCAAGACCCAGCAAAATGCAAATGAAAACCACCCAGGGTCAGGATTTTTCCCAGGAGACAATGATCACTAATTAAACAGATGCTAATGCTCTTTGTATATCCTCCCACACTGAGGCCTTGTCATTCAACAACAGAACAATACACAGATTAACATGGAAATCACTCCTCCCTACCTAGGGTCACACAGTACACATATATATATACCCCACTCTCTTCCATGCCAGCGTTCTCTGAAGATGTCAGCCACAGATGCTGGTGAAATGTCAGGAATAAACTCTTCTAGAACATGGCCACATAACCCAAAAACCCACCAAAAAACTATAGTGAAGAAAGTGTATAGAAAGAAAATCAATTCATTTGAGATATGGTGCTGGGGAAGAGTGCTGAGGAGACCATGGATGGCAAAAAAGACAAAGTTTCCTGCACATAAGTTTTAGCGTAATCGTTTCCTTCCTCCCCTTGAATTGCATGGTTCGTTACTGTCCTGTTTTTGGGTGTTATGTGTACAAATGATAATTTACAAGTGCATATGAACCACCAAGCCAGCCCTTGCACAAATTGTAAGTCATCTAAAGACCAGAAACCATGACAAACTATGGTTTGCCTATTTTATGGCTTACAAAATCAGGGCTTATAAAATCAGGAAGTGAAGTGATAATAGCTTGTTAAGTAAAAGGACAGTTAAACATTAGGCATCATTCACATAGTCGCAAACTATCTGTTGGCCTGATATGTGAGCAGGAGATACAGCTGTGATTTTTGTTCAACTCTTATTCTATGTTAACATTAGCTGAAACCCATCTCTCCAGTTTTAAATCACTGCACTGAACAAGAACATACCTCTGATCAAGTTGAGAATGAACATCTTTCTTTAACCTAAACAGAAGGGAAAAAAAGACCCTGAGATTAAGGAGAGCTTAAAATAACTCTATCAAACCATTCAAGATACCAATAAATTACAACAATTTTAAGCACCCCTGTGTTTTAATACCCTGAAGCATAAGTGACCTCAATTCTGATTACTTAGCTGTCATCAGTCAAGATCAAAAATGTCACCATTAACGTAATTAGAATTAGCTGTTCTTTGGGGAAAAAGCAGTTTTTATGGATACTGTTGCCAGAAGGCAACACATTTGTAGCATAAAACAGAGCCAAAAAGCTGTTACTCAAACCCACCGCTCAATGGGCATCTGTTTCTAATGTTTGCAGGGCTGACTTTATATCTTGAAAGGCATCCCAACAAACCTCTTGTACTCTGTCTTCCCAACATCTGGGAAGTTTTAAAATAATTGTTCCATGTTCTCTGAGATTTTGAAACAAAAACTATCAAAGGTCTCATCGGAATACAGCCCCTGAAGAAAGCAACCTGTCACTTAGTACAAATGTATATTATTTCAAAGAAAAAGAGCTGCAAGAAAAATCATTCTTAAACATATAAATATTTTAACTTTTCTAATTTCAGTTTGAAACCAAAGCAGCTCACTAAGAATGGACCAAACCTTCCCATTCTAGAAAGTGAGGTAACTGTAGCTATACAAGATCGACCTTTCTAGCACACCATCAAAGAAGCTCTTAAATATTTTCATGAAGTCTTCTTCACACATCTCCTGTACACAGATAACATTGCATATACAAGCACATGTAGAAGGCTCAACAGAATCATTTCCTGAAGACAAATGCATGAAAAGTCCTAATTACAACAGGAGGAGACATAGCTAAATGGTATGCTGAAAACATGGAAATAAATGATGATGATGATGATGATGATGTGTCTGTGTGTGTCTGTGTGTGTGTGTGGCAGCAGGCTTCTTCCCCAAACTAAATATTCAGAGTAGCTATCAATGACTTCCTAAATGTCAAATCCCAGCAGAAGAACCTACAAATTACCACACCGCATTTATCATGCTGAGTATCTTTTCTCTCTCTCTCTCTCTCTCTCTCTCTCTCTCTCTCTGGCTAGCATTTCCAAAGTGAAACTGTGACAAGATCTGCTTTCTATCCTTTGAAAAAAAAGAGGGAAAGGAGGGTACAATGCATATACATCTCCTCCTGCTTTGTGGAGTAGCTATGTCAGCCAAAGCTGCCTTCCTCCTAGCAAAGCTACCCGCTGCTTTTCTTCAAGCTGGTTTCTGCCCTCAGACAGGGCTACAAAGGCAATTTAAGTGCCTCCAAAGCCCAGTCAATTAAATTGCAATTAATAAAATACTGGCATTGTTTGGCTTGCTACTGTTCTGAAGAGAAAAGTAATATCAGATAAGCAAGTACTGAGAGACAGCTGATCACTCTATTTCTTCTGCCCAGGAAGGCTGTAACAGTCAGTGATTATCCAGTCAAGTGATAATGTTATGCTCACCCCATTTCTCTGAGCAATCTAGAGGCCAAACATCTGTTGCTCCTCCTCTGACAACCAGAGAAAAGGAGGCAACAACCAAGAATGTTGTTACCTTGCAAGGGACAAGTACTTGACACACTGTTTTACAAGAGGGATAAACAACCTGTGGCCTTCTGATTGCAAAAGCCCTCTACAAATTATTCATTGGGAGCTTCACAAGAGCAATTCATTCATATGCTGCCTCACAGTATGGTGCAGTCTCCCCCTTTGTAGGTTTTTATACAGAGGCTGGATGGTAAACTGTCAGGAATGCTTTAATTGTGTCTCCCTGCATGGCACGAGGTTGGACTGGATAACCCTTATGGTCTCTTCCAACTCTATGATTCTATTATTCCTCCTTCAGCAGCAGCCAAATGAGTAAGGTGGAAAGACTAAAGGAAGGAAGGTGAGTCTATCCACCCATGCATGCAGCCCTTCCAACAGATTACTTCTGAAGGAATTTGACCCTTGGTGGGGGGGGAAAAATTTTCCCTTTTGGCAAACCTCCTCTGAACGAATCTTGTCAAGAAAACCCCATGATATGGTTGCCTTAGGGTCACCATAAGTCAGGAACAACTTTAAGGCACACAACAACAATAATAACTTTAGGCAAGCCACAGTGCTAGACCTATCTATTCAGAGACATCTAGAAGTAAACCCATAATAATCTAGCAGCATACAAAATTCGGCAAATATGCTTCAATTACAAAATCAAAGCAGTGCAAACAAAGTAAGGTTAACAAACTCAGTTGTCCACCCTATTGCTTTCTTTGTAAGTCACTCAGCCCAGAACCCAGATTAAGCTACTAAAATTGCTATACTGTTATCCTGCAATAAGCATCGTGGGTTATTGACAGATGTAGAGCTGACAAGTGCAAAATGCTTCACATTAGAAGAAACTGACACCTATAAAATCTCCATTGTTCCTCCATTCTGCCTGTAATCATTACTTGCCCTATTTTATCTGAAATGTTATAACCAACTGAAGAAGGTACAGGTGATCACCCACTACTTAAGCTTACCTAATAGTAGTCATGCCATAAACTTTTGTGTAACTGATTGCTTTGTAATGGACCATGATCATCAACTGATATGTCCAAAATGAGCTGGAGGTGCTTGCTCAATGGCTTTTGATGGCTAAAAAGGTTTTCTTGAGTGAACAAAAAGGATCTGGGAGAAAAAGGAGTGGACTGCAGATAAAGAGCCAACAAGGGTGAAAATGGTTTGCATTTTCTAACTGGACTAAGGGTATTCCCAAGTGGTTGCTGCTCACTGTGATAAAAATTGACACCACTTTTACAGATTGAACCTAGATTCTTCATGTTCAACACATACTACATATCACAAAAGTGTCAAAAGATTCCAGTGGTTTACATATTTTTTTAAAAAAATGCTTTTAAGTGTATAGAACAACTGAACGATATAATCTATTCAAAAAGAATAGATGGAGAAGGAAAAGAGATGGAGAAGCATTAAAAGTCATATAGAAATTCACTTGTACAGAAATCCATGCAAGTGATCAAAAAGGACGAGTGGAGAAAACTGTGGGTAAAAATAAATGGAGAAAAAATAAAAGCACCAGTAGGTTTACCATAGGCTACCAAACCAAGATGAGTTCTTGATTTGGGAGTCCAAGTAGACCATAACTTGAACATGCGTCAACAGTGCGATGCAGCAGCTAAAAAAGACAATGCAATTTTAGGCTGCATCAATAGAAGTATAGTGTCTAGATCAAGGGAACTACCAGTGCCACTCTATTCTGCTTTGGTCAGGCCCCACCTGGAATACTGTGTCCAGTTCTAGGCACCACAATTCAAAAAAAGATGTTGAGAAACTGGAGCGTGTCCAAAGGAGGGAAACTAAGATGGTGAAGGGTCTGGAAACCATGCCCTATGAGGACCACCTTAGGGAACTGGGGATGTTTAGCCTGGAGAAGAGAAGGTTAAGAAGTGATATGATAGCCCTGTTTAAATATTTGAAGGGATGTCATATTGAGGAGGGAGCAAGCTTGTTTTCTGCTGCTCCAGAGACTAGGATGTGGAACAATGGATACAAATTGCAGGAAAATAGATTCCACCACAACATTAGGAGGAACTTCCTGACAGTAAGGGCTGTTCGACAGTGGAACACACTCCCTCGGAGCGTAGTGGAGTCTCCTTCCTTGGAGGTGTTTAAGCAGAGGCTGGATGGCCATCTGTCAGGGATGCTTTGATTTGGAGTTCCTGCATGGCAGGGGGTTGAACTGGATGGCCCTTGTGGTCTCTTCCAATTCTATGATTCTATGATGAGTTGGTGGACAATGCTTTCTTGAAACAAATCTCAGAAATTTCCAGGAAGCAAGAATTGATAGTCATGTGAGACTTCAATTTTCCTGATATCTGCTGGGAGACTAGTTCTGCTAAACATAGGCTTCCCAATAAATTCCTGATGTGCCTTGCAGATAATTTCCTCTTGCAAAAGGTGGAGGAAAGAATAAGGGGGTCAGTATTCAGACCTGATCTTAACCAATAGGGAAGAGTTGGATTACTGGAATCCAAGACATTGGTATTTTAAGAGCAGTGGCCATGTAATGCTAGAATTCATGACTGTTCAAAGATAGTTCTATTGTGCTGGTACTTTTTCACTAATGCAAAGATGGCTTTATACCAATGGGTTTAACTCTACATTTAGAATGAGGATAATATATCATGTGGACAAATGTTTTCTGGAAGACTCAATCTATCCTCTAAGACTTAAGTTATCCTATTAGATGTATCCAATCAAATTAGACTTAATTCAGTTCTATACAGCCGAAGCAGTGCTTCCAAACAGAGAACAATCATGCTTAACTGTCTGAACCCATGCATACGAAATGACTGACATAGGTCACTCGAGGAACACAAACCACTGAAACTTATTTGAAAGAGTGATATAACCACGCTGAAACTTATTTGAAAGAGTGATATAACCACACTGAAATTTATTTGAAAGAGTGATATAACCACAAAGTTAGAACAGAGATGGGGAATGTGTGGCCCTCTAAATATGACTGCACCTCCCATCAGCCATAATAGCCAGCACAGCCAATAGTGAGGAACCGCCTTAGGCCTCTGCCTTAGGAGTTCTTCAGATGAAACCCATAAAGAACAGCTTGCCTTGCCCTATCTATGCCTAATAACCACTCTTCACTCTTGAATAAGGACTACTGACCACTCAAGTAGAGTTTTTGTTGAAACCAAACTACCAGACATTGCTTTCTGCTTAGGAAAAGCAGTGAACAAACTGATGTACGAGGCACTCAATATCAGTTCATGAGTTGTACACAGCTAGAGAAATTTCAAATAACTAGAATATTGTGGGGTTCTTTTAGGATCAAGAACTAATGTAGTGTAGTGGCTAAGTAATTCAGACAGCAGCCAGAGTAACATCAGATGAAAACTCACATCTTATCATATCTTCTCAGGAGCACCTGCAGTGGAAGGGGGAGGACAGGATTGACACCTGTACAAGTTAATGTTTCATTTATTCAGTTTATTTTTATGTATTTTAAGTCATGACAAAGAGGACAATTAACAATGCAAATAGTTTACAAGGGACATTTTGATCACTCAAAAAAGAACCCCCCAATATAAATGCTACATCTGTTTATTTCAAGATACCATGCAATCCTGTATTGGATCCAGAGCCCACGTAGTGTAGTATCTAAGCAATACAGTGAGAATTTGGAATCTGCTGGGGTTTGGTTCCAGGACTCCAAAGCAACCACCCCACCCTCATGGATACCAAAATCCGTGGATGCTCTAGTCATTAAATACTGTACAATGGTGTAGTAAAATGGTGTCCTTTATACAAAATGGCAAAATCAAGGTTTGCTTTTTGGAATTTATATCTTTTTTGAATATTTTCAATCAGTGGATGGGTTGAATCCATGATAAGGAATCCATGGATACCAAGGTTCAACAGTAGTCATCTATTTGGGAGTAAGGAGAGAAAATGTGGTATAGTGATTTCAGTGTTGGAACAAGGCTCTGGGAGGCTAGAGTTCAAATCCCTACTTAGCCATGGAAACCCAGTCAGTTATCCTGGGCAGTTCACCCTATCAGCCTAAGAGGAACAGCAATATAGCAATAGCAAATACATGTCTATACCACTTATCAGAGAATTAACAATCCCTAAGTGGTTTACAATGTGTAAGCCAATTGCAAAACCTCTTCTGAATAAATCTTGCCAAGAAAACCCTAGGATAGTTACCATACGTTCGAATTGACTTGAAGGCACATAACAACAAAAATTATAATGAACCTGTATGACATAATAGTAAACAAACCTACTTGACAATGAAAAGTGCATGCTGTACCAGTACATACTAGTGGAGTAACAGAAGAGGAAACCCTCTACACAATAATTTCAAGGGTGGCAAATCACTATTAACTTCCCCATGCTGACACCGAAAAGCAAAGTAGTAAATGAATTAGTGAAATTTTATGGTTTCTTTTCACCTCAATCCAATTCAATGAGACAGCAGAGAGAGCAGTTTGTTGCTTCCCCTATATTATCAACCTTCTTCAATTTTCTTCTAGGAAAAAAAGACATGAATGATACAAAATTACTTACTTTCACATCATGCAGAAATGTGAAGGTAACCAAACAATTCTAACTGTCAGAGTTTGTTAGCAAGATCAAAGACTCTCCAGCATGCAAATGTCAGTGGTGATATTTAATTCAAGTCACAATAGGATGCAGGCACTACAAGGACGACACTGGCCCTTATTTAACCACTGGAAATAACACAGATTCATTAGGAGCACAGAGCAAACTGACAGCAGTAATAAATTCTGCCTGCTAAAGTGCACGTTTTGCTTTATCCAATAAAACCTAGTGTATTAAGAGACATATTGTCCAAAGCCTTCGCTTTAAATACATTGTCCGCTAAGCTCTTGGTAGATGATGGAAGTTCCTCTTTCAACAGTAATTCAAATGCTACCACTAACTTTGCAAGAGCATAATAAAAGAAATGAGACTGAGGAAAATGGGGGAAGGTTATGGGTTTTATCTAACCTAAAAAGAACAGATGGGTGGTTACAATAAATGGTCTGGGGAGCAGGGGAATCACAGATGCCACAGCATCTGATCAGTTTATCAGGATGGGAAACTAAGGAAGATCCATGTGAAAGCAGGATGCATACATATTTTAAAAAGCTGAAAGAAATAAAACCATAAAAACTGAAAGAGTAATCTACACAATTGATAACCAGAGTACAACATTCAGGATGACACACAGAGAGACTTCAACATTATGAGGTACACAGAGAGGGCAAACTTTCTAAATGTCTTTATTTCAGTTCTACCCCTTAAAGTGTGAAATAAAGAACAAACCACAAGATGACTCTTGGCTCCTCTCTGTTTCTTGCCTAACACCAATATCACTGTATTTAAAGAACATCAGTGTTCGATTCCCAGTTCAGCCATGAAATCCACTGGGTACCTTAGACAAGTCATGCTCTCTCAGCCTCAGGAGAAGGCAATGGCAAACCTCCTCTGAACAAATCTTGCCAAAAAAAGAAAAAAACCTTAGAGTTGTCATAAGTTGGAAACAACAGAAGGCACACAACAACAACAACAACAACAACGTATAACACATTCTGTATATGTGATGCAAGATATGCAAAAAGACCATTGCAAAAAGAATAATTAGGTTTAAAAACAAGCAAATGTGATTAGAAATCCAGCAGACCACAAAAGGAAGAGGAGTTAATTTAATAATAAAGAGATGCAGTTGAAACCCAAATCTAGTGTCAAGAATACCAAATTCTGTAACGTGAACAGATTTTTCTGCATACTGTGTATTTTCTTGCTTCACACCATGCATTCAGTTTAACTGGCAAACTTTAAGCAAGTAAAATCACTAGATATTTTTACAGCAAAGCAACCAAATCTATAAACGTGCCCGTACACCTTGATCTTTCCAATGTCCAAGTCATTCTTTGTGGACCACTACAATCCCTAGGCTGCAGCTTTATAGCTGCTTGATTAGATCACTGCAGAAGACTATGCCATGGACCAAAAAAAATGAGAGAAAAGACACAACATCTCCAGCTACCACATCTGAGATTCTGCAAGAAAACTCCCTTGCATGAAACAAGGAGTACACTTGTGAGAGACTTAACAGGCTTGCAAAGGGGCTACTGAAATATCAGACCAAAGTTACTGCATTCAACAGACTTTCCATCTGGGAAGATTCAAGTGCTCATTTAAACAGAGGTGCTTTGTTAGAGAGAGCTGTATTACAACCACAAGCAAGAAATTCAAGAGAAACACTAAGCATTCCCTCATGTTATTTATTGATCCATTACAAGTCATTTACTTACTCATTATAAACATTTCAAGTCAGCATCATTTCTCATCCACAATATGATTTTTGTTTTTCTGCTGCTATGCTAGAAACCTAAGCATTTTACAAGAAGCTAATAACACTATCCTATCTCATCCTACAAAGTGGGGTTGCAACAAACATTCTCTCTCCCCCTAAATTTCATGCAACAGGTTTTATAGCTGTGTAAATATGTGCTAGTAGGACTAGGACTTTGGAGATCAGGGTTCAATTCCCACCTCAGCCATGGAAACCCACTGAATAACCCAGAAAACCTGTCCTAGGTCCACCTTAGGGTCACCATAAATCAGAAACGACTTGAAGGCAACAACAAATATGAGGATGGACTGCCTTGGTCCAAGCCCAACACTTGACCAAATTTAACATTAATTTTAAAAAAGCAGGGGAGGGAACAGACAATATCATCATTCTGAATATCTTTAAATCCCTTTTAGGCAAATAGAGCTACTATATTACTACTGTAGCTTTTAAGATAAGAGTACTTTTGATAAGTTTGCAATTGGCTGGTATATGAAGATTCATATATATATATATATATATACACACACTATTGAATCAGAGCTCCATAATACAGAAATATTTATAAACAACAAAAGTACAGATAGCAGCTTAGCCTGCTTCAGAATAAAAAAACAATTTTAAAACAAGCTCCACAGACAATAATGGAATCCTGGTAGAATTATTTGGTAACATAGGACCAGTCCTCCCAGAATTTCCATCTGTTCTACCGATCAGTCTGATTGTCTTTGATCAGAAAGGACATAAACTTAGAAACACTGAAAAGCCACAGAAAAGGTTTATCTAAAACATCAATTACCTTGGCTTAAAATAGCTATAAGGCATTTCACATTGCCTTCTGAAAAAGGAAAAAGAGATAAGCATTTGAGATTGAAAATAACTGTCCAGCTATGTACTACTGCACACAGGCATAGGAAATGTCCTATCCAATCTGCAAAACTCATATCTTTCCCTTCCCACAAGACTGTTGTTCTACATAGCTGAAGCTTCCAAATAGGAAACTACTCATCTCCAGATTACCATCCTTGATACCTAAATGAATGTTATAAACTTCCTAGGGAGAGATGCGTTCAAATTTGAATTTTCTCTCTACTATATGGTCAGCAAAAGAGGGAATATAGTACCAGCCACTGGAATAATGATCTGGAGACTGTCCAATAGGCAAAATGAATGTACCTATATTAGAACTCTTCAGCTAAGCCTTTTTTGCCTTTTTTAGATCAAGGACTATAATTAGGAGGTTTGACATTTAGAGGGGACAAAGTTCCAAAAACACAATTACTGAAACAATGGTACAGTACCCCCTTCGTTTTTAAAGGCCACTTCCCATGTTCCTGCTCTTGATCTTTTAATAGCTTTTTTTAAGAAGACAAATCTTATGTCTAGCATGGTGCTCCTTTGCACAAGCAAGTAAATAATAAGAAAGTCCACAGTTAGCTTGCAGCTTCTTGTTAAGGCCAAGCAGGGTGATAGGGAGTCTAAAACTAAGGATTCATAAAACAAAATGAAATTGTTTGGGCTGTTTGAAAATCATTTATCATAGTCCCTTAGTTCAAATTTAAAAGGATGTTATGTCAGCATCCTGACTTGTTTCCTTCCTCATGCAAACCAGAAGCAAAGAAGTGGAAAACCAACTGCAGAACCTAAGCCAATGAGAATAAAATCAGTTTATGAACATATTTATCAATAAAAGTTTGAAGAAAAAAGACCAACTCTGCCTGTCACTGAAAAGGTAACCAAAAAAATGCTAGTAGTCTCTTCAGCATATGGGTCCCTTTTGTGTCGTGTCTTTTTAGATTGTAAGCCTGAGGGCAGGGAACTGTCTCATTAAAAATAATGATTGTAAGCTGCTCTGATAGCCTTTAGGGCTGAAGAAAAATAAATAAATAAATAAATAAATAAATAAATAAATAAATAAATTTAGGGTTCTTAAATTTAAAACCAGCACTCCTCGGTTATGCTCAAACCAAACTAGGAAAAAGTAGATATATGAAGGGTTAGTTAGACAGAAATAACTGTGATTGAGCTATATTATGTGGCAGTGTTAGACCCAAAATTTCTGCTTAGGGTCACACTTTTGAAAAGCCTGAAGAAGTTACTCATACGGAACTGGGGAGAGAAGGCAGAGCAGAGGTCAAATACATTGTTTCCTGTAGTGTCCCAGCCACTTTTGTATTCTGAAAGAACTACTGTCCAGCCTTTATTCTGAGTGCTAGGCAGAGTCAGATTCCCACCAGCTGCTGGTAGCCAGAAGAAGCAGTGACAGGTTGGGCTGGAGAAGGACCATTTTAATTTTGGTTGAAGATCATACTAAGTTACACTGGGCTGGGACAGAAAGCTAAAGGGAACACCACAGGAGAAGTAGGTTAATAGGTTCACTTAGCAACAAGCTGTCTAGACTGAAAGGCAGCAGGAAACCATGAAGCTAGACAACATACAGGCAGGGTCATACATGGAGAACTCATTTTCCCTTCCACAGAACAAGCTGGCTAGACACAGAACAACCTCATTTAAACCTAACATCTAGCAGTATGCCCTCAAACTTATATGACCAAGAACAGAAAGATTTTTGGATTTTTCTGTTTTTCCTCCTCCCCACAAATCCAGATTCATGATACATCCTGAAGGATTCAAAAGCTTGCCTTTTTAATATTTTAGTGATCTAATAAAGGTACAGTGGGCTCTTGGTATACACTGGAGTTTGATTCCAGCATCCACTGTCGATACCAAAATCCATGGGTGCTCAAGTCTCATTAAATACATTGGCATAGTAAAATGGTGTCCTTTATATAAAATGTTAAGAAGAAGGTTTGCACCTTTGGACTTTACACATTTTTAAAAATATTTTCAAGCTGTGGATGCTTGGATCTGTGACTTAAAAATCCATGGATACCAAGGGCTTACTGTATTATCAAATCCTGTTTTTAAATTTTACTTTTTGACTACACAGCTATGTCTTCATATATTCATCAACCCACCTCCATTGATAAAATCACATACACAAACTGTATAGAGTCACAGGAGGGAGCAAGCTTGTTTTCTGCTGCTGCAGAGACTAGGACGCGGAACAATGGATATAAATTGCAGGAAAAGAGATTCCACCTCAACATTAGGAGGAACTTCCTGACAGTAAGGGCTGTTCGACAGTGGAACACACTCCCTCGGAGCGTAGTGGAGTCTCCTTCCTTAGGAGTCTTTAAGCAGAGGCTGGATGGCCATCTGTCAGGGATGCTTTGATTTGGAGGTCCTGCATGGCAGGGGGTTGGACTGGATGGCCCTTGTGGTCTCTTCCAACTCAATGATTCTATGATTCTATGATTCTACAGTGAAGGCAAAGAAATAAGGTAAGAATGACATCAACAAACCACTGCTGTCACCATATTCTACAACTTCCATCTCTGCATCCATCAGTAAAAATATTATAGATACATGTGGATCAGCATGTATTTAAAGAAACGTTCTTTATTTGCCATGAACTGGGGTACAAAACAATGGTACAGTATGAAATAAGTTCTTAAAACTATGGTTTCCATTAACTGTGGTTAACTGTCCACCTAAAAACAGCAAACCAGAGAAATTGGAGGCTGAGGAGGACCAGTGCTGTTTCTTTATGTTTGTCTTCCAGGGGCAGGGATTCGTTCAGCACCTGAGAATGGTTTTGAAGTAAGCTGGAAACACAGTTAAAGCAATAAACCATGCCTAATGCAAAAGATAGCCAAATACAGTGGTCCCCCGGCTTACGAATCCCCCGGGTTGCAAAAACCCCGGGATCCGAAAGCCGCCGGACCGCTACAATATCCCCCGGGATCTGAAAGATCCCCCGGGATACGAATAAAAAAACCGCACGGCCCCTTTAAATCGGCCGCGCGGTCCATTGAGTTTAGCGGTCCCCCGGGAAACGAAAGTTCCGGGTTACGAAAGTAATCCCGGAACGGATTACTTTCGTAACCCAGGGGACCACTGTATTCTGTCTGTGTGACTAACATAACGAGAAGGACTTACTGCTCTTTACTATATGCAGAGATCCTCTAAGCAAGATGGAAGAATGCCACATTCAAGCTGCCAGCGCTAGCAAATAGAATCATAGAATCATAGAATCATAGAATCATAGAGTTGGAAGAGACCACTAGGGCCATCCAGTCCAACCCCCTGCTATGCAGGAAATCCAAATCAAAGCACCCCTGACAGATGGCCATCCAGCCTCTGTTTAAAGACCTCCAAGGAAGGAGACTCTATCACCTTCCGAGGAAGTCCGTTCCACTGTCGAACAGCCCTTACTGTCAGGAAGTTCTTCCTAATGTTCAGGTGGAATCTCTTTTCCTGGATCTTGCATCCATTGTTCCGGGTCCTGTTCTCTGGAGCAGCAGAAAACAAGCTTGCTCCCTCCTCAATATGACATCCTTTCAAATATTTAAACAGAGCTATCATATCACCTCTTAACCTTCTTTTCTCCAGGCTAAACATCCCCAGCTCCCTAAGTCGTTCCTCATAGGGCATGGTTTCCAGACCCTTCACCATTTTTGTCGCCCTCCTTTGGACACACTCCAGTTTCTCAATGTCCTTTCTGAATTGTGGCGCCCAGAACTGGACACAATATTCTAGGTGGGGCCTGACCAAAGCAGAATACAGTGGCACTATTACTTCTCTTGATCTAGACACTATACTTCTATTAATGCAGCCCAAAATAGCATTGGCCTTTTTAGCTGCCGCATCACACTGTTGACTCATGTTCAACTTGTGGTCTACTTGGACTCCTAGATCCCTTTCACACGTAGTTTCATTCAGCCAGGTGTCACCCATCCTATATCTGTGCATTTTATTTTTCCGCCCTAAGTGCAATACCTTACATTTCTCTGTATTGAATTTCATTTTGTTAGCTTTGGCCCAGCTTTCTAGTCTATTCAGGTCATTTTGAATCTTGATCCTGTCCTCTGGGGTATTAGCTATTCCCCCTAATTTGGTGTCATCTGCAAATTTGATAAGTATGCTCCCAATTCTGTCATCCAGGTCATTGATAAAGATGTTGAATAGCACTGGGCCGAGGACAGAGCCCTGTGGGACCCCACTGGTCACTTCTCTCCAGGATGAAAAGGAGCCATTGTTGAGCACCCTTTGGGTTCGGCCATTCAACCAATTACAGATCCATTTAACAGTTCCTTTGTCTAGCCCACATTTTACAAGCTTGTTTGCAAGAATGTCATGGGGAACCTTGTCAAAGGCCTTACTGAAATCAAGATATACTATATCCACAGCATTCCCTTCATCTACCAAGCTGGTAATTTTATCAAAGAAAGAGATTAGATTTGTCTGGCATGACTTGTTTCTCTGAAACCCGTGTTGAGTTTTTGTGATTATGGCATTACCATCTAGATGTTCACAGACTCTCTGTTTAATGATCTGCTCCAGAATCTTTCCTAGAACTGATGTCAGACTAACTGGACGATAATTGTTGGGATCCTCTTTTTTCCCCTTTTTGAAGATGGGGACAACGTTTGCCCTTCGCCAGTCTGCTGGGATCTCTCCTGTTCTCCAGGAGTTTTCAAATATGATTGCCAATGGCTCTGATATTACTTTTGCCAGTTCTTTTAATACCCTTGGATGGAGTTCATCTGGTCCCGGAGACTTAAATTCATTTAGATTAACAAGGTGTTCCTCTACTATCTCTTTACTTATTCTGTGCTGAAATTCCCCAATTCTGTTCTCTGCTCCATTATCCTCAGGTTGAGCACCCTTTGCCTTTTCTGAGAAGACTGAGGCAAAGAAGGTGTTGAGTAATTCTGCCTTTTCTCTGTCCCCTGTTAGCATTTTGCCATCTTCTCCACGCAGTGGCCCTACCGTTTCCTTCTTCTTCCTCTTGCTGCGGACATATCCAAAAAAGCCCTTTTTATTGTTCTTAACCTCTCTAGCAAGCCTGAGTTCATTCTGCGCTTTAGCTTTTCTGACTTTACCCCTACACATGCCTGCTATTTCTTTGAATTCCTTTTTCGTGATTTCCCCCTTTTTCCATTTCTTATACATGTTCCGTTTCAAACTTAGCTCGGTTGAAAGTTCCTTAGTCATCCATCCTGGTTTCTTGAGACACCTCCCGTTTTTCTTTCTCACTGGAACTGTTTGAAATTGTGCCTTCAGTATCTCCCTTTTGAGAAAGTCCCATCCGTCCTGAACTCCTTTATCTTTTAGTATTTCTGACCATGGAATCGCCCTCAATACTTCTCTAAGTTTACTGAAATCCGCTCTCCTAAAGTCTAGGATGCGTGTCTGACTCTGCCTGGCTTCTCCTTTCCACTGTATTACAAACTCCAGGAGAACATGGTCACTTCCACCTAATGATCCCACCACTTGCACCCCATTAACCAAGTCCTCCTTGTTGGTTAGGATCAGATCTAAAATAGCTGACCCCCTTGTTGCCTCTTCCACCTTTTGGACCATGAAATTGTCTTCCAGGCAAGTGAGGAATTTGCTAGACCTTGAGGATTTTGCTGAGTTAGACTTCCAGCAAATATCAGGATAGTTGAAGTCGCCTATCACTACTACATCTCTCTTTTCTGACTGTGTGGTCATCTGTTCTAGAAAGATATCATCCAATTCCTCAGTCTGACTTGGGGGTCTGTAGTAGACTCCCACCGTAACACCCTTGTTGTTTCCCTCCCCTTTAATTCTTATCCAGATGCTCTCCACCTGGCTTCCATGATTGATGTCCAGGATCTCTTCACTGGTGTAAATATCTCTGACATATAGTGCTATTCCTCCTCCTTTCCTGTTTGGCCTATTTCTCTTAATAAGGTTATACCCCTCTATTTCCACATTCCAATCATGAGACTCATCCCACCAGGTTTCAGTGATGCCTATTATATCATATTTGCCTTGTTGTACTAGGAGTTCGAGTTCATCTTGCTTATTTCCCATGCTCTGTGCATTAGTGTAGAGACATCGCAGACCATGGTTCCCTTTTACTTGCTGCCTGTGCAAGTTTTTTTGCCTCCCACTGTTGGGTCCTTGCACTGTTTGCCTTGTTTCCTCTATGTCAGTTTGACTATTTACGCCATCCCTTTTGCGTTCCTTAATATTGTCTCCCTTCCCCTCGGAACTCAGTTTAAAGCTCTCCTGATCAAGTTCTTGAGACTGTTGGCAAAAACATTTCTTCCAACTGGCGTGAGATGCAACCCGTCTGTTGCAAGAAGTCCCTCCTCATGGAACCGCAGCCCATGATCCAAGAATCCAAATCCTTCTCGGCGGCACCATCTGCGAAGCCAGTTGTTCACCTCTGCTATTTTCCTCTCCCTTCCTGGACCATGCCCTTCAACTGGCAGAAGAGACGAGATGACAACCTGTACATCCATTCCTTTCAGCTTCCTACCAAGCGCCTCGTAATCCCTTTTGATGTTCTGAATGCTGTGTCTTGCAGTATCATTAGTTCCCACGTGGACCAAAAGGAAGGGGTATTGGTCAGTAGGCTTGACCAGTCTTGTCAGCCTCTCTGTCACATCCCGGATCTTTGCACCTGGAAGACAGCACACCTCTCGAGACATCTTGTCAGGCCTACAAATCACTGCTTCTGTACCCCTATGCTTGATAAATAATATTTGCTCTTCTGACTCTTATTCCCCTATTTTGTATTGCTCTCTTATGAGAGACATTAATGAACATGACAAGAGCAACAATGGAAACATCACAACCACATTGTTCTCTTTTGTCTAGAAGTTTGCAATTAAATCTTTCATAAACAGTCTAGCAAGTTATTAAATTTTTCGTATACTATATAATTATTCCACAAAGGCACTCTATCGGAGGCTATGTTTCTGCATCTGTGTGGAACCAGTGATAATGTATACTAAGAGCTGACCTTTCCATGAAAGAACTATGTTTTCCATATTCCACCACAATTTTAGCTTAGGCTGTTGTTCTAAACTGAAAGGTCATAGAGCATGGCAATGTTTTATTTTGCATTAGAAAACGACCCTATGCTTGATTATGTTTCTTTTCATTTCCTAGCCTACAAAACAATGATCACTGCCTACTACTCCTTTCTGACAAGAGAATTCTGTGATTTATGTCAAAGATGTTTTGTTTAGTTACTTTGTTTTCTTTTTATTTGCAACCAATAGCTTCCTAATCCAAAACCCTTCATGCCCCAGGATTTTTATCCACAGAAAGATGTAATACATCTATTCTTTAGCTAGTGTGCCAAATAGAGCAAAAAGTCAATGTAATTTCATCTGAATGCCAAAGATCACCTCTCCTTCAATTCAGACTTTAATACACAGCAAGCTGAACACAAGCTTCCTTCTATTCCTCCACTAAGTAATCTCTCTCCTATTGAGAATGGGTGCAATGTCCCCTAGTTTGTTTCTTTTTCTTTTAAAGGGTCCTTCATCCCCCAAGAAATGCATTCACAGCAAGTCTTGGTGCAGCTGCAAACTCCAAACAGCCAACACTTGCTAGAAGTTCAACCTTGATCAAGGAGAGATGGTGTATTGTTGCCAGTTGGAACTGAGGATCAGATAAATCCAAATTACCTGGTCATGGAAACGAAAATACATGGTTTTCGATACCAGGCAAGCTGACTTGAAATCAGCCCACTATGCAAGGGTTCTTTCTAGTTAAAAGAAAATGCTTGGTAGCTCCTACAAAAACCACAGCTCCTTCCTGTGCTACTTCCAAATCTGTGTGGAACAAGTCTATGTTGCACCTCATTCCCATGTAAGAATCCTCTTTCATGGAATCTGTAAAATGATGACAGAGAAAGTCATTTCCTAACACCTGGAGATTTCTGGTATTACAGTGGTCCCCCGGTTTGCGAATCCCCCGGGGAACGAAATCCCTGGGATCCGAAACCGGCGGGACCGCTAAAATTCCCCCGGGATCCGAAGGATCCCCCGGGGAACGAAAGGGAAAAACCGTGCGGCCCCTTTAAATCGGCCGTGCGGTCCGTCCCTTAAAGCGGTCCCCCGGAATACACTGGGGGACCACTGTACTAAGCAGCAATTAAAGCAAAAACTATAGCAAATCCTACGCCACTAAAGCAGTGGAAACTTGGTGAAAATAGATTTGTTTATAAACACTAGACAAATAAAGATGACTTAATCTTATTGCAAAGGAAATTACGGTGGTAACGCCAGAAGTATCTCATTTAGAAAGATATTCCAAGAACAGGGTGCCACCACAGGGAAGGTGAGTTATTATTCAGGGCACTAGAAATGTTTGCAATCCCAAATTGCAATTAGGAGGATCATAGCATGACTCCTGTTCATTTCAGTGGGCTGTCTCTGCAGAAGAAGAGTTCTGAGTAGATTTTGCTCCTAGTCAAAGCAAAGTTGGGGGATCACCTGAAGCTGAGCAAAGCAAAAAATAAGGCCATTGCCTACCCTTCTTTGACTTACCATCTGTTGCTGGGAATAAAGGACTGAAACATAAAGAGCTGGTAGCTTGCTATCACAAAACTAGAAATTGCTAAAAACTGGGAAATGGGGAATCTCTCATAGAATCATAGAATCATGGACACATACAAATTTTTGTGATGCAGAAACTTCCAGACACAATAGTAGAGGCAAACATTTGAAACACATATGTTTTGCTTTGAGAGGCTGAGCCCTCATCATTCTTCAAAAAAGTTGTACTCACTCATGACTGGTAAACTCTTTGCATATAATCCCAGACAGGTATTAAACCAAGGTATCTCGTCCAAGATCTCTCAGAGGTAGACATGTCCTAGCAAAAAGAGAAAAACACAAGGGAAGCAAAATCAGTCACTGAATATCATTAACTCAGTAGTTTTAGAAGCAAAACACTTGTAAATAGATCTCGAAGATGTAATTAAGGGTATAAAATAAATCAGTTTTCATAAGTCATACATAACATTTTGCAATGACTATGCTAATGGGAAAGGAAAAAACCATCAGCAGCAAATGGAAGTCTAAATATAATCTTACCCAATAATTCCTTAAAATTCCCACATAGCATAGCTTCAGGAAGTTGCTTTTTCTCTCCCCAGGGACAATTTAGACACTCTCTGTGAGTTTTTCCCCCAGCTTTCATTTAAAAGGGATTCTGTGTTTTTGTATACTTTTTAAAAATTGAGCAACTGTATATTGCCCAATAAACAGCAAAAAGTTCAACATACTCCCTTAGCACCAAGAAAAGAGAGGTAAACCTTAAGCTGGAGCCAAAACTAATTTATTTGTATGATCCATAAGAGACAACTACCAAGACACAGCCATCATCTGGTCTCAACCACTTTTGATAGCCATTTCAGGATGAAATATGCAAACCATATTGTTCATATCAGGTTTCTTGCAGATTTAAGAACATCACAGAAACCAGAGTGATAGGCCAGACTGAAGAATGCTGCCCACTTAACCCCTATGTGTTTACCCTGGAGTGAGCTGTTTGGCTCAGAAGCCTTCCCTCTAAGACAACTGGGACAATTTTATGCCCCAGAACTGCCCAAATGTGTCAAACCATAGCAGTTTGCTTTACCTGATCCTCTATAGGTTCCCAAGACAAAAGTATTAAGAAAAAAACAGCCAAAAATAATTGAAAATGGTTACTGGAAATGACATCACATCACTTTGGTCATTCCAAAATGTGAGGGTGTGGTCCACAGCATAGGACAATGGCCCCCACCCCCCTGCACAGGTACCCAACTCTGTTCTACCCCAAGTGTCCTCTGCCACTTGGAGCCACTGCAGAGAAAATAAAAGCAGCCAGAGGGTGAAAATACAGTACATGTCAGATCCAGCAAGCAAATCCCATGCTCCCATAATTGCCACAACTGTCTTCCCAGCAACCATTTCTGGGAAAGGGCAGTTATTGGGGGTACAGTGCATAAGGAAGAGATCGGATACTCATATATGATAGATCCTCCAAGCAAGAAGAAATCTTCATTATAATTTAGTTTTATGTAACCTGATTCTGGAAGTCACCAGAGCAGTGGCATAAAATGTCAAACACAAAAAACAGTTATCCAGCACATTTCCATTAAACCATTTTTAACTCTCTAGCTAAGCAACATTGAACCCCCCCCCCCCATGGATTACCTATTTAAAGCGTTTCTACCCCACTCTTTAGACAAAAGAGGTCACATAGTAGCTTCAATGGGATCAATAAACATAAGATAGTCCAAAACCTGTAGGCTTATAGTTTGAAATGCATGGTATAAAAAGGAAGAAAAAGGATTGAAAAGGAATATAAACACACTTAAAATACTAGTTTTTATGATAACTCACTAGAATGGGAACATTTTGAGCCAAGGAGCAGCCCAAAGTGGCTAGTTTTTCACCAAAGCTGACTAAACAGCCCTGCTTCCCACCCCCTTCTGCCAAAGCTTCTGATGAAATGGAATCTGCTTCCTGATGGTAACACCAATATAATGCTCTCCAGTGGGCAGGTAGGCACTTTAGGATGCCTACAAGTAGGACATGAATGCAAGAGTCCTCCACTGCTGACCCCTAATGTGGGATGCTACCTCTTTAGTTATTATGCTTAATGATAATGGTGACTATCATACCACTGCTGGTAAGGTCATACATTTATCTAAGATATTAGACATCACCAGAACTTGTCCCCATAAATTGTACCCTGGGTAAAGTAATTTCTTCTGTCTCCTCTGAATCTACTCCACAACTATTTCACTAGGTCACACTAATGTCTAGCATTTCAGGAGAAGAAAAGTCCCCTATTCACTTTCTTAACACCATAAATAATTTCCTAACCCAAATCACTGAGACTTTTTCTCCTATACAAGAGTTCCCCAAATGCTTCTGTTTTATTTGTATTTAGTAAGCTTCTACCTAGCTGTTCAAATATCATAAAGTTAAAAAAAATCTGCTGAAGAGAAGCAATACAGAAGAAAACTGATATCAAAACAATTTTGGTAAAACAGCTTCCAGCATTCAAAAGCTACCTATGGTTTCAGTGCAAAACTCAGTAATATTACTACCAGTAAGGTGATGAACCTCAGAAATGACCCATGGCCACTGATGGCTCAGTAAGAGGAAAGGCACAAATTGAAGCAACCATTTCTACCCAAGTCTAGAACAGGTCTTTAACTAAGAGCCAGAGGCATATCAAATGAAAAACACTGCCATCACCAAAGAATGATCAAGAACAGCAAACTACCAACCAAACTAGGAGTAAGGAACATGTGGCTCTCCAGGTGCTGCCAATACTCATGAATAAGCAGACCAGTGTCATGAGGAACATGTGTCCCTATTCTTGAACTAAACCATCTGGACCAGCCACAGGTCACATTTTAATACCTGTCCCTTATAAAAGTTCCCAAGCCAGGTTTGCTCTTTAGTTGGAAGGAAAAAAGAGACTCTGGCACATGCTTCAATCTCTGTCATGGACCTGCCTCACTTTTTAGTCACTACCCTGCTCTCACCTCAAGACAGACATCCTTGCTATGACATTCAGGGAAACCAAAGGATGCACCCTCCTGGCAAGGGCCTTCTGATCAAATACTATGGCTCATGAAGAACTCTATCACCCAGGGGGGCCTACTCAGAAAGCCTGTGAACCCAGCAACAAAGCCCAGTTGCTGTACTTGGAAACTGATATTGTGCAAAACAAGAAATATCTACCCATCTGGTTTTCCTTTATAAACTGACCAGAACTCCACCATCTGTGCTAACTTAGCCAGCTAATTCCATGCTGCATTTCTCCTCCCTGATTCCTTAAGACTTAAGAAGGATAAGAAGAAAGAGAAAGTAATTATCCAACTTCCTTAAAATGTGATTGCACATAACATTTGCAGATCCAAAGCAAATCCAAGAAAGAACGCTGGAAAGCCACTCGGCTTTTCTACAAAAATGCCAGTTAATCCATTGCAAAACAGAGCAAGTAGGCTTCTACTGTCTCAGAAACAAGGTAAATATAAAGGGGTGACTTTCTAGAAAGGAGAGCAATGAAGAACAGTTAATGCCAAGAATAAACTAAAGAAATTTTATCCATCATCACCCCAATACCATGCTGGATTTTAGTTAAGGAACATATGTCCAGTTTTGTGCTCAAGAAAAATGTCCTCCTGTTGCAAAAGAAAGCTGTCTCACTGGTGTGGAATCTATCTTGCGCTTCCCAGGGTTGGCTTCACATCTAAAGCATAAAACAAAGATAACATGGTATTTGCAGGAGCCAAGGGGAAGCATGAGTCCTCTCATGTTGTGTGGTGGAAACAACAGCTCTATTTCTGGAGATAAAAAACACCTTAGTACCATAAGATATGGTAGTCACGAGAGATTTCTCCACATATTCCTGTAGAACAGGGATGAGCAATTGCATGCGAACTGGAGGCTAGCGACCAATTCCCCCCAGGGCCCCCAATGGGCAACATATAGCCCTACAACAAATCCAAATACACCTGTTGTTGTTTTTTCTGCAGTCCCTCTCAAGATGGCAATTGGAAGTGAGGCCTCACATCACTTCCTGACACCATTTTGAGGGGGAGTGCAAATGAAAAATTACATTTGGGAGTAGTATAGGATCCTGAGGTGCTTATGGGAGTGGGGGGAATAATTTGCATGTTTACCCATATTTGGAGGGTGTTCTGTATGATTTGAGCACATAAATTGCCTTAAAAATCCCATTTTTTAAAAGTGAGGGACCCAGATGTTATAAAAATGTAAGCACTTTGGAGGTGTGGGACTTCAGAAGTAAAGATGTGGGGTCCAAGGAACACAGGTCAGTTCCTACCCACACCACTATAAAATTGTCACCTGAAGAGGAAATGTTTAGGACTAGAGGCAGCAAAGTAAAGAAAGATTCTCTGGAGCTAAGCTGGGTATCTAGAAGCAAATCCAGACAAGGAAAGCGGGGTTCTGATTAGTGCCCCACCCACTTCTCAGCCTAAGAGAAGCTCCAACTCAAGAATTCTGTACTTCCTAACAAGTCCTTCCCTGTATTTTATATGCAACATGTATATGTGTACATATTTCTACTGAACCTGATATATTAGATGTTATTTATGTAATTTTGGAACCTGGCCATTTGTGAAGAGGTCAGTTTGTGTGGCAAAGCAACACTTTGCCTACTGCCTAAGGAACACTGAGTTTCTCCGAGAACATGGAAGTTGGCTACGTCTGGTTTATGCCAGGAGTAGGCATACAGGTACCTTATAGATGTTCTAGATTACATATCCTATAAACTCTGACCAATGGCTATGTTGGCTGTGGCCCATGGTATTTCAAAACATCTAAAGCTGTCAAATTGCTTTCCCCTGGCTTATGCAATCACATGCAGGGGAAACAAACCTTTTGATGTAGCACTCACAAAACAAGAGTGGGAGGCTTGTCAAGACTGATAGCTCAGCAATCAAAACACAGCATATTGCTTAATCAATGACAGAAACACTATGTATAAATTTGCTTGATTATAATGATGATCCTTTCACTTGACCAATGTCCTCCAAAGGCAACTTTCACGGCTGTCAACTATTTACTATGCTAATTGCTGTCATTACATGATTGGCTTGCTGTTGCAGCACAGTGTCTCTAGCAGAATCAATCTGCTTCCTACAAGATGCTCTGCCATGCTACAAGTTCTGTACACACCTGCAGCTTACCCTGTGCCCCTACTCAGAGGGATCCACATCAGTTTCTCCACCCCATGTCATGCAGCACAGAAACAGATTTGTCTGGCTCCTGGAAGCAGGCTTCCAATTATCTGTTTATAGCTGCTTCATATATAAGGCAATGGCTTTCAAACCAAGCTTTGCGGGAGCCCCTTGGAAACATACTAGGAAATACTCAATTAGATGATGGAAAGCAGCATATAGAATAACGTAACTTTTTATATTCTCAGTGAGAAAATAGAAGCAACAAATATCCTTGAAAGACAGCTTGTGTGCCCATTATTCATCTTTCCTTGTACTGAGAGTGCAGAACATGACAAATTCATGGGCTCTGTCAGTGAGGCACTGACATAAATGGTCAGTGTCTTGCATGAATGGTCAGAGTCTTGCATGAAGTAAATCTGTCAAAGAGGAGGCTGTCTATCACTGACATCTACTTCTGCCATGATGAAGCATCCCTAAGACGGAGGCTTCAAGTTTGTTCTCCAAGCCTTGGAAAATGAATTTAGAAAGCAGTGGAAGATGTCTCACCCTTTCCCCTAGACCACAAGAAAACTGGGTCAGGAAATAATTTACATATGTATACAAAATCTGTATGCATAGACACTTTCAAGGGCAGTACTTTAACAACTGGGAACTCCTTGCATTCCAAACAGCATCTCCTCCACTCTGACATAAATCACATATGTTTACCATGGGTGCTCCATTTACCAATTTACACTTCATTGCCAGTCTACTCAGAAGTTAGGCTCATTGACTTCAGTGAGGTTGACTGCAAGATAAGCAGCTCAAGGACTACAAACTAAGTGAGGTAAAGTGAGTCCCTAGAGATAGAAAATAAGGACTTTAGACAGCCTGGGCTCAAATTCCACCTTAGCCATTAAATGAAAGGTCTCTGCTTTCAGAAAAATAAACAGAACATTTGCATACTTTACAGGCCATGAGATGATACAAATAAGAAAATATTTAATACATATAATATGAAGTACACTCGTTCCTCCATGTTTGCAGCTTTGACTTTTGCAGATTTAATTATTCACAGATTAATATGTTCCTTCTAGGAATAGCTAGGTGCTCTAGCACAACTCTATGGTCAACTTTAACCAAAAGTCGCACTGAAGGATTTAGAGATTCCTAGAGAGAATGCTCCACTAGGCATTTGTAACTCCTCCAGCGCAATTCTATGGTCAATGTCTGGCAGATGTGGACTACAGAGGTGCACTGGAGGACCTAGAGATTCCTAAAGAGGTGTTCTCTCAGGTAAAAACATAGTGTTTTTGTTATTTGCAGTTTTTCCACATTTATGGGGGTCCTGTGCCCCTAATCCCAGTGAATGTGGAAGAATGAGTGTGCTACAAAGCCCACAAAAATTCAGTTTGGGATTTTTTAAAAAAATTAAGAGTCTTCCATTGCTCTTCAGCCAATGTTCAATGTACAAGAGAGGTCATGAAAATGCTAAAGAATCATCCAGGACTTCCTTCAAGTCTACATCGAGTATGGTATCAGAGGACTGGAGAAATGCATTTTAGACAAGGAACCTCAGCTCCTGAGATAATCCTGCTGTTTCAATGAGTAGTGTTTTTATGGGGGTGGGGGGTTACCATTCTAAATATTAAATCATATAAATAATAGAATTAATAATAATACGAGTTACCTGTTTTAATATTGTAATAGTTTAATTTTATTTTAATGT
The DNA here is from genome assembly GCA_034509955.1 of Urosaurus nigricauda. NCBI lineage: Eukaryota > Metazoa > Chordata > Lepidosauria > Squamata > Phrynosomatidae > Urosaurus > Urosaurus nigricauda. The sequence goes on from JAOEGL010000005.1 coordinate 11,096,390, forward strand.
TAGCTTTTGTATGTTTTTAATTGTACTGTTCTTTTAAATTGCAAGTTGCTTTCAGTTCCAATTTTGAGAAAATAGCAGGATATTAACCATCATCATCATCATCATCATCATCACCACCTTGAGTACATTGTCAGAAAGGTGATATAGAAATGTAGCAAATGCGTACTGTAAATCACATTTTGGAAACTGTTTCCAACCACTACTTCCTTTACTTGAAGGCACACAACAATATACGGCTTAAAATGCAGCAGACATTCAAATACCCAGATTTATAATTGTTTATGTATTACTGTATACACAAATGGAATTAAGTGACACACTGATTATTCTCTGGACTTTGCCTCCACAGCTGCATATGCATTGCAGAAATAATCCAGTTTGACACTACTAACTGCCATGGTTCAATATTATGGAATTCTGGGAATTGTATTTTGTTGTGGCACCAGAGCTCTCTGCCACAGAAGGCTAAATCTCTCACAAAACTACAGATGACAGAATTCCACTGCATTGAGCCAGAGCAGTTAAAGTGATGTCAAACTAGATCATTGTGTAGTGTGGATGCAACCCACATGAGGTTAAACCCAAAGATTTCTATAACAAGGGGTTTTTAATAGCAGTGTTGCTCCTATAGAATTTCAAGACAAACACCCTTTATGTCCTAAACACACTGCAGAAACAATCCGTTTGAGACCGCTTTGACCTGGCTGAGTGCTAGGGAATCCTGGGAATTGTAGTTTATTGCAGCACCAGAGTTCTCTGACAGAGAAGACTAAATTACAGTTCCCAGAATTCCCTAGCACTGAGCCAGGGCAGTTAAAGCAGTCTCATCCTCAATTATTTCTGCAGTGTGTTTTGGACCTTAAAGATGTCAGATGACTAGTAGCCTTCAAATATTTTAAGACTGTCTACAGCTTTTTTGACAAGATCTTTTCAACAACACTTTACTTCCTGCAATTTACAAATACTGGCACAGTGCCTTTATGGTTGACTATTATTTTTCCCCTGCTAGGTGTTCTTAAATTGTGTTACTTGCCAGAAACATGTGCATGATTGCTGGGGGGGGGGGGGTGTTAACGGAAAAGCACTAGAAAACTTATTGAAAACAGAGTAATATACTTACTATAAGGCAGGGCTTTTCCATAACAAACTAGAGGATTCAATACAAGTGTAGCAACAGCATAAGCTGGGATCTGCCACCAGAAAACAGATGGTTTCCAAGAGTGTTTACATGAGAAGAAGTTATTTAGCAACACTCCTAGGCTTCAGATATCAACATGCAACTGAGATACACAATCAAACTGTTTATCTAAAGCTCAGGTAACCATGGCAAGTTCAGATTGCAACACCTACCTAAAGGCTACTTTATGCATCCAGCAGAATTAAGAAGTGAAGCATTGCCAGAATTACAGAGGTTCCCCGAATATGTGAAGTCGAACTCTTTCACGACTGCCATCTATAGTTGTTTTTTTTTGGGGGGGGGGAGGGTCAGGCTATGTAGCGGTGTTCTGGAAGTTTACTCCTGACATTTCTCTGAAGATGCCAGCCACAGAGGCAAGCAAAACATCAGGAATAAACTCTTCCAGAATACAGCCACATAGCCCGAAAAATCCACAAAAACTATTCCCTGAATATTTTTTCCATGTAAAGATTTCCCAGCACTTTCAAAACTAGCATGTTGGAGATGGCTTCAGCTACGGCCATTGTCAGCACCCAGTATCCTTGGGCAGCTGCCAGGGTCTTTATAGGACTTTCTGTTTACTAGACCTTGGGAATGTCACCTTTTTTTGGACTCTAACTCCCAGTATCCACAAAGGCTATGCTGGCTGAAAGAGTCTGGGAACCATAGTCTGGAAAAGTAACTTTGCTAAGCTCTGACACCGCCACTGTCCCCAATGATATTCAGGTGGCTGATCTGTGAACTGCTATTCATTTGTAATTTAGATCCCAGCCATCAATGTTAAGACAAACATGAAAGTCAGCTTGTGCAGAAGCAGCCCTTCAGAGACTACTTGGCCAGTGGAGGGGTTTTAAACATAGAGGCAGCGTTATTTAGGTTGGCATTCTCCTTGATAGGCAATTTCTGTAATGTGAAGTCAAAGGCTTTCATGGCCGGCATTTCTCTGAAGGTGCCAGCCACAGATGCTGGCAAAATGTCAGGAATAAACTCTTCTAGAACATGGCCACATAGCCCAAAAACCCACAAAAACTAATTTCTGTATTTCTATATGAAATTAAGTGTCCTCCATAGACACCATAATAGAACAACCAGGTACGCAACCCATCTGGGCATAATGTAACACAACGGAATAAATAAAAAGCTTTATCATACATTCTGCTGAACCTCTATACAGTGGACCCTTGGTATCTGCTGTGGTTTGATCTCAGGATCCCGACTGGATACCAAAATCTGTGGATGCTCAAATCCCATTAAATGCAATTGCATAGAAATATGGTGTCCCTCATGTACAATGGCAAAATCAAGGTTTGCTTTTTGAAACGTATATATTTTTATTAATATTTTAAAGCCATGGATGCTTGAATCCATGTTGACTGTAATGATGTCTATATTTGATGTGTCAAGCATTTACCATGAAGTCTAGCGACCACTGACCTACAGCCAAAGAAATAAGCTACTCTCCTGAAAACTCCTATCAGCTCCCTGAAGCCCTCAATCATGTTTTTATCAGATACCAGACAACACCTGCATCCGTATTTACACCACCATGCCTCCCCTAATTTTAAGACAGACATGATAAGTGTCATAAAACTTCTAGCTAAATTATACGATGCTCAAAATGTGCTCAATGGAAAGCTCTGACTCCTATAGTTATAGTTATTAGAAAGTCCATTCTAATTACAACTCCAACCAGTATGAAGACAGGTGCTATTTTAAGATGGGTGCCGATTCTTTGCAAGCAATTGCTTCAACAGGAACAGCAGTCTACATTCTCATACCTCTAACCACTAAGATGCTATGATGCATTTTTAATCATTTTCTTACTTACGCATAATGAAATCACAGCACCTCCACTGTATATTCACCAAAATAAGTTAACTTCAAAAAGGAAAGCTGGATTCTGCAATATGTATAAACTGTGCAAACAAAATAAAAAAACTGAACCATTTTGCATAACCATTTGTACTGTGAGACCCATTAACCCACCCCTGCATATAATATAGTGTGAACTGCAAATCTAATTTGGCAACCTTTTCTGAGGCTGACCCAGGAGGTGCTTATGCTTTCAAGCATTACTTTCAGAACTAGGCTAGCAACCCGCCTTTTCCTTAGAAGCAAAAAACAGTTACAGTTCAGGCGAAATTAGATTCTTTCAGGCTAGTAGACTCTGCAGCAAGTAGCCTACCTGGGGACTCAAAAAGGAGGAAGGAATAAGGAGTCTTGCAACACTTTTAAAACTAACCTATTTATTTCAGCAGAAGTTTTCAAGGCCTATAGCCCTATTCAGATCCATGCTACAGATCTGTTACATTAGCTCTGGGCATAATCATCTCTGCCTGAACAAAAATAACTGAAATAGCAGGCAGTACTTTCTTCTGAAAAACAACAACTGCTCTGTTCTGACTTAATTCCAGTTTGTTTCATACCTGTTTAATTTCTTCTATACAAATATGGCATTGCTACAGTTTTGTCTCTCAAAAATCTTCCCCTGGACAAACCCTAACCATGAATCAGTATGGAGAAACTTCTGTAAAACAAGACATTTTCTGTTGCCTTCAGTCAATTTTGAGGCAGTTAAACAAACAACCTGCAGGGAAACAGTACAAAACTTATAGGGGGTGGGGAATTTGCGCCACTCTGTTAGCCCTTCAATTTTTCCATCTTGGCAACCCAAGAAATGCCCCAGCTTACTGCAAAAGCAAATAACTTCCTACCATTTAATAGCCTTTCCTGACATGCTGACAAATGAGAAAAGGAATAGAAGAAACATAGATCAAATATTTGCAGGGACACTCCCTCTTCCTCATTCACAGTTTCAGTGTATTTACACATCAAAGAGTCATTCAGCAAACTCCTTCCAGTAGTTGCTGATTTGGAAGTAAAAATGAGAAATGTATCAGGCTTTCACGCAACTGTCACTTAACTTACTATTCAAATAAGTGAATGCCTGCTCTAAAAACTGCAACACAATATTATTTTATATCCTAATCCTATGTATGTGCACTCAACAGAAAATCAAACTAATCTCAACTGAGTTTAACCATTCTCAAGGAAATACACCTACAACTCCAGCCGTATTTTGGAGCAATTATGCCAAATTTTGTACCTTTTGAATAATGCAGGACCAAGCTAAAAGAGGTCTTTGTTAAACTTTACAGAAGGCACTTCAGTTCCACCTCTGAACAACATGAGACACAATCCAGCTGGCCTGATCTGATCAATTTCGGTCCAAAACATACTGCAGAAATAATCCACTTTGACACCACTTTAACTGCTCTGGCTCAATTCTGGGAACTATAGTTTTTGAGACATTGAGCCTACTGTGTCAGAGAGCTCTGGTGCTACAATAAACTACAATTTCCAGGCCTCCATAGAACTAAGCTAGAGCAGTTAAAGCGGCCGCAAACTAGATTATTTTTGCAGTGTGCTTTGGACCTAGGTTTCAGGGACTAGTCTAAACTTTTAACATAGAAAATAGTCCTAAACTTGTGGGACTTGATAGTGTGTCTCTAAGATCAGACACTTAGTAGTAAACAGTAATTTCAGTCCCATCCAAGGAAACAACTGTTCAGTTTTAACAACCAGTTCTTCACAGTTTCATAACTTAATTCTGCTTAGTGCATTTTAACAATCAGTAACCATGCAATGGGCGGAGAAGCCGAGTAGCACTGGAAAGACTTTTGAACATGTCATAAAGTACATTGTACTCTTACAGTACTCCTCCACAATTCTGCCACACTATGTCACCCACACACTCAAAAGATTACACTTTGTCCAGTCTTTTGTACCCAGAGTTGGACTCTCCTTTTTCTGCCTTACACTCCTACATGAACATGCAGCCAAGAAATCCAGAGCACTAACATGAGGCTATGAACTCATTATTAGAAACCTCTTTCCTTCCCAAGAGTTTCACAGCAGGAGAAAAATAGTTTCACGTTTTTGTCCCAATTCCAGCTGCACAAAAAGTTTACTGGGACTTCTTCATTCCTCCACAAACTCTGGAAACAAGGCAAGGAGAGTTCCTAACCCACTGCAACGCTGTCACCACCAAGGGTGGATTCAGAGATTTTCACAACTTTTCACAAATGTCCACTAAGTTTGGAAGCTTTCACACAGTTTCACAAATCCCCACATTATCAGTGGGACGCACTCCAGGACACAAACTTCCTCCAAGCGCCATACGACGCCACACCTTTTCGCACCTGGAGCCCTATGTGTGCTCACCTTGGATTGAAGCAAAACAGATCCATCCCACCACTTTTTAAAAACAATGCGACTTACCTCTGAGCAAACACCCATAGATAGAAGTGGGGCTGCAAGTCTAGCAGAAGCTGGGATGTTTGAGGAGGGGGGACTAAAACCTTATTTTTCCTGCATCCACTCCACACCTTCAATTCAAGGTCCCTTGCAACACCGCCCTTCACCTTTCCACCTGTCCAACCACACACACACCCAATTCTGGGAGACCATTTTGGGAGTCCCTCAAAATCCCAGACCCTCCCCACTCTCCAGGTGTCTTTTAGTCCCCCTTTACACACCCCTCCAAGAAAAATTAAATTGCTTTATTTCCACGCCACACATACAGGAGAGACCCCCAAAACAGGGGGAAGGGTAATTTCTTACTCACCCCACCATACCAAAAAAAAAAAAAAAAGGCCCTGGAACCCCTCCCCCCCACTCCCTTGACCCACTTCCAATTCAAGTTCCTTTTGCAAAACCATCTTACTACCCACCCACCCCCCCCCCCAATTTTGGGAGCCCATTTTGAGAGCCCCTTCTTTGGTGTCACTTAAAATCGCACACCACCCTCACCCCCCAAATGTCATCCAGTTCCTCCCCCCCCAAAAAAAACACTATTTTTTTTTATTTCCCCACCACAACCTTCAGCAAAGACCCCCACCCCCCAAAAGGTACATATAGCAGTGGGAAGGTCTCTTACTCCCCCCCCCCACACACACCATAAAAAGAGAGGCCCTGACCCCCCCCCTCAACCCACCTTCAATTCAAGCTCCCTTTGGAAAACCTCCTTTCACCTTCCCACCTCCCCCCCCCCCCCAATTTTGGGAACCATTTTGGGAGGTCCAGCAAAGTGGGAAGGGAGGTCTCCGATTCACCCCCACCATAGAAAATAAAGACCCCTGAACCCCTGACCCTCTTCCCTCAAACTTTCAATCCAAGCTCTCTTTCCCACTCACCCACCCCCCATTTTTGGGAGGCCATTTTGGGAGGTCCAGCAATGGGAGGGGGACAAGTGTCTTATTCACCCCACCATACAAGAAAGGAGTCCTGACCCACCTTCAATTCAAGGAAAGAGGGGTCCCATTCAAGCTCAAGCTCCCTTTACAAAACATTCCCCACCCACCCACCCCTCAACCCCTAATTTTGGGAGGCCATTTTGAGAGGACCAGCAATTATGGGGAAGATCTCTTATTCACCCCCACTATACAAAAAAAGGGGGGTCCTTCCTGACCCACCTTCAATTCAAGCTCCTTTCTCAAAACCTCCCTTCACCTTCCCACCCACCCCAATTTTGGGACACCATTTTGAGAGGACCAGCAATGTGGAGGGGGCAGGTTTCTTATTCACCCCCACCATACCAAAAAAAAAGGGGGGGAGCCTGACCCCTTCCTTCTTCCACCCACCTTCAATACAAGGTACCTTTACAAAACCTTCCCCAAACACCCCTCAACCCCTAATTTGGGGGTCACCATTTTGGGAGGACCAGCAATTATGGGGAAGAAGAAGAAGAAGGTCCCTTATTCCCCTCCAACAGACAATAAAGACCCCCCCCCAATGGCCCCCTTCCCACCCACCCCCCAAAAAAGCCAACCCACCATGAGCAGCCCAGCCCTCTTTGTCTCCCAAAAGAGAGGGTCCCATGCATCCCAATAGGGCAGAAATATTGTAATATGGGAGGTCCCTAAACCCCTTCCACCACCTCCACCCCCCAAGAGGTGAGGCCCCAGCCCCACAGACACGCCTTTTACCTCCAAGCCCTGAGTAACAACAAACTCTCTTTCCCATCATTATTATTATTAATATTTTATATTATAGCCCCTCTTTTATTTCCTCTCCTCCCCATTCAGGCACAGAAAGAGCCCCTTTTTAGAGATAGCAAAATGGTACGTCCCGCCCACCCCCGTTTAAGGAATGGAACGTCCCGAGGGTCCCTTTCGCTTCCTGGATGGAAGGGTCCATTAAAGGGTCCGCGGGGGGAACCAACAACTCCCCTCCTTTCTCTCTCTCTCTGTTTCGACTTCGGAAGCCTCGTGTCCCATCTCGGGCCCCGTAGCCTCCCTCACCTCGGCTCCTTCAGGGGCCTCTCTCTCAATCGACTTCTCCTTCCTCCTCCTCCTCCTCTTCCCAGCTTTACTGCTGCTGCCCGGGACATTGGCCTCCAACCAGGAAGTGGCCCGGTGTGACACCTACTCCTCCCCGCTGCCATGGCAACGCTGCCCCCGCCCCCCGCCGCCGCCGCGTTCCGAGTCGGGACACAGGACTCAGGAGGAGGAGGAGTAGCCGCTGCTGCCTCTCTCTCTCTAAGGCGATGCATAGGGCGATCCCAGCTTGGGCGCCATCTTGAGCCCAGAACGAGGCTGCGGCTACCGCCACGACGGGGGCCGACGGGGGACAGGAGGCTCCCGAAGTCGCGGAGAGACATGCCTCTTCCATCTAAGCGGCTGCTGTATAGGGCTTTTTCAGGGGCGCCGCCATTTTGGGGCCAGAGCGAGGCGAGGCCCCGCCCACTCGGCTTCAGAGAAGGAAAAAGGGGAGCTAGTCTTTTTAGGCTCAAGGAAGAGGGCCTGGTTTTAGGTTTTGCTCAAGGTAGCGCCTCAGGGCTGCGGGTTTTACAACAGCAACCAGGATATAGATATGTATGTGTATATATATTTATATATATATAATATTATTCCACCAGATATTACAAGTTATATAAGTACAAATATTATACTCCCACCAGATATTACAAGATATCATGTAAGTATCATATAAGTATATATATATATATATATATATTCCCCCTAGATATTACAAGATGCATACGTACAAATATATATATATATATATTTCTACCAGATATTACAAAATAGATACATATATATATATACTTCCACCAGATATTATAAGATATCATGTAAATGTGTGTGTGTGTATATATATATATATATCCACCAGATATTACAAGATATATATATATATATATATATGCTTCTACCAGATGTTACAAGGTATCATATAGGTATTTATATATGCTTCCAAAAGATGTTATAAGATATCATGTAAGTATATATAATATATATGCTTCCACCAGATATTACAAGATATCATGTAAGTACAAATATACATATATATACTTCCACCAGATATTACATCATGTAAGTATATATACCTCCACCAGATGTTACAAGATATAAGTACAAACGTGTGTATATATATATATATATATATATTTAGAGTGCTGGTGCCCTACCAAACTACAAATCCCAGGATTCCGTAGGATGGAGTCACAGCAGTTCAAGTGGTGTCAAGCTGCATTATTTCTACAGTGTGGAGGCACCCCAGTTGAATTGGAAGCAAATTTCTACAGAACAGAAGTGTAGAGTATAGAATTGCAAGTTACTTTTTGAATAAATATTTTATAGGATATATATCTGTAAGAACCTGCATGGAGTAGTGCTAAGTAGTATTAAGAAGCCGTGCCCTCCGTCCAGTCCATCTGCCTTGGTCCAGCCCCCATAGGGAGAAAAGAACCACTGGACCTCATCCCCTTCCCACCCCCTTCCCCTTTTCCTTTTGTGTTGTCTCTCTTAGATTGTAAGCCTGAGGGCAGGGATCCGTCTAATTATAAGATTGTATGTACAGCACTGTGTAAATTTACAACGCTATATAAATAAAGGTTAATAATAATAGTAGTAGTAGTAGTAGTAGTAGTAGTTTGAGAGCTGGAGACCTCTTCCATCGGGATCAGCCATGGAAACCAACTGGGTGACCTTTGCACAAGCCAGACTCTCTCTACCTCAGAAAAAAGCAAGGGCAAATGTCTGATTTACACATTTCCATTAAAAGAAATGTTGATACTATAAAACTCCATTTAAGGGAATATGTAATACAAAAAATGGTTTATTGAACCATTCTGCCAATATATCAAACAATATATAAATATAAAACTACAAACCTACTACTACTACTACTACAAACGTTTGGGGGTTTTTTAAAGTGGGGGAAAGGTAATGTTGACTTAAAATTTTTTCTGCTAATGGTTATAATAAACAGTACAATATCGAACTTCCTCTATCGTCAATCACTTATCTTAAGTTCCTAGTATTTATTAACCCCACAATTAAGCAATCCTCCTCTTGTATCTGTTAGAAAGCAATTACAGAAACATAGGGGCTTTCTAGATTGGCAGGAAAGTGTGACATGAAGTTGCCTTTTCCTTAATGCTTAGCAGCTGCACCAAAGCCTTTAGATGGAGCTGCGCTGCTCCGCAGTTTTTAAAAAAGAAGCTGGGAAAACCAGCACCTTTTTAAAGGCGCTTCTTCTCCCCTAAAACGCAAAAAAAAAAAAAAAAGCGTTTTCATGGCACACTTTCCCTTTTTCTCATCTAAAGGCTAGACTTTCATGCAGCCATGAACACACTTCTTTTTGCCAGTCTAGAAAGCCCCTAGACTCCTAGAGTCGGAAGAAGAGACCCTAAGGGCCATCCAGTCCAAACCCATTTTGCCATGCAGGAAGAAACCATCAAAGCACTCCTGTTTAAAAACCTCCAAAGAAGGAGACTCCATCAATCTCCATCCAGCCTCTGTTTTTGTTTTTTCCTGTCAGACACCTCTTGCTGTCAGAAAGTTTTTCCTAATGTTGAGGTGAAATCTCTTTTCCTGTAGTTTGCATCCATTGCTCCATGCCCTATTCTCTGGAGGAGCAGAAAACAAGTTTGCTCCATTCTCACTGTGATATCCATACAAATACATACAGTCAGACCTCCTCATCCATGGGTTTTTTTTATCCACGGATTCAAGCATCCACATCTTGAAAAAATTCAGAAGAGGCATAAATTCCAAATACTGTAATTTATTGTGGCACCAGAGCAATCTCACAGAGAAGGCTAAACATCTCACAAAACTACAGTTCCCAGAATTCCCTAACATTGAGCCAGGGCAATTAAAGCAGTGCCAAGCTGGATTATTTCTGCAGTGTGTTTTGAGTGACTGGCAATGATTCTGGGCCTTCCTAAAAAGGCTTCTCACAGCCCTCCCTGGAGATGCCAGGAACAGAACCTGGGGCTTGCATTCAAATCATGCACTGAACCATTGAACTAAAGCACTCCCCTGCATTCATGAGCCACACTTTGAATCCCTGCTGTCTTGTTCTATGCAGCCACACAGGACAAGATATTACTTCAATCTGTTTTGGTACCTCATTTGTGCTTTGGAGTTTGCATTCCAGGAAATCTGCCTTGTAGCTCAAGAAAAACTGCAGTTTTCTATATGGTTTAGGATTTTTGTGCATAATCAATGCTTGCTTGTTTCCTATTCTATCTGTGTGCTGGGTTGTGCTCCTTGTTGCTTCTGTTGTGCGCCTTTAAGGCATTTCCAACTTAGGTTGACCCAAAGGCAAACCCATTACAGAGTTTTCTTGGCAAGAGTTCAGAGGGGGTTTGCCATTGCCTTCCTCCTAGGCTGAGAGAGTGTGACTTCCCCAAGGTCACCCAGTGGGTTTCCACAGCTGAGCAAGGAATTCAAACCCCATTCTCCAAAGTTATAGTCTGGCACTCAAGCCACTACACAGCATTGGCTCTCATTGTGCTTCTACACAACATTTTTCCTTGTAATGAGGCTTGAGGAAGACATCTTTGAGGTCTGGTCTCTTCCAACTCTATAATTCTATGATCTAAATGTTTCTCAAGTTTAAAGTTGCTTCCAACACTTTTAGTATCTTAATCCAATACTGGTCATGAGATTCGAAGGGCTACAGTTCAAAAAATTAACTTTTCCAAGGTAGCTTTTGCTTAGAAATGTAATGTTCAGTTCCCCTGATCTGGGCCGCTGTTCTTGTTAGTTCCTGTCTTCTGAATCCATTTTGAATGCACTGCTGTCAGATAGTCTCTCTTGACCAGCTGATAAAAGAAGCTATTTCTGTCAATACAGACATCCTCCATCTCAGTGCCACCTGCCCCCACTTTCCAATTATCTTTTTTCTCCTGGCATGGTGTCCATTTTCTGCATTCACCCACCTGCCTCCTTTCCCCTCTTCCCTCCCCTCTGAGATCTCTGCTTCACATAATCTCTTTTTCCTACGTTCTTTTCAGTATCCCATTAGAGTTCAGTTCTACAGCATAAGTGAAATGAAGGGAATGCTGTGGATATAGTTTACCTCGATTTCAGTAAGGCCTTTGACAAGGTTCCCCATGACATTCTTGCAAACAAGCTTGCAAAATGTGGGATAGACAAGTTAACTGTTACATGGATTTGTAATTGGTTGAGTGGCCGAACTCAAAGGGTGCTCAACAATGGCTCCTTTTCATCCTGGAGAGAAGTGACCAGTGGGGTCGCACAGGGCTCTGTCCTGGGCCCAGTGCTGTTCAACATCTTTATTAACGATTTGGATGACAGAATTGGGGGCATACTTATCAAATTTGCAGATGACACTAAACTGGGAGGAGTAGCTAATACCCCAAAGGACAGGATCAAAATTCAAAATGACCTGAATAGACTAGAAAGCTGGGCCAGTGCTAACAAAATGAAATTCAATGCGGAGAAATGTAAGGTTCTGCACCTAGGGCGGAAAAATGAAATGCACAGATATAGGATGGGGGACACCTGGCTGAATGAGACCACATGTGAAAGGGATCTAGGAGTCCAAGTAGACCATAAGCTGAACATGAGTCAACAGTGTGATGCGGCAGCTAAAAAAGCCAATGCAATTTTAGGCTGCATCAATAGAAGTATAGTTTCTAGATCAAGGGAAGTTATAGTGCCACTCTATTCTGCTTTGGTCAGGCCCCACCTGGAATACTGTGTCCAGTTCTGGGCACCACATTTCAAAAAAGATGTGGAGAAACTGGAGCGTGTCCAAAGGAGGGCAACTAAAATGGTGAAGGGTCTGGAAACCATGCCCTATGAGGAACGCCTTAGGGAGCTGGGGATGTTTAGCCTGGAGAAGAGAAGGTTAAGAGGTGATATGATAGCCCTGTTTAAATATTTGAAGGGATGTCATATTGAGGAGGGAGCAAGCTTGTTTTCTGCTGCTGCAGAGACTAGAACGCGGAACAATGGATGCAAACTGCAGGAAAAGAGATTCCACCTCAACATTAGGAGGAACTTCCTGACAGTAAGGGCTGTTCGACAGTGGAACATACTCCCTCGGAGCGTAGTGAAGTCTCCTTCCTTAGGGGTCTTTAAGCAGAGGCTGGATGGCCATCTGTCAGGGATGCTTTGACTTGGAGTTCCTGCATGGCAGGGGGTTGGACTGGATGGCCCTTGTGGTCTCTTCCAACTCTATGATTCTATGATTCTATGAAATGTAAAGCCAATGGTAAGGTACTGCAGAGTCAGAAAGAAGGGATGCAATTCCATGCTGGGACAGGTAAAAGCCTATAGAATCAATAAAGAAAGAATCAGAGGCATAGCTCAATCTTTGCCTGTATTTATTTAAGAATATATATAGATATTGCCATTAAGTATAAACCTTTTCAGAACAACCAGCAATGAAAAGTAAGCAAATATTATCTACAGGTTTAAAAGTAGAGCTTCATACAAAATTGGGTATTTTATAAAGCCCTGGATATTGGAGGGAAAATGTTTGCCTGTCCTGAATAAAAATGTATGATAGCATCAGACAAACCTCTTAAGAATCCTGTTGCATTAGGCTGAAGCTCTCTCTGATCCAGGGTTATAGTCACACAGGCTGCAGCCTCGTTGCAGAAATAATCCAGTTTGACACCACTTTAACTACCATGGTTCATTGCTATGGAATTCTGGGAATTGTATTTTATGAAACATTTAGCCCTGTCTGTCAGAGATCTCTGGTGTTGCAACAAACTACAGTTTAGCAGCTAGAGAGATCTTGTAGCACCTTTGAGATTAACTGAAAGAAAGAAGCTGATAGCAGGAGCTTTTGTAGACTTAAGTCTACTTCCTGAGATGCTTTAGACTTAAGTTGACTTAAATCTATGAAGGCTCACGCTACCAACTTCTTTCTTTCAGTTAGTCTCAAAGGCGCTAAAAAAATCTCTCTACATGCTGATTCCAGAGGCTAGCGCTGCTATAATCTTGAGTACAATTTAGCAAATTATATCTGCATATATATCACTAACAAGATACTGGCTAATATAGGTGAAGTTCATGCTCTTAGTGAAGAACTCCTGTGACTCTTAATAACATTATGTCTAAATATGGGCCAGTTTTTCTTGAAACAATCAGAATGTGTTAATTGTGTTGTCTGTTTTTAAATATGTTGTATATAAAATGTTTTTATAAAGGGAAGAGCTGTACAGTATATCCCAACAAGTTAGTCTGCTGTAGCATACCTTCCAACAATGCACAGATCGCAGGATACATGTGGCCAAATAACATCAGAGTGTGGTCAAGATGGCAAAAACTATTATTGAGGAAGAACACATACCCAGGGGAGGCTATAGTATCGCAGATTACTTTTGCTTGAGTTTACTGGGAAGGGCAAATTTTGTCCCTGCTGAGTCAGTTCAGCACAAACTACTTTTACACTTGAACTTATTTTGCAGAAATTGAAGTAAGCAAAGACAAAGGGGGATAGTGGGAGGTGGAGAGAGAAACTGGGACATTTTAAAATCATTAGAAAAAGTGGGACAAAGGATTAATCATGAATGTCTTTGTCAAATAAGGACAGTTGAAGGGTATGCTATTGATAGCCTAGAGCAGCTAGGGATGGGGTGAAAGTAAAATTGATCTTAATACAGACACATCAAGGGTCTATAAGGCTACTATTCTCTGCCCAAATACTCAGGAATAAATGCCACTAGACTCAAATATTCTTCCGTGCACTCTTAATGTAGCTGAAAAACAAAGCAGGAAGAAAAGTCCTAAAGAGGGAAATATCACACGCTGAGCAACATCTTGTTTCCTTTGGCTACAAGTGAAATCTTCTTTATAGTGTGTAGCAAAACAGTGAAAGAGAAACTCCTTTGGGCTTTGTGGATTCATGAATCAGTGGGAACTGAACCTGTATAACAGAAAGAAGACTCTCGCCCTCTGGGCAAAACCTTTGGCACATTCTCGATGTGGCCCAACTACTCCTGACTGCAATGGAAACATAAAGGAATTGTGCAGGAAGTCAGCTCCAACTTATTATACTGAGTCTCGATTAGATCACTATCAGGTTCACATTTATTTGTGGCCTAGTTCTCACAGCAGCAACACAAGCAGTGTGAAGAAGCAGTTCTGGTCGGTTAGGTAGGGAAGGCTAATGTGCTTAAAATACTCCTGAATGCCAGAGAGAAAAAAGGGACTGAGAAGAGTTGAAACCTAGCCTTCTCCCTGATATGCTAGCTTTTTATGTGTAAGGCTGTGGAGTGTGTGCCTGTTGTTGTTGTTGTTGTGTGCCTTGAAGTTATTTCTGACCTATGGCTACTCTAAGGCCATAATCATGGGGTTTTCTTGACCAAATTTCTTCAGAACTGCTCCCAGGCTGGTGAATTCCTTTCCATGAGAGGCCTGCCTAGCCCTCTCTCTCCTTTCTGTCCACCACCAAGAAAAGACGTTCTTATTTAATCAGATTTTTGGTTTTCAATTTCATGGCAGAAGGCTGAATAAAACAGTGTTCTATATTTTTTATCTTGTATCTTTTCAACTATGTTTTTACCTTAAGTCGAGAGGTGACTTGAATGCACACCCCATACACACACATGCTGTTTTTAATTATGCCCTTTTTAAAAGAATTGCTGTTTATTTGTTTCTTTGATAAAATGGGGTTTTAACTATATTTTTATTTTAAATTATTGTAAGCCGCTTTGGGTCTGGTAGAAAAGCAGGTTATAAACTGAATGAATAAATGAATGAATGTTGTTGTTTGCTTTCAAGTCATTTTTTCTTGGCATGATTTATTCAGAGGAGGTTTGTCATTGTCATCCCCTGAGGCTGAGAGCATGTGGCTTGCTCAAGGTCATTCAGTGGGTTTAATTGCTGAACTGGGAATCAAACCCTGGTCTCCAGTGTTGTAGTCCAACACCCAAACCACTATGCCACACTGTCTTTAAATGAATGAATACATGAATAATAATAATATATTTATTTGTATCCCACCTCTCTCCCTTTTGAGGATCGGGGCAAGTAATGGCAAGAATTAAAAGAGATACAGAAAATAACACAAAAAACAATCCCCCGACTCCCCCACCCCATTGACCCACCCTCCCTTAAAAAAAAATCCATGTAACTACAAAAAAAAGTTAAAAACAGTTTAACAAAAGTGGTGATACCTAGGGGGCTAGATCAAGTGGGCAGTTAATTCTGTTCTAGGCAGAGATCAGTCTGGGAAGGCCCGCCGGAAGATAAAACAAACAAACAAACAGCTTCATTTATATACTGCTTCATACCACCTAAGCAGTGTCTAAGCGGTTTACAACTGTAAGCTACTTGCCCCCCAAAATCTGGGTACTCATTTTAGCAACCTCCGAAGGATGCAAGCCTGAGTCGAGCTTGAGCCCTTTTGCTGGTATTGAACTCGCAACCTTATGGTTTTGAGTGAGTGGCTGCAGTACAGGCATTTAACCACTGCGCCACGAGATAATCATTTTTATCGCCTTTTTAAAAACATCAAGGGATGTAATCTGGTGAGTCTTCTCCAGCAGGTCATTCCAAATTTTTGGTCCTCTGGGAAGTCACCACCAGTCTAGTTTTTCTTGACTGTAGTAAGTTCTTCCCAGAGGACCTGAGTGTCCGGGAAGGATTATATGGGAGGAGACATTCCTTCAAGTAAGCTGGACCCAAGCCATGTAGGACTTTATAGGTAATAACCAATGCCTTGTACTGTGCCCGGAAACTAACAGGCAGCCAATGTAAAGGTTTTAGAATAGGTGTAATCTAGTCAAACCTAGATTTTCTTGGAACCAATCTGGCTGCCATGTTTTGCATTAGTTGAAGCTTCCGAATGTGGCACAAGGGTTGCCCCATGTAGAGCGCATTGCAGAAATCGAGACAAGAGGTTACCAGCACATGTACGACCATTTCTAGGTCCCGCAGCACCAGGTAGGGTCACAGCTGGCGTATCAGCCAAAGCTGATAACAGGTACTCCTGGCTGTCGCATCAATCTGAGTAGACAGTTGATGTGATGAATCCAGAACCCCCAGACTGCGAACACAGTCCTTTAGGGGAAGTGTGATCCCATCGAGGACTGGTGAACTTACCTCCATATCCGGGTTAGGATTGCCTATCACGGGTACCTCAGCTTAGGTCTATTTCCCCTCATCCAGTCCATTACTGACCTCAGGCAGTCATTCAGAGGGGAAATGCCCTCCTTAGTCACTGAAACAGTCCGAGACATAGAGGAATATATTTGGGTGTCATCAGCGTACTGATAACACCCCACCCCATGTCTCCGGACGATCTCACCCAGCGGTTTCATATAAATGTTAAACAGCATGGAGGACAGGATGGCGCCCTGAGGGACACCAGATGTCAGCTCTCTTTTAGAAGAACAGCTGTCCCCCAGCATCGCCATCTGGGATCTGCCTGAGAGATAGGAGTGGAACCATGCAAAGCAGAGCCTCCAATTCCCAACTCTCCAAGGCATTCCAGAGGGATACCGTGGTCTATGGTATTGAAGGCTGCTGAGAGGTTCAAGAGCACCAACAGGGCCACTAATAATAAGCTGTTTGTATTCCTCCTGCCAAAAAAGAGAAAGAAATCTACTTCTGCAAACATTTGGGTTTCCTAAATTCTGCTCATCCCCTTTTGTGGATGGTTACAGCCATTTGGTTCCATAAGGGTTGGCACTCATGTCCAAACATCAGAAATGCCTGCTAACTGGTGGAATTTGCAGGTAAATTCAACATATGATAGAAACCAAACCACATGGTGGACAAGAAATACTGTACTACTGATCAGGTTTGTTTTCTAGACATGGTTTGGAAGGATGCTTTGTCCTCCCTTCCCTCTCCCTCACCCCCTCTTCCAAAATGAGAGAGAAAAGATTGGCAGCAGAATGGCATCTCTTAATCTTTGCATATCAAGAATGCACTGTTTAATTTTCATTGCTTATTCAATGTTCCCTTTGGAAACAAATAGAAACTGGAGATGGCTTGGCAGGATGTTTCTCTATCCGATCCCCCAGCTGTGCTGCATCTGTCTATCAACCTTTCCGGAGGGCAGAGGCAGCTGATGATTTAATATGGATGGAAAGACAGTGGCATTTCCAGGTAATCTTAGCCAATATATTGAGATTGATAGGAGAGTAATTGATATTTAGAAGTGGGGTAAATCCCTCCAGTACTGCAAACATTTTTCCTGGCTGTTAATAATAATAAAAATAAGCTTCCAATAGTTTTACTTGCAGAGTATATATGACCATTTACTGCAGGTTTCAATGGCTGCATCCACACTGCAGAAATAATCCAGTTTGAGACCGCTTAAACTGACTCAGTGCCCAGTTTACTAGCAAGCAGCATTGTATTCTGTTAGCAGTTTATCCCACGAAGGAGATCGTGAGTTTATCCTGTGAATATCCCGGAAAAATCATGTAATTATGCGGAATCATTTCACACAATGTCGCACAAAACCCGCCATTGAAGTGGTCACAAAGAAACATTAACGTGCATCTTTTTACTTCTGGGATTTCAGCGACAACGCATTTCCGATATCGCTTTATTTGCGCGATTGCGTGTGATAACCATTCGTGCAATTACTCGCCATTTCTGATTTATTTGCGGGATGCTTTCAGTGCACTTTAATCTCTCCCTAATGACGAAATTAGTCCCAGTGTGATAAATTCCTTACTTGGTTATTCCATAAATAAAATAATACCTGTACAATTTTTTTTTGCTGGAAACGGAGCTTTCAAGTAACAGGCGCTAGGCGGCAGCAGAGAGCAACTCCCTCCCTTTGCTGAAAAGGAAGCTTTCAAGTAGCAGCCGCTTGGCCCCACTAGGTGGCAGCAGAAAGCTATTGCCTTTATAGGCAGTCCCTCCCTTGCCTTTGCTGCTGGGAGTGGAAACAAGGGAGCCATGGCTGGTGCTACTGTTGCAGCTTCTTGCAGCAGGAGACTTTGGGGTCCCAGGAGGGGCCTTCTTCCCCTTCTCTGGGTCTGCCAAAGGGCTTCTTCCAGCAGCAGTAGAGACCCCAGGGCCCCCGGAGAGCAGCCAGAGGCAGCAGCAGCAGCAGCTGGAGGAGAGGAGCCTAGACTCACCCGCAGGTGGCAAAAGGATGGCATCAGGTGGGGCAGAGAGAGAGAGACCACCTGGCAGCAAGAGAGCAAAGGGGAAGGGAAAGAGGGCTCTCTCCCCACCAGCCTTGGCTCCCATTTTGCCATTTTCCCCCTTCTTCTCATATTTTCCGATTTCCTGCCCATTCCCTGTGCCTAATTGTTGCAGAGCTTAGAAAAGATCCTGTTTGGGCACTGCCAACTTCCAGAATCCCCTACCCAGCATGGCCCCTTTCTGGCCTTTCTCGATTTCCCCTGGCCTTAATGGACTACAGCTCCCAGAATCCCCCAACCTGCATGGCTGCGTTTTCACCTCTCTTGAGTCACTCTGTCCAAGCAGCAGCAGAACCTGGGAAAGTTCCCTTTTTGGACTACAACTCCCAGAATCCCCCAGCCAGCATGGCTGCTTTCTGGCCTTTCTCCATACAGTAGACCTAATTTGCAAAGTCAGTTTTTGGACTACAGCTCCCAGAATCCCCCCAGACAGCACAGCAGCATTCTATTGTCTCTTGATTTACTCTTCTCTAAATAGCAGAGCCTGGGAAAGTTCCTTTTTAGGACTACAACTCCCAGAATCCCCCAGCCAGTGCAGCTGCACTCTGGCCTCCCTTATTTTGTTGTTGTTGGGTGCCTTCAAGTCCTTTCTCACTTATAGCAAGCCTAAGTCAAACCTATCATGGGATTTTCTTGGCAAGATTTGTTCAGAGGAGGTCTGCCATTGCCCACCTCTGAGGCTGAGAGAGTGTGACTTCCTAACTCTACCTAATTAGCAGAGCCTGGGAAAGTTCTCTTTTGGGACTACAACTCCCAGAATTCCCCACCAAGCATGGCTGCTTTCTGGACTCTCTTGATATACAGTACTGCCTTAATTCACAAAGTCCTCTTTTGGGCTGTGACTCTTGTTGAAATTGGAAGCAACCCAAATGCCACCCCTCTCCCATCGCCCTTTGCCTTGTTGTGTGGGAGGCTCTATGTTTCCTAAATATTTCACTCTCTGGGTAGAGCAACCTTGAATATTGTGACATGTACTTTTACCTTTAGCTTGCACGTTTCCTAAAATCCAAGAGGATTCTTCTGCAACGCATGATCATGGATAAAAAGACCAAGAGCAGGTGGATACTTGACTCCTTAAATGCATTTGAACTCCAGCTTCCAGAATCCCTGACCATTGGCCATATTGGCTTAAGCTTCTGGGATCGGGATCCGAAGTCTAACATCGGAGTTTATTGTACAACAGAATTTGGGGGTATAATGCAATGGCAATCCAAACACAATCATGGGATTTCACATAATTGCGTATTAGAGTATCTCACGCAATTTCGGGCAATGGGAAGTCATTCCGAATACAATCATGGGGTTTCACGTAATTGCGTATTAGAGTATCTCATGCAATTTCGTGCAAGGGGGGGTCATTTCCAGGAAATGGGAAGTCATTCTGAATGCATTCCGAATGCAATCAGATTTCACGTAAATTCTCTAAACTAACGAATTCACGTAATTGCAAATTGGCTCCATTCCACAATTGAGAGAAATTCCTCCCATGTGATAAACTCCGTCATTTGGATAGGATCTGTGTTGAGGTCCTTATCTTCAGCAACACATAACTCTATGCACTTCAAGGGTTTCCAGTGACCTAGATCTGCCCTCCAAGGCTGCATGCACACTGGTGAAATAACCCAGTTTGGCACCGCTTTAACTGCCCTGGCTCAAGGCTATGGAATTCTGGGAGTTGGAGTTTGTTGTGGGGTCCACAACAAATTATTATTATTATTAATTCCATAGCCTTGAGCCAGGGCAGTTAAAGCGGTGCCGAATCGGGTGCCGAATCGGGTTATTTCTCCAGTGTGCATGCATCCAAAGTCACTGCAATATGTGGAAGGCTATATATTGTACCATTGTCCTTTTTCAGAACCAAAATGGAATTATGTTCAAGTTATGAAAAAGTTGCTATGTTCTGTGTGTAGGATAATTTAAGTTCCCTAAGGCTTCGGGCTTTTTAAAAGAAACAAAAACAAAAATCTTAAAATGTCAAAGCCAAGCCTGTTAGGGTCTAGCTTTAAAACAGCGAGAGTAGCAGAAATGTGCCTTCGTCCAACTACGCTTCCTTAAGAACTGAGACCGACTCCAAAAACAACGCGAGTAGCTTGAAGTTCAAACAAAAGTTTACTAGTGGCTTTAATCTATATTTACGTAAAGGGCTATATCCCTAATCTAGCTAGTGAATAGTTCAGGTAAAAAGAAAGCTTTATCTCATCATCTTTCCAAAGAAAGTTGAGAGCGGAGGAAGATGGAAAAACAACAGTTCAGTAGAAAATCTTGAGAGAGAATGTCTCTTAGTCCCAAATGAGGGAGTGACCTAAATCACATGTTTGCATGCAGGAAATCCCTATATCTAAGGAGAGTGGAAGAGAATACAAAACAATTCCAACACTGTGCCTATGCTATTATTATTACTACTCTCGCAGACAAATTATGGGGGGGGGGGGATTTTAACAGCGAAACATTAATTTTAGCTATGAAATTTTAACATTTTACCTTCCTCAATATTTAAATTCAGGGCTTTAGATAGCAACTGCTAAACATTTGTATTCAGTATTTTATGAAGTTCAGTTGCATTCTAGCTGTATTTGTGTGTAGCCTTTTTATCTATTTTATATTTGGTCTATGACCACAAAGAAATGAATGAAATGAAAGTGGAATTATACCCCGATTGTGGCCAAGTGTGAATGACATTTACTGATTTGTTTCTTTTATTTATATGCTGCCTTTGTCCCAGAGTGGGACCCAAGGTGAGTCACAGAAGGAAAGTTACACCCCATGTATGTAGAAAAATGTTTCCAAAACACCCCAAGACAGGAGACTGGGTGCTCTAGATTGTGATGCTATCTGGCAAACCCATTGATAGCCAGACAGGTAGATAGTATTGTGGTGTAATGGTTTCACTGTTGGATTATGACTCTGGCAACCAGGGTTCAAATTCACATTTGGCCTTGGAAAGCTACTGGGCTGACCTTGGGCAAGTCACACACTTGCGGCCTCGGGCAAAGACAACACACACATCTTGCCAAGAAAACCCAGTGATGGGTTCACTTTAGGGTTACCATAAGAAGGAAATGACTTGGAAGGCCCACAACAACAGTCACTTTCACCTTTGTATCGGAAATGTGTGTATGAATACCCGTTACCCTGTATCCATAAATCTTTGCCAAAATTCTGACTAGTATAGTCAGATTCCTCAATTTCAAGTCATCTCATGTCTTTCCAGGAACATCGTCTTGAATAACCCCCAGAAAAGAAATGCTTTGTCGCTTTCCATGCTGAGATCTCTCCGTGAGGATATTCTGCATGATATTGAAAACACCAATCTGCGCGTCATCATCATTTCAGGTACATCTTGACCAATATTTGTAGTCTGTCATTGTTGTAATTGTTGTTGCTTTATTCATCTATATTTTCTCGTTCTTTCAAGAAGGAGACTCGAAGTGACTAACAACATACCTAAAAACAATACAGACAAAAGGGCTATTTCTTCAGATTGTAAAATTTCTAGGAAAGTCTGGTGCTATCGACTACTAAAAGTGTAGCTGTAACCCAGTGTTACAGTTATGTATACACTCTTAGGAAGTGCACCTGTTCTCAAATATAAATAAGTAATAATCCAGCTGAAACAATATCATCTGTTATTCTGTCAAAGACAAAACATATAATAATAACTCATAATCAATGACAAGACAAGCCGTACCTCGTATTGGATTTCTATTGTAATTGACATCACTATATGATTGTTTTTGAATGGTGTATTCCAAACCTTCAGGATTTTATTATGCCTTGTGTTGTTATTGATTTTGAATAATTATTATATGTATTTTATTTGATGGAATAAAGAAATAGATTGTTCCACTTGGATTCTTGTTTGTATCTGAGAACAGGTATAGTTTAGAACAGTTAATGCATAATTGTAGCATGGCATAGTGGTGTGAGCATTAGACTATGACCTTTCAGACCAGGGTTCATATCCCAGATCGGCCATGCAACCCACTGGGTGAGTTTGGGCATGTCACACACTCTCAGCCTCAGATGATGGCCATGGCAAACCCCCTCTGAAGAAACCTACCAAGAAACTCCTGTGATCGTTTCATCTTCACCATGTCAGAAATAAGTTGAAGGGACACAACAACAACAAAACGCTGGGTTGCAGTCACACTTTTAGTAGCTGGTAGCATCAGACCTTCCTTTCAGCATTATAAATTAGTTAAGAAATCTGCTGCGCAAGGGTTTTATGCCCCAGTTTACTCCTATTTTTTCAGATCTCAAAGCTCCTTCTATTGCAGCATTCCTTGCCACCACAAAGGAACAGGGGAATTACTGCTATTTTGCCCCTTTCCTCTTCAAGATCCTTCCATGGATCGGGCCTCAAAGTGATCTTTGTATGAACCAGTGGATGTGGTGTTCAAGAGCCGGTGTAGTGTAGTGGTTTGAGCATAGGACTATGACTCTGAAGACTAGGTTTCAATTCCCTGCTTGGCCATGGAAACCTACTGGGTGACCTTGAGCATGTCACACAATCTCAGCCCAAGAAAACCCTGTGATAGGCCTTAGGGTTGCCATGAGTTGGAAAAGACTTGAAAACACACAACAACAATTGTTGTTCAGTGAGTGTACTGTGGTAAGCATGGCCATCCTGTCCATCAAAAGCCTGGAGAAACAAAAGTCCAGGAAAAATCTAGAAACATTTCAGAGAGAAATTTTTTTTTCCTTTATTTTATTTTTCTGAATGATTTTTTCTTCCTGGAAAAATGGATTATGGGATATTTTCTTTTACAATGAGGAAAAAAATATTAAGACAGAGGGTTCATACATTTACACAGCCCATTATTAGTAAAATAATAAAGCAGGTAGATTTTAAAGGAAGAATCATAGAATCACAGAGTTGGAAGAGACCACAAGGGCCATCCAGTCCAACCAAGAAATAGTACTGTATCTTGAAACATACAAATAGACTTTGTACTATATCTTGAAACATACTGTAGCAGTGCCTGGTCTTAGTTTCATTTTCTCAGTTCTTTGTAAAGGAATGAGTGGATTATACCTGCTCCACGCAACTGGGTAAAAGGTGTTCCTTCCAAAATCTTGTTGCTTCATGTACAGTCAGCCCTCCTTATCCATGGATTTTTTTATCCACAGATTCAAGCATCCAAAGCTTGAAAATATTTTTTTTAAAGTATAAATTCCAAATAGCAAACCTTGATTTTCCATTTTATTTAAGGAACATCATTTTGCTATGCCATTATATTTAATGGGATTTGGGCATCCACAGATTTTGGTATCCACAGGGGGTCCTGGAACCAAATCCCAGTGGATAACAAGGACCCACTGCATAACAAAAAATGAAAAGTAAAAAAAAAAATTAAAATATTTTCTGAATAAAGTGTACTTTAAATATATCAATCACGATAATTTTGGGCCAAACCAAGTTATATATGTCATTGTTAGCTGCCAGCAAGTCAACTTTGGCAGAGTTCTGGTGCCACAACAAACTACCATTCCCAGGATTCCATAGCACTGAGCCATGGCAATTAAAGTTGTTTCAAACCAGATTATTTCTGCAGTGCGGATGCAGCTCTAGAGCTATGGTGACCCCAGTCACCCTAATCACAAGAGCCCTGCTCAGGTCTTACAGACTCAGGGCTATGTCTTCCTTGTTTGACTCTATCCAGCTGCCATGTGGACTTCCTTTTTTCCTCCTTCCCTTGACTTTTCCTAGCATTGTTGTCTTTGTCTCATGTAATGGCCAAAGTACGACAGCCTCAGTTTAGTCATCTTGGGCTCTAGGGAGAATTCAGACCTGATTTGTTCTACGACTTATTTATTTCTTTTTTGCAGTCCATAGTGTTCAGTCTGTAAATGGTGTTAATATTGCTTTTGTTTTGTTTTCTGAAAATTTCAAAAAATTTTCTGGAAACAAATACATTCCCCCCCCCCCCCCCCCATTCCTAACATTTTTGGAAATGTTACATCTTTGATTGGTTCTGTAGGCCTCCAGTCATGGATGTTGGCGTTTATGTCTTCCGTATGGAATGTGTAATACTCTGTATGTTTCCCTTTCTTTCTTGTACAAAAATCATCAAAGGTGAAGGGCCTGTTTTCTCCTCTGGACATGACTTAAAGGAACTAACTCACAAGGAAGGTGAGGACCACCACATGGAAGTCTTTAAGACCTGTGCTGAGGTGAGTTCCCCCACCATTCCCTCTGTATGGAAGACATTACCCCGCTGTTTATATATTGTTTGATTATATTCCAAGATATTAACTGATTTTCAGATACTGTGCACCTCTCAAGCTTTCTGCAAGTGTCTTTAGGAAACTGGAATCAAAGGAATAACATGTGGCTAAATGCTTGCAAATTAAAGGAGTGGGGTAGCTGCACCCCAAAATAGCACTGCTGCCCATTCCCTAAACACATCTGAAAATAGAACTACTGTACCAGCTAAGCTCTGTCCCAGAATAGAACTAGAGTCCTAAACCTGACCAGACCTCTAAAATAATATGTTCCATATGGTAAATTGGTTAGGGGCTGTATCTGGGTGGCAGAAGAAATGCTCTGCATGCAGATGGTCCCAAGGTCAATCCCCGGGAGCTCCAGTTAATAGGATTTGGGGTACCTAATCCATGGAATGATCTGCTTGTGATCATCAAGAGCCATATCGCTGATGCTGGGGAACCAATGCCCTGACTCAGTATAAAGCACCTTACACCAGGATGTTGCAAGGTTTAAACGGAAACTTGATCATAGCTATCACCAAATATCCAGAGGGTTGTGATCTAGAAAATTATTCAGGCTTGTTCCTTGTTCCTACAGAGGGCAGGGCGAAAACCAGGGAGTGGAAATGGCAGGAAGGTGGGTTTCAGCTAAATGTTAGGAAAGGCTTCCTGAAATGAATGGGTATTCAGTATTTTGCTTTGGGAGTATTCCTTTGCTGGGAATACTCACCAAAGGCTCAGAGTCCCTTCCAGCTCCGATGTCCTATTATCCTCATTCAAGATCCCTCTGTCATCACCAGTCCTTGGGAAATGGTCTCTGTTCCCTAATTTTCAAATATGCATCTCATCTATTGGTACTACTTTTTTGGTATCAGATCAAGGTTGTTATCTTTATTGTTATTATTTATATCCTGCCTTGCTCCCGGTACAGGGACTCAAGGCGGCTTACAGACCTAAAAAAGTCCAAGTTAAAACACTATAAAACATGCAAAATATGAGTTTAAAAAGAATTAAACAATTCAGACAATTAAAAACATTACATTATTAAAATTTAAAGTTTAAAACTATTATTATTATTATTATTATTATTATTAATGGGGCAGCCTCTGTACCACACTTGGAAGCTACAACTAGTGCAGAATATGGCAGCACGGCTGGTCACTGGGGTTCCCAGGGCCTGCCATATAACACCGGTATTAAAAGATCTCCATTGGCTGCCTATTCGCTTCCGGGCTCAGTACAAAGTGCTGGTTATTATCTATAAAGACCTAAATGGCTTGGGCCCAAAGTACTTGAAGGACCGTCTCTCCTCACATAATCCGCCCCGCACACTTAGATCTACTGGGCAGCTATTACTTAAAGTTCCAGAGGCCAGATTGTCAATCACTAGGAAGAGGACATTTTCTATCGCTGCCCTGAGCCTCTGGAACTCATTGCCCACGGAGCTCCGCCTGGCCGCCTCCCTTATCCAGTTTAAGAAGGGGATAAAAACGTATCTATTTGAGCAGGCCTACCCCTGATTCTCCCCCGCTGCTATTCTTCCCCCATATGACTCGGATCGGAATACCGCTACCCCTTGGACCGAGGTTGTTGGATTGTTTTCTGAATGATTGTTTTTAACTTTTGTATATGTTTTAATTTTTGTATGTGTACACTGCCCTGATCATTGGAAGGGTGGTATATAAATAAAGATTTATTATAGAATCATAGAATCATAGAATCATAGAGTTGGAAGAGACCACTAGGGCCATCCAGTCCAACCCCCTGCTATGCAGGAAATCCAAATCAAAGCACCCCTGACAGATGGCCATCCAGCCTCTGTTTAAAGACCTCCAAGGAAGGAGACTCTATCACCTTCCGAGGAAGTCCGTTCCACTGTCGAACAGCCCTTACTGTCAGGAAGTTCTTCCTAATGTTCAGGTGGAATCTCTTTTCCTGGATCTTGCATCCATTGTTCCGGGTCCTGTTCTCTGGAGCAGCAGAAAACAAGCTTGCTCCCTCCTCAATATGACATCCTTTCAAATATTTAAACAGAGCTATCATATCACCTCTTAACCTTCTTTTCTCCAGGCTAAACATCCCCAGCTCCCTAAGTCGTTCCTCATAGGGCATGGTTTCCAGACCCTTCACCATTTTTGTCGCCCTCCTTTGGACACACTCCAGTTTCTCAATGTCCTTTCTGAATTGTGGCGCCCAGAACTGGACACAATATTCTAGGTGGGGCCTGACCAAAGCAGAATACAGTGGCACTATTACTTCTCTTGATCTAGACACTATACTTCTATTAATGCAGCCCAAAATAGCATTGGCCTTTTTAGCTGCCGCATCACACTGTTGACTCATGTTCAACTTGTGGTCTACTTGGACTCCTAGATCCCTTTCACACGTAGTTTCATTCAGCCAGGTGTCACCCATCCTATATCTGTGCATTTTATTTTTCCGCCCTAAGTGCAATACCTTACATTTCTCTGTATTGAATTTCATTTTGTTAGCTTTGGCCCAGCTTTCTAGTCTATTCAGGTCATTTTGAATCTTGATCCTGTCCTCTGGGGTATTAGCTATTCCCCCTAATTTGGTGTCATCTGCAAATTTGATAAGTATGCTCCCAATTCTGTCATCCAGGTCATTGATAAAGATGTTGAATAGCACTGGGCCGAGGACAGAGCCCTGTGGGACCCCACTGGTCACTTCTCTCCAGGATGAAAAGGAGCCATTGTTGAGCACCCTTTGGGTTCGGCCATTCAACCAATTACAGATCCATTTAACAGTTCCTTTGTCTAGCCCACATTTTACAAGCTTGTTTGCAAGAATGTCATGGGGAACCTTGTCAAAGGCCTTACTGAAATCAAGATATACTATATCCACAGCATTCCCTTCATCTACCAAGTTGGTAATTTTATCAAAGAAAGAGATTAGATTTGTCTGGCATGACTTGTTTCTCTGAAACCCGTGTTGAGTTTTTGTGATTATGGCATTACCATCTAGATGTTCACAGACTCTCTGTTTAATGATCTGCTCCAGAATCTTTCCTAGAACTGATGTCAGACTAACTGGACGATAATTGTTGGGATCCTCTTTTTTCCCCTTTTTGAAGATGGGGACAACGTTTGCCCTTCGCCAGTCTGCTGGGATCTCTCCTGTTCTCCAGGAGTTTTCAAATATGATTGCCAATGGCTCTGATATTACTTTTGCCAGTTCTTTTAATACCCTTGGATGGAGTTCATCTGGTCCCGGAGACTTAAATTCATTTAGATTAACAAGGTGTTCCTCTACTATCTCTTTACTTATTCTGTGCTGAAATTCCCCAATTCTGTTCTCTGCTCCATTATCCTCAGGTTGAGCACCCTTTGCCTTTTCTGAGAAGACTGAGGCAAAGAAGGTGTTGAGTAATTCTGCCTTTTCTCTGTCCCCTGTTAGCATTTTGCCATCTTCTCCACGCAGTGGCCCTACCGTTTCCTTCTTCTTCCTCTTGCTGCGGACATATCCAAAAAAGCCCTTTTTATTGTTCTTAACCTCTCTAGCAAGCCTGAGTTCATTCTGCGCTTTAGCTTTTCTGACTTTACCCCTACACATGCCTGCTATTTCTTTGAATTCCTTTTTCGTGATTTCCCCCTTTTTCCATTTCTTATACATGTTCCGTTTCAAACTTAGCTCGGTTGAAAGTTCCTTAGTCATCCATCCTGGTTTCTTGAGACACCTCCCGTTTTTCTTTCTCACTGGAACTGTTTGAAATTGTGCCTTCAGTATCTCCCTTTTGAGAAAGTCCCATCCGTCCTGAACTCCTTTATCTTTTAGTATTTCTGACCATGGAATCGCCCTCAATACTTCTCTAAGTTTACTGAAATCCGCTCTCCTAAAGTCTAGGATGCGTGTCTGACTCTGCCTGGCTTCTCCTTTCCACTGTATTACAAACTCCAGGAGAACATGGTCACTTCCACCTAATGATCCCACCACTTGCACCCCATTAACCAAGTCCTCCTTGTTGGTTAGGATCAGATCTAAAATAGCTGACCCCCTTGTTGCCTCTTCCACCTTTTGGACCATGAAATTGTCTTCCAGGCAAGTGAGGAATTTGCTAGACCTTGAGGATTTTGCTGAGTTAGACTTCCAGCAAATATCAGGATAGTTGAAGTCGCCTATCACTACTACATCTCTCTTTTCTGACTGTGTGGTCATCTGTTCTAGAAAGATATCATCCAATTCCTCAGTCTGACTTGGGGGTCTGTAGTAGACTCCCACCGTTAACACCCTTGTTGTTTCCCTCCCCTTTAATTCTTATCCAGATGCTCTCCACCTGGCTTCCATGATTGATGTCCAGGATCTCTTCACTGGTGTAAATATCTCTGACATATAGTGCTATTCCTCCTCCTTTCCTGTTTGGCCTATTTCTCTTAATAAGGTTATACCCCTCTATTTCCACATTCCAATCATGAGACTCATCCCACCAGGTTTCAGTGATGCCTATTATATCATATTTGCCTTGTTGTACTAGGAGTTCGAGTTCATCTTGCTTATTTCCCATGCTCTGTGCATTAGTGTAGAGACATCGCAGACCATGGTTCCCTTTTACTTGCTGCCTGTGCAAGTTTTTTTGCCTCCCACTGTTGGGTCCTTGCACTGTTTGCCTTGTTTCCTCTATGTCAGTTTGACTATTTACGCCATCCCTTTTGCGTTCCTTAATATTGTCTCCCTTCCCCTCGGAACTCAGTTTAAAGCTCTCCTGATCAAGTTCTTGAGACTGTTGGCAAAAACATTTCTTCCAACTGGCGTGAGATGCAACCCGTCTGTTGCAAGAAGTCCCTCCTCATGGAACCGCAGCCCATGATCCAAGAATCCAAATCCTTCTCGGCGGCACCATCTGCGAAGCCAGTTGTTCACCTCTGCTATTTTCCTCTCCCTTCCTGGACCATGCCCTTCAACTGGCAGAAGAGACGAGATGACAACCTGTACATCCATTCCTTTCAGCTTCCTACCAAGCGCCTCGTAATCCCTTTTGATGTTCTGAATGCTGTGTCTTGCAGTATCATTAGTTCCCACGTGGACCAAAAGGAAGGGGTATTGGTCAGTAGGCTTGACCAGTCTTGTCAGCCTCTCTGTCACATCCCGGATCTTTGCACCTGGAAGACAGCACACCTCTCGAGACATCTT
Organism: Urosaurus nigricauda; assembly: GCA_034509955.1. NCBI lineage: Eukaryota > Metazoa > Chordata > Lepidosauria > Squamata > Phrynosomatidae > Urosaurus > Urosaurus nigricauda. The sequence goes on from JAOEGL010000005.1 coordinate 11,126,368, forward strand.
GTCAGGCCTACAAATCACTGCTTCTGTACCCCTCAGCAAGGAGTCCCCCACTACGACCACACGCCTCCTCCGAGGCTTAGCAGCGACTGTTCCCTCGGGTGGGACTCTCAGGCTCCCTTGCTCTGTCCCTGAAGTCTGTCCATGCTGCTCTTCTTCATCCTCCTTGATAAGGGAAAGAGCTTCGAATCGATTCTCTAGCTGCAAGCTCCCCGAACAATTCCTTCTTGGTTTACTACTCTTTGTGACATTCCTCCAGCTGTCTGCCTCCTCTGTTTGGCAAGTGACCTCTTCCACCCTAGCATCTTCCTCTGCATGGTACTCATCCAAGATGGTTAGTTCTATTGTGTCCAGGAAATCCTCTTGTTCCCTAATCTGCTGAAGTGTAGCTACTCTGGACTCCAGCTGCTGCACTTTCTCCTCCAAGAGTGCTACCAACTTGCACTTGGTGCATGTGAAGTTCTCCACTACTGTAGGCAAGAAGAGAAACATCCCACAAGAGTTGCAGGTGACTGTGGCAGATCCCTCGTTGTCCATACTGCAAAGTCTTTAGTAATAAATATAACAGTCAATCTACTGGGAATACTTCTTTAGGGGTAAGTACTGGCTGCTATCTTACACTTAAAGGGAAGGTTCTGTTTCAATATCTGATTCTAACCTAATGCCACTTGAGCAGAGTTGTTCAGTTAAAGAAAACTAAAATTCTGGAAGGTGGTATATAAAGCTAGTCTGCTAGCTCCGCCCCCTTGTGACTCACAGATGTGACTCACAGATGTTATTATTATCATTATTATTATTATTATTATTATTATTAATCATTATTGTTCTGTGCTTTCAAATGATTTCTGACTTATGGCTAACCTATCACAGGGTTTTCTTGACAAGATTTCTTCAGAGGAGGTTTGCCATTGCCTTCCCCTGAGGCTGAGAGAGTGTGACTTGCCCAAGATCACCCTGTTGGCTTCCATGGCCAAGCTGGGAATTGAATCCCGGTCTCCAGAGTCGTAGTCCAACTCACAAACCACTATGCAACACTGGCTTTCATAAGGTTTTATTACCCTAGACTTTTGGTTGGTTTTAGATTTACTCTGATGGTTTTATGTTAATATAAGAGACATTTTCCTGGTTTTTCTTTTCATTCTAAATGAGGCTTTGTTTCTGGATTGTGGCAAATTGCTTTGCAAGGCTTTCTGCATCAGATGAATGGCCTATCAGTTAACCAACCCTACATTTAGACAGCATGAAATATAGTCACCCCAGATGTCAGATGTTGGTGCCAAAGTATTAAGAGCCAGCATGCTTTAGAGGTTTGAGTATTGGATTATGACTCTGGAGACCAGGGTCTGAATCTCAGCTTGGCCATAGAAACCCACTGTCAACCTTGGGCAAGTCACAGTCTCTCCTCCTCAGAGGATAGCAATGGCAGACCCCATCTGAAGAAACTTGCCAAGAAAACCCCATGATAGGGTCGGCTTAGGGTAGCCATAAGTCGGAGATGATCTGAAGGCATACAGCAACAAAGCAAAGTATTGGAGAAGGGTGTTGCGCAGCCTGCTCCATGTGTTTCCTAAGGAAGCCTGCTGCCCTCAACAGTGTTGATAAAAGATTCAAGTGCAAGTCCAGTCAGCATGGAATGTATGTGGAATAAGGGAAAGTGGCTATCATCTACCTGGAGGAGAACTGTGATGAGTAAGAACAATAGTTGGTAGTTGTGCCTGGAAGCAGAGCCTGGACTATGCCACGAAGGCCCTGAAGAGTAAATATCAAAGCCATTGCACCCTTCAGAATGACAGAGACTAAACAGGCAGGAACAGAAAAGCTGAAACACTGTGGTGTGCTTTAAAGAAAGATACACTGAGATAAATTAGTACAGGTTGAGTCTTCCTAATCTGAATTTCTGACATCTAAAATATTCTAAAAACCAAAACTTTTTTGTGGGTGGCTGAGATAGTGACACTTTTGTTTTCTGATGATTCAGTGTGCACAAACTTTGTTTTGTACACAAAATTATTAAAAATATTGTTGTAAAATTACTTTCAAGCTATGTGTATAAGGTATATGTGAATCATAAATTAATTTTGTGTTTTGACTTGGATCTCATCTCAAAGATATAACATTATGTACATATATCCAAATATAGGTATTCCAAAATCCAAACAGTTCTGAAATCCCAAACACCTCTGGCCTCAAGCATTTTGGTTAAAGGAGACTCAACTTGTACAGCTAAGACACTCTCTTTTCCATAAGTGAACATCTCTGCTGGTGACATTGTTTGACATTTGCTGTCTTCTTGTTTTCTGCATGGCCCTGGGGTGGCTTGATTTCTCTATTTCTTTCTCTCTTGAGCCATAGGTACAGTCTCATGGACACTCACATTAATGAAACAGGACAGTTTTCATCTTTTTCTTCAACTCTGGCAGAAAAACATCCTGGCTCAACCTTGGTGTCAGTGTTTGAAACCAATGAAACATCCATCACGGTGGATATGAGAAAGATGCTATAGCACACTTCTGTTTTTACCAGCATATAAGTGATGCTTTCTTTGTTTTTTAAAATTTCTTTCTTTTTTCCAAATACTTTCTTATAGATCATGACTTTGCTTCCAAAGCTACCTGTGCCAGTGATTGCTAAAGTAAATGGACTTGCCACCGCAGCTGGTTGCCAGCTTGTGGCCAGCTGTGATATTGCTGTGGCCAGTGAGAAATCGAAGTTTGCCACCCCTGGCGTGAATGTTGGGTTGTTCTGCTCGACTCCTGCAGTGGCTGTGGGGAGGTCGCTTCCTAGAAAGGTAAGCCCACAGCAGAAGGAGGATGGCACCCCACACCTTGTTCAGAAGCTGCCTTCCCCTTTAACACCAATGCTTTGATAACAAGATCAGTGTGTGTGCCTCATGTTGTTTACAGAAGAAACCCACATAGAACATTGTTGTTGTTATTGGCTGGCATTAAGTATTGCAGTTATGGATTCATAACGTAGAGTTACAGATCCATAACTACTTTGTATTCAGTAAGACTGTGTAGTTTTACTATGTGCATGTGTTGTGTACCTTCAAGTAATTCCCAAGATTTGTTTAGAGGAAGCTTGCCACTGTCTTTCCCTGAAACTGAAAGCATGTGACTTTGCCAAGATTAGCCAGTGGGTTTCACGACTGAGCTGGGAATCAAATCCTGTTCTCCATAGTTGTAGTCCAACACTCAAGCCACTACGCCATGCTGGGTGTCTAGTTCATTGCAAGTCTATGTATTGTCCTCCTAGTCCACCTTAAGAACCAGCAGCCAGATCAGGTGGAGGAAGTCCATTCGCCATTCAGTTGGGGATCAAAAAGATTGATGTTTCCACTCTCACTAGTGAGCAAGACTGTGACAATAGAAAGCACGTCCCCTGTCACAGGTCCAATTTGCAGTTTCATTTGCTGGGATGAGTAGAGCAGAAACATCCTCTTCTTTGCACACTAATTATCAGCTGAACAAACTAACTTTGCTTGATCTGGCTCCTGGCTCTTAAAGTGGGCTGTGGAATTGGGCCAGGAGATGTTACTTAGTTACACATGCATAACTAAGTAAGGTGTTCTAATGTATGTGAACTGAAGCAATAGCAGCTATTGGGTTCTTTATATTGTCAGTGGGGCACTGAATCGACCCCAAATTTTTCTCTGAATTTAGTAGTTTGAGTATTGGACTACAACTCTGGAGATCAGGGTTCAACTTCCAGCTTGGCCATGAAACTTATTGGATGACTTCGGGCAATCCACATGCTCTCAGTCTCAGGGAAATGCAATGGCAAACTTCTTCTGAATGAAGCCCCATGAAAAGTTTACCTTAGGGTTGCTATAAATTGGAAATGACTTGAACAACAACAATAATAGCAACAACATGTCTAGCAACCCTGTCCCCTAGATAGGACCACTTTTGCATCATTCCTTTTAAATTCATACTGAAACCCAGAGTGGAACCCAGAATTCACACCAACGTACTGATTGGCTTGAAGTGGGTCAGCTTCACATAATCCTTTTTTTTCCAGGTTGCGCTAGAGATGCTGTTGACGGGAGAACCCATGACTGCCCAGGCTGCACTTCTATATGGGCTCATCAGCCGAGTGGTACCAGAGGACAAATTGGAAGATGAGACCTTGAGAATTGCACACAAAATCTGTGAGAGCAGTCGCACTGTCTTGGCCCTGGGGAAAGCCACCTTTTATAAACAGATTGAGCAGGACATTAGCACAGCCTACAGAATGACCTCTCAGGTCATGGTGGACAATCTTGCCATGAAGGATGGTCGGGAAGGGATTGAGGCCTTCATCTCTAAACGCAAGCCTAGCTGGTCACATTCCTGAAGCCGAGCTTCCCATCCTCTACCTTTATAAGCCATACCAAATCACGATCTTGATGGATTCTCTGTTTGAAAATACAGGGACTCGGGACTTACTTTGGCATAATTCCTCTTTCATACAATAGGTGCTTAGTGCTGCTTTTTGCCTTCACAAAATATAGGTCTGCCAGAGTGAAAACTGGAGAGAGCTCCTGTCCCCTGAATGGTTTTGTAGTCAATATTTAATTCAACACATGTATATGTTGCACAGGGAAAAATCTGCAAGGAGCAGGAGAAGGAGGGATCAGGGCCTCTATGTCTTGCGTGTGCCTCCCTTGAGCAACTCTCAAGCAGTTTGAGACCCACTTATATCCCACTTTAACTGCCATGGCAATGTCCCATGGAATCCTGGGATTTTTATTTTAGGTAGGGGTGTTACAGTTCTCAGTTGGAGAGATCTGGTGCTTCTCCAAACTACAACTCGCAGTATTCCACAGGATGTTCCCATGATGGCTAAAGTAGAATATCGTGCTATAATTGTGTGGTATGAAGGGGTCCTCAAAGTCAATAAGTGGAAAAACCCAAAGAGTTGTATTGCAAGAACACATGTTTCTTCATACTAATCTTAAGAGCCCTAGGAGCAGAGGAGGTGGTGTGTCAAAGGGTCACATTACTGGGTGCCCATAGCAAGAAGGAATATTGCCAGACTGGGGAACTATTGGCTTGTCCTGCATTGTTGGAGGATCTCAACCGCATCAGATCAAGTTAGCATGGCCAATGGTTGGGATATTAGCAGCTATAGTCCAGCATCATTCTCCAACCCTGGTACAGAAGATGAGATGGAGCTCTATATCGCCAGCACTTCCAAGTCATCAATGATCTTCTCCAGTTAGGCTACTAACCTCTCACCACACATCTCAGCCTTCTTGAGTTTGTCAGTCAAGATCTTAATCTCTTTGACTTCCTCATATTTGTCCTCTTTTTGAGATTACTCCTTGGGCCTGGCCTTCAGCATCTCATTTTCCTCTTCTAATTTGTGTATAGTACTGGACTTTTCTTTAGCCTAAGCAAGGAACTGTAGGTCTTGCTTCATCACATGGATCTGCTCATGTAGATCCTGGAAGCGGGATTCATTCAAATGTTGTGTCTGTGCCAATTTTTTTTTTCTGGTCATATTCTCAACAACCTCTCTATATCTCACATCTGTACTTTCTGACATCTTCTTAGCTTCTTCGAAGTAGATTTCATGCAACTTCAGTCTCCCTTCATTTTGAAGGCTTCTATTGCCAGTAATTGCCATTTCTCTTGTATTTTTTCTTGCCATTTGTTCAGCTTGCTCCACCTTTTGTAAAACTGAACTACTCTTTTCTTCCACATGGACAAAACTGTCCTCCATTACTTTCATGTGGCACGTCAGAGATGTTATTTCTATCAGAGCCTTGGACATTGTAGGAAAGCTGGATCCCTGTTTTTCTTTGCTTTTAGGTTTCAGTGCCCCTTCAGAAGTGCCCTTTTGCACTCTGCCCCATGAGCCCGAGGCAACATGGGATGGAGCTGAATTGCTATGACTACAAGACTAGCCAAAGAATAGAAGTCCTCTTCAGTTTTCAATCTAACAACCTGACATGAAATATTCAGGAAAGCATCGCCAATTGTTGTTGTTGTTGTTGTGTGCCTTCAAGTCACTTCCAACTTCTGGTGACCCTTGGCAAGTTTCTTCAGAGGCACTTTGCCATTTCCATCCTCTGAGGCTGAGAGAGTGTGACTTGCCCTAAGTCACCCAGCAGGTTTCCATGGCCAAGCCGGGCCAAGATTCGAACCCCGGTCTCCCTGTGTCCTAGTCCAATGTTCAGACCATTACAGCGTGCTCAGTGCTGTGCATATTGCCTATTAGGATATTTGATTATATATTAATTGCTGATTAAATATAAATGTGTAAAGAATGGCCTTTATAACAAGCCATACTGTTTCTCTGTCTTGACTGACTGCAGCTTCCCTCCCACCCCTTAAATTTAAAATTAATATAAAATAAGAAATGATCAAACAAAATGAAAGAAGGTGGCCTTTACATGATGCTTATGGGCATAATTTTGTGCCCTTAAAATGTTTTTCTTCCATTTCTTGAAAGGTTAAAAATATGAATACAGTACAGTGGTCCCCCAGGATCCGAATCCCCTGGGGAACGAAATCCCCGGGATCCGAAACAGCCGGGGCCGAAAAAACAGCCCCGGTATGCGAAAAAATCCCCGGGTTGCGAAAAAAAAGCAACCCGGGCCCTTTAAAACAGTGCGCTCCGGCGCGCTGTGCACCAAAAAAAGCGGTCCCCCGGGTTGCGAAAACTTCCGGGTTACGAAAGTAATCCCGGAACGGATTACTTTCGCAACCCGGGGGACCACTGTATTATCTGTTGGCAGTTTGGAGATTTTCCATAAATTGAGTTTAATCTTCCTCCCAACCTGGATTAAAGATCAGACTGAGATCACTACATAGTTCCTTAATTTCTGGGTAAAATGAAATCATGATGCATTATGTAAAAATCACATCTTTTTTGTTTGACTTCAGCTAATTAAAGTTGATGTATCCATTTTTCTCCCATGGCTGTTGTTAAAGCCCCATATATCATTTCATTGTTAAAAGGTTTGCAGTTTTCCACCTTTTAGCTATTTAGTCTGGGAGCTGCCATCAGCATGAACATCATTCATTCTTTTAATGCCATTCTTGCATTTTGTCCCTCCCAAATGTTTCATAGTGCCTATGTTGATATGACATGTATATGGCATGTATATTTTGATGCCCTTTTATGTATTCCTACAGATGTACCTGTGGAAGTGGTGGAACATAAAAAAAAGGTATCCACACAAGATTTCAAACTACAGGGAGGCTTATTTAGGGAGATAGAGTCCTTCTGTAGGGCTTCTTCGGTCAAAATCAGCACTTTGAATTGTGCCCAGAAATGGAGCCAGTGGAGCTGTTGCAACAGGGAAATGTGCATCCTTCTGAACCAGCTGAAGTTTTAAAACACTTCCAAGGCAGTCCCAGGTAGTGTAAAGGAACATTGCATGGTAGATCTCAGTCAATAAAACAGTGACAAATGAGCCAAAGGCTTTGCATTTTCAGTAAGAAACTTATCCAGCAATATCCGCAGAAGGGCAAGGCTCTGAAAATTCTTTGCAAAGGGATTTTTGTAAAGTGAAGCACTTACAAGGTAGTGAGCCATCTCTTGCTTTGATGTTTACTGACTTCTGGATGAGCTACCGGGTAACATTTACTAGCAGTTGTTTCTCCTAAGGTGTAGTCTTTATGACCAATCAAATGCACCAAATTTTCCCAGCAATTCAGCCAAAGATACCAATCCCCTCCACAAGGTTATTTCTGTAGCTGACCTTTCCGTAAGCCTATGTTTCAGCTAAAGGGGAAAACTCACTGTCATTTCAGAAAGACATAAAGAAGGCATATAGTGAACAGGCTGCTGTTACACTGCAAAATTAATGCAGTTAGACATTGCTTTAACTTCCATGGCTCCATCCTATGGAAGTCACTCTGTTATCCACAGCCCTACTCAGGTCTTGCAAACTCAGGGCTATGGCTTCCTTGACTGAATCTATCAATCTGCAGTGTGGTCTTCCTCTTCTCCTACTGCCTCCCTCCTTGCCAAGTATAGCAGCCTCAGTTTAGTTACCTTGGCTTCCAGTGAGTGCAACGGCCTGATTTTCTCTTGGACATATTTATTTGTCTTTTGAGGAGTCCATGGTATCCACTAAACTACTCTTTAGGGCCACGTCTCAAATGAGTTGATTCTTTTCCTATCAGCCTTCTTCACTGTCCAGCTTTCACAACCATACATAGCAGACTATTCTGCATCTAACCACGAGAGGGCAATACATATCCATATTTTTTCATGTCATATACAGGCTGGGTGTCAGACCTCAACCTTTCAATAACAACTTATTTTTACCAGAGCCACAGGATTGACCAAAGTATGGTGCATAATGGTAGCTGGGAGATCATACACCTAGAATGCAAGAACGAAATGGAAAGTAGGAACTCAAAACACTTACAATTAAGGAACAGAATTGAATCCGTAGAACTTTCACACATTAAATAAACACTCTTTGATTTACTTTGTTTGTTGTTGTTGTTAACCATTTGTTGTTGTTGTTAACCATGACATCCTGTGGTTGAGACATCTCCAAGACTTCCTGGCCAACATTATTCTGCTTCATTCCTGTAATTTCATATCAGTGAGCTCCTTAATAGAGTCTATCCATTTGATGTTAATATCCACATTTAGGAATTCTGCATCCAGGGTGGGGTCAAGTATATTAATGTTGCTCTTGATAAACAGCTGGAAATTAGGATCTTTGCTGATCCACTCACCAGAGACCTAATCTAGATCCTGACTACCTGCCCATCCCCTGTTATGCAGCTTCATCAGCTTTTGAGTCCACAAAGTAATGAAAATATATTTTAATGTGATTGTTGAATGTAGAAAAAAAGGACTATTACTTTTAGAATGTGGCTGCAGGTAGATTCCTGACTGGGACTGGTTATAGGGAAGAGATAATGCAACAGCATTACTGGCTACTAGTTGTGCACTGACCATCGTTGTGTGGAGTAGTTAGGATTAGACACAAGTCTCTTTTGCCAGATAATCTCAGAGATATGCCGACAGAGCAATCTGCTAGCAGATTGGTTCTACTGGCTAAGATTTGCCAGAAGAAGAACCCAAAAAGGGAGCTGAAAGGAAGGGGTCAGGTTATGGCAGATTCCAATTTATTCACACCCAGGGACTCAGTTACAAGTCTGGCACTAAGGCCAGAATCAGAGTAATCCTAAATGATTTCCACCATTCCTCAGATGAGGAATACATTCAATACAGCTATATTGGCTCAGCTGGTGTTTAGCCATCTTTTCCAGTAGGGATAACATGCTTTGGTATTGGCTTTGATTCTGTGACTACTCTCGGGAAGTCTCATGGATGCCCATGTCATACATGTTATGCATTTAACTGAAATGTCCTTGTTGACTTACACTGGCTTGACTCTGGAGGGAGGGGGGTTACTGCAGTGTAATTTCTCAAGCATTGGATCAGGAGGTATCCAGCGCCTGCATTTCTCCTGACTGGATAGTAGCAAGTGGTTGGCACCTCTGCCTGGTCACTAATTGCTAAAGTCTTGTGATCTGCTGTTGTCTGGCTGCTAATGCACAAGCAAGGAAAAAAGGAAGATCCTTCATCCTCTGAATCTCCAGTGTATGTAGGAGGGTGTATATAGGATCCCAGCCTGAGTTTCTCAAGTCAATAATTTTTTCCCCAGTGGCACACTAACATGGCTACCTCTCCAAAAATTGCTACCTCAGGCTTGTCCCATTAAACATAGATGAGGCACCTGAGAATACAAACCTCTTATTTAACTCTTGTAGTGATAGAATAATAAAGTTGAAAAGGATCACAAGAGCCATTAAGTCAATCCTCTGCCATTCAGAGAAACACAACTAAAGCATTTCCAAAAAGGTTGCTATCCAATCCTGTATAAAACATATCCAAAGGGGAACCATCCTCCAAGGATGTCTGTTCCACCATTGAACTACTCTTACCATCAGGAAGGTCTTCTAAGTTTTAGGTGAAATCTTTTATCATTTGAATCCATGCATTCATGAACTAGTCTCTGGAGCAACATAAAACAATCTCAGTCCTACATGACAACTCTTCAAACATTTAAAGCCCCTTCAATCTACTCTTCTCCAAGCTAAATATACTTATCTCCTTAAACCATTTCTCATAAGGCTAGGTTACCAGACCCCTTGCCATCTTGGTCATCCTTTGGATATGTATTCATAGAAACAATTCTTCAATTGAAATTGCTTCCTTACGGAACAGCAGGTAAAGTATCCCTAAAGATCTTATTGAGAAGCCAAAATGCACTTAGCTCATACTCTTTCCCTTCCCATCCTGTCATTAGATCAAGAAAGAACAATGCTTTGTTTGTAATTCACATTTTCTGCAGAGTCACCCTCAGGTCTGCTGGGCTGGTGGAAAATTTGCTAACAACCTGTATTTGCAATCATCTGGTTTTTGCAGATATAAAACAATATGCACCTCGATATCTCCAAATCTAAGCCGGAACTTCTTTCCTTATGTACCATAAACAAACACTAACCAGGTCTTTTGATTGGCTTTTGAACCGTTAATACTGGATTAAAGATGCATAAGAACGTTGGTTGTCCAACGGATGTTTTAAATGGAGTATGTACACCTCCCCTACAGGGCTGCTAACACAAGGCTGTGGCAGGGAGATTCTAGAACAAGATGGCATTTCAGGGGAGGGCATGAACTGAATTGCCTGGGCCTGAATGCAACGGTGGTAACAACTGATCGATTGATATTTTATTTCAGTCACAGGCCTGCCAAAAAACAAATTACAAAGTATGACTTCATAAATTGAAATCAAAAGGAAGAGAAATAAAGATACAACTGTATTAACTGTATGTACTTTAATGTGCTACTGTATATTTGTTGTTAACCACTCCTGAGTCAATCCCAACTCATAGCGACCCTATAGATGAAACATGTCCAAGACTCCCTGTCTTCCACTGCTTTGCTCATTTCCTGTAAATTCAGGCCCATGGTCTCCTTAATAAAGTCCATCCACCTAGCATGCGGTCCTCCTCTCTTTCTATATCCCTCCACCTTTCCTAGCGTTATTGACTTTCCAGTGTTGGACTACAACTCTGGAATGACTTTGGTGGGTGACTGAATGACTTTGGACAAGTGATACTCTCTCTGTCTCAGATCTTGCCAAGAAAACCCTATGATAGGTTCACATTAGGGTCACCATAAGTTGGAAACAACTTGAAGGCACACAACACACAAGGCAAACCTATCACAGAGTTTTCTTGGCAAGATTTCTTAAGAAGGAGAAGAATTTGTTACTGCCTCTTTCTTACTGCCTTTGCCTTCCTCTGAGGCTGAGAGTGTGTCACTTGCCCTAAGTCACCCAGTTGGCTTCCATGACTGAGCGGGGATTTCAACCTGGTCTGCACAGTCATAGTCCAAGGCTCAAACCACTACACCATGCCAGTTCTAACCATAGTTTACTCAAAGTATATCTTTTATGCAGTTCTGAAAAATGCATGCATGTTCTGTATGTCAATAAAAAAAAACCTGCTTCAAAACCAAAGCCAAATCCTATGGGTAGCGTAACACCTTGGTAAGTACTTTTAAAAGATGTTGTGGCAGGAAGTATCCAACCCCTCTTTGAGCAATGTCTTTCCTTCATGATGCTCCCAGTTACTGTTTGGCCATAGAGGAGCATCTGAGAAAGGAAAAGAAGCTGTTACAACCCCTTGCACACCCAGCGCTTGTGTAGTTTTATGCTCCACCAGCAGCCTTATTGGGTTTCAGCCTAGGAATGCTGCAGTTCACCAAAGTGATTCCTGAGGTTATAAAAGAAAACATAGGTATCCCATTTCCCTAAGCCTTGCATTATGTTGTACTCAAGTACCCTAAGATGCCAAGCTTTGAAAGAATCAAACCTTTGGAAAATAAAGGTGCGGTTTGCCATTGTTCAAGCTTAGTCAAGCTCTTGCCACGGTAATGTTTGTTTTGGTGCAGAAAAAGAAACTGATAACTAAAGATAGCACATTAAAAAAAACTATAATTTGAAAGTTCTGTTCAAACAAATTGCAGGCATGGGGTGCCACATGGCCCTGTGATAAATGGGGTTTTTTCAATTGGAAAAAAACACACACCTGGACATTTGTTATTGTTTCCTTGAAATATGAATTCAGCTTTTTCAAAATACTGAGATACTGCATCAGCAGATTTAGCTGCAATAATTGATATGGGACTTCTGAGCCTCCAAATGTTAACTCAGATCAACCCTGATCTCCTTGACCAATGGCCAGGAATGATGGAAGCTGGGGTTCAAAGAAACGTATGGAGAACCACAGGTTAGAAGTACTAGATCCCCGCTCTGAGTGTATGTACAGAGGAGCGGGCTATAAATAAACTATTATTATCATTATTATTATTATTATTGGTCTGATCTCATTTATACATCATATGTGCTCTCCCACCAAGCTATGTATCTCAAAAAGAAGAAGCACATGGGTGCCCAAATAACTAGATCTCCTCCTGTTTCTCATCTCTAGTACCTTTTGTGACCATAAATCCCCTTCATCTCTTACCTAACCACTCCATCTCTTTCCTGTCTCCCAGAGGAAGGAACTTTATTTATTTATTTATTGTACTGTGGGCACAAAAAAAATCTATTTTTCCCACACTTCAAATCAGAACACATGGCAATGTCTTCCTTGATACAGAAAGAATACAATGCAACTTCATAATCATTTATTTATTTATTAAAATCTTTATATCTCATCTTACACAGTCAGCCTTTCATATCCACAGGGGTTCCTTTTTGGACCCCCCCCCCCCGGCTGTGGATAACAAAAAATGCAGAACCTCAAGTCCCATTGTTCCCAATGGTGGCACCCCATGCTCATGACCATGATAGCAAGGGTTCATGCACACACCGCCATCAGGTTGAATGCTCAAATCCGCAAATTGCAAGCCTACAGATGGCAAGAGCCGGCTGTATCTGAGAATCTCTGAGTGGTGTACAATTAAATCAGTTTAGAACAGCTTAAAAGAAAAATAATAGCTTTAAAAGGCTAAAAACATATTAAACCATTTAATCCTTAAATTTAAAACCAGGTAAAACAGTTTAAAATAATTTAAAACTATTGGGTGTGTATTTGCCTTCAAGTCACCTAGTCACCTCAATTCAAGAAGGATGTTGACAAGATGGCAAGCACCCAGAGGAGGGCATCCAAAATGGCAAATAGTCTGGAAATGACTTAGGGAGCTGTGTATGTTTAGCCTGGAGAAGAGAGGGTTAAGGGGTGACATGACAGTCTGTTTAAGTATTCGAAGGGATGTCATATTGAGGATTGAAGCTGGTTTGCTGCAGCTCCAAAGAATAAGACAAAGAGCAATGGATTCAGACTACAGGAAAAGAGATTCCAGCTAAACATTAGGAAGAACTTCTTGAGAATGAGAGCTGTTCAAAAGTGGAACATACTCCCTTTGAGAGTGATGGAGTCTCCTTCTTTGGAAGTTTTTAAACAGAGGCTGGATGGCCATCTGTTCGGGATGCTTTGATTGAGATTTCCTGTATTGCAGGGGGTTGGACTGGATGAACCCTGTGGTCTCTTCCAACTCTATGGGGCTTTTTAGACCACCTCCACCTGCCCCAAGAAGCAGCGAGAGGAGGCCAAGGCTGCCGCACGGGCAGCCTCCGCAGCCTCATCCCGCCGCTTCTGGAGGCCACAGAGACGTGGCAAACTGCCAGTTCCCCGCAGCCTCAAAGCGGGGTGCAGCGGGTGCCCTGGGTGCCCGCTGTACCCTGTTTCCCTCGGTGGTGAGGGAGAAACATTTCTCCCTGGGTCATTGCTGCAGCCGTTTAAAGGCTGCGGCAAACACCCACCGCAAAAAAAAAAAGCTCCGTTTGGACCCCTCCCGTGGTGCAAAAGCATCACAACATGTGCAGCGTTTCTAAACGCTGCGCACGTGATAACGCTTTTGTAGTGCGTCCGTATGGACGCCACCATTTTAAAACGGCAGTGTCCATATGCTTTAGGGCTTGGGAGGGTGTAGAAGCTACGCCTTCCCGAACCCTAAAGACAGGCTTTTTAGCCCTTATCACGCCACAAGCTGCCCGTCTAGAACGGGCCAATGAGTCTATGCTGCTGATAATTATGTAGCCAAAATGGCACCATTCATGCACAAGAGAAAGCCATTGTTAGGGAAGACACTAAGGTCTGGAAGACAGATGGGGGGGGGGGGGTTTAAGTCCAAAAATTGTTCCATGCCATATGGGGCATGGAATCCTGATGGACTATGTTGCTGTTGTTATTGTTATGTTTATTTTATAGAGCACCGTAGGCTTTACACAGCACTTTACCTTGTGGGGGCAAGAAAGTAAGGAGGAGAATGGAAAGAAATGGTTGGAATCCCAAAGAGGACAGCTGTCCAATACTATGGCTGCATTCACACTGGAGAACTGAACCGGTTTAAGTGCCATGGCTCAATGCTGTGAAATTCTGGGAATTGTAGTTTGTTGTGGGGCCCACAATGGAGCTCTGCTCTGGGCCCACAACAAACTACAATTCTCAGAATTTCACAGCATTGAGCCATGGCACTTATACCGGTTTAGTTCTCCAGTGTGAATGCAGCCTACAACAGTTTGTTGCAGGTCCAACTTGTTCTTCTCCTGTATGGAGTAAGTCATTAAAATGTTTGAGTAGGAAATAACCTGTTAGAGAGCCTCCTGCATGGCCTTTGGGCTCTTTAGCAAGGATGATTAACATGAGCGGCACTCCCAACCCATCCCGATAAGGCGCTAAGAAGCAAAGAGAAAGGCACCAAGCTCTGTTTCCAGCACATTCCTTTCCTCTAAAAAGCTGTCTCTGCAGACCAAAGAAACCCCTGTGTTTCTTGACCCACCCATGTTTGTACTGAACAAGAACCGTGCCTGCCCTTAGCCTGAGAACAAGCAATGCTTAGAAAGGGCAGCTTAGAGAGCATTAAGCAGCTGTGTGACTGGCCACTAGTGCTACTCCTGACACTGTCGCCACTTACACAAAGTGAATACTCCATTAAACAATTAAGCAACCAAAAATCCACAAAGACGGCAGTTTCCATGTTGTAATCTGTAGTTATATTCCAAAGTATGAGGGAGGGAGACCAAGAGAAGGGTGGAAAGGATTGCTACTAATCCACTTCCAGGCAGAGGTAAACCCATCATCAGTCTCTCACAACTATTGTAGGCATTTGTAGGATATTGAGAGGTTTTTGTTTTTTGTTTTTTCCTATTTGACCTCTATGGAAAATAACACACTTAGATACAAATACTATTGTATCCTTGAATCAGTGTGATTTACCTATGTGTTGATTCATCATCCAGCAATTAGTTCAATGGGTTTACTCTGCTTGGGGCTAACTAACAGAAAGTTTCCAAAGAAGTAGCCTTGTTAATCCGTTGCAACATAAAAAAGAGTGACGGGGTGCATCTACACTGTAGAAATAATGCAGTGTGACACCACATTAACTGCCATGGCTCTATTCTTCAGAATCCTGGGATCTATACTTTTGCATGGCACCAGCACTCTGGCTAAATACCATGTAAAACTAAAAATCCCAGGATTCAATAGGATAGAACTATAGCACTTAAAGTGGTGTCAAACTGCATTATTTCTACTGTGTAGATGCACCCAGGGAGGGGAAAGAAAAAAATATATATCTAGCAACACTTTTAAGAATGATTTATATTTTTGCATGAGTTTTCATACATACCAGTCTACTTCTTCAGACGTAATATAGAGTGATATTAAAGCCTCAGGTTATTAAGCATATTTATATAGCTGTGGGAGTGGGATAGAAAATAATGGGATCTAGAAAGATGTGTATTGTGACTCCCACACTATGTGCGGCTGTGTGCAGTCATACAGGTCTTTCAGATCTTTACAGTGGTCTGTTACTATTGAAAGCAACAAATCTGCTTACCAAAGGCTGCAAAGTTCCCTTGGGGTCAAAACCTTCTCAAAGAATATTCCTTTTCTTATATGTGCAGCAGTGAGCCCTCATGTATTAAAATATATAGTGCATCATGGAACCATTATCTTTGTTTGTATCTCTGCTAATAGATTGGAATTTGTGAATATGATTCACAAATACAAATTTCTTTACGAATTTGTGAAAAGTTTCTTTTTCTAGTCCTTCATTGTAGTTTGTTTGAGGACTGCGACCTACAAATCCTATATTGTGGGTCCTGGAAGGTTGGAATGCTCTGCAACTGGCAACAGAATACTGTTACTCTTCTCACTGTTGCTGTTGTGCTTTCAAGTCAGCTCTGACCTATCGCCATCCTGTCCTAGGTTTTTCTTGGCAAGATGTATCTCGAGGTGGTTTGCCATCGCCTTCTTCTGAAGCTGAAAGAGCATGCACTAGGTTTCCATGGCTGAGCAGGGATTTGAACCCCGGTCTCCATGAGTCCTAGTCCAACACTCAGCTCACCGAATGAATCCGATGATGGGAGAAAGGCAGGATAAAAATAATAAATAAATAAATAGAAGCCAGGCCACAACTTTACCTATCAGAAGCCTTAAAAAACCTACCTACCTACTTTTTTTTCTTCCTTCCGTATCCCTGAAGCCAGCATAAATGTTTCTTCTTTTCTTCACATTATCTTCTCAATAAAATAGATAGGTAGGTGAGGCTGAAGAAAGGGACTAGCTCCAGTCATCCAATGTTCCTGCATGGCAGGGGGTTGGACTGGATGTGGTCTCTTCCAACTCTATGATTCTAAGAGTTTAATAATAATACTAATAATTTGTATCCCGCCTCTCCCTGTATTGGAGTGAGGCGGGTTTGATGACCCAGCGGGAACTTAAACTTGGATCTCCTGAATCCCAGACTGTAACCATCTCACTGTGCTGTGTCTGTTAACCAACAAGCAGAATGGCATAGTCTGTTAGTTTCTGGCCTAGAGGTGATGAGTGTGAAATGATGTGACCAACAGTGATAAAGAAATGCATTATACTGTATCATTCTAAAGCTAGGGAAAGTTATGTTTTTGAACTACAGCTCCAAAAATCCCCAAGACAACATGGTTTGGAAGGAAATTTCTAGAAGTTGTAGTCCAGAAAGCAGGGGTACATTTTCTTTGTATTAAAAAATAAAAACATTCAGGGATAGCTGTGTTGGCCATAGAGCAAATCCATCTAACAATGAATACATTTATTGGGGAAACCAAAATGCCCAATTATGTGTTGCAAGCTTTTGAAGTTCTGTTGGCTTCTTCATCAGGCAAGGTGTCAAAAATTTTGTTTGCATGTTTTGGATCGGTTTTGATGAGATTTCACCCTAATCTGAAAAATTCTTCACAGAGGCACTTCAGAGTTCAAATTTTAAAATGACTGAGGAAAAAAAAAATCACCAAACCTTCATCCATCAAGACTAAGGACATTGAGTTCTCAAACATCTGACTTTTTCCAAGTCTCTTTATTTTCAACCAGGCTGGGTGCTAAACTGGTTTTAGTACAAATTCTTGAGGAACTATCCAAGGTGCTTGACTCACTAATGGGATACATTTCAGCACCTTCAGCACACCTACTTTAAAGTTTGGACTAAAACCAAGAGCGGATTGGCACTACATTCCCATGAGAGCCACACTAGCCTCCATAGGAAGGATCTCCACGGTGTGTGTGTATGTGTGTGTGTTGTTTGTTTTGGGGCAGGGAAGAATATCGGAGAACAGATCTTAGCTCCCATTGGAAATAAAGTGGTCGATTACTTTAAGATAATGGAAGAATGTATGAATTCCTATACATTCCTCCACTGGCTAAGCTGCTCTCACAAATGCCACTTTGATGAAAAAGCTGACATCAATTAATAAAGGTGCCAAATCCAATTATTATGCCATTTGGCTCTTCATGAGAAGCTTATGCATGGTATCTATATTTAGAACCAGCTCCGGATGGATCCTATCCTTCCAGGAAGAGAGGGTCAGAAATGAAAACAGAGCTAGAAATTTCAGTATGTCACCATTTCCTCTTTTCCTGGAAGAAAAAAAGGAAAAGGAAACATAAATACATCCAGCATTAAAAATCAAAAGAACAAAAACAGCAATTATCTTGTAAACAGCTAGCAAACATCAGCTTTTCCCCCCTCCCATAAAAACTGGTGACTCTTGTGTCGGTGAAGTGATAGATGACTCTCAAAGTCTGGCTTTTAATCTAGATTTTATGAGAGTTATCTGAAATGCTGATCCATATCCTTGAAATAGGTTCAACAATTATCTAATTCCTTTAAAATTTGGACTAAAACCCAAAGTAGATTCACTACCCCACTGACACAGGAACCACTAAACGTCACTGGGAGTGGGCAAATACATTTTAAGCTACAACTTGGAAAGTTATTTTTCTGAAAAACAAATGAGTAGATTGACAAGGTGAAGCCACCTGCAACTGGTCAGTAGTAGGACAATGCTTTGGGTACTGGAGCATCATCCTACCATTGAGTAGTCGGAGGTGCATGGCTTCAACATGTCAGCATAGTCATGTGTTCACTCATTCATGTACCCCATAGGCCATTATTTGAAGAATGAAATGTTTGTAACACATTCCAGGTGCTTTTAAATTGTTTATTTAATTTTTTAAAGGCCAAAAATCCACCCCAGCAGCAATATTTGAGGATGAAATGTACAGTTAACTTGATGCGCTTTTTTAAAAAGGTACTGATGTCATAAGACATCAGTCTCTGCCATATTGCACACTTAAAGTGCTTCAATACCACTTAAAATGTTGTGGATCCAAACTATGGGATCCTAGGATATGTAGTTTGTGAAACACTAGATCTCCCTGTCAGAGAATTTACCAGACTATAGATCCCAAGACTCTGTTATTATTTAAAGTAGTATCAAAATAAACATAGTCTATGTAGAATTCAAAAACATAGCCGTGTTTGTCTGGAAAATCGACATGCAAAGGGATCTTGTAGCACCTTTGAGACTAACTGAAAGAAAGAAGTTGGTAGCATGAGCTTTTGTAAACTTGAGCCTGCTTCCTCAGATACATAGTTTATATAGTTATGAATGACTTATGGAATCAACATAAATCCACAAAGCAATGGTATCTTCATTCAGCCAACGAAAATGTACAAAGTACACGATGCAAGCTTTCAAAACTCCACTGGCTTCTTCATCAGGCAAAAGTGTTAAAAAATCACATAGAAGAAAAAATGTGACTAACTCTTATCATTTTATCATTTTTCTTTCTTTCTCCTGTATGATTTTTTAAACACCTTTGCTTGGCGAAGAAGCCAGTGGAGCTTTGAAAGTTTGTGACATGTATTTTGTGCATTTTGGTTGATCAGATAAAGGTATCACTGTTTGGTGGATTTTGGATGTTATGGTCCTTTGCTATATGGCCAACCCCAGTTTATGACATGGTTTGCCAGCTGGCTTGAATAAAAGCCAAACACACTGGGTGTAGTCTAAAGTAGCTCTTTGAATCTTGACTGAAAGTTTAGGGACAATCGCTACACATTATGTGTGCTCAGTCACCCATTTCAGTCATTCATTCATTTGGAATGAATGAAATCTTTAATTTCACAGGGCACTAGTCCTCTTAGGTCATTTGTTTGGTTAAAATTAAAGCAAATGTATTCCTGTTAGCAGTGAGTGCTTCGTGCAAGCAGGCACACAGATACCTCGAATGTCCCCCAATTCTCCTGATTGTACAAAGGTTAGAAGAGCCAGATGTAGCCCTATTTACCAAATGAACCAACAACTGAATAGGACTTGCATCTCATATGTGGGATGTGCAGGAAAGCATTACAATGTGAAGCGTTCTTGCTGGAAATTCAAACCAGCAGCAGTAGCTGGTAGCTTCCATCCAACTGTTGGGGTGAATACACTTTGGGTCGCAGTATGAATCTAAAGAGCATACCAAGGTGTCATACTCTTTCCCCAAATAACATCAGCAGCATGGATAGCTCCTTTGAAGTTACATACCGAAAACCTGGAATGGATTCCCTGCCCTATTGACATGGGGGCCTACAGCTAGGCACCCATGTTCTTTTGCAGAACACTCCATTCCATATAATCTACCACTTCATTTTTAGTTTTTTCCCTCCACAACAAGGGTAAGACAAGCAATTTGTGGCCACTGGACATCAGTTCTCCTTGGCCTGTTTTGGGATTTTCCCTCCCGCTTTTTTATGTACTATAAATATTCAACTATAGGCTCACTGAGAGCCAGCATGGTGTAGTGGTTTGAGTGTTGGATTATTACTTTGGACACCAGGGTTCAAACCCTAGTTAGCCATGAAACCTACTGGGTGACCTTGGGCAAACCACACTTTCTCAGCCTCGGAGGATGGCAATGGCAAACCTCCTCTGACCAAATCCTGTGAAAAACAAAAACATGATAGGTCTGGTCTGCCTTAGGGCCACCATATAAGTTGGAAGTGACTTGAAGGCACACAATAACAACATACATTGACCTCATGTATAAGTCACAGGCAGGTTTGGGGACAAATTTATGGATTTTTGATACGTGTCGTGGATAAGTCAAGGGTAAAACATAGGGATATGTAACAAAGGATGTAAAGGGTGAAGCAAAGGAAAAAAATGCCAAAGAATTTACAAAATTCCAGCAGGCATAACTGTGCTCATCCTAAAGGCTGGATGGATGAGACACTAGAGGGGAGTGAGTGCTTCCAGGACGCTTGCTTTTCACCAGGGGATGGTTCCTTTAAAAAATAAATAAGAGTTAAAGTCTAGTCCTTAAATTGACCCATGGATAGGTCAAGTCAGGTTTTGTGGGTCAATTTTTGACTCAGATTTCTAGACTCGAACATGAGTATATACAGTAATGTATTTTTGCAAAAAGAGAGCCAGTGTGGTGTAGTTGTTTAAGGGCTGGACTATGACTCTGCAGACCAGGGTTCAAATCCTTGCTCAGCGATGAAAACCCACTGGGTGACCTTAGGCAAATCACACTCTCTCAGCCACAGACGATAGCAATGGCAACCCCCCTCTGAAGAAATTAGCCAAGAAAACCCCATGATAGGTTTGCCTTAAGGTGGCCCTAAGTAGAAAAGGCACACAATAACTTTGGCAAACTTTAGGGTTCCCTCATACCTCCTTCTTGTGCGTGAGCAGTGATGTTTTTGGACATCTTGATCTATACTAGAAGAATACATTTACCAATACCATGCCATATGGCAGATACTGTACACTGAGACAATGAGGATTTTTAAAAACTATTATTGCTTTTGATTCAGTCTCTCTTCTTCTCTCTTCCTCCAACTGACCCCGGGCAGGATTTTAGAAAATGCTGTATAACTCGCTTCTTCGTGCTCTGTTTTGTATTTCCTTTTTCTTAGATGTTCTTCATAATCTCACTTACTGTTTCCAGAGAGGGTGGATGTTGCTCAAGGAAACCAGTTGTGTGTGAAGTTGTGTCATTCGCTTGGTTTCCAAATCCAGGCTGTACACTTGCCTGAAGGGTTGCCCTGTACTTGTACACCAAATAATTATAATAAAAATTCCTCACCCTACTTTCAGAAAGACTGGTTAGGCTGGTTTTTAAAAGCATGTAAGGTATGCACCTCTTTCCTGTCCCACAGACTGCCAACAGCCCCCGGGGCACCAGCTGGTTATTACTAAACCGCTCATTATGGCTTTTTGCATGTGATTATGGGCAGGTGGAACTTTTCCAAGCAAGAAGGAGAAAAGATGCACTGAACCCTCTGTGGTTTCTTCATCACAAAGAAGTGGGCCTGTCTTAGCAAAGTGGAGCTCTGCTTGTGTCATGTTTTAACTGTATTTTCTTTTAATCTTATGCAGTGGGCCCGTAACATCCATTAGGACTTGGTTCCAGAACCCCCAGTGGATACCAATATCTGTGGATGCTCAGGTCCCATTAAATACAAAGGCATAGTAAAATGAGATACCTCATATAGAATGGGAAAATCAAGGTTTGTTTTTTGGAATTTATATATTTTTAAAATATTTTCAAGTCAAGGATATGGAGGGCTGGTTGTACTATAAGTCCCTTACTGGAAGAAAAGCATAATATTAAGTAAAACAATACAGTCATAAACAGCACAGACTTAGAATCATAAAATCATAGAGTTGGAAGAGACCACAAGGGCCATCCAGTCCAACCCCCTGCCATGCAGGAACTCACAATCAAAGCACCCCCAACAAATGGCCATCCAGCCTCTGTTTAAAGACCTCAAAAGAAGGAGACTCCACCAATCTTCAAGGGAGCATGTTCCACTGTCGAACAGCCCTTATTGTCAGGAAGTTCTTCCTAATGTTTAGGTAGAATCTCTTTGCCTGTAGTTTGCATCCATTGTTTCATGCCCTAGTCTCTGAGGCAGCAGAAAACAAGCTTACAAATCCTCAATATGCCAACTCTTCAAATACTTAAATAGGGCTATCATATCACCTCTTCTCCAGGCTAAACATCCCCAGCTCCCTAAGGCGTTCCTCATAGGGCATGGTTTCCAGACCCTTCACCATTTTTGTCGCCCTCCTTTGGACTTGCTCCAGTTTGTCAACATCCTTTTTGAATTGTGGTGCCCAGAACTAGACACAGTATTCCAGGTGAGGCCTGACCAAAGTAGAATACAGTGACACTTCTCTCCCCCCACCCCGTGTTGTTGTTGTGGAAGGCCTTCAAGTCATTTATGATTTATGCCAACCCTAATGAAAACTTATCATGGGTTATTTTTGGCAGGATTTCTACAGAGAGGAGTTGCCTTTGCTGTCGTCTGAGGCTGAGAGTGTGTCACCTGCCCAAGGTCACTCTGAGTTTCCACGGATGAGCTAGGATATGAATCCTGGTCTCCCACAGTTGTTCTTGTTATTAACTGCCTTTGAGATGACTTTAACTCATGGTGTCCCCATGAATGAGACACCTTCAAGACCTCGTCCTCAACTGCTCAGGTCCTGCAGTTTCAGGGCCATGATCTCCCAGAGACCTAACCTCAAAACCATTATACCATGCAGGCTCTCATCCCTGATGTGAGTAAAGATTATACAGTCACAAAGTCTGGAGGGAAAGATCGAAAAAGTCTTCCTTCCACTGTCAAAATAATTCTATTGACGCATGCATAAATTCCTTTATGAAAGCAGGTGGACCTCTACTTTCAGTTCAGAGTTGGGAAAATCCAGTTGATGCATCTATTATCCAAGCCTTATTTTTTGTGCATGTCAGCCCACTTCAAAATTTTTGTTGATTCTTTTACCAATTTCTGTGAACAGGAACCTCCATGGATGCACAGATAAACCTTTGCAATCATATACAGTATTGTGCTTTTCCAAAAGGTCTGAGAGATGCAGCAATGCCAGATTTATAGCTATCATTTTCAAGAGATGGATATACTGCACTCTGTCCAATACTGACTATTGGCCCTGTGCATAACAGTCTCAGCAATAGGTCTCTCAGCCACAGAGACTGGTATCTAATGTTAAGGCTACCTTTTCTGTGGAATAAACATAATGCCCTTCCTGAGGACCTCCTCCTTCGTCCTCCAGGCCAAATCAACAGAGGCACACGGTACATGGCAGTGCTTAGAGTCGGAAGGGGTCACTAAGGCCATATAGTCCAATCCCCTGCCATGCAGGAATACATAGCTAAAGCACTCCTGAAATATGTTTATCAACCTCTGTTTAAAGACCTCCAAAGAAGGAGAGTCCATCACACTTCAAGGCAGTCTATTCCACTGCCAAACAATTCTTACAGTAAAAAAAAAAATCCTAATATTCATGAGGAATCTCTTTACTTGTTATTTGAATGCTTTCAGTTGCATTCTAATCCATGGAGCAGCAGAAAATAAGCTCACCCCATCCCTACAGATATTATAATGACATGGCAAGAAATGGACTTCCAAACAGATTTAAAACAGAGAGACAAAAAAGCTATGGAATGTCAGTCCTTCAACAACTATCTGCCAAATATCCAGGCCAATTCAGAAGAATACACAGGTACAGTACATCCAGGATTAACATGAAGACAGCATTTCATTGCACATTATAAACACATGGAAGGTATTGCCATAAGACATCTGAAAGGCTCCTAAAGTTTAAAAAAGGATTGGGAAAAACCACAGGGAATGAATGGTTACTGTTTTAGCAGCATAGAAATGGATAACAATGACAAAACAATAATGCTCTCAGAGGTTATGATGTTATAATTATGTCAGCCCTCCTTATCCATGGATTTTTTTTATACATGGATTCAAGCATCCATGGTGAAAATATTCCAAAAAAGTATAGATTCCAAATAGCAAACCTTGATTTTCCATTTTATATAAGGGATCATTTTGCTATGCCAATATCTTTAATGAGACTTGAGTTTATCAATGGAGGGTCCTGGAAACAAACCCCAGCAGATTACAAGGGCCCACTGTATACGATAACATTTTAAAGAAACCTCCATGTCCAAGATTACTATACCTTTTTACTATCTAAAGGAGATGATGTTCTCTTCCAAGCTTTCCTTGTGAGCGAGCAGAAACATCTAGATAGCAGTCCAGGAATAACAGTTATGGGTCCTTTTGAATCCTATTGAAAAATGTGTAAAGCTGCATCTACAATACAGAAATAATGCAGTTTGGCACTGCTTTAACTGCCATGGCTCAATATTATGGAATTTTAGGATTTGTAGTTTTCTGAGCTATTTGGCCTTCTCTGTGAGAGAGCTCTGGTGCCAAAAACAAACTACAAATCCCAAGATTCCATAGGATGGCGCCATGACAGTTTCAGCAGTGTCACATTGCATTAATTCTGCAGTGTGACAGCAGCTTAGGAGGGGTAATAGAGGTTTTTAAGAGGCAAGTTGTATGAATGTTGGACTGAAACTCTGAAGACCAGCGTTTGATTCCCAGATTGGCCTTATAGAATCATAGAATCATAGAGTTGGAAGAGACCCCAAGGGCCATCCAGTCCAACTCCCTGCCATGCAGGAACTCCCAGTCAAAGCATCCCCGACAGATGGCCATCCAGCCTCTGCTTAAAGACCGCCAAGGACTTGAAACCCACTGGGTGACCTTGGACAGGTCACACTCTCTCAGCTTCAGGGGAAGGCAATGGCAAACCCCCTCTGAACATATCCTGCCAAGAAAACCCCATGATATGTTCAGCTTAGGGTCGCCATAAGTTGGAAAAAACTTGGAGGCACGCAACAACAACACAGGATGGAGAAAGTGTATAGAGAAAATATTTTTCGTCCCTCCTATTTTCATGATACTAGAACAACCTCAGAGTCATCCACTAAAGTCTAATGGTGGGAGATGAAGCAGGCAGACCAAGGGGGGGGGGGATTTCTTCAACAAGGGACTTGTGTGCCAGCCCTGGTTAACAATCCGGTTGCAGTTCTTTGGAACTTTGCAAGGTCGGTCTGTGGTATCTCTAGTTTAAAAGGATTTCAGGTGACGAACAAGACCTTCTTTGCCTGAGACCTTGGAAAGTCATTTCTAGACACAGCAGACATTTCTAGACAGATGGGCAAATGGCTTAAGCTAATAGAAACACTTCCTCTCTCCATCTGTCCCAAAACTGAGAGCCAGAGTGATGTAGCCAGTAGATCCTACACCACATCAGTGTAGCATAAATATCTGCCAGAAATTGTGTTTTGCATTCTGAAGTTATATACTGGCAGCATATTTCACTGTCAAATAACTCTCACCACCAGGAAGTTCTTTCTAACATTGAGGTGGAATCTATTTTCCTTCAGTTTGAATCCACTGCTCCATGTCCTATTCTCTGGAGCAGCCAAAAAACAAAACAAAAAACAAGCCTGCTCCATACTCAATATCACATCTTTCAAATATGTTAACTCATAACCTTTTCTTCCCCAGGCTAAACATAGCCAGCTCCCTAATTCATTCCTCATAGGGCATGTTTTCCAGACCTTTCACCATTTTGATTGTTCTCCTCTGGACATGCTCCAGATTCTCAACATCCTTCTTGAATTCTGGTGCCAAGAGCTGGACATAATATTCCAGGTGAGGCCTGACCAAAGCAGAATGAAGTGACACTATCACTTCCTTCGATCTAGAGACATTATAGCCTTATTGATGCAGCCTAGCTGCCTGATCATACTAGATCCTTTTTGCATGTACTTCCATCAAGCCAGATATCCCTCATCCTATAGATGTGAATTGCCTTTTTACTGCCTAAGGCGCCATTCACATTATGGAAATAACCCAGTGAGAAGCCAGGTTATATCTGCAATTTTCCACTGGCCCTGAATGCACCTGGCACCATTTGGGGGGGGGGGGGCATGGAAAACCCACCTAACCTGATGTATTCGACACTGAGTCCTTAAGTGCATCTTTTTTTAAGAGTTGCAATGACGCATATCTTCCATAGTGTGAGTAAGCTACCAAATCAATTCAGATTGCATTGCATCATTCTTGGAAATGGAGGCACCTCCATTTTAAACTGAAGCGATGGCAGTGTGAATAGCGACAGGGTTCAAACACCATGGAGAGATTCAGAAATGGAAAATGTAGTGGGAACACTGATCCGGTATTGCATCACTGTGGAGATCCGGATCTCCACAGGACAAAAAAGTAAGTGTGAATGCCCCCTAAGTGTAGTATCCCACAGTTCTCCCTGTTGAAATGAATATGCTATTGCACATTCATCAGTCCCAAATGTGCAACTCTGCTTACACCACCGTCAGATGCTTATGACCATTGCACTTAGCCAAATAAAATAAATCATTCCATATGTGCAGCACAACATAAGCTTGTGTATGTCACTAACAGGATACTAACCAATGTGTGAATTAGTCCCGACTTCCAGCCAAGGTGTGTACAGTATTTCCTTTTCATCTCTTCCCAGCCTTGTTTCAGCTTCTTCTCTTCTGTACTGTCAGGTTTAAACTATAAGCTTCCTGAGGGCACAGACCTATTATCTGGCACCTATTGATTTCAATATCAGTACTGAAAATGGTCATTAAGATCCAGGATCTTGTCAGTCAGTAGCCCTACGCACATCCTGATGTTCACATTTTTGCTCAGAAGTTGTGCCTTCTACAGTGTTAGCTGGATGGAGTCTGTTTGGCCACAGCTACCCATGCTTTGATGAGTATTTGATGGCCATTTAAGCTATTCCAGTACAGAGCTCCAGATCTGCAGCAGAGGTTTTAATTTTTTTTCTTATCCTCTATGGAAAAAGGGTGTCTCAAAACACTGAAAGTGCAGAATGGCCACAAGAATAAATTAACTGTGTGACTTAATTGCCCTCCCCAAATTATGCTGGAATATGCGGGGTTTGTGCAGAAAACACAAAACTGGGAGAAAAGTGGCATATAAAATAAATAACTAAATATTTTTGTGCAGGAAAAAAATGTTTTCTGTGCAGACAAAACACCTTTGCATATGAAATGGTGTATTTGGTGCAAAAATACAGTGTTTCCTGTGCAAACGTGTTGTTGTTTTTTGTGAACAAACCTGCATGTTTTCTACACAAAAAAGGACTTTTTTGCACAAATTAGTTGTTCTTTTTTTTAAAGTCCCAAAGGTCAAATCCGCATTGAAAACTGTACAGAAATCCTCATGCAAAATTTTTGAAACTGAGAGAGAACATTGCAGAAAATGCATGGAGCCTGATATAAGTGAAGATTCTGTTCCCTGCTAAATGGGAATGGCTGTTTTAATGATATTACAGATATATATTTTTACAGACCCTGGTCTATTTTTCAGCCCAGTTTAAGCTCTTTGATGGTTTGGGGGTAGCTTTACAAAATCAGCTCCTCTCACATGTAGTCTACCTGAATTTTTTTCAGAGGCTTTATTCCAGAAGTCACCAAGGAGCGGCCCTGTTTGGTGGTGTTCACTTTTTAACAGTCCACCCATACAGGTTTACTAGGCACCAGGCTTTTTGGTAACTACCAGATTAGAGTTGCCAATTCGTAATCTTTCCAGCCATTGACAGCCCAAAACCTGAAACCTAGAAACAGTCCCTGGTCATGTTACTGTTATTCATCAAGTACAAACTATAGTTGCTCACCTGCTTAGGGAGATGGGATAAAGGGCATTTAATCAAGCCAGAGAGTGGATGCAGAGCAGAACAGAGGGTGAATCCTGTCACCACAATAAAAAGGGAATGAGAAAGCAAACTTCTTTCCACACTGCAGAAATAAAGCAGCTTGACACCACTTTAACTGTCATGGCTCCATCCTGCGGAATTCTGGGATCTGTAGCTTGGTGAGGTGTTCAGCCTGGTCTCTCACAGAGTTACTGTGCCATAAGTCAGAAATGACCTGAAGGCAGACTACAACAACCTTACAGGGAAGCTGTACAAAGAATATACTGCTGGAATGTGTATTCAAGTAAATAGAAATAACCAATGCTGTGCATCGTTGGTGTGGAACATGTGGGCCTCCGGATATTTCGGATCTCCAGGTCCTACCAATGCCAAGCATCATGGCCAGTGCTCAGATGTTGGGAATTGTAGTTCAACAACATATGGAGGACCACAGGTTCCCTATCTGGACTGTACGCCATTGGTTTACTGATTCCTGAATGAGAACATTGGGATCAGACTACAAGATCTTAACGCAACTTGAGGTGACCAGTTTGGTGAAGTAATGTTTCTATCATTCTGCAATCTGAGGAATTTTCCACTCTCTTCCAAGGCATTGTGTGTCAGTAGACTACTGTGATGGATTAGGCTTTGGATAACAAAAGGGATGAGGTAGGATTGAGAGCGTTAGTTTGGGTTTCACGTCTGCTTTTTCTGTAAGCCATGAGAAGTCCAGCTGTGTGCTTGTCTGGAGCATGATCTCTAGCAACCTGTGAGATAGCTACCTCATCGTTCCTTCCCACAAGAGAGTTGGCTCAGCACATGCCTCTAATGGATCTGAATAAGCAGCACATGACAATGACACCTGTCCCCCGTGCCATGGGAGTGACGCATGGATTAGATCATGGAGGTGAAGTGATGGAAGAGTCATCACGGAAGCTCTTTAGATGTTACACTTTCTCTTCACATGCGGCTTCAGGACTTTGTCACCATCACAGTCACTCCGGTGCGCATGTCTTCAGTGCTGGTGCATGAGCGCACATGGGACCTCGAAGGAGGAGAGGCAGAATACACACAGAGGACCTTATCAGATGGGAGGAATTTCTCTTTATGGCGAATGGAGCCAATTGGAGCCAATTGGAATTCAAGTGAATTTGCTAGTTTAGCGAATTCACGTGAATTCTAATTGCGTTTGGAGTGTGTTCAGGATGACTTCCCATTACCTGAAAATGACCCCCCATTGCCCAAAATTGCGTGAGATGTTTTAATTCGCAATAACGTAAAACCCATGATTGTGTTCGGAATGACTTCCCTTTTGCCCGAAATTGCGTGAGATACTTTAATTCGCAATAACGTGAAACCCCACGATTGCGTTCGGATTGCCATTGGATTATACTTCCAATTTCCAACGTCTGATAAGGTCCATAGCTCAAATGACTAAATGGAGGCTATCGTGCTTTGGGTGCATCGTGAGATGACAGAAAAGGCAACGATGCAGAGGAAAAACCGGTGGATCAATTCAACGGAGGAATCAATGAGTTTGCAAGACCTGAGCAGAACCTTTGGTGAGAACAGCGAAATGCGCATTCCCCTGTTCGTGGCAACCCCCCCAGCCTGAGCAGGATTGGAACCCAGAGCCTCCCTGCGCCTTTAAAGGGCTGGGGTTTATTGGGAAGGAAGAGGGAGGGCTGCTCCTGATGCTGCCTGTGTGATGATGAGGACGCTGGTGATGTCAGGGCCGAGGAGGAGGAGGAGTCCCTCCCAGCAGCAGCAGCAGCAGGAGCAGGAGGGAGGCGTTGTGGAGGTGTGTTGTTGTTGTTGTGTAGCTGCGTGTGCCTTATTTGTGTCCAAGGGTGGCACCTGTCCGCACCTCCCTTCGCTCGGGCATCGCTGCTGAAGGGACTTTGCCTGGTAAGGACTTCAGAAGAAGAAGAGAAACTCCCAGCCTCCCCTCCAACTCTTTCCTTCCAGTCCCTCTTCTTCCAGTTGGGATCCCTCTTCAGCGCTTTGGAGGAGGGCCATCCTAAGCTTCCCTGCCTTCTCTTTCTTTCTTTCTTTCTTTCTTTTCTTTTCTTTTCTTTTCTTTCTTCCTTTCCTTTCCTTTCCTTTCCTTCGTTCTTTGCTTCCTTCCTTGCCTTCCTTCTTTCCTTTCTTGCCTTATTCTTTCTTTCCTTCCTTTCTGCCTGCATTTCTCCCTCCGTCCCTTTCTGCCTGCCTGAATTTTTATTTATTCGTTTTTTCATTCTTTCCCTTCCTTCCTGCCTTTCTTTCTTTCTTTCTTTCTCCTCCCTTCCTTTCTCTTCCTTCCTTCTTTTCTGTCTGTCTGTCTTTCTTTCTTCTTTTCTTCTCTCTCTCTTTCCTTCCTTCCTTTCTCTTCCTTCCCCTTCCCTCCCTCCCCCCTTTCTGCCTGCCTGAATCTTCCTTCCTTCCTTCCTTCCTTCCTTTCTTTCTCTTCCTTCCTTCTTTCCTATATCTCTCTCTCCCTCCTTCCTTCCTGCCTGCCTGAATTTCTTTCTTTCTTTCTTTCTTTCTTTCTTTCTTTCTTCTTTCCTTCTCTCTCTCTTTCCTTCCTTCCTTCCTTTGCCTTGGCTGACCATCCCTTTACTCCTGAGTAGTCCCACTCTCAATGCCAGGCTTTTCCCTCCTTCCCAGCTGGATCCGTGTTTGTCTTCCTCTGAGGGAGCGATCCCTGACACACTGGAGAAAGAACCCGGTTTGGCACCGCTTTAAGTCTTTGTTTGGCTCAATGGCTATGGAATTCTGGGAGTTGGAGTTTGTTGTGCTCCGCTCTGGGCCCCACAACATACTCCAACTCCCAGAATTCCATAGCCATTGAGCCAAACAAAGACTTAAAGCGGTGCCAAACCGGGTTCTTTCTCCAGTGTGGATGATGCAGCCTTGAACCGGGTTATTTAAAAGGCACAAAATACATGGTTGCAAGCTTTCGACGCTCCATTGGCTTCTTCCTCAGGCAAAGGGGTTAAAAATGATACACCTTTGCTGGACGAAGAAGCCAGTGGAGCTTAAAAAGCTTGCAACCATGTATAATGTGCATTTGGGTTGGCCCCATGAAGGTATCACTGTCTTGGGGATTTGGGGTGATACTGTACTTTGCTATATGGCCAACAGCACAATCCCTGGCTATGTTTAATTTAAGTGTGATTCTTTTGTGGTTGTGTGCCTCCAAGTCATTTTTTGACTTATGGCAACCCTAAGGCAAACCTATCCTAGGGTTTCCTTGGCAAGTTTGTAGAGAGGGAATATTGCTATTGCTTTCCTCTGAGGCTGAGAGAGTGTGACTTGCCCAAGCTCCCTCTATATTGTAAAAATTGCTGCAGTTTTGACACCACTGGAACTCCCATGGCTCCATCCAACAGAGATCTGGATTTGGTTATTTAGTGTGGCATCAGCACGCTTGGGCAGAGAAGACTCGAGACCTTGTAAAACTACAGATCCCAGGGTACCTGAGGATGGAGCCAACGGTCCTCAAAATGGTGTCGAACAGCATCATTTCTGCAGTGCAGTCTCTTGCAAAGTGTTTTTTTTTTCTTTGCGCTGGAGCAAGTTTTGTTAATAGTTTGACTTCCAGTGTGCAAGAAGAGGCTGAACTGCTTGCAATTCTTTTTATGAGGTTTATCACACTAGATGGCAAACAGGATTTAAACAGGAATTAAACAGGAAATGCCCTATGTTAAACATAAGGCATGTTTTCTTTTGAGGTCTCCAGTTTGGTATTGCTGGCTGTCTTGAGTGTCTGTTTTGGGTGCAATGGTGGGCTGGAAGTTAAAATAAAACTCTTCAGCACTTAAAAATTGGGTTTTCCAAACTTTCTCTCGCCTTATTGGGTTGCTTTTCACTCTGTGATTTGTAATTCAAAACATAGTTTTTCCATTCTTTGCTCTAATGCTTGTAAGAACTTCTTTCTTTCTTTCTTTCTTTCTTTCTTTTTTTGTAGTCTTAAGGTGCATCTTACACTGTAGAAATAATGCACCTGTAGAATCCTGGGATTGGTAGTTTTACAAGGGCTTTCGCCTTCTCGGTCATAGCATGCTGGTGCCTCACCAAACCTACAAACCCAAGGATTCTGTAGGATTGGGCCATGGCAATTAAAGTGGTGCATTATTTCTACAGTGTAGATGCACCCAAAGTACTTTAGGTAGATGCTGAGATAACAGTGGGCATTCTGTATCATTTTGGACTTGACCCATTTGAACAAACAGGCTTAAATAGTGTCAGGATAGAGCTCAATGTGCTAGTATTTCAGTAGAATTCAAAGTTTGTCTGGCAAATCAGTATGCAAATGGGTCTTGTAGCACCTTTAAGACACTGAAAGAAAGAAGTTGGTAGCATGAGCTTTTGTAGACTTGAGCCTACAGATGCATGGTGTGTTTGTTTGTTTAATTTCAGTGTCCATCAAGCTGGATCATTTTAATTCAGGACCCGATATTAGCCATGCGTATTCAGAAGGAAACCTGAATTGGGTGGGACCGACTCCTGCGTGAGCCATGGGGCAGGGTTTGGGGGTGGCAGTTATGCCCATGCTTGCTTGGGAGTAAACCTTGGTTGAATTTTATGCCATGCCATGTGCTATGTATAGCTGAGTAATCGGAGGATTAGGTCAACTTCTTTGGCACGCTGCGAAGGTTGTAGGATCAAACTTGTTCAATACTTTTGGGGTCAGGATTCAGGAAATTGCTCCACTAATTTCATATGCTCAAGAATGCCTTGGGCTTGTATTTCTTCCTTTACCTGATAGTTGTTGCAGTGTGACTTCAAGATGTTTCCCACTTATGAGGACCCAAAGGTGAACCTATCACAGGGTTTTCTTGGTATGTAGGGAGATCTTGTAGCACCTTTGAGGCTAACCAAAGAAAGAAGTTGGCAGCATGAGCTTTCATAGAGTTAAGTCTCAGATGCATTTTCTTGGCAAGGGTTGTTCAGAGTAGGGTTGCCTTTGTCTTCCTCTGGGGCTGAGAGAGTGTGACTTTCTCAAGAGGGTTTCCATGGCGGAGCAGGAACTCGAACCCTGCCCTCCAGTCTTAGTCCAACACTCACATTACTACACCATATTGGCTCACCCCTGCCTGGTTGATACACACAGTTTAGCAAAAGACCCTTGATTTTTATGGAAATAGGAACAGCAATTTGCAGTGCATGGGACCTGAAGGCATTTGAAACTAGAAGTCCCACTGTGAGTGTAATTAAAGGAAGAAGTAATCGTTTTAGATCCTGGCCTTGTACACAACTCAGTTTTTAAAAACCCACACATTGGGGTTGGGGAGGGGCAGAAATGAAAATGTACAAGAGTCAACAACATCTCCCTTTATTTATGTGTTTAATTTATATTCCTCTTTTCTTCTGGCATGGGACTGAAGGCAGGTTTACATCAAGTTATAAAGAATTACATGAAAACCTATTTGATGCAAAGGTTGTATTTTCTTAAAGTAAATAAACAGTTCTGTTAAACATGAAATTGCAACAGTGAAAAACCTGTTAAAAGCATAGTAAAGAGATAAGACCTTAACACAGCCTATTAAAAAGATCTTTCTGCTACTGTAACTTAAAAACTGAATGCCTGTCTTAATTTTTTAAAAAGTCTTTGCAGTTGGCCCTCTGTATCCATGGATTCTGCATCCATGGATTCCACCATCCATGGCTTGAAAATAATGTTTTTAAAACTTACAAAAAGCAGACCTTGGTTTTGACATTGAATATAAGGGACACTATTCTACTATGCCACTGTATATAATGGGACTTGAGCATCCCTGGATTTTGGTATCCACAGGGCCCTTGGAACCTTGAAAATATATATTTTTAAAATTCCCAAAAGCAGGCCTTGATTTTCCCATTTTATACAAGGGACACCATTTTACTATGCTACTGTGTATAATGGGACTTTCACACCCCCTGATTTTGGTATCCACAGGGGGTCCTAGAGCCAAACCACAGTGGATACCAAGGACCCACTATACTTGTTTCTGTAAAGAAAGTATACCGGAGAGGAGGCAACCAGGCACATTGGAAACAGCCACTGAAAAGACTCTCCTTCATCCTCATCCCAATCACCTGTGATGCTGGCAAGACAGACTTTTTTAGTAGCCCATGTGAATGAAAAGGCCTTTGCCTGCCAGCAAAAAGAGAGAGGAGACAGCCTACTTTCTTTTGGAAAGCAGTTCTGCAACCTGGGAGCAGCCACCAAGCAGGCCCAATCGTGCATCCTCCCCAAACATATCTGTGAAGATCTTAAAACCCTCATACGGAAATGTACAACACTTTTAAGTTTGCCCTTTTTTTCAGTTGACTTCCCTCTTACCACACCTTTTAGAGCACCAATTGGGAGGGTGCATTTATGTCCTGTTTCACTATGGCTGCATTTGCACTGCAGAAATAATCCAATTTGATCCTGCCTTAACTGCCATGTCTCACTGCTCTAGAGTATTGGGATTTGTAGTTTTGTGAGATATTTAGCCTTCTCTCTCAGAGAGCTCTGGTGCCACGAGAAAGTACGGTTCACAGAATTCCATAGCACTGAGCCATGGTAGTTAAAGTGGGATCAAGCCAGATCCATTTCTGCAATGCCAATGCAACTACTGTATAGGTTTCTGGTTGGACATGGTAGGAACTGAACACAACTAGATAGGCTTTTGGTCTGATCCAGAAGGGATACCCTTATGTTCTCGTGATGGATCAAATTTGAGGATTATAATTTTAAAGTGTGCCGATGGTTATCATGGATGGAGCAGAAAGAGATATTGAACCAGGTATTTTGTGTTTGATGTTCTCACTCTCTACCCAATTCCCTCTTGGTTACAGGGGGCTGTTTTAACCAACAAGGAAATGAGGGTTTGTTTTTTTTCCATTTCTCCCTAGTGCTCAGCTCTTAAAAACAATTATTTCTTTGTGTCCTATTGATTTCACTGGTGGCTCAACCGGCAGCCTTGAAACTCTACACATGGTAAATCTTCTTTGCAGGATAGAAGTGGGCGGCAGCAATGTAATAATGGTGTATGTGTGTACTAGTCTTTGCTGTGTTGCCGATCAGCCCTTTTGCCTTGTGTAACCTTTGTCGCCTTTGGAAGCATGCTTACCTTCTTCGACCAGGTGTCACTCTTCTTGATCGCACATATATCAAAAAAGCTATATGAAACCAGGATAGATGGGTATGGATCAGATATCTGCCTATAGTCCTTTTTTACATCCAGTCTATGTTGTTAGTTTGGTACAGCTTTTTAAAAAGCTCTCAGTAGCCTTCACATGCATTACACCAGTATTCTGTACAGTCAGCCACCTAGCAAGCAGCTGAAGCAATATACAAATATAGCAATATCATCATCATCATAATAAAATCATAAAATCAAGGGGGGGGGAGACTTCACCACCAGAAAAATATAAACAAAGAGATACAGCTCACGAAATGGTTCACATACATTACATCAGTAACCTGTACAATCATCCACCTGGCAGGCAATTCAGGTAATATACAAATAAAACAATATGTTTCAACACATCATAAAATCATAAAAAAGCAGCCTTCAGTACCATAGAAAAATAAAGAGATACAGGTTTTTAGCTCTCAGAATGGTTCATGTACATCACATTGGTAATCCATACAGTAATCTTATAGTACAGGTCCAGTGTTAATAGTATATAATATATACTCGACTATAAGTTGGCCTCATATAAGTCGAGGGCAGGTTTTCGAGCAAAAATTATGGATTTTGATATGACCCATGGATAAGTTGAGGGTAAAATTTAGGATCATGTAACAAAAGATGTAAATGATGAAGCATAAGAAAACAATGCCAAAGAACTTACACAATTTCAGGAGGGATAACAGTTTATGCTCATATTAAAAGCTGGAGTGATGAGAGAATAGAGGGAAGTCAGTGCTTCCAGGACAGATTCTTCTCTTGTTTTCACCAGGGGATGGTTCCTTTTCTCTCATATATATATATATATATATATATATCATACATATATATATATATATATATATACATACACACATACTGTATAAGGTACAATATTTATATTGGCCCATGGATAAGTCAACTCAGGTTTATGGGGTCACCTTTTTGGCTAAATTATTTTGTCTAATTATTTATATATCTATAGAAATCAAGGATGTTTGTTTGGACTGATTTTATGACATGTGAAGTGTTATTGCTCTATTTGGATTCTATGATTCTATACAAGTCCCTGCTAAGTGGAGGGTTGATTTACAAATGTGTAACACAAGATCCAGCATGTTGTAGTGCTAACAAAATGAAATTCAATGCGGAGAAATGTAAGGTACTGCACTTAGGGCACAAAAATGAAATGCACAGATATAGGATGGGGGACATCTGGCTGAATGAAACTATGTGTGAAAGGGATCTAGGAGTCCAAGTAGACCATAAGCTGAACATGAGTCAACAGTGTGATGCAGCAGCTAAAAAAGCCAATGCAATTTTAGGCTGCATCAATAGAAGTATAGTTTCTAGATCAAGGGAAGTTATAGTGCCACTCTATTCTGCTTTGGTCAGGCCCCACCTGGAATACTGTGTCCAGTTCTGGGCATCACAATTCAAAAAGGATGTGGAGAAACTAGAGCGGGTCCAAAGGAGGGCAACCAAAATGGTGAAGGGTCTAGAAACCATGCCCTATGAAGAACAACTTAGGGAACTGGGGATGTTTAGCCTAGAGAAGAGAAGGTTAAGAGGTGATATGATAGCCCTGTTCAAATATTTGAAGGGATGTCATATTGAGGAGGGAGCAAGCTTGTTTTCTGCTGCTGCAGAGACTAGAATGCGGAACAATGGATACAAATTGCAGGAAAAGAGATTCCACCTCAACATTAGGAAGAACTTCCTGACAGTAAGGGCTGTTCGACAGTGGAACACACTCCCTCGGAGTGTAGTGGAGTCTCCTTCCTTGGAGGTCTTTAAGCAGAGGCTGGATAGCCATCTGTCGGGGATGCTTTGATGGAAAGTTCCTGCATGGCAGGGGGTTGGACTGGATGGCCCTTGTGGTCTCTTCCAACTCTATGATTCTATGAGCATTGGACTACAACTCTGGAAACCAGAGTTCAAATCCTAGCTTGGTCATATCCTACTCGAATGTTCAAACTGCTACACTAAGTAGGTTTGCCACAAGTCGAAGTCAACTTGATTGCACTTAATCACGACAAAATATAAATTTAATGGAGACCAGGTTGTATTGTGTAAGTTGCATGGTTTGAGCACTTAATTACTCATGTTGAAACAGCTTAGGCAAGATTTGAACTGGGGTCTGCACAATGTCAGTAAGTAAGCATACACTATAAGTTCACAGTTAGCCAAGCTGCTCTGACTATCTCTGCATTCTGTTTACTTTTGGGGGGGGGGGGGGGAAGGAGGAATCTTGCTTGAAAATAGTCAAATCAACAAACTGGGATATTCAGATATGTAAATGGACATTTGCTATTGAGCTGATAGGCTTATACATACCATAAATCAGATCTTTGAGCGTTTCTTTTAAAAAAGGAAATTAGTTACTTGTTGGTTTTAAAAAGTATGTTGTAGCTGTTATTCACTATTATACATACTCAGTATTAAAAGAGATTTCAGTAGTGGAATAGACATTCTTAGAACTTAGAGGAGTTCCCATCTTTACATGTTTTAAAGCAGATATTGGGTGGCCATTTCTTGGGGTGCATTAGGTATGGATTCTTGCATGGCAGAGGGTTGGACTAAGTAGATCTTACAGGCTGCATCCACACTGCAGAAATAAAGCAGTTCGACACCACTTTAACTTCCATGGTTCCATATTATGGAATTCTGGGATTTGTAAATTGGTGGTGAAACAGAGCTCTCTGACAGTGAAGGCTAAATATTCCACAAAACTATAAATTCCAGGATCTGATAGAACTGAGTCATGGCAGTTAAAGTAGTGTCAATCTGCTTTATTCCTGCAGTGTGGCAGCAGTTACAGTCCCTTCCAACTTTATGGTTCTAAAACAGTCATCTGTTGTGAGCACTTCTACATACTTCTTACAGAGCACAGCATAGATTGACTGTTTGCTCACTCATCCAGCTGATTTAATATTTAACTCCATAAGGCCTCTGGATCCGTGTTTGGTACGTCGAAATCTTTTGCACAAAGGAAGCTTTTGGGGGAGTGAAATTTCTGGTAATCTGCTAGACTGGAGAAGGTTATTCTTGCTCAGGTTCCTTGCATATCATTTTTAAAATGACTACTATGGACACATTCATCTGTTAGTCCTGTTTCTCCTTCAGCCCAACAACCTTTCTTGGAATTTTGCAGGCTGTTGCTTTGGGGGAAAGATGTTTAACCCCTGGTGCACCATCATGTTCAAGTATAGAGCCATATATACAGTACAAGCAACGGCAAGGGAAAGCTGTTGGCTTGGCAAACCCTAGAATGGATGGTGGTTGTCTTGGGGCCCACAACTGTGATGTAGCAAATATCTTTAGGCCTCGATATTTGAAAGGGCATCTCTCCCTAGGTATGCATGCCCAAGGGAAGAGGTCTGCAATAGGGGCCTTGTTTAGTTTTCCACCAGTGGGGCAACGCATTTTGGAAGAATGTGGGGGAAAGCCTAATCTGTGTTGTGGAACCTGATGGTAAAATATCTTTCCCTTAGAGGCGTGCTTGTGTGCATTGTGTGCTTTCAACTCATTTCTGAGTGACCCCAAGGTGAACCTATCACTGGGTTTTCTTGGCAAGATTTGTTCAGAGTTGGTTTGTCATTGCCTTCTCCTGAGGCTGAGAGTGTGACTTGCCCAAGGTTACCCAGTGGGTTTCATGGCTGAGCTGGGAATCAAACCCTGGTCTCCAGAGTCATCCAACACTCAAACCACAATGAGTGTCCAGTAAAAACATAGCATTTTAATTAAAGTTTTTGTTGGAAGCAAAGAGACCAGGAGGCTTGTATAAAGTGATGAGTGAGAGTTGTTGTTGTGTGCCTTCAAGTCATTCCTGACTTCTGGCAACCCTTGGGGCTTTCTTGGCAAGATTTGTTCAGAGGAAGTCTGCTAACTTACACCCCCATATGAGAGCCAGGTTTTAGGGGTCCTTGTAACCAAAATATAGCCCAGCTTGTTTTGTCTATCTCCTTTATTGCCTTAAAATGGATTTCCTGAGACAATAAACATTTTTTTCTTTTCCTTTTAACCTTACAAGAGCATCCTGAGTAATTTCTCTAGTTTCTACTACAAACTCATATTGCATTAGTCCTCCTGCGCTTTGCTTAATATAGATATTAAATAGTCCTACAGTTTTGGGGGTCTGGATGGTTTTT
Organism: Urosaurus nigricauda; assembly: GCA_034509955.1. Classification (NCBI taxonomy): domain Eukaryota; kingdom Metazoa; phylum Chordata; class Lepidosauria; order Squamata; family Phrynosomatidae; genus Urosaurus; species Urosaurus nigricauda. The sequence continues at coordinate 11,165,568 of JAOEGL010000005.1, forward strand.
ATCCAAATCTGCACAAGCATTAACAGTTTCCAGCTCTTTTCACTGATTTTAATTGTCTTGTTTTTATTTGGCAAGTTGTTTAATATGCTTTTAGTCAGTTGAAATTATACTCTTTAAATTGGTCAATTTGATTTTATTGTGTAATGAAAGTTGTATGATACAGATTGTATGATACATACGCTAAATAAGAGCCAGTTTGGTGTAGTGATTTAAGCATGGAAGAGTTTGAATCCCTGCTCAGCACTGGAAACCCACTGGGTGAGCTAAACTCCTCTGATTCATGTGTGGCAGGTAAGTTTCAAGGGATCTGAAAATGGAATATGGATATGAACTCCCAAACTTGTCTACACTATTAAAATACTCTTCATTGTATTTGAATAGAATGTGATCCAACCACATGCAATTTGGAGGAGTTCAGGCTTTTCCCCCAAGGCAAGGAACTCCACAAACTCCGCAGAATAAAGGGTTCACAGATTTTACAGGAGTATCCAGGAGGATGCACATTATCTGGCCATTCATCTGCTTTGCATGGATTCAGATGGCTGCGCATTTTTGGCAGAGGAAGGGCAAATAGATGCCACTTTGGGCAAGAAAGTGAAGACAATTATATTGATGCCAATGTGTGAAACTTCACAGGAATCTGCATAGAAGAGAATTTTGTTTTTGTTTTTAGCATATTTTAAAAATATTTTAGCATTTTAGTATTCTATAGGGTGGTGTTTTATCATTGGTTTTTATTATATATGTTTGCTGTACCACCCTTTGGTGGAAAGGGCATTATACATAAACTTTATTTATTGATTATTAATTTACGGGTAGACTAGCCCTCTCTCTTCCGAAAAGAGGGAGAGAGTCCCAAATGTCCTCTGAGAAATTCTTGCCAAAATAACCTCAGAGGAGGATTACTACAAGTCAGCTACCTAATGGGAATACTGTGCTAAATATATGAATTAATAGAAATATATTACATATTTATACATATAAATATATAAATAAATTAATAAATAGAAAATAAATAAATAAATTTGGGACATGAAGGACAGCTGAACTGATCTTGCCCTCTCCAAGCCCAGACACTATAGGAGAAACTGGGGAGGAGGTTGAGGATTAGTGCAAGTGGCACAATGGGAAAGATTTAGCACATCAGCCTTTAATGTTAGGATGCTTCTACTGGCTTGCCCAGTGACAAGAGAGGGGCATCCTTGGCCTTCCAGGTAAAGTTTCATCACCCAGGACCCTCACCCAGCAGGGCCAAGGCTATAAAAGATTATTGGAGCTGCAGTCCAGAACATCTGGAGGGAGAAAAGTTCCCAACTCCTGCATTAGACCTTTAAAATAACTGGGGAGGGCATGGTGCAGGGAGAGAAACTACTTTTGGAAGCACATTTTCTCTTCGTTGCCAAATTCAGCTGTGTTCTCTTGAAAATATTCCTGACCTCCTCAGAATGTGCCCTGCTTCATTTTTCTTGAGTAACCCAGGTTTGTTTTGCTGAAACATGTTTTCTTTGCCTTTGCCTTATCTCTTTTCTCCACTCCATCACAGACATTTGTACACTGTCTTTATTAGTGACTGTATGCCATTTTTATGGCATTGGGCAGTTGGAAGGGCTATGGATTATCTGTCTTCATTGTACAGTCTAATGCAGACTGCACCTCCCATCATCCTCAGTGTTCCCATTACTCTCCTGCCAGTTTGGCGAAGGCTAGTCTGGGAGTACATATCTGTTAGCAGTATCCTGAATTTTTGTATAAACCTCTATCTAATCCCATATATGTGTGCTCCCACTTAATTCAGTGGGAATTACTCCTAGGTAAACATGTTAATAAATGTGAATATGAATATGGGATATCAATATAGGACTATATGTGAATAGTCATAGTTGCCTTCCACTTCCTCTTTCCCAATGGATAATAATAATAATAATAATAATAATAATACCCTGCTTTTCCTCAAAATTGGAACATAAAGCATCTTACAAATTGAAAAAAATACAATTAAAAACATAAAAAGTGGGCTTTAAAATAGAATTAGCTTGTCTCTCAAGAATTGCTTTGGTGGTGGTGATTTTAATGACCAGGACGAAAGGATGCAGAAGATGCTAATGCTGCGTAGATTCAAGATAGACTTTGCTAAGTAGACCTAGAGAAATCCTAAGTACCAGCCTGCTTTTTTATTATTATTTTTATTTAAAAAATATTTAAATCAAGGCCAGGAGTTAGCAATTTGCCAGTAGGATTATTGCATGAATGAGATCACAAATCGCTTCTGCAGACTGGTTTGCTGGGTGTAGATTTCCTGAAGCTTGTTGCCGGAAGGAGGATTCGGTGTAGCTTAAATCCTTGCTATCTTGCCAGCATCATCCTCATCAGGGAAAATGATTATTATCTTCTTTTCCTCCTCCCATTCTTTTTCTTTGAAAGTCATGTTTGCCTTTAAGTTATTTTAACTAATCCTACTTTTAGGCATTGCTGTGTGTTTGCAAACGTGGTATTAAAAGAGACAGACACCTAACAAAGTTAGATCAGATTGTTTGGCTAACTTCCCATTCAAGTACAGGTGTGTGTGGCTTAAAGCCTGACACACACAAACACACACCCTACTTCAGGAGTGACTTGGGATCAAGATAATTTCCTAGGTTCTCCCCATGGTTTAAAAATTATTAATTTAATTTTATTTTATTTTATTTACACTCCACCTTCCTCCTGGTACAGGGACTCAAAGTGGCTAAAAAGTACTGCTGCTTATCTCAGGCTGCTGCCACACTGCAGAATTAATACATTCTCACACTGCTTTACCTGTCATGGCTCCATCCTGTGGAATCCTGGAATTTGTAGTTTGTTGAAGCACCAGAGTTTTCTGACAGGTCTATGTTCCATTGGGTTCTAGCATGCAGTTCCTGTTCCACAAATTGTATTTATCCTAATCTGTATGCTCATGGTTGAGAACAATGGGATCATCTTCAGTGGAATGGTTGCAGGGGTCTTCTCAATTAATACAATGCAATAAAAGCAGTATTAATAATGATAATTTATTTATTTATATGCCACCTTTCTTCGAGGAAGGGATCCAAGGCAGCGCACAAATAAAATCATTTTGAAACTTTGCAATAAAAACTTAAAAGGCAATTAAATTCAACTAACAGTATAAAATTCATAAAACATAACTAAAACACACAGCCTGTAGAAAATCCTCTCTGCGGAAAACTGGTCAATAATTTGCTTCCCCTCCCCTCTCCTCCCCCCCCCCCCCAACTTTTAGAAATAGATATGTTTTAAATAAGTGCCTGGAGTATGAGAGGCAACTGGATTTCTAATGAATTTTTTCATAGGGTACCAGCACTGTGAAGTCCCTGCCATATGTGGTAACTCTGTGAGCCACAATGGTGCAGTGATTTGCACTTATCCTGTCTGGGAAGCGCAAATGATGGCGATTGTGTGGCAGGCTTTGAAGTGAAGTCATGCAGCTCCCATCATTATCTCACCATTAACCTGTCATTAAAGCGAAATTGGCCAGCATTTTGCATTAATGGAATTTCACGTGAATACAATGCTGCTTTAATGACAGTTTAATGGTGGGATCAGCGTTATGATTTGAAAGCCTTTCGCACCATCGCAGTCATAAACAGGTTAAGGATGGGATAAGGACAGGGGACTGATCTTGTCCCCGTGTGAAAATCTCAAAAGACTCTGGAGACAGAGTTTTAATCCCGGCTCAGTCATGGAAACCTAGTCAGGCAAGTCACACTCTCTCAGCCTCAGAGGATGGCAATGGCAAATCCCCTCTGAAGAAACTTGCCAAGAGAACCCTGTGATAGGGTCGCCATAAGTTGGAAATGACTTGATGGCATACAACAACAAGAAATCACAAGCAGAGCTTCCGTGGTTGAGTCATAATGCTATACACTCATTAGGAGAGACTGGCAACGGGATCTTTTTAGTGGTGGCCCCATGGTGCCTAGGCAAGCAGGAGTTACCTTCTCTGTTGGGGTTTAACTGTCAGTCATTATGCTGGTAGGACTGAAGCCAGTTGCGCTTGAAAGCAGAGTCCAAGTAACTGAAGCCACCTTTTTACTTCTTTTCCTCCCTGTCCTCTTCCTTGTGTATCTGTCCAGGTCTTGAAGAACGGATTGCTCTTGAGTCTGAACCAATTTGTGGAGGCTTTTCAGAATTAGCCTGAGAACTACCCCATCTAAATCACTTCATATTTTGTGTCTTTCAGAGAGCTGAAAGAAAACTCTCCTTTTAAAAAATGTATACCAAGGCTTTGGAGAGTAATGAAATGTGGTAGCTTTTATTATATATAAATCTTCAGTTATGTAAAGTTTGTTGCTATCTCAAGGAGTGTCTGTTAGTCGTTTCTGAAGTGACTTTTAAAGTGGTTTGAGTGTTGGACTAGGACACAGAAACCAGGGTTGGATTCCCATCTCGACTTAGGCAAGTCACATTCTCTCAGCCTCAGAGGAAGAAGGCAAAGGCAAATCTCTTCTGAACAAACCAATGCCAAGAAAATCCCCTGATAGGTTCACCTTGTGTGTGTGTGTATTTGTGTGTGTGTGTGTTGTGTACCTTCATTTTTTACTTATGGCGACCCTATCATGGGTTTTTCTTGGCAAGATTTCTTCAGAGAAGTTTGGCCATTGCCATCTCCTGAGACTGAGAGTGTGTGACTTGCTCAAGGTCACCCAGTGGGTTTCATGGCCGAGCTGGGAATCGAACTCTGGTCTCCAGAGTCATAGTCTGACACTCAAATGACTATGTCACACTGGCTCTTAGGGTTGCTGTAAGTTGGAAACAACTTGAAGGCATACAATAACAACAATAGGCCACATGAGAGACCATTTTCTTTCTTTATTTTTTTCTTTGAAAGATGGGATGTACAGTTTACCCCTTCCCAGGGGAGGCATTGAAACATCTGAACGTGAAACACAGAATTATGTGCTGAGTGGGCACACCAGTGTCCATTCCAAAATACTGGGGTTTGAGAAAGCAAAATGATTTTAAACTACAGGCCACCTTGGATATTCATGGGAAAACAACTCCCCAGATACTAATTGCAATTTTATTTGAAAGGAACCTTCTAGATATGTTGGACTACAACTCCCATTGACCCTAGCCAGCAGGGCCTTTGGGCCTGCTGGGTAGGTGGATGATGGGAGATAGAGTGAAATACATCTGGAACTTGTGAGACAGTTTGAACGAGACTTCTTTAATACTCCATTTTGGAATAGAATATATTTGTGCAAAGTTAGGTCCTGTTATTATTATTACTACAGGTCTAGTATCCCTTATTTGAAATGCTTAGGACCAGAAGCGCTTTGGATTTGGGATTATTTAATTTATTTATTTATGGATTTTGGAATATTTACATATACATAATACATTGCTTTGCAGATGGGGCCCAAATCTAAACATGAAATTCATTTATGTTTCATATACACTTTATACACATAGCCTGAAGGTAGTTTAAAACTATAATCATGTTACACATGTAACAAAGTTCAAGCATATATACTTTACACACAAAGCCTAAAGGGAATTTTATACCATATTTTATGCATGAAAGAAAGTGTTAGTGACATCTTTGCTCTCTGATGGTTCAATGTACAATCTGAGCTACTAATGCAGACAATTTTGGATTTTGGAGCATTTTTGGATTTTTGGATAAAGGATACTGAACCTTTATTATTATGTTATTCATTTCTATTCTGCATTTCTTCCAGTAATGGGAGTCAAGACAGTTAACAACATATATAAAACGATACAAATTGCAACAGAGCATTTGCTTTTGCCTACAAATTCTGTCATGCTGTTAAGTAATGGGAAGTTAGAGATGGGCGCCTGAGGACTTGCTATTATACTCTCAAAAGGAATAAAGAGGTAACACACAGTTGTCTTGAGGTTAGGTCAGTTTCTGTTTGCTTCTTGGTACTGTTAAGCTGCATTAAGACCAATGACTTCCTAGAATGCCCTGTCTCCAAATTCTATAAAAAGTACTTGGCCCAGCCCTATTTCCTCTGCAAAGGTTGAATTAGGTAAGTGAATAGTAAACCGCATGCTAGAAAGCACGATGGACAATGGTATGTTTCTGTAATTCACTCTCTGTAGGGCTTCCCTTGAAGAGGGCTTGGAGATTTCAGTTGACCCAAAGAGCTGGTTGTTAATATAAAAAATCACCAGATACCTTTAGGCACGTCACACTTTCTCAGCCTCAGAGGATAGCAATGGCAAACCCCTTCTGAAGAAGTTTGCCAAGAAAACCCTATGATAGGTTCACTTTAGGAGTGTCATAAATCAAAAATGACTTGGAGGCACACCACAATAAAGTTATAGGGAGCACATTACACCTTGTTATAAGAGTTCTCCTGGCTGCCAGTGTGTTTCTGAACACAATACAGAGGGCTGGTTATAACCTATAAAGTTCTAGATGGCCAAGGTCCAAACAACCTGTATCTTCCCATATGAGATCATTCAAGATCTTCAAGGGTGGTGTGGATACCATGGACAACAAAAAACAGATGAATGGGTCTGAAAGCAAATCAAGCCTGAACATTCACTAGAAGCCTTTGGATTTAGCATGGGACTGGAAAAGATAAAAATGCTCGACAAAGTGGAAGACAGTAGGAAAATAGGGAGACTGTAATACAAGTGGGAGAGCCAAAATGGTGCAGTGGTTTGAGTGTTGTACTATGACTCTAGAGACCAGAGTTTGATTCCTTATTTGGCCTTGAAACCCACTGAGTGACCTTGGGCAAGACATAGGCTCTCAGCCTCTGGGGAAAGCAATGGCAAGCCCCCTCTAAAGGAACTTTCCAAGAAAAACCCATGAGTTGCCATAAGTCAGAAGTGGCTTGAAGGCACACAATAACAACCACCACAACAACAAAGCTGGTGAGGGAGACTTATCTTGTTGTTGTGTGCCTTCAAGTTATTTCCAGCTTATGGTGAGCCTATGGCAAACCTGTCATGGGGTTTTCTGGAGCTGAGGATGTGTGACTTGCACAAGATCATCCAGTGCGTTTCCATTGCAGAAGGGAATCAAACCGTAGTCTCCAGAGTCATAGTCCAACATTCAAACTACTACAGCATGCAGGCTGTCTCTCTCTCTCTCCTTTTCTACTGTGGGAAGAGCAGAATCCTATGCTTTCCCCGCTCAAGCTTTATTGCATCATTTACTTCAGATAAGCTGCTGCAACCCTGTATTAAAAGTCTGTGTTTCTCCGGCCCTCCTTTGTTATCCTCACAAAGCCAATGCTGCTAAAAACACTTTGAGTGAGACAGAGGATGAGTGAGAAAATCGAGAGCTGGGCAGTTGTAAAAATGCTTTGTTAAAAGACCTTTCTTTGTCAGAGGCTTTGTTAACTGTGGTATGCATGTAAAACATTAAATCAACACATTAAAATGCCACATTAGAAATAATCATGCTCATGTGCCAAAGATTTGCACTTTATGAAGAACCTCTACATTCCTCACAGTTAGAGTCCAGCTCTTGATCTTCTGAAAAAACGCTCCCTGGTTAGAGAACGCTGACTTCCAGTCTCCGCTGCAGTTTATTTTTTAGGTGGAGCAGTAACGGAATGCATTTTTTTAAAAAAAAAATCTCCATGCGATTGCTGCCAGTGCTATTCGTAAGCTCTATATCTGAACTATGGTGCAATGAGGCTTCTGGCAGCTGCCTTATTTGCTTTGTGGATGAATAAACTACTTTTGTGAGGTTAAAGCACCCCTCGGGAACATTAAGGCACCAGCAGAGCTTACAAAAGGAACATTTGGGGACTGTAGTTCCCATACTCCCCCAGCCATACTGGCAGTGCACAATTCTTGGGAGTTGTAGTCCCAAAAAGTACTGTTTTCCAACTTTGGTGAACAGATACTGTACTATTAACTGACATGGCTGTGTCAGCTTTTCCTTTGAACGAAAGGACTGGTCATTGGGGGTTGCCAGAGTGAAAACTGGAGAGGGCTCCGGTGCTTTTAATGACAGTGTAGAAGAAGGATTTTCAACAGGTATTACTTGTTACCAGGTTGTGCGATAAGCAACACTTGCTGAAATCTTCTTTGCATAACCATTAAAGAAATAGCTGTCTGCTCCGGTTTTCAATCTGGCAACTGTATTGTGATGCTGCAGTGTTAAACCCAAACACTGTAAAATTTTTAAACCCATATAATTGATCATTGCTGTTTACCTTTCATTTTAAACATACCTGTTAAAATGCTTTCTATACAGTTGCCATTGTTATTGGGTATGGTATGATTTATCTTAGTCCTTTTTGAATTTGCAATACCTAATACTTTTATTTATTTTGAAAGTTCCCCCTGTGCTTCAGAATCATCAGAGGCAACCCTTCTCTTAGTAGAACCAGTCGATATGTATTACATTAACATTGCATATATCCAAGTTGAGGAAAGTGCAGCCTAGAAGTTGCATGCAGCATCAATGGTTATTTTTGTGGGGGCCCAGCAACACTCCCTCCCACACACAATTTTTGGGGGGGAATGCTCCCCCTAAATTCACTAGTAGCTATGGGGTGCAATTTTGCAATGTTTGAAACGAGGGTCTGTCCTGGGGAAGCAACTCATAGAATCATAGAATCATAGAATCATAGAGTTGGAAGAGACCACAAGGGCCATCCAGTCCAACCCCCTGCCATGCAGGAACTCCAAGTCAAAGCATCCCCGACAGATGGCCATCCAGCCTCTGCTTAAAGACCCCTAAGGAAGGAGACTCCACTACACTCCGAGGGAGTGTGTTCCACTGTCGAACAGCCCTTACTGTCAGGAAGTTCCTCCTAATGTTGAGGTGGAATCTCTTTTCCTGCAGTTTGCATCCATTGTTCCGCGTTCTAGTCTCTGCAGCAGCAGAAAACAAGCTTGCTCCCTCCTCAATATGACATCCCTTCAAATATTTAAACAGGGCTATCATATCACCTCTTAACCTTCTCTTCTCCAGGCTAAACATCCCCAGCTCCCTAAGGCGTTCTTCATAGGGCAAGGTTTCCAGACCCTTCACCATCTTAGTTGCCCTCCTTTGGACATGCTCCAGTTTCTCCACATCTTTTTTGAAATGTGGTGCCCAGAACTGGACACAGTATTCCAGGTGGGGCCTGACCAAAGCAGAATAGAGTGGCACTATAACTTCCCTTGATCTAGAAACTATACTTCTATTGATGCAGCCTAAAATTGCATTGGCTTTTTTAGCTGCCGCATCACACTGTTGACTGTTGCATATTTGCCTCCAAGCTCCATTTTGGTACCAAAAAACAATGGAGTGAGTTTTGTTTTGGGACGCAGTGGCTGGCAGAGCGGCAAGGGCCTTCCTGAACTCTTGAAAGTAGTTCATCCCAGTGTGTATGCAAAGGATACATTGTTGTGATGTGGCTTCCCAACTTTGGGACTTCCTTGGTTTGTTGTGGGGTTTTCAGGCTATGTGGCCATGTTCTAGCCTGAAAACCCCGCAAAAAACTATGGATGCTGGCCCTGAAAGCCTTCGACTCCACATTTGGGACTTCCTTCTTGAGAAAGTTTGGCAGAGAGTGGCAATGGTTACATTCTGGTGCCAAGTTGAACCATTTTTAGTGCTCAGGAATTTTAACTGACTACTTTGCTTCTTGAATGGGAAATGTGTAGTTTTTATTTGCATTGTGCTTAATTGTTTTTGTGGTGTTGTTTTTTAAACTACTACTTTTAACTACTCTATTATTGTGCATAGACTGCCTAATAGAATCCATTATAGAAGAAAAGCAGCTATGTACCAAAGTGTGAAGTGGCTTCACAACTCCAGAGGTTTCTGGATGAGACAGATTATCCAGATCCATTTCAATTTTTTTTCAATTTTATTTTTGTTTACAACACTAAATTCTGCCAACCAAATAAGGGCAATACATTAAATAATGAGAGTACACGAGACAACATAACACAACACATATAATTATAGTCATCCCTCCACATTTGTGGCTTTGAATTGTGCAGATTTGATTATTCACAGATTTGATTAATATGCTCTTCCTAGGAATCTCTAGGTCCTCCAGCTTGACTTTGTGGTCAATATCCACTAGAAGTTGCACTTGAGGACCCAGAGTTCCTAGGGAAAAACACACTTCTCTAGGCATGTGTAGGTCATCCAGTGTAACTCTATGGTCACTGATAAAGATATTGAATAGCACTGAGCCCAGGACAGATCCATGTGGCACCCCATTGGCCGCTTCCCTCTAGGATGAAGAGGAGCCATTGCTGAGCACTCTTTGGGTTCAGCAAACTTTGGATTCAGCCAGTCAACCAGTTGCAAATCCATTTAACAGTTGCATTGCCTAGGTTTAGGCCATATTTTACTAGTTTATATTAAATAGAATACAAACATATCCATCTAATCTTGATTTTTAAAAGACTTTCTTCAATTGAACATGACCTATACCAAGTGCTGTAGGCTATATTTCAAAAGAAGGAACTGGCAAAACCACCTCTTGAGGATTCCTGACCTCAGAAAACCTTATGAAAATTTTATGGGGTTGCCATACCTGTGAAGATATGCATGCGTGCGCGTGCACACACATTTTAAAGTAAGTTCAGATTTATAAACATGGTCTATCTCAGTTTGCCATACATTTTAGATGCATTCCAGTTGTGCAGAACCAGCTTGTGAGTTATTGAAGGTGGCTTTTACATGCAAAGGAGTTTTGTGTGTTGTGTGCTTTCAAGATGCCTGTCAACTTATGGCAACCCTGTGAATTTAATAGGGCATTCTTAAGCAAGGAATCCTCAGAGGGGCCAGTTCCTTTCTCTGAAATATCTGATGGTCTTCCATCCAAATACTAACCACAGCTGACTCTGCTTAGCTTCCAAGATCAGATAGGATCTGCTGCCTTTAGGGCCCCTAAAAGGATTTTACTGTCTTTATAAAAACATTGCTTTCATTAAACTTCACTTACCACCTTCTGTTCTGTTTGGATTTTTTCCCCTTCGAAATCCAGCACCATTCTTGGATCATTTTATAATATGCTAGCTAGGGAATAATTGGTTGGTTCTGCAAAGCTTTTAATCTTAGTTAGACTGAATTATTTTGTCTTCCAGGAAGCTAAGAGTAATTTAAGAAGTCGTGGGAGATCTCATGTTGGCCAGATTCAAGTGTCATTTAAAAAGTGGAAATAAAAACTCAATTTGGCTTATTCCTTTCATTTCCCGAAGTTGTGAGCCTGTTAGAGGCATAATGATTAACCGTTAGAAAAAACTAATATGAACTGTTTTGAGCCTAGGGAGAAGGGAAGGTTATTAAATTAATAAAAACCGGAATAGGCATGGGCAATAGCTGTCTCATTACTTCTTTCTTATTTAATTATATCTTACTTATATCTCACCTTTCTTCTGATGTGGAACCCTGGGCAGCTTATAAAAAGGTTAAAACACAACACTGCTACTGTTCTCTACACCTTTCCTCAATACTTCTTGTTTGCAATTTCTCGTTCTTCTGCTCTTCGTAGTGTGTAAGCTGCTTTGTTTTGCTGTGTGTGAAAATAAGTGCAGTACAGATTTCTTAAATCAATAAGAAATAAAAAGCTACTAATGATTCATTTTTAGAACGTGGCACTTCTAAGAAATGTATCACATGCATAATAATCTTCACAATGACAACTTTAAAAATCAACAATTAGTGGGCCCTACAATGAGGCCTCTCTTCCCCAATTCTGGTGCTTTCAAGGTACTTTGGAGTTCGACTTCCATTATCCCCAGCCAGAATGACCATTGACATATTGGGAACTGTAGTCATCAGCTGTGGGAAGGTTGTGCTAGAAGGATCTATTCACAGACGTGCAACTGTTTGTATGAACAAAACTTCTAACCATCAGGGAAGAGCCCTGCAAGAGGAATACGTAGAACCTGTTGCCTCACCTGATGCTCTCTTAGTGTGCCATGATGCGGCCTTAATATTCTTCTGGAAATTGAACAGCGGGCTGCTCTGACAATCAGCCTCTTTTCTGCCTGTGTATACAGAAGCCTCTAATACCTTCCATTAGAGCCATGTGGCTACCCACTGCTTAAGCCCTGTTGTGAATAATGTTAATTTTGAATGTGATTGAAGGTCAAGAGGAGAGCTTCCTGCCAGCCTGCTGTTCCATCACAGAGGGATGCTCTTTAATATGAACCAGAACTGGTTACCTAGGCAATTTCTGCTGGCACCCCGTCGAGGTAAATACGTCACTGGGGAGACTTCTTTTCCCTTGTGAGCCTTCCCTTGTGGTTGTTGTGGTTGTTGTTGTGTGCCCTACAGATTTTGGGGGGCCTACAGTGCCAATCAACCCCAGCCAGCATAACCAGTGGTAAGAGGTGATGGGAGCTGCAGTCCACCAGCAGCTGGGAGACCACAGATTGCTCAACCCTAGCATAGGCCAAAATACAAGTTTATCACACTGGGGCTATTTTTGGCCTTAAAGAGAGATTAAAGTGCATTTAAAGCATTCTGCAAATAAAGCAAAAGTAGTGAGTAATTGCGTGAATGATTATTGCATGCAGTTGCGCAAATAAAGTGATATACATTGTTGCTGAAATCCCAAAAGTAAAATGCACGTTAATGCTTCTTTGTGAGCACTTTAATGGCGGGTTTTGTGCAACGTTGTATGGAATTGTTTCTCATCATTACATGATTTTTCAAGGATATTCATGGGATAAAACTCCCGCTCTCCTTCTTGTGATAAACTCCATAGAACCATCCAGCACTCCCTGTAGAATGTAATGTGGCTCATGGAACATTTGAATAATGTGGAATTTGGGAGAGGTGGCATGTTTTTGTTGCATACCTTCAAGTCATTTCCGATTTATGGAGACCCTAAGGCAAACCTTTTTTTTTAATTTAATTTTTATTTTATTTCATTATTTTTATATCCTGTCTTCCTCCCTTTATAGGGCTCTATCATGGGTTTTTTCTTGGCAAGATTTGTTCAGAATGGGGTTTGTCTTTGCATTCCTCTGAGGCTGAGAGCATGTGACTTCTTCAAGGCCAACCAATGAGTTTTGATAGCTGATCAGGAATTTAAACCCTGGTCACCAGAGCCATAGTCCTTCACTCAAACCACTGCCCCATGCTGGCTCTGAGTCTTCCCTTCTGGTGGATTTTAGGAACAAACACATGGGATTTTTTTAAAGAAGCTGGCTAGAGTCTCACCTGATTGTAATGTGGAAATGGTCAGTCTGGGATGCATTACGTTTAAAAAATACAGGATGTGAAATAAATTCTGTCTTCACTTGTAGGAGCTGCTGGATTGAGCAGCCTCTGAAAGCCTTTGAATCATAATTTTCTTGACATGCAACCAAAACATGGGCTTTTCTTTGTTTGCATTAACACAAACTGGTAGTGGAGCAGGCAACTGGTTTCACCTTGAAGTTTTCAGGGCACTGGGATCCTGGCCTCTTCAGGTTGTTGAAGGCAAAAAGGGACTTCAAACCTCAATGCACATGGTCAGTGCTTCCTTCTCTCCAGGATTTGGCTCCCTTGGAGCTGAGCCATGGAGGATTGCTTGCCAGTGGTAGGTGGGATGGACCAGTGATCAATGTAGTCAGCCCTCCCCAGTTGTTATTGTCGTCGTCATCACCATCACCATCATTATATTTATTTATATCCCACCCTTTTCCCAAAACTGGGTCTCAAGCCAGCTTACAACATTAAAAAACTATACAATTAAAAGCATTCAAAAATAGAACATTGAAACAGAGTTATATTGCTGAATTAATTAAAACAAATTACATGTTAAAATATCAAATAGTTTAAACATATAAAAATATTTAAAACAATATAATTCTCTCCCTCTCTTATACTTCTCCTCTCATTTTTACATGCCACCTTTCCTCACTCTCTCTGCCGCTACTTCTCTCTTTCTTCCTCTCTAGTCCAGTCATTCCCTATCCTTCTGTCTCCCTCCTCTCTCACTTTCCACCCCTTTTGCTCTCTGCCATCTCCTCCCTCTCTTTCTCTACCTCCCTTCTCCCCCCTCTCTACCAATTTTACTCTCCCCCCCTCTCTCTCTCTTTTCTGCCTCTTCTTCTTTTTGCTGTATCTCCTCTCTCTTTTTCTGTCTGCTATTCCTTCTCTCCCTCTGCCAACTCGTCTCTTCCTCTTTTACTCTCTATCTGCTATCGCTTCACACTCTCCCCTCTCTTTGCCATCTCTCTTCTCATCCTTTCCCTTGAGATTATCACACTAGCGTCAGTTCCAGAACCATCCACAATTATCCCATTATTGGCTACTCCTGCTACTCCTCTCCCTCTTCCTCACTGCCAACTCCTCTCTCCCTCTTTTTTTCTCTATTATCAGTTCCCTCTCTTTTTTGGTCGTTTTTGACATGTGCACACTTTCTTAGCCCTGCCTGTGCCTGGTTGTCTCGCCACACATCAGATTTATTTATTTTATGTTATTTATTTGCAATCTCCTTTTCTCCCAAAAATTGGGACTCAAACAGCTTACGGTCTAAAAATGTACAGTTAAAAACTTACAAAAATACAATTGAAAACTTACAAAAGTGACAATTAAAATGTTGCAAAATTAAAACAAATCAATTGTTTTAAAACAGAATACAGTGCACCGCATAATACGCGGGCACCTTTTACGTGGCTTTCAGCTCACTCTGAATGGCACGCCATGCCACACGGCATACACAAGCCCCATTATTTTCAATGGGGCTTGAGTATATGTGCTATTTGCTTTATTCAGGGAAGGGGGTCTGGAACGGATCCCCACGTAAAGCAAGGGCACACTGTACAGTTAAAAAGATAAAGGCACATTAAAAACTGTACACAATAAATCAACATGTCACCCCTCAGGACATTATATAAAAGCTTTAAAACTTATGCTTGCCAGAATTTTGTAAGTTCTTTGACATTGTTTCCTTTTGCTTCATCCTTTACATCTTTTGTTACATGCCCCTAAGTTTTATCCTTGACTTATCCACAGTTCATAAAAACATCCATATTTTCCCCCCTAACCTACCCTTGACTTATATATGAGATCGACTTGTAGTTGAGTATATACAGTACACTCATCCCTCCATATTTGTGGCTTTGATATTTGTGGATTTGATTATTCACTAATATGTTCTCTTTAGAAATATCTAGGTCCTCCAGTTCAACTCTATGGTCAACTTTACCAAACATTGCCCTGAAAGACCTAGAAATCCCTAGAGAGAATACTCTACTAGGCATTTGTAGCTCCTCCAGTGCAGTTCTATGGTCAGTGTCTGTTGGACGTTGACCACAGAGTTGCCCTGGAGGACCGAGAGATTCCTAGAGAGGTGTCCTATCAGGTAAAACATGGTGTTTTTGTTATTTGCGGTTTTTCCATATTCACAGGGGTCTTGAGCCCCTAACCCTAGCAAATATGGAGGGACAAATGTACTTAAAAACCAGACCAGGATGCTGTTCTTGTATTTGGAGCCCTTCTACACTACAAAGTTATAGCACTGTGATTCCACTTCAGCAGCCTTGGTTGCATCTTTTGGATTCCTAGGGTTTGTAGTTTTGGGAGGCACTAGAATTCTCAGTGCCCCTCCCTACGCTACCAATCCCAGAATTGTTGCCATGGCAATTAAAATGGTATTACAATACTATACAGTCAGCCTTCCATATCCGCAGGTTCCTTATCCATGAATTTAACCAACCATGGATTGAAAATAGGCTGGCCCTCCACATTTGCAGTGTTGACTTTTGTGGATTTGATTATTTGCAGTTTTGATTAATATATTCTCTCTAGGTCCTCCTACACAACTCTGCCAGAGGTTGACCATGGAGTTGTGCTGGAGAATCTAGAAATTCCTAGAGAAAACACTTCTCTAGGCATTTGTAGGTCCTCCAGCAATATTCTGTGATCAACTTTTGGCAGATGTTGACCATAGAGTTGCACTTAGAAAATTCTTGAGAGGTGTTCTCGAGGTAAAAAAAAATAGTGGGTTTTTTTTAATTTGTAGTTTTTTCCACATTCACAGGGGTCCTTCACCCCCATCCCCAGCAAGGGACCACTGTATTTGAGGAGGAAGTGTGTGCTCCCCCAATGGGCCATTATGTCTCCCGTCCTTTTTCTATTTGGATTTCCTGCCTTGCACCAGAAAGAATCTCTCAATGAGTGGCGTGTGTTGCGGCCCAGCCTGGAATACTTGTTGCACTGCGTTGGCTGAGCTGAGGGAATGGCAAAGAGATCATTTAGGTCAAGTAAAAATGTAAAAACAAACAAATACTGTGGGTGCTCCACATTTCCTGGGGTTAGGGGAACAGAACACCCGTGAAAGTGGGGGGGGGGGGAGTGCAAATAACAAAAACACTACTTTTTAACCTGAATGACCACCTCTAGGAATATCTAGGTCCTCAGGCCTGATGCTATGATCAGTCTCCAGTGGAAGTTGACCATAGAATCACACCGAAGTATCTAGATATTCTTAGGCAAAATACATTAATCAAATCTACAAATAGTCAATTTTGCAAAAGTCAGATCTGCAAATGTGGAGGACTAACTGTAAACCCCCCCCCTGTCTAGATATAAGGGACTTGAGCATTTGCAGATTTTGGTGTCCATGGGGGATGGGTGAAGGTGGTCACATATCACAATGGTAATATAGACAGCGAAACTGTGCTTTTTATTGTGATAGAATGCTTGTGTGGGCACTGTGTGAACAGAAAGGTGGATTAGATAGGCCTTTGGAAAGATTTATCATGGCTCTTAGGTTCATCTCCAGTATTCCTAGTGTTCTGACTCTTTGTCACTGCAGGTGGATGTTGTTTGTGGCTATTTAGCACAGAGATGGAAAAAAAAGTATTAGGGCAACAGTGGGAAGCTGCAATGGGTCTGGGGCAAATATTTTGCCCCTGGGACCAGTCTGGAGGCTGCATGAATTACCAAAAAATGCCCCCCCCCAAAAGCCAGAACTTGCCAGAAGTCAACATTGGCTTTGGGGGAAAAGGGTTCTTTTTATGCCTGCAATAATTTTAAAAGATGAATCACAATTGCTGGAGAGACAGTTCATCTCATTTTTTGGTGAGAAAAAGGGCTTTCCAGGAAGGAAGGGAGTTAAAGGCCACAGAAAAAGCCTGAAAGGCGACATGTAGCCTCCAGCCATAATTTTTCCACTCCTGCATTAGGTCAATATGGATTGGTTTGGTTTGTGAGCAGAGAAGGAATGAGAGCCAGCATTAAGGAAAGTATAACCAGTTAGCCTGACATTTTCATGATGGAGTCACAGAGTAACTCACTGAAATTGTTTGTAATTTCATTTTATTACTGTAAACATCAGAAGTTCTGCTTTCAAACTATTAATCTCCCTCCTCTCTTCTCCTCTCTTCTCCTCTCCCCCATCCCTGCCCTGTTTTGTACAGAAATGCCTGAGACATTTTTCATGTGAGCTGTTGGAAGTGTTCCATGCCATTGGACGAAGGTCTCTTTTTTAAGCAAAAGTGCATTCTCTATCTGGAAGGTTGGGATGCCGAGAAATATGATGTCGGACTTCTCGGGAATGGTATGTGAAATTCCTCCTGAGATTCAGTTTGGTGGCTTTGAAAAAAAACATCACCTGGAGAGTGGAAAGAGTCGCCCAAGGCGAAGAGGTTCGACTTTGGTAAGTGTCTTTGAATTCAAGCTTCTTTCAGCTTTATTTCATCTGTTGTTGTTGTTGTTGTTGTTGTTGTTAGTTGCCCTTGACTCTACCACGATTCATGGTGACCCTGTAGATGGGAAATCTCTAAACCTCACTATCCTACACAACTTTGCTTAGGTCTTGTAGATTCAGACCCATGACATCTGTAACTGAGTCTGTCCATCTGATGTATGGTTTTCCTCCCTTTCTGCTACCTTCTGCTTTTCCTAGCATTATTGTCTTTTCCAGTGATTCATGCCTTCACATGATGTGATCAAAGTACAACAGACTCAATTTAATAATCTTGGCATCCAGAGAAAATTCAGACTTGCTCTGTTCAAGGATCCATTTGTTTGTCTTTTTGCCTGTCCATGGTATTCTCAGCACTCTTCTCCAGCACCACTTCTCAAATGAGTTGATTTTCTTTTTATCTACCTTTTCACTGTCCAGCTCACACATTTCTTTATTTATTTATCTTGAGTATTTATACACTTGATGATGGGGAATACAATGGCTTGGATAATTCTAACTATAGTGCTCAATTGAATATCTTTACACTTTAGAATCTTGTCTAGTTCTTTCATCACTGCCCTTCCCATTCCAAGTCTTCTTATTTCTTAACTGCAGTCTCCTTTCTGGCCAATGTTTGATCCAAGGTAGAGCTACATTATTGTATGACCTGGTGGCACAGGGGTTAAATGCCAGTCCTGCAGCCACTCACTCACAAACCACAAGGTTGTGAGTTCAATCCCAGCCAGGGGCTCAGGGTGGTCTCAGCCTTGCATCCTTCTGAGGTCACTAAAATGAGTACCCAACTTATTGGGGGCAATTAGCTTACAGCTGTAAACCACTTAGAGGCTGCTCAGTGTGTTATGAAGTGATGTAAAATGAATCTGCTATTGCTATTGTTGGATTTCTTGCCAGCCAGGAGACACTGTTGAAGCCTTTTCTTATCCTTATTACTTCCCACCAAGTGTGCCTGGCCCAAGTACACCTTTGTCTATACTTTATGAGGAGTTGAGCAATTCTTGGTGTGGGGCTGGGATCATTTTCTTTGGAGTTGGATTATCGGATCGTGTTGTTTGGAGCTGAATTACTCAGTTGCTGATTCTTGCTCTGAGGCAAGGAAGGGACTTCAATAGATTAACAACATACTGATGGGCAAATGCAAACCAGTGTGCTAATGTACCTGAGTATATGCATCATGCATGTTGCAATGTGCCAAACTGCCAACGGACAGTATGATACTGGAGTTAGAGTTCACAAGCTCAAAGTATCAACATATTTTCTTAGCAGTAGCAATGGTGCAATCTCGTTCCACACATACACCCCACCTTTCCTGTTCTCTCTGAGTTTAGTTGTCATCATCACAGTAGTTTGGAGATAGTTGTTTTTTTCTCAGCAGTAATACATTTCTGTGAAATCTTCCTGCAGTAATGCAATGTATTTTGTTATGGCTTAGTCTTGAATGGGCAATTAAGACCCAGTAGCTTTACAAAAGATCTGTTTTGGGAGTTCCAAGTATTCCTCTGGAGATCCAGTCTGGTGTAGTGGTTTGAGTGCTGGACTAGGACTGGGAGATCAGGATTGAAATCTCTGCTGAACCATGGAAACCCACATGGTGACCTTCAGGAAGTCATACTCTCTCAGCTTCAGGAGAAGGCAAAGCCAAATCCCTCCTGAACAAATCTTGTCATGAAAACCCTGCCTTGGGGTCTCCATAAGTCAGAAACGACTTGAAGGTATACAACAAGTATTCATCCATGCCAGGGGATTTTCCAAACCTTCACTTTGTTTTAAAGCATTTTCTGCTCTCCTCTTGGGAAGAGCCACTTGACTCTGGGGACTGTAGCATGTTCAGTTTAACCATGTAAAAATAGTTTCAGTGCATTGACATACTTGGTCCATTTTCTGGAGATTTCTGGAGTTTCAAAATTCACCAGAAGGGGGAAACGTACATTTTAGGATCACTCCATTGATGTGTTTGGAGAAAGTAATTGGCTGAATCTACTGCTCAAGAATACAGCCATATGGCAAAACACACCCCGCATATCCAGTTGTGTGTGTTGGGGACTGGGCACATTATGAGAACCTAATTCCCAAAAGCCCCCGCCCCAGACTGGGATAACTTTTGGAATCACTTAAATGCTAAGGGAATACAAAATAACTTGAAACAGTCCTTGGAGGGTTGCATATGGAGAGAATGGGATGGGGCTTTGAAGCATTACAGCCATAAGAAGAATTCAGGAATATTCTGTCCAATCAAAGAATGGTTACTGCATAAGGCAGACATGGGCAACTGTGCTCCTACAGATGGTTTGGTGATGGTGTTTGTTTGTTTGTTTGTTTGTTTTGTTTTGGCCTACAACTATCAACCCCACCAGGATAGCCGGTGATGAGAGATGATGGGAGTTGAAGTCCACAAGTAGCTGGAAGACCACACATTGCTCAACCATGGCATAGGTCAATAGAGAACCAGTCCATATGGAATGGAATGTAGTTCATGGTATATTTGAATAATTTGGAAATTGGGAGAGGTGACATGGAGAGTGGGTGGTTGTATACATTTAAGTTGTTTCTGACTTTTGGAGATGCTAAGGTGAACCTATCACAGGATTTTCTTGGCAAGATTTGTTCAGAAGGAGTTTGGCTTTGCCTTACTCTGAGGCTGAGAGTGTGTGACTTACCCAAGGTCACACAGTGGGTTTCCATGGCCAAGCGGGGATTCGAACTCTGGTCTCCATAGTCATAGTCCAGCACTCAAACCACAAAACCACACTGGCTCGCCGGAAATTGGGAAACAGAATACTTGGAAAGTATCCAGTTTTACTCTTGAATGAAAACAGGCTTTGTTTCTGCACAATGGCCATCTTTGTGGGTTTGTGTGTGTTTGTGTAAAGGGGGAGAGCTTAACTGCATTTTGCTGGTTGGTGTGTTTGATGAGGAATGGGCTCAGAAATGAATATATGAGGCTACTTTTTACTTCTGTATTTATTTATTTACTAGTAAAGAAGTCTTTTTGTAATGAGCTCATCCTTCGTTGAAAGTGTCTTGTATGGCTGAACAGCTCTATTCTTGTTTCTACTCTCCTTCATAACTTGGTGTATGTGCAAGGTCTAATTATTGTAAGAATTTGGATATTTCTCAAATTTTCAGAAAGAGGGGTATCAGCCACCTGCTAAGCATGTGGATAGGGATGAGCCAGTATGAGTAAGAAGGCTGCGCTAAGCTGGAGGCAAACAAAAGATGAGGATGGGGTTCTTATTGTATTCTTCAGCCATGCTGCAAATTTGCTTCTGTCCCAGAACTGTCAGATGTGTACTATACTGGACAAATAACAGATGGGAAAATAGCACACAGTATAGTATAACATTTGTATATTGCAATCATAGCCTATATGATATCACATACAGTACAAGAACAGGAAAATACAGTATTCTACATTGAATACCTCAGTAACTGAAATCAGACATGTGCCGTTGGAGTCAGTAGAAAATTTTTCCACTCTGGTTTCAGAATAAAAACTTCTAATGCCTATTTTGTTGCATATTTACTTTCATAGGAATTTAGGAAAGTTTTCTTGTTCAGAAATGTTGATCAAATGAATATATTTTATCTTTTGTCAAGAACCAGCATGGTATAGTAGGTTGAACGTTGGACTCTGACTGGAGACCAGGCTTCAAATCCCTGCTTGGTCATGGAAACCCACTGGGTGACTTTGAGCAGATCACACTCTCTCAGCCTCAGAGGAAGACAAAGCCAACCCCCTTCTGAACAAATGTTGCCAAGAAAACCTCATAGGTGGGAGTCCACTATAACTATAGGACATCAGGTTGTGGAAAACTGTTATCTCAGATCAACACTGGAGTAGTTAAATTTGCAAAATGAAAAGCAAAGCTTTATGATGGTGATAAAGTGGATGGGAAACCACGCTTTACAAAGCAACTTGTGTGGATAGCATTTTAGTGTTGGCAGCAATTCCCAGGTGCATCTTTTTTTCAAACACAACATTAAGATAATGATTACAATAAACTCTTCAGATGGCTTTACTGCTTCTTAAACAGCTTTTAATATGAGGGAAGCCAGTTTCTGCTCCCAGGTGCAGGGGGTGGGTAGGTTATTTGGTTACTCAGCCAAGTCTTGTGCGTAGAATTTGTGAAAGCAATATTTGAAAGTAGGCCACTGAGTCAGACCCTTTGCTCAGTGCAAGAACTCTAGCAAGAGCATCTCAAGCAAGTAGCTGTCCAGTCTCTTACTGAAGATGTCTAAAGAAAAGGACCCCACCACCCTCTTATGTTGAGTGTTCCTAAGTATTTGGTGGGGGCAAGTGTGTCACTGTGTACTTGAGAGACTTACATTATCATGGTGTCTTTGTTGCGTTTCTAATTGTTTTCAACTAATTTTAATTGTGTTCTCTTTTTGTATATTTTTGACCAAGGTTTTGATGTTTCATCTATATTTTATCATGATTATTATTAACTGCCTTGCAGAATTCTTTTGTTGGAAACGGTATACATAAAATACAAATTGTGACATGACACCATCTTGCTTATTGTAGAAACATGTGATGTGATCTAGTTGTCTCCCCCATAAAAGTCATATGAATTCTTTTGCTGAGGCTTTGAAACTTTTGGAGTTAGTTCTTTATTTCACTGGAAGAATTTAATTTGTATTATGATTACTATAAATGCTGACCCTAAGCTTTAAAAGTCTTCTGTTTCAGGCAATGCGTTTAAAAATACTTGGCATTGGATGGTCTGAGTAGTGAACTTTATTCCAGAGAAAATGTTTGGTACAGAAGACTCTGAACATTAGATGTGTTTTTCGGACCTAGTTCAGATATTCAGCTAAACGCAAAGACTGAAATTAGAACAAATGCTGTGTGTGATATCTGTCAGAAAAGCAAATCTGTGGGGACTTATGAGCTGAATTTCCAGAGCTGAGTTTCACTTTGTAGTTATGTGTTCCGGGCAGGTTTCCGCCCAGCCTTCTTTCTGTCTTACGCTCTTTAAAATAGTTAAAGCCTTGAAATATGCCATAGTCAAGTTATATCAGGGATAATCTTAGTCAATTCTGTGCAATTTGTCTTAAAGAGCAGAAGCATAATAAAAGTTGCTGTGGCTATGATGAGGAACGCTGTTCTTCTAGTTTTGTAATCTTATATAATTACATTGCATTTCCAGATTTATTTATTTATATATTTTTGTAAATGATGACAGGTTTATGTGTGATTTTTCTTTTCAGGTAGTGTTTTAATGGGTGGGAACAATATAATTGTCCAATTCACTTTGCAAGCTCAAATGACAAGTGTAATCATGTAAAGATTCAGTCAACATGAAGCCAGTTCTGGTGGCAAATGGCCCCAGTAGAGTCCTAAAAATGTGGAAAAAACTTTTCTTCTTCAAATGAGAATATCAGGCAGGGATGTGGTATCTGTGATCCAGATGCTGATCAGCACAGAATGGGTAGAACTGGATGGGTAATGTGACCTTGGGCCCTTTTGCATGACACAATTATAATAATGTTATTCCACTTTAACTGCCATGGTTCATTCTTATGGAATCCTGGGATTTGCAGTTTAGGGAAAGGCACTGAGAATCCATGCATGAGAGCTCTAGTAGAAGAATTAAAGGAAATGTTTTGGAGCTCCTTCTTGTGCCGCAGAAAGGGCGCCATAGGCGCCCTCCTGTGGCATGTCAGGCGCGCACTGCGCCATCTAAACGTGGCGCACGCGATGACATCATGGCAGCGCGTGTGTATGGATGGCACGCTGTAAAGAGCACTTGCAGCGCGCTCCCCAGCCCTAATCATGTCCCGGTGATGGCCCTTTGGGGCCGTCTGTACCGGGCCGATGGCTACACTTCTTCCCCAAACTAGAGTTGATTGAAAAGACTAAGGGGCCATTCCTACTATTGCTTAAGAAGCATCTAGTAGTGAATTACAATAAAACTAAAGCAATAGGGTTTTTTTGGGCAGGGTGGGCCAGAGGGTCGGGCTATGTTCTGGAAGAGTTTTTTCCTGATGTTTCGCCAGCAACTGTGGCTGCATCAGATGCTGGCAAAATATCAGGAAAAAAACTCATCTAGAGCACAACCACATAGCCCAAAATACCCACAAAAAACTATGGATGTCAGCCGTGAAAGCCTTCGACTTCACATAAAGCAATAGTGGTCTCTGAGCAAGCATGGTATAGTGGTTTGAGTGTTGTACTACAACTCTCAAACCACTGCAACAGTGAATCCCCACTCAGCCATGGAAATTTGTTGGGTAACATTGAACAAGTCACATTTTCTCAGCCTCAGATAAAGGGAAACGCAAACTTTCTCTGAACAAGTAAGTGACTTGAATGAGCATGGCTACCTGTGAAAAGTTATTGAAAACAGACCATTTTGCTTTACCAAAATTCAGGACAACTTCTTTCCTCCAGTATGCTTACCTGTGGGCAAAATAGTGATTTTGGACTTGCCCTGCAGGCAATTAATTGTCCATTACAGAAACATACCAAGTTTTTTAGTTCCCACTGAGGAAATACCAACTGATTATCCTGGCAGTTAGTGAGCGTCCAACAATCACAAACATGGTCTCCAGACAGCTACTGCAGTATTCTTATGTAGGGAAATCCACAACTGAAAGTGATTAATGGTTGCACCTCATGGCTGTGCAATGCAGTTAAGAATAAAAACTGAGGTTTATGGAAGTTGCAGCAAGAGTTAGCCAATTTATCCTAAATTGGTTTGTGAAAAGCCTCACCATGAACTCAACCACCCTTAAAAGCAAAGCAAAGTGCGCAGCAAACTCCAAGTGGGTGCTTGAAATGTTACACTTGAAAGAGAAGTTTATAAAGCATCTAGAGAGGTACACTTTACCACAATTTGCAAGGCATCATTAATGAGTTGGTGTAACTTGCAAAGACTCTGCAGGGGGTCTATGTATCTACTTAGTTAGCTTCCTCCTTCCCTCCTAGTTGATGTGGCCCTAGGGCTCACCCTCCATTCTGCACTGCATCCCCCATCTGTCTAGAAGCAGGTTGGCTAAGTTAAACCTTCCTTATTGCATCTCTGTAAATAAATGGAAAGGGACAGACCCCACATTTCACTTTGATCTGAGAACATCACCTTTAGCCTAGATTTTTATCATAATTTCCAACCAGGAAAATACATGTGCGTGTGTGTTCAAATGACAAAATTGTGAACAATTATGGTTGGTACTTTATGCATAACACTTAATGGCACCACCAGGGGCCATCTCTAAGTTGCAGGTTTTGGCTTGAAACCTCAGGGCTTGGGAGGATCCTTAAGTGACAATCCTGGGAGGGAAAGGGAGAAATACCGATATAAAATACCCATGGTTATTATTGTATGCACCTACCAGTCGACTGTAACCTATGGCAACCCTATTAGGGTTTTCTGGGAAATTTTTATGTAGAGATTTGTCATTGCCTTCCTCTTAGGCTGAGAGACTGTAACTTGCCCAAAGTTCCCTCTGGGTTTCCACAGCTTATGAGGAAGGTAATGACAAATCTCTGAATAAATTTCTGGGTTCCCCTGAGAAGGGATTTGAACCTGTAGTTCCAGAATCCAGTGTTCAAATCACTGTGCCATACTGATTCTAAAAATACAGATACATACTAGAAAATTTACCTTTAAGTGCTTGGGTTGATGCTGACAATTTCACTTACGTTTTGAATGAAATAAAAGCTTGATCGGTATTACTTGAATTTAGAGGTGACATCCTTAGTCTTTATTATCACTTTGAGTCAAAATAGATTCTTAAATATGCATTACAGAGTAGAACAAAACAAAATAAAAACTCCCAGAAAATTTTGGAAGTGTTTATTCAGGAGTAACTGAAGAAGATGATAGGTCCATTTTGGCCCCATTAAATTTGGTGAGCAAACCTGTTGATTTGTATAGCAGTGTGCATTTATATTTATCTCTTTCAACTGAATATTGCCTTCTTTTTCTTGGATTTCAATGGCTTCTTACTGCTACAGAAGCTAAGGAGTTTATCACATGAACAAGATCGGGAAATGCCCAAAACAATTTCACACAACATTGCACAAAACCCACCATTAAAGTGGTCACTAAGAAGCATTAACACACATTTTTTTTACTTTCAGGATTTCGGCAACAATGTATTTCCGATATCACTTGGTTGTGCAATTGAATGTGATAATCATTCATGCAATTACTCACCGTTTTTGCTTTATTTGTAGGATGCTTTAAATGCACTTTAATGTCTCTTTAATGCCAAAATTAACCCCAGTGTGATAAACTCCTATGACAGGATGTGCCTCCAAAAGAGCAGCATTCTTGGAACTGGAGGTTTTATGTCCTTTGCTCAAGAAGCAAAATTGTGTATGATTTATATAGAGCACGGTGGACCAGTAAGCATGGACCAATAAAGGAATGATGTCCAGCATCTTCCCAATTTGAAGCCTATCAGAAAGGCCTCTGATATTCACAGCAATAATACCATTTTGGGGCCAACTCCAAAGAATAAAATATGTTCTGCAGGTTTCAAGGATTCACTGGCTTTTTCCTCAGACAAAGATTTTAAAAATTATACAGAACAAATATAGTGACCATCTTAGAATCACAGGCCTGCATTCTGTCTGAAATGTTGTCACTAAAGATGGCGTTGGAGGATTTCAGTGCAGACAGAGGTCACTCTCCTTATTGACAATGTAAGAACTAGAGACAAAAAGCAATAAAAAGCAGGTAATACAATTTCAGCTCCCATTAGCAACAGAAAAATAAATTCTCAAGAGACCCAGGTGTATCTGTCCTGTGCGAAGCTAACTGCTCTTTTTAAAGTAGAGAACATTGAACCTGTGACATTCACAGGTTTCTCTCATGAGTTTTTTTTTTACACATAGTTCTTCCTGCTATCACTTTTGTAAGGCCCATCACAAGATGGGATGGGTTTATGTACCGATGTTGATTCACGGTAGCAAATATCTCTGAGCTGAGCTATTTCCACATTGGCATCACACCCATTTCTCAAGGAAGAAGGTGAACATTTTAGACAAAAGGAGAGTGAGATGTTTCTAAAACAGGCTATATTTAGTGCTTACATGCACAGACACACATGCTCATGCACTGAGGATACTGGTAGCTTTGGCATGAATGCTAAACCTCTCTGGGGCCCTGCCCAAGACCAGATGCTTGAATGACCATCTTTATATCTTACAAGAGTTCACTTTTTGGACTACAGTTACCAGAACCCTCTCATCTACCATGCTCAATTGTTATTCCAAAAAAAAAAAAACTTTTCCAGGCTCTGGCTGTAATGGGGTACTGAAAGCTGCAAGTAAATGCAAGATAATGTGTGAATGTTACCAATACAATACGAGAGCCCGCAGGTTGTACTGGTTTGAGTGTTGGACTGCAACTCAGGAGACGAGGGTTTGATTCCCAGCTCAGGTTTGAAGACAAGCTCTTGAATGGCTTGAAGACCAGCACTGGTCCATGGACCATCACTTTGAGTAGCACTGTTCTACATGACATCTCTTCAAACATTTAATGATAGATATCATCTCTTTTTCCTTACTATTTTCTTCTCCAGGCTGTTGTGAAAAAATGTACCCAGTGCTTTCAACCATTCCCGATTTTCTGAAGCCATGCAGTCCCCAGCAGCCTGTACCATGTTGCTTTTTCTGAAAAGTATGGTATGGCTGATTAGCAAGTTTTGGGAGATGTAAGACAAAAATTACTTTTCTAAGCTCTACTTATAATTTTACCTTTGGTCCAAATCCTCTTCTTGGAAAACAAGAGCTGGATTTGAGATAATCTCATTGACCTGAGAATGAGATGACTTCTGACATCTTTGGAAAATAGTGCAATGCCTGACCCTTAATTTATTTTGAGAGTTGATTAGAATTTTGGTTCAAAGGGGAGTCTGGGAAAGTATGCCTTGGCCTTCTTTCTGAATACTCACACTTGTTATTAAATCTTAGGATGATGATGAGACTCTGAAGTACCTAACTCTTGAGGAAAAAGATGTCCTTCTCTTCTTTGAAGAAACCATTGATTCCTTGGAAGATGACTTGGAAGAACAAGCTCTCCATGACAGTGGCATCCATTGCCACTCTCCAAAGTCAATGGAAGAAAATATGTCCAGCCATTCAGAGTCTGAAGACATCATAGACTTGGTGCAGCCAGGACCAGAGACACAAGAGTCTGTTCCTAGCAGAATCACAGATCCAGGTAAAGAATGAGGTCTCCGGTTTATTGTATTTAGAGCAGTGGCAGCTGGTGGCTTCCATGTCAGTAGTGTAGTGAATTCGGTCCAGGTTTTAAACTGAACTTTAAAAGACTTAGCTATGGTGTTGAACCTATTTGTGAGATAGCTAAACTAAAGCTCATATTTGCTGCCACCAGCTACCAGTAGTCTGTGTTCTTCCCACCAGAAGTTGCTCTGACTTGATGCATCCAAAGGCTGTTGCTTATTTATTTATTTATTTATCCACCTGTTTGTTGGTTTATATCCCACCCACTGCTAGCTATCCACAGTAGGTTTTTTTTTAAAAAAATCCACACAACTCATTCATTTGTTAATTGCTTGAATGGAGACACATCTAGTTCTTCCTTCAGGCTCAGCTAACTGAGCCTTTTCTTGCTCTTGCAATGTGAGAATCACATTACATTCCAAATTGTAAATTCAGAGTAAATTCACTCATTCTTTGGGTGAAATGGAGATTGCGTAAATTCCAGATGATTACGAGGGGGTATCCAAAAGTTTTAATGATCACCTTTCTAAAAAAATTAACAGAAAATTTGTTTTGATTTGTAGTTGTTAACTTATCTCTATGTAGTCACTGTCTAGATTTATATATTTTCTCCAGCGTATCTTGATCCTCTGAATACCTGATATTGTAGAAGTCTGCATATTGCGCCTTACAAGGGGGTATCATAAAGTAATAATTATCACCTGGAAGTTATTATGGCATATTGATGAAATTTTGTCAGTGTCATCATGGGTCCCTAAGTGCACATTGCTGAGAAAATCAGCTCATTGTGTCCTTTATTTTTGTGACTGGCTCTGCCAGACGTGACTAAAGTGTAAAATCCTCATCTAACATGGCTATGGTATATCTTTTACTTCTACCACTGCCTTGTCAGTCATAGCACCCACATTAGAGGGCTCATAAAGCCTGTTGTAGCATTTAGGAGCAAGATAATAAAAAAGGCATTTTCAAAATTCCAGCATATTTTTAGTGGTGAATTTTAGAGTATTACTGATCTGAGAATGTATGACTGATTAGAAAAGACAATTATGCTTGATAAGATAGAAGGCAGTAGGAAAAGAGGGAGAGCACATAACAGGTGGATAGATTCAGTCAAGGAAGCCATGGCCCTGAGTTTGGAAGACCTGAGCAAGGCTGTTGATGACAAAAGCATCTCATTCATAGGGTCACCATAATTTGAAGTTCACTTGATAACAATTAACAGCAACAACATTGATCTGTTATCTTGCAAAGAAGCAGGAGACCCCTTTCATGATTTGGAACTGCCTTATTTAAGTAGTATGTTGACTACTGTATATACTCATGTATAAGTCTAAACTTTTTAGTCAAAAAATTGACCCCAAAACCCTGAGTTAACTTATCCACAGGTCAATGTAAGTACTGTACTTTAACTCTTTTTTTAAAGGAATTAACTTTTTTTTTAAAAAAAGAAACTATTTTTTAAAAAGGTGATAGGCAAGAATGTAATCTGCCATGACCTCCCCCTTCTCTCATCCATGTAGCCTTTAGTGTGAGCACAAACAGTTATGCCTGCTGAAAGTTTGGAAACTCTTTGGCATCATTTTCCTTTGCTTCATTCTTTAGATCTTTTGTTACATGCCCCTAAGTTTTACCCTCAACGTATCCACAAATCATATCAAAATATATAATTTTGGCCTCAAAACCTGCCCTTGACTTATACATGAGGTCAACGTATAGTCGAGTATATACGGTAATTCTAATAATCTGCTGTTTTCTCTCTCTCCCCGTACCCCTCCAATTCCAACACTAGAGGAGGTTTGGAAACCAGATAAATCAAAGCTGGAGCATATCAAGGCGCCTGATGAGGAGATCTGTGACGATACTGTTGCTGCTGTTGCTGTCCAGCCGTCAGCTCCCCCATTGCCGATATATGAGGTGTTTCCTCCTCTGCCCCCAGTGCAGCATCCAAAACTACCTCGCTCTATCCCCACTCCACTTGTCATCGCTCAGAAAATATCCGAGAAGCAGGCAGAGGGCAGCCCTTGTTCGCCCACTTCACCAAAAGAAGGGAAGTCTGTAGAGAGGAGGAGCATGCCATCTTCTTCACCACAGCGCAACGGAGAACGTTTCACAGCCTTCAAGCAGTCTGTGCCACCCCCGACTGCACCCAAACCTCAGAGGTTTCCAAGCAACATCAGCATTACCAACATTGGTGAAAGGGAGTTCAGCAAAACAATTTCCAGTGCAGCAGTCAATGTCCAAGAACGCAAAGCTCGGGTGTTGGCCAATGTCAATGGTTCACCCTTCCTCACAAGTGAAGGGGAAGAGAGACTTCAGAGGTATGACATCTCAGGTCATGGTAGAAGCTTATCCCTACGAGATTTGCCTTCAGAGCAAGCAAGGCAGGAAGCTTTGAGCAGACTCGGACTCATAGAAGATGGTTTTGGCCAAGGCCAACTGGACCACTCTGGAAGCGTTCGCAGATCAAAAGAGGACAAACCTGAACAAAGGCAGGTTGTGTCAAATGGTTATCGCAATATCCATGAAATATTAAAGAGGGAATCCAGCCTGTTCCCAAGTGTGAGCAAAACGGTGACATTCAAACCGGACTCTGATCTCATGGATGGTAAGCCTGCTCGACAAAATGCAACCAAGAGCGTTTA
This sequence comes from Urosaurus nigricauda, assembly GCA_034509955.1. NCBI lineage: Eukaryota > Metazoa > Chordata > Lepidosauria > Squamata > Phrynosomatidae > Urosaurus > Urosaurus nigricauda. The sequence continues at coordinate 11,196,038 of JAOEGL010000005.1, forward strand.
TGAATACAGGCCACCACCAGATTTCAGCCTAGATATAAGGAAGAGATCTGGTTCATTGCCCAGACCCTCCGGACTGAGACCCCAGGGAATCACAGTACAGTTTTCTGGCCGGGGGTCAACAGAAGAAGCTAGGAGGGAAGCACTGCGAAAGCTTGGACTGCTCAAGGAGTAGTTGAGGGACAGTAGAGGGAGGAATATATTATCCCAAAGACAAAATCCCAGGGAGATCAAATGTCAGTTCTTTTCTTTCTTTTTTTCTCCTTGAAATGAAGGAAATATTTAATATCAGAATGCCAGAAATATTTCTGCTAGCATTTTGTCATGGATTTTGTTATGATAGTCAATCATATTGCTTATCAAAGCCTTCTGTGGGATTTCAAAAAGACCCATGGGTTCATAAGAAGCTTGACTTTCAATGGAAGACATCATGCTAAATGAAGTTAAATTGTGCAGTATTTGTGCATATGGATGTATGTGTGTAGCTGACAAATATGTCTGAGTGCAATGCATTTTCCTTGGAGTCCTACCATAATGAAGCCAAAAAAACAAATCCTAACAAAATGGTACTAATAGGAATAAATGTTTATGTATGTATGTTTGTTTATGTGTACATATATTGGAGAGGTCAAATATATAATAAAGGCTGCTGTCTCTCATTATTGTGAGCATTTAAGTACACAAAAACACCCTCCCTTCTTCTGTAGACTGAATGGTCTAGAACTAGTCAGGGTGTAGAAATCTTTTTCATTATATTCATCTGTAAAGAAGGGCCTAAATTCTAAAGGCATGTGATCCTAAGCCCTTGGTGGGATGGGAGAACGCCAACAGATGACAAACGCTATCAGCTGTATTTCAGGGAAAGGAATTGGCAAAACCACCTGAATATTCCCTGCCCCCCCCCAAAACCCCTGTGAAATTCATGGGATCACTGTAGGTTGACCTTTAGAGATTGTGTGTGTGTGGTGCCCTCTAGTCACTACTAGAGGGCACCATACACACACAAACTCTAAAGAACTGGTTAGAAGTCACCATTTTGTTTTGTCTGGAGATAACAATTTTGTGTGGGTCTTGAGACATGGAGTTGCTTCCTCAGAACTCACAAAGCTTTAAAACTTTGTTGGACTACAGCCACTTACTCCCAAATTCCCAGCCAGCATGAGCAGAGAGTAAATTTTCCAAGCTCTGTTAATAACATAAGAACAGCTCTGGTAGATTGGGCTAAAAAGACCATCTGATCCAGCATTCTTTTTCCACAGCGGCCAAACAGATGCTTTTGGAAAGTGCATAAGCTGGACATGAGCGCAACTGCACCTTCCCCTACATGCTCCTCAGCTAGTGGTGTTCAGAGGCATACATTACTAAAGATAATATGCAGCTATCGTGGCTAGTAGTCCTGTTTCTCAGACTGGTTACCTTGATGCCTGGATGTCCAAATGCCTATTGTGTCAAAATGTAGAACGTACAATGGCTGCTATGTGGTAAATGCCATCAGCCTCAGTAACATTCTTGTTCAGTGAACTGGACTAAAGATGCTCTTTTAAGGTCTAATATAGCTTTCATCTCTGCTGCCTCTGCACCAGGCACAACCCTTCTCTTCTCGGTGTACTTTGTGAGTCTATAGCAGTGTGTCACTATCTTTGGTCCTCCAGAGGCTTTCAGTCACAACTCCCAGAAGCCCCAGACAGCATGTGAAGTATTCTGGGAGTTAAATCCCAAGCATCTGGAGTACCAAAGTTTGAAAATGACTCTCTAGAAGAGCCTTCTCAAAGCTGGTATCCTTCAGGAGTGTATCAACAGTGGTGAGTTATCACATTTTAACTATTGTGGCTTGCGCCTATAAAATTCTAGGATTTGTAGTTCATTCCCTAGAACTACAGCATCAGAGTTCTCTGGTGGAGAAGTCTAGGAACTTGCCAAGCAACAGATTCCAGGATTCCATAAGATTTGAGACATGCCAGTTAAAATGATGTCAACACGCTGTAACTATATAATTTGGGCAGATCCCAAGTGTTTTGGACTTCAGCTCATATTACTGTAGCCAGCATGATCAGTTATTCAAAATGCTGGCCATTGTAGTCCCCCACCTGCCTCCTGAGTTGTCTACTAGGACTGCTGCCACACTGCAGAATTAATGCAATATGACATTGTTTAAACTGTCATGGCTCCATCCCATGGAATTCTGAGATTTGTAGCTTGGTGGCAAACTACAGCTCTCTAATAGAGAAGGCTAAATATCTCACAATACTACAGATCCTAGAATTCCATAGCATTGAGGCACGGCAGTCAAAGCAATATCAAACTACATTTATTCTGCACTGTAGATGCAGTGTAGGTTGTAGAAAGCTGCTCTAGAGCAGTGGTTCTCAACTTTGGCCCTCCAGATGTTTTGGACTTCATCCTCAAGAATCCCCATCCAATAGGACCAAGAGTCAGAGATTCTGGGAATGGTATTATTTTTGAAAATTGGATGTCCAGTGTTTTGTGAGTAATCAATACCGTTGTGTTGAAACAATGATAGTTCCAGCTTTTTTTATTCAGAAAAACCCTCTACTGTTGCACTGCATGGTTCGTTGCTGAAAGGAGCATCAAGTGAAAGTCTCCTTCCAGAAATTGACAAGTGTGTACCTTCTAAACAGAATTGCATGTTGACTGGTATGATTAAATTTGCCTAGATGAGTCAAGCTTTTAACAGCAGGGAAACTTGCATTATGTTGTTGTTGCTTTAAAGAAAAGCATTAAATGGAGAACACTCTTGGGTTTAAAACAGTTCTACTTCGTGACAAATCTGTGACTCATGACAGTTAGTCTGATTTAGATCAGATCTGGAGATCATGAAAATAAAGTATACAGAGTTCCATAGATGAAACTGTTCTATAGAAACCCTTCAGTGTTGGTCTTTGCCACCCCAGCTACCCAAGATGAATTGAACTGGATATCACAGAGATCAAACCTGGGACCTTCATGATGCCAAGGATTCATTTGACCGGCTCAGTTATGATCCCCGCTCTGTGGTACACTGGGATACAAACAATATCTGTGAAGGGCTGTTGGAATATAAGTTAACGGAGACACCAACCAAAATACAGCCCTATAAATAAGGGCTGTTTTTTGGGGTGTTTTTTTTTAAATCCACATTGCTATATACATTATTGGTTCTTGACATCTGGTTCTCCAGATGTTTTGAATTCCTACTCCCAGAAATCCCAGTTAGCATGGTCAATGGTAAAGCATTTGGGAAGTTTAGAGGACCAAAGGTTAATAACCACTGATATAAAGCAGCTCTTATTCAATACTGTTTACTCTGTTAACCTGAGATGGTTTTGCTTTTGCTTAACATTGTCATCATGATTTTTTTCTGGTAACTAAAGTCTTCAAGAAAACATGAAAGCCTCTTAGATAGAACATAGAGTGTTTATGTGTTTCTAGCAAAACACTTGCAGACGGGTTTCCCCAGTTATAAACTTTGTTCCTGGACATTGTAGACTGAGGTCTAATTTGCATTACAGAAATAATGCAGTTTGACACCACTTTAACTGCAATGGCTCCATCCTATAGAATCCTGAGGTTTGTAGTTTATTGTGGCACTAGAGCTATCTGACAGAGATGGCCGTTTCACAAAACTATAAATCTCAGAATCCCATAGCATTATGGCAGTTCAAGCAGTGTCAGACTGCAATATTTCTGCAGTGTAGATTAGACCAGAAAGATAAAGAGATTGGAAAAAGTTGTTTTGGGGACTAAAGCTATAGAAGCTCCCATCCAATGACCATGTTAATTGAGAAATTTTGGGAATCATAGTCCAAAAAAGTAACTTTCCTATGCTCTGTTCTAAACTAATTTTGAACCTGAAAAAATAAGCCTGTTTGAACATCCTGCTGGACTTGCAATACCAGAAATTATTCCAAATTGTCATGAGATTTCACCTTCTTTAACCAAATAATAGTAGTTCTAATTTAACAGTTTCTCCATACTGTTCTCAAACTCTCAAACTGTTTAAAACTTCCTCCCTCTGTGTAAAAAGCCCTAGGAGCTGCAGTTTTGAAAAAGGGGATTTACCTCTTTCTGTCGAGATTATGTTTCCCATAATCCTTTCCCGGTATAAAACACAGGAAAATGTGTATATGTCATTATAAAAGCACTGTGTCTGTGTGTACATGAGAGAAAGGTTTTGCACATTTTTGTAATTTTTTGCAAATGTGCATATTTCTTGCAATTTGCATATTTTCCCTATCAGATGCATTGCTTGCCTCTGAAGGAAGATCTTACAGATGAAAGCTGTTATGAAGGAATTTAATATCTCATGGTTTGGCTCATTAATTAGTTTGTAAGAATAGTATTTAATCCTCTTTGACCTCTTTAAAATGGAGTATATTTGGCTTTCGTCACATGAAGCATTCCTCTGAGTACTAAAGGTATTTATACATTTATTATCTGATTTCTCCACTGATGATTTATGATGCTGTTAACATCCACCTGCTGAAATAAACATGGTTGTCTCCAGACTCTGATCTAGTCATTCAACAAGGCTGTGTGTGCTGCTATTCTACTGTACAGTACTTCGTTGTTATGTGCCTCCAAGTAGACTCCAATTTATGGCACCCTGGTAAGGTTTATTCAGAAAAGGTTTGCCATTGCCTTCCTCTGAGGCTCAGAGAGCATGACTTGCCCAGGGTCACCCTTGGATTATCATGGCTGAGGGAGGATTCGAACCCTGGTCTCTTGGGATCATAGAAACATAGAGTTGGAAGAGACCCCAGGGGCCATCCAGTCCAATTACCTTACATGCAGGAATACAGAATCGAAGCACCCCTGACAGATGGCCATCCAGCCTCTATTTATAAACTTCCAAAGAAGGAGATCACCACAATCTTAGTCCAACAATCAAGCATCACCACACCATGTTATTGTGTGCTTTCTAGTCATTTTTGATTTCTGGCAACCTAAGGCAAGCCTATCGCAGGGGTTTTCTTGGCTAAAGCTGTTCAGTGAATGTGGCTTGCCTAAGGTAAGTTTCCATGGCCGAGCAGGGATTTGAACTCTGGTCTCCAGAGTCGTAGTCTCCAAGACAGCATAGGAGTTGTAGTCCACTCAAACCACACCACTAATGTGGTGCAGAAAATATGTTTTTAATTCACAACTTCAGCCTCTGGAATATTTTCACCTGCTTTTTTTTCCTCACTGGGATTTCTTTTTTGAAAAAGATTATTATTTGGAGGTTTTGGCCTTTGATGAAAATGTAGGGCCCCTTTCCACTCTCCAGATGTTTTTGGCCTCCATTTCCCATCTGCCCCACCCAGCAAAGCCAACGGTAAGACATTGTGGGAGTTGCAGGCCAAAACATTGTTAAATCCAAAAAAAAAAAAATCCCCACCCATTGCTTTTAATGGCTTATAAAGAAGAGCTTTGGAAAATGTAAACATATAAAAACAAAATGAGTTAATCATGATTCCAGTTCAAATATGAAAAGGGAGTGCGCGTGGCTATTTGGGAAGCTGGAATAAAGGGACTTGACTATCTTTGGAGTGATCATTTGGGGATATGAAGGGAACTGAGACCTGTTTGGAAACATTCCTTTTTTCCAGAATGTTGAGCTTAATCAGTAATAACACAGCTATATTCATGCTCTCTGTAGTGAAATTACAGAGCTGCTGTCTCCTATTTTACTTTTTCCAGTGGGTTTTAAAGTTGCAAGAAATTGCCTCTAAGCATCATCAGCTTTTATTTGTTTGTTTCCAAGCAGCTTCTTTTTTCTCTTCTTTCAAAAAAAAAGGAGCTCATCTTAGCTAAAGACACAGAAAACACACATTTTAAAATCATGTATCACCAGGTACTCCTAAAAACAACAGTAGTAAAGCCCGATTGTTGACATAACAGATGAACAACAAGGAACATTTCTAGAAACAGTCAAAGTGGGAATAGCTTTGGAAAGTAACAAATGGAAGATTTGGCCAAATGCATTTTAAAAGATACAGCATTAAAATCCTCGTGCCATAGTATTTCTGACTATGGTTGTGAAAGTTGGAAAGTTAAGAAAGCGGATAGGAAAAGAATAAACTCATTTGAAATATGGTGCTGGAGGAGAGTTCTTCAACTACCCTGGGCCAACAAAAAGACAAATCTAATTTATCCAAGTTACAAGAAATACAGGTATAAATGATAGTAAATATTACTATACATATTTTAAAAATTGGAAAACAACAATTTGAGTATTGTGTGAGAAAGAAAAATAATATATGAATGACAACAATTACATTTCTATGTACAAAAGAAAAAAGTATGGAAGAATATTTTTTATTATTGCATATTGCAAAGGGAACCATGAAGGTTGTATTATTTAGATAGAAAATGTTCATATATAACTACACTATAAAAATGATACATATTGTTTATACAGGGAGGTGTTTTTTAGGAAGGCAATATATTCTGTGTAGAAGATAGAAGAATAAGGAAGTTATATATGTAAATGTTCAATTTAACTATACATTCAGAAAAGCTATATATGATTGGACAATATTTTATATTAACAAAATTCAATTTAAAAAAAGACAGATCTAGGTCCTAGAGCAAATCATGCATCAACTAACTAGAAACCAAGATGACTAAACTGAGGCTATTGAACTTGGACATATCATGAGAAGACATGACGCACTTGAACAAACAATAATTCTTAGCAAAGTAGAAGGCAATAAGAAAAGATAAAGACCATGTTACAGATGTAAAGGGATCTTGTAGCACCTTTGAGATTAAGTGGGAGAAAGCAGTTGGTAGCATAAGATTTCTCAGACTAAGGCTGCCTCCACAATGCAAAAGTAATCCAGTTTGACACCACTTGGCTCCATGTTGTGGAATTCTGGGGACTGTAGTTGGTTGTGGCACCACAGCTCTTAGTCATAGGCTCACCATAAATTGAAATCCACCTCAGTTAACCACAACAATATGTGTTTTCTTCTATTGTGTTGCAGGAACAATTTCTCCTTGCTCTTCCTGGGATTGTATGCCCTATTATTGGGATTGCTTTCTGAGCTGAAGAGGATAGAATGTTTCAAATAAATAAATTGACAGGAGAAAGAAGAGGCCTGGAGTCAAAGTCCCTTTTCTATGATTGTGTTAGGGATCCTGGCACACAGTTGACAAACTGTGCTGCTAATCTTTTCCAGGATGGAATCCTGTTAGCATCATATAGTTAGTGGTTATATATATATATTGACCCCTGAGCACTGGAAGTATTCATTTTATGGTTACATGAGTTGAGCTCCCTTAGCCTAACCATTTCACATGGTCCAAAATCCTATTTTACTCCTGAATACAGTAGAGCTTATTAAATGAATTGAATTGACCTGTGTGTTGACTCATTATTCAACAATAGGTCTATTCTAGCAAAGATTAATTGAATGGATTCCAGCCATGCAGTTGTGCATTCTTGGATGTCAGTGCCTTCAGTGTATCGCTGTATTCACCGGGATTACAAAAACAGTCCCTGTGCATTCCCCATTGCACAATGGGACAAGAAGTAGGCACACTGACAGATCAGTTGCACAGTGTTGGTATTCAGCAGAAGGGTGATGTAGCACAAACATTGCGTAGCTGTGTGTGTGTGTAGATTTACGCTACACAAGCATGATATAGGATCTCAGTTCAATGTTTGGTTTAGTTGAACTATGCACCATCAGCAGATACTGATTTTTTTTCTTTCATAATGTTTAGTGAGTGGAACACCTGAAGAAAATGGTAAGCTGAAGTTTTAGAAGAGACAAAAGGAAGCATTTTTTCTCCCCCCCCCCCCCGCCCCCAAGGATTAGCCACAATAGCTAACTAAGTCTCCATTAATGGCGTGAAAACATGTCATGGTGTGAAGGAATGAATGTTAATCTATGTTAATTGTTTTTATATGTGTTTGTTTATATTTTTACAAAGTTTATCACATGAAGGAGATTGGGAGTTTATCCCGTGAATATCCCAGCAAAACGATTTCACATGACATTGCACAAAACCCAGCATTAACGTGGTCACAAAGAAGCATTAACATGCATCTTTTTACTTTTGGGATTTCAGTGACATTGCATTTCAGATATCACTTTACTTGCCATTTTCGCTTTATTTTCAGGATGCTTTACATGCACTTTAATCTCTCTTTAATGATGAAATTAGCCCCAGTATGATAAACTACTATGTGTGTATAAATGTTTAATAATATATTTTTGTAAAATTAGTTAACTGAGCCTCCAGTGTAGGGGCAGTATAGCTCTGAATATCAGACTCAGAGCCGCAAAATGGCTGCTTATATGTTCCCCAGCAGCATGCAGTTGGCAGGTAGAGGCAGGTAGTCCCAGTGAGAATCCATTGAAACAGCTGCTGGATGGTACATCACCACTTATGTAAATCCAATTGATTCAATGGGTCTGCTCTAGTTGAATTATCAGTTGGATTTAGGTCTGAATACTGAACTAGATGAGACTTATGGTCTAACCTAGTCGCATTTTAATGCCTTTTTTTTTAAAAGGAAAGAATAATGCTGCTCTTTGGAGTTAATCTCAGGAGGAAGTGGAGTTGAGTGTGGAATTCAGAGTGATGAACCACCCTTGACATGGCTTGCTCTCAGTAAAGAGACTCACTTTTTTCAGCCCAGAAATCCTGGCCTTGGGAACAACAGAAAAACCCAACCTCTGGTGCTCCCAGATGAACTCAAGATGCTTCCCAACTGAAGTCACCCAGGTGGAAGCCACAAAACACATTCCTTGGCCTCTGTCTTCAAATTCATCATTTCTGTTGGCAGGAAAAGAGCCAAGATATCACAGAAAGTACTGCCCCGCCCTGCCCTCAGATTAAACATTGAACCGCAGGTTCCAGAAGTGCTTTTAGGAAAGTATGGGGAGTGAGAGGTGAGGGGATTGTTGTTGTGGTTGTTGTGGCTGTTGTTATTGCACACCTGCCTCTCCCTCTGGGGAACAACAGGTTAAACACATTGCATAAATGAAAAGAGTATATTAAACCAAAATGTATTAAAATAAGTTGATAAACGCTTATTAATTTCAAAAACAATCTGGGTAGGCCTGATGGAAAAGACTGGTTTTTACTGCTGTTTTAAATGCAGACATCATATCCAGCTGACTAATCTCCTCCTGCAAGTCACTCCAGAATCTGGAATGTGCACACAGTGGCATTGAGCTGCCCTGGCTGCCGACACCTTTTCAAAGTCGACTGCTGTGTCCGCATTCACACAGCAACCAGCTTTGGGAGGTGGTTTGCTGCCACAACCACTTATGTCCCCTCGTGTTTTGGCAGTGCAGAAAACATATCTAGTGACCATAAATTGCCAAACCATTATCATGAGGAAAAGTGCTACAGAAGAGTTCTGCGACAAGAAAAGTGCAATAAAAAATGATGCCAAATTAGTATGCTTCCATTCTCAAACTAGCAGGATTGTGAGGGGACAGCAAGCTGGTGTGATAATGTTAGTCTCAATGTAGTTTATCACACGAAGGGAATTGGAAGTATAATCTAATGGCAATCTGAATGCAATCATGGAGTTTTGCGTGATTGCATGAAAGCTGATCACACACATTTTCAGGCAAAGGGAAGTCCTTCCGAACGCAATCGTGGGGTTTCACATTATTGCATGAGAAACTATCATATGCAATTTCAGGCACTGGGAGGCAATTTCGGGCAGTTCTGAACGCAAAGCAGTGTCAATACGCAATCACGTAAATTCACTGAACTAGCGAATTTACTCAATTTTGAACTGGCCTCACTTCCATTTCTCTTGAAATTGAGAGAAATTCCTCCCGTGTGATAAACTCCAAAGATACCACAGGACCCCTTTGCATACTTATATTCCAGACTAACATGGCTATGTCTCTGAATTCTACCCACAAAATTCATATTTGTCAATGAACCAAGGTAGCCTTAAATGGCCAGTTTCTTCTCTTCAAGAAAAACTGTGAAGATTCACAAATGTGGGCATCACAACAGCAGCAGTAGTGGGGGGGGGTGGGGGGGGTGGGGAATACCCCTTTGAAACAAGGTGCATGAGCATGGCCACTTCTTTCTAAGACAAATAGAACTTCTGGAAGGCTTTCAGGAGTGGTATACCTTTTGAAAAGAATGCATATGTTCCCAATGCACCATGTTTTGAAGAGAAAGCCTACTTTTGTTGTCACCATCATGACAAATGTGACAGCAGAAGGTGGAGATATGGGACAATGAGAAGCTTGAGACTGAAAAATGGGGGGGAGAGAGCTGTATGGATTCCCAACCCTCATCTTCCACCCAGAGGTAGCCACTTTGGCTACATATAGAACAGCCAAATACGGAATATGTTCAGAGGTTGCTGTGTTGGTCATACAGCAAATTAAAACAAAATCTAAAATCCAGAAAAGAACAATACCTTTATTGGCCAACCAAAATGCAAAAAACACGTCATGCAAGCTGTTTAAGCTCCACTGGCTTCATCATCAAGCAAAAGATAATTAAAAATCATCATAAATGAGAAGAAAAATGTGGGTGTTGGAACCATGGCTCTACATTTTGTATCCAATGTTGTTTCATTTGTTGTTCAGTTAGTTTGGAGGGGTCTCAGTATAGGCAGAGGGCACTCCTGTCTTAGCCATATGGGGACTGAGACATGACACAACACTCACCTTTCGGCATCAGAAACAGTGAAATTGTCCTGTAAGCTTCCAACTTCTAAAAGTGGCTTACAGGACCCAAACTGCAACTGGTATGGACCTGGACGGCAATTCGGCAGCAATTTCTTTGTGATAACATCTGATTGCCTCCAAAATTAGAAATGAATTCGGGAAACGTAAACCGGGGGTTTAACCCCATGTAATAGGGTCCCCTATTGTAGCTGGATAGACTCAATTAGGGAGGTCTAGGATATAAATTTACAGGACCGGAGCAAAGTAGTTTAGGACAGGGAGCCTTGGACATGTTTCATCCACAGGGTTTCCATAAGCTGGAAGTGTCTTGAGGGTAGTTAACAGCAACAATAAATGCAATGATTCTTAATTGGGGTTTTGGTAACCAATACATCTCACACCGTGTGAGCTAAAACCAATAAAATTATGCATAGTCAAATAGCTGCAAATCTTATTAAAATACATATTGGAGCATTCAGCTTTGCAGACACAAAATGTAAGTTATGTTGGCATTAATTTTTTTAGTCTTTAGGAGAAGAGTGTGTAGATCATATTTGTATGTCTTTCACAGTAGAGTTGTAGAACTCAGTGGCTCCTCTTTCTTCCCCATTCCCAGGAGGAAATTTGGGGGAGGAAAGGGAAAATATTTTCAGAGTTATAAACATTTCAGAGTCATAAACCACCTTTGCCACTGATGTGTTTATAGCTCTGTAAGATCTGCTAGCTATAATGAAGGGAGTACACCAAGGAAAGTAATTCTCACTCTTTCTCCAAATGCAGCTGTGATGTTTTTCTTAACAACTTGAATTTTATAAAATGATTACCTATGTGTACTTTCACTCTTCTTTCACTGAAAAAGCACAGGATAAGCACAGTGTCTTTGACTGGATTAACTAGTGTTGATTACCAAGCCTGGGTAATGAGTAGTTTCAAAGTAGATATTAAAGAAAAGGAGGCCACAGCAAGAAAGTCTTGCCCTAATGTGGAAAATAAAAAGGAACATGAACTTCCACAATGGAAATGTGGACAATAAGGGATGCAAAAAGAGACTGTGAGGAATGTGAGGTTAATAACATTACAGAGCTGTTCCTGCATCTCCCTCTACCTTTGTATTACTTTGATCACATTAAGGCGAACCGTAAAACAATTATTTGAATTCTTCAGAAGTACTGGCTAGAGAGTTGGCTGGCTGATCGTATAAAGGAGTTACAGTTAACTTGAGTAAGTGTGTCCCCTGGTACACTTTGACTAGGGGTCCGTCAATAGTTGCACAAGGGAAGTGTGCATTTTTGTCATATATAGTAAGCTGTACCATGAGTTATACAATTGTGTGATGCAGACATATGGATAGTATAGCACAATGATGCATAGATTATACAGTCAGCCCTTAATATCCATGGATTCTTTATCCACAGATTTAAGCATCCTTGGCTTGTAAATATTTTTAAAAGATATAAATTCCAGAGAGCAAAACCTGATTTTGCTGCTTTATATAAACGGCACCATTTCACTATGCCATTGTATTTAATGGGACTTGAGCATACATGGTTTTTAGTATCTACAGGGGATCCTGGAACTAACCCCAAGTGGATACCAAGGGCCCATTGTATTGGCATACCTTTCTGCTATGCAGTACCTCTGTTAGATTGCAACCTATATGACAATGTGAGGAACCTCTTTTTTTCTGTCAGTGGCTACCGGGATGGGGTGGTGGTGGCATGAAACTAATCCAGGGTGGGTGGACCCCAAACCAAAAGTGGGTAGACCTAACTCTCCGTCTCTCCCTCCCTCTTTCTTGGGTACATCTACACTGTAGAAATGATGCAGTTTGGCGCCACTTTAGCTATCATGGTTCCAACCTACAGAATCCTGGGATTTCTAGCATTGTGAGGCAAGCGGCACTCTTTGGCAGAGAAGGCTAAAGACCTTGTAAAACTACTAACCCCAAGACTCCATAGGATGCCAATACAGCACTTAAAATGGTGACAAACTGCAATGTACATGCACCCTTTATTTCTTTTTTTTAAATTTATTTCTGCCATTTTCTTTCTTTCTTCTCACCCATCTGGTTGCCAAACTGGAGAGGGATAATTCAATATCACCAAAGTCTTGAAACTGTAGCAGGATTTTTGAAATGAGGGTCACCGGAAGCAGTGACCCTTTAATAGATTTAGTTCCAGATTGATCTGGGAACAACAGGGATTCTGCACTAGCCAACCCCTACAATAAATGTGTGTGTCTGCCTAAAATAATAATAAAAAAATTAATAATAAAATTTATTTATATCCCGCCTCTCTACAAAATGCAGTCAGGGCAGCTTACAAAGATTAAAAAACATACAATCCATAAACAGCAACTCCCTCCAGAATCCATTACTCAGCATGTGTGGCGAGCTAAACTAAGGGAAAGGGAAACAGATAAACGTCTGTTCAAGTACTGCCAAGCATGTTTTTAAAGGCATAGATCTGCGGAGGCTGGTGAAAGAAAGCAAAAATCACTCCTAAATGCATTTTGGAAGAAGCTTTCAGGTGATCTTTACAAGGTTAAATGTATTTTTTTATTTACTTATGAAAGGCTTACCTGACCTGGTTGTTTAATTTCACTTGTGCAGATTGTTAGTTTTGAATAAAAACTTTGCTGAAAATTAATGTAGGAACCTGTCCCTTTTCTTTCCATGTCAGGTCTGCCTCTGGTACCAAATTTTGTAAGACGTATTTCCCAGCAACACATCTGCTTTGTTAAATGTGGTTTACCTGTAATACAAAACCATTCATCTTCACTTATAAAGCTTGAAGAACCACTGACCTGCATGCATTGCCAATGTTGTTAAGGTGCTTCCATAATTGTCTTTATGAGACAATTTACAACGGTATCCCTCCCATAAACAATGTATGCGTGAGTTATTGCAATCACCCAGCACATGAACCTTTTGTTTGGCAGAGATAAAACATTTGCAGAAATATTGCAGTGTTGCTGTGAATGGGCTATAAAAAGCAAAATGCAATAAAAACCAAAGTATTCAAATGATAAAGACCTAGAGGAGGAGAAAGAGAGGAACCTCTCAGCTGGGAGGCCTTTTGGTCTAGAACTGGATGTAAATGACCTGTGCTGTTATAGCAACATAGAACCATAGAGTTGGAAGAGACAATCCAACCCCCCTGCCATGCAGGAAATCACAATCAAAGCATCACCGACAGATGGCCATCCAGCCGCTCTTTAAAGACCTCCAAAGAAGGAGAATCCACTACACTTCTGACATTTAGCATGGTCTAATAACTTAAACTAGGCTGCACTCCTAAGCACTCCGAGAACTAAATGATGTGAATTGTGCCATGCGATTCACATGTATTTTATAAAAAGTCATGGGTACTTCTTGGACTGTTGGAGTTCCAGGGTTACAAGAGTGAAAATGGGAGCAGGCTGTTATATCCTTTATGCGTTCATAGAGTTTGAGTAGCTGTTTCTTGTTAGCAGCTTGTATGACAAGCAAAACTTCTGAAATTCACTTTTCTGCATAATCATGAACGGTACACAAGCTGCCTCAAATTTTCAATCTGGCAACTAGACTAGGGGCCCTCAAGAACAATAGTCTCTTGGAAGGAGTTCTTAGCATATAAAGGGATGTTTCTATTATCATCATTAAGGGCTTTCTTTTGGAGTGCAAACAGAAGCTTCAGGACTGAATTTTGTCAGGATTAGGTCAGGAAGAGAAAGAGTTGAAACACTGACTACATAATCCTACAGAATTCAAAGATATAGCCATGTTAGTCTGTAGAATCACTATGTAAAGAGATCTTGTATCATCTTTGAGATTAACTGAAAGACAGACGTTGGCAGCATGAGCTTTTTCATAGACTTAAGTCTACGAATGCACATGCTGCCTACTTCTTTCTTTCTTTCAGTTAATCTCAAAGATGATACAAGATCTCTTTACATAGTGATTCTACAGACTAACATGGTTATATCTTTGAATTAGTTAATCTCAAAGGTGCTACAAGATCTCTCTACATACATAATCCTGCAGTTGTGCAAGTTTTCCTACAGCTGTTTTCTGCTGGAAACCCTCGCCCTCATAACTTCTGAGTGAACTTGAATGGAATTGTGCTTTGTTCGCATAATGCCCCCTCTCTTCCATTTTAAGATTATTACAAACCTCAGACTTTGGTCATGTCTAGCAACACCTTTCCTTCTTAATTCAGAGCAGCTGAAGACAGAGGAAGCCAACACTTCTCGTTAGAGCATTTTAAATATTTCTGTTTTGTTAGGCATGCTAACAAATATATGTTCCGGGTGATTAAGTGCATCCTTCTGGCATCCAGAACAACCTTCTTTGGTGATTTTTAAATACACACATATAGACACCAGAAGACTGAAGAAGGTTCTTTTGTGTTAACAGCATGGGTTAAGCTGTGTAGGTTGGTATTCTCAGGCCACTTAAGGTAAGCAGCCTAGCCTCCTACTCACCAGTAATAATCCTGGATTTTGCACCCTCTTGCCCTCACTTTTGATGACTAAGCTAGTTTTTCTAAAAGACAGACAACTACCATTTTTAACATGCCTTTCATGCAGTATTACATGGACTACCTCTATCATCTAAACCAAGAGTTCCCAATCTCTTTGCCCTCAATGTGGTGCTGGTTTAGGAGCTGCACAATCCTGCGTGAACATACACTCTGGCTGAAGCTACAATACAGAATGAATGCAGTTTGACTTTAACTATCATGGCACAGTCCTATGGAATTCTGGAATTTGTTGTTTTGTGAGATATTTAGCCTCCTTTGTCAGAGAGCTCTAGTGGCATAACAAACTACAAATCCCAGGATTCCACAGGATGGAACCATTAAAGTGGTGTCAGACTGCATTAATTCTGCAGTGTGGAGCAGCCTAAATGAAACAAATGTACACATACCAATGGTCTTCTTTTCACTCTGGGAGGGAGTGGAGAGTCTTCACCCTCTGCGACAAGTGATCCTGATACACATAACTGATATGAAATTGGAATGAAAACGTTGGAAATTGGGGAAGTCAACAGTAGGGAATTAGGATGCTCCTGGGGAGCATATTTAACATCTTGATCGCAGGTTGTCTGCCACAATCTAAACTACAGCAGGGAAAAGATATCCCCAAAATAACCCAAATCCAGGACAGATTTTAGAAACCAACTGTCCTGCTATGGCAGGGACAATCCCAATTTATTCCTCTATCATCACAGTTTTTTCAATTGCTTTTAAAATATCCCAGGCTCTTTCTCCTCCACCCTCTTCCCCCCCTTTGTCCACCTTACTTCTATGACTGCAAACTGGATTCGAAGGACAAAAGTAGTTAGCACTCAACATTGGAGTTTATCACACGAAGGGAATTGGAAGTATAATCCAATGGCAATCTGAATGCAATCATGGGGTTTCGCGTGATTGCGTGAAAGCTGATCACACACATTTTCGGGCAAAGGGAAGTCCTTCCAAACGCAATCATGGGGTTTCACATTATTGCATGAGAAACTATCACATGCAATTTCGGGCACTGGGAGGCAATTTCGGGCAGTTCTGAACGCAATTCAGTGTCAATACGCAATCAAGTAAATTCACTGAACTAGTGAATTTACTCAATTCCAAATTGGCCTCACTTCCATTTCTTTCGAAATAGAGAGAAATTCCTCCCATGTGATAAACTCCCTAGTAAATAATTTTGCACATGAAACAAACATTTGTGTACACTGAACCACACAAAAGCAAAGGCGTGTATTGGAATTTTAGATAAGGGAGACTCAACCTCTAGTATTTTATTTCAGATTGCTTCCTGCCAGCACTCAGTAGTTGGTAGTTTCACTGGAACATATTTTTCAGCTCTAAATAATATGCCCATTATCTTCCAGAAGTGGTTATCTGTTGCTGTGGCTTCTCAGAGGCTGAGGAATATAAAATCTTTGAGGATATGTGGTTGAATGAAGAGATACTTGATCTGTTTAAAATGCCAGCCTAGAAGAAATTCAGCCAGAAACCTTGGGCACACATGATACAACCAGCATAGCAGAATTCAGGTGTGACAGACATCTCCCATCATCCCCAGACAGCAGCTTGGGGAAGTTGGTCTAGTATTTCCATATAACTGGACAATATCCCTAGGCACAATTTCCTTTTATACCATTGCAGGGGGAAATGAAATTGCCCAGAGGAAAGACTGCTTCCTTGCACCATCTCAACAGGAAGGCTTAGATTAAATAAGGGCACATTTAAACCTTTATTAGGAAATAGTTGTCAAATGCATTTGGCTTTCTGGAACAAGTTACTGCTAGAAAATTGGTCCATTAATGCAATCCTCCTGCTTGACCATTCATTAAGCCTCCTTAGTCTCAAGAACATTTCCTATCTTCTAAGAAAGTGTCCTTTTAGTAAGTAAGATTTAATTTCCCTTTTGTTTTAGCTATGTTCATCCAAAAACTCAGTGCTAGAGGAAGGAATTGGTTTGTTTGTTTGTTTTTTCCAATCAAGATTGCCAGTATTTCAAGCAGCTCCTGTAGCTGCGTCTTTTTAATAACAATGTAGAGTGAATGCGCAGGGAATAGCAACTGCTAACCATCATCACTATTCCATAAAGCTTTGGCATAATGCATAATGAACTACTGCTAGAGGCAGAAGCCAAGACTATAGATCTTCAGCCAGATCATTTGGCTAGTAATCTCTACTCCTGGGATTAGTCCAGTAGAAGCAATGATAGTTAGTTTTGCCTGGAAGTTCAGCTGTGGAAGAATGGAAGGAGGAATTGGAGTAACTATGCCTGTGTTCTTAAAATGTAGCCGTTGTACAGCTGTACTGCTACACCAGGCTTCCCCAACACAATGCCCTCAAGATGCTATGGATGCAATTCCCATCATCCCCAGCCAAAGGTTGGGAGATACAGAAGTTATAGCCCAACAATATCTGAAAGGCCATTGGTTTCCCACTTCTGATCTACCTATACATCACCTGTAATTTAGGGTTAGCCACACTGCAGAATTAAGGCAATTTGACACCACTTTAACTGACTTATCCTGCAGAACATTGGGAATTATAGTTTGGTATTTATATATTTGGTACAGTGAACTATTTAGCCAGGTCTGGCAGAGTTTGGTGTAGTTTGCCTCATCAAACTACAAATCCCAGGATTCTGTAGGATAGAGTCATGGAAATTAAAGTGGTTTCAAACTAGTTTAATTCTGCAGTGTTTACTCATAGTTTCCTCTTTCTTACTATATTAGTCCTTGGTATTATCACCATCACCCTGAAATTATGTGACTCTCCCAGTTCCAACTTTCAGAACAAAGCATGAGATGTCTTTAAGAGATAGCCTTCTTAAAGCGCACACTAGAGTTTACAGTTTAAGTGCAAACTGGAATTGGAAGTTTTCACATAAGTTGGAAAAGAGCATGGAACTCATTATCAAGAGGTTTAGTGGGTTCTGTCTTGCTGGTGATCATAGAATCAATGCGCTCAGAAGATGTACTGTCCAAAAATATCTGGAGGGCTGCACATACATATACAGAGGAACAATTCCAATTCCTTTGTTAGAAACCCACTAAGCTAGTAAGACTTATTTGTTGTTGTTGTTGTTGTTGTTGCCCAAACAGCACATTCCGTGTCAAGGAAATTATTTTGGAACTTGTGCTGCTGCATTTTTTTTTTAAGCTCAGGAAAAAGAACACCGTTTCTTTGTGATTTGGCCCAAATGGATGAGAAGGAATGCTTTTGATATGATTCAGTCCATCAATAACCATCAGCTGCCAAGGATAGACTGGGCCAGGTTTTGGAAGGTAATAGAAGATTGCTCACAGATATAACTGTAAAAAGAGCTCTTTTTTGGAAAACAAAGTATAAGATTTCTGAAACAGATTTCCCATTCATCCAGAGTCTGATATTCACCCATTGTGGGAAAGGTAGATTTGGGATACAGTAACATTTTGCTGTCTCAAATGCAACGTTCAGTTGTTTTTAATATGAGCAGGCTGTTTTTGTAGTGGAGATTCCAGGTTGGCGACAAACTCACCCCAGATTACTTTATAAAAAGGGAGGGAGCAAGGGAGGGAGAGACAAAAAAAATGTGATAGCACCTTTAAGACTAACTGACTTTTGTTTTTGCGTGAGCTTTTGTTAGGGGTATCCCTAGGGGAATATAAACAAACATTTATTATTATTATTATTATTATTATTATTATTATGCAGGGGGTACAGATCACACCAGGTGACACCCCCAGAGGGAGGTGTATAGCGGGTGAGGCAGTACACTTGATGGGCCTAGAGCAACTGCTGAGCAAATAAGAAAAGGAATCGCCTCTTTTTCCCATTTGCCTAGAAACCATATTGAACCTTAAATGCGATGTCTGGAGGCCCCAGAAGTGGCTGTTGCTGGGAGGAGTGGTGCCTTCCATTTAGGATCTAGCTGTCCGAAGGCCATCTGCTACTGTGGGGGGGGGGGGGGCATGCCTTCTTTTCAGGATCTGGCACAGCTGATGGGGGAACAGCCATGCCAGACCTGACTGTGCTGTCTGGAGGCCAGCAGCCATGAAGCAAAATGACCGCTGCTGCCCTCTGCACCCTCTCCAGATTCAGCTGAAGGCCTGAGACAACCAGGAAGGAGGATGAACAGGTGCATGCCTGTTCCTCCTGTTTCCCACCCTCTGCGTGCCATGAAAAATTGCTTCGCGTGCCACCTCTCACACACGTGCCATAGGTTCGTGCCCACAGGCTTAGGGCTTTCCTGATGCAGGAGTACAAACAACTTTGGAGTAAACCCCAACCAAAGGTGTGGTATGGCTCATAATAGCCCATGAGCATCAAGGTTACTCTGGGCCTTGAAACACTAACAGGGGAGTAAAGATAAAGAAATAGAAAATAAAGAAGGAGTAGGATTGGGATGGAGTGGCTGAATCCTGCAACATTTTGCTGGCATTCTCATGGGTTGTCCTCTGTTTGCACTAGGTTTTCCCTTATCATCAGACAGTAAATGGAACTTCTGGGCCTTTCCAAGAGTCAAGTTCAAGTGCCACTTCATTGAGCAGAGAGCCACACACCTAAATTACAGAGCATAGAGACATGTCTTTGAAGCATCAAAGGGTACATTCGAACAAAGGATGGAATGACTGAAATGAAGACTCACCACACCTATCCTTCTACTCTGGGACAGTGTTTTGCATCTTTGCTTGATTCTTTTGAGGGAGTGAAAGAATATGAACTTTTCTTTTGTTGGGATCAGAAGTTCAGTCAGAGCAGACAGAAATACCACAGCTGTTCATGGGCCTTTGGGGTATGATTGATAGTTATCTCTGGTCATCATCAGAAAAATATCAAAATGATGATGATCACTGATATTTTATGTATGCTACATAGTTATTATGTATGCATAATTACAATCAGGGTGCAAGGCATATGGTGTTTCAAACCCTCTTCTGCCAGCAGAAGGCTGTTTCAAGGAATTGTGATGGGGTCTTGCTCATTAGTGGAAGGGAGCTTGAAATGCCATCCTCTTTGCACTTCAACCAGTTACTGAAGAGACCACAATTGCCTAATTATTACTATTATTATTCCCACCCTTTCTCCTGATATAGGGACTCATAGGGTTTTCATCATGCAGCGGCTGGCTTGTTACAGGTGAGCTTGGGGACATTTACACAGTATCACATTAAGACTAAGTAGTCTTACCGAATATGGAGCAGGTTGCAAATCTGTAACTGCAACACAGAATGCCAGCTAATGGTTGTTATTGTTATTATTCAACATGTAGCTTTAATTTTTTTTTTCAACTAGTTTGCTACAGTAGCTTGGAGCCAGCATGGCATAGTGGTTTGAGTTTTGTACTCTAGAGACCAGGGTTTGATTCCCAGCTAAGCCATGGAAAACCAGTGGGTGATCTTGGGCAAGTCACATGCTCTCAGCCTCAGGGAAAGGCAATGACAAACCTCCTCTGACCAAATCTTGCCAAGAAAACCCTATGATAGGTTTGACTTAGGGTTTCCAGAAACTAGAAATGACTTGAAGGCACACAACAACAACAACAACAACAACAACATCATCATCATCACAATTTTACTTCCATGTTACTGAATTTGGGAAAGGTACAGAGATTACAATGCTGTGTTTGAAAGTTTGTCAGTATAGTAGCCTTTACCAAAAGATGCAGCTTAGTAATTTGTATTATTTTCAAATAGAATGTTCATGAACATGTGTAACGTGTTAGTGATGTGTTTGTTGTCGTTTTTGTGTGTGTGTTCATGTCATTTCTGATTTATGGCAAGTCTAAAGTGACCTTATCATCAGATGATATATTCAGGGGTAGCTACAATGGCCATGCAGCAAAATATAACAAAATCCAAAATCCACAAAAGAGCAATACTATTATTGGACAAACACAATGCAGAAAATACATCATGCAAGGTTCACTAGCTTCTTCATCAGGCAAAGAAGTTAAAAGTCACCGGCCCACAATTTTATTTTTATTTATTGTATTTATACCTCGCTCTTTAGAAATGTACTCAGAGCATTTTGTCTCGGATGTCATCTGATCTACCTGATCTATCAAGGGGTTCTCTTGGCAAGATTTGTTTGGAGGAGGTTTTTCCTTTACCTTCCTCTGAGGCTGAGAGTTTTCCATGGCCAAGTGGGGATTCAAACCCTGATCTTTAGTCATAGTCCAGTGCTCAAACTATTGCAATGTGCTCATTCTCATAGTGATGTGCTTCTTTTAATATATTTTAAAATAATTTGTTTTACTGAAAATAGCCAGATTTGTCCCCAAAATTAATTATTTTTTCTAATCTCTGTTTAACACATACACGTGTGTGCACTAAAATAAACATAAAGAGCAAACTTCACATTTTCACTCTAAAGCTGAGCCTATTCTTTTACATGATAAATGCATGCATGCTTAGACAGTAACATCACAAACTCTTCTTTTTGTTTCACATACTGTTCTTTACACACAGGCACAGAACTACTTATCTGGGGTTAGAAGTGCACAGGTGAATTATAATTATGGGAGGGGACCTTAAAATGTCATCTCAAATTAACATTTTGTGTGGGGCCAAAGAAAGTATGTACATTGCTGAACCCAACAAGAAGGTAAGCATCATACCAGCTACTTAGAGAAATGTTTCTTGGAGGATGGGAAAGATAGAGACCTATGCCACACCTACAGATGTTTATCATTCTGAGCTAGTCTAAGCCATGGTTGCTGTTCTACAAACTCTGGAAAGTTAGGGCAGGATCTTTTTGGGCAGTTTCAAATATGTAATCTACAATTACGCATTTGTAACTGCTACATATTCACAGTTCCTATGTAGCCCCTAGTTTAGCAGCTATGTAGGGACTGTGAAAGGTCCCATCCCACTTACTGGTAAGTAGCTGGTGGGATTGATGGTGGTCTGTTCCCCTGTCAATTGAGAGATTGCTATATGATGTTCCCACCTCCTCTTGGGAATTTCACATTCCTTACATAGCTCCTAACCTTGTTGTTATCGGCTCTCAGGTCAACTTTGATTCATGGTAACCCTGTGGATGAGACATCTCCAAGACTCCCTATTCTCCACTGCTCCACATGGGTCTTGCAAATTCATTCCCATGGCCTCCCAGATTGGGTGCATCCATCTGGCATGCAGTCTTCCTCTCTTTCTACTAACCTCTATCTTTCCTAGCATTATTTTTTTCAAGTGACTCATGCCTTCTCATGATATGGCCAAAGTGCAACAGCCTCAATTTCATCATCTGGACCTCCAAGGAGATTTCAAGCTTGATCTGTTCAAGGACCCATTTGTTTGCTGTTTTGGCTGTCCATGGTATCCTAAGCACTATTCTCTAGCATCACATCTCAAATGGGTTGATTTTCTTCCTATCTGCTTTCTTTGCTGACCAGCCCTAAACTAGGGGCTACTTAGGAATTGTGAATATGTAGCAGTTATATATGTATAACTGTAGGTTACATGTTTGTACCTGCCCCAAAAGATTCTGCTCTAACTTTTCAAATTTTGCAGAACAGCAACTGTGGCTTAGGTCTCTAAGGTGTGAAATCATTTTACAAAATCATTTTACATCCTTTTACAAAAGCTGAGCATTCATCAAATGTCATGTACTACAAAGGTTTTCATTCTCATTTTTGTTCAGCCCCCAAGCCCAGAGTTGCTGGTACAGAGCCCACCAGACACCACTGTTTCCAAAGGAAAGGAAGTGGCAATGGCTGTGTCTGCTTTGGCCCTGGCATCAGCTGGCACATCCCAAATGACTAGATCCAACTTTGCCAGGACCACATTAAACCCACTGTCTAGACAGTTAAAAAGAAGAAGAAAAAGCACCATTGTCCAACATTGTGTGATGCTTTTTCACAGTCCTCTACACCCTCTCCCCCCACAAATATCTCACTCTTGGAAAGATGAATAGTCAATCTGTATTGTCCATCTCTTATTAATGCTGTGACTGTTTTGCATTGTTATTTCTTGGTCTATGACTCTTGCCTTCATTTCAGTGGAAAGGAATATGCCACAGTAATGAGAAAAAACACTGATTCAGTCTAAAACAGTGCAAACAGGGATGTCATTAATTTTGAAACAATGAGACTTGGTGTTGCTTGTATATTCACACAGAAGCTATGCCTGGTTGGACCACTCTTTTGCTTCTAATCAGGGATGGATTGTCAATGGTTCAATTGGTGCAATTGATCTGGGTCCCTCACTGACTAGAGGCCTGGTGCAGAAGAACTTTCTGAATCTCCCTGTATTTCTGTTGTCTTAAAAGTGTGCTCAATGTCAGCTACTTTCTGTTTATATTATATTATGTTATATTAATTCTTATGATGGCTAAGACCAATTATTGATATTAGATATCAAATGTCCCCAATACTCCATGGGGCTTTACAATTATGGCTCTCTTATTGTCAAGGGGTCTGGACCCACTTCTCAGGGCTTTTGGACTAAAGGATGGAATCTCTTTATATATGTGTGTGTGTGTGTGTGTGTGTGATTTTTATTTGAGCTCAGCTCATAAAAAATTTCCATAAAAAGATACATATACCTCCAATTGTCCAAACTCCTTGAATTACAAAACATGAACACAAATCAGGTGAGAGAACACATTAAAGTAGCTTTACAGTAGTGACTAACCCTACACCTCTGACAGACAAACCCGTGACGGAAAAAAAAATAGCTGACTACAAACACTCTCACATACAGATACATCCATTCCCTTCCTGTCACTTAAACTTAGAATGCCTTACAGATTTCTTTACTACTCAGACTAATTTTTTCCATTAGATTAATCATATCCCTTTTCATTATTACTTCATAACATTCTCTTAGGGAGAGCCCTTTAATATAAGATAGATGTTTATCTATTACAAATCAAATTTCCTAGATTATCAGTCTTATAATAGAAATATTTACTTCATACTTGGCAGATTAAATCCCGTTTCTGACATAAATAGTTTATTATTGAATTCCAGTCTTCTAAGTACTTGTCCTTCTCTTCAAATTCCAATTTTCTTGCTAGTTTATCCTGTTCTAGGAGATCCAGCAGTTTCGTTCTCCATTTTTCAATAGTTGGATTTTCCTCTTTCTTCCAAACTTGTGCATACACAATTCTCGCAGCTGATAGCATATAGAACATAATTTTACCACATTTTTTCCCAGACTTTCATCTAACATATTCAACAAAAGGTTTAAATACAATACTCCATGGGGCTGTACAATTATGGCTCTTGTCAAGGGGTCTGGACCCACTTCTCAGGGCTTTTGGGCAAAAGGAAGGAATCTCAGGGGGAAAGCATCAGCTTGAAAAAAAAATATCTCTCTCTCTCTGTCTCTCTGTATTTGTTCTGGGCTCTTCTGCTTTGGAGTGGTTACTAGTGACTATTTTTTGTTCATAGCAGACCTTGGGAAACTTTCTTTGCTTGGAGTACAACTTCCAGGTGTTCTAAAAATCACTGTTAGCAAAGATGTTTAAAACAGCTGGGGAAAGGATTTTTGTCCCTGGCTCAATGCTGAGCTTGGAAATCATAATTTTCATCCAGAAAAAAATACATTCACATTCTCCTTTGTTAGTTTTGGTGTCTATTGCTTTAATAACATCATATCCCCACCAGATGAAAATTGGGATACATGTGGCCAAACAACATTGGAGATGACAGAAGGCATGAGTGATGAAGAATGTGCAAGCTAGTTTCCTTTTACTTGAAATTACTAGGAAGAGCAAGATTCCCCCCCTTCTCCCCTCTCCCCACTGAGCCTGTTGACAACAAACTACTTTTCAACTTTGAACTCTGTGTGCATCAACTGAACTGAAGGCAAAGGGAGAAAGTGGGAGAAGAAGAAAGAAACTGAGACATTTTAAAAGCAGCTGGAGAAGTGGGATGACAGGTGATTAACCAGGATGGTTCTGGCAAACTAGGATAGTTGGAGAGTATGTGACATGGTCTGAGCAATTGTGGCTAATGCTGAATGTATCCTACTCAACAGCATCACCCAAGCATGCCCCTGTGATATTAATAGGGGGTGTCCTTAGGCTTTGGGTTTGGCCCTGAAATCTCAGAGCCTGGGATCCTTCTTATTTGGTAATCCTAAATGCATTTTTAAAAAACCCTCTCAAGTTCACAATATATGGGAGAGGAATGGAATGAAACTTTTCTTTCCAAATATTCTCCTCTTCCTGCTAACAAAAATTACTCAGGTTTTTAACTATGTAGCCTGAAATGAGCAACAAGGAATATTTGCACAGGGAGGTTTTAGTGCCTTGTCTCTTTTGGCATGCCTTGAGTGAAATGAAGGATTAACCCCTGCAAGGCCTTAAACAGAAATCTTTTGCAACTGCTCCACTTTCATTGAGTGGCAGCGGTAAGGTCAACATTATGTGACAGGGACCATAAAACCCAAGGCCTGTTAATACCATTATAAGCATGCCTGAATGCACCAGTAAAACATAGTTTCGCCTTCTCTTGATGTTTGCAAATTGATTAACATGCAACAGATATTCTCCTCAACTCAATATTTATTTAGAAAGAGCAAATGGGCTGGAAGGCTAATGTGCATTCTCACAAACCCAACTGAGGAGTTTGACTGGTCTGTTCAGGAAGCTGTGAGCCCACAACAGCACATAATAGCTTACTTCACAGGTACAACCTTGCAAATATGCTTTCCTTTCCTTTATGCTTTTGGAAAATCTTATTTGTCTGTCGCGTTGTATGAACCAGCATGATATAGTGGTTTGAGTGTTGGCCTAGGGGTGCATCTACATTGTAGAAATAATGCAGTTCAATACCACTATAAGCACCGTAGCTCCAACCTATGAATCCTGAGATTTGTAGTTTTACAAGGT
Organism: Urosaurus nigricauda; assembly: GCA_034509955.1. Lineage (NCBI taxonomy): Eukaryota > Metazoa > Chordata > Lepidosauria > Squamata > Phrynosomatidae > Urosaurus > Urosaurus nigricauda. The sequence goes on from JAOEGL010000005.1 coordinate 11,221,998, forward strand.
CTTTACCCTTCTCTGTCAAAAAGTGCTGGTGCCTCACAAAATGACATCTTCCAGGATTCTGTAGATTGGAGCCATGGCAGTTAAAGTGATGCCAAACTGCATTATTTCTACAGTGTAGATACATCCTAGGACTCTGGGAGACAAGTTTTTGAATCTCCTCTCAGTTATGGAAACCCACTGGGTGGCCTTGGGCAAATCACACTCTCTCAGCCTCAGTGGAAGACATAGACAAACCGCCTCTGAACAAATCTTGCCAAGAAAATGATAGAGCCTCCTTCAGGCTGCTATCAGCCAGGAATGGCTTGAAGGCACAGAACTACAGCATTTATATCTGCTCTTTCCTCCAGCTAGCTCAAGGCAAGGTATATGGCACTTCTTTTCCTTCTCATTTTATCTTTGCCAGATCAGGTAGTGGGAGTGTGATTGACTCCAAGTTGGGCAGTCTGTTTCATAGCTCTGTGGGAGATGTGAAGCTGGCTCTCTCGTATCTTAACCGCTATGCCACTCTGGCTTCCACTAACCCACACTCAGTGTAAAGGGCAATCCAGATTTGTATCCTGAAGAAATCACTTATGCATTCCTCATTGCACAGTAGGACAATAGGCAGACATACTGGCAGATACAGAATCAACTAAACAATGTCGGTATTGAACAGAATGGTAAAGCAGTGCATCCGCCATGTATCTACATGAGCATAGATTTATATTATAGTGCTACAATGTAGGATCTCAGCTGTAGTCTCTTATAAAAGCAATTTGCCCAGATGTTGTGGGCATTTGTCTTAACAATTTTCACACTTGTGGGAGCATGAATTAAGATAGCAAATGTCTTCACTCTCATCATACAATATTTTAATTTATTATTTATTCCTTTTGCTTGCATCATGGTGGTCTTACACATCCATCAATTGTTGGAAAATAGGACAAGAGAACTTAAGAGACCCTGGGCTGTGATAGTTAACATTTCCTTAGCATCCAGGTAGCAAGCCCCAATACACATGGCACATTGATGGTGCATGAATAGGTTTCATAGAAAGTGTTTCTGACAGCCCACCTGGGCATGCGTGGGCTGGGCTCAGTAAAGTGGAACAGATGGAATAAATGAAGGGGAAAAGTGGAGTAAGCTGTTAAAGAGATTACTCTGGATCGCCCGCTCTGTCTGGTTCTTTAATCTCCCATAATCGCATTCAGTACACATGTCTCACATCTGCTAGAAAGTTCAGCTCCGATGCTCTCAGTGAGATTAGAGTAATGAAAAACCCATGTTAATCAAGCAATCAATGAAACCTAAGTGTCTGTATTTACTGGAGCAGAGACTTTGATGCGTGCATTCACATTCTAAGGCCTGTATTAGTCTTTGCCAATCCAACATTATTACTGATGATTGGGGAGGGAGAACCATTAATAGCTGTTAGAGGTGTTAACAGAATGCCAAGAATGTGCTATGCTTGACAACAATGGCCAGAATCCTGTTGGGGAGTTATATATGTGTAACCTAGAGTTGTAAATTCATTTAGTATTCACAATTCCTGCATACTGTTGTCCCTTTGTATCTGTGGGGGACCCATCCCAGACCTCCCTGTGGATAACAAAAAACATGGGACCTCAAATCCTGTTGTTTTCTATGTGTGACATGTGTGCAGCTGCTAGTGCTTGCCGTCTGTGGAAGCTCAAATTCACATATGGCAAGCCCGTGGATAAGAAGAGCCCGTTGTATTCCCTAGTTTAGGGGGGAAATAGGGAACATGAAAGTCCTCCAGTTCTGACTCACCAGGAAACCACCAGTGTGATCAATGGGGATTCATTCCCCTGTCCCTTGGGAAACAAGTCACTGATGTTCACACCCACCCCTCACACAAGTGACCCTGTTTCTGCCTGTTGCAATGGAGCTCTCACACAGGATCATGTGGAAACATCAGTCAACAGCTTCCTGAGTGGACCCCTATAGACTGCAGCCACTGCTGCCCATTAAATGGGGATTGAAGGAGTTGGGATGGGAGTCACTGCGTAACCAGGTAACTAGTGTGGTAACAAATGTGTAACTTCCAACAGGACTCTGGTCAATAATAGCAACAAGGATAAGGATGATGATGATGATGATGATGATGATGATACATATAGTCCGTTTCATACACTCAGGTCCTCTGGCAGATATTTGCTCCCATCAGCCAGTGCTAGGTTGGCAACTGTCAGCCAGAGGACTTTTTCTTCAGCCACCCCTAGACTGGGGAATGACCTGCCAGAAGAGATTTAGCAGCGGAATGCACTGCATGAATTTAAAAGAGCATGAAAAACCAGTCTCTTCCAGCAGGCTTATCCAGATTATTTTTAAATTGTGAATTTTAAGTGATGAATTTTAAATGTAGATTATTTTTATATTTGTACAACTTATTTGTCCTTTTATTGATGTATGTTTTAACTGATATTGTTTGTTTGTTCACTGTAGTTGTCCCCTGCCTCAATCCATGGAGAGAGGTGGGTAATAAATAAATAAATAAATAACTGTTGTTGTTGTTGTTGTTGTTGTTACAACATAGCATTTGTATAGTGCATTCAAGTGCTGAAAGGTACTTTTACAATCCTTACAACCTAGTAAAGAAAGAAAACATTATCCCTATACAGAAGGTGAAGAACTAAGGGCATGGTTTGCCTTAGGGAAACTGAAGAGTTAATCTATATATGTATATTTATTTATTTATTTGTTACATTTATGTCTTGTCTTTTCACCAAGAAACTCAAGCTGAGATTTGTGTGAGTGTGTGACTTCCCCTCCTCTTTCTCCTTCTTTGTCCCATCATAACTTTGTTTTTGTTATTTGCCATCAAGTCAACTATGGTGACCTTATGAATGAGAGACCTCCATGACATCCTGCTGTAAGCAGTTCTGCTTGGGTTTTGCAATTTCAGTGCCATCGTTTCCTTGTTTGAGTCCACCTATTTGTAATTCTTCCTCTTTTCTTTTTCCCTTCTGCCTTATGCAGCATTATTGTTTTTTCTGCTGAGTAATATCTTCTCATGATACATCCAAAGTACAACAGTCTCAGTTTAGTCAACTTGGCTTCAGGGGAAGTCCAAGTTTGGTTTGCTCTTAGACCCATTTATTTGCCTTTAAGATAAATCTGTAGTTTTTCATTGGGTTGAGCACTGGAAAACTAATCTAGAGATGTGGGTTCGATTCCCCACTCAGCCATGGAAACCCACTAGGTGATTTTGGGTGACTTGTACACATTCACCCTCAGAAAACCCCATGATAGGCAAGTCTTAGGGTTGCAATAAATTGGAAATCACTTGAAAGCCCACAAGAACATCATAATTACATATGATTTTTAAAAACCAAAGTAGGTGTTTTTAAACAGTGAGCATACAGCATGGTATGGTGATTTGAGTATTAGACTATGACTCTGCAGACCACAGTTTGGTTCCCAACTCAGCCATGAAGCCCACTGGGTGACCTTCAACAAGTCACATGATCTCAGCCTCAGGGGAAGGCAATGGAGAGCCTCCTGTCAGCAAATCTTACCAAGAAAACCCCATTATAGGGTCACCTTAGGGTTGCCATAAGTCAGAAACAACTTGAAGGCACACAACAACATACAGGGTCACCAGCATTTTAACATTTACTGTCGCACAGTCCTCTTTAAATTTTAGCAGGCGGTTCCTTGAGGCAAGATGACCAAGATGATTTTCCAAAGCCTTGTTGAGACTAATTCAGCCTTCCAGTGGCCCTATAGGAAACAAAGGTGAACCAATGTTCAAAGACCTCACATTCCTAAACGCTCTCTCTAAGTTCCAGGCCATGCTTGTGGTCAGGAAACAAAAAGGCTGGCCATCCTGCTGGTTCTTCACATGTTCTCATAGAATCATAGAGGTGGAAGAGAGCACAAAGGCCATCCAATCCAACCTCCTGCCATGAGCTCCAGGATGCCAAGAGCTTCCAAGTATAAAATTTGCAGGAAGGTTGCAGCAGGTTAAAATGTAGACTTACTTCCAGTGGCATGTTCTTTTTGTATGCGTGTAAGACAACTTTGTTCCCTGTCTTAGCGCAAAATCATACCTGAAAAGTCAGCTATGAAGTCCAGACCTTTGGCTTATTCCATTCCAAATGTAATTAGTTCACTGTGTTCTCTTTCCTTTGTCAAACTGTGCACACAGTTTGGCAGAACTGAAAAAGAAACGCTGAAACAAACTTGGGTAGCAATTTCTTGTCTATGGTGTCAATATTACTTTCAGAAGGAAAGTTGAAATGTGATTATAGTACTTGTTTGGTAGGCTATATTTCAGGGGAAAGAAATGGCAAAAGCACCTCGGAGTATTCTTTCCTTAAGAAAACCCTATGAAACTCATGGGATCACCATAAGCCAACAGGTGACTTGAAGGCATGCACATACACGCACAGTTTCCATATGACAATTTGAAAATGACTGTTTTACCTTCCAGAACCTATGTGCAAATGCTGCCATGTGGAGGACTCAACTTCCAGAACATGATGGGAAGGACCCAAAGGCAATGTTCTCCAATAAGTTCAGAAGCAGCCATCTGAGCACAGGTTAGCTATGAGCAGAGTTTGGAAAACTCGAGCTACACTGGCTAGGAAACTCTCAGAACTGTAGAACCAAAAAGAAACTTTTCCAAGTTCTGTCATGGGGAAGGTTTGTCCAAATGACACTCAGGCTCTAACCGGTGGGGTGCTGAATCCTTTCTAGATCTCAGGGTGCTTCTACACTGTAAATATAATGCAATTTGACAGCACTTTAACTGCCAAGGCTCAATGCTATGGAATCCTAGGAATTGTAGGTTTTGGTGGCACCAGAGCTCTCTGTCCAAGGCCCAAAACACACTGAAGAAATAATCCAGTTTGAGACCCCTTTAACTGCCCTGGCTTAATGCTAGGGAATTCTGGGAACTGTAATTTTATAAGACATTTAGCCTTCTTTGTCAGAGAGCTCTGGTGCCACAATAAAGTGCAAAGCCCAGGTTTCGCTAGCACTGACCCAGAACAGTTAATGTGGTGTCAAAATGGATTATTTCTGCAGTGTGTTTTGGATCCAAGGCAGCTAAATATCTCACAAAACTGCAAATCCCAGAATTCCATAGCACTGAGCTATGGCAGTTTAAGTGGTGTCAAATTGCATTATTTCTGCAGTGTATATACAACAAAAGTATGTTGGTCGGACTCTCATATGATGGTCTATATTACTGAACTTTACATCTCCTTTGCCGATCAGCTTCTGGGCACAGTACAAGCTGTTGGTTTTAACCTTTAAAGCCCTACATGGCTTGGGTCCATCTTATCTCAGGGACCACCTCTTCCCATATGAGCCCCCCCCTCCCCGCATGCTTTGGTCCTCAGGGAGGAATCTGCTACAGCCCATGAAGACCAGGCTGTCACAGATCTCCCAGAGGGCCTTCTCTGCTACCACTCCCAGGCTGTGGAATAGCCTGCCAGATGAGAGACGTCTTATCACAGCTCTCAACTGCTTCAAAAAGGCCGTAAAGACGTATCTTTTCCGGCAGGCCTTCCCAGACAGTGATGAATTCTCCCGGTTTCAAAAAGTTCTTACCTGAGCTCCTCCAGCTTCTTCCTAGTTTATGTAATTAAATGTCACATCCCACATTGCCTGAAGAAAAAAGTGCTTTTTATTTTATTATGTTATGTTATTATATTTGTATTGCTTGCTTTGTTTTAATCTTCTCTAATTTAATTCTATTTTAAGGGTTGGGAGGTTGGGATTGGGATGGAAATTTTTTAACTATAACTGTTTTTAACTTTGCTGTACCCTGCCTCGATTGTTTGGTCAGAGAGGCGGGCTATAAATAATAATAATAATAATTATTATTATTATTATTATTATTATTTGCTACATGGCAGAGGCGTTAAGAAACCCTGTTAGTAAATTGAGAAGATGCATGACAGGAGACCAGCAAGAATGTCCCAATGCACATTGGACTCTATTGATGTGCATAAGCCATCCCTAGATGGTGTCCTAATGCACACTGGTATCAATGAATTCTTCTGTTTTCGTTCCTGTCGGCATAAGTTCACTTAGGAAGACACAAGTCCCCAAAAGGATTCTGGCCAATGTTTTAAAATCTGTATACATCTTCAAATGGGCAAGGCCAGCTGTGCCATTATGCAGACAATTCTGGGTAACAGGAAACAGACACACATTCTAGACTTTAGAAGAGCTGATTTTAATAAATTTAGAGAAATACTGGGGGTGATCCCATGGTCAAGAATACTAAAAGAAAAGGGAGTTCAAGATGGATGGGAGTTCCTCAAAAGGGAGATACTAAAGGGACAATTTCAGACAGTTCCAATGAGGAAAAAAAATGGGAGGTGTCTCAAGAAACCAGGATGAATGACTAAGGAACTTTCAACTGAGCTAGGTTTTAAATGGAACAGGGGAATTAACCAAAGAGGAATTCAAACAAATAGCTAGCATGTGTAGGTGTAAAGTCAGAAAAGCTAAAACACAGAATGAACTCAGGCTTGCTAGAGAGGTTAAGAACAATAAAAAGCGCTTTTTCAGGTATGTCTGCAGCAAAGGGAAGAATAAAGAAATGGTAAGGCCACTGCATGGAGAAGATGGCAAAATGCTAAGAGGGAACAGAGAAAAAGCAAAATTACTCAACATATTATTTTCCTCAGTGTTCTCAGAAAAGGAAAAGGGTGCTCAACCTGAGGATATTGGAGCAGAGGACAGAATAGAGAATATTCATCACAGAATAAATAAAGAGATAGTGCGCACCAACCTAGAACATCATGGTGGTGGCATAATGCTGGCTTCCCATCCACACGGGGGCCGCCATCATGACATAAGCAGCGGGCAGCATACAGATGTCAGTGCGCATCACTTACGTCACCTGTGCACCACAGTGTGCCAACGGTGCACTTGTGACGTCCACACGGCGTCCCAGGATAGAAATAAAGTTGATCATCACCATCAGCATCATCTTATGGCTCTCCATAAGACAAAAGGTGACTTGAAAGCACATATACAAACACAAGGAATATATCCAGGCTTTGAGTTTGTTGTTGCATCCACTGTGCATGAGGAATTTCCTTCTATCTCTCTTGGTTGGATTGGACAACTCTCCTTCAGATTGTGCCTTTTCCCTTCGAGCTATTTTTCTCTTCTGAACTGGCTACTGGAGTTTATGGATTTTTGTAATGTGAGTCTGTCAACAAAGAAGTCTTTCTCTGATTCATTTTTTAAAAGAAAGAGAGTGTGTGTAAAGCATTCTATGAGAAAATATATTTTAAAAAGATTTCTAGGATCACCAAAAGGAATTTTGCCAGGAAGGAGGGTTACACCCAAAAGCAAATATTGGGGTAAAGAGTTCTTAGAACAAGACCTGCTTTCTTTTGGAAACCATTTTTAAAAAAACAGTAATACATTTCTTTCCACTTTTTAAAAATCCATAATTAGACACTATTTCTCAGATGCTTCAGCAAAGACCAGCCAAAATGTCCACGCCTTTCTTTGGAGGTGTATAATTATTATCTCATTGCTCTGAAAGTGAAAGACCTTGTGGGGAGACCTACAATGACTACGAGGGTCAAAACTTTCATAAAAGCCACATCTATTAGTATGAGATTCACGAAAGCATGAAAACAGTCAGCCTCTGCTATGTTGAGAGGTATGTGTAAGATTAGGCAACATAATAAGTCATATAGGATTCTAGCAATTATTTTTGGACTACAGCTCCAAGGAGCTCTTGGGAAATATATTCTGGAGATTGTAATCCACAGAAAGTAACATTTCCAAGTTCTCAGATGCATAGAAATACACTCCAATATATGAATTTTTTCTACCAATAAAAAAATTAGACCATAAGGCCAAAATTCCTGTTTGTGCAGTATGCTAACAGTTGCCCTTTTATCAGGATCACATAGCACTGGCTAAGGAAAAACAGAATCTGCTGGCTGTAAAAAGCTTATTTCTCCAATGCCATATTGTCTTTATGATCACTACATCTGTAGCCTTTTTTTCCTGCCAGCATTGTCTGCTGCTGTGCTTCAGAATTAATGGGGTTTGACACCACTCTAACTGTCATGGCTCCATGCTGTGGAATCCTGGGATGTATAGTTTGTTGTGGCACCAGAGATCTCTGACAGAGAAGGCTAAACATTTCACAAACTACAAATCCCAGAATTCCATAGCATAGAGCCATGGCAGTTAAAGCAGTGTCAAATTGCATTAGTTTTGCCATATTGATTCATACCGCATAATTGCAGTTGTGCTAGCCTTGTGCATGAACAGGAATCCGGTCTATTTCTTTAAAAACAAGGTCCAGGTAAGCAAACTTAGGTGCTGGGCCATTAAATGCTATTTTAGGTGGGGGTGATCTGTGACTGTTACTGTCGAGAGGTCAAATTCCGCACAGCCGGAAGGAGTGGGATGACTTTTCAAACGGCATAAGAGTCAACCATACAAGATTCTGCCCAGCCAGTTTGCACTTGAAATGGGAAGCTCAGCTTATTCTGCAGCTCGCCTCTGCAGAAAATCACACATAAGGAGTAAATGGGAACCCATTGCATGCTCAGCATTCAAACACCATACATCTATTTACATACTTTGGCTGTTTACATTATTTTGCTCTTTCTACTTCAGCAGAAAGGCAGATGGGCTGTTCTCTTGCAATAAGCTCCTGCTTGGAGAGTTGGCCTAAGATTCTGGAGACCAGGCTTGGATTCCCAGCTCATTGGGAGAAAGACGAGGTATAAATCTTTGAAATAAATAATTAAATAATAAAACTCAGCCATGAAACCCACTGGGTGATTTTAGGCAAGTCACCTGCTCTCAAACTCAGGGGAAAGCAATGGCATTGGCAAACCTCCTCTGAGCAAGTCCTAGCAAGAAAACCCCATGATAGGTTCACCTTAGATTCGCCACAAGTTAGAAATGACTTGAAGACACACAACAACAAAAACATACAGTGTCACCAGCATGTTGCTAACATTTACTGTTACACAGTCCTCTTCAAATTTTAGCAGGTGGTTCCTTCACGCAAGATGACCAAGAAAATTTTCCATAACATTCTTCAAAAGACATCTTTTCAAAGGTGGCGTTAGGCCACCTGTGGGCCTGTAGAACTGCCTATGTTCATAAGGAAACAAAGGGAAAACAAGGTTCAAAGAACATTCACCCATGAAGAAAATCCCATGATAGCTTTGTCTTAGAGTTGGCATAAGTCAGGAGTGACTTGAAGGCACACAACTACAGCAAATGTAGAAAAGATGCCCACAAGGAGCAACCTTAAGAGGCGTGGATATTGTGGGCCCTTGGTGTCTGCTGTGGTTTGGTTCCAGGACCCTCCGTGGATTCCAAAATCCATGGATACTCAAGTCCCATTAAATACAATGGTGTAGTGAAATGGTAAAATCAAGGTTTGCTGTTTGGAATTTATATTTTTTTCAATATTTTTAAGCTGTGGATGGTTGAATCCATGGATAAAGAATCTGTGGACATCGAGGGCCAACTGTATCAGTTGTTTTTCAGGTCCAAAAGCTGGTGGTCATGTGTTTCACAACTTGAGAGCATCAAGTACCTGGAAGAGAAGCAAAAGTAGGAGGGCTTGAGCACTGAAGTAATTTTGGGGTTGTACTAAAACCCAGTAACTTTGATCCAATCTGCACTGGAGAATTAATGCAGTTTGACACCACTTTAACTGCCATGGCTCAATGCAAAGGGATTCTAGGATTTGTTGGTTTGTGAGATGTTTTCCCTTTTCTGTCAGAGAGCTCTGGTGCCACAAAAAAGTATAAAGTCCAGGATTCCATAGCTCTGTACTTTATGGCCATAACTGTTAATGCAGTGTCAAATTGCATTATTTCTGCAATACAGATTCAGCCCTTGTGGGACTATGCAAAACCACCATCACTTTAGCTACTGTGGCTTTACTATTACCTTACCCTTGGCCACTCTGGCTGGGTATGATGGGAGCTGTAGACCAACGCCTCTGGAGACTGTCATCTTAGGAAGGCTGTGGAATTGATCCAACTGAGTTCTCCATATGCTCCTTCTTCAGGCAGAGGCTAAAATGAAGTGTTTTGTTTCTTTGCAGTTGCTTCGCTGAGGCACAGTCCAAGTCAGAACAGTTTGGCCTGGCTGGCAACACTCCGAGAATGTGTGCAGAGTGTGGCTTTGATTGAAATGCATGTTTTAAGGCCAAGTTGGGTGGAGATGTCTTGGCAGTCCTTACTCAAACTTTGCTTGATTCCAGATCTTGACGTCAGTGATTACCTGCCTCCACAGAATTGGCTGCTGCTTTGAATCCATATGAAATTCATCATATTCTCTTGGGTGAAACCCGGGCAATGCCACCTGCAGGGCATATTAGCTAAAGCAGCCCTCTACTTAGAGGGCTTTCAGAAGCTGGTCTTCTCTTTGAAGATATCATGAAAAGCAAATGGAGCAATTACACATTGGATATGAAGCATACCTCACCTAACAAAGCCTCTAATAAAGACGCTCCTTTTTACAAAGTCTTTTACAAAGTCCTCTGTCCGGCTGGAGTGTTGTTGTTGTTTTAGCAGCATAAGGTGAAGGAGGGATGGAGAGACAAAGACATCAGGATCAGTTTGTCGTAGTGTGTTTAAAGCAATGCAATAAAGTTCTAACTGGGAAAGAATGGGATTCTACTTAGCCAATCCCACTGTAGCTGCATGTGCCAGGCTAGAGCAGGCAAGGTAAATGTACTTAACTCCAGCTTGGTTTCCCCTCTTCCAGTTTCTCTGCTTTCCTGTTCCTGTATTATTAATAGCCTGAACTACAGAAATCTGCTAGAGCAACATTTTCCAGGGACCCATTCATATTACAGTAGGACTCTTGTATCCATGGAGGTTACATTCCAAGAACTCCTGTGGACACCTTAAACCTGATACCTGAAACTGTGGATAATTGTTGTTAACTGCCCTTGAGTTGACCTTGACTCATGGTTACCCTGCGATGGAGACATGTCCAAGACCCCTGGTCCTTCACTGCTCTCCTCAGGTCCTGCAGGCTCATACCCATAGGGGCTAAACAGACAGGGAAAAAGAGGTGCTTTCAGGTTGGTTTGAAGGCATGGCATTTAGATGACACCTGCCTTGAAGCCAGCAGAAAAGTGCCCTTATGCAGAGAAAATCCATTTCAAAAAGAAGCAGCTTTTTTCTGCTTCTTCCTGGCTTGAAGCCATGTCATGTGGTCATGACATGAGCACTCCAGCTGCCTTGGAGCCAGAGGTGTGGTTGGTGGGGTTTCAATGTGGTTTCAAAAAAGGCAACTTCAAGCCACTTTTTCCTGCCCATCTGTTCGCCCCATAGTCTCTCTGATTGAATCCAACCATCTGGTATGTTGATCTTTCTACTGCCTTCTATCTTCCCTAGCATCATTGTCTTTTCCAATAATTTATTTTCAATCAGACAAACTACTTACAGCCCAAGCATACTTAGCAGATTTTAAATTGATTTTAACTAGATGTATTTTAATTATTGTACTGAATTTTAAATATATTGTGTGTATGATGGTTATGTTGTAATCCCGCCTTGATCCGTAGGGAGAGGCAGGAAATATAAATAAAATTTTATTATTATTATTTATTATTATTATACCATAGAATCAGACTGGATGATCTAGAGATACCTAAAGTGAAGTACCATAGTTCAATTCTAGGTCCTTCAGTGCAATTTTATGGTATGATTGGGCTAGATGTTGTCCATAGAATCACACTGGAGGACCTAGAAATGCCTAGAGAGAACATTTTTTTCTAACATGGACAAGCAAAACCACAGATACCAAATCTGTAGATAAGAGAGTTGAACTGTACAGAATTATAATGCTATGAATCTACTTTAACTGGCATGATTCGACCCTAGGTAATCCCGGAACTGGCAATTTGGTGAAGCCCTGGAGCTCTATTTGAGATTCTAAATGTCCCTCCATAAACTACACATCCCAGACTTCCATAGGATGAAACCATGGCAGTTGAAGTGGAATCATAGGGGCGGTCTGTAACTGCCCAAAGAAGCGGCAAGATGGGGCCAGGGCTGCCTCACTGGCAGCCCCAGACGCCCCATTTTGCTGCTTCTCCAGGCCACAGAGAAGCGGCAAACTGCCTCAAAGCGGGGTGCTGCACCCCATAACCCTGGCTTTACTGAGAGGAGAAAGGGGTCACCACTGCAGCCACTTTCCCCTCAAGGTCTTTGGCACTGCCGTCTAAAGGACCCACCAAGGACCAGGCGCCAAAAAGGAGCTCGATTTCTGGTGCCATGGAAAGGGCACCCTTGGCACCCTCCCATGGCGCCATTACATCAGGCACCATCATGACACATCTGTATGGACGCCACCATTTTAAAATGGCGGTGTCCATATGCTTTAGGGTTAGGGAGGGTGTAAATGCTGCGCCCTCCCGAACCCTAATCGCACCGTACAGGCGGCCTTTTTGGGCTGTCTGTACCGGGCCATAGTGCTATAATTCTGCAGAAGAAAGGTGTTCTCTATGTGCTTGTCTCTGTGGATCAAGCTGATGTTAAAGACATAGATAGGAACAAGGACTGTCCAATAAACAAACACAATTGCAGCTCTTTTGCTGACTACTGGGATCTTTTTTTTTCTATTTTTTTTTCTGATTTTCTAAAAGGTAACTGATGTAGGTAAGTTAAAGGCGGCTGCAGTCACAGTGCAGAAATATTCCAGTTTGACAGCACTTTAACTACCATGACTCAATGCTATGGAATTCTAAGAACAATAGTTTGTTGTGGTACTAAAGCTCTCTGACAGAGAAGGCTAAATGTCTCACAAAACTACAATTCCCAGAATTCCTTCACATTGAGCCAAGGCAGTTAAAGTTGTGTCAAATTTAATTATTTTTGCAAAGTGCAGATGCAGCCAAAGTCACATTTCTCTTATCACTTGATTCCTCAACAGCAAGAACATCTTTCTAAAATGCCAAAGTTGCACTGCAACATAAAAAGGTACAAGAGCAGGTTCTGGAAAATGATGGGCATTCCCCCCAAACCCTATCCATCTCTGTTGGATAATTTCCCATCATCCTTATTCTGACTGGGTGATTTCTGTGGACGATTGGAACTGTAGTTGAGCAACACTCAGCAGGGGCTGGCACCTGGAGTTTGGGGAAAACTATAGCCCAGCTAGACATCTCCAGCATTTCCAAAGGGCTGCCCTTGCATATTAATCCGCTAGTGAACATTCTGTGAGCAGATGCAAAATAAAGCATACAGTTATCTATCTTGGAGCAAAATGCTGCCTTGTAGTATTATTAATTTAGCTTGGAGCAACATTTAAAAATGGCCTAGGCCTGACTTTGCCATTTAAAAAGGGTTTATTACCATAAAGTATTACTCGCTATATCAATCACCATTCAATTATGAGCCAGAGTTATTGATCGTGCTAGAACAGGGAGTGCAAAGCAGCAATTCTTTCTGCTAAATTATGAAGCTCTTCTGTGAAATATGACACTCTTTCCTAGCATGCAAGAGAGATTTCTATTTAAATACAGATGATTTGATTAGTTATTTCTTGCTTTCCGCATCTCTTGTCTAAAACCCAAATCCATCTTCATGAGCTAAGCAAACAGTGCATTTTCTTTTACTCTACTACAGTGCCAAACTTTGAATCAACCATCTTTTATAAGAAGCTGCCATTCAAATCATTGATCCATCAAACTCAATAGCAGTGCTTGGGAAAAGTTCCTTTTTTTGGATGACAGCTTTCATCTCCCAGCCAGCATGGCCACTATTGGGGATTTCTCACAGTTGTCATCAAAAATGTAAGTTTTCCAAGTTCCTTTCAGTAACTTGCTGACCAAGGAAGCCAATGACTGAGATAGGAGACAGAAGATAACTTTAAAATCAAAGCGATAAACAGCAGTTGTATGGCATATTAATAAACAGCCATATTAATGAACCATAATGCTGTGCAATTAAATGCACACTGAGCATTGGTGCAAAATGCCCAAGGTGAGCCTATGCACAACTGTAACGCAGAGTGAAGCAGTATATAAATGAAGCTGCTGTTGCTATACCAATAAGCAATTGGCCCTGGTTTGCAACAGCTCCACATGCGAAACTATACTTCTGCACCCAAATCATGCATACAGTGCTTCCATTGTGCAATGGTACAAAAATTCAGTCTGTAGCATAGTAAAGCAGCTTTGTATATCATCTGCCCAACAGAGAGCCAGTATAGTGTAATGGATTGTGTGTTGGAGTAGGACTCTGGGAGACCAGGGTTCAAATCCACACTCGCCCATGGAAACCAACTGGATGAGCTTGGGAAAGTCAAACTCTCTCTCAGCCTTAGAGGAGGACAATGACAAATCTCCTTTGAATAAATCTAGTTAACCCCCCCCCCTAAAAAAAAATTCTAGCATGGGGCAATTATAAGTCAGACTCGACTTGGAGGCATACAACAACATACATGCATGCATATATTTTCCCCTGTTTAAACAAAAAGTTATCTGGAAGAGAGCAATTTTCAGTTGGCATAAGACTAGTAAGTGAATTGTTAAAAGCCCATCCCTTTGCCAACCCAAAACACTCACACACAAACACACCAGTTGTTTTGAGGGGAAAGCTGTCCTTACTGGGGAGTTGAGGAGAATAATCATAGAATTGTCCAGTTTGTCCATGTCCCACCAATTATTTTTAGAGGAATTACCAGTGCAATTGAATCTCAAGAAATATATGAAATTCTGCTAAATTCTAAAGGACCCAAAACATACATCCTTATTCCCAAATAAGTTAGAAAAAAAGTAGATCCTAAGGAGACTGATAGGGTGAAGAATTTATGAATTACATTATTGTATATCACATACTTTGGGTCAGTAGTGTTGCTTTAAGAACCATTAGAGACCTTCTCCCAGTGTTGGCCAAAGCTGGAAGCAACATCAGTTTGTAAAAACCACAGTCACCACAGAAATAAAGTAGTTTCACAGATGAAGGACCAACATTTAAAGAATCAATGAATGAGCAGTATATTCTAGAACGTTATTTCTGGGGAGGGGTCTTTATTGGGCGGGTGGATAGCTCATGCCAAAAACTCTACATTTTTCCAGTAAGCTAAATGAAAGCAAACATTTTCAACAGAGATCAGTTCTTTCAATTTTGTTGGCTATTGAATGAGCTGTTTCCTGGGAGGGAGGTGAAACAGCTGCTACTTAGAGGACTCAGATCTGCAAAGGGTGGTGACAAGAAGCAATGTTTGGAGCTGGTCTGCCACAAGTGAAGTCCAAAATATGAGAGAGTGGATGTCATTCATCTTCTCATGCATTAGTACCTATGGGCATAATGCTGGATCTGAGCTGTGGAGGTCATCCAATATGGCTTTTTCATTGTGGAGCCCCAAACCAAAAGAGACTGAAGATGCAAAATAGAGGTTTCACAGATTGCACTATGTTTTCTTTTATGTTTTTTATTGTTATTAACTGCCCTTGAGTCGGCCGTGACTCATGGAGACCCTGTGGATGAGACACCTCAAAGCCCCACTATCCTCCACTGCTCCTCTTAGGTCCAGTAGATTCAGGGCCATGGCCTCCCTGATTGAGTCTATCCATCTAGCTTAAGGTCTTCCTCTCTTTCTGCTCCCTTCTACCTTTAGAATATTGTTTTTTTCTAGTTTTCATCATGCCTTCTCATGATGTGGCCAAAGTACGATCGTTTCAGTTTATTCATCTTGCCTTCCAAGGAGAGTTCAGGCTCGATCTGTTCAAGGACCCATTTGTTTGGTGTTTTGGCCATCCACAATATCCTCAGCACTCTTCTCCTGCACCATACCTCAAATGAGTTGGTTTTCTTTTATCCACTTTCTTCACTGTCCAGTTCTCAGATCCATCATGGCAATGGGGAATATAATGGCTTTTGACAATTTAACTTTTGTGCTCAGTTGTATATTTTTACTCCGTAGTATCTTATGTAGATCTTTTATGGCTGCCCACCCAATTCCTAATCTTCTTCTGATTTCCTGATTGCAGTATCCTTCCTTATCAATGTTTGATTGAAGGTACAGGAACACTTTTTCACTATTTCGATTTCCTCATTGTCTAGGTTGAATTTCTCTAGATTCTCCATGGACATTATTTTTGTTTGCTTTATATTGAGCAGTAAGCCTGCCTTTGCACTTTCTTCTTTGACCTGCCTCAATAATTGTTCTAAGTCTATGATGTTTTCCGCTAGTAGTATGGTGTCATCCGCACAACTTAGATACTTTAACAATTTGAACTGAATGGAAATGTTAACCTTGTTAAACCATGTTAAACCAACCCACCCCGCATGAACATACATGTGAGAACCAGTGTAAGTGCAATGGCTACAGTGCTGGACTTTATTAGTTACTAGCTACTCTACTGCCTAAATACCCTGAAGGCACAAGATCCTATTGATCTGCAAATCTAAGTATAGTCACACCTGGTTAGTATTTGGATGTCAGAGGAAGGCAATGGCAAATCACCTCTGAGTACTCTTGCTAAACTCATGGGGTCGCCATAGGTCAACAGGTGACTTGAAGCTAAGTCCAGCATTGCTCAGGAGAATCATTAACTGCCATTAAATATTATTCGGTTTCAACAGCTTTGGAGGATGAGTGCCTATCTCCACTCAAATCTCCCACATGTTGCACACCAGTCTCAGTTGCCTGTTTGGAAGAGCATGCCTCTCACAAATGGTTGCCAAATGAAAAAAATGATGGTGATGCTCTCTCTCGCAAGTGAAACTGGTATATGCCACGTTAACATTTATGTTAAGCCAGACCATACCAAACATCCATTCCAAATTTGGTGAAAATTCTCTCATCCCCTTTTGTGTGTTACTATTTTTTTTTAAAAAGGCCAACAAATAAACAGAAACTTAATTGTATTTATATAGCTATCTGCATTTCACCTTTCATCCAGGAAGCTCAGGGTGGTACTCATAGTTCATAGAGAGATAACTAAATCTGTGCATTTTCAGCCATTTTGCACCAATGATGGACAGTGCCAGGCCTGGAAGCCAATTTAATTTCCCCCAATCTGAGATTCTCTCTCTCTCTCTCTCTCTCTCTCTCTCTCTGGCTTTTCTTCGCTAACGAAGATTCAGGAAGGACTTATCCCACGCTTACTACAAGTGCGTTGATGACTAAAAAGGCCGATCCGAGATAAGCAAGTCCGGTTACAGAAAGCACAGCAGAAAGTCTCCTTGGGCGATGTTTCCAAGTTGTGGTTCTTTCTGCATTGTCGTTTCTCTTCGAGACTTATTCAGCGTGAGTTCTCAAATGAGGCTGCAGCATTGTGGATAGTGCGTCTCCATGCCTCCCGATGTGAGGCCAGGGCAGACCATTATTGGTGATCAATTTGTCCAAGCTTGAGATGTTGTTTCAGGAAGTCCTTGCATCTCTTCTTTGGGGCGCCCCTCTTATGTTGACCCGTGGCGAGTTCACCGTAGAGTACTATTTTGGGGAGGCGGTGGTCCTCCATCCTGGAAACATGCCCTGCCCAGCGCAGCTGCGTTTTCAGTAGCATGGCCTCAATGCTGGTGATCTCTGCTTGCTCCAGGACAGCAACATTCGTCACATAGTCAGTCCAGTGTATGTTTAGGATTGTGCGTAGACAGTGCTGATGAAAGCATTCAAGGAATCGTAGATGTTGGCGATAGGTGACCCATGATTCAGACCCATAGAGGAGAATGGACAGTACAATGGCTCTGTACACACTGATTTTGGTGCTTCACCTCAGTTGTTTGTTACTCCAGACTCTTTTGTGAAGCCTTCCGAATGCACTATATGACTTTGCTAATCTGTGATCGATCTCTTTGTCAATCTTGGCATCTGAGGAGATGATACTTCCCAGGTAGGTGAACTCCTGTACGGACTTAAGTACGGATTTGCCGATGGTGACATGGGGGTGATAGTGCTCTTCCCGTGGTGCAGGCTGGTAGAGGACTTCCGTTTTCTTCAGGCTGACTTCCAGCCCAAACAGCTCTGCAGCTGTTGCAAAGCAGGATGTTAGGCGCTGCAGAGATTCTAGAGAATCTGGGATTCTAGTGTGTGGTGTAATGGTATGAGTGCTGGACTGAAACTCCAGGATACCAGGGTTCAAATTCCTGTCTAGACATAGAAACCCACTGGATTACCTTGGGCAAGTCACACTCTCTCAGCCTCAGAGGAGGACAAAAGTAAAGCCCTTTTGAACAACTCCTGCCACGAAAACCCCATGATAGGTTCGCCCTAGGGTTGCAATATGTCCAAAACAATTTGAAGGCACACAACAACAAAAACAACAACAGGGAACCAATCCAAGGTCTTGTGGGAAATTTAAATTGTGGCATTTGGACACAGATGTTTTTTTCAAAGAACAGGGTCAAACAAATATCTATAAAGGGTTCTGCCAGAGCTTGGGACCCCAGCCCAAGGATGCTGAATGTTCACATAGCACCAACTTTACATTTTCACCTGACAGGAACAACAGTGAACAACTACTGTGGATTTCATGCATTTTTCATTCATCAGCATGAAGTGGAGGGGAGGGCAGCTGGAGAACAACACTGAATCTTTCCCAAATCCTCATGAAACAGGCACTTCATTTAGCTGCTTAATTGCTTTTATTGTCTATCCTGTTAAACAATAACCTAATGGTTATTTACATTTTCAGAGCTTGCCTGGAGCCATGCGTCAAGAATGACTAGTCAGACACTAATTATTTACAAGACTATTAAATGGCCTATTGATTAACTTCCTAAACAAGCAGCCTCTAGCAGCAGCTATTTGTTAGAGTGGGCTGAATGGCTATTCTGTGCAGAGCTTAGAGAAATGAATTACTGGGGGGTTGATAATACACCTCCGAAACAATGCCAGTGCTGGCTGGAGAAAGTTCTGGGAGTCACAGCCCTCCAAAAATTGCTTTAATTTTAATAAACTCAGATTCTGTGCAAAACACTGAGGTGCATAATCTATACATCTTCTAATCTTACAAAAGCTATCATTTAGGCCCTAGGAATGATCAAGGAAGGGTAGACAGGTGGACAGACAGATACTGACAGACAGATCCTGGCCTAAATTCTAATGTTAGTAGAAAGACTGAATCAATGAGATTTGGTTCAGGCCACATTTGCACTGGAGAAATAATTCAGCTTTATATCACTTTTATATGAGAAAAATTATTGTAATGCCCCTGCAAGTGAAACTGGTATATGCCACATAACCTATATGTTAAGCCAGACCATCCCAGAGCACAGTGCTATGAAATCCTGAGGTTTTTAGTTTGTTGGGACACCAGAGCTCTCTTAACAGAAAGGCTATATATATCACAAAACTACAAATTCCAGAATTTCATAGCACTGAGCCATGGCAGTTAAAGTGGTGTCAAACTGCATTCTTTCTGCAGTGCACCTGAAGCCTGGGTTTCAGTCTAAATTTAAAGGAACTATCCAGAGTGCTGAACAGACATTTATGAGAGTAAGTTTTGAACTTTGGATACCTTCCTAGTCTAGTTCAGACTAGAACAAAGGGCGGACTCACCACCCCACCGATATGGAAGCCATCACTGCCTAAGTGAAGCTACGAGATGTTTGTGTAGGGCTTGGTGTATGGGCTCCATGGCCATGATTGTAATAGGCTAATCTTGTCACGCTGGAGTGCTCTAGAGGCAAGGGAAGCAGCACTGCCAAAACTGTCTTACCTGCACAATGATAATGAAATGGCACTGAATCTAGCCATATTAACACCCCCTGGATCTAGTGATTTAAAACCCCACCAGAAAATTGTGGGACTGGAAAATCTGCAGGGACTAAACAAGTCCTCAGTGAGCAGCAGTGGGACGGAAAGGAACATCTTTGAGTTTTGACTAAAAACATTATGGTAACAAATGCTATTGATTTCACACATATGCACAGCCATCCTGAACCCTGGATGGTATGCATTGTACAAGGGTCTTGATTCACTCAGTTCCAACGCTAACTCAGACTGAGGGTGTGTCAAAATGAAGCATGGTCAGTTGCACCAAAGCAACAGTGTATTCAATGGAATTTATCACATGCGAGGGCCGCCATCATGCTCCTGTCGCCCGAACGTCACCAAACTGCAACAGGAGCCTCCTGGTGGGAACATCACCAAACTGCAACAGGAGCCTCCTGGTGGGAACGCTCCATTTTTGTCATGGAAGTGTTATTGTAATTGTTAGGAAAAGGGCTCTTTTTAAATAACAAATCAAATTGTTTTTTAAAAAAGGCCCTTTTCCTAACAATTACGATAATGCTTCCATGACTAAAACGGAAGTGTTCCACTTTAATAGCACCATGCACAATCCAACCAGGGGCAGTTTGGTGACATTTGGGTGACAGGATCATGACAGGAAATCTCACATGTGATAAACTCCATAGAATCATGCAGTTGGAAGAATTCACAAGGGCCATCCAGTCCAACCCCCTGCCATACAGGAAATCTCAATCAAACCATCCCTGACAGATGGCCATCCAGCCTCTGCTTAAAGACCTCCAAGGATGGAGACTCCACCACACTCTGAGGGAGTGTATTCCACTGTCAAACAGCCCTTACTGCCAGGAAGTTCCTCCTAATGTTGAGGTGGAATCTCTTTACCTGTAGCTTGCATCCATTGTTCCGGGTCCTGTTCTCTGGAGCAGCAGTAAACAAGCTTTGCTCCCTCCTCAATAAGACATCCCTTCAAATATTTAAACAGGGCTATCATATCACCTCTTAACCTTCCCTTTTCCAGGCTAAACATCCCTAGCTCCCTAAGTCATTCCTCATAGGGCATGGTTTCCAGACCCTTCACCATTTCCCTGTAGGTTGAGGGCATGTCATTTAGATGTCACATGCCCGCAAGCCAGCAGGAAACCTCTGTGAAGCTGCCCGCCTGACCACATGGCAGGCAGCTTTGTGGTGCTCTGGTGGTATGGTGTTTATACACCACATGCTGCAGAAGAGCTGCAAAGCCTCAGCCATGGCAGAAAAGCCAGCTTTTTGCTGGCTCAAAAAGGAGCAGCTTTCTGATGCTTCTTTTTGGGCCAGCAAAAAGCCAGATCGAGGCTGTGGCATGTGGTTCCCACGGCCTCAATCCATTGATCAAAGGGGTGGTATCGAGCCAGCTCTTCAGGTCCATCTGTTTAGGTTCTAACTTATGGCCACTTCCTGGGTGCTTTTTTTTGGGGGGGGGAGTCCTATCCTGGGCCAAACTTGGCCCAAATAAAACATGGAGAAAATGCCCCACTGCTCTTACAGGGCACTAGTGGACATTTGGGAGCAAAAAAAAAAAAAAAAGACTTGGGTTTTGTTTTTTGCAGGTGTGGTATGGTGGAGGGGTAAAGCTCCCCAAGGTTTCCTAGGCGGCTAAGGTGATCATCTAACATCCCACAGTCAGCCACCCCTGTTCCAGGTGCTGACACTTTCCCCAGCAAAGGGGGAGAAATCACCCCATCCCAAGCATTCTAAGATGGAAACCTTACCTATCCCTTCTGCATTGACTGATTTTGCTTAGCCTGCTAGAGAACCTGCAACTACTGAAATCCTGATTATTATTTTTTTGCAACAGGCTTGCAAATGCATAATGTTATGCATCCCTTAAGGATATCCAACACAGGTACAGGGTGACTGTGAGAAAAGTAATATCCCTCCCTGCAATATTCTCTGGAAATTCCAAAGGCCCACAGAGGACAAAAGATGTCTTAGCAGAAGGGAAGACAAGCACAAGCATGTCTTTCAAGGTAATAGGAGAAAAGTGTGGGGATACATGGGGCAAAATAATCAAACTCCAGAGAGCCAGTTGTTTTGGAGTCTTGTTGTTGTTTACTCACACAACATCCAGCGGGCAATAGCACCATCTGGTGGCATTATATGTGGCATGGGCTTGGGAACATAACAATCCCTAGAGCATTTTCACATACTGTACCTAAAGGAACCAGATCCCTTCTTATCTTGGAAGCTAAGCAGAGTCTGCTGTGATTATGATATGCTGGTTACCATCAACAAATACCAGGTATAATATTTTAGAGGAAGGAACTGGCAAAACCACCTCTGAGTATTCCTTGTCTAAGAAAATGCTATAAAATTCATGAAGTTGCCATAAGTCAACAGGAGACTTGAAGGCGCACACACACTCATGCAACAAAAACTAGCTGTGATGTGGAGTGTAGCTACCCCACCAGGTTTTAATTTGAGCTTTAGAAAAGAACTATCCAGGATGCAGGATCCATGGTGATAGACTTTGGTAACCTGGGCAGTATCCGCACTGCAGACATAATCCAGTTTGACGCTACTTTAACTGCCATGGCTCAATGCTATGGAATTCTGGGAATTCTAGTTTGTTGGGGCAACAGAGCTCTGACAAAGAAGGCTAAATATCTCACAGAACTACAACTGCCAGAATTCTATAGTAGCTGTCTTTCTTCTATAGTAGTGTGCTGTCTGTTGTCAGATTTCCAGATTGTTGGATTCAACACTCAAACCACTATGGCTCTAGAGATCAGGGTTTGAATCCCCGCTCAGCCATGGAAACCCACTGGGTGACCTTGAGCAAGTCACACTCTCTCAGCCTCAGAGGAAGGTAAAGGCAAGCCCCTCTGACCAAATCTTGCCAAGAAAACGCCATTAGAGGTTCATCTTAGAGTCCCCATAATTCAGAAATGACTTGAAGAAGGCACACAACAGCAATGACAAACTATTTCTAACTGCTGAACTGTAGTTATTACAGGGACTACCAAATTACTTCACTAGCCAAAATTTAGGAACCAAAGGAAAATTTTATTTGGGGGCCAGAATTCTTATTTGGGAGGCAATATCCTTATTTTGCCTCCCCATAGCTACACTTCTGGGTGAATATGTATATATTTTATAGTATCAGATTGAATGTATCATACAAGTAAGGAGAAGGAAGGCTGCTTCACATACAAGAGGACATAATTTGCTTGCAAATCTCCACCTCTAGTTCTATAATATGGAGGATCTGGAATACAATGTAGGAACCAGAGTTTGGAAAAGTTATTTTTTTTTGGACTACAGATCCTCCCAGAATTCCCCAACCACTGCTGCCTGGTGGATTGTGCAAAAGAAGCTAGAGCAGGAGGAGTTCTCCAATCTCTGGTCTGAACAGAGCTGATAAGAAAATATTGTCCACGTCTCTTTTTCAGGACACGCACACCCAGGGCATGCATTCTCAAAAATAGCAGTACTGTATACCTAGCAGCTTGCTAAAGAGATTAAATTGCTTCTATTAATCATTAGCTGGACACAATTGTTTAAAGGGTCGCTTGGCTTTATTCATTTCTGTGCAAGCACTGAACAGTATCAGATGTTAATGGCCATGAGAAAGGCATACGTCTCCCAGCTGGAGCTTGCTTAAGGCAAAGGTCTGGCAGCTGCTGTATTGATCCCTGCATCTCTGTAGCAATAACCAGCCAGATGACAGCAATACAGAGATGGTGAGAATTGAGTGGATAGAGTCTGGGGTGTATCCACACTGCACAGTTATATCACACTTAACTGCTATGGTTCCCTTCTGTGGCAACCTAGGATTTGTAGTTTGTTGGGATCCTTAGCATTCTCAGTGAGGCAGTTCTAATGCTGTAATTTGGAGAAATGGATTAAGAAATCCCATCCAAGTACTGACCTTGTTTAGTTTCCAGGATCAGAAAGGATATGGTACATTTAGGATATTTAGGTATTGCACATAAAGTGCTACAACTAGCATTCTGATGGGCTTGTTAGCAAAAAATTTCTGAATTGATGAGAATCGCTTCTGTCACTTCTTCCTTTGCTTTGGTTCCATCCCATATGTTAACTGCACCCATTGCTGGAATTCATCCCCTGGGTGAAACAAGGTCCACTAGTCCTATATCACATCAGATCTGGCTATGATCTGGATGCAAAAACAAATGGTAGTGGAGTCACCTTCCTTCAAGTGTTTTAAACAGAAGCTGGATGGCCATCTTTCGGGAGGGCTTTGATTATGTATCCTGCATGGCAAAATGGGGTTGGGCCCTTAGAGTCTCTTCCATTTCTAGGATTCTATGAGGACACATGCATTGATCACATCCCATTTGGATTACCGTAATACATTCTACATGGAGCAGCCTTTGAAAGTTGTTCAGAAACTTCAGTGGGTTCAAAATGCTGCAGGCAGGCTGCTAACTGGGGACATTATTACATAGGGACAGGACAAGAGCAAATCGCTCTCCCATCCTTATCCTATCCATGACTGCAATCATGCACCAGAAATTCACATATGTCACACTGATCCAGTCATTGTCCTGTCAGTGAAGTGGAGTTGTATTAATGGTCTTTTTCATTAATACCAAATGATGGGAAATGAGGGAACAATTCCACATCATTCACAGGACAATGACACCATGTTTCCCCGAAAAAAAGAAAGTGTCTTATATCAATCTTTGCTCCCAAAGATGCACTAGGTCTTATTTTCAGGGGATGTCTTATTTTTCCATGAAGAAAAATTCACATTTATTGTTGAACAAAAAAGTTGAACATTTATTATATACTGTATATTTATTTATATACAAAAACTTTGCTAGGTCTTACTTTCAGGGGAGGCCTTGTATTTAGCAATTCAGCAAAACCTCTACTAGGTCTTATTTTTTAGGGGATGTCTTATTTTCAGGGAAACAGGGCAGGATCAGTGTGACATCGTAAGAAAGTTTTTCATATAATCACTGTTCTTTGTGCTTCCCAGATGGGACAATGTCCAGATCGGCACAACATCATGTGAAAGTCCTTCCTGCAATTGCATGGGAAGGACGGGACAAGGACAAGGAAAGGATGGGACAGAGACTTCTTTTTCTCCATCTGATAATCTCATAAAATGACTCATAAAATCCCCTCATTGAAACAGTTCCACTGGCTGCCATTCTGTTCCAGGGAAATTCAAAGTGCTGGTTATTACAATTAAACAACAACAGCAGCAACAACAACATTTATTTTTTCCCCACCTCTCCCCATGGATCGAGGCAGAGAGCAACAATAATTAGGGTAAGTCACATTCTCTCAGCTTCAGAGAAAAGCAAAGGCAAACCCCCTCTGAACAAATGTTGCCAAGAAAACCTCTGATATGGTGACCATAAACTGGAGTCCGTCTAGGAGAGCTAGTAAAGTACAGTGGTTTGAATGTTAGACTAAGATTCTGGGAGATCATGATTCAAATCCCTGCCCAGCCATGAAAACCGACTTTGAGATCTGGGACAAATTACACTTTCTCACCCTCAGAGGAAAGCAAAGCCAAACCTCCTCTGAATAAATCTTAGCAAGAAATCCTAGGACATGGTCACTGTAAGACAGTCAACTGGAAGATATATAACAACAACAAATCTTGAATAAAATTCAGCATGTAGTTTTTCTTTCTTTTTTTTTTTTTTAGGAGGTATGGGAGTTAAAAATTGTTCTCCCACAGCTCTGTGCCAGATCAGATGATTCTGAGATTGTTCCACTTATCGCCTCTTTATCCTAGCTTCTTTTGAATGCTTTTAAGGTAAATAAGTCTAGTAGATTTGGAAAAAAATATTTTTACCAGGAGAGGGTGCTCTCTCACACTTCCAAAAGTTTTCAGATGATGAACACTCCATGTTAAATGACCTCCAAAGAAAAGAAAGAAAAATAAAAAAGAATATCAGGGAACCTGTCTGTTGTTTTTTTTAAATACTTTTGCCTGATGAAGAATCCAGTGGAGTTTTGAAAGAATGCATCATGTATTTTGTGTGACTTGGTTGGCCAAAGAAAGCTATCACTGTTTTGTGGACCTTGGATGTTATTGTATTTTGCTATATGGACAACACAGCTACCCTGAATAGGTTTCCTGGATGTGAAGATATCACATTTAAGCCACTACAGGGAATCCTAAAAAGAGAGCCAATGGACTGGTTTACTATCTGGGGTTTTAACTCCAACAATGATAAAACATATTTTTTTAAAAAAATTGGGACTACATTTGGCATGTTTTGTCAAAACATCACTTAACTAATGCAAAAGCATAAAGGTTTCTCTTGAGAGATTCAGTGTTCTCTGCCTAAGGTTAAGGCAGCTTTCAGTGGGTTCTTCTGAGGGTGCATCTACACTGTAGAAATAATGCAGTTTGACATCAGTTTAAGTGCTCTTGCGCCATTCTATAGGAATCCTGGGATCTGTAGTTTGACAAGGTCTTAAGCCCTCCCTTCTAGAGTGCTGGTGTCTCACCAAACTACAAATTCCAAGATTCTGTAGGACAGAGTCATGGCAGTTAAAGTACAGTCAGCCATCCTTATCCACGGATTTTTTTTATCCATGGTTCAAGCATCCATGGCTTGAAAATATTCCAAAAAAGGTATAAATTCTAAATAGCAAACCTTGATTTTTCCATTTTATATAAGGGACATCATTGTGCTATGCCATTATATTTAATGGGATTTGAGCATCCATGGATTTTGTTATCCACAGGGGATCCTGGAACCAAACCTCAGCGGATAACAAGGACTCCCACTGTGATGTAAAACCTCAGTATCTTTGCAGTGTAGATGCACCATGAGAATCCTGGCCATGTTTCTTCAGAAGTATGTCTCATTTAGCTGAAGTGGTTTTATCCCCAAGTCCACACCTATGTATGATGGAGAGAGGGAAATTCTTTGGTCCTTTGGATGCCATCAGATTACAATATGCAGCACCCCTAGTCCATACCCAAAGTGTTGAAGAATTCAAGAAGCTGCGGTTCAGCAACATCTGGAGGGCCACACCATTCTCACTCCAAATGTGTGACATTGCAGTGGCCAGCACCGAAACTGCTGAGACTTCCCCGAAGTACAGTCCTGCTCTGTTATACTCTTGAAAAGTCTGCAGAGTCTGCAGTCTTTCAGATGTACAATCAAACTATCTTAGCCTCAAATCGTGACCTCAGCAAATCAGTTTCCTCCTTCTTTCTCTCTCTTTCCCAGACAAAATGTATCTTTGTGAAATTCCTAAGGCTCAGGGTGGGGAAGATAAATAATGGTTTCAGTGTTGTGGGCATGAGTGGCGTCATCACTTGTTCTGCGTATTGCCACACAAAAACCACAGTGCGGTGCAAGGCTTCGTAAGACATGGGGTAAGGGCTTGGCAGAGAGATTCGTGGTCATCGGGAGGAGTTTCTGCTTTGCTTTAATCTGTCCTTGGTTGAGCAAGTGTAGTGCCTATTGCCTAGTGTCTGGGGAAGGAAATATCCATATTCTGCTACCTACTGAGCCATGACATTCATCTGGTGATCACTGGCTGCTTGCTTTTGCTCAGGCAGATTTAACTTCCAAGATTGTTTGAGGGCATGGCATAGTGGTTTGTGTGCTGGACTCTGGAGACCAAGGTTCAAATCCCCACTGACCCCATTGGGTGCCCTTGGGCAAGTCACCATGTCTCAGCCTCAGAGGATGGCAATAGCAAGCCCCCTTTGAACAGATCTTGCCCAGAAAACCCTGCAATAGGTTCACCTTTAGATTCACCATACCTCGGAAATGACGTGAAGTCACACAACAACAAAATACAAAGAGGAGAGCCATTTACACCACCTTGGAAGAAAGGTAGAATAGCAAGATAACTGAGGAATGCAACAAATAAATTCACACATTACATCTCAGGTATATGTCTTAACATTTTAAAAATGTGTGGACACAATCCAGCATTGGGAGATGTAGATGTATCACATCGCTACATCCCCGTATCTACATCTCCAAATGCTATCCACTCAAATGTACCCCACAACTATCTCCATTTTGCAAGGACAGTCTCCATTAATCTTCTGCCATCCCACTTTTTCAGCTGCTTTTAAAATAACCCAGTTTCTCTCTCCTCCTACCACTTTCCCCATACATCCAGAGTGTACTTCAATTGCTGCAAACTGCATTCAAAATGCAAAAGTAGCTTGTATTCAGTTAACTTGTTCTTGGAGTTGTGTGCCTTCAAGTTGTTTTCAGCTTAAGGCGCCCCTAAGGTGGAGCAATCACAGGGTTTTCTTGGCAAGTTTCTTCAGGTGACATCCCAAGGCTGAGAGAGTGTGACTTGCCCCAGGTCACCCAGTGGGTTTCATAGCTCAGTGGGGATTTGAACTCTGGTCTCCAGAGTCCGCAGAGGTAGCACGGCATAGCAGATTAAGCACTGGACCACAACTCTGGAGAACAGGGTTCAATTCCCAGCTCGGCCATGAAACCCACTGGGTGACCTTGGGCAAGTCACACTCTCTCAGCCTCAGGGGAAGGCAATGGCAAACCTCCTCTGAATAAATCTCGCCAAGCTTGGTCTTAGGGTCGCTGTAAGTTGGAAACTACCTGAAGCCGCACAACAACAAACAAGAAGCAAGGGCAAGAGGACTGCCCTCTGCACCCGGTTGCAGAAAAGGATTCCCGTGTGCTCAAGCGTAGGCACAGGTGAAGGCCCTAAAAGGATGCCAACCTATTTGTGCTAGTCGCCCAGCCAAACCCGAATTCAAAAAGTGCAACTGAAGGCACAAATGTGCGCATTCGAGGTGTAGTGCAAGGTTTACCCGTAGACATCCACGTGCAATGCACACTTGCATTCCTGCACAATGGCACCCTATGCACACCTTCCACAACTTTGAACTGAATGGAGCTATTTTGCAGATTGGGCCAAACATTCCAAGGTAGGGGAATTTATATCTGCATAACTCTTCGAACTCAAGGTTTATCCATACACATCCATGCGCAATGCACACTTGCATTCAAGTGCAATGGCACCCTACGCACACTTTCCACAACTTTGAACTGAATGCATCTCCTTTCCAAACTGGGTAAAGAAATCCCAGTATAGGGGAAAATATACATGCAAAATAACTCTTTGAATTCCACCTTTCAGTATGTTTTGTAGAGAATGCTAGACTTTGCAAAACTACAAATCAAAGCGGTGCCAAACTGCATTAATTCTGCAGTGCAGGCGCAGCCTCCTGGGCAGCCACTAAATCCAGGTCTGCTTTCCAATTCCAAAGGCAAGCCTAGCAGCAGCAGCAGCAGCAGAGCCAGCTATGTCAGTGGAATCGAACGCTGAGGAGTGGGTGGAGCTCGTCTTACCCAATCAGAATCGGCTGACGCCTGTATATGCAAATCCACCGGGAGGCAGCGGCCAATCAGGAGTCAGCCGAGCCCGTCGTATTTATAGAACCTATTTAAAGAGCCCTTTGGGAGTCTCAGCTGATCATCTGAGGTTTCTTGGGTGGTGGCTGGTTTAAGGGATTAATGTTGCGCGCATGCGCAGTGCGTGGCTTACTGGAGGGGAGGAGGAAGGAACAGCAAAGGGCTGGGGCTGTTCTTTTTAGGGGGGGTTACACTCCCTCCTTTTTAAAAATGGGGTGAACTTCAATGCAACAAATACATTTCAGATTGAGTCTCCCTTATCCCAAATGTTTGCAACCAGGGGGGTTTGAGGTTTTGCATTAATTGATTTATTATTAATTATTGATTTGTATTATTATTATTATTTAAAATAATTTAATAATGTATTAAATAAATGGAACAAACTTCAATGTAATGAATGCACTGCAGGCTGAGTCTCCCTTATTCCAAATGTTTTGAATCACAAGTGTTTTAGATTTTGGATTATTTACTTATTTATTATTCAAAATAATTTACTGATATATATATGAAATAAATGGGGAAAAACTTTAATGTAATAAATACATTTCAGGTTCAGTCTCCCTTATCCCAAATGTTTGGAAATAGGGTGTTTGGGATTTTGGATTATTATTAATTTATTATTGTTATTATTATTAAAATAATTTAATAATGTGTTAAATAAATGGAAAAAAACAAACTTCAGCATAACAAATACATTGCAATTAAGTCTCCCCTATCCCAAATGTTTGAAAATGGGGTGTTTTGGATTTTGGATTATTATTAATTATTATTATTATTATTACAATAATTTAATAATGTATTAAATAAATGGGGGGGGAAAACTTCAGTGTAACAAATGCATTGCAGGTTGAATCTCCCAAATGTTTGGAAACGGGGTGTTTCGGGTTTTGAGATTATTAACTAACTAATTAGTTTAATAATGTATTAAATAGATGGAACAAACGTCATTGTAACAAATACATTGTAGTTTGAGTATCCCTTATCCTGAATACTTGAAGCCAGAGGTGTTTGGTTATTTTGGGTTATTTATTTATTCATTTATTAGTTTACATTTAATAATGTATTAAGCAAATGGAACAAACTTCAGTGTAACAAATATATTGCGGGTTGAGCCTCCCTATCCCAAATGCCAGAGGCGTTTTGGATTTTGGGATTATTAATTAATAAATTTGTTATTATTTTAATTCATTAAAATAATTTAATCAAGTATTAAAAAAATATAACAAACTTAAATGTAATGAATGCATTGCCGGTTGAGCCTTCCTTATTCCAAACGGTGTGAGTGTTGGCCTATGACTCAAAATACCAAACACCTCTGGCTCCAAGTATTTGGGATGAGGGATACTCTGGGATAAAGGATACTCTGGGAGATCTGGGCAAATCACACTCTCTCAGCTTCAAAAGAAGGCAAAGGCAACCTCCCCCTGAACAAATCTTGCCAAGGAAACCCTGTGATAGAGTCACTTTAGGGTTGCCATAAGTCAGAAATGACCTGAAGGCATGCAACAACAAGCCAATGCAGTGCAGTTGCTAGAAAAGCAAGCTTTGAGCAAGGAATATCCGTTTTGGATCATTCAACGAGATGTATTCAGATTTCAACCCTGTGATCTACATTCACGTTCCCAAACTCAGGTTTGCTCAGAAACAAGTCTGTATCAACTTTACTGGGAGTTTGTTGTAGTTAAGTGCCTGTCAAGGGGGCTTCAGTTTATGAGAAGTATATATACCCCACAGAGGAAGAAGGATATAGACAAGGATAGTGACGGAGGAGAGCGACCAAAATGATCAAAGATCTGGAAACCAAGCTTTATGCAAAATGGTTTAGGGAGATAGGTATGTTTAGCTTAGAGAAGACTGAGAAGTAACTAATATAGCTGTGTTAGTCTGTAGAATCAGTATGTAGAGAGATCTCATAGCACCTTTGAGACTAACGGAAAGAAAGGAATTGGCAGCATGGGCCTTTGTAGGAGTTTATCACATGGGAGGAATTTCTCTCAATTGTGAATGGAGCCAATTCACAATTACGTGAATTTGCTAGTTTAGCGAATTTACGTGAAATGTGATTGCATTCAGAATGAATTCCCATTTCCCAAAAATGACCCCCCATTGCCCGAAATTGTGTGAGATACTCTAATACCCAATTATGTGAAACCCCATGATTGTGTTCGGAATGACTTCCCATTGCCCAAAATTGTGTGAGATACACTCATTCGCAATAATGTGAAACCCCATGATTGCGTTCGGATTGCCATTGCATTATACCCCCAAATTCCGTCGTATGATAAACTCTGTAGACTTAAGTCCTTGTACTTCCTCACCAAATATATCTGACTGAAGTCTATGAAAGCCTCATGCTGCCAATGTCTTCCTTTCAGTTAGTCACAAAGGTGCTACAAGATCTGTCTGAAGGACTGGCACCTACAAAAAGGGAACAAGATTGTTTTCTGCTGGCCCCAAGACTAGAACACAAACCAATGGATTCAATTGCCAAAAAAAGCAATTCCATCTTAACATTAGGAAGCATTTCCTTTTTGTAACAGCTGTTCAACAGTGAAACAAACAGGATCAGAGGGTGGTGGACTCTCCCCCTTTAAACAGAGGTTGGACAAGCATCTTTCAGGAATGTTTTAGTTGTTTCTATCTGCATGGCAGAGAGCTGGTCTAGTTGACCCTTGCAATCTCTTCCACCTCTTAGGACCTTATCAGACATTGGAAATTGGAAGTATAATCTAATGGCAATCCGAACGCAATCATGGGGTTTCATGTTATTGTGAATTAAAGCATCTCACACAGTTTCGGGCAAAAGGGAAGTCATTCCGAATGTAATCATGGGTTTTATGTTATTGTGAATTAAAGCATCTCATGCAATTTCGGGCAATGGGGGGGTCATTTCAGGTAATGGGAAGTTATTCTGAACGCATTCCAATTAGAATTCATGTAAATTGGCTAAACTAGCGAATTCACGTGAATTCGAATTGGCTCCAATTGGCTCCATTCACAATAAAGAGAAATTCCTCCCATCTATGATTCTATGATTTCAACTGTTCTTCTCAACCATGAGGGCTAGAAGCTTTTGCTATTTGTGTGTGCATTTTTAAAAAGGAAAAAGATGGAGATTCTAGACCCAGAGTTGTACATTTTCTATAAGGTGATGAGTACTTGTTCTGTCCTTTGAATCAGCAAACTCTATTTTCTGACCCATTGGACGTGCTGCCAAATGCAACCAGCCATTTCTCTGGACAAAGAGATCAGGCCATTCATTTTTATGTTGTCCATCCGTACATTAAATCTCCCAATTGATTTATTCCATTCATTCTCCTATGGTTGTGTGATCACCCTTCCCTCCATCTCTCCCTTCCCCAGCCCAAACAGCAATGCTATAGAAAATGTTTTGAATAAAACTGTCACATCACTCACTTGGCAGGACATTTTGATTATATCATTAATGAGAATACAGAAAAGAACAAAGTGGCAGGAGGAGGAAACCCACAGTCCTTTCATTGCTAAGGTTTGCCAGAGGAGCAATCTGGTGTGTTCCTCTCTAATATTTATCAGGCTAAACATTAAATACATGTGGTAGCGAGACTACTGATGACTGGGTGCAAATTTTTGTAGCAGAAAAGGGGCTAATACCCTGATTCAGTTCCACATTTGCAACTTTGATCTGCCCTGCAGAAATAATGCAGCTTGAAATTGCTTTAAATGCCATGGCTCCACCCTATGGAATTCTAGGATTTGTAGTTTTGTGAGATATTTAGCCTTCTCTGCTAGAGAACTCTGGTGCTGCAACAAACTACAAATCTCAGGATTCTATAGAATGGAGCCATGACAGTTAAAAGTGGAATGAAGCTGCATTATTTCTACAGTGCAGATTAGACTCCAGTTGATGGGAAACACAGGAGCATGTGTGACTATTTCTTTTTCCAGTCAACTGGCAATCTTACATTGAGTCATAGAGTTGGAAGAGACCACAAGGGCCATCCAGACCAACCCCCTGCCATGCAGGAACTCCCAATCAAAGCATCCCCAACAGATGGCCATCCAGCCTCTGCTTAAAGACCTCCAAGGACGGAGACTCCACCACCCTCCGAGGGAGTGTGTTCCACTGTCGAACAGCCCTTACTGTCAGGACGTTCTTCCTAATGTTGAGGTGGAATCTCTTTTCCTGGAACTTATATCCATTGTTCCAGGTTCTGTTCTCTGGAGCAGCAGAAAACAAGCTTGCTCCTTCCTCAATGTGACATCCCTTCAGATATTTGAAAGGTCAATGTATTCTCACACCATTCAGTGGAGGCAATGCAATGTGGGAATATGTAGGAGAGGGCTTTCTCTGCTTTAGTACCCCAGCTATGGAATACCCTCCTCTCAACTGATGTCAATTGATGTCATCCTGGCACAAAGAAAATACATAATTGTTTGCTAGAGCCTTTAGGGCTAATTGATTAAATCCAAATCTGTGTGTGTGCATGGTTTTAAATGGCTTTAACTGGCTACAAATAATCTTGTTCAACTTGTCAGATTGTGTAATGCAGTGATCCCTTCACATTTTATGGGGTTAGGGGTGAAGGACACCGGTAAATGTGGAAAACCACTAATAAAAACCACTATTCTTTTTACCTGAGAGAACACCTCTAGGAATCTCCAAGTCCTCCCGCACAACTCTATGTCAACATCTGCCAGAATTTGTTCATAGAATCATGCTGGAGGACCTACAGATGCCTAGAGAAGTGTTTTCTCATGAACTTCGAGGTTGTCCAGCACAACTTTATGGTCAACTTCTGGCAGAGTTGCACTGGAGGACCTAGACATTTTTAGAGAGAACATATTAATCAAAACCACGAATAATCAAATCTGCCAAAGTCAAAGCCACAAAAGTGATGGGCCAACTGTATATTTATTAGCCAACATGGTGTGATGGTCTACGTGTTGGACTAGGATTCTGGGAGATGAAGGTTTGAATCCCTGCTCAGCCATGGACCCCCCCCCCCCCCCTTTCCTTGCCTCAATCCTGGGACAAGCTTTCTCTTTTCTGACCCTTCCCTCTGCTTAAGGAGGCGAAGGAGGTGAAAGTATAAGACTAGTCTTTCCTTCTACAAGTCTCTCTCTCTCCTCCTCACCTACAAAGTGGATCAGTATGTTTTGTGAAAGTGAAACCTTGATACCTTCCTTTCTCTTGTCCTCCAGCAGCTGCAGGGTATTCATTTTTGCTAGCAAGGGATTTGCTATTACAAGGTTGCAGTTTTTGTCATCCTGAACTTGTGCCCAGATTGGAATACTGAAGCCAATGTCTCCAAAACATAAATCAGAAAAGGGGAAACCCATCAGAAAGCAGTGCCTTGGTGTAAGCATTGTGGAATAAAATAAAATAAAAAGATGCTTTGTTTTCTAATCCATCCAATCCCATATACTTTCCCCCCAGTTTTGTGGAAGAAAATTATGGCAACCCTACGAATGCAGCTCTTCGAAGGTTGCTCAAAGCAAAAGCAAACCACCCCTTGGTGAGCAGTCTGAAAGAAGCCCTGCTAATACCTTTGGTTGCCTTTGTTGCCAGTGAAAGCAAACAGCCAAACATACTCCAAGCAACATTTATTTTGTTTAAAATCAGAACACACCAAGAAAACCAGTCTGGTAGGTCTGGGTATAGGCTCAGCAAATTCACACTGTATGCAATGGCTTCCACTGATTTCTTTTCAAGGCAGCAGCTGTACAAATTAGTTAAGGTGCCGCCCATCATTGGAAATGTATTCGACAATACTGAATGTTCTGAAGTAATGCTGGGAGATGCAAACATTTAGCTGTGCCCTGTGTTTAACAAAGAGCCCAATGTAACATGAACTCTGAGGCTCAAAAAGTCTTAAGCGTTGATAAGCACTTTGCATTTTGATATTCTTGCAGACAGGCTGGTTAAATGCAGCTAGACAGTGCTATCTATGGCTGAATTGATGGACTATGCTCAAAGCCAGTTCACCAATGATTGCTCTTCATCCTCAAGAGAAGCGAGACTAGTTGAGTGTTTCAGGATTCTGTCCTGGATCTGGTGTTGTTCAGCATCTTTATCAGTGACTTGGATGATGGCACAGAAGGCATGCTTATCAAATTTGCAGATGGCATGAAATTATGAGGTCAGCTAATACCCCAGAAGACAGGACCAGAATTCAAAATAACTTTAACAGATTGGAAAGTTGGACCAAAACTAAGAAAATAAATTTCAACAAAGGAAAGTTAAGTGCTACATTGAGGCAGGCATCACAATTCAAGGCAGGGTGACCAGATGCCCTCCTTTCCAGGTCATGTCCTACATTTCAATCTTCAACCCAGGAGGAATTTCAAAATGCCCTCCATTTTGAACATGATTAAGAAGCATGCATTTGTATTTATATTAGTGTTTTTAGCCTTTATTTTGTAACGTCCTATATTTTCCTTGAATTTCCTATGTTTTGTGGTGCCTTGTCCTCTTTTGCAGTTATGCAGTCACCCTGAGGACAGATGTGACAGATGGTCTGGAAATGAAGACCTCTGAGGAATGACTTAGGAAGCAGCGTATTTTTAGCTTACAGAAGAGGAGACTGAGAAGTGATATGATAGCCATACTTAAATACTTGAAGGAGTGTCACGTAGAAGATGGAGCTAGCTTGTTTTCCGGTCCTCTAGAGACTAAACTCTGAACCAAAGGATTCAATTACAAGAACATAAACATTAAGAATTTCTTTACTGTAAGAACTGTTCAAGAGTAGTGCTTCAGAGGTGGTGATCTCTCCTTCTTTGGAGATCTTTTGTGGAGTAGTGGTTTAAGTGTTGGATTATGACCCTGGAGACTAGAGTTCCAATTCCCACTTGGCCATGAAACCCTACTGGGCGACCTTGGGTAAGTCACATGCTCTCAGCCTCAGGGGAAGGCAACAGCAAACCTCCTCTGGACAAATCTTGCCAAGAAAACCCCATGATAGGTTTGACTTAGGGTCGGCATAAGTTGGAAACAACTTGAAGGCACAACAACAACAACAGCCACCAGAAGTTGGATGAAGATCTTTCAGGAGCGCTTTAGCTATATATTCCTGCAAGGCAAGAGGTTGGCCTTTTGCAGTCCCTTGCAACCCAAAGATTCTACCTTGGACAGTTCCACATAGAATCTAGAATGGAAAGTCATTCAAGTCAGTTTAAATGATAATTGAGCCATAAACAGAGCTGTTGTGGCAAGTTCCAACCAGGGCTATTTATTTTATTAAATCTTCTGGCTTTCTCCCAACATGGGATGCAAGGTAGCTTGCAAGAAGGTTAAAACAAGATACAGTGGTCCCCCGGGTTACGAAAGTACTGTAATCCGTTCCGGATTACTTTTCGTAACCCGGAAATTTTCGTTTCCCGGGGGACCGCTTTCTTTGACGGACCGCGCGGCCAATTTAAAGGGGCCGCATGGGTTTTTAAAATCGTATCCCGGGATTTTCTTCGTAAGCCAGGGCCGTTTTTGCGGCCCCGGCTCTTTCGGCTCCCGAGGACTTCGTTCCCTGGGGGCTTCGTATCCCGGGGGACCACTGTAAAAGCTAAAATTTTGATTTGTTGTTGTTGCTGTTCTTGTTTGTCTCAAATCATTTCCGAATTATGGCAACCCTTAGGCAACCCTATTATGGAGTTTTCTTGGCAAGATTTGTTCAGAGAAGGTTTTCCATTGCCTTCCTGAGAGGCTGAGAGAGTGTGATTTGCCCAACGTCACCCAGTGGGTTTCAGGTCTCAGCTGGGAATTGAATCCTGGTCTCCAGAATTGGAATCCAACACTACGCCGTACTGGCCCTCTCTAAAAATTTGATAATAAAAGTTAAAACATGGTTGAATAAGCTATCACATTAAAATGCCATTAAATTTTTAATTTAAAATAATAATAATTAATTTTTTATAAAAAAAAATAATTTAAAAGCATAAAAAAGACCACAGGTCTAACTGCATGGAACCCATAGGCCTCACAATTCTCCACCTGCTTTAGAACATCTCCCTCAATGATGGATTTAATCATTAATAGGTTAATGTAGTTCTCAGCACACCTCTCTGCTAGGTGTTAGAATGAAAATGTCACATTACATTTGTGGGGCCTGCTGGGAGACTATCCTTGAAATTAGTTTCACTCATGTCAAGTTGCTTCTGTTCTTCTTTTTTTCTCCTGCTTTTTACAATTGCTGCTACAATTTACAACACTTTCAAATCAATTAAGCCTTCATCTTCCCACCTACACTGCCATGTTGTACTTAATCTGCAGCCAGCACAGCAAATTTTACAGACTGAAAGCCAACCAAACAGAGCAGGGTTTTCTTTTTCTCATTATGTATGCAGCTCTGAGCCACTGGTTTCTACATTTTCTGTCTTTAGGGAATCCCTTTCCACATCAGCCGGTCTGTTGCGTTGCAGTTGGTTCTGGGATATATTCTAAGATACGCACAAACTCACAGTCAGCAGGCAAATCTGTTTCTTGACCACGCTGACTCAGGCTGCATCTGCACTGCAGAAATAATCAAGCCTGGCACCTCTTTAACTGCCATGACTCAATGCTATAGAAGCCTGGGATTTGTAGTTTTGTGAGATATTTAGCCTGCTATGATGCCACAACAAGCTAAAACCCCCAGGCTTCAACAGTGTTGAATTATTTTTGTGTGCTTTCAAATATTTTCTGATTTATGGTGACCCTAAGGCCATGAACCTGTCATGGAGTTTTCTTGGCAAGAGTTATTCAGAAGATGTTTGCCAGTGCCTTCTTTGAGGCTGAGAGTATGTGACTTTTCTAAGGTCATCCAATGAGTTCCATGGCTGAGCTGGGAATCAAATACAGGTCTCCAAACTTGTACTCCAACATTCAAACCACTGTGCCACTCAGGCTTTCCCTTAGTATTGAGCCATGGCAGCTGAAGTGGTGTCAAACTGAATTGTTTCTGCAGTGTGGATACAGCCTCAGATTTCAGGGCTGTGATAGTAAGCTGCTTATAGAGGCATTTGTTTATTTATTGATTTATTTCATTTAATATGTATGCAGCCTTTCTCCCAGAGAGGGACCCAAGGCAGATTAAAGCTTTTTTTTAAAACTCTAGAGTAAAAATTTGAAAATAATTAAAATCATCTCCATTGTGGGAGAAAAGCGGGATATAAATCCTTGAAATAAAATAAATAAATATCTAACCAAAAACAATGTAAAGAATATACAAAAGTTTTAAAAGCATAACTAAAACATACTCCACATGTAAAAGCCACCCTGACATGATTATATATTAAAAGGCTTCTGGCCACTGTCTGCCAATCTGTTTCCAGGAAAATTCAAAATGCTGGTATTGACCTCTACGGCTTGGGTCCAGACTATCTGAAAGACCATATCTCCTTATATGAGCCCGCCCAGGCTTTAAGATCTCCAGGGGCAAGTGTTCTCTTGGTCCCACCAGCATGAAAGGGACATTTTGGGGAGGACATGGGGAAGATCATTTTTGGTAGCTGCTCCCCAATTGTGGAAATCTCTTCCATGGGAGATCCCATTGGTTTCCTCACCACTTTACTTCCACTGCCAGGCAAAGACCCTTTTATTTAGGCAGTCATTTGGTTTTAAATTTTTGGCAGCAGATGCAACTTTTAATGAAGCATGCAGTCTTTCTATTTTAATATGTTTTAAATGTGTTTTTAAAACCGTTTTTAACTTGCGTGTTTTAAACAGAAATGTGGCTTGTTTTTTAACTCTATGCGGTAATAGTTTTTTAGTTGTGCATGTGTTGTGTACCTTCAAGTTGAGTCAGACTTATGGTGACCCCAAGGCAAAAATATTATGGGGTTTACTTGGCAAGCTTTGTTCGGAGGCTGAGAGCATGTGACTTACTCAAGGTCACTCAGTTGGTTTCATAGCCAAGCAGGAACTGAACCCTGGTCTCCAGAGTCATAGTCCAGCGCTCAAATGACTACACCACATGGTACTTTGTTTTAAATGGTTGTGAGCTGCCTTGAATTCTATACCGGGAGAAAGATGGGATATGCTATTAAAAAAAAATCATGAACCAAATTCCCCATCATGCAAATCATTCCTGCATTCAGAAAGCTGGCGTATCAGGAAAAAAAATAATTAATTCCCTGTCCTGCCTTTTATTTAGCAGATATTTTGAATGATTCATAGATTTTTAAAATCTGAACTATAACAATACTATAAAAATGTGCCCTTGAAAATGTTTGATATGAGCATGGCTTGAGTTGATTAATGCCACTGAATCAGTCGCTGAACTTTAATAGTCAAGGCATAAGCAAATCCCATTGATTCAATGGGTCTACTTCATTTGGGACTAACAATAGGATTTAACCTATTAAATTTAATGGTCCTCTTTTCTGACCTCATCACACAAAAACCATGTTCATTGCAAAGGTTCATTGGAAGTAGCTGTAACTTTTCTTGAAAGCAAAAAAAGAGAAACCACATATCCTGTCTCTTTGGGAGATATATAAAAAGGGGGCAATTGATTTAAGAGACCTTTTGCCATTTTGGTTGCCCTCCTCTGGACATGCTCCAACTTGTCAACGTTTTTCTTGAATTGTGCACAAAGTAACTCATGTGTGGTGCGAAGTAAACATTTACTACACAAATCTTTACAGTCAGAAGCTAGTTCCCACTGTGCTATGTGCAACTCTGTGATTCTGTGATAAGTATGCCCAGAATTATGATCTTAATTAAAATGTCAATTTATTATAATTTTTAATTGGGCTTCTATCACGCCTTTCTCCCAAAATGGGATTCAAGGAGGTATCAAGGTGAAGTCACAATATTTAAGCCTGTACTTTATCTCTCAGCAGGTGCTGTGCAGAATATGAATTGTAATCCGTAACCAAACAATAAGCATTGATCTTAGGTGGTCTAAACATAGACAGCTGCCATG
Source organism: Urosaurus nigricauda (assembly GCA_034509955.1). Classification (NCBI taxonomy): domain Eukaryota; kingdom Metazoa; phylum Chordata; class Lepidosauria; order Squamata; family Phrynosomatidae; genus Urosaurus; species Urosaurus nigricauda. The sequence continues at coordinate 11,261,950 of JAOEGL010000005.1, forward strand.
TTATTCCCATTATACATGATGCAAGTTTCTGTGTGGGGTCTTTCATTCTAGCATCTGAAAATATTTTGCACAAACTGCTTAATTAAGCTGAAGAACATCTTGGCTTACAAAGCAAATACCATCTGCAGGATATTATTAGGAAAGCAGAGAATGGATAGACTTTTTTTTAACGTAAAATCTGTCCAGCCACCTTCCTCAACTTTACTGCAGGGCTATGCTGCCCCTGGTCCAATTGCCTATTAGATTCTTCCTTGCAGTCCTCATCCTAGTTTTTTTTAATTGGTTAACTACATTTTTATCTCATCTTTTCTCCAAAGAGCTCACAGCAGCATACATAGCCTTCCTTCTGTCCTCACAACAACCTTGTAAGGTGGGCCTTGCAAAGAGAAAGAGGTAGCCCTATGGTGATTGGGTAGGATTGCCATGTGCAATAAGGGATATGGCTCCCGGTCCCTTTAATGGATGTGCAGAAGCAACTGAGCCAGTGTGATGTAGTGGTTTGAATGTTGGACTGTGACTCTGGAGACCAGGGTTTGAATCCCAGCCCAGCCATGTAAACCCACTGGGTGACCTTGGGCAAGTCAAACTCTCTCAGCCTCAATAGAAAACCAGGACACAAATAATGCAATTTGACAGGCAGTTCAACCACCATGGTTCCATACTATGGAATCCTGGGAGCTTTAGTTAGTTATAGCATCAGAGCTCTCTGACAGAGAAGGCTAAATGTCTCACAAAACTACAAATCCCAGATCTCCATAACATAGTCATGGCAGTTAAAGTGGTGCCAAATGGCATAATTTCTGCAGTTCGGATGCAGTCCAAGATGATGGTGGGTCATCTGTGTCTATTTTTGTCACACATCTGTATCATGAGAACATAGTTTCTCCAAATAGAAAGATGAAGAGTTAACTTTTGGTGGTTGTGGGGGAGGAAGTTTTTCTGCTCAGAGTGGGAGGTGAGACATCCGCAGATCTTGGGAAGGATGTAGGCACCATTATGTTTGAACACCAGATATAACAGAATGGGAGGGAGACCTTTGTGAGATTCCTTTATAGTGTCACTTTATGAGCCCACAGGATTCCAGAAAGAACATATGGGAGAAAGCTGATGCTGAGTATATCGTATGATTGGAATGGAATTAGTTTCCTGTCCCTCCATCCCATCAGATTAGCATGGTGTGCTATATACACAGGTGGGCGAAAAGGAGATTTTGCACAAGAAAGTCTCCATTAACCCTGGAAAATACAGTGGGCCCATGTTATCCGCTCAGGTGTTATTCCAGGACCTCATGGATCCCAAAATCCATGGATGTTCATCCCACTGTATACAGTGGCACAGTAAAAGGGTGTTCCTTGTATAAAATGGCAAATTCAAGGCTTGCTTTTTGGAATTTATATATTTTAAAAATATTTTCAACCCACAGATGCTTGAATCCCTGGATTAAAAAAAAAATCCATGGATACGGAGGACTGGTTTATAGCCTGAAATTGGGTGATAGGGGCTGCATCGACACTGCAAAAATAATCCAGTTTGACACCACTTTAACATAGCTCAATGCTATGTAATTCTGGGAATGATAGTTTTGTGAGACATTTAGCCTTCTCTGTCAAATAGCGCTGGTGTCACAACAGACTATAATTCCCAGAGTTCTACAGCTCTGAGCCATGGCAATTAAAGTGGTGTCAAATTGGATTATTTCTGCAGTCCAGATGCTGGCAATTTGAGCTATGGAGCCTTCTCTGTCCAACTGTTCTGATACTGCAATGAACTGCAAATTCCAAGATTCCACAGCATGGAACCATGGCAGTTAAAGCGGTGTCGAACCAGATTAATCCTGCGGTGTTGACACAGCCATTTCTCACTATTAATAGTAATATTTTTTTCTCTGTCTCTTTATAAACCATGAAATGTTCACTTTTTGCATTGTTTCATGCACAGAGCACATAGAAAAAAATGTTGAATCGGAGACAAGTGGAGGAGAAAGGAAAATATGCTGCAGTACAGGTGGGGAATTTTTTTAAAAAAATGAAAAATAACAAGGTGGAAAAGTGCTGTGGAGGAAAAGGGCCACTCCAATTTATGGCGTAAAAAGACGTAAGCAAGCAGCTTACTCATAGTGGGCTTAGCAGTGAGATGAGAGATGTGGCGGATTTGCAGTTAAGGGAAGAGAGATTTATTGTCATTTGTAGGCTAAAGTGCATTTCAAAGGAAGAGAAGGGGAAATGAATCATTTCATACAGAGGAAAATATTCCATTTGGTATTTATTAAAGGAGGTGCAGGGGGAATAAAGATATCAACAACAGCCTTGGGTTGATATGTGTGGGGGTGTGTTTGAGAGAAATAAGCTGAAGAAAAAGTTATAGATTTCAAGCACATGGATTGCGGAAGGGGGGGGGGGGGTAGAGAGCCAGGCTGGTGTAGTGCTTTGAGCAATGGACTGGAGATCAGGGTTCAATTCCCCACTCAAGAATAAAAACCCATAAGGTGCTCTTGGGCTGGTCACATTTTCTAAGCTCTAAAGGATGGCAATGGCAAACCCCCTCTGAAGAAACTTGCCAAGAAAACTACAGAATAGGGTCACTATAAATCAAAAAGGACTTGGACGCTCACAACAACAAATTTCATTTGATCTGGCTTGAGTCAAAAGAACCTCTGGCTTTGGCTCTCTCTTCATTTAGAGAAGAGAAGGTTACGAGGTGATATGATAGCCCTTTTCAAATATTTGAAGGGATGTCATATTGAGGAGGGAGCAAGCTTGTTTTCTGCTGCTCCAGAGACTAGGACTCGGAACAATGGATGCAAGCTGCAGGAAAAGAGATTCCACCTCAACATTAGGAGGAACTTCCTGACAGTAAGGGGCTGTTCGACAGTGGAACACACACTCTTGGAGGGTGGTGGAGTCTCCTTCCTTAGAGGTCTTTAAACAGAGGCTGGATGGCCATCTGTCGGGGATGCTTTGATTGGGAGTTCCTGCATGGCAGGGGGTTGGACTGGATGGCCCTTGTTGTCTCTTCCAACTCTATGATTCTATGATTTACTTTTTATACAGCACCAAACTGCTTAGAATCAAAGAATTATAGAGTTGGAAGAGACCCCAAGAGCCAACCAGTCCAGCCACTTGCCATGCAGGAACTCACAATCCAAACACACACACACACCCCGCCACAACAGGTGGCCAACCAGCCTCTGTTTAAAGACCTCCAAAGAAGGAGACCTCACCACACTCCGAGGGAGTGTGTCCCACTGTCGAACAGCCCTTACTGTCAGGAAGTTTCTCCTAATGTTGAGGTGGAATCTCTTTTCCTCTGGTTTGAATCCATTGCTCCGGGTCCTAGTCTTTGGAGCTGCAGAAAACAAGCTTGCTCCATCCTCAACATGACATCCTTTCAAATCCTTAAACAGGGCTATCATATCACCCCTTAAGAGGTGATATGAGGTCACAGGCATAGGTTTGGAGGGTTTGAACAGAGCAGTGGAGGATAGAGATTCTTGGGCCCTATTCAGGCAGTGAAAATAATCCAGGATGAATCCGGATTGAATCTCTGTTGTTCACATGCATCCTGAATACACATTTTTGGGGTGGGGTGCCAAAATTCCAACTTAACCCAGAATAATCGATTTCAGGGGTTTTCCTGAATTTTTTTTAAAAAAAGATTTTCATCGTTGGCAGTATGAATAACCGATGCAAATAGACCTAGGATAATTTGGGATTAAACTCTGCATGCCTTGAACATGTTTTGAAAACATGTGCATTGTCAGCTCCATATTTATTTGAATGCTGGCACGTGTGAGCAACTGAACTCTCAAAAATGCAGCTCCATAGGGTGAATAACAAATGCAAAATGTGTGAGTGAGGTTTTTTTGCATCATTGCACTAATGGATGAGACACCCCTTGGAGGTGTCTCATCCACAGGGTTGCCAAGAGTTGCCTTGAGGGCAGCTGACAAAAACACTGTCATCTGCACTGGAAAAGCCAATAATAATAATAATAATCATCATCATCATCATCGTATTTGGGAAGATGGGTAAAGAGGTTGTGAAAAGTTACTTTTAAAAACTGTAACAACCAGAATTCCCCCAGCCAGCCAGATAGCTGCACACTTCCCAGCTCTGTGAGTACTACTACTACTACTACTACTAATTTTTATTTATACTCTGCTCTTCAGCCAAGGCTATCAAAGCAGCTTACAATTTGTTTGTAATTACAATTACTAGGCTGCTGCCAGACAGCAGAATTCATGCAGTTTGACACTGCTTTAACTGTCATGGTTCCATCCTGTGGAATTCTGGGATTTATAGTTTGTTGTGGCACCAGAGCTTTCTGACAGAGGCTAAATTATCTCACAAAACCACAGATCCCATAATTCCATAGCATTGAGCCATGGTAGTTAAAGCGGTGCCAAAAATGCATTAAATCTACAGTGTAGATGCAGCCCTAGTCTAGCCTTTTGCCTGATGTACTAGGTTTGCTTTGTTTTTGCTTAATGTATAGGAATCAGGGGTGTTGCTATTGGGAAAGGAGATGAGGGCATTGGTAAGAATTTTGCCCTCCCAGTAAAAATTTCCTTTAGAATTTCTAGTAACGCAGAGAGTGAGACACTAAAAATAGTTCACACCTATAACTCCTCTATTTGCAGCGTTTGCATTATTCCCTTGGGAACTTCACCTGCCCTTTCTTTGGATGCCTAAATGGCATTTCTAAATGCTGAGCTGAAATTAGAAACTACTGCAAGACTAGAAATTTGGGGAGTGAAGGAAAATTTCATGGGGGAGTGGCAGGATTTTTGAGAGGCCACACCCTCCTCCCCAGTCCCACAAATAGATCACCTTGCAGGGATCTTTTATCACTGGAGGACATTTGGTGGTGCAAGCATGCACACACACAGTCTGACTGTCTGAAGTGATTCAGTCCAGATGCAGGTTTTTCTACCTCATCGGATCCGTTGTTGGCCACTCAAAACAGAAAGCTTTCCTCTCCAATTGTATTTTCTCACCAAATCGATAAATAAATACTGGTCACGAGACTTTGCACACTGTCTTCCAATTATCACGGATGAGCTGATACAGAATAAGTAGGCAGAAAACCTGTAGCAACAAGAATGACAGTGCACACTTAAGCAGACATTTTTAAAAAGTGTGTGTGAGGTGCAAAGACAGCTTCCTTGTTCCTGTCTTCAGTGGCATCACTAGGGTTGGTGTCAACCTCAGGCTAGGAGATGCCATACCAATGGTCAGGAGTAGATTGGGCTGGTGTGGAACAGAAAGGCTCTAGTCTACTTGCCGCCAATGGTTGGTGGACTGGGGCCCAGGTTCTTCTGGTCTACCTGCTTTGTTCCCAAGTCACGAAGGGGTCCAAGTGCCATTCAGTAATGGGAGAGGACTCCAAGAGTTCATGGTGGCATGCTGACAGCGCCTCCAGGGTGTGTGTGTGGACCTGGTCCTTCCTAGGGCTACATCTACACTTCAGAATCAATGCAGTTTAACATCACTTTTATTTTCCTGTTTGGAAATTTAGAGAGAAATCTTAGCTAAAAGGGCATTTCCCAGATCCAGGTGAAATGAGGGGATTATTCCTTACTACAGGAAAAGGGACATTTAATCTAGCCTATTTGCTTCTAGACAGAAAGTGGATGCAGAGCAGAGGGTGAATCTTGATGCTGAGAGGGAAAGAGGAAACTAACTAATGTAGATGCATGGAGAGACTTTGCAAGTTGTAGAAACGTGCCTACTTAGCTGAGCGGGAAATTTGCACACTGTCCTTTTCTCTTGCCTGGGACTGAGTAGCCCCAAACCCCAAATGTGCACTCCTAACTCCCATCTGGAGGTGACCCATGGAAAGATCATGTGTAAAGACAGTGAGAGGAGTGGGGTAGAAATAGGATGTCATATTAATAAGAAGTCATATTATTCTACAGTAAGTTATACAGTGAGTCTTTCATCCAAACAATAAAACAGATAACCACTAAGGCCTTCAAACCTCTTGTGTTTTCTTGTTAACACAGCTTTTTCTGGTGAATGAAACATTACAGTGTGCAATGACTTCATGAAATATCAGGCAAAATAAATGAAAGCACTCATGAGAATTAGTCCTTGATCTTTGCTCAGAGGAGGATTTGCTGTTTCCCAGCCCCAACAAGACAAAATAATAATAATAAAAAAAGAAGTCCATCTGCTTTCTTTGGCACCCATGTGGATTGCACATGGTTTAGCCGACAGTTGATTTAGGAACTTGAAAAATCCATGTGGTACAGCACTCTGGGGATTGTACCTCTTCAAAAGGCAGAGCAGGAAACCCATAAGGCACCATCACTACTCTGAAAGGCAGTCACTTAAGTGTCATAGATTCATAGAACCTTAAAGTTGGAAGAGATCACAAAGGCCAACTAACCCAAACCACTGCCATGCAGGAAGACACAACTAAAGCACTCCTGAAAGGTGGCCATCCAATCTCTGTTTAAAGATCTCTGAAGAAGGAGACCCCACCACCCTATGAGACAGACTATTCCACTCTCAAACAGCTCTTACAGTAAAAAAGTTGTTCCTAATGTTTATGAGAAATCTCTTTACTTGTCATTGAGATTCACCGGTTCATATTCTAGTCTCTGGAGAAGCAGAAAAACTCGCTCCATCTTCTACATGACATCTCTTCAGATATTTAAAGATGACTATCATGTCTTCCCTCTCTGGCATCATTGACACTGTAGAATTAATGCAGTTTGACATGTCTTTAACTGCTTTGGCTCAATGCTATAGAATTCTGGGATCTGTAGTTTTGTGAGCTATGTAGCCTCTTCTGGCAGACAGCTTTGATACCACAACAAACTACAAATCCCAGGAGTCCACGGGATGGACACATTACAGTTAAAGCAGTATCAAACTGCATTAATTCTCCAGTGTGGGAGCAGCCGGGGTCTTCTTTTTCCATGTTAAGTTCCTCATAAGACTATGCTTCCAGACCTTTTTCTGTCTTGGGAGTTTATCAGACGGGAGGAATTTCTCTTTATTTCGAATGGAGCCAATTGGAGCCAATTTGAATTCATGTGAATTCACTAGTTTAGCGAATTTACGTGAATTCCAATTGTGTTCAGAATGTGTTCAGAATGACTTCCCATTACCTGAAAATGACTTCCCATTGCTGAAAATTGCATGAGATGCTTTAATACAAAATAACGTAAAACCCATGATTGCGTCCAGAATGACTTCCCTTTTGCCCAAAATTGTGTGAGATGCTTTAATACACAATAACATGAAACCCCATGACTGCGTTCAGATTGCCATTAGATTATACTTCCAATTTCCATCATCTGATAAACTCCTTGGTCACCTTGCTCTGTTCCAGCTTGTTGATATCCTTCTTTAACTGTGGTGTCTAGAACTGGACACAGTATTCCAAGTGAGGAATATTAAGGAGGAACAAGAAAAAAAGAAGACATTAAGACATCCTCCAACACTGAAATTCTGCATGTATCTTGACCTTGACAAAAAAGGATGTGAGATGCTCATTGTCATTACACACCTCTTCCTTCTCAGTAGTGTTCCCAGATCTAAAACCCTAGTCCCTTTTCTTTGGTTAAAGTGGTGACAAACTTCACTATTACTACAGTGTAGATGCACCCAAGGATTCATCTGTAGGTGTCAGGTTTTGGTCCTGAAATTTCAAGGCTTGACATAGTCCCGACCTGGCAATGCTACTCATCACCCTTTCCTCCAAAGAAATTAGTAGGATCACCCTTATTTTGCTTATCATAAAAATAGCCAAACACCAGTTTTTAACCCTCATCTGTTAGGATGAGAGATTTTAGTGACCCAGAGTTACATCTTGTTTCAAAATCTATACAGAACTAGACTTACTACAGAATAGAATCTTTATTGTGGTCACAGACCAACACAAAAGTAGACCTATAATGTGAGCACTCTTAAAACATTGTTATAAGAAAGCTGAGGAATGTGTAGCCCTCCAAATGATTTGGGCTGGAATCAAGTTAGAATCTTCCAAGAATCTTCCAAGAATTCCCCATCACCATGTATGGATGCGAGAGCTGGACAATGAAGAGAGTGGATAAGAAGAAAATCAATTCATTTGAGATGTCATGCTGGAGATATGTGCTGAGGATAACTTGGACAGCCAAGATAATGAACAAATGGCTCCTTGAACAGATCAAGTCTGAAATCTCCCTGGAAGCCAAGATGCTCAAACAGAGGCTGTTGTACTTTGGCCACATCACGAGAAGGCATGATTCATTAGAAAAGGCAATAATGCAACGAAAGGTGGAGGGCAATAGAAAGAGAGAGGAAGACCACACACTAGATGGATAGATTCTATGGTATTAGGGAGGTCACAGGTATGAATTTACAGCAACTGACCAGAATGGTGGAGAAAAGGGGGTCTTTGAGATGTCTTATCCACAGGATCACCATGAGTCAGGATCAACTCAAAGGCCGTTAACAACAACAACAACAACAACAACAACAACAACAAACCCCCTATAGGAGATCTGTTCCAAACATTTATCAACTCCAAACTCTGGGACTTCCCATGAACCCTTACCACTGGCTACACTGACTGGGGCTAATGGAAATTACGACATAACCTCTGGAGGCCAACACAATTCTCCATCCGTGTTCTTTTGAATGCTTGAGCAACAGCTTACTCAGAGGCAACTGGCGAAGTAAGTGGCACAATTGTAATTTACTGTGCCTGAGGTTTAACACGGCTATATTTAGTCTGCCAAAACAACAACCAACACCCAGTACTGTATATATTTTAAGTATAACTAGTTACCCAGTGACCTAGAAAGCAAATTATATAGGAATGAATAATGACCAGCACTGACAGGGCCAAGGAAAGGAGATCAGATGATTGAGCCTCCCTTTTTGGGTGTGGATGGTGCCATTTTGGCTACCTAGGCATCAGCACTCATGTCTGAACATCAGAAATAGATTGATAATTAAAAGGGATAGGGTTTCTCCTTGGGTTCAGGCTTTTGCTGTTCTAGTATACAGGTATACTGCAGTAAATGAAATAGATGTTCTTCCTGGGTTTTAATTCTTTATGAGAAAATTTGTTAAGAGGAAGAAATAACATGGAAGGAAGAGGAATATGTCCCTACTCCACTACAAACAACAACAACATGATTTATTTATATCCTGGCTTTTCCTTGCGGGATCAAGGCACATTATAACTGATTTCTGTATAATTTCAAATACAACAAACCGAGTTCAAACATGTTTCAGCAAACATTCAAAACTAACAATGAAAGGAAGCAAACAAGTCAGCTCCACTGTGCATAAGCAAATAAACGAAAAATTCTGAACTTTATAGAGTCCACTTGAAGGCTTCTTCACAAAAGCATCCCGGGACTGTGACTCTCAGTACCTCTCTTTAAACTTATAATCGCAGGATTCCACAGATGGCCATGATAGTTAAAGTGGAATCATAATTGAGCTATTATTGTGTAGTGTGAAAAGGCCTCACTGCAGGAGGAAGAATGAATTGCTAGCTTTGTGCATGGAATGGAAAGGGGTGCCATCTTGCTCAAGCAGCAACGTATCTTGCTCACAACTCACTATAACTTTAATATGAGAGTGAGAGGTGTATAAGGTATAGCTCATGCTTTCAGGCAGAAGTGTTTTGTTAGTTAAATGCTTTGGATATGTATTGCAACTAAAGTGTTCAGAATGTGGGAAAGTCATCCATTAAGCCTAATAAACAATTTAAGGTCAGAATTGTCAACATTCATCCAGGAATGCTACCAGAAAGGCTTTTAACTATTATCAAATCAGAATTATTCTGATTACTATAGCAACTTAGTATAGAAAAAAGGATAAAATTCAAGTTGTTCACGCAGCTGATGTTCCTGGTTTGTTGTATTTGAAATTATACAGAAATTGGTTGGTAACAAGAACAGCAAAGTCAAGTGCCATCATCTCCATATTAGCCATAATAATTTCCCATTATAGATAATATGAAAACTGTTGCATTGCATTTCTGTCCCACATTTCCACTTTTAAAGGTAGCTCTCAGGATAGATAAGAACATCAGTAAAAACAAAGAATAAAACCATTATTATCATATCTGGAGAAATATATATATATATATATATACACATCCTTCTAAGAATTGACCATAGTAGAAACTAATTATTACTCCAGGATGAGTGCATTCTACAATTTGGGATCAACTTGAGAGAAAGAGGTTCGCTGCTGATAATGGCAGCCTCTCCTGAAGCTCTTACTATTTGGGTAAGTTTGTGACAAAACAGGCTGTCCCTTAGATAGCCAGATGCCGAAGACATTTAGTTTTTTTGATCCAATTTGACACCAATATTAAAGTTACTCTACTGGCTACCAATTAGTTTCAAGGCAAGGTACGAAGTGCTGGTTATTACCTTTCAAGCCCTACATAGTTGGGGTCCAGGTTACCTATAGGATCACCTCCTCCTATATAATCCATCCCATACAATCAGGTCCTCTGGGGGACATTTACTCCAATCAGCCAGGACTAGGTTGGCAGCTCTCACCCAGAAGTATTTTTCTAATCTTCAGCCAGCCGTAGACTGTGGAATGACCTGCCGGAACAGACTCAACAGCTGAATACGCCATCTGAATATAAAACAGCCTCTTCCTGCAGTCTCTTCCTCCGGGCCTTTCCAGATGATTTTTAAATTGTAAATTTTAATTATGGATTGATAGTTTTATTATGAATTTATCTTACTTGCCTTTTTAAATTGATGTTGAGTGTTTTAACTGATTGTGTGTGTTTTAAACTGATGTTGCACGTTGTATATTAATCTGAGAGACAGGTAAGAAATAATAATAATAATAATAATAATAATAATAATAATATTTCATTGCTGTATACCAATCAACACCTTAGCTGTAATGTATAACACCAGCTCGAGGCTCCTTGAATCTTCAAGAGCAGCCCCACGTAGAAAACCTTGGGATATCAGAACAAGATAAAGCTAAGGCACAGATGGCGATTGACAACTTGGGTCACATCAAGAAAGGACAAGGGATTGGAGTTGTGCAAAGGCACTTTTTGTCACTGCCACCACCTCCATTTCATTTCTGCACCCAGGGACAACACTGATGTCTTCATTGGGAAACTGGGAAGTAACGGTCCTGGGGGGAATAAAATGTTGTACATATCTTCACTCCTTAAATGGAGTATTCTTGTAAAGGGTTCCATCTATCCATCCACTTCTTCATATTCTCTTCCACGATAGCATATGTTATAAGGGAAACAAGGAGGTCAATTTACTTTTCCTTCCTCCTCTTTTTATGGATACAGTATTCTCATCCAACTGACATTTGACATTCCATGCTTCCTGGAGGCCCCTGATCTTGCTCGCTCCAAACTGGACTCATATCTAGGCGTAGCTGTGTTGGTCATATAGCAAAGTACATTAAAATCCAAAACCCACAAAACAGTGATGCCTTTATTGGACCAATTAAAATGCATAAAATACATGTTGCAAGCTTTCGAAGCTCCACTGGCTTCTTCATCAGGCAAAGATGTTAAAAATCATACAGGAGAAAAAATATGACAATGTTAGTTACAAGACTGCATTTTGTCAAGATGCTATTAGCGTTGTTCTAAGTTACGACGTTATGGAGGGATACCAATGCAGGCAGCTCATTCCTACATGTGGGTACTGGGAGACAAAGCACCTTAAAGTCCATGAGATAAAATTTTAATTCACTTAGCAACACAAAAAGATACTTCATTTGAAATCCAGGATATCTAATTGGACTATTGGAGAAAGGCATTGTCCCATAAGTACATGCACACTATAGATACACAGTACTTTTGCAATTGGGCTTTATGTTTCCCCAATGGCTCCCACTTTGCAAAGGTTCCATTGGCACTCCCCATCTGAGTTCCCTTTCAGAGGGAGAGGTAAATTTAAGTGAAAGGGAACTTTGCAGAACAGCAGTAAAAAGGCAGGTTTACTTGAGGAATAAACTATGAAGTAAAAAAAAAAAGCCACAGCAACACATTTCTTAATGTATGTTTTTATTTTATTATATTTTAAAATGCAAGCTGTCCCAAGAATTTTATTAAATATAGAATACAAGTCTCCCAAACACGTGAAAAAACAAAACCCAAACTAAATATAATAGCAAAAGAGTCAGCATGGTGTCGTGGTTTGAGTGTTGGACTACATTTCTGTAGACTAGGGTTCGATTCCCAGCCGGGACAGGAAACCCACTGGGTGACTCTGGGCAAGTCACACACTCTCAGCCTCAGTGGAAAGCAATGGCAAACCTCCTCTGAAAAAATCTTGCCAAGAAAACCCCATGATAGAGATGCCTTAGGGTTGTCATATATCTGAAACAATCTGAAGGCACACAATAGCAGCAGCAACAACATGGTTCAACAGCAGAAGAGTTTTAGCACATGCCTATACACTTGGTGAAACATAATAAAAAAAGATACATGACATTCAAAAGATGTTTCCCTTTTTTTGATTTTTGATCCCACTCACACACACGATTAAAAAGTTGCAATATTACTTTCCACTCTATCTAACCTTGTGTGTGCACGCTGGATGCCTTTGTTTCTGACCATCATGGGGGCTTCTTGGCAAGATTTGTTCAGAGAAGGTTTGCTATTGCCTTCCCCTGAGGCTGAGAGTATGTCACTTGACCAAGGTCACCCACTATGTTTCTTGGCCGAGTGGGGAATCAAAAACCCTGGTCTGTAGAGTTGTAGTCCAATGCTCAAACCACTATGCCACGCTGGCATACATGTAATTTTGCAACATTTTGTTTGGCCCAATAAAGGGGGGTTTCATGGCCAAGCAGGAATCAAACCCTGGTCCCTAGAGTTATCATCCAACACTCAAACCATGATGCCATGCTGGAATATATGTAATTTTGCAACATTTGTTTGGTCAAATGAAGGGAAGGGAGTTCATGGCCAAGTGGGAATCGAACCCTGGTCTCCAGAGTGTCCCATTCAAAACCAAAACCAGTACCTTTACAGGGGAGGGAAAAAAATCTAGGATGGCACAATTTCTAGCAGGCAAATTAAGTCAGGCGGACAGTACAAGTGCCAAGATTTGGTGCCAGTCCATCCAATGCGAGACCACTGCATGCACCTGCAAGGGAAAAAAAAGAAAAGAAAAAAAGAAAAAGGTAGGCTGGATTGACAAAAACAACCTTGGCGACCTGTTTGGACCCAAGATCCCCACTATCAGAGCACCAGTGACTGCAACTATTGCATAGGAACACAAGACTGTGCCAGCCACCCACCCTTCTCTGTCTCAGTCTCTCTTCTTCAGCAGGCAAAAAACAGCTTGCCTGCCTGTGAATTTGGAAGCTGCTGGAGAGAGCAGAGAAGTAGCAGTGTATGTACGTCCTGGAAGCAGCCAAAGGACCTCGGACGGGAGACAGAGAGAGGGGTAAGAAGGTACTGGGGGGCAGAGAGGGGGGAATGGGGGGGACAGAAGGGCATTTGGTACCAGTGATGCCAGCTGGATCAGCCCCAGGGTGTCTTCTTCTCTAGGGTGCCCAATGTTTCCCTAGAGGCCCTAAATCCCATGTTACTATAGCCTAGAAACACAAGCCCCAGTGGTCATTATTTCAGTTTTATTTATCTGGAATTATTGTTATTTATATTTTTTCTGCAACAGTGTTTTCCTGATGCTTCCTATCTTTTGCCACCGTGTTTCTTGATGCTTTCCTATCTTTTACGTAACCAGTTCTCGGGCTTTTTCACAACACTGCCATGCGTAAGGGATGGATCCTTGGGTTGAAGAAAGACTGTCTCATAGGTTTGGGATTTATATATATTTTATTTTATTATTTGGTAAGGGAATGATCCTCTGCAATGGGTTTTGGGTGGCTGCACTTTTTGGTGCAGGAGCCAAAATGTTTACAAGGCGACATGGAAAGGGGGGGGGGGTGTTGTGGGAAGACAGAGCATGCCTCTGATGTGTCTTTAAAAGATGAAGAAAAAACCTAGTCCTTACCTTCTGGTACAATTAGCATCATCTTAAGGATCCCCGCAGCATCGTGTCAAAGGATGTTTTTCAATATTTTACAAAATCCTTCTCGGACACTTTTCCTGGCCAGAGAAGAAGACTTTATCAGCTTGCCCACAGCCCACCCAGGAATAGCCAGGCTCCATGCCTGGTTTGGCTGCCTTGCATCCACTCGGATGTATTTGCCACTCTATTTATTCATGATTTCTCCAAATTTTTATGCCCCCCTTTTAAAAAAAAATCCCACAACCATCTCTCTTCCAGCAGGTTTTTCTCCTCCTTGTAAATCATATTTTATTTTAAAGCAAACGTCTTGGGTGGGTGTATACTCAGGATTAAATCTTTCTTTCTTTCCTTCTGGCTGGGTTTGATGGAGCTTTGGAAGCAATGCATCAGAGAGGAGCTGGTCAAGCCCTTTTGGGGCTGCATCTGCCCTGCAGAAACAATCCACTTTGACACCAGTTCAACTGCCATGGCTCCAGGCTGTGCATGGACCCCTGGGATTTGTAGTTTTTGCTCTCTGACTGAAAAAAAAGCTCACCAAAGCACAAGCCCAGGAGTCTACAGCATGGAGCTAAATGGCAGTTAAAGCAGTGTCAAGGTGGATTATTTCTGCAGCTTAAATGCAGCCCCAGGATTTTATCTGGAGCAAAAAGCCCTCTGCATACAACTGAAAAGGGCAGCAAATAGGTTCAGAGCCATATCCAGGGAAGAAGCCATCCTCTCCTATAGACTATTAATACCACTAATAACAGTAATATTACAGTCATATTCAGAAAGAAAGCCATCCCCCCCAAATAATAATAATAATAATAATAACAGAGCCATATTGAAGGAGGAAGCCATCCCCTACCTAATAATAATAATAATAGAGCCATATCTAGGGAGGAAGTCATTCCCTCCCATTTAATAAATAGTAATAATAATAATAATAGAGCCACATCCACGAAGAAGCCATTAATAATAGACTATATACTATTATTACTACTAATAACAGTAATAATAGAGTCATATCCAGAGAGAAAGCCATCCCCCTATATAATAATAATAATAATAATAATAATAATAGAGCCATACCTATGCAGGTAGCCATCCTTTCCTATATAATAATGATAATAATAATAAGAGCCATATCTAGGGAAGAAGCCATCTCCTCCATCCCTTTCCCAATAATAATTAGTAATAATAATATTAGAGCCATATCTAGGAAGAAAGCCCTCTCCTCCCATATAATAAATAGTAATAGTAATAATAATAATAATAATAATAATAGAGCCATATCCAGGGTGGAAGCCATCCCCTGCCATATAATAATAATAATAATAACAATGAGCCATATCAAGGGAGGAAGCCATCCCTTCTAAATAATAATAATAATAATAAAAGAGTCATATCCAGGGAGGAAGCCATCCCCTCTATAATAATAATAATAGTAATGAAAGAGTCATCTCTAGGTAAGAGGCCATCCTCTCCCTAATAATAATAATAGAGCCATATCCAGGGAGGAAGACATCCCCTCCTATATAATAATAACAACAGAGCCATACCTATGCAGGTAGCCATCCTCTCCTGTATAATAATAATAATAATAATAATAATATAAAGAGCCATATCTAGGGAAGAAGCCATCCCCTCCAATAATAATAATAATAATAATAATAATAATATAAAGAGCCATATCTAGGGAAGAAGCCATCCCCTCCAATAATAATAATAATAATAATAATAGAGCCAAATCCAGGGAGGAAGCCTTTTCTATATAATATTCTATATAATATTCCAGAATTGTATTCTATATAATATTCTATACATTATTCTACAACAACAACAACAACATTGCTAAAATAATAATAATAATAATAATAATATTTTTTTTAAAAAAATCCCAAACCCAAAGACCCTGGCTTGCATTCTCTGTATGCAAAAAGCCTCTTTAACACAGCTGGCTGCAAGGAGGGGAAAGAGAATTCATCATCTTGCTGCAAGAGTGCAGCAGCAGCAGCAGCAGAGCCCAGCCTGGGATTCCTGGGCTGGCCACGCCCCCTCCGCTATTGGCCACGCCCCTCCTCCTCCTCTCGGTGCCCCCTCCCCTCCCTAGCCAGGCTGAGCAATCGAGCTGCGGATGGCATCGATGGCTCTTTAAATCAAATAAAATCTTCCTCTCGGCGCTCCTCTTTCGCCATTTCTGGGTTCTTTGGGCGGAGGCTGAAGACTGAGAGGAAGAAGGAGAAGGAAAGCAGCCAAACTGGTACAAAGGGGGCCCTCTGAGGGAAGGGAGCCCTGGCCCTCATAAAGGAGCCCATTTTAGGGAGATTGGTGGGGTTGTCCCTTCATAAACCCAGTTTATATGGTCCACACTGGAGAGATAACCCGGTTTGGGTGCGCTTTAAACACTTTCTGTGGCTCAAGGCTATGGAATTCTGGGAGTTGGAGTTTGTTGTGGGGCCTTAAGGCCCCACAACAAACTCCAACTCCCAGAATTCCATAGCAAGTGAGTCAGACAACGAGTTTAAAGCGCTCCCAAACCGGATTATCTCTCCAGTGTGGATGCAGCCTTTTAGGGATTCAGTGGGGGGGGGTCTCCCTTAATAAATCCAGTTTATTTTGCCCCAGGATTTAGTGGGGTGTCCTTTAATAGATGATTATAGGTATATTTATATGTATGTTTTCTTAATTTATAAGTTTTGTTGTTGTATTTTGTTTAGTTCTGGTCTGTGACTGTCATAAATATTTATCTTATTTTGATCCAGGACTTAGTGGGGAGGGGGGGGTCCCTTAATACAGGCACAGATATAAAATGGGGGACATTTGGCTGAATGAAACTATGTGTGAAAGGGATCTAGGAGTCCAAGTAGACCATAAGCTGAACATGAGTCAACAGTGCGATGCGGCAGCTAAAAAGGCCAATGCTATTCTAGGCTGCATCAATAGAAGTATAGTTTCTAGAGCAAGGGAAGTAATAGTGCCGCTCTATTCTGCTTTGGTCAGGCCCCACCTGGAATACTGTGTCCAGTTCTGGGCACCAAAATTCAAAAAAGATGTGGAAAAACTGGAGCGGGTCCAAAGGAGGGCAACGAAGATGGTGAAGGGTCTGGAAACTATTCCCTATGAGGAACGCCTCAGGGAACTGGGGATGTTTAGCCTGGAGAAGAGAAGGCTAAGAGGTGATATGATAGCCCTGTTTAAATATTTGAAGGGATGTCATATTGAGGAGGGAGCAAGCTTGTTTTCTGCTGCTCCAGAGAATAGAACGCGGAACAATGGATGCAAACTGCAGGAAAAAAGATTCCACTTCAACATTAGGAGGAACTTCCTGACAGTAAGGGCTGTTCGACAGTGGAACACACTCCCTTGGAGTGTAGTGGAGTCTCCTTCCTTAGGGGTCTTTAAGCAGAGGCTGGATGGCCATCTGTCGGGGATGCTTTGATTTGGAGTTCCTGCATGGCAGGGGGTTGGACTGGATGGCCCTTGGGGTCTCTTCCAACTCTATGATTCTATGATCCAGCATTACTATGATCAAGGACTTAGTTGGGACATCCCTTAATAAGCCCAGCTTATTTTGCCCCAACACTTAATGGGGTGTCCCTTAATAAATCAAGCGTACTTTGACCTAGGACTTAGTGGAGATAATAAGGCCAACCCTACTTTGCCCCTGGATTTAGTGCAAGTTGTGGTTGTTGGTTGTTTGCCTTCAAGTCGGTTTGGACTTAGGGCGATCCTAAGGCAAACACATCACAGGGTATTGTTGGCAGGTTTCTTCAGAGAAGGTTTGCCAGTGCCATCCTCTGAGGCTGAGAGAGTGTGACTTGCCCATGGTCGGAGTGTGGGTTTGTTTTTTAGTACTCGAGTGGGGAATTGAACCCTGATCTCCAATGTTGTTGTCCAATGCTGAAACCACTACATCCCTCAGTACATCTACTGGGGGCTGTTGTTGTTGTTAATCACTTTCAAGTCGATTTCGTCCCATTGGGACATCTCCAAGACCCCCTGCCCTCCATTGTTCTGCTGAGCTCCTATAAACTTATTAGAGTCCATCCATCTAGCATCCATTCTTTCTTTCTTTCTGCTTCCCTCCACCTTTCCTAACATTATAGTTTTTTCCAGTGAGTTGTTCCTTCTCATGACGTGGCCAAAGTATGGCAGCCTCAGTTACGGCATCTTGGCTTCCAGGGAGATTTCTAGCTTGATTTGTTTAAGGACCCATTTGTTTGTCTTTTTGGCCATCCACGGGATCCTCAGCACTCTTCTCCAGCACCACATCTCAAATGAATTGATTTTCTTCCTCTCTTCTTTCTTAACTGTCCAGCTGTCACGTCTGTACATGTTAAGAGGGAAAACAATGGCTTGTATGATTCCAACTTTTGAGTTTGTATATCTTTGCATTTTATAATCTTTTCTAGTTCTTCCTTAGCCACCCTCCCCAATCTTTTTTTTTAAATAAAATATTTATTTTTTATTGTAAGTCAACAAACATGTACACAGATCAACAAAACAAAATGATCTTACCATTTTGGATTATGGTTAAAAGATTAAGGTCTTCTTCATTCCAACATCCAGTATTTTCCCTGTGTAGATCTATTTCAGAATGTCTGAGGTTCAGAAGGGATGGAGGTTGTCTTCTCTTAATTCTGTCATTATTTACAAAATTGATGAGTGGGAACCATATATCAAAGAAGAGTTCTGATTTTGGTCGTCCTGCATAACTTGCTATTCTATCAGACAGTTTTTTAATGTAGCTATAAGTCCCACATCTTCTTCTACCACATATCCAGAGATAGCTCCTCTGTTTTCCATCATCTGGCAATTTCTGCACAGGCTGATATAGTGAGAAAATATATGAGAGATTCCTGCTTAAAAATTTGAGTTGCCTACATACAGTGTTGGTAAAAGCTTTTCTTTTCTAGTTCTTTCATAGCCGCCCTTCCCATTTTTAATCTGATTTCTTGCCTGCCGTCCCCATTTCAATCAGTGTTTGATTCCAGGTGTGAGAATTGTTTTACTACCCCTATTTCTTCATTGCCTAGGTTGAATTTGTCTAGATTCTCCATTGCCATTATTTTTGTTTTCTTTATGTTCAACAGTTGTCCAACCTTTACACTTCCTTGATCTTCCTTAGTAGTTTTCCAGGTCTTTCAGGTTTTCTGCTAGTATAATGGTGTCATCTGTGTATTGACTTAGATTGCTGATATTCCTTTGCTATTTTCACCCCTTTTTTCTGTGCCCAGGCCTGCTTTCCTTCAAAATTTACTGCATACAAGTTAAATAGATAGGGTGGTAAGATGCAGCCTTGTCTGATCCCTTTGCCAGATGGGAAATGCTCTGTTTCTCAGAATGGTTCCCAATTTCTATTAGGGTTATTCTTTAATAAAGCCACCTTATTTCATTCCAGGACTTAGTGGGGTTATCCCTTAATAATTCATGCTCAGGATTTAGTGGGGGTATCCCTTAATAAGTCTCGCTTACTTTGACCTGGGACCTAGTGGGTGGTATCCCTTAATAGATCCAGCTTACTTTGACTTGGGGATCTAGTTGTGCTATCTCATAATAAGTCTAGCTTATTTCGTTCCAGGACATAGTGAGGATATTCCTTAATAAGTCCAGCATGCTATGACTCCAGACATATATGTAGTATTCCATAATAAATCCAGGTTCCTCAGCCTTGGCTCATAATAGTGGTATTCAAAAACAAGTCCAGTTGACTTGGCTCCCTGGGACTTAGTGTTGGTGTCCCATAATAAGCCCAGGCTCTTCAACCCTGGATATAGTGTTAGTATCTCATAATAAGCCCATATGTCTGTGTCCTGGGACCTAATCTATTATCTCCTACTCAGCTTAGCCTCACCTGGAGCTTTGTCTTCTCTCCTTGGGTGGCTATAGCTTTTCTGGAAAAAGTGTTGACAGAGCAGTGAGGATGAAACAAGTGATGGATTACTATCTGCTTTTCCTTTTGCTATGCTGGAAAAAAGCACCCCCTCAGTTTTTTAAAATGCAGGAAAAGACCCCTCAGCAACTTTTCCTTTTTCTCTCTCCTTCTTCATCTTCTTTCCTGCTGAGTTGTTCTTCCTTCCTTTACCTGCCCTGGGATTCATTCTGGCTCCTGTGTGCCCATGTTGGGTTGCTGGCTGGGTAACATTGCTCTAGGTAACTTTAATTTCTGGAAGGAGGATGTATTTCCTTCTTCATCACTCCTTGAAGGATATGTGTGTAGAGCTTACGGTAGAATTGCCATTACTCTGGAAAGCATCTCCCAGAATCCCCTAGCCAACGTGGCATCTGTAAGTGGAAAGTTTTGTATGTTCCAGGCCCAGGTTGCTGCCACACTGCAGAAATAAAGCAGTTTGACACCACTTTAACTTCCATAGCTCAGTACTATGGAACTCTGGGACTGTAAGTTCAGCATGACCCAACGGTGTGATGCTGTAGCAAAGAAGGCAAATACTATTTTAGCCTGCATTAACAGAAGCATAGTTTCCATACTGAGGAAAGAAATAGTCACCCTATATGAAGTTGAAGGCTTTCACGGCCAGCATTCTCTGAAGATGCCAGCCACAGATGCAGGTGAAATGTCAGGAATAAATTATTCTAGAACACAGCCACATAGCCTGGAAACCCCACAAAAAATGTAGTCCCCCCTGTATTCAGCATTGGTCAAACTTTATCTAGGGTACAGCATTCAGTTCAGTTCTGGGCACTTCGTTTTAGGAATGATATTGCCAAGTTGGAGAAGGTTCAGAGAAGGGCAACGAGGATGATAAAAGGTATGGAGAACAAATCCTGTTAGGAAAGGCTGAAGGAGAGGGTTATATGATTACCTTTTTCAATATCTCAAGAGCTGTCTCGGAGAAGAGGATGCATGTTTTTTCTCTGCTGCCCCAAAGAGGGTTGAACCAGGTCTAATGGTTTCAAGTTATAGGAGGGTAGATTCTAGTTCAATGTTAGAAGGAACCTTTTAATGGTAAAAGTATTTTGACAACGGAACCAACTATCTAGATAGCTGATCAGCTCTCTTTCTTTGCATGTCTACAAAAAGAGGCTAGACAGTTACCCCATGAAAGTGGTAGAATTTAAAGATATAGTTGTGTTAGTCTGTAGAATCAGTTGCAGAGAGATCATGTACTAAGTGAAAGAAAGAAATTGGGAACATGAGCTTTTGTAGACTAAAGTCTACTTCCTCAGATGCATTTGGATGTACCAAATGCATCTGAGGAAGTAGACTTACGTTTACAAAGCCTCATGCTGCCAACTTCTTTCTTTCACTTAGTCTCAAAGGTGCTACAAGATCTTTCTACAACCCTTATAAAAGATATACAAGACAGAGTATCCCTAAGCTTATGGTGGGATATAGGAGCATGAAATATATGTATTCAGTGTGCTGATTGAGCATTGTTTTGAAGTCCTTAGAAAATAAGGAAATATGCAACCAATATGTGCAGAGCATGAACACATGTCCTCCCCCCACTTTTGTATTTTCATCCTTCCATCCTTTGAAAATGTGGAAAGCAGAGTTGGCAGGAAACAGGATGTAAAACAAATAACCTCTAGCAGCGATAAGAAGAAAGTGGGACTCGTATACGGCCGCTGCCACAATGCATAAATAAAGCAGTTTGACACCGCTTTAACTACTATGGCTCAGTGCTATGGAATTCTGGGATTTGTAGTTTTGCAACATATTCAGCTTTCCCTGTCAGAGAGTTCTGGTGTCCCACCAAACTACAAATCTGAGTTCACAAATTCAACCATACATGGATTGAAAATATTTTTTAAAAAATCCAAAAAGCAAATCAAGGTTTGCTTTTTTGGAATTTATATTTTTTAAAATATTTTCAAGCCATGGATGGTTGAATCTGTGGATAGAGAATCCGTGGACATGAAGAACCAATTGTATTGTTGATGGTAAATTCAGCGTGACCCAACGGTGTGATGCTGCAACATAGAAGGCAAATAATATGTTAGCCTGCACTGAAAATATTTTTTAAAAATAAAGATCCCAAAAAGCAAACTTTGATTTTGCTGTGTAATATAAGGGATACCATTTTACTATGCCATTGTAATTAATGGGACTTGAGCATCCATGGATCTTGGTAACCTGCAATCAAATTTCAGTAGATAACAAGGGACCACTGTAATTCCAAGGTTGTTTTCACATGTGCCGCTGCTAGGTTAGGTGTCCCCCTATTCTATAAGTGTGCATTTGATTTTTGTAGGGGAACGTGCAAAACTTTGTTTTTGCACTACAGTTCCCATGGCCACTGGCTGTCTGGAAGTGGATTTCTGGTAACTATAGTCTAAAAGGATAACTTTTCCAAGCTTTGTTCAAGGTAAATGTTACTCTCTCCTACCAAACCTTCCAGAATCCCCATACAAACCTGCCAGAATTTAAGATCCACAGAGGATGTCTTATTCTTGGTCTCACCACTATTGCAGGCTCTTTTGGCTTTTCACAGGCTGCTCCCACCCTCTGGAACTCCCTTCCACAGGAGGCTAGGCTGGACCCCAATCTGCTTCCCTTTTGACAGAAGGCAAAGATTTTGTTTAAGCAGGCTTTTAATGTATAATTACTTGCAGGGAACTTCCTTATGGTGTGTGTGCTTTATTTTTAACCTCTGTATGCTTTTTAATGAGAGCTGGGGCGATGCAGTGATTTGGACAGTGGACATTGACTCTAGAGACCAGGATTCATATCCCCATTTGACCATGGAAATCTATTGGGTGACCTTGTGCAAGTCATACTCTCAGCCTCAGAGGAAGGGAAAGGCAAACAAATCTCGCAAAAAAACAAAAAACACCCCATGGTAGGGCCACCATAATTTGGAAATGACTTGAAGACACGCAGCAACAGTGTTTTAAAAATAATTTAATATGGTTACAACCAATTGTTCTGATGTGATGACTTTTAATTGGGTTTAAAAATGTATTGTTAGGTTTTAGCTGCTCCTTTTTGTGAACTGTCTTGGGTCCCACTCTGGGCCTCCATCCACATTGTAGAAATAATCCAGTTTGACACCACTTTAACTACCATGGCTCAATACTGAAATTTTGGGAATTGTAATGTAGTGAGACATTTAGCCATCTCTGTCAAAGAGTTCCAGTGCCATAACAAACTACCGTTCTCAAAATTCCATTGCATTGAGCCATGGCAATTAAATTGGTGTCAAACTGGACTATTCCTGCAGTGAGGATGCAGTATGGGAGAAAGGTTTAAATAAATCATATAAATAAAATAAATTTTGGCCCAAAAGACATTAATGTGGAATAAACTTTAGATCATTAAATACTGTATATACTCATGTATACGTCTAGAAATTTTAGTCAAAAAATCGACCCCAAAAACCTGGATCGACTTATCTTTGGGCCAGTGTCAGTCCAGTAGTTTAACTCTTATAAAAAAGGGCACAATCTCCTGTTGAAATGCAAGAGCATGATCTGTTCTGGAAGCACTGATTCCCTTCTATTCTGTCATCCATCCAATGTTTAGTGTGAGCACAAGCAGTTATGTCTGCTGGAATTTTGTAAGTTCTTTGGCATTGCTTTCCTTTGCTTTGGATCTTTTGTTACATGCCTCTAGGTATTACCATCAATTTATCCATGGGTCATATCAAAATCTATAATTTTGGCCCCAAAATCTGCCCTTGACTTATACATGAGGTCGACTTATAGTCGAGTATATACAGTACCAAAGTCAGAATCACTCATGGTGTAGAATTTCCAATTTCTTTGGATTATTGTGAAAACTGGAATGATGAAGAAAGTTGACAAGAATAAAACCATCCCATTTTGAAATTTCCTCCTGGCGAAGAATTCTGTACATACAGAAAGACAAAAAAAAATGGTTCCAGAGCAAATCAAGACTATCTGATTTTTAAGATTTTTTTTTTTAGGGGAGGGCATTTTGTCCGTCTACCCCCCCCCCCCCCCCCAATCATCATGGTTGTGTTTGGAGACGGCACATTAGACTTCTTGGTGGCTGCTACCAAGTGTGGCATTTCCTCCCCAGCAGGCTCAGCTATGCTTGTACTCTTTTTGCTAGGAAGCAAATACTTTTGTTTTAAGGCAGACATTTGGCTCTTGGTTAACTGGGCTGTTGTTGACCAGGCATCTTGGAGGTTGCTCCTTCATAGAGTTGTCTTAAGTCAAAGCTGACTTAATGGCATATAACAATAACAACAACAAGCCTCAATGACAATTAGAAATAAGGAGCTGGAGCTGTGTAGCTACAGGGTTGGGTGACACCAGATCACACCTCAGCACACATAGGAGATTGTCTTCTTGGATGGGTGTCTTTCAGGAGGGCTTTAGTTGTGTATTTCTGCCATACTAGATGACTCTTGTGGTCTTTTTCAACTGCAAGATTCTATGGCAATGAGCCCCATCAAACATAGGGATTTCTGTATATGCAGAGCACTTTTGAGTATGGAACACAATGCCAATGATAACAAAAACAGGCACAAAAGAATACGGAACTGTTCTCTGCATCCCACAATAAACTTGGAACCACCCCAAGACATATATGCACATACCTAGGAGAATATTCTTTGTGTGATAGGAATGAGTCTCTTTCAGCCCAATGCTAGCAATACATGGGGTATCATCAGGAATGATGTGCTATTAATCACGTTGATTTAAAGCTGTGTCTCTTGTGACCATCTCTGCAGCTTCAAAAGCTGAGAGGTATAGTTTAGCTGTTCCTTTATTAGCCTGCAGTGGTTTGGTGGCTGAGTGGATTTATTGACGCCTGATTCTTTTTGGATTCTGGTGCTATGAAAGAACTAGAAAAGATTCTAAAATGGAAAGATATGCAACTGAACACAAACGTTAGAATCATACAAGTCATTGTTTTCCTGGTTATCATGTATGGATGTGAGAGCTGGAGAATTAAGGAAGAAGATAGGGAGAAAATCAATTCATTTGAGATATGGTGCTGCAGAAGAGTATTAAGGATCCCATAGACAACCAAACCGACAAACAAATGGGCCAAATGAAGCTGGAAATCTCCCTGGAAGCTAAGATGACAAAACTTAGGCTGTTATACTTTGGACATATGAAAAAGGGAGGACTCATTGGAAAAAAACAATAATTCTAGGAGAGAAGTAGAAAGAGAGGAAGGCTGCATGCTAGATGGATGGACTCTATTAGGGAGGGCATGGGTATGAGTTTGCAGGAACTAAGCAGAGCAGTAGAGGACAGGGAATCTTGAAGATGTCTCATCCACTGGGTTGCCATGGGTCAAAATCGACTTGAGGGAAGTTAACAACAAATATTCAAAGTGATGTTCTGTGGATTGGTGGCGGTGCGTGGAAACTACTGTATACTAATGTGATAATAGTATGGCCCAAACTCCCTGGCACATTGGAGTAAAAGAAGCATTACTTGGAGAGGGAGGGTTGCATTACTAGGTGGGGCTAATAGTGAGAGTTTGGGTGTTGGACATACATATGCAACACACATCTATTCATATGGAGACCTTTGAGGGCAAGATTAATGATTCTTTCTACTCCCTCCCCAGTAGTTCTGATGAAGATGGCCATTTTGAAGTACGATAGCTGTTAGCAGCAGGAAACTAGTAATCCATTCCAAGCAGCTGATGGGTGGGAACAGTCAGCATGGTTCTGTGGCTTTTGTGGGTGATGCAGAGTTTGCCCTTGTGGTTTAAATAAATAGAAACTCACCTTTCAGTATCTGACAGTTCTAGTGCTGAAGACCCTACATAACTGTGGGTGTGTCATTTCTATATTTTTGTGATTATTGGGATTGCTGCCACTTGTTTTAACCAGAGCAAGTGAGGAGGCAGCAATGTTATGGAGTCTGGGTCTCATCAGATCTCAGGCCCTGGACAGTAGAAAGGCCTGCCTTGCCAGATGCAAAATTCCCAAGAGGTTAACAGATGTTTCCCATTCCCTGTTTTGTCTGTGAAGGGACTGTGTTAACATTAATTCTTTCAGCAAGACCAAACTATTTGTAACTGCAGTAGCTTCTCCTGCTTGCAACCTTTGTTTGCTTCTCTTCCACTTTTAGAACTGTGTAGGAAAGTGATTTGATTTTTATTCTTTTAAAATTTTCTGTTTTTTCAAATAAATACAAATACAAATGATAGTAAAATGGTATCCCTTATATAAAATGACTAAATCAAGGCTTGCTGTTTGGGCTTTATATATTTTTTTAATATTTTCATGCTGTGAATGCTTAAATCCATGGATAAAGAATCCATGGATACAGAGGGCCGTTGGTACTAAACTGGTCACAAGCCAGTTGTGTTTCAGTCTTGTGATTTGATTAATTGTGTTTTAACATTATTACATTTTGTATTTTAATCTGTATGTTTCAAAATCTTGTGAACTGGCTTGACTCCCAATTTTGGGTGAACAGTATGATATAAATCCCATAAGTAAAATATAGACATAGCTCAGTTAACAAAAGCCCCTGGCTGTGAAGCTTTACAAAGTCTTTTTATGCCTGCGTGTTTCCCTCCTTTTTTCTTTGTCCTCTGTCTAACTGGAAATATTTTAACAGCATAGGCATTGTGAGAATGAAAGAGGGCTGAGGAAACACAGATTTTCTTTGGCTGGATGCAGCAGCAAGCCTGCAGCAACCAGTGCAATAAGGCTTGAGCTGGGAAAGAAAGGGATTCTACACTAGCTGATCCTACTATAGCTGTATGCGGTATGCCTATTTACAACAGATGGGGTAGACAGCAGTTGTCTCCAGAATTTCTTACGGAGTGTGCATGCTTAGCAAAACAGAGAGAAAAGGGAAGGGTAGAGGGATCTGCCTTGCCTGCTCCTCCCAGCATGTTAAAAAATATTGATCTTTAAATTTGGCCACCAAAATATAAGTCGTAAATGGAGACCATTGAAAGAAAAAAGGCACCCCGGATGCATTTTGGAAGAAGCCTTCAGGTGGTCTATAGAAGGTTCAGAATGTTTTTGGTTACTCCTCCAAGGCTTACTGGATCTGGTTGTTTTGTTTACATGTACATATTGTTAGTTCTGAATAAAATTTTTGCTGAAACATGTTGAACTGCTCTAAATTTTGGGGGTATCAAAACCGATCCCTTTTCTTTCCATGTTATTTATGCCTCTAGAACCCATTTTTCTGTTACAGCTGTAATGGTCAGGAACACATCTGCTTCATTAACTGAGGCATACCTCAATATAATCAAGTAAATAATAAGAGATTTGCATAGCAGGTCTTACTGGTGCCTAAATGAGCTGGGTGTGTGTCCTGGAACATGTCACAAAAATTATTGGTGGTTGTCTGTCTTCAAGTCTTTCTGACTTAAGGCGAACCTAACACAGGGGTTTCTTGGCAAGTTTCTTCAGAGGAGGTTTGCCATTGCTATCCTCTGAGGCTGAGAGAATGTGACTTGCCTGGGGTCACCCAGTGAATTTCCATTGCTGAGTCAGGATTCAGGCTCTGGTCTTCAGAGTCATAGTCTAATGCTGAAATCACTATACCACTTTGTCTATTTAGTAACATACCAGAGCTCCCTGTTTCATTGGTTCTTTGGAGGGCAAGTCAGTTTTAATAAAGTGTCTTCTGATGATTGAAAAACATCTGGCTGGTATCTACTTTAAATTTTAGAAGTGAAAAATCTGGTTTAAAATCCCAATTTATCTTTGCTTTATCTTGTTTAGGAGCCAGTCTCAGTTTGACTCAGCCTAACCCACCTCATGTGACTTTTTTTGAGGGATATGAATTCAGAACCTTTTCTTTACTGAAGAAATGTATAACTCCAGTAACAATAAAATCCCATAGCTCTCTTTGTTAGACTAGATTCTACAGACACTACCTCAAATTCATGTCCCATTAATTTTAATAAAATCTCCTTCACTGTAAAGCATGCCCAGTTCAAAGTACAGCAGAAGTCTCAGTTGCTGTTGTTGGCTCATAAATTGCCAGTTGAGATAAAAATTGACTCTTGATAGGAGCAGAGAACGTGATAACCGGGAGCAGTCACATAGTAGCATGGTTTGAAGTCCCAAATGTTTTTTTAAAGCACTTGTATTTCCATCAAAGCAAGCATAAATTTGACGGACGACATACAGTGCAACAGGTTGTGATAAATAATTCGTTTCGAACAGTTGTGCTCTTAACTATATGGCAGTCGCAGCTTCTTACTCCCTCTCGGTCTTTTAAAGTAAAACAGAGAATGTGTGTCTCCATCTATATTATGATAGCTCCACGACCATTAAACCCAGACACCTGAAATTTGCCATGGAGATTAGAAGGGTCCTGGAGATGTGCTTCTTGCAGTTGTGGTGTTTTTTTTAAAAATTAGTTAATTAAAATATATTGACTATAATACCATCTTTAACCACTAGATGTCAAACCTTCCCTAACTAGGAGAACCAAAGCCAGAGGCATCTCCATGCATGCATCTTTTTTCTAGAATGCCCCTCAGAGAGGGAGACCAAGTTGTTTCCGGTAAGCCTGAAAAGATTGGGGTAAAGAGAGAGAAGTGTACTAAGGAGAAGAACACAAGTTTGAGGGGAGAAACAATGGGTTTCCAACCCACATGATTCTACTATTTGTTAGCAGTTTGTTAAAAAACAAAACTAGGTAGCCATCTTTCTTTCCTTTTTCTTAAATGGTTGTATCCAGAAGCCAAATTAAGAGTTGTAGGAATACCCACAAGTCTGCATACTTTTGTGGCATCTTGATTAGTCCTTATAAAGCTTTTAGCCAAAATTGATTCTGTCTAAAATGATTTTTAGTGTTTGGTTTTTTTTAAAAAAATAAATAAATTACATTTAATTGTCATGGTCTGATTTTAATTCTACCACAAACGGCTTTGAAATATCTCTTTGGGTGAAAAAGATTATACAAAATTAGATAGTAAGTAAATGCACCTACTCTGTTAATAATAAATCCCTCTATACAGTATTTTCCAGTTATTTGATGAATATGCTTTGTTAACTATATGGGAAACCTCAAGCCTAATTAAGAATTGTGGGAAAACCCACAAGCTTGCATACTTTTGTGGCATTTTGACTAGTCCTTACAAACCTAAGAAACCTTGGTCCAAACACCTCTTCTGTGTATTAACACAATCCTTTGATGCCACAAGGGAGTGGTTTTCCATTGTGGATTATGAGCAATTGTGCTGCAGTTGTGTCCTTCCTTTAATAAGAATTGTGGCACTTGTTGGCTGTAAATTATAACTGTTACCCCCAAATTATATCAATAGGGCTTCTCTGTTATTTTAACCACCTAGAGCTCCACCAGTAAGAGTACTTTGGTTTTACAGATTCATAAAGACTGAGCCAAAGGTTGGTCTAAGTGTGACACCATTGCTGCCTCCACTTTGGAGTCTGCCAGTCATGCTTACAGAGCATGTGCCATAGATGAGCTCCCTCTGGCTTTTGTCAAGACATTTTTAAGATTTTTAGTTGAGACTGGGAACTTTTAGGGATAGGAATGGTATTCCTTCCTGAAACCTGGCTATGCTGAAACTTTTAAAACTGGGAGAAAAGCATGTCCTGGGAAGTTGTATGTGTGTATGTGCCTTCAAGTTGTCTGTCACCTTATGTCAACTTCATGAATTTCATAGGGTTTTCTCAGGTGAGGAAGTATTCAGAGGTGGTTTTGCCAGTTCCCTCCTCTGAAATAAAGCCTACAGTAAGTGGTATTTATATAATCATAGAGTTTGTGGAAGAGACCACAAGGGCCATCCAGTCCAACCCTCTGCCATGCAGGAACTCTCAATCCAAACATCACCGATAGATGGCCATCCAGCCTCTGTTTAAACACCTCCAAGGAAGGAGATTCCACCACACTCCAAGGGAGTGTGTTCTTTCTTGGCAGCCTCCCATCTAAGTACTAACCAAGGCTGACTCTGCTTAGCTTCCATGATTAGATAGAATCTGGTGTTAGCCTTCTATTTATTTTAGTGAAATAGATATAATAATAAACAATCTAGACCAGTCTTCTCATGCTGGCTGAGCAACATTTTGTCACCAGTGTGCAAGGAAACCAGTACCATATTGTTTCTTTCTTAGAAGGTCTCCAGAGACTGCTAACAGATGGCTCAGGGACCAGCACCAATCCATGAGCCACATTTTGAGTAATGCTGATCTTGATAATAAGTTGTTTGTTTATTTAACATAATTTAAAAAAAAATCTTTTGGTGTCTGTTATGGAAATAGCAGCAAAGAAGAAATTTGGAGATTAGAAGTGATTATGTTTCATAAAATTGATATCTCTGCTTGATCTTCAACAGGCCTACAGAAAATGACGGAATATAAACTTGTCGTGGTTGGAGCTGGTGGTGTAGGCAAGAGCGCATTGACGATACAACTTATTCAGAATCATTTTGTAGATGAATACGACCCTACAATAGAGGTAAATGATTTTCTGTTAAGAATTTGGGTGGTCATTAGGTAGTCATGCACCTCGGTTTAAATATCCAGAAATGGAAACCCACTTTTTCCTAAGGTATGGGTTTGTTTGTTTGTTTTTCAAAAAAGGAGTCCAGAAGCCATATAACCTGCAGATTTTTTAAAAAGTTTGTTTCATATTAAAGAGGAAGGAGACAGGAAGCAGAGAACATTGCTATAGGGATTATAAACCCAAGAAGTGGATCACAATTCCCTTGTAGCTAGATGAGATTCAGCAACAGCATAGCATTTTTAGAAGAGATCCTGCATGATTTCTCACACCTCAGCCTTTCTTGCTTTTTTCCTCTGTCAAGCTATGTTAAAGATGGAGCTTAGAAAGGTTACTTTTTTGAACTAGTATGCTGGTGTAGTGTAAAAGTTTTTTGAAAAAGGATTCTAGTCCCAGAGCACCCCAGACTGCATGGCCAATAGCCATGCTGCCTGGGGCATTCTGGCAGTTGTAGTGCAAAAAAGAGGATTTTCCCAGGTTCTGGTCTAGTGCAGTACACTACCAATTAAACACGTCATTTTTTATATTTCCAAAGACCATATTTTGGCAAGGACACCGTTAGTTTGGGAGGAGGGGGATTTACCTGATTTACATGCTAAATTTATTTCATGGTTTTTTGAACTTTAGAGCAGTTGATAGGTAAGAGCATTCACTCTGTGACCCAAGTAAAACAGTCTTCACTATGAGCCAGGGTAAGTTTTTCCCTGGTTTATCTATTTATTGTGGATTGAAAATAGCTTAGCAGTAGGTCATAGGTGCAGTCTGGGAAGAGAAATCATTGTTTGAAATGGTTTTAACCACTGTCTCCTTTGCAGAAAAAAAAATTGTCCCTTGTGAGCAAGATCACATGGGATAAGGATGCTCATACGAGAAGCCCCCTGAAGCAACTTTTGATCACTATTCAGGAGATCTCCAGGAGCCTTTCCACCCACTCGCTTCTGTTTTTGCTGGTGGTGGAGCTCCTGGTTGCTCATTAGTAAAGTGGAAGTGGGTGGCTGTATTCCAAAATCATGTCCCTTATATAAAATAAAATGGTTCAGTATTTGTTGACTGCAGAGAGAGTTGGTTGGAAATAGCAACTTGGATTTTGGGCTGCCCATGAGTCTGGAGGCTGCTACTGCTTCTTAGGCTGCTCTTCCAGGGGTCCATTACTCTCCAGTTTCTAGTGCTGCTTGCCTCTTTCCACCATCACCGTAGGCATTGGAAAGTTCACTGTATTTTTCGTACATTTTTTTAAAAAGCAGGTCTTTGAAATCTTATGTTAATCTCTCTGTACCCTGCAAAAATATTGCATCATTTTATTTTATACAGTACTAGGGACTGGATGGCTGTATAGGAGACCTCTGGGGAGTCTTCTACCCACCCACTTCTACTTTCCAGGAGTGGTAGTACCCCTGGTCATTTTTTCATGTCTATTTCCAGACCTGTGTCCCTTTCTAGCCTCACAAATGTACATCCTACACTACTTGTGTTGTAGCTCCAAAAGTTCAGGATTTTGGAGCATTTCAGATTTCAGAATTTTGAATAAGAGAGATTCAACCTATATTACCAAAAGTGAAGTAGTTGTGTGTGAGAACAAAGTGACAGACATTGGTGGATAGGTCTGCTATGGTCCCCTGAAATAATGTTTCTGACGGCTTGTTTGAGATATTGGTATAAAGGGATTTCACATCCATAGGAGTAATGGCTAAGATGTTGTTACCCTGGGAGGCTGTGTATGGACTGTAAATTCTAAAGGAAGTCAGTAGTGTCTTTCACTTAGTGTTGTGGCATGTAGTCTAAGGGTATTGTTTATATATCCAGAGGCACCAACTGTGAATGTTCAATGGTTGAGATGATGGGCCATTCAGGGTTGCCTTGTTTATGTTTTCTGGGTAATAGAATGTGACTGGTCAAGGCTCCTGGATTGTGTCAATTCAGATTTGGTTCTGCACCTCCTTGGGAAATTCCCTGAGTACTCTAATTCCTGTAGGATTTCTTCTCTGGAACAGGTTTCTGTAAAATGTAGTGTTGTATAGTTTACACTCAGTCTTTGTCAATTTCTTTAATGGCAATATTAGGATTGTTTCTGAGCCTGTTTCTTGCAGCTGAGATTACATTGGCCTGATCTAGATTGGCAAAAAGAAGTGTGTTCATGGCTGCATGAAAGTCTAACCTTTAGATGAGAAAAAGGAAAAGTGTGCCATGAAAACGCTTTTTTTGCATTTAGGGGAGAAGAAGCACCTTTAAAAAGGTGCTGGTTTTCCCAGCTTCTTTTTTAAAAATTGTGGAATAGCGCAGCTCCATCTGTGGTGCAGCTGCTAAGCATTAAGCATGTCACACTTTCTTGCCAATCTAGAAAGCCCCATTTTCTATTTATTGTTTCTGTTGAGGAATTCTGGGACTTGCTGGCAAATCTTGAGAGTGACATCATTCTCATTCCAGATCTAGCACAATATCTTCTTCATGGGGGCTAGAGAACCTATGTTCCCTGAGATGCTGTTATCTATTACTCCTGTCATCTCTTACCTTTGTTTAGGCTGACTAGGGCAGATTGGAATTAGACTCAAACAACCTTTGGGAGTTCACATGTTCCCTTGGCTTGATCCAGATGATGCTGTGCCATAAATCTCATGTGTTTATTAATCATTTGCACTGTCTGACACTAAGCTTTTTTCACTTTCCCAGCAATTTTGGAGTACCTTCAGGTACAGTACTCACATGTCATGTTGGCTAGACCATTTGGGTCTCCTTGTTGTCCCTTGGAAACTGAAAGCCCCGCTAGGAGCAATGCCCAACACTTCCAGCAAGGAAAGGTGAACTGAACTAGATCTTTTCTCCTGCTGTTGACATACTCATTGAGGATCCCCAATGAACTTCTGATTGAGGAACCTCAGAGATTTCCAGAACATAGTTTACAGGATGTGATTTATGGATTGCAGCATGTGTCTTGTTTCTTGGCCAGAGCCAGTACAACTATAATGTTAGGGACAACATACCAAACTGAAAGAATTAATAGAAAGCATAATGCTGGGTACTATTCATTTTATTTATTTATTTATTTATTTATATCCCTCTCTTCATCCCACATCCACATCAGATATCACCTCGAGGCTGCCCATAAATCCTGATTTGGATACACTGTATTATTTTATTGTTTCATTGTTGCTGTTTTTAACTTTGTGTTGGTTTAATCTTATTTTAAGGGGTGGAAAGAGGGATTGGGATGTAACATTTTAATTGTACTTGTTTTTAATTTGCTGTACCCCACCCCGATTGCTCGCTCAGAGGGGTGGGTTATAAATAAATATTTATTATTATTATTATTATTATTGTTATCCAAAAGGCTATCAGAGCTGCTTACAAATTGTTAATTAGACATTTCCCTGCCCTAAAAAGACAAGACACAAAAGGAGAAGGGAATGCCATTGGGGAAGGGGAAAAGTCTAGCAGATTTTCTCTCCCTCTGAGGCCTGGACCATGGCAGATGGACTGGAGGGAGGGCTTTGCTATTTACTGTGGCTGCACCCGATGAAGCTGGCCTGCCCTTCTTTCCCTCTGGATGATGGTGGATGGAGGGAGGGCTCTTCTTCTTTTCAGGAAAGGCCTGATGGAGCTGGCCTGTCCTTCACTCCCTCTGGATTATGGTGGATGGAGGAAGGGCTCTTCTTTTTAGGCAAGGCCCTATGGAGCTGGCTTGCTCTTCTCTTCCTGTGAATGACTAAGTTTAGTAAGTTTGGGGCTGTACACTTTTAGAGTCAGATCAGGGCTGCAGCAATTGCAATCCATGGCCCTGATCTCGCCTTTCCACAGTGCAAAAAGGAGCCACAAAAAGTGGTTCCTTTCTGCGTTGTGGAAAGGGGGCCATAGTCACTGATGCTGCAGCTTTCTGGCACTCCTTTGGTGTTGTGTCATGCAGTGTGTGGAGCCATGCTGGCCTGGGCACAGAGTCAGGGCATATGACAAAGGTATTCTAAGCTCCAGCATTTGCACTACACTCTTGAGCAGCAGGGTGGGTTGTACACCAACAGAATCCCTATTCTGTCCCAGCTAGCCTCCTTTAGGTATGCAAGCTCAAGACTGAAGACTGTGGAAGAGGATACATGGTCAGGGGAATGGAATCATGATAGCAATAGCAATAGCACTTAGCACTCTCTAATCAGTTTACAGTCTGTTAGCCAATTTCCCTAACAAACTGGGTACTCATTTTACCAACCTACAAAAGGATGGAAGGCTGAGTCAACCTGCAGGATTGAACCACAATGTTTTAGCTGCAGTACTGGCATTTGACCACTGCACCACCAGGACTTCTGATGGATCCATTTCTCTAGCAGAGAATCCTAAGGACACATGATCCCATTGATTGGAATCTTGACAGGTGTAGTGGTTTCAGACTGTCCTTCCCTAGATTGGTCCATGACAATGGAACTGCAGAAAGTTCTTCCACACCAAAATCATCACCACCCCACCCAGCACAGAAAACAAAATATAGAGGTGTGTTCAGCAGCACGAGTCTGAACCACCTTGGATAGACCTATGGTTGTTGTCATGGAGGCCATGAAATCCTCAGCCATTCCTGACAGGGCGATCTCATCATGGATGTTGAAGTCCCCTAGCACTACTAGTCACAGAGACTTCAGCATCAACCCTGAGACCTCCCCCAAGTAGCTCAGGCCTGATAATCCTGTGGTCATGTTGGCTGAGGATTCTGGCGGCTGTAGTCAAAAGAGTAACTTGTCCAAGCTCCATGTAAGAAGGCTGTTTTGCTATTGTATAGTCTCACCCTCTGTGTTGTGTAAAGTAAAGTTGCCCTATAGCATTCAGAAGATGGGAGTACAGAGATACAAATAAATGAAGATGAGGATATGGATGTTGCCTTGCAACCTGCCCATCTGCAGTAGCCAAATGAATGTCTCAGGAGTGTTAGTAAGCTGTTAGTAAGCAGTTGTTTTGTCAATGAACCCATTTGGTACTTATGTGTGTATAAACACAGAAAATGGAAGTTGTTCTTTGGCTATCCTTACTAATAGCCAGTGATAAACATGTTGTTTATTTTAAGAAAAGAAAAAGAAAATGCTAGTTACTATCACAGCATCCTGAGCTTATGAATTCACAGTGTCTGATATCCAAGCAGTCATAACGCTTACACAAGTGTTATAATACCCATGCAGTGACTGATATTCATGCGGGCTAAGTATATGTACATTTGCTTTGAGATGAAGAAAGGACAAAGTTCAGAACAAATGCAGTTACACTAATGCTTTGTTTTATCTGATGTGACAGGCTTTATGATCTACCAAATAGCCTTGAGTTTAAACAATGCAGTATTAATAACTTAAATTTTATAGGGCTTTTAAGCAAATCTTCTACCTTACTCTTCCATTGTTTCTTCAAGACATGTGTGCATGTGTGTTTGCCTTCACATGTGCATTAGTTCAGCAACTCAGCTAATGAGGGAGATGATCGTTCCATTCAAATTTGACTCACCATTGGTGTTGTCCTCTTTTGTGGTCATTTTTCTACTCTTCTTCCATGGTGACACACTTGGGTTCTGTCCATTTTATCCTCATAAATTTATATTGTGTTAGATCAGTGGTAAAAGATCATAATGGGCCCCAAATCACCCAGTGTGTGAGGATATTACCACAGTAGAAAACTTGATTCATTACATCTCAGTCTCTTGAAAACCAGCTCAGAAGTACCAGTGGTTAAAAAAATTGTTTACATTTTCTCTTTATATAATACATCTATACCTTGGCTTTCTAGGTAATTTCCCCTTTCTCAAGGTATATAGAACCAGAACTACCAGTATGCCCCCCATTCCTTTATTATCTGTACATACAGCTCTAGAGAAAAAACTATAGAAATAATTCCTGTTCTGAGATAGTAATATAATGACAACTTCACTAGTATAAGTTGATGATTTGCCAAACTGCAGTTAGTCAAAATGTCTTAAGAAGAAACCATGATTTAGGAAATTGGGAATATGATGAAGGTTTACAGATATCATGTATGGATGTGAGAGCTGGGCAGTTAGGAAAGAAGATTGTGCTTTGATATTGTGTTCTTGCATGGTAGGGGGTTGGACTAGATGGCCCTTGTGGTCTCTTCCAACTCTATGATTCTGTGATTAAGATAGGAAGAAAATAATTTCATTTGAGCTGTAGTGCTGGAGAAGAGTGTTGAGGATCCCATGGATAGCCAAAAAGACAAATAAATGGCTCCTAGAGCAGATCAAGCCAGAAATCTCTCTGGAAGCCAAGATGACAAAACTGAGGCTGTCATACTTCGGACACATCATGAGAAGGCACAACTCACTGGAAAAAACAATAACACTAAGAAATGTGAAGGGAAGCAGAAAGAAAGGAAGGCCGCATGCTAGATGGATGGATTTTGTTAAGGAGGTCACAGGTATGACTTGGATGGTAATAAGCAGAGCAGTGGGAGACAGGGGTGCTTGGAGATGTTTCATCCATAGGGTCGCCATGGAGTGAGATCGACTTGAGGGTTACTAATAGCTTGTATGTTGTCAGGTTCATTAAACTGAAGAGTTTTTCTCTCAACCTGAGCAGGGAGAGATTTTGGAAAAATTACTTCCTTTGGACTATAGCTCCCAAAATCTCCTAGTCTGTGGATTCTGAGAAGTGTACTCCAAAACAATGGTTCCCCCCCTCCCCCCAAAAAAGTACTTTTGCAGGCTGTGTGTCCTGGGAATTATCTAGTGTTCAGGAGCCTTTTAGTTCAGAAAGAAGGTGTTTGGAACTGTGACAACGATGGGAGGAAACCATGAAGGTGAATAGAGGTTTATCCCCTCCGTTACATAGTTTTTAGTTGCTGTGATTTTTGGTGACTGTAAATGTGAGATCCTCCAGGATGCCCAGTCAGTAACAGCTCTACTCAGGTCATGAAACTGAGAAAAACTCAGGCCTTGGTTTCATTGATTGAGTCCATCCACCTATTATGCAATTTTCCTCTTTTCTGATGCCTCCCAGCCAAGCATTATCGTATTTTCTAATGTTCATGTTGTCTCATGATATGGTCAAAGTGTGATAGCCTCAATTTAGTCATTCTGGCTTCTAGGCATAATTTAGACTTGATTTGCTCTTGTTGGAGGTATGTGAAAGTTGACCCCCCAACTTCTGTGCTTCACCACCACTGGACTAGACAAATTAAGACTGGATTTGCCTACCAACAACTATTAGAACAAAGCCTCCATGTACAGTTGTAATGTTTGGCTAAAAAGGTGGGGCAGTGGGTGTGGCCTGACAAAAGTATGTTGGAGGTATGTGAAAATGAAAATTGACCCCCAATTTATACCCATATCTCTGAATAATAGATACCAATTGGGGAGGATTTTGCTGTTATGCTGTGCTGTTTAGTACCAGAATGCTAAACATGATGGCTTTTTGATCTGAGTGACCAGTGTTCTTTTTTCTTTGCGTGCTTCTCAGCTCAAGAGTGCTATAGTGCTTTTCTTTTCTGAATGTCTGTATTTTAAATTATTCTTTTAAAAACGCTCACCCTGCACAAGCTTTCTAGTCTCCCTCTTCCTAATGTTTGTTTCTGCATCTACAAAACTGCCACTTTGGTAATACATTGTGCAGTGGAATAATCTGAGAGTTTATGTCATACCTGTGAAATGCTCAAAGAATTTCTGTAGGTGTGTCATGGGTGAAAGGACTCGAAAATCTTGGGCGTTGCCTCTGTGGTCTGCTTGCTCTTTAGTTTTATATAATTGCTCTTCTGTTCTGGTTATAACTCTAAGATTCTATAAGTGAGATGCTTTCAGTATGAAGAAAAGAGGGTTTAAAAAAAATCTTTTCATGGTGCAAGTGTGGGGTTAGTGGGAGCTGGATTCCCATTGATCTGAACAGCATCATCTAAATATACTAAAAAACCTCAGACGAATTAAGCGTAGGGTGATAACACATGGTTTGATAGCTAGTGACAGTGTTGTGCAGGATAAGTAAAAAATGAACCCAGTGATACTCTCTGCAACAGCTTGTGTCACATTTTGCAAGCAAAAGTTCAAGAATTGTGTGCATTTATAAGCATCTCATTGCATTTGTGGTTATTTTCCTTCCTTTTGTTTGCTGTTTCTATACTTATTTATTAAAATATTATATCCTATATCTGAAGATCTCAGTGCAGCATAAAATAACTATTATTTCTACAATAAATTATTCACTTACATTTGCTTTTATGTACTTATCAACAAGACATCCATGCAATACGGATATACTGTACTGTTATATACTGTTAATGATGTTGATGTGTTCCTGGGCATTACTTCTTTAACAGAAATTTGGTACCAGAGGCAGAGATAACATGAGAAGAAGAAGGATAGGCTCCTACACCTCAAAGCAGAAGAGCAAGTCAAAATGTTTCCATGAATGTTTCATTCAAAAAAAATTTGAAATATGCACATGCAAAAGTTCAGTAAGCCTCGAATAACTCAATAAAAATATTTTGAACCTTCTAGAGACCACGTGAAAACTTCTTCCAAAATGCATTCTTTTACTAGCTTCCAATTTCTATGAATTTCAGTGTGGGAGCAAACCTTACAATGTATTATTATTTTTAACATGCTAAGTGAGTATAACTGCTGAGGCAGGCTTATCTGCTGTCCCCTTTTCTTTCTGTTTTGCTGTTTACACTATTGACCTTAGTGTGCTGGGAGCTGAAGTCCAAAACAAGGTATAATTTCCATCTTCTGAAATGCAGGGTCAGAGGAACCCATGAACGCCAGGTTCCTATTTTACTCTGGCTGTGGTACCACCGTACAACCCAGCCAAAGCACAGCTCATCTCCTGGACTCCAGCCCACCATTTCATAGATCTTAAGATGTGAATGAGCCTTAGGATATTTTAGTATTGGTGGTAGGAATTTGAAATTAAGTGCACATATTTAATCATTTGTGTTTATTCTTTTTGCTTCCCTGCTTGTCTTAGGATTCCTACAGGAAACAAGTAGTAATTGATGGCGAAACCTGTCTTTTGGATATTTTGGATACAGCCGGCCAAGAAGAGTACAGTGCAATGCGGGATCAGTACATGAGGACGGGAGAGGGCTTTTTATGTGTATTTGCTATAAATAACACAAAATCTTTTGAAGACATTCATCATTATAGGTATGTTTCATATGTTTGATGCTTCAAGAATTTTTACAGTCTTAGAAAGTCATTGCCTGGAATATCTGTGATTACATCCTGGTCTATTCATGAGGTATTCCAGTCTGGAGAGGGCAGGATGGCAGATTGCAGATGGCTGCAGAAGGGGAATATCTAGCTATATCTTGTGTTCTTGCACCTTTTTAAAAATGTCATTCCTTTCTGCAAGTCACACCTCAAATGTGATGCTTTAGGTTGCCTCTTGCCCTGTGAATTTTCTCCTTTCAGGGCAATTTTTTTTAAATGGAGAGAAGCATTCAGAAATGGTATTCCCCACTTTCAGTCTTCACAGGACTGGCCCATTTTGTATATTCTAAGGGTGTTAGAAACAAACTAAGATGGGAACAGAAATCCCATGGCCAGCATGCAGTCCTTGTGGCCTGCAGACATCTTCTACAATCTCCGGCTGAAAAAGAGGGATTGACTCTTGTGAAAGCTTCCATGAGCAATGGTTCTCCTTCTTACTGTGTGGTGGGCAGGGGCATTTCCAGTGGTTCATCCCTCTCCTTGCAAGCCAGAAGTAAAATTTTATCACTTGCAGTTTTGTGGTGGTGGGATTCTTTATTTTATTTATTAAAATATTTATAACTCATCTTGTATCATGCATTCTCAAGGTGGCATATAAAATCAGTGTAGTCAATTTAAAAACAAGAACAGTAAGAAATAATTTAAGAAGACTGAAAATTTGACAAGTTGGTAAAGTTGTATCTGAGGGCTACAAGTCTCATAAATCCCGTTAAGTACTTTTCCAAATTGAATGTGCCCTGCCATCCGAATTAGTGCCTGGCAAAACCCCTTTGTGGTCTCTCACTGGAAACACTTTCTGCATATACTAATCTATATGCAGAGGGGAATGTTTGTTAATGTACCTGTTTGCTTAATAGAAACAAAATTATGGCCTTTTAAAATGCTCCCTCATGCAGTCCCCAGCTGCAATCAGAAATTAAACAGGCCCAAATTATAGTTTTTATTTTTACCACCTCATTCTGCATAATATGTCTTAGTAGACACTTTCTGGCTCTCCTTCCAGCCCCAGCTGCCTTAAATGCCTGTTAATTAGGATGGTGCTGGGACTAGAAATTGACGATAGTTGTGATTTGCGTCACACAAAAGTCACCAAGCTCTGTAAAGATGCGGCATGTGATTGCAGTCGACCCTCCTTTAATTGTTCAGTCAAAAGCTGCTTTTGAGTTATTTTTATCTGGGCTTCAGTACTGTCAGATCACAGGATGCAGGCCCTGTTTAAAGCCATACAAAGAGATAATGAGAAGGCAAAATGATCCTAGTATGTTCCCCACCACCACCTCCCTGGCTCCCGTTGCCACCCAATCCAGCCTTTGTTGTATAAAATTGCAGTTCGGCCACTGTCAGTGTGTGGATATTCCAGATTGCTGTGTGATCTTATGTATGAAACAAAGAAACAAACAAACTGTAGTCTCAGTGCAACAGTTAGTTGTTCTGAAGTGATTCTTATCATTCCAGCCAAATAATTAATTTCTTTGCCATTTAAAATGTGATTCTGTGAAAGGTAACTGCTCGGCTTACAAGTTTCCATGCTCTTCCTAAGAAGCTATTGATTAAATCTCTTCTGTTTCAGTGAAGTAGGGAGATCCAAGTTATATGATATAATTCTTATGTGTGTACACAGTAGTCAACTTGCTTGACAGGCTTTGGACATTCTGGTGTTTGTGCACAAGTATAAGGTTTGTGCACAGGTATAAGGTGCCTTGTGGGCATGGCTCTTTGGCAATGCCACCTTGAATCACCTTTATCTCCCCGTATGAACTGTTAGCTCTGACATCTTCAGGAAGGGCCCTTTTCTCTATCTCACTAGTCTTGCTGGCTTGTTTGGTGGGAGCAAGGTTTGGAGGTTCTCAGTGGTTGCTCTTAGACTTTGGATGTTTCCCTCCTTGCTTTCCTTCCTATTCTGTCATGCTTTTCAGAGTTGACTCTGATTAATGGTGTTCTGTGTTATTTTCTTGTTGTAATTTTTTTGTCTTTTAATCAAATTTAAATGGTTTAAATCTACAAATTGTTTAATTGTTTTTCCTGTATTTATAATTTTATTGATGTTTTTGTAAGCCACCTTGAGTCCCACTATTGGGGAAAAATGGGATATAAATGAAAAAATAAATGAGAATATGTGGACTATTGGCCCCCATGCTATTCCAGGAGCAGTTGTGTGGTCTCTTTGTTTGTTTTTGAATATTTTTTTTGCCTTCCCCAATGCTCTTTGAAGATGTTGGGGCATGTTTTTGCCACTTGGGTCTGTTTAGGGTTACTATGTCCCCCCCCTCCCCCATTAGGAAATGGCTGGAAGTTGACTTCTTGCGGCAAAGAATGGCCTTCCTGGGCCTAGGACATCTGAAAGATTGCAAAAAGTATGACAAAATCTCCCCCTGCAGTCACTGGAGACCATTTGGGGACCAAATGCCTTTCAATCCTTGGGAGGGTGGGTAGCACAGACCTACAGTGTACTGTATGTATCCCGGTACATGCCTAGTCAAGATATAAGGTCTGTTATTTTATAGACTTTTAGGCTCTACTTAGCTGTAAACAAAGTAGATGTGTTCTTTAGCAGATGTGCAGTTAACAAAATAGATGTGTTCTTTAGCAGAACATTTGGTACCAGAGACAGAAATAACATAGGAAAATTGGGGATAGGTTTCCCTATACATGTGGAAGATTACTTCCACATTTTTTTACCAGAGATTTTATTCAAAACTAACAGTAGGCATATATGAAATGAAACAACCAGACTAGGTAAGCTAGGTAAGCAAACAAAGATATTTTGAACTTTCCAGAGACCACTTGGAAAACTTCTTCCCAAATACATCCAGAGATGAGATTTTTCTTTCAGCAACCTTGGCTTTTATTGGAGAGATTGTGTGTTAGAGGTAATTAATACATCTGAGATCTTATTAAAATGGAAGATGCAAGAATTCATATCTTGGGTTTCTCAGTTATTTCATCCTTGCTTGCAAGGAGAAGTAATTATGGTAGTTTTTCTATCGTGCTGAAGGAATTCTTTCACTCCTAAAGTGATCTCTTGCTTCTCTTCTCTTTTTCAGAGAACAAATAAAGAGAGTGAAAGATTCTGAAGATGTCCCTATGGTGCTAGTAGGAAACAAATGTGACTTGCCTTCCAGGACTGTAGATACAAAACAAGCTCAGGACTTAGCAAGGAGTTATGGAATACCTTTCATTGAAACCTCGGCAAAAACAAGACAGGTAACCTTGGAGGGTCTGAGCCCTAGTGTATGTGAATGTTTCAGACTGTAAATGACAATGAAGAATTATCTATGTGAGGTGAAGAACAAAATATTCTGCTAAAAGGTTTCCTTGTTTTCAGGAATGCTAGGAGCAAATAACTGGAAATCGATGGAAAAAGCTGTTCTTTGAGTGAAATAGTTGAGATGCAGCTTCAAGGTGGTTAGGAGCAATTTCTGTTTTATTTAATCGTGAAATATAGTTAGCACATCTGAGGTGACCAATGTCCTTGTGAAACCATTTTACTACAGTATCTGTAGCCTGGCCCAATGGGAAGCCTTCCCCTGACCTGCACTAGATCCTCTTTTAGACATTTAAGGTGGAACAGGTGTAGGGTTAACACTGGAGACAGGCTTCTGGGTGGCATGTGAGTCCCAATTTTATAATCATAGAATCATAGAAGTGTCCTGAAAGAAATGGAAAGTAAGTTAAATCTTTTGCGTATTGAGCAGGGCTCTTGATCCTTGGAACTACTACTCTGTGTTCAGCCAAACACAAATACAAAGCCATCTTCAGATCTCCCTGCTCGATGTACAAAAGTGGAATTTTTAGGCACTTAGGTATGATTTGGAGGCGGGACTTACTTGCTCATCCTATCCCCC
Source organism: Urosaurus nigricauda (assembly GCA_034509955.1). NCBI lineage: Eukaryota > Metazoa > Chordata > Lepidosauria > Squamata > Phrynosomatidae > Urosaurus > Urosaurus nigricauda. The sequence goes on from JAOEGL010000005.1 coordinate 11,305,346, forward strand.
ATTTTAGTTGTCCATGTGTGTTTGGGTGGACATATGAGTTCGATTATAGAAGACTACATACTGGGAGGAAAAGGTTCTAGTTTAGACAACATGGTATCTTTTTATGTGATGTATTTTTCAAGTGGGAGACTAGTTAGATATCTGTGTCCCCCTCCTCCATTAATGGTATGATCAGAGATTAGGAAAGTTACATTTTTGGATTACAATCCCCTGAATCTCTATGTTGGTTCAGTATTCTGGGAGGGGTAGCCCCTAAGTAACTTTTCCAAATTCTGATATGGTACAGCATGATCCTGATACAGTTTGGCCTCAAGTTTGCTGTAGCATAAACTGTATTTCTTAGCAGCCCAGTTTCTGTCAGATCCAGTTTCACCATCATATGAGTGCCAATCTGTACAAGTCAGAGGCAAACAAAATACAGCTCTCCAGGTGCTTTTGGCCTGCAATTTCCAGCATTCCTTATCATTGTCTTTGCTGGCTATAACTGATTGAAGTTGCAATCCAATTATATTTGGAGGGCTACACTTTGTCCACTCTGATGTAAGCATTCTTTGGTGTCTTGCATCTTCTAAAAATGTTATGTTCACATGCTCTGGGTGTGACTCCACAGTAACACCTCATGGGAAATTGATTTGATGTGGATTTTACCATTTCAGGTTCCCACTCCTGAATTTTAGCCCTAAGAATAAAATTTAGGGCTGGATGTGGATGCTCTCAGTCCGTCCAGTTTTTTATCAGCAAGTGCCAAAACAGTTTTTGGACTGCTTCCTGGGGTCTGAAAAAAGCAAAAACAAAACAGAAATGTTTAGGATTGAGACACCTGACTTGAAAACACTTGTCAGTTTCTTTTTCTAAACCACTGAAATAATTTTTGGCGCTGATTCAAACAAACATCTGGGCTGCTCCATGTGGCAGGATGTCACATCTACAGCTTTTGTCAGAGTTATTTTTAGAAATTGCCATAACAGCAAGAGTTATCTGAATGTTTTATCTCCAGCTGCACAGTGAATGGATTGTATAGAAAAGTAAAGGTTGGGATTTGTTTTTGGATTAGCAATGTGACTGAGCAAGCAGCATGCTGAATATTGCCAGTTATTGTAAATTTGCCTGTGTGGTATCACTGAACATTAGCTATCCATACATTACGAAAGTAAATATGAAAATGGATGAGAAACAGCAGTAGCAAGGGTTGCTTTGGAACTGTTTTGAATCATTTTCATTTCCTAGACTCTAATTGCCTGACCTTGTAGTAGAAATTTTTAAAATTTTTCTTCCTGTATTCCTCTACACTGAAAAGAAATGGTTAAAAATGTTTTTATCAGCTATGGTGTATTGGGAATGTGTCCAAGGCTGTGTATACATACACACTGCTAGAAGGGAGAATTTGATCGCTAATTACAGTATTGGAAGTGTAGAACCAGGAGGAGTAGCTAGCCTTCATGGTTTAGGGACAGGCTTCAGAAACTATGGCAGTGCTTCCTACAACTGGATGCATGCTATCTAGGAAAGCAGATGTCTAGATTTATACACAGAGCTGATGTGTGCAAAGACTTAATCTATCTGAATGGTGGGAGATTCAAGATAGATTAAAGGAACTACTTTCTAACACATTACATAGTTAGACTGTGGGATACAATACCACAAGATGTAGCAATGGCTGCCAACTTGGAAAGCTTTAAAAGGAGATTAAATACATTTCTGGAAATAAGAACCATCACTGTTAGTTTGCATGACAATCTATTGCTTCCAATATTAGGGGCAGTATGCCTGCGTGCCAGTTGCAAGGGCATGGAGGGGAAAGTTGCAGTTCACTCATGTTCATTTGGCAGACTTTTCATGACTAACTGATTGGTCATAATGTGAACATAGTGTTAATATACCTTGAGTCTGATTGGCCTTTGATGCAGCTTGGCTGCTCTTATGTACCCATAACAATTTTCTTACTCTTTTTGGTGGGAGATGAAAAGGGGATTTTACTATAGAATAGACAGGCAAAGGAGTACAATTTGCTCTAAACCTCCAAATGCACACTGTGGTGTGTTTGCATTTAAGGCCCATGGTGTTTGCTTCTTAATTGTCCCTACGTCCCCCCTTTGCATGAAGATAAGGGAAGGAGAGTTAAAATCAGATGTATAAATTGCACAAGTAAAAAACCATCACTGTCATTCATCAGAGTCATGATACATTACATCTTTTACACATACACTTCATTATCTTTCACAATTTTTGCTCAGTTTAGATTTTTTTTTTTTTTGCATTATTTGCAGTGCACAAAACAGCCCTGAATATATTTCGCATGACTATGGTGCTTAGACTCCTGTGCGTGTTTTGGGTGTGTCGTGGGATTTGATTTAACACACTGATTGCTGAAAGATTGTCACTTGATTTTACTCCATATTAGAATCATCTGTCTTCTGAGGGCATGTAATTTCCACCTCCACTTCTTTTGACTCCCTTCACCCTGTTCTGATGTTTCATTTCCTTTGGGCTTTTTAAAAGAGGTAAATCAAACGTTGCATCTCTTGACTTCAAATTGCACTTTGGTGACCCCATTGCACAAGGGTAAAGTCATTTGTTGCAGAACATGGAAAAGTTACTTTTTTAAACTATAATTCCCAGGATTCCCACAGACTGAATAATCCTGTATCTAGAAGATTCCCAGACTTTGGTCTTCCATGTATTTTGGACTTCAACTCCCTGAAGCCCCAGCTAGCTTGGTCAATACTCAGGAATTCTGGGAGCTGAAGTCCAAAACATCTGGAGAACTAAAGTTTGGGAATCACTGATCTAAACAAACACCATCATGGAACTATCAAAACAAGTCTGGGGAAAGTTGTGCAGAAGTACCAACTAGAATTGGATTATTTTTAAAAATTCCAAACTGTGAACATCACCAGAGTACCATTAAATGCAGGGCACCAAGGAGCCCTGGTGGCACAGTGGTTAAATGCCTGTACTATAGCCACTCACTCACAAACCAGAAGGGCCTCAGGGTTGACTCAGCCTGGCATCCTTCAGAGGTTGCTTAAGGAATACCCAGCTTGTTGGGGGCAATTAGCTTACACCTTGCAAACTGCTGAGGGAGCAGTATAGAAATGTACTTGCTATTGCTTGATCATGAAATAGAAATAATGTGGTTTGACTGTGACTCTACCAAACTTGGTGACTTGGTAAGAAAGATGTCAGTCAGAAAAAAACCAAGAGGCAGCTACAGGAACTGGAATGATCCTCAGCTGAGATGAGAGAAAAAGTCCATGGGACAGGTGTCACAAAAATGTGTCACAAACCTTTATGGAAGAGTGGCAAGAAGAAAGGCATTGCTGAAACAAAGCCATCTATCTCAAAGACATTTTGGAATTTAGAGAAAGATATATGAGCAGACACATCAAGCATATGGAAGATGGTACTCTGATTTGGTGTGACCAAATTATATTTTTTTTTGGCCATGCCACAAAACACTATGTATAACCCTGAGAACACCATTCTCACAATTGAGCATGATGGTGGTAGTGTCATGTTATGAGAGAGTTTTTCCTTTGCAAGGAATAGAAACCTGTTCAGGATTGAGGGCACGATGGGAAGGCAAATACAGGGCAAATAATAGACTCTAGAATCTAGTATTCTGTTTCCATTGCTGCTTAGATCGTGAGAAGACATTTACTTGTCTTCCTTGTCAGAAATACCTTGTAATAGTTAATGAATGTTATCTGCTAGATGGTATTTTTGATGAGGATGACAAGTAAATGTTTTTTTCCCCCTAGGACGCAGCTACCAATGGAAACAGAGCACTGAGATTTAAAGACAGTTAGTCTGACGGAGTAGCCACCTCTTGAGCATTTCTTGCTTAAGAAAACACTATGAAATTCATGGGTTTGCCATAAGTTGACAGGCAACTTTGAAGCACATGTACACACACAAAGATAATGAATGTTCTGGGCATACTGCCAAAACGGCATCTTGAGAAATCTGTTCCTGAACTTGTCTTAAGCCAAGAAAGTAAGAGAAAACCTATATAGCCATTATCAATATGACATTGGCTATAACTAATCATATGTGCACATATAATTACTCCTGATAGCTTAATCATGGTTAAACAATAAAATATGGGCTGTGAGATTGCATTTTTTCCTATCCCTTCACTTTGGAATACAAATACCGTTTTCTATCTATGCCCAGAAACTTTAACTGTATCTTAGGGTTTCCTTAGCAGCAGCATTAACCATAGTTTAGAGCTAATCACAATTCCTTCTTAAGATGGGATTGAAACTAAGAAGGAAATTTGATTAGACTTAAGTATGGTTATCAATGTAAGTGTTGATATAATGTTTAACTAGACTTAAAAGCTACTTAGCAAGAGAATTTTTTAAGATGGAAAGAGTTTGAAAACATTACCCTTCAGGAATTCCATTTCTGAAATTCCCCAAGGATTCCAACAAGTAACGTTTCCATGCTCTGTACAATGATGATCTTAAAACGTGTGCTGGTTCTATTTTTCAAGGCAGAGTTGACCATTGCTCAGAAGCCTTATTCGACTAGACTTCCTTTGGCCCGATACTGCTTCTCTTTCAGCTAGAAAGAGAAGAGCCACTTTCTGGAGTGGTGCCGCAACCTTTTTTTTTTTTTTTTTTGCGGCGCTGAAAGCTTTGTTCCTGCAACAGTTACACTGCCATGGGAACGGAGTCATGGGAGAAAGGGACCACATGGCCCCTTTCTCCCATGGTGGTAGCTGAGGGGGTATCCATGGGAATGAAGTTCCAAGGACACCCCTTTCCTGGATCATGGGGAAGCGGCATTTTGCCACTTCTCCATGGTCCGGGAAAACAACGGATCCAGGGAGGGCTTGTGGAGCTCCGTTTTGTAGCTCCTTCTGGGGAGCGGATCATTCCCACGGCAACCACAAAGCCATGGGAATGATTGTGAGGAGAAAGGAACCATCCCTTTCTCCTTGTGGCTCCCAGGGTGCCCAGGGGCATGAAGCCCCACGGACACCCCTTTTTCTAGCCGAAAGAGAAGCAGCATTTTGCCACTTCTCTTTGGGCTGGAAAAAGATGGATTGGGGCCACAGGGGGTGCCGGTGAGGCTGCCCTGGCCCCCATCTGGTACAGAAAGGAAGGAGCTGCTTCTTGAACACTCCTTCCTTGCTGCTCGCCGGTGCTGTGCAATTTGGTTGCTGCAGCAATGCTTTGCAGCAAACAGGGACAGAAAGGGGTGGGCAGTCTGTAAAGCCCCTTTATTATTCTATGTTATTCAACATCTTTATCAACTACTTGAATGACAGAATTGGAGGCATAATTATCTAATTTGCAGATGACACTAAATTAGGAGGAGTAGCTAATACCCCAGAGGACAGGATCAAAATTCAAAATGACCTGAATAGACTAGAAAGCTGGGCCAAAGCTAAGAAAATGAAATTCAACATGGAGAAATGTAAGTGCAGCAAAGGTGCACTTAGGGTGGAAAAAATAAAATGCACAGATATAGGATGGGGGACAGCTAGCTGAAGAAGAGTATGTGTGAAAGGGATCTAGGAGTCCAAGTAGACCACAAGTTGAACATGAGTCAACAGTGTAATGCTGCAGCTAAAAAGGCCAATGCAATTTTAGGCTGCATCAATAGAAGTATAGTGTTTAGATCAAGGGAAGTAATAGTGCCACTCTATTCTGCTTTGGTCAGGCCCCACCTGGAACACTGTGTCCAGTTCTGGGCACCACAATTTAAAAAGGATGCGGAGAAACTGGAGCGTGTTGGGCACTTCTTGGGTAGTCTGAGGCAAAGATTGCCTGGAAATGACATTCTTTTTTATTATTATTATTATTATTATTTATTATTATTATTATTGGAGACGTTGGGGGACTGGTGGGGGATCTCCAGGGATCATATGCAGCCCATGGGCTGCACTATGCCCACCCCTGCCATACAGTGAATTTCCTTACCCCTTCAAACAGCAGCCCTGTGCATTATTCACTTTGCATTCATTCACAAAGAAGGGAATACCTAGCTACTCTTTCTCCTGTACTACGTTCCTCAGTTGGAAAGTGACAGGTTTGGAAAGGAGATGTTTCTGTTCATGCAGCAATTCTCCAAGTAAGTAAGGATGCTTTCAAATCTGGATTATTACTCCTGTTAGAGCTTTCACACAAACAGGAACTTCTCTTTCAGACTTAAATGTTTTATATGTGAGAAAAGGGAAGGTAGAGGAGGACAGGGCTACAGGTTCCCTTCTTTGCCCGTTGAATCAAAATATATACCTAATGCTTGGCGCAGGAATGGGAAGACCTGTAAAGACAACCCAACATAAAGCAGGCAGTCCTGAATATTTTTTGCAGGATTTGAAAGAACACCTCATGGTTAAAGTGCAGTTCTATCCTGTGTATTTTATGTCATGGCGATATAGGTCCAGTCATAGTAAAGCCTTCCGTCAGGGTAACTTGCATGCTACTGTTTTCACATGTTAAGGAGCTTGTCTGAAAGAGCCCTCTTGTGGAGAAAATCGTAGATTACAGCAACAGGAGAATGTGAAAATTTAACTTTGACCGACCCAGTGGAGATAAGAAATAGAGAGTGTATATAGATTGTCAAGTGCACTGGGGGAAATTACTTTTTGTAGACCAGAAGTCTCCGACTCAGCTAAAATGGCCATTGAACAGTGGGGATGAGGCGGATTCTGGGAATTGTAATCCACAAAAAAAGATAAATTTTTCAAACTGTACCTTTAGTAGAGGATTGTGGCAAGCTAGAGGCCATCTGGCAGGTACATTCACCTGCAAGTGGGGCGGCAGGAACACTTTGGGCTGAATTGAATTTGCTTGGCAAAGTGATTAAATGTGGGATACCTGGGAACACTGTTAGATGGATCCATAACTGGTTGGAAAGACATCTTCAAACAGTCGTCATCATTGGCTGTGCTTCAGGCTGGAGCAAAGCCTCAAGTGGAGTGCCGCAGAGTTCTGTCCTGGGGCCAACAGTCAGTCTTTCTTTAGCAATGACTTAGTTGATGGGCTAGAGGAAATCTTTATGTTTGAAGATGATGCAGTATTGGAAGGGGTAGCTAACAGATCAGAAGACTGGAATAGAATTCAAAAGGACTTCAGTAATCTATAAAATTCTCTGTTCTGACTGACAGACATTCCCTGGGACAGAGAACAAAACATTCCCAGCTTTGTACTCTAACTTGTAACTGAAGCTGTTGGGACTGAACCTGAGACTTTTCCTCATGCAGAACATAGGCCCTACCATGTGTGATAAAGACTCCTCTCATATTCCACCACTTTTAATCAAAGCTGTATTGATGCTTTTAATGCAATTTACTTAAGGCATGGTTTGAAGTAAAAGAGAGGAGCTTCAAAAGAAGTGATCAATATTAATCATTAGTCATACTGGCCATATGTTGCCTCCAGTATCAGAGACAGCATCCTGGGAACACAAGTGGGTGGCTGCTGTTATACTGTGGGATTCTCATACAGAGTTTGGAAATATTTACGTTAATGCTAATATATTAAAGATAATTGGTAATGCAAATTAATCTAGTAGCATTAAAACACTGAGGGGGAGGTTACAACATTCTTTCTTTACTAGCTACATTAATTAACTTCATAAAAGTCATTTACAATTAGTACAAATGGAACAGAGTTTGGAAATAACTCAAAATTGATCAGACTCATTAGCTGTGAATGAAAAACAATGTTCTTGGCATTTAGTGGCTAAAATAATGAATTTCAGACAAAAATAAAGCTGACATAACAAATAGCAGAAAATCATGGGTGAAAATTTTCATGAAGAAGCATCTGGTAAGCCACCGTGCTGAACTGAGATCTTTTCGATCTGATCCAGCAGGGTTCTTTTGTACGTTTCTATGAATTGAGGTGTTCTGGAAGGAGGTCCTGAGCATTAGGACAGCAAGGCCAAAGGTGGTAGAATCAGATAAGTAAAATTTACAGCTGGTATGTGAGAGTAGAACCATAAGAACAGGTATAGCCATTCTGCACTTTGAACATACAGCTGGTGAGTTTGTACCAGATCTGGGACTGGGCAGGATGGTGACAGCTGAAACCAGATGCAAAAACTAGTATCTTTTTTGCCAGAACAAAGGTGGTAATCATGGAGCCCTCAAGATGTTAGGGTGCAGCTCCCAGTATCCCTAACAATCAGCTATGCTGGCTGTAGCTGCTAGACATGCAGTCCAGTAACAAGAGCTGCATGTTTCCCACTCTTTTTAGAAGTAACCCCCCCTCCAAAAAAATCTGGTGCTCTGCAGGCATCTACTTAGCAAGCAAGTTTAGCAAGACACAGAATCATAGCCCATCAGGTGGTGCTGGATTTAATCTCCCAGCATTCCTCATCTTTGGCTGTGCTGACTAGGGCTGCTGGGACTTGCAGTCCAACAACAATCGGAGGGCTGCAGGATTCTTACCTCGTTTAGCAGTAATCCTTGCCCCCATATAGTATTCAGCAAATATCCACTCTTACACTCTAGAAAGTTGCCATAGAGTCATAAAATTGGAAGTGACCTCAGTGGTAATATATTCAACCTCCCTATCACTGTAGGGAATCTACATCAAAGGACCTTGACAGATGGCCAACCTGTTTAAAAACCTCCAATGAAGTAAACCCCACCATCTGCTAAGGCAGTTAGTTCCACTATTAAACAGCTCTTAACCATCACGAGATTATTCCTAAAATTTAGATAGAAAATTCTTTCTTGAAATTGAATACATTGATTTGGTTCAGATTCCCTAGAACAGCAGAAAACAGACTGAGTCCATCTTCTGTGTGACAGCCCTTAAGATATTTGAGGATTCATACCACCCAAGCCAGCATGCTTTAGAGGTTTGAGTGTTGAACCATGGCTCTGGAGACCAGAGTACAAATCCCCCCTTAGTGGTGGCAACCCACTGGGTGACCCTGGGCAAGTCATACTCTTTGAGTGTCAGAGGAGGGCAAAGGCAACCTCCCTCTGAACAAATCTTGCCAAGTAAACCCTGTGATAGGTTTGCCTTAGGGTTGCCATAAGTCGGAATGACTTGGAAGCACGCAACAGCAACCACAAACCATACCATCTCTCAGTCTTCCGTGACTCAGCGCCCTCAACCATTCATTTTCAGGTTTGGATAAATGGTGCTCATCTTGGTCACCCCTCCTCTGGACATGTTCCAGTTTGACAATGTCCTCCTTAAGCTGTAGTGCCCAGAATGCACTACATTCCATCTACAAATTTATGCTACCTCACTGTGCTGACTTGTTGCAACAAAGCTATTTCTTTAGTTAGTGGGGAATAGTCTACAGTAAGAGACAAAATTTCCACAGTTTCAACAAGTGCATCCTTATAGTGGTCAGCTCCTTAAAAGCCTTTTCCCAAACTCACCTTTCCTTGTCCTCCTCCTCTTCCTTCTGGTGGTGGTGGTGGTGGTGGTGGTGGTGGTGGTGGTGATGAAGGACCTCTCCAATAGTTCTCTGGCTTTTTGTGGCAGAGGTGATGGTGTCAGTAACCTTATCTCTTTCTCTCTGTCAACACTGATGAAACAAAATAATAGCTTCTGTTCTTGGTGAATGGGATGGATGCAGCAGGTCCAAATTGCCTGGAAGTGATGATGTTGTGTCTCCCTTTTCCCTGTTTTGTTTTCACTGGGAGCTCTGAAAAGAGATATTTCCTGGTACTGTACTGATGTTGATCAAAGACATTTATTTAGTCAAATTGAGGACTTTCTGGCATTTTGTTTCTAAAGTGGAAACTTGAGTGTTTTTAGTTCAGTGACTTTCAGATGATTTGTCGAGGCACCCAGGTTTCTTCAATACAAGGGAACCCCTGAAAAGCAGCTTCTCTGATGTACTAATCTCCCCTCTCACTCCCAAAAATTAAAGAAAAGGAAAGGTGGGTCTTCTCTAGAACATAGTCTATATTCATTTACGCCGAAATTTAATTGCTTGTCTCAACTACATTGAGTAAACTCATTGAAACAGTGGGATTTATATAAGAGAATGACTTACCATTCAGTCATTGATTCATTAGGTCTAAACTTGTTGGGACTAACAACTTGGCTTTGGTCCTGGTGTTAAGATGATGGATCTCAACAAGACTGCTCACTGTCCTTTGCTAACCATTTGTGTTTATTCCTGGAACAGTATTCTTCATCATGGTGCTCTCCGGATGTATTGGACTGTAGCATCCAATATTACCAGATATGCATGGGCCAACACTTTGGGAAGGCAGCACTTTTAAGAAGGCTTCATTAGAGGATGCTACAGAATATTTGGCCTGCTCTAATTATTTGATGTCAAAAGGGGTCCCTTATGTGTGGAAATTGTTTTGTTGAAGCCCATCACATAGCAAGTTCATAAGCAATTTGTGAGGATATAGGTCTCTTGCCATGAGTTCAGGATGTTGGCATACTCTAAAAGATTAGTAAACAAATAAAAGTATACCTTGAATGGAATATGAATATTAAAAAAGGAGGTTTGTCGTACTCCTACATTGTAATCTCTCCAGTATTCTGGACTTCAGCACCCAGAATCCCTAACTGTTGACCAGGCTGGGGCTTTGTGGGGTTAAAGTTGAAAACATTGAAAAGATCAAAGGTTAGAGAGCCTCTGTTTTAGATCCATTTGTCCCAACATTGTGTCTTCCAAATATTTGTTACCACCAGTACTGGCCAGCCTGGCCAATGGTCAGAGAACATGGAAGTTGTAGTTGAAGAACATCTGGAAGGCACTAGGATGGGAAAGCCTGGTTCAGATCCTTAAGAAGTTGTTATTGCCTCTAGTGAGCATTTAGTACAGCAGGGATGAAAATCATACAACCCTCCAGTTGTTGTTGGACTGCAACATCCTGCAGCCCTAGCCAACAGAGCCAGTGGTAAAGAATGTTGGGAGCTGCAGTCCAACAACATCTGAATGATGATTCCCATACCTAGCCTAAAGGTTTACTCCATGTGAGGCTAGATACACCTTCCCTGTGTGCTTTCCTCAAAAGTATCATTGCTGAATTCAGCTTTCTCCTGAATTTTGTGGACTCCCCCTTCACCACCCTGGTTAATAAAAGCCAACGTTAAAGGAGTTATGTTTTACAATGCAGAGAGTGGAGGATGCTTTTTATACATTGGTGCGAGAGATCCGTCAGTACAGATTGAGAAAAATCAACACAGAAGAAAAGACTCCTGGGTGCGTGAAAATTAAAAAATGCCTTTTAATGTAACAGGGTAAGTTTGCTTTTGTTTAAGAAAAAAAAAAGTTTAGCAGAAAAAAAACTGATCAACAATACAAATCAATTTTAACTTGCAAATTCTCTATGGTGATTCCAGTAATTTCAAAATGATTATAAGTGCCACTGTACTGCCACTATCCTACTGTAAAAATGTAAGGATTTTTCTCCGTAGCATAGAACAGTGTAAGTTAATGAGATTCTTATTGCTCTCTCTCTCTGTGTTCATTTTTGGCAGGTAAGAAAACTTTGCAAGAGTATGGAAAGTGTGTACTGTGCAAGAGCATGTAAAGCAATTTTGAGCCCCTTTTTGTAAACAAGGCAGGATATAAACACCATCAAGCGACACAGTTGTGCTGGCTGATTGCCTGGTAAAGATGTTCTCCAGAACATTCAGCCATCTTGCAACATCTTTCAGGCAAATACAGTTATTATGGCAAAGGCTTTCATGGATTAGAGCAGGGGTGGACAACTGTGGAAAGCAAAGAAAGCATTACCCACCCCAGGAAACCTTGGCGGGGCATTTACCCCCCACAAATTTGTCCCCAAATACTTTCAAGAAGGTGTGGGGAACATTTTCCCATGCTTTTAGTCATATCCCCAGGCCATTTTAGGACCAGAAGACAACAGGAAATGAGTGAAATTCATGTCCTGTTGGCTGTTTCAAAAATGTCATCTCCTGGGCTTAAATTGTCCAGAGGGTGCAATGATGTGGCGAAAGTGCCACTCCACTTGCTAAAGGGCATTTGGGACATTTTTTAAACCCTGAGGGGCCTAGCCAGACCATTGGGCCTGGCCTCAAGTAGAAGAGCCCTCCCTTCATGACTACACCATCTGGTCACCTAGGAGGGAGTGAAAGGACAGACCAAATTCCATCGGGCCTGTCCTAGATTAAGATGATGAGCCCTCCCTCCAGTTCATCTGCCTTGGTCCAGGCCTCAGAGGGAGAGAAGAACTTTTGGACCTGATCCCCTTCCCCAGCACCATTCCCTTCTCCTTTTGTGTCGTGTCTTCTTAGATTGTAAACTTGAGGGCAGGGAACCGTCTAATTAAAATAATAATTGTAAGCCACTCTGATAGCATTTAGGGCTGAAGGGCGGGGTATAAATAAATAAAAAATAAATAAAAATAGAAACAGCCCCAGGGCCTTAGAGAGCCCATGGGCTACACTGTGCTCACCCCTGGACTAAAGCATGGGTAAGAAAATGTGGCCTATAAGATGTATGCTGCTTTTGAGACCCCCTCATTATTTTTTAAAAATTTCAAAAATTTTTTTATAACTCATCGTGTCCCCTGTGCCCTGCAGGGAGCACAAAAAAGGATTATAATGATCGTTTCCTATTCCAAGCAGTTTCAGGGCCAGGAGATGGCTTTTTATAACTGGGGAAGAAACCAGAAATGACCTTGGAGGGACATACCCCACCAGAAAGGCCCTCTCCACATTATTTCCCTATATACAAGGTGTAGGTGGGAATTTTGAGTAAATCAACTTCTTAAAGATTTTCTTTTTGAAACTGTCAAAGGGTCACCCATAGTTGCCCACCTCTGGGCTCGGTCTGCTTCATTAGACTAAACAGACTAGTTCAGTGGTTCTCAAACCTTGGTTCTCTAGGTGTTTTTCAACTACAACTCCCCCAAGCTTCAGACAGCTTGGCCAGTAGTCAAGGATTTGGGGAACTGAAATCCAAAACCAAAATTGAGAACCCCAGTTCTAGTTCACAGAAGTTTTTGCCAGAATAGATTTACTAGATCTTAAGATGATACCAGATCCCTTGTTTTTTCCTCCTGCAGCAGATTCTCTCAGTCACTCCTGTGGGTCTGCTTCCAGAACATGCACATACTCTCTTCTACATGAAGGCTGAGTTGTCATCCCATAAAACAAGGACTGGGCGTTCAGATGTTAACCTGGATCAAAAACTGTTTTCTCCTATTCTTGTTTTTAAAACAGGTTTACTTGCTTCTGAGTGTGCTGTATCTACAGCTTTACCTCTAGCTTACATAGTATAGATTCCACCTGTTGCTATGACCACATTATTGTATTTCTCCATTTCAAACAACCGCTCAGCTGAGGTTCAGTGGACAAATAAACCAGTTAAGGAAGATCTGTTGATAAATACAATAACTGCATTGTTAGTCTTTCTATTTCCGACACAGAACAGTTACAAGATTATTTAATTCACTCCATTCCCCAGAATCTCATAAATTCATCATAGCAGATGACTTGTGTGCAGACTAGTTTTAGCATTATACTTTAGGCATAACTCTGTTGGTGGCTCTTTTACATTCAAATATTGATTTTGAAGTTAGTGAACAAATATACAGGAAAAGGACTTCTATTTGGATGTAAAGTTGTGGTGCCACGATTCAACTGAGATTTCAGATGGTGGAGACTTAGTTTAGAGTATACCCCAAAGTCCCTCCTTAGTTCCCTTCACTTGGCTGCATGCAGAAAAGAAGCAAGTTGAGATGCAGACAGTTTCGCACAATCTTTAGTCAATAGTACACAATAATTTTGTCAATGCTACACCATCTATTGTGTCTGCTCTTGGATGCTAAACAGAATTGGGTTTGTTTAGTACTTGAATGAGAGACCACCAGAGAATATTAGGGATCTGTATATATAGAGCAGGGTGGTGGTGGTGGTGGTGGATCCTTTCTGAACCCTTGGAGAATGGCTGCCAGTCAGAGTTGATAATGCTGGCTTAGTTGGATCAATAGTCTGACTTAGATGCATCTTCATGTTCCTAGTTTAATAATATCGTAATTTCTTTCTGGATTCTGACTTTACTGACAACATTCCACCCACAGCTGCATATACTGTGTATATATCTGAGTTTCTAGAGCCATTTTTGTAGCCTCCAGGACACCCTTGGGGTAAAAAAAAATGCTCTCTTGAGGAAGTAGGGGACATTTTGGTCACATACCCTCCAACTGTTGCAGTTTGGTAATGACATCCTCAGTTAATCCTCTGTTATCCCATTTTTTCGAGCTGCTTTTAAAATACAGTGGTCCCCCGCCTTACGAATCCCCCGGGTTATGAAGAAAAAAAAGCGGAAAAAATACCGCGCAGCCCCTTTAAATGGCCGCGCGGTCCGTCCGCGAAAGCGGTCCCCCGGGTTGTGAACGACTTCCGGGTTATGAAGGTAATCCCAGAACAGATTACCTTCATAACCCGGGGGACGAGTGTATACCAGTTTCTCTTTTCCTCCTACTTTCTCTCTTTGGCCTAGCTTACTTCAATTGCTGCAAACACACTTCAGAGTGCATAAGTAGTTCACACTCAGTTAACTCAGTGGACGCAGAGACAGGAGGTAGCAAAATCTTACCCTTCCTTTTAGATTCAGGGATGTGAGGTGCGATGCAACTCTCCAAGGTCTACCTGGGGAGCGAATGCAGCCACCAGCCTTTTGTGAAAAGTTTAATTTTGGAAAAGATTAATTCATACAATCTAGGTGTCAATGAATAAATAATTTAACTTTTGAACTGTAATATGAATTACAAAGATACTGTGGTGGCTACCTAACCACCCAGTCTTTGATGACCATTTATTGATTAGCTGCATTAATCAATGGAGCCCACTAGTAGTAGACAGGTGTGTTTCCTGGCAGAGAAACCCAAACACACCTGTCTACTGATAGCGAGGGAGTAAGACAGCAAGGGAGATAGCAAAAACCTGTTATTGGTGCTTAACATAGCCTATTCCTGTATGATTTATGATGAGGAATCATTTCCAGAGAAGACCACTCCTGGTGAGGTATAATCATTTCTGATAGTTTAGGTTGGAATTTAGGTTGGAAATGTGCTGCTATAACCTATTGGTCAATTAAACTACCAGAATTTTTTGCATTTAATTTTTCTGTTGTAGAATACATTCTTTTTCTCCCCCTCTCTGTGTTTCTTGTCAGCTTGCAGAAATTGTGAGGTAGCTGCTGTTCTCTTGTCTATGAAAGAGGAATATGGTAAACCAAATCAGGTGTGACAAAGATGGAAGCTGTGCCAAGGAACAGTGAAGGGAATAGTTAAAGATGTCCTCTGTGTGTACATATGACTCCAAATGTAACCAATTTTACAGTCAGGTGGGTAAAGAAGAGGCATAGTATATTGTTTTAGTGCAGAGGTTCTCAACCTTTGATCTGCCAGCTGTTTTGCCTGTGCCAGCATGGCCAATGATGAGGGAATCTAGTAACTGAAATCCAAAACATCTGGAGAACTGAAGGTTGAGAACCACTGCTTTAGAGCCATGTTGCAGAAGCTCTGGCTCTCCAGTTGTTGCTAGACTGCAACTCCCATTGACCCTGGCAGTGTTGTCCATGATCAAACATGACATAGTTGTGGTACAGCAAATCTGGATAGCCACAGGTTCTTAACTCTTGCTTTAGAGGTGTGAATAGGCATACAGCCTATGTCCTTTTTCCTCCAAGAAAGGAAGCCCCAGTGAACTCATTAGAGCTTATTTTTGGGTAGAGACATACAAGATGGCACTGAGAGTTACCTAACTTATACTTTCTTCTTCCTAAATACGGGCCATTGAACCTAGCGAGACCTCCTTCTGGGAAAACATGTAGAGACTGGTGCTAGAACTTGGAAAAACTGCTTTTGTAGTAAAACTCCCAGAATCCCCCAGCACAGACCTTACTGACTAGGGAGTTTGGGAATTATAGTCTGAAATAGTGACATTTCCAACCTCTAAATAGTGCTGCTTGAGCTACACATAGAATTTCAAGGAGTCAGATGTGGGTTTCATAACATATTTGATGAGGGATTCTCTAGAAAGATGGGTACTAGTAACACTTCTCTCCACAGCAGCTTGACCCCATTTTGCATTCAGATCTGGTCATGCATGTTCTGGAAGTGTAATTAAGTGTTGTTGGGATGATTGGACAACTAGAACAGTCACTCTATACGGCAAGAGGGGGTTATTTACCCTAATGCACCTCTTGAGATATTAAGTTCAGATGGGCAAGAGGCCAATAAAGAGCCATTGTAGCTGAAGGTCATGGCAAATTAATACAAGCATATAAAGATGATTGTTTGATGTAAGTGGAACAGGGTAAATTAAAAATATCAGTTGGTGATTTATGGTTAGACAGTGTGGTAGTGAATTAAGGGAATAATGATAAAATGTTTTCTGTCCTTCTTTTTGAATAATATCTGAAGAACAGGATATTAGGATGAACTGACATAGGAAATGTTAGAAACTAAATTTGTGGGATAGGACAGGTTCAGAGAAGAGTCAGACTTAATGGGAAGGTCTTGTTGGCACAATAGATTTGCTATACTAGAAGATCAAATAAGACTGAATGGGTTTTTATGTTTGCTGGTAGGAGAAGGTCTGACTTACTTCTTTTGGCCTCCCTTTAATTAGCTTGCTTGTTCCATCACTGCTGATTAAGTATGCTCTTCTCTTACAGTCATTGTCTTGCCTCCTCTTTACTTGTGAGACATTCTGATTTAAAATGGATAGAAAAGTCTAGTATCATTGTCTATATAGAGAAGATTCTTACTATAGGGCCAATGGTTAAACCACTGGAAGCAATCACTATTCTTTTAGGGGAATTTTCACTCTTGCAGATTTATCCCCCTTTCTCTAGTCAAAAATCAGATAAAATGTAGATTTGTTTCAGCTTTCTCAGCAGCAGCAAACTTCTAGACTTGTAAAATTATTTGGATTATTAGTTTAAACTCTTTAAAAAGTGATTTTGCCTAACAAAAATATCAGGCTGTTAAGCATGCTTCACTCAGGTAACTTTAGGCCTGTCTGAAAGTGTCTGTCTGGCAAGTCTAGGACATCTTATGATCTCTGGCCATGTCAACAATCTGCATTCACAGAACTAATAGTCCCTTCACCTTCTTTGACCAAACTATTCAGCGTGTTAACATCTATGGTACAGTTGTTGCTGATGGTATTATATGCCTTGAACTCATTTACAACTTACAAGTATCCCCAAGGCGAATTGTAGTGGGGTTTTCTTGGCAACATTTGTTCATGGGAGTGTGACTTTTCTAAGGTAATTCAGTGGGTTTCTTTGGCTGAGTAGGGACTCAAACCCTGGTCTCTTTAGTCGTAGTCCTGTGCTCAAGTCACTTCACCATGCTACTTGCATTTAATAGACGCATGCACAGTGGTGAAAATGCTGCTTCAGAAATATTACTTCACTAAAGAGACAGCTGATTGTTTCAGAGGACCTGACACCAGGCTGAAGGAGGACAATGTAGTGTAAAATATGTAGTAGACAATTATCTGGTATGGGGGAAATTATTCTTTAAGGTATGCTGCATACATTTTGCTCAAGCTATTTAGCATTCATATGTGGGGTTTCCTCATGAGTGATTTTAGTACATACTGGTAATACAGAGTCAGGCAAAGCCTTTATTAGGACCACAGAAAGTTGGACTACGGCCTTTAAGTCCACAAAATGTTGGACTACGGCTTAAAGTGAGGAGAGCTGGGAACTATGGAAATCCTCAGAGAAAAGAAGTCCATTGAGTAAGAGTCAACATACCCCCTACAAATTATCTGTAAAATGAACTTCCCACCTTGCTAATTTCTTTAAATAGAAATTAAATGAAAATGGATAAAATGTCAAATGAGAAAAATAGAACCTGTTCAAGGAAATGATGTCATTTGTTATTAAAGGTTCGTTATTTCTTTGCAGGGTGTTGATGATGCATTCTACACATTAGTTCGGGAAATCCGAAAGCACAAAGAGAAGATGAGCAAAGATGGCAAAAAGAAGAAAAAGAAGTCAAAGACAAAGTGTATAATTATGTAAATGCAATTTACCCTTTAACCCTAAGGTGTACATTGGTAAACATGATTCATTTTTGTACCATTACACTAAATTATTAACACCCACATTTTTAGTGTTATGTTGAAACTTCCTCTCTGCTTGCTGAACCTGTCAGCCTTCTTTTCCTGGATGCTTGCTTTTAAATGACAGTGGAAACTATTTCCTCTTTAAGTGCCAGTAATCCTCGAGTGTTGGTTCTTAAACCTAGCAATGCCTGTGAAAAACTTAATAATGTTTTATTCTTTTTTTTTTCTTCAAGGATATTTTGATGCATGCAAAACTTGCTAATGTCATCTCCCTTTTTTCCCTTAGAAAATTATGACTGTGTTTTCTATGCAGGACCATCCCACCTGTTGGCTTATGCTCCTTAGGCAGTGTTTTTCCCCAGGGTGATGGCTCTTCAACTGTAGCATCAGAAGGACTTTTTAAAAAGTTGATATTGCTTTGGTACCTAAGTTACTTCAACCAGGAGCAGGTAGAACAGATGGAGGTCTTCAGGCTCACAGTGAAACTCTGATTCTCTTAATCTGGGAAAGGGGATTTCTTCCCCTCCCCCCATCTAGAATCATAATCCCAGTAGAATGAGGAGGTTCCTGTTGAAATTGGATTGGTCTGAATCCTTTTTAGGATTAACATCCCATTTTAGGGTAGATCCATTTGTTCAATTGGGCTTGCAAATGGTAAGTCACCATTTAACCAGCAATTCAGTGGTTTGATTCTAGTTGTGACTGCTCAATAGGATTCAGATCTGGCAGGATCCAGAAGTGACACAGCTGTGGAGTGAGTGATAAGAGATTTTGAGATTTGAGGAGGGCAGGTGCTCAGGAAACCCAGTTAATTTTAGAGGACCAAAGCATCCTAAGCAAGCAGAGATCACTGAAAGATGGGGCACAGAGGCTAAGGACTGGCAAGCAGAAGGGCTAGTGGAATTGAGGAGAGGAGACAAGAGGAATAAGGCTGGTTTTCAGGAGTCTGAGAAACCTGCTACAAGGCAAGCAAAAGACAGAAGACTGGAGAGGAAACAAGAAGCAAGTAGGGACAACCTTCACTTGAGTGAAGACCATAGATATGTAAAGCATTAGCATCTTCTCAGAACCCCTAAGGCTGAGTATTAAGAAAGATGGTGGTTGAAGGCCTTTTTCAAATGGAGGATATGAGAGCCAGTTTGCACAAGTGTGGGCCCAGGTAGTCAGTTATTAGTATAGAAGAGGAACAGGTGCTGATAGTATGTAGATGCAGAGCTGGGAGAAGTTTCCAGCTTGGCATACAACTCCTAGAATCCCTGAGCTACTACATCCCCTGGTCATGGGAGTTGTACTCCAAGTAACTTTTGTAAGCATCACTGGCTACCATATTGCCTACAGGTGATCCTGAGGCTTTGTACAACAGTAACATCTCCAGCTCAGTTTCTACTACCGTGCCCATGATGTGGTTCTGTTAAAAGGATAAGTCTGCACAGGAAATCTAGGTTGTTGACACCCTTTAAAATGGTTCTGTAATATTGGTAAACCAAAAGCCTTTTAGCCTTCTTATAATTTGGATTTTTAGGCACCTTGTAGCATTTTCAGCTTGACTGAATGTAAAATATATGCATATATATTATCATAGAATTTTCACAAAAATGTTTTTCCCACTGCTGTTTGTCATGGGTCACTCCTAAAATAAATATTTTTCTATTAAAAATGAAAATGTAAAAAAACAACAACAACCCAACAAGAACAGAATTTATAATTGGGTTGATATGCTGTAATGAATTACTTACCACTACAACAAAAGTGACTGAATGTTTGCAAGGGAAGCCATTAAGGGTTATCTAGTTAGGAAGATGTCTCCTCTCCAGAACCTAGTGAAAGGAAGTTTGTTCGTTTCACTGGAAGAAGAACCCTGTGGATTACAACCTTTGGTTTCTCTTAATATTAAAGCAAACTTCAGTAGTCTGATATCTCACAAATGTTCATGCCTGTAAACTTCTAGCACATTTTGTTTCTTATTTGCAGAACACAGCTCTGTTACACCTTTCATCTTTGTGCCTCCATATAATACATTTTGATGTTCTTTAATAGCAAAGAAATACATATGTGGCACTGGAACCACAATACCTTTATGTATGCTTGTACATTCTGTGAACAGCTTTACATTGGTCAAGTTTGTTTTATTGTACCCTGCTATGAGATTTTTAGATAGAGGGTTGGTTTAATAAATATATAAATAAGCAGTGCACCATCAGGTCTAGAATTCCTAGAATCCTCCAGGCAGTCACCAGCTGTGGAGGCTGAAGGATTCTGGGATCTATAGCCCAAAAAGTAGCTTTTTCCTGTTGACTTATGGCACACACATTTACTTTGGGAGAGTGGAGGCCAAAAGGTAGATGTTAACTTTAATGCACCTTTCAAAGAAAACCATAAGGCTAGTCATGTTGCCAGCCACAGATGCTGGCGAAACATCGGGAATAAAATCTTCTAGAACTTCGCCACATAGTCCAAAAACTCCACAAAAAACTATGGATGCTGGCCATGAAAGCCTTTGACTTCACACTAGTCATGTTTTCTCATAACTTCCCTTTCATGCATGCAAACCACCTTCAGTACTAGTAATGGAAGTTCTGTTTTTATTTCTGTAATAATAGGGAGGGATAAGGCTTGGTTGAGACATCAGTGTAAAACTTTTTTTTTTTAACGTGCTGTGATCACTATGACCAGTGCTGATTATTTTATGTGGCGAGCATTTCTTTTGAAGGAAGGTGTTGTGGGTTAGATCTCAGACCTACTGCATCACAGAGATGCACTAAAAGCCAAAGTCCTTCAAAACGTGGTATGTCAGGATCTTGCACATTTGTCCATAGCATACCGTTTGTAAAAATGTAAGCAAGAATGTGGCCTTATTTGGTCTTACATAACTTTTACAAGTTCTGCTTGTAAGCACATTGAGCATCCTACAAATCTGATCTATTTATGGGACTGTGCCAATAATGTGAGCAAATTCTATTGTGGCTGTGGGAGGTGGCTGTCCCTCTTATTGGTGCAAAGAAGAGACACCAGTCCTACTTGAGATTTTAAGGGATCTAAAGTACCTAACCCGTCTGGGGATATTACACTGGGGACATTACAATAGGATCAGACTAAAACCTAGAGTAGATTCACTGTTCTACTCACATGACAACCATCATCTGCAGCTAAGTGACAGACTCATTGATTCATATTTTTGATCCAGTCTGTTGCGGACAGGGCAGAAAATGTAAAGACTCACTGCAGCTTCCAGTCTTCCATGTAGCTTTGGTAATGCCTTAGCTTTCCTAATTTTACAGCTTTTTAAAAAAAGTTGAAAAGTTCATTATAAAATATATTGCATTTACCTAAGGATGGATGCCCCCACACCCACCTAACTGTTTGAGATGACCAAGCTCTCAAGAGATGTCATAAATAACATATCAAAGTATTAGGTAAGGCTCACCTTGCAGTGGATTTACCAACTGAAAAGATGGAGTCTGGAAAATGAGCTTAAATTCCTTCTCCTACGATTTTTAAATATAATTTGAGATATAAACATTTTTTAAGAGCAAGTGATGTGTAGTGATTTGAGTGCTGGACTAGGACTCAAGGAGACCAGGGTTCAAATCTGTTCAAATATGGAAACCCCCAGATAAATATGGGCAGGTCATACTCTCTCAGTGACGGAGAAAGGTAATGGCATACCTCAGAATAAATCTCATCCAGGAAACTATATGATAGAGTTGTCATAAACTGAAGTTTGTTTAAATGCCAAAATAAATAAATAGCAAAAGATTGGTAAATTCTGTTTCAGATTCCAGACTGTACTATTGAGAAATACAGTCTGCCTTCCATATCCAAGGATTCTTTTTTCCATGGATTCAACCATCCACAGTTTGAAAGGATTGAAAGTACTGTATATATTCGAAAAGCAAACCTTGACTTTGCCATGTTATATAGGGTACACTATTTTACTATGCCATTGTATTTAATGGGACTAAAGCATACATGGGTTTTGGTATCCATGGAGGGTCCTGGAACCAAACCTCAAGTGGATACCAAGGGTTCTCTGTACCCATCACCACCAGAATACACACACACAATTTGATAAACCATTTGTTGAGAAGTAGTTTAAAAGAGCATCTGCACAGAAGCCACACAGGGAGAAATTCGCAAAGCACTGAGGTGAAATTATTCCCCCTTCACTTTGCCTTGTAGAAGACTATACCAAAATGAACCACCATTGTGCAGCCTCAGTGTAGTTGGACTACATTTTTATGCTGCACCTTTTCTTAACTATGCTTTATAGTTTAATTCCACTGTTGTTTTTGTGTTAAATTAATCTTTTCACACATATCCCATTCCCCCTCTTGTGAGTGCCAAATCTCTTACTAGAACTATTTCTTAAAATGCATTGTGTTTACCTAGAATGTATTTTAACTATTTTTGTATAGTACAAACTAAACATACATGTTTTGTATATTGTGTTGTTTGTTTTTATTTTTAAAGGCAAAACAAATGCAATTTGATCTGGGTGATTATTAATTACCTCCCCCCCCCCCCCATTTTATTTCAGTCATGTGCCCATAGAATGTTGGGCTACAGACATTGACATCTGAAGAATGACCACTGTTCATTGAAACCTTTACAAATGTTTTATTAGCAGCATGTGCTGTGAAGTGATAAGAAAACAGTTTGTCACAAACAGTATGGCTCCTGTTGTAATTAATAATAATAAAAATTCAGTGTTTCTGCTGTTTGTTATTTTCCTCAAAGGAATCTGGTACTTCACTCCTATGAGGAGCAGCTGAGTATATGTGAGCAGATTACAACTTCCCAATGGACAATTCAGGATTTATTTTCTTAATGTGACACACACCCAGTGACCTAGGTCATTTTTCAAATCCCTTCAAGGTATCCTAAAGTTTCAGATGAATACAGGACTATTGACTGACTTCTGAGTAGACAGCTGTAAGCTGCAATTCAGCAAGTCTTAGCATAGTGTAGTAATTCTGCATGCAGACCTACATTGGGTCACGGTATGTGCCATTCTGTGCCTTGTGGGCAGTATTGGAGAAGTGTCTGTCTGTGTTCCCAGATGTGAAATACTTAGAGGAGCACTGAGACCTCCAGAGCAACTTAAAGCCCTCCAGAGGCTGATGGCCTACAGCTCCCACTAACCCTAAACAGAATAACTAATGGGCAATGGAAGTTGCAGTGCCATCAAGCACTGGACGTTGCCCAATCTCTACAATGTCCCTGAAACAATTGTTACAGCAATTGCTGCTCTTCCAACAACCACAAGAAGAACTAGACAAGCTTTTTATTAGGACTGGAGTGGGATGACAATAACTTTACCTATACCCGTGCAACCATTTTCTGACAGTGCTGTGGGATCACTTGCTATCATCCTCGTAGTAGCGTTGTTTCAGAGCCCGGTATTTCCGAAGGAAGTATAAAGCCTCCAGCTCTTTCATGACAAATTCCCCTCGTGCAATCAGCTTCTTGATTTCCTCAGGGTCTGTCACACTCTTGTTTTTCAAGAAAGCCGCCTTCAGTCTGGCTCGAAAGTAATCCGCTCCTTTGGGATACTCTTTCCCGAGATACAGCAGCTTCAAGACACACAAAAAGTCGAATGTCAGATGCGCAAACACAGCAAAGCGCTTTTGCGCTGGTCCAATTTGTTCTCACAACTTACATTTTTGTAAAGATTTAACACTTCGTATCTTAAAGGGTTGGTCATGGTCACAGTTTCCATACAGGCTTGTTCATAGGCACCAGTATTTACCTAAAGGACAATCATTTCAACATTAGCTGCATAATAAGACTTGACTTAGAACAAATTACCTATTCTTCAATTACTGACAAGATTCACTCTCCATGGCTGCTTGGATTCCAGCTCATTTCCTATCATTTTGTCATTCATTTTTCATCATTACCCAGTTCATGAAGCACAGTAATTAGTTCCAAATCACAATTTGGGATTCTCACCCAAGTAAAGCCACTACTATTATTCCCCTAGGAAAACAGTCATTTTTCTAATGCACTATACATATAAATTAGTAGCACCATGAAAGGAAACCAGAGGAGTAAGTTATATCAGCAACTTCAAAATGAGTACAGTAATTTTTTTTTCCCCTGGTTATTCTCTGTAGGAAAACCCCATTATTAGTTCGCCTTAGGGTCGCCAAAAGTGGGAAATGATTTGCAGGCACACAACAACAAATCTATAGGAAGCATCTCTCTGCCTCATTTGACTTGACTGATGTACAAACAGGTCAATTGCAACCTAAAGCATGCATAATCCAAAACCAAAACATCATTTTATGAATTTGCCTGACAAGCTGGTAGAGCAGCGTGGCACAGAGGTTTGGGTGCTTGGAATAGGACTCTGGAGGCTAGGGCTTGAATTCCTACTCAGTCATGTCATGGAAACCCACTGGGTGACCCTGGGCAAGTCACACTCTCTGAGCCTCAGAGGAAGGCAAAGGCAAACCTCCTCTGAACAGATCTTGCCAAGAAAATGCTGTGATAAGTTCCACCCTTAGGGTCAGAAACAACTTGAAGGCACACAACAACAACAGCTAAAAAAACCAAAGCTAAGATTTCTTATTTTATTTCTCAGAACAGCGAGTGGACAACTTTCTCTGTGGCCCAGGCAGCTCATGACTGCTCAGTATATAAAACCCACATCAAATCTTGTAAGATTTAAAGAGATTTTATGCACATCAAATCTTGTAAGATTTAAAGAGATTTTATACAGGGTTTATAAAGCCCAGCCTCGTGTCCTTGTCACTCAGAGCAGAGTAGAAAAAATGACCCATCCTTTATCTTTACATCATCATCATCATTTTTATGAAGGGTACACTTCTGTTATATTACTTCTGTTATATTTGCAGACCATGCAAGCCACATTTCTGGTTTGTGCGCCTCCAAGTCATTTCCAGCTCACAGCAACTCTTAAGTCATGAGGTTTTCTGGGCGAGATTTGTTCAGAGGAGCTTTGCCATTGCCTTCCCCTGAGGCTGAGAGAGTGTGATTTGCCCAAGATCACTCAATGTGTTTCATTGCCGAGCTGGGAATCGAACCCTGGTCTCTAGAGTCGCAGTCCGACACTCCAATCACGACACCTCGCTAGCTCAAAGTACAGATAGGCTGTAACTGAATAACATAAATACAATATTAAACCTTTGCATTCAAAGAATACAGTTCAACAAACTTTGAACTGAGTCACCCTGGAGCAGAACTGGCCAGATTTCTGGCAGAAAAAATTGGCTTTTTAAACTAGAGGTCAAAGATCCATGAACTGGTACAAAAGATATTCTGAATAACAGAACAGTGGACTCACTAGTTATTAAACAATTTTGAGGCCGACATCCTTGGGAAAACCCCTTTAAAGCCAGAGATCTAGGAGGCAATGCAGATCAATCCGTCCCTCCTTTCTTAGAGGTAAGGGATTACATAGGATGGTGTGTAGATAGTAATAGGCAAAATTTCCCTACCTACTCCACATCTTATTTTATTTATTTATTTAACTTCTAATGCCGCCTTTCTCCCAAAAAGGAGACCCAAGGCGTTTTATTAATAAATATAAGCAAGATATAAATAAATAGGAGAAGGAGACACAACAGAAAAGGAAAAGGTATTGGGAGGGAAGAGGAAAAACCAGCCTTGGATTCCTCTATAAAAGGTTATAAGGCATAGATTCTTGTATGCATAAATAAATATTAAAGTGTATTTAATAAATAAGTGAAGATATAATATAGCATAGTATAGAACAGAAATAAATATAAGAAGGATATAAATAAATAGAAGAAGGAGACACAACAGAAAAGGAAAAGGTATTAGGAGGGAAGAGGAAAACAACAACCTTGGATTCCTCTTTTTATAAAGGTTATAAAGCATAGATTCTTGTATGTATAAATAAATATTAAAATGTATTTAATAAATAAGTAAAGATATAATATAAATAAATAGGAGAAGGAGACACAACACAAAAGGAAAAGGTATTGGGAGGGAAGAAGAAAAAACCAACTTTGGATTTCTCTTTTTATAAAGATTATAAAGCATAGATTCTTGTATATATAAATAAATATAAAATGTATTTAATAAATAGGTAAAATAAAGACATAATATAGCCTAGGTGTAGAATATCTATAAATAAATATAAGAAGGATATAAATAAAAAAGAGAAGGGGAAGACACAACAGAAAATGGAAAAAAAAAAAGATTGGGAAGGAAGAGGGAAAACAAACATGAGATTCCTGTTTTTATAAAGGTTATAAAAGGCAGGAACAGCCCACAACTCCTGGGAAGGAGGAGGAAAACAAAAGCCTGGGGGCTTCTGGGTGTAGGGCCACCATTGAGGGGCCCCAAATCTGGTCCCAAACCCCCAAAAGTCCTATACCTCTGCAGCCCATGGCTTTGCAACAGTTCCTCCCTTTCTTCCCAGTTGCAGCAGGGAAGAACTGAAACAAGGAGTACTGCGCATGCGCAAAAGGGAGTGGATTCTAGGGTTGCTCAAGACTACTCAAGAGCCCTTACTGCGCCTGCGCAGGATGCAAGGGAAACTAGAGATAGGAAAAGTTTAGAGTGACACAAATTTAGGCGGCTTTCTGCAGTGAGGATGCCTTCAACTTGTTGTCTGACTCACTTGCTATGGAATTCTGGGAGTTGGAGTTTGTTGTGGGGCCTTAAGGCCCCACAACAAACTCCAACTCCCAGAATTCCATAGCAAGTGAGTCAGACAACAAGTTGAAGGCATCCTCACTGCAGAAACAATCCAGCTTTGATGCCCCTTTGGCTGTGGAATTCTGGGAACTGTAGTTTGGTGTGGCAACAGAGCTCTCTCTCTCTCTATCTCAATCTCTCACAGAAAAAAAGGCCAAATGCCTCACCAAACTACAGCTTCCCAGAATTCCACAGCATTGAGCCATAGGATGAGTTTAAAGTGTTGTCAAAAATGGATTGTTTCTCCAGGTGTGAGCCTGCCATGACTCAGTGCTGTGGAATTCTGGGAACTTGAGTTTATAGTGGCACCAGAGAAAGAGAAAGAGAGAGGGTGCTAAATCTTTCACAAAACTACAATTCCCAGAATTCCACAGTATTATATAAATGCAAATATATATTATATTATATTATAATGTTAATACGCCATGTCAGTTAATGGTCCAAGAAAACACTGCAGAAAATAGAAATAATCCATCTTGAGACCGCCTTTAACTGCCCTGTCCCAGTGCTAGGGAATCCTGGGAATTGTAGTTTATTGTGGCCCCAGAGCTCTCTCTTTCTCTCTCTCACAGAGGCTAAATGCCTCACAAAACTACAGTTCCCAGAATTCCCTAGCATTGAACCAGGGCAGTTAAAGCAGTCTCAAAAATGGATTATCTCTGCAGTGTGTTTGGGGCCTGAATCCAGTATGACCCCACTTCTATTTGACATGGCTCAGTGCTCAAAGCTGGGATTCGAACCCTGCTCTCTCCAAAGTCATTTAAAAAAATAAAATAATTAAAAACCAAAAAAAAAAAAAGTGATTTTTTCCCCCTCCCCTCAGGATTCGCTTTAGAACCCGAAATATTGTGTACTCTTTCCCCAAACAACCCTTTCAAGCCTCTTGGCGAAATTTAAATAGGCTGCGAAGAGGCGGGGAGTGGGCGGGGCTCGTTGCCTAGGATACAAAGGGGCGGGGCCCATAAACATTGCCCACTAGTTTGCAGAGTCCTGAAGAGGAAGACTGAGGCAAGATGGTGAGAGAAGAAGATGCTCTTTTCTATTTTCCCTCATTCTTGCCTTTCCCTCCTTCCCTGAAATGAGAATCATTGAAATTTAGAGTTGGAAGAGACCACAAGGGCCATCCAGTCCAAGCCCCTGCCATGCAGGAACTCCCCATCAAAGCATCCTTGAAAGATGGCCATCCAGCCTCTGCTTAAAGACCTCCAAAGAAGGAGCCTCCACCACTCTCCGAGGGAGTGTGTTCCACTGTCGAACAGCCCTTACTGTCAGGAAGTTCCTCCTAATGTTGAGGTGGAATCTCTTTTCCTGCAGTTTGCATCCATTGTTCTGCATTCTATTCTCTGGAGCAGCAGAAAACAAGCTTGCTCCCTCCTCAATATGACATCCCTTCAAATACTTAAACAGGGCTATCATATCACCTCTTAGCCTTCTCTTCTCCAGGCTAAACATCCCCAGTTCCCTAAGTCGTTCCTCATAGGGCAAGGTTTCCAGACCCTTCACCATCTTAGTTGCCCTCCTTTGGACACGCTCCAGTTTCTCCACATCCTTTTTGAATTGTGGTGCCCAGAACTGGACACAGTATTCCAGGTGGGGCCTGACCAAAGCAGAATAGAGTGGCACTATAACTTCCCTTGATCTAGACGCTACACTTCTATTGATGCAGCCTAGAATCGCATTGGCTTTTTTAGCTGCCACATCGCACTGTTGACTTACGTTCAACTTATGGTCTACTTGAACTTCTAGACCCCTTTCATGGGGCTGATTACCATAAATTTGCATATGAAGATGATGCCTATCATAATTAAACCTCATATTAATGGCCAATAGTGCTGTCACTGAATTATTATTATTA
The DNA here is from genome assembly GCA_034509955.1 of Urosaurus nigricauda. NCBI lineage: Eukaryota > Metazoa > Chordata > Lepidosauria > Squamata > Phrynosomatidae > Urosaurus > Urosaurus nigricauda. Next base: position 11,333,903 of record JAOEGL010000005.1, read on the forward strand.
TTATTTCATTTATTTGCAGCCCACCTTTCTCCCAGTATAGGGACTGTTTATTATCTAATGTTATTTTAATCTGTTGTCTGCCTTGTTTTATTGAATGGCAACATGGACTAAATATGTATTATATTCAACTGCTTTCCTAGGCAGGTTTATTTTATCTATTTTAATTGGTCGCATTTACAGTGCTGTGTAAATTTACAGCGCTATATAAATAAACCTTAATAATAATAAATAATGATAATAGTAAAGTCTTGAATCCTCTTCCCTTCACTCCTTGAAAACTCTCATTGTAACTTTTGCACCTTTGTGACTTTCTCTGTTCTTTTTTCTCCTTTCAACGTTTAGGGTCCCAAAAAAAAGAAAAAGGTAGGTAGATAGACAGACAGACAGGTAAACAGACAGACAGACAGACAGACGCGAGGAGCCGCTGTGTAACTATTGCGCATTTATTTTAATATTATTTCCATTTTTATCTCAAAACTTCTCTATAAAGAGATGCTACTATAAACACCTTACAATATTAGGGAACAAATTATTTTTGTATTTTTCTGTGGGTTTTTCTGGTGGCCACATTCTGGAATTGTTTACTCCTGGCGTTTCACCTGCATTTGTGGCTGGCATCTTCACAGGGTGATGGCATCGAAGTATGTGATATATATATATATACACACACACATACAAACCTCACATACTTCCATATATATATATATATATATATACACATATACAAAGGGGTATCTAAAAGTTTTAATGATCACCTTTTTAAAAAATTGACAGAAAATTTGTTTTGATTTGTAGTTTTATCTCTACATTGGTATTTAGCACCACGTTATTATCTCTGCATGGTATTTAGCACCATGAAAATTAGCAAAGATCTACAAGACAAATTAAAACAAGGGCTGGAAATGCCAACTATACACAGGTTATTGGATTCATATGTGGTGGAATTGCCCCAAGATTAAGAACTATTGGGGAGGAATACTTGATTGGTAAAGTTTTGGTTTGACCGCCACCTGGTTGCTCAGTCCAGGTTACCTGCTGCTGTTTTCTAAAACAGTAATGTGAGACTGGATTAAAAAACAGAAGATTGGTTAAAGTGATAACGGGCTCTGAGGTTTTGACTTAATCCTCTTCTCCTATGTTTTCCTTAGCCTGTACTTTTTCCCTCTCTGCTTCCTTTTCAGAGCTTTCCACTTTGAAAGCTATAGGATGACTTCGACAATTGCTGAAATGTCTTGTCTGTAGTCGCATGTAAAACAATACAGTTTAACACTACTTTAAGTACTGTAGAAATTTAACATCCATTTGCAGCACAAAAAGATACTTCCTTTACAACCCAGGATGTCTCCATGTTTGGGAGTTACTGAGCTACTCTCTCACATCTCCTACAGTCAGAACTGTATATATATATATAATATATATTAACAGATGTATAATGTACATATACTATATGTGTATAATATACATTAACAGATAAGCAAGATTAAAATTAATATACATTAACAGATGAACAAAAAGGATGGGACACCTTTTTGGTTACTATAGTACCCTGCATTAACATAGCTCAAACTCCTAGCTTGGAGCACGAGTCCATAAAGGTTTATCACACAACGGCAACATTCCTTGGGAGTAGATATTACAGAGTACCATTGGCTTGAACACTGCTGCTGGTGGATTTTACCTTTTATTTTTCATGGGTGTGAAAAGCACAATCTGTGAAACAGGTTTAAAGGCAACTTTAATTTTGCTCATCTGTTATATTATGAAAGGAAGTTCCCATATCAGAAATAGAGAGAGCGAGAGAGAGAGAATAGACACTAGAAAGTTATAGCTATTCTAGCAGTTGTGATTCCATCCTCTGTAGTCCTGAGACTTGGAATTTCATGAGACACTTAGCCTTCTCTGCTATAGAGATCTAGTCCATTCCCTTGAACTACAGCATTTGGAATTTGTGGCAGAAAATTTTAAGTACCTCACCAAACTACAGATCCCAGGATTCCATAGGACAGAACCCTAGTAGTTGAAGTGGTATAAAAACGGCTTTAACCTTGTTTAGTGTAAATATACTCTGACAATAAGAAAGATGCATTATGTTGGAGGTTCAGTACAATGCAAGGAAAACTCTAAAACTGACACTAAATTTTGTCTTTTATAAATCAGTGTCTTTAAAAAGAAATAATGAATAGTCTCTTGTAGTTTGTAGCAAAAAATACAATATTATAGCGAAAAATGTTTTCTAATAAAATATGCAGTGTTATTCTGATTGTTCTAGGAGTAAATTTGTTGCTTTCTTGTTTTCTCCTGGATTAAAAAAAACCTTTAATATAATTTGATTTCCTTTGTAACTCATTACGTGTATTCAGTCTGCTGGAGGTAAAAAGAAACTCAGTAAAGCTGAAAGGCTGAGGCTCCAGAGAGAAGAGGAAGAGAGAAGACTGCTAGAGGAAGGTACAGTAGGGTACATTTCATATATTTGTGTATCTTCTTCAGATTGTTGCAAAGCCCAGGATAGAACTTTTGGCAGACAGCTTCCAGATCACCAGAGTAGGTGATTCTGAGAGGTGTCATCTGGAAGAGTAACTCTTCTATGCTTTCAATATTTGTAGGACCAAAACAACACATGACAAAGATTGCTGAGAGGTGGACCCTGGGCAAAATATTTTATTAGGCCTTTCTTCCTAAATTTAACAATAGACATTATAGACCCTGTTGAGATGGCTGGATCTTTGGGGAGGGGGAAGAGGAGGACATTACTCCCCCAACAACAATTCTGACCCCAAAATGAAATTTTCTTTTCATCTCCAAATTTTTAGCATTGCAGTGTGAGACACTGGAAATCTTTCATCCTAGAACTCTTATCTTTGCTGTGTTCACATTCCCTTGCTAACTTTGCCTGACCTTTTTCTTTGGATGTCTAAACTGTATTTCTACATGCTCAATTGAACTTTTAAATTACTGCAATGCTAGAAACTTGGAAATGGAAGGAAAAATTCACTGGGAAGAGGGTAATGTCTTCATTTGTCACCCATAGGTACACATTTGGTGTTCACTCAGTCCCATTTCTCCCTATATATATCCAGTTCAGAAGGAATATGTGAGCTAGCCAAACTGCATCTATGCTGGAGACACTGGCTGCAACCCATCTGGGCTAATGTGTCACTTCCTAGCAATTGCCAGATATTCCAAAATATATATGAAGTCCAAAAAGCAAACCTTGATTTTGCCGTTTTACACATGGTTTGCCATTTTAGTATCCAATGTATCTATGGGACTTGAGCATCTATGGATTTTGCTATCCATGGAACGAAACCCCAACAGATACCAAGGACCCACTGTAGTTTTGTTTTTTATGGTAACACTAAACCTCCAGCAATGTTAGTTATTCATTTTTAACCAAATGCTATTTATTTATTCTTTTATTGACTTTAATCACAATGATGGAAAAAACCCCACCCCTCCTTATCAGAACAAGCCCGAATACGTGCTGAACTAGAAGAAGCTGCAAGGATAGAAAAGGAAAGGATTGAAAGAGAGAAGACAGAGCGTCTGGAAGCCAAAGTTAGTTTACATGCACCTTGCCATAGTGCTAATAAAAGCTTTTGTGAGCCATACTTTGAAATGTCTGTGGACTAATTCAGACATAATGGGAAGTCATTCTTACTTGCTACCCATAAAAAACGTACAAATCTCAGGTTTGCATCTTTTCCCCTTCCTTGTGAGAGGAATTTTGAAGGTATCACTTTCACATTTGAACAATCTACAGTCCCCTGTTACAGTATGCCTGATCTTGGAGAACTTTGGTATGTTAGCACCATATGGAAAGTTTCATATTTTAGAGTTTTCTGCTCAAAATTTGTGGGTAGGGAGGCAAATAGCTATAAAGAGGAGTTAGTTCTGTTGCATATGTAGTGATGACAATACATTTTTAAAAGAAATGAAATCACTACTGCCTCCTCCATCATCCAATCCCAAAATGTGCACCAAAAAAGGTCATTGGCTCCCTGTCAATCACAGATCAACCCACCTAGCTGCCTACCCTGTTTTTGCCACATGGAAAACTGATTAACCTGTTTTGATTTTACTCATCTATAAGCCCACCTTTCTAGCTGAGGAATGGGATATAAACATGTTAAACAAACAACAGAATTTAGTGTGCATATTAAAATAAAATCAACCCACCTGGTTGTGTTCCCTACAGGATCAAGAACGCAGAGAGATTGAACTTTCTGAACTTAATGTGCTGGAAGAAAGCTTTTTAAATGCAAGCCAATGGAAGATGAAAAATAGAGCCCTTGCAAAGGTACACTTGCTTTTCACAACACCCCATCTCAATAGCCGTAGACTACATTAGTGTGATTCCTTAGTTAAAAATGGAATCAAAAATGTATTTTTAAGTGCTGGATATCCTGTGCGACTTCCATTACTCTAAGGTTATGATCACCGTCCAGTGCTAGACATTTGCTGATGAAACAGTGAAATCCTGTGAACTTTGGAAAGAATTGAGATCACTCCTTTCTACTGCAACTCCTGGGTTGGGACATCCTTCTTAGCAGTTTTTCAGGAAGCTGCAGAGTCTGCAGCAAGGAAAGGAAGGATACTGTAGCATCAGTATCACAGTTTTAAGCCTCTAACATTGAGTTACTGTGGGGTTATTCACACGGTGAAAATAATCTGGGATGAATTCGGGTTGAATCTTTGTTGTTCACATGCATCCCGAATGCACTCAATTCAATTGGGGTGAGGGGCTGCCAATGCCCTCACTTAACATGGGATAATCAGTACCAGGTTCCCCACCCCCCCCCCCAAATTTTTAAAAATGATTTGCATAATCAGCAATGTGAATAACAATGTGAATAGACCAGGATGTAACTCTATATGCCCGGTTTTCCCCTCTGAGGAGGGGAGAGGAGGACTCTCCTTCTCTCATTTCCCCCCTGCCCCTACTGTCTCTTGGCAGCCAGCAGCTCCTGGAAGTAGTAGGAAACATTGCCTCTGGTGCTGCTGCTTCAAGAGACCCAGCTGGGGACAGTTTCTCCCAGGGGTCGCTGGCACTGTTTGCTGGGAGGCACGGGGCTGGCAAGCAACATGAGATACAATGAGATGCAAAGAAATATGGTTCTGATGAAAAAATGGTGTGAATAACAAACCTGTCATGCGTGAGTTGGCTAATTCACATCATCCCACTAAAAATGATGTCTGAATGACCCCCATGTGAGGGGGAAACCATATCAAAGCTTGCAACAGTTGGGTGTTCAGTATTATAATGTCATAAGACAAACTTACAACACAGTTTGGTTGTTGCACCATTGCAACAGCTGAAAGGGCTTCAAAACCTACCTTAGAAGCCAGGCAGTCCACCAGTGTAGATATTTCCAAGGCATTGGAGAGCAAGGTGGTGAGTGAAGAACCATCCAGCCCTCTCCTAGCAGCAAGGCACTTTGTAACAGATCTCTGTCTTCATAGTTGTGTTGTTGTTGGACTATATTTCCCATAATCCCTTTTTCTGGCTATACTGTTCAGGGGATTTTGGGAGTTATCATCCAAAAAAGTAACTCTTCCAAGCTCTCAACCACAGTAATTTTTGTCTCTTTCAATCCACTATCCCTTCTTTCTATCTTAATACTGCAGTGAGTACTGTATTTTATGTCTCTTCTTTTTAGTGGGAACATTACACTGGCTGTGATGGAAGTCCAGACCCAATGGTGCTCCAGGAAATCAATACCTTCATGAGTCTGTGGAAGGAAGAGACAAATAATGATATCCATGATGTTATTGAGAAAGGCAGCAGGATATTGCAAGTAAGTTACTGGCATTACATTCCAATTCAAGCATTGTACTCATCATTTGAGACATGAAAACAACTTGTGTAAACAAGGAAGCTATTATTTAGAACAAAAGGCACTGTTGAGTGTATAGGTTATACCCCATCTTTGTCTAGAAGAATGTAGCTTATTTTGACATCTTGGCTCCAGTCAATGGTGGAGTCCCTGGTGAATGTCTAGATCAGAGCTGGGGTAAGTTTGTTTGTTTGTTTGTTTGTTTAGATTACAGTTCCCAGTGGCAGTACTGACTATGGATTATGGGAGTTGTGGTCTAAAAAAAGTAATTTCCCCAGATCTGGATTGGATGGGTTGAATGATTGATGATGATTCTAGACACGACTGACTTTGAAATCTTAAGAATGGTTAGCAAACTGAGTGATTTTGCTGTGGACAGAAACTTTAACCCTCATAGTTGCTTAGACCATTGTTGTGCTTAGACCTTGGTTCAGCAGTGGCCAGAAGCCAATGCTACTTCGAAAGCAGGACCTGTTAGCAATTTCACCAAATCTTCACTTTCACAATGTTTTACTAGTTCTCTACAGTACTGTTGAAAGCATGGTTAATATGTAAGACGGGGCTTTCTCAGGTGTGGAGCTAAGACAATGAAAATATATACCGTATATACTCGACTATAAGTCAGCTTTATATGTACTATCTTGATCTGCACTGCCTTAATAGGCATGCTTTTAATTCTATTAATATTTCAGTCATATTTAAATTTAGTGAACTTTTAGCTATATGTGTTTTAATTTTTAGTAAGTTGCTTGAATCCCAGAACTGGGAAGACAGTGGAATATAAAATAAAATAATCCTCCTCCTCCTTCTCTTTTAGTTAATTGACAAGTTAGAACTGTGTATACTGGACACACCTTTTCATGAACTGTCTCCAGAAGATGTCACTCAGTACCAAAATACCATTTTGCAACTGCAGGCCCTTTTGCATCACAAATACAATGAAGCAACCAAACAGCTGCTGAAGGTGAGCAGATGCTGAAATTGTTCGAAGCCTTCAGATTATACAGAGGACTGGACCACATATTATTGTTTGTTTTAATGTACTTTTACTAGTGTGTGGTTGTGCAGGTGTGGACAAACTAGATTTAATTTGGTATATGCATGAAGTACTTAGACAAGTTTGCTTTACTACTAGTGAGTAGTACAGGATAAACTTTAGATTGACAGGACTGACTGCATCTCTCCAAGCTTGGCTCTTAATATAAACAAAATAAAAAATATCAGGAAACAAAATTGGTTGAGGCAGTTTGTAAGAATTAGGTTGTTGAGATTCGTCATATGTGGCTTAAAATTCTGGGAGTTGATTCCTATCTTAACTTTTTCTTGCCAGTCCTGCCCAACTACTATTACATGACATAGAATCAAAGAATCCTAGAGTTGGAAGAGACCCCAAGGGCCATCCAGTTCAACCCCATTCTGCCATGCAGGAACTCTTCATCAAAGCATCCCTGACAGATGGCCATCCAGCCCCTGCTTAAAGACCTCCAAAGAATGAGAGTCTACTACACTCCGAGGGAGTGTGTTCCACTGTCGAACAGCCCTTACTGTCAGGAAGTTCCTCCTAATGTTGAGGTGGAATCTCTTTTCCTGCAGTTTGCACCCATTGTTCCGCGTTCTAGTCTGTGGAGCAGCAGGCATCCCTTCAAATATTTAAACAGGGCTATCATATCACCTCTTAATCTTCTCTTCTCCAGGCTAAACATCCCCAGTTCCCTAAGTCACTCCTCATAAGGCATGGCTTCCAGACCCTTCACCATCTTAGTTGCTCTCCTTTGGACACGCTCCAGTTTCTCCACTATACTATACTATACTATACTATAAAACACTTAATATGCAACTGGTCTCTGGAGGGATGGTCACAGAGAGAGCATGATAGTGTTCTAATTTCTATTGGTTGTCCATGCATAGATTTGATTAAATATTTTTCAGTTTGTGAAGAGTTGCCATTATTTGGTAAGATTAAATAGATGGGAGCAGACAACATCCTTACAGCTTAATATGGCAGCTCCATGAAAAGTTCTCTCTGCATATACTTATGCATTGACCTGAATTGTGGCATTACATTGTGAGATTTCCTTTGTCCACTGTCTGTATCATTACCCACCACTGATGGTGGGACAAGAACAGAGAACTTAATACATCACATGAAACTATCCTTCAGTGTTAGAGTACAAGTAGCCTGCACCGTTTGACGTTGGAGTATCCCAAGCCAGTGTGGTAAAGTAGTTTGAGTGTTGGATTATGACTCTGGAAACTAGGGTTCTAATCCTGGTTTAGCCATGTAAACCCGTTGGGTGACCTTGGGAAAGTCACACTCTTTCAGTCTCAGAGGATGGCTATGACAACCCCCCTCTGAAGAAACTTGCCAAGATAATTCCCTGATAGGTTTGGCTGAATTCTGAAACAACTTTAAGGCACACACACAACAGCAACACTATCCTTTTCAGAGAAGTGCTGTGTTAGGAGCAATGTATTATTTTATCCTAAATTTACTATCAGTTTACAGATAATCCAGGTCTACACTTCACTTCGTCAACTTAATACCTCTCTCTTTCAACACTCTTTGTAGCAAGCCAGTAGTTATGCAGAATCTGAAAGTGGAAACATGGAAGTTGTCATTAAAAAGAAGAAGATCACATTATGTGTATGGGCAAATCTCAAGAAGAATCCGAGGTAACCTACTTGAAGTGGTGGCTGCCATGGGACCTATTTCACATGACCCTAGTGACATGGGAATCTCTGTAACAATCTAGTTATACGAGGGGGTATCCAAAAGTTTTAATGATCACCTTTTTCAGATGACAGAAAGTTTGTTTTGATTTGTAGTTGTTAACTTATCTCTATGTAGTCACTATCTAGATTTACACATTTTTCCCAGCTTATCTTGACCCTCCGAATACCTGATATTGTAGAAGTCTGCAGATTGCTCCTGACAAGGATTTTACACTTTAGTAACTTCTGGCAGAGACAGTCACAAAAATAAAGGACAGAATGAGTTGATTTTCTCAGGAACGTGCACTTAGGGACCAATGGTGACACTGACAAAATTTCATCAATATGCCATAATAACTTCCGGGTGATAATTATTACTTTATGATACCCCCTCTTGAGGCGCAATCTACAGACTTCTACAATATCAGGTATTTGGAGGGTCAAGATACTCTGGGACAAATGTGTAAATCTTGATAGTGACTACATAGAGATAAGTTAACGACTGCAAATCAAAACAAACTTTCTGTCAATTTTTTTAAAAAGGTGATCATTAAGACTTTTGGCTACCCCCTCATATGTTCCAGGCAACATTTGTAAAACTGAAGAAGTGGTACTATGGTTGCTATAAGAATAAACTCCAGACTCACATTTTATAGTCTGGCCTTCTCCCTTAAGACTGAAAATTCTGTACCAGCCTCTTCTATCATGATCCCTTGTAGGTTGGTTGGATTACAGTTCCCAGCACTCCCAGTCTTATAGTGTGTCACAACATTGGTCTGTGTTGCTCAGCATTATCAGCATTGACTGGCAAAAACAGTTTTTAATTTGGCAGAGAGATATCTTCCCAGACTAGATCAATGAGAAATGCTAGGAATTGAAGGTAGAACCTTCTGTAAGAAACCATATGCTGTACCACTGATGAATGACTGGTTTGATTTATAGTAATAGCAACCAAATTATTGCACTGTTTAATTGTAGCATTTCCTGTAGCTCCTAATCTCTTAGGACAGATGACAGGAATCACGGGAATTAAGGTTTCCTGTGGCTTTTGTTAGTTAGATACTGTTGTGGCAACACCAAAGTTCAGTGTCATTTACTATCGAAGAATTAGGACCTCTGTACCGCACCATGATCTTATTAAAAAGTGTAGAAGAGTCTAAACATTGCAATGTGCTTGGAGGAAAATATTCTTTCCCAATTGCTTTGAAAAGAAATTGTAATTTGGGGTGGAGAGACATGGTTTGTAAGTTACAATTTGATCTAGATCTATTCCAGTTGTGCTGGAAGAAAAATATACACCATTAATTCAAAATCTCTTTCCTTTATAATTCCAAGATTACTAGAGAGTTTATCACATGGGAAGAATTTCTCTCAATTTCGAAAGAAATGGAAGTGAGGCCAGTTTGGAATTGAGTAAATTCGCTAGTTCAGCGAATTTACTTGATTGAGTATTGACACTGCATTGTGTTCAGAACTGCTCGAAATTGCCTCCCAGTGCCCAAAATTGTGTGTGATAGTTTCTCACGCAATCACGCGAAACCCCATGATTGCATTCGGAAGGACTTCCCTTTGCCCGAAAATGTGTGTGATCAGCTTTCACGCAATCACGCGAAACCTCATGATTGCATTCAGATTGCCATTGGATTATACTTCCAATTCCCTTAGTGTGATAAACTCTTAGGAGTCATCGGGACAACATTTCCAATTTGCATGGTATCTCCAGTTCATCTTACACCTTGTAACTATATAAAGCTCTTAGGAACAGGCTGGATTATTAGTATTTTTAAGCACACGTACCACCAATGGCATCACACTGCAATGAACATTATTTTGCTTTCTTTCCTGGCAACCAGATTCCGGAGCCAGCGCTTTTACGACGAACAGAAGGAGCCATGCAATGGGTTTGAACTTCCCAAGCCTCTGGCCATTTGCGATATTGCTGTACGCATCTTGCACACCCACTACGATCACATATCCCCCTTTCAGACTTTCCCCAAAGAGCCGCCTAAGCTGGAAATGCCAATACGTAAAACAGTGATTCCTGTGAGTAGTGCGGAAAAGAAAAACAAAAAGGCTCGAAAGAGTCCAAGCATTCTGTCAAGCAAGTCTGATTATGCTGCAAATAGAAGCAGGGTAAGATAGAGTAGCAGAGATAAGTGCAGCCATAAGCAAGTGTAGTAGATAAGAGATTTATAATGCAAGAGGCCTCTCCTTCTATAGCAAGAGAATCAAAAGAGATTTCCTCGATGCAGCTATAAGTCTGCCTGGTCCAACATCTCATTTTCCACAGATCATCCCTGAGGAGGCCATGAAGACAATAAACATCTGTCATTGTCCCCTGGTATTTAGGAGTATACTGCATCTTATGAATTATTTCTGCTTTTCTACATTTGAAAAATATATTGGTGGTTTTAGGTTGTATTGTTAAATTATAGGTTGTTTCTATATTTTGTCTGTTTTGTCATGATCTTAGCATGCAAGCCACCTTGAGATGGTCTGTTTAGTCCATAAATACTTGGAGTAAATCAACATAATATAGCTAGCTAGAATTCCTAACAGGATGCTTCCTCCCGGCTATTCCCAGAGTTTCAGCGCTGCCCTTGTCAATGAAGAAGTGAAAACCTCTGTTTCCGTGATTGAAAACACAGAATTCACCATCAAGAAGAGCTCCACCCTCCTTCGAACTGTTTCCAGAGGTACTTGGTCCAACTTTCTGTGTGACATTTATTTAATATCTTGGGGCACAACTCATTTTCTCCCACTTCTTCCCCGAACCCTTCTCCTGTATCCATGGTATGGCATTGTTGACAATGATTATGTCCCTTCCCTCTCTCATAAGTCCTCTTCCAGCTATTCCTGAAAATATAGGTAGCTTAGCCTAGTATACTAAATAACTTCCCTACCTTTAGATGAAAGTGGATATACTTTCTTCTTCCTGAGCTGGTGTCTTTGCTCTTTTATCAAGGGAAACTCACATACAGACCCCTTCACTGTCACAGTTAATGGGGAAGGGAAGATATGTCAGAGTTCTGAGTCTCGTTCAAATGCACAGGGAACTACTTTGCACCAAATCAGAGTTTGTCCATCCAGCTTGGCATTGTTCAAGAGGTCTTGTAAGGACTTTTACTATTGGTTGCCCTACTCATGAGATATTACACACAATTGAAACAGTAAAGTGGCATGTTAAGTGGCAGTAGGGCTCAGCTCTGTGGGCTGCATGCCACAAGGGTCAGTGAATGCAGCTGTCCTCCTAATAGTTACTTGCATCATCTCCTTTTAGAATATGGAGTCATAAGGTTGGAAGGAGTCCTGTGGGTCATCAGGTCCAGCCTCCTGCTCAATGTATGAATGATAACTTTAATACAGTCAAAGAACAGCATTAAAAAAACCCAGAAACATTAGAACAGTAAAGTTAAAAATAATGGATAAATAAAATTACATTAATATTACATTAAAAAGCAATGCAATAAAATAATGTATACATAGGGTAGTTTACACAACTGGCTGCTTTGCTTTTAGATGGCAAAACGGTAGAATCTGCCCACTAGAAGAGTAAAAAGACTGAATTCGACAAATAAAATAAATTTAAGTAAGAATGATGAACAACTTCTGTCAGTTGGAGTGAGGTAACTCAGACACAATGGCCTGATCAAAATTGGCAAAAAGAAGTGTGTTCATGGCTGCATGAAACTCTAGCCTTTAGATGAGAAAAAGGGAAAGTGTGCCATGAAAATGCTTTTTTTGCGTTTTAGGGGAGAAGAAGCGCCTTTAAAAAGGTGCTGGTTTTCCCAGCTTCTTTTTTAAAAACTGCGGAGCAGCGCAGCTCCATCTAAAGGCTGCGGTGCAGCTGCTAAGCATTAAGGAAAAGGCAACTTCATGTCACACTTTCCTGCCAATCTAGAAAGCCCATTGTGCTCTGCTAATTTAGAGTCGATTCTGCTTTTCCTTCAACTAATTGCAGATGCACAGAATTGTGCCACTTTACAGATTATTTGTGAATTGCAATCTGACAAATCCTGCCCAATGTAGGCTGTCCAGTTAGGGCATTCCCAGTAGGTAGCTACCAAGTTCCTTTTTGAAGGCATCCCAAGAAGAATGGTTCCACTGCCAAACAGCAATCGCTGTCAATAGGTTCCTTCTTAATGTTCAATCAACATCTACCCCCTGTAACTTAAAACAGTTAGATCTAGTTCTACCCTCTGAGGTAACAAAATACATGCTTGCCTCTTTGTGGCAGCCTATCAGGTATTGAAAGAGTTCAGCTTGGTGAAAGAAGTCTGAGGGGTGACATCGTTGCCCTCTTTAAATGAAGTACCCTAAAGTACCAACTGCTTTGATTCCCATGATGAACTTCTCCCTCTGGGTTAGGATCAAGTCAAGGATTGCTGATCCCCTTGTTCTTTCCTCCACCTTTTGAAAGAGGAAATTATCTGCAATGCACATTGGGAATTTATTGGGAATTTATAGGGAACTTTGCATAGCTAGTCTCCTAGCTGATATCAGAATAATTGAAGTCCCCTATAACTTTGCTGTTGTGTGTTGTTGTTGTTGTTGTGTGCCTTCAAACCATTTACAACCCTATCATGGGGTTTTCTTGGCAAGATTTGTTGAGAGGAGGTTTGCCATTGCCCTCCCCTGAAGCTGGGAGCATGTGACTTGCCCAAGGTCACCATAACTACCAGTACTTAAATAAACAGCCCTCTTTATTTTCATTAGCACTTTTTTATGTTGGTTCTCTAGGGTGAATTCTCCCTCTGTTCTATTCAGGAAGTTCTCAAGGTCTCTGATGTGTTGAAAAGTCTCAACATGGAGGAGCAGCGCGCTGACCTTCTCTTCCAAGAGATCCAGCAAGTTTGCATTTGCTGCAAGTGTAGTGGGTGAGGTTTCTGGCAAGAAGGCCAACATTGCACACACATTACAGCAGGCAACGACAGGTCCTTCTTCCTCCATCTTTGCAATTATTTTTTTCCCACCACTTTCAGATTGTAACAATAACTCTTACTGATATAGCTGGCCTTCAAAGACTGAGCTCCAAAGACCGAGACAGCAGTTCTATAGAGTTTAGTGGCTCAGCAGAAGCCTTGCCCCCTTAGACCATGTGCCTAAGGAGATAGGATGACCACAAAGAAACAAAAAAAAAAGCACCCACCCTAAGCCTTCAAAAAGACACAGTCAAAGAGCCAAGGATGACTCCCAAAACTCAGCTCCCTTTCTGCACTCTCCTTAGAGACTGAGCTTCAAAGATTGAGGAGCTAAACAGACTGGCGTTATATTCCTGCGTGGGGCGTGGTGTACGCATGCTGGCTTCTTCCATGCCGACATCATGTTACATGCCTGACCACACAGCAGGAGGCATTATGGCACTCCTTTGGTGCAGTGTTTAGACGTGCTGCACCAAAGGAGGGATGAAAACCATCGCCACCTTGGTGATAGCACCTTTCAACCAGTTTTAAAAGGAGCAGTATTTTGCTGTTCTTTTTAGAGTTGGCAATGCACTGGAAAGGGGCTGTGGTCCCGATCTGGTGAGGAAAGGGGCAGTCGGAAGCCACTCCAAAGAGATGGTCTGTTTCGCCCCTGAGACAGCTTTTATATAGAGCCACTGGCTCCTAGCTCCACCCCCAAGTCAGTGACTCAGCAGAAGCCTGCCGTAGTGCCGTCTTAGACCATCTGTGCAGGGAGAGTGGATGGCCAAAAACAAATAAAAGTTCCCCCCCCCCCATTCAAAAATAACCCGCAAAACATAGCTTACCTTCTGCTCTCTCCTCCAAGGCTATTGGGGGAAGAACCTGCCCAAATAGAAGCAATGGAGAAATTTTTCCAGTGCTACCTTTGCTGAAAGCAGAGAAGGGGAGAGACTGGTACCAGCATGCCCAAGGCTTTTGTGGGGGTGCAAAAGCGATTTTGCCAGGAGGGGAGTCCTTGCTGACTTTCAACATACAGTGGGCTCTTGGTATCCACTGGGATTTAGTTCCAGGACCCTCTGTGGATACCAACATCCATGGATGCTCAGGTCCCATTATATACAATGGCATAGTCAGGTGGTGTTCGTTATATAAAATAACAAAATCAAGGTTTGGTTTTTAGAATTTATATATTTTTAAAATATTGTCAAACTGTGGATGCTTGAATCCATGGATTAAAAAAAATCTGGATATGAGAGGCTGACTAATTTCTTTCTAGGGCAAATTTTGGTATGTGCTTAGGTAGCTACCCATGTAATAAATATTCATACTTTCCACAGAGAGGATTGAACGTAATATAATGTCTAATTAACAAATTGTAAGCTGCTCTGATAGCCTTGGCTGAAGAGCGAGGTATTATTGTTGTTGTTGTTGTTGTTGTTGTTGTTATTATTATTATTATATTTGTAACTGTGAATTTGTCCCAACTGAAACACCAGGTTTTTCAAGGATCCATGAGAGGAAAGATTCAGTGACCCATTGGTTCATAAGATTGCCAGTTTCTCCAGCCCATCTCTGTATATAGCAACTGGATGTATTGCATTGGGAACATTGAGTGATAGCCTGGCATCATGGACAACAGCTGGCCAAGTGTTTTGAATTAGGAGTAATAGCAAGAGAGCTAGCATGGTGTAGTGATTTGAATGTTGGATTATGACCCTGGACTACAGTGTTTGAATCCCCACTAGACCATGAAAACCCGCTTGAGTGAGTTATACTCTTTCAGCCTGAAAGAAAGGGAAAGGCAACCCCACCCCCAAAGAAATCTTGCCACAAAAAAACCCAAAACAAAAAACAAACAAAAAAAACACCTTAATTTGCCACAAATTGGAAGGTCTTAGACTCACCATAAGTCAGAAACAACTTGAAGGTACACAACAACAACAAAGCCCAGGACTATGGGCAGTGGCAAGCTGGGCTATTTGATGTGGGAGTAATTTACAGTTGCCATGCAGCTTGAAAATACTTAGAAGTAATTGGAAATACTTAGTTCAGGGTTTTTTAACTGTCCCCCCCCCCTTTTTTTAGCTCATGTTTCATCACTGCAGATGGTTAGCATCCTTGAATTGGAGCCGCTGGAAGAATTCGTGGTGGATTTGCACCAGTTCATGTCAGTGGGTGGCGTTTACCACTTTGATGCACTGAAGCTCCCACCTCAAGCCAAACAAGTGAAAGGGTGGACCATGGTGGAAGTAAGTTTCATCTTAAAATGAAATGGGAGAAAGTGGCTGGTATCCTATTAGCGCATAGTGTTGGTGTAGCTATGCCATGTAGGTAGTGGCAGCAGGCACAAAGCCGGGAGTGCTGCAGTTATGAAGAAAGTAAAGCAACTGATGAAATAAGTTGCTCAGAGCTTCAAGGTTTTGTTCCCTTCCCTTCCCATTGCCGTGCCATTCTGGAAGAAGTGGAGCCACTGGCATAGTGTACCATAGAATCATAGAAATTTAGAGTTGGAAAAGACTACAAGGGCCATCCAGTCCAACCCCCTGCCGTGCAGGAAATCCCAATCAAAGCATCTCCGACAGATGGCCATCCAGCCTCTGTGTTCCCCTGTCGAACAGCCCTTACTGTCAGGAAGTTCTTCCTAATGTTGAGGTGGAATCTTTTTTCCTGCAGTTTGCATCCATTGTCCCGAGTCCTGTTCTCTGGATCAGCAGAAAACAAGCTTGCTCCTTCCTCAATGTGACATCCCTTCAAGTATTTAAACAGGGCGATCATATCACCTCTTAACCTTCTCTTCTCCAGGCTAAACATCCCCAGATCCCTAAGGCGTTCTTCATAGGGCAAGGTTTCCAGACCCTTCACCATTTTAGTTGCCCTCCTTTGGACACGCTCCTTCTGTTTCTGTCCAACTCCCACCGTAGTCCTTCATCAGTGCATGGCTGGCTGACTGTTTCCCTTCTATTTCCCTGTCTATCTGCCTATGCACATCATTGCTGCCTCTTCTTCTTCCCTATCTTACAGTTGAGCTTATATGGTATATTTTATATACATATGTGGACTAAGATTATACATGATGGTCTGCATTGTGTAACTTTATGAATCCTTAGGTATGTTGCAATGTTGCAACAACATGCTGTTTTCATGAATTGTGAAGAAGCATGTCAGGGCAACAGCAAGAGTATTCCAGTGTGCATTGGGCTCTGATGCACATTGGGCTTTCCTGTCGTGTTCTTGCACTTCCTAACTGGTATCCAGATGATGCATAGTGAGCCATGATGCATCAGTTACTCCATCATTATGCAACGGTCGCCCATATGTCGTAACTTTACAGCCACCCTTAGGTGACTATGAATATCACAAAACTGCTCAATTCTATTTCCTGCACACATAAATCCACTTACAAAGACATCAGTCTCATGCTGAATTCTAGCCATGAATTTCAGAGATGGAGGGATGTTTTTAGCACTGTCAAATATTGATGAGTTTATTCTGTGATTCCATGCAAGAGTGTGGATGGGTGATTCTGCAAAATGTGCTGAAAATATCCTCACTGTTCTGCCTCCCCTTCAAGCTCTCAAATTTCTGTCCCATCCTTGGACCCAGTTACCTATGAAACCAGAAAGCATCAGTAGTAATTCATGTAGGTTGTGGGGTGGGAGAGGCATCAAGTAGAAAAGATTGACACTTTTATCATGCTCAGATTAAATGTTGGTGTTACAATGCTCACTTGACATGAAATGATCATTGTAGGGGTCCAGGAATTTATATTATGGATATCTGAATTCATATTTCCAAGCTAGGAGGGATGAAATTCAGCAATATTATTCAGAGAGTAGATTCCATTTTCAGATGATCACATTTTACCTTGAGAAATCAATAAATTGAGATATTTTTATGAAAGCAATGTTACATTTTTTCAAAAGGTGCTGGATACAGGGTTAGAGGTCTGTCCCTACACTGCAGTATGTGAAGAAAATGAAGACCCTTCTACTATCACTGTAGGAATCACAATCCAGTTGCTTGACAGTGTGATCTTCTTTGAAGAACCACTGATTGCAAGGTGGAATCCTAAAGGTATGACCAAGCTGCAGGCAGCTGCTGCAATGAGTTAGTTGAACTTAAATGTCTGTTTATTTTACAAGCTTAACACCATGAGGCTGTCACTACAATAGATCTTGTGATAGAAGGGGGAAATATGTAACCTTTTCCAACTAGTGTTTCCAGGCACCTATTCCTTGTTTTGTTCCCAACCATATTGGCATTCAAGAATATGTTGAGCAAGTGGAAATAAAGGGGAACAATGATGAGAAATCATTAAAAAAAGTAGAGCAAAATTCCTTTGCAATTCCACCACACACAACACTGTACCATTAAGCATTAGTGGCTGATGGCTACCATGTAAATGGGGCCATGAATCCATTCTGAGTTTTGACTAGCTTTAAAAAAAGCTTATTCATGGTGCTGCACAAAAGATACGGTTTTGTCCCTTGGAAAGGTCCTCTAAAGCTGTCCAAAACGCATACTGTTCTCTGCTGAAAGGAAGCCAGCAGCCCCCACTGTCCTTAACCAGGAAGTATATACTGTATGTGCCCAAGTAATACATGGCTCTCCTCCAAGATACAGTTATACAATGGTCCCCCAGGATACGAAGCCCCCGGGGAACGAAATCCCCGGGAGCCGAAACCGCCGGGACCACCAAAATGCCCCCGGGATGCGAACAAAACCCCGGGTTAAGAAAGGGAAAAACCGCGCAGCCCCTTTAAATTGGCCGCGCGGTGCGTCCTTTAAAGCTGTCCCCCGGGAAACGAAGATTTCTGGGTTACAAAAGGTAATCCGGAACGGATTACTTTCGTAACCCGGGGGACCACTGTATGTCCTTGCTTTTTTTTTTTTTTTTTTGGCATTGTTAGAGACATGTCATAGATATTTTTAGGCCCTTTTTTTGGTATTAAAAGTACAGTAGGCCCTCCCATATCCATGGATTCTTTATCCACAAATTCAACCATCCACAGCTTCAAAACTATATATATATATATATATATATATATATTATATATATATATATATATATATATATAATCATAGAATCACAGAGTTGGAAGAGACCACAAGGGCCATCCAGTCCAACCCCCTGCCATGCAGGAACTCCCAATCAAAGCATCCCTGACAGATGGCCATCCAGCCTCTGCTTAAAAACCTCTAAGGAAGGAGACTCCGCCACCCTCCGAGGGAGTGTGTTCCATTGTTGAACAGCCCTTACTGTCAGCCCTTACTCTTTTCCTGGAGCTTGCATCCATTCTTCTCTGGAGCAGCAGAAAACAAGCTTGCTCCCTCCTCAATGTGACATCCCTTCAAATATTTAAACAGGGCTATGATATAACCTCTTAACCTTCTCTTCTCCAGGCTAAACATCCCCAGCTCCCTAAATTGTTCCTCATACGGCACAGTTTCCAGACCCTTTACCATTTTAGTTGCGCTCCTTTGGACCCACTCTAGTTTCTCCACATCCTTTTTGAATTGTGGTGCCCAGAACTGGACACAGTACTCCAGGTGGGGCCTGATCAAAGCAGAATAGAGTGGCTCTATTACTTCCCTTGATCTAGACACTAGACTTCTATTGATGCAGCCTAAAATTGCATTGGCCTTTTTAGCTGCTGCATCACACTGTTGACCCATGTTCAGCTTATGGTCTACTTGGACTCCTAGATCCCTTTCACATGTAGTTTCATTCAGTCAGGTGTCCCCCATTTTATATCTGTGCATTTCATTTTTCCTCCCTAAGTGCAGAACCTTACACTTCTCTGTATTGAATTTCATTTTGTTAGCTTTGGCCCATATTTCTAGTCTATTCAGGTCATTTTGAATTTTGATCCTGTCCTCTGGGAGCTACTCCTCCTAATGTGGTGTCATCTGCAAATTTGATAACTAGGCCCTCAGTATTGTCATCCAAGTCATTAATAAAGATATTGAATAGCACTGGGCCCAGGACAGAACCCTGTGGGACCCCACTGGTCACTTCTTTCCAGGATGAAAAGGAACCATTGTTGAGCACCCTTTGAGTTCGGCCAGTCAACCAGTTACAAATCCATGTAACAGTTACCTTGTCTAGTCCACATTTTTGCAAGCTTGTTTGCAAGAATGTCATGGGGAACTTTGTCAAAGGCCTTACTGAAATCAAGATATACTGTATCCACACACACACACATATACAAACAAACCATGATTTTGCCATTTTATATAAGGGACACCATTTTACTATACCACTGATCCGTAGCAGGTCCTGGAACCCACTGTGATTATAATGTTCAGAGATTGCTACTTAGTATTTCAGTTAGCTCCCAGGATCTGGGGGATCACCTGCAAAGTTTGGGTTCCCAGCCCTTGGATTACCAGTATTTGAGAGGAAAAGCACCTGAAAACCTTTGAAAAGACTTGCTGCTGCTGGTAGCAGAATAACCCATCTCATCACGGAGTTGCAGATACAGGAGAATAAAAGCACAAAAGAGATGCATTGGCTCTCATGACAGAACTGTGCTTGGCATGCAAACATTCCAGGTTCAAATTTTAGCATCTCTAGTTAAAAAGGATAGTATCATAGAATCATAGAGTTGGAAGAGACCACAAGGGCCATCCAGTCCAACCCCCTGCCATGCAGGACTCCCAGTAAAAGCATCCCCGACAGATGGCCAGATGGATGAAGCTGGGAAAGACCTTTCTTGCCCTTTGATCCTAAAGCAATACTCCTACTCTGAGTAGACTGAGAGCCTTCTCAGTGGCTGCCCCAGACTCTGGAACTCACTACTCAGAGAGGCCTTCCATTGGCAGGCTAAGACATTTTTATTCAAAAAGGCTTTTAAAACAAAGTTCTTAAGAAATAGGATGGGAATGTTATACTGTTAAAACTGTATTTTTAAAAATGCTTTAATATTGCATTTTATTATTTTAATGAGTGATGTGTTTTAATAATGTAATAGTTTAATACTACTTGGATGCTCATTTTTGTATGTTTTAATTGTATTGTTCTTTTAAACTGTAAGCTTCTTTAAAGTCTGGCCTGGTATAAAATAGCTTCCCATAAGGTCATCCCTGAGCAGGGATTTGAATCCTGGTCTCCCTGAATCCTAGTTCAATAATTAAACTACTATACCATGCTGGCTTTCAGTAGCAGTTCCTCCTAATTGTCCTAATATCAAATGATACCCTTTTCTTTCCATTTCCCCCATTTAAAAGGTAAATGCTGGAGAACAGATGATATTGGGGAAGTGGTCTACAACATGAAAGAGAAGGAGATCTCTTTCAAAATGAATGGCTTCTTCACCATAACCCTGCTACAGGATGCCCACCTCAACATGCCCTACCAATCCTGGGAGCTCCGGCCCACTGGCTTAGATGAAGCCATTTTCACCATCCTCACCACATTTGCTGAAGTGCAGATTGAAGTCAAGGTATGCTGGTACATCCTACAATCCAGTGCTATATGTTTTTTTCTGGGAATGAGTTACAGTGGCCTTAGCTGTTGCGGTTTGGATGTGCATGTGCATGTCAGAGGAGCAGGCAACTGTCAGGGGTTAGAGGAGCACACTGGTCCTTCAGGAGACCTTGGAGGGCTTCACTTCCTTGATGTATCTCCTCACGGGGGGAAAATAAATTTTGCTTCCATATGGCCTCTAAGGAGGCATTGAGTCCTGTTTTTGTACTTTGCACATGTACAGGGAAGCACTTCCATGCATCTGCACTTTGCATGCTGCAGGACTCATTGGTGCCTCTACAACTTCATGTGAAAATTCTTTCACATCTTTTGACTCATGTACAGAGAGCCAGAATGGAGTAGTATTGAATTATGACTCTGGACACTAGGGTTCAAATCCTGGTTCAGCCATGTAAACCCACTGAGTGACCTTGGGAAATTAGAATTATTATTATAGTTTATTTCTGTAGTGCTGTACATGTACTCATTGGGCAAGTCACACTCTCTTTGCCTCAGAGGATGGCAATGGCAAACCCCCTCTGAAGAAACTTGCCAAGGAAACCTCAGGATAGGTTTGCCTCAGGAATGCCATAAGTCAGAAACTGCTTGAAAGCACACGACAACAACTGATACTATATAGGTGTCAGTGTTTCATCAGAGAAAATTAAATTTAGTAATCTTAGCTTTGGAACATATTTGAAGGAATTTCAAATAGATAATCTCACTGCTAGTTTGCAAAGAAGTCACAGCATATTAGATTTCATTAGTAGTCCCAATCATGATAACAGGATAACTTGCACAATATATATTTACTGCCTGGTCACTGTTGTCTAGTTTGTACAATAATAATAATAATAATAATAGTAATATTTTATTTGTATTTCCCGCCTCTCCCTGCTGATTGAGGTGGGATTATAGCATATCAAAACAATACATACAGTACATCTAGAAAAAGTCCCAATACAACAGTTAAAATTAAAACTGGTTAAAACCATTAAAACCATCTACATATACATCTAAGGAGTCAGTTACTTAATTTTACATGAATAATTGTGGTGTTCCAACAATGTGGGGGGAATCTCAATAAGATGTTATATAAGATCTGATGGGTATGCCTGCCGGAAGTGCCTTTTTAAATGCTTCTAGAATGTTTATCAGGCAGATCTCCTCTGACAGGTCATTCCAAAGTTTCGGGGCCACTGTTGAGAATGCCATACAAGAAATTGATGTTAATCTAGTAATTTCTTGTCTGATGTTCTGAGGGTGCAGGGCAGATTACGTAGGGAGAGGTGTTCCCTCAACTAACCTGGGCCCAAGCCATGTAGGGCTTTAAAGGTAATGACCAACACTTTATATTGCGCCCGGAAGCTGATCAGCAGGCAGTGGAGAGATTTTAAAATGGGGGTAATATGCTCCATCCTGGACGCCCCAGTAATCAGTCTGGCTGCTGCATTTTGGATCAGTTGAAGCTTCCAAACTTCGTACAAAGGCAACGCTATGTAGAGCATGTTGGGAGCAGCTGGCGTATCAGCTGAAGCTGATACCAGGCACTTCTGGCGGTCGCCTTCCTGCGATGTCAATTGTAGGGATGAGTCCAGGAGCACACCTAAACTGCAAACCTCATCCTTTAGGGGAAGTGTGAGCCCGTCCAGGACTGGTTGATTGATCTCCATGCCCGGACTGGGAGAACCTATTGCGAGTACCTTTACATGTGAAAAATACTGTTTTTTAAATTAATTTGCTTTTTGAAAGTCTCACAACATTGTAATTAAAATGTACCAACTGTGGGTTATTTTGTCCATTTAATTTTTTTTTACAAAAGTCTTTTTTTCAGAGACCAATATCCAAACGCTTCTCCCTCCCGGTGAAAATTATGTCAGCACACCAGTGGGTGGGGCACGTATCCCAGTTGCAAGAAATGTAGAATAATCAATAGTTGATTTCATTGCTCACATGTTCTTCTATTTTGCTCTGAGACAGGTCAACCAGTGCATGTTAGCCTCAGTCACCACAATGGAAGATGCTGATCTCCTCTCTGAGATTAGGGGGAAATGGATGTCACCACTGGCCCTTGTGCTAGCTCTGAAACGGGCTGGAATGAATATCTTCCCAGCTGACTATTCCCCCAAATATGTCAGCGTGAATAAAAAAGTAAGAGACCAGATGGCTTTACGGAGAATGCTTTTACACATTGTGACAAGCCAGAGATCTTTGGGATCACTTTGGATCAGCCTTCTGTTGCAGATGTACACATTAACTGTGCATGTGTTTATTTTTGATCACTGTAGAGGTTGGCAGGCACATCTCCACTTTGTATTTATCAAAGCATTTCCATGGGCAGCTTGTGCCTGGCTGGGAGTGAGGGGGGGTCACAGCAACATCTGACTATGTCCCCATAACTAGATGTGAAGAGATTGTCTCAGCTGCTGCAACGTCTGGAGGACCTCATCAAAATTCAGTGGCTACAATAATATCTGTAATCTGACTAGAGGGACATACCAGATACTGCTGCCAACCTCTCCTGCTTCCTCCCAGCCATAGACTGCAGGGCTACAGTAGGTTCGAGGCCTACTGTAAATGACTCAGTGTAGTCGTAACTCTGCATATGGCACTATAGGCTATGCCTATACTGGCTCGGGGGAGATGAGCACACAACACCCATCCCAGCTGCAGAAAAGGAAGTGATAAGAGATTGTTCTACCACTACCAGATCTCCACCAACTTTCTGGAGAGCTGAAAGAGCAACCTCATTTTCCTTTCCTGGTTGTCTCCCTCATTCCTGCCCAGGAAACAGCATAACACTCAGTGGAAGGACAGGAATGTGTATGTCGAGCATATATGCCATCTGTTTTAATCTAGAATTTTGGCCGCAGCAGTGAAATTCTGTCTCTTCCTCCTTACCTTGGGTTTGGTTACCCTTCCAGACAAATACAAGAGTAACACTACAGGCCTACTTGTCTTACACTGGGCTGATGCACCAGCAATCATGTTCTTTGCTTCAGGATATCTACTGAAAAGAGAAGGTCTTGGGTGCAGAGAATTGCTCATTATCAGTCTTCTGTTTTTATCATCTTGCTTTATATAGTTTTTACTAGCAGAAGTTACTACTTACCAGCAAATGGCTCTTGTTGCATCTGCCTTTGCCTTCAGCTGGAGCAAGTGGAACTTGGATAGTGGCGATGATAATGTGGTCTTTAAGGTGAGCATTGGTTATTCCTGTATGTGCATAACACTTCTCAGTTTTTTGCCATTTCTCTGAAACCCACTGAATTCCTGTTGCATTATCTGTTTTCATGTTAAAATATTATTTTTATTTTATTTTATTGGTTCCTGAATGGATATATGTATATTTTTTTTTCATAATGCATGCATTTATTTGTGCACTTTTCCTATTGTACATCTTTTATACACTTTTCTCCACTGACTAAAGCATTTGTGTTTATTTTTCAGTTGTACATATTTTTAGCCATTTGCGTTTTCTTACTATATGTATTATTCTGTGCATATGAAACATACCACAAAGCCTTGCAAATGTGTGAATTTGAGGCATTTTTGGAGGCGTTTCTAAAAATCTAGAAGGCTGAAGACTCCTGCCTCAGCTTTACAAATCCCTAACAGTTTTTTTGTAGAAAAAGACACGCTGGCTAAAGAGGTTTCTGTGTGAAATGTAGATACATGCTAAAATGTCATAACCCACAGCAGCACAATGTGCTTCAAATAAGAAACTAAGTATAATGGGACAAGTACAGTTCTTTAAAAAATAATTCAGAGTGAATATTATTATTAAATCTTTACCTTCCACCTGGAAGAAGGTGGTGTGCAAAACTCAGCGCAGAGACCACAGTAGTGGTACAGTAGAAGAGGTGGAGCTTTTGCCAGCGCTGAGGTTCCTCACATGCTCCTAATTCACCAGTGCCAACTCCACTAAACATTGGGTTTAGAGTGGAAAGGAGATTTTTCCCATTTTTATTCCAAAAGACAAAACTATACTTCAAAGCCCAACATGCTGCTGGTTCTAACAAGATAGTATTTGCTTTTTCTTGTAGGCCTGTGAACACCTGACCCAAGAACCAATAAAGGATGGAGAGTGGGCTCTTTATATGTTCAGTGGGCAAAGAGCTCAGAGGCTCGAGATTACAGAGGAGAGCCAAGTCTTCTCCAAAAACATTGCCGAAGACACAGAATTCCACTCCACTCTTTACCATCTGATCAGAGATGCCAGCAGTGAGGAAGGGATGGAGAGAGTCAGTCATACCCACTACCTTTTCATAGATGCAGTGTACCACCTTCTCCTTGCTACTAGGGTGCTAACATACTCTTAAGAAGCCATGCTGCCACTTAAGAACTTTATTGAGTTGAGGACACTCCTGTCAATAAAATAAGAGGTTGAAATCTGCAACAGGTTCACATTTCAGATTTTTTAAAAAAATAAATATCTTAATTCTTAAAGTCATTTATAGACAAGCCCTTCCCAAGGATTTCTTAAAACATATTTTCCAAGCTCTTCAGTAGGACCAGGGAGAGAAAAAGACATTTTTTTTAAAAAAAAGAAGATACACTCACTGCACTGGGGAAAGAAAGAACGAACTCCATTTCATTTGGAACTGTATTGCCAGAAGCTATCTAGTAAAGGCAAAATCTCCAGAACTATTAAGATGTTGTGCATCAAAACATCACCCATCTATGTACAAAATCATGTTGAAGTCAAAGTTTGAATTATCCTCTTCTCACCAGCACATTCAAGAATTCAGGCCAAACTGGTTTCTCAGAGAGGCGATCAGAAAAACCCTTTTGAAATTTCACCAGCAGCTTATACAGGAGGTGGACCATGATGCTGGAGACCAGTATATGGCCATAACAGCTGCTGCATCGAAGTCCAAGCATCACCAGTCCCAACAGGAGCAGCTTGTGCAGGGCTTTGGAATGGAAAGCCCACAATGAAAATGGAAACAATGGCAATCACCGCAGCTGCGATGACGGAAATACAGAGAACCTTGCTAACCCTGCAGAAGGATGTCCTAAGAGATGAGGCACAAGAAAGAAACCTGGTGCACCTGTAGAAAATAAAAAGCAGGAAAGAAATTGACATTTGGTGCTTTTCACTAGGACTTATTTGCACTGACAATTGAATGCTGACATGATATTCCACTGACACAGCTGTTTATATATGTACCTACAGGACTCAGACTGCTTGAGCAGAATTATGAAAAACCATGGAGTGAGAACCTAATAGATGTGCTTTGTTATCATTTATCAAGTGTTGGTTTCCAAAAGCTTTAATCCATCTATAAATTATTCCCCCAAGCAGCCATCTATTAGGACAACACCCAGGTTGTGCACAATTATAGCAGTTTGATACCAGTGTAAGTGCCATAACTCCATCCTATGGAATTCCTGGGATTTGTAGTTTGGGGAAGTTCTTCAATTTTTTCTGCTAAAACTGAGCAGAAGAAAGAAGAGCACTCTAGCAGAGAAGTCTAGACAGCTCCATCAAATTACAAAACCCAGGATTCTATAGGATGCAAGCTTCATAGTTAAAGTGGTATCAAACAGCTTTAATTGTGTAGTGTGGCTACACTTCCGGAACTGACAAAAGAAAAAATAACCAAACCAGTAATTACCAGATATCCAATTTTACTTTTGATTTGAGGTTCTCAGTGGTTTTAGGAACAGAGAGGACAGGCCTGCTACATGCCAAAAAAGCTTTCCTTGAAGTCCTCTAGGAACAGAAAAATTTTAAAAACTTTTGTGGGGAAAGAACTGGGGGATTTCATGAAGGTTTTCGGGAGCACAAGAATTTCCTTGAGGACACACTTCATGTACCCTTTCCTAGAGTTTGAAGCAGAAGGGCAAATGGTGTTAGCATGACAGGGAATAGGCACCCAAGGAGGAGGGATCATTTTCTGTGTCAGGCATTGAAGTCCCATAATTTAGCACAGGGGTGTACTATAATACAGTTGGACTGCAACTCCCAACATCTCTCACACCACCTATTCTGGTTAATGAATTTCAATTCAGCAACATCTAGAGGGCTACAAGGTGTGGTCACCTGAAGCTCAAGGGGATAGAGGCATAGCTACGGTGGGGGGGGGGGAGAGATAGTTTTGTAATGTCAGGGCAATTAGAAATAAGGCCATTGTGTTCTCTGCATATGTCCTAATGCCACAGGTTAAGGTAATATTTAGTAGATACCTCCATGTCAGCAGGAAGATGAATTTACATGGGGAGAAAGCCCGAGAACCTTCCTGGGTCAGACAAGTGATCAACCTACACTAATTCATCATCCCTTTCCTCATGGTGGCCAAAATGGATTATCTCCAGAAAGCAAACAGTAAAGATATAAAGGCAAAAATCCCTCCTTGGTGTCGATCCCCTGTAGATAGCAATCAGTAGCATTCTACCTTTGAATTACTGCACCAATATCATTTGACAGTCAAAACCTTTAATTTCTTGAATCCTCTTTAAATCCTAGTAGCCATCCCAACACTTCTTGCACAACCTAGGAACACAAGAATACCTAAATCTCTGTATCATATTATGTTGGAGAACCCCAAGTTCTCCCAGGTTTGCCATGTAAGCTCTTTTTGGGCCACCTCCTCCCCCAACTGATTTCAGAACTGTAAGAATTGTTCTGAAGAAGGTCATCTGGTGGTAAACTTATAAAAATGAAGTTCCGAAAGGGAACTCTTAGTTTAGTGCATACTCTTCTCAGTTGGCTCATTCAAAGGACTCTATTACCTCTCTATAAAATTGTGACCCACGAGCCGTTCTCATTACATCAAATTTGTCTCGTTGCTTACAAGACTACTTAAACTGGATTTTTTGTAGGAGGACCATTCATGATGGCCACTGAATCACTGCTGACTTGGGTTCCATTCACACTACATGTAATAGCACTATGATTCCACTTTAACTGCCGTGTGGTTTGTAATTTGGTGAAGCCCTAAAACTTTGTGGCTAAGCATTCTGACTGCCCCTCCCCAAATCCTAGGGTTTCATAGAAATTTGCATGGCAGTTAAAGTGAGATGATGGCACTATAAATGTGCAGTGTCAAAGGACCTTGAGATTCAGTACCTACAAAATCTAGTAGTTGTCCTAGAATCAAAGAATGCACTGTTTTGTTTCATCACTTACAATGAATGCAGTCTCCATTTGGGTCGGTTGTTTTCCTTCTCACTCAGCTTCCGTGCCTTGTTCCCCCGTAGTTCTGAAACTGGTGGTTCCAAGGGGACATTTCTACTAACAGAGAGATTGGATTAATGGGAAAGTCCATGGTCAGCTAATGTCACTATAAACCAATGTTTTGACAAGAGCACTTTCCCTTTTCATGTGTTCACATGATTTAGTACAGCCTTCTGTGCTTAAATATTTTGTCTTCATCACACTCACAGACCGTGAAGCTTCTCTATGTCTAGCACCTGTATTATTTTTTACCCTAAAAATATTTTTCTTTTAGGACATTCTGTTTTTCCATTCCAAAGAGTTTTATTCCACCCCACCCCAGTCAAACTGACTGCCAGACTAGATAACAAGGAAAAACATCATCTTGCATGGAAGCATGTAGTGAAATTACCATTAAAATCACCCAAAAAGCCCTAACTTCAAATAGCAGCAAGAGACTATTATTAACAACTTCATTATTATGGTCTAAATCAGGTGAAGAACCTATGACCCTCCAAATACTTTGAACTACCAGAGACCTGAGCCAGCAGAGCAGATGGCAAGGAAGTGCAGTAGCTGAAGTTAAAAATGTCTGGAGTATCAAATGTAGCCATCCTTAGTTTAGGTAATTAGCCTAAATCACAAATACAGTAGTCCCACAATTTTACTTTCTGTGGTTTCAATTTCCTATGGATAGTCACAGTCTGAAAATATTACATAGTCCCCCTTATCTGTGGATCCCCCTTATCTCTGCAATTTGAACATTGCCCAATCGATTGTGCGATTGGCTGGCCGATGTAGTGGAAACGAGGTACAACAATAAACTGGTTTTAATTCTTCCACAGAAGAAATAGATATCACAGTGACGTTTAATCCCTCGAGCACTTGATATACAGTTTGGGGGGGGGGGAGGAAAAGCCGGATCCAGCGACTCAATGGGGAAGAGGAACAAAATTACCACGTTGCAAATAAATCGCAGCAAAGCAAATGGGAATGACATCCGCGGTAAATAGCAACATGAACAAAATAGTACTGTAGAAGTTTAAATGGAAATGACAAACATAAATCAAGCTCACCCCGCGCCAAAACATCGGGGCTACTTCGCTATCCAAAACCTGCATTTTCAGGCCAGTGGGCATGCTCCCCCCCCCCCAAGTTTCAATTACTTACAGTCAATCACTGACTGAAAACGTTACTGGATTAGGGTTCAGTACTATCTGTGTTTTTCAGGCATACACTGGGGGTCTTGGAACATATCCCTCTTGGATAAGGAGTGACTACTGTATCTTGATATATTTTTTTTAAAAAAGCTAAGAAAAACACAGGTTTTTCTAAGAACATTGATGTTCTTAGAAATGTTTGTAGAAAGAACATTTCTAAGAAAATTGGACAAGCTGTCTAAAGGAACTTTTGTGGAATTGAGCTGTATAGAAAGGGTGTCAGGAAGAAAATCCTTGAATGTGGAGGGTATGTATGTATGTTTTTAAAAAACTGAAAAACTCAAATCTTACAAAGAGACATATGGAAGAAGGGGCTCTATCACAATGTTTCCACTTTATGTTCTTGAAACAAGAACCCAGTAGATTTTGCTACTCAAACACCTGTACAAGGGGACAAAACATTGTTCCTTGATGATCCCATGAAACACATTCTGGAATCTGGTAGGCAGATCCTGGGTTATCTTCTCATGTCTTGCTGAACAAAGTCCATCCTTTCTACATGAAGAATGGGTGCAGCCTTGGAGAAACTGTGCAAACTAATATCATACTTGTACTTTATTCCCTGCACACTTAAAGTGAGCCAAGATTACTCTTTACAGGCTTAAAAGTATATTGGGGAGAACACAGGAGTCATACAGCATCTCCCACTTTAGAGCCAGAGGCTCAGCAGATAATGTGGCTGGGCTGGAGTTAAATTCGCATGCCAGTCAAGCACATGACAACACAATTCAGTTATTCTATTACTCTAACCATCCCAAGTGGTTTCCAGATATTCTTCAGGTATGAATATAAAAAGAGGCCAGGAGAGCTGATCAAAGATAAGGTCTTGTTCAGTATCCTATTTCTCACAGTGACTGACCAGCCAGATGTCCGAGGAAAGGTCATAGCCAGAATATCCTTCAAGAACAATGTCCATTTACCCTCTTGTTCAATCATTACTGGCACACTGATAGAAATGAGGAGGACCACCTTCATACGACACAACAAACCATTGTGCGGTTGAGATCTAGTTTATCCATCTTTACTAATAAACCATGATTTGTTAACTAGCCACAAACCACAAGATTGGTTTTGTTCAGACCAGGGTTTCTTGTAGCATCTGCACTCAAAATCATGGCATGCACCTCACTCACTTCCCCAGCTGCCCACCCTAAAACAGGATCTGCTAAAAATGGCAAAAGAAAAAAGAAACTGGAAATGGGAAAGGCAAGCGGTAGTATGTGTTCAGTTCTCTGCTCTGCAATTTGTGTCTTAAGCAACAAAACACAACACAAACCATGTCTTAATTTTGGTATGAAATGGTAGCCAAAGAGTTTCACTGAAAATTTTAACCCTGAGCTGGCACTATTCTCCAGCATCGGTAAGAAACTGAAAGCACACAGCCAAGCAGCAAACAGAGAGGAGACAAACAACAAACAAGCATGTGGAGCTCGTCTCCTTTGACTCTGTTTGCTACTATTCTCCAGCAGCAATACTTGGGCATAGTGTGTAAGTTGGTGCTGGCTTTTAGGGCCACTCTTTTGCATAGATTGACCCCATAGAAGATGCAGAACAGCTTACTCTGGCTCAGGTTGGTCTTCTTCTGACTCTGTCCAAGAAGGCGAACTCACATAGCGCTGTAGCAAAGGCCGCTTCTCACCTTGTTTTGCTCCTACTAAGCCCCTGTTGAAAGAAGTGGAATTTCTTTTGCTGTATTCTTACAAAGCAGACTATCCTCTTACATACTTTTTGAATGTGGAGTTGGAGCAGGGAGGCAAGGAAAAGAAACAAGTGGGTGCTTCCTAGTACAAAACATTTGGGCTCATCACAGAATGGCTGAACTAAACTGCCAATCTCCTGCATAATATACAGTTTAGCAATAAGGGCTAGTGTGGTCCAGTGGTTAGAATACCAAGTGAGGTGTTATAGCAGAATTTTAAAAAAAGGCTTATGATTAAAGCAAAAATGCAGATTAGTTTACATAAGAAAACTACTTTGAGCCAAGGATTTTTTTTAACTTGGAATATTTAATTTTGAAACTAAAGCTGAGAAGGAAAGTAGTAGACTCTGTTGGCATATGGTAACAGCTGCAAGAATTCTTCTAAGTATTGGAAAACATCAAATATCCCTATGAAGAAGGAGTGGATAGAAAAACTTCTAGATAGAGCCGAAATGGAAAAGTTGATATATATACTTGAAGGAAAAGCCAGCAGTAAGTTTATCAGAGATTGGGACAAATTCCAAGTCTACTTGAAACACAGATGTGTTGATTAATGCTACAATTTGATTTATGCTATCCAGGGGATGGCAGACTATGTACTAGGTTTGTTTTTCTAAAACAACAACAACAACAAAAGTAAAAAATTGGGAAATTTTATTTACAATTTCTCTTTTTATTTTTCTAAGAAAGATGTACAAAAACAGATGATTCTAGCTTTCATCTTGCCATTTGGGCAGTCTTTTAGTTAATAGTCTTGTTAATGTGTTTTTCTATATGGACTTGTGTTAAATATGTAATTGTGTCTAATAGAGGGTTTTATATGTGAGTGAATATTTTTTTATTTTATTTTATAGAACATGTTCTGTTGCATATGTGCCAATAAGCATTTTTTTTAAAAAAGAGTTCCAAAGGTGGCCCTGCGTTCTGATCCCTTTTGAGTCATATTATCTTTGACCTCAGCCAGCTACTGATTGTTTAACATATTCTAAAGAAGTTGTTGTTCTCATAGACAGGTCATATATTTATAGTTCACCCTGAGCTACTCAGAAATGATTGGCAGGATTTTTAAAAGTGTGGCACGCATAAAAATTATCCCTTTTTACCACCTGAATTACTATGCCAGGGGCAGGATTAGCCATGAATTTGTTTGAGCCTCTGCCATGTTAATGTGTGGCTTAAGCAACAAACCACAGTTAATATAAACCATGTTTTATCAATGACATGAAAAGTCATCCAGAGTTTTAGAATATTTTCAGTGCAGATATTAAGACCGGAGTGAAATAAATGAGTTTAATCAAACTATTGAAAATTTAGATCCTTAGCTGGATCCAAGGATACGTTGAAGGCTCTGAATCCATCACAGGAAAAGCTTGTTTTGGAGGAAGGGAAGTGGTGGTGAGGATGAAGACCTGCTGTGATAGTAGAGCTTGGAATTAATGTGTTGTGAGTAATGGACTGGTGAAGTTACTTTCAGCATGGCAACAATTTCAGTGCTTTTGAAAATACTGTAAAAATCAGCCATGTTACTTTGTCCTTTAAAATTATTAATATTTCACAGAGTGAGTAAATCAGTTTTATATCCGTTTCTCTCTAGCTTGCACACTCACACAACAAATGTGCACATGCACAATACTATCAGGCTTACCAGCTTGAGCGTCTGTTGAATTTATCAGTTCTCTCACTTCCATCAGTTTCATTTAGCTGACCCTTGGAAGAAATGTGGAAGAAAAGAGTTCAGCATGGATTTACTCAATACATTTAGGGCAATAAACTCTCAGTACTGGAAAGTGCCTACATACCAGTGGCAAAACAGTGACAGGCTTTCCAGTATTCCTAGGCAAGGGTGCAATGCTAACTCTGCGTAGGGATGACGGCTACACGAAATAAGAGATACTACTTGGTGGGTTATGCATTTGATGAGAGAGCCCTGTAGTTTCTACACAAAAGGCATTGCTCAAAGTGCAACTTCCAAAAAGCTTTGCAGTTTATTCAAAAGGCCCTCTTTGGATATGCAAGACTCCAAGCTTGTATAAACAGGTACTCCTTGTGAGCAGGATGTACCAACAGAAACCCATTTCAGTTTCACACTAGACATAATGTGAATAATATATCCAGACCCTTCTTCACAGCTACTGGCACATAACCACCTCACATCATCATAATCACATGCCCTCCATGTCCCCTACCCTTCCACCATAACAGCCAATGATACAGCTTAGAAGTAAGGAAACTCAGAGCAAAGTGATGGTCACAGTGACACAGATAAGTAATATGAGACATTGAAATAGGTGTAAGGGACTAATGGACTTCCAGATATCATTGGACCACAACAGGGGTGGGCAACCATAGATGATCAGTGGGCCACACATATCCATCATGCCTATGCCCCCATGTGTTGTAAGTGTTAACTTTGGGTTGCCTTGCCCCTCCAACAAAGGTGTGTCTCCCCCACCTTTGACTAGCCTTAAAATTGAAAATTGTTCTCTCTGAAGGCTTTACACACATGGTGGGGTAATTCTTCATCTAGGACTCAAGTTGTGTGTGCAGTGGAGAAATGTGGCCTTTGGCAGATGGCATGTGGGCTACACAGTTTCCAGCCCTCAACATCTGCCATTCCTCCACATTAGCTATGCTGGCTAGAGTTGATGGGAATTGTAGTCCAAGAATATCTGAGAAACCACAAGTTGGCTTCACCTAAAAAAAGAGGAAGATGGACATACAGTTGTCCTCTTTAGCAGTAAAGGTATGTTGCTAGTTTAATATTCTGTGGATGTAGAACACAGCTTGGAAAAACCTTTTTTGAGGGAAAGCAACTCCCAGAATCACTGGTGGATTCTGGAAGTGGAAATTCAAAATGTTTTTTTCCAGGCTCTGGTGCAAGAATACAAGCAAAATTATAATCCATTTAAAATCCAGAGATTACCTGTTCCTCTGCACATAAAAGCAGCAGCATATCTACATAGATTATTGTAAGCGCAAAAAAAAATCTCTTCAACCCAGTTCCTTAAAAAAACACTGCTCAAAAGTTATTTCAAGATGTTTCCCAGTTACACATTACACTACAGAGAGTCATGTTTGAAGGGCTTCAATACTTTTCAAAAAAGAAAGCCACCGTATGATTGGAATTACATGTAAGATGGACATACGAAAATCTTGCACAGCAAAAGCCAAATTGTCTCGAGACATGTAATTAAATGCAATAAATTTCAACAGTTTTGCCCCAAAGGCCTTTGAACTAGAAACTGGGTGGCAGATGCAAAAGCAGTACAGAAGAAAGGGATAAGCAAGGGTCATAGCAGCAAC
This sequence comes from Urosaurus nigricauda, assembly GCA_034509955.1. Lineage (NCBI taxonomy): Eukaryota > Metazoa > Chordata > Lepidosauria > Squamata > Phrynosomatidae > Urosaurus > Urosaurus nigricauda. The sequence continues at coordinate 11,368,205 of JAOEGL010000005.1, forward strand.
TTTACATCTTAGTTATTACTTCCCGCTTAGCACTGATCTGAGCTTTTCTGTCTGTTCCTTGCAGAAAATTAGGCCTAAAGTGGCTGCACCTCCATCCCCGTCAAGTGTTTTCATTCTCCACTGAAATCCATAGGACCTGTCTTTTCTAGATTGCACCCATCATTCATACATTTCAGGTTTCTCTTGAACCATGAGGACTAGTGGTAAAAATGACTTCTCAGCAGACCAGCAGGCAATATATTTTTTTAAATTCTTGAACCCAGTATTCTATTCTGGAGATCAAGGTGAGCAACACATGTAATCCCAGCATACTTTTACAGCCTCTATAACCTTCAGTCCATCCTGGCATTCTCATTCTGGATCTCCACAATCACAGCAGTGAGCAAATGCAAGATGAGGAGATCTGCATACTGAATGATCAAGTTGCCTACTGCAGTGCCATGAGAGCTGGCCAAGGTGCCTACAACAATTATAACCTTTTACAGGAACCAAAATCAGTTTGTATTTGGAGCTGACATGGTACAGTCGGCCCTCCATATCCACGGCATGAATTTTTTTTAAAATAGAAATTCCAAAAAGCAAGTTTTGATTTCACCATTTTAAATGATGCACACCAATTTACTATGCCACTGTATTTAATGGGTCTTGAACATCCATGGATTTTGGTAACCATGGGAGGTCTTGGAACTAAACCCCAGCAGATACCAAGGGCCCACTGTAATAAGTAAGTTTTAAAGGAGAAATCTACTGGAAACCTCTCAGAAGGGTGAATGTCATTTAAAACAATATATATGCTTCCTGCATGCCTTGTTTTAAACCAGAAATGGCTAAGAATATGTGTATGTCCTACTTCAGTAGCATACAGTGTCAGGGCATGTAGCCTACAGCTGGTTTGGGGAGAATGACAGTGTCCCCCCAGAGACATCAGTGTCAGCCACCTATCTGCTTCTTGTATACTATTTCAGATGCATCAGAGCCATTTATTTTTCTTTACTCAGTGGTTGGGAGAATGAACAGGAAAGAGGAAAGATGACAGGCATTAATGTTCCACCAGTCTTAATCACTGCAAATTTTGATCCCCTCAGGGCTACACCTTAGAGAACACATATGGATGATGAATTCTGCAAGGAACACCAGTTTGGCTGCTTGCAAAAAGCAATTAAAGAATGCATAGAGAGCCCTCTATAAGAGATACCACCTCACAGCACTGCAACCTCAACAGAGGCTTTATGGAAGCCATGCCAATTTTCAGTATGTAGAGAGATCTTGTAGCACCTTTGATACTAGTTGAATGAAAGAAGTTGGCCATGAGCTTTCATAAACTAAAATCTATTTCCTCAGATACATTTTTCAGTGTTCAGTCTTCAGAGCTTTAATATCTGAGTTCATTGCATGCCCAGCATTGCAGGGGAGGGGGACATGCAAGGAGAAAGGATTCATAGAAACTGAAGTTCAGGATCACAGCCTTAGAGCACGCAGCACAGGGGAAAACAAGTATACTGTATTACGAATGGACAAAGTGTACAGAAAACAAGAAGCCTAGAACTGCAACAGCATTTGTACCTTTAGAGAACCAGAGAGCTTTTTAATGGAAGATTCATCTGTAATAGCAAAAAGGAAAAAATGTGAATCTATATTGCAGCAAAGGGAACAGTGACCTCAGACTTCAATAATTCTGTCTTTTTCCCTATGCAATTAAACAAGATTCTAGGATAGGCAAGGGACATGACTGCTTTCACTCTAATTTTTTCAGAGGATGAAGTGAAGGCTTGGGAAGGGCAGCCCAAGACATGCAAGGGTAAAGGTCAACAGGTCTGGAAGAGATGCCAACAGGACTGCTTCAACAGTGTCAAAAGGAGACAACAGTGTCTTCCACCACAGCTGAGCATATCAGGTGAATTTAGGTGGTGCAGAACAGACTACAGTTATGAAATTGCAATTGTTACTCTCCAGCATGTGCTACCTGAGGCATTTGTCACATTCTGCTTGATGCAAAACCTAAAGATGGTCCTTAGACCAGAAGTCTTGAGTTTCCCTAGCTACAGCTTGCCCTTGCCCTCTAGTAAATATGGCCCAGAGGGTGAAGGGTCTATTGACATTACAGTTATAGCACTATGATTCCATTTTAACTGCTGTATCAGCATCCCAGAGACATACCATTCAATTGCCCCAATTTGACAGAAAGAATCCCAGTTAATCCTATGCCAACCAACTTGTTTCAGCTGTTTTTCTCTCTCCTCCTTTTCTTCACTTTTGTCCTCAGCTTACTTCAATCACTGCAAAGTTGTGTTCAAAATACAAAGGTAGTTTGCATGCAATTAACTTAGCAGGATGAAGAGGAGAGGCAGAATCATGTTCTTTCCACTAACTTCAGACAATAGCAAACTGCTGCAGTCTCTCCTAGCTTGTGTGTTCTTTCTCCTTTTTGCTGTCTTGACCACAGTCTTGTTGCTTGGTCAGTTTTAATTTGTGCAAAGTTGGAAGGTATGTATAGAATTCTGTAGTTTGTAGTTTGGGGAAGCACTAGAGCTCACTGGTGGAGAATTCTAAATGCCTCTCCCTAAACTGCAGATCCCAGATTCCAGCCGATGGGTCTTGGCACTTAAAGTGGAATCATAGCACTATAACTGGGTAGTTTCAAAGCATGTCACAGCAGGTGGAATTTGCAGCTCCTTTTCCTTGCTCTTGTCACTTCTTAGACACCTAAAGAGGTCAGAGGAACAAACTGCATGCACAAGGAGGAAGTGAAACTCTAAGTAGTTCTTAGAAGGATCAGCAATGAGCTCCTTGGAATTGAATCAAGCTTCAGTAATTATCCAAACATGCCTCTGATATCAGTGTTTCCAGTAGAGTCCTTGTATGTAGGACAAAGTGCAGCTTGGGAATCAGGTGGCAAGGAAGAAAAGGAAAGAGTTAAAAATCAGTAAACTATTAGGAAGTTTCCTGCTCTTTCCTGTTCTTTATATAAATATAAATAAAAAATCATCATCATCATCATCATTATTATTATTATTTATGGCCTTCATCCAATTTGCAGGTTGCTGTTGTTGTTGTTGTGTGCCTTCAAATCGTTTCCAATTTATGGCGACCCTAAGGTAAGCACCACCTCCTATAGTTGGTTACGACTAAACATTCATGTCAAGGGACTACCTTTACCTTCTTAAGGTGACACTATCAAAAGGTTTTCTTGGCAAGTTTCTTCAGAGGGGGTCTGCCATTGCCACCCTCTGAGGCTGAGAGAGTGTGACTCACCCAAGGTCACTCAGTGGCTTAGGATTCAAACCCTGGTGTTCAGAGCCCTAGTCCAATGCTCAAACCACTACATTGCACTGGCTGGTTTGTACTGTATAATGATATACTAACTCTTAGGGAGAGAAAGACACTTCTCTTCACATCATGGGAAATACTGTCAGCCCTTCTTTCCCAGTGCCAGGAGAGTAGATTAAAGGCTGGAGTCACCGGTACTGTGCTTGAATACAAAGCCGTGCCCCAGCAAACTTGGAAAAGCTCCTCTTTGGACTGTAATTCCCACTGACCAAACTGCCTTGTAGATTCTTCGGAGGGGGGGGGGAGGTGTGTCATAATCCAAAGCGGGAACTTTTCCAGGCTTGGTAGTACACATCTTTGCATTCAAGAATAGCAACAGTGACTCTGGTTCTTAGAGCCAGTCTCCTAACACTGGGAAAAAGGGGTTGAGAGTCTTCCAAGCTTTGTCTACTTTCTGGATCTCTATTTGTTGTCACATGCCTTCAAGTTGTTTCCATATAAGGCAACTCTAAGTCAAACCTATTACTGCATTTTCGTGGCAAGATTTGTTCAGAGCAGATATTTATTTATTTATTATTGAGTATTTATATTTATTTAGAGGATATGTCTTTGCCTTCCTCTGAGGCTGAGAGAATGTGATTTGTCCAAGGCCACCCAGTGGGTTTTCATGGCTGAACAGGGATTTGAATAACCTGGTCACGTAGTATCCTAGTACAACAGTCAAAGCTCTATACCATGTTGGCTCCCTAAGATCTCTTCTTAGTGGCCCCAAATACAAGATGAATCAAGTATGGTGCAGGCAGAAGCTCTGGATGAAGTGGTGCAGTTAAAAAGGGGGCAAACTCTGTAGCACCACCATGCCACCCCATTGAAAATATTCCAAGAATGGAACAAGAAGCTTGGAGAAGTTAGGCGGCCATTTTGACACTAAAAAGGAGGAGCATATCACAGCTGCCACATCCACAAGGGATCAATCAGCATCTTGTCACTATTACCTCGATCACCAAGAGAGCCAAAGGATTTTTCATTCTGCAGCAGCAATCCCTTCAGCTCCTCCAGCTCTGCATGCTCCCTTGTGTACGTACGCTTCAAGTTTTCCACGTGCTGGATCATCACTTCTACTGCTTTACTGACTCTGCTCTCCTAAAGAAGAAATGTGAGGGATGGGGAAAAGGCTAGCCAGTGGGTGCATCAATTATTATTTCATCAAGAGAAGGACCAGGCAAGCATGGCTTTAGATTTCAGGATGTACATGTCATCCATTTCTTGCAGAATACTCAGAAGAATATCAGAATTAAAAGAAAAAATACTTAGAAGAGGATCAAAAAGATGGTACCCAAAGCTCTAATTTTTAAAAAAGAAAAAAACTAAGACAAAGTGTGTTGGGAATTGGAAGAAGATTCTGTAGCTAAGATTAGTGATTCCAAGATTAGTGATGATAAAGAGAGTTCATTTTAGTTGGCATGATGCTCCTTTCAAACCATTCTTCATGCCGGGTAAAGGATCATGGAAGTTTTAACACATATCCAGAGTTAGCCTAGTTATTTAACATTGGCATACACTTTTAAGAAAAAGGGATGTGAAGGCAAAGGCACAGAGGCATAGGGAGATATGAGCCAAATACTCAAGTTGCTCCTGCAACTTGCTTAACAATGGAGAATGAAAATGGAACATGGACCGCAGCCTCTCTTTTGAGCCATCAAAGCCAGAATTGTAAAAATTACTTTTTTAGACTACAACTCCCAGGATAACCCAGTCAAGCACGGTGACTCTTCCAGATTCAGCAACTACACCAGAGGAAGACCAACTGGAAGACTGCACTCCCAACTTTTCACTGAGGAAAAGTTTTTTTTACCTATGTCACATTAGGCCTCAACTCTAAATCAGTAATCCTCCAAGATTTTCCTCCACTCACTAGCTATTAGATTCATGTTTTTGACAAAAGAACTATTCCAGAGTATGATGGGATGTAGTATGATATGGTATGCAGATATAAAGGGACTTCAAGTTCACAGGAAACAGATAGGGCATTCATTTTATTGGAATTCTTAACAATTTCAATGCATACATGTTCATGCTGAAGTTTAAGATGCCATCACCAAGCATTTCCCCACAATAGTGATGATTTTGACATGTAAGGCAGGCACCAAGTAATTGGAACTGACTACACCTAGTGTATGGAAACAACAAACCTGCTTGTTATGGGTAACAAAATGGAACTTCAGAGGAAGAGCACAAATTCTGGGACTGTTTTTAAGGTGCAGGAGCTCATCATTGGCACAACGAAAACACAGTATAGTCATAGAATTTTAGAACTGGAAGGGGCCACAAAGGCCATCTAATCCAACACTCTGTCATGCAACAATATACAACTACTGAAATATGCCCATTCAATCTCTGTTGAAAACCCTCCAAAGATAGAGAGTCCACCACCCTCTGAGGCTGTCTGTTTTGTTGTTGAACAGCTCATATAATAAGAAGTTCTTCCTGTTGCTTTGGAAATTGTAATTTCAATCCACTGAATCACGTTTTAGACTCTGGAGCAGCAGAAAACAAACTTGCTCCAAGAGGTAGCTATCATGTCACCTTTCACTTGTATCCAATTGCATTAAAACAATCATTGTCATAATCATCATCAACCATCTAAAGATGGTAACAATCTGAGTGCAATGAAAGCAACAGGAATAAGAAGATAATGATGATTTAGAGCACCTCTGATCAATAGCCCATGAGGAAATTCCACCATACAAGAGTCTTGGTGATCCAAATTCACCTTGATCATTTTTGGGAAGTCTCTCTCTCGCTCTCCCTGCCTCCCTCCCTCTGTCACACACACTACATACACACACCCCTAGTCTCTTATTCCCTTTTGGCTACATTTGCCTTCCTTCCTGTTCCTGGATCCATAAAGAAGAGAATGGGAACTCTGATTTCTCGAGCCTTCTCACAGGTTGTAAGAAGCAGCAAAATTGAAATCAACTCTGTAGTACAATCCAGTAGAACAGAAATCAAATCTGTTTGTGAATGAATCAGAAATTTGCAAGCACCCAACATTTTGTTTAGAATACTTCCTCCCATCTACAAGCACAAAAACATTCCTTGTCCTAGAACCTATAGAAGGGTCCTCTTTCTAGTTCTTCTCCTGACTCTGCCCACACTATCATTTGCTTTACTGGAACCCAAAGCCCCACCTCACCAGTCTCAGTGGTTCTCCTGAGTCCAAGAAAACTAGTTCCCAGAAGCTCTAGGCAATGCTCAGAGATTCTGGGACCCAACCACTTTTAAGAACTCAAGAGACCCAGGGTTGAGAACAGTCAATTTACAAGTCCTCATTTTCCAGGTTAGTATCTTCAAGAGTCTACCTCAAGACAGAATTTCCATTTCTTCTACAAAAAACTGCAGTCATGCTCAATGGTCTCTCTTCTCCTGGATACCTGACTGTCCATGAATATGGTGACATATCATCAGATGAAAGTCCAGTTTTTTGCACCAGCTTTCAACATGCATCCTGGAATGTGGCACACATACCTGATGAATGGCTCCCAGCATTTCTGCCTTGCTGGCAATCCTGGTGGCATACTGGTTTAGAAGCTCCAGGCTCTTCTGCAACTTCTGAGCTATCTCCTGCACTTGGTTATCTTCACTTAGAGAGGCCAGAGACTGGAAGCATCCAATGAAAGAGAAACAATTAGTTGCACCTAATCCATAATAATGATGCAATAGACATTTAAGGAGATATACTTAAGGAGGTATGGGCCACAATGAAAGCTTGGAAAAGTTCTTTTTTGTACAACAATTGCTGGAATCCCAGCTCATATGGTTAATGGTGCCATGCTGGCTGGGATATTCTGGAAGTTGTACTCCAAAAAAGCAACACTCTCAGGCTTTGGACATGACAAACAAATCCATGATGAGTACCCACTCCTCTTCTCTTGACTTGCAGTTCCAAAAATTGATCTAATGTTCCCCATTTTTACACGAAGTCTTATGAGTTATCAACATCTAGTTTTATTTTATTATTTTTTTAACCTTGTAAAGAAATTAGAGTTGATATTCTGTATATTCCCAGAATATCAGTTCTAAGAAAAAGGAACCCTAGATTAACCTTATAATAGCCTGCTTGGTGTAGGAGTTTGACTGCTGGACTACAACTCTGGAGATCACCTCCTCAGCAAGGGAAGCCCACTGGGTGACCTTGGGTGAGTCACACACTTTCAGCCCCTGAAAAACCTGTGATAATTTTGCCTTAGAGTTCCCATAATGACTTGAAGGCACACAACAAGGCTATCTTGTATGCTGTCTCGATGTTCTAGACTAAACAGTCAAGCATTCCTGACTATTGTCTGGCTGGGCATGGTGAAACTTGAAGTCCATGAAACTAGAGGCCATCAGTTTGGAAAAGACCACTCTAGACAAGAATAAGTAGAACAGAGTAGATATTTCAGGATACATCAGCAACCAGGACATGTTCTGATTAACTACACTAGAGTACTGCCCTTTCAACAGGTTGCATTCAGACTGTGCATCAAGGTTGCTTTTTCTATAGCATTTGGGTATTCTCAGCTCTCAAGGTATTAAAAAGGACAATTCATGTACTGCCTTTCTTCATTCAAAAGATGAACATCCCTTTCTTCCCTCATAAATGACTTCACAGTTTTCAGTTTGTAGCTAAGTTACAACCTTCCAGATAAAGGTATACACAAGTATCTTCCAGTGCTATCCCCATGGTTCTAATTGTAGGACTTTTTTTAGATCTACAGTAGTTTAGTCTAGCCCCAAGAAGTGATAAGCTGCATACCTGTAGCAAATACAGTAAGATCACTTACACATAAATGATTCTCACTAGCAAGTGTTACATCTGTCTTCCTCCTCTCAAGCCAGAGCCAAGACAACGGTGAACAAAGAATGTATATATCATAACCCATCCTTCCCCTTCTTACATCAAGCAGTTTCAATGCACCAGCAATCTCCTTTCTTAGGTTTCCTTCAGCCAAGTCCCGGGATCTCTCTTCGAGTCTGACTCTCTTCTCCAGGGTAAAGAGGTCACATTTGAACCCCAAAGACAGCCGAAGAAATTCTGCCTAGTCAAAAGAAGAAATACACTATCCCTCCATGTTTGTGGCTTTGACTTTAGCAGATCTGATTATTAATGGATTTTATTAATATGTTATCTCTAGGAATATCTAGGTCCAGTGCAACTCTATGGTCAACTTTAACCAAAGGCCGCACTGAAGAACCTAGAGATTCCTAGACAGAACACTCCACAAGGCATTTGCAGCTCCTCCAGTGCAATTCTATGGTCAATGTCTGGCAGAAGTTGACCACAGAGTTGCACTGGAGGATCTAGAGATTCCTAAAGAGGTGTTATCTCAGATAAAAACATAGAATTTTTGTTATTTGTGGTTTTTCCACATTTACGGAGGTCCTGTGCCCCTAACCCCAGTGAATGTGGAGGGACTAGTGTAGAAGGAGACAAAATCCCATGTGCTGTGTGATGATCCAAAAACTAGGATCCTTCTTTCATATATCGTGAAAATGCCATAAAGGTAAACAATACTAAGAGAGTATACAGGGACTAATGAACGACATATTACAGATAAAAATTCCACTTGATCCACAAATTTTCTTGCTTAACATGATAAATAAACTGGACAATAAGACTGAGAGAAGATATAGTATAATAATTTTATATATGATTACCTCAGCAAGGATACTTTATGCAAAATACTATCGAGGGGGGGGGGATCAAATTCCGACTCAAGATGAATGGATAGTAAAAATAAGGGAAGCAATGGACATAGATACTCTTACAGCCAAATTAAGTGAAAAAGATGTAGATGGAGACTGGATTTGCCTAAAGTCTTTGGAGTGGGGGGAAGGCAGAGATTTAAGTTAAACTACATCAAATAAATGAACTAAGTCTAATGAACTAATTGAACTAACAGACCTTTGAGAGAGAGAAAACTATTTAAAATTTACAGGAAAAAATCGTACAAAATAGAAACAAAATTAAGATTCAATGGAATAATAAGAAAAACAGGAAATATTTATGAGTTTAGGTGACACAATTGGATCAGGAAGGGGTTTTTTACATAGATGATTTAAAGAATACAGTGTAATCTGTTAAGCAATAGTGTTATAAGTGTTATAAGTAATAGTGTCTAGGTTAGTTTATATGTTTAAGTGTTTATGTAACATGTGTGTGTTGTGTATGGTAGTATGCATTTTTGTATGTATGTGTGTATTTATGCATTTTTAAACTGTGTAATAAAAATAAATTAAAAACCTACAATTTGCTTTCAATGACAGGCTATTTTAAATTTCTTTCACTATTTTGTTCCATGTCAATGGAACGGTGAAGCTGCTCTAACCCATACTTTAAGGGAGCCATTCAGGGTGCTGTGCTTAGTTTGGTGATAGGTTTCAGCATCTTGGACAGTTCTGTTTAAATTTCAGACTAAAAAAAAAAAAAATCAGAGCATAATCACTGCTTCACTGACAAAGAAGCCACCTTTCCTTTGTCCAATCCACAGTCTTCCTCTCATTTTCATGATCCCATAGGATCACGGGAAAGCCAGCGTGGTTTGAATGCTAGACTTGGATGTTGAGAGGCCAGAGTTTGAATTCACTCTCACACATGGAAACCCACTGGATGATCTTGAGCAAGCCACATTCTACTCTTTCATACGAGGCTAAATTGGAAGTATAATTTAAGGTCAATTCGAATGCAATCATGGGTTTTATGTTATTGCAAATTAACTCTTCGCACGCAAATTCGGGCAAGAGGGAAGCCAATTCGAATGCAATCATAGGTTTTACTTTATTGCGAATTAAAGCTTCGCATGCAAATTCAGGCAGGAGGGGGTTATTTTCGGGTAATGGGAAGTAATTCCGAATGGAGCAGGGGTTCTTCCGAATGGAGCAGGGGTTCATGTAAATTCGCTAAACAAGCAAATTTACATGAATCCGCATTGGCTCCATTCGGAGTTGGGAGAAATTCCTTCCGTTTGAAAGAGTCCATTGTCTCAGTCTCAGAGAAAGGCAATGGCAAGCCCCTATGAACAAATCTAGCCAAGAAAATTCTGTAATAGGTCGCCTTAGGGTCACCATTGACTTGAAGGCAAACAACAACAATGGGATCACAGCCTTTATCAAGATGAGTTGTCCTCTGGATAAACTAGGTATGCTTAGGACAACTTGTCTTGCTTACAAACATAGAAGTCAAGGAACAGAGATTTGTAAGGCCATAATAAGAAAGAGAATAGCATTTCTTGTGGGGAAAGTAAACACACACACACAAAAGCAAATATTCCAAGGCTTACCTCCACTTCCTTTTCACTGGGAGATACACTGAAAACAGAGAAAATGAACAAATTTCTTAATATTCAGGATTGAAAGACTATGATGTTTTAACAATGTATGAATTTGGAAGAAACCAAAATTTTCAACCAGTCCCTTATTCTTTCATGTATGATTTGAATTCCTCTGTATGTTAGCATCAATATCAGGTTGCCACCTCTTTTTTGTATAGATTTTCAACTTTAACACCAATATGGTAGGACATAGTCCTCTTTAGGCATAGTCAGCTGTACTCACTAAATATGGCTTGTTTAAATTTTGTTTTTGAAAAATTTACTCATTTTACAAATGTCTTCATGTAAAGACTTTGAAATTCCAATAAAAATAAAAATAAAATAAAAATAAACCCCAAATGTTTAAACAATTCAAATATTGGGGGGGGGGGGGGGAGGGGGGAAGGTAAACTGATGATTTTCCTATAGGATATTTTCCTATGGGAGATATTGCCTCACATAGGCCACCACAGAGAGAGCTGTAATACACTTTTTTGTGTCAAGAGAGGATGTCAAATGGAATTGCAAATGCATTGTGTCCTCTTTTATTGGCCTTTGCCAACTAACAGTCCAGCTACAAAAAAGGCCTAAGGCAGGAGGTTTAAGGCATTTTGATGCTAAAATGGGAACCATAACATCTGGTGTTACTCACTTGGTCTTCTGTTTATTTCTACACACCATGACCCTGGAGAGATCCTCAGGTGAAGAAGAACATCCTGCAAAATTTAGCAAACAGCAGAATTAAACAAGTAAGCACACATACAGTCAGAACAGACCACCTTATTCTGTACAGAAGGTTAAAGCTGAAGTCACTGTTAATGGGCAACAACAAAATTACTTTTCATGAGTAAGCATCACTTCATTGACAGAATTTTTGTAAAAGTATGGCTAAGGTCAAGTTTAGCTAATCAAAATAGTCTTGTGGAAAGTGTCAAATGGGGTAGGAAGAGGCCAAGCCACAAGACACAAGATCAATGAAGACAAGATCAATGACTTAAAAAGCAAAAGCTTTAGAACACAGTGGGAATCTGCCCTGCCTGAATTTAAAGAAATAGTTTAGTTAATGAATGGACAAGGAAATTAAACAGATCACTGTTCTCCAGGAGGCTGTCATAACTGTCAAAACTGTACACTTAATTTTAAAGGGTTGTTTAAGAAAAAGAGAGAGAGAGACAGAGATAGAGATAGAGATAGAGATAGAGACAGAGTGTGTTTGGTATAAGAGATCTAAGGTAAGGACCACTATCTGGTTTAGTTGCTCATTCCTGAAAAAGAATGATCCAAATAAGCCTGTGTGCTCTTGGCTTAGCTCTCTCATTGGGAAAAAAATATTGTTCCCCAAAAAACTCTGGTTAAGCTCACTTATAAGAAAAACAGTGACCGTGTACCAGCAAGGTTGTGTAGAGTTTCCTGCTTAGTTTCCTCTTTTGCATCAGCAGTGGCTTCCTCCTCTGTCACTGCTAAAGCAGCCTCAGAAACTTCTCCCTCTGAGTGATGTGATACTGTAGGATCCATATCTACAGTGGTGTGGAATGGGGTGGGGGGAAAGGACAAAGAACAATTCAGAGAAGCATATGACATCTATCTCATAGAATCATAGAGTTGGAAGAGACCACAAGGGCCATGCAGTCCAAACAACCCCCCGCCATGCAGGAATACACAATCAAAGCACTCTTGAGATATGGGCATTCAGCTTCAGTTTAAAAACCAACAAAGGAGGAGACTCCACTACTCTCTGAAGCAGCATGTTCCATTGTCAAACAGTTCTTATCCTCAGGAAGTTCTTCCTAATGTTTTCTGCAGTTTATTATTTATTTATTTATTTATGGTATTTATACCCCACTCTTCAACCCTAAAGGCTATCAGAGCAGATTACAATTATTTGAATCCATTGCCCCATGTCCTGTTCTCTGGAGCAGCAGAAAACAAGCTTGCTCCTCTTCCCTATGGCATCCCTTCAATAATATTTAAACCTGGCTATCATGGCCCCATTCCCACTTACAGTGTACGATCCAAATCGATGGATCGATTCGACAGTGGGAGTGTGGTTCCTACTACATTTGCCCCGACCGCATTTTTTCCCCTCAAAAATAATCCACTTGCAGGTTCTATTCAGAAATAAATCAATTAAAAATTATTCAGTTCCTTTGAAAATTCAATTTATTCCAAATAGTTAATTCATTATGATTAATTATTAAACCTCATATAATTGTGTAAATATAGAAGAGTGAATGCCGTACAGTATTCAACATGATGATGTTTGTAACTGTTTTGTTTTAATGTGCAATAAAATTTTTTAAAAATTATTTGGTTCCAGCTGGCCAAAGAGGAAATCTGAATCAATTCCATGAGGTTCACACTTGCACAGAATCGATTTATCGAAAAAGGAAGCTGAAAAAATCAGCATCAAAAAGACATGGTTTAAATGGGTCTGGAGCATGGCCTCCCTCTCAGAATCAATTCAGCAATTCGGATTAAGTGGGATCAAGGGTCATTTGAACCGGTTCAAACCGATTCACAATCTGATTTAAAAGGTAATGGGAATGAGGCCCATGTTACCCCTTAACTGTCTCTTTGCCAGGCTAAACATACCCAGATCCCTAAGCTGCTCCTCATAGGGCATGGTTTTCAGACCTTTAGACTTTTAAAGGCTTGTATCTACAACCTTGAAACAAATATCCAGCAAGGGATTGGGGTGGGGGACATCATACAGCTTTTTGCAGATTGTCTCAACTGCCAAGTTCCTCAACCGACTGATCACTGCCTATGAACAAAAATTTAGTTTTCAGTAAGCCCTAATTTACTAGCCCACCACCAAAATAAGAAAGGATGGCAAGCAGTGGAGGAAGGGCTTTCTCAGTGGTGACTCTCACTATCTTAATATATACCCAGAATTTCCTTATAATACATAGACTAAGATTCATCCGTACCTGCTTTTTAAAGGTCTTTTAAAAGCATACTGCTTCTAGCTTTTAACTGAAAAATATTTCTGCTATTTGCTTTTAGATATTTGAAATTGTGTATTAGCTTAACTGGTTTACACTATCATTGTTAAAATTTAAGGCACTTTTGTATTTGGTATTGCATTTTATTATTTATTCTACATCCACCACTATAATGTGGCTAAGAAATTCATTATATAAATACAGGTGGAGTCTCCCTTATGTGTAATGCTTGGGACCAGAAGTGTTTTGAATTTTGGAATGCCTGTATTTGCATATACTTGCATAATAAGATATCTTGGAGAAGGGACTCAAGTCTAAACACAAAATTCAACCTTATACACATAGTCTGAAGGTAATTTTATGCACAGTATTTTTAATAATTTTGTGCATGAAAGAAAGTTTGTGTACACTGAACCATCAGATGTTAGTATCTCAGCCATCCATTAAAATCTTTTTAGTTTTTAGAATATTTTGGATTTTGGGTTTCCAGATAAGGGAGAGTCAACATGTAGTAGAGTGCCCTTTTCCAGATGCCTGATGAAAGTATTCTGAAATTCTGATTTTCTAAACAGCACACAGCAATAAATGCTGGAATTCTCCCACTGAAGCTACCCTACAGCAATGTGGAATTAGTAAGTTTGTTTACTCATTGAAGATGCCATACATCAAGTCAGACCCTTCACCCAGCACCAACTTCAACTGGATGCTGTTCTCCAAACTCAAGCAGATGGTCTTTCCCATCTCAGACGCCCAAGGATTTTTTTGTTTTTAAAAAGACCACCTATATTGGTGGTTGAACTATGCATACCATTACTTTGCTCTGTCACAGAGCTGTGGATGCCAGTTTGTAAATGAAGGTGCCACTGGTACATATATTAAAGGGCAAGAGAGGTTCCCTGGATTTCAGCCAAGATGAGTTGTTTATGGCTTTACTGACTGAGCTATCCAGGCTGTAGAATCTGCACATCTGTCCCACCTCGTGTGCAAAATTTCAGGAGTAAATTCAAAGCTCGGGAAAGTGACTTTTTTTTTAACCTGAATTCCCAGAACCCTCCAGCCAGCATGTCTACTGAGAGTTGTAGTCAAAAGAAACCTCTCCTCCACTTTTCCATGCTCTCAGCAAATCTCAACAACCCATGAGAAGAATCCACACATTTGGCAAAGTAATGGGATATTTTCTGTTACTGTGTACCTTACCTTGTGACCCATTAGTGCATTCTGAAGCAGTGGGAAAGGCCTCCACGGAGGGACTTGGTTGACTGTTAATGAGAACAAGGACTCATTTGACTGAATGTCCCAACATCATAAAACAGAAAAAGAATTACAAAATGTATGCACACCATCTTACCTTGATACAAGGTCTGTTAATGGCCCAGCGTCACTCTCCTTGCAAAGAGATGAAGATTTTTAGCATTCATATTCAAACACACAACAGTCCACACATTTATTGTTGAAAAGCTCAGGACACACAGACAATTCTGATTGTCAATTGGCAGTACATCGCTTGAATCCATTCTAAACCAGAAGTGGGGGCTGAATATGTAATTGGAAGCTACATGATGAGATATCATCTTGACATGCAAATCAATACTGCCTTTATTTGCATATTCTTTTTCTCTTGGAGGAAGGTATGCTATTTTGTTTGGGCCGTTTCAGCCACAGCTGTTTCCTTCTGTACCGAAGGAAGAGAATAAAAATAACCACAGCTTTCTTCAGAAGGCTACCCAGATACCTGAAGAAGCTGTGAAAGGCCATCAACAGTCCTCTTTCCCTCTTGTAAGTCCACAGAATTATTATGATTAAGCTTTATTTATAGAGCGCTGTAAATTTACACAGAGCTTTACATACAATCAGTTAAAAATAGAATAAAATAAAATATAAGCTTGCCAATGGTGTGCATTCTATAAAAATAATTCAACATAATGCATATTAATACATATTAGCATTAAATAATAAAATATAGCAGGTGGCAAATAAATAAATATTCTCTATCATATCCAAAGTCTTGCTCATCTGGGTGGGCCTACCATTAGAGATGTTACCCAAAATCCCAGGGTCCCAAGAGGACAGCCACAATCAATATTTAACAGGAGACTATAATTTTTTTGTGGGTTTTTCAGGCTATGAGGCCATGTTCTAGAAGAGTTTTTTTCCTGATGTTTTGCCAGCAGCTGTGGCTGGTGAAATGTCAGGGGGAAAAACTCTTCTAGAACACAACCTCATAGCCTGAAAAGCCCACAAAAAAACTATGGATGCCAGCCATGAAAGACTTCAACTTCACAACAGGGGACTATTACTAGCTAACCCAGAGGGGTGGGATAGAAATAAATATTTATTATATTATGATTATGATTATGATTATTATCAATGACAGCAGCCAAGAGGGCTTGGGCAATTCAAAGCTGAGATCAAGTCTATATATTGGAGTTCTGAGAAACAGAACTCCAGAATGCAAGGTTCAAATGTAGTTTTATTTGTAAAAGGGAATCTCCATCACGCACACAAACGCATGCTCATACACATTCACCAATGGACCATTTGTTCTTGCCTAAATAACAGTTCAGATCAGCAGTGAAATTAAGGGGGAAACACTCCATTTCATTTGATGGTGCCTACAATGAAACCCTTTTGCTATTATGTTCAACTACATACTCCACCACCAAGCACTAAGTAAATCAAGCATTCTCAGATCACGAGAGATGCCTCTTTCAATATGGTAGCATATTCCCAGAACTAGGACTCATATATTTCTGGAAGTTTAGACTGAGCTGCTATTAACTGCCCCATTGACACTTGCTTCCAAAAAGCACAGAGCTTTTTATTTTTTACCCATGCCCTCACATGCACCTGACATCATGATGCCTTTGGTCCATTTTAATTAGATGGGTTTCCTATGCACAACTGGTCCTGGAAGTGAAAAAGTGGCAGAGAAAACTAACCTTGGTCAAGGCAGCATCCATGCTTGCACCCGAGTCAAAGTCTGCACCCGTCTGGTGGCCAACAGAGTGGTTGTTGCACCTGACAGCAAAAAATATTTTATTTGCATATGACAGCCAAAGCATTACATTTCACCATCCTTTCCCCTAAACCAGACACTGGGACTATTTTTACCTACTGCATTTACATAGGCAAGGACTCCACTGGCTGCAACACAGAAGTAGTGCTATGAGGAAACTTGCTGTAAACCAGAGTGGAAAACTCACAGCACAAAAAAGAATAGTTTAATTTAATTTATATCCCTCCTTTCTCCTTGTACAACATTCCAAGGTTCCTAACAAGCAAAAAAAAAAAAATGCTACATTTAACAATTTATTTATACAAAAGTAAATAATTAGGCAACAGTTCAATTAAATACTTACAGTTAAAACAGCATGAAACAATTAATACATAGTTTATAAAACATACAATCCCATTAAAACCCATCTATCACAAAATTATAAGCCAAATGTCTGATTGAATGAAAAGGTCTTTGCTGACAAAAGAAGGAGAGAGAAGAAGCCAAGCAAATCTCCCATGGGAGGAAATTTCGCAGCTTGGAAGCAACCACCAAGAAGGCTCTCTCCTGTGTCTTCACCAACTGATAAGGTACAATGTTAATGGAAAAGGGAAAGGGAAACTTAATAGCATAGTTCACAAAGAGGGAAAATTGATAAGCAACACAATTCACATTTATGGCCTTGTTTATTATAGTGTCTTACTTTTGCCCCTCCAATATCAAATCCATGATGGACCCATTTCTCAGATACTCTTTTTCAGACATAGGCTGGGTCCTGGTGCATCCAATGCTTCTGAGCACAGAACTTCTCTTAATCCACGTGAGTGACTCAAGAGCCAATGCATCTGTCAACAAAATTCACAAAACTGCAAGCTGCAGGATTATTGTGGGAAGAAAGTATTTATTATTATTATTATTATTATTATTATTATTATTATTATTTAATATCCCGCCTTTCTCCCAATATAGGGACTCAAGACTCAAGTATACAAGATGTTTCCATATTTTCCTTGAATCCAACAGAACAAGACTGTTGTGGGGCAGATAATTTTCAGAAGGCTCTCAAAGCATGTGGGATTTTACTAGTTATCCAGCCCTGTAAGATCCCCTCAGGGCTGTAAACTGTACAGTGTAAGTCAGGGATAGGAACTGTGTAACCCTCCAGACGTTGCTGGACTGCAATTCCCAGCAGGCCCAGTCAGCATAGCTAGTGGTGAAGAATGCTGGAAAGTGATCTAGAGGATCACATAATTCCCATCCCTGTTACGAGTAAACCCTTCTGGGGAATAACAACAACATGAAATGAAGTAAGTCAAGGATAAAAGGGGAAAGTGGGAGATGGTGAGAGAAACTGGGATATTTTATATGCAGTTGAAAAAGTGGGACAGCAGAGGATTAAGTGGGACTGTTCGCTGCCAAACTGGGAGAGTTGGGGATTTGAAAGAGCCTCACATTTCAGATCAAGCACTTTCCATTTAATTGATGATGAAATGTGAGAATTTCTGTAAGCTCTTCTTGAAAATAAAAGCAACGTCCCTTCCATACCAACTTGGAAATGGTCACTCAGAAGCCAAGCACAGACATTCAAAACTCAGAAACATGAGGATGAGTTAGGACTATTTAAATTCAATCTCTGTTTAGAAAACCTCCACCACTTCACATCAAATTTGCCATTTCAAAAGAGACAGTACGCTTCACCCTTACCTAAGAGTGAAGTGTATTGTGAGCTCCAACATCTTAAGCCGAGTGACTGGGACAAGACAATAAGCTGACTTGCTTGGTTGTCAAATCTTTGGTAGCAACAAATTACCTAAATTAAAGAAAAGAAATTTAAGGCACATTGTCCATTCCCCTTAACAGTGTAGTTATTAATTGATAGAACTTTTGTCAACAGAGAACTATTAAACACTTGGCTACAAAATTGTCCCTCTAAACTGTTTGCCTTCTCTGTCCTTTAATATAGGTGTGAGGAAAAGGGAGCCCATGGACCACCTTGGACCCCCACTTTGCAGCCCCAAAAGCCACCCAGGAGACCTCTGAAGCCACCAGATGTACCCAAGAGAGATTGGGGGGCAAATAACACCAGGAAACCCCAAACTGCCACAAAAACACTATGGTTTGGGGCCTCCTCCCTATGCAATCTCTGCCCCCCAAAAACAAAAAATTATCTTTTTCAGTCAAGTGCTGGGATTGAATGGCATAGCAGGAGCCCAAAGTGGGAGGCTGCAATGGAAGCAGCTCCCTCCCACTTCACAGTTGCTTTTAGTAACAGAACAACCATCAAAAGACTTTGCTAGTCTTAGGAGTTTATCACACTGGTCCTGATTTTGGCATTAAAGAGAGATTAAAGTGAATTTAAAACATCCCTCAAATGAAGCAGAAATGGTGAGTACTTTCATGAATCCTTATCACACGTAATTGCGCAAAGTAATATTGGAAATGCATTGTTACTAAAATCCCAAAAGCAAAAAGATGTGCTTTAATGTTTTTTTGTGACCACTTTAATGGCGGGTTTTGTGCAACGTCATATGAAATCATTGTGCATAATTACACAATTTTTTCCAGGATATTCATGGGATAAACTCCCAATCTCCTTTGTGTGATAAATAGGATTGTAACACACTTCTGTTTCTCTTAAGAGGATGGAGATGGTTTGTAAGGAAAACCTAAAGATTATGCAGCTCCCTTTAGAGAAAAAGAAGCAGTGTGTGCAACTCTGGAAAATAAGGTAAGCCAAGTGAATGAAGGGGAATACAGGACTTTATAAAATAATACTTGAAGAATGTGAACACCTCCTGAGTCTATATGACTGGAAAGATTTTATTGTTTGGTAAATTTGAAGGCGGTAGAAAAAAAAGGAAGGCCACTTTCCAGATGGATTGGTTCAGTCAAGAAGCCACAGCCCTGAGTTTGCAAAACCTAAGCCAGTCTTTTAATAGTTAGGTCTTTTGGAGGTCTTTCATTCATAGGTTGCCATAAGTCAAAGCTGATCTGATAGCACATAGAAGCAACAAAAGATGGAGAAAGTGCAAAGAGAGAAGTTTACCCTCCTCTCTTATTATCACCACTGATGGCAAAATGTGAGCTGGAGACAGAAACATACAGCTACCTAACAATTTTTCCTCCCAGATGACAAGCAAGATCTGCCTGAGGCTAATTCATGTGTCCTCTGCCTGAGTGCCAGGCTAATTCATAAGTCCTTTTTGTTCCAGCAGATAAATGAAGTGATGAAGAGACAGAGGCTGAAAAAGTGACTTTTTGAACTGCAATTCCCAGAACACCATCCAGACAGCGTGGCCACTTTGTGGTTGGGGATGTTCCAGCTGTAATCCAAAAAACTTACTTTCTCACACTCTACCACAGTGTAATATTAAGTGATGCAAGGAACCTGCTGTTAAGTCCAGGTCCAACTAAAGGCAAAACTAAAGACACCTCAACAATGCTCCATGGGCTTTGTCGTGGAAACATTCCTTGATTCACCACCAGCAAGTATATCTACATTGTAGAAATAATGCAGCTTGACACCACTTTGCTGTAGTTGTAGCTTCATCCTATGGAATCCTGAGACTGGTAGTTTTACATGATCTTTAGCCTTCTTTGCCAAAGAATGCTGGTGCCTCACAAAACTACAAATCCCAGGAATCTGTAGGATGGAGCCATGGTAGTTAAACTTGTGTAAAACTGCATTACTTCTATGGTGTAGATGCACCAGTCTGTGAGGTAACCAGACATCTTGGTACATAAGATGCTCAGCCATTTTCTCTCCCAAAGGAGTTTCAGAGCATGTGCTACAAATACAAATCAAATATGATAGCGTTTCTTCTTCCCATTCCAATTTTCTTCTTATCATTATCAACTCTCTTTCATTCTTCATCATCATCACTATCATCACCACCTTTAAACATACCCTTTTCCCCATAGAATCATAGAATCATAGAGTTGGAAGAGACCACAAGGGCCATCCAGTCCAACCCCCTGCCATGGAGGAACTCCCAATCAAAACAAAAAGGGCATTTATTTCCCCAAAATGTATTTTCTCCCCCCACTCCAACCTGGGACTCAAAATGCTTTACAAATAAAAATAAATACAATATGGGTGAAAAATGGAAAAGAGATCAGTGTTAAAAGAGAATTAAATTATTAATAAGGTCAAAACAATTTAAAATATACAATTAATAGCAGCAAAAAGCAGTTTGGGGAAAAAAAACAAGTGCAGTTAAAACTGTACATCATCTTCTTAAAAGCCCTTTCTTTAAAAATCATCAGCTCTAACAAATCTGCTGACATTGGAACAGCAAGGAGAGGGCATTCTAGCCTAGCTAACAAGGAAGACCCAGAATCTAGGGACAACCACCAGGAAGGCCCTCTCTCATATACCCACCAGCCATATTTGCACATCAATATACTTTTTTTTTTTTGGCCAGAACTTGTCTGGACTTACCTTCTCTTCTGTTTTTATATCTTCATCTACTGTTGAACCATCACCGTATCCACAGTTCTGTTTTAATTTAGCAGATGATTAGCAGTCTGGCTGATCAAGCAGAGCGTCATAAGAGCAGGCAGTACTGTATTTTGGAAGTGTGGTTTCTATCTGGTTGGACTGGATTGGACTGGATGGCCCTTGTGAAGAGTTGAAAGAAAGTCTAAGGGCCATCCAGTCCAACAACCACCTGCCAATGCAGGAATACAAAATCAAAGCACTCCTGACAGATCACCATCCAGCCTCTGTTTAAAAACCTCCAAAGAAGGAGACTGTACCACACTCCAAGGCAGCATATTCCACTGTGAAACAGCTCTTATGGCCAGAAAGTTCTTCCTAATGTTTAATCTCTTTTCCTGTAGTTTGAATCCCTTGATCCATGCCCCAGTCTTTGGAGCAGCAGAAAACAAATTTGCTCCATCCTCAATATGACATCCTTTCAAATATTTAAACAGGGCTATCAGGTCACCTCTTAACCTTCTCTTCTCTAAACATACCCAGCTTCCTAAGACTCTCCTCATAGAGCATGGTTTCCAGATCTTTCACCATTTTGGTTGCCATCCTTTGGTCATACTCCTACTTGTCAATATTCCTCTTGAATTGTGGTGACCAGAATACAATTAGCTTACTTTGGTCTGTACCATTCAAGCATCATGGATCCCTTCAATTAATCCAAAGATCGTCATTCTGAAAATTCTTTCCTTAGCACCATCTCAGAACAATATTTGTCAAGTTTTTTTAAAAAAAATTTATTACCCACTTTTCTTTCAAAATTGAGTCTTAAGGAGATTCACAGCAAGATTAAAACAAGCTACAAACAATTCTGTTGGAAGAGGCTTTTAGAATCCATTCAAATATGCAAAATACTGCTTAGCTACATCCCCCCCCCCAAAAAAAAATACCTTAAAAATAAGGCAGACACATTTCTTCACTAGAGTGCATTTCCCTCTGTTTCTCTCCCACACTTTAAAAAATATTGGAAAATGACAAAGGGTATCATACCTGGCAAAGAACTCCACAGGACAATCCTTTAAAATGCTTCTTCCGGAGTGAGTCAAGAGCCGCTAAGAAACAAGACATTGAGCAAAACAGATTACAAGCTTTCCAAATTATTGAAGGATTTGTCTTTCTTAGCCAGAGTCAGACCTCTGCAAAAACAACACTCTTTACAGAAGTTAAGGCAGTTCTGCATGATTGACTTTGTGTTCTCAAATACAAGAGCCCAGAGCAAAGAGAGAGAGATCATGTTGTGTATATCAAATGCAGCTGCTGTGCTTTCAACACAAAAAGATGCTGAGCATTACATGAAAGCCCTGCTCCTTGTGGAGATAAAAACTGCTAGAACAGGTTTGCTGAGTTTAAGGAGAAAATACTGTGCCGGTAACCTTTTGGGGGTATACTGTATCCTCCTCTTAGGCCTTCTCATGCAGCCTGTGGTCATGCCAACCAAAGTCTAACATGCTCACAAGCACTGGGGATATGAATCTTCTCTTATTTTTTTCCTTACAGACAAGAATGACTAATTTCAAACATTTTCCCCTCACTAGGCAAGATGATGAGATTTACATATAATTTTGTCTAGGAGTTTATCACACTGGGGCTAATTACAGCATTAAAGAGAGATTAAAGCACATTTAAAGCATCTAGCAAATAAAGCAAAAATGGCGAGTAATTGTGCCAATGATAATCACATGCAACTGCACAAATAAAGTGATGTCAGAAAGTGATGCATTGTCGCTGAAATCCTTAAAGTAAAAAGATGTGCATTAATGCTTCTTTGTGACCACTTTAATGGAGGGTTTTGCGTGACAATGTGTGAAATCGTTTCACGTAATTATGCAATTTTTCAGGAAAATTCATGGGATAAACTCTCAATCTCTTTTATATGATAAACTCCTTGCTTAAAGAATTTTTCCCCAAAAATCAGTGCAAAAATATATATAATAATTCATTTTTGCACAAAAAATTTTGTACCAAAAATAATTTTGCAAAAAGAGTTTTGAAATGCAAAAAAAAATCAGACAAAAAAAATCTCAGTGCTGTATGATTCCCTTATATCTCTTATTCTCATTCTGCAATTCTCTCTAATCCCACCTCCCTGCCTTGTGCCTTACTCAGCATCCCTTTCAGGATATATATATATATATAACTCAATTCCAGAAAGTATGGAGTGAGTGAAAGGAGTGAGTGAAATGCATCTGCTAATTTGAATTCATCCAGATACAACACATGCCACTCCTGTCAATCCAGAAAATGGGAACTGAAGTGACAGAGATATGGAGTTGTCAGGTGTCCCTTAAGGCGTGTCTCTTATAGGGCTGGCATGGGTCCCTCATTAAAAGGGATGTCCCCATTTGATGGTTATAAAGCCTTTTCTAGACTGAACAAGGTGCCCTTGATAAAAAATGTGTGCATCATGTAATTTATGAATGTGGTGAGTATGATAATATTATATACAAATTCATGCCTGGGTGAACTGAAAACAATACTTTCATACAATATTTAAGTAGAACACAAACTTGTTAAGAACTGCTTCCTCATTCTCAACCCTGTATGTTATGAATTTCGTCTGTCCCCTATTGCTATTTTGAAAATCTAACATGACTGAGTTTATGTAAGTACTTGTGATACTTACTGCTTTGGTCTTTAGTTTTCTGTTCCAGCAGCTGACACACACGTGTTAAGTTGATGTTTGCACTCTGGAGGTTGGCTTGCTCAGCAAGGCACTCTTCCAAATTCTTTTGCAGAGAACTAGCTTCTTCTTGAGCTCTGTGAAAGTTGTTCTCTGAATCCTTAACCTGGGAGAATAGCAGAAGGGTCAACAAAGACTTCTAAAGTTCTCAGCAGTAGACCTCTCACAACTGAAACCAAAAACACATCCGTTGTCATTCCGGAAGCTGTTTGTGCCTGATGCACTTCTGCATTTTGACGCTTGTAGGTTCTGCTCATTTCTCAAACCTGATGTCTGTGTGCCAAGCAGTTTCTTTCCTGTGCAAAGCCAGCTCTTGCTACACACATACTTGGCTTTTATCTTCCTCTCCACTCAGGCTTTTGTAAGTTCCAGATGAAGACATACGTTCTGCTTTTGGTAACACAGATGAACTAAGCAAGAGCTACTTTGTTGGTTTTCATGAAGCTCATTTCTTCTGACAACTCAAAGATGAAATGATGGACCTTATGTAAGAGTTTTATGCTAAAATAAGTTGGTACCTTTGGCCCCACATTTTTGCCTTCATTCCTACTCATCACTGGAATGCAGCCCCTGATAATGCTTGGGGCTAAGATAAAAGCACTAGCACTCTTTGACAGAGAAGCCTAAAGACCTTGTAAAACTACAAGTCCTAGAATTCCATAGGATTGAGTTACAACACTTAAAGTGGTGGCAAACTGCTCACGGCCTCCAAAGGCTTCTCCCCCAATGTTCCTATACGTTTCAACTCAAAAGGGATGGATGCCAGCCAGGTAAAGCACACAATGTACTTAAACACTTACCTTTTTGTGGGCACCCTCCACTTGTTTTGTTGCTTCCTGAAGTGCCAGTTTTAAGATACCTACTTCCGAGACAGCATTTTCTTTTAGTTGTTTGACTGATTCTAGCTCTTGCTCCCTTGGGGACAATAAGAAGAAAGTCAAATGCAGTGTTTTTTTGGAGAGGGGGGAGGCCAGTATGGGCCTGAATAAAGGGGAGCTAAAAATGGGCAAAATATGGCCAACTGCACCTATTGAAGGTTTTGGGGCAGGGTCAACATTAGGGGATACAGGGGGTTCAGACCATACCAGGTGACACTCTAATGGGGGGAGTGACACCACTACTCCCCAAATATTTGCCTTTTGGCAGAAATAGGCTATGGCATTCACCTGTGTCTTTTTACTGAGGTGATGGTGTGAGTGGGATGAGGCTCAATGGGAGGACAAAGAAGAGGTCCCCATTTTTATTTTTATTTAAAAATATTAATTTTAAAAAATTAAATAATTTTTAAATAAAATTTTAACATTGTTATTTTAAAAAAATAATTTTAAAAATAATTTTTCTTTAAAAACATCACATCTTAACAGGTATGGTTGAAGGTATGGTTTTAATTTTGATAGCTGTTCATGTCAGAACTATTGCTATTACGATCTATGAGTAATAGTAACAAAAACATTTTTAAGGATTCTGTATGGAATCATACAAGAGTAGATCAATGAGAGGTGAGATCGTGAGTTACCACATCAGGTGATGTTAACACTAGTGACACCACAATTTTGTGAAGGATGTAGGTGACTAATTATTTGGCTAACACATTTCTGGATTGAAATAAGGAGGGAATAAGGAGCTTTTGAGGTTGTAATAGATGTCAAACCTCCACTCAACCTCTGCAAAGGAAGCCCTGCTGGTGCAGCGGTTAAATGCCTGTACTGCAGTCACTGACTCATAAACCACAAAGTTGTGTGTTCAATACCAGCCAGGAGCTCAGGGTTGACTCAGACTGGCATCCTTCCATAGGTCACTAAAATGAGTATGCAGCTTGTTGGGAGCAATTAGCTTACAGTTCGTAAACCACTTAGTACATCGGTAAGCTGTATATAAATGTACTTGCTATTGCTATTGTTGTTGTTATCTGCTTCTGCTATGGGCTATCAGCAGTTTCTCGTCAAGTTATAAGAAGAAATATCCTCAGGTTGGCCCACCTTAATACTTCTGCTCACAGAAACCTGACTGGGAACTCTGAACAATATAAAAACCTCCCTCAAATATAAAAAAAGGTAGACAAATTGATGACCATGCTACTACATGCAGAGAAATGAGAGGAAAATACCTGGAGGAAATTGCTCTCTTTAAGTGGAGCTGTTCGGTTCGCATTCTCCTCAAGTTTCCCGCCATCTTTATAAGCTCTTTGTCCAAGGATTCCTTCTGATCATTCAAGAGATCAAGCTTCTGCATCCAGATGGTTTTTTTATTCTCCAGTTTTTTTCTGACATTCTGCATTGACATGTTAATCGAGAATGAAAAATGCATTCATTGTTTCCCTTGGGCTACATCTACACTTAACTGCCATGGTACTATCCTACAGACTCTTGGGACTTATAGTTTGGTGAGACACCACCACTCTTTTGCAAAGAAGGCTAAAGACCTTGTAAAACTACATATCCCAGGATTCCATAGGATGGTGCTACAGCACTTGAAGTAGTGTCAAACTGCATGATTTCTAGTGTAGATGCACCCTTGGTTAGATGAACCAGCTTCTCATCCAGCATTCTATATCCCACTGTGCATGTACATACACAGATGTACATAAATAACATCTAATTCATTTAGTATGTGAGCCATATTTTCACAGCAGCAATTGTCTCAGGGCCACAAGATGATGATAATGGAGGGGACGAAACATCCTTGTCCCATCCTGTTCTCATTCTCATAGTGCTTTTATGATAAAATATTTATACGACGTTGTGCTTATCCGTACATTATCCCTTCTGTAAAGCACGACTGACTGCAATGATGCAAAAGACTTTCAAATGACGATGCACAGAGCCCGTCTTTGTCCCATCACTGAAGTGGCATTGCCTGGCATTTTGCATTAATGAGAGTTCACATTAAAGCAATGCTGCTTCAATAATGGGACAACAGTACTGTAATCTGAAAACCTTTCATGGGATGGCAGTCAAACACAGGACAAAGACAGGGCAGCAGTCCCATGCTTATCCTGTCCCCGTGTGATAATCTCCTAAAACACCCCCCAAAAAACAGCCTAGGACTGAAGGATTGTGGGAATTACTGTTGAAAACAACACTCTCTATGGCATGATGTGTCTTAGTCCACCAAACAGCAAATACTTCTTTCTTTTAACTCCGTGGTGTTTACCTCTAATTTCTTCTCATAGAAGTCTTGCATACTTGCTTCAGAGTCTGCTGCCCAAAGCAGAGTCAGCCCTGCCAATTCTTCCATTCCTAAAAGTTCTTCTTGCTGTAAAGAAAGGACCAGATTTGTAAAAATTGAGAGAAGCCCAGGATCAAATGGTCTTATACATATATATGCATGCAATGAATTGTGAATGGGCCATGCACATTTGAATTTCTGAGGTGCACGTATCTGAGGAAATCCTGCTGTGAAAACTTAAATATGTGGAATACACACTCCCTTGTGCAAAGGGCAAGGCAGAAGTATGCTTAGGAAAGAATTTGATGACTTTTTCACCAATAATAATAATAATAATAATAATAATAATAATTTGGTGACTTTTTCACATTTTCTACTGTCAGCACCAGTCCATTCATACCAGGTGTTGGATAGTAGCCTTAAATTTTTCTCCCACACGCTCTGGCCCTTGCAGGAGTAGCAACACCTCCCTGTCCAGGGATTCATCCAGCGCAGTCCATTCAATTCCAGGAACCTTCAAGAAGAACAACAAAAGGACAGCTGTGATGCACAATTGACTCCATACATTTACAGGGTGACTATTAATCAAAGGCAGTTAACAACAACAACTGGCGAATGGCTTCTGCAGGCTTAAACCTTGGCATTCCAGTTGCATTCAAAAATAGGGGAAAATATTGGGAGGTAACACATAAACACTGCAAAAAGCCATCAAAATAAAACCCGGGAATAAATATTGTATGGCAGAAGCCCAGTAGATGAATCTGTTTTTGACCTCAATGCTGCCAATTGTGGTATGGGAGGAGGGAAAGGAAAATATATAAAGCAAATACAGGAAAGGATCCAACAAAAAACAACAACAGCTAGTTCTACATTTGCAAAAAGGTGGTTTCTCAGACAGCTATGGTTCAGTGCTGACCCATACTAAGCAAAAGAGAGGGCATGTTGGAAATAGTTTGCAATACAGTAGAGTCTCGATTATCCATCCTTCGGTTATCCAACATTCCGGATTATCCAACGTCATGGCTGCTGTGGCTTCTTTAAATTTTCTGTGATTTCATTAAATTTTCAATGTTGATCAGTGATTTCTGTACATTTACTTTTACTGTTACTGCAATAAAACTTCAATACATTTGCAATTCATAGTGATTTCAAGGCTTTTCTGGGACCCTCTGGATTATCCAACATTTTCAGCTATCCAACTATCAGCCAGTGCAGTTTATGTTGAATAATCAAGACTCTAATGTATTATTTTAAAAAAAAAACCTCTTCAAGAATGTGGCACTATAAAGACTAAGACATTTGCAATATGCTTTATTTTGTTTTAACTTTCTGATTTAACAGAATTGTTTACCTGTTGGGTTTTTTTTAGAAAATTATTAATAATTTAAAAATCATTGTTTTGATTTGTTCTGAGCTGCCTTGGGCCCTATGAAGATGAAAGGCAAGGTATTAATTGATTAATTAATTAATTAGGCTCAACGCGCAAAAGAAAATCAAAAACCTCATGTGCTTTTAGAGATGCCTCATGGGGACCCTGTGATCACATTCATATTGTGTAGTGGTGATGGTGGTGGTATGCTTCCAAGTTGTTTCTGACTTATGGCAACCCTAAGGTGAATGTGGCCCAAATATCCTAAAGGCACCAAGTTCTGTCTATCTTGGAAGCTGATCAGAGTCAGCTTTGGACAGTAGTTGGATGGAAGACTGCTAACAAATATTACTCTATAGGCTTCTATTTCAGAAGAAGGAAATGGCAAAACCATCTCTGAGAGTCTCTTTCCTAAGAAAAACCCTATGAAATTCATGGGGTTATCATAGGCTGATACACGACTTAAAGATACATGCACATGCTCCTCCTCAACCTTGAGTTCTTTGAAGAGAACACACTTCCATTTAAAGAAAGTGGATATGGCTTCTTTTATTGCAGTTTACATCATCAGACCTATCTTTTGGCTTGCACTGATCACTGGGATCTCAAATTTTCCATCACTGGCTGTTTAAGTATTTTCACATCTGATGTCTCTGAATATTCCCTGCCTAAGAAATCCATGGGGTTGTCATAAATTGACAGGCAACTTGAAAACACACACACACCCCAAAATATGGAAGGAGTGAAATGCAACATGGTGAACTGCCATTACTTACAAGGGGAGGGGGCTAACAAGATTGTAACAACTATATATTTCAGAAGCAATGGAGCAAATAGGAACAGTGTTACTTTATGGCTTAATGAGTAACACTTTGTAGAAGTGATTACTGAAAGTAACTAAAGGTGAATTCAAAATACACTATTTTATAGGAATTTTAAATGAATGAAACTTGGAAAACGCTCATCATGCCATTATTTTATCAATTCTAAGGTTTGGGTTTTTTTTTTAAGTAACAGAATTAATGGGGGGAAATCAACTTATGTCACAAATTACTTTTCCAGACTACAATGAGTAATGACAATGTGTTACTTTTCAAGCACTATAACCAACAACAGGAAAGATTTTCTCTTTAAATTGTAACTTTTCAAGTTTTAGCCTCCAGTTTTCTCATCCTCTGAACAAGATTTCCCACCTCGGATTGTCCTTGAGCAAGATCCAGTTCACATTGCAGTGAGTTGGTACTTTCAAGGATGCTGTTGTTGAACTTGTACATTAAGGGGAAGTTTATACCATTCCTAGGAAATAAGATAAAGAATTAAGTATCTGTTGCTTAAAAAAGAACCGCTGTGAAGATTTCCAAATCTTTCCCCCAGAGCCCAGAAATACTCACGAAATAATACCCAGAAATACTCACGAAATAAGTTCCCGTTGCATTTGCTGAATGTTGTTCACCAGTTTATTTTTCTCTACACGCAAATTCTAGAAATTCACATCCAAAATAAAAACCTCTTAATACAGGATCTACAAGCAAGGAGTGGGGAGACTCGCCTTCACCCTCCAGCCCCTCAGCAAAGTACTGCAACTATACCTCTATTATTGAGGTGTATTCCTTAAGAGTAGACTTCAGCTCCCGGATATCCAGGTCTTTCTGTAAATTGTTAAAAATCAGAAATATAGAACCAAAAGACAACTGAAAAGACCACTACATTCAGTTTTGGAATTCAAATTATTCCTACTCTGATGATTCAAGATTGTGTACGTGTGTGTAAGAGGAGGTGAACATTTCTGTAGCTGAAGCTTTGATGGGTATTGAAGATCAAATTATGACAGCTTCAAAGAGCACCAACAGGCTTTCTGGGCCGAGAGTTATAATTATTATTAACCTTTATTTATATAGCGCTGTAAATTTACACAGCACTTTGCATACAATCTTTTTAATTAGACGGTTCCCTGTCCTCAAGTTTACAATCCCAGAATCCTACACCTCCCAGCCAACACTGGGGGGTGGCCATAATATAATAATAATAAATAATATTTTTTTTTATTTATATTTCCTGCCTCTCCCTAAGGATCAAGGTGGGATTACAGCAAAGGTAAAATCAACAGTACAAATACAAATATAACAGTTATCTAAAATACAATCGTTTAACAACAACAACAACAACAACAACAACCCTACCGCCAGTCATTGGAATGATCAATTCGTCAATTTGCCCATATTAGCTGGTGAATTCTGGAAGGTGTCTCCCTCAAAGTAACTTCCCCAAGCTCAGACAGGGGCTAACAACATATATGTTTAATTGTTTAATGTAATTTTATTGAATAATGTAAGGTATATTATTGACTGTATTTATGTATTGCTTTTATTGTTGTAATCCTGCCTCGATCCGTAGGGAGAGGCGGGAAATAATAATAATAATAATAATAATAAAAAATATAACTGTGATCCCACCCCCTCAGTTGCCCAAGGAATTGTGAACCAGCTTAGTTCTCTTAGGAGAATCACATGGGGGAAATCCCATGTAGAAACAGAAGTTTAAATCAGACAAAACCCACAAAAATGGGTTGATTTTCACACAACGTCATTATTAAAGTGGTGTTAACTCGAATGGAAACTAGATAGAAAGGAGACAAAAGCCACCGTGTGTGAAAATCAACCCGCTTTAGCCGGTGTTTTCCAGCTTTTAAATCCTGTTTTTGCATGGGATTTCCCCCATGTGATAAATTCCTTAGAAAATGCAGACCAAATGACCATTTTCAAGCATCCTTAGTACAGAATCAAAACATTTATGCATCACTACCTCCTACCTACTTAAAGCAGCAGTGAAGACTCTGGTTGCATCTATACTGCAGAATGAATGCTGTTTTGACCCTGCTTTAACTGCTATGCTTCCATGCTAGGGAATTCTGGGATTTGTAGTTTTGTGAGACACTTAGCCTTCTCTGTCAGAGAGCTCCGGTGCCACAACAAACAAATCTCAGGTTTCACAGGATGGAGGCATGCCAGTTAATGCAGTGTTAAACTGCATTATTTCTGCTGTGTGGCAGGCAGCAACTTATGCTGTCAATGGGATGGGCAATCCACTCCGGATCTTAGCAGGAATTTTAAAGGAACTATCCAAGTTGATGAATCTGTTTTGGGGACCAGGTGCAGCACCTCAGGCAGTTTTTTGGACTAAAATCCAAAACAAATTCATTACCCCATTGGCAGTACTTCCACCAGCCTCTACTAGGAGTGTCTCCATGTTGGCCAATAGTCGGGGATTCTGTGTCCCGAAACCCAAGATCCCTAAAAGAGCACAGTTTGGGCACCACCGGTCTAAGCCATCTTTCCTGGCCTTGCTACTTAAGATGTTTTGAGAGGAGAAGCCAAGAACATAAACTGGAATGTTAGACACACAAAGCATGTGCACTCACATGAAGCCTTCCTAACACACCTTAGATCAAAATAATTCACTCAAATCCTAGATGGCTACCAGGCTGAAAGGAGCTTGTAAACTTTACATTTTTGGACTACAACTTTCAATATTTTTCCGTCAATATGACTAGTGACCATGAATAGTTGGGAAATTTAAGGAGCTGTACTACAAACATGCAGTTTTACTGAAGTCTGAGAAACACATACTGTAAAAATATCAGCCTTCTCCTCTTTCATCCTAGAATCTGGCACTGAGAGACCCACAGCTCCCGAATATGGAGGTTTTACATATTTTATGCCCATTGGTACAAGAACAGTAAAGAAAGAACAAATATGACACAAGTGTGGATTGTCAGAGACACCTTAATGAGCAAATAAAGGAATGGATTATTATGCACCAACAATAAATGCTACCTTCATAGTGTTAACTGTGCTTTCCTTTTCCCCAGTAATTCAAATTATCTGCAGGTGTTTGGAGCAGGAAGAAGGCAAAGCTATGCAAAACCAAACTCAGCCAGAGCAAAGCTTTGGAACACAGGACAGGAGAGGTTTGCAAAGAGAGGCATTTTTAAACAGCTGCTCCCTGTGGTTTTGCAAACCTCTAGTTTGATTCTGTGTAGCTTTGGATATGTGACAGGATTATACCACTAGACAACACTGCTAGACAATCAGAGTTTTACCCTTATGAGAAATTATTTTAACAAATTTTCAAAGGTGTGAAGAAACAGAGGTTCTTTTTCCCCCAGTTAACTGCTCCTCTTTCTACGTAAACGCACTGTGAGATTAGATGAAATATGCTTCACCTCCTTCAAGGAACCATAATTACATTTTTGTTTCAGCTTTCTGAAACAAAATCCAACCAATCCTGATCAGCAATATAAAGGATTGTCAAGACATTAAGATATCCCATTAAGAAAATGTGAGAAAATGTGCATTTTGTGTCCCCCCCCCTTTTTTTTTCAAAGGTTTTGTCTTCACACAAAAAGTTGGTTTTGTTTCTTGCAAAAATGTGGGGGGCTAGTACAAATATGTGTGGTGCATTTGCATTCTGCTTGAGTTTTTGTGCAGAGAATTTTTGAGCAGAAATGTCCTGAAATAGTTAAAAGATGAAATAGTTAAAACATTTTTTTGCTATCCCATGCAAGCACAAGGAAGTGGAGATTTGCACCTCTGATGTTTAGTCATGTCTCCATTACTGAAGCTGGTGAATATAATCAAGGAAAATCAGTTCCATGATATTCTTGACTAAATCGATCACAATAAGAACTTTTTGGAAAACTGCTACTTTCAAGGGCTTTTTTTTTCTCAGTGGAATCACACCATCTACAGTCAGCAAGTAGCTAGTGCAGAACGTAAGGAAGACAACTGTTACTGCCTGCTTTCTCTCCTGACATGTCACTGGCTTCGGGATGTTTGAGAAGAAGATAATGCAAAAGGGAAACCACTATGACACTTGCACATTCAGATTGCTTAAATGCTAGCCAGTAGCTATCCTCTGGACTATATGCATTTTTATTACAATTTTCTGACCTTTCCTAAACCACCTTAAGAACGGCAAGATATAAATACAGATCTGAAAACATTTCGTTTCACACAGCAGCACTGTGTTAAATTTTGAAGTGCAGCCTCTCATCTATAGCAATACTCACAAGGGGAAATCCAAAAGTGCAGGTGTCTGTGTTGGTCTAAAACAATTTCCAGCGGTTTTCATTTTTACAAGAGCAGGTGTTTTGGAATACCCCACCCCTCAATACTTTGAATTTCAACAGAAATAGCTTATAACAATGCAATGTAGCTGGGAAAATCCATTGCCCCTCCAGTTACTGTAGAAATTGCAACTAAACTATTCATGGAAGGAAGGGGTAGAAGATGTCATAGTCCCTGCTAATTAGAAAGTCCTGTGGCTTCAACACTACAAGCCATGGTTCTAGTACACTATCATTTTCACCTTCAGCCTGATCGCCATCTATCTAGCAAAACTGGTTTGCAGCGTCAGCACAATAACTACTGACCTTAAGGAGGGATGCATCCTTGCTCCCCAACATGTTCTCATACAAATGCACTTGCATCTGGGAAGGAGGAACAAACAAAAATCAATAGGCGTCTCAGACACATTCAACAGCATATACATCTAAGGGAAGGCAACCAACACATAGCTGAAACAGATATCTAGGGTGCATCTACACTGGAGAATTAACGCAGTTTGACACCACTTCAACTGCCGTGGCACCATCCTACAGAATGGGATTTTTAGTTTCCTGAGGCACCAAGCACTCTTTGGCAGAAAAGGTTAAAGACCTTGTAAAACTACAAATCCCATGGAGTTTATCATACGGGAGGAATTTCTCTCAATTTTGAAAGAAATGAAAGTGGGGCCAGTTTGGAAATGAGTGAATTCGCTAGTTCAGCTAATTTACGTGATTGCATATTGACGTTGCATCGCATTCGGAACGACTTCTCAAAATGACTCAAAACGACTGAAATTACCCAAAATTGCATGTGATAGTTTCTCACACAATAACGTTAAACCCCACGATTGTGTTTGGAAGGACTTCCAAACTTCCACGATTGTGTTTGGAAGGACTTCCAAAAATGCATGTGGTAGCCTCTCACGTAATAACGTGAAATCCCATGATTGTGTTTGGACTGCCATTGGATTATGCTTCCAATTTCTGTGATATGATAAACTCCCAGGATTCCATAGGATGGAGCTACAGCACTTAAAGTGGGGTCAAACTGCATTATTTCTACAGTGTGAAAGCAATACACAGCCATATGGGAAGAACAGCAAAGTACATCAAAAGGAAGATAAGAGTAAAAGCTAAAGGTTCTGGTCTAAGGATGGGAAAAACCTTTTTTGGTGCAAGAATCGTGTTTCCTGTGCAGAAAATGTGTTTCCTGTGCAGAAAACACTGAGTTTTCACAGAAAAAAAAAATCTTCTGTGAGAAGAAAATCCTGAGTGATTTTCATTTTCTCCCAAGGTGGAGTGAAAACAACCATAATTATTGAACCACAAATACAAGTCAAAGACTTACATCCATAGCAGGGATAGTGAGAACTGTGCTCTAAGAATATCTGGAAATTCAGTGCCTAAATCTGTACACTTTATCTCACCTATGTCCTTGATTATGGATGCTTGGGAAATATAACTGGCACTGGAAGTATTGCATTGTACTCATTTTTTACCCTGCAGACCCAAAATTGTAGAAATCACTTGCCTGCTGTTCAGCCACATTTCTGGACAACTCCACAATCTTCTTCTCAAGACCATCTGAATCCAGAGCATTCCTGATGTTCTAGATTAAAGCGCATACCATGTGTTATGCACAGCTAAACTAGATAGCATAGTTTGCCAGTGCTGTGCAATTCGGCAGAGGAAAGGGTATAAGAGGTTACACTCCTACCTCCTCTTGTAGAGATGAAATCTTGAGAATGAGGACCTGATTATCTTTTTCCTGGACAGGGAAAAAAATGAATTGACAGGGAAGAGAAAGGAAAAAGAGAGTGATTCTGCACAAAGGCATGTTACCATCATTTATAGATTACTTAGGGTCAATATAAACAAACCCCATGTGGATACTGACTTCTTAATACCTTTGAGCAAATTCAGAGCCATTGGAACACCCTGATGCACTGGCATCAGTGGCATCACTAGACTGTGACATTCACCTGATTCCCTTTAAAATGCTGAAGAGATAATGTGAGTGAAGTGAAGCTCAGTGGAAGGGAAAACTAGATTCAGGGTAGCTGTGATGGCCATTTAACAAATACAAACAAAAATCCATCTGTTATACCTTTATTGGCCAACCGAAATGCAACAAGTATATCATGCATTTCGGTTGGCCAATGAAGATATTCTTTTAAAGTTTTCTTTAAAAACATCACATTTTAACAAATTTTATTTTAACCATGTGAAACTATGTACAGTATACATAACTACATGTAGGCTGTGTGTATGATATTGTAAACTAGAGGTATAATTTTAATTTTTCTAGTTGTTTAGACCACAGCTCTTACCATGACATTCAGGGATATACAGGAATTACGTTTAGTACAAAAAACTTTACTAAGGATTTTGTATGGTGTGGCATGGGAGCAGATGAATGGGCATGTGTGTGACACCATGAGTTACTGAACTGGGTAATACCAACAGTAGTGATGACACTGACTGGCCTCCCAAGCCAAAGGGGGTCTTCATCCCACCACTTCAGTGTGAAACGTATCATCCCCCCCTCCAGGATTTGGACCATTGGCCATGCTGGCTAGGGCCTTGTCCGCATTGGTGAGGATACCTCAGGGGCAGCCCAGAGAATCCTGGCCCCACAGTTGCCCCGACCTGCAACTGCTTCCTCAGCCTCCATTTCTTCACTGCAGCGACTATCTGCACAGGTATCCTGCTGAGTCACCAGATGTTTCTGCCACCGTTATGGGTTGCTAATTTCTGAGGTCAGAAAGAGGTGCCCAGCGAGGCTACCCACAGATGTTGTGGATGCACCAGGTGGTCCAATGGGATGCATCAGGAATATGTGTGCTTGAAAATATCCGTGTATTCTTCACTGGAATTTCATAAGCCAGAAAAGGGACAGAATACAAATTTTAAGGGATGGGAGGTGCATGGAAAAGTTCTTTATATATCCTTAGACAGGTTGAGTCTCTCACACAGAGACCCTGGAAGATCTGGAGCAACAAGCAACTTATTTTAATTAGTTTTAGCCTTGTTATACCCTGGTTCTAGTGCGGGACATGCTGGATGTTGTCCAGACTGTGCACCGGAACCAGGGTTTGACTCGTGCGTTATCCAAAGAGGATGATGCCATAATGGATGGGAAACAGGGTTTTTGGCCCATGCAGACCAGGCCTAGGACAACTGTTCCCAGCTTATGGGGTTGCTACTCCTCTGCCTCTTTCAACATCTGGGCTCACTGACACCATTTATAAACCTGGCATGAAAACACAAATGAATGCACCATATGAGAGATTTACTTGTTTTAGAATCAATATCTGATTCTTAGTTATATGAAATAGTCTTGCTTATGCAAATTAAGGACTGATACTTATTATATTTATTTATATTTTTCTTGAATTCCAGTTCGTTATTTAGATGTGAAAGATTTATTTGTTCATTTTTAATTTGTCTTGGGTTTAAAAAACCTTGATGCAAGCAAAGCCTTGCATTTCATTTTATAATTATAATGGTTGAAACCAAGCATACTTCTATTCATAGCAGATTGTATATGCATTTGTTTTTACCAAATAAATACAAAATTTAACAGTCCGTGTTCTGCTGAAAGAAATTTAAGGTACTGGACTACATTTGCATGTTAACACAGGTGCTGTAGAATGCTGGAGGAAAGGGAATGGAATGGAGCACCTAGGAATGGGGCATGGCTGGCTAGCTGTCACTCTGAACTGGAACGTGCAGCAAGTCTGTCAAGTATTGCAGGCTGAGCCTCCCTGGATACTGAAAATGAAAATACTTACCCCAAAATTCAAAATTGTCTTCATGGGTGGCTGAGATAGTGACACCTTGGCTTTTCGATCGTTCAATGTACACAAACTTTGTTTCATGCACAAAAGTATTTAAAATATTCTGTATGCAATCACCTTTGGGTTATGTGTATAAGCTATATATAAAACATAAATGATTTTCATTTTTAGACTTGGGTCCCATTTCCAAGATATCTTATTATGTATATGCAAATATTCCAAAATCCAAAATACTTCCAGTCTCAAACATTTTGGATAAGGGAGACTCAACCCGTCTAAGGACAGATAAAGAACTTTTCCATTCTCCTCACATCTCTGAAAATTTGTATTCAGTCCTTTAACTGGCTTAAGAAATTCCAATGAAGAATACAAAGATATTTTCAAGGACACATATTTTATCCACACAGCCCAGAAATTTTATTTGTAAAATGGAAGTAGCTTTTTTTCAGAACCTGGATGCTATACTCTTATCAGTAGCACATTCTGTACTGGTATTACACACTACAGAGTCTGGATCATAATCAAACCCAAATCTTAGATTTACTTAACAAACATCAGTATGTGAGATGGTCTCAGTCCACCTACTAGCTGTTTATTCTGGGCCGCAATCTTCAATCTTTTTTCTTCAGAAGCACTGAAGTTATTCTTTGCTTCTTCCAACTCCTCTTTTAGAGCCTTAATTCGAGAGAGAGACTGCTGGAAACTGAAAAGAACCAAAGCCACCAAGACTGTTATAAGCAATATGAGGGACTATGATTCCACTTTAATTTTCATGGCAATAACCTATGGAATCTTGGGATTTGTGGTTTAGGAAAGGGTAATTTAAGATTCTCAGCCAGAGAGCCTTTGTGCCTTGCTGAACTACAAACCCAAGATTCCATATGATGCAGCCGTGGCAGTTAAAGTGGAACCATAATGCTATAATTGTAAAGTGTAAAAGGCCCTTAAAATAGCATAGGTATTTTTTAAAACACGCAAAACAAATTATAGAAGTTCACTACCTAGAGCACAGATAGGAACCATGCAGCCATCTGGATTAAACTGGATGGAAATCCCAGCATAGCTATGCTGTGTTAAGACTGCTGGGGTCTACAGTCCTACAACATCTGGCGAACCATATGATTCTGCCCTGATTAGAGTAACACTGGCCTAAGGCCAGGCAAGAGGAACAGGTATAGCCATGTAACCTCTTTGTTGCTTCAGTGAGACTACACAAAAAAGAAGACATGTACAGCACTCATTACTAGAATAAATTGCTTGGATTTCCAACAACCATGATAGCAAATGTTCTCTGCAGTGCACTTACTACAAATAGCGCTTGGAATCAGATACCAGCCAGAGCATGGAAATATTATTTTTTAATGCTGGTTGCAGGATTCTGAGAGTCATCATACCCCAAAATAATATATCCAAGGTCAGGTAACAACCTAAAGAGACAAGTCTGACTAATATAGCAGGCATAATCAGTGGTGGACAATAGCTTCCATTATCAGTGAGATGAAGAATCCACTCTGGGTTTTGTACAGGAGTTATTCCAAGGTGCTGCAACCTATTCCCCAAATAGGTGCAGCACTTAGAATAGCCTGTTAAAGTTCAGAATGGATTACCTGCCTCAGGTAAACTACCAGCTGCCATTGGCCATAGTTCAATGGTAAAAGCATAATCTTGAAGAACATAACATGAATGCTGCTGGATCAGGCCATAGGTCAATCTAGGTTATCATCCTGTCATCCACAGTAGCCACCCACATGCCTATGAGAATCCCACAATATGAAGACAACAACCCTCTTCCATTATTGTTCAGATATGTGCTGCCTCTGAAGCTGGAGACAGCAAATAGTAACCATATGAGAGTCAGTGTGTTGTAATGGTTTGAGTGTTGGACTATGATTCTGGAGATAAGGGTTCGATTCCCTATTTGGCCATGGAAATGCACTGGGTGATCCTGGATACTCTCAGCCCTAGAAAACTCCATGATAGGCTTGGAGAATGACTTGAAGGCATGTAACAACAACCACATGCCAAGCAGTCATGTCCACCATGATTCTGTCTGTTAAAAGGCCGCAAACTTCCCAAATATAACAGCTTGGCTACCAGGCCTGTTATCTAAGATTTTGCAGATTGCATGTGTCTGTATTATCTTTATCAAAAGACATTACAGTGCTAGACAGACACATGCAATCATCTCAATGGAAACAAATTTTGCATGGCTTCTCCCTGGATTCTCATTTCCTGATTTTGGTAAATGCTTCTATTAGCTTATGGAGCTCTATGCTCTTCTGCTTAAAGCCAAATGCCTCATTCCCACAATGAATGTGAGACTGCCCTTGCTGCTTCCATGGGATATAAAAATAACCACCAGCTTAAATGGATTCAGATGAAGATTGGACAAAAACCATACCCATCAGTGGCTACTGGACACAACAGTTATGCTTAACATCTAGATTCTTCCAATTTGATTTGAACCCTGGTCTCCAGAGTCATAGTCCAATACTCACATCACTACACCACACTGGGTCTTATTTCTCCTCTTCAAAATCAGATTTCAGAGCTCAAGATTCAACTTTCTACCAAATCTAGATGCGTACTGAAAGCTACACACCCTAGAATTAAGCAGCACAAAACCTGCCTCTATTAATTCCTGATCTCAAGCACTTCAACAAGACTTAACTTAAATTCAACATGTTCCACCTTTTTAGTTGGCTGTGCAGTTCCCCACTCTCTTCCATTAGTCTGTTGTTGGTCTCTTCCATGGCATCCAAAGACTGCTTCAACTGGCCGTTCTCTTCTTGGAGTTTTTGATTGTTGAACTGAAGATCTGCTATGCAAGTGATCAGGTCAGATGTTTCCCTGGATGTACAAAGAACAGAAGGTCCATTTTAAATGCCATTTTAATAAAGTGCCACTGAACAGTCTTCCATGAAATAGACTGCCATTTTGATTGCTAGTTCCATTGCAATTTCTCTTTATCCATATTTTTGATGGCAGAGAGGATCAGCTATAGGAGTAGTGGGTAGCTCCAAAGAATACCTTTCATCACCAAATCTTGCCTATGTGTCACCCTTCTATATTTTTCTTACCAAGATTCTTTCACATGGTAAAACTCCCAGGGATTATGTTCAACAATCATCCTATTTTAATGGAGGAATAGTTGTGATTATGAAGACAGAGCCCTCATGATCTTCTGAAAATGTAGGTGTTGTTTACACAATACTTTTGTCAACAACTAATTCAGGAAGCTTCCCAACAGATGAACTTACAGAAGTGACCAGTCAGCATCTTGAAAAAGCCAACTTCTTTAAAAGCAAATTATTGTGTTGGTGATTTAATGAACATATACCCAGTCTGCCACAGAGTGTAAAGACCAACAAACATGTAATAGTAAAGATTTAATAGGCTACTTAGAAGAAACCCAAACACAAGATGGTGGGCATATAACCAAGATGTTTCAATTGAGGTGAGTGTGTGCGCTTGTTTTTTGTTTTAGTCTTTTGTTTTTGTTACACATTTGCTAGTCATTGCATTTGCCTGGTTCTTTAGGGAAAAAAGGCTGCTCACAGGTCTCCTCTAGACACATCTCCACCAAGTGCTTCTAGGCTTCCAGAAGTTACATTCATCCTCATGGGAGTCCTTTTAGCTGCAATGAAATTTTTTCAGCTGTAGATCAAGGGATAGACAAGTCTTTTTACATCTGTATGCAGTATAGTATTGCCAAGTCTTCCTAGGTATACTTGTCAAGTCCACATAACATGACAAATGACAAATCCATATAACCTTTTCACTGTCTGACGTGCCCCCACATCTTCCTCTGAGAATACCTTTGCTCATGCCTCTGGTCATCTCAAAGCAAACACTGAATGTTCTCTCGCTCTCATATCAATTTTCTAGCACCATAAGTGAAAAATCCTTCATCCGTTACCCAGGGCTCCTTCTACACTGCACTATTATAGCATTATGCTTCCACTTTGACTGCCTTAGTTCCAACCAGAAGGATCCTGGAATTTGCAGTTTGGAGAGGTCTGTTTCTAATTCTCAGCCAGAGAGCTCTAGTGCCTCAGCAAAATACAAACACCAGGATCCCATAGGCTGCAGACAGGGAGTGGAATCATTGCATATAATTCTACAGTGTGACAGAGTCCCCTCTCAGCATGCTCTCTTTGCATCTCCATTCATTCTCTTTATCTTTACATACCAGTTATTTGCAAACCATGCCAAAGTACACCCACTAAAATGGGAACCACCAGTTCCCACTGATGTCAAGAATCGAGATCTAATAGACCCTAAGGAAAAGTGCCATAAGAGTTGTGATTACTACTTGAAGGTGAAGAAACTTGAAACAGTTAAGGTCACTATGGGGGTGATGGCTTAATCTTCCATATTAAGTTTCATACCTCCTAGAGTGCCTTCTGGGGTTGTCTCTATAATAGGTGATTCACTCCTGGGTAATGATAGGTGGGGGCAGAGGGAGGAGAGAAAGAAAAGAGATATAGGATGTTAATATGTTCAAAAATACAGGCCTAAAACCAACTGTTAGTCCCAACACGACTGATAGCATTGAATCAATGGAACTTACATCACTGTTGACTTACAAAGTTTCTATTGATTCAATGTGTTTACTCTGGTTGAGACTAACAATTCAATTTAGGCCAAGGATGAGCAACTGTGGAAGCCTAACATTAGTCCAGCAGCAGACCGTGGAATGCCATATATCCTGCACTGCACCTGCTCCTGCAAAATGAAAAAAATATCAAAATTTTGCCCACATTTTTTGCCATTTGCTTTTGCTTCAGCCTACTGCGAAGGGCAAGATTCTGCCCTGCTCTCTCCTCTCTTTCCTGCAGAGTTATTTGAATGCAAGCTACTATTGCCCTTTGAACTCTAATTGCAGCAACTGAAGGAAACTGAAGACAAAAGGGGAAAGTGGAAGAGAACCCCCACCCCCCACCCCCAAAACTGGGACATTTCAAAAGCAGTTGAACAAATTAAGAGGATTAATCTGGACTGTCCCTAACAAACTGGGGCACTTGAAGGGTATACATTGGGACCTTGTTATCTGCTGGGGTTTGGTTCCAGGACCTCCCCGTGCTCAAGTCCTATTAAATATAATGGCACAGCAAAATGATGTCCTTTATATAAAAAGGAAAATCAAGGTTTACTATTTGGAATTTATAACTTTTTTGGAATATTTACAAGCTGTGGATGCTTGAATCCATGGATAAAAAAATCCATGGATAAGGAGGGCCAACTGTACTAGCGGTAGTGGTGAAATTACAGCCTTCCAAATGTTGCAGAACTTGATGTGTCATCTTTCATGACAATTTGCCAAAATCCAACCTGATGGATGTTGGATTTAAAAATGTTTGAGGGACACTCAGATTCCCCTGCATTTCTTCATGCTCTTTCTCTACTCTATGGCCCTCACTTTATTCCCAGATATGGTTAAAAAAAAGGAATACATGCAACATCCAGGAAAATATTTTAAATGCATTCAGAAAGAGAGAGATTGTTTAGATAATTAAGGTAGATTAAAGCATAAAACAATCGACAGAGCAAATTAATGTTTGCACAGAGTGACATCGCATTGAAAAGATGGTAGAAGCATTCCTACAGTGTGCATCAACACGACACATATTGTCAGAAAAAGACAGCAAGATGTTTCAGCTACCAGTTCCTTCGACAGTCTTCAATCCATTCCTTCATGATGGCATGATAGGTTTCCAAGTCCATGGAAATGTCCTTTTGTTCAGGATCAAGCATGTTACACAGTTCTTCCAGACTGCTGTCTTCTGACCCCCGGCTTGTTGTGTATCTCAGGAAGTCAACTAATTTGGAGACAGCCACTTTTCCTAAGAAATGCAGTGACAATTCACACTAGAGTCAAACCATCAGGGTTTAGAGTTTTAGGGTTTAGAAAGAAATTCCACATAAATAAGGAGGGGCTACTTATATAGGTCCTGTACAGCAGGAGTGGCAATGACTAACAACAACAACAACAACAACGAACTTCTTATCTGCTTCTCCCCAGAAAGTAAATA
The DNA here is from genome assembly GCA_034509955.1 of Urosaurus nigricauda. Taxonomy (NCBI): domain Eukaryota; kingdom Metazoa; phylum Chordata; class Lepidosauria; order Squamata; family Phrynosomatidae; genus Urosaurus; species Urosaurus nigricauda. Next base: position 11,411,415 of record JAOEGL010000005.1, read on the forward strand.
GGAATCGATCCCTGGTCACTTCCTACTACAAAAAGGGGAACAAAATATATGGTAGCAAAAATGCTTTCCAGACAACTTGGTGGGCATGTGGGGGCAAAAAACTGATTTTTTTTTTTAAAAAAGGGTATATAATGGGCAGATACATCTGTCCAAGATCTCTTGTGTTAATGTGTCCTCCTTACCCTTTGATGGTTGCCTGCTCCTGCTGTGTGAAGAATATTAGGTTTTGTCCGGCTGTCTAAACCTTTGAGCACATATAATATGCATAGGGAATCCTTTTAGTTGTATATTATCTACTTATTTGAAAATATTAACAAATGGGAATGATTTCACAATGGCATACAACAATAAGATACACAAGACAGAAACAGTGCAAAAATTGAATTATAATGCTAAAATTATCCATAGAAATAGAGAATAGGTTGGACTACACAGAGAAGGCTTGCAAAACTAGGTAATTTTTTCAGCATGGGTCTAAAAAATAAAGACCACTAGAGCATGCTGGAAATCAGGAGGAGGAATATTTTGCAAAGGCTGCATCCACACTGCAGAAATAATCCAGTTTGACACCACTTTAGCTGCTGCCATGTCTCCATGCTAGGGAGTTCTGGGAACTGTAGTTTTATGAAACATTCAGCCTTCTCAGTCAGAGGGCTCCAGTGCCACAACAAACTACAATTTCCAGAATTCTATAGCATTCAGTCATGGCAGTTAAATGGTGTCAAACTGGATTATTTCTACAGTGAAGATGCAACCAGAGTGGGCTTCATACACTCAGCAGCAAGCAGTAAGATATTATCTAGAGTCTCCTAAGCTGCTGTATGAACCGAGCTCTCCTCTGCAGCCTATGAAGTTATTGCATTGGGGGCTTACTCCTGAGTAGCTATAACTAAAATTGAACTGTGCCTTGTATGCTATGCCCAAAGTACTGTATAAGAATTACCCTTGACCCTTTGTTTTGACTTTTCTCATTATTCTTAGTCTCATCTACTGATGGGCCTCATCTCAGTGGGGCAGCAAATCCAATTCAGGTTTTAGGTAGAATTTTGACGTTTCTATCAAAGATACGGTACTAACCATATCTTCATAATAGATTCGGCACCTTTTACAGACTAAACCTGAAACAAATTCACCTCCCCCAGCATGGCAATCACTAGCTATCATTGACTATTCTTGGCTGTGACTCTCCTCTTCCCAAACGGGAATTCAACCATTGGTTTACAGGCATACCTCACCCCTGCCTTAGAGTCAATACATATGTCAAGTCACTGAGCCTTTCTTTGGTAAGTTTCTAACAACTACAAAAGGGACTTTTAAAAAACCTCTTCTCTCCACGTCACATGCAGAGAACATTGTCGTCAATAGATCTTCCTCACAGATCAGGCTTACGTCTGAATCTTCATCACTTCTGGTCTCTGCTGACAGTTTCCATCCTGCAAGGAGAAAGGATGGTGGTAGGTGGATTGTCTTCCTTGCATACTTAGAAGAATTAAAACAGGTTGACTTTCAGTCATGGTGCATCATCATCATCAGGTTTTCTATTAAAGCCGAAACAGAAGTTGCAGCTAATCCAACCAAGCTACTTTTTCTAAAGTTAAAAGGTATGAGACACTGTAAGAACCAATGAGGATCTCACTGTTACCCAGAGGTGGGAAGTAATGAACTGAAAGTAACCAAGGTCCAAAACACACAGCAGAAATAATCCAGTTTGAGGCCACTTGAACCACCCTGTCTCAGTGCTAGGGAATCCTGGGAACTGTAGTTTGTTATTGTACCAGAGCTCTCTGACAGAGAAGGCTAAATGCCCCACAAAACTACAGTCCCCAGAATTCCCTAGCATTAAACCAGAGCAGTTAAAGCGGTCGCAAATTGGATTATTTCTGCAGTGTGTTTTGGACCTTAGTTACTTAGCTATGACTAGTTACTGTTTTTCTGATAATTAGGGCATAGCATGCTGCATTTAAAAAATAACATAGCAAATGGGAACTCCTCTAGTATGAGCAAAATTTTAGCCACTTTCCAAGTTTGCTTTTAAAATGCATTTTCAGAAGCATTTTGACAAGAATTTTCATGCCATTCTCTTATTCAGTCTGTTTTTAATCAAAAAATTAACAATACAAGAATTACATTTTAGCATTTATAATATGTACTGACAAGTAACTTCCCAAGCTTTGCTATTATCCTTTTCTCCATTTGCTGTTCTTCTCCATATGAAAACTTACATTCCTTCTGTGGTCTGTGTTTTAAATATTCACACCAGTCTTTGAAGAGACTGTTGCAAGATAGCATCTAGTAATAGGTAAAAACAATGCAAGAAAAATACAATACATGCATTAACAAAGATTAGTCTGGTGTGGGCATGTTCCTTCAGATATTGTGGGACTACAGTTCCCATCATCCTTATCATAGGCAGTGCTGGCTCGGGCTGAGGGTCCAACAACATCTGGACAGCCACAGGCTCCCCACCATTGAAATAGGTAAAATAACAACAGAAAATCACCATATTGATAAGAGGAGTCTTAACAACATAAATGCAACAGAGTATCAAGGTGGAGGACATGGCTGACCGGGTAGCTCCGGAGCACTACACATTTGCTTCAGGTCTCCTTTGCACCAGTCTAAACATCTGGTACAATTTCAAAATGTATTTTTGTTTAATGTATTTCAGTTAGGATCATGCACAACAGGATCGTTGTAATGTCTGTGTATGAATATGAGAGCTGGACAAGGAAGAAAGTTGATATGGGAGAGAGGGAGACCAACTCATTGGAAATATGGTGCTCTATAGATATCAAGAAAGATGATAGGAAGGAAATAAAATCATTTGAAATGTGCTGGAGAAGAGTTCTGTGGATACTGTGGACTGCTAAAAAGAGAAATAAATGAGCTCCAGAGCAAATCAAGCCTGAATTCTCTCTAGAAGCCAAGATGACTATACTGAGAATATTGTACCTTAGACATATCATGAGAAGATATGACTCACTTAGTAAGGTAGAATGCAGCAAGAAAAGAGAAAGACCACATTTCTAATGGGCTGACTCAATCAAGGAAGCCATGGTCCTAAGTCTGCAAGACCTGAGCAGTACTGTTGATGATAGGGTGCCTTGGAGGTCTCTCATGCATCCATAAGTTGACATCAACTTGGCAGCAGTTAAGAATACACCAATAGATACCAGAGAAAGTCAAAAGAGGAATAAATGAGTCCAAGAGTAAAACAAGGTTGAACTTTTCCTGGAAGCCAAAATAACTAAATGAAGGCTATCATACTTTGGACATGACATCAGAAAACTTCTTGAAATAGACAATGATGCTGGGGAATGTGGAAAGCAGTAGAAAAGGAAGATGAGATGATAGATGGACTGACTCAGAGTCCTTGGACTGCAAGACCTGAGCAGGGCTCAAAGGACCTCTTGAAGGTTTCTCACACATAACATTAACATAAATCAAAGCCCAATTGATTGTATGTAACAATTTTTAACCTGAATTCAATCATTCATCCTAAACAGATTAGGACCATTGAATCAACTGAAAAATGGTAAATTAGCAACTATGTAAGCCATGGATTCAATGGGTCCACTCTACTGGGAACAGAAATTGGAATGTAGGTCATTATGTAATTTTCCCCCTGCCACCATGAGTTCATTTTAGCTACCTTGAATACTTTGACTTAAGTTCAACAAATACAGAAAAATAAATACAGGGGAAAAAAAACTTGTAGGCTGGTGAACTCTCCTTTGGAGGTTTTTAAATAAAAGTTGAATGGTGGTCTCTCAGGAGTGCTTTAGTTGTATATTCCTGCATGGTGGAGGTCTGGATGGCTCTTGCAGTTCATTCCAACCCTATGACTCAAGACAGCATAAACGCAGTTTGCTAGTAGACATGCACTTCAACTGGCGCAAGAGGCTGACTTCTAATCCCCTACAGCTAGTACATCCTTGAGTGAGGATTGCATGGTTAGCTTACCTTTGCCCTTACCCAAAAAGAGCCTTTGGCTGACAGGAGACTGGAACACAGAGTGAGCAGACTTTGGTTCCTGGGTAGACAAGTCAGGACTGGATGTCAAATAGCTATATTCCTGAGAAGATGTACTCTTTGGTTCTGTACTCCTGGTGCCACACAACTGAGCAGAGCCTGATACGCCCTGTCTGAAAAGATATGGTGAACAACTCCCCATTTGTCCTATCAGAAGCCATGATTTGTTGGCCTTTTCTTTATTTTTACTGTTTGAAAAAGTCTCTGAGCGGATATGAGAGACCCGTCTGTGAGTCGGCGTTGCCACAGGCGGACAAGGGGAAGAGCTATTGTTGTCAGTGAAAGGGCTTAGCAAATAAGTGTCATTGCCCACAGTGTTGTCACTGTCGGTCGTTTTCAAGGTCCTTTTCTTCAAGATCTCCTCTAAGTTTTTCCTCACATTGCACTGGGGGCTGTCAAAGTTCTTGGACTGGAACTTTGGAATCTGCAAAGCTGGGTTGGAGGCCTGGTCCATCATGTTAATAGCCTGGAGCTTCCGGCAAAGACTCTCCACCGGGTGGTGATGGCGTTTTCTGTGATGGCTTTCAGAGGCCATCTTGCCCATTCTTTTTGGAAAATATCTAGACCAAAAAAGAAAAAAGAAAAAAAAAAGAAGAAGCTTATTCAGGGGACAACAGATTTAATCCTCCTCACTAATCTGAGGACTCTTTTATACACTTTTATTTATTAAAGTACTTATATCCTGCTTTATAGTCAAAGATCACAGGGTGGCTCACATTAAAATTAATTTAAAATAATAAATATAGTCAATAGTTTATTAACTAAAACCTGGACAAATTAAAACTGGTTAAAGCAATTTTAAATAATGTAACCATTAGACATCTGCAGCCTGAAACCTTTGATGAAAAAACAAGTTTGGACCGCTAAAATGATCATAACATTGGGGCCAATAATAACACCATGATTCAAAAGGGGAGGGGGGAATCCACAACTGAGGTGCCATTACAGAGAAAGCCCCCTTCATGTTCAATTTATTTCCTCTACCGGTGGGTCACAGAATAGGGCCCCTTCAATAGATCCCAATTCACGAATAGGGGAACACACACATACACACACGCACACATATATATATATATATCAGGGGGAGTGCTCCTCAAGTATCAAGGACCCAAGCCATTTAGGGCTTTAAATATTATCACCAGCACCTTGCATTCAGACTGCAAGTGAATTGGTAGCCAGTGCAATTTTTTCAGAACTGCTCTTATATGGTATCTCAATGAAGCCTGGATGAATTGAAACCTCAATTTAGTGGGCATCATCCAGCCCTTTACAACATTCAGGCACTGCTCCAGCACCTTCACAGCATCAGCTGACTCTGATGATGGGAAGAAGCAGAGCTGAACATAATCAGCATCCTGATGGTACCCATCACCATAACTCCTAGTGACTTCTCTAGCAGACCCATATAGATGTCGAGCAGCTTAGGAGACAGGATGGAACACCATGGCACCCCACAGCACACTGACCATGGGGCTTAACAAGAGTTCACCAATGCTCCCCTCTGGAACCCCTCTTGCAGATGGAACCACAGTAACAAAATGCCTCCTAACCCCAATTGCCAGAGCTGGTCCAATAGAATATAATGATCAATGGCATCAAAAACTGCTGAGACATCCAGAAATCCATTCCCCATGTCCTTCTCCCAGAGCAGGCTGTCCGTCAGAGCAACCAAGGCTGTCTCAGTACCATACCCTACCTGAAACCAGACTGAAATGGATCCAGATAACCTGTTTCTTCTAAGAATCACTGAACCTGCCCAGCCACCACATGTTCAAGCACCTTGCCCAAAAATGGAATATTAGGGATAAGGTAATAGTTGTCATGTAGGAAATTGCACACTACAGTCTCCTTCAAGGCACAGGCATATCCCTCTGAGAGAGTGAGGCATTTATCACCCTTTGGACCCACCCAATCAATCCACATTTGCTAGAGCTCAAAAATCAATTGAAGCACTAATATTCAATTATAACCGCCATAGTTTCATCCTATGGAATCCTGGGTTTCTAGTTTGGTGAGGCCTTAGAGCTCTTTTGCTGAAAATTCTAACCAATCCTCCTTAAACTGGGAGGAAGTCTTGGGCAAGTCTCACTCTCTCAGCCTCAGAAAGTGTGCAAAGGCAAAACCCTTCTGAACAAATCTTGCCAAAAATCTCCATGATTGGCTCACCTTAGGATTGCCATTAGAAACAACTTGAAGGCACACAACAACAACAACCTGCAAATCTCAGGATCTGATTGGATTTTGCCATAGCAGTTAAAGTGGAATCATGGTGCTATAATTGTGTTTCACGAAGGGGCCCTGATACTGGTCCAGATAAAAATAAAAAGAATTACTGGACATATTGTCATATTGAGGAGGGAGCAAACTTGTTTTCTGCTGCTCCAGAGACTAGGATCCAGAACAATGGATGCAAGCTCCAGGAAAAGAGATTCCACCTCAACATTAGGAGGTACTTCCTGACAGTAAGGGCTGTTCAACATTGGAACACACTCCCTCGGAGTGTAGTGGAGTCTCCTTCCTTAGAGTCCTTTAAACAGAGGCTGGATAGCCATCTGTCGGGGATGCTTTGATTAGGAGTTCCTGCATGGCAGGGGGTTGGACTGGATGGCCCTTGTGGTCTCTTCCAGCCTCTGGAAGAGATGGATTCTATATCCATCGCAGAAAAGTTATCTCAGCTTAAATTAGCTAACAGCAAGTTGATGCATCCAATGTGGTGTGGCTTAATTATATATAAAAAGCAGCAACATACACAGTAGCTAAACAATGCAAACAAGGAGCAGTAAAATCCAAGCCAAATATTTGCTTATTCCCTGGAGATTCATGCAAATAATTACATTATTAACTAGCACCTGAAAGACAAAATATACATTACACAACCATCTTTAATAAAAATGAGTTCCATAACTGCAATGCCACCATGGAAAAAGCCATGCCATGTCTGGCAGTCCTTCAAACCATACTGCATTCAAATAGTCTTCCTTCACAGCCACCCACAAAGGCAACTGTTTGCAGGCTCAGACTTTGCAAGTTATTTCATTCACATGTCCAGTCCTAGAAGTACGAGTTGTCTCTTCATTTCCTTTACATGTCGGCTTTTATATGATTAATGCTGTATTCTGAGCCTGTTCTTTTGCTTGTTCTTTTGTTAAAGATGCTTGTTCTTTTGTTAAACGAAATGCTAGGGCAGGGGAAGAAACAGAACACTGCCCTAGAATCTGTTATTAGTATACAGTTCAAAAGTTTCAGCTGTATCGGAAATCTCAGGCTGCGTACTAAAAGAGGTGGCCTTAAGGTCCATGATGGAATAGGTAATAAGAAACTGTCCCCAAAGAGACACTCATAGATTAGATTTGCATTCAAGTATGGATTCCTGCATTGCCAAGGGGTTAGATTAGATAACTTTTGGTGTACCTTCCAATTCTGCAATTCTATGACAAATAAAATCAGCCAAGATGGTTCATTATATCTTATTGGTATCCCTGAATGTAGAGCTACATGCATTCCTAATGGAGACACTATCATCTACCACCAAGACACTTAGATAAATGTTAGACCCTTGTCTTTAATGATCCTAGCACCATCTTTATATAACAATGCATACAGAGTTCAGAAGATTTCATTTCAACTATAGCTCCCAGAATCCCCTGAACAACATAGCCAGTGACCCCCTACAGTTTTGCCCCCAAACCTGACCCTAAAAACATTACATTCCCTCACCATGAAATTTTACTGGTACAGATACTGGGGATTAGTTAAATCTTTGTCATCCTAAGCAGTGTTGGAAGAAAGTGCAGGATACAAGCTTGAATAACGGCAGTGACAAATAAGAATAACAATTTTCACAAGCAACATTTGTACAATATTTTAACATGATGATCTCAAAAAGGTTAAAAGACCCAACAAACAGAAACCATCTTTATAAATTTGGATTATTTGGCCTACAAGAGTGAATATGATCTAAATAAAACACCAGAAGCAATATAGGTATTAAAGTACAAAGGCAGGTATTGAGAGAAATCATTATCCCTGTTAGGTCTGGTGGCTTAGCCAACATAACTTTCTCTGAGTAGTCCAAGGCTAGAGCAACGAGGGGAAAACCAAAACTAGAAATTAGAGTTTTGAGCTTGACACCATCATCATACCAAGAATGAGACATGCATACATACATACAAAAGAAAGTCCTTGATCAAAGTTTCTGTTTTTCAAAAGAAGTAAAGTACAACCTAACTAACACTTAAAAAACAAACAATTTAACAACAACTGCTCAAGAAAGAGATGGGACCTCTATTTCCTTTCTGGCAGTGCATAAGGGGAAGGCAGCTGTAGAAGATCATCCAACTCTGAACACCTGCAGTGCATTTGGGTGTTTAATAGGCACCGTTTTCTTCCTTCCTGACCTGGATTTCTCTCTCTCTCCATGGTTGGTTAATATTGTCCAATTTTTTTAAAAGTATTGTTTAATCTTCATTTTAAAATAGTAATGTTCAAATGCATCAGTCACTTTACTTACTTTGGAATTTGTTTTGTTTGATCCTATTCTGTTTGTTTTAACAGGTCTGCTCTGGAGAAAGTTTGAATCTCATACATAAAAAGCTTAAGCAGGAGATTTTAATCTTTGGTCGTCCAGATAACTTTAACTCCCAGTGGTCCTAGCTATCATGGTCAAGTCAGGAATTCCAGGAGCTGAATTCCCAAATTTGGGAAGACCAAAGGTTGAGAAGAAATCCTTTCAGCTCAAGTACCTTTAAGCCAAGGTTGCATCTGCACTGCAGAAGTAATGTAGTTTGACTCCACTTTAACAGCCATGGCTCAATGCTGGTGTCAAGTTGCTTTGTTTCTGTAGTGCAGATTCAGACGAAGCTCCAGAAACATTTCTTTTTAGGATAACAGCTCATTTCTGATGGTGTTCCTGTGTTTCTAACCATTCTAAAGGAAAGGTCAAACTTCAACAGGTGAAGCTTTATATGCCAGTGGATTTTCAGGCAAGTGGGGAAACTGTCTTCATTTTAAAATAGCAATGTTCAAATGCACCAGTCACCTTACTTACTTTGGAATTTGTTTTGTTTGAATTGTTGGAATTTGCTGTGATCCTCTCCTTCAACAGCACAAATAGTCATCTTAGGAGCTTATGATAAGAGATGTGAAGGCCCAGAAAAAAAAACCTGGAAAAATTAAGAAAAAACCCTGTTTTTCCTGTTTTCTCCTTGAGTCATGTTAAAATAAAACATACAATAATTTCTTTTATTTCTTTTTTCATTCCCCCTCCCCCCAATTTTTCCCGTTTCCCCCCAGATTTTTTCTGGGTCTTCATATCTCACACAGTATCATTATGTTGGATTATACAATTTGAAAACCACTGCAGCTGTATTTGCAACAATAGCTGATTACATTTACTCTGTAATAGTGTGATTTGAACATTTCTTCCCATCTACACTAATGCCATTATCACCGCCCCATTCGCCCTACTTTGTGCTTCTTGATTGGTTTGCCTCACTTTAATATGTGTGTGTGTGTTTGTGTGTGTGAATATATATATATATATATATATATATATAATGTAATGATGGCATGATATTAGGACACATCCATCACAGCCCAAATTGTTCCTTTTGAAAGGTAGCACAAGAAGAGAAAGGTTTATACTAATCCTCCACCATTTCTGATATCCTTTGCCTGTGAAAAACAAAAGTCAGTTGTTTTTTTACTCTAGTCAAGTGTTTCAGGTTAGGTGTACAAAAACCGATCACCTGTACTCTTTAAGCCACAAGCTCCTCTATTGCAAACTGATGCTTGCTGTCAAAAGGGGAGGGGGGGAGGGAATCAAGACTTTTAGAGGGAAAAGGGTGTTCTCTAGGAGCACTGGATCCATTTGATCAAAAGGGAGTATTGCTTGCAAATATACTAGGTATATAATTTTATGCTGCCTTTTTCCCAGAAGGGGACCCAAAGGCGCTCACAAATAAAAACATTCTAAAAGACTCTACCGTAAAAAAAAAAAAAGTATAAAATTGCAAACATTAAAAGCTACAGTACACACCCCATATAACAAACATCCCATATAATGCCTTCCAGAATCAACATGGTCTTGTTTACGATATCACGGTCTCCTGGATGACTTTATTTATTTATTTATTTATGGGATTTATATCCCGCTTTTCTCCCAAAATGATGAGGGATACCTGATTTCTCAAACTCTGTTTTTCAATGCAGTCAAGGAGGCTATAGAAGTCACCTTAGCTTGGGTTCACTGTTTATTGTCAGGCATCACCCCGTTCATCGGCACTGCTTATTTCTTGACGCAGGCACTACTTCACTGGGGGTGGGGAGGCAATATTGTCTGTAATGCTGAGCTTCATCCATGTCCCTCGAGGTTGTTGTGCCCTCCTTGATGAGGACAACTCTTTCTTATACCAGGTTCACTGAAGCAGCGGAGAAGGTCAAGTAACGCTCTAGCCTTAAAGGAATCTGCCATTGCAAAAATCACGTTGATGGTAAAAGAGGAGAGGAAAAATATGTGCTGATCCAGAGCACCACATGAATCATGGCGTACACATGGAGCTCCTCTATGCAGGGGCTACCCAATGGATTTAAGTGGTAAGTGCCCAGATCGGCCTGTATGCGAAAGGGATCTTGTCTGTAACACTGAGCTTCATTCACGATTCAGCCAGATTTATTCAAGTGTGGGTTTGCCTTTGCCTTCCTCTGAGGTGGAAAGAGTGACTTGCCCAAGGTCTGGAATATCCGTACGCAAAGGGATTTTTATAGCACCTTTTGAGTCTCAAATATTCTATAAATCCCTTTGCATACTGATATTCCAGACAAACTGCTTTTTCACACTAGGGGAAAAACAGGATTTAAACAAGAGTTAAACAAGAGTTAAACAGGAAATATCCTGTGATAAACATAGGGAATTTCCTGTTTAACTCTAGTTTAACTCTTGTTTAAATCCTGTTTGCCCCCTAGTGTGAAAAAGCAGAAAGATGGCTATGTCTCTGAATTCTGGAGACCCCGGTTTGAATCGCCACTCAGTCATGGACTCACTGGGTGACTTTGGGCAAGTCACACTTGCTCAGCCTCAGACAAACCCCCTCAGAATAAACCTTGCTGAGAAAACCCAGTGAAGCCCCATTCCTTTGTTATGTCACAAGAGATGGGTCTTAGTTAGGTTACAAGAGGCAGCCCTGGGCATTATTATTAAGAATCAGTCACAGTTACGCAGAGTATGACATCCATAGAATCATAGAATCGGAAGAGATCCCAAGGGCCATCCAGTCCAACTCCCTGCCACGCAGGAACTCACAATCAAAGCACCCCGAGAGATGGCCATGCAGCCTCTGCTTAAAGACCTCCAAGGAAGGAGACTCCACCACCCTCTGAGGAAGCGTGTTCCTCTGTCAAATAGCCCTTACTGTCAGGTTCCTCCTAATGTTGAAGTGGAATCTCTCTTCCTGTAGCTTGTATCCATTGTTCCGTGTTCTAGTCTCTGGAGCAGCAGAAAACAAGCTTCCTCCCTTCTCAGTATGACATCCTTTTAAATATTTAAACAGGGCTATCATAACACCTCTTAACCTTCTCTTCTCCAGGCTAAACATCCCGTTCCCTAAGGTGCTCCTCATAGGGCATGGTTTCTAGACCCTTCACCATTTTAGTTGCCCTCCTTTGGACACGCTCCAGTTTCTCCACATCCTTTTTGAATTGTGGTGCCCAGAACTGGACACAGTATTTCAGGTGGGGCCTGACCAAAGCAGAATAGAGTGGCACTATTACTTCCCTTGATCTAGACACTATACCTCTATTGATGCAGCCTAAAATCGTATTGGCCTTTTTAGCTGCTGCATCACACTGGTGGTCTATTAGGACTCGTGGTGACACAGTGGCTAAATGCCTGTACTGCAGCCACTCACTCAAAACCATAAGGTGGCAAGTTGAAGACCAGCAAAAGGGCTCAAGCTAGACTCAGGCTTGCATCCTTCCAAGGTCGCTAAAATGAGTACCCAGATTTTTGGGGGCAAGTAGCTTACAGTTGTAAACTGCTTAGACACTCCTTAGGCGGTATGAAGCGGTATATAAATGAAGCTGTTTGTTTGTAGACCCCTTTCACATGTAGTCTCCTTAAGCCAGGTGTCTCCTATCCTATATCTATGTGTTTCATTTTTCCACCATAAGTGCAGTACCTTACATTTCATGGTGTTGAATTTTACTTGGTTGGCTTTGTCCCAGCTTTTTAGACTGTTAAGGTCACCAAAGACAGATACACATCAACACAGAAAAGAGAAAACTATTAAAAACCACCCAATTACTACTTATACCTGCAGACATTAAGAAGCACAAACTGACACACATAATAAATATACCAACAGATAAAGGACTCCCAACTTTCTTCTGCCACCATCATTAACTTAACCTTCCATATTTTCTCTTATGCTGTAAAGCTAAGCAATCAGATCAAATCTACCTTAACTTTTATAATCCACATACTGTGATTTTAGCTTTTAGCTAACACACAGTTCTTACTTTTATCAATTTTCACACCAACTTACTGAAACTTATTACCGATTGATCCCACTCCTTCTTTTGTACATATTCTATCAATAATTTTCAGTCTTTGATAGATTTCCCTCTAATCAGATGTATCAGTTTCCTGTCTTTACAATTTTCACCGTGTATTCCCACCCCCACCCCCCCATCTTGACCACAATCTAATGTTGCTTGGGCACATGGAAATGTTGGGGGCAGTATAAATCTGCAATTCTAGTTAGACCTGCATTTCTACTTATCTCCTCCCATAATATATTACTGTCCACTGCCCTGGACAGTAATAATATATTACTGTCCACTAGGAAAAACTACACAAAAGCAATGGAGACTGTGTTTGTGTCTATTCTGGAAATGGCCCAACTGATTTCATTCCTTTGGTTCGAATTATGGCCTATTTGCCCCAAAGTTTAGCTGGTCTTCATCAGAGCTACTAACATATGTGAAGTGTCAGAAGAAAAAAGAAACTCACCCCTAAAGTTCACTCTCACAGCTCATCTTGTGTGATGGGCCATGTCAATGTGGACACAGCACTGCCCTTTCTGAGATCTTTCATTCAGAACCAACCACGTAGGAGAGTTGTCTTAACAAGGAGCCCCGCTGCTTTGGTGATCTTCTCTTCTTGAGGTTGATTTGGGAATGATTGATTATATGACAAAGCTGTTGTCTCATCTATTTCCTCTCAAATGTTTGATGTAATGCCTTCAAACACATAAATACATTCAGAACTCATTGATGCAAACTTCTTGAAAGTATAGGAAACAAAACAGGATGTATCCTGGCCTAGTCTGTTGGTATCAGGACACACTTCTTATTAAAGTATCTGCGCTCCCTAGTTATACCCATTTCATACCATCCTACCTGTCATAGATCTACCTTAGTGTTTTCTGGGATTTGCAGTTTGGGGAAGTACTTAGATTGCTCTGTAGAAAAGCGCTCTCTAATGGAGAAGTCAAGACCTCACCAAACTATATATCTCAGAGTCCCAAAGGATAGAGCCATGGCAGTTGAATTAGCATCGAATTGCCATAACCATGTAGTGCAGTTACATCCTAAGTGTCCAGAGTAGGGCAACTAAAATGGTAGAAGGTTTGGAAACCATGTCCTGTGAGGAGCAGCTTAGGGAGATGGGTATGTTTAGCCAGGAGAAGAGGTTATGTGGTGACATGGTAACCATGTTTAAATATTTGAACAGACGTCACATTAAGATGGAGCAAATTGTTTTCTTCTGTTCCAGACTAAGGAGATTATTGCATGTGCATTTTTTGCCCGATCTGGGCACAGGACAGGATAAGGCTGCAACGAGGGGAAATGGGTGTTATCGCACACGAAATTGCTGCTGTGCTGTCAGCTGACCACCATCTGTCCCTGAGGCATGCTTATCCCACCGATTTTGGTAGTACAGAAGCTTTCCATCCTTCAAAACTGGCTGGCTCAGGGATGGGTGGTGGTCCCATGCCCGGATCGGACAAGAAAGCAATTGCAATAATCTCCTAGGACATGGAGAAATGGATTCTCTGGAGCTTCATACAGGGAGCACACTACCCCCCCTGTTATGTCAGCTCCACTGGCTACTGGTCCATTTCTGAGCTCAATTCAAAGTGCTGGTTTTGACTTTTAAAGCTCTACACTGTTCTGGCCCGGCTTACTTGTCCGAATGCATCTGCCCCTACGTCCTGCCTTGTAACTTAAGATCTTCTGGGGAGGCCCTGCTCTCGCTCCCGCCAGCTTCGCAATTGCGGCTGGTGGGGATGAGAAACAGGGCCTTCTCAGCAGTGCCCCCCCCCCCGCCTGTGGAACACACTTCCGAGTGAGATACTATCAACCCCTTCCCTCCTGGCCTTTAGGAAGAAAGTAAAATCATGGTTGTGGGACCAGGCTTTTGCACATTAATGTAATGCAGCACTTCACTGGGACTGGCTAACGTTGACGGTCATAAGAACATGGATTACCACTTTGGGATATGGAAGGATCATATATTGAGATTTTAAACTGTTTGATTGTTAATTATTGTTGATTGTGCTTGTTTTAACTTGCTGTATTTATATTTTAAATTGTATACTGCCAGCATCTAATGATTGCCTTGTAAGCCGCTCTGAGTCCCCCTTCAGGGGTTGAGAAGAGCGGGTTAGAAATACTGTAAATAAATAAATAAATAAAATTCAAATGACAGAAAAAAAGATTCCAGCTAAAAAAAAGAAAGAACTTCCTGACAATAAGAGCTACTCAACGGTGGAACATACTACCTCAGGTTGTGGTGGAATTTCCTTCGTTGGGAGTTTTTCAACAGAGGCTGGATGGCTATCTGTCAAGGGTGCTTTGATTGTGTCTTCCTGCATGGCAGGGGGTTGGACTGGATAGCACTTGGGGTCTCTTCCAACTCTAGGATTCTATGAAATCTCATTGATCAGGCTTAATGAAATCTGGATCTACCCTGAGGTCAGTTTTTCTTGAAATGTGATAGCATTTAGGCTCTGAACACTGCTTAATGGTCATGCCAGCATTTGAAAGCATGCCAAATAAGGGTTCCTATACTGCAAATGCAACACCCAAGACTGGAAGAAACAAGTTAAAGCAGGGTTGCCATTCACATATTTGAGCATCCACAGATGGCCCCATCCCATGCAATCCAATGGCGGAGCATGTATATGGTTGCACCAGTGGGGTAGCACATATGGCGTGCTGCCATTGAGAACAACAGGACTTGAGGTGCCAAGTTTTTTGTTATCCATGGGGGCAGGGAGTCTGGATACAAAGGAACAACTATAACAGAAGTACTCAAACTTTTTACATTTGAGACACACAAACCCCCTTTACATCTACATGTGGATGTTATGCCCCCCCACTTGTTTATTTAGTGTGCATATTTTTATCCCCACATACACGAATATCCCTACTTTAACATTTTATAAGGAAATAACATTATTCAAATTACAACAGCTTTATTTAAGTAAATTGAATATTTATCTCAATGCAAGTGCAAATTTTGCACATAAAATTTTTTTGAGAAGAAGGATCAGGGTTTCCAAGTCTCGAGCCCACCCCCTCGAGCAACACTTGGGGTCCTACCCCACTGTTTGAGAACCATTGCACTATATGCATTATTTCATGGCTGCCACTGATGACAAGGGGATTCCCACGATAGGTTCACTCCTTTATAACTTGTAGTGGCAGTCATTTTTTCCTCATTAGGGCACTGCCTTTATTGCTGGGAACTGATGTTGCTACTTTCTCGTAATGCAGTAAGTGCATATGTCAGAAGTTTGGGTCACTTCCCCTGAAGCTTTCTGACAGTCCTCCCCCATCTTTGCAAGACGTCAGCCGTTCCCATGTCTTATTGTCCAAGCTTGACAGGAAGTCCCTTTAGAACGCTCTACTCTTGTCTCCAAGTGGGAGGGCATCTCTATATGGAAGCCTTAAATAGGGATTCCTACATGACAACCACATCACATTGCATATTCCCTATCAAGCACTCGACGGCTACTATAGACCAGCTCAGCAAGAAAGCAAAGAAATGAAGGTACGTAGGAACAACGACATCAATTTCTTCTCAATTTCTAGTTCACCAAGGATATCTTATGGTTAGGAATTGCAAGTTCCTTTTTCCCCTCTTAATGGTTTAACTACAAATGTAATGATCTTTGTTTGTGGATGGTAGATTTCTAGATTAAATAGCAGCATAGTGAGATCTGAGGCTGGGCTTAGAAACTTGTTAGGAATAGGTTTTTTTCCCCCATGTGATAGATTTTAGGGTTGTCGTGCCAATAAAAATAGCTCTATTTTCTTAACAGCCTCATTTAAATTATTGATGTGTTGTCTCATTTGTAAAGAATGTTCAGTACAGATAATACAAAAAGTACAATAGGATTTTTTCAGTTCTCTGTAAGAGTTAATTGGAGCTACTTTATCATGGCTCTCTATCTAAACTTGAGCCTTTGAAATAACAAGTAGATATCTATATTAGGGTTAATAAACCAATCAACTTTTTTTTTTTTTAAAAAAAAGAAAGCAACTCTTGGTGTTGGTTTTTGAAGTTAAAACTTAAAACCTATGTAGAAGGAAGATGTTGGAAATCATTTAATGAAGTTTGAAAGTTTGAAATAGCTAAATAAATGCTTAGTATAGTCACAGTTTTGAAAGTCAGCGGTGCCCAAAATTGGCATGTATCTGCACTGCAGAATTTGGGCTGCATCCACACTCCAGAAATAATCCAGTTTGACACCACTTTAACTGCCATGGTTCAATGCTATGGAATTCTGCAAACTGTAGTTTTTTGAAACACTTAGACTTCTCTGTCAGAGAGCTCTGGTGCCAAAACAAACTATAAATCCCAGAATTCTATAGCACTGAGCCATGGCAGTTAAAGCAGTGTCAGACTGGATTATTTCTGCAGTGCGGATGCAGCCTTGTATCTCTATCATTGCTGTTATTTCAAATAAAAAAAGATTTAGGGTGGAGGTGCCTCAGAGTTTCTTGTAAATTTGTATTAATAACCAGTTAACCTTGATTAATACTCTTTATGAAATAGAGGGATTTTTTCCTTGCTGTTTATTGTTACTTTGTAAATCTTCAACCACATTAATGCGTATCTAAATAGATGGGATATAGTCCACCCAAAGTTTTTAAAAAAATTAAAAGTGCATTCCTGGGTTATGTCCAATAGGTCTTGCTGGGCATCTCACCTGTCTATCTCTGTCTTACACACATGTACTTGTAAATGTATGCAGGATTGTAGCTGGTCTCTTTTCTGGGAGAGTCAAAAACATGGATATTTAATTTTAACTGGTTGTACACACCTAAACATCATATACATATAGAATTGAATATATAATTGTAGTACTATATGTGTGAGGTTTATAGCCTTACTAAAGAAATGTTGGGGGGAAAGTCTCATTATCTTTAATAAATTAAATATGCAGAAATGTTGAAATGGTAAAAGCATAATTATTTGGGATAATGCATACAGCTCTCATGCCTGGTAGGTAGGACTTTGGAAAAGATTTTGCCTTTGTTGTTGTATGCTTTCAAATCATATGGCCTAAGAGGAACCTGTTAGGTTTTTGGTTTTTGGCAGGTTTCTTCAAAGAGGGTTTGCCATTACCATCCTCTGAGGCTGAGAGAGTGTGTCTTGCTCAAGGTTATCTAGTGGGTTTACATGGCCTCCAGAGTCTTAGTTCAACACTAAAACCACTACACCATGCTGGTTCATAAATAAATTTGCTCATAATAAATTTATATTAACAACCTGCCATTATATATTGGGAGGGAGCTGTTAGCACTAGATAATTATAATGCTATGATTCCACTTTAGCAGCCATGAACACCCTATGGAATTGTGAGATTTGTAGTTTGGTGAGGCACTAGATGTCTCTGGATGAGACTTCTCAATACTTGTCCCTAAACTGCAAACCCCAAGATTCCTTAGGATATTACTGTGTCAATTAAAGAGCAGTCATCAGAAAGTATAATCATTCTCTTTTCCAGAAAGGTAGATACAGCTATCCATTTTACCTTTTTTCCTTGTCCATCCTACTTTTCATTTTCATTGTCATGGCTCCTTCCTATGGCAGTGGTTTCTAAATATTTCTAGGCTCCACAAACCTTGGAACATGTCTGATTAATGTTTGCACACCCTGCCAAAGTAATATCCCATTTGAAGAAGTTGTCTAATTTCTATTTTTCAAACTGCAAATTGAGCCACATACAATACTGCAGATGAACAATTTGAACTTTTTTTCTAAAAGCTTTTACTCAGTGTATAAAATGCAAAACTAAATTGAGCGATTAGATTCTAATTTATTCAGAAAAAAAATTGAGTGATGAATCATGACTTGTCACTCAAGGACACAAGCATTCTTTATCGCATCTCCTGAAATTCCATCTGTGGCTGGCATCATTTTACGATGGAGTTTACCAGAAAGGAGGAATTTCTCTCTATTTTGAGTGGGAGCTAATTCAAATTCACATAAATTCGCTAGTCTAGCGAATTTACGTGAATTCTAATTGCGTTCAGAATGTGTTCAGAATGACTTCCCATTACCCGAAAATGACTTCCCATTGCCCCAAACTGCATGAGATACTCTAATACGCAATAACGTAAAACCCATGATTGTGTCTGGAATGACTTCCCATTGCCCGAAATTGCGTGAGATACATTCATACACAATAACGTAAAACCCCACTGGATTATACTTCCAATTTCCATCGTCTGATAAACTCCAATGTCTTCTTGCCTCCTTTTCTCATTTCAGAGACTGCAAAGGGGGACAGCCATTGCCCTGACTTTGTTGCTTTCAGCTTCCTTGATATCTCTTTCCTGGAGTGCTCCACAGGTAAACTAAGCTTGAGTTTATTATTTCCTCAGTTTCTGCTGGGTGCAACTCATAAGGAAGATGCCTGGCGTTCCCTGTGCAAGGCTTCTGGATTATATTTATAATTTGTTTTGCTTTTCTTCCTCTCATTTTTATCCAAAAGAGTCACTTCCAAAGAAGAAATTGGACACCTCAGGCCATGCTCTATCTAAAGGGTGCACGTAAGTCTTGATGCCATTTTCTCCTCTGAAAGCCAGGGATCAAAGAATTAGAAATCAGGATACATAAAAACAAAGAATTAGGAATTGGGACACATAAAAACAGGGATAATATTAAAATGTGCAAGGATTTAATCAGTGAATAATAGCTTGGCCAGGAACTGGGATATATCTATGTGTTTCTTTCTATGTACAGTATTTGTGTTTTTCTCTCTGAGGTCGTGGTATAGGTCTTATCTACCTACATTTTGGAACATGTGGGTTTAGTGGAATTTGGCCTTCCTGGAGTGTAAATTACAAGTGTTAAAGGGCAACTTCACTATTCATATTGTTGTTATTTTGTTTGTTTGTTTGTTTTAAAATATTGAATTTTAGAGACGCAAATCTTCACTTATTTTATTATTTTATGCATTAACAATAACAATTCTGGGTACAGTTAAGGCGGTTTTGTTTGGTTATATGTCTTTTTGATATATAAAGAGGAAGGGGAGAGAGAAGGGAATTACAAAGGTTTAATAAATTATCATATGGGGTTTAGCCTGTGCAGTAATGGGATTTAAAACAGGAACTCCTGCAAAAGTGGGATCGTTTTCACATGATGTCGTACATTAATGCACACAGAAAGTGGTCAAATCTCGCAAAAGCAGGATTTTCACACATCTTGGGCATTGAGCATTAATCCAGCATCTACCTGCACAGAAATTCTCCCAAACGTAAAAAGCAGCCGATTTGGTCCACTTTCTGAGTGGGTTATTTTTGCGTTAATGCCCCCGATGAGTCTGAAAACAATTCCGCTTTTGCAGGATTTTTCTGGGATTTAAATCCCGGGGTTGTTCCCACAATGGTTTAAACCAGATTATGATTTAAAATGATCCAGTTTAAACCACTATGGTTTCCACTTAATTTGAATCGCTGAAGCAATTCAGAAAACGGAGACATAGTTTTTACCCGTGCCAAAATGACACTGGGTTTTTCTGGTGTTTTTTGGGATGAATTGATTTATTCTCAAATAAATCAATTCATCCCAGTGGGAACCACAGACGGATTCGAATCTGCCCAGCCCAAGTGGGAACTAGGCAGTGCGGATTCGATTCCGCCACCAGTGATCGGGATGTGGGGAATGGAAGAAGGTCACAGAGACACCAGGGAGGCTTCTCTGCAAGCTTCCCCAGCTGCGGGGAACAGAAGGAGGCCACAGGGAAGCTGGGGAAGCTGGTTAGAGTCTGAAGGAGGCCAGAAGAAACCAGTAAGGAAGCTGGGCTGGAGACTGATCCGAATTGGTAGAATCAGCGCAAACATAGTGGGAACCAGGAACTATTTTTGTGCTGATTCATCCATTCGGATCAGGCACCGAATGCTCCATAAGTGGGAACAAGGCCTGAGAATTGTAAATGACCCTCCCTAAACTACAAACCCCAGAATTCCATAGGATGGAGCTATGATAGTTAAAATAGAATCATTGCACTACAGTGGTCCCTTGAATCCCCTGGGGTTTGGTTCCAGGACCCTTTGTGGATACCAAAATCTGTGGATACTCAAACTCTATTAAATACAATGGTATGATAAAAAGGTGTCCCTTGGCAAAGTCAAGGTTTGTTTTTTGGAATTTATATATTTTAAAATATTCCAGATGGATAAAGAATCCTTGGTTGTGGATTATGCCAACTGCATAATTGTGTAGTGTGAAAGAGTCCTAAAATGCTCCACTGGTTTACAGGAAAAACAGATTTAGTCTCCAATGTGTCCTCCAACACAATCTTCCTTCCCACAATCAGTGGCCATGCTGGTTGGGGGATTCTGGGAGTTATAATCCAGAAAAGCAATGTTTTCAAGCTTTGAGTAGACTATAAGCTTCAGATACAAGAGGATCCTAGGTCCCATCTCCTAATATCCTTTAACTGGAGATTGGACATCAGATGCTTTACAGTTGGCCCTCCACATTTGCAGCTTTGACTTTTGCGGATTTGATTATATACATTTTTGGTTAATAAATTCTCTCTAGGAATCTCTAAGATCGCCATCACAATTCTGCTGGAAGCTGACCATAGAGTTGTGCTGGAGAACTTAGAAGTTCCTAGAGAAAACACTTCTCTAGACATTTGTAAGTCCTCCAGCATAATACTGTTATCAACTTCTGGCAAATGTTGGTCATAAAGTTGGACTGGAGGGCCTGGAGATCCCTAGAGGTTAAAAAGAAAAATGTGTTTTTTTCATTTCTGGGGGTCCTTTACTCCTAACCCCAGCGAATGTGGAGGGAACACTGTACTTGCAAAGCAAGTGTTCTTCATCAAGCTTATACTACAGCTTTTTTTTTCTGCCTGTGATGTCAGACCGTTGCTGCCAGTTAGAGTAGATGACACTTAGCTGGACAGTCAAATGCCTTTCTGGCCGGATATACGACAGCTTCCTCAATTTTATGTGGATCTGATGTCAGCCTGACAGCATGCTTTTGACCTTAAACATGGAAAAGCACCCAGGAATTTGTAAGACATGTTGTCCGGGGATGTCCTACCTGTTTCAGCTTGGTATGATTTCATTTCAGAGGGTCGTCGGTTCATATCGGAGGAGAGCCAGAGGAAGGATTTATATGACAGATTGCAGCTTGGTAAGGAAGCCTGTGTGTGAGGGACACAAGGGCAGATGCATGGACACACTCTCTTTTCCTTCATTGTGTCTAATCCATGCCTGATTCCACTGCGGGGAGTTGTTGTTGTTGCGTTTGCTAATTTAAAGGGGGTGAGATGCATCATTTTCTTCCCCCATACCAAAATCATGTCTGTTTGTGCACATACTTTAAATTGCACATGTTGCATGAACACATCTTCCCTTTTTTCTCAAGTGCTTCTATGTAGTGTTTTGCAGGCATCTGAAATATGCACAATTTCTGTGAGTGCATAATTTCCAGATGTGTGTACAATTGGTCGAATTTCATGCTAATCCAGTTTTTGCTTGCCCTGAACAGAGGTGGTGGCAAAGTGCTGGGAAGGGTTGAGGATCACAGAGTGAAACAGCAAGAGAACTATACAGGCGTATCTCACTTAACAAAGCAGATGTGCTCCTGGGCTTTACTTCTTTAACAGAAACTTTGGTATTAATGATAGTAATAATATAGAAAGAATAGTGATAGGTTCCTACACCACATAAAATAAAAGAATAGAAAAACAGTTCAACATATTTAGGGTTGCCATTTGTCCCAGAAGATCTGGAAAATTCCAGATTGAAGGGACTAAAAAATTTCCCAGCTGGCTGGGCCAGTTGAAGTAGTAAATTACAGATTCCTCCTTCATTGCAGGCCCACGGGTGGATTAAAATGTTGCAGTGGCAATAAAGCAGGAAACTGCAAGAAAATTGGCACTGGCAGAAGTCTCATCCCACCCTACAGACTCTGTTTGCTACTGTGCAGGCATAACATTGCCACCTTATTCTTCCATTCCCTCCCCTCTTCCCACCACAGGTCCAGAAGGCAGGAAAGGAAAGGAGGCAAGCATAGATGGCCTTGTGTTGTCTGTGTTAGGGGCTTGAGTCTAGGGCTAGGCAGTTCAGTAGAACTTCATTTCCAAACAGCTTCAAGAGTTCCTTTTACTCTCTAGGGCTGCTTGGAAGCCTTCATCTTGGCACACTAGCTAGGGAATAAAAGAAGGAAAAAAGAGCTCTTAGGGCCCCACTCCCACTTACAAATAAATTGGTGAGCAATCTGAATTGATGGATCAATTCGACATTGGAGTGATTCCCACTACATTTGTCCCGATTGCATTTTCTCCCACTAAATTGCCCTGATCGAATTTTTTTTTCCTCTAAAATAATCCACTTGTGGTTTCCATTTATGAATGAATTGATTCAAAATTATTCGGTTCCAGCCGGCTGAAGGGAAATTTAAATCGATTCCGATCCGCATGTGGTTTTCACTTGCGCAAATTCGATTTATCGAAAAAGAAGCAAAAAAAAAAATATCAGCATCAAAAAGACGTGGTTTAAATGGGCCTAGCGCATGGTCCCCCCTCTCAGATTCACTTCAACGATTTGGATTAAGTGGGAACCAGGGTCATTTGAACTGGTTCAAACTGATTCCTGATCTGATTTAAAAGGTTGTGGGAATGAGGCCTATCTTGGTACTGGTTCTGAGGTTGAAACATAATGGTAGAAAAAGTGCAATGATTAATATATTGAATTTGCAAAAGCAGAATGCACGTTAATTATATGCATAATTTTAATAATTTGCCTAACATGCAAATTAGATGCCCAAATGAGATATGCACGACTAGAATCTGGCAACCCTAAACATGTTTCAGCAAATTTTTAAATTGAAAAACTAACAAGATGCACTTGTGGAATGAAACAATCAGGTTAGGGAGCCTTGCATAAGTAAGCAAAACACTTTAATGTCTGGAGACCACTTGAAAGTGTCTCCTTAAATTCATCCCAGCATGATTTTTGCTTTCTTTCAGCAGCCTCCATTATGATGTTGATTTTGGTGGTGAAATGTAGAGAACTATGCTTTTCAGTATGCTAGGGTAACTAGTGAGGTAGGGGACTTTGCCCCTGACCTTACCCATTGTTGGCCCACTAGTAAAATTATTCACAAAGCCATGCCACACACAGAGAATAAAGTTTCTCTTCCTTGCACTAACTTTACATGCGCATGGAGTTATTTTATGGATTATAAATGTGAATGTAGCATAGACAAGCCTTTCAGTTTCCCCCTTTGAACATCTCTCCCTATGTTGCAAACATATACCGCATCCCTCTTTCTTTCTTCTTAAACTTCAGAGAGACATTGGAGTACCGGTATTCTCTTTCCCAATGTTCTCAGTCAGAAAAATATATTTAGGGGTTTTGTTTTCGCAGAAACACGCAGCCAAAATATGAATCCCCTCACCCTTTCTGAAGCAGCGGCATTGTTTCTTTCTTCCCTACGAAAGGCAGCACAGGAAGAAGGTAAATGCTTATTTCCTTAATTTACAGTGTATTGCAAATGCCGAATTGTAACTTCATTGTTGTTTCATTGGTGAAATGTATTTTGTAATTGGTTCACTGTGTTCCTTTAAATTTTATTTGCTGCAGATGCATAGATGCCAATGACTATCATTTTAAATTTTAGTTTGAAACGCTGAATGTGGGAATTATTATTGTTGTTGTTGTTTTTCATCATTATTATTTACAAAGCACTCAGACTGAGGCACATGCTGAATTGGAAACTTTCTCTTTTGCCGTGACATCAAATAGAAGCTCATGAGCTATGTCATGTTGTCGTTGTGTGCCTTCAAATCATTTTTAACTTATGATGATCTTATCATTGGGGTTTCTTGGCAGATTTTATTCAGAAGTGTTTGCCCTTGTCTTCCTTTGAGGCTGAGAGAGTGTGACTTGTCCAAGGACATGCTTTCCATGACCAAGCAGGGATTTGAATGCTAGTTTGTCAGTTTTCTAGTCCAACGCTCAAACCACTATACCATGCTGGTTCTTTGCAAGTCATGGCAGGACTACACAAATTCAGAGATCTCTAAGGGTGCATATAAACTGGAGAAATAATGCAGTTTAGCACCACTTTAAGTGCTGTAACACCATCCTATGAACTCCTGGGTTGTGTAGTTTTACAAGGTCTTAAGCCTTCTTTGCCAGAATGCTAGTGCCTCACAAATCTACAAACCCCAGGATTCGGTAGAATGGAGCCATGGCAGTTAAAGTGGTGTCAAACTGCAACATTTCTACAGTATAGATGCATGGGAATTGGGAGGAACAGATGGAGGATGAGTTTCAGTCTCTCTTCCTTATATCAGCTTCTGCCTTGGTTTGGCTGGTTCTGCAAATTGTTTTGGGTTTGAAAATTTTGATGTGGTGATGTGTGTGAATATCAGTTCCAAGACCTCCTTGGTTTGTACTATGGCTGTCATAAGTATTATATCTGTTTTGCTTTAACAGATGAAGAAGAAGGAGAAGAGAAACCTGGATATGTTTCTGATGGCCTATTAAACTGGTGAAAGACTTTCGACCTCAGATGGGAACGTCCTATGGCATGTACTTAAAAAGAAAACATGTTTGATATGAAAAACTTTCCCCCTTCATCTGTTCTGATGTCTCATCTCAGCTTCCCTTCTGTATCTTCTTCATGTGAATCTCCCCACGGTATCAGTGCTAAACAATTAAAGGCCATTTTACAGTTTAGGAATTCATACATTTATTACAACTTTGAGCTTGAGCTCAACAGAGGCCTTCATTCGTCCCCCCCCCCCCCCCCGGCCAGTGTTTTTGCAAGTGTAGCTGGATTAGTGCTGAGGGAAGAAAAAGTCTTCCATTTGTGCATGCCCAGAATGGCAAAGCTAAACATTTATTACAAAATAGAATTTCCCAAGAAGTCATTTCTAGGTGTTCCCCATTTAATTATTTTCTCCCCAGGCAGTTTTATTAAAAA
Organism: Urosaurus nigricauda; assembly: GCA_034509955.1. Taxonomy (NCBI): domain Eukaryota; kingdom Metazoa; phylum Chordata; class Lepidosauria; order Squamata; family Phrynosomatidae; genus Urosaurus; species Urosaurus nigricauda. Next base: position 11,436,920 of record JAOEGL010000005.1, read on the forward strand.
GATCAGGTTTATGTAATGTTAATTGCCATGGCTTCTCCCAAAGAACAATGTGAAATGTAGTTTGGGGAGGGCACTGAGAGTATGCGCTTTGTCTCTTGTACAAACTACACTTTCCAAAGTTTTCTGAGGTGAGAGAATGACTGTTAAAAAAAAGTGAATAGTGGGAAAAAATAGATTGGGGTTGCCAAGTTTTCTGGAAAGCCATAAGAGATGTATGAAGGAGGCCTATGTAAACTTTAGAATCACAAATATGAGATGTTCTGTATAAAATGGGCCACGTGGAAACCCTAATGTAGATATATAGTTGTTGTTGTTGTCGTTGTGTGCCTTCAAGCCATTTTTGACTTATGGCGAAACTCTCATGGGTTTTTCTTGGCAAGATTTGTTCAGAGAGGGTTTGCCTTGCCTTGTCCTGAGGCTGAGAGTGTGTGACTTGCTGAAGGTTGCCTAGTGGGTTTCCATGGATGAGCTGGGATTTGAGCTCTGGTATCCAGAGTTGTAGTCCAATGCTCAAACCACTACCCTACACTGCCCCCTGTAGCATAGAAATATTAGAAATGCAACAATAAAAGGACACTCCTTTTCATACCCATGGTCCTGGAATTCATTGTGACAAAAACCTTCTATGAGCACTCTTCCATGCTTTTCTGATGGCATGAAGATGACAGTGGACTACAAAACTTCCAACATTTCATACATGAAAATGGAGACACATGTAGCCATGCAATATCAAAGTGTGGCCAATATGACCAAAGATGTTAGTGAAGAGCACACAAAGGAGAGGCTGCAGCAGTCTGCTTTTGTTTGGGCCCTACAGGGAAGGGCAAATTTCCCCTTCCCTGCTGCTGAGTTAACTGAGTGCATATCAGGTTTGCACTTTGAATCTGTTTACAGCAATTGAAGTACTGTAAGTCCAGGATGAAGGAGGGAAGTGGGGGGATAGAAAATCTGGGACATTTTAAAAGGAACTGAAAAAGTGGGATGGCAAAAGATTTATTGCAGCTGTCTCTGACAAAGCAGGACAGTTTGGAGGTTGTGGAAATAGTGCCTGCTGCGTTTGCCCCCTTCCCACCCTGGTTCAATATGTGAATTGTACTTTAGGCAAACAGTATCATGAATTGGTCATATACACCCAAATGTTTAGTGGTCTAAATGATCACAGAATGGTTTGAACTCTTAATTTCACAACATAACATATCTTACATGGGTCCAAAACACAATGCAGAAATAAGCCAGTTTGAGGTCGCTTTAACTGCCGTGGCTCAATGTTAGGGACCATAGATATCTTATGCTTGTGCAGCAGCTAAATGAAAAGATTGTCATAATTTATTATTGCTTTCATTCATATCTTCTGTAGCCATTAAATGGAAGACAACATTGTATGTGAGTAAGGGTCCAGGCATCTGTAAGATCACTAAGAAGTCATTGCAGAAGCATTACACCATTTGTGTATAGTTGTGCTCCTGCACTAGCTACAGGCAAATACACCACATTTGAGATCTATTTAACACCAATGTTAGATTTCAAAAGTTCTTATTATTTCTTCTTTTCTTTTACAAACACGAACAAAAAGGTTTTAAAGTCCTACTCAGAAGGCCTTTGATGTTCAATGAGGCTTATCCCAAATCAGTTTATTCAGGGTTAAAATTAAATATCTAGTGTTTTTTGCTGCAAAGTAAACTTCTAGGCAGCCTAAAAACAATGTTGCATATGTTTATCAACTAGGATGCTTCTGTCTTGCCCATCCATCTCTCATTGTTAATCTATACTGGTGCCTGTCACTATAGCTAAACTCACTTATCTGCAGTATCTTTGGTTGGCACATCTTTGCATCCATGTTCCTAGGCTTGGTTCCTAATGTTTTGAAGTAGAAAAAATAAAGAAACCCCGCTCTCAAACCCAGAATATTTTATTCAAATGACATGGGCTAAATGACACACAAGGTAGCAGACATTTTGTTTAAACTGGTTCTGTTTTAATACTGTATAAAGTATGAAAAGTATGAGTATGTGCATATGTGAGAAAGAGCATGCATGCACACAAGTGCAATATTTTTTAACAAAGGACCTTACATCTTACTTTCCCCCAATATCAACAAGTATTTTCCCTCATTATCAACATGACTGAGAAAGGCAAAGACTAGTTGTGTTCAGGCCCTTGCAGCCTTTTGTTTTGTTTTGGGTCTGTTATCATGTCTGAATAAAGAAATTCAAGATTACTTATCATGTGCATGATTTATTCTGCTTTCAGAATCTGGATTTCTGTGATGCAGAATTTGGCGACTCTGCATGCGTAGTGGCCACAATACCTGGCTGAATTTTTGGACTTTTTAATTTCTCCCTTCTTCTGCTCACCCCCCCCCCTTTTTTTTTGTACCACCTGGCCTGAAGAAGCGTTCCGGAGAACTTGAAAGCTTGCATGCTTCTGTGCCATTTTGCTTGGTCTTAATAAAGTTATTGCCCACCTGTGGATTTTGTTTTTTTCTCATAGACCAGCATAGTTTTATTTTTGTTGTCTGTCTGTCTGTCTCTCTGTGTAAACAGGAGCAATGGTGTGTTTTTTATTTAGCTCCTGGTTCCTTTCACTAAGAAACTGGAAGGCATTTGCAGCAGGGCCCTTTCCATGAACATAGTGTGCTCAAGGACTGAGATGGCAAGAGGTTCTCTAGCTGTTGTTGACCACAGCTGCTTTGGGAATCAGCAGTACTAGTAGGCTACTTTCAATGCAGCATGCTTCTTGAATATAGTGAGCAGACACAGGTAACTCAGTGCCTATAGAAAAGCCAACCCTGGAGGTCATAGGTTTGGCAGATAAGAGACCCATACTGGATTGTTTCCATTTTGCATTTTTACTTGTGTTAATTTTCATCTCTCTTAATGTCTTGGTATTATTGATTCAGGTTAAAGCATGAGTTGTGCCAGAGTTAAGAGGAGAGAGCTCAGTCATCTTCCCCCAATGACTGTTGTATTAGAGCAGAATAGTTCAGGGTTACAGCTTGAGAAAATTACAAATAAAGTTTGGAAGCAAGCACACCTATGTCTTTGCTCTCATATTCCACTGTAACCAAAGCACTCAAGCAAAGCCCAAAACAGTGCAAAAATTCAAGCGCATATTGTGCATGATTAAACAAAAAGATCCAAACTAGAACCATGTTTGGCTTTCTGTTTCAGTTATAAAATAAGTGGGTGCACAGAAGGTTGGATGTAAACACTAGAAACTGGATGGAGGTAACCTTTTTTTTAACACTGAAAGCTGCATGGAGGAGACAGGCATGAAACTTGTTCCCTTTCCATGCCTTATCTCCTGAAGCTACCCTGATTTGAAGTATTTTTTCCATGTCAGCTTGTTTCAACAGAGCCAGGTTGAGGGGAAATGCCTTAAAGCAGCAGACTGTGTTCCTTTTAGTTTAATCTCACTGCATACACTCCAACCCTTCATAGATTAAAACTGTGACAGGTGTGGTAAGCAGCATCAGAGTGTGCTCAGAATGGCAAAAGTTATTGATGAGTAAAACACACACAAGCCAGGATAGGCTGTAATAGTTTGCTTTTGCCTGAGTCTCCTGAGAAGGACAAAATCTTACTCTCTCCTCTCTTCCCTGCTCAGTTGAGTGCAAACTACTTTTACATTTTGTACTCAGAATGCAGCAATTGAAGCAAGCTGGGAACAAAAGGGAGGTTAAGTTTGGCCATTTTAAAAGCAGCTGAAAAAATGGTATGATTGAAGATTAAATTGGGCTGTCCCTGCCAAACTGGGGCAAGTGGAAAGTATGAAGGTCTGCAGAAGCAAGGCAGATGTATGATGGTTGAAGTCAGATGAGTTGGCCTGTCAAGTTGGAGAGATGAAACTCAGATGGGGGCAACACAGTGTCCATATTTCATAGAATCATAGAGTCGGAAGAGACCTCAAGGGCCATCCAGTCCAACCCCCTGCCATGCAGGAATATTTAACAAAAGCCAACAGATTGCAGAGTTTTTATAGGGTCTGATGAAATCCCACAGGTTCTGTCTATCATCCAATTGCTGCTGAGCTAATAGCTGAAGTGCTACTGTCTGTGATGGAGATGCCTAAGCATAGCTCCTTCTTCTGCGGTGTTTGGGGCTGATTTCCAGAGGCCTGATTCAAAGGCTCAGGGTTAGCTGCACTGCAACATTTTTGACACCACTTTAAATGAAACAACTCTAACCTACAGAATCCTAGGGTTTGTAGTTTGGTGAGGCACCAAGACACTCTGACAGATGAGGCTAAATACATCACTAAACCACAGATCCCAGGATTCTGTAGGATAAAGCCATGGCATTTAAAGTGGTATCAAACTGCTTTGATTCAGCAGTTACAGAATCAGTATGGCTATTCCTCTGCCATAACAAAATGGAGACTGCAAGAAATCAGAAGAAGATTAGAAATATGAAGGAACTAGATAAGATCCTGAAGTGTAAAGATATATTGTTAGGATGGCCCATGCTATTTTATCGCCAGTTCCTATGTATGGTTATGAAAGCTGGACGGTGAAAAAAGTGGTTAGAAAATAATTTCATTTGAAATATGGTGCTGGAGAAGAGTTCTATGGATACCGTGATCTGCTAAAAAGACAAATAAATGGATTCAAGAGCAAATCAAGCCTGATCTCTCCCTCGAAGTCAATTTGGCTAAACTGAAACTGTTGTATGTTGGGCATATCATCAGAAGCCATGATGACTCACTAGAAAAGGCAATAATGTTTGGTAAGGTAGAAGGCAATAAGAAAAGAGGGAGATGGTGTTACAGATGGATAGACACAATGGATAGACACAATCACAGACCTAAATCTGTAAGAGGTGAGAAAGACTGTTGATGATAGAATGATTTGGAGGTCTCTCGTTCATAGAACTACCATAACTTGACAGCAGTTAACAAAAACAACAATCTTTATACACCATGCAGAAACAGTTTGAAGACCAGAAGAAAGATAAGATCTTGACCCATGAATCAAAATTAATCAAATCTCTCTCTCTCTCCTTCAGACTGAATTCTCAAATTAGGCAAATAGTTAAATTCCAATTTAACTTTAACATGAATGTCACATATTTTATGTGTGGGGGAGTGATGGGGAGATAGAAGAATCTTGTACTTAAGTTTCATTCAAGTATAGCTGAGTTTGAAACAAACAAAAATATGGGTTGTGAAATTCAGAAATAATATTTTAGATGTTTGCAGACTGATGTCTGAAATGGCTGAAAATTTGCTAGGTTACAAATCAGATTTAATTGCAGGTCCATATAAAATTCATGCCATGGATCTGTACAAACTTATCTGGGAGTAAGCATCAATGAAAACAAATGGACTGACTTCTGAGCAGACAAGTATAAGAAGAGACTACCAGTGTCCATCTTTCCTTTTAACAATGTGAAGGGAGAAGAAGAAATTTTATATATATATATATATATATATATATTTAAGAGTCCACAGTCACCACATTGAAAGTAAGCTTGTTAAAGAGAGAAAAATATAATCTGCAATGTGTGGCAGTCTGGAGAAAATCTAGTAACTGATATTCTTAATTGAAGTATAAAGTTATGTTCCAGGTCTGATACTGTATTTGCTTTTCATATTTCCAGTTTTGCTTCTTTTATCTTTGCTATTACTAGCAAAGGAAAAGGACGCTGATTGTGTGTGTTTGTCAGGACTTTTTTGCTCCTTTTTTGAAGAAAGGCTGAGCCTGCTACTGACATTAAAGACAGATATTAGAAATGCATAAAGATGCTTTGATCTCACTGCTTCACAGAGAAGGAAATCAAAATTGTGAAGAGAATTCTGCAACAGATAGTGGAAATTTATAGTCCTACATGCCCTCATTACACTAAGTCTCAAAATTGTCCTATTTTGGTCTTTTGCTATAGTAGTCTATAAGAAGCTTGACAGACAAGGATAGAGAATTTTAACTGAAGGAGGGGGGATTTTTTTCCCTAGAGGCAGCAAGGAACATCTTCTTGCCTATAGGATATGAGCTGGATTTACCTGCACAGATAACACTGTAAAATAGCATCAGGCTTAGCAATAAGTCTAATGACACTTTGCTCTTTCCTTCAATGACAGGTACTGTATCAGTGATACAATATGAAAGCCAGCATGCAGCCCTAATGTTTAACTTTAGTCTTCTAAATTTCTTCTTCCTCCTCCATAAAGGGAGGGAAGGAAGAAATACTGTACCATCAAAACTATTTACAGTGGGAAAGGGGTAATTCAAGATATTTCAGATGTTGAGCTTATTATAGGATGCATTTTCACTCCACTTCTGTCACGCTGCAACCATCTGGCCTTTAAGGTGACGACGAGTGTACAAGCCAAATGTGTGGCACCCAAGAGAGGCCATGAGCAAAAGGATATTTCATCAGTTCCTGTATTCCCCATGTTGCTTCTTCTTCCCCTTTGGCACAGCGCTGAAGGAGAAAGGAGACTTTATGTTCTGCCGATCTCTTTCAGCCTCTTCTTCCTCATCGTATCTTTCATCCTCATCTTCAGCTTCCTCATCACTTTGGTGGGGGCTATTGTGCTGAGAAACAGAGGGCGAAGGCGGTACCGATGAAGGCCTCGGGTACCGAAATCCTTCAGTCTGTAAGAGAAACATGAGAAGGAAATAAAGCATAGAATCATAGAGCTGGAAGGGGCCTCCGAGGCCACTGAGTCCAACCCCCTGCTCAGCTGCAGCAAGAGCATCCCTATCCTTGGAAGCATGAGGAAGACGACCTGCTCTCTTGACCCATGTCCATCATGGCTGATACAGTACCTTTAAGAGAGCCTCCAAGACACATCTCTTCTGGCAGGCCTTCCCAGAAAACGATGAACTTTCTGTCATCTACTGTCCCTCCAGTCCCACTTACCAAGACATTGATACTCTTGAGGCCGCCCACTTACCCAATTTTTAGAGCTATTATTGTCTAATGTTTATCTTTTAATGTTTCACTGTTTTAAATCTTATTCTTAGTTTAATCTATTTTTAAGGGGTGGGAGGGGACACTGAAGTGTTATTTCAACTGTACTGTATGTATTTTTAAATGTTGTACTCCGCCGTGATTGCTCATCCAGAGGGGTGGAATATAAATAAATATTTACTACTACTACTACTACTACTACTACTACTACTACTATCAGGTAGCTGTCCAGCCATGTTTTGAAAATGACCAGAGAAAAAGACCCCACAACCCCTTTAGGTAAATATATTGCACATGAGAAATATAAATATTTGACTATTTCATCCTCCCATGTGAAGAGGTGTAATTATGGTGGTTTTCTCCCTGCTGTGGGAGAAAACAAATTTTCCTCTGTATTCAAAAATAGCAAAGTGTTGCAGTGGAATTCTTCTGTGGAGAAAATGTGTGGGTTTTGTTTGTGCAAACCCCCCACATATATTTTTTAATCCTCTGCAGAATAATCCCTCTACCAGACGACAAAGCGGCTGAATACCAAAAGAAAAGGGTTTGAAATTTTCGTTGGTCTGTTGTTCTTTCTGAAGGTGTTTTTAAAAAGAATAATTATAATAGCAGGGGTTGGAGGACTGATGATTTGGGGGTTTTTTGGTTATTTTTAGCTGGGGGGTAGTTTCCTAAACAAGGTGATGGTTGCAGAGACAAAATTGCTGCATTCCATTTGGCAATTTTGAGCTGGTTTTGGCTAGTTTTTGGCCTTTTAAAAATGTCATGACTGGAGGCTCTAGAGGGCCACAAAACACGGTATATGAACCACAAGTGGCCCACAGACAATATTTTCCCCACCCTGCACTTAACTCATCAGCATCATAATCCTGAGTGGGACAGATGCACTGGGAGCATGCTACCAAAGGTCTTCCAAAAGCCCTATATCCCACAAATTATAATACTGGAACAAGTGGAGTTATTTGTGTTGAAATAGTTTCAGCCAGGGAATGAAAAGCCAACTGACTCAGGTTCAGCAAGAGGAAAAATTACCTTATTGCATCTTGCTAAGTGTGGCATGGATTGATAAATACAAGGATGCTCCTCCTCTGACCTGAAAGTGTATTTTTCTATACTTATATAGTATACAGTCCTGGTGGCGCAGTGGTTAAATGCCTGTACTGTAGCCACTTACTCAAAACCAGAAGGTGGCGAGTTCAAGACCAGCAAAGGGCTGAAGCTTAGGACTCAGGCTTGCATCCTTCCGAGGTCGCTAAAATGAGTACCCAGATTGTTGGGGGCAAATAGCTTACAATTGTAAATGAAGCTGTTTGTTTAACAAATTGTAAGCCGCTCTGATAGTCATGGCTGAAGAGCGGGGTATAAATAAAACATTTATTATTATTATTATTATTATTATTATATTTTGCCATTTTTGATACAAAGTGGGAAAATAATAATCCCCCTTAGACAGGTGATAGAATATTGTACTCTAGATTTAAGAAAAATTACCTTTGGTGGAGCATTTGGTTCCATCTCGAATTTCTCAGGAAATGTTCGGCTAAGAGCCAAGTGCCTGGCATGCATATAATACTGCAAGAAGAGAGGGGTGGGGGACCCGAAATAGTCAGAAGGCAAAGACTCCATAACAAGTGTCCACACAGGCTGACTCAGCCTTCCATCCTTTTGTAGGTTGGTAAAATGAGTACCTAGCTTGTTGGCTAACATATTGTAAATGACTTAAGGGAGTGCTTAGCACTATAAAGCAGTATGGAAATGTAAGTGCTATGCTGTCGCTGAAAAGCCTGTGTTCCCTCTAGCCTCATGTTATCCATTTTGGATGACACAGGTCAAAACTGCAGGTCCAGGATTGGGCTGGATCCTGGCAGAACAGACATGGGTTTGGTGAATCCTGTCCAATCCAGGAGTAAACAGCTTTTAAGGCAGGTCAAGAAACTGCAGCAAAGCCTGGCTGTTTAAATGGCCCCCATGTACTCTTTACCTTTCTGTGCCATCACTCTTACTGGTAAGTCCCTTGTTGCTGTATCTGATGCAGAAATGGAGCGCCTGGCCAAATGGGTATGCCTGGACATATGGTGGATGGGGCTTCTCAGTAGGAGTGATGGTGCAGAAAGGTACAGAGTAAGTGGCACCTGAGGCCAGAGCAGGCCCTGAGAACCAAGCTGGGTAAGCATCTGGGCCAGAATAGCATAAGCTCAGCCTGTGTTTACCTGGTCCATCTGCTCAGGGACTTGCAGCACAAGTCCCATGGAGCTCCATGGGACCTCTTCTGAGTAGGGAACTTATCACACAAAAAAATAATCCGCCTTACCTCTTCCGCCTTCTGTTCAGGATCCAGGATGCCCCCGGATGTTATTATTCAAAAAATGGCCGGCTGAGCAAGGCTTCAACCCAGGATGCATCCAGCAGGTGGTGGCATCCCAGCTAGATAGGTGGCGATTTAGGTCTGATAACATCCAGAGGCATGCCGGATCCTGAACTGAAGGCAGAAGAGGTGAGGTAGTTTATTTCTTCATGTGATAAGCTCCTAGGTCTGCAATATTAATGGAACACTCTTGAATCACTTCAAGCACTCTCGCAAGGATTCCAGATTAGAAAAGAAAACCAGGGTTCTGGATTTCTTAATTTATACATTAATTTCAAGAGCTTCCTGTAGACAAAGTATAAACTTCCAAGTTATACAGGAATGCAAGAAGTTATACAGTTAAATAGCCAGATGTGTCTGGAATGGCCTTCTGCAGAACCTGGCATGAAGGTAGTAGTGGCATTTAGCTTTTGCTTGTCTCCAGTAGCAGATATTCAGAGAAAGTGCTCTGATATGTGAAGGGTCCACTTAGGTAGCACGAATAATAGTTCAAATACTTCAACATACCCTGCCTAGATATCTCCAGTCCAACAAGTCTGAGAGCCTCTCTGTTCGGTTCCTCTGGACAATTCTTTGCCGACGTGATTGCTGGCAGAATCCATAGAGGAACTGTGTCAACTGATTACAAGATTCATCTGGGGAGCGGAATCTCCTGTCCACAATGTAAATACCTGTAGGAGACAAACAAGGTTGGCTGGAAACAAGGAGACGTAGATGCTCTTTTGGCCTTTGAAAGCTTTTGTTGCATCTGTCACTGTATATAATGACCTTTACAACAGTCCTGCTCTCATGAAGTGGAACAATTCATAATTTATTTATTTGGTCAATTGATGGTCTCCTCCTCCTCTCCCTCTTCCTCCTCTTCTTATTCTTTTAATTGAAGCAGAACTTTTAGAGGCTCTAAAGCTTGCATTTTAGCAGACTGATTCACGAAGTTTAGGAGGAAAAACATTCAGGATATGCAGCTAATATAAAACAACCAGTACAAAAAGAAATCCTTCTTTTGCCTGGCCTTCTATGTCCCTGGTTGTTTGCTGGATTATTAGTTCAGGTCTTTTTATACTCTCTTATAGTGGCTCCCCCCCTTTAATTATTAAAATATTTTTTGTTAAAGTTTCTGACACACACACAAAAGATAAAACATGCAGCATAAAACAAACTTACAGACATACGGATTCACATCTTCCTGACACCTACACACCGCTCTTTCTCCTACCCTTTTATTCCCTTTTTTAAAAAACAGAAAAACTGGGAAGTTCTCCCACACACAAGAATATTATAGGATGGTCATTTCTAATGTCTCAAAAGGTATAAATGGGATGTTTTTTGTGGGGCCTGTCAAATCCAATAAAATTCTCTACCATCCTGACATCTAGAACTTCTTTTGTCCTTAGAGCCAGGCCAGGATATCTTGATATCAGATGTCATTCTCTGTAGAACTTGAAACAGTAGGCTAGTTTAGGTGCTCAGGACAAGTACTATGGCATCTGGAGTCTGTCCTCCAAGAAATGGGAATAGCTCGGAATGGTCTCAGGAAAAACAAGTGGGAGAGCTACCCTTTATGTACAGCGCACACCCGGCCACATGGCATGCGCCATGATGACACATGCCAGGCACAGCACCCAAACAGTGCAGCACAGAAAGGGCATCATCACGGCATGTCAGGGCACCTATAACTCCCCTTCTGGGATGCACCCCCCCCCCCTTTTAGGGGCTTCTTTTTGCTTCCTCCGGAGGCCGTGGCATGCAGTTTTCATGGCCTCCATCCAGGGCAAAAAGGGGTGGTGTTCAGCTGCCCATCTGTACAGCCCCACAGTCATTTATCAGTGCTTAGACCAAAGGCCATTCACATACAAAGTATTAAAATATAATACATGTTGTAAGAGCAGCATTATAAATGTATTACATAAAATAAATAGCATAACAATCTTGCATATACAGAATTTAAAGTTCAGTTCAGTTCAAACACATAAAATCTAAACAATAATACTATAATTAATTGAGAGCATTCCCAAAGAAATCAACAGCAATATCAGCAATATATCTTTCCCAAATTTTCATTGCTGCCACGCCAAAAGGAGAAACCTTGCAAGTTACCATAGAGTCAGTATCAGACAGAATTTTTTTAAAAAAATTCTGAAACAGGATTAGAATCTAAATAAGGCAGAATAGATCCAAGGAATTTGGCTCCAAGTTCAGAATATAATGAACAAGAAAACAAATAATGAGGCAAATCCTCTATTTCTGGGGCCCCACAAAGTTACATGGCAGTTGTGCAATGCTACTTGATTAGTGATTCAAATCAGCAGTAATAAGATCTGTTGATAGGAAAAGACAGTATATTTTTGAAACTGTTTTTGTCACAGTTAAGGAGCACTGGTTGGCTGGGAGAAAGCCTAAAGGGAAAAAACACCAAGCATTTCCCTTAGGGGATTTGATGAACATTTCAGCTTCAGACATTTGAAGTGATGCAGCCACTTGTGAGAAACCATCAGTGAGTGCATTCAGTAACTTGTTTTTGGTTTAAAAGTGTTACCATAAGCAGCTGGGTCAGCCACATGCTCTTGCATGAAGCAGCCAAATCCAGACAGGTTCGTGGTCACACTGGGAATCCCCATCACAGTGCACTCGGCTGCCAAAAGACAAAGGCAAAAAAGATTTAGGGGCTATAATGCTACTTCATATCATCTCACCAGAAATAGGAGATATTTAAGCCATAGTAATAATGTATGCCCAACCGGCATTTGTTTTAACATGTTAATTCATTCATCTCTTTGTATTACCTGTGTTTAAAATTGTATCCAATTTTAAACAAATAAATAATGGCAATAAATATAATGCTTCAAAATTGCTGATTAGACAGAAGCATGGAAAGAGAAAGACTCCTTAAAGTAGCCTTTCCCAACTTGATCCTCTGCACCAGCAGCACTGACATTAGTCAGACATACTGGGAGTTGCAGTATAAACAATTGGGAAGATGTCATGTTGGGAGAGGCTGGTTTAAAGTTATCTGCTGGTTAAACCTACCAACCAGGCACTTGCTTTCCTTTTGTTAGACAGCTTTCTGGTTTAATAACTATTAGAAAATTTTGTAACAGTTAAAAACAAACAAACAAACAAACAAAAACACAACGCATTTGAATATCCCTGTATTGTTCTGGACAGAATATCTCTTCTCACTAAAAGTAGCAGCAACACAATATAAATTTCTGTGTGTCTATGAAAAGATGCCATAGAAGCTGCAATTTTGGTACAAAAGCTAATACTACGGTTCTGTATTTGTCTTTTGAAAAGTCTTGCTGAATTTAATTTATCTGCAGTGCATCTACTGTAGAAATAATGCATTTGATACCACTTTAAATGATGTAGCTCCATCCTACATAATTCTACAATTTGTAATTTTACAAGGTCTTTAACATTCTGTGAAAGCATGCTGATGCCTCACAAAACTACAAATCCCAAGATTCTATAGGATGGAGCTACAGCACTTCAAGTGGTGTCAAATTGCATTATTTCTGCAGTGTAGATGCAATCTCCAGATAGGGAGTTAAGATATTAAGGGTGTAGCCTGCACCAAGACTATATTTTCTTCTCTTGTTGTTATTATGATGCCTTCCTTCTTGCAAGCTATTCAGAATCATAGCTGGCCCACATTTGGAACCAGAACTTATGAGTAAATGGATCATTGGTCCAACCCAACAGAAGCTAGTACTCATGGCAAAGCTGAGAAAAATTACTTTTGGGTGGTGGTGGTGGTGGTGGTGGTGAAACTATCATTCCCATAATCATCCAGAAAGTATTCTGGGGCATCAGTCAGGAGCAAGCAACCTTTTTAATAATCCTGAACTATAGTTCCCATCAATCCTATGCATCATAGCCACTAATGAGGAATGCTGGGAACTGCAGTTCAGCAGAATTTGGAGGGTATACACCTTGTGTACCTCTGGCCTAAATCCAATTATCAGTCCCAGTTAGAGTTGGCTCACTGAATCAATGGTGGTCATGTCAGCTTTGACTTCATTTGATGGGTTTATTCTAGTTTGGATTTAGGACCACAAAAATAACTTTTGCAAGCTCTCAAAGTTATAATGACGGTGATCCTGGAGATTCTATTTGTCTTTCCTTTGTGAACAGTCTCTGATATACATATGTTTGCTTAATGCCTTTAATCCTAAAGTAGGCAACCTTGGGGCTTTCTAGATGGGCAGGAAAGTGTGACATGAAGTTGCCTTTTCCTTAATGCTTAGCAGCTGCACCACAGCTTTTAGATGGAGCTGCGGTGTTTCGCAGTTTTTAAAAAAGAAGCTGGGAAAACCAGAACCTTTTTAAAAGCACTTCTTCTCCCCTAAAATGCAAAAAAAGCGTTTTCATGACACACTTTCCCTTTTTCTCATCTAAAGGCTAGGCTTTCATGCAGCCATGAACACACTTCTTTTTGCCAATCTAGATCAGGCCCTTGTATTGCGGTAACAAATGTCCTAAGTAGAAGTTACCAGAAATTAATAACAGAAATGCAGACACACACATCTGTAATTTGCTTACCAGGCGTGTAGCCCCAGGGCTCATAATAGGATGGGAATACCCCAAGATGACAACCCCTGACAAATTCATCATAATCCATTGGTAACAATGGGCTTGTTGAGGAAAGGAATTCAGGATGCAGAATTATCTGTGAGTTGTTGAAGGAGGAGGTTGGAAGAAGAAGAAAATGTACTTTACTTTTAATTTTTCAAACATATAAAGAACAGTCATGCAGACTGCCATGCTATCCTCTGTTCCATTAAATATGGGTAAGATGCATATTTGAGATAAAGATCAGGAGAAACATCCTTTCTTTCCCAGCTGAAACAGTGGGACAGACTCCACAAAATGGTGGTGGGCTCTCTTTAACCTGAAGTATTTCAGCAGGGCTTGGACAGCTGTCAAATGTGCTATAGCTGCCACTTATGCTGAAGATTATGCACTGAAGAGGGCTTTGAGATAGATGGTCCCTCTTCCAATTCTTGCATTTTATGATCTATTTATTGTGTCACATCTTCTCAGTGGAAAAACCCATATCTGACATTCAGAAGTTCCTAGGTTCAGTCACAACTTAAAAGTAGCACAGATACCATAAGCATGTCAACATTTGTGCACTATATAATAATAATAATAATAATAATAATAATAATAAATTTTATTTTTATACCGCCCTTCCCAAGATCAGGGCGGTGTACAGTTAAACAGTTAAAACATATATTAAAACATTCAAAAACGCGGTAAAAATACACAGTAAAAATACGATGACAGCCAGGGGTTCATGGAACATCAAATCTAATCATAATGAGGGGATAATAGGGGGACACAAGAGAGGAAGTCATAGTCAGTGGTAGGCTTGCTCAAACAAAAATGTCTTTAGCCCTTTTTTAAACAAATTAAGCGAGGCAGCTAAGCGAAGCTCCGTGGGCAGTGAGTTCCAGAGGCTAGGGGCCGAAACAGAGAACGCCCTTTTTGCTGTTGACGATAATCTAGCCTCTGGAACTCTTAGGGGTTGTTGCCCAGTTGATCGAAGTGTGCGGGGCGGATTGTGTGAGGAGAGACGGTCCTTCAGGTGCTCTGGGCCCAAACCATTTAGGGCTTTATAGGTGATAACCAGCACTTTGTACTGAGCCCGGAAGCGAACAGGCAGCCAATGTAGATCTTTCAAAATTGGTGTTATATGGGCGGTCCTGGGGGCACCAGTGACCACCCGTGCTGCCATATTTTGCACTAGTTGAAGCTTCCGAGTGTGATACAAAGGCTGCCCCATGTAGAGCGCATTGCAAAAATCCAATCGAGAGGTTACGAGGGCATGTACTACTGTTTCAAGGTCCCTCCGGTCCAGGTAGGGACGCAGCTGGCGTATCAGCCGAAGCTGAAAACAGGTGCTCCTGACTGTCGCGTCCACCTGAGAAGTCAGGTGGAGCGACGAGTCAAGGAGCACCCCCAGACTGCGTACATTGTCCTTCACGGGGAGCGTGACCCCGTTCAGGACTGGTGGAACCACCTCCATCCCTGGGCCAGGGGAACCTATCACGAGTACTTCCGTTTTCTCTGGATTCAGGCTGAGTCTGTTTTCCCTCATCCAGTCCATTACCGATTCCAGACAGGCCACGAGAGGAGCGACGCCATCCCTGGTCACTGCATCAGTCGGAGACATAGAGAAGACTATTTGGGTGTCATCAGCGTACTGATAACACCGCGCCCCATGCCTCCGGATGATCTCTCCCAGCGGTTTCATGTAAATGTTAAAGAGCATGGGGGACAGAATGGCTCCTTGAGGAACCCCAGAAGTGAGGGCCCTCTTATCGGAGCACACGTCCCCCAGCTGCACCATCTGGAACCTCCCAGAGAGGTAGGACCGGAACCACTGGAGCGCAGTGCCCCCGATTCCCACCTCCACTAGGCGTTCCAGAAGGATACCATGGTCGATGGTATCGAAAGCCGCTGAGATGTCCAAGAGCACCAATAGGGACACGCTACCCCTGTCGATGCCCAGACGGAGATCATCGACCAGGGCGACCATGGCAGTCTCAACCCCATGGCCCGCCCGGAAACCGGTTTGAAATGGATCTAGAAAATCCGTTTCCTCCAAGATCGATTGAAGCTGGAATGCGACCGCCCTCTCGATCACCTTCCCCAAAAATGGCAGTAGCGAAACTGGCCGATAATTATTATGAACCAGGGGGTCGAGGGAGGGCTTTTTTTAACAATGGTCTTACTATGGCCAATTTAAGATGGTCAGGGAATTGACCCTCCCTCAGAGATGTATTAATAATTTGGCGTAACAGCGAGGTTACTGCCGATCCCCCCTGGGCCACTAGCCATGAGGGGCAGGGATCGAGAGAGCAGGTCGTCTTCCGAACACTTCTAAGGATCTTGTCCACATCCTCGGTACTAACAGACTCAAACTGATCCAGTACAACAGAGTCCATGGAAGCTCTGGACGCCTCTATTCTGGATTCAGCTTCAATTCTGGCGTCCAGACCTTCGTTTATCCGAGAGATTTTATCCGCGAAGAAGTTGTTAAATTGGTCACAGCAGGCCTTGGTTGGTTCAAGGATCTGGTTCGGGGCAGGGGGGAGCTGAGTTAGCTCCCTCACTACCCTGAACAACTCTGCTGGACGCGACTCCGCGGACGCGATACGAGCAGCAAAGAACGAATTCTTAGCTGCTTGTATCGCCTCTCCATAGTCCTTCAAATGAAGATCTAGGAGAGCCTTGTCGGATAAACGCTGGTGTTTCCGCCAGGTGCGCTCTAGCCGTCGCAGGACCCGCTTCCTTGCCCGGAGATCTTCCGTATACCAGGGCTTCCTTTTGGAAGCAGGCCTGAGAGGGCGCTTGGGAGCGATACTGTGTATAGCCCTAGAGAGATCCATATCCCAGGTGTTAACTAGGGCATCAACAGAGTCGCCGTCACTTCCAACCATATACCCCTCTAGGGCTTCTTGGAACCTTTCGGGTTCCATCAGCCTTCGAGGGTGGACCATTCGAATAGGTCCGCCACCCCCGGAGGGGTTCTGGGTTGATGCCTTGATGCTTGCCTCCACCAGGAAATGATCCGTCCATGACAGGGCGGAAATGTTGGTAATTTCCGCCCACGGAGTTTCCATGTCCGTACAGAACACCAAATCGAGTGTATTCCCCGCAAAATGCGTTGGACCCGAAACCAGCTGGGACAGGCCCATGGCTGTCATGGTATCCATGAATTCCCGAGCTGCACCTGATGGAACATTGTTGGCCGCAAAGGGGATGTTGAAGTCTCCCAGGACTAAAAGCCTGGGGGACTCCAACACCAGCTCCGAGACCAACTGTGTCAGCTCGTTAAGGGAGTCTGTTAGCACACGGGGTGGCCGGTACACCAACAGAATCCCTAGACTGTCCCTAGCCTTTAGGGTCAGGTAAATACACTCGATATAGGAGGTCTGGCGGACATGGTTCCTGGTCAGAGACAAGGTGTTTTTGTGCACCAAGGCAACACCCCCCCCCCCGCCCACCTAACCTGCTCTGGTCCTTCACCGAGTACCCGGCAGGGAGGGCCTGAGCCCACACAGCGTCCCCTTCAGGCCCAAGCCAGGTCTCGGTTATGCACGCCAGGTCACAGTTGTTATCTTCGATCAGATCGTGAAGCATGTGGGTTTTGTTTTTAATAGACCTGGCGTTGCACAGGAGCAGAGACAGGGTTTGTGGTATGGCTGGAGTGACCCTCAGGCCCTCTTGGTTAGGAGTAGGACTGGAAGGAGAGATAGATACTAAACATCGACCTCACCTTCCCCTGTAACGCTGGTCCTTACTCCTACCGTCATACCTCCTCTTGCCCCACACAACTGGAATAAAAGCCTCGTTCATTACAGGGAGTGTTCCTTCTGTCTTATCCCTAGAAGAGCCCAAGCCAGGGTATACAGCTTTCCTCTTTTTCATTTCATCCTGACACCAACACTCTGAGATACATCAGGCTGGGAGAGTAACTGGCCTGAGGTTTACACTGGACAGCGAACATTTAAATGTACATTGTAACCTGGCTCATCCTCGTACACTAAATGGAAAGTTCAAAAACCTTTCTCTCAACATAAGATGACGTGGGGATGGGAATCCTCAATGGGCTATCTAGATGTGTCAAGGCATCCTTGTTTGAACCATAAATGACAAAATGTCTTCATAACCCTAAGTAGGTTTCACAGCTCAATGAAGACTAGAATCTCGATCTTCCAAGTTCAAGTCCAATTCTGTAACTACTACACTACACTACTCTACTCTCTGCAAAGGGTAAAAGCAGAACAGCTAGGATTGCCAGTAAAAGATCTAAGGTTTCGAGGCCAAACTCTGAGACCTAGGGATGGCACTTGGTGAAGCACTGAAGTCTTATTCAATAACTAAGCCTTGCAAACTGTAACAAGCTGCTGCTCTATTAGCTGAGCTAAGCTGGAGTTCTTCACACATCCCTTTCTTCTTGCTCAGAGCTGAGCCCTGCAAAACTGGAGAATTTGCACCCTCATCTCTTGCTAGGAGATAACCCCTGAAAACTGGAAACTCAGGGCCATGTCTTGAGATCTGGTAACCCTAACTAAACACTCAGAGCAGAGCTGGAGAAAGTGAGGCCTATAGTTTGCATGTGGCCCTTAGCTCCCCCTTTTATGTCTCCTGAAGCCTCCACCAGTCTCCCAAAGCCCTTCAACTTCCCAATGTATTATATTACAAAAATCAGTGTGATTTTCAGTCAATAGTTGGCCCCAAATGATGCAAAAACCTGCCCAACTGTGTAAAACATGTGAAAATACCCCCAACCCACCTCTGACTCCCATGCAGTTGCCCAATCCTGCTCCAGAGTTCTGTTTAATTTATTTGTTTATAAATAATGCACTCTTCTTCCCAGTGGCATCACTAGAGAATGTGCGGAGGGTGCGGACTGCACTAGGTAACACCCTAAGGGGCAGAGGACATCACTGCTCCTCAAACATCTGTATTTTGGCAGAAAGAGGCTGTGGCATTTGCATGTATCTCTTTAAAATGCTGTAGAGATGGTGTGAGTAGGGTGAGGGTCAGTGGGAGGAGGAAAGAGAGGCCCCAGGTTTTTTTTTAAAGAAATTGTTTAATTTTTTTAAAATTAAATTTTAATTTTTTAAAAGTTTCTTTTAAAACATCAAATTTTACCACATTTTCACTTTAATCACATGAAACTATGTATATGTAAACACATTTATTCTGTGCATATGATATTGTAATTTAAAGATCATTTTTATTTGCCAGTTGTTTATGCCACAACTATTACCATTAGATTCAGTGATATATGGCAATTACGATTTATGAGTAAATTAGTACAAAAATCCGTTACCAAGGATTCTGTATGGGTGTTTTATGGAAAATGGTTAATGGTGTGTGTGTGTGTTTGTGTGACACCATGAGTTACCGCACCAGGTGATACCAAACCTAGTGATGCCACTGCCATACCCATTTACTCTTTAAGACAATTTCATTTAAAGAGGAAAAGATATATAAACCCAAGCAGTGAGCTTTTTACTTTAACTCGATCGGTCCGATTATTGAAAAGGCCAATTCGTCGAATGGTACTAAGGATTGGGTCAGTGGAATCATCAATCATGTTGTGTGTTGTCACTGGTGGGAGGCTCTGTCGCTGCAACAGAACAAAATATGGCTTTATATATACCTTATAATAATAAAATAGAGGCAAAGTAATGTTTCAAATTGATTACAACTACAAAAGATGCTTCTTTATCCCCACTTATGGTAAATCTATGCTTGTAGTACAACTTTAGACGGATCGTCACGTCATTGAAAGCTCCCACACAGTACATAAAACCCAATATATGGAAAACTAGATGCCAGAGCCTTTCCCACAACATTATAGTTTCCTGTGCAGTTGGCCCTCCACATTTGTGGCTTTGAATTTTCCAGATTTCATTATTCATAGATTTGATCACTATGGTTTATGCACTGGAGGACCTAGAGATTTGTAGAGATAACATAGGAGTTTATCACATGGAGGTCCTTCCACGTGATAAATGTTATTTATACATATCCCAAACATCACGGAAGTGCCATGGGTCTGATCCCCCGTGGCACTGTGGAAGTGGAATTGATAAAATAAATTCCAATCCACTTGTGGTTCACACTTGTGTGGAATTGATTTATTGAGGGGGGGGGGTGGTGGAAAAAAATCAGTGTCTGAAGCATGCCCCCCCCCTCGGAATCGTTTCAGCGATTTGGATTAAGTGGGAACCTGGATCATTTGAACCTGTTCTAACCAATTCATGATCTGATTTAAAAAGTAGTGGGAATGAGGCAGTAGATAACTTTTCCAAGCTCTATTAAGACTAATTTTGTGCTTTCCATTAAAAAAAAAAAACAGGAGAAGAACAAGGAATTCTTTTTCTAACCTGGGTGGAATAGATGGCTCTTTTAATGATGGTTAGGTCATCACGATCTATAATCTTGTTCATATCTGGGATTTCTCCTCTGTGGATGAAACAAGGCAAATCCTTTAGTAATCGGGGAAGATATTTACCAAAAATCTTGTTAAGATAGTACAAGTACACTAAAGCATGAGCATTTTCTGACCTCCATTCACTGGGGCAAACAGGGCATTTTCATGCATGTCTATATAAAATAAGCCTCACTCAGACCTTGTCTGCTTGCACCAAAAGGCCAGTTTTCCCTCTGCCCTGGCAGTGTCCTGACCAGATGACTCATGGCCAAAACCCCGGTTTCAATACAAGTTGTTTACATGCCTTGTAGGCAGTCCCATACTGAACCTGCTCTTTCCACCCCTGGATGCTCCAGATACCTACCCAGGTATTGCCTCATACTGCAACTCTACATGCACTTATGAAAATTTTCAAAATCAAGGAAGGATTGCACCACAATGAGGATTTAAGCTACCTCAAACCACTAGGTAACACACTTTGGCTTCTATTGATCTTTCCCACCTGGTGTCCCACCTATTAGTAGTAAGCATGCTTTCAGGTGAGGTATTCATGTAGTAATTGCCCTATCTCATTTACACAATTGTTACATGGGCCTCAGACAATGTCATTTGCAGCCTCCCCATGTTTACCCACTCCTTCTTTGATCTGTATTTTTCTTATGCTAGAAAATCAATGAAGAAAAGCCTGGATAAATGCACAGTGTCTTTAACTTTGAGTACAAAGTTAATCTAATCTTGGAAAAGAGGAAAAGAATTTACAGAGCTGGGTCTATGGATTCTCCTAGACATCTGAGGGGGAGTAAGAATCTTAGAGCATCAATATCACAAAACCCCATCTATATAAACTTAATATCACAGAAACAATAGAATCTTGCAGTACCTTAAAGATTGCCAAGTTTATTAGGAATAAATTTATATGGTCTCCAACATCCATGAAAACCTGTTAGTCTTTAAGATGTAATAAGGATCTTTGTTGTCTTTGCTGCAACACAGTAACACAGCTATCCCCAATTCAAAATTCTCATATTTCTCAATACCAATGACCTGCTTCAAACAGAACTGAATCTTGAAACTTTTCAACATTCAAGTAGGGATTCACATATGTAAAAGTGTGTATTCTAAGGAACTGGTGTTTGCCTTCAATGTGGTAAGCAATAACACACATTTATGAAGACATCAACACAGTGAATGCAGTAAAACATGGGAAACCCCAAATTCTCACCTTAATAGTGCCTCGTACAGTTTTTTGCCAAACTTTTCTTTCACTGAATGTGCAGTGTCCCTAAGAAAGAGCAGAAGAGAACATCATTATGTTTATGTATTTATTTTATTTATACCCCAAAGTAACCAAGCAGCATGATAATTAATTTTAAATTAATGCTGGTCATTTTATCCTCTCTCTACTAAGCATTTTCTGTGTTCGTTATTTTATTTTATTTCTTATTTTTGCATTCATTATTTGAACGATGGCGGGCATCCTTCAATGATGGTTGGCATATATCCTCTTATGATAATTGTGGAGGGAAGAATTCAAAACTTCCCTCATGCAGTGAAACCCATACCTTCAATGAGACTGATCTCATCTTCCTCCTGCTGGACTCCACTCCCCAGTGGCAGACAAGAAACATAAAACTATGTCCCTAAACCTGGATGCACATCAACAAAGGTATCCTCCAGAACTTCCTAAGGGTTCTTCTCAGGTCATTCCTCTCAGGATGTCATTATTTTGCATCCAGCTATAGGAGAAGAACCAGATGCTTCTTGGCCAGCTTTGGCCACTATATGGCTATGTCAATGGGGGCACAGGTGGAAATAAGTCCTCCAGGAGGCCTCTTAGGTCTCACTGAACAATAAGTCCTTCCAGTTTCTTCCTAACACCAGAAGAAACTGGAAACCCACCCTTCCTAACATTCATGCCCAAAGGAAGATATTTTTACTGACTAGGGGTTGAGGTTGTGTTATCCAACGTATTTGGAAACAGAAGTGGGTTTTTCAAAAAAAAATTCAGATTTTGGAATATTTGCATATACATAATGAGATATCTTGGAACATGGACCCAAGTCTAAGCATGAAATTAATTTATGCTTTATCTGAAATATTTGTAAACAGAACTGTTTTAGATTTTTGATTTTTTCAGATTTTGGAATATTTGCATATATATACATAATGATATATCTTGAAAATGGACCCAAATCTAAGAGTGGAAGAATGGAAGCATGAAGGAGTTTGGCTTCCCCCTGCTCTCTGGTTCTGAGTGTCGGGTGAAAGGAATGATGCATAATTCTCCCATGGATTTATGCTGTTCTCCCACTGAAGGAACAAGTGCACATCCATCCACAGACTATCTACATTGCTCCATATACAGACAATGGGGAGAAATGATGAAGGGCCATTATTCCTTCATGCTTCAAGCCATTCTGTGCTTTAAGTGAAATTACTTGGTGAAACTTTGGACTGACTCAAAATAAACAATAATGAGAATAATTTATCAACCCCTCTGCTATACATTTAAAAAGTCTCCCTGGATTTAGTGATCTAGCACATCAAAAAGAAAAGTTCAACAAAGCCCTCTTATTGATGAGCTACTTCACCACATGCAGGAAACGTCTTTATGTGAAACAGCATTAGAAAAGGGACACTCCACATGGCTACCATCTAGAATTCCACAAACTCAGTACACTCTCCATAATTTATGGATGAAATCTTCCTTTCACATTATTTGTGGCACATGAACAAAACATGACAATTTGATCCATGGAAAACCTACCAGCCTTTTCACTCACCATAGCCCCTCATTAGCCCATTTTATTTTTGTCATATAAGAATAGTCCTGACCCCTACCCGCTTCAGATGCTTACCACAGCTGCTTTCGGACTGCCTGGCCTTTCAAGGTTTCCACATTGAAATTGTTAGTACTTGCAGGCATTATGAAGAACACTACTACCGTGACATCACTCCTGTGTACCTGAAATGGGAAAAACAAAAACAAAACCTTTTCTCAATAGGCTGGAGGAAATATCATCATTTTAAGAAATATTTCATTTACTCAATATATTTATTTTTTTTAAAAATGAATACAGAAATGCTGGAATACAAGAAGCCAATATCACCTTATCTAGAGCAATGTACATTGACTGGTAGCAGGATTCCAGGTTTTCAGAGAATCTGTCCTAGCCCTACCTGGAGACATTGGAATTGAATGCGGTGGGACAAGCTGCATGCAAAGTATCTGTCCTATCAATATGCCCTTGTTCATTCTTCCTCTTATTTTCTCCCCTCTCTGACCCAGTCCTTATAAAGCCGGGTTGAATAAGAATTTCCAGTATTTATTCTTGAACATGCTTACTTTGCCACCATTTTCCACTCCTTCCAAACATTTGCTTCTTTTGCCCTTTTGTATTACTGATCAAAATGTGTAACTTGATTTTTAAAAGCAATTGCTTCAAGATTCTTTTGGGGTGGAGCCTTCAAGCTGATGCCAAGATTTTCTTGGCAAGATTTATTCAGAGGTTTGTTATTGCTTTCCTCTTAGGTTTGCCCAGTAGGTTTCCATAGCTGAGGAAGGATTTGATCCCTCATCTGCTGGTCCAATGTGCAAATCACTACATCACATTGGTCCTCTAGGTAGGCCTTTGGTCAAATCCATCATAGCTGTTCTTATGTTCTATAACTCCCTAAGGGGGCTTCATATGTTCTCTCTTACCCTCAGTAGGAAGTTTAATCTTGATAAGGCCTCTAGAAACATGTCGGCTCCTTTGTTTGAAAACTCATATCTCCCCGCAATGAAGAAAAACAAGGTCCTTTCAAGGTTGAAATCGAGATGACTGAAAAAAGAAAGAGAGCAAACAAATGTAAAATGGGTCAAGTGGTTGATCAAACAGTGCAGACAGGAAGTAGGGCTGAGTGAAGGTTAGCGACATATAGCAGCAACATGGCAAGTTAGACAAAGCTTAGGATTCCTGTTCTATATATATATCCTGAGCAGCCAACACACTCCATTTCTTGCAAATGTGCCCACAGACAGTTACATAAATACATATATATGTGCATGGAGGGAATAGGAGGATTCCCCAGGACATGAAATCCTCATCAAAGATGAGAAGTGTGACTTCATACACCATTCCCCTGTCACAAAAGATCTCCATATAGACTACTTTGTTCCATGCTGTGAGAGAGGATGGAGAGAAGGCTCTTCACACCTTTCCAGCAAGGAGAGAATGTGTGAATGTATACATAAAGTTCTCTTTTGCAGCTGTTGAAAAGGTTGTGCACCCCTGCATTACACCAAAGGCCCCTTAGTTCATCTGCAAATACAGGTCTGGGAAGCATTACTTTATTATGCAAAGCAAAGACAAGGACACAATTTGCAGAATACAAATGGCAGACCTATATTTATCACATTTTTCCTGTAACTCTACCTGCCATCCATGTAATTATCATTTTAAGAGGGGAAGAGTGGATAGGTGAATTGCGGGTTAGAACTGTCTTCCTTGCTGCTTTTTCTTTGCAAATTGTCCCATAAACCATACACATATCTTTGAAGGGGAGATGAAGCAAAATGACCAGATATCACCAAGTTCAGAATCAAAACTCTCCATGCCTGCACCCATCCAACATTGAGTCCCTCTATTGGGACAAAGGTGGGATAGATGATGATGATGATGATGATGATGATGATAGCAGTAGCAGCAAATAAGGGCCCACTGCTTGTAGAGACATCCTGCCATTGGACCAGGAGTCACCTGTCCCTCCCGGCCCCACCTGACTTGAAAAACGATGGTGGTAGCTATACTAAAAGTGTCAGTTTCTATTCCTTGGTTCCCCAAGCCACTAAACTATGCTCAATTACTTCTGTCCATATTTGCCCAAGGGAAACTGATAGATCCCATCCCTTAGCTCACTCCACACCCTTCTTGGGGTCTTGTCCAGATATCACACATTTACAAAAAACAGACAATGGAAATTCTAACAGCAAGATTACTCCTCACCCATTATGCAAAGACAGAATCCTAATACCATCCACACAGAAAGTCCTTAACTGTGTTGAGAAACCCAGCCGTCTACCCATAGATCCTACCCGTAGAAATGGCCTCGAACAAACTCTTGGATCTTAGCTTTGCAGGTAGCGTGCAAATTCTGAAACTCGTGCATGGCTGAGAATTTCTTAATGTTCAAGCCGTTCGGAGTGATGACATCTAGTAAAAGCAGGGAAAATGCAGGGAAGATTAGTAGATCTTTAAAAGAAGGAATAAAATTGCCTTCATTTCTCAATAGGGCAGGATGGGAAACAGGTAAAATGGTTTCAGCCATTTGCAGACAATCTCATGACACAGTCACACAAGGACAGGGTGGAAAAATCTAATTCTCTTAAGAATCTCAGTGTGAAAATGTACAACCAGCTTTTCTTACCCCTGCATGACAAAGTTTGAGTGGAAGAGATGTAGCATAACAATAGATACCGTACGTGCTAAGAATGAGGAAGACACCCAACTAAGCCTCCCAACTAGAAATGAAACATTGGATTACTTTTGCCAATCACTGTAGACAGTGCTGAACTAAATGAATCAATGGTCATATAAGAGAGCTTCCTCTTTTTCTAGCACTGTCTGTTGAAAAATTCCTCTTCTTCATAACATTTAAAGGTTCAAGGTTTTTGCTAGTGATGCTAGTAACTGGAGTCCTGTTGTTGTTCTTGTTGTGTGCCTTCAAGTCGTTCTGACTTATGGCGACCATGAGGTAACCCTATAACAGGATTTTCTTGGTGAGATTTTATTCAGAGGGAGTTTGCTTTTGCCTTCCTGAGGTCAACCAGTGTGATTCCATGGCTGAGAGGGGATTCAAACCTTGGTCTCCAGAGTTGCAGTGCAATGTGCAAATCACTACACCATATTGCCTCTCAGAGCCCTATTCAGATGTTCCAAATTCTGCATGCAAGGAGAGAGAGCAGCAAGATTACATTGATTTTGCCTCTATACTACAACTACTGCTGCTATATGCCATCAAACCTGCTTGGGTTTGTAATGACCCCATTAATGGCACAACTCCAAGAGTCTTGGTCATCAACAGCCCTACTGAGGTCTTCCAAACTCAGGTTTTCTTTGACTGAGTCAGTCCATCTCTAATGGGGTCTTCCTCTTTTCATACTGCTTTCCACTTTTCTGATCACTATTGTTTTTTCCAGTGAGTCATGTCATCTCATGATTTTAAACCTCAGTTTAATCAGTTAGGTCTCTAATGAGTTCAGGCTTGACTTGTTCTTGGACCCATTTATTTGTCTTTTGGAAAGTTCATGGTATCCACAGAACTCTTCTCCAGCATAACATTTCAAATGAGTTGATTATTCTTGCAGTGTGGATGCAGCCAGAATTCCTGAGCCTAGCTAGGGCCAGCCACCAAGAAGGTCATACCAAGTCCAAATCAAGGGGTATGAATTCAGGCATACATACTTGCTTTCTTGTAGCCCAGCATCTTAAATCACAACTGAAGTTCACCACATGATAGTCACTTAGGTGCACTTTAGGAATCTTTTAATGCAATTTTTTTTCACTCTTGTCCATCACAACACCCTGTGCATCTATCTCTAGTTAGTTGTCATTCAAAATAAGATTCCATTTTTCTTGTGTAATTGATTGTTGTATGGTTCTGATCTCAACTCAAGCTGATTCTTTTATGGGGTATGCAAAGAGGGGCATGCCAAGAACAACTAAACAGATAAATAAAAATTATACTGAGCACAGGACAATGGTAGACCTTTTCATCTTACTGAAGGATTAAAGTAAGAAACTTCTGAGAATGTACAAAGATGATCAAGTTTGGCTAGTGCAAGCCAAGAGAAATTATCTACTAAATCTGAATCCGATTGCAGATGTGTTACAATTTGGCTATCAAGAGTCATAGCATGAACTGAATAATGAACAATTTCAGCAACATTACTATTAATATTGTTGAACTCACAGCTTTAGCCACTTATCTAATGCTTATGAGCTCAAGGGCACAGGAGATCTTCCACAATAGCCTAGGGTTCAAAGCATTGAGAGACTGGGTTGCAGTTATTACATCAATCCAAAATAATTGGCTGAACATCACTGTTGCCTCCTCTTGGAGTAACTCTTTTTCAGCATCAACAATGAGAGTTCAATAATTCCAGTTCAGAAACACACTGCCTGTCAACCTGCAGTAGTCGATCTGGGAGCAGAATTTTGCCTTGTATACAAATTGCAAACTGACTGTTTTCATCATAATGCCCTTGGGTAGACTTCAAGATTAATGATCTACTCTGGCAAAGATCATTGACCCTTTTTTGGAGCAACAGTCAAATTTCACAACTTTTCAGACTGGCATGCAGCATCCTTACTATTCGGTCCTCAACAAGACTACTTTTAGTCTGTTGAATTAGGGAGACTGAGGCACTATAGATTCTGTTAGTTTAACCCATGGTTAGTATACAAAGACTTTGGGAAAGTTTGGGTTTTAGGCTGCTTTGAGAAGCCCATAACCAATATGACTACTGACTATAGTGGCTGAATGATTCTGGAAATTGTGGTCCAAAAAATTAATGTTTTTAATAGCTTTATCACACTAGGGGGCAAACAGGATTTAAACAAGATTTATCACACTAGGGGGCAAACAGGATTTAAACAAGAGTTAAACGAGAGTTAAATAGGAAATGCCCTATGTTTATCATAGGACATTTCCTGTTTAACTCTCGTTTTACTCCTGTTTGCCCCCTAGTGTGATAAAGCAGTATGTTCTGATACTCAGCTTAGAAAATTATTTGTCCTGCTCAACCTGATAGATCTGCTATCACTAGCTGTGAAGCTACAAGGTTTCAAGCAGAAATTTTCCCCATAGAATCATAGAGTTGGAAGGAACCACAAGGGCCATCAAACCCAATCCCGTGCTTTGCAGGAATGCAGAACTAACTCCTGAAAGATGCTCATCTTTCTGCTTAATGATATCCAAAGACTGCGAGTCTACCATCCTCTTAGGAAACCTGTTCCACATCCCCTGCAACTTAACCCTTACTACGAAACTTTGGGAAGAATCAGCAAAATGTCCATCTCTTGCAATTGTTTCCAAGGATCTTGGAAAAGTGAACATACATTCTAGACCTAAATTCAGGTACAGTGCTATATAATTTCTAGGGGGTAGGATCTATTTTGAAATTTTATTTATTCTTTCTCCACGGATGTAACTCATTCAATGCATCACACAATTCTGATACACACACACACACGTATATGGACATTTTTTATATAAATCACATTGTCTTCCATGTTATTTTTACAATAATTTTTTTACAATAAAATTACTTATGTACTAATCAATATAACTCTATCAACAGTAGTCAATTTAATCCATTAACATTCAAACCAATATGATCTTTGTGGGGGTATTCTGACCATTCTGTTATTTGAATCCATTATTATTAATCTGATCTTAGTTAATGTTTCCTTGCCAAAGTATTACTAAATCTGTGACCTAATCATATGCAAAATTTTATGAATTTTGAACCAGCTCTCTGAACATGGACCATTATTAGCCTTCAATTCATGGGATATTTCAATTCTTGCTGCTATAGGGTACTAAGAATCATCTGACAATCTTTCAGGGCTGGCCCTAGCATTAAAAAGGGTGAGGCAACTACTTATGACAGTAGAAATGGAGCATGAAGAAAGGACAGAAAACCTCAATCAAAGCCCCCATGTGATTATTAATTTTATATTCAGGATGTATTTGGGGAATTTTTTTTGTATCAAAATGGTTTCATTTGCTTTGTGGCATCAAGCAAAACATGTTGCACTAGTTCTTAGATCTTTATGTACTACATTGTTTTAGAAAAGCTGATCTTACCAGGTGCTCTCTTGAGCATGTGTTCTGCTTCTATGGCAGTTATCTGGGAGACTGTAGTAAACACATGGGCGCAATGCACTGATGCCCGCTCCATGCAGTACCGGTGATATATCTGTCTTTCACCTGCTTCTTTATCTATATCAAACTGTTAAAAGCAAATGACAGAAAGAAGAAAAATTCTTGTATGAGACAGGTTTTCAAACAAGACCCACACATTTGTGTACATGGAGTTGTTATGTGCCTTCAAGTCAACTCCACCTTACAGAAATCCTACCCTGAGGTTTTCTTGACAAGATTTATTCAGAGAAGGTTTGCCATTGCTCTCCTCTGAGGTTCAGTATGACTTGCCCAAGATCATCCAGTTACTCTCCATGACCAAGTAGGGAGTCAAAAGCTGGTCTTCTGGAGTTCTAGTCCAGTACTCAAATGATTACACCACACTGGCTCTCTATACACATGTGTACACACATGTACACACATGCACACACAATTCCAAACCCTGCTTTATTCACTGATTTTTGTTGAAATGATATTGAAATGCAATGATGCTATAGAAACTAGCTCCTTTAAAAAAGTAGTAGTAGTAGCTGTGGCTTTTTCCTTTAGCAGATTTCAAGTTTTGTTTTCTTAAGTCTTTTCATATTTTTCATTCCCCCTTGCAAATGACCTTCGATATCGTCCAATCAAACCATCTATTCAATACAAAGAAGGATACAGACACCATAATGTTAAGAGATGGTCATCCAGTCTCTGCTTGAATAGTTCCAATGATGGAGTACACTCTGCCTACTTAGGTTATCTCTTCCAGTATGGAACAGGTCATGCCATTGACAACTTTCTCTGAAACCTTAACCAACATTTGCTTAGCTGGAATTTCTACCCAGTACTACTAGTCCTGTCATAGAACGGAAAAGGAATAGTTGCAGTATAGCATTTATTGCTTTAGTCCTTGGGGGAAAGCAAGATAAATCAAATTGCAGGATTTGCATAAAGATAATGATTTATTAAAATTAATAAAATTATGTAGTGAGTAGCATATACTGTACATATTATAAAAAATGAAGTATTGCTAACATGGGAAAATTACTTAGAACACAATCTTACTGAAAGGAGGAGAAAATAAGATTTATGCTAGGAATATTTCTCATGTTTTCAGGTATCCTTGACAATTCACTAGAATGGATTCCTGTGTATTTGGCCACCTTTGCTGCAAAGATAGAAACCCTTAAAGTGACGCACTGGCTGGCTGCTTGCAACAAACAAAACAAAACTCCTCAGCCCCTAATTACCCAGATCCCTATTTTCTTTAAAAAGGTGTCTCAATACCATTCTCTGATGTCATTGTACAGCTTGACATCCGAGGATGTAGTGTGATTGGTCCTCCAGAACTGTTGTTCCATACATAGTCTTTCTTGGACATGAATGATGTGAAATCTGCCAAATTGCATCACACAGTCCATTTGTTTAAAGTGTAGGCAAGTAAAAGCTTTTTGATATTTCAATGATACTCTCTCTTCCCACTACTTTTAGACTTGTCAAAGAAATAAAAAGTGATCCTGAAAGGATAGTGTAGGAAGAAGCAGATAGGCGTCCCTTGGGAGAGCATTCCATGGGGTATCACAAAGAAGAAGGCCCTGTTCTAAGTCATTACTCCCTTCTCTTCAGATTTTTGGGTACCTAGAAGCCGGCATCCAGAGATGATTTGACTACCATGTGTCTCACTTACAAACATACCCACCCACTAAACAATACACTATCTCTAATTCAGCAGTGAGAATCATGGCCATCAAGATGCTGAACTGCAAATCACAGCATTCCTCATCATTGGCTGTGTTGGCCAAGGCTGCTGGAATTTGCAGTTCAATAACATCTGTTCCAGATGAAATGATATCCTGAACCTTCAATGTAAGAGCTTCTGGATAACCCCCAATGCAGATAGTAAGTGAGCATTTGAAGGCACTTACAGCTTTAAAATGAACTTGGCCAAGGCTATCTAGTTTATACAGAAAGTTCAAAAGGAGAAGGAAGGTGACAGAGTTTTAAGATTAGCCACATTGTCTGGGAGGATCAGATGGAACTTTCACCAAAGAATGGTTGAGTACTGGATTAAAAGTTCAAATGGTCACCACAGTGTTCCGTTTTTTAAAGCCAACCTTCTATAATATTTAAAGTTCAGTCAATTCTAAACGTTAATTAGGTGTCAATGATTACAGTTCAGTTGCAATCCCCTCGGTATTTGATGCACTTTTACTGCTAGTAAATCAAGGTGGCTTTTTTTAAAGTCAAGATCACAGAGATACCACAGACCATGATTCTTATATCCATTACATTCAGGGATGGAGAAATTGAAGCCTGTGGGCCACATGTGGCCATCAAACTGAAAAATATACAACCATGATCACAGAAATTATTTACAGGAAACTTTGGTTTATACAGTCTGCTTGAGGCATAGTTTGGATTCTTCAAATACATTTGTCTCCCTTGGACACTCTTAAAGACATGGGAGTGCCATTAAATCTGATAGTTCTGATGAGAAATCTGTACTTAGTACAAGAGGCAACAGTTGGAATACAAAGAAACAGAATGGTTCCCAATTGGCAAGGGGGTCAGGCATGGCTCCATTTTATCACCATATTTGTTCAACCTGTATGCAGAAAATGTCATACAAAGAGCAGGTTTAGACTCAGAAGAATTAGTGAAGATAGGAGGAAAGAACATCAACAGTTTCAGATATGCTGGTGACACCATACTACTAGCAGAAAACATAATGGATTTGAAACAATTACTACAGAAAGTCAAGGAAGAAAGTCCAAACACAGCTTGTTGCCAAGCCTAAAGAAAACAAAAATAATGACCAGGGAGGAGCTACATAAATTCAACCTCAAAAATGAGGAAATCAAAATAGTTAAAGATTTCCCCATAAATGGGATCAAACGCTGACCAGAACAGAGACTGCCATCAAGAAATCAGAAGAAGATTAGGAATGGGGAGGGCAGCCATGAAAGAACTAGATAAGATGCTAAAGAATAAAAATATATACAACCGAGCACTAAAGTTAGAATCACACAAGCCATTGTATTTCCCATCACCATGTACTGATGGGAGGGCTGGACAGTGAAGAAGTGGATAAGTAGAAAATCAACTCATTTGAGATGTGGTGCTCGGGAAGAGTCCTAAGAATACCATGGACAGCCAAAAAGACAAACACATGGGCTCTTGAATAGATGAAGCCTGAATTCTCCCTGGAAGCCAAGATGATTAAATTGAGGCTGTTGTACTTTGGCCACATCATGAGAAGGCATGATTCATTAGAAAAGACAATAATGCTTTAAAAAAGATAGAAGACAGTAGAAAGAGGGGAAGACGACATGCCAGCTGTCTAGACTCAATTAGGGAGGTCACAGTCATAAACCTACAAGACTTGAGCAGAGCAATGGAGGATAGCAGGGTTAGAGATGTCTCATCCACAGGGTCTCCATGAGCTGAGGTCAACTCGAGGACAGCTAACAGCAACAAAGATAGTCAGGCATAGGATGATGTGGAAATCCTGAATGTCTCACTCACCATCCATAAGAGAGTAAGGTTTCTGGAACATGTTTTCAGTAAGTAAAGGCAAGTGCCTTTGATTGTTTCCCTCAATAAGCAGCCAAGAAGATATCCTATATATCTGACCTGGGATGCATCCACACTGCAGAAATAATCCAGTTTGACACTGCATTAACTGCCATGGCTCAGTGCTACAGAGTCCTGGAATTTGTAGTTTGTTGGGGCAGGAATCCATAGCATTGAGTCATGGCAGTTAAAGCAGTGTCGAACTGGATTATCTCTGCAGTGTGGATGAAGCCCTGGTGTCCAAGTAACAAGATATGTCATCTCCCAGTGTTCCCCGAACTGTTATAACCCTCAGTGTGAATTAGCTCTTCAGTGAGTATCTTACTCTGAAATGGTGACCAGAGCCAGGAAGCATTACTTTCTTTGGACAACAACTTCCACAATCCCTCAGTCATCATGGCCACTTTTAGTTTAAGAAAGCAACTTTTCCAAACTTTGGTGCTGATCACCATCCAGCTTGCTTGAACTAGATTCTTCATCACTTTCAAACCAGAACCAGGCAAAATCAGCCACTGACCCTCTTAAAAGCTTCAAGGGAAGGGGGAGATGCAATCTCCACACACCACACAGACATTTATTCCAGGAACCAGGAGCTTCTTCTTATGCATCTTGGTACACCACCATAATCCTATTTATCAAATCTCCAATTATAGACCAGACACTTCCTTCTCCTTCATTATTTGCCTTCTCTATGAATTCCAGCTATGTCCCTTTGCCAAGGCTATACGTGGTGTCTAGCCTTTGACCCTGCTTTGCAAAGGTGCCAGAGAAATCTCATTGTCTCCTGCTTGGCAGGTTCTAATAGTCTTAAGTTGAGTTGAAGGCCAGGTTGATTGGAATTTATCTGATGAGACTGTACAACAAAAGGTGGACTCTTTGGTTGTTTCACTCTGTTGCTTGCTTACAGATGATGACTACATTAAATGAATGTATATTTCCTATTTATTTTTGGAGTTGGTGGGGAGGGGAGTCACATTAGACAAGGCTTGGAATCTTATTCTAGAAAAGATTGTTTTGAGGTCACTGTACTTTGTTGTACCATCATTATTATTATTATTTGTAGGAGTTGCCCTTACCAAGGGCCATTTCCAGCTTAAAACTCAATATGATTAACAATTGATTTCCAAGTTCCTAAAAGGATAGAACAGATTTCTACAAAGTGGCAAATTTCTGAGAATTGTCTTTAAAAGTTCAGAAAAAATAATGGATTTGCTTAGAGTTTGCAAAAGTTATTTCTTTGGACTGCAACTCTCAGAATTGAATATCTGTCAGTTGTGATCCCAAAAATAATTTTTCCAAGCTTTGGATCTGAATGAAGATTGGGGGACTTCATCTATCTGCAAGTGCAGCTCATGGACAAGTTGAAGAGAGACTTACCCCAAACTGGGGAAGTGAGAATGCCATCTGCTCTGATCACAAACTACCTATAGCCATCAATATTTGAAAACAGATTCCATTTTCATTACAAGTTGGAACCTATGTATACTTTCTGCTGAAATGTGAGAAAAATTCTGTAAAGCCAGCAAGGATTATGCAATGTTGTTTTGTGGTTTGCAAGTGGTATGCATGCTGCAGGTTCCTGACCCTGAGAATATTCCAATCAGTGAATGGCACAGCATAACAAATAGTCCCTACCAGTTGTATGATTCTATAATTCTATGAATATCAATGCTCATTCAACAAACAGTGTGCATGTAATTGACTGTATAATCACGTCCATACATGCAAATAAGTCATCGTATGTGACAGGGATAAATCACTTGTGCATATCATGTATCAACACTGTGATATGGACTACAAAGGCATTTAGAAAAACACTCAAAGGCTAAACAGCATTCAAAGGTTCAGCCCAGAGGCTGAATTGAAGATGTTTCTCACATGGGACACCCTTGTTCAAGAACTAGCCATGATAAAGCTAAACTCTGTAGCTAACGCCTGCCATTTTGTGAGCATTTATGCTTATATTATTTTAAAACATTTTGTTCTTTGGCTCAGATTAAAACCTGAATTTTAATAGGGACCATTTCTGGAGCTGACATGATCACACACATTCTTATATGTGCTGAATGTTTGAGACAAGGGAACAAATGTTATCTAGATGAGCAGAGAGGACCTACACAAATTAAAGCTAGACAATTATGAAATAGAAGTAAAAGAGTTCTTATACCTTGGATCAAATATAGATCAAAACAGGGACTATAGTCAAAATCAGAAGAAGAATTGGAGTGGGAGGGCAGCTATGAAAGAACTAGAAAAAATCCTAAAGAGTAACGATCTACAACTGAGCACAAAAGTTAGAATTGTACAAACCATTGTATTACTTATTACCATGTACGGATGCAAGAGCTGGACAGTGAACAAGCGGAAAAGAAGAAAATAATTTCTTTGGAGATGTGGTGCAAGTGAAGAGTGCTGAAGACACCACAGACAGCCAAAAAGACAAACAAATGATTCCTAGAGCAGATCAAGCCTGAAATTTCCCTGGAAGTCAAGACCATTAAGTTGAGGCTGTCGTACTTTGACCACAACATGAGAACGCATGATTCATTGGGGAAAAAAACAATAATGCTAAGAAAGGTGTAAGGATGTAGAAAGAGAGGAAGACCACATGCTAGATGGATGGACTCTATTAAGGAGGTCATGGGTATGAATTTACAGGACCTAAACAGACCAGTGAAGGAAAGGGGGCCTTGGAGATATCTCATCCACAGGGTCACCATTAGTTGGGATCGACTCAAAGATGGTTAACAACAACAACAACAGCAAAAGATGAGCTAAGGCATATTCTGCTTGAGTTGGGATCAACCTGAAAGCAGTTACCAACAAAAAAAGATGAGCAAAGGCATATTCTTCTGACCTTGGTCGTCTTCTCAGAGCTTGAAAAAGATAGTCTTTTGGAATACAACTCATAGTCATGTTGGCCAGGATGTTATGAGAGTAATATTCCCGAAAGTAACTTTACAAAGCTCTAGTTGTTATTTGGCTCAGGAAGAAAAAAATCTGCCTTATACTGAATCAGACCACTGATCCATCTAGCTCAATGTTGTCTATAGGGCATTCTAGATTGGCAAAAAGAAGTGTGTTCATGGCTGCATGAAAGTCTAGCCTTTAGATGAGAAAAAGGGAAAGTGTGCCATGAAAATGCTTTTTTTTTTTACGTTTTAGGGGAGAAGAAGCGCCTTTAAAAAGGTGCTGGTTTTCCCAGCTTCTTTTTTAAAAACTGCGGAACAGCGCAGCTCCATCTAAAGGCTGTGGTGCAGCTGCTAAGCATTAAGGAAACGGCAACTTCATGTCACACTTTCCTGCCAATCTAGAAAGCCCCTATGTTGACTAGCAGTGTTCTCCAAGGACTGAATTTGCAACCTTTTGCATGTAAAACAAGTGCTCTACCACTAAGCTATGACCTATCCCTCTTTACTAGGAGCAAATCTCTTGGTAGATCAGTGAGCAGGTCTGAGCCAGAAGTATTTGATTCAAGGAGGATCATTTAATTCACTCTCATCTGCTGGTGGAAGGAGGATTTTGATGTGGCTGGAGGGTAATCCTTCAATTCCATACTTTGGCCAGTGCTGCTTGCTGGTGCGAAGGCCAAAAATCTCATGTTAGACCACACTAAGACCTGGCGTGGGTTGTAGTCCTGACAACAGCAATTGTCTTATTTGCTTATCCATAGTCTATATCTATTCTATTCTGTTTCCAACTGTAGCCTCTGGGAAGCTGTTAAAGACAATGAAATAGCCTTCCGTTGCTGTTTATCCCTGGCCTCTGTGCCCAGAGGTCTTATTTAGTTCTTCTGGCTAATAGATAGTGACAATAGCAAGACCTAGTTTGCCTTTCTCCTTCTTACAGTTGGTTGGTCATTATCACACCATCCACCTTTTGATTTCCACATTCCTTCTACAAGTCCCTCCTCAATTAAACTATTAGAGCAACAGATCTTCATCCCTGGTGGAATGCTGTGGAGGGAATGGGTAAGAAGGAAAGAAATGAAGCAATCCAGCATATGGACTAAAGAGCTCTGGATCTGTAATGGGCTTTAGAGCTTTAACAGCAATGAACTGCTGACCTAGAAGTGAAAGGCTTATGATCTAGATACTGAAACTATCCCACCCAGAATGCCAATGAAGTCATTTTAAGGAAGCTTTCAAAAGCCATCTGTGAAAAAGAAAGGCCACACCTTCCTGCCCCATTCAGATTTTAAAACCTTGAGATAACCATGACAGCAGTAGTACAGTATCAGGACTAATAGCCCAGACTGTAAACTACAGAAATCCCCTTTTAAATCTCATTCCAGTCATGTATTTACTCCTAAGGATGACTCTTAAGGAAGGCACCATCTTCAAAGTTACATCTCTTCTTCTCTGTTGAGTGTCTAATAAAGGCCCCATTTATTACAGTAATGTACTAGAAGCACTGTGAAAGTGCTCTCTAAATGTCTGGGCAAACTCAATAAATTTTCCTGCATGGATTCTTGTCAAAGTCATTTAAGAAACCACTTCCTGGGTATCCATTTCGGGTCAGAGCTGTTAAAGCACCTTTTCTGAAATCCTTCTGTCTTGGTTGGGTCTAACAGCAAGTTAGACTGTAATTAATCTTAGATCCCTTTCATATTATACAATCATAGCACTATGATGCCATTTTAACTGCCATGCCTGCATCTTATGGAATCCTGGGGCTTATAGTTTGGTGATGCTCTAGCTGAAAATTATAAATACCATTTCCTATATTGTTTTTAGTTTTAGTTTAGTTTTAGTTTCATCCATTTAAATGATTGTAAACTCCCTTGAATTCTATTTTGGGTAAAAGGCATGATATAAATCCCATAAATAAATAAACACACATCCCAAGATCCCATAAGATGCTGCCATGACAGTTAAAGTGGAGTTACGGCACTTAAAGAGGCACTAACATAAGTCTGATCTGAAGACTTTTCAAAGGGGAAAGACAAATTTCACAGCACTGACAGCTGCTCTCTTATATATCATATCATGCCCTCCAACTGTTCCAATATGGCAACGGGGCTTTCCAGACCGCCCAATAGGGGCGGTCCATACTCACCCCTTTAAGCGGCAAGATGGGGCCAAGACTGCCGCACCGGCAGCCTCTGAGGCCCCATCTCGCGGCTTCTGGAGGCCACGGGGAAGCGGCAAACTGCCGCTTCCCGGCGGCCTCAAAGCGGGGTGCAGCACTGGGTGCCCACTGCATCCTGCTTCCCTCGGCAAGGCTGAGGGGAGAAAGGGGCCACCACCGTAGCCCCTTTCTCCGCAGGTCTTTGCCATGGCCGTTTAAAGGCCGTTTAAAGGCCGCAGCAAAGACCTGCGCCAAAAAGGAGCTCCTTGAAGGAGCTCCTTTTTTGCACCATGGAAAGGGCATGCTTGGCACCCTCCCACGGCACCAGTGTGTCATGGTGTGCACAGCATCTCTAAATGCTGCATGTGCCATGAGGACATCATGGCACGTCTGTATGGATGCTGCCATTTAAAAATAGTGTCACCTATTCGCTTTAGGGTTAGGGAGGGTGCGAACGTTGTGCTCTCCCTAACCCTAAAGGCGCTTTTAAAAGCCCTTATCATGCCTCTAAATGCCTGTCTAGATCGGGGCAATGAATACTTTGTTGTCCCACTTATTTCATCAACTTTTAAAATGTCCCAATTTCTCTCTCCTCCTTCACTTTCCCCCATTGTTCTCAACTTAATTGCATTGCTGGAAACTGAGTTCAAAATGCAAAATTAGTTTACATTCACGTAACTCAGTAGCAAAGGGAAAACAGAAGAGAATGAAATCTTGCTCTTTCCAGTAGGGCAAAAGCAAACTGCTGCAACCACTCCTAACTTCTGTTTTCTTCCTCATTAATAACTTTTGCCATGTTGACCTCACACTGATGGTGCTTAGCCATACGTTTCCCAATTTTCATCTGTGATATTCTGGAGGATCTGTTGTATACCAGGGAAGGAAAGCCATCTTTCCTTCAGATTGGAGATAGAGTCAATGGCTACCAAGCATAGCCTGGCTACATCCCTCCACCCACTAAACATAAAACATAGGTGATCCACTAAGCAAATAACATTTTGGCCTACACAAGTTTTCCTTCTTGATGGGGATGGGGGCAGAAATGAGGGAATCCTCTAATAAGGATTCAGCCCCTGAAAATTATTTTTTCCTTTGGGCCCCAAATTTCTAATATTGCAGAGAGTGAGATATTAGAAATCATTCACACCCAGATCTCTTACTTTAACTGCCTTTGCACTGTGAAATCGAAGGCTTTCATGGCTGGCATCCATAGTTTTTTGTAGGTTTTTCAGGTTATATGGCCATGTTCTAGAAGAGTTTATTCCTGATGTTTCCCCAGCATCTGTGGCTGGCATTATATATACTGTGTGACCATGGGTAGGGATGAGTCATTTCCATGTTAATCTATGTATTGTTCTCTTGTTGATGGCAAGGCCTCAGGGTGGTAGGATGTCTTTGCATTCTTTCTTTCAAAACAGCTTTATCTGTGTATTCCTACATGGGGGGGGGGGGGGGCTAGATTAGCTGGCTCTTATGGTCTCTTCCAACACTATGATTCTATGATGCTTTGATTCTATGATTCCTTTGCTCACCTTGCCTGACCCTTTTCTGTGGATGCCTAAATTGTATTTCTAGATGCTCTACTGATCATTTAAATTACTACAGTTATGCCTCTGTGCCCTTTCTTAATAAACACTATTAATTTTTCTCCATCCCTAAAGCTGGCCCAAGCTATTAGACTTTGTCTATACTGGCTGAAAATTTGGGGCCAGTCCCGAGCATTATGCTCCATACACCCTGGAGATTTGGGGACAAAACAACATATATGCTCCAATTGTATTTCTATCTCCTTTTCCTCCTATAACTCTAAATCTATCCATTCTGCCCCTTTCATGGCCCATCTTAGGCCACTGAAAGTAAAAGTTATCCTACAGTGTCTAAAGCTTTCCAAAGCCCAGCTTTTCATTTCCCCAGGACTCTTCTTGCTTTTTATTTGGCAAACTATAACTGAAGGTACAGTTTAGAAAGATTTCATCCTCATTCTGAAAAGGGAGGAAAGTGAGCCAACACTAAAAGGGCCACCACAGAAAAGTTCCTTTTGAGTAAAGCTCAGCATTAATGGTGATGATCATTCAAGTATTAGAAAGCCAAGCCAGACTCCTTCTCCATAATATATTACATTTCCACAGAAAGGAGTATGTTCCATAAGGAAGCACTGAAATGGATAATCTACCAACAATTGAAACATAGAACAAAACGCTTCTGAGAAAGCTCCTATACATCACTCTAACTCTTTTGATCTTCTCCACATGTGCACCGAAAATGTGAAAAAGATGGAAGTTGAACCTAAATTGCCAGTTTCTAGAGCCTGGAAAAGTAGATTTTTTGGACTATAACTTTCAGACACCAGAGCCAGCATGACCAAAGACCAAAAAAAGTATTTTTTATGAACTTTGATGATTCCTCCGATGTTATTGGTTGCTCTGCCAGTCCTACAACTACACTTTGTATCAAAATCCAGCAGATTGAAAAGGGACATTAACACATGTGTTGGAAACTCAACTGCACACATTGAACATACATGTACATGATGTTGTGCATCAGTATTAATTAGTTAATTTATTAAATGTATGCTCTTCTTTTCTGCCATTGATTTGGACATTGGGCTATGACCAGGATGAGAATCCTCACTCAGCTATGAAAGCCCACTGGGTGACCATGGACAAGTCACATTCTCTACACCTCAAAGGCAAACTTCACCTTGAACAAATCTTGCCATGAAATCCTGGTGATAGGTTTTCCTAAGATTCACCATATGTTAGAAACAATTTGAAGACACACAAAACAACAACAACCACAACAACAGCATTTCTACCAACAAACCATGCTCA
This sequence comes from Urosaurus nigricauda, assembly GCA_034509955.1. Lineage (NCBI taxonomy): Eukaryota > Metazoa > Chordata > Lepidosauria > Squamata > Phrynosomatidae > Urosaurus > Urosaurus nigricauda. Next base: position 11,477,522 of record JAOEGL010000005.1, read on the forward strand.
ATGCAGATAAGAGTTGCAAAATCAATTAAACACAAACCAATTCAATGATTGAAATATAAAATATAGGATTTTTTTAAAAAAAAATCATTATTTTGAAAGCACCAACAAAAAGACCACAGCAACTACCAACTAGGCAAACGCTTAACTACCACAAACATCTCAGTTTAGATGGTAAAAGTCAGGCTAGTCTCCCTTGGCAGAGAGTTTCAGAGCCTGGGAATACCCCAAAATAGAACTTTCTCAGGGTGGTGAGACTATATGAATGGCTTCCCTGAATATCTTAAGACCCATACATGCTTGTAACACCCAAATGAATCAACAGAAATTCATGTAAGTTCCATTGAGTTAATAGGTCTGTACTAATAGGTCTGCTACAGGTGAGAGTAACAATTGGATTCAGATCCCGGATTGCCATGTTATTCCATGTCTCTGCTGTAAACCCAGGATCCAGTTGTGCTTCGACCTAAGAAACAAACATTTTTCTGAGATTCAGCCAGTCTTCTTTCCACCAGAGATGGAGATTTGCCATTAATTATTGATCTTAATGAGTAACACTAAAGTCTGAAATCTCTGTCTTTGGAGTAAGTCTACCCACAAATCTAATGATTTTTTTAAAATTCTCCTCCATTCACATATTTTTTGTACCATCTAGTCTGATGAAGAGTTCTAGAGAACCTGAAAAACAACACACCTTTGTGACATTTGGATTGGTTCTAGTAAAGATATTACTCAATTCTGATTTTTTCCCCCGCAAGTGGAGTAAGTGTGAAATAGGCTTCTGCTGAGTTCGTAATCTTGTTGTGTAAGACCACCCATCTAAAATAATTCAAATGATTCATGATCTCCTCTGAAATGTTTCCTAAATCTGGCCTACCAACTTTTCTGGTTGCCTCTGTTACCCCTGTTTGAGAGGTGACAGAGAGTGTTCACTTTTGAAGAAATACCAGTGCAAGGCTCTGGTTCTTAAAAGAAGAAGAGTAGCAAAAGCAAAGAGGTTTGCAACCAACACATCTATGCCTCAGATGCAGGGAATCCTGAAGTGATCTGCCCTTTCAATAAATGGACATTTTCTCAAAAAGGTCAAAACTTACCAGCGTGCCCGGAGGACTGGGAGTCTTTTAGTTTTCAACAAATCATTTGTTTGACCTTAATGGTCTTCTGCCAAGTGACAGCAAGAGGAAATCTACAAATCTATGTTGTCTATATAGTGAGTTGTATTGGAGATCAACCTTCTGCTTTTTTTTCATCCGCCCTCTCATTGAGCTTTTGGGCCAGCGTGACCTTTTCACAGCCAAAGATGCCCTCATTAAGACAGCTGATCTCTTACTAAATGTTAACGTTTGGCGGAAAGAGCTCTAATGCGCTGTAAGCATCTGAGGAATGGCAACAACAAAAACAATCTGGCATCATTTCCTTTAAATGTCAGTCGTCCATGATTTCTGTAATCCCATTAGGTTCCCCAGCCTTCATTAAAATACTTTTGATATTTTTAATAGGCCAGGTAATATTTTAGAATGGGGTGATCAGCTCCAAAATTCTTGGAAGCGACTCCAATGTTCAGATAAATAATACCATAAATTGTGTTCCTTCTAACTATCAGGTAGGAAGAAAGGGTCTAGTAACGGAATAGAAGAAAGTCTAATAATTGAATAATGACATCTTCTAGCCTGTGTTCACCCCTATGAGAGCAGGACAGTAATTACAGTCTTACTTTTAACCCAAGCTTTTAAGGAGCTATTGATGGAGCTGAATCCTATCTTCCAAATAGGCTCAGCACCTTGGACAGTAACTTTCAACTTCAGATTAAAACCCAGAGTGAAATCACTGCTCAACTCTCTTGAGAGCTACCAGTCATCACTACTTCTATTAAATCTAAAGCACTAATCACTAATATTTCCAAGCTGAGGAATTCTGAGAATTATAGTTCAAAAAATAACTTTTCCAAGCTTGGGTTCATCTGTATTTCTACAGTATATATGACATCATCATCATCATCATCATCATCATCATCATCAATTTATATTCTACCTTTTCCCAAAGGAATCAAGGTGCTTACAAGGCAAAAATCCAATGAAATACAATAAGCATAAACTATACAATTAAAATAGTCTCATACCCTAACCCCCATCCCAATCATAAAAAATCATAACAATCATTCAACTATTCCCAAATCACAAAACAAATATGTAAGAATGGAGGTAAAGCAGAGCAAAAGAGCCTAAGTAGAAAGAACAGACCTAAATGTCCTAACTGTGAGAAATAATTTTAAAGCCCAACAGAGTGCATGGTATTTGGGAAGAAGGCAAAGAAGAATAATACTGCCCTCCTTACCTGGTCCAAGTGGTTGTAGAAGTCTAAACTTGCTGCACACAGGTACCTCCCCAGCAGCGTAGCATGAGTTGTGAAAATGGTTGCAACAGGGATCTTCCTGAATCTGCAGAGGATTAGCCCAGGTCCTGCTTGCCATTCGTGGAAGTGAGCAATGATATTGGGTTTGTCTTCTAACTGATCAGTAAGCTGTAAAGAATTTAGAAACTGACATGTTATTTGGTCTACTTGATTTCAGACCCCATCTCATATCTCCATAGTGATATGGTGCATATATTCTAATGCTACTGAAACCTCCTAACCAGGATTGCTGCTACTGTTAGGCAGATTGATTGATTTAAGTATAAGGATCTTGTTTTCTGTTGTCTTGTATTTGTAAGCAAATGACATATGCTATGGGGTGGGTACAGAGGGTAGTGAAAGTTATGATATAGGGGGAAGTTAAGACTTTGCTGTGATGTTGGCAGTGTGGATGGTGGATACAGGGAATGTACAGAAGACTCCAATGTTGTATCCTCCCAAATGCAACAAAAACTCCTGGGAAAGAGTTCTAGAAACTGGAAATGTCTTGCAAAGCAATATATTAAGTAAGTATCCATTTCCCAAAAAAACTGAGACTGCTAGTCCTCATAAAGCCATTGAAATGTGATTAGAAGTCAAATCAGTTACCCACAAGATCACCACCTTGCCACCCAGTCAATTGCCTCTCCCAGGTTTGACTTGAACATCTCCTGAATAACTTCAAATCACTCTGGATTAGTCTGGGATCTGGTCAAATCTGAAGCATAGCCTTACTGATGGGTGATGAAAGAAGTGGGGGAAGATACTGTGTGGATATGTAATGTGTTGTGATAAGCAAATGGAGGTCACATTGGCTTAGCAAATATGATCTGTAATATTCTTGGAATCTTCATTAATTTACTGTAATTTTGTTTAATTTGATGCTTTTTTGTTACCTTATCCTGAGCATATTGGTATGGTTTGGCTATGATGAATATAGAGAGTAAGTACATTCTATGCCCATGCAAGGCACAAACTTTAAACACAATACCTCTTTTAAGAACCAGGCAGTTAATGATCCAAAGATGAGTGAGTCGTTTGCTTCTCGGTCATGGTAAGGTATTCCTATATGGCTTGCATCCCAGAATTCCCCTTTCCATTTGTCGAGATTCCAAGCTGCTGATCCTATATCAAATAGCACCACATATGGGCTCCCTTCTATTAGCCACCTGCCAAAATGCACCTGTTAAAGAGAGGTAGAAATGTTACTTCCAACCCATCAGGTTGGTGTTGTCACCACTCATTGCTCAACTTACCAAAAGCAGAATCATTCCATCAAGATGCATCAGAACCTGCTAAGGGTAGTAAAAACATTAAGACTAAATTGTTGGGTTATCAACAGTAATTTGGGTAATCTTCCTATTCTGAATGGAACTATAGTTCCCCTAGAGGGAGAAGTCACCATCTTTGGGTGTTCTTGGATTCATCTGTCACCAGATGAACATCATCTGAGACTATTTCTGGACAGGGCTAACCTGATCATAGTAATTCACATGTTGGTATCTTCAAGGTTCGACTATCGAACATGCTTTGTGTGGAGCTATCTGTGAGTTCAAATCTCCACTCAGCTCTTTTTTGGACAAGCTTCTGTAAATCATACTCTCTCAGCCTCAGAGGAAGGCAAAGACAAATCCCTTCTGAATAAATCTTGCCAAGAAAACGCTGTGATAAGTTCACATTGTTGTTGTTGTCATTGTTGTTGCTGTGTGCGTGCCTTCAAGTTATTTCTGACTTATGGAGACCCTAGGCAAACCTATTATGGGGTTTTCTTGGCAAGTTTTGCCTTAGAAATTGAAGGCACGTAACAACAAAGAGAAGCCTAATAGTCTTTGACAACTGCAGTTTTCTCCCAAAGAGAAATAATATGGTAAAATTATTTGTTCTTGCAAATGAGAGTAAAATTTACTAAGCTTCACATTCTGCCCTTATTCTTTGTCCTGGAGTTCATGCATTAAGATGACCTAGTAGTAACCTTGGGCAAGTAGCTTAATCTCACCTGCACAGCAGGATTTATCATTTGTTCATTTATTCCATTTATATCCTACCTGTCCAATTCCTGGATACGCCCACAATAAAAATTAATAGAAATACATTTTAAAAAGCAAAAAGAAACATTACCTTCAGTCTATGTTTATAAGGTGTATGTGAATCATAAATGAATGTTATGTTTAGACTTGGGTCCCATCTCCAAGATATCTCATTATGAATATGCAAATATTCCAAAATCCAAACAAATCCAAAATCCAAAACATTTCTGACCCCACACATTTTGGATAAGGGAGACTCAACCTGTAACACTTTGTCCTTCTTGTCTACTATCAACTTTTGTGTGTGTGTGTGTGTGTGTGTGTGTATAGCACCATTAAAAATGCAGTGTCCAGATACAACGGGAATGATGCAAATAAGCTCAGTCAGTCAGGCTAAGGTCATTCTGCAATCTGACTGTATTATCCAAGGACTGGATAACTAAGACTCAAATCCTACTAAGACGACTTGCAGATAAATGACTTTTTAACCATGTAATTGGATAAACAGGGTTCCTTTTTCAAAAATAACCTGTAATGAATTGACTTTGCAGTACCAACATCTGTGCAAACGGTGAGAGGGGTGGCTGAGGCTTGCATAAAGTAACTTTGACCGAGACAAGTGTGGCAAGCAGAAAGACAAGAGCATTAACTGAACCAGTTAATCTCCTCAGAGTAGGCTTAGTTGCCTCAGGAAACAAAAGGAAGATCTCATTTACCTGACACCCATTGTCCCTCATGGTTTCCATTGCCTTTTTCACGGCTGCGCTGGGCGGTTCACAGACTTCCACCTGCGTCTTCATGTTGTGCTCAAAATAAGGGCCAATAAGGAAATAATTTTCTCCCCATTCATCTAATGTGATTTTGGCTTTTGTCTGGATCACAGTGTAGATGCCGCCAACTGGAAGAGAATAAACACAATCTGAAACTGGAAGGAAAGTACAAATCCATCATTAAGTCAGTACAGACAATTTAGGCCTTAGTGACCTTGGGCAAGTCACACTCTCTCAGCCTCAGAGGATGGGAAAGGCAAGCTCCCTCTGAAGAAACTTGCCAAGAAAAGCCCATGATAGGGTCACCATAAGTCAGTGTGACTCTCTTTCTTGAAGGCACACAACAACAACAACAACAACAACAACAAATATTATGGAGAACTTTACAGTAGGCATTAGGGCACAAAGATACTCTTTGATTCAGGAAAATTAATTATTTGATATCTGTTTTATTTAGTTCTTTTATTTATTATAATTTTATTGATTCTAGCCCCTAAGGTGACCCTATCACAGGGGGTTCTGGTCAAAATTTGTTCAGAGAGGGTTTGCCTTTGCCTTCCTCTGAAGTTGAGAGAGTGTGACTTGCTTAAGGGTACCCAGAGGGTTTCCATGGCTGAGCGGGGATTCAAACCCTGGTCTCCAGCATCACAGTAAAATACTCAACCCACTGCAGCACTTCAGCTCTTTCTGCCTCCTGCGTATATATTGTTGTTGTGTGGATTCAAGTCATTTCCGACTTATGGCAACACTATCATGGGGCTTTCTTGGCAAGTTTCTTTAGAAATAATTTATCATTGCCATCCTTTGAGACTGGTCTCCAGAGTCATTGTTCAGTACTCAAACTGCTTCACCACAGTGGGACTCTCTTGCTTATATATACTGAAATACAACATATCAGTCCAAAAGGTATAACCATGCCATATTATCTTACTCAAAGACAGAAGGCACGGCTACTCAAGACCAATGGCAGCTGGTGGCTTCCATGTCAGTGAGGTGGTGAATCTGCTCTAGATTTTAGCATGAATTTGACCCTGTCTGCACGGGATACTGTTCTCTTGGTGGGAAATTCAGATGACACAGAGCCCAAATCCTGGTTCTCATGTGAACAATCTGGATGACGTCAAGACAGCTCAACACCAAACCCACAGCATACCCCCTTTATAACAGAGTAAAATAACTCACCTTTTGCTCTGGATCTTCCTGGAAGATCTGGAGCTCTCTGTTGCAATGCCATTCAGCTGTTTAAAGCTAAGGCCAAAAACGTGAGTTGAGTCACCACCCGACTAACATGATGGAGGCCACCAGCTATCACTGCTTGAGAGTTACCAGGATTTTCCCCAGGAAACCAAATAATTCTACATTGAATATCAGCTTACTAATAATAGCTAAGTGCATATGGCAGCTTTATTGAATGCTTTTAAAATGTTCAACATGTGGGCACCTTGTTAAAGAAGCCATGTGCAATATGGAAGACTGAGTTGGTATTTTCTGGGGTGAATATACACAGCACTAGTTGTGCGCAAATGGTGGTTGTAAAAATGTGGGTGCTATTGCAGGTGTTTATAAAGGAGAAGGGCAATATTTAAGAACACACAAAATTCACTATTCCTTCTCCATCTTTCAGACTGCTTGTAAAAACATCTGCTGTTCCTATAGATACCAACAACCACTACTATTAATTAATATTGTGAATGTTGCCAAGTTGTTTACTTGGAGTACCACACTTAAAAAAATATGCAGGGGGTGTTTTTAAATATGGAGGAGTCACAGGTGCAAAGCCAGTGTGGCATGGTGGTTTGCGTGTTGGATGACAACTCTAGAGACCAGGGTTTGATTCCCTGCATGATCATGAAAGCCATTGGGTGATCTTGGATAAATCACATGTTCTCAGCCTTAAGGAAAACCAATGGCAAAACTCCTCAGAACAAATCTTCCCAAGAAAAAACCCCACAATAGGGTCATCTTAGAGTCACCATAAGTCAGAAAGTACTTGAAGGAACACAACAACAAATTCACAGGTGCAGTGACAACAATGGATGAGCAACAGGGAGGGGAAATGCCACAGGGAACTTCTGGAGAATGGGGACAAGGGGTGGTGCTGTTCAATTCCTTTTTTATTATTATAAAATAGGCAAATTCCTTTGATCTGCCCTTGCTACCAAGCTCACTTTATTACCCAGAAAGGCAGATGTTACCAGAGCCTTAGAAACTAATTAGCCCCAGAGGCATTTGAAAATCCACCTGCTCTCAAGACCAGACATCAGCGGAATGACTGGAACTGCACTGTAATGCTCAGAACAAGATTACTGTGTCACAATCTATTTCTGAAAGCTCAAGAGGGTGTCTTGGAGGCCAATGCTGGCAGGTTTTCAAGCGATCCTTGCTAATAGCAAGGACCCATGAGTCGGGTTGCAGGGGATGGGAAAGATGTCTGTTTGAGACCCAAGAAAGTCATGGGGGTGAGAGCAGACCAAACAAGTCTAGATGGACAAACCACTTTCCATGGTTACATTTGTAAGATCTTAGAAATGGTGTTTTGGATCATGACTCCCAGAATACTCCAGCCAAAATATCTATTAGCCATGCTGGTTGGAAGTCTAAGAAGCTGCAGTCCAGAAAGTAACTTTCTGAAGCCTTGTAGTAGCCCTCTGCAGGATTAAGAAATCTGGATCCAACAACAGATGACTTCAATAGGATCCTGTTTTCCTGTTATCAACCAAATGCTCAAAGCCCACAAACAGAATATAAATGCAAAACCCCACCACTACTGCTTATCTGCTAGCAACTGGCCTTCAGAGATCTACTTCAATGTTCCATATTGTTGCCAATATTTAGGGATAGTCACAACCGTCAAGCAATAAATCCTGCAATGCTGGTCATCATCATGAGAATCCCCCTAAGAAAAATCCAAAGATGCCGATAGCTGTGTTGATCCTTATCATCAAACCAGTTCTAGCAGGTTGCCACTCAGAGCATGACTTTTGTCGAACTAATGGGTTCTAACTGCTCACTTAATCCAAGGCGCACCAAAATACTTGGCATTACAACAGGGAAAGCTCACTGTACAGTTAGCTCTCCATTTCCTATCCATGGATTCAACCATCATCCAAAACCAAACCTTATTTTTGCCATTTATATAAGGGACACAATTTTCCTATGCCATTGTATTTAATGGGACTTGAGCATCCATGGATTTTGGTATCCACAGGGAGTCCTGGAACCAAACCTCAGCAAATCCCAAGCTCCCACTGTATACTCTTGCTAAGAAGATTCCCCTTCTGCTCCACCTCAAAATATTATGAGGATTGCAGTTCAGATTATGGTGGACAGGGAATGGGAGGGTGGCAAGGCAGTGGTGCTTCAGCCCCATGAACTTTGGATCCACTGTACCACAGGGTAGAACTATCTACACGGAAGAAGATTTACATTATCCTCTTCTTCAAGCCTGGTGCACTGCAATGGAACAAATTGAGCAAACCATTCCATTTGTTTCTTCTTTCAATGATTTTTCTGCTGATGCATTCCTTGCCTGCTGCTCACAGCAGATCAGCTTTTGGGTTTTTATGTAGCTGTAAACCCAGCTTGCCACAGTAATCCAAATAAAGCATCCAAAAGGTGACAAAACTGGTCTTGGCCATCCTGGCATATGGGGTATATAGGCAAAGGCAGGGAAAGAATTACTGTATGCTTCAACTGCCCTGACTTTGCAAGTAGCTCTCTCTGTCACCCAGTACTGATCACTGGTAAATCATATTTGTCCCTACTTTTTGTGATTGGGGAGATTTTAGAGGAAGACTTTCATAATAGTATAATGTTGTTGTTGTTGTTGTTGTTGTGTGCCTTCAAGTTGTTTCTGACATATGGCAATCCTATCATTGAATTTTCTGAGGCTGAGAAGATGTGATTCACCCAAGGTCATGCAGCAGATTTTCATGGAATTGAACCCTGATGTCCAGAGTCCTAGTCCTACACTGCAGTGGCTTTCAAGAGTATAACAGACACATAATATTATAATAGGCACAATTCATAATATTATAATAGGCACAATTGTTATGACCCAGAAAGCCCTATATTGCTTATATCCAGGCTATTTGACAGACAATATCTCCCAATATGAGCCTTTCAGTCCTAGCATTTTCACCGCTATGGCTGGTGGGAACCAGAGAGAGAGTCTTCTCAGTAGCTGCCCCAACATTTTGGAATTCCCACCTCAGAAAAAGTTTACTATTGCCATCCTCTGAGGCTAAGAGAGTATGACTTGCCCAAGGTCACCCTTCGGCAAGTCACACTCTCATGGCCAAGCAGGGGACTCTTCTCTACAGAGTTGTAGTCCAGCACTCAAGCCACTAAGCCACACTGGCTCCTAGTTGGCAGGTATAGGTTGAGTCTCCCTTATCTGGAATTTCAAAATCCGAAATACTCCCAAATCCCAAATCATCCACATGGGCAACTGAGATAGTGACACCTTTGCCTTCTGATGCTTCAGTGTACACAAACTTTGTTTCATGCACAAAATTATTTGAAATATTATGTATAAAATTACCCACATGCCATGTTTGTAAGGTACGGTATATACTGAGCAAAAATGAATTCAATGTTTGGACTTGGGTATCATCTCCAGAATTTCTTTCACTATGTATGCTTTGGTGTCCCCTGCAGTTTGGTTCCAAGGTGGATACCAAAATTCATGGATACTCAAGTTCCATTGTACACAATGGTATAGTGAAAATAGTATCCCTTAGAAAAGACAGCAAAATCAAGGTTTGCTTAATTTTATTTATATACCGCCTTTCCAAATACAGTGGTCCCCCGGTTTACGAAATTAATTCGTTCCAGCACTCCTTTCTTAAACTGAAAAGTTCATAAACCGGGGGCCAATTCATTGAATTTGAATTTGAATGAATTTCCCGCCGCTTTCTTTTCGTAAACCGGGTTTTTTCCGTAAACCGGGGCCGTTTTTCCGGCCCCAGCTCTTTCGTAGACCGGGGTTTTCGTAGGCCGGGGTATTCGTAAACCGGGGGACCATTGTAGATCAAAGTGGTTTACAAATTAAAGTAATAATACAAAAATCAAAATCACATAATAAAAATACAGTACAAAAATACATAACATAGCATAGTAATAATTGAAACAACATAGCATAGCATAATGATCTAAACAACAATCCCCAATTCTCCTCTGGCAACAAAACAATAAACAGTTATCAAATATCAATTACATATCTGTTACATGATACTCTGCGCCGGTGTAGCCAGGTGTTCTGGGGGGAAGTGGAGCTGGCATTAAAGTCCTCCACCACTCTCCTCCTCATCCACCTCAGGGCCAGCACAGTTCCGGGGGCTTTGGAGCGTGTGTGTGTGTGTGTCTAGTCATAACTGACTATAAGGGGCAGTGCGTCTCTATGGCCCGATCTAGACCACCCAAAAGGGGCGGTCTCCACCCGCCTCCAGAAGCAGCAGGATGGGGCCAAGGCTGCCAAACTGGCAGCCTTGGAGGCCCCATCCCGCTGCTTCTGAAGGCTGCGGGGAAGCAGAAAACTGCCGGTTGCAGAGGCGGGGCTGAAGCGGGGAGGGTCTTTGCCGTGGCTGAGTAAAAGCTGCGGCAAAGACCCGTTGCCAAAAAGGAGCTCCATTTGGAGCTCCTTTTTTGCGCCATGAAAAGAGCGTGATTTGAGCACTCCCGCAGCGCAAAAGCCTGTCTAAAAGCTGTGCACATGATGATGCTTTGAAAGTGCATCCATATGGATGCCACCATTTTAAAATGGCAGCACCATATGCTTTAGGCCTAGGGTGAGTGTAAAAGCTATGCCTTCCCTAATCCTAAAGGCAGGCTTTTTAGCCCTTAAAGTGCCGCAAAGTGCCCGTCTAGAACGGGCCTATGTTTCTAAGCCAAAAAGCCAGCATTGTCCAAGGACTGCTCTGGTGGTCATTTGGCCAAATTGACTCCACCAAATGCTGTTACGTTTTATATATATAATATTTTCAAGCTGAGGATGCTTGAATCCATGGATAAAAATCCATAGATACAGAGTACTGTAATTGAGAATAATGCTGCTGGAGACCTGTGTGGGCCCAATTTTTTTCCTACTAAAATTTAATTATTAATATTTAAATGTTATTCACCCTGCATCTTGTTTAGGTGGCAAAGAGTATTTGTGATTTCATCAAAAGGGCTCAATGCATTTTCTAAGGTCTTGAAGGGGTAGGGGAAAAAAGGGCAGGTAAGACCTCCAGTCCTGATGCTCTGCTCACATCATGATAAAGGCTATCCTCGCACATCCGTCTTCTGCATACAATATTAACCCTCAAGTTTTTATCTACTGTGATTTCTAAGGCCCACCTAATATTTTTCCTCCTGGGGTTAAAATTTAAGTGATTATAAACTACTCTTTCAAATAATCCCCTCTTTATCTTTAGCCACACACAGAGAGGGGAGATCAATCATTTACCCATTGGTAATTCATTTACGCTACTATAGCACTGCAAGGTTTGTTCTACAGCTCAGTTCAAGCTGTTTTTTGGGATACAAACAGGCCCCTTTTTGTTTTGTTTTGAAAGTCTAGCTGCCCTATAAAGAGAGCAACACCCACCTATTTATTGCACTTCCAAGGACATCCAGATGATATACCTGGCCTTTTACATACACAACAAACCTCTTGGGTAGGTTAGGCTAACAAGTGATAGCAGCTCTGTGCCCAAGTAAGAGTTTGAACCCTATTCTGCATTCAGTTCTGCACAATAATAATTCTCAGTAACAGTAACTACATTTTTATAGTGTTTAAGCTGCCTTGGATCCAGTACAAGTTGAAAAGAGGGATGTAAAATAATGTATATACTCATGTATACGTCTAGAAATTTTAGTCAAAAAATTGACCCAAAAACCTGGGTCGACTTATCCATGGGTCAATGTAAGTACTGTACTCTTGTCAAAAAGGGAGCCATGCTTTGGTGAAAGGTGAGAGCGTAATCTCTTCTCGGAGCACCTAAAAGAAGCATCAACCCCCTTTGCTATCTCATCCATCCAGCCTTTAGGATGAGCACAAACAGTTATGCCTGTCAAAATTTTTAAAGATCTTTAGCATCGTTTTCCTTTGGTTCATCCTTTACATCCTTTGTTATACGCCGCTGAGTTTTACCCTCAACCTATCCACAGGTCATATCAAAATCCATAATTTTGGCCCCAAAACCTGTCCTCGACTTATACTGGTACATGAGGTTGACTTATAGTCGAGTATATACATTAAACAAAAATAAATACATGTCTCCATCAGGAAAAAAGAGACAATGCTGGAATTCCATCAGGATCAACAAGGCAAATTTACATGCTGTTTTTATAAATTTACAAATTTATATGCTGTTCTGCCTCAGGCTGCAAGATCTGGTTTGTTTCTTTTCAGAGCCCTTGAAAAACCAAAGGGAAAAACTAGCCCTTCTCTCTGAATCACAGACTCACAGAATTGGAATAGGTACCATGGAACATTGAGTCCAACACAATGCAGGATCTCCAGGTAGTTGTTTTGCTCCCCCAAAATCTGCCTTTTGGCAGAAACAGGTTGTGGCGTTCACCTGCATCCCTTTGAAATGCTGAAGAGCTGGTGTGAGTACAGTAGATTGGGCTCAGTGGAAAGAGAAAGGAGAAGCCCTGGTTGTTGTTTTTTAATCTTAAAATTTAAAAAAGTAAAATTGAAATTTTACTTTTTCAAAAAATAATTATTTTTAAATTTCCTTACTAAACATCACATCTTATCCATTTTTCACTTTAACTACCTGAAACTATGTACATGTACATTTATGCTGTGCATATGATGTAATTTAAAGGTATCATTTTAATTTTACAAGTTGTTTATGTAGCAGCTGCTGTATTTACTTGACTATAAGTCAACCTCATGTATAAATCGAGGACAGGTTTTGAAGCCAAAAGCATAGATTTTCATATGACCCATGGATAAGTCATTGGTAAAAATGAAGTACTCCATGTGATGCCTGACCAGCACAGAATATAGTGGGACTATTACTTCCCTCAGTTTGGAAAGTATGGTTCCTTTAATGCTGGCTAAAATAGTATTTGCCTTGTCTGCTGCAGCATCACATTGTTGTGTAATGTTCAATTTATGATCATCAGTCATCCCAAGCTCCTTTTCGCATGTAGTACTGCCAAGCCAGGTATCCCACCATCCTATATCTTTCATTCCTGTCATATTTTAAGAACAATCAGAGGCATTAGGCAAAATGATGCAGTAGCCTCAGGCAGAAGATTTTTAGTGTCATCAAAAGGCAGCAAAATAGGAGGGCCTGATTATTTTTTTTAATGTAATGTATGAGTGTTAACAAGGTTTTTTTAAAAAAAAAAAGAAAAGTAGTCCATTACTCATTATTTTTGTGAATAATGCATTAATTTGCCATAGTGTATGTGTTACTTTTTTGTTATTTGTGTTTTTTGCTGAGAGAGAGAGAGAGAGAGAGAGAGATGGCCAAACAAACCAAACCTTCAAAATGAAATCCTGCCCCTCCAAGGCAATATTTTAAAGAGATCAAGTAAAGATTTCTCATTGCAATCTCCCTCTCCAAAGTAATGCCATTGCAAGCTGTTATAGTACCTGAGGGGATGCACACACAATTGTTACCTGGAATGTGTTTCTCCCAATCTCCTAGTTATTAGTTTATTACTGTTTTTACCTCAAGGGAGGATAGAAGAGCCTTGTAGAGTTTTTTTGCAGGGAAGGGAGGGTACCTCAGGGGCCAAAATAATCTGGTTGTCCTTGGGCACTATGCAGTTTGACCTGGAAAGAGTGGGATATTATATGCTGCTCTGCCTCAGGTGTGCAAAAATGTTCTGGGACCAGAATGTCTTCTGTCGGGCAGCCTCCAAACCTGGGGTGCATCTGTACTGGATGATATACCACTTTGACACCACTTAAACAGTCATGGTTTCACCTATGGAATCCTGGGATTTGTAGCTGTGTGAGGCTGAGAATTTTCTCCTTAATAGTCCTAGTCTTATAGTTCAGGGGAGTACAGTCAGCCCTCCATATCCACAAATTATTTTACCCATGGATTCATGTATACACAGTTTGAAATATTAAGTATGTGTATGTGTGTCTATATATACATATTCCAAAAAGATAAGCTTGATTGTGCTGTTTTAGAAAAGGGGCACCATTTTACTATGTCACTGTATATAATGGAGCTTGAACATCCACGGATTTTGGTATCGGCAGGAAGTCCTGGAACCAAATGCTAGCAGATACCAAGGACCCACTGTACTGTAGATAACTCTAAGAATTGTAGTTGCACAAACTAAGAATCCCTGGAGTCCATAGGATGAAGCCATAATAGTTAAAGTGGCATTAAACTAGTATAATTGTGCGGTATGGCACTGGCATCACTAGGGGTAGTATCACCCGGTGTGATAACTCATGGTGTCACCCCACAAGGACCTCTTCTCATACCACACCCATGCAGAATCCTTAGTAATGTTTTTGTACTAATTTACTCACCAATCATAATTCTCATATATCTCTGAATGTCATGCTAATAGTTGTGACACAAACAAATAGCACAATTAAAATTATACTTTTAAATTACAATATCATATGCCCAGCCTAAACATATTTACATATACATAGTTTCATGTGGTTAAAGTGAAAATTTGGTCAAATGTGAAATTTAAAAATATATTTAAATTAAAAAAAATAATTTTAAAAAACCCTGGGGCCTCTCCTTTTTCCTCCCATTGAACTTCACCCCACTCACACCTCAGTATTTTAAAGGAACACAGGTGAATGCCACAGCCCATTTCTGCCCACACACCCTTAGTGCGGTCCACACACCCCGCACACCCTTAGTGATGCCACTACAGTGTGGATAAACTCCTCTTGAGGCAGAAACAACCCTCTCACCTCTGACAGCTGGAAAGGAGAAGCGAATGGTAACATCATCCTTTGCTTTCTGCTATGAGTCTCTTTGAGCTTGACTTGGACCTAGAGTTTGCAAGCTAACCAAGTACAAATATGCAAGGCACAGTGGGTTCTTGCTATCCATTGGGGTTTGGTTCCAGGACCCTCAGTGGATAACAAAATCCGTGGAAGCTCAAGTCCCATTAAATACAATAGCAGAGTAAAATGGTGTCCCTTAGATAAAATGGCAATATATATTTTCAAGCTATGGATGCTTGAATCCGTGGACAAAAAAAATCTGTGGATAAGGAGGGCTGGCTGTAATTGAGTATCTTTTCCACCTCTGAAGACCACATCCCTGCAAAAAAAAAAAAAGGGGGGGGAATTTCATACCTCACAACATTTTTGCCATCGCACTTTTCCACCTGATTTTAAAATGTCCCAACTTCTCTCTCTTGTACCTCTCTCCTTTCCTCTTTGTCCTCAGCTTGCTTCAATTGTTGCAAAACTGAATTCAAAGTGCAAAAGCAGTTTGCACCCAGTTAACTCAGCAGAGGGACAGAAGGAAGCTGAATCTTTCCCTTCCCAGTAAGCTTAGGCAAAAGCAAACTGCTGCAGCCTCTCCTCACTTGTGTGTTCTGCCTCATCAATAACATTTGCCATCTTATCCACACTCTGATGTTGCTTGGCCACAGGCATCCTAGTTTTCATCCGTAAAATATTGGAGGGTTTGTAATCTGTTTGCCATCACCAAGTACAGTATAGCCAAAAGTAAGTGGTGGATTGGGCCACTCCCTTCTCTTCTGGCCATTTCTCTCTGCCACTAGGTAGTCTTGCCTGTCTCTGTCCCCTCCTAGAAAGAGGTGTGCTAAGAAAGAGATGGATCTCCCATGCCAAAGGTTTGAACTGATTGCTAACAGAGTGCTTTGGCAATTAGACCAAGGTTGCTAGTCTTAATGCAGTGAGTGAGACATTTGCTTTATTAGTTTTATCTAATCTTTTAAGAGCCAGTGTGGCATAGTGTCACTAGGACTCCAAGAAATCGGGGCTCAAATCCCTGCTCAGACATGGAAACCCACTGCGTAACCTTGGGCAAATCACAGCTGTAGAGGAAGACATTGGCAAACCTCCTCTGAACAAATCTTGCTAAGTAAACCCTGGGATAGGGTTGCCCAAGGGTCACCATACGTCAGAAGCAACTTAAAGGCATACAACGATGAGGGCGACTAAAATGGTGGGCGACTAAAATGGTGAAGGGTCTGGAAACCTTGCCCTATGAAGAACGCCTTAGGGAGCTGGGGATGTTTAGCCTGGAGAAGAGAAGGTTAAGAGGTGATATGATCACCCTGTTTAAATACTTGAAGGGATGTCACATTGAGGAGGGAGCAAGCTTGTTTTCTGCTGCTCCAGAGAACAGGACTCAGAACAATGGATGCAAACTGCAGGAAAAAAGATTCCACCTCAACATTAGGAAGAACTTCCTGACAGTAAGGGCTGTTCGACAGTGGAACTCACTCCCTCGGAGGGTGGTGGAGTCTCCTTCCTTGGAGGTTTTTAAGCAGAGGCTGGATGGCCATCTGTCGGGTATGCTTTGATTGAGAGTTCTTGCACGGCAGGGGGTTGGACTGGATGGCCCTTGTGGTCTCTTCCAACTCTAAATTTCTATGATTTCTATGACAACAACAGTATCAGTAACAAATGTTCTGTATGCTACATCCATATATTGATATTGCATCTGTTTCTGTTTTGCAATTTTAATTGCATTTTCAAAAATTTATGTACAGTACTTTATATCCCATCTTTCGCTCAGCAGAGGATGCGAGGCAACATTTTATTCTTAGTTTTGGTTGCAATTAACCATTTTCAGCCATGAGTGGTGAGGAAGGAGAGCAAGGTGTAAATTTTTTGACAGAATTATTGGCTGTACTTTTTCTTCTGTGATAGGAAGCATATGGGGAACCTTACAGAAAATTTAAGAAAGCTTCAAAGAACTTGCATATTTTACCTATACCATCTGTTTGTTTTTATTACTATATTCTGCTTAGAATTTTATGATATTTTATTATTGGTTTTGACTGCTATCTGCAGTTTGGAGTGATAAGCTCCAGAAGGGCAGGCTATATGTTTTCCTGTAAACAACCGCACAAACAAAAGTGGCCAGCCTTTCTTGTAAGTCACAGGTATGGTTGCCATGTGAAATAACACAAGCACCACTTGCTAAAATTCCCTCTTCTACACAACCATTAAAGGGACAGGAGCCCTGTTCCTTATTTCACTTGCCAAATTTGATCACAGGCTTGCTGTAGGCAGGGGAAAATATATGATAAAAAAGACAGAGATGTTGGTAAATGTCCTTTAACCATGGTTGCAGTATGGAGGAATACTTCACTGAATAAATGCATGATATATATACAAATAATAAATTTGGAAACTGGAGAGTTCTCACCTGATGCCTCAAAAAAAAAAAAAAAAAAAGCCTTTTCACACTATACAACTACAGATTGAGTATCCCTCATCCAGATTTCTGAAATCCAAAATATTCCAAAAACCAAAACCTTTTTCATGGGTGACTGAGGCAATCACACCTTTGCTTTCTGATGGTTAATTGTACGCACCAATGTACACATCCTGTAAATGATTTGTTGCTGGTTATTACCTGGTTATTACCTGGTTATTGCTGAGATAAGTCCTTTTTAATTGTGATGTGTGTGAAAATCTTCATGGTGATCACACGATTTTCACAGGATAATGTTAGTTTATACCCCCTCTTTCCCCCCATGTGATAAAGTCCATAAACTCCCCAAGATATCTCATTATATACAAATATGCAAATACTGTTATTTCAAAATCCAACGATGCCACTTTTCTCTTGCAAAGACAGGTTCCTGTAGAAAGTGGGGGAGCTAAAGTGTTTAAAGACCTGTTCATACTATACAATTATAGTACAATTGCTCCACTATAACTGACATGGATTCATTCCATAGAATTCTGGGACTGGTGGTGTGGAGAACCACACATTTCCACCTTGGCCATTGCACTAATGTGTGGAGAAATTGCAACTGGCCATGCGCTGTAGACAGAGACAAGTTTGTGGGAAGTCATAACCAGTAACTGTCTTTGTGCACATAGAAACCTTGACTGCCATGCCAAAGTCTGCACCCTGAACAGACTTGGTTACATAATCACAGTGCTTCTCTAAAGCGATTCGCACAGAAATGGCAAATACAATAATCATGCCAATTCTGAACTGCCGGGAGGGATTTAATGGAAGCAAACAGAGAGGTTTCCTAATGTGTGGACATAAGGAAAGCAATAGTGTTAAAATGGAAGTCTTGCCAAATATAATTAGGAGGACATGATAAGTAGAGTTAAGCTACTAATAGGTATATACTTGTATTTTATATACAGGCCTTAATGGAATCAGAGCCTGAATTTGAGGCTATGGAGGGACATGGTGCTAAATAGTCTCTGGATTTGATCCCCTCATTGCCCTCGCTTGTAAGTGCTGTCATTTGGGAGCAGAAAAACTGTAAAAGTAATTAATTTGATATTCTATATTTCATAACTATAATCATCAATAATCCCCCCATGAAACTTTAAAGGTAAAAAGGTGTTTCCAATTCAAGAACAAGACTACCAAGTCAAAGCAAAGCAACAATTAAAAAATTAAAAAACATGAACCCCGCTCTCATCTAAAACTTGGCCTATTTTGCCAAGGATTCCAGTGTCTGCAAAATGTTCATTTTGAATGCACTCTGAGCATGTACAATATAGATTTTGCTCAAACTGCTGAGAAATTACCTGGGTTGGGACAAGCATTTCCAGACAAGCTGGAGCTTGTACCTTTCACTTTTACAAACTAGGGATCATGCATGCTATATGCTTTGTTTGCTTAAGATATGACAGGCTGAGATTCAGCATGGTCATATCCATCTTGCTCTGAAAGAATTTCATTCAAACACCTAAGTGCTTCGTAGGCTCCCCAGTTGCTTTTTAAAAGCCTTTGTTTTTTCTCTCCAAGTCTTCATTTATTAACATTTTGTACCCTTTCTCCCACCACATTATGCAATAATAGGAACCAGAAGTAAACTGCTACATTTTGCTTCTAGGCAAAAATATAGGTACAAGCCTAACTCTCATCTTCTACAGTAGCTACTAGATAACAAAACCAAAAACCAAAAACAAAACTAGATACAAACCTTTATTAGTGACTTCCCATGCCACTTCAAATAGTAATAGATCCTCCACTGGGAGATCTTCATCTTCCCACTGAGGTAGCCCATTGAGAGAGGTGACCGAAAGGGATCGCACCAGAGGCATTGGTGACCCTAGTGTTTTCACTGGTGCTTACACAGCACAAAAGTCCAAAAGGTTAGCTTCCTTGCCCTCCTGGTTGATCTTGTCCTTTCTAGGAGAAAAAGACACGCTTTCAGCCTGAAAAAGCCAGGAAATGTTGAACAGCAAAATATGTCCAGAAAGCTTGATGGGTGATGGATTTCTTTTAAAAATATTGCTCAACCACCAGTTTTCAAACTGGCTCAGTAAATCCCACTGGCTTCTTTGGAGAAGCTGTTGCTGTTGGCTTTGGGTTACAGTGGAAATCCAGATTGGCTCGTCTGGTGAGGGCAAACACAGGCCACAGGGGATCAGTCGGAAATCACCAACAGCCTCACAGTTCTTGAAAGCCCCTTGACTCAGTGAAACTGCTTCTGAGTCTGAATTGCCTTAAGCCAAGCCCCATAGGGAGGAGGATCATGGCTTAATACCACTCAGTTCGAGCCCTGCCCCCTCTCCCTTTCCCACCAGACACATGGAGAGATCACAGTTCAAGCCTAGTTCCAGGGATGTTTGCATTCTGCCACTTTGGAGAGAAACAAGATTTAAAATGAATAACCACTAAAGGAAACCTAAATTCTACACCTTGAACAGGAATAGTGTGGGGCCCAGAGAAAGTATATTTAACCCGAGAAGTAACGAAACATGAATCCTTACTCATTCTTCTTCCACCATTCATAATTTTTTTAAAAAAATAAATCGCCCAATGAAATGTTATTTTAGTTTATAGCTACATGCGATCTGTTATCTATGTAAACCCGGCAAGTTTTTAGTTTACATGACAACGGTGGCACGTGTTTTGTTTGCTGGTAAATGGAAAAGGAATGAATGTCCAGACAGTAAAGAATGGTTGTTGAAATTGTTGGATTATGTTGAAATAGATAAGCTCGCATGTATATTGAGAGGGAAATCAAGGAAGAAACACAAAAAGGAATTGGGAACCCTTAATAATTTTTTTTGCAAAAAGAATGGGGAGATAAAGCCATTTCAGGATTATCATAAACTATGAGTTAATTAAACTATTAAGGAAAGATAATAATATTTGATTTCACATTATTGAGATGTATAGATAAAGTGAGACAATGAAAATATTGTTTGAAGGAAAAAAGTGGAAATGCTATAAGAAGCTTAGTCAAGGAAGGAGTTCAGGAAGTCAATTGTTGTTTTATTGTTATTTTAGTTTATAGCTACATATCATGTGTTATGTTATGTCATGCATTGTCTTTAGATGTTTGTCAGATTTTATATTGTTTAGATTTTAATGTGTGAATAAAAATAATTAAAAAATATACTCCTACTATTTCCCATGGCACTACCTTCATAGTTCTCCTGCCATGCACCCCAAGCTTTGAAAAAAATCTAATTGTTTGAGCTGCTCTTTTTAAGGAGGATATATTTTGTGTTAACAACAGAATGGCATGCTCCAACAACATTTCCCAATTAAAACCAGGACACATCCAAGCAATATTAGAATATGGTCAAGATGGCAAAAATTAAAAACGAGGAAGAAGACACAAGCTAGGAGAAGCTGCAGCAGTTTGCTTTCGCCTGAGTCTAGAAGAAAGGGCAAAATTCTTCCCCTTCTTCTCCCCCAGCAGTGTTAATGTCACTTGTTGAGATGCAAATGGACTTAAACTTCCTGGACTTTGAAGATCTCCCTGTTACCAGCATGGCCATTCATAACAGCTTTATTAAGAACTGAAACATCATGCAGGCATCTGACTAACATCTCAATTTTTTTTTCTTTTTTGATTTGTATCATCTTGCTTGAAGAAGAAACCCATGAAGCTTCGAAAGCTTGCAGCAAGTATATTGCGCATTTTGGTTGGCCAATAAAGGTATCAATGGGATTTTTGTTTGTAACTCTTATGACTCTGAGTTTATCAAACAGGAGGAATTTCTCTTTATTTTGAATGGAGCCAATTCGAATTCACATGAATTCGCTAGTTTAGCGAATTTACGTGAATTCCAATAGTGTTAGAAATGCATTTAGAATGATATCCCATTACCTGAAAATGACTGCCCATTGCCCGAAATTGCTTGAGATGCTTTAATACGCAATAACGTAAAATCCATGATTGCATTCGGAATGACTTCCCTTTTGCCCGAAATTGTGTGAGATACTTTAATACGCAATAAAGTGAAACCCCATGATTGCATTCGGATTGCCATTAGACTATACTTCCAATTTCCATCGTCTGATAAACTCCTTAGATTGTGTCTATTTGACACTTGAAATGTTGAAGGGTCCCTCTAGTGGACTGTGCCTACTGGATCAAAAATTGATTCTCTTTGACTCTAAAAAAGACATTTAAGGGAAGGATTTTAGCACATGTTAAGGACTGAGGAAACAACACTATGGCTTTCTGCTCAGGCCATTTTCCAAAGTGAAATGTATCTGCTGTCAAGATTGCCAGAGGCTGCAGACAGAAGTACCAGTACAATATATGTAACAGAATTCAAATATATAGCTGTGTTACTGTGTAAAATCAGGATGTAGAGATAGCAATAGCAATAGCACTTTACATTTCTATACTACTTCATAGTGAACTAAGCACTCTCTAAGCAATTTACAATGTGTTACCCAAGATGCATTTGAGGAAGTAGACTTAAATCTAAAAAGTGCATGTTGCCAACTTCTTTCTCAAAGGTGCTGCAAGATACCTTGACAATACCAGTTTCCTTGACCGCCCACTAACTGTGCTAATAGGAACAGTGTGTGGAATTTTGATCAAAGAAATAGTAAATGGGGGATATTTACACAGAGTTGGGGATAAACCTTGCCATGTCTGTCATTTCCCAAACCAAAATCCATATTTTAAGTGAAGGCTCAGGTAACAATTGATCCCTTGTAGAGTATTCCCCATCACCATGTACACATGTGAGAGCTGGACACTGAAGAAGGAGGAGAGGAAGAAAGTCAACTCATTTGAGATGTGGTGCTGTAGAAGAGTGTTGAGGATATGTTGGACAGCCAAAATTACAAACAAATAGGTCCTAGAACAGATCAAGCTTGAACCCTCCTTGGAGGCCAAGATGACCAAACTGAAGCTGTCATACTTTGGCCACATCATGAGAAGGAATGATTCATTAGGCAAGACAATAATGCTAGGAAAAGTAGAAGGCAATAGGAATTGAGGAAGACCACTAGCCAGATGGCTAAACTCAATCAGGGAAGTCATGAGACTGAGAGTCTGCAGGACCTAATCAGAGCAGTGGAAGATAGTGGGTCCCTGAAGATGTTTCATCCACAGTGTCACCATGAGTTAGTGTTGACTCATGGATCTTTTGTATCATGTAGGTTGTTGTTGTTATGTGCTGTCATTATAGATTTGCCAGACTGAAAACTGAAGACTGCTCCTGTACCTTTAATGGTTGTGTAGAAGCAAGAATTTCAGCAGGTTGTTAAATGGTTGTGTGACAAGCAACACAAGGCACATTTGGCAGGGGCCAGGCTGTGCAACACCCTTTCAGGGTCATTCTGGATCACCAGCATATGAAGACCTTTTTACTCAGGTAGGCCTTTGCATTTTAAATTATATAGCAGTAGTGTGTGTGAAGTGATGTGCAGCATCATGGTGCTCCTCTGGTGCTGTGTCCACACAACACAGCGCTGAAGGAGCACCACCAAGCTGCAGCAACACAGCTATGGTGCCCTTTCCAGGGCACAAAAACGAGTCTCTTTTTGTGGCTCCTTTTTGCACCCTGGAAAGGCTGGATCAGGGCCACAGCATGCAGTTGCCCGACCCTGACCTGGCTAGGAAAGGGGCAGATGGAGGCCCCCACTTCAGCCCCATAGTCTCCAAAACAGGGAGGCGGATAAAAGACACATACATTCATCCTGCTCAAAGATCTGTAACACATTAAAGTCAGACCTATATAGTTCTGTCTCTGGATTCTCCACTCCAAAACATGTATCAAGGAAGTACAGTAGTCTCAGGTCTACAAAAGCTCATATTACCAATGTCTTTCTTTCAGTTAGGCTCAAAGGTACTACAAGATCACTTTGCATATTGATTTTCCAGACTAACATGGCTATATCTTAAAGTTAGAACATCCCCATCTCAGACCCAGTTTGGCAACCCTTTTAAGATAAAATATTCTGTATTTTTGTTCCCACCATTCTGGGTTGCCAAGAAGAGGGAATTTCAGCAGGTGGCATTTGCATGACAAGCAACGCCTGCTGAAGTTCCCTTTTCTTCAGAGCTGAATGATATGGTAGCCCTTTCCGGTTTTCCACCAGTGGCCTCATCCATTACTGGAATGCACACCTCTGATAACTCTGGAATGTTATTTGGCCCTCAGGCTCAAAGAAGTGCCACACCTGTACAGTTCTTGTTGTTGTTTCAAGGTGGCTTCAAGAGTACTCTGACTGGTGGAGTCTTCTTCTTTGGAGGTTTGGAAATAGAGACTGGATGGCCATCTTTCAGGGCTACTTTGATTGTGTCTTCCTGGGTTTCTTCCAACTCTAGGATTCTATGCTGAACTTCTCAGAGGGCTTTCTTGGCAAAATTTCTTTAGAGGTGGCTTGCCATTGCCTTCCTCTTAGGCAGAGAGAGTTTTACTTGCTCTGGTCACCCCATAGGTTTCCATGAAGGAGCAAGGTTTCAACCACTGGTCTCTCAGAGTCTTCATTGAACACTCAGACCACTGTACCATGCTGGATTTCTCCTTTAGGACCTTTGTTCCAAAGAACCCTTGTTCTAAAGGAGACTTTCCATACAGGAGAGAATTCTATTGTGTGAATCCCCACTTCATTGGACAAAAAAGTACCCAGACTGGATACATCTTCTATTCCATGACATGTCTACTTTTTCAGATCTAAAATCCTCCAATTTTCCAGCCATGTCGACTTTTTCAGAGCTATAATCCCCATCCTCCAATATTTAGAAATGTCTGCTTTTTCAGAGCTAAAGTTTCTAATAACCCTAGCGCAGATGCATTTCATGAGTTTTTTTGTGAGCAGAGCCATCCCTACCATTAGCATATATGGAAAGGTGGTAGCATGTTCTCCAAACTGTTCCTCCTAAACCCCCTATTTCTCCTAAGCCCCTACCTAAATTTACAGCAATATATAAATAAAGGTTAATAATAATAATAATAATAATAATCCTCTTTATTAGAGGGCAAAACCTTTTTCACATGGCCTAAGCAATCCTTCTTCTCCAGATTCAGGGCCTAACCAGGCCAGTCACTTCACTTGCCTTCTGTATGTGGATTGGGGGGCAGGGGGCCTTACTTGAGATAACAAAATGTCTTGAGACAGCCCTGTTTGTGAGACCTAAAAGTAAACATGTCCAGAGGAGGGCAATCAAAACAGTGAAAGGTTTAGAAACCATGCCCTATGAGGAGTGACTTAGGACTCTTTCAGATGTGGGAAATTGGAAGTATAATGCAAGGGCAATCCAAATGCAATCCTGGGGTTTCACGTTATTGCGAATTAATTCTTCTCATGCAATTTCGGGCAAAAGGGAAGTCACTCCGAATGCAATCATGGGTTTTGCGTTATTGCGCATTAAAGGTTCTCATGCAATTTCGGGCAAGGGGGGGTTATTTTCGGGTACTAGGAAGACATTCCGAATGCCTTCCAAACGCAATGGGGATTCATGTAAATTCGCTAAACTAGCGAATTTACATGAATCCGAATGGGCTCCATTCGGATTTGGGAGAAATTCCTCCCGTTTGAAAGAGTCCTTAGGGAGCTGGAGAAGAGAAGGTTAAGAGGTGACATGGTAGCCATGTTCAAATATTTGAAAGGATGTCATATGGAAGAGCCAGTCTGGCATAATGATTTCAGTGTAGGATTATGGACTTTATCACATTGGAAAAAGAGATGGGATAATACCACCATGTTCCCATTAAAATCTTGCAATAATGGGATGCTTTTCACATGATATCACAATTATCATGTTATTATCCCATGAATTAAAGCGGCAAAATCGTGCTGCTTTTTATTCACAATTTTGCCACTTTATTCAAAGGATAATCACGCAATAATGGCAACGTGTGTGAAAATCTTCCCATTATTGTGCAATATTTATGGGATTTAATGGTGCTTTAATGACGGGATGGGGACCCTTGCCTGTGAGTCCTATGATTCTGGAAAGCAAATGCATCTAAGGAAGTAAACTTTAGTCTATGAAAGTTCATGTTGCCAACTTCTTTCTTTCACTTAGTTTCAAAGGTGCTACAAGATCTCTCTACATACTGGTTCTACAGACTAACATGGCTATATCTTTGAATTCTGGGTTCAATTCCTGCTCAAACATGAAACCCACTGTTTAACCTTGGGCAAGTACCATGCTCTCAGCCTCAGGGGAAGGCAATGGCAAACTTCTGGTCAAATCTTGTGAAGAAAACCCCATGATATATTTGCCTTAGGGTCACAATAATTCAGAAACTACTTGAAGTCGTACAACACAGAGACATATGGAAGAAGTAGCAAGCTTGTTTTCTGCTCCTCCAGAGAATAGTACATGAAGCAATGTATTCAAGCTACAGGAAAAAAGATTCTACCTAAACATTAGGAAGCATGTCCTAATGTAAAAGCTACTCAATAGTGGAATACGCTGCCTCGGAGTGTGGTGACGTCTCCTTCTTTGGAATTTTTTTAAACAGAATCTGGGTGTACATCTATCAGGAGAACTTTGTTTGTGTCTTCCTGCATGGCAGAATGGGGTTGGACTGGATAGCCCTTGGGGTCTCTTGTTACTATGAAGTAACAAGACAGTTTAACAATCTAGTGGTGAAAAAAAGGCATAGGAGGATACTTCAACAGTTTTCATGACTTACATTTACCAGTAGAGGCCACCATACACCAGTTTAAAGAATTCCCATGTTAAACTTCAGACCCAAGACAGAGGGGTTATTCTGATGGTGAAAATAATCTGGGTTGAATCTTTGTTGTCCAAATGCATCCAATTAAAAGCCACCCCCCCCCACACACACACACACTTAACATGGGGTAATCGATCCTATTCCCCCCCAAAAAAGTTTCTTAAAAGATCCACATCATCGTCAGTGTGAATGCAAATAGGCTCAGGATAAACTGGGATAAACCTCTGCATGCCTTGAACATGTTTCGAATACATCTGCATTGCTGACTCCATCTTTATTAAAGTGCTGTGAGCATCTTGCAGAGATGTGCAGAGATGCGGTTCCATAGCGTAAGCAACAAACCCACAATGTGTGAGTGAGATTATTCACATCATTGTGCAAACACAAAAACAAAAATCAGTATTTGTATGACCCCGCTCTGCGATCATTCCCTGATCAGCTGGAAGAATAAACTTTAGGTGTGATAATGTTAGGTTATACAAATCTTTAACTGGAGGAAAAGTGATCAATGACTATGGGTGGTGGAGGACAAGAGGCATTTTTATTTTTGTTCTGTGAAGAACACTACACTGTTATGTTTGTCTGGTGGTAAGAACAAGAAGTTTAGAAGAACTTCAATATTGACCACTGAAGAAGACACTAATGTTGAAAGTTATCTGGCCTTAGTTTCACTGAAGACTTACGTAGATGTATGGTCTTTAGTCTTCCTCAAGTTAAAGATTCATACTACAGTATAAGATTGCATGGACTATGTATTTATTATACAAGGACTATTGATAGTTGCTAGACCTACAACAAACTTTTGAAAATTTATTTTTTATACTTACATGTTATATTTATTTATATTATATTGCTTATCTAAATATTTTATTTACTTCTTTCATTACTTGGTTTGCTATTTACTAATCTTGTAAGACAGTTCCTATATATTCCATCTGTCCTATAGAATCCCAGGATTTGTAGTCTCGTGAGGCACTATTGCTCTCTGGCAGAACAAGCTGACTACCTCTTCCTTCCTGCATGAAATTCATGTATATTTTTGATTAGCATTTTTCCCCCACAATGAGCACATTGTTAATTCATTTTTCTAATACTGTATATGCATTTCCCCAGCCATTTTCCTTACTGTGTAAAGGGTCTGTGCAGATTTTTCCAGGGTATGAATTTTAATCATAAACATATCTGATGCTTTGTATGCATTGTTTTTCATCTCCAAAATGTACTGCAAGCCTTCTATGGATTTCTGAGGCAAAATGTCCTCTGCTTGCCAGTCTTGGGAAGTGTGAAATGATTGTTCTGTACAGAAATGTGAACTTGATTATTTTCCATTCTGTCCCTAGGAATGAATGGTTCTCTGTCAACGCCTCAGTTGTTGCTGTTCACACTGGAAGGTAAGTGTATCTATGTGTATTCACAAGCTCTATGTCCAGCATCAAAGGCTGAGAAAGTCAATGTAACTGGTCCTTAACAACTTTGTTCCCTGCAAAAGATGCCAGTTGGTGTTATTTGCACTTTGGACATTGCCACACAAAACCTATTCTCGCCGCAATTGCATTAAATAAAAATGAAAACATACTGGTTTTGGAACAGACATTATTGCACCTCTTGCAATAACTTGACTTGAACTGTTTCTGCCATCAAACCCTCATCCACAGTACCCCTTAAACCTGTCTCCTTGCCCAGTATGCCTTTCAGTTTTTAAATTTTTTATTTTAATTTGTATTTATATACACTGAGACATATTCCCATATAGAAGCAAAATTAGCCAAGTTCCCATTGACTGAATGAATCCACACTTCCTTTAAACAAAATTCACCAGGAAAATTCCATTATAGGGTCGCCATAAATTGGCACTGACTTGACGGCACACAACATAATATAAACACCATTTATTCAATGAGTTTACTCTAGTTGGAACTAACAATTTAGGCCTTTGTGTGGAAGCATTTACTAGACACATAGGGGCGATCTAGACCGCCCAAAAGGGGTGGTCCATGACCGCCCCTTTAAATGGCGAGATGGGGCCAAGGCTGCTGCACCTTTCTCCCCGGGTCTTTGCCGTGGCTGTCTAAAAGCCGTGGCAAAGACCCACAGAAAGGATGCGATTTGCGCCCTCCCGTGGCACAAATGCGTCATTATGTGCACAGTGTATCTAAATGCTGCGCACATGATGATGCTATGAAAACGTGTCTGTATGGATGCCATTTTAAAATGGCAGCGTCCATATGCTTTAGGGCTCAGGAGGGTGTAGAAGCTGCACCCTCCTGAACCCTAAAGGCAGTGCAAAGAGCCCTTATCGCGGCTCTTTGCGCCCATCTAAATCGGGCCATAGATTACCCATGCCCTCCAGTGTTTCACAAATGATAACTTCAATACATGCGGCCAACCAATATCAGAATGTGCTCGAGACATCAAAGGTTATTCATGAGGAAGACCATACAAGATGGAAGAGGATGCAACAGTTTGTTTTTCCCTGAGTCTACAAGGAAAGGCAAGATTCCTCTCCTTTCCCCCCCCCCCCCCATTTAAATGACTGTAAACTACATTTGAGACCCATTTGAGAGCCAGCGTGGCATAGTGGTCTGAGTGTTGGACTATGACTTTAGAGACCCTGCTTGGCCATGAAAACCCATTGGGTGAACTTGGGCAAGTCACATGCTCTCAGGCTCAGGGGAAGGCAATGGCAAACCTCTTCTGAACAAATCTTGCCTTAGGGCCGCCATAAGTTAGAAACGACTTTAAGGCACCCAACAACAACAAGTCACATTTGCACTTTGAACTCAGTTTGCAGCAACTGAAATAAGCTGAGGACAAAAGGTGAAAGTAGGAGAAGGAGGGAGAAACTCAGACATTTTAGAAGTAGATGAAAAATGGGATGACAGAGGATTAATTGGGATTTTTCCTGCTAAATTGGGACTGGTGGTGGTAGTGGGATATGCAACATTTCAAGATTCCCTCTGAGTATTTTCCAGCACTATTAGAAACACTTTCTCTCAAACTAGCACTAGTACGTATTGTTACGTTATTCCTGCTAAACCGAAATTCTTCTTGTTTCAACCCCACTATCCCAGAGGGAAGGTCCAGGCAAGCTCAAATCAAACTTTCAGTCTGGTTTACAACCTAATGTGTGAACACAACATATTCCCCACTACTGCATTGTGAACATTGTTCTGCAGGCGGCACTGTTGGTAATACTATAATTCTGATTGGTGCCGGATTGTTTTGCGGGAATGAAAGAGAATGCTGCTTTATACTTTGTTATTAAATCATGGTTAGCGTGTGAACCTTGCAATTTTATGAAGCCTACAAAAAGAGGATGAGCAGAACAGAGTCTTCTTCACAGAGGGGAGCTACTGGTGCTTTGTGTTGCCTGAAACAGAAGCGGGGAGAGAGACAGAGAGAAAGATAACTCAACCAAAATAGCTGGATAATTTATAAAGGTAAGTTCTTTGCATCTGAGGTGCTGGGAATCTATCATACACAGGCAAGGATCAGTTGAAAAGTTCTCAGGGCTGAATTAGCACTTGAAAATTATCACTTGAGTTTACCTGGGAACTTTATGAAATAACTCTAGAGGCAAAGTAGAAATCCTGCAATTGGAGGTAATCTGCAGATTACAAATTGCAGGCAGACAGCATCAGCCCACTGACTGAGCTAAGGGTGACACCTTTTATTTACTAACTTTAGTGTTATTTCCCCCTT
Source organism: Urosaurus nigricauda (assembly GCA_034509955.1). Taxonomy (NCBI): domain Eukaryota; kingdom Metazoa; phylum Chordata; class Lepidosauria; order Squamata; family Phrynosomatidae; genus Urosaurus; species Urosaurus nigricauda. Next base: position 11,507,476 of record JAOEGL010000005.1, read on the forward strand.
TTTCCTCCTATAGCATTTTGGTTACAATCTCTTCTATCATCCTTTCCTTCTTTCCCTAGCTGAATTTTCTTGCTCAGTACTGTTGCTCTTTCTTCTACAATATATTTCCTTCTAACTTTCTTGGTTTCTCCTTTTTCTGGCTGTGTTGTGATTGCATTTTGCAGCTTATTCCTTTTAAACTGCTTTGGATGGTCAACTTGCCTTCTTCCCTCTGAAACTGGAGCTGGACACAAAACAATAAGGATCGAAAACAGGAACAAGAAGTGAATTTTTGCTTGCACTCTGCACATGCATCCCATGCTACTTTTTGTCCAGAGATATTTCTAGGATGTGTGTTTGTGTCGTAAATCAGCAAAAATTATTTGATGAGTGTCAAATATGAAGGAAGCAATGCTTTTCTCATATGACTATACTTCCAGGGGTTGACAAACCAGAGCTTAGTGCTTAAATATTAATATCAAATATTGATAATGGGGTAAACTTGTTTGCTGCTGCTCCAGAGATTAGGACATGGAGCAATGGATTTAAGCTAAGGACAAGAGATTCCTCCTAAACATTGGGAAGAACTTCCTGAGAGTAAGAGCTGTTTCACCGTGGAATATGCTGCCTTGGAATGTGGTGGAGTTTTGGACAGAGGCTGGATGTTCATCTGAATATTATTATTATTATTATTATTATTATTATTATTATTTGTGTCTTCTTGCATGACAGGAGGGTTGGACTGGATGACCCTTGAGGTCTCTTTCAACTCTAGGATTCTATGGTTCTAGAACATTGCACATCACCTTAAGCTCATTGGGAAAATGTGCTTTATAAATAATTGAATTGCAATGTATGTGGGGATGCCTAACACCCAGCAGAGATCTTGTCTTCCAGAGGAGATCATATTGGGTTAGTGGCACTGATAGTTTGACTCAATATTGTATTAAGCAAGTTCACATGATCACTTCCAACTTTTGATAAAACATTTTTTTCAGCCTCAGTCTCCAGTCTTGATTATCTCGTGATCACTACTATTGATCATAAGGTTTCTCTCTCATACAAAGTGTTTTAAGAATCACTCGTGCAACCAAAAACAAAGACTGAACTTGTTTCTCTAAATATGATATAAATAGTTTTCAGGAATTAACATACACAGATTGTGGGGCAGAAGGTGGAGGGAAGAGAAGCCTCTTCCATGTGGTTTACTTTTTCAGTAATTCCAAGTGGCTTAAGATGTTAACTGCAATATGCTTAAATTTTGGTTAAATTGTTGTGTAATTTGCCCTGGTGTTCAATGCCAGTTTGTCCCTATAAAATATGAATACTAAGGAAAAAAGGAACAAGAAGGCTAAAAGGATAAATAAGGTATCAAGTGTGTGTGTGTGTGTTTTACAGTTTATTATCTGCCTTTTAAAAACTTTTAAACTCAAAAATGTTAGTTAGCATAATTCAAAGTAATCTTTTGTAGAGTATTGAACAAATATTGAGAAGGTTTTGGCAATGTATGAGTAATAGTAAAAGACTTGGAGAAACCCAGATTAAAAACTTTGCCTGGCCATGAAAGTGATTAAATGATCTTGATCCAGTCACTACCTGCAAAGCTGGGCTTTCCTGGACATTGTGAGAATAAAAGGGTGTGAGGATGGAGAGGTGTTCTGCATGTATACATTTCCAAGCACCTTGGCAAGAGGTCTGAATGCAAATGTATTATGATGGAGGTGCTTATCACTAATTGTCCTTCTGTCTTGTCTCTCCATGCCCCTTGCTGCGTGATGTAGGACATGGTTAGGTTTTTGCTCTTGTCTTTCTTTGTGGTGATCATTTCTCAAAATGGGACGTTTGGAAAACCAGTTCATGGGGACTTCAGATCCATTCTGCAGGTCGATTTTTCAGGTATGGTTTGCATTCTGTTTATCTGTCTTTCTGTCTGCCTTTCTTGCCTTTCTTGAGTTGCTGATGGAGTGAGTTGTACTAAGAAATGAGTTGTACTAAAAAAAAAATTTAAATATAGGGTCAGAATTAAATGTAGGATGTTGTCTGGAATTTATACTTTTTAAAAATATTTTCAAGCCATGGATTCTTGAATCTGTGGATAAAAAAATCCATGGATAAGGAGGGCTGGCTGTATTTCATATTTGTATATACATACTGGGTAATGCATGCATACGCTGGAAAGAGGCAGTATTCAAACCTGTTGTCCCTTGCCTACAGTATGGAGTGGTTCAGTCCAGTTGGGGCTACATCAGCTGATCTGTCCACAAATTTCATGATTCCTTCTGTGCCCTACAGTTCTAGGATTGTTTTATTTCTAAATTCTACATTTTTTAATATTTGGGATACTTGACAATCATTATTTTTATATTCATATATTATGTGAATATAAAGTGATGTGCTCCAAATTTAATACAGAACCATTAATACTAACATGTAACTATCAAGTTAATTTTTCCAATAACCCATATATTAAAGATCCCTCTATTATGTGGCCCTTCCCTCCCTCCCATTCCCACCCCCCACCGAGAACAAGGTTATCATTTATTCAAAATCATTTTCCTTTGATGTGGAGAATTGTATTGTTTCTTCTATAATTTTGTACTCCTATTATTTATCTGTTTCTAGTAGTTTATTCCATTTCCTTAGCCAATCATCTCCTTTCAAATGATCCATATACCCCTTTCTTCTTTCTAATATAAAATCAAGCATTATATATTCTGAAATACAATATTGTATGGATCTATCTTCCATTTTTGTTTATCTTTTCATCCATAGGATATAACTGCATGAGCTACTCCCAACATTTGTTTCCGCAAATACTGCTCATCTCTATCCAGTCTCAGATTCCTTACATTTAAAGTCATGCATTTTTCTCTATTTAATTACAAAGTTTTCCCTATTCCATTTATTTTGTTAATTATTTCCCATCAAAACCACTGCATCCTACACCATTCCCACCACATGTGCATATATGTACCTTTGCTTCCACTCACACTTCCACATCTATGATTGTGATTGTTCTGTGATTGTGAGTTTGTTTGTAGATGCTACAGATGTGGCCAACGACTTGCAAGCCAAGAGGAATTCTTATCCCAATACTCGCGAATCTGAGGTTCTGAACCCAGCAGATCCCTCCAGCCTTTGTTACTTCATTCAAGAGAGTGAGACAGAAAGCCAGATCGCATGCCGACTCCGATTCACCAGAAGCAAATTCAATTTCAACCCTTTTGGACTGCGTTTCGGGAAACGTCAAGGGAGTATTTTGGCAGAGGAAAGAAAACTGGGTTCCCAGAGCAGCAGCAAGATATTGCAGGCTCTTGTGAAACCCAGATTGGACCAGATGATCAGTCAGTGCGGGGAAACCTGGGGAGATGATTGTTAAATTTAGGGAAACACATTTTAAAAGCATATGTGTTGCATTTGTATCTTAAATGTGAGTGGAAATCCTGTTCCATTTTCTTCCTCATTCACTTTTGATAAAACCTCAAATTCTTTCATATTCCAAATATCTTTTTTTTAATGAAAATTTATGGTATATTCTGTAAAAACAAATTAAAATAAAATCCACCTCTATTTTGCACTGGACAGAATCAGTAGGTAGTGCTGTTTACAGCATGGGAAGGACATTGTTGTATCTGCTTGCCTAGGTATTAAAGAAGAGGAAGCTTTCAGGCAGGAGGGGAGCAAGTGCCAACTCTTATTCACTACTGTTATGGCTATAGGGATTCAAACCTAAAAATATAAGGAAAAACCCAGAGCCCAGAGGTATGGTAGGACAAAGCTGTTGGTTTTCTCATGTTTGATTTTTTAAAAAAACTCAAAATTTCTTTCATCATTTTAAGAATCTTGACAATTTTGACCATTTTCAAAATGGGACATTAAATTCTTACCCATCCTTTATTCTCAGCAACTGCTGAAGAAGTAATTTCAGATACCTACACGAACATAGCTGGTGAGGAAACAGCGACCGTTCCCACTTCGCAAATGCTTTGAATGTACATGCTGTCCCTGTCCGCAATGTCAACGTCTCCAGTTGAGGCCGGCCCTGCTATTGAGCAGAGCTTGGAAATGTTACATGTTTATGCTACTACAGCTCCTAGAATCCTCCACCCAGCATGGCTACACTGGCAGGAGATTCTGGGAAGTGTAGTCCCCAACATTTGGGTTTCTAGATTGGCAGAATGAAGCAGCTGCCATGGCCCTGAATCCTATTGGCAATCTCAACCAGAGTAGACCCACTGAATTAACAAATGAATGGCGAATTAATAGAGATATATATTTAATTGATTCACTTAACCCACTCTAGTTGAATTACAACAGTATTTAGATCTAAGCTAACAGGCGTGTCATCTATGTATGCCCCTGTACCCATCAACAAACTTTCTATGGTGCAGGGCAATGTCCTATTTGTTGTCAGTACTAAAGTAAGGTTCAGGTACCAATCCTGTCAACTTCTTTACACGGAATAGAAGGTGGTCATCATATTGCTTTGTCTGAAATTGCAGATTGTCTTCAGACAACCTTGTCCCAGTTTACTCCATTTCCAGACTTCTCACTCTGATCAAGTGATGGCTAATTCCTTCCCGATTTCAGCATGAAATAAATATGTGAAAGACAGACGAATTTTCACAATCTAACATTCCTTTTCTATATGTTGCTTGGCTCATTCTGTGCTAGAGTGCTGGCTTCTTGTTCAAGGTAAATGTAATGTGAGAAGATTTGTCCATTGGGTACTTAAAATGTCTCATTTTGAGACCCTTAAAAATCATCTTGAAGGCTTGCAGAAGTGTATACCAAATAGTTGCTTTCTACAGAGCAAGAAAGTATGAAAGACTTTGAAAGCATGCTTCACATCTTTGTATATGTACAGATCCTGTACAAGATTTTTTTTTTTTTAAAAAAAAAAGCATTTTGGACTATGTGGATACCAAACTTCAGCTTTCCTGCTAATATGGAAGTACCTTAAATTATTTATTTATTGGATTTATATCCCACCTTTCTGCCAGAATAGGATTCAAGGTGGAAGTTATTCTTCATGTCAATAATTTTCACATGTTTTATACATAAAATTTACAAACATTTATTTCAAACAACATGAGTTTCATCTTGTGCCAGCTACAGCTGTGAAATAGCTTGAAACATACAGCGAAGATACCATTCAATAAATTTCATACTGTATTATGCAAATTAAATGTATGTGCGTTCATTTCTGATAAATTGTACTTCAAATAGGATAGCCAGTTCTACATCAGTCTGGGTAACTCTAAAATTTCTTCTTTCCACATTAGATTGTGTTGGATATATGGTTGAAGGCATGCTTGTGTGTGTGTGTGTGTATGAGTTAGTATCCTATAAACACTAGATCCCATCTCATCTTGGAAGCTGAGCAGGGTCAGCCCTGGTTAGTACTTGAATGGGGGACTGCCACGAAGTACCAGATGCTGTAAGCTATATTTCAAAAGAAGGAACTGACAAAATCTCCTCTGAGTATTCCTTGCCTAAGAAACCCAAATGAAATTAATGGGGTTGCCTTAAGCTGACATACAACTTGAAGACAGAGAGAGAGAGAAACAAACATACATGTATGACAAAAACATTGCAAGCCTTACTGTCCTGTTTTAATCTCAGCCCAAGACCAAGCTCCCAGGAAGGGTATGCGGGGAGATACAGAGCCTGGGAGAAACATAGGGAGAAGTTGAGCTCAACAGCAAGGAGGCTGAAGCAGCAATCATTTCTGTCCAAGTCACACATAGTCCAGCAATAAACCCACGCAAGTACCCAAAGGGAGCATCAAGAGCATTGTGAATAAACAGAGCAAGGTCTAAGACTATCATGAGGCATGAATGTTGCTTCTACCAAGAAAGTCAGTTGTTGGCAACAGTCTCTTGAGGGAGATGTGGGCTATCAGATGCTGATAGATTGCTGAGCATTTTAGATATAAATGTCCAGAGCATCTCCACCCTTCCTTCTCTCAATGATGCTATGTTGAAGTAGGCATTGCCAGGTCTATGTCTCCATCTGTGTCACAACGGAAGGCTGTGGCTGCTGGGGACTCTCTCCATCTGGCATATCACCCTGATGCTCTGTTTCTTTGAGTACTCACTGTTTGCATCAGAGTCTGCCCCGGGTTCCTGCCTCCAGATGGTATAGAGGTATAGGAAGATACCTTTATAGAGGTATCTTCCAATGAAAACAAGTAGCATTATCGTTGTTGTTGTTATCAATGTAGCGCTGTAAATTTACACAGCTCTGTACATACAATCAGTTAAAATAGACGGTTCCCTGCAACTGAGCCAAAAAATGAAATTCTGATTCATTGGCAACTCTTTCCTCTGCAAATGCTGGTGTGGGTGGAACTTAGTATGATCTGAATGCTTTTTTCTAGGGATATTGCAAAACAAAGAACAGTAACATTTGTTACTGCAGTAGCAAAATATGCCTTAATTCAGGCCTGGTAGAGAACCTCCAAATGTGTCAGGATTTCTAGGATTCTTCACACAAATTGCAAGACATGATCAAGCATATACTATGCTTATGCAGAACTACAATTTACTGAAGTGATAAAATTCATACTGTCCAGTGGTCCTCATTTGCCAGGGGTCATCCCAAGAGGAGCCGTTTTCCATCTGTGAAATGTTGGTGGGTATGAAAATTACATCTATGGGATGTATACTACTTCAGAGGTAAATGGGTAATACTTCTGTGAGATACGGGCCATGGTAGATATATATACATGCATGTATGGATTTTTATACCACCTTGAGCAGTTTGCAAAAGGTCCTTAAAAACAAACAGCCATATGCGACTCCAACAAGCTACAACCTGGCAAAAATACGTAAAATGGAAAACATATAAAAAGCCCACTGTCATCACCCATTTCCATAAATAATGGTAAATAACTGAACCAATGAATAGGTCTTCACTTGTGGTGTATCCACACTGCACAATTATATAGCAGTTCACTTGCCATAGCTTTGTCTGAATCCTGAAATTTGCAGTTCAGAGTTATTTGGAATTCTCTAGTGCAGTGGTTCCCACATCCTACAGATGTTTGGGACTTCTGTTTTCAGAATTCCTGACCATTGGCAATGCTGGCTGGAACTTCTAGGAATTAATGTCCAAAATGTTGATGTTGTTGTGCCTTCAAAGTCATTTCCGACTTATGGTGATCCTAAGGAAACTCAGGGTTTCCTAGAAACTTTCTTCAGAGGGGTTTTCCATTGCCATCCTCTGAGGCTGAGAGAGTGTGACTTGTTCAGGGTCACACAGTGACTGTTGTAATATGGCTCCACCTACTTATACTGGTTACGGTCCTGCCCACTGCATTCTATTTGATGAAACTTCTGTGTTGTATTCAAGGGGAACCTCATATGCATTGTATTACCACAATTCAGTAAGGAATATAGTTAGCCCCTCGTATTTGCGAATCCTGCATCCAGATTCCACCACCCAGGGCTTGAAAATATTCCAAAAAGCAAATGATTTTGTCATTTCATATAAGGGATATCATTTTACTATGCCATTGTATATAATGGGATTTGAGCATCCACAGATTTTTGTATCCACGGAGGGTCTTGGAACCAAATCCCAGCAGATACCAAAGGTCCACCATACAAGCAATTGTCAAGCGAATAATTTTTCATGTGTTGTATGCCACACAGTTGCATGTGCATCCTTGACTTTACCAACAGTAAAATGTGTGTGTGCATTGAATTTATCAGTGTGCAACAGCCGCTGTTATGATTTAATTTTTATATGCAATAAAGCTTTCCCTGTTATCAGTGAGGGCTCATTCATCTCCAACTTGTGTCACCTTTCTCCATTTATAAGAAAATCTATTTTTGTCCCTTGTTCTTTATCAAGCCACAACACTGTAATTGACCAATAAAGGCTTTGTGTATTCCTTCTATCTGTAGCAACCAAAACAAAAACATACCACAATCAAAGTCAGGGAAGCCCTTCAATGACAGAGGATTTGTGGAACCTGGAGCTGATGGATGAGTCACACCATACTTGTAAATTCTTATGCCACAGCAGCCAGATGCCTGGGCTGATATTATTCATCATCATGTTTCCTTTCTGCTCTATTAGAAAATAATGTTATTTAAAAATTGGGGGGGGGGGGGGGGGGAAGCAAGTAACATACACAAATCCTCACAATTCTGTCTTTTTCCTAATATGGAACCCAAGGGGCCTCACAATATCACACCCTCCAACATTTCAGAGGAAAACCAGGATACATGCAACCTCAGACTGTGGACAAGATGGCAAAAGTTATTAATGAGGAAGAATACACTAACCAGGATGGGCCTGCAGCAGATTACTTTTGCCTGAGCCTACTGGGAAGGGCAAGATTCTATTTCCTCCTCTCTCTCCCAACTGTTCATTCCATTATCCTAATCTGACAGGGAAAATCCTGATTAATCCTTTGTCATCCTCTTTCAGTTGACTTCAAAATGGCCCAGTTTCTCTCTCCTTCTCCTACCTTCCCCCTTTGTCCTCAGTTTAAGTACCGTAATTCAACTTCTTCAAACTGAGCTCAAAGTGCAATAGTAATGAATCCAACTTGCTCAATAAGGGTGGAATGGGCATTGTAAATGCAAATAGGAGAACATTTCTAGTTGTGTTCTATCATGATATTGGACTGCAACTCCCATTAGCATAACTACTGGTGATGGATGCTGGGAAATGCAGTCTAGTAACCTCTGGAAGGCTAGTTGCTCACCCCGAAACCCTTTCACACCATACAATTGTAATGCTAAGATTCTACTTTAACTGACACAGCTGCACTCTATGGAAACCTGGGGTTTGTAGTTTGGTGAGACACTGCATTTCTCTGGGTGAGAATTCTAAATACACCACCCTAAACTACAACTCCCACAGGTGGAATCATAGTGCTATAATTTTGTACAGTGAAAGGTTAATCTATCGGTTACTCATGTGGGCATCTGCTTCTGATTCTCTTCTATGTGTTGGGGTGGACATCATACCACAATGAACACATTTAAATATTTTCTGATTTCAGAAGTTAAGCAAGGTTGTGCACGGTTAAAACTGTGATGGGAGACCATCAAGTAAAACCAGATACCTCCACTAAGACTAGGGAGGAATCCTGTCTGAAACCTCAGAGAGTTGTTGCTAGCCAAAGTGGAAGATACTAGGACCAACTGTCTGGCACAGTACAAGGAAGTTTCCCATGTTCCTATAATATATCTTGATAAGGAATCTGCTGTGAAAAACACAAAAGACAGAAAATCCCAGATTTTTAACAAAAGTTCCACATTGTTCCACCTGCCATTATTTGAAGAGACACTACTAAAGAAACTTCCATTTCTGCAGAACAAAGGACTAACAATATAATTAAGCCTTTGGGAGACTCTATGCCTTCCTATTAGCTTTGCTCCTAATAGGAATGCACAGAAACAAGTCTCTCTCCTTCTCTCTCCCCCAATTCTAGTTGTTGGAGGTTCCTTTTCATTTCCCTGTGAATTAATCTGGCTTCTAAAGAAGTAATGAGTGTTTGGTGGTCTTCAAGCACAGTGGAATAAAAGCTTTCTAGAGCAATGCAGGTTGGGGATCCGGAACAAAGAAACTATAGGACCATTGTACTCAGCAAATGGTAGAAGCTTTGAATTGCAAATTGCAAACAAATTGGGAAGAACTCCAAGAAGAGGGACAAGGCTTCAGAGGACATGTGTCCTAGAATGACAGGAAAATAACAGCCAAACTGGACATGATACTAATGGTGCCAGTTTAGGAACATGACAAATATTCTGTAATCTGTTGCTAGAGTTTAACAGCACCCTAATTTACTGTTCTCAAATACTGGAAGATATTTATCAAATGTGGGTGGGTGGGTGTCATTTGAGCTTTACTTAATTTGAATTATTTTGATGACAATCGTGTTTGTAGATGATTCAGCTTAATTTTAACATTAGCAAACCTTTTTGCCTTTCGCTGGAAACCAACAAGAACCCCTATAAACAAAAAGGGAGCTAATGAGAATTTTAGATATTGCCTAAATATTGGACAAGACGACAGGTAGGATTAACTGAAGAACTGGATTTAACAATGTCCTGTAAGCATGCTATTCTTGGGTAATTTTGTTCTCGAAGGAAGCAATGAACAATTCAAACAAATTTCTTCTTGCTGTGAGCAAGTCTTTGGAAATTACAATTTTCGAAGCCTACTCACAATTTGACATATTCTGCCTAAATTTTGCATTTTTTGGTACAAAAAGAACATTTTCTGCACATGAAACAACTCTGTGCAGAAAACAATATTTCCTACACGGAAATTTTATTTCAGGCATGGAAAATGCTATTTCCTGTGCAAAATGGTACTCACTGTACAAATCAAACACATGCAAATTTTGGACAGAATAAATCCCCCAATTACAGCATTTTCTGCTTAGGCAGTAGTATTTGTGCTGTTTTCTGCACAGAAAATGCTGTTTTCTATGCAAAATAACCAAATGTGATTTTTTTTGCAGAAGACCTATTTTTTTTTGACAGACCAGGATTCCTCTCATCAGTTTCTCCATACTTGAAACACATGTACATTCGACCCTCCACATTTGCAGCGTTGACTTTTGCGACTTTGATTATCCATGGATTTTATTAATATGTTCTCTCTAGGAATATCTAGGACCTCCAGTGCAACTCTGTGGTCAACTTTAACCAAAGGTCACACTGAAGAACCTAGATATTCCTAGACAGAACACTCCACTGGGCATTTGTAGCTCTTCCAGTACAATTCTATGGTCAATGTATGGTAGATGTTGACCAAAGATTTGAACTGGAAGACCTAGAGATTCCTCAGGTAAAAACAGTGTTTTTGTTATTTGCAGTTCTTCCACATTCACGGGGGTCCTGTGCTCCTAACCCCAGTGAATGTGGAGGGATGAGAGTATTGCTTTAAAAAAAATCATTTTGCAAATCTTTTTAAATATTCTTTCCATCCCTAGTTTACTGATTCCATTGGGAGAAAAGGGGACTCTGTTCACTCTACACTGGAATGCACATACTCATTGCAAGAAGAGAGAAAATTCCTATCTTCTTCAAATACTAATCTCCTAAATAATAGTTTTTTAAAAATAAAAGCACACTTGCTATGTCACAGAATCTAGAAGTCGATTTTTTGCTACTTATATAGGTAGAAATTAATCTCAAAAGGGGGGTGGGCAGGAACAAGACTGAAGACATACATCAAGAACACAGCACACGCAAACAGCTGGTTTTATTTGTTCAACAAGTCTGCAAGAACAACAAGCACACATCTTAGCTGTGGTGGATGTGGTGGACCATCTGGGGATGACTACTGGAAGCTCAGCTACAGAGTTAAACAAGGAAGGCTCACTTCAAAAGCGTAGATTTCAACTTTGAACACTGGTTGTCTTCTCCTTGGTGGAAAGAAAGGAAACATTCCTACTTCTACAGGTCTTTGAGATCCTTCTGGACGTTCCACAAGGTGGTGGCACTTGTCTGGAGCTGAGCCACTTCGCTGTCCTTCAGCTTTTGATTGATCACACTGGTCAAGCCAACGGACCCCAGCACACACGGAAGGCTCAGGAAAACTTCATTTTCAATGCCATACATCCCCTGAAATAAGGCATTAGCAAAGTGAGATATTTAATATTTTTAACCTTTATTTAGAATGCAGATAGAACAGTGTATCACAAACATCAACAACAACAATAACAAAACAATGCATCCATGAAATAACAATTGTCATTAGGCTGCCACCACACTTTAACTATCATGGCTTCATCCTATGGACTACTGAAATTTGTAGTTTGTTGTGGCATCAGAGCTCTCTGATACAGAGGGACATCTCATGAAATCACAGATCCCAGAATTCCATAGCATTAAGTCATGGCAGTTAAAATGATGTTAAACCGCATTAATTCTGCAGTGAAGATGCAGCCTATATCAAACTAAGGAGGGGGAAAAAAGGATCCTTCTAAAGGTAATCTATCTGAATTGGAGGTTTCCATTAGCACAAAACTAAACAAAGCAGTTGATATTCCTGAAATATCAATAGCATCCAGCAGGTCTCCCAAAGTCATAATTCCTCATTTCAGAGATCCAAATTATACCTTTGGGCACATTTTGCTATTTTTGATGGAGAACTGTCTGTCCATTTTGCTGTCATTTCATCAATCCAATTGCCTGAGGCAGCTGCTTCACTTTATCTAATAGAAGGGCTGGCCTTGTATGGATCTTTATTAAGGAACTGGTGGAGAATCTTCCTCTATATTTATTCAACTGTCCTTTTTGGAAAGGCTGGCAAAATCATTATCAATATGAAAGAAGTGGGGAGAAAGAACACTGCATCTGTTCAGGGAGAACCAGAAGGTAAAGTGCATCTGTGCTCACTTCACACCCTGAATTTGGAAGGCAGGTTTTGATCTCAGAAACAGGGTTGTTAAGTGTTTCCCCAATTAGGTATTCATGGAACACAGTATTTTGGGAAGTAGAATGTGGTTGGCAATGATATACAACATTATTGTGGAAAACATAAAAAGGTTGACAGCCCCAAAATACCATTCATCTAATTATCTTATCTTGCATGGACGGGAATGGTTTCTCCATTTCTGCCAAATCATTCAGCCACAGATGAAGACAGTGTGGCCCAGAGGCTTTGAATAAACCTTGAACCCCACTTCTGTAGCTATTGAATTCCATTGCCAATTCCTGGGAGCGACCCAACCATCAATTTGTGGTGCAACTGTCAGGTTATTTTGCTTTAAAACCACACCAAAACACCTGGGAATGGGTGAAAGTGTTCCTAATATCTCAGTGTTTATCGCACAGGCTCCAGTTCTCAAAAGTATCCTCTGGAACAGGCTGGGAACAGATGGGGAATGGAAAGGAAGGAGTGAGGGACCTGTGTGTGTGATAAAATGCGTCCCCGCACTTGTCCCTGGCCCCTTCCGTTCCATTCTGAGAGCAGCCCCTGAGCCCCTGTGCGATAAACTCCAATCTTCAGCCATATATTGGCCAAACTTATAAATGTCACAACACTTCTGGTCACCATTTTGGCATATATATGTCCAGAATACAGCTTGTAGGGTATTAAATGGGCTATGGCACACATCTAACAAAACACCCACCTTGACCATGGTGGATACTGGATGAACTCGGCAAAGATTCTTCATGATGGTTTCTAGCAGGTCAGCAACACTTAAGCCAATGGCCCAGTTGGTATAGCCTTTCAGTTTGATCACCTCATAGGCACTAAAAAAGACATGGCAGAAACTCATTTATAAAATGGAGGGGAAAGGCAACAACAGTAGCATCAGCCTGGACAGAAGGGTGATAGAGCCATATCAAGGAAATAGGAAAAATGATGTTGTCATTTTATACTCTGAGAAGAGATGCCAACAATGAAGGCCTCAGTAAGGCAGGAGAAAGCTGCCACTAACACAAGGATGGGGAGATTTCAGTAGGAAGTCAATCAGTTGTCTGACCTAAGCCTGTACGGTGTGAGCTCAAAACTTAAACGTTACATCCTGCAAATAAAAAAAGGGAGGCTCCATTGAAGACCAGGGACATGACCTTCAAGATGGAACTGACTTGAGATGTACTCAGAGATCAGTGTGGTACATAATCCAACTAGGCTGACCTGAAATGTTCTCGCTGTACCCCTCCTAGCTTTCTCTTAGTGTGTGGGGTTGTGTGTGTGTGGGAAAGAGAGAGAGAGAGTAGAAAGCAGTAGCAGATAGCAATAGCAAGTACATTTCTATACTGCTTGCCGTTGTGCTAAGTGGTTTACAAAGTGTAAACTAATTGCCCCCAACAAGCTGGGTACCAATTTTAGTGACCTACAGAAGGATGCCAGCAGAAATCGAGTTCATTTCCACACAGGAAAGCTATGGAAGGCATACAAGTTAGGAACTGGCAGGGAAGGGAGGCATTTCAGTCATTTGGGTGTTCTGAGGAATTTGAGGAAATGTATGGCCTGATCAAAGTAGGGAAACAGCACATTAGAAATTAGAAGATGTATATACAAGACATAATGAATGTGGGGAATAGAGATATGACAGTTGTATTTCAATCTATTTTGCACCAGATATTCCAGAATTGAGAGGATTCAACCATAACACGCAGGACTTCCAGGCCATCCAGTCCAACCCCCTGCCATGCAGGAACTCTCCATCAAAGCATCCCCTAAGCAGATGGCCATCTGTCAGGAATGGTTTGATGGAGAGTTCCTGCATGGCAGGGGGTTGGACTGGATGGCCCTTGTGGTCTCTTCCAACTCTATGATTCTATGACTTTAGACCCCAGTACAGTTTTCCTAGAACTACTAACACATACACATATACATATACACAAGTAGAGGATGAACTCCAGTTATGCCTGCCATGCCATGCCATGCCATGCCATACCTGTCAACCACCTGCTTATGCACTTGCTTCCAGCCCTCTGGATCTTGGTCAGACCCCATTGCAGGGTTTAGCTCCTGGAGGGAAACCCCGGCCACATTAACGCCACTCCAAACAGCCACTGTAACAAGAATTTAACAAAAGCCAGGCTGTATTAATTCAGGATATGGAATGACAGCGTCATATCAGTTCTTCATATTACTATGGAAAGTTGGTCATTGCTAACAAGCTATTTTTCATAATATAACCTAGAATTGGTTGTAGGTTGGAGAAACCCAGCTACAAGGTAGGAATCATGACTGTAGGGCAATGATTCTCAAACTCTGGCCTTCCAGGTGTTTTGGAGTTCACCTTCTAGAATCCCAGACCACTGGCCAAGATGGCTGAGACTTCTCGGAGCTGAAGTCCAAAACACTGCAGTGTTTGGAACTCACTGCTGTAGAGGTTTTGAGCTGGCAGTCACCTGTGTCAAACTGCTGAAGGTTTTTCTCACACAGAGATGGCCATGCAGGTTAGAAGAGTCTTCCAAATTCTTCCAAAGAAGAAAGTTTTCCACATTCTGAGAGCACCTCAACAATACATGTTCATTAGTTGAAATGCTTTTCTTCATGCCTTGCTTCAAAAATGGAACTGATTCTGGGATGAAGAGAACATCTCTTGAAGCTATGAACAGAGTATGGTCAAGCAGGGCAGACTGAGATGGTAAGTGGCTTCCATGTCAATGGAGTGAATCTGCCCTGGCTTTTACTCTGAATTTCAAAGGAGCTATTCCAGGTGCTAGACTTATTTGAACACCTTAAATGAGATGTTCAAGTTCAGGCTAAAACCCAGAGTGGATTCACTGCCCCAGTGACATGGCTTCCAAGAGCCAAAGATTTTTGGTCTGCTCCTCTGCCGGTTCTTTTTCATGTGAAACAGAATCTCCCTGATGCAAGCCCGAATGAGGCCTAATGTGTAAATGATAATAGTCACAGTAATAATAATAAATATACATCCTGCCTTCCCAAGAACAGGGCTGTTTACAGATTATTAAACCGCTAGATTCAAACATACAAAAACATCAGTAAAATGTGTGTGTGTTACTTTCCCAGGGAGCTGACAGAAATCTATGCAATGGCCTTAATATATGTAATGCCAACATTTTAAAACTGTTCTGAGAATGCTTTTAATGCTGACTCAAAACTTAATATCCAAAGGCTGAACAACTCCAGGATGGCAGGGTGGGAGTAGCAAAGAAAGAGTAGAGCACAGATATGTAGCAGCATTAGTTTATTTTATTAGATCTGGGCACAGGCATGCACAAATAGGTATAACAGCGCGCACAAAAACATCACAAAGAGTCCAGATAACAATCACCAGCTGGAAAAAAGCCATAAACCTCAGCAACCCAACCTGTTCTATTTTTAATTGTTTTTATAATGGGACTTTTAAAAACACAATTTGCAGTTGTTAATACTTTTTGGCCTCTCCGTTTGACACAGAAAGCCAGGATGTTTTATATAAACAAATCTAGGAAGCTGGCTCACACTGGGTCAGATTTATTTACCCAACCAGCTTTTTATTGTTTTCCTTATTGGAGACATGTCTCCATTGATAGGGAACTTTCCTATTATTTGATCTCATGAGATGCCCGGGATGGAACCACTTACCTATGGTTGTTATTGTTGTTATTTATTTATTTGTTTATATACCACCCTTCTCACAATATAGGGACTCAAGGTAGTGGTTCCATTTAAAACAGAGACACCACAAGCTCTGGCAATTCAGTTCCTGGCATCTCCAGTGAAAATGGCATCCACAGTAGAGCCAGGCCTGGGAAAAATGCCTCCCAGAGGCTTTGGACACTGCTAATGAGACTTTGGGGCTTTCTAGATTGGCAAAAAGAAGTGTGTTCATGGCTGCATGAAACTCTAGCCTTTAGATGAGAAAAAGGGAAAGTGTGCCATGAAAACGCTTTTTTGCGTTTTAGGGAAGAAGCGCCTTTAAAAAGGTGCTGGTTTTCCCAGCTTCTTTTTTAAAAACTGCGGAACAGCGCAGCTCCATCTAAAGGCTGTGGTGCAGCTGCTAAGCATTAAGGAAAAGGCAACTTCATGTCACACTTTCCTGCCAATCTAGAAAGCCCATATGTTAAGCAAATCTAGGTGGACAAGTGGCAGCCCAAGTGGCACAAAACTGTTCAGCATAATAGTATTATGCCCTCTGCACCCACAGATTCTACATCTACGGATACAAACATCCATGGTTTGAAAATATATATTTTTTAAAAATCCCAAAAGCAAACCTTGATTATGCCATTGTATGTAAGGGGCACCATTTTATTACCCCACTGTATATAATGGGGCTTGAACATCCACCGATTTTGATATCTATAAGGCTTCCTGGAATGAAAACCCAGTGGATATCAAGGACCCACTGTAATACTCACCACTGGAATCACCATGTTCTCCCAAGATCCAGCCATGACAGCTGCTGGGATGGATGCCCAATTTTTCTCCCATCAGAAAGCGAAATCGAGCAGAGTCAAGGTTGCAGCCACTGCCAATGACACGATGCTTAGGCAGTCCACTCAGTTTCCATGTAACATAGGTCAGGATATCCACTGGCAGAGGACGAAAGACAAGACGAAAGTTTGTTCTTTCCAGGATTGGACTTAATGGTGCCTAACGTAACAGTCCTGCACAGTGGCAACTAGGACTTCCATGTCAATAGCCAATAAATCTACCCATGGATTATGTTTGAACTTTAAAGAAGCTAACTACAAAGTTTCTTCAGTATCTCAGATAGCTCTTTTAAAGTTCAAACTGAAGCCCGGAGTAAATTCATTGCCCTACTGACATGGAACTCACCCATCACTATTGGACATTTTGATTCCTTGCTTGTGGTCAGCAGTTCAAATGTGGGCACTGCAATGGGTATATGCAATTCATCTTTTAGTACCCAAACTCCCTTTCAAAGTAAGTACACAATAAAATCTCCCTTAATCTTCAACTCTACAAGTTTTTGCTTCTCTCCTCTGGCATTGTGCAGTCCAGGCAGTCCTTTTTTAAAGGATGGAAAAAGGAGAAAACCAGTAAAACTAAGCCTAGAATAATTAATTAATTAATTAATTAATTAATTCCTACTGTATGTAACAAGGATTATTTCTGAATAAACCTGCATAGGATTGTGCCAAGGAACTCAGTCAAGTTTTTTTGTCATTCCACATTTCCCAGAAAAGAGACTGATGCTCTAATGTCAATAGCTGGTAAATCCACCCAGCAATTTACTACACGTAAGTAGTGGATTCCGCTTAAGGAGTTCACACCATGAGATTTGGCCCCAGAAGTCACAACTGTATGACAAGCATTGGTTTCCAATTCCCAAGGTACCCCTAATGTCTGAAGTTGGCAAATAAGGGAGAAAAAAAAATAAGCCAAGTGAAACAACCACACCAGCCACAACTGTGCTTCTCCCCAGTATGGTCTAAACTTTGTGCTTTTAAATAGTGAAGACGGATTCCAATGCACCTTCTCCCAAGTACACCAGATGTTTGCTCAGAATGCTTTGGTTTTGCCAAATCTACATTTTTGGTCTTCAGATGTTAAAGAATTTAATGCATAGCTCCTTCTGAAATCAGCAAACATCATCCTGGTAAGATTCAGAAAAATGAAATAGGTCCCACGAATTCCACAATATCCCAAAGCCCCAGTTTACCTGGGTTTGAAACAACCAAGATGATGCAGTCTGGACTGTACTTCACCACCTGTGGGATGATGAACTTGAAGACATTCACATTCCTTTGCACAAGATCAAGACGGCTCTCCCCTTCCTGCTGGCGGACTCCGGCGGTCACCACAACCACCTTAGAGTTAGCAGTGACAGAGTAATCTGTAGCAAAGAGATGGTGAGAATGGTCATTTGAAAAACTGCAGACATCACACCAGAACCAGGAACAACTGGGTTCAGATCCTGACTAAGCCAGAAAACTCAGTGGTTCAACCTGGGCCTCCCACTGACTCTTCTTCTCAGTTTAGTATATCTCACAGGCATGTTGTGAGGATCAAATGTAAAGTAGACAAAACAATACACAAACATTGTCAAGAATGAATCCTTCTCACCCCTCTGCTCTGCCCCCTTACCTCACTGATAGCCAAGAAATAAAACTAGAAAGGAGGTGGGCTTCTACTAAGTGTACTGGGATGGGGAAGGGCAGGGCTAGAAAGATACTTTTTGGGATCACAAGTCTCAGAATCCTCCAGCCAAGTCTGTTGCCAAGTTGGCTAGGGGATTCTGGGACCTGCAGTCCAAAAATAACATTTTCAACTCTGACACTAGTATTCCAGTCAACTGTGTTTCTGTGTTGACTGAGGAGGAAAAGAGTCTCTTTCCACCACAGCTAGGACAATAACAAAGCAGGTAGAGCACTCCATTCTCCTTGCTTTCACTCTATTCACTCACTTTCGGTAAAGGTAAAGATACAGTGGCTTAGTGGTTAAGACACCAGTTCTGATGATCGGAAGATTGGCAGTTTGAGGCCTGAGTGCTGCTTGATGGGGTGAGCTCCTGTCGCTAGTCCCAGCTTCTGCCAACCTAGCAGTTCGAAAGCATGCAAATGCAAAAAGACAGATAGATACCACTTCTCAGTGGGAAGTTAACAGCATTTGTTGCAGCCACATGACCACCAGAGCAGTCCTCAGACAACATTGGCTCTTTGGCTTAGAAACAGATTTGAATGACCACTGCCCCTACAGTCAATTAGAATCATAGAATCATAGAATCATAGAGTTGGAAGAGACCACAAGGGCCATCCAGTCCAACCCCCTGCCATGCAGGAACTCCAAGTCAAAGCATCCCTGACAGATGGCCATCCAGCCTCTGCTTAAAGACCCCTAAGGAAGGAGACTCCACTACGCTCCGAGGGAGTGTGTTCCACTGTCGAACAGCCCTTACTGTCAGGAAGTTCTTCCTAATGTTGAGGTGGAATCTCTTTTCCTGCAGTTTGCATCCATTGTTCCGCGTTCTAGTCTCTGCAGCAGCAGAAAACAAGCTTGCTCCCTCCTCAATATGACATCCCTTCAAATATTTAAACAGGGCTATCATATCACCTCTTAACCTTCTCTTCTCCAGGCTGAACATCCCCAGCTCCCTAAGGCGTTCTTCATAGGGCAAGGTTTCCAGACCCTTCACCATCTTAGTTGCCCTCCTTTGGACATGCTCCAGTTTCTCCACATCTTTTTTGAAATGTGGTGCCCAGAACTGGACACAGTATTCCAGGTGGGGCCTGACCAAAGCAGAATAGAGTGGCACTATAACTTCCCTTGATCTAGAAACTATACTTCTATTGATGCAGCCTAAAATTGCATTGGCTTTTTTAGCTGCCGCATCACACTGTTGACTCATGTTCAACTTGTGGTCTACTTGGACTCCTAGATCCCTTTCACATGTGGTCTCATTCAGCCAGGTGTCCCCCATCCTATATCTGTGCATTTCATTTTTCCGCCCTAAGTGCAGAACCTTACATTTCTCCGCATTGAATTTCATTTTGTTAGCACTGGCCCAGCTTTCTAGTCTATTCAGGTCATTTTGAATTTTGATCCTGTCCTCTGGGGTATTAGCTACTCCTCCCAGTTTAGTGTCATCTGCAAATTTGATAAGTATGCCCCCAATTCTGTCATCCAAATCGTTAATAAAGATGTTGAATAGCACTGGGCCCAGGACAGAACCCTGTGGGACCCCACTGGTCACTTCTCTCCAGGATGAAAAGGAGCCATTGTTGAGCACCCTTTGAGTTCGGCCAGTCAACCAATTGCAAATCCATGTAACAGTTAACTTGTCTATCCCACATTTTGCAAGCTTGAAATTACAATTTTGCAATTACAACTAGACATTCATGTCAAGGGTCATTCATATTGGGCCTCGAACTGCCAACCTTCCAATCTTTCAATCATCAGAACTGGCATCTTAACCACTAAGCCACTGCATCCTTGGGCAACTAGGCAAGTTGTTAATGGTAATGCTATTCCCCCACCAAGTTAAAACAATTGGCAAATCCACCTCCTGTTTCCCATTTATCTCTCACAATGAAATCTGAAGATAAAAGTGTTGTCTTTCCAAGCGGCAAGGAGACACAATCCAAACTTTACCTTTGCCCGCTACAATCTTATTTGTTTTCAGAAATAAGCTTCCATGCTGTAGATCCATCATTTCTCCCTTCAGTTTGTCTTCTAGGACATCCACCAGTGCAAGCTCATCACAGAGACCCTGATATTAAAGGAAAACCATAAGGACTTAACTATATGGAGAGCTGATCGTAAGGGACATCACAACTGAAGGCTTTCAGTATTTCTCATGGGATGTCTACTTCTCACTGTGTTAGTCACCCTGTATCCAGAAAGCTTCGATATCTTCTTGTATAACAGGATAGAACGGGACTAAGAGGCTGGAAAAATTACTTTGAGGTTGTTATATCCCCGAATCCCCAAGCCAGCAAAATGATGGGCCATACTGGCTGTGGGCTGTGGGAGCTGTATCCCACAAAAGTAGAGTTGGCTCTCAACTTTCACAATGGTTAGGGGTACAGTCCCCCAATGAAAGTGGAAAAATCATGAATATAAGTTCACTGTTTGTTTGTTTTTCAACCTGAAAGAATACTTTTCTAGGCAGCTGTAGGTCCTCCAGTGACTTGACCATCACAATGGAGGACCTACAAATGCCTAGAAAAATATTCTCTCTAGCCATTTATAGGTCCTACAACACTACTCTGTGGCCCATAGAATCAAACTGGAGGACCTACAGATGTTTAGAGAGAACATACTTTTTTTAGTGGAGAGGCAAATACAGTAATTGGCAAATAATCAATTTCACTAACGCTTAATCTTCAAATGCGGAGGGACTGCAATCCCTCCCCCCCCCCCCACCAAGCTTTACATCTAGCTTCTGGTTACACATATCAGCAACCCAAATATCAGGAAATATGATTCCATTTATTTGGGCCCAATCAAATCCAAGCCTTCCTTTTCCATTACCACTGCTAACACGTTCTTAAGAAAGCCAACTTATCACCACCAAATGCAACAGTTGTGAATAGCCACTGTGCTTACTGTGTTTATGTTTGAACTTTATACAGAAATCTACAACTGTAAATCTTGTAATTTGTGGTGACTGGCTGTTTTGAAAAACTATTGTTTGTAGCATCAATAAAGTAATTTCACTCCTCCTTACTGTGCTATTTGAAATGTAATTTGGTTGTGCTCTCATTACCCACAAGAAGCAAAAGGACAAATATAATAATATAAATATAATAACTTACTTATTGTGAGTCATGGGGAGGAAACTAAGCAAGTTACATTTCAAAAGCGATGTAATGAGTCTATATGGAAAGAATGATCTTAGTCATTACCTGACTGAAAAATGGGTTTCCTGAAACTCAAGAAACTCAGTTACAGAAAGGCAAGAATTTCACACAGTTTTCATGCAGTACTCCCACATCATGAACTACACAGATATCCAAATGGAGTTTTTGCAAAAGAACTCTGGTTTAATTTTGTTTTTGCTAAACCCACCAATTTTCCCAGAAGGACATCATGTGTGTTTCTGGAAGCAAAGTTTTTTGTGCAAGAAAAAAAGAAAAAAAAAGGGGGGGGGGCGGACAGAGAAAGGTGTTCTTCACACGAAAACCCATTTTTATGCTAAAAACCAATCAATCAATCATTCAATCCATCAATCAAACAAAACAATTTCCAATTTTGCACAATCAATACACAATTCTGGAAAACTTTTCTGCACATACGCATGCTGTGATTTTAGTGCAAGACAAACCTGCGCCCACATAACACATGTGGGTTTCTGCGCAGAATAATTTCCTAGAACAGCTCGGGATGTGCAAATACCAGGCACAAACAGCAGAGAATATTTATTTTCTGCTGTAAGTGAGGAAAAAACTGTATAAATTATTTGCCTTCACATATAAGGACAAAATAGTTGAATATTCACATCCCTAATAATGAGTAAGCACAAAGGTACCCTAGCTGGCTTGAATCCAATTTTGGGAAAAGGTCAGATATAAATCCAATTAATAAACAAAAAAACCCCTATTGTGTCAGAAGTACAGCTTCCCAAGCTGCTTTTAAGGTGAGTTAAGGTCATTTTTGAAAGCACTGTGGCAGGAAATATCCAGGTTTCTGCCATTCCCTTACGAATACCAAGGGGTTTCCTACCAAATTCCAACGCAAGTGAGCCTGTGAACTGAAACAAGACAGGAATCTTACCTTTTCCAGGACGCTGATGGCACAGGCCATGCCAACTTGGCCGACCCCCACCACGGTGACCTTGCTGGTTGGTTGAGTTGCCGGCTGGGCAACAGGTGTAATAAGTTTGTCCTTGAGGGAAGCCATGGCTCTCTGTGAAAGGGAAAGATGGAAAGCTGAAGTTCCCATGTTCTTCAAAAGAAAAGCCAGATTTTCCAAAGCCAGTAGTTAACACTGGCAATAGAGAGCGGGAAATAATACACACAGAAAGAACTCAAGTAATATCAAGTCAAGCAAGACCGTAGATTTAGTCTACCCTACCTACATCATAAGAAATCATGTTACAGTTGGCCCTTCATATCTGTGAATTTTTTTATCCACGGATTCAACCATCCACAGCTCGAAAACATTTTTAAAAAAGTATAAATTCTAAAAAGCAAACCTTGCCATTTTATATAAGGGATACCATTTTACTACACCATTGTATACAATGAGACTTGAACATCCACAGATTTTGGTATCCATGGGGCTTTCTGGAACCAAATCCCAGCGGATACCAAAGGCCCACTTTATTTTTATTTCCTTGTTGCATTTGTATCCTGCCCCACTTCCAATGAGCCCAAAGAAATACATATGCCTTTCCTTCTCTGCACTTTATCCTCAGAACAACCCTGTATGGCAGGTCATACTAAGAGCAAGTGACTGGCCTGAAGCCACACAATGAGTTTCATCTGGAGGGACTACAATCTGGGTCTTTCAAATCCTGGTCTAACACTCTATCCACCAGGACTCAACTTGCAAGATTTCCACTCAAAAGACAACAGTCTTTTACAACAGTTTTCTGGTTGAATTCAAAGATATTGCCGTGTTAGTCTGTAGAATCACTATGGACTAACTTCTGAGACTTCTGAGACTAACTGAAAGAAATTGGCAGCATGAGCTTTCATAGACTTCAGTTTACTTCCTCAGAGTTTTCTGGATAAGCAGCAGCAGATCAGGCATGGACACCACCAACAATTTAACAGTATTTTTCAAGAAATGAATTACAGTGAGCCTTCCATATTTGCTCGAGTTAGGGACACAGGACCCTCGTGCAAATGGAAAAACTGCAAATAAAAGAAGAACACTGCTTTTTTACACCCAAGACAACACTTCTCTCAGAATCTGTATGTCCTCCAGGACAACATAGATGTTGACCAAAGAATCGTGCTGGAGGACCTAGAAATCCCTAGAAAAGTGTTTTCTTTAGGAATCACTACATCCTCCAGCATGACTGTATGGTCAACTTCCAACAGAGTTGCACCTAGAAGACCTAGAGATTCCTGAAGAAAACACATTCATTAAATCTGCAAATAATGAAATCTGCTAAACTAAAAGCCATAAATGCAGAGGACCAAATGTAGACTGTTAAGGATGCAGCACTTCTAGGTAAGAAAGGACTGTAAACCAGAATAGACTGCATTGAGAAAACCAATGCAAATGACATGGGTTGTGGATTCTCTGTCTGCTGGACAAGTATGCAAAGTGATCTTGAAGCACCTTTGACACTAATTGAAAGAAAGAAGCTGGTAGCACTAGCTTTCACAGACTTTGAGTCTACTTCCTCAGATGCAGGGAGTGGAAGGTCCAGGGACAGACCTGTTCACAACACAGGTTGAGTGAGAGAACAGCAACAGAAATGCAAAACTTGTGGGTATGGAAATGAAGTAACAAGTTCAATTTTAACAACAGTTGTTGGGGGGACAAGGTAGGATGAAGGATGCTGCCTAAAGCTAAGGTGAGAAGATAACCATATGAATGGTGGTGTGAATATTGGAATATATGGCTGGGGGGCTAGCTAGTTAGTACCATTGTCACTGTTCATCTTACTGCTAATGGACTGGAGTTTGTGGATATATTCCAGTTCTGCTGTTTCTCTTTCCAATCTTCCTTTGTAGTTTTTTTGTTTTGGTTTTTTGTTCAAAGGCTGCTGTTCTGTGGTCTGAGATAGATTATCCAGGAAATCTGGAACTGTTTTTTGTATATTCCCATTCCTAGTCTCTGATATATGTCCATTTATCCTCTGGCACAGAGACATAGGTTGCCCTATGAGGAGTGCTATATGGCATTGCTGACAGAGTATGGCATATATCATATTGGAGGATGAGTAAGTGAAGATCCCACTAATATCACGGCTGATGTCATTAGGTCCTCTGGTGACATTTCCTGAATAGTTATGTGGCAGAGATAGCATCTGGGTTTATGGTAAGGTCTTATATCACTACATGCATCTGGGAAAGTAGACTCAGGTTTACGAAATCTCACACTACCAGCTTCCCCCCCCCCCTTTCCCGGTTATTCTCAAAGATGCTACAAGATCCCTTTGCATACTGATTTCTGCAGTATGGATGCAGCCTGAGTCTTTGAATTCTACCATCCATGCTGGATTTAAGTGGGAGAAGAGGAAAGAGAAAAGGGTGAATAGAGCAGATGATGTGAGCAAATGCAAGAAGAACTATCTGCAAAATGATCACAAGAAAGCAGGGAAGGGTGTGAGGATAATAATCTGAATTCCAGGCTAGCAGACCAAAGAGATGAAGATGGGAAGGCACTTTGCAACATTAAACTGATTTAAAAATTGAAAGTAAAACCACTTGCTCTACAACAGAGGGAGGTAAACAGAGCTATTTACCCCCACTCCACTGTTACTCCATGGCTCTGCTCTAGGATACATGATTTGGAATAAGAAAGAAGGATGGAGCCAGCTGTAGGGCAGTAGATTCACTGGGTTTAAATCCAAACTTTAAAGGATGTACCTAGGTGCTGAGTCTCTCCAAAGTTTCCACACATTGGGCACCTTTTTAAAAGTTCAGACAATCCCATGGAGTGAATCTGCTGCCCCACAGAAGTAGCCCCATTTTCAGATCACCTGGAAAAACAAGGGGAATGGGCAAAGTCTTCAGCAGACTCTGAATAACCAGAAAATGATCCTAACTGCCAGGCTCTTTGCTCAGTTCAAAAAGGCTGCAGGATTAGAGGTGGCAAAATTCTGAATGGTTCCATAGCCTATGGAGCACTGAATCCACTCTTGACCCCAGACAGTAGATTTCAGATCCCAGATGACCCAGCCAACTTGGCCAACAGTTAGGAAATATAGGAGCTGAAGTCCAAAACATGTGGAGGACCAAAGGCTAGGACCACAGCTTTGAATACCCTACAGCACCTGGTACTCACTGGCGGCATCCCATCCAATTACAGTCTGATCTCTGTATCGGCAGGGGATCCATTCCCATAGTTGACGTGGATAAGTGGAAACTGTGGTTAACATTGAACACTGAATTTTCAGCAGAAGTTGATCAGAGTTGTGCTGGGGGACCTTCAGATGCCTAGAGAGAGCTCCCTCCCCTCAGATGCAAGTACAGGAAATGAAACCTCAGTTACCGATACCGATATTGGGGTCAGACTGTCTTAACCAGAGCTGATCCTGCATAACTTCCAAGATCTGTTGCCTTTATGGTATCTGGGCTCTCCTCACCTGCTGACCTTTTAATATCCATCTTTTATTTATGATTTACCTTTGGCTTTATACGATCTAATGAGGATGTTTGTTCTCGGTGTTCAGAAGTATAACTGGGGGAGTTTGAATCTCCCAGAGATACTCCTCTTACAATGACTACACTCTCCTGCTTACCTTCTCTTCGATGCACCGATTTGGAGGCCACCTCCCGCTGCCTTCGATGCCGTTCAATGTACCCGAGCAGTTGTAAAAAATAAAGCAGGTGAAGTCGCTCATAGTGAACTTCTACTGCTTTGGGGCAGCAACAGCGTGTTGGTGACAAAGAACTGACATGGCCCCTGCCCAGACAGGTCTACAGTCTACAATAACAGACAAAATGGGAAATTTGGGGTGGGGGCCATGGGGAGAGGTCAAAACTAAGTTGTTTCCAAGGGCTTTTATCTACCTACTCAGAAGCCAGGGAATCCAAGAGTACATCTACATTGTAGAACAAATGCAGTTTGACACCACTTTAACTGCCATGACTCCATCCTACAGAATCCTGGGATTTGTAGCTTGGTGAGGCATCTGCACTCTTTGGTGGAGAAAGCTAAACCACAAATTTAGGATTCCACAGGATGGAGCTACAGCACTTAATGTGATGTCAAACTGCATTATTTATGCAGTGTAGATGCAACCCAAATTATAAGAATGCTTATTTGGAGTCCAACACTCTTCAGTGCTGCAACTCTTAAGGTGCAAGTAGGGAAAGTGTGGCTCTTTGAGGCCCCAATTAAATTCCTCTCCCCTAAGAAATATTCTGGCTAATTTTCAGCCCCCAAATACCTTTACATGTCCCTCCAAACACAGTGATCTACCTTTCCCTCCTCCTTAGAAACCAAAACCTGCCTGGAAATGAGACAAGAAGTTAAACCACATTTCCAGGCTGGACGAAGTATAACAATGTGGTCCACTGGAAGAACTGTGAGAATAGAAAATGACCCTCATTCCCAACCCAGGTGCTTTAGGAAAAGAACTAGTTGCTGCATCTATACTAGTTGGGTGTTGAATCTCAACATATGCAAGGTGCTGAATACCTTAGATAGTGCTTTAAAATTTGGCTAAAAGTCTGGAAAAGATTTCCCCAAAGCCACTGGCATTGCAGACATCACTGGAAAGCAATAAGCATTTGAAGCTATGGTTAAAAACTGGGATAGCAGCTCAGTGGCGGAAGGCAGACTTTGTTGCAAACAATCCTACGTTCAAGACCTGAGGCTCTTCCACACTGCACAATTATAGTATTATGGCTCCACTTCAACTGCCATGGTTCCATCTTATGGAATCCTTGGATTTGCAGTTTAGGAAAAGGAATTTTTTATTCTCAGCCCAAGAGTTCTCATGCCTCATCTAACTGTGAACCCAGCATACTACAGGATGCAGCCACGGCAGTTAAAATGGAATCATAGTGCAATATCGGCATAGTACAGTTGGCCTGCCATATCCACAGATTCCTTACCCATGGATTCAACCATCCACAGCTTGAAAATATTTTCAAAAAAGTGTAAATTCCAAAATGAAACCTTGATTTTGCCATTTCATAGAAGGGACACCATTTTACTAGGCTACTGTATATTTAATGGAACTTGAGAATCCAGGGATTCTGTTATCCATCGGGGGTCCAGAAACCAAATCTCAGAAAACAAGAGCCCACTGTATGTCTCCAGGTAGGGCTGGGAATGTCTGCAATCAGAAACCTTGAGTTGCTAACATTCAGCACAACTGCTAAGTAAATGGACCAATGGTATGACTGGCAGCTTGGAAAGGTATCTGGGGGACTACAACTCTCAGAATCCATGAACAGCACAATCACAGCTTATCCAAGCTAGGGAATTTTGGGGACTGTAGTCCAAAAAAATTTAACTTTTCCAAGCTCGCATCTCACTCAACATAAGGCAGTTTCCTATGCCCATTTTCAGAGCATCTTGTTCATTAGAATGATGGGGGACAGGGTCTTTTTTTGGGGGGGGGGATGGATGGAATCACAGCTCAGTGGTAGAGAACAATCTTTATATGCAGAAGCTTGCTGATTTAAAACGTGGGACTTCAGTTAGGGCTGTGACCTACTTCTGTCTGATACCCAGTCAGCAGTGGTGCAGACTTGACTCGATCGACTCGGGACTCAAGTTGCTTCAGTGACTTGACTCAACAATAAATGATGCACTGACTAGACTCACAACTGGTATATTTATAGAGACCAACTAGCTTGCCGAACTTCATCCAGAAATGTTACGGAACAGAAAAAGGCTTTTTTCTCTTTTGAATGCTTCCATCTCACTGCTTTTTTGCATACTGGCCATGTGACAGAAACAGTACTTTATGTCTGCCATACAGGAAGCCCCCACTGCCTAATGCATTTGCTTTTCCTCTCCAAGAAACACACTCTGTGCTATAGGTGCAAATCTTGCCTGCTGCTCCAAGGAAAAGCATTAGAAGGCTCCTCTGATGCGCAATGGGGACAAGCTGCTGAGTAGACCTCATTTTTCTAAACTGCAACCTTGATCAATTGCCTATGATAATTTAATTTCTTTTTACCTAACTTTGTGTACATCTTCTTGATATTCTAGTTTCTGACATTCCATCCCACTACTCTTTTTTGCTGTTAAAGTTAGCTCCCAGATTTGAAACTCAATGTGTGACTTGATGTGAAAATATCCTGCAAGGACCTGAGACTTGGAGCAAAAGACTTGAATGTTGTTGTTGTGTGCCTTCAAGTTGTTTCCAACTTATGATGACCCTAAGCAGAACCTATCATGGGAGTTTCTTGGCAAATTTCTTTCACAGGGTATTTGCTTCTGCTTTCTTCTGAGGCTGAGAGCATGAAACTTACCCAAGGTCACCCAGTGGTTTCATGGCCAAGAGGGGAATCGAACCCTGGTTTTCAAAGTCAAGGTCCAACACTCAAACTACTGTACTATGTCACAAAAGACTTGAATACATCACTACAAATCAGCATCAACAACAGGAGTGTAGAAGGACCAATGGTCTGATTCAGTATAGAGCAATTTTCTATACTCATTGGTAACACACACACAAATCAGCTATGGTCTGATCTACACATGCAGTTAAGGAATCCTGACGTCTTCCCTCAGAGATTTTGAATTTTGATAATAACTGCACTTGAGTCGTCCCCGACTCATGGCAACCCTGTGAATGAGACATCTGCAGAATCAACTTTAGTGCTAACTAAAATATGCCAACAGATATGGAAAACAAAATGGAGTCCAACAGACTGGAAGCGATCAATATATATCCCCATTCCACAAAAAAGGAGACACAAAAGAATGCAACAACTATAGGACCACAGCGTGGAATCTCCCACGCAAGCAAAATTCTGCTCACAATTCTCCAAAATTCTGCTCACAATTTTCCAAAATAGACTTTAGTCATACATGGAAAAAGACATACCAGAGGTCCAAGCAAGATTCAGAAAAGGAAGAGGCACTAAAGACCACGTTGCAAACATACAATGTCTAACAGTGCATATAAATAATATATTCATAATAGTGCTGTGCCAGGGATGTCAGGTGATATATATAACACCTCTACTATGAAGGGACACTTCACACTATGGAAATAAACCGGTGTGGAACTGGCTTATTTCCATGAAGTTCACACTTGCCCCGACTGCAAGCGGTGCAGGGTTTTTTTTGGGGGGGGGGGAGGGCGAGTGAAAAGCACACTTCAACTGGTGCATTTGGCATCCAGTCCCTTAGCAGTTTTCTTTTTAAAAAACCACAACAATTTGCAGCTTCAGTAGTGTGAATGCACTACTGAGTCGATTCAGATTGCACTGCATCATTCCTGGAGATGGAGTCACCTCCGTTTTAAATTGACAAGGAGGCAAAAGTGAACAGCAACAAGGTTAAAAAGGCACGGAAAGATTCGATCTTGGTAAACGTAGTGGGAACACCAAACCGATTCTGAATCCGGTTCTGAATTGGAGCAGAGATGCGAAACTCTGTTCAAAAAAGTAAGTGTGAATGGCCCCGATGTTTGTACCGAGTTGCCGTATGTTTTCAAGTCATTCCCAACTTATGGCAACTCTATCACAGGGTTTTCTTGTCAAAAGTTATTCAGAGAGCCCTCCTCTGAGGCTAAGAGAACATGACTTGCCCAAGGTCAGCCAGGGGGACTCCGTGGCTGAGTGCGGATTCAAACTCTGGTCTCCAGAGTCATAGTCCATTTTGCTGAAAATGTCACTTTTTACAGGACAGAACCCCCCCTCCCCCAAAACTGCAACCACAGATGTGTGAACTCCTTTTGAAATGCACTTCTAAATCTTTTGCAAAATCATATGCAGAAATGACCTCCACCATTTGCAAGTAATTATAATTAATTCCAGGGCAGACTCAAGGTTATTATATCTGTGTGCACTCCTGTATTGTATAATGGCTGCTAAGTGACACCTACCACAAGCCACACTGTCCCCTTATTCTACTGCATTTATTCAGCTCATGGCTTCCTTAGCAAATATGAGTCAGTAGGGATGCTGCCACACTGAAGAATTAATGCAGTTTGATACTGTTTTAGCTGTCATAGCTCCATCCTATGGAATCTTCAGATATGTAGTTTGCTGTTGCACCAGAGCTCTCTGACAGAAAAGGCTAAATATCTCACAAAACTACAGATCCCAGAATTGCAAAGTACAGAGCCATGGCAGTTAATTTTGAAGTGGAGATGCATCCTAGGATTTTTAAGCGTTGGGCAAGCAATTTGGTGTCCTCCAAACATTTTGGACTACAACTTCCATCATCCCAGACCACTGGCCACACAGGATTTCTAGTACCGAACATTTGGAGAGTACATGATTAATTAATTAATCTTGATTTAAGTACTAAAATTCAGGATTCTGAATTCAAATCAGCATTAAAGACCAATCTCTCCTGGCAGGCTTGCCCAGATGATTTTTAAATTGTGATTTTTAAATGATGAATTTTAAATGTGGATTGTTTTAATATGTGTACAGTATATCTTGTCCTTTTAAATGGCATGCATGTCCTTTTAAATTGATGTATATTTTAACTGATGTGCTTTAACTTAATTGATGTGTTTTAATTTAATCAATGTGTTTTTATTTCAAAAAGGATTGAAGACTAGTCTCTTCTGGCAGGCTTATCCAGAAGATTTTTAAATTGTGAATTTTAAATGATGAATTTTAGATGTGGATTGTTTTAACATGAGCAAATTGATCTGTGTTTCAAATGATAGGTTTTAACTGATTTCGTTTGTCATTATTCCTTACCTTGATCCATGGGGAGAGGCAGTAAGAAATAAATATTTATTGTCGTTGTTACTATTATTGCAACACACAATGTTAATGAGTCCTATTTTCTTCTCAAAAGCACCACCACACCCCACATCTGTCCATTATTTAAAGCCAGCGTAGGAATCGCGTTAGATTCCCATCATTTCTTACTGCTGACTGTGCTGTCTAGGGATGCTGAGTTACACTCTTGGGCAAGTTACACTCTCTCAGCCTCAGAAGAAAACAACCGCAAACCCCCTCTCAATCCATCTTGCCACAAATGTGTGGATACCTGGAAACTTTGAATGGAGTATATATGAAGACCATGAGAGGGGATGATGCTATATTAGTAAATAGTATCTGTTCGTTTTGTCTTGGTTTGATGTTCATTATATTGTTTCCAAGCATAATGGTTTGGAGTTGATACAGAGAGGAATAATAGCTGCAAGCAACTGTAAATTATATGTAAGAGTTTCTTGTCTACATAAAATTTATCTTTAGCACTGGTGGAGGGTGAGTGGGATGGTAGTGTTTTTAATAGATTTATTTCTCTTTCCTTTTTTGTCTTTCTTTTTAATTTTTGCATAAGTTAGTATGTTTTTTCCCCCTCTGTCTCTTGTTTTTTAATTCTAGAGTTGTATTTACAGTTGCATTTTCACTAATGTTACTACTGTTGGTAGAAGATCTGTTTATTCAATATATTTTTTAAATAAATACATAAATAATCCTGCCAAGAAAACCTCACAATAGGTTTGCCTTAGGGCTGTCCAGAGTTGGAAGCCCACTTGAAGGTACACGGTAACAATAATACTGTATGTATATGTGGGTATACATACACACGCATGCATATATACATATATATACATAGATAGTGTTGGGGGAGGAGGGATAAATCACTCAGGGGACTACAACTCCCAGAATCCCCCAGCCAGGGCTGTGTCAGTTGTAGTCTCCTAAATGATTTCTCCCTGCAAAAAAAGAAATGTTTTCTTCCTCCCCATGAAATGTCTTTCCTAAGCAGTGGCCAGCGCATGTTGGCCTCTTCTGGGTGGCAACCGGAAATGCGTCCTCCTGGGCTCCTCTCCCCACATTTTTCGTGCAAGAAAAGGAAAGCCACGTGTTTTTCTTTCTCTCTTTCTTGCTGCTGGCTGGACCCCTCCATCTCACTCTCCTGTCTGTCTTGTGCAACTTTGGAAAGCAGAATGGGAACCTTCCTGGATCTGCTGAATTGGAAGGTCACTGGAACCAAGAAAATGCTACGATTATTTTGCTTTTTTGCAAATTTACCCCTACCAGGAGTAAAAATAAGTATAAACAGTGATGCACAATTCCTCATCCTGCCAGCTCCACTGGGCTCCTAATAAATCCATTCCTTTCTCTTTGCTTCCCCATCCAATGATGCATCTACACTGCAGAAATAATGCAGTTTGACACCACCTGAACTGCCATGATTCTATCCTACAGAATCCTGGGATTTGTAGTTTGGTGCAGCACTCGCATTCTTTGGCAGAGAAGGCTAAAGGCCTTGTTGTTGTTGTTGTTGTGTGCCCCCCCCCCCGAGTCATTTTTGACATGGCAACCCTAAGGCTATCATGGGGTTTTCTTGGAAAGGTTTGTTCAGAAGTTTGCATTGTTTTCCCCCAAGGCTGAGAGAGTGTGTCACCCAGTGGGTTTTTAGTAAGGCCAAGCTGGGAATCGAACCCTGGTCTCCAGAGTCGTATTCCAACACTCAAATCACTATGCCATGGCAACACTACAAATCTCAGGATTAGCATAGGATGGAGTGACAGCACTTAAAGGGGTCTCAAACTGCATTATTTCTACAGTGTAGATGCACCCCAAGGAGATCTTCCACTGTGAGGACACAACCTTGCCTTGAATGCAAAGGACAGCAGAAAAACAGAGAAAATGGAGTGAAATGGCCAGAGGCCTCTCTATCCACTAGCCCAAGGGAAGACAGCAGGGGGACCAGATGTCCTCCTTTTACAGGACATGTCCTCCATTTCAACCTTCTGCCCAGGAAGGCATTTCAAAATGTCCTCCATTTGGGGCATGATCCTGGGAGTGCTAGTTTTACAAGGTCTTCAGCCTTCTCTGCCAAAGGGTACTGGGGCCTCACAAAGCTACCAGTCCCAAGATGGAGCCATGGCGGTCAAAATGGTGTCAAACTGCATTATTTCTACAGTGTAGATGCACCCGCAGCTTATGAAGGAGCAAAGAAGCTTGGATAAACCAGAGAGCAAGTCACCAGTCCTTCATTTATTACTGTACAGTGCCATCCCAAATTATAGATGGCAAGGTCCTCCACGGTTCTTCCACGGCCTACATTTTGCAGCCCCTGTCCATCCTTCTTCTCTTTTCCTCCCTTCTCTTGCCCCCTTCTAATGGCATCATTTTTTAAAAGGAAAAGTGTGGTTGGGTTTGGAGGACATCTCGGGCCACTGACCTTGAGAATAAGATGACCAAGAAGCCTGGATTTATAGTCCTATGAGTGCTTTTTTAGCTTTTATAGGTAGCAATGTCCTCTATTTTTCCTCCCATGTCCTATGTTTTGCAGTCCCTTGTCCTCCTTTGCAGAGGGAGGAAAGCATCCCTCCTTCTTTTTTCCTCCCTTGTGTCATTTTTTAGAAAAATAAAAGTGTCCTTGGGTTTGGAGGGCATCCTGGACCACTGACCTTGAGAAGATGGAGGGATGCAAAAAGAGGAGGGATGCAAAGGAAGAAGGAGAAAGAGAGACAGGCATCTACACTGTAGATAGAATCCAGGCTGGCACCACTTGAACTTGCAAGGCTACATCCGACAGAACCCTGGGATCTGTAGTTTACTCTTAAGCAGAGAAGGCCCAAGACCTTGTTGTCCTTGCTGTGTGCCTCAAGTCATTTGGGAATTAATGGTGACCCTATCCTACAGGGTTTTCTTGGTCATTTTCTTCAGAGAAGCTCCACCCTACAAAATCCTGGGATCTGTAGTCTACCCTGAGGCAGAGAAGGCCCCAGACCTTGCTATTGTTATCCATGTCATTTGGGACTTAGAGTGACTCTCTCCAAGGGCCCACTTCTTCAGGGGGCTCCACCCTGCAGGATCCTGGGATCTGTAGTTTACTCTCAGGCAGGGAAAACTTTGCCATTGTTGTGTGCGCCTCCAAGTCACTTGGGACTTACAGTGACTCTCTCCTTGGGTTTCCTTGGCCCATTTCTTCAGAGGGGCTCCACCTTGCAGGAACCCTGGGATCTGTAGTTTTCTCTGACTCAGAGAAGGCCCAAGACCTTGTTGCTGTTGCTGTGTCCCTCCAAGACATTTCTTATCTATGGAGGCCACCCTGTACTATGGTTTTCATGCCCAATTTTCTCCCCTCCCCCAAGAGGGCCTTCCCCTGAAGGCTGAGAGAGTGTGACTCACCCAAGGTCACCCAGTGGGTTTTTTGTTTTTGTCTTATTTTTAATGCTCTAAGCCAGGGGTCATGCAACAATAATCCCACAGTTGGAAAGCCCTTGCAAAGCTGCAGCACAGGATGCAGCTGCAGCAATTAAAAGCGGTGTGGATCTGCATGACAGCTGCAATGCAGATGCATCCTGAAACCCCAGGCCCTGCAAGGCCCCAAGGAGACAGAGGCTAAGTACCCACCTGCTGCAGGGTCCTTCCTTGGCTGCTGCTTCTCCTTCTTCTCTTTTGGGGCGAGGCAGCAGCAGCAAAGCGCAGGAGGAAGAGAGAAAGCAGTCCAGGAGGAGGAGGAGCCGGATTAGAACCCAGAGCCCCGCCTGCCTCTCTGCCTTCCAGCAATCCCAGCCAAGGACGCAGCTGCTCCTCCTCCAAGCATCCTTTTCTTCGCCAGACCATTGCATCTTGGGGGAAAGGAGAGGGAGGGACTACAACTCCCAGAATCTGGGGGGGGGGGGGGGAGCATGTTTTCCACTCCTCCCTTGGACTGCAACTCCCAGTATCCCCAGATACTAGTAGCCCTTACTGGATGGCAACTCCCAATGTCAGAGCATTCTTGCCCCAGAGTTTAGGGGAAATCAAATTTCCTTTGCACTGCAAATCCCAGTATCCCCAGCCAAATCTTGATAAGAGAGGTTGCTTTTTGGATTGCAACTCCCAGTGCAAAATCTCTCTTGCTACAGTTTGGGGAGGAATCAATTTTCCTTTGGACTGCAACTCCCAGTATCCCCAGCCAGGTCTTGTTAAGGGTCCCTAATCTGTGTTTGAGGAGGAGGGGGGGGGTGTTTTCTGGATTGCAACTCCCAGTGCCAAAGCTCTCTCTTGCTACAGTTGGAGGAGGGATCACATTTCCTTTGCACTGCAATTCCCAGTATCCCCAGCCAGGTCTTGCTAGAGGTTCCTAGCCAGAGTTTGAAAGGAGTTACTTTCTGGATTGCAACTCCCAAAGTCCCCCAGCGAGCACTAGCCAGAGGTTTCCTGCCAGATCGTAGGGAAATGATGTTCCCCTTGGACTACAACTCCCAGTATCCCCAGATTGTGGTTGTTACGGGTTCCTAGACAGAATTTGAAGGGGGTTTGCTTTTTGGATTACAACTCCCAGTGCAAGAGCTGTCTTGCCAGAGGTTGAGGACAGATCAACTTTCCTTTGGACTGCAACTCCTAGTATCCCCAGCTGGGTCTTGTTAGGGGTCCCTAGCCAGAATCTGTGTAGGGTTACTTTCTGGATTACAACTCCCAGAATCCCTCAAAGAACATCTAGCCAAAGTCCTCTTGCTACAGATTGGGGAATCAAGTTCCCTTTGGATTGCAACTCCCAGTATCCCCAGCTAGTGCTTTTCAGGGATTCTTTGCTGAGCAAGAAAATCAGCCTCCTCCGTCCAGAGTTCCAGGAAACTTCTTTTTTTGGACTACATTCCCCAACATCCCTTACCCATTTCTTGTCAAAGCTGGGGGGTGTTCCCAAAGGACTACAATTCCCAGAATCCCCAACCTTGCATTTGCCAAAGTTTGGGTCCCCCTGACAAAAACTTTGGGATTGCAACTGCCAGAATCCACCAGACAATCCTTGCCAGAGCTTGGAGGAGAAGCTCCTTTTGGTGGTGATGGGGAGGACTACTACTCCCAGTATCCCCAGGCAGCCTTTGCCAGAGCTTTCTCATCAGAGCACCAATGGCATTCTGAAGACTACAATGCCCAGAATCCTCCCCGACAACACCTGTCAGAGCTGATGGAGAGGGGAGTTCTCTTTGTACTGCAAACCCTTCCATCCCCAGCAATGTGGATTTTGGGAGCTGTAGTCCAACCGAGGAACTTTCCCACCAAATACTGCTTATTGCCAGCCTGGCATGGTGGTTTGAGTGTTGGACTAGGACTCTGGAGGCCAGGGTTCAAATCCTAGCTTGGCCATGAAACCCACTGGGTGACCTTAGGCAAGTCACACTCTCTCAGCCTCAGAGAAAAACAATGGCCAACCTCCTCCGAAGAAACTTTGCAAAAAAATCCTATGATTGATCCCCTTCAGGGTCATTGGAAACTCAATAGGTGACCTTAGGCAAGTCACACTCTCTCAGCCTCAGAGGAAGGCAATGGCAAACCTCCTCTGGATAAACTTTTTAAGGCTGCATTCACACTGGAGAAATAAACCGGTTTAAGTCAATGCTGTGAAATTCTGGGAATTGTAGTTTGTTGTGGGGCACAGAGCGGAGCAGATTTCACAGCATTGACATGGCACTTAATCCGGTTTATTTCTCCAGTGTGAACGCAGCCTAAGAAAACCCTATGATAGGTTGGCCTTAGGGTTGCCATAAGTCAAAAATGACTTGAAGCCACACAACGACAAGGACAACCTGCATCCTCCTGGCCCTGGAGTTTGCCAAGGAGATCAGGAGATGGGTGGCATCCATGGGGAGAGGAGGCCGATTGGGCCTCGCACCCAGCACAGGGCCCATGCCAGGCTGCACAATTGCGGCTTTGTTCCTCTGGCCAATTCCTTTCTTTCCACGCCTTCTCGACTTGCAAACATCTCCTTTGCGTACTGTAAGCTGCAGTACTTCCGCAAGCCTCCTAAGAATAATGAAAGCCTGGAGAAGTTACTTTCGTAAAAAAGAACTTTTCCTAGCGCTTTGACAGGCCGATGCGTTGTAGGGGATTGTGCTGGAGGGCCCTTGTGGTCCGTCTCTTCCAACTTTTTTAGGGCTTTACCACACAGGGAAAATTAGAAGGTTAATCCAAGGTATTTCACGTAATTTCGCAAAAAGATTTTCACACGATGTCACATGCAAACAGAACGCAATCCAAATGCAATCACGAGACATCCCAAGAATAGCCGCATTCTGAAAAATATTGAATGTATACACCCTTTTCCACTGTGAATTTGCAGTCAGTTCGCATTTGCATTAGTATGAAATGCATCGCCAGTTCGGCTGTGGGATTCCTGTCGGCCATGGGATCCTGTCCTCTGTGCATGCGCAAAGATGCTCATTCTGCTGATGGGTACATACTAATGTGATAGGTTCATTCGCATTCACACTGCTTTCTCTTTCGGATGGACACTGTGTTTGTGCGTGTGATGAGCTACTACGTAATTTCTTGGATTTTCGGATTGCCCCCCTCCCCTTTCTTCTTCTTTTGGGATTGTGATACATTCCTCCGTGTGAAAAAGTCTTAGGTTTCTATGGCCAAAGCTCCTCCTCTAGCAACCATATAACACGTCTGGCAATCATATAATAAACAACATTAGGGTACAACAACATCAAAAATCCACAAAACAGTGATACCTTTATAGGGCCAACCAAAATGCACAAAGTACGTGAAACAAGCTTTGGAAGCTCCGCAGGGTTTGCTTAGCAAGATTTGCTGCAGGGAGGTTTGCCGCTGCCTTTCCTCTGAGGCTGAGAGAGTGTGACTTGCCCAACGTCACTCAGTGGGTTTCATGGCCGAGCTGGGAATTGAACCCTGGTCTCTGATAACTCAGCTATTAGGTTACAATAACATCAAAAATCCACAAAGCAGCGATAACTTTATAGGGACAACCACAATGCACAAAATACACAATGCAAGCTTTCAAAACTCCACTGGCTTCTTCATCCATAATGGGATATCTTGGAGATGGGAGCCAAGTCTAAACAAAAAATTCATTTCTGTTTCATAGACACCTGATACATAGAGCCGGAAGATAATTTTATACAATATTTTAAATAATTTTGTGCGTCAGTGTATACTGAACCATCAGAAAGCAAAGATGTGTCTGTCTCCGCCTCCCATTAAAAAATATTTTGGCATATGGAATATTTCAGAATTGCAGTCTGCATCCACGCTGCAGAAATAATCTGGTTTGACACCACTTTTAAGTGCCATGGCTCCATGCAATGGATATCTGGGAACTGTAGTTTGTTGTGATACAAGAAAATCTGACCCAATCTTGTCAAGAACAACAAACTACGGTTCCCAGAATTCCATAACATGGAGCCATAGCACGGAGCCATAGCATTTCAAGTGGTGTCAAACTGGATTATTTCTGCAGTGTAACAAATGATACAAAGTTAGCATACATTGACCCATCAGAAAACAATGGTGTCTCTGGTCCAAAATACACTGCAAGAAATAATTGGATTTGAGACCTCTTTAACTGCCCTAGGGAATCCTGGGAAATGTAGTTTATTGTGGCCCAGAGCTCTCTGAGACAGAAGGTTAAATGTCTTACAAAGCTACAATTCCCAGAATTTTATAGCATTGAGCCAGGACAGTTAAAGCGATCTTAAACTGGGTTATTTCTGCAGTGCGTCTCTCTCTCTCAGTCACCCATGAAAAATATTTTGGTTTTTAGAAGATTATGGATTTCAGAATTCCAGCTTGTTGTACATGTTTTCACATGCCAACATTTTCATGCCAAGGAGGGCAGACAAACACAGCCCAAGATAAGGGAGAGTGAACCTGTAACAACAACAAGAAAAACCATAATAATCACCTTCCTGTTTCAAAACAGGGATGCAAGAGACTAAACCTAGAACATTTCCAAGACAAAGCGGGCACTGCTCCACCGAATTGCTCCACCGAATTGCCACTCGCCCAGCCAGACTTTGGCCCTGTTGTATTGCTCACCTTTTCACATGCCAACATTTTCATGCCAAGACAGACACAAACACATGTATTTACACTCCCTTACGGAACTTTGCCTACCGCCTCCGGCTGCCCAATCTGTCCAGTTTTCTGCAGTACATTACCCTTTTGTTCCTCATACTCTCCGCACTACTGTTAATTCAACATTTATTTTTAAATACAATCTCGGTCTCACCTTTTGCTTCCAAAAAGTCCCAAAAACATCCACTGCATGACCAACAACCAGCCCAAGTTTCACATTGGAAACTTGTTAATAAACCGTAGATTAGATGGATTCCTGCATATGGTGGTAAAGAAAGAAGTGAGTAGTTACAATGTACCAGTTAATGGAAGAGGTTTGGGAGTTTGATCCAGAACTTAGAAAAGTTTCATTTTTTTTTATTATTATTATTATTATTATTATTATTACAGTCAGCCCTCCTTATCCACAGATTTTTGACCCACGGATTCAAGCATCCACAGCCTGAAAATACTTTAACAATATATGAATTCTAGAAAGCAAACCTTGATTTTGCCATTTTATATATTTTCTATGCCATTGTATTGAATGGGACTTGAGCATCCACAGATTTTGATATCCACGGGGGTCCCAGAACCAAACCCCAGCTGATACCAAGGGCCCAGTGTAGTATTATTTATTTTTAAATTTATTTTTATTTGTTCATTAAAACCAAGACACTAGCACATCATACATAACTGTAAATTCAAGGAAATAATAAAATAAACATTGACTCCCTGCAAAAATAATCTGGCTTGACGTCACTTGAATGGCCATGGCTCAATGCTGTGGTGCCACAACAGCTACAATTCCCAGAATTCCATAACATTGAGCCATGACCATTCAAGTGGCGTCAAGCCAGATTATTTCTGCAGTGTGGATACAAAGAAGGAGAGCACTCAAGAAGTCAATGTTTATATTATTATTTCCTTTAATTTACAGTTATGTGTGATGCAGCCCTTGACTGGGTTTCTTGCATCATTTCAACTACTTTTTTCCATTTGAAAATAATAAATTCTTCACCCCACTTTATCTATAACTCTTGTTAATGTGAAATCTCTTGTTTTCATAAATTAGAAATTTATCACCCAGAACGAATCCCGTGCCGAAACTAAATTTAAACTGAAAACAACCCGCATTCAGACGACATTTGGAGTTAACCTGAAGTTGGGGGGGGGGAGGCATTTGTGGGATGTTTTTCAGATGATGTTTGTGTGAAAGAGAAATAACGTGAAAATAACTCAAACACAAAGTTGTCAAAACCAGCTCCTTTTTACTTTCGCTAAATTCCAAAAGTACAAAGGAGCTTTCAGTTTGGATTATTTTCGCATTATTTCTCTTTCACGCTAACGCATCTGACAAACAACACCCAGATTTTAAAATCCCGTTTCTGCACAGGATTTTACCAATTCACCCTCTCTGTGATAAACCCCTATGGTGATAAACCTGTAATTTTAAAAAAAAAACCCTATGGAAATATGAGATTTCACAGTCACACTAGAGGGCAAACAGGAATTAAACAGGAATTAAACAGGAAATGCCCTATGTTAAACATAAGGCAACAGGAAATGCCCTATGTTATACATAAGGCATTTTCTGTTTAATTCCTGTTTAATTCCTGTTTGCCCTCTAGTGTGATAAACCTCTTGAAGTGTTATAAAGTAGGGTGAAGAATTTATTATTTTCAAATGGGAAAAGCAGTTGAAATGATGCAAGACACCAAACAGTTGTGTCTTAATTACTGAATTACTTTAGACAATTTTTTTATTTCAAGAGAGGTTTTCAGGTTAAAGGTTTCTTGCATTGAGTCAGACCATTGGTTCATTTAGCCCAGGTTTGTCTATTCTGACAAGTAAGGTTTTAGGCAAGACTCTTTCCTACCCTGCTTGGAGATGCTTGGTGGTCTTCCGTCCATTCAGCTATTAAGCTTGACCCTGCTTAGCTTCCAAAATCAGACAATTTGAGGGATGCAGACAGTATAGTGATGGTGAGGCAGGTTACAGTAGCGCTTACTTTTTGAACAGAGAGGTCCTAGAAGTGGGGTGCATGTGAGGATAGGATATAAATCCACAACTATTTCATCCTAGCATATTACAGATAATTGTAGCAGTTACAGAAGAAGAAAATAAACATTATTTTGCACTGTTCTCCCTATATTTGAACATCCTGGACTGTTGTGGAGGAATTATTCTGTTTGGAAAACAAATGGGTTGCTTGTTTTGCACAAAAACTGTTTTCTGTTCAGAAAAAAAGTTTCCTGTGCAGAGAACAGAGAACTTGTTTTCTGTGCAAGAAATCTGTTTTCAGCAAACAAACAAACAAACAAAACAAAACAAAACCCCTCATGGATTTTTCTGTGCGGAATATTTCTTCCACAACACTGTGGGATATTTTAATATGGGGAGAAAATTGTGAAAGGTTCTCACTGATCTTTTATTCTTCCCAACAGAGTTTGCCAACTTTGAGGAACCCTTTTTTTAAAACTTGGGGATGAATA
Source organism: Urosaurus nigricauda (assembly GCA_034509955.1). NCBI lineage: Eukaryota > Metazoa > Chordata > Lepidosauria > Squamata > Phrynosomatidae > Urosaurus > Urosaurus nigricauda. The sequence continues at coordinate 11,549,399 of JAOEGL010000005.1, forward strand.
ATAATGAATATTCTTTTGATCCCTAATAAGGACCAATTAATTCTGCCATTTGCTGTCCTTCCTTGTTCAAAATGTGTTCTGACAAGAAGCAGAGGTTCCTCATTGAGGCCAAACCCACTTTCTGTACTTGCTCAGGTGTACCTTCCTTTATTGCACGTGTTGATCTTCTCTTTAACCTCCCCCCCCCCCAAAAAAAAACCAGTTTAGCCTGCGATGATACCAAACTAGCAATCCCTGCAAAGGTTTTGTGTATGTGTGTTTTACTTACAGCACTATGTCCTCTGCAGAGTTATTAGCATCCTGGTTAATCCAGCCCTTGCGTGTGCTGCAAACAGAAAGCCACAGATTTAATATTGTTTATGGAACCAAGGTGCACGGCAGAAGATTCAAGATACCAAAAATTACTGGGGCAGGCAAGCAAAACTGGAGGTGGAGATGTCACCGAGTATCTTAACTTGGCCAGAAATGCCTTCTCAGTGACAAATAATCAGACAAATCCTTTGCAAAAGCATTGCACGCAGAGTCCTGCAAGGGAAAGGTGGGCGTATGCAAATCCTAACCAGGATATCGCTTGTGCTATTTCTAGTAGTGTTAAGTCTGTTTCCCACCTACAGGACCAGTCCACGATGTTAACCAAGATGCACCTGAGGAGCAGCCCAAATTAGTCGGCCAGTAGCTTGTTCAGAGGTCAGGTATTCACAACAGAGTGGTGGTTGTGTGTCTTCGCATTAGGCTAAAGAAGCTGCAGTTATTCTCGATATTCCCCATTCTTGAGACTGAGTTCTTTCTTTGTGGCTTATGCTGTTCTGTAGAGCATCTATGCACACTGATAATACTCTCATAGGTTCAAAACACATTGCAGAAATAATCCAGTTTGAGACTGCATTAACTGCCCTAGCTCAGCCGTTTAAGTAATCCAAGGACAAAGGGGGAGGTGGGAGAAAGAGAGAGAATCTGGAACATTTTAAAAGAAACTGAAAAAGTAAGACAACAGAAGATGAATTGGTGCGGTCCGAGACAGTTGGGGGAATATATAACAGGGGCTGAACAAATTTTTCCCCTCCAGGAGTTTTGGACTACAAATCCTTCACTGTCTTACCATTAGTCCTGTTGGGTGGTCCTGCTGTGAATTGGATGCCCAAAGAATTTGAGGGCCAAAGGTTTCCCCCTTCCCTACCTCTTTGCCCTCACTCTCAGTTTTTCTTCGGACTAAGCCAGCTGGTCTCCTCAACTGGTTTCTTGTCCTTGACAGCTGCTTTGTGATGTGTGTGAAGTCATGGCAGCTCCATTGCTGCATCACAATAGTCCTGAACTCAGCATTGCCACCAACATCTCTCCTGAAGCAAAGGGATGAGAGTCTGGCACTTTTAAAGTACAAGAAGAAGGACCTAGACCAGTGATCTCCAAACATTGGTCCTCCAGATGTTTTGGATTTCATTTCCCAGAATTCCTGGCTGTTGGCTAACTGGTTGGGCTTTCTTCGAGATGAATCCCACAACATCTGTTGGACCAAAGTTTGGGAATCACTCATCTAGACAGTTCAGGTGGTGGTGATGTACAGTATAGATGTAGGCATAGACGCCCAAGGACTTAAATGCAATTTTTTAAAAAACACAAGAACCCTTTTTTACTCTGCTTGTTTCTTGGAGAAAATGCTTTTTGAAATGTGTTCCCTGCACCCTGAATTGGGATCAGGGTGGAATCAGAGGGATGTGTGGTTGGAAAGCAGGATAGATTGATGGTTGGGTACCTAGGTCAGGTCATCATTCCTGCCACAGAAGGTTATCTCCTTTTTTCGCACCCATGTCCGGCAAGCATGGTATCACTATTTTAAAAAGATTCAGTGTCTGTATGAGGATATGTGCATAAAAGATTAGTATACCTTTGTAAATAAGGATTTAAACTCACCATGTAGCTTCATTTTACAGAGTGACAGATGCCATTTTGAGCCGAGGAAAAAAAGGACGAGGTGTCTTGTAGAACAGGGAAGAAACTATTTTTTTGCAGAAAGCAAAAATTGAGGGGAACAACTCTAGTGTGGTCTCCATTTCAGTCCCATGATAAGAGACAGGGAATTTGTGCAAAAATAATCAGGGCAAGTACATCTGCCATTACAGAGGCGACATGTGTGGCCTTGGGTGAGTCACACACTCTCAGCCCCAGAAACCTCTGATAGGTTTGCTTTAAAGACACTGCAAGTTGGAAACAACTTGAAGTCATGCAACAACTATGTTCCACTATGTGCTGTTTTTGGCCTGTTTTTGGATTTCCAGCATCCTCATCCCACACTCCCAATAGTAAAGGAGTAAACATTAGAAGAGAGGGAAACATTTAAGGCCTGGCATTTGCAAAGGAAATAAGGCACTGGAACCTTTGCTTTAAAACTACCTGTGGTTACATCTGCATTGAAGAAATAATTTAGTTGGATACTACTCTAACTGCCCTGGCTCCATGCTATGGAATTCTTGGATTTCTAGTTTTGTGAGATATTTGGCCTTCTTTGTCAAAGAGCTCTGGTGCAACCTACAAGTCCCAGAATTCCATAGCATTGAGTCATGGCAGCTAAAGCAGCGTCAAACTGCATTATTTCTGCAGTGCAGATACAGCCTGTGTCCCAGCATGGTATTTTGCCTCAGTTTTCTTTTGTGACAGAAGAATTATTGACTCTTGGCCCAGTCTGTTTAAAGGTCACACCGTGCCTCCTGCAGGAGCCCCAAAGAGATTGCCTTTCACGTCAATTAAACAAACATTGTAAAAGATACAGGACAGGCTGATCACTGAAATTTGGAACAACAGGTACACCATGGAAAAAGATAAGGAGAGGAGCCATTGGTTGTGGATTAACTGAAGTGTATCACCACTTTAGAGATATACTTTATCCTTTTTCCTTTTTTATTATTATGCTTTAAAAATATTCTATGCATACAGTATTTACAATTCTTGTTCATGAAAAACTTAATCGTCAGTTATATCGACTTACTATACCCCATTGCCACAATTCCCCAACATATGTATGGAAATGCTGGGGAAGAAAAAAAAGATAACCCTGATATAAATGGTGGTTTAATACTCTGTCGATAATATAATTTTGGATTTGTCCTGTCTTATTTTATAAGAGTTTGTGAAATTTTAGAAATGCTATGAAGTCACTTGATCAGTTCAGGAAGTAGTATTTGTTTGTTTGTTAAGGTCTGTATGTTATGTTATGTTATTTGTTAAGTTATTATGTATATTTTAAACCAATAAAAAAATTCCCCAACATATCTAAAACTTTTGATAAATAACATTCCTCTATTACAGCATTTGTTCTGTTTCCCTTTAAAGATATACTTTAATGGTTGTATCCTATGGAATTCTGGGGTTTTCAGCTTGGTAGGATTCTCTTTGATTTATCTGAAGATGCCAGCCACAGATGCTGGTGAAACATCAGGATTAGCCTATCTAGAACATGGTCACATAGTCCAAAAAATCCCACAAAAAACTATGGATGCCGGCCATTCATAAAATGAATGTTGTCTAGAATAGGATTCTAAGAACCTCACTAATCTGAAAATTCCAGGGTTCCATAAGATAGAAGCATAACAATTAAAGCAGTATAAACCTCTTATAACTGTGTAGTATACATACTCTGTTGAATGGTTTATAGCATTGCAATATGGAATCTCAGAATCATAGATTTGGAAGACTACAAGGGCCATCGAATCCAACTGCTGTTGCTCATGAATACACAGCTAAAAGACTCCTGAAAGATGTCCGTCCAGAAAAGGAAAGTCCAGCATCCTTTCAGGCAGCCCATTCCACCATCAAATGCCTCTTACAGTCAAGACAGTCAAAAGAATGAAGCAAGATGATAGGAGGAAAACCAATTAATTTGAAGTGTAGTGCTGAAGAAGAGTTCTAAGGATACCCTGGACTGCTTTTTTTTTTTAAAAAAAAGACAAATAAATGGGACCTAGAGCAGTGGTTTAGTGGTTAAGGTGCCAGTTCTGATGATTGGAAGATCAGAAGGTTGGCAGTTCAAGGCCCAGGTGCTGCATGATGGGGCTGAGCAAATGTCACTAGTCCCAGCTTCTGCCAACCTAGCAGTTCGAAAGCATGCAAATGCAAGTAGATAGATAGGTACCACTTCTCAGTGGGAAGGGAACAGCGTTTGGTGCAGTCATGCTGGACACATGACCACCAGAGCAGTCCTGAGACAATGCTGGCTCTTTGGCTTAGAAATGGAGGTGAGCACCGCCCTCTACAGTCACTTTCGACTAGCTATTATTGTCAAGGGACTACTTTCACTTTTTAGAGCAAATTAGCATGGCATAGTGGTTTTAGCATTGGACTATGACTCTGGAGACCAAGTTTGATTCCAACCTCAGCTATGAAACCCAATGAGTGACCTTGGGCAAGTCATACTCTCTCAGCCTTAGAGGACATCAATGACAAACCACCTCTGAACAGATCTTGCCAAGAAAACCCCATGAATAGAGTTGCCTTCGGGTCGCAATAAGTTGGAAATGACTTGAAGCCACACAACAACAAAAAAGAGCAAATCAAGCCTGAACTCTCCTTAGAAGCTGAGATGACTAAACTGAAACTTTTGTACTTTGGCCATACCATGATAATATATGGCTCACTAGAAAAGACAATAATCCTTAACAAAGTAGAAAGCCATAGGAAAAGAGGAAACCACATTCTAGATGGAGTGACTCAATCAAGGAAGCCATGGCCCTGAGTCTGCAAGACCTGAGCAGTACTGTTGAGGACAGGATGACTTAACAGCATAATTTTGGGGTCTATTCTGCAGTTCCTGTAGCAACCACTGTCACCACAGCCAGGTGAGCCTTGGAGAAGGGCCACTAATAGAGATGGGGAGTATGGAAGGAAAACACTTTGCTTGAAATCTTTCCAATCCTTGGAACTAGCCCTGGTCCAGATGGTACATGAAATTTTGCTGTCTCTGTGCTGAAGGCTGCACTGGGAAATGGGTTCAAAAATACAGAGATGGATAGGAATTCCCATCAAAGTTTTACAAAGCTGGACAAGTGGCACCTACTAGATTGGCAACAAAATGTTGTGCTGTGGAATGCTCCTGATCCAAGCAGTCAGTTATGTCTTCTATCAGCAAAATCCATTCTGTTCCACTCTCACATAGGGCTCTTTCACACTATGGACTTATCAGACGTCAGAAATTGGAAGTATAATCCAATGGCAATCCAAACACAATCATGGGGTTTCACATTATTGCGAATTGAAGTATCTCACACAATTTCGGGCAAAAGGGAAGTTTTTCCAAACACAATCATGGGTTTTACCTTATTGCAAATTAAAGCATCTCACGCAATTTCAGGCAATGAGGGGTCATTTTCGGGTAATGGGAAGTCATTCTGAATGCACTCCGAATGCAATAGGAATTCACATGAATTCGCTAAACTAGCGAATTCACATGAATTCGAATTGGCTCCATTCGCAATAAAGAGAAATTCCTCCCATCTGATAAGGTCCTAAATAAGCATAATGCCATGGTTCTACTTTATCTGCCATGATGGAATACTATGATTTGTAATTTGGGGGAATCAAAAGAGCTCTCTGGCAGAGAATTTTCAGTGCCTTTCCCTAAAGTACAACTCCCAGGATTTCACAGGATGTTGCCATAGCAGCTAAAATGGAATTCATTGTGCCACAATTACATAGTGTGAAAGGTTCCAGAGTAGGGTATGTTTTGGCACACCTGCAAAACTGAAATTGTGTCTTGACGGTACCATCTTGTATGCATAATGGTGTTAGTCAAAGAACAGAGTGCACTCTTAGTATATAGGATGATTTTGCAATCTGAGTTCCAAAGGACAGTATGCTAAAGGTGATACAAAGATATATTTAAATGGTGGTTTCCTCCCCCTTCTGAATAAAAGAAAAACATCTTCCCACAGGATTATATCTGAAAAGTGATTTTCTATGTTAATTTTCTTTTAATTTCTAGAAATAATGCAAAAGAAACTCCAGCCTACCGCAAAATTAATTGTTGAATAATGGTTAGAGTAAGAGCAAAGAATCTTTGACTATCTAGATGTTTTAGATTTAAGCTTTCCCATTTTCTTTCAGCCGGATATTATTGAATGGGGAGGGTTAAACAAAGGTTCCTCATTTCTTGGTTAGAGTATCAGCCACTGGTAGTTAGTTGCTCCATTGTCCACTGGTTGCACGTTGAATAGCTCTTTAAAAGTGGGGGTTCAGACCTAATCCAGATTCACCATACTATTGCTATAGAAGCCACCACTGGTGTCAGCCCCTGTGGCTTTTCTGCCCCATCAACTCCTATGAGCCTCAATCAACACTGCAGGAATTTATTTCACATCTCTTGCTTGGACTCCATCCTTCCATCTTGCATAAAGCAGTAAACAAAAAACATATGATGCTTCCTGGATTGTGCTAACATCCCATCCTTTCCCCATCTCAGTTTTCTGATTTGGATATTTTATATACTTGACATTCCTGTGATCAGTGATAACAGAAATGGTAGTATAAATACAACTAAAGGGAACTCATCTTCATATTCATACGTGCATGGGGAGAGGGCATGCACACTACTTCACATTCCTGTAACTAGCGATAATAAAAATGTTACTATAAATACAGCCAAAAGGAAATGACACATACACATCTCTGAATGAGAATGATTTCCGTTCAGCTCTCTTGTTCTCTCTATTTGCCTGCAAGCTATTACATTTTATACTGCAAAGATTATTGCTTTTGTTAACTGCCTTCGAGTTGACTTGTTCCTGTGACTGAAAGACCTCAAAGATGTGCTATCCTCAACAGGTCCTGCAGACTCAAGGCCATGGCTTCTTTGATTGAGTCTATCCATCTGGAATGCTGTATCACATTGGGGAAATCCCGTGCAGAAACGGGGGTTTAAATTGGGAAAAAAAACCTGCAAAAGGGGGATAATTTTCACACAATGTCATTGTTAAACTAATGTTAACCTGAATGGAAAGTGATTTTCAGAAAATCCCGAAAGTAAAAAGGAGCAGCTTTTACTTTCCATTCGAGTTAACACAAGTTTAACAATGACATCTGTGAAATGAACCGCTTTTGTGGTTTTTTTCTACCTTTTAAATCTTGTTTTGCATGGGATTTCCCCCTTGTGATAAACTTCTTCCTCTTTTCCTGCTTACTTTGACCTTACCAAGCATTATTGTCTTTTCTAGTGAGTCATACCTTCTCCTTATGTGGCAGAAGTAGGACAATCTCACTTTAGTCATCTTGGCTTCTAGGGAGAGTTGAGGCTTGATCTGTTCAAGGACCCATTTGACCCAAATAAGTTGATTTTCTTTTTATCAGCTTTCTTCACCACCCAGCTCTCATGCCAATGCATAGTGATAGGATATACAAAATTTTATTTTATTACACATCTGTATTACACATTTAATCTACACATTTTAGCACAGAAGCTGTTTCTTGACATACTTGCTTTTCTAAATCTGTTTGTCTGTCTCAATAGAAGAGAATACAATATTTAAATTTTAGCTCTTTGATAGTACAATCTTCTGCATGTGTGCTGAGAAGGAAGCCCATTTGGCTTCTGTGGGACTTTCTCTTAGGTATTGCTGTCTTAAGGTGCCTTCATATACACATTTACCAATTAGCCCCTTTGAAATCAGCAGAAGTTACCTTTGCATAAGCATCCATAGGACATTTTGGGAATGATCAGCATGAAAAACTTCTGTTTTACGTATTATTTGTATGGTAACAATAACAGAGGCAGGTGAGTGGAAAGAGAAAAAGGTTCAGAGATCTTGCAAAACCTGATGTGATAGCTTTAGGGTCAAGGTTAGCATTGCAAAACTAATCCAGGTCAGTAAGGGAAGCATGCTACTGTCTTTCGCGGCTTATTAGCCGTTATTGCATAAAGGTTCACAGAACAGTCAATATGACTTTTAGCATAGATTTGCTTTTTCCTTTTTCTCATTCTTCTTCTCACACAGCTGTTTTGTTCCCTGGCAGAGTTAACAGGGTGAGAGAGATGGATGAGGCCCCTGTGGATATAATAGTCACCAGTCCAGAACAACAGCTGTGCCAATCAATGAAGAAAAGCCAGAAGCCAACCACAGAGGTTGGACTATTGGATATTACTTGGGAAAGAGGCCCATGTTTTTACATACCCTCCAATTGTCCTTATTTGTCAAGTACAGTCCCCATTAATCCTCTGTCATCACACTTTCTCAGCAGCTTTTAAAATGCCCCACTTTCCCACTTTGTCCTTGGCTTGATTCAATGGCTGCAAACTGAATTCAAAGTGCAAAAGCAGTTTTTATACAATTAACTTGGTAGAGGGGAAGGAAAGGAGAGAGCAGAGTCTTGTTCTTCCCTGTAGGTTCAGGCAAAAGCAAACTACTGCAGCTGTCCCAAGCTTATGTCTTCTTCCTCATTAATAACTCTTGCCATCTTGACCACACCCTCATGTTGCTTGGCCATGTTTTTATCTGCCAAATGTTATATATGGATATGTTTTATACTATATTTTGCACCTGACCCTGGCTGATGGATTTTGTGGTTCTAATGGTGTGAGAAACGAGGAGGAAAAGTAAATCTGAAGATCCTGGAGCCTGTGAAGGCCATATAAAAATATTATGGTGAGCTAATGCCCTGTTTTCATGGAGTTGCTAGAGAATTTTAGAACATTTTCACATATGACATTGAAACATCACTGAGGTCTGTTATGAGAAACATTAAAATGGGGTTGCAAAGTACTAGAGTACAACCCAAATCTACCTTTTCTGGCTTCCAAAGACATAGCTGGAACCAAAGAATGATTAACCCACAGGGGAATCTATCTTCAACCTATGCATTTTTAAAAACTCATATAAATGTTTATCTTAGTGCCTACTCAGAAGATAAAAACTCACGTGTAACATTTGAAATGCAAATGAATATTTTAGGGTAGGTAACGTGGTGCCCTCCAGGTGTTTTGGACTATCACTTTCATCACTCCTGACCATCAGCTGTGTCGACTGGAAATTGTGGGAGTCACATTCCTATACATCCATAGGGTACTGGTTGCTTATCCCTGTGCTAGGGCAATGCAAGTGTTAGCTGCAGCTATGTCAAGATGCTTCGTGCTAGGTCCATGAAAAGAAAAGCATGTGCACTCAGGTTTCTGGGATGCACACCTGAGGATGTCTCTCCACCTGTAGTTTACACCTATTTGCTGTGTTCTGTGACTTTGCTTTGTTCCTGCTGCTTTTCTTGACCTCCAGCCTGCCAAGGTGCAAGTTGTAAATAGCAAGCACCAGCCACCTCCTGGCTCCTGAGTCCCTTTGGTTCCTTCCTGCCCTTGCTAGAGAGGACTGTGGTATGCATGCACATTTTAGCTACTTAACATTCCTGTGACCAGTGATGTAGAAAGGCTGCTATAAATATTGTTGGAGGAATTTGACCTTGGCTATTTGGGCTTTGGCTCACAAAATACCCTTCAGAAACGGTTGAAGGGCATACACACAATTGTGTACTCAAGCTCTCCAACCTGGCCCCATCCTTTGGTGTTAAACTCTAACAGCCAAAAGTGATGGGAGTTGCAGTTCAGCATATTTGGAGAGCACCGGGTTAGAAAAAGTTGGTCGTTGTGCTACAGGATATTATGGTTATTCACTTCTACTCTGCTGTCTATAAGTATAGATTACCTTTTTTTTTTCCAGATGAGCAGCTTCTGCTCTTCAAGAAATTTACATTTTACTTTAATTTAGGGGGTCCCAATCTTTCTTCCCCAGATATTGACAGACCACAGTTCCCATCATTCTTGATCATTGCCTATCCTGGCTTATTCTTTCATTTCATTTCTGTGCTGTCTTTCTCCCAGAAAGGGACCCAAGGCAGCTCACAGATAAAATTGTTTAAAAGATGAAAAAATTGCTTAAAGATTATGGGGTGATACAGTCTGCCATGACCCTGCCCTACGGTGCCATTTTGGCCTGTACTCGTTTACATGGTGTGCACCATGACGTGGTGCAGTGCCCAAATGGTAAATGATGTGCCACCATGCCTATGACACCCCTTCCAGGATGCTGAAAAGAAGCTGCTTTTCGCAGCTTCTTTTGTGTCCTCCGGAGGCTACAGCCTCAATCCAGGGTGAAAAGGGGCGCCTGCATGCTGCCCGTCTGTATAGCATCTATGGGAATTGTAGAGCTACATCTTTTGAGAAATCATGGTTGGAATTAACTGCTTTGATTCATTGCATTTATCCATGTCCCATCTGGTAACAATATTTAGGAGTGATAGTCTCCGCACCCTAAGGAATGAGATCCAAGGAATGAGATCCAGCAGGTTAAGCACTTCCAACCACAGACATCTGGGGCCCTTGCACACTACACAGTTACAGCACTATGATTCTACTTTAACTGTGTGGCTGCATCCTAAGGAATGCTGGCATTTGTAGTTTGATGAAGCACTAGAGATAACTGGCAAAGAATTTTGTATCTTTCCCTAAACTGCATGTCCCAGGAATCCACAGAATGGAACTATGGCAATGAAAGTGGAATCATGGTGCTATAATTGTATAGTGTGAAAAGGCTCCCAGTGAGGGGCTGGAGGTAGGAAATTCACTTTGTGGATTTCAGTTTTGCACAGCAGCTGAAGAGCTCTTATCCAGACTAAAGACTAAGAATAACTCAAACCTAGATCAGAAAGTTAGTAAGCATTGTACATATTCTCAGAGATTCAACAGGGGGAATCCAGATCCCTGTCATTAGGTCACTTATGAAATAATATGAAAAGAGCTCAAATCATGCAGAAAAAAACATTTTCTATGGTTTCAGACAGGAAAAATAATCAGCTTTTGAATTTTAATAGCAAAAGCCCCTTCAGTTTCCAGATGAGTTTCATAAGTACCACATTTTTGTTGTGTCATGCAGACTTGTTCTTTATTGCTCTGGAAGGGCAGGAATCAAACCAAGGACTGGAAATTGTAGGGAAGCAGATTTTGGGTAAACTAATATTACCCCAAATCTGGAGAGACTTTTAAACAATGGGCTCTATTTGATAGCAGAAGAGGCATACTCAGAAAGTAATGAGTTCACCTTCACTGGAGGTATTTAAGCAAAAACTGGGAAGCCACCTGCTTGGGATGCTGTAGCTGGGTCTTGTTTTGCAGAATGACCTGCTGTGAACTGGGGGTTGGACTAGGTGATTTCCAAGATCCATTACAGCTCTAGATTCTATAAACATATATTTGTTTATTAAAATAGTTCCATTATTCCCTTTATTATAAGATCTCAGGGCAGTGTACAGATAAAGATAATTTTAGAAGAATGTATATTTAAAGCAAGAAACCACTTATGCCAGTGGTTCTCAACCTTCCTAATGCCATGACCTTTTAATACAGTTCCTCATGTTGCGGTGACCCCTAACCATAAAATTATTCCTGAGACCATCAAAAATATGTGTTTTCCAATGGTCTTAGATGACCCCTGTGAAAGGGTCGTTCAACCCTCAAAGGGGTTGCAACCCACAGGTTGAGAACTGCTGACTTATGCAAAGGGATCTTGTAGCACCTTTGAGGCTAACTGTATAGAAGAAGTTGTAGCCATTTAAACAATCTTAAAACCACCTAAACCACTAAATCACTTAAACAGACTTAAAACATATCAGACCATTAAATGATTAAAATGAATTAAAGCAGTTTAAAGCCTGTGCAGGTCTGGACAAAACTGAAGGCCCCTGAAGGCTTATAACTGCCATACCATATAATAAAAATATAGTTTTAAAAACACAAAATAACTAACAGAATATAACAACCAGTTGTGCAAAAGAAAACAGCTTAACAGCGCAATTCTATCCATCTGTACTCAGACTCAGAATAAGTCCCATTGAATTAAATGTGGCTTGCTTCCAAGTTAGTAGGTACCAGACTGAAAACTAAAAACCAATAGAATGCAATTTCCTTTAAAGCATCTAGGTAAACATATTAACTGGGTGTGAAAAATACTGTAATAGCAGCATCAGATAAGTCTTTTCAGACTCAGTATTTCATCCTGTGCAAATTTATTGCAACACAAACTCACTAAAATTGCCTTTTCTTTTTCTTTTCTTTTATTTTGCTTGTCCTCACTCCTCTGCTCTTAAACAGCAGCTTGATTTTCAGACGGGAAAAAGTTTTGCCACTGTTTTCTATAAAGAAAGATGCTGTTAATGGGAGAAAAACAGACCTGCTGTTTTTAACCTGGTCAGCTGTCACAAAAAGTGACATAGCTAGTGCCACAGTGCCTGGGGGATTTGGAGAGCTGTACTATATATATAACTTTCCCAATCTCTGCCCACATCCTACTATACTTGATGGTGCTTACTCCATTCCTTCCAGTGCATCTAGGAAGTATTGTACCCTTTGGTGTTTGTTTTTAGTTGTTGTCAAGTCAACTTCAACTTAAGGCAATGTGAATGAAAGAATTCCAAAGTCTGCTGGTCATCAACTGCCCTGCACACATCTTGCACACTCAAGGCTGTGGTTTCCTTTATTGAGTCAATCCACTTGTATTGCAACTTTCCTCTTTTCACAGTGCCTCCCACATTACAAAGTATTACTGCCTTTTCTAGTGAGCCGTGTTTTCTCATGATATGCCAAAGTACAATAGCCTCAGTTTGATCTTGTTGAGTTCTAGGAATAGTTCAGGTATGATCAGTTCTAAGATTTAAGTTTATCGCACTGTGTTCTGGCAATGTTCTGGGTTCTAAATAAGAATGCAACGGAACGCAGTATATTGCATGGCAGGGTTCCCATTCAGTTCCCATTTGGTGCCTAAAGTGTCCTACAACCGTCCCAGAGTGAGAACTGTTAAAAAAGGTTCTCAGCTGGCAGGAACGTTATCGGTCCTTTCCAGGTGAGCCCAGTGCGATATTCCAACAACCTCCCGTTCCGTCCTTGTGTTCTGATTGGCTATCAGTTTCCTGCCCTCTTGTCCTAGAACGTCTGCAATCTCTACTGTTCTTCCGGGTATGAAGTGAGGAGGGTGCCACAAGTAGGGTTAACATTTAATTATATTTTTATTCATGCAATACCTTTTTTTCTGAGAAAAAGAATGATCACAATGTAAACTTCTTGGTAGCATGTTTTTGGATGGAGACTCCCTTTCCCCTGTATACTGACCACCTAATAGACAAGAGCGAAGCCAGGGAAAGGGAGCATCCCTCAGGGCAAGCAGAGGGATGTGTGTGTGTGTGACCCAGGCAAGGATGCTTCTGTGTCTGTGTATGTGTGTCAGGCAGGCAGGGATGCCTTTTTATATGTGTGTGTGTGTGTGTATTATCTCCTTCCCTTACTACTGTTCCTGTCAAGACGGGATGGTGATGAGGAGGAGAAGGGGCTCAGAGGGGCGAAGGCACCTCTTGCCTTTTCCTCTCTATTCTCTCCTTGGGCTTCCCATAGAAAGGGTCAGGGAGAAGAAGGGTCTTGGAGGAGCCCTCTCCTCCCCATCCTCTCCTTGGGATGCCCATAGAAAGGATGGGGAGGCAAAGGGTGTGTTTGTAAGACAGAGGTGTGTGTGTGTGCATGTCAGGGAGGCAGAGATTCCTCTTTGTGTTTGTGTCAGGCAGGGGTGTGTATGTAAGACAGGGATGTTTATGTGTGTCAGGCAGGGATGCCTGTGCCTGTGCCTGTGTGTGTGTGTATGTATGTATGTAGCAGGCAGGTAAGAATGCTTCTGCCTATGTGCGTTTCCCTGCAGCCTCCCGCTTTCCAAACTGCAGCTCTTCTCTCCCTACAACCCCAGCATCTTGGACCAGCCCCCTCCAAAAGTTCCCCCCCAAAACAGAGGTGTCCTCTGGCTGGCTCTCTTCCTCCTCCTCCTCCTTCCCTTTGGCTCCGTCCGTCCTGCTTTCCTCGCCCTGCCTATCACTCTTTATGGACGGCTCCAGTGAGCCAGGCAGGGTGTCCAACCCATGAAGTGACGTCACTTACTTCTGTGGTACTGAAATCCTTGCAACAACAGTACGCATGCGCAAAATAAGGACTGCTTAGGAATGATCTTAATTAAAAGCACCAAACTAGGAAAATAACATTTAAAATCCTCAACACTGCAATTAATTATTGGTAGCTTGCAAGTGGGCGTCACGTAAATGAAGGATCCTTCCTGTAAAACCCTGAAAAGTTGCATTTCAGTTGACATTGTACATTGGAAATCTGCATGGCAGAGAGAAGTCTAGGCCAGGACCCCTGTTTCTGACCAAGGGTTGGCCCATGTCATTTTGCTGCTTGAAGCAAAGGACCAAATGGCTCTCCGTTTCCATTTTTTGTGCAGATGCCAATTAAAGAAGCAGTTAAGAGGATCCTCCATAGTAACTGAGGCAAAGGTCCCAGAAAGAGAGATCTGCAGTTCTGTTCTCTCCAGTGGATGAAAATAAAAAGGGAAATGCTTAGGGAGGAAAAGGTGGAGAGAGGTGGTCACCACTGCTGTAGCCCTCCAGCACCTGCTGCCTGAGGCAGTTCCCTCATCCTACCCAATTGTAGATATTGTCCTCTATCTACTATAAATACTCATGTATACGATTAGAAATTTTTGTCAAAAATTGATCCAAAAAAATCTGAGTTGACTTATCCATGGGTCAATGGAAGTACTGTACTTTAACTCTCATAAAAATAGAAGCCATCTCCTGATGAAATGCAAGAGTGTAATCTTCCCGGAAGCACTAACTTTCCTCTATTCTCTCATTTATCTAACCTTCAATGTGAACACAAACAGTTAAGCCTCCTACAATTTAGTAAGTTCTCTGACATTGTTTTCCCTTGCTTCATCTTTTAGATCCTTTGTTACATGACCCTAAGTCTTACTCTCGACTTATCCGTGGGTCATATCAAGATCCATCATTTTGGCCCCTAAACCTGCCCTTGACTTATAAATTATAGTCTTATAGTCTTATAGTCAAGTATACATGGTAAATCTTTTTCTCTAGAAAGGAATTTGTTTTATTTGGGGGAAGTTTCAGTAATTGAGTGTTGATTTGAATTCTGGAATGATAAAGAGCAAACACGTTTATTGCCCTCAATGAGAATTGGGTCTAAGTTGTAGTCCAGATCATTTAAATCAGTTTTTGGAAAGCAAATATACAAGTTCCTTTTTGCTTCTTCTGCAATGCCGAATTACTCTGTATCCTTAGGTAGTATGTCAACTGCCTGTGCATAATAGAAATAGCCTGTTATCCCTAAGCTGGTGGTGTCTAAGAAGGTATTATCTGATGCTGATCTGATACAAACATGGGTTGCCATGACACTGAGCCTTTAGCTATTTTGCAAAGCCCTTTGCCTAATTATATGACTGCAATTCAGGGCCACAGGATGAAATCCATTAGGCAGCCACTTAAAACGAATGTGCAACTTTCTCAGTAATAAAGCAAGGGAATATAGACCCAGTGCAGATGATATGCCTGTTTTTTAAAAAAATGAAATAAAATTCAAAAATTAGCTAATGCAGCCATCCTTGTAATTTCAACCACCAAACTGAACATTGGATTTAATACTACTCTTGTCACCCTAATATTGCTGATTACAGCAACTCGGTGAGCTTCACCAAACACAGTTTTCTGTCAACAAATGGCTAAGTGGACCATTATCTAAAGGTTACCAATAGGACAAATCTCAAAAAGGGCTGTTTGAGGGCATTTTGATGGACTCACATAATTCGGCCAGACTCCAAGTAGAGTGTCCAGAAGCATAGACTTTCAGAGATTCTCAGGAAAGGCCCACAGCTGAATGCTAGGGCACATGAAGAATACCCTAGCTTCAGTTCCTGAATACCTACCAATATTGTACAGATGAAAAGCTGGACACATGTAGCCAAGCAACATCAGAGTTATGGTGAAGATGGTAATATGTATTAATGAAGAACATACAAGCAAGGAGAGGATGGAATTGCAATTGAAGATTTTGCATCGCACAACACCATCCACATACTGATATTTGCATGTTAGTATTTTGCATGGAGGATACATACCACTGGCAGTCGTGGGATTGAAGCCTCAGTGTGAAAGAACGACAGAAAGGAGAATTGTTGAACTGTCCCTTTCCTTGCACTGATGGTGCTCAAAAAATTTCTTTAAAAAATATTCAGGCAGCATTACCTATAATCAACTACTACATGAATTACAAAATTCTACTTTCCTGTTTCTTCCACTTAGTTGGCAATACGTAAACTATTTTGACCTCATACTCTGGTAAACATGTTCAGGTAAAAAAAATAATCAGGTAAATGTCATTCTGGCAGGTTCACGTCAAACCTTCCTAATGATGCTTCTAGTTTTGCTATGGCCCATGGTCATTACAGAGACCTTGTCCATTAGATGTGTGCATTAGAATTAAAATTTCCAGATAAAATGACCTTTATACCCTAAATTAGGTGGAAAAGTGATATAAGCAGTATGTTGTTGAGATAAAGCGTAAAAGCCAGTCTACAGAAAAAGTCTGGTTGGGAGGCTGAAGCAGATGTTTCCATGGGAAGAGGGATAACTTTCTTAATAGGGAGGTATGATGAATTGACACAGTTGCAAATATTTAAATTGTTAAGGAAGCAAAGTTTGGAAAAGTTACTTTTTGGGACTTCAACTCCCAGAATCACTTACTACTCATACTGGCTGGTGAATTCTGAGTATTGCAGTCTCCCCCCCCCCCCCCAAAAAAAAACCTTTTCTAAGCTGTTGGGAAGCAATAACAAGGGAGAATGGAATAACAGGTGAATACAAGGGAGTTATACTATAACAAAAATGGGATCATAGCCTTTCCTTGTGAAGTCATGTATGGGAAATAAATAATGTTGATTTCTGTACTTTCCATATTTTTTAAAGGAAAGGTGTTAATAAATGCTGGGAAGAAATTATACTTAGATAACAGCTCTCTGGCAGTAGAGAAAGAGACCTCTGTAGAAGCCAGGACTCAGAACATTCAGACCTAGCATAATGAAACAGAACTGGTTCTGTTGGGAACTGAGACTATTTTACACCCAGGGCTTCTGTGGAATAAGGTGCATCTATTTTCAGATGCTATGCAGGATATAAAAATGTAAGAGATAGCAGGACAAGTGATGTGAGTGAGGGCAGAAGTCTGGTCCTGCTTTGTTCTTGTTGTGTACCTTCACTCATTTCCAACTTATGGCAACCCTAAGGTGAACTTATCATAGGTTTTCTTGGCAAGATGTATTCAGAGGAGGGTTGCCATGGCCTTCCCCTGAGACCAAGAGATTGGGACTTGCTCAAGGTCACGCAGTGGGTTTCCATGGCTGACCAGAAATTCAAATCCTGGTCTCCCATAGTCCTAGTTCAACACTCAAAGCACTACATCATGCTCGCTTTGCTACTTGGGTTCATTTGAACACCCCTAGTCAGCAAGGAAACCAAGAGAGGAGAAGAAGAACACTATGAACCTCATGTATCATAGCCCCTGATAATTTGCAACCCTTTTTCTTTTCCCCCAACCACTAGCTAGATCGTATGATATACTTGGGACGTTATCAGACGACAGAAATTGGAAGCATAATCCAATGACAGTCTGCATGCAATCATGGGGTTTCACGTTATTGCGTGAGAAACTATCATGTTGAATTTCGAGCAATGGGAAGCAATTTCGAGCAATGGGAAGTCATTCCGAACGCAATGCAGCATCAATACGCAATCACATGAATTCACGAATTCACTCATTTCCGAACTGGCTCCTCTTTCATTTCTTTTGAAATTGAGAGAAATTCCTCTCATGTGATAATGTCCTTAAGATGCTAAATGCACAGTGGGTGCACCTACATTGTAGAAATAATGCAGTTTGATGCTATTTTAAGTCCTATAGCTCCATTCTAAGGAATCCTAGGTTGTAGCTTCACAAAGTCTTTAGCCTTCTCTGGCAAAGAGTGCTGGTGCCTCATAAAACTATAAATCCCAGGATTCTATAGAATGGAACCATGGCAGTTAAAGTGGTGTTAAACTGCATTATTTCTATAGTGCAGATGCACCCCTAGGCATCGTCGGTATTCTTTAATCTGACAGAGCATACAGTAGAAAGGCTACTTACTGCCCAGCCCCATTTCTGTCCAAATGAAATATTGATGTGAATTCAGCTAACTGAATTCCCTGGAGAATGTCCAAATGTGTAGGAACAAATACTAGTAGTACTGAAGAGATCAGGAAAGAACTTAAGTATCAGTACTAGTAGCGGCTGGTATTTTTCATGTGAGCAGCATGGTAGATCCACTTTGAGTTTTAGTCTGAATTTCAAAGAAACGATCTAACATGCTGAACAGGGAAAATGATCTGCTATATTGCTGTAGTTCAGGAGAATGGAATAGTGGTCTCTAGCAGCAATTTTTCCAAGTACCACTCAAACTATAAATCCCAGGATAATATGAATTGAAGCCACAGCAGTTAAAGTGGAATCAAAATGGTATAAATATGGCCTGGATATACCTCCTGAAGACCTGCTGCTAGTTACAGCAGAAGTAGAGTGGCCCAACTTCTTATAATCTACCATCTTCATATAATCTAGGAACCTAGATTGTTTGCAGATAATTCTAGTCTTAATGTACATGTCTCTAATTTTTGTTTCTTGTTGTAGCAGGTGCGCTACTGTAATTCAGAGTTACCAATGTGTGAACTTTCAAAATAATGTAATATTTGCAGAACACTTACAGGTCCTTGAATAGAAGGTTAAAGCTCTACAAATGGCTTCCTGGTGTAAGCCATAATTGCAGTATAATGGAGTAGGAAAACTCATCCATCATCTCTTAAGCATCAAACTCTGCAAACAAAGACAAGGATGAAGGAGCAATGGAGAATATGTTTGAGCAACCTGCAGGGGCAATGGGGCATATGGAAAACAGCTGCTATTCCCAGTAAACTGTAGGGGGAAATTTTACTAGGATCAAACTGCATTGTACAACATAGAAAGTGACGTACATGTAGTCAAAATGCCAGGTAGCTGAAATGGTAATTGTTCCAAAACAATCAGTACTTGATTGGTGGCCTCCCATCCAATACTAACCAGAGGTGAACCTGATGAGATCTGGTGCCTTTAAGATATTTTGGCACACAACATGTATTGATTTATAATTTAATAATTCATTGAATGGGTCTGCTGAAGTTCACAGTAGCCAATAGAATTCCAGCCATAGTGTTTAAAAATCCAAAGGTTTCAATATTATACATTAGAGAATGCATACTTTGAATCCTTCATTTGAAATTTTTCATTCAAAATGGGAACATTTGCCAAATTTTAAGTATATATGTATATGAATATTCAGTTAGTTCTAGCTTAGCAGTGTGGGAAAACAGAAGCGCGCAACAACGTGTGTGCAAATAACATGGCATCACTTGTGGGCAGGAGAGGTACAAAAGTAATAATATGGGTACCCTGTTTGTCATGTCTTTTCCATTATTTTCTCAGCATAGAGCTGGGAATTGTAGTTTATGGAGAAGTATTTTAAAATTCTCAACCAGAGAGTTCTAGGGCCTCACCAAACTACAAACCTAAATTCTGTAAGATATAGCTATGGCAGCTAAAGTGTAAACATTGTACAGTCGGCCCTCTTTATCCACAGATTTTTTATACACAGATTCAAGCATACACATATGTATGTGTATAGTTGGATAACTGAAAATGTTGGAAAATCCAGAAGGTCCAAGAAAAGCCTTGAAATCACTATGAATTGCAAATGTATTGAAGTTTTATTGCAATAACAGTAAAAGTAAATGTAAAGAAATCACTGTTCAACATTGTCATGCACAGTATAAAGAGTTCAGTCTCTGAAAATTCAAAGAAATCACAGAAAATTCAAAGAAATCACAGAAATTTTTAAAGAAATCACAGCAGCCACGACGTTGGATAATCCGCAATGCTGGATAACTGAAGGCTGGATAATCGAGACTCTACTGTACACACACACACACCAGTCCTAGCTAATGGCTTCCATGCCAGTTGGGTGGTTAAACTGCTCTGGATTTTAGTTTGAATATAATAGGAGCTGTCCAAAGGGATGGACTTATTTTGAGGATACAGTCTTGCACTTTGGATAGCTACAGATTAAGGCTGGAATTAATATTTGAAAATATTCCCCCAAATAGTTGAAAAACTTGTTTCTCATGTATCAGGAAATGTAGCTGAGAAGAATCCTGGAATGGTGAGAATCCTTGCTGTTAAGGACATTTGTGGGGGGGGGGGGGGGGGGGGAGAGAGATCACACCATTTTTGCAGAAAGATATGCAGTTTCCTGTAGAGGAAATGCTCTTTTCTGTGTAAAGAAACCATGTATGAATTTTGTGCAGAAGACATTCCCAACTACACCATTATTTGTACAGAAAAGCAGCTAATATTTCCACACAAAAATATTATTTTCTGTACAGTAAATGCCATTTCCTCTGCAGAAAATTCTGTTTTCTGTGGGGGGGGGGATCCAAAACGCATAATGATGTACATCCCTCTCCCACCAAAAAACAAAACAAAACACACACACACACACACACACACACAAAACAAAAAACCATTTACCAATTTGTTGCAGAATTGTGGACCCTCTCCCTGATTAGTATGGACACCATCAGCTGGCACTAACACATTGGCAAACACCCTTCTCATTACATCTTAGCATATATATATATATATATATATATACACACACACACACACTGACACACCCCACCCTCACTTTTCAATATGCTGTAATGGGCCCTCTGAGATAAGGGGATCACTGCAGGGTGTGAAAATGAAAGGCTACATACACATCCCTTCACCAGTTTCCATGGAAGTCACAATTTCTCTATCAGTATTAAAAGCAGGAAAACAGCAATACTGTTGTCTTGTAAATGGCATCATTATGGTGGGGCAGAAGTGTGCCATTCTCCCTCTCCAGTGTTCCTGACCGAAATTATGACTCTGGGCTAGCTAACAGCATGCTGAAACAGCAGTATCCCTCTCCTCCTATGCACATTCAGATATTTTCCCTTAAATATCTCTTCTCAGATCCAGCTGATAGTTAAGAGTATGCAAGTTCATTCTTGTATTGGTGTGCCAGAAAGCCAGTGAAGTGAGAGGTGCGACACACAGTGCCATGGCATCACACTGTACCTCACACTTATCGGAATGCTTTGAGGAACTGGAGATAGAGAAAGAGACAAATTGTTGGCAGGAGCTCTTGCAACATCTAGCTAAACCTTTGGATAAACAATTGGGCTTCTAATTCATTATGAAACAGGCAAGAGATTGCATTGTTGTTAGGATTACTTTTGGCCATTTTCCATTTCTTTTACAGCCCACTAAATTTTTTCAGAATGAATGCATAGCCATGTATTCCTGTGCACATGCAACTCTAATCAAGCAACTGCAGGAAAGGGAGGTCTAAAGAACAGCAAAGGTCAGGAACAATCCTAGGTGAATCATCTCAGCCATCTTTTGTGTAGAAGAAGCCCTCATGAAACAATGAATGCACTCAAGTTAGCTTCATGTTTAAGGGCAAAGCCATGACAAATTATTGGGCACATTATCACTAATCTGGCCTGGGGCTGAAACCTTTGAGGACCTTGCCAATACACATACACATGCAAGCCCATAATGGTCGTATACTTTTTGTTTTGAGGGTAGTTTCTTGGGCCTTCAGTGTTTTGGACTGCAGCTCCCAGAATTCCTGACTGTTGGCCAAGCTGGTTGGCGCTTCTGGGATTTGAAGTCTAAAAGACCAGAGTTTGGGAACCACTGTTCAAGATGGAAAGTTGTCTGCCCCGTGGCATCCTAAAGTCTGATTCACATTTCATGCAACATACCATGCTATGCATCTTGTAAAATACATCATACAGTGTTAAGTGCGGAGGCAGGGAGAAACTTACATTGCTTATTAACCTATCTGGAGACATGATTTGGAATAATCATCAATAGATTATCTTCAGTGAAGAGAGAGTTTATTATAAGGAATTTTGGCCCGGTACAGACAGCCCTTTTAGGTTGTCCCCGGGGCGTGAATAGGCCTGGGGAATGCACAGCATTCACATGTTCCACAGCCCTAGCGCATTTGGAAAGCACCATGTTTGCATTGTGCCGTCCATACACGCATGTACCAATGATGTCATGGCGCGTGCCACGTTTATACGGCACATGCCTCATGTCGTCGCACCTCAGGAGGGTGCCTATGGTGCCCTTTCTCCGTCACAAGAAGGAGCTCCAGAACGGAGCTCCTTCTTGTTGGTTGCGTCCTTGGCACTACGGATGCCGAGTGGAAAGGGGCCGCAGTGGCGGCCCCTTTCTCCCCTCAGGAGCACCGCCGCATTTTCTGCTTCTCTGTGGCCTAGGGAAGCAGTGGATTGGGGCAGCAAGGGCTGCTGGTGAGGCAGCCCAGTCCCAGTCCCAGTCCGGTGCTTCCCTGGGTGCCTACGGACTGCCCCTTTTGGGCGGTCTGTAAAGCCCCTATATTTCTGGAAGAGAGAAAAGATGGTCTGCTACCACTGGTTACTAAGGGAAGAGGAAGAGGTATATGAGGAGTGAAATCAAGCATAAGAATACCACACTTAGGAAGATGATGATATACCACACTGAGGAAGTAATGGAAGATGATGATGATGATGATGATGATGATGATGATGATATATTTATTTATTACCTGGCTCTCCCCAGATCTAGGTGGAGGACAACAACAATTAACAAACAATTAACAAACAATTAAGAAACAATTAAAACACATTGCTTAAAACACATATCACTTTAAAAGGACAAATAAGATGTGCTCATATTAGAACAATCCACATCTAAAATTCATCAAGTATAGCCCTCCCTCCAGTCCATCTGCCTTGGTCCAGGCCTCAGAGGGAGAGAAGAAATGCTGGACCTGATCCCCTTCCACCATTCCCCACCACCAATCCCTTCTCCCTCTGTCGTGTCTTTTTAGATTTGTGTCGTGTCTTTTTAGATTGTAAGCTGGGGGCAGGAAACCATCTAATTCAAATGATTGTATGTACAGTGCTGTGTAAATTTACAGCGCTATATAAATAAAGCTTAATAAATAATAATAATCATCATTTAAAATTCACAATTTAATAATCATCTGGATAAGCCTGCCAGAAGAGACTAGTCTTAGATGCTCTTTTAAATTCAGACATTGTATTCAGAAGTTAAGTCTCTTCCGGCAGGTCATTCCACAGTCTAGGGGGTGGATGAAGAAAAAGTCTTCCAGCTGACAGTTGCCAACCTAGTCCTGGCTGACTGGAGTAAATAATCTGCCAGAGGACCTGAGTGTATGGGGCAGATTATATGGATGGAGGGGATCCTGGACCCAAACCACATGAAAAAGATTTACAACCTTTTATTTACTTCAAAAGCATAGCCATAATAGTCCAAAATATCAGTATGCAAAGGGATCTTGTAGCACCTTTCAGATTAACGGAAAGAATGAGCTTTCGATAGCACGAGCTTTTGTAGAGCATGAGCTTTAATAGACTTCAGCCTGTTTCATAAACATGCATCTGAGGAAGTCTACAAAAGCTCATGCTACCAACTTCTTTATTTCAGTTAGTTTCAAAGGTTCTACAAGAGCCCTTTGCATACTTTTATTCAGCATCATACAGGAAGATAATAATCCAGTTTAACCTTTTTTGCTAAATCTGTCAGGGTCTCTCAAGTGGAGGTATTTCCCCACCATCCACAATTGGAACATTACTCCAGCCCTGCTGTATGAGAAGAGGGGTGTGCCTGTGAGGGGCACCTTAGACTAGTTGCTAATATTGTCCAGGGTAATATTAACATTGTTATAAAATTTAGCGAGCAATATTTAGTTTGGTTTTTCCCCCTGGGCTTTGCTCTATTTTAATTGTCTTTTTATTGTAATTGTGAAGAATTCTGTTTTACAAGGTTTGTGAGATTGTATGGACTATAGTTCTTTGTTATAATTGCACCATTGCTGCCTTAATATTTTAGTTTTTTTTTTCCTCTAGGGTAGAGTTGATTATTGTTAATTGATTATATGCCATGTTATACTTTAATTAGTACTATGTTATGTATTGTATTTTGTATTTTTGCATTTTTCATATTTTTATTTTTTCTTCTACCTTTGTATTAGATTATAAATCTGTTGTATATATTGTGTATTAGATATTTAATTTATTTGTTATGTAAATCATTTATGTATTTTGTGTATTTGTTTATCTACTTTTGTAAACCGCTTTGATCTATTTGGAAAGGCGGTATATAAATAATAATAATAATAATAATTATTATTATTATTATTATTATTAATTAATTCTAATCAGATTCTTATATACGGAGTAGGGTTGGAAGTTTAGGATCCTCCAAGGCCTTGAGGTTGCTGGGCCAGTACCTAAAATTTAGGCCCAATACAGACGGCCCAAAAGGGCCGTCTGTGGGGCATGAGTAGGGCTAGGGAGGGCGCAGCATTTACACCCCCTAACCTTACTGCGTATGGATGGCGCCATCTTTTTTGTGCCATGATGCTGCATTTTGTGCCATGATGACATCATGATGCCGCAGGAGGGCACCTAGGGAGCCCTTTCAGCGGTGACAAAAGGAGCTCCAAAATACAGCTCCTTTTTGCTGCTAGTCCTTGGCACGGCCTTTACATGGCTGCACCAAGGACCCCGAGGGGAAAGGGGCCATGCAGTGGCCCCTTTCTCCCCTTGGAACCGCCAGGGATGGCAGGGTGCAGCGGGCGCCCAGGATGCAGCGGGCGCTTTCAAGCCACGGAGAAGTGGCAGTTCGCTGCTTCTCTGTGGCCTGGAGAAGCGGTGGAATGGGGCCTCTGGGGCTGCCGGTAAAGCAGCCCTGGCCCCATCCCGGCACTTCTCTGGGCGCCTACAGACCGCCCCTTTGGGGTGCTCTGTACAGTCCCTTAGGCATGGCCTCTGCTGATATCTTTAAGCACAGTGCATTAAGTACAAACCACAATTGGTCAAACTCTGTGATTCAAACAGAGAGAATGAGAGAGAGTACAGATTTTCATGTTTGGGAACTGAGAAGTGTTAATTGGAGGCACTGTTTCCGCATGAAAGTGCAACCAAAGGGTTATTCATTATCCCTTACTTAAAGAGTCGGGATGAGGAAGCTTTATTATTTATTTTACTTTAACCTAGCTTGTAGCCAGAAGGTGGATGCAAAGCAGAGCAAAGAAGGACCCCAGTGCCATGATGACTGTGAGAGAATGAGGAAGCTTGCTAAGTAAATACATACACTTCCGGGAGAGGCATTGCTTGTTGGAGCAACCAATCCATTAAATCTTGCAAATTGCAATAGGCTGCTGCTCTACTAAATAATGATCTTGAGATTTACACACAGTCCTTTCTTTTTACCTAGAAAAAAAATGGGAGAATCTACACTTTCATGTGCATCATAGGCAGTGGTGTCCCTGTACCTGGTGTCAGCAGTGTGGGAGTTGGGGCTTTTGGGATGGGATTTACAGGGCAGGACTTACGGGGTGCCATGCATGGCATTCCTTGGTATCACCTTGTCCTTCTTCTCATGAGAAGGATGGTATGGGATGGCACTGGGGGAAGGGAGTGCGAAGGATGGGATGGTATCAGAGGGAAGGGAATGAGGGAAGGGAGCACAACAGATGGGGTCACACCCCTCTCCTAGCGTGTCACCCATGTGGCCGCACCATTGCACCCCTTAGTGATGCCACTGATTTTAGGTTTAGAGATGTCACAGAGAAATTGGAGAGTCAGAGGAAGTCAGAGTCAACCCTGAGATCTGACAAGCTGAATACAGATCCACCCACCAACCCCCAATTGTAAGCCCTCCCCCATAGTTATTCATTCTTGGGTCAGAGAGTATTCAACATCGGAGATTATCACATGGGGCCAGGGACAGGATGGTACAGGAGTAGATTGCTCTCCAATCCTTATCCCATCTGTGACCATGATCACGTAAAAGGAATTCAAACATGTCGTGCTGATCTGGTCATTGTCCAGACAGTGAAGTGGAATTGTATTAACGGGTTCTTCCATTAATACAAAATAGCAGGAAATGAGGGGACAATTCCATTTCACTCATGGGACAATGACAGGATCAGCATGACATCATATGAAAGTCTTTCATGTGACCGCTGTTATTTACTCTTCCTGGATGTGTAAAATTTGCACAGCATGTGCAAGTCCTTCCTGTGATCATGTAGAAAGGACAGGACTAGGACGGGGAGAGGATGGGACATGGACGTCCTTTTCCCCGTCTGATTGTCTTCATAGTTAACGTTGGCCTAGAATAGATAGATGTGTGATCCAGCGGTGTCACTAAGGTGGGCATCACCTTGTGTGATAACT
This sequence comes from Urosaurus nigricauda, assembly GCA_034509955.1. NCBI lineage: Eukaryota > Metazoa > Chordata > Lepidosauria > Squamata > Phrynosomatidae > Urosaurus > Urosaurus nigricauda. The sequence goes on from JAOEGL010000005.1 coordinate 11,575,652, forward strand.
CACAATGTCTAGCTACCCCATTGACCTCCTCCCATACCACATCAGCGGTCTACAACTGTAAGCTTCTTGCCTCCAACGTTTTGTGTACTAATGTTACTCATAAATTATAATTCCCATGTATCACTGAATGTAATGGCAATATTTGTGACAGAAAACAACTAGCAAAATTAAAATCATACCTTTAAATAATATCTGAGGAACTAGACTTTAGTCTACAAAAGCTCATGCTGCCAACTTCCTTTTTCAGTTACTCTCAAAGGTGCTACAAGATCTCTCTACAATACCATATGCATAGCCTAAATATGTATTAACATGTACATAGTTTCATGTGGTAAAAGTGAACATTTGGTAAGATGTGATGTTTTGAAAGAAAATTTTAAAAAAGAATCAATTTTTATTTTGTGGAGTCGAAGGCTTTCATGGCTGGCATCCATAGTTTTCTGTGGAGTTTTCGGGCACCAGTTAGCAGACATTAATCCTTGTTTGCATATCCTCCCACCCTGAGGACTGCCAATAGCAACAGAACAATACATTTGCAAATTACTCCTTCCTTCAGGGTCACACAGGATATATATATATCCAATCTTTTTCCAGGCTATCATTCTCTGAAGATGCCAGCCACAGATGCTGGAGAAACGTCAGAAAGGAACTCTTCTAGAACATGGCCACATAGCCCAAAAGCTCCACAAAAACTAATTTTTATTTTTTAAAAACCTGGGACCTCTCTTGTCTCTTCCCACTGAGCTACACCCCACTCACACCATCTCTTCGGCATTTTAAAGACACACAGGCAAACTCCACAGCCTGGTTCTGCCAAAAGGCAGATGTTTGGGGAGCAGTGGTGTAGCCCCCATTTAGAGTGTCACCTGGTGCTGTCTTCAACCCACTCCCCACTTCAACTCCCAGTGATGTACCTGGTGTGATTTCACTCTCCCCCCCCCCAACATGTTGAACTTTTTGTTTTCCCTTTGAAGAATCTTTGAACACTAATGTTGAAATATATCTGTGTGAGTTAAATGCCTGTGTTCAGGATTTTAAATAACAATACATAGCTAGAAGGGATGTTTCAATCTGTGTTATTACAAATTATATTCTTCTGTTACAAGAAATCCTTTGCTTTTAGGGCTGATAGTAGTTATGGAAGAATATTATTTCCTCTAGTGGTGAAGAACCGCTATTATAATACAAATAAGTTTTGTTTTTGTATGCCTATGCACCAAAAGGCACCAGATTCTGTCTGATCTTGGAAGATAAGCAGGGTCGGCCCTGGTCAGTATTTAGATGGGAGACCAACAAATACCAGGTGCTGTAGTCTATATTTCAAATGAAGAAACTGGCAAGACAACATCAGAGTATTCCTTCTTTAAGAAAACCCTATGAATTTCATGAGGTCGGCATAAGTCAACAGGCAACTTGAAAGTCTGCATGCATACATACACACACACACATGCATGTGTCACACACACTTCAAGTCATGTGTCAAAGCAATGAATTTTCCCATAACTGAATGGCCCTTGAAGAAAGCCAATTGATGATAAAGCTGAAATGTGTTGGGCTTTTAATTAAAAAAAAAAAAGCATTCTTGGAAAAAGAAGAAGAAAAGAACCAAGAAATAGAGCTGAATGTTCAAACCAGACCATGTTCTCCTTCTGCATTAGGATTACCAGTTAGCAACCTTTACATGTCAGTATTTACTAATTTTTAGTTGGCATTACGGTGACTTCTTAAATAATAATAATAGGATTTATTTCTATTCCACCTTTTCTGGTGGGGAATCAAAGTGGATTACAGCAGTCAAGCAAACAGCTTCATTTATATACCACTTCATACTGCCTAAGCAGTGTCTAAGCAGTCTACAACTGTAAGCTACATGCCTCCAACAATCTGGGTACTCATTTTAGCAACCTTGGAAGGATGGAAGCCTGAGTCGAGCTTGAGCCCTTTTGCTGGTATTGAACTTTCGCCACCAGTGGTTAAAGACTCAGCACCAAGTCATAAAGTGAATCACCTTATGGTTTTGACTGAATGGCTGCAGTACAGGCATTTAACCATTGCGCCACAAGGGCTCTTCTATTTGCTTGTTTTACCTACTTTCTTCCTGCATTGCTCTGTCTTCTTCACACACTCTCTCTCTCTCTTCTATTTGAACATGTGTTTGATTCTGAACAAGCATTTGTAAGGAAGTCTACTTTTTTCAAAGAAAGCTAAGCTTGTTTCCTTCAGAGCTAGACCCTGTGGGGAGGGCATGGGACTGGTTATTGTTCAGCTTCTGCCTTGCCAATTTGATTTCTCTGCTTGAGAGATCCACTATTATCTCCCTCACATTTCCTAACAGAAGCACCCTAGGTCCTGAGGCCTTAAAATCATCCCTATTCAGCCTTTATCCTAATGGGTTCAAGCTGTTGGATGTGGCTTTCATCTTCACTAATTCATTCTTACAACAGCACTGTAGGCTATGTCAGGCTGGGAAAAAACAAAACAAAACAAACAAACACACAAACAGCTTCATTTATATACCGCTTCATACCCCTAAGGAGTGTCTAAGCGGTTTACAACTGTAAGCTATTTGCCCCCCCAACAATCTGGGTACTCATTTTAGCGACCTCAGAAGGATGCAAGCCTGAGTCGAGCTTCAGCCCTTGTGCTGGTCTTGAACTTTCGCCACCAGTGGTTAAAGACTCAACACCAAGTCATAAAGTGGATCACTCTGCAAGGACTTGATCACAGATTGTCCAAGTCCCCAAACAACACTCTAATCACTACACAACAGCTTCAAAAAACCTTTAAAGCTTCTCTTTTATATTCTGATATGACATTTATACAAGTTCAACTTCACTTGCACCGATACCCTGTAAGGCACACCAGCATGTGATCTGGGGACCTCATTTGACCTTAAATGCAAGCGATTGTGATCTGGCTGTGCTGATGCTGCTGAAGATTGTGAGAAAAATCTCACTGTTCAGGTCTGGAAACTGGCCCTGACATTTAAATGGCAGGGAGAAGTTTGGGGATCACATTTGGCAAAGGTGTGCATTTTCTCCATCCTTTCCCTAGACACTATCAGGGCAAAATTCAGAAAAAACTCTGGAGTGTAAAAACCTTGCAATAAAGGAAGATACCCCAAATCAGGGGTGGATAGGGACATGCATTATGTAGCCTTATGGCCCAAGATTTGGCAATGAAGTTGCATACCTTTTGGCCTTATCGCCCTAGATTCGGGCAGAGAGGAGGATGGGTTTTGAAAGGCTGAAAGTGTAGACAATCACTGACATAGTTATGACTTACTGTTCTGGTTGTTGCTGTGTGCCTTCAGGTCATTTTCAACTGCTAACGTGAACCTATCATGGGGTTTTCTTGTCAAGATTTGTTCAGAGAAGGCTTGCCATCGTCTTTCTCTGAGGCTGGGAGTGTGTGATTCACCCAAGGTCATCCAGTGGGTTTCATGGCTGAACATGGAATTGAACCCTGGTCTCTAGAATCATAGGCCAGCACTATACCATACTATCAAAAAACCTACCTTTGCAGCCTTGCAGTACCCCAGCGAAAACATTTCCTAGAACTTGGGGAATGGCAAAGGCAGCTGGTCATGGGGACATTAAGAAAAAGGAGCTGGACTGATCCTTGGTGTTTTGCCCTAATTGCTTGTTGCCTGCTCAGGTGAGCACTGCAAGTGCCATTTTCTAGGATCCCAGTGTTAGAAACACTTCAGATGGAATGTTGCCAAGCTGCAAAGTTATGTTTCTGGGGTCACATGTGGTTGTTCAGAACCATATACAGGAATCCCAAGGAGTGAAGATGTTCTAAGACCAGTTTATGACCTTATAATTGCTGAATAGGATGCCAGTCATCATTTTTATATATTTTCATGGGATTTTCTTTTGTAGCTTGCAGCAAAGTGGTTAAGGCCTAAAGACCTTAATGACCCAAGATCCTGTCTGATCTTGGAAGCAAAGCAGTTTCAGCCCTGGTTAGCACTTGGAGACAACAAATGAATACCAGTTGCTATAGGCTATATATTTCAGAGAAAGGAACTGGCAAAACCACCCCTGAATAAAGAAAACCATATGAAAGTCATGGGGGCCACCAGAAGTCAACAGATGATTTGAAGGTGCATACACACACAGCAGCAGCAGCAGCATGGTTGATGAAAAACAATAAAGACTGACTTAACTACTCACCACTTGATGGCAGTATTTGTACATGTTACTTCTTTCATAGTGGGAAATGAAATTAACACAGAAGGTCATGACTTCACAGAAGTATCTGAATTGCTCCAATTTATAATAGTGATTATTGTGAAATTCTGTATGTTTCCATCATTTGATAAAACCTGCAGACACAACTTGGAAGGCTCAGTATGATGTAGTGGTTTGAGTGTTGGACTTGGACTCTGGAAGACCCTTCCAGGGTTGGAATCCCTGTTTAGTCACTGAAGCCCACTGGGTGACTTGGGCAAGTCCCACTCTCTTGCAGCCTCAGAGGAAGGCAATGGAAAATCTCCTCTCAGTAAGTCTTGCCAAGAAACCCTAACAATAGGGTCACCATAAACTGGAGTTGATTTGAAGTCGCAGAACAGCAACAGCCAGACAAAACTCTCATCATCCCCAGCCATCCTCCCTAGCTTCATGTGTTGAGCATGCATCAATCTGCATTAAACAGCTGTATGAGTTTCATATTATCCTATATAATCCTGGGATCTATAGTTTGGTAAGGGACATCAAATTTTCAGCTACAGATCCAGAGCTCTCCTTTGAATTACAGTTGACAAGCTAGCCAGACAAAAGAGGGCTTGAAGATTAAAATCTGTTTAATTCTATATCGTAGAAAACTAAAGTGAGTAGATTAGAGTAGTCTAGGAAAGAGGTCTAGTACCTCTACAAAGAATATCTCATCATTTCCTAGGATGATGCCATGACAGTTTAAGCAGTATGTGATTGGTATTATTCAGGGCAGATACACACTCACCCTTTGGTATCACCAGGGGATCAGTTCTGGACTCCCCTGCAGATACCAAAATCTGTGGATGCTCGAGTTCTGTTGTCGCCAATGGTAGCACATGCACATGGGTGTGCCACCATTAGGGACAATGGGATTTCAATGGTGGCATATGCACGTGGCCATGCGGCCATTAAGGTTAGCCCCCATTTTTCCCAGTGGTGGAGTGTGCATGCAGCTGTGCCACCATTAGGGACTCATTGTCCCAAATGGCAGTACAGCCGTGTGCGCATGTGCCATCACTGGGGACAATGTGAACTGTCCCTAATGGCGGTGCAGCCACATGTGTGTGCTACCATTGTGGACAATGTGGACTTGTCATCTGCGGATGCTTGAATCTGTGGATGGAAAGCCCACTGATACTAAGGGCCGTCTGTACCCAAAGCATAAATAGCATCAGAGACAGCTTCCCTTGTCTAGGTAAAGGACGGGGAAAATACACACCTTTACCAAATATGATCCCTGTACTCCCCCTTTATTGCCACTCTTGCTGTTCTCTATACTACTACTTCAAGCCTCCAGATTTCCTCCAATTATAACATTTGAGGCCTTTTCTGTGTTCTCCAAATGCAAAAAAAAAAAAAAAAAAAAAAAAGTTCAAAAGCATTGCAACATGCTGTCTTTTTGCTCTCCGTAATATAGTATGAAGACCATGAAATCCACTGGGTGACCTTGGTCAAATCACATGCTCTCAGCCTCAGGGGAAGGCAATGGCAAACCTTCTCTGAACAAATCTTGCCAAAAAACTCCATGATGGGTTCCCCTTAGGGTCCCCATAAGTCGGAACCAATGTGAAGGCACACAACTCACATAAGCAACATATACACAACCTAAACAGCCTACTGTTTGCTGTTTTGGTCTCTGGCTGAGAATTTTAAATGTTCCTCCCTATGAGCCAACCTCTGGACTCCTTAAGAGTTTCAGTTAAGGTGGGATCATAGTGTTATATTTGAGCAATGTGAAAGGAACTCATGAAAGGCAAGAGTCATTCAGGCAAAAAAAAAAAAAAAAGCATGTTTTGCATACAGAAGTTTCCAAGTTCAATTCCCTGCATTTCCAGTGGAAAATACCAGTCAGAAAGTGCTGGGAAAGACCCTGTCTGATACCCGAGGGAGCTACTCCAGGTCAGAATACGCAACAGTAGTTTAGAAGTACAAATAGTCATACTTGGTATAAAGCAGTTTCATGTGTATTCTCCCCACTGAGGTCCTAATAACCTATTTCTGTAGAAATCCTGTCTGTCATTGAGGTTGCAAATCTTGGAGGTAATTGCTCCCTCGAGAATCATGGCACCTTGAGATTTCTAGCTTCCTGGGATCTTAGAAATGTCATCCGTGTGTATAGTGATGACTGAAAATGGATTAGGTCTCAGGTCAAAAGGGACCTCTTGCCTCTTGGCAGCCTCAGCTGAAAGTCTCAGTCAGACTTTGTTGGGAAGATTCTGCAGGAACGCAGCCCACTCCTAGTTTTGTGTCTGCCAGCATCCCTTAATAACGTCAAAGCAGGGATACCATAAGGAGTTTGTCATTCTTTCTACAGTCTGAGGACAAGGGAAGGTGGAGGCAGGGGGAGAGAAGCACACAAGTGCACGCAAGAGTTTTATGAACTAATGCTTCAACAGAACATTTTTGTGCCATTGGAAAATAATATGCTTCTCTTATTTCCAAAATATAACATAAATTGTGTTTGTCTTCTGAATGACATTTGACATCTGTCCAGAAAGCTTGAGAAACCTCTCCCCTCCCTCTCTCTGAAACTACATCTCCCCGAATCCTTCAGGCTGGCCATGCTGAGTGTGGGATTCTGGGACTTGTAATGAGGGCAGCTGTTTTATGATTCATAATATGTTTTCATCTATACACCTATGACTATCATAAGGTTGCCATAAGTTGGTGTTGACTAGAAGGCATATGACAGCAACTACAGTACAACACGAACATTGTATACTAACTAGTTTCTAAACCATTGTAGCTCAAATTTACAACATATTCTGGGTATCCAGATGGGATGCTTGGATAACTGTGGATGGACTGTCATTGGCCAGGGGAAGACAAACTTAGGGTTGCCATATATCGGAGTTGATATGAAGGAACATAACAGCAACAGGAGCAGCAACAACAACAAAAGATAACAAAAGGCTGTAAAACAAACAAACAACAACTTAGGTTAGTGTTGCAAATTTGGGAGATTATGGCTGAGATCCTACTTTGGGAGATTATATATCTCATGTAGCTGCTTCTGCATAGCTATGTATTCTGTTGCTACCTTCCAAAACCCACCTTGTAAGCCACACAGCTCCCACAATATGGCTAAGTTGTTGTTGTAGAGCTTACTGGAATAGCAGAATACCAAATACAGTATTAGAACAACTCAATAACTCCAGTTCCCAGCAGTGTGATTTGCCATACCATCTTTCTGATACACACCAACATAACTAAGAATATGCTGAGTGCCAGCACACAATCTACAAAGAGAGAGCAAACTCTAATTTTGGTCATCCTTAGGATACAGGGGAAATTTGCCCTCTGCCCCAATACTAGGGTCAACAAAGGCAGGCTTTTCCTTACCCCGCTCTGGGTTTCAGTCTGAACTTTAAAGCCATTTTCCAAGATGCCGAATCTATTTGGGGATAGGATTCAACATAACCTTGGGTAGGCTCAGAGAAAGGAGGCATGAAAATTGGAGGAAGGAAGGAAGAATCAACAGTTTAAGATATGCAGATGACACCATGTTACTTAGCAGGACATTGCAAAGATTTGAAAAGGCTATTGATGAAAGGTAAGAAAGAAACTGCAAAAGCAGAATTACAGCTGGCTGTTAAGAAAACACAAATACTGGTCACAAATGATCCACAAAACTTTGAGTGATGAAGACATTGAAATAATTTTTTTCTATTCCTTGGCTCAGTCAATCAAAATAGAGACTCTAGTCAAGGAATCAGAAGACAAATAAGACTTGAAGCTGGGAAAGAACTAGATACTCAAAAGACTCTCAGTTTTAAAAATATATGATTAAAGACCGAAGTGAGAATGATCCAGGCCTTCGTATTTCTGATTTCTGTACATAGTTGTGAAAGCTGGTCAGTGAAGAAATTTGGAGGAGGATCACCTTATATGAAATGTGATGCTGAAGAAAAGTTCTACAGGTTGCATGGACTGCTCTAAAGACTAATAAATGGATGGAAGAGCAAATCAAGCCTGAATTTGCACAGAAGAAGAAGAGGAAGAGGAAGTAGTAGTAGTAGTAGTAGTCTCCAAAACCCTCAAACTATAAATTGCTATTTAAAAAAGTCCTTTGGCCCAAACAAACAACTCCCCAAAATCTGCCATATTTAATCAGCCCTCACAGTATTTCAATGAATTCTCACATTCCCATTTGGTTCATGATAATAGAAATATTGTTTATATGTGATGTCATTTCTTATGGGAACAAATCTATAAATGACTGCCTCGACTTTACTGCCTTAAGTCAAGTGATTTAGTTTTTTCTGCTAGCGAATAACCCACAGAGATGTGTGGGAGGTTTCGAGAAAGCCCAAGGCAAAACATTTTATGGAGGCATTTTTCCCACTGCCATTGGTTACTCAGTACTTCCACATAAATAAATCCTACCAGCAGCAAGTAGTTTGAAATTTATTTTATTTAAAAGATTTATAGATTGCTCCTTTGCCAAGAGGGTTCCCAGAGTGGCATACAAAGTGTTAATTTGAAGTCTCTGACCTCATGCTTACAGTTTAAATGCAAACAAATGGTAACTGTACCCCTGTAATGTAACTAACACATGGGTCTGAGAGCAAATGAACCCTGAAATTGCCCTAGCAGTTAAATGGACCAAGCTTTGGAAACTCATCTTTGGATATGTGAACTGTCAGTTTCCATAGGATTTTCATTTGAGGGGCTAAGATGTTTGATTTAAGGTTTTTTTTTTTTTTTAACATGCTGGACTTAGCTGGTGAGGTAGGCTTATACGCTGTCTCCTTTTCTTTCTGCTTTGCTGTTCATGCATGTTCACTAAGGAATTGTTTGTATCCGTGGCCTGCTTTAAAGAAACACACAGAACCATAGTAGGATCAGTTAAAGTAAAATCCCATTCTTTCCCTGCTCAAATTTCATTGCGTTGTTTACTTTATGCATGATGCTGAAATCTGACACTGAAGACCTCGACAGACTGGCAATAAATGCCAGCCTATTGCTGCCAAGATGCTGCCCTGATGCTGCCATAATGCCATGCACCTGACCATATGGCGGGCAGCGTCATGGAGCTCCTCTGGCACCGCATCAAGAGGACACAGCACCAAAGAAGTGCCGAAAAGCCTTGGTGCTGGCGGCTATGGGCCGCCCTTTCTGCAGCGCAAAAAGGAGCTACTTTTTACAGGTCCTTTTTGCACTGCGGAAAGGCCAGATTGGGGGCCGCATCATGTAGTTGCCATGGCCCCAATCCGGCAAAGAAAGAGGTGGCTGCAGGCTGCCCCTTACGGGTGTCTGTTCAGCCCCTGAAAGCCCATGTCTCTTTGCACTCTTTCAACGTTCTCCCAATGCTACTGAAAAACCCAGCTAGACAGAGGGCAAGAAGAAAGAAGGTAGATGGATAGGCGTAAAAAGGCTTTGTTAAAAGGGGCTTCTTTGTCAGATACTTTGTTAACTGAGGTATGCCTGAATGTCTGTTGCACAACAGTCCAAAAAACCCATCTGTATGAGTAAGGGAACTTGGGTGTGTAAATGACACCAACAGGATTCCAGCCAAATTTTCCCAAGCACTGCTTTAAACAGAAAACAGTCGGTAGTAGTTGCTTTAAAGGTGCCCAAGGCAGCAATGGATAATCAGGCAAGAACACACAGTATAGTGCACACAAAATTTTGAAGACAAAGCTCTTGTCCTAAGTTTCTACCATTTTGCCCTGAAAATTGGAGAAGAGGTTCCAGGCTTTGTGGGAACCCTACTTGCCTCCCTAGCCACCACATTTAATAGGCTTTTAGCCAGTAGGGAATAATAAAGGGTGGGAACTTTTAATTCTTTTCCTATCTCCCAATTCCTTTCCAAACTTTTGCAGCTCTGTCCTCACAGTATGCTCTCTCTCACACACACCACCAATCCAATATTTTTTGTAAACTGCATCGTGTTATGACAGATGTACTGGACCCCCAGGGTAGGAAGTTAGTGCTTCTCGGATTCCCAAAGTTCCTTCAAAACCCAATGAAGGACCTGGGTCATGATGGTTTTTCCTTCCTGGGAAACAAGAAGCATGGGAAAGGAGAGGAACCAAAGCAAAGAGGAAATGGGATTTGGTCCCAAGAGAGCAGACAGGGAAAGATCATTAGCAAGATGTGATTGAATACGGTCTGGGTTTATGATAGAGGCTGAGGCTGTTTCAAAGTCGACTGAAAGATGCTTTTCAGATTAACATTGTTTGTCTGATGGGATATCTCTTCTGTGTATGTTGCGTGCCTTCAAGTTGTTTCTGACTCATGGTGACCCTAAGGTGAACCTATCATGGGGTTTTCTTGACAGGATTTGTTCAGAGGAGGTTTGCCATTGACTTCCCCTGAGGCTGAGAGAGTGTGATTTGCCCAAGGCCACATAGTGGGTTTCATGGCCTTGCTGGGAATCAAACATTAGTCTCCAGAGTCATATTCCAACACTCAAACCACTATGCCACACTGGCTACACACATACTGCTTAAATCATCCAATGCATATAAACTGAGATAAACTGATACTAGGGGCAGTTGGTGGCACTGATGCCACCAGAGTGTGTCCACTCTGAGTTTCAGCCTGAATTTTCAAGCAGTTATTCAAGGTGCTGAATGCTACCCCCCAAACTAAAACCTAAAGTGGATTCACTGCTCCACTGACATAGATGACACCACCTAACTCTGCTTTGTTCTGTACAGCAGATGCAACTATAAAATTACACGAGGTAATGCAATTCAGTTTGTTACTGTATTGCAATGTACCATGCCAACAGTTTGGACTATAACTTCCACTGTTCTACAGTAAGAGTGAAGTACCCATTGGTGATACTCCTGGAGGATTCTGGGAGTTATAGTCCAAGGCCTGAATCCTATTGTTAGTGCAAATTGTGCCAATCCATTGAATCACTGTACAACAAATTTTACAATGGGTCTTCTTTAGTAGGGAGAATTAACAAAATTCAGGCCCCCAAATTAAAATGTTGAAGTATTGTATTGTATTCAAGCTAGTGCAGCATAGTGGTTTGAAGTTAGACTACAGTGTTAGAGTCCAGGGTTCAATTCCCCACTTGGCCCTAAAACCTACTAGATGATCTTGACCACATGCTCTCAGTCTCAGGGAAAACCTCTTCTGAACAAATCCTGCCAAGAAAACCGCATGATAAGTTAGGGTCACCATAAGTTGGAAACAACTTGAAGGTACACAACAACAACTGTTCTAAGTTATTGAACATCTAGGGGAAATGTGGATCTCCAGAAATTACTGAGATATTGCTGCCAAGGACTGATAGAAACTGGATCCAGTCATGGCTGGAGGCCACATGTTCTCCCTCCCTGCTCTGTAAGGTATAAGAAGGCAGGTTTCTGCCCTGGGGAGCTTACTTTCTAACGTCTGACATACAAGGCACAGCCAAGGGAGGGGAAAATAGAAACTGAGATGAATATAAAATGTTTCATGTTGTTGTTTTCGTCCATGAGAATGAAAGGATGATTAGGAAATGAAGGGATGGAGTCAAGCACTTCATGAAAAAGTGGGTTTTGCAATGGGATTTAAAGGGAGGAAGAAAAGTGGCATGGTCAACATTCAACACTGTCAAGTGGCATTGACAGGATGGATGGTCAAAGTAAGAAAAGATGAGAGCAGTAGTTTAGCAACTTCCTCGCTTGTTACATGGTATGGTACAGTGATGGTATAGCATGGTGCCTGGAAAAGTTACTTCTGACTGCCTGAATCTTGTTGGTCCCAATGGCACAATCCTAACAGGAATCATAATTTGTTAGTAACAAGTAACCCACCAAAATATCTTTCTGAATGGCGGTAACTGTAACAAGTAATGAACCATTGGGTGACCCAAGCAATGGGTAAAACATCTACTTCATTTTTAAAAAGCAACATTATGAACCCTGTTTTCAACATGGGGTTTGGCAGTTCTTTCCTCTGTTAGATGACACTATCTAAGACAATGGTACTCAAACTTTTTACCCTTGTGACCCCACTTTATATCTATATGCAGATGTCATGTTTCCCCCACTTGACAGTTTATGAATAAAAATATTTTGTTGATTTAGTGTGTGTATTTTCATTTGCACATTCATGTATATTTATATTTTAACATTTTATAAGGAAGTAACATTGTTCAGATTAGAACAGTTTTATTTAAGTAAATTCAGTATTTAACTCAACGCATCCAGATGACGCAGAGCCAAAAGGAGCACTAGAGAGTGCCACTGTGACGGCAAAGGTGCCCTTTCCATGGTACAAAAAGGAGCCATTTTTTGCAGCTCCTTTTTGCACTGTGGAAATACCAGATCGGGGCTGTGGTGTGTAGTTGCTGCGGCCCCAATCCAGGGAAGAAAGAGGAGTTGGCAGGCTGCTCCAGAAAATCATCGTAAGTTTATGTTAAGAGCCAGCTGGGAGAATTGAAACCTGTTGGCACTTTAGCCGAATCTCATTTAATTAATCAAAAAAATGCCTAATTGAAATTAACTGAAGTTTCAATTTAAATCAGCCAATTATGTAAACATTAAATTAAATTAAATTATTTTCATTAAAGAACATCTAATTTAATCGATACCCTAATTCATTCAAATTAGTTCTTTCCTATAATTGGTTCTAGTCCACTGTCACAAACTATAATATTAAAGTTGTGACTACACTACAGAATTAATATAGTTTGATATTGCTTTCACTGCCATGGCTCCATCCGATGGAAATTTTGGGATCTGCAGTGTGCTGTGGCACCAGTGCCCCCTGGCACCAGTGCTCTCTGACAGAAAAGGCTAAATATCTCACAGAACTGCAAATCCCAGAATCCTATAGCACTGAGCCATGGTAATTAAAGTGGTATCAAACTGCATTAATTCTGCAGTGTAGATGCAGCCTAGAATTATCCTATTATGCTGCACCTATCCCTAGCCAGAGCTTTGAAAAGTTACTTTTTGAACGAAACCTCTACATCCACTTTGAGAAGGTAGCGACAAGAATACTTCCGTTTGGCCCAAAATTTTGCAGATTTCAGTAGTGCGTTTTCGAGTGTTTATTTTCCACTGGGAAAACGGGAAGCTCGACTCTCTCATGTTTTGTTTTGGTTTCAAAACAGTTTTGATAATCCATCAAAATAAACACCCCACCAGGAAGGTTCCCTCTTTGCAGCCTTCTTACCCATGTTTTTGCTGGTGACCCTCTCCCCCTTACTGAGTGTTCCTTTGTTTATTTTCAAGTTAAGTTTTTAAAAAATATTATTATTATTATTTGGTGGCTGTTGACAACCGTTGTCTAGTTTTTATAACACAAAACATCTGTGAACCCGCCTCGTGGTGTCTCCTCTAGGTCATGGGAAAATGTTATCTCCCTCAGCATCCCAGTATACATGGTCTAGCCCAAATGGCCAAGGCCAACTGTTCATTTTCTCCAGCAATGAACAATTCCCTTCATGTCTCTGAAAAGCTAAGGTTTTGTCTTTGGTCCTCAAGCTATTTGCCCAGAGCAATCTCACTAGGGCTGCATCTGGACTGCCAAAATAATCTGGTTTGACACCACTTTGGTGCCATGACAAATTGCATTTCCCATGGCAGTTAAAGTGGTGTCAAACCAGTCTGGATGCAGCCCAAGGTGCTAAATCAGTAGGAATTAGTATCTTGGTTTTTCCAAAGTGGGTGAGAACCTTTTTACTGCTGTCATATACTGTTTGATTTATTCAATAATAATAATAATAACAACAACAACATCAACCCTGAAGAAACAGGTCAGAGACACTGGGAAAGGAATTGCCTAAGGAATTAAGAGAAACCTTTCACTGTCTTACCCCTTGAAGACACCTTTCTTAGGTCAACCATGGCACTGTGGAATCATAGGTTGCTGCCATACTGCAAAATAAAGTGCAGTTTGATATCACCTTAACTGCCCCTGCTCTATCCAATGGAATGCTGGGATTTGTAGTTTGTTGTGGCACCAAATTTAAAGACAAATGCTATTTCTTATCCAAGACATCTTCCCATTGAGAGAGTAATGGGAGCCTAAACTTTCCATGTTCCAGATGAAGGAAAGGACATCCAGCTGAACCTTAGTTAAACTGGGAATTCAACTTTTTGGAAGCCTTTTTTTTTATCAGTGTTTTTATCTCCACATCTTGATGTGGCAGGAGGTGGTTATACCATGCTGGCTATATTAGAGCACAGAAATTTAAGCACTGCATTTATGGCACTGCCAACCAAATCTAATCCAGAGGCCAGGAAAGCATATTTCATGGGGAAAAGCAGGGGTTTAAATAGACATTAGTCCGTGAAAATCACACAATCATGGTGAAGATTTTCACACACATCATGATTAAAGAGGATTTATACTGGCAATAAACAGGTAATAACCAGCAACAAATCATTCACAGGGAAATCCCATGAATGATTTGTTGCTGGTTATTACCTGTTTATTGCCAGGATAAATTCTCTTTAATTGCAAAGTCATGTGAAAATCTTCACTGCGATCACAGGCTAATGTCCATTTAAACCTCTTCTTTTCCCTGATTTTCCTCATATGATAAAGTCCTTAGTCTGTATTGAGAAGGATATCTTTCACTGCTAGCTGGGTTTAACAATTGAGGGCTGCAACAAAATGTGATCATATGGAAACCTGGGGGCGGGGGGGGGGGGTGATGAGAGAAGCTCAAGGAGAGCATGAGACATGGAAGCCGTGATCTTCTTCCAAATTTTATTGCATGTTACACATGTGCTGAGTTAAATATTGAATTTACTTACATAAAATGGTTCTAATTTGAATGCATTGAGGGTATTCCTTCGGTATACAATCAATGCATCACTCAGAGAAGGTACTGTACCATCTTGTCTGAAGGAGGCGGCTGTGAAGCCCCTCCTGAAAAAATCTTCCCTTGACCCCCTGGACAGGAAAAACTATAGACCAGTCTCCTTGCTACCTTTTCTAAGCAAGGTGATTGAGAGGGCAGTCGCCTCCCAACTCCAAGCCATCTTGGATGAAACTGATTATCTTGATCCATTTCAAATTGGCTTAAGGACAGTATATGGAGTTGAGACTGCCATGGTTGCTCTGACCGATGACCTCTGCTTGAGCATTGACAGGGGTAATGTGACCCTGCTCGTGCTGTTGGATCTATCACTGGCTTTTGACACAATAGATCACTCCATCCTTTTGGACCGGCTGAGAGAGTTGGGAATCAGAGTGATTCCGTTCCTTTCTCTTGGGCAGATCCCGAAGGGTGAGGCTCGGGGACAGTTGCTCCTCCAAAATCGAGCTTAACTGTGGTGTCCCCCAGGGCACCATTCTGTCCCTGATGCTATTTAATATTTATATGAAGCCGCTGGGTGAAATCATCCGGAGGCATGGAGCACGGTGTCATCAATAAGATGATGACACTCAGATATATTTTTCCATGACCAGATCGTCAGCTCAGACTTCAGATGGCGTCTCTCCTCTCAATGACTGTCTTGGAGCGGTAATGGATTGGATAAGGAAAAACAGATTGAAACTAAATCCAGACAAAATGGAGGTACTGACAGTTACAGGCCTGAAACCAGGTTTGGGAATACAACTCCCAATCCTAGATGGAGTCACACTCTCCTCGAAGGACTCTGTTCACAGTCTGGGGGGGTACTTCTAGATTCGTTGCTTCACATGACTTGCCAGGTGAATGCAACAGTCAGGAGTACCTACTATCACCTTCAGCTGATACACCAGCTGTGCCCTTTCTTGGACATGAAGGATCTGGAATCTGTGGTACACGCTCTGGTAACCTCACATTTGGGTTACTGCAGCACGCTCTACATAGGGCTACCCTTGTGCTTAACCCAGAAGCTCCAACTGGTTCAAAATATGGCAGCCAGGTTTGTTACCAGAACATCTAGGAGAGAGCATATAACACCTGTGCTTAAGTCTCTCCACTGGCTGCCAATTAGCTTCCGGGCACAGTACAAGGTGTTGGTTTTAACTTTTAAAGCTCTACATGGTTTGGGTCCATTTTATCTTAGGGACCACTGCTTCCTGTATGATCCCTTCTGCGCGCTCCGGTCCTCTGGGAGAAATCTGCTGCAACCCATGAAGACCAAGCTGTCACAGACCTCCTAGAGGGCCTTCTCTGCTACCACTCCCAGGCTATGGAATGGCCTCCTGGGTGAGATCTGTCTTATTACATCTCTTGTTTGCTTCAAAAAAAGCTCCAGAGTTAAATCCTAGAGTTCTCCAGCTAATTCCCAGAACTATGGACCCCAATGTTGCCACCTAGGCTGCCTAAAGAATTATTGATTTTATCGTGTTTTTTTAACATGCACCTTCTGTTTGGCTTGTTTTAATTCATGATTAGTTTAATTCTGTTTTAAGGGGTGGGAGGTTAGGGATTGAGATGTAAGAATTGCTTTAACTGTGATTGTTTTAATCTTGTTGTACCCTGCCCTAATTGCTTGGACAGAGGGGTGGGCTAGAAATAATAATAATTATTATTCTCTGCCAAAGAGTACTGATGCCTCACAAAACTACAAATCTCAGGATACTATAGGATGGAACTATGGCTGTTAAAATGGTGTCAAACTGCATTATTTGTACAGTGCATAAATAAGTGCTTCTCTAGCTTTCCAGTGCAGGGGACCAGCAATTATTTTTTCCCAATGTGCTACTGACTGGCACCATATTGGAATCCATTGGTTGCAATTGTTTCTTTCCTGAAAACTCTTTACGGTTGACACACTGGCACAGTCCAAGGACCACCACCACGAGTAGGTCTGGTTTAAATCTCCCTCCTCACGAACAACATTATTAGCTGGTTGTGATGGTTGGGGATGAAAGGAGGTTTAGATCACCCCATCCAGAAGACACCAAGCTGGAGAATATTATTCTAGCAGAACATGAATTCTACCTTGGTATGATTGCTGACTCTTCTAACCTGTCCTTAAGTAACCAAACTACTCCCATTGCTAGAAAACAGAGCTTTAAAAACACAAAGTTTCAATAATATTTTTTTTTATTCAGCTGTGAAATAGAGCTCAGAAAAGAGAATCTTAGTCACACATAATCATTGTAAGGTTGCTTTTTGTCTCTTTTCATCCAGAGTAATTTTCTATTTTTATAAAGGTACTTTCCCTCTAAAGAGGAAAACTAAATCCAAACACTTCCTTTCTAAGGAGGGAAAAGAAAACCCTTGTCCAATGTTTTGTTCTATTCAGTGTTGGTTTCAGGTTACTCAGGAGAAACTGTACCACTGTATAAAATGCTATTATGCTGAGTACATTATCTGTCCATGCTTTTTTCTTCTTTGTTTCCAGAACCCCCATCCATCACAGTCCAGGGACCTTTTTAACACTGGTGGGCATTTATGTGAGATCCAGGAGGGTGGTATGCAAGGGGTCTGGGAGGAAAAGTGATGGCGCACCTCCATCAGGGACTGTTTGAGTTGGGTGAGAGGTGGAGGTGTGCCTAACTCTGTCCCTGGAGACAGGTGATGTACAAGGCAACTCTGGATACCTCCTTGTGCAATAGCTGAGTACAGTAAGTACATTAGGATTCCAATCCTCAAATCTCTTGCCTTCTCAGCCATTACATTCTTGCATTCCCTGGCACTTGAGCTAACACCCAGAAGACTTTAGTGACCAACAGGGTAGTCTTACATAAGTCTACTCAAATGTAAGTCATGAAAATGCAGCCTCAGTGTGCAAATGTGAAACAATCACTGAGAAAGGCTGGAGGTGATTGTGGGGAATGGGCAGGATCGGAGAACCATAGAATCTTAGAGTTGGAAGAGAACCCAAGGGCCATCTAGTCCAACCTCCTGTCATGCAGGAATTCAAAATCAAAGCATCCCCAACAGATGGCCATCCAGCCTCTGCTTAAAGACCTCCAAAGAAGTCTTTAAGCAGAAGCTGGATGGCCATCTGTCGGGGATGCTTTGATTTTAATGCATGTATGTCCCTGTAGCCAGACGTGAAATGTTTAAAGCAGCACTGAGACCTTTGGAGGACCCAGGGGATCTCAAGGTTGATGTAATCATTTCCAATCTGGCTACAGGGACATAGCCAGATGGATTTCCAGTCCTGCCCATTCCCCATAGAGTGCCTTGGTCTGGGTTCAGAGGCTGTATAGAAAGTTGAACAGGGACTTTGGGTGTTGCAAAGAAAGGAAGGAAATGCCAGCCTGTGCACAGCTCCAGAAAAGGACATATACAAGTGCAAGGGAAACTTACATATACATATGTCAGAAGATTCCAGCAACGATATGGGTGGTCATTTCCTCTAGTGTCTTAATACACCTTTACACTTGACAGAATGACATAGATAATAAAGTTAATTCAGGGGGAATGAGCACACTCAAAGTTATCATGACCATCTAAAAGGGCACCAAGGCATGGAAATGTAAAAATTTTGGACTATATTACATGTCATTAAGTTGATTCCAACTTATGTCAACCCTGTCTTAGCATTTTCTTGGCAAGATTTCTTCAGAAATTTATCATTGCCTTCTGCTAAGGCAGAGAGTATGTTACTTGGCCAAGGAGACTCAGTGGATTTCAGTGGCTGAGCAAGGATTTGAACCCTAGACTCTCAGAATCCCAGCCCAGCACTCAAATCATAGCACCACGTTGGCTCAGTTTTTAAAACCACAACTCCAAAATTGTTCTGAGGGATTCTGGGGATTTTAATTCCCAGTAGCAAATCTCTTGAACAAACTTTGACATATTGACCAGTTCTATCAGCTAATGGGCTAGTGAAAAGACAGACCTAACTTCAACCATGCAGAGAACTTTCTTCCTTGGTTTACATCATACCCCAGCAAAAATGCTTATTTTGTTGATTTAAAGCATACACACAAAGCTTAGGGAAGATTAAAGAATTTAGTACTATATTAACAGATCTGTGCTGAAAATGGGATAGGAAAGAATTTCCTAATATATACAGCCATGCTGTGTTGAAAAAGAAATAAAAACTCCAGCATACAGTCTGGTGTTATCTTACTAATGAGCATAATTTAGACTAAAAGTCAGCAAAAGTCTTCTTAGGATGCTTATGGTAAGGCAAGGGAGGAGGGCGATGAAAATTAGTTGGGAATAAATTACTAGAACCATGCTGCTGGGGCTTGTCTCTCTTTCGTCCAAATTTAGAAACAATTGTCTATGACATACTAGAGGTTGTGTTTTATAATATTTATTGAATCACCATTTGGAATATAAACTCGGAATCTAAAAATGACCACCCAAATGGGATAAGCCAAGAAAATTTTGGATTATAGTATTCTTATTCTGGCAAAGATCTTAAGTGGTGTTTATTTTCTGAAAGGGGAGACAGAAGGCCAGAATAATACATGCAGTTGCTCAGTTAGGGAAGGGAAGCACTCTGCATATGCTTTTTTAGTGCACACACTTTGGAGCAGAGCTATAACATAGAAAATAGATGTCAGGGAGAGATATACTCTGAACAATGTCTCCAGTTATTCTCATGTCTCTGAGAAGTTGCTTTTATCTTCACAGCAACCAGGGACAGCTGGTGGCTTCCACATCAACAGCTCATTCTGCCTTTTATTCCCATCATCAGCTATCTTCAGATAGCTCCATTAAACACCACCTTACAAATATGGAAGCAAGCAGCTGCCACTGAGAGTAATCCTGTGGTGTATATAGGCTTGAGAGATAAAGATGGCCATCCCAAGATGGCGTTTTGTGGGTGGTCGAGGATTTTCCAGGGTGACCAGACATCCTCCTTTTCTAGGATATGTCCTACATTTCAAACTTCTAGTCAGGACAAATTCCAAAATGTCCTCTACTTTGAGCATGGCTAAGAAACCCATTGCTACATTGTGAGCCGCCTTGGGTCCCAACTTGGGAGAAAGGCGGGATAAAAATAAAATAAATAAATAAAAATATAATACTATGTTTGCTGTTTCTTTTCCAGAAATATGTCTACTTGGCAGGCTGTCTTCACTGCAAATAGGGGGATATGATAGATCCTTCTAAAGTTCTTTTTCCCTAGTAGCAGCAGCAGATAAGACTTGTTCCCAGAGGTCAGGATGCATTTCTTTCTCAGACGGGGAAAGAATAGCAAAAATATTAGGCAATGGGCTGTATGCAAATATTGAAAGGTTTATTCCCCTTAATTTCAGCACAATGGACTATGGAGGGAATAATTTAAATGTAGATTCTGAAAAGGTTTTGTTACAAGCAAAGTACAATTTTAAGCCTTCGTCTTGCTTGGAATTTTGCAAATATATTGCAAGCTAATAAGACCTTTAAAGGAAGATAAGTTCATCAGAAAAATATGGTTGAGTACATCATATGTAATAGAACTGTAAATAAACCATATGAAAGGAATTTATTTGTATTAGTGGCCCAGTTCAGATGGCCCAAAACGGCTGTCCCTGGGGCGTGATTAGGGCTGGGGAGCATGCAGAATTCGCACACTCCCCAACCCTAGCACATAACGATGCTGGCATCATAATGTAGTGCCGTTTATATGGCGTATGTAATGAAGCCATCGTAACTGCACAGCTTCTATACGGAGCTGTGGAGTTGCGACAGACTTTTCCGTTTAGTGTGTTGCAACTGCGATGCTAAAAAGGAGTGGGGTTTCCCTGCTCCTTTTTAACTGCGCACCCTTGCCGCAGCGTCTAGCTGCTGTGGCGAAGGTCTGCAGCAAAAAAAGGTGGTGCCAGACCACCCTTTTTGGGCGGTCTGTGAAGCCCCAGTGTTTTACCGTTTACTTTGTAATGTCCTACATTGTTCTTGAACGTCTTACATTTTGTGGTTCCTTTGTGGTTATGACATCTGGTCACCCTGGGATTTTCCCAATCGTGTTCTGAGTGGGGAAACAGAGGCTTAAATCCCGGTTTGGCCACAAAGTTATATGAGTCAGAACTCCAACCAAACTATCTGTTCATTATATCCAACCCATTAGTATATACAATGTGGGTGGGTCATGGTTACTTTAGTTTGGCTGTACTATCACTAGTGGCCAGGATTGTACTCTAAAATTGATTTTTAGGCTATTTGGCTTCTCTGATGAATTTAAATGAACCCCAGTAGCTCAAGAACAGACCTGGAAGAAAGGCAAGTGATACCATTTAATCTGACACAATTACCTGGAACATATAGTTGTCACAAATCATCACAATGTAATGTAACTTTGAAAACCCATAACAATTCAAAATGCACTTTCCAAGCATTATTGTGATGATGGAACACCTTCCTTTTCTGCTTGAACAGTCTAAAAATGGGATTGGTGAGGGAGATAATGGACAGTTTAGAGCAGCAGCAGAGAATCTGCAGTCTTCCAGATATGATAAATGATTTCTGTCATCAAACTTCGACACCCGCCACCCTGGGACCCATTCACTCTGCAGAATTATAGCACTGTTGTTCCAATTTAATGGCCAGGGTGCCATTTTACAGAATCCTGGGATCTGTAGTTTGGTGCAGTACTAGAGCACTTTGGCTGAGAATGTAAATACCCTTCCCTAAACAGCCAATGCCAGTTTCCATAGGACAGAAACATGACAGTTAAAATGGCATAATAAAGTGGCATAAAGTGACATAATAGCACTAAATATAAAGTACTAATTCTATAGTGTGAATGTGCACCTGATAAGTGTTGTAGGCTCCTGGAGTTTGACTGCATCTGGAGGTTCCACAGGTTCCACAGCCATGATTCATGGAATGTATGTAGGAGTTGAAATTCCTAGCAGACACTTGTTTATTTATATATACAATTGCCTTCTACCTCTCAAGTCTATGGACCTTATCAGACGTTGGAAATTGGAAGTATAATCTAATGGCAATCTGAACGCAATCATGGGGTTTCACATTATTGCGAATTAAAGCATCTCACACAATTTCGGGCAATGGGGGGGTCATTTTTGGGTAATGGGAAGTCATTCTGAATGCATTCCAAATGCAATTGGAATTCACGTAAATTCGCTAAACTAGCGAATTCATGTGAATTTGAATTGGCTCCAATTGGCTCCATTCGCAATAAAGAGAAATTCCTCGCATCTCATAAGGCCCTATATTAGATATATCAGAGAAACCAGACTTGCCAGGTCACAAAGTCATGGGAAATTGATGGGCTTCTCTGTATCTCCAGGCAGGAGCACAGATCTCAGAAGAGGTGACAATGGAGAACAGTTGAGGTTCACCTTAAAGCCTGGGCATCCACTTCCACCTATTTGCAGCTGGCACCCAGGCCTGTTATCTGTTCTACACTTGTGGAGTACAATGAAAAGCCAGGAGAAGGGGGAAAGGACTGGAGAGAGAAGCTGGGGATGCATGCACTTGAGCACCATCATAATTTCTGAAGCTAGGAAGTTCCCTCCAGTCTGGCTTTAGGTTGACATATTACCTTGTTTGCCGGGTTTTACCAGATCTGGGCCCATTGAACCAGGTTGCTCTCATACCCATTTCCACAATCAGCTCACCCAGAAGCAGTTTGCATCCATCAGTCAACTCTTCCCTTTGAATCCATGGGATTTACCTATGTGTTGACTTGCTGTTCAACAAATGACTGGGTCAATTCTAGTTGGGACTAACCAACCAGTTTTCAACCCCTGTTTCTAACTTCCAACCTTTTTGACAATACAGTTTTCAAGATGACTAACACCAGACTTTAAGCATGCAGTAATTGGGATGCTGGCCAAAAATAGTTCATCAATAAAATACAAGTCATATATTTTGTGAAAGGACAGAGATAAAAATTAGCAATAAAATAAAACAGATAAAAAGCATCAGTAGAATTAAGTAGGACATAAAGACTGATGAGAAACTTCAAAATGACTGTATCAAAGTGTTCCAAATGACTGTAACAAATGCTTGTGTAAACAAACTGGGTTTGACTTGGCACCAAGAAAAGAAGGGAAAAGAAAAGAAAAGAATGTCTGCCAAGCAAATTCTTGGTGAGGCAGGCTTGCCACAGCTGGAATGTCATCAAGAAAAGCAATCCCCTTGGTGACCTATGCCAATTTAATACTCTTTTATGTCAGTATAAGACACTTTTGGAGTAGAAACGAGAGGATGGCGAAAGCTGCCTTTATCACCAAGGAAAACTCGTGGGATTTGTAGTCTGGTGAGGTATGTGTCACAGTCTGGTGAGGTATGTGTCACCAGTCTGTGTCACAGAACTCTAATGTCTTACCAAACTACAAAAACAAAAAACAAACCAGGATTCTGTAGAATAGAGTCATGACAGTTAAAGTGGTGTCAAACTACTTTAATTCTGCAGTGTGGATACAACCTGTGTTGGGCAATCAGATCACCCAGAGTCACCCAGAGCATGGCTTCTGATAGTTACATCAGCAAATAATCAGGCCTTTATAGGAAATGGCAGATTCCCTGGTTCCAGCCCATTGAGAGATGGAGCACAACACAAAAAAATTTAAAGTGTTCCTGGAAGCAAAATGGAAGGCATTAGATACTTCAAACTAGCCCAGTATAATACATTCAGTTCAGTAAATCCCAGTCAGCCTGGTCACTGTACTCCCAGCTAGCTGATGTTTCCGTTCCAAACATTTCTCAGAGGCAGCCAGGCATAGAGAGCATTACAACAATCCAAATGTGGCATGGATAACCCTGGCAAGATGATATTTTGTTTTTATTTTCTAGAAAGGGAAGCAGCTGTCCTACTTACTGAAGATGATGATAGGTACTTCTAGACAGAGATATGAATTATAAAGTGGGAAATATTACACTGAGCCCCAGTTCTCTGACAGGATAGACTCTATCTTCAGACTAGAGGTGGCAACAGACAGGCTGGATGCAGCCACTGAGATCACTTTTACACCTTGCTCTGCTTCACTTTGCCACTACCATCACTATGGATGGTAAAATCCTAAAGGAAAGATAGCCCTTGTTCTGCAGATTGGTACATTTCTATGGATCAAAAAGTTGCTATCGTACCCTCCTGAATCACAGACCTTTAGTCAAAATTGTAAAGTATCTACGATGTTGAGTCCTATCCCCAAAATAGTATCAGCACCATGAATAGCTTCTTTAAAATTAATGCTAAAACATGGAGCAGATACAGCTCTCTACTGACAAAGAAATCAGCAGCCATCACTGGTTTTTTTTTTTTACAAGAAATCCTAGGTGGCCTTCTGAGCCAAGAAAGTTGTCCATGTCTGTGCTAAACTTCAGCTCTTCACACTGACTGAATGGTCCTGTACACACACACATACACAGAGAGAGAGAGTATTCTCAACAACATCAAGAATTAGCATGGCAAAACAAAGGCTCAAGTGGTTGCTATGTGTCCTACTTATTAGAAGATAGTCCTTTCTTTGAAGGTTGGTCTCAGATTGGTCTCAGTTTGATTTTGAACTTTATCACACACAGGTTTTAAGTCATGATTAGTTTTGGTGCTACTTATCACACACGGTGTCCTCCAACCCATAGCTGCTTGATCCATGAAACATGGTCAGGGCGTCCCTTTTCATTGATGGAGGAAACCAGTCAATGAGCTCACAATTGCACCCAATTGTGCAAAACGTCACTGCTGGGACAGTTGTGATATTGACAGTCATGTGATTGTCAGTGTCTTCCCCTCTCCCCCACTTCCCCTCATTATTCCTGAGTAGGCCAATTGCCTTTTCCCTTTCTATTTCTTTTCTTTTTCTTTTTTTAAAACTTAAATTACAGTAGGAGAGCTCTGGAATTGCATGAAAAAGTGAAAATAAAATTAAAATTAAATAAAATTAAATAAAACCAACTCCAAAGGCATGCTGGGTAGGGCACAGGGCAGGAAAGAGGGGTTAAGGGGGAGCCCAGAAGAGAACACAATGACAAAAGTAGCCCCAGTTGCATGACTGAGAAGCTGTGTGACAATGGCTGCTCACAAACACTGTTTTCTTTAACAAGTGTGATTGCGGGAAGAAGGGGCTCGTATGGTAATGCCACTAAAAATAAATAACCATAAGAAGGGAGATCAAGAACCTCAAATTTCTCCATCGACTTTTAGTAGAAGATTGAGCAGACAGACACAGGTCATCAGGTCATGGTTTTGCCCATTATGCTGAGGTGCATTTGATTTTTATTGAAATTTTAGCAATTCCTTCCAAAACTGTATCTATACATTATGCAGATCCTGCTTCCTTTTGTCATAATGCAATTTTTCTCTTTTTGCTGAGGCATAAATATGTATTCTTCATGGCATGCTACGTTTCTATAGAAGGGAATCTTTTGGTGTGGAAGAGTGTCCCTTAGCCACAGTCTGAAATGCTACATACATGGCCCACATACTGGTAGATCATATCGGTGACACAATTACCCCCGGGTAAAATCATATATCTCTGTTTCAGGAATGGGGTATATGGGGGCCCTTAACTGCAACTATTATCACCGTCTCACTCTGTTGGTTAGGTGTGATGGAAATTGTAGTCTAATAACATCTAGCAGGTCACACATTCCCCAATCCCTGTTCTATTTGCTTTGACCTGGTGTTTGCACATAATAAATATGCCTTGGTTCCATTAAATGGTTATACAAAGTTAATATTCATGTTTCATTTACAGAAATAACAAAATAATACTACTGTTTCTCCCAAAGAGCTATGAGCAACTATTTCAGATCTGTCATGTCTCCAACGTATTCTGGTTCCCTTCAGGTGTCATGAATTGGACTTTTGGCACAATGAAAGAGGAGTTGTTCCTTCTCATGGAGTTATTCCTTCTGATGGAATTATTCCTCCTCATGGAATTCCGTTTCCTCAAAGAGTTCTGATGGGACAGCTCACTTTTCTGGAGCGTTTGGATGAGAATGGAAGGTTTCTCATCCAGCTCCTTGGCGCTACACCTGGGTGCTGCCACTTTGCTTGTGTTACCAAATTTGGAGTAATCCACTGCGTAGGTCCCTTCCTCTTCTGTCACGATGGGCACGAAGCGATGTCCCCAGAGGATCTCTTCTGATATGTAGGATGTTCTCGCTTGGGTGGTGATCCCAGTTGTTTCCACTACACCTTCAAGTATTACAATAATTTCTAGGTCATGGTTGGTCAAGTCATTGGCAGAGATGTCATAAAGAGGACTCCGTTTGTCAATGACATGGCAAATAATCAAAGGGGCCACTAGGAAAATATTGTTGCTTTCAATGGGATTGTCAACTGGAATATCTAGCTGGTGGATTGGGATGACCTCTCCTTCAGGGGTTGTGGTCTTCCTTACAACCTGGATTCTCACTGAGGCACTGATAATCATACTTTTCCTTAAGTCTCCCACCCGGAACATGAAGCAGAGCCTGCCATTACGGACAGCAATGACTGCATTCCTGCTGAAGATCAGGGTCTCTGCTCTCCGGTGGGCTTGAGCTGTTTTCATGAAGATACAACCAAGCATGACAGCATTGATGATCAAGCCCACAATATTCTGGAGGATCAAGACACTGATGGCTATGGGACATTCTTCAGTCATCATCCTACCTCCAAAACCAATGGTCACTTGGACCTCAATAGAGAAGAGGAAAGCAGAGGTGAATGACCTGTAGAAAATGAAGGGAGAAAAGTAGCACACTGTTATTAATATACGATGAAGAGGCAATCAGGGCATTATGTATGAATGGACTGAAGCCCACATTTAAATCCAATCAGCTCTATCAAGTGATCCTTCCATTGATCCAGTTCAATTTGCAAAGGAGTCTGGGTAGCACCATGGAAAGTTTTCCCACAAGATAAACCAAAAACTACCCCTGCAACCCAAATCACTGCATATAGAAATACAACATGTCATGAAACAGGATAGGCCACAGCTTTCATACTATGGATGCAATGCTTTCTTAAATCAATTCTCAAAGAAAATAACACATAATTTTAACAATTTCTTTCAGTTATCCTGAAAATCTTGAAAATCTTGAAAACTGCTCAGTTTTTGAAGAATATTCACACTGCAGGACTTATTCTGCACACATTTCATGAACTATTATTTTTTGTTTTACAGGAAGCAGCATCTTCTTCAGAGCAAATAATATTGGTTTTTACACAGAAAATGCTGATTTCTGCACAAAACCCCAAGGTGCAAATTTTGTGCAGAATAAGATTCACATCAGTCCAAAATTCATCTGATCAGGGCTTTTTGACACTTGAGAAATACATTTTTGAGCACGGAATGATTTTTGACCACTGAATGATGAATTGGTTTCAAAATAAACTATGGCCTGCTTAGAAATTCCCAAACACATTACAGCAGCCTTCCCCAACCTGGTACTTTTTCAGATGTGTTAGAATACTATTCCCATCATTGCCATCCAAGATGACCAATGACCATACTATGTGGTCCTTGTACTTGTAGTCCAATACATCTGGAGATTACTTGGTTGGGGAAGATGGCTTTACAACATGGGCAGTTATATGTGAAATTGTGACATGTAGACTAGAGGCTCAATCCAGCACATGGCATGTGCATAGCCCCTTGCTATACTTTACATTGTGCCTCTAGTATACATATCAAAATATGTAATTGAGTGGCACTGGCCAATACTTTAGGCTTGACTCGAAGTACCAAATTTATTTGCTAAGAATTGAATGCATTATTCTTACAAATGCACTTCACCTGACACAAGTGACGCATGGCTTCCACTTGCTAACATCTTCATTTGTTGCACAGGGTTTGTCCATGTCTCCATGGGCAAAAGCCACCAGCCACCACATCATGGCAAAGAAGAGCCAGCTGCACAGGAAGGACATGGTGAAGATCACTAAAGTGTGGCGCCATTTCAGGTCCACCAAAGTGGTGAAGATGTCTTGCAAAAAACGCCCTTGTTCCCGGATATTCTTGTGGGCCAGGTTGCATGCTCCATTCTTGGCAATGAAGCGGGCCTTGCGAGGGCGGTCCCGGATGCGTGGCTTTCCCAGGTTCTCTGCTGCAATCCGTGCAAGAACATATTCTTCAGGGATGATGCTCTTCCTAGCCAACATTTTCCTTTCACCATAGTTCACCAATCAACAGAGAAGGCAGTTGGGGGCCGAGTGCACAAAGCAGCCCTGCAGAGATTTCTTATCAAGTCCTGGAAATAGCAGGAAAACAACATGAGCCCCCCTTTTCTTATTCACTTCCAGGCAAAAAATAATACACTTATCCAAACAGACTTGTCAGGTTTCTGAGAACATTCCTCTACGAATCAGCCAGTATCTACAGAACAGAAGGTGTTTGGCCCTCTCTTAGCAAATAATGAATTCTGGATTGCAACTTGGGAGTGTATATATTCCGGAAGGAGTACATCTTTATTGATTTTATCAGACTTATCTTTGCCTGTAAAAACAGTGTGTCTTCAAGTCATTTCCAATGTAAGGTGACACTAAGGTGAACCTATGATGGGATTTTCTTAGCAAGATTTGTTCAGTGGTGGTTTGCCTTTGCCCTCCTCTGAGCCTGAGAGAGTGTGGCTTGCTCAAGGTCACCCAGGGGGGTTTCATGGCTGAATGGGGATGTGAACCTACTAGAGTCATAGTCTAACACTCAAACCACTATACAGTGCTGGTTTTCCTGCATAAATTTTGGGGCTAAATCTTATTGGTCAGTTCCAATGAGAGTAGACCCACTGACTCAGTTGTTGGCTGATAAGTCAACATACAGGTAAATCACATGGATTTGATGGATTTGCACTGACTGGGGTTGGCATAGGATTCAGGCAATTTAATTTGTAAGGCAAATTTCATTCTACAGGCCAGCATTTGAGATGGTTTTCAGCAGTGCTGTGGTAGTCAATAAACAAGCAAATAAAATCCTCTTCTGACCATTTCCACATAAATTTGCCCTCTATTTCTCTAAACTGAAGAAATGTCCCATTTGCTTTCATAATAGTAATATTATGGAAAAGGATAATACCCAACCCAGTTGATTAGAAGACAGTTAATAAAGACTGTGACAGTGCCAGACACACAATGCCTTGAAATCCCCAGATTTTAAAATTTGACCTCTTTTGACCTCTGCTTTAATCAAAATATAATGTTTAAATTTTAAAAATAAAAGAAAAAAGCAGGGGAATTGGTAGGGGAAGAATCTAGCATCAACTTTCAGAGACTAACTGATTTATTTTAGCATGCTCTTTCATAGATTTCCATCCAGTTTTTAAAGTATATGGGAAGAGTACAATATTAAGCCACAGGTATTCAAGAACAATTCCATAGGTGCAAGGGCAATACTGTGACTCTAGTAATTTGCATCTTTCTGTATCTTATCATACTCTGATCCCAGACCCTCACATCTATGCAATGATTCTTAAATACCAGTGTCTTATTACTGTACTCCATACATTCCTCTGAAGAAGTAGATTAACATCCATGAAAGCTCATGCTAAAATCGATTGATTCTTTACCCATGGATTCAACAGTCCTTGGCTTGAAAATGTTAAATTATATATACAAAATAATAATAATAATAATAATAATAATAACTTCATATTGCTGTTTTATATAAGAGGCACCGTGTTACTCTGTCACAGTATTTAAGGGGACTTGAGCATCCACAGATTTTGGTATCCATGGGGGTTCCTGGAACCAAACCGCTAAAGAAACCAAGGGCCCACTGTATTTAAAAGTGGAACCTGAAGATTGAACCTCAGACTCTCTGCCTGAAAACCATGCACTCCATCTCTGAGCTATGGTCTTTCTCCTGTTTGTCAAAGTGAATGTGGAGGGAGAAATGTGGAAGGAATTCTGAAGCAAGGGAAGTTCAGAGGAGTATCCATATTTTTTTTAGTGGGGTTCTGCACAGTTCTGGCTTGCATCATATCCTGGACAGAAGTTGCATGAACTGGAGAGCAATGCTGGTCCAAAATAAGGGCATGACCCATAGGGATGTTGATTTGATGGTTTCATCTTAAATGACTGATAGGACGCAGTTCTTAAACAACATCCCAGAGGACTCCCACAAGAAAACTCTCACTGAGGGACAGCAAGACTCCCCAGCTTTTCCAGCAAGATTCATGTGAACTTTTAAAGACAGAGTGAATTTAATGAATCCTTTTCCAAGCAATGTGAAAGGATCAAATTGCATTGTTAATACAATTGATTAGTGAAAGGATTGCACTGACAAAACCTTCCCCAAATTTATTTGCATGAACTATTGCTTAGTTCAGACAAGGCTACAAAATACTCTTAAAAGCAAACACAGTTTCTGCAAAGTGACATTTTTCCTATCCTCCCCAGAACAACACCTGATGGAAGAGGCCTGCTTTTCTTGAAAACTTACCTCCACTATTTGAAATAATATTTTTCTGAATAAAACCTGTGGTTCCTTTGCTTAGTGTTTAATGTTAATTAGGTGAGAAGTTGCACACAAGCATATGGGTTCTTATCCTGTCTGCTGCAGTATGATATATTAGTAAGTGTTTATAAAATAACTTTCAGGGTATGTTACAGAGCTAGAAACATGATGCTGCAAACAAGGAGGGGGAGGTCAGGGAAACTTTCAAATACTTTTATCTCTGTTTCAAAAGAAAGGGTTAAATTTCAGCTGGGACATATAAGCCCTAAATTTATCCTCTTGACCCTTCAGTATTAGCTTTGAGGACAAGTGAGTAAGAGATTTTCTGAGCATGTCCAAAGTACTTTTCTCAAATCCTAAATCATTGTGGCTACCCCCATCTTATGGGAACCAATGTGGTTCTATGGTTTGAGAGTTGGACTCTGGAGACTAGGGTGTGAATAATTGCTCCGTCGTGCAAAACTGCTGGATGACCTTGGTCAAGTCACATTCTCTCAGCCTCAAAGGAAGGCAATGACAAATCCCCCCCCCCCCCCCCGCAAAAACTTTGCCAAGGAAACCCTGTGATAAGTTTGCCTTTGGGTCACCATAAGTCAGAAATGACTTGAAGGCACACAACAACAACCCAAAACTAGGAGGGAAAACCTCCAAGCTCACTGATAGATTTGAACTCTGCCATCTTAAATATTAAAAATTTAGCACTGGTGCTATTAGTTAAGAGTGACTTGGGATAGGTTGAGAAATACGTTTAAAGGGGATAAAAAGAAAGAGCAAGTCACACAACAGCTGCCAAACACATGGAGTGACTTTGTCCGACTCAAGGGAAGGAGGGGGCAATGTCTAACTGTGCAGACAGACCGAAGAAGGAAAATGGAAACTTACACAGATTCCTCAGCAGCCGTACTCTGAAGCACTCTGTCAGCCTGGCCGAACCCTTTGAGCTTCCATGGCAGCCGAAATTCCCAAGATGCAAAAGGCAATGGTCAAGCCAACAGGAAGAGGATGCAGCAGGTAGCTAGCTACTCTCCTTTCTGGTATTCTTCTTGCATCACTTGATCTCCAAACTAGATGCAAAAGTCATAGCGCTCTGACATTGTCATGATTTCATATCCCTGAAGACTGCGAGTTATGGCTCAGCCAGAGGGAGGAGGGAGAGAAGAAAGAAAGAAAGAAAGAAAGAAAGAGAAATCACAAACCAATTTAGGAGAAAGGGTGTCCAAACTGGCTTGGTAGGAGAGTATAATCTTGACAGTGGTAGCGGCACGAGGAGATGCCTTCTCTTCCTTGGACATAGGAATCTTTACAAAGTTTTAAACATTTTCCAGACTTTGGGGATGGGAGGAAGAAAGAAGAGGGAGGGATGCTGGCATGTGTCCAAAACTTTGTTGACGCAAAGAAAGAAAGAAAATGGGGGGGGGGGGCAGAGAGAGCAAGAGAGAGATTTTCTCTCTGAATTAGACAGAGTTTCACTGATAAAAGGAAGCTGAATATAGAGCTTCTAAGACAGTTAATTCTGATGTTGGCTGGCTTTTGTAAACTTTGTAGCTCATTGGGACAGAAGGTGAAAAGAAGGAGGGTTAATATGAAATATATTGCCCCTGCTCAAAAAACAGTCATGCCATGTGATTCATACAAAGTTTCTTGGGTTTCTTGGGATCAATCCTGACATGTCACAGAAGGTACTGGAATACAATGTGCATTGGGCATGGAGGAATGTTTTGCTTTTGTATTTCCCCGGTGCATTAGAAGGAATGATATGCTTCTAAGATAGCAGGGACACCTATTCTCTGCACCCCTTATACAATTCTGATTCTCTGAGCAATTATTCAATAAAGCTGCTTGGTGGTAGACTGAGGAATTGGTGGGATTGTATGCTACAAAATATGGTGATGGCCACCAGTTCTAATGGCTTTAAAAGAGGGGTTAGATAAATCTGTGGATTGTTGTTTATTGTTGTTGTCCTTGAATTGACTTCAACTCATGGTGATCCTGTGGATGAGACATTTCCAAGCCTTCCATCCTCGACTGCTCTGCTTAAGTCTTGTAAATTCAGCCCTGTGACCTCCCTAGTTAAGTTTAGCCATCTGGCATGCAGTCTTCCTCTCTTTCTACTGTCCTCTACCTCCCTAGCATTATTGTCTTTTCCAGTGGTTTATGTCTTTCTCATGATGTGGCCAAAGTACAACAGCCTCCATTTAAGCATCTTGGCTTCCAGGGAGAGTTCAGGCTTGATCTGTTTAAAGACTTATTTGTTTGTCTTTTTGGCTGTCCATGGTATCCTCAGCACTCTTCCCCAGCACCACAGCTCAAAAGAGATTTTTAAAAATCTATTTGCTCCACTGTCCAGCTGCAATGAAGTGGACAATAAAAGAGAAGTCAAAATTTCTCAATTTCACTTTCCTCTGAAATTCATTTTTTAAACAAAACAAAACAAAACAAAAAGTCCCTTATACCTTCAATGTGAAGAAATCTACAAATATTGGTAAATCGTTTCTCTACAGACTGTGACAAAATTCACCTCCATTTGCATCAGCCAGATTCAATGATTGCAGGAGTTTGTAATGTACTTAGGTGTTGAAGATGAGAAGTCAGTGAGGAAAAAAGGTGGTATTTGATTGAATCCACAGGACTTCAGAACTAGACTTTTAAGAGTTATGTACTCAAAGCCCTGGTTCTGGATGGGTGAATGTGACCATTAAAAAAAAGAAAGGAAAAAAGCTCTCTAGTTCTTTTCATTCCAGTTATGAAGAAATGTGCAAATGTTGGTGAATTCTTGACAAAAACAAACTGGGGAAAATATCCTTACTCCACTATTCATGGAGGATGATACTTCTAGTGATTCATTCAGATAAGGCACTTTAATCAAGCAATGAATCAACCTCAACTTTGGGTATAAGGACTCAGGTTGTCACTGCTGGCTGTTTTGGTCATTTATTTAGACTTTGGCTAGCATTCACTATTATAGCTGTGAATATGCTGCCACACTGGCTCCCTCCTATGGAATCCAGGCATTCGTAGTTTGTTGGGCCACCAGAGATCTCTGATCTCACAAGACTATAAATCTCAGAATTCCATAGTATTGAGCCATGGCAGTTAAAGTGGAGCCAAACTGCATTCATTCTGCAGTGTGGATGCAGCCCTGGAGTTCTGCATCCTTACCAGTTCTGTGTTAATGAAACCTACATAGTGAGGATCATGGCATTATTGCCACAATTGTAACACCCCCACCCCCCGCACCTACTTTACCTGGCAGCAGCTTCTCTGACAGGAGGAGGTCCATTCTGCTGTTCATCATGGCAGGGGTGGATAGTGTTTCCACCCACTCCCTCCAGTGAGCAAGGCTGCAATGAAGACTTGAAACAGGAGTTCTGCTTATGATTTTCACAGCATCTATCATTGGTGGCAATGTCATCCTCCTGACCAGAAGAAATGACTTCCTTTTCTCAGAGCAGTGGTTGCACAGTGTAGTAGGTTTGCGGGGAGATGGGTTCAGACCAGGACTTGCTACTTGTTTAAGTATACTTATGTAGGTGACCTTGGGCAAGTCACACGCTCTGAGCCTCAGAGGAAGGGAAAGGCAAACCCCCTCTGAAAAAAAATTCTGCCAAGAAAGCCCTGTGGTAGGGTCACCTTAGGTTTACCAAAAGTCCGAAATGACTTGAAGGCACACAACAAAAATAGAGATGACCAAAATTCTACAACAGCTACTTAAGTATACTACAAGTAGACTAAGTATGTAGAGAGATTTTGTAGCACCTTTGAGACTAAGTGAAAAAAGAAGTTGGCAGTTTCAGTTAGTCTTAAAGGTGCTACAAAATCTGTCTATATACTAATTCCACAGACTAACATGGCTATATCTTTGATTCTATCACTATAAGTAGACTAAGTACAATATAGCATACTTAAGTATATTATACCGTAGTAAACTCAAGTAGCTGATGCAGAATTTTTGTGTTTTGCCTTCAAGTTGTTTCCAGTTTATGCCAACCTTATCACAGGGTTTTGTTAGCAGAATTCTTCCGGGGGGGGGGGGGTGTTGCCTTTTCCTTCTTCTGAGGCTGAGAGAGTGTTACTTGCCCAAAGGCCACCCAGTGGGCTTCCATGGCTGAGCCAGGATTTGAACCTTGGTTCCCAGAGTAGCAGTCCAACACTGAAACAGTACAACATGGCAGCCCTCCTCCTCTCTTTACCCAGTCAGTTTACCTAATTATTTTTCTGGTTATTAGCGTTACCACTTATCTCCTGTTTTTAACAAACTGTGTTTGATGAATGTTATATCATCCATTTCATAGTAGCTATAGGTTTTATTCCAGCTGTTGTAATTTGATTTTTTTAAAAAAAATTAAAAGTGGACATAAAATATAATAAAATAAGAACAACATCTCTTTACACAAACATCAACACCACCGCCACTACTGATGAATGGTTTTGCAGACCAGTGCAAAATAGGTTGAGCACTCCAATAGCTCCTGCCATATTTAGACTAAAATTGGCTGGTTGTTGCAGCTAAGTCCCATTCCCTTGCTTTTGCTAGAAGTTAGTTGTGACTAATTTTTGCTGGGTAAGACCCAGTGTAGCTTTTAAAAAATCTTATAACTGTTGCCAACGTGACAAGGTCAACACAATAGGAATGCATTGCTTTAATCTGAAGTGAACCCACTATAGTTTGAAAGCTGGCAAAAGCCTTTGCATAAAGTAAACCAGGGGACTAATAAAAGATATCTTTACCTATGTGATCTCTCTTAGCACCCTGTGAAATATGCGGTGGAGGGGACTGAAAGCATGTCCTCCAAAGAGCATTTCAGAACCAAACAAAGATAATCAGCATCTGGCAGAGGTTTGTAATCCTTTCCCACTGGTTTGGGTTGACAAAGTGTGGAGCACTGGCATCCAGCTTCTTCTGTTTCATGGAAACTTACATTCCTGGAAATCTAATCCTGATCTCCCTCATACTCCCATCCCTCTCCACTGCAAATTCCTAACAAATTATTAGGGTTTCTAATAGGAGGGACAGACACTGGGGCTTTGTGTCTCAGTGTTTGCAAAGGCAGTATGGTATAATGGTGAGCTATGCAACTCATTGGGGGAGCTTGTGTCAGTCATTCTCTGCAGCGATGGACCAGGGTTCGACTTTCTGCTTGACCATGGTAACACACTGATTGATCTTGGGAAAGTCATATTCTCTTGACCCCAGAGGAAGGGACTGTCAAAGCTTACCTGAATTAATCTGTTCAAGAAAACCCCATGCTATGTTTGCCTTAGTGTTGTCATACAATGCAAAACAACAACAACAACAACAACAACAATGAAAGCACACAACAGCAACAATGAATTCCCAAACAGTGAAGGTTCATGTCAATTCAGTATTCTCCTTGTCCGGGTTCCTTGATACTTGGGAAATCTGTTTTACATCTGCTCAAATATTTTTGAATACCTTTTCAATCCTTGGTGTATATATGTGTGAATGTAGAATCATAGAAACATAGGATCATAGAGTTGGAAGAGACCACAAGGGCCATCCAGTCCAACCCCCTGCTATGCAGGAACTCCCAGTCAAAGTATCCCTGAAATATGGCCATCCAGCCTCTGCTTAAAGACCTCTAAAGAAGGAGACTCCACTACACTGGGAGATGGGAGTGTGTTCCATTGTTGAACAGCCCTTACTGTCAGGAAGTTCCTCCTAATGTTGTGGTGGAATCTATTTTCCTGCAATTTGTATCCATTGTTCCACATCCTAGTCTCTGGAGCAGCAGAAAACAAGCTTGCTCCCTCCTCAATATGACATCCCTACAGATATTTAAACAGGGCTATCATATCACCTCTTTCTGCCCTAAGTGCAGTACCTTACGCTTCTCTGTGTTGAATTTCATTTTGTTAGCTTTGGCCCAGTTTTCTAGTCTATTCAGGGCATTTTGAATTTTGATCCTGTCCTCTGGGGTATTAGCTACTCCTCCTAATTTGGTGTCATCTGCAAATTTGATAACTATGCCCTCAATACTGTCATCCAAGTCATTAATAACTTGGAAATGTGTACTTAGTTCACATTTCCTTGCACCTTTTTCTACCGGAGCAGTGTGACTTTCAGAACTTGCTCTGTCATCTTTGAACTCACTAAATGCCCAAAGTCCAACATGCTGACACTGGTTACCTCCAAATTTTCCCTTTTGTCATTATAAGTGGGGGCTCTTCCATATGTTCCAACTGTCCCAATTGGGCATGGTCAGTCCCCAATTAATCTTCTGCAGTCCCACTTTTGCAACTACTTTTAAAATGTCCCAGTTTTTCCTCCTCCTCCCACTTTCCTTCTTCCATTCCTGCAAACTGAGTTCAAGTATGGAAGTATTTTAATTAATTAATTAATTAATTATAATAATAATAAAATTTATTTATACCCCACCCCTTTCAGATCAATCAAGGTGGCCATTCAGTTCTCAGCAAAGGGAAGAAGAAGAAGCAGTGCCTTGCACTTCTTTGTAGACACATGCAAAAGTAAATTGCTGCAGCCTCGTCTAGTTGGTATGTTGTTGTGGTGGTGGTGGTGGTGGTGTGCCTTCATAGTTGTTTCCAACTTATGACAACCCAATCATGGGGTTTTCTTAGCAAAATTTCTTCAGAGATTGTTTGCCTTTGCCTTCCTCTGAGGCTGAGAGAGTGTGACTTGTCCAAGGTCACCCAGTGAGCTTTCATAGCTCAGTGGGGATACAAACTCTGGTCTCCAGAATCATATTCCAACACTCAAACCATTGCACCATGCTGGCTTAGCTTGTATATCCTTCCTCATTAGTAACTTTTGTCATCTTGACCATACTCTGATCTCACTTGGCCCCACATGTCCTGGTTTTCATCTGTGAAATGTTGGAGGATAAGCCCTTTCCTCTCCTTCCCATGAGTCCCAATCAGTGCTTAATGGAAGAATGTCCTGTTGTCAACCATGACATGTATGGACAAAAATGTGACATGTGAACGAGCCAAGAGTTTGCTTCTAAACTTTAATGCTCAACTGACTTATGAGCAATTTTCATACTGGTTTTTAGGTCTGTAAGAGTCAAAGTCCTCTTATCTTACAACAAATGACAATCGTAATTGACTCTGCTTTAGGGGATGACAGAAAGAGTGCAAAATCTTGGAGGAAGGAACTCAGGCTCATAAAAAAAGAGTGGGGAATTTATTCTGGCAGCTCTTGGATGGGTTGCAGAGGACTCAATTGCTGTTGTGTTATTTTTTTGATCAAATTATGTGTTCAGTGCTGATATTAAATGGATCTTTTGCCAAGGGAAACAAGAATCTTTTTGCTTTCACCTCATTCCAAAGAGGCAGCTTATTCCATACAAGATACTTGTTTTTAACAGTGATAGCTATCAAACTTAAATTGTGGAAACCAAGGCAGAAACCAACAAGGTACTTTGTCAGTGGGACTGGGACACAAGCTAGTCCCTTTCTCCCTGTACCAACAACATACCCCAGAAGCTTGTGTGCCAGGACTAAGAAAAATCCACAGTCATTTTCTGAGTGACAAGATTGCATGGTGGTGAGCAAGAAAGTTTTGTCAAGCCAAAGGTTCGGTACTAGTGTAAGTTTGGGATAGGGTTATGGTTTCTTTTAGGTGGTATTCTTTGTTTAATCACCCTTCCTCCAGGAGCCAGACAGGTCCTCTAAGTCTGAGGAAGAATCAAAGGGACATGCCAGGACTGCAGCCACTCCAGTAGCCTCTGGGGGTAAGCCTGCAGCCAGTACCAGGACCAAATTCCAAGGAACAATGTTTCTTACCATCTGAGCCAGACTTAGAATCATAAAATCATAGAGTTGGAAGAGACCACAAGG
This sequence comes from Urosaurus nigricauda, assembly GCA_034509955.1. Classification (NCBI taxonomy): domain Eukaryota; kingdom Metazoa; phylum Chordata; class Lepidosauria; order Squamata; family Phrynosomatidae; genus Urosaurus; species Urosaurus nigricauda. Next base: position 11,613,838 of record JAOEGL010000005.1, read on the forward strand.
GCCATCCAGTCCAACCTCCTGCCATGCAGGAACTCCCAGTCAAAGCATCCTCGACAGATGGCCATTCAGCCTCTGTTTAAAGACCTGCAAAGAGGGAGACTCCACCACACTCCGAGGAAATGTGTTCCACTGTCGAACAGCCCTTACTGTCAGAAAATTCCTCCTAATGTTAAGGTGGAATCTCTTTTCCTGGAGCTTGCATCCATTGTTCTGGGTCCTGTTCTCTGGAGCAGCAGTGCCTACTGCCACAGAGCGACACCAAGAAAAAGAGAGACAGTGGCATTATCTGCAGGAAGGAGGCTGCTAACAGGGAGCACCTGTGAGATCCAGATGGGGTATAAATATTCCAGCACCTCCCTTGGTCCAGCATGGTTGACAACCATCCTTCATGCTTGGGAGATGCCTTGCTGTTGCCTTAAATCTTAACTGATTGCATATTGCCTGGACCTTCACTCAGAGCTGGTCTACTCTGATTTTCCCTTTGAATCTGCTGTACTGGACTGATTGAAGCCTTGTTATGAACTGGATTATATGACCATTGCTCTTACCACCAAAGACTTGGTGAGATAAACTTCCTTTCCCTCTCTCCCTCACTGCTTGAAATGCTGAACCTCTGGACTGAAGGTTTGGCTAGCCTCCCAATGGCCAAACAGGACACAAACTTATTCACAGAATGTTATCCATTTTTCTTACATTTTCCTTAATGTGTATACACATTGCAGTTAAAGCAGTTTGATACCACTTTCAATTCATCCATCCACCCACCCAACAATAATTTCATTCATACACCAACTTTTCCCCAAGAATGGACCTCAATATGCCTATCATGGAGAAATACTGCTAGTGCTTTCTCCTGATCTATAGCACTACAGCTGTGCAGTGGAGAATTCTAATATTTCACAAAATTCCCTAGGATCAAATAGGATCTTGGTGGCAGAATGCAATCTAATATATTAACCTAAGTTGACATGTCAAAGAAATCAACAGAATCTATTATTAATAGATATGCATAGCAGGAGAGCCTGAAAAATGACATTTTTATGCACAAAATCCCCCTGATGGAGTGGCAATACTAGTTTTAAAATGCAAATTGGTATGTTTTGGGATTTTTTTGTAATGTCAACTGGGGTTGGACAGCACCAACACATGTAAGTGGATGTGAGCTGGTCTTCAGGTGTCGATCTGATTTCCCAACAAACCATATGGGTAGGGTGTACATAGGCTCTATTCAGAAGACCTGATTAACAAATCAAGGTGAAAGGACAGGTACAAAGGGTACAATCCTACTCCCCCATCCCTATATTGACCGTAGATAGAAGTAAGGAAGGCACAATTGTTTGTCACAATTTCTCATTTTGTTGGTTTATCCACACAGCAAAATTTTCTACCAGTAAATTCTTCCTAATCCAAACTGCTGATCATGATGAGTCTGTCTGCCCTGATATTATCCCATATGCAGAATGGTTGAGTGAAGAGAACTTCATTGTAATGGAGGCAGGAAAATGACCCTGCATTAGTCATTCTTGCTATTTTGTTCTATATCTGGAAAATATTTTCAGCCTCAGCTCAAAAATGGATGCCCTAAAGCAGAGATGGCCAACTTCCAGTGTGGGAGCTGCAAATGTCCCCTGGCACCACAACATTCCCCAATCTGTGTTTAACCTAAATATCCTCTCTATGCCCTCTAAGGGATATTGGTATGTAGTCTATAGATCACATTTTGTCCACCTTTCTCCAAGAGGCTGAGGTTTGTATCTTATATTTCCAAAAGAAACAGGACATAATTCAGCTAGTACTTTTTGCATCTAGCCTCCAATGAAAGCTCTAGAGATGGTTAGTCCTGATTAAGGCTACAGTATTATATACTACAGTTTCTACATTTACTTGGGAGTACTGAATGTTTTGTTATTGAATGTAACAAATCTTACTCTTGACTAAAGATGCATAGGATTGGGCTACATGTTTGATTCTCATTTTATTGCTCTCAACAGGGGTTAGAAACAATCATGGTTGGAATCCTCTATCAGTCTATGATATGTAACTTTGTATATAGTTAGCTATGCAGCAGAGATGCTAAGAAAGCTTGTTAGTGAATTGTGAAAATGTATAACAGGAAACCAGCAAGTGTCCTGATGCACATCAGGCTCTATTAATGTACATAGGCATTACCTGGCTGGGATCCTGATGCACAACAGGACAGATATGCATCAGGACTGATGCACTATGGTCCCACTGTGCATTGCTGATACACACTGATCACTTTGCTGGCTCCCCTGTGTAGTAATGTAACAGCAGCCTCTTACTGGATATGGATGTTATGGAACTGCCCAGTTCTAGTTTTCACAGATTTAAGTCCACTTGCAGAGACCTAAATCCCCAACAGGATTCTGGCTGAAATTTTGTTGTCTTATATCAGTTCCTTCCCTTGTTCTACTGCAACATTTAATTCAATGGGGTTACTCTAGTTGGGACTAATCAACTAGATTCCACCCTATGTCATTTCATATTCTACAAAGAACTCAATCCAGGAATTCTGTACAAGATTGTATAGCATTTTGTGAAGAATTTATTCTTTTGAAGCATACATAATGGCTTTCAATTTTATAAAAGTTACAAATGCAAAACTCCTAGGCAAAGTTTGACGTGATGCTGCAGCATATAGAAAATATATTTTTTCCTTCCTTGGTTGAAAAATCAGACGTAGAAAAGTTGGCAACATGCAACTTAGTGGCCCTTTCACATGTCCGCCCGAACAAACGATGCAAAGATGCTATCTTCCTGAGCCAGGAGATTCTCAGGTGTGTCATTCTCCAAAATGATCCCTCGTTTCATCACAATGACCAGGTCCGCTGTCAGGATGGTGTGGACCCGGTGCTGCAATTAATAAAATAAAAATAAAACTTGTTCACTATTATACTGTTTTCTGTTTATGTCAAGGTACGTTTGGAGATGACTTCATACATTGATGAGCTGACTAATAAAATTAGCATGGTGGAAGATTACATGAGCTGCTCCCCACTTGCATCTTAACAGAACTTGTAAGTTAGGAATGTTAGAAGAACAACTACAACATGTTAAATCCACCCATATCTGAGCACAGGAAGGATAATGCTCTACTAATGAAACTAATCTAGTAGAGAAATTCTCAAGTATTTAGTGGAACAGGACCATCTTGGTTTGTTTTCAGAACAGTGACAGAGTGAAAGGCAATTGGATAGCTAGAGGAAGGTGGTTCAGACACAAAGACTGGTACCCATAAAAGTTCTTTATTAGCTGATCTTTATTTTCTCAACCCCTCCAGACCCTTCTGATTACCTTTTTTGTAATGATGAAAAGAAGTTGAAATGTCTGTCCTGGAAGCCACCAAGCATGGGAAGTTAAGGTTAAATAGGTTGCAAGAGGGCCCTGTACTGTTTTAAACACCCATTAAAATCAGAAATGGACTTCTGGACACTTCTGGGGTTCCAGGGACAGTCTTCGTGTGCCCGCAGAGGGATCCTGAACCTACCATTGCTCATTCTTGAATTACACCTTAGTTACAGAAACCATGTTAATTCATCTTTTGCAGGCAAGAGTAAAGCATGCCTCCCCAATTAGTATATAACACAGTGTCTCTTAGCTTTAATATGCTAGGCAACTCTGATAACAAAAGTTAGAATACCCCAGGCAAAAATATAACAAACTTGGCTGCTCAAAGCTTAGACAAAGAAGAAGAGAAGGTAATAGAGGTAATACCAGAAAGCTAGTGAGCTCACAGGATTCCTGGGCTGCAAGTATCTATTTGTTTGTCTTCACCAAAGTGGTGAACAGACCATCCTCTTTGAGGAGTAAATTGGCAGCTGTGTCACACTCAACAAGTATACCATCAGAGAAGACTAAGATAATATCTGCATCCAGGATATGAGAGACCCGATGCTGGAAGGAAGGAAGGAAGGAAGGAGGGAAGGAAGGAAGGAGGGAAGGAAGGAAGATAATAACAGAAAGGTAATTTATGTGAATATAATTAAAGCTTGATATAAACACAGACAGAAACTTTTTATTGAAACTGAGAAAAGAGAACAATAGAGAGTGAACAAGCAAGTATAAAAATTAGAAAGATGTTCCATATAAGAAACCTAGAAAGGAGTATTTATTCAGCTTCTGTAATTTCCTTCTTTGATTTACTAGGTATGTCATCTTCCTGCATGATAAAGTGTAATTCTTAATTTATTAGAATGGTCTAGACTCTGTAGCTTGGAAGCTGTAGGTATCCCATGTAGAATCAGCTTATGCAATAATTCTACACATGTGTATTTATTCTGTATATGTGGGAAGCTAAATATCTTGAAACTCCTCCAATTAACATAATATACAATAATTTATATAACCTCAGGAAAATTGTGCATGCAATGATTTCCACACAGTATCTGAACAGCTTCCTATTGAGAAAGTCTTCCTTGTATAGATTCTCAAACCATGCAATTCCCCACCATTGCATAGTGGTTTGAGTGTTGAATTTTGACTCTGGAGGCTAGGGTTCAAATCCTGGCTTGGTCATGGAAGACCACTGGGTGTTATTGGGCAAGTCACACTCTTTCAGTCTCAGAGGATGGCAATGGCAAACCCCCTCCGAAGAATCTCTTCAGGAAACCCTATGATAGGTTTGTCTCAGGGTCACCATAAGTTGGAAATTACTTGGAAGCACAAAATAACAACTAGTTCAGGTATTCAATTGAGTTTTTACCATAAGGCCTAGTATTTTGTGCACAACAAATCTATATCTGCTGAGAAGATGTGGAAAGGAGGTTTGCTATGAACTCACATACTTACAGCTATGATAACAACCGTGCGATGTGCAAAGGCAGTCATGACAACCTTCTGCAAAATGTTTTCCTGGAAAAAAACGGAATGCAACAATCACTCATTGACCTCATAAGTGGAACCCTGAAAGTAAGACCTTAAGTACAGGAAATAAATCAGTCCATGTGTTGCAAATGATTAAAAAATGAATCCATGTGTTGCATCTCATGTAATAAGAATGGATCACACCAACAGAATCCCCTAGTTTCTGGACCAGCCGTGAGAAGCTGCTGCTAGGCACAGGGAGCAGAAAAGACAAGCAACCACAACTTGAAAGTAAAGTCCACAATTCTGAATGCCCAGTAACCAGAAAGGCTCCTAATAAATACTTCTCGGGCAGACACTTTTGACTGCAACATTGGCAGCCTAAGTAGTGCCTATCTTGCTCTGCATCTGCCTGGGCCCACATAAACACCACAAAGGAATCCAGGATAGCGACATTTCAGCATGTCAGGGAGCAAGAGGTTTTCCTCGACACAACGGAAGGAACGATCTTGGAAGGGGACCACACAGAGAAAGTCGCTGGGGGTGAGAAGGTCACTTCATGTACACAGGAGGCAGACAGCTGGAGGAATGTCACACAGAGAAGCAGAGAAATCAGAGATAGCAGTAGAAGCTTGCAGCTACAGAATCGTTTCGAAGCCCTTTCACTTGTCAAGGAGGATCAGGAAGAGCAGCATGGACAGACTTCAGGGACACAGCAGGGGAGCCTGGGAGTTCCATCGCAGGGAAGAGTTGCTGCTAAGCCTCAGAGGAGGCGCGTGGTTGTGGTGGGGGACTCCTTGCTGAGGGGTACAGAAGTAGTGATTTGTGGGCCTGACAAGATGTCTCGTGAGGTGTGTTGTCTCCCTGGAGCAAAGATCCGTGATGTGACGGAGAGGCTGACAAGATTGGTGAAATCTACTGACAAATACCCCTTCCTTTTGGTCCACGTGGGAACGAATGACACAGCAAGACACAGCCTTCACAATATCAGAAGGGATTACGAGGCTCTGGGGAAGAAGCTGAAGGAAATGGACGCACAGATTGTCATCTCGTCTATTCTACCAGTAGAAGGGCATGGTCCAGGAAGAGAGAGGAAAATAGCAGATATCAACAACTGGCTCCGCAGATGGTGTCGCCGAGAACAATTTGGATTCTTGGATCATGGGCTGCGGTACCATGAGGAGGGACTTCTAGCAAGGGATGGGCTACATCTCACGCCAGTTGGAAGAAACGTTTTTGCCAACAGTCTGAAGAATCTGATCAGGAGGGCTTTAAACTAAGTGACCTGGGGAAGGGAGACAGCAGTTTGGAAGGCAAAACGGCTAGAAAAAATAGTCAAACTGACATAGAGGGAAGAACACAAACAGTGCAAGGACCCAACAATAGGAGCCAAAAAAACATGCACAGGCATCAAGTAAAGGGGACACATGGTCTTAGATGTCTCTACACTAATGCACAGAGCATGGGAAATAAGCAAGATGAACTTGCACTCCTAGCACAACAAGGGAAATATGATATAATAGGCATCACTGAAACCTGGTGGGATGAGTCTCACGACTGGAATATAGAAATAGAGGGATATAACCTTTTTAAGAGAAACAGGCCAAGCAGGAAAGGAGGAGGAATAGCATTATATGTCAAGGATATTTACACCAGTGAAGAGATCCAGGAAATCAATACTGGAAGCCAGGTGGAGAGCATCTGGATAAAAATTAAAGGAGAGGGAAACAACAGGGATGTTACTGTGGGAGTCTACTACAGACCCCCAAGTCAGACAGAGGAAATGGATGATGCCTTTCTAGAACAGATGACCACACAATCAGGAAGGAGAGATGTAGTATTGATGGGGGACTTCAACTACCCGGATATTTGCTGGAAGTCAAACTCAGCGCTATCCTCAAGATCTAGAAAATTCCTCACTTGCCTGGAAGACAATTTCATTGTCCAAAAGGTGGAAGAGGCAACAAGGGGATCAACTATTTTGGATCTGATCTTAACCAACAGGGAAGACCTAGTTGATGGGGTGCAAGTGGTGGGATCCTTAGGTGGAAGTGACCATGTCCTCCTGGAGTTTGTTATACAGTGGAAAGGTGAAGCTAGGCATAGTCAGACACGCATTCTAGACTCTAGGAAAGCTGATTTCAATAAACTTAGAGAAATACTGGGGGTGATCCCATGGTCAAGAATACTAAAAGAGAAGGGAGTTCAAGATGGATGGGAGTTCCTCAAAAGGGAGATACTAAAGGGACAATTTCAGACAGTTCCAATGAGGAAGAAAAATGGGAGATGTCTCAAGAAACCGGTATGGATGACTAAGGAACTTACAAATGAGCTAAGTTTTAAACGGAACATGTATAAAAAATGGAAAAATGGAAAATCACCAAAGAGGAATTCAAACAAATAGCCAGTACATGCAGGGATAAAGTCAGAAAAGCTAAAGCGCAAAATGAACTCAGGCTTGCTAGAGACGTTAAGAACAATAAAAAGGGCTTTTTTGGATATGTCCGCAGCAAAAGGAAGAAGAAGGAAACAGTTGGGCCACTGCATGGAGAAGATGGCCAAATGCTCACAGGAGACAGAGAAAAGGCAGAATTGCTCAACACCTTCTTTGCTTCAGTCTTCTCAGGAAAGGCAAAGGGTGCCCAACCTAAGGATGATGGGGCAGAGGACAGAATAGGGGAATTTCAGCACAGAATAAATAAAGAGACAGTACAGGAATACCTGGTTAATCTAAATGAATATAAGTCTCCAGGACCAGATGAACTACATCCTAGGGTATTGAAAGAACTGGCAAATGTAATATCAGAACCAATGGCAATCATCTTTGAGAACTCTTGGAGAACAGGAGAAGTCCCTGCAGACTGGAGGAGGGCAAATGTTGTCCCAATCTTCAAAAAGGGGAAAAAAGAGGATCCCAACAATTATCGTCCGGTTAGTCTGACATCAATTCCAGGAAAGATTCTGGAGCAGATCATTAAGCAGAGAGTCTGTGAATATCTGGAAGATAATTCCATAATCACAAAAAGCCAACATGGGTTTCAGAGAAACAAGTCATGCCAGACAAATCTGATCTCTTTTTTTGATAAAATTACTAGCTTGCTAGATGAAGGGAATGCTGTGGATATAGTATATCTTGACTTCAGTAAGGCATTTGACAAGGTTCCCCATGACATTCTTGCAAACAAGCTTGCAAAATGTGGGATAGACAAGGTAACCGTTACATGGATTTGTAACTGGTTGACTGACCGAACCCAAAGGGTGCTCACCAACGGTTCATTTTCATCCTGGAAAGAAATGACAAGTGGGGTCCCACAGGGTTCTGTCCTGGGCCCAGTGCTATTCAACATCTTTATTAATGACTTGGATGACAGTATCGAGAGCCTAGTTATCAAATTTGCAGATGACACTAAACTGGGAGGAGTAGCTAATACCCCAAAGGACAGGATCAAAATTCAAAATGACCTGAATAGACTAGAAAGCTGGGCCAAAGCTAACAAAATGAAATTTAACACAGAGAAATGTAAGGTCCTACACATAGGGCGGAAAAATGAAATGCACAGATATAGGATGGGGGACACCTGGCTGAATGAGACAACATGTGAAAGGGATCTAGGTGTCCAAGTAGACCACAAGTTGAACATGAGTCAACAGTGTGATGCAGCAGCTAAAAAGGCCAATGCAATTTTAGGTTGCATCAATAGAAGTATAGTTTCTAGATCAAGGGAAGTAATAGTGCCACTCTATTCTGCTTTGGTCAGGCCCCACCTGGAATACTGTGTCCAGTTCTGGGCACCACAATTCAAAAAGGATGTGGAAAAACTGGAGCATGTCCAAAGGAGGGCGACTAAAATGGTGAAGGGTCTGGAAACCATGCCCTATGAGGAACGCCTTAAGGAGCTGGGGATGTTTAGCCTGGAGAAGAGAAGGTTAAGAGGTGATATGATAGCTCTGTTTAAATATTTGAAAGGATGTCACATTGAGGAGGGAGCAAGCTTGTTTTCTGCTGCTCCAGAGAACAGGACTCGGAACAACGGATGCAAACTGCAGGAAAAGAGATTCCACCTCAACATTAGGAGGAACTTCCTGACAGTAAGGGCTGTTCGACAGTGGAACACACTCCCTCGGAGGGTGGTGGAGTCACCTTCCTTGGAGGTTTTTAAGCAGAGGCTGGATGGCCATCTGTCGGGTATGCTTTGATTGGGAGTTCCTGCATGGCAGGGGGTTGGACTGGATGGCCCTTGTGGTCTCTTCCAACTCTAAATTTCTATGATTCTATGAAAGGCTTTTGGGAAGAAGGAAGCCAGCCATGGAAGGAAAATTGTGGTTCTCTGCTACTTTGTGTCCCCCCTGCAGCCCACAAATGGACCCATTAGTAGGTCTGTGGGCCCAATGCTTCTAGAAACTAGATGGGTAAAATTCACTTGGTATATATAATGGGACAGACAATCAAAGCAGCAGTGGGCCCAATGCTTCTAGAAGATGGATGGGTAAAATTCACTCAACATATATAAGGGAACAGTCAACCAAAGCACCCACAGTTATGTGATGGGTTGCTCTGCCTGTGTGGCTCATTGCATGTAGGAACTGGGCCTCCAAAAGAGGTTGGAATTGAGAGTGGCCAAAGATAAAAGCCCACAACAGTTTCCCTATTACAACAAGGTCAGGAAAATGCATTGTCAAATGGGAAGACTCTACTGGGAGCACACACATGTTGGGCAAAGCCAGATCCAATTGCCACACTGCAATTGCCCCTTTTCTCCCTGTGTTACTCAATCTTGCCTCTGCCTCTTAAGCACACAGACATGCACAATGCAGAAGAGGAAGTAAACATCAGAGCAACAGCCCCACAGCCTCAAGAGTGCCATGTAACAATGAGGGTTAAATGAAATCAAGCCTAAGGCTACACATGTCACACCCCAATCTTAGAAAAAATGCTTGCGAGAGAAGAGTCTAGACCTCTCATTGAAACACCTGGATTGTAAGAAGGTTATAAAACCAAATACCTTTCTCTCCTAAAGTAGAGGAGACCAATATATCAGATTCAAGGGATTGGATTTTCACTGTGAAAGATGTTCAGGGCACAAGATCTCTCAACTGTTCATTATTAGGTCATTGGGGCAGAAGACTTCTCCTGATCTGAGAGGCATTCTCTGACTGAAGTAGTGATCCTTCATCTGCAATAATGCTTTATTCTTGACTGGCTTGGCCTGAGTTTTGGAGATCAATGTAATTTAATCCTCCATGATTCTATCTTGCCTGAACCTGGAGGAGAACTGTACCCATTGCTTGTGTTTTAGAACAATGTCTAAGAAAAATGTGAATGAGTGAAGGAAATGGGGGTAGTGGTTATTACACAAAAGGAAGAGGGGAAGGCGGTGGGAAGGGGATGAGGTCCAGTGGTTCTTCTCTCCCTCTAGGGTCAGGATTTAAATTTTTTACTCACTGTGGCCATATCAATAGATGCTGTAGCTTCATCCATGATGAGGATGCTACTCTTGCGTACAAAGGCTCTGGCCAGGCAGAAAAGCTGCCTCTGGCCAACACTAAAGTTCTCTCCTCCTTCTGTTACTATAGCATCTGGAAAACAGAAAAAGGGTCAAGAATAATATCAGTGATTCAGCTTCATTTTCTACATAAGAGCAACTAGAAAAGTAGTCCAAACTATAACCCTTGGGATGACAACATCAAACCACAGAACAGGATGGTAGCATGCTAGTACTGCACCAAAAATGGTACAAATCCCCCTTTTTCTATTACTAAGAAAAGGTTTTCCTTTTGTGTTGGTGTGGCAGCAGTACTGTAAATGACTGTACCATAAGGATAGTGAGCCAGCCTGGTTTGAGTGTTGGATTTCGACTCTGAAACTCAGGGTTTGAATCTCTGTTCAGATCTGGAAATCTACTGGGTGGCCTTGGGCAAGTCAAAACTCTCTCAGCCTCAGAAAAAGGCAAAAAAAATCCTTTAAAGAAATCTTGCCAAGGAGTATCGATAGGGTTGCTGTAAGTCAGAAACAACTTGAAGGCACGCAACCCTAACGTAAACCTATTGATATTCCTTAGCAAGATTTCTTTAAAGGATTTTTTTTTTTGCCTTTTTCTGAGTCTGAGAGAGTTTTGACTAAATGACTAAATCTCATCAATTTTGGGAGAATTGTTTGAAAGTGGCTAAGAAACAATACAGTCCTTAAAATGAGTCACGATTGGCTATGATCATCCATGTGAATACATAAAGGAATACCCTCACTCTAACGCAGTGGTTCCTAACCTTTTCTATGCCCCACACCCCTAGGAAATGTTTGATTAATATACATTAATGTGCATGAACAAACTGAACTTTAAAAAATCAGCTTTTAACTCAGTGCATAAAATAAAAATCTAAACTGAGCAATTAGATTCTAATTTATTCAGAAAAAAAATAAATGATGACTCCTGACTCACTCAAGGACACACTGGTCACTCTTTGTTGCACCCCTTGAAATTTTCATCTCATACCCCCTAGGGATGTGGGCACCCCAGATTGGGAACCCCTGCTCTGTTCATTAGCCTTTTATTCATTTAGGCAAGCATTTGGTGGCTGATTTTTTTTTTGTGTGTGTGCTAGTTTTTACTGTGTTTTAACTTACGTTTTAATATTAATTATTTTAACTTTTGAAAATTAATGCTTTTACTTCTGCCTTTTAAATAGTTTTTTAAATTATTGTAACCTGCCTTGAATCTTATTGTGGGAGAAAGGTGGGATACAAATCCTTGAAATAAATAAATAAATAAATAAATGACATTAGCTAAATTTAAATGACTAGATAGCATTTAGAGATATACCTGTGTGTTCACCTGGAATATGCAAAAAGGTCTTGCGGCACCTTTGAGACTGACTGTGTGCAATAAGTCACAGCACAAGATCAAGGAGATTATTGCATGCCTCTTTTTGCCCAATCCAGGCACAGGTCAAGCAGGGGCTTAAATGGATCTTATTGCATGCCTCCGTGCTGAAGTTGGCCACATCACATACCCAATTTGGATTCTTGGTGTACTTTTCAAAGAATGGGAAAGTATTGTTCTTTGAAAAGTACATCAGGAGTGTGGATCAAGTATGTGATGTGGCCAAGTTGGGCATAGAGGCATGCAATAAGATCAATTTTCACCCGTTTAAGCCTGTGCCCAGCCTGTGCCCCGATCGAGTGAAAAGAGGCATGCAATAATCTCTCAAATCACAAAATTAGTGTCAAAAATGCTACAAGATCCCTTTGCATACTAGATAGCACTGTGAGACTTACCATAGCCAATACATGATCCCAGATTAGTTGAGATCATTTCAGGATAAATGAAACAAATGAAATAGAAACCATTGAGTAATGGCTATGAATAGACATGACAAAAGTAGGGTTACTGTTTTAGGGGAGTTGTTCACCTCTCTTAAAAGGCTATTGTTTAGGTGAAAAATAGAAAACATTCAAATCAGGATTATTAGGTATAACTAATGGAGTATCCTTGGCTAGAGCTATCCCTGAAATATACTTAACAGTCTGATAAGACATTTCAAATGATATGTAGATAGTTTTAAGGAATATGCATGAATCTTTCAGACACCTGCTCCTCCCACCTCATCCAGAGCTTAACTTGTGTAGAAAAGAAAAGAAAGGAAAAGACAAACACTGCAATTCAATATCTTAACATGAGAAATCCCAGTGACTCAGACTTCCATAAACTTAGTTATCCTCTTGGAAACTGGCCCAGTTTGGCCTACCTTACAGTCTAATGGGGGAAAACTTATTAGCAGTAAAGTGCTAGAGTGCTAAGCTAGCCTCAACAGAATTAATGGGATCTGATCTATCATTTCGGTTTTCATTTTATTTACAAATTTGGATTTCATTTTGTAACTCAGTTTCCCCCAGAATTTTGCTTTTGCCTGGAAATTTTGACTTTCAGATATACTTTTGAAATTTTTATACTTTCAGTTATTGTCGATAATTTACAAGGCAGGCACTCATGATTCAAGTATGTGTCAACTTGCAATTCGGTAATACTACATCTTTTTGGTGACACATGTCATTTAAAAAGTTGCAAAATGAGAAGAATAAAACACTTTTCAGTTTTCGAAACATATTTTGATCCAGTTAATACACTATAGGTATTTTATTTTATTTTATTAGTTTCACTTATATGCTGCCTTTCCCCCAGAACTGATACTGAAGGTGGCTTTCAACAAGACTTAACAATGAATAAATACAACCATAATACATTTCAGTACTAAAAACACAATTAAATGAATCTCAGTATTATAACACAAGATTTAGAATTGTTTGTGCAGCCAAGGTTTTTAGGGTGCACTCCCCAAAATGTAATGTCTTAATAAGACAATCAGGAGATTAGATACAGGTTGAATATTCCATACTCAAAATGCTTGGGATCAGAAATGTTTTCCATTTCAGAGCTTTGTGAATTTTTAAATGCTTGTATCTGCATATAAGATATCCTAAAAGATGGGGCTCAACATAAATTCATTTATATTTCATATATAACTTAGACACATAGCATGAAGATAATCTTATACAACATGCACAAAACAAAATTTGTGTACACTGAACCATCAGAAAGCAAAGCTGACATTGTATAGCAATCCATGGTATGTTTTGGTTTTGGAATATTTTGGATTTCAGAATTCCAGATAAGGGAAACTCGATGTGTACTTATGTACATTAATACATTGACTTGTTTGGCTGGAACTTGTCATTGGAAGCACACTCAGTAGCAAGTCTAAGGTTGCTGCCAAATAACTTTTGAAATTAGCCTTTTCATCAGCAACCTAACAGCTGCTTTACACATCAGACTTTTATTTCTAAGCAAATGTGTTAATAATAATAATAATAATAATAATTATTATTATTATTATTATTATTATTTATTCATACCCCACTCCTCAGCCCTAAAGGCTATCATAGCGGCTTACAATTATTATTGTAATAATTATTACAATATTATTATTATTATTGTGTTGGTGGATGCAAACTAGTAATATACACACCTAGACCTCCAGGCAATGATTTTACCAAGTTCTTCAGCTGGGCTATCTCCAGAGCTTCCCAAAGTGTATCATCGGTACATTTGCACTCTGGGTCCAGATTAAAGCTAAAGAAAAGAAGATAAACAAATAATGAATGTGGTTTACACCTTGCAAGATCAATTGGGAGTATGCTGCCTTGTCAATTCCATCCATTCAGGCACAACCTTGTGCCTGGAGTCCTAACCAAAGAAAACTGGGGGTCATTACCTCAACAATGTTTAGGAATCCCTTCCAGACAATAAAATTCTTAGTCCCCCAAACTGCAGAGGATAAACCTGCCCTGTTGAACTACAGAAGAGGTAGAAGATGCAGGGAATTTCCATTTGATCTGCATTTTTAAGTAAGCTGATCTTTCTGTCTACACTTTTGGACTAGTATACCTATCACAGCACAGTTATCATTTAGACTGTGTACCTCTCCATATTCTGCAATGTAGTTTTCAGCACAAAAATAGCACAAAAATTTAAATAAAGGCATGTTGTATAAAAATGAAAATATTGGGGGATGTTGCATACATAGTTTCAACTGGATCAATGAAATTTATATATGTGTTGAGTCGCCATTTAACAGTGAATTCATAGAATCATAGAATCATAGAGTTGGAAGAGACCACAAGGGCCATCCAGTCCAACCCCCTGCCATGCAGGAACTCCAATCCATTAGGCTATTTTGGTTGGGGCTACCAATAGAATTGAGTCCAAACCCCTTTGTAGGAGAACTACATGAGAAAATATTACAAATTCGTTTTTTTAAATTGCAGGATGATGTGGAACTTTAAAGAAACAAAAACTGGGGAACATTCAATGAAATCCATAGAAGAAATTAGAGACACATCTTGAGATAGAGGCCTTGTATAATATGCTGGATTTTTATTTGATTTTGTTGTTGTTTTCATTTGTTGTAAGTGATTTCAAATTTTATGATGGTTTAGCTATATTTGTTTTAACTGTTGTCTTCTTTAGGGTCTACATAAAACCACAACAGGACAAAACACATGATGACACATTACACAGAATCATAATTACATTGGTGCATTGCCTGTGGCCTGTACACAGCTCTTTTAAAATCAAAGTCCAGAAAATTTCTAGACCAACTCTCAAACCATTTCTGGACAAGGGAAAACAGGTGAGGAAATGCCGAAGGTATCTTTTATGCCTTGCAAGCAGATGGTACCAAAAAAAAAAAAAAAAAAAAAAGGACATCTAGTTCTCTCTAGGTGGAAGGGAAAGGAATGATGATGATGATGATGATGATGATATTTATTTCTTACCCACCTCTTTCCATGGACTGAGGTGGGGAACAACGATTAACAGATAAAGGAACCACCAGAAAACTCTGAAAGATTTTACAAACATGGGTGGAGATCAAGTGTCTAGGGACCACAGATTTTAATTTTAACATTCATTCCAACTCCTTTTTCTCTAACAAGAGAACCCATCTTGAGATGTGCCTCCAGATTCTTCTGATGTGGAAATTGGACTGAACAGACTTATGACTGAAGAAATGCAGAGCTGACACAGACCAGAAACAGGTTCATCCTTACCAAGAGAAGGCAATAGGTCTTACCGAATGGAACCACTGAACAAGATGGGATCTTGAAGGATTATGGATAACCTGGAGCGCAACATATCCAGTGGCAGTTTTGAGATGTCAATGCCATCAATCACAATCCTCCCTGTTCACAAAAAAATTACAGAGCAAAATAGGTAAGACAGCCAATAAAATGAGTGAAGCACATAGAAAGGCATTAGGATATATAGCTGTATCAAAAAGGAACAGCCCAAAGTGTCAGTGATGCTGTTGAGCAGGATTTGGGGGGGGGGGGGGGGAATCCTGGGCCTCATTGAGCAAATGAGCAGGAGGGGTTGAAATGGGGAGAGTGTTCATAAGGTTAGCGAAGACAAAATGTACAATTGTATAATTGCATAACTGCAAAAGGTTGCTATACTTTTGTGATGGGATGTCATTCATACATTGACCCTGTATATTTGTCATGTTGTGCGAAAGGTCTATTACTTTAACAAAACAAAAAAGAGCACACAAAAGAAGAGATAGGTAGCCTCTGCATGCCTTAGAATACATGGACATTAACCATTATTTCAAGCATAGGGGAATAACTACCATATATACCCGACTATAAGTCAACCTCATGTACAAGTTGAGGGCAGGTTTTGGGGCCAAAATTATGGATTTTGATATGATCCATGGATAAGTCGGGGGTTAAACTTAAGGGCATGTAACGAAGGATGTAAAGGTTGAAGCAAAGGAAAACAATGCCTAAGAACTTACAAAATTCTAGCATTCTGTGCTTATACTAAAGGCTGGATTGATGAAAGAGTACAAGGCGGTCAGTGCTTCCAGGGCAGATTAAATTCTCGCCTTTCACCAGGGGATGATTTTATGTGTGTGAGAGAGTGAATTAAAATACTGTACAGTACTTACATTGATCTGTGGATAAGTCAACTCAGGTTTTTTTGGATCAATTTTTCAACCTAAACTGCTAGACTTATACATGAGTATATGCAGTAGTTTTATTTTCTGAGTCCATACTCCAATAAGCCCTTGGCAGAATGACATCTCCCATGGCCCACAATCACAGGCAACTCTTTCCTCTATCTCCCTTGTGCCATATGGTTGTTGCCACCGTATAGGAAAATAGACAGAAGTAAAATGCTTCGGAAAGAGGAAAGCTTCAGAGAGTTTTAAAGAGAGCAAGAAGGGCTAGTCTAGATGAGAAAAGGGAAGATGAGCATTCTTTCCCAGCTTTGATTTTTGCTAATCCCAAGAGCAGCTTCTGTGAATGGTCTGAGAAATTAGGAGGAGGATGTTGGTGTGGCCTTGTGCTAAACATCACTTTTGACTTGACACCCCTAAAGTCAGCTATCAGTCCTCAAAAGCACCATAACCCCTTTAAAAAAAGCCAGCATGATTTTCCTCCAAACATGCATAAAACCACCAAACACAGGAAAACACACAAAAATCCATCCACTCCAGCCAGACAAGCACTTCAGAACTCCATAGTTACTATCGTATTGCTGTTTTAACTGTTTAAAAACTGTATTCTAGGATTGGTTTTAGAATATTTTTAGGTATTTTAAAGAGTATTTTAATGTATTTTAAAATGTTGTCATCTTTATATTGTTTTAATCACTTCAGAGGCCCTTGTGGGCTGGGAGGTGATACAGAAATACTATAAATAAATAAATAAACAAATAAATCTGCTGTTTTCTTCTGTAGTTCCTCTCAAAATGACAACAGGAAGTGATACAACACCAAATTAGGAGGAGTAGCTAATACCCCAGAGGAGAGAATCAAAATTCAAAATGACCTTAATAGATTAGAAAGTTGGGCCAAATCTAACAAAATGAATTTCAACAAGAAAAAACGTAAGGTACTGCACATAGGCAGAAAAAAATGAAATGCATCGATATAGGATGGGGACAGCTGGCTGAACATCAGTACATGTGAAAGGGATCTAGGAGTCCTAATAGACCACAAGCTGAGCATGATGCCACTGATCCACTTGACAGAAGACATGCACTGTTTCCATCACATCTAGTTTGTTGGTATATGGAATAAAACTCTTCTGACAGAAAGGGTAATGCCTGTATCCAGCATTGCAATTTCTCCCACTTACTGGTGAGAATTATAGCTAAATTAATGTCCTCCAGAAAAATATTTATCTTCTTAATCTAATGACTGTGAATTATGGGGTCCACTGGCAATCTGGGCTGGAAGGGCAATATCATTATACAGTAGCAAAAGGCGGCTTCGTAGTCAGTTGGGTGGTGAATCCATTGTGGGTTTAAAAGAACTATCAGAGATTCTGAAAGTGTTGTTTTGGGGACAGGGCTCAGCATCTTGAATAGCTCTTTGAAAATTCAGGCTGCATCCACACTGCACAAATAATCCAGGTTGACAGCACTTTAAATGCCTGTGAAGAAAAGGCAGATTGGAATGTTGGCAGCATTTAATCAGACTGAGCCTGGCATCAGCCAATGGGAGTTTAGCCAAAAAAAAAGGTGGAGGTTACTCTCAGGAGCGGATATAAATAGGCTGAGTGAGGCATGTGTGAGGTAGATAGGGACCAGATAGGGACAGAGCTCTGAGTTAGAGGTTTATTAGTCCCTGAGGGACTTTAACAGCCAAGGTGGTTGAGATACACAGCTGAAAGGGGCAGTTGGAAGGGGTTTTGAGTACCCAGGTTGGCCTTAAAAGAGGTCAAGTGTGGAAGCTGAGTTGATGTGGTTGGTAAAATCATAAAGCAGTAACAAAGTGGCTGTACAGAAAGCCCCTAAGGGATAGTGCAATACCGCCCCTTTCCTAGCTGGATTGGGGCTGCGGAAACCGCATGCTGTGGCTCCAATCCAGCCTTTCCAGGGTGCAAAAAGGAGCTGCAAAAAGTGGCTCCTTTTCGCGCATTGGAAAGGGTGGGATAGCCGTGGCACCACAGTTATACGGTGCTCTTTTAGCGCTGCGTTGTGCAGATGCAGTGCCAGAGGAGCGCTGTGATGCCACACGCTTTGTGGAGTGGTGCAGGCCGTCATGGCTCCCTGGGGGGCAGAGTCAAGGCATGCATCATGTGGATGCAATGCCCCGACTCTGCCCCCAGGCCAGCCTTAATGGCTGAAGGTCTGAAGAGCCCCAAAGTTTTAAAGCTCAGAGTCTAGTCAAAAGTCTTATGTGAAAAACTGTACCCTGGAGACCACTTATAGAATATAATAGCAGATACTGTAAGCTTTGGAACTGTTCAAGCAAATAAGCACCGTATCAATTCTGAATACCAACCATAAAAAAGGTACTGTAACTAACTATCTTGTAAATTAAGTTTTCTCTTTTTTGGCTCAACATGTGGTTGCTTTAGGTATTTTAAGAAACTGTAATTCAAACGCTACCAGGAATTAATAAAACTTTTATTGCTGAGAACACTCAAAATAGTGAGTGCTTGTCTCCCTATAGAGTGGCCTAGAGGCATGGAAAATTGTGGGAGTCACTCAAGCAAGGGATCCGAGTTCAAGAGTCTTGTCATGCAATTTTGTGCCAAGCAGCAAGGTAAAAAAAAAAAAAAAACAACTAAAAGGGGATTCGGAATGAAAATCTCACAGGGCACCCCATTAGTTCTTGGTGGCAGATAGGGAAGTAGCTGTCACATATTGGTGGTAGTGGTGGGATAAAAAAACCCATTGTGCTGCCATCAGAGAAAAATAGTTGGGCGAGTGAGACTCACTGTCACACTGCCATGGCTCAATGCTATGGAATTCTGGGAATTGTAGTTTGTTGTGGCACCAGAGCACTCTGACAAATAAGGCTAAAGGCTAACAAAACTAGTTCCCAGAATTCCACAGCACTGAGGCATGGCAGTTAAAGTGGTGTCAACCTGGATTATTTCTGCAATGTGGATGCAGACAAAAACTCAAAGGGGATTCAACACTCCACTGATATGGAAGTCACCAGTCTACTGTCATTTTGAGGTTGCTATGAAAGGGCAAAAATATTTTCCACTCAAGTACATTGCTCCTTAAATTGTTATTTAAAGCTCCATTTGATTAAATACCGCAATTAATCAGCCCCAATAAACACAGAAGTGGGGGAAGCTAGATATTTAATGAGAAAGACTTGCAGCAAAAGGCAGTTGACACTTTCAAATCCATATTTGAAACCAAAGTGGAGGCAACTCTTTACTGATCTATTCCAGGCCATGGGAAAATTATTGACATGCCCTCCACTGCTTAAGTTTTTTTTTTTTTTTGTCTTCCATCTCTTTTGTTCTTCCCATAAAGGAAATATTTTGATTCTACAGTACATGATTAATGATGCTAGAGAAAGAATAATTTATTATGTGTTGGACACAGGAGCAGAGAAGGAGCAGCAGCTAATGGAGCTGTCATTATCTGAGCCTGATTTAACTCAGCCATGCAATAGGATCTGGCCCTTTTGTTTCTCATCTGCTTCACCTCTTCCTTGCCAGTGACTGGCTGTGTAAGCCTGTAGCTGGGAGAAGAGACAAATTGGCATTAAACAAATGCTTAGCAGTAGTATAAATTAAGTGATAAGAAAGAAAAGGCAGAGGATGATCTCAGAAGAGGGAACATGTCCCAGGTCACACTTAGGTTCAGAAAAAGAGTTTTATAAAGTGGCTGATGGCCCAGACTATATAGATAGTGCACAGGGTTTAGAAAATTTACATTTTTGGACTACCACATCCACAGTTCCCAAGGTAGGATGGCCATGAGACATGTTGGCTTGGAGATTTTTGGATTTGTAGTCTAATAGAGTAAGCTTTACAAGCTCTGCATTTGGCTTGGTGGCTTACACATTATGAAAACCAGTCCTAAGAAAAAAGACTTCCAGGTACTAACCATCAAATATGTCCACCATTCTGAAGAATGCCAATGACAATGATGATTTTCCACTGCCAGTTCGACCACAGATCCCAACCTGCAAAATAAAGTTAATTGTTGGGACTTGTTTTTGAAGCATTGCCGGGGACATGATGAGGAGACTGTAATGAGAATATTTTCAAATTCATGATTTTTCCTCTGGAGATGAGAAATATTTCATACACATTGTACCTTTTTGGTGCCTTGTTTGGGAATGGAGTTCATCTCAAGATGCTAAAAAAGATGGTTATTTTATTAGCAAAAATGTAAATAAGGGCTTTTTACTAATAAAATAACCACTTTTGAACATCTTGAGATGTATCTCCAGTTTCTTCTGTGGATTTCATTGGATGCACCCCCAGTTTCTGCTTCTTTTGGCAATGGAGTGGGCAGAGAATCCAACTTTAGACTCTTGTATTGTTGTTATTAATTGCCATTAAGTCAACTTCAATTTATGGCAAGACCTCCAAGTCACTCTGTTATCAGCATCCCCACTCAGGTTTTGCAAACTCAGGGCTATGTGAATGAGTTTCTCCACCTGTAATACAGCCTTCTTCCTTTTGTACAGTATTACCTTCCACTTTAACAAGCTCTACTGTCTTTTCTAATGAATCATGTCTTCCCATGATATATCCAGAGTGGAACAGTCTCAGTTTATTCATCTTGGCTTCTAGGGAGAGTTCGGGCTTGATTTGCTCTTGAACCCTTTTATTTGTTTTTCGGCAGTCCATGGTATCCATAGAACTCTCTCTCCTCCAGCACCCTTCATAAACAAGTCAAAAATCTAATGGTAAGCCTTGATGAAATCAGATAAAAGTAAAGAGCTGGAAATAGTCTAAATATCCTAAAGGCACCAGATCCCATCTGAGCTTTAAAGCTAAACAGGGTCAGTCCTGGTTAGTATTTGGATAGGAAACCATCAATGAATACCAGATGATGCAGGCAGAGGAAGAAACTGGTAAAACCACACTGCCTAAGAAAACCCTATGAAATTCATGTGGCTCATCATAAGTCAACTTGAAGGCACATAGACAAAGAGAGGAAGAACAGAGGTGTTTCCCTATAATTAGCCATAGCAGATTATATTGTTGCTACAGTTGTGACCCTGATGTGTACAAAGGCTTATAGCACTGCGTAATCTTATATGGCTTGTTTATATCTTATTTTTTTACTACACACTCACTGAAGTGAGGATCAAATTCACTAACACAGGAAATATGCTTAACATGGGAAAGATTCTGAGTTTTGCATTGGTCTTCCCAATTAGGGAGGTTGCTTGAGTTGGACATTCACCTGGGCATTGTCCTGAAAACATTCACAACGGTTAACAATCAGGCACCCCCCAGTTTTTTTTTTAGAATTGTTTTCAATGGATTTTAATTTTATTTTTTGTTGTTGTTCTTTTTAAGCTACTTATTTTGTTTATTTTTACCTGTGTTGGTGCTGGAAGAGAGTTCCATGGATATCAAAGACCACCAAAGCGACAAATAAATAAAAATTATAAGAGGAAATCAAGTCTGAATTCCCACTAGAATTGAAAATTACTCATGAGGCTATTATAGTTTGGGCACACTGTGAGAAAACACAATGCACTGGAAAAGACAATAGTCTTTACAGATGGATTGAGTCAATAAAGCCACAGCCCTGAGTTTGCAAAGCCTGGACAGGGCTGTTAACAATAGGCTGTTTGGAGATCTGCATTACACAGTGGTATCAGTTTTGTATGACTTTAATTGGCATGATTCCCTCTTAAGAAATTCTGGGATTTGTAGTTTGGTGAGATAGTCTGATCTATAAAGGATCACCTACTGGGAGAGTTTAAGGCCTATTTAAAACCAATTTAGCCTCTCTCCTTCTCTCCCTCCCCCCCACCTCTCTTTTTTCTTTCTTTCTTTTTCTTTTTGACACCATGATATGTGTCACATCAGTTATTCTTTATTTTCTTCATGGTAACAAAGCCCATAAATAGAGTAAAATGATGTAAGTTTATGGGACCTTCTGGCCTGGTTTGATGTAAGCTTTGACATGCTTGAGAACGGGCTTCAAGTTGTTTTCGTATCGGACACAGAGATTTTCAATCTTGATTTCCCCCTCTTGTGGCCAGTCCTTGGGGACTTGAGAAATATCTGAAAAGATTAACAAAGAAAGTTGAAGGCAAATACTTGGGAGTCTTAATATCTACAAGACCAGCTAGCATGCAGTAACACTTTCACTTCACCCTCTGGTTTGTACTTCATAAAGACATTAATTAGAATCAAATGATAGGTGAGTCAAAGAGCCACCAGTTCATGTTCTTGGCTCAGATATGCTTCATCTCAAAGTACAGTGGCAGCTTAGGACATGTATACACTATGAAAACATTCAAGGTAGGATGTAGAAACACACCAACTGCACCCTTCATGAAATAGCCATAGTGTCTGGGAGAGTCCACAAGCTGAGTCCAAAACAAAGCAGAGACCTCCTGCAAGCTCTGAGAAGGGGTCGTAAATCTTTGCTTATTTTGTTCTAACATGAAATAATAAATAAATCCAAAAGTATTCTTTCAACTACCAAGTCTATGCAATGTTTTGTACATTTTTCAATGATCTTTCACATTTGTGGACCTTTTTTTGTTAAAGGTTTACTTGAATAAACCTTCTTTTTGCACCCACACCAGTGTATTTTATGTATTTGTGCAGATATTTTTTTCAGAAAATGGTCCAGATAAAAGGAAAACCATTTTCTTGACAGGGTGTCTTAATGTCTTGTGGCACTATTTCTCAATGCGGGATCAGAAAATTTGTGAGTTTTCTTTACATCTCTATTCTGAGTGCACTCACTCTTTAAAGAACCAGAAGTTCAGGATGTCTACACAGAACAAAGGACCTTAATTATTGGAATGCTTGATTTTAATTATTTTAATATATAGTATGCACCATGCTCTTTTCAGAAGCTATGATGAACATTTGTAGAGAGGAGGAGAGTGGTCCAGAGGCAAAATTTTGCCACTCCATCTATCTGTATATTATGATAGCCTACCTTTAGCAGCAATGATGGCTTCTTCTATTTTTATTTTCCAGTACTGTTATAGCTGGCAGCAGCAATAAGTACAGCTCTTCAAATCCCAACTGCCAAATTACCCCAGTGCACTTAGGTCATTTTGGGATTAAGCAAATGACAGTTGGGCCACTAAGAGCAAATTCTGTCACCACAACTACTGTCTTTTAATCAAATTATTTTCAAAACATCTTGCAAATAACAGGCTATAACATAAAATGCCCTCAAAACTCAGTATGTCACACACAAAACCCAGCAACTCCTAGCTCTCTTGTTAATGGAAGGTGTCAGAGCAAGATTCTGTTCTGGTCCCTAGTCACAGGTGCCTTTCACACTGCACAGTTAAAGCTCTATATTGCATTTAATGGCCAAGGCAACACTCTATGGCATCCTGATATTTGAAGAGGAAGAAGAGTTCTCTGGCTGAGGATTTGAAATACCCCTACCTAGACTGCAAAACCCAGGATTCCTTAGTAGACACAGTAGTTCAAATGGAATCATAGCACAATAATTGTGCAGTGTAAAAGAGCACTCAGGGCATGTGCAACCTCCCAGATTTCCACCACCGCTCCCAGACTTTGGAATGCCCTTCCGGAAGAGATCCGTCAAATAACCAGTCTAGACAGTTTTAAAAAAGCTGTTAAGATGGATCTCTTCCGGCAGGCTTTCCCCGAATAGATCAATTTGGCTATATTGAACTCTCCCCACTCCATGTAACCTACCTCCATCTTTCTTTGTAGGCTACTGTTATTAATAGTTATTTTAAAAGATTGAATTTTAAATTGTATTGTGTTTAATTCTTTTTTAAGGGAGGGGGATAACTTATTCTTTTTCTTGATTGTTATGTATTGCATACTTTTTTAACTATGTAAGCTGCTTTGATTGCTCCTGTAACAGAAAAACGGGGTACAAATAAAAAGATCATTATTATTATTACTAAGTGGCTGTTGGATTTCAAATATTTGATTCTGGCTGGTGTAATGAAAGCAAACCCTTCACACCTCTTCTTTTCTGGCCAATGGATGGTGCCAGGTTGGTGTCTCTCTTGCCACTCCACCCTAATAATGTGAGGAAGTAGGCTCAAGTCTACAAAAGCTCATGCTACCAGCTTTTTCTTTCAATTAGTCTCAAAGATGCTACTAGATCCCTTTGCATAATGTTCTCCCTAGCTATGGTTATCTTTCTGGAAGGCAGAGCCTGCAGCCTCTAAGTGGGCCTTCTATCCCTTGACATCTTGCAGAAAAGCCAGAAAAGGCAAGTAGCTGCTTAAAATTGTATACATAGTTTGTGTAGTGTTTTTTTTAAACTACATACCCATGGTGCCATCATAGTTCTCAGACTCCATGTTGAGAAAACTGTTCACTTTCTTCACTGCACCCATTTGTACTTCCAGGTCTGCCAGATTTCTCACCACCCAGTTCAAATAATTTGTGATCTATAATGCAGCAAGGTGAGAATGAAGTAGCTCTTTGGGACAGTGTGTGTGAGAAATAAAAGGGTTGCAAGGTAGGCAAAGCAACGGAATCATTCATTCATTTGTTCAACCAGTCACCCATCCACCAACAACCTGTCATTTCTGAAAGTCTGCACAGCACTGTTGTAAACAATGTATGGTTGCATGGTTCATGTTCACCACTGCCCTTTCAGACTCTCTTCCTCTGAACTCAGTCCCCAGCACAATGCTCAGAGAAAAAAGCAGTGAGAATAGAGGGGTGTATGATTCTCACCCCTGCCAACGGCAGAAGGCAAGATCTCAAGGAAAGAAAATACAAAGATTAGCTGTAGAAAGAAGGGGAGGGGAAGGGAGGGAAAAGGCAGATGAGCTAAGCTTTTTCTTTATTCTTTCTAAAATTAGAAATTTGTTTCACAAATGGAAAGTTGTATTTGAAAAATGAAAAGAATTGATCAGATAGTAAGTTATCTAAACAAGTATAAGGGGATGCAAGGGAGCAAGATCTAAAGAAGGCAAAAATATCTACTGTCCCTGAGTCAATAGAGTTTATTAATACAATTACACTAGAGAAGGAACCACACAGCTTTTAATCCTCCTTCCTTCCTTCCTTCCTTCCTTCCTTCCTTCCTTTGACATAGTGTTGCTATCTCCTTCCCTACCTTGCTTGATGTGTGGCATACACAGTGGTGCTGGCACTGAATACCATCTCTCTCTCAGCAACATTATTCATACAGTCTAATTTGCAAACATTAACTTTCTTGAATAATTCATTTTCAGCTGATGGCTCACAACTCTAAATTGTGTTGCATCCTAAGCAAAGATAGACCACCCCCATAGCGCCCTGTCCATTTTTGGTGAAGAAGGGAAAGGCCACAGAAATAGGGAAAAGGCACTCTGAATTTTATGGGTGATTCCCTTCCTTCTTCTGTGTTCCCTGGTTTGAAATTTGGATGCAACATTCCTCAGGGCAAGGATTGACTTTTTGCCCAATTTACATTGTAGAGCACCACATACAAAAAAGATGTAATAGCAGCAACAGCTAAAACAACAAAGATGAAGATAGGGAGGGACTTGAAAGATAGGCAAACAGCTCTTCCTAGCAAGTGGCATGGATTTTTATTTAAATATCCAGCCTGCCTTTCAATTCAAATTTTCCTTTCAAGGCAATTTACAATTACAACAACACAGCATTAGAAGAAAATAACATGTTGGTCTGTTGTTGAAGGCTGAATTTGGGGAGGCTGAAGGCCACTAATGTTGTATTATACAGTAAAGCAAAGTCCTTGTATGCACTTTTGTCTAACTTTGTTGGGAGCACTCAGGGCCTGGGAATCTTTAGTGGCTTTATTATTATTATTCAATTGGCTCATAAAATCTGAAGCTGGTCCAAGTTGGTCCAAACTCCTTTGGCCTTGGCTTGAATCCATGACTTGCAAGATTACTTCTTTCAGTATTATGAAAGTTAAGAAGGGAGCTGTGCATTTGGGATTTTCACCAGTGGGCTACAAACCCGATGGATTAATTTCGAAGGGCACAAATAAAAATGAGGGGAAACTGTGCAACTATGAGTGGAAACTATTGCCACTCCTTTCAGTGCAGTTTGGAGGCACTCCTGGTAGAATGTGCTGAAGGATCTTCAGCTCTACCACCATACGTACCGTCAATGCATAAAGCAAGCCCAGGCCCACAAGGCCAGAAGTGGATTTTTCAGAAATGGAGGCCACGGCTGCTGTGAGAACAATGATAGCACCCAAATAATCCTGAAATAAAAACAAAAACGAAATCCTTGATAAAATACCAGTAATTGACACCATATCCAATACATCACCATCAACATAGCAAGGCTAACATCTGGAGGGCCACATGATTCTCACCCTTGATGTGGGTGAACAGTAAAGATGGGGCCTACTCACCAGGTGGGCAGAGAGGAAGGCAAACATAGGCATCATCCACATTGCAGAAATAATCCAATTTGACACCATAATATTATTATTATTATTATTATTATTATTATTATTATTATTTATAGCCTTCTCCTCTGTCTCCAATCGGAGCGGGTTACATCAATTAAAAGATATGGAGGAGAAAGAAAAGGAGGAGGCTGTAGTCCATGTGCTTGGGTGAGATCTAATCTAATTTACACTTGAGCAGCCATTGCATTCTGGGAGCCAGTGCTGGGAGGCTACTTAAGGCTACTCAAGGCTAGCAGAATTTTGATTTTTTTTTTATCTAGTCAAGGAGGTGTTTAGAGAATAGAAGAGGAGCCGGCCTGAAGCATCAGAGGAAGTGAATCAGAGACTTGCCTTTGGAAGGAGCTTTTAGCCAGGAGCTCTCTACATAACTATAGGCCCCGTGACTTGAACTCAGTGACAGAGCTTGGGAATAAAGGCCAAGTCTAGCAAGGGAAGCCCACAGTCTTGTTTCAGTGCCTCCTTAAGACTTCTCAGTATGGACACTGAAGGCCCTGCTGCAGTCACCTGCAACACCTGTGGGATGTTTGTCTTCTTGCCTACAGAGGTGGCGAACTACACCTGCCACAAGTGCAAGTTGGTAGCCCTCTTGGAAGAGAAAGTACAGCAGCTAGAGGAGCAGATATCTGCACTCCAGCATCATAGAGAGCAGGAGATTCTCCTGAACAGATTAGACCAGAATGTCTTGGGTGAGAAACAGACAGAGGAAGTTGTTGGGGCGGAGGAGGTCACTCCACATACAACAGAGGTAGAGGCTTGGAGGAAGGTCACACACAGAAGTAAGGAAACCAGGGAACGTTCTGTGAGCGGCTTGCAGCTACAGAATCGCTTTGAATCTCTCTCTGTTGTCAGAGATGATGAGGAAAAGCAGCAGGGACAGACATCAGGGACAGAGCAGGAGAGCCTGAGAGTATCACGAAAAGGAACGGCCACTGCTAAGCCTCGGAGGAGGCGCGTGGTCGTGGTGGGGGACTCCTTGCTGAGGGGTACAGAAGCAGTGGTTTGTGGGCCTGACAAGATGTCTCGGGAGGTGTGTTGTCTCCCTGGGGCAAAGATCCATCATGTGACGGAGAGGCTGACAAGACTTGTCAAGCCTACTGACCGTTATCCCCTTCTTTTGGTTCATGTGGGAACCAATGATACTGCAAGGCACAGCCTTCAGAATATCAAAAGGGATTATGAGGCTCTGGGAAGGAAGCTGAAAGAGATGGATGCACAGGTTGTCATCTCATCTCTACTCCCCGTAGAAGGGCATGGTCCAGGAAGGGAGAGGAAAATAGCAGAGGTGAATAACTGGCTCCGTAGATTGTGCCGCCAAGAACAGTTTGGATTCTTGGATCATGGGCTGCGGTTCCATGAGGAGGGACTTCTGGCAAGGGATGGACTGCATCTCACGCCAGTTGGCAAAAACGTTTTTGCCAACAGTCTGAAGAATCTGATCAGGAGGGCTTTAAACTGAGTTATGTGGGGGAGGGAGACATTATACTGGAAGGCAAAAGGGATGGAGAGAATAGTCCAAGTGGCATAGAGGGAACAAGGCAAACAGTGCAAGGACCCAACAGTAGGAGGCAAAAAAATGTGCAAAAGCAGCAAGTAAAGAGGACACATGGTCTTAAATGTCTCTACACTAATGCACAGAGTATGGGAAATAAGCAGGAAGAACTTGAACTCCTAGCACAACAAGGGAAATATGATATAATAGGCATCACTGAAACCTGGTGGGATGAGTCTCATGATTGGAATGTAGAAATAGAGGGGTATAACCTTTTTAAGAGAAACAGGCCAAGCAGGAAAGGAGGAGGAATAGCATTATATGTCAGGGATATTTACACCAGTGAAGAGATGCAGGAAGTCAATACTGGAAGCCAGGTGGAGAGCATCTGGATAAAAATTAAAGGAGAGGGAAATAACAGGGATGTTACTGTGGGAGTCTACTACAGACCCCCGACTCAGGCAGAGGAATTGGATGATGCCTTTCTAGAACAGATAATCACATACTCAGAAAAGAGAGATGTAGTAGTGATGGGTGACTTCAACTATCCTGATATTTGCTGGAAGTCAAACTCAGCCAAATCCTCAAAGTCTAGCAAATTCCTCACTTGCCTGGAAGACAATTTCATTGTCCAAAAGGTGGAAGAGGCAACAAGGGGATCAGCCATTTTAGATCTGATCTTAACCAACAGGGAAGACCTAGTTGATGGGGCGCAAGTGGTTGGATCCTTAGGTGGAAGTGACCATGTTCTCCTGGAGTTTATAATACAGTGGAAGGGAGAAGCAAGGCATAGTCAGACACGCACTCTAGACTTTAGGAGAGCTAATTTCAATAAACTTAGAGAAATACTGGGAGTGATCCCATGGTCAGGAATACTAAAAGAGAAGGGAGTTCAAGACGGATGGGAGTTTCTCAAAAGGGAGATATTGAAGGCACAATTTCAAACAGTTCCAATGAGGAAGAAAAATGGAAGATGTCTCAAGAAGCCAGGATGGATGACTAAGGAACTTTCAACTGAGCTAAGTTTTAAACAGAACATGTATAAGAAATGGAAAAATGGAGAAATCACGAAAGAGGAATTCAAACAAATAGCCAGCACATGTAGGGGTAAAGTCAGAAAAGCTAAAGCGCAGAATGAACTCAGGCTTGCTAGAGAGGTTAAGAACAATAAAAAGGGCTTTTTTGGATATGTCCGCAGCAAAAGGAAGAAGAAGGAAACAGTGGGGCCACTGCGTGCAGAAGATGGCAAAATGCTAACAGGGGACAGAGAAAAGGCAGAATTACTCAACACCTTCTTTGCTTCAGTCTTCTCAGAAAAGGCAAAGGGTGCTCAACCTAAGGATAATGGAACAGGAGACAGAATAGAGGAAATTCAGCACAGAATAAGTAAAGAGGTAGTACAGGAATACCTGGTTAACCTAAATGAATATAAATCTCCAGGACCAGATGAACTACATCCAAGGGTATTAAAAGAACTGGCAAAGGTGATATCGGAGCCATTGGCAATAATCTTTGAGAACTCCTGGAGAACAGGAGAAGTCCCAGCAGACTGGAGGAGGGCAAACGTTGTCCCCATCTTCAAAAAGGGAAAAAAAGAGGATCCCAACAATTATCGTCCAGTTAGTCTGACATCAATTCCAGGAAAGATTCTAGAGCAGATCATTAAGCAGAGAGTCTGTGAACATTTAGAAGCCAATGCCATAATCACAAAAAGCCAACATGGGTTTCAGAAAAAGAAGTCATGCCAAACGAACCTGATCTCTTTTTTTGATAAAATTACCAGCTTGGTAGATGAAGGGAATGCTGTGGATATAGTATACCTCGATTTCAGTAAGGCCTTTGACAAGGTTCCCCATGACATTCTTGCAAACAAGCTTGCAAAATGTGGGATAGACAAGTTAACTGTTACATGGATTTGTAATTGGTTGACTGGCCGAACTCAAAGGGTGCTCAACAATGGCTCCTTTTCATCCTGGAGAGAAGTGACCAGTGGGGTCCCACAGGGTTCTGTCCTGGGCCCAGTGCTATTCAACATCTTTATTAACGATTTGGATGACAGAATTGGGGGCATACTTATCAAATTTGCAGATGACACTAAACTGGGAGGAGTAGCTAATACCCCAGAGGACAGGATCAAAATTCAAAATGACCTGAATAGACTAGAAAGCTGGGCCAGCGCTAACAAAATGAAATTTAACACAGAGAAATGTAAGGTTCTGCACCTAGGGCGGAAAAATGAAATGCACAGATATAGGATGGGGGACACCTGGCTGAATGAGACCACATGTGAAAGGGATCTAGGAGTCCAAGTAGACCATAAGCTGAACATGAGTCAACAGTGTGATGCGGCAGCTAAAAAAGCCAATGCAATTTTGGGCTGCATCAATAGAAGTATAGTTTCTAGATCAAGGGAAGTTATAGTGCCACTCTATTCTGCTTTGGTCAGGCCCCACCTGGAATACTGTGTCCAGTTCTGGGCACCACATTTCAAAAAAGATGTGGAGAAACTGGAGCATGTCCAAAGGAGGGCAACTAAGATGGTGAAGGGTCTGGAAACCTTGCCCTATGAAGAACGCCTTAGGGAGCTGGGGATGTTTAGCCTGGAGAAGAGAAGGTTAAGAGGTGATATGATAGCCCTGTTTAAATATTTGAAGGGATGTCATATTGAGGAGGGAGCAAGCTTGTTTTCTGCTGCTGCAGAGACTAGAACGCGGAACAATGGATGCAAACTGCAGGAAAAGAGATTCCACCTCAACATTAGGAGGAACTTCCTGACAGTAAGGGCTGTTCGACAGTGGAACACACTCCCTCGGAGTGTAGTGGAGTCTCCTTCCTTAGGGGTCTTTAAGCAGAGGCTGGATGGCCATCTGTCAGGGATGCTTTGACTTGGAATTCCTGCATGGCAGGGGGTTGGACTGGATGGCCCTTGTGGTCTCTTCCAACTCTATGATTCTATGATTCTATGATTCTAAATATACATGACCCATACCCCACCTCCCACCCTTTAAAATTGAATTAATCTAACATGAATTAAAACGACATAATAAAAATTACAATATAAATCAGCAACCCATTGCATGGCCATCAAGATCGAAAAGTTGATAAATTGAAGGGAGAGCTTGACCCGGACAGAGCTGGGAGTTAACGGCTTTATGGGAAGGCCTGCTGGAAGAGATGTGTCTTTAAAGCTTTTTTAAATCAATCCGAAGATGTAGTAAGATGCATCTCATCCGGCAGGTCATTCCATAGCCTGGGAGCGACAGCTGAAAAGGCCCTCTGGGAGGTCTGTGCCTACCTAGTTTTCATAGGCTGCAACAGGTTCCAGAAGACCGAAGCGTGCGGGGGGGGGGGGGGTTCATATGGGAAGAGGCGGTCTCTAAGATAAGATGGACCCAAGCCATGTAGGGCTTTAAATGTTAAAACCAACACCTTTTACTGCGCTCGGAAACTAATCGGCAGCCAGTGGAGAGATTTGAGCACCGGTGTTATGTGCTCGCTCCTCAATGTTCCCGTGACAAGCCTGGCTGCCATGTTCTGAACTAACTGAAGTTTCCAAGTTAAGCACAACGGTAGCCCCATGTAAAGCACATTACAGAAGTCCAATCGTGAGGTTACCAAAGCGTGTACCACTGACTCCAGGTCTTTCGGCTCCAGGAAAGGGCACAGCTGGCCAAAGCTGATAACAGGCACTCCTGACAGCCACTTTAACTGCCCTGGCTCAATGCTATGGAATTCTGGGAATTGTAGTTGGTTGTGGCATCAGAGCAAAGCAACTATAATTCCCAGAATTCCATAGCAATGAGCCAGGGCAGTTAGAGTGTTGTCAAACTGGATTATTTCTGCAGTGTGGATGAGGCGTTTCTCTTCTTTCTGCTCCACTTTGCTCTATATAGTTATAGCAGCTTGATAGAGAACTTAAAATTCTAGAGAACTACAGCATTGGAACAGAGGATTCAAAATGCCTCACTGAACTACACATCCCAGGATTCTATAGGATGTAGTTATGACAGTTAAAACAGATATTAAACATCAACAACTGCATAGTGTAGACACACTCTCTGTGTCTGACCAAACTGGGGAAAAGTATTATTCAGCCTATCTCAGTATCTCTTCCAAATGACAGTCACCACAGCAGCAGCAACTGAAAAGATTTCCTGGCTTCAACAAAGAAAATAAACCCGTAACAGAAACAACCCTGAGCTATTTTTAAGTATTGCCATATATGAAACTGTTGTGTTTCATTGCCAGATGCATCCCAGCGATGCTTCTAGGTCCAGCATCTTGCATCACGTAAAGTAACTCTTGGGTTCTAAGGTTTCAAAACCATGGCCGTACGTACCGTTCTGACCTCCAGCCATCTGTTGGCAGCTGACAGAAACAAGTATGCAATGTTGTTTGTGTCCGTCAGTTCCAGCATACGCTGTTTAAATCTGGGTTCATGCCTGCAAAGGCCAAAACATTTCTTACATTAACGACAGCATGACTCACAGCAAATGACATATGCAAAGTAGATTTCCGAATTTTAGGCCATGAAATCTCAGCATTTCAGACCTATGCATAAACTGAAACTTTGGTATGTGTCTCCCAACTTGCCAAGTATTTGTTAAGGAGCAGGTATGGGAGTAAGGATGGTCAACTTGTTCATTCACACCCTTTCCTTATAAACTCAGCTCAGGAATGGGAAACCTCCAGTTCTTAGGCCTATAGGGTTCCACATCCAACACACAAATCCCTTCTGCTGTTTTCTCTGATTTCTGACTCTGGTTTCTGTTTGGGAGACATTGTTCAGCATCTTGGAAAGCTCTTTTTAAAGTTTAGACCATAACCCAGAGTGGATTCACCGTCTCACTAGCATGGAGGCCACCATCCACTAAACATTTCTTGTGAGTAAGTTCAGTGGGCCTTACCTTGCAGTAAATAGGCTTAGAATTCCAGCTTTGCAGCATTTTCCATATTTACCAAGTTGCAAGGCATAACACTTTTCTTTATTTCACAGGTGAAAAAAGTGTGGCACCCAGACATTCCTGGGCTCCAATCTGTGTTGTTACACTGCAAATCATACCAGTTAGGTAGCATAGTCAATAGTGGGGGATGCTGAGAGCTGTAGTTCAGCATTTGGAGGCCACAAATTCTCAATTTTTGCATTCGGGAAATGGCATAAGAAGCAAGTAACAGCCAGGCCAACCAATAACAAAGCAAGTATTTAAGTCCTATGTTTGGCCCCTGTAATGCAATATTCAGTGTTGGTTGTGGTGCAGGAATGGCCAGTTGTTTCTTGCTGCTCAGTAAGGCCTCCCCCACTCCCCGATGGATCTACAATTAGCAAGAAAACAAGGATGTTTATTTGTTTGTTGTTGCCCACCCTGCCCTACATAATTAGGGATTGCCCCAACACACATTCATATTTGGGGCATTGTGCTACTGTTCAAATTGGTTAATTCCCTAACAGGTTTCAATTTAAAATATCAATGGAGATTTAAAAATGGGAAAGATAATAAAGTAAGGGTGGGCAATTTATGGCCCTCCAGAAGTTGTTGGGCAACAGCATCCATCCAGTCTAGCCAGCACAGCCAATGATGAACAATGCTAGGAGTGGAAGGCTACATGATTCCCATGGCTCCCATGGTGCAGCATTAAGAGGAGGGTTGTTTTTGATGTGTGCCTTTGTTTTCACTTATGTCAACCCTAAAGTGAACCTGTTATGTGGTCTGTCATTGACTTCTTCTGAGGATGAGAGAGTATGACATGCAAAAGATCACCCAGAAGGTTTCCATGGCTGAGTGGGGGTTCAAACTCAGATCTCCCAGAGTCCTAGTCCAACACTCAAACCAGGGCACCACAGTGGTTCTTCCAGAACAGGGACTGGACTAAAAATCTCACAATACCCAATCCTGCACAATCAGTGGCCAAACAATTGATTCTTGGAAGCTCTGCATCTGCACCATTGCTATGAGTTCCTCCATGCTAGAAACTGGACTTCATTGTTAGTGTGTGCCTTCAAGTTGTTGCTGTTGTATGGTGTCCCTAAGATGAATTTATCATGGTATTTTCTTGGCAAGGCTTGCCATTGCCTTCCCTTGAGGTTGAGAGCATGTGACTTGCCCAAGTTCACCCAGTGAGTTTCATGGTCAAGCTAGGAATCGAACCTAGGCCAACACTGAGACCATTCTGCCACACTTGTTGCTGTTGTGTACCTTCAAGTCATTTCTGACTTATGACAATCCTAAGGCAAACTTATCATGGGGTTTTCTTGGCAAGATTTGTTCAGAGGAGGTTTGCCATTGCCTTCTACTGAGGCTGAGAGAGTGTGACTTGCCCAAAGTGGGCTTCATGGTTGATCAGAGAATCAAACCCTAGTCTCCAGAATCATAATCCAACTAGTTACCTTTTGTTAAAGCAGTCCTACTTGCAAAATGGCTTCCAGGTTTGAAGAAAACAACATTCAACCAAACAAAGACAGTATTCCTGTAATGTATAATAAACCACCAAAGAGGGTTTCATCCTTTTCTTCCAGTCCAGAAGCCCAAGTCTGACATTTATACAACACATTCGGGCCCTTTGCCAGTATTTACAGTTTTCTAAACAACACTGTAGCAGACTCTGGACAAGACTAGTCATCTTGTTCCCCCACCCCACCCCTCCTTCTTGCTTTCCTAATGGAGAAATGTATGCACCATGGTGAAATTTCTCTAAGCTAGTTTTCAGGCAAGAAGGAGATCTGACAGTTATGTAAAAGCCTGGCTACGGTCAAACAACGGTTAGCCAGTATGAAGCTCAGAAAAGTACATTAAAAAGCAATACAACCACTTAGGAAATTTTGGCTGAAACATGAAAGGCATACTCTTCCTGTATTCCAGGGCAATGATATTTTGTGATTGATCTGTGCCAGATAGCCAGTTCTTGAAATGTATCAGATGGGGGGGGGGGGAGGGGTAGGTATCGAAAGGTGAAACACAGCTGGCTTGGTCCCCATCCACCTAAAGTGTGAGTAAATGAGTGTGACATATTGGAATGCAATAATTTCAAAACATCCATCATGCATTTTAGAGAGTGGAATCAGATGCAATAGAACAAAGGAATAGTAGTCCATACCCTCCACCATTTTCACCAATGAAAATGGGGATATGTGAGGCCAAGTAAAATTAGAGTGTGGCTCAGATGGCAAAAAATATTCATGAGGAAGAACACATAAGCTAGAAGGGGTGGCAGCAGCTTGCTTTTGCCTGGGCCCACTGGGAAGGGCAAGCTTCTGCCCTCTCTTCTCTTCTTTCTCCTGCTGAATTAATTGACTGCAATTTACTTTTGCATTTTGTATTCAGTTTGCAACGGCTGGAGTAAGCCGAGGACAAGTGGGGGGGGGATGTGAGAACTGACAATCTGAGACGTTTAAAAGCAGCTGAAAAGGGGGCATAGGATTAATCGAGACTGTCTCTGTGTCAGAGATATAGTCCAATGCTCTAACCATTATGATTTTATGATTAATTTATGATTGATTATCTGTATTAACTTGCAGTATGTTATATTATTGTTTATGTTTCAGTATAATCCTATTTTATTAATTCTATATCTCCTTGTTGCTGGTTAGATTGTACACAATAGAAAGGTTTTTATCTGTTTTTGGATTATTTTGCTTTTGTAAAGTGCTGTGTAAAGCCTATGGCACTCTATAAATAAACGTAATAACAATCATAATAATGGGATTGAAGAACCTGTGGAATGCCAGATATCTCTGGGCGACAATGTCCTTCATCACTATTGCCCATGCTCTCAAAATACTTTTTTTGTCTAATTTTGGACCTGGTTTTAAATTCTTTTTTGGGGTTTTGGCAGGGTATCTCTGTGGGTAAAAAAGTAAACAGCTACATTTTGTGTGCTTTTGGCCAGTTTTGGGGTAAAAAGAATTATATGAATATGAATATTTTTGTGTCTTTTTAAAAACAAAAATGATGTTTGGGAGTTTTGCAGGAGGAGTTTGGGGGCCACATTGTAGGGTCCCAAGGGCTACATACAGCCATAGGCACAACTTTGCTCACCCCTCAGCTAAAGTGTTGGGTAGCCCTGGAAAAGAGAATTCTGGTCTAAAATCCTGCTTTAAGAATACCACCTACAAACTCATTTGTTTGATTTGAGCAAGTCAATATCTTTCAACTTTGGTCTGGCTTTTTCTGTCAGATTAAAATGCCTCAGCTGGTGTGCTTCTCTTTTTTCCGATGTCAGGGCTTTCCTTGAGATACCAAAAGATGAACATTAAAAAAATACTGTTGCCATGACACACTTCTGCATGTCAGGCAAAAATATGTTGATATCTTAGTATACTGTCATGAAATATTTACATCAGAGATAAAAATCTATGCAGCCCTGTCGTCCTTGTTACCTATGCTGGCTAGAGCTGATGGGATCTGTAGTCCAACAATCTCTGGAGGACTGCAAGTCTCCCATTCCTGCTTTACACACAACGACTGTATCTCTGTTCTTGGACTGTTTTTTCTTTAGAAGCCACTCTTCTTCCTGAGACACTTTTCTTCTTTCCCTTCCCTTCCCCCATACACTCCACAATGGAAACTCTGACACACTCAATCTGCATCTTTTCATCCCCATCCAGTTCTTCTTCACATTCTTAGACTATTTTTTTTTTATCCTGTTCAGATGACGAACAAAAAGGTCACCCAAATCCCACTCTAATTGGACCATGCTACTTTGAGATTAACTAGTCAAGGGAGTTCATTACTGTTTGATGGGTACATAATGAACTCAGGACTAAGGGAAACAACTACCAGGCTGAGTCCAGTAAATGTTAGTTTTCTAATAAAGTCCTGGAATTGAATACTACAGTGTTGGCTGCTGTGAAGGTAGATGAAAATGGCAGGATACTATAGGGCAAATTTAGGTGAGACAGACTAGATATGTAGCATTTCCTCATAAGAAATTTGCAATGCAAAACCTCGCATGGGCAAAACATCTAACAATCAGGTTTCAAGGAGCTCTACAATTAAATCTTTTTAGCTGTAATGGCTTTGAGACTATATTCCCTTATATTCAACGCAGCGCCGAAGGAGCACTATATACGTAGCTGTGGGAACATGGCTATGGTGCCCTTTCAAGGGCACAAAAAGGAGCTGTTTTTGTGGCTTCATTTTGCACCCTCGAATGGCTGGATTGAGGCCACAGTGTGAGGTTGCCATGGCCCCAATTCAGCTAGGAAAGGCACCTTAAGGCTGTATATACAGCCCCTAAATTTCTCCAAGCTGCACCAAATGATGTTGAAAAGGCAAGTTATAATATACAAACCTGAATGCTCTGATGGTTGTGAGGCCTTCTGCCGTCTCAGAAAAGTGGCACAGAAGAGGCAGCTGAGTGCTATCATCAAGCTCTTGAAGATCTCTGCCATGGAAGGAAAGAAGATGTGTAAGTGGCAAAGAAGCAAACCAAACCAAACCAAACCAAATTAAAATATCCATAATCCACAAAGAAAATAATGAGCAGATGATAAACATTAGGAGCCCTGGTGGCGCAGTGGTTAAATGCCTGTACTGCAGCCACTCACTCAAAACCATAAGGTGGCGATTTCAAGACCAGCAAAAGGGCTCAAGCTTGACTCAGGCTTGCATCCTTCCGAGGTTGCTAAAATGAGTACCCAGATTGTTGGGGGCAAGTAGCTTACAGTTGTAAACTGCTTAGACACTGCTTAGGCGGTATGAAGCGGTATATAAATGAAACTGTTTTGTTTGTTTGTTTGTTTGTTTAAAGAGCCATAAAAATATAGCCATCCACTACCCTCTAACTGCACCAAATTGGCAGGGACAAGTCCTAATTGATCTTCTACTATTTCACTGTTTCAGCTACTTTTAAAATGCCTGTTTCTCTCTCCTCCTCCCAATTCCCCCCTTTATTCTCAGCTTACTTCAGTTGCTATAAACTGAGTTCAATGTGAAAAAGGAATTTCCACTCAACTCAGCAGGGGGAAGAGAAGAGGAAAGGCAGAATCTTGCCCTTCCCCATCAGCTTAGGCAAAAGAAAACTGCTGCAGCCTCTCTTCATTTATGTGTTTTTCTTCATTAATAACCTTTACCAAATTGACTACAGTCCGATGTTTCATGGTCACATGTGTCTCAGTTTAAATCTGTGAAATGTTGAAAGGTATGCCATCCTGGGTAGAGGATTCTAAGAGTGTACGCCCCAAAAAGGAACCTTTCCCTGTTCTGTCCTAATGTTAAGGCGTAATGGTGGTTGCTAACATAAAAATGATAATGGAATACATCAACAGCCATGGAATAGGAAAACATCTGGCACAGCTGTTTTTTTAAAAATAATAATAATTGAAGAAACCTACTTGGATGCAACTCTGAAGTATTTCTGGATGAAGTAAAATGCTATCCCAAGGGGAACGAGAGCAACCATGAAGAGTGGAGTAGCATATGAAATCATCCCAATGGCGGACAGGCAGAGTAATGTAGACCGTGAGAGGGATTCCAGAGTTGGAGGAATGTGCTGCACCAAAGATAAGCCATAAATGTTACACATGAGGCCAATGGCCCCATCTTTATAGCCACATGTTTATTTATTAATTTCATTTACATATAACTTTTCTTCTATCGTGGGACTCAATGCGTGCCTCTTTTCAAACTCTAAGGCAGCATAAAATGAAAACATGCATTCTCACATGATCAGAAGCCTAGGCAAGGATCAGGTACAGATTAGCTGCGTAAAATGGCTACAGATATTACCTCCATGTTGTGATAAGTCTCTTTGCTGCAGTTCCAGCACTGCAGCTGTCAGTGCCATGTAGGGACTTGATTCTCCTCCTCTCCCACTCACAATTCCAAAGCAGCTATCTCTGTATCTGTTGGCTTAATTTTGTTGTTTGCTTAATTATGGCAAAAACAATTTAAATTATTTTTATTTTATTGTTTTGCCATAAGTATACAAACTCAGCAAAGATAATAACAAAACAAAACAAAAGCAGGAGTTAACCTGCTTTGGAACACATAGAGAAGGGTGTTCCACCACTTGACTGATGTAATGTGGGAATTGAAGAGACGACACTCTTTGCATCCATGCAGCTCACTATAACAGCAGCTTTTAAGATATTGTCAGTTTTTGTCCATCAGTGAAAAAGTAGAGTGCATTAATGAATGGAATGCGATGTGGTAGCAGGATGGACACGATGTTGTCTGCTAAATACCAGCCAAAAATGCTTTTATCCTGTTAAAATTCCAGTTTTTAGCATCATATGGTAAAGACCTGTGACAGCTCAGCAAGAAAATTGCCAGCTAGGCTATATTTCAGAGGAAGGAAATGCGATTATTCCTTGCCTTAAAAAATGCTATGACATTCATGGGGTCACCATAACTTGACAGATGACTTGAAGGCATGTACATATACACCACAAAATTTCTTTTATAACAAGGTACTTTATTTGCAGAAGGTTTTTTGAAAAATCCAAAATCAACTCATTTGGTTTTGCTCCAAAGGCTTGTTTTTGCACAAAAACTAGTTACCCACCCAGGAAACTCACTCCCCAGGGAGCAGATTTTTGAAGTTATACGTTCTTTCATGCAAGAATGAAATAAGGAAATATTTACATTCCTA
Organism: Urosaurus nigricauda; assembly: GCA_034509955.1. Classification (NCBI taxonomy): domain Eukaryota; kingdom Metazoa; phylum Chordata; class Lepidosauria; order Squamata; family Phrynosomatidae; genus Urosaurus; species Urosaurus nigricauda. Next base: position 11,653,642 of record JAOEGL010000005.1, read on the forward strand.
GTTACTATTGTATTCCAACTGGTGAAGTGCATACCTTCCATCTGTCCCAATTTGGCAAGGACAGTCCTAATTATTCACCTGGCCTTACCCACCTGACTTTGTATAGAGATTATTAAAGAACAACGGCTCCACTCTTGATCATGACTGTATGAATGATTGACAACTAGATGATATCTAGTTATTTTTTAAATTTAATAGTAATGTATATTGGTATTTTATTGACTATATCATGTATTTGTACTGTACTGTTTTAAATGCTGTAATCCGGCCTCGATCTGCAGGGAGAGGCGGGAAATACAAACAAACAAACAAATAAATAATATACTCATGAATAAATGCCTTGGTCCAGGCCTCAGAGGGAGAAAGAACTACTGGACCTGATCCCCTTCCCCACCACCTTTCCCTTCTCTTTTTGTGTCGTATCTTTTTAGGGAACCATCTAATTAAAACGATCGCATGTACAGCAATGTGTAAATTTACAGCACTATATATATAAAGGTTAATAATAATAATAATCATAATAAATTAAGGTTAAAAATTGACCCCCAAAAAACTGAGCCGAGTTATCCATGGGCCAGTGTAAGTACTGTACTTTAACTCGTGTATATACACATTTTTCTATCCCCTGGTGAAAGGTAAGCATTGATCCCTGTCTATTCTCTCATCCATTCATCCTTTAGTATGAGTACAAACAGTTATGCCTGCTGTAATTTTGTAAGTTCTTTGGAATTGTTTTCCTTTGCTTAATCTTTTACATCTCTCATTACATGCCCCTAAGTTTTACTCTCAACTTATCCACGGTTCATATCAAAATCCATAAGTTTGGCCCTCAAACCTGCCCTTGGCTTATATATGAGGCTGACTTATAGTTGAGTATATACAGTAATGCTCTGTCATCCCACTTTTTCAGCTGCTTTTAAAATGTCCCAGTTTCCACCTCCTCCCACTCTTCCCCTTTGTCCTTGGTTTACTTCAATTCCTGCAAACTGAGTTTAAAGTGCAAATGTTGTTTTCATTTAACTCACCAGACTCTGATATTGACTGGTCCAAAGTGTCCCAGTTTTCATCCACGAAATGTTAGAGTATAAGTAGTTAGAATTAAGGAAGGGATATGAAATAAGGCTGCCAAGCTCTCATGTAATTTCTGTTTTGAATTAGAGGTGGATTGGAGAGATAGCAGAAGTAGGAAAATGCCACATGCAGTGGTAGAGTCTGAAGATTCTACACATAAAATCGACTGTACTTCTGTGCCTGAAAGCTAGATGTTCTTTTGAGCCATTGTGGCAAGTATTTTGATTCCAAGGTGATTTCAAAAGTCCATCTGCCCAAAATGTTTTTTTTAACTTGTGCGTAATTTGCTTCCAAATTTTTTTACCATGTTTGTTATCCTCCTTGAGCATGATTTTTTTTACAGGAATTGCTGCATAAAAACTATAATTTACTTATAAATAAATAAAAACAAAATAACTGAAAAATCTGTTTTGAATAATATTTTAAACCAAGTTTACATTTTTGTAATGATGTTTCCACCACTTATTTTGAAGGAATAACTGAATCAACCTCATTGAGTTGTTTAGGATATGGAGTAGTTGAAGTAGCATTGACTGGGTTTGTTATTTTAAAATCTTTCAAGGATGTTGATAAAACGTAAGGAATAAAAAATGATTTGTTATATCAGTAAGCATGATACAGTACAATGCATTTTCATGCAATGTATAGTTATTTTGTTGTCAAAAGAGATTTTCTACTTCAATACTAAAAATTGTTTAGTCTTTCACATCATATTGAAAATATGCTAAAACACATTAAACCTACATTTTTATTTCACTGTTTATATGTACCAGGCACATACTGTGACATGTAAAACTAGGCTGATCCCAGGGGAATTAAAATTGGTTTAGTGTTGATATGATTTGTTAGTCCTCCACAATCCTTGTGTGTTTGCAACTAGCATTCATATAATGCTTTAAAACTGCACAGTGCTTTATAATTGTTATGCAGCCACCTTCATAGGAACCCTGTAAAGTCATTACAGTTCCATTCCCACTTCATTTGTGAGGAGTTTATCTGGAAAAATAGGGAATATTCTCCAAAAAGATATGATTTACCGGGCCAATGTAATCTTTAAAAGGCTAAATCAAATAACGAACTCACCTGATCGATAATGTTTGTATCAGCTGAAAAGCGATTGAGAATCAGTCCCAGGGGTGTTGTATCGAAGAATCTGGGGAGAAATGTAAAGGGTTTACGAAAATGAATCCTGCTTTATCCTTCTGCCTTCTGGACTATATCATATAGTTTATTAGGGCTAGTGGAAATCAATATGGAGACTCTGGTAGCAGGTCTCAGATATCTTAATCATTAAACCAGGCATGAGCAACTTGTACTTCCCAATAGATATTTCCTGTAATCCATGACCACTAGCTATACTGTTTTAAGATGATGAGAATTACAATCCAGCAACCTTTAGGAGGCTACAAGCTGGCTACTCCTGCTATACACCATCAGGGTAGCCGATGATGTTGGTGCCCCAGTCTTTACTGAACTGCAATTCTACCCACATCATGGGCAGAGGCAGTGCTGTGGTGCATCAGTCTGGCTTAGGCAAGGCTGGAACCAACAGAGTCAATACTGTCTTTATATAACGAAGCCCTCCAGTTGTATCTCCACAGCCTGAATAGCTGTTCTTTGGGAGAAGCTTCTAAACTAGATCACAGTCCTCTCAGCTTCAAATTATCTGGGTCCAAGGCAATACAAGTTCAGCAAGATATTAGAGGTCCACATACATAATGAATGTAATGTGAAAGAAACATGTTGGTCTATATTTTTGTTAGCACTATGGGATTTGTTGTTGCAAGATGGCCACTAACTTAGACCACTTAAAAAGGAGTGTATGCAGATTGATAGAAGATATACATCAGTCATGATAACTAATGGGGAATCTACAGGCTTCTGAATTCCAGAAGCATTTAAGTAACACAGCACAGTGGATTAAGGCTGACCATCTGGCTGCTCTAGCAGGGCTCTTATTGTATTCATATTGGCAGTTGTCCTTTGGATACCCAGATAGCATGGAATATCAGAGGTTTAGCCTTCTCTTCATGATCTCCAAAGAGAAGAGTTAGATATTACAAAAAGGAACATGGTCAAGGAGGCTGACTACTTTCTGACTGTCTTGGAAGCTTCTTTGTTCACTTTTTCCTATACTCTCATTTCCATTAGGCACAAACAGACATGTTCAAGACATTTTGCTTCCTTGGGCAAAGAACAAGATGTTGCCTCATCCCATTCCATGTACAGACATTAAATGAACTGGCAAATAAATTATTCTTCAACATTGGCTACGTAACACTGTTCTCCAATGCAGATGAAAAGTGAGGCTAGTTTAGGGAGCACAGGGCAAAATGTGGGGGCACACAAGTCTCTTCTCCAAATGCTAGCTGCCACCTCCCAGCATTTGTCAGTTGCCATTATTCCCAAAACATAGGATCTGCCTTACAGCTTCTCCTCTAACATGGCATGTGCCATCATCTACCTCTATCTGACATTCTAGCACTTCAGATTCCAACAGCATTCCAAGCCGCTGTGACCCTTTTTCTCACAGCCTCCATCATCTGCATTTCATGTTCTGAACCTCAGTAGAGCTGGCAATCATAGGTTCACTGGGGACACTGAATGTGCTTTAATAAAGTCATGCTTGCTATACCTGATTGGTCCAAGGATGATCTTGTTAAGAAGGTCGTGATGAAGGTTTTTGGCTGCTGTGAGGCCCATCCATTCAACTGTCAAAGATGTGACAAGGCAGAGGACAATTCCTGCACCACTGAGGATGCTGAACACAGCCACGTTGCAAGTCTGTTTAAAACAAGGAGCATATTTCCAATCCTGGGAAGTAATATAATTTTTCTTTGATTATGAAATACCCCCTTCCCAACATGTTTATAACTACACTGCAGAGCAGCTGGAGGGTCACAGGTCCAAAAGGTTACTGTTTTAGTACTCTATGCACTTCCTATTCAGATTAATTGGATGTTTTTAAAGCACTTTGGAAAAAATGGAGTTTAGTGTGTGTGCCTATGGGAATACTGCTATTTCAGTTCTGAAATTAGACTGGAAATTAGATTGTTGAACAGTAGGGATGAACTAGGGAACAAAGCATGGTTAGCACAGTAGTTCAGCAGTGACATCCCCCGCCAAGTTCATCTCCCATATAAATGAATGTCTTGACTCCTATTTTTAAAAAAGACTGAACCACAACACTTCAGGTAATCACTGAATTACAATATAGACTTATTTAGCCTATCATTCTGTTCACACAGGGGCCAACCTGTTGCCTGTGGAACACTTTTCAGCAGAACATGAGAGCAACTGCACCCTCTCTCATATATTTCTCAGCAACTTATATACAAAGCCATACTGTCTCTAACATGGAAGGCAAAATATAGTCCCCTGGATATATCAATTCTCTTTCCTCCTTTGGACACACAAGATATAAATTTTGGTTTACCCGGCTGTCAGGTCCATCAATGGAGCACAAGGTCTCATTTTTATTCACTGATGATGTCCACTGTGCCAGCCAATAATCAATAGCAACCATGACTGAGTGCTTCAGTAGTTTAGAGAAGACCATCAAGGAGAGTAAGAGAAAACCTCCTGAAGTGACATATAGCCAGCAGGTTTTCCATGGCATCTTTGTTCTGAGTCGCATTACTGTTGACATGTTGTCATCTTCTTCCTCTTCCTCTTCTTCCTCTGACCGAGGAAAAATAAAATGGCTGATTAATATTTTGCAACTAACACCTATCACAGGAGAAGTATTTACTCTGACATTTAGGTGCCTGGGTAGACATATTTATGCTGGAAACATAAGGATCAGGACATAAGTGTACATTCTTCACTTGAAGACTACAACAGTAATGCCTTGCATGTGTCATCACCAATATAACACAAGACAGAGCACTTTATTGTTATTTCCTTCTGCATCAATACTTTTCAATGAAGTGACAAAGTTCCCTATGACATTATTGCAAACAAGCTTGTAAAATGTGGGCTAAACATGGCAACTGTTAGTTGGATTTTTAATTGGTTGACCGGCCAAACCCAAAGGGTGCTCAGCAATGGTTCATTTTCATCCTGGAGAGAAGTGACAAGTGGGGTGCCACAAGGTTCTGTCCTGGGCCCAGTGCTATTCAACATCTTTATCAATGACTTGGATAACAGAATTGGGAGCATGCTTACCAAATCTGCAGATGACACTAAACTAGGAGGAGTAGCTAATACCCCAGAGGACAGGATCAAATTTCAATATGACCTGAATAGACTAGAAAGCTGGGCCAAAGCTAATAAAATTAAATTCAACACGGAGAAATGTAAGGTTCTGTACTTAGGGTGGAAAATGAAATGCACAGATATAGGATGGGGGACATCTGGCTGAATGAAACTATGTGTGAAAGAGATCTTGGAGTCCAAGTAGACCATAAGTTGAACATGAGTCAACAGTGCGATGCGGCAGCTAAAAAGATCAATGCAATTTTAGGCTACATCAATAGAAGTATTGTGTTTAGATCCAGGGAAGTAATAGTGCCACTCTATTCTGCTCTGGTCAGGCCCCACCTGGAATACTGTGTCCAGTTCTGGGCACCATAATTCAAAAAGGATGTGGAGAAACTGGAGCGTGTTGTAAGGAGAGCAACCAAGACTTATTTCTCTCAGGAGACTATCTCATGGGGATAATCGGGGATAAAAATGCATTTTCCCAGGAAAGTTGCATGATCACAGCAAGGATTTTCAGATGACTTCATGATGTAAGAGGACTTATCCCAGGAAGAATTAGGAATGCTCCAGCAACAAACCATTCGTGGGATTTCCTCTCAGATCGCAATGTGTGTGAAAATCTTTGCCGCAATCATGCAACTTTCCTGGAGAAATGTCTTTTTAATCTCCTCAGTATTGGAATAACGTTGGGGGATTTATCAGTTAGGAAAACAGTGAGTAAAAGAAGCAGAACAAAAGAGAATGTATGTGATGAAACTCTGGCAGTGCCTTGTGACAGATTTCATACAGTTAAATTTCTGCTTGAAAAAAGGTGTTATTTCTGTGGCTCTCAAGGTCTCCCACTGTTCCTCCCAAGAGAAAATCACTTCCTGTTTGTTTGTTTTTGTTTTTTAAAAAAGGCCCCTCCTAGGCTTAAAACAGTTCATGCAGGTCAAAAATGAATTTGCACATTTGTAAGGCCTGCACATCATTTTGAAGACATATAGTATGCACATTGTGTTATTTCAAATAAGAGATTCAGCATTTTTATATCTCTTTATAAAACTGCTGACTCCCTACTTTCCTTGTTCTCCATACTCCATGTAAGTTACATCAGGACCATTTTGTTCAAAAACACAAGCACTGGCACTAGGGGGCGGTACAGACCGCCCAAAAGAGGCGGTCTCTACTCAACCCAAGAAGTGGCGAGATGGGGCCCAGGCTGCCTCACTGGCAGCCTCAGAGGCCCCATCCCGTTGCTTCTGCAGGCCGTGGGGAAGAGGCGAACTGCCGCTTCCCCGTGGCCTGAAAGCAGGGTGCAGCGGACGCCCTGGGTGCCCACTGCACTCTGCTCTCCCCGGTGGTTCCGAAGGGAGAAAGGGGCCACCGCCGCAGCCCCTTTCCCCTCTGGGTCCTTGGCGCAGCCGTCGAAAGGCCGCGCCAAGGACCTGGAACAAAAAAGGAGCCCCTAAACGGATCTCCTTTTGGCGCCACAGAAAGGGGGTGCTTGGCACCTTCCCGCAGCGCCATTACCTCAGGCACGCACAGCGTTGTGTAAACGCTGCACGTGCCATGACGTTCTTATGGCACATCCGTATGGACACCGCTATTTAAAAATGGCGGCATCCATATGCTTTAGGGTTAGGGAGAGTGCAAATGCCGCACCCTCCCTAACCCTAAAGGCGCCCAAAAGAGCCCTAATCACGCTCTTTAGTACCCGTTTCTTATTAACATTCACTGAAGATAGTTTGGAAGGAGCAAACCAATATTGTGCCCTATTTATGCCATAACTGACAGGACTGATGGCTGTTGTTATAAGGAAGAGCTCATGCCTGGAGTTTCAAAGAAAAATGTAGCTTTTTATCTCTTGTAAATGTACCTTTACTTAACAATTTTGAGTAGTAAGACTCAAGTGTCCTTGTGTATTTAGACTTTATCATGCATTCTCATGCATTTATGCATGCATGCATCTGTAATAATAATTTTTAAAGTAAAATATTTTTTTACAGGCAATATATATGATTACCTTCATCCTCATCTTCCAGCTGTGCTTTAGATTCTCTTGGGTACATAGCTCTCCGGAGAGTCTTCCTTTCTAGAGTAGTTTGGTCAGATTCCATATCCTGCCAACAAGATTTTAAGAGTGAAATGTTTCATGCAAGGATACTTAGCACAAAATAGAACCCATGTGGCCAAACCAGATCTCATATACTCAGTTTTCTGCTTGGAACACAGTGCCCCAATTTGAAGAATGTAAAAGTTTTGCTTCTCCATTTGTGCAAGTAGGGAAACAAGCCAGGAAACCTCAATTAATCATAGGATTCCTATTATTGCAAGACAAGTGAACTATGGTTAATTGCTTCCAAACAAGCCAGGATATGAACTCTTAATATGAGATGGCTTCCAAATCTTGGCTTGTTTGGATGTCATCACACTTTATTTATTTATTTATTGTCCCACTTTTCCCTCAAATTGGATTCAAAGCAGTTTATTGCATAAATTAAAACAGGATGAAGTTCAAAATTTAAAAAGAATTATATAGTACATTCAATTAAAACACTATTTTTAAAAACATTAAAATTTTAAACAATTAAAACGCTTAAAATGTACTAAATGTATTAAATATATTAAAACAGCACAGAAATCTCCAATGAATTTTAGTTGAAGGATGGATCATTTATTGAAAAGACACAACATGTCATAAGTGGAAGCAAGTATAAACCTTATGCTGTTAAACGCAAATGAAAACAGACAATTGTGATTTTTAATTAAATGCACAAAACATGGATTACTAGGTAGCCTTGCATGCAGCCTTGTTTGCAGTTACCTTTTCTAATTCCTGGTCTTGGCGATTCATTAGAGTTTTCCAGTGTTCATACAACTCTACATCTTTTGTCTGGATGTCCTTCAGTGTCCCTTCTCTGAGCACAGTACCATCCTTCATGGCAATGATCTAAGAAGCAAGACAACTAAAGAAGCTGTTTCATAATCACACAAAGTTACTTGCTTCTTTGAAAAATGGGCAACATATATGATTGGGTCAATCAATGAGTTGCCATTACCCACACTGAAAGACTTGATACAGTGTTACGAATACAGGAATTAGGATTTGGGAAAAATATTCAATATAGTCAACGTGTGCTCTTTCCCCATCTGGATTGTATTATCAATGCTGACCTTACTGGTCTCTGACTCCAAACTTCCAGAGATTAGCATGGTTGGTGAATGGGTTACATGCTAGGGGAAGAATGTGGTAAATCAGTACACTAGAACCTTTAAATAACACTAGTGTGACATGTCCTAAAACCAAGGTCATTTTTGTTCTTTCTGATCTGGGACACTTTGACTGGATGATGAATTCAGAGTATGATACATGCATTTAATATGATGCTCTTGCAAGTCATCATATTTCTCATGGTGAGGTGGTGCAGGCAGGATGGTGAAACTAGTGCTTTCAGTTACATTCTCTCGAGTACCGGCAAAAGCCATTCAAGTCACTTAAATACTTAAACAGAATGCTTCTAAAGCATCTGATTCATTTTTGAAGTGAAAAGGGGATATTCAGCTAGTCCTCATTCTACATTTGAAACCCTTCTTCCTTATAGCAATAACTAAACAGTAATGTGTCTGGTAGAACCATCTATGTGAGTGGCAATTACACAAGTTAGAACAGATTCATAAGTAATGAATGTCTCCATGTTTCACAGTAGATAGCTTATCTGGATTGGAAGTCAATTGTAGAAACAAGATGGGAGCAAACCGTTGGATATAAAAAATCCTTATAGACCTGGCTTCTGCACAACTCTGTGATAACATCTAACTGCAGGAACCAGGTCTATGAGGATTTGTTTGTGGACTGTGATCACCTTCGTCAGTACTCAAAGTCTTATCCCACTAGATAATAAAGCTGAAATAGAGCCAGAGAGTAGTGCCTTTCTCTGTGCCTTACCGCATGATGTCATAGCACTTCAATTCTCTTCTCATGAGAGATGGTTTTCAAAGTGAGTCTTGTTGAACGGATTTTTCTGGTGAGAGAAAAAAATGGCTTGCTTTGATGACCATCTCCCACAGGGACAGAAATGAAGCACTACAATGTAATGTAGAATGGCACAGAGAAAGGTGCTTCTCTCCAGCTCTGTTTCAGCTCGTTTTCTTGTGTGACAAGTCTCATATAATCAAAGCAATCCACTTTGAATTTTCAAACCATGTGTATTCAGAAATCTTTTTCCAGGGGCATGTGTCTGCATGATCCTCCAGAATGAACATAATCCAATATCACATGAGCGTTGCATCCATCTGAGTGGTTGTATGTTTAAATTATGTGCAGTTCTATAACACAGAAAAGAAGGAGCACAAACAGTACTGATAGAGGAAAATTAAGACTATGGTAGCAATGTATCAGCTGAGATAAATTATTTTGTCATTTCGAAAATGCTAGAAGGCATTCAGTGAAATTGACTAGTAATAGGCTGAGGACAAAACAAAATAATTTATCATGCTGTATACAACTATTTCAGAAAATACATTGCCACAAGATAAAATGGTAGCCATTATCTTAGATGTTTTTCAAAGCGAGGACAGCATGTTCAGCCTAGCAAGTATGAGAGGTAAAAATGTTCTGCTTATCAACATTAAGGTTCTTCTAATTACTAAAAAATAAAAAAATAAAAAAACCCAAACCAAACCAAAATAGGAAGTATCTATTCCTATCATGTCCTGTTCATGTCAGCACAAATCTTATTTGGACAGATCTTATTTGGTTGGATCCGCTAAGGCATTTCTGCTACAATGGTTAAAAAATACATGTATGCATCTCTTACCCAGTCAGCATGTGGAAGGTACTGCAGTTTATGAGTCACTAATACAAGTGTCCTTTTGTCATCTTTAAGGAACTTCAGGATACCTTCCTGCATCAGGTGGTCACTCAGATGAATGTCCAAGGCAGAAAATGGGTCATCCTGGAAATATTCATATATGGAGCTGTAAGGTCAAGGTATTATATTCTGGGCAAATGGCATCTCGTAAATGAGATCAGTGTTTTTCACTTTTCAGAAGCATAAAAAGGAGGAGTGAGCTGGAAACCTTAAAACAGCAACCCCATTCATGGTCTTCTGTAGCATAGTAGAGCCCAAGATTGCTAGGACAAAATGTTAGGATTTTCTAATTATGCAATTTGACACATCCAGTCTGGCTTCCCTCTAAACTAAAATCCTCACTGTAATTTGTGTGTGCACTTGTGGATTTCTCAGAAATAATGGATTATTTGAGCTATCCCTATTGTAATCCACAGCATTTCATAACTGTTTGGTCTACAGTAAACAATTTGGTCTACAATAGACAATTAATAACTAGTATCTTGACAAAATAATGTTTGGGATATCAGCTACTAGAACTAGTTTGTTGATCAAATCAGCTGCCAACATTTTGGGAGATATCATTAGGAGCATGACCACGAGGACTACCATGATGAGTACTTCTACTTTAGAATTTACCACCAGTAAGCTGTTGACCAAGTCACAATAATGGATCTTTCAGTCCCCTGACAAAGGCTGCCAAATCCATTTCAGTGCATCAGCTTGTTCTGTAACAATGTGTGATGTAAGTCTAGAGAATCCCACCGTGGACATGTTCTCTTGCATGGCATGAATAGAATGATCCAGAACAGAATGATGGGTGGGCAACTACTAGTGATAGGTTGAACTGGGAAATAATAGAGTGAAGACCTGCATATCTTTGGATATTTTCATTTGAAAATAGGAGCAGAGAAGGGCCACAAAGCTCCCCCATTTTCATTTTTAACAACCTTTTCTTGTTTTATCACCTATATGGTGGCAACAGTAATCAAAGTCCTCTTTGCCAGTGGGCATCCTACTTAATGTGCTATTACTCTAAATACTTCATGAAAATGCTTTGTGAAGAAAAACAAAATGGCACCTGTCAGCAACTGGGAAGACCCATTACTCTTGCTAGTAAGTTTGCCTTAAATTTCAGCACATTCATGCCCCTGCCTGCCTCCACAATGGCCTCTAACCACCTTCTATAAACAGAATCTAATCCCAACTGTTCTGCTTCCAACATATTTGGTCTACATCACAGATGCCCAGTCCCAAGTATTTCAAAGCTGGTATCTACATATATCATCTCTTTCATGAAAGTTCAAGAAGCTGTTTTAATTTTTGTAAATAAAATAGAAAATAGAAAAAGAAAAGAGGTGAGGAAAGTATGTATAATTTGTTTAAGATAAAAGTCTTACCAAAAAGACAATGTTGGTATTTTGGTAGAGTGCTCGAGCGACACAGATGCGTTGCCGTTGGCCTCCACTTAAGTTAATTCCCTAATGGGCATAACAGACCATGAATATCAGTCTACTGAATAAACACTATGACATCTGTATTGACAAGACACTGAAAAATGTGAGCTTTTTAGTAACCACACTAAAAGCAAAAATTCACTAAATTTAGAGAATGTGATGTAACAGCTCTCGGTTGCTGAACTTAAAGAGGGCCTGAACTGTCTAAAATAGCAAGTGTATCTCAGCATTCAGTAGGAAATAAAATATTCCAAATAACGGGCAAGTTATAAATACTATATTTTGAGAAAACAAAAGTGGGCCAGCTAGTGAACATACTGCAGTGTTGTACCATGTTTACTTAGCAACAACCACCACCCCAGATCTTGGAAAAATTACTTTTTCCAGCTTCCAACATCCTCCAGCCCTTATTGGTTGGAGGCTTCTAGGGGTTTTACTCTAAAACAGTAGCATTTCCAAATCCTGCTTCAGATCTGGGAAGACATGAAACATGTTCCATAATTGCAGAAGGATGCTTCTGAAAGTCTGAAGCTGGGTCCACACAGGCCAAAATACTCCAGCCCAGAGCAGTCTGGGTCTGAAGTTACCCCAATGTCCCTGCATGAGCTTGGGCACTCTGTTGTGATGTCAGCTGTTCGCCCACATGTCAGCTGTTTGCACACACAACAGAATGCATTGTAGACAGTCACCCAGAATCACAATGGAAGGCACTGGATATTCCAGAAAAATCCAGAGCAAAAACGGATTTTTTTTTTTTTTAAAAAAGCCATTTTAAGCTGAACTGGTTGGACACCATCCACATAGTTCATATCAGAACTGGGGATTGAGCTCTGCATTATTTGGACTGATTGCTTTAGGACTGGGGGAGGATGTTTTATTTGGCCCATACAGACAGGGCCCCAGTCCAGTACGTCCCATTGCCATGGCAGCCAAAAGGCACACACTCACGATGCCTGGCGCAGGTTAGAAATTTATAGCGAGTACAGGGGGAATGAGGGCAAGAACAGCCACTTAGTCAACTGGAAGAGGAAAGCTCCTAGCTGGATGACAACATGTTTGCATGCATGCAGAAGCTTTATACAGAAGAACTAACTAGGGCAACCATCACTTTTGAAAATAGATGTAAGAATGAGATCAACAAAACAAAACCACAATTAAAAATAAAAATCTTAATTTACCCTTTCCCCAATTTCTGTCTGATCCCCAAATGGCAAGAGATCAATATCAGGCTGAAGAGAACATGCATCTGTGACAGCTTTGTACCTAGGAATATAAGAACATAGCATAAAGAGCCCTGTTGGATCAGTCCAAAATCTTAACTAACCCTGCATTTTGTTGCCACCATGGCCAAGCAGATGCTATAAGCCCAGAAAGAATGTAAAAGCATTGTCCACAGCAAGTGAGAGATACTGAGAGATACTGCCTCTGATACTAAGTAACAGACATAAAGACTGGTAGCTATACCCTTCAACATTTCACAGATGAAAACTTGCCCATGTAACATCAGAGCTTGGTCAGGATATGGCAAAAATTAGTAATGAGGAAAAACAGACAAGCTAGAAGACGTTGCAGCAGTTTGCTTTCGCCTGCGCCTCCTGGGAAGGGCAAGATTACACCCTCCTTTCCTTTGCCCCCTACAGAATGAATTAAGTGCAGATTCTTTTTGCACTTCAAACTCAGTTTGCAGCAATCAAAGCAAGCTGACAAAGAGGAAAAGTGGGAAGAGGAGAGAGAAACTGGGACATTTTAAAAACAGCTGAAAATGTGGGATGATGGAAGTTTAATCAGGACAGTTGTAGGGTATTGACGGTACAGATAGATTTCTTTTCTCCAACTCTGTTTAATCTGACTTTAAAGTGGTACAAGTTTTAACAAGTTATTAACTGTGTGGTCACAAATTCTACAATTTAACCAGTCACTATGTGAAGGAATATTTATCTTAGCAGTACCCAACATCGATGTACCACTGATGGAACTATGCAAATATGTGCATCCAGGAAGGGGGCAAACGTATGTACTGCAGCTCCTCACGAAGCCTCAAAAACTAGCTCGGGAGGACTAAGAACTCCTTCAGATCTAGAGGTCTGAAGGGACCAGGAGGTGGGAGGGAAGTTCTGCTGTGACTGCCACTGAAACACTGGATTTATACCCTTAAATGTATATCACTGAATGAATTTTAGGTCTAGTAATTTATGAGAAAAACTGCCCACTTTCTCCACATCATATTTTATATACTTCTGTAATGTTTCCATTTATGCAATTTGGGAAAATAAACCCAAATGTTGTAACCTCTTTTTAAAAAAGGAGCTGTTCCATTCCTGAAAAACTGCTACAACTGTATGGGGGCTGAAATAGCATTTAACTTCACTGGGAAAAAAGAAAAAGAAAAATCTGACCCCTAGGGAATGCCTGTGAGAAAAGCAGAATCTGACTGACATGTTAACAGAAACAATGCTAAATGTGACCCTCCTGCCTTTCCCAAAGAGAATTCCAAATATGTTATCTTTGTCCTATCTTTTGTGGCTGGCCCAACAGACCCTACAAGCTAAGCTTACAACTTATGCTCTAGGACAGTGTTTTGTAGAGAAGGGAGAGTGCAAGAATTTCCCACAGTTACTATTAGCACGGTATCACAATGTTCTGCCACTTGTCTTCTTTGGCTTATCAGAGGACATGCCATTGGCTTGCTAAATCTCTTGGTTGTTTCATAATGTACTCTGAAGCCCAAATTCTATCATCATCATCATCATCATCATCATCATCATCATCATCATCGAAACGGATAGTTATAAAAATATACTGGCATCCTGGATGGATGTCCTATAGGATTTGTACAGCTCTGTCCTCAACCACAGAGTAAGGCAAAGGCAAAACTTCATTGAACAAATGTTACCCCTCCACACACAAAAATCCCATGATAATGTGGCCTTTGAGTCACTATAGGTCAATCTGAAATGACTTGAAAGCACACAACAACAACCCTGTCACTTCTGGTTGAACAAAATGGATGTGCAACCCTTTTCCACAGAGGTTTACTTTCTGTGGGAGGCTAGGCTGGCCTCTTCCCTGCTTTCCTTTCTTTGACAAGCAAATAACCTTTTAAGTGGGCTTTTAATATGCTTTTAAAAATTTTTCCCTCCTTGAGTCTTTGCAAGTTGAAGCAACAAATCAATTAAATCTTGCAAATGGCAACAAACTGCTGCTCTCCTTTCTTGTCAAAATCAAGAAAATAATATAATATAGTATAATATTTCCAAACTGTGGATGGTTGAATCAACTGATAAGGAATCCGTGGATGTGGAGGGCTGACGATATCACTGAAATGTCAGGAGATAAAGGGACAGGGGGAAAGAATGTTGCTATGTAAATTCCAAACTCCCAGCGCTGTTTGTAGGAATGGGAATTATGGGAGTGTTGGAAGAGAAAATTCCATTGGAAATGGGAGGTAATTTCTGTAGCTGTATAAGTCATGGCATTTTTGGGTAAGGAAGCAAGAAAAATTGCAGGTGATGGTTACGAAACAGCAAATACTTTTACTAGGAACCTTCATCTGTACAGCAAATACTGCCCTTGCAATGCCACAACAATTGCTACTAAGCTAGAATTGTGGAATGTTAGTGGACTTACACAATTATTACTATAATTGTTTTTACCTATATCAATAATTCCAGTAGTACTGGCATGAAAAGTTTTCCTGAATGAGTCCCAGTTCTATAAATATCTTGTGAAATTTTACACCCTTCCCCCACACTATGTCTTCTAGCCTTCCTAACAGGAGTGTACAAAAATCAGAAATTT
Organism: Urosaurus nigricauda; assembly: GCA_034509955.1. NCBI lineage: Eukaryota > Metazoa > Chordata > Lepidosauria > Squamata > Phrynosomatidae > Urosaurus > Urosaurus nigricauda. The sequence continues at coordinate 11,669,003 of JAOEGL010000005.1, forward strand.
GGCTGTTAGAAGCATAAAAACATTTATCATTACCTCTGTTTATTAAATGGGCTCCCAAAAGTAATGTTTTCTTCCACAGTTGCATTCAAGAGCCAGGGCTTCTGGGCTGCATAAGCAACCGAGTATCGATTCCTGATGGAAGAAATTGATGCAAAATTATTAGAGGTTGAAGACAGGCAGATCTGGCATGGGGTTTAGCCAACTATAAATTGAAATTGGTAAGAGACAAAGAAGCAGGCAAAGGAAAAGCATCTGTTATAACCAGAGAAAAGGGTCAAGGGGTAGGGAATTTAAAAGGAAAACATTATGTTAGTGGAGCACCCACTCTCTGTTATGGATTTCTTTCTGTACTAAAACTCCAGGCTGTAAAGGTACAGTTGTCCCTCCACATTTGCGGCTTTGATTTTTACAGATTTGATTATATGCGGTTTTGAATAATATGTTCTCTCTAGGAATCTCTTAAATCCTTCAACCAACTCTGCCAGAAGTTAACCACAGAGTTGTGCTGAAGAAGCTAGAAGTTTCTAGAGAAAACACTTCTCTATGTATTCGTAGGTCCTCCAGTATGATTCTATGATCAACTTCTGGCAGACAATGACCGCAGAGTTGCACTGGAGGATCTGGAGATTCCCAGAGAGGTGTTCTGAGAAAACTCTCGTATTTGTGGAAATAGAGGCACAAATGTTGACAGCTTATTTGATAACCTGGCTGTTGAAATCAGCCCTGTCAAAAGTTGTCAACAAATCTAAGGCATTTAACTAATGTCAAGGGTAAAATGCCACGTTCCAAATGCAAATTCAAATAATGAAATCAAAAAAATTTATCCAAAAGTTACAAGACAAATATGGACATAGTATATTTAATATTTGCAGCTGCTCAGTTCAGTTCTAACTGCCATTCACATTCTTTTTACTTGTTTCATTAAATAGGCACTGTCCAAGTGTTACTAGTAGCCACATGCAATTTTATAAAAAGAGACATGGGTGCTGAATACTGAATGTTGGTTAGAAGCATTTTCCATATTTCCACAAGTTTCCATATTTAAGGAGTTTAGAGGGCACAAAAATATGTAGTACAGGGTTAATTTCCTTTAAGTTGTCAGGTATCTGATAACACAGTGGTTCCCAGTCACTGCCAATTCTCCTAAAAGTTAAAGCTGAAATGTTGTCTTAGTTTAAAAACTGTCTGTGCATTTAGATCACCCAAATTTGGATAGACATTTGAAGAATGGTGAATTGGCTGAATTCAGATAGCAGCAATGGAAGTGCAAGATTTGCCACTGAAAATTATTTGACCATCAAGATTTTCACACTCATCATTCACATTTCCTTGGCCATCAAATTTTTGTCCTTGCAGTACAGCTAAATGTGAAGGTTTAAACTCAAATTCTAGGTGGTACAATTTATCAAAATAAGCCAAAGTGTTAGCATTTTGTTGGTTAAAATCTATAGTTCAGACTCCAAATTCATTTCAGCTCTCCTGCTAGTTTTGTGGCAAGGATTTTTTTTAATTATTTCACTGCCCATCTAAGTGATCAGCAATTAACATATTCCAGTATACTAGTAGATCTCCATATTGGCATGAATATTGATATTGCCATTGCCTTCCTTTATGGCTGAGAAAATGTGACTTGCCCAGGGTCACCCAGTAGGTTTCTATGGCTGAGCAGTTCTAATGCAACACTCAAACCACTACACCATCCTGCTATCATATTTGTGCACATTGGACACTTCTTTCTTTCTTTCTTTCTTTCTTTCTCTTTCCACAAACTGGTAACCATGAGCTATTGTTCATGGAAAGCACCAATCCATGGGCCACCTCTTTGAGTAGCACTTCTCAAATTTATACTAGGCCATGACACAACAGAAGGTCATGATAGATAAAGTAATAGAAGACCAGTATTTACAGAAATTCTCACAATCTTCTGTATGAGCCAGCAATGTATAACCTGCAAAGATATGTGACCAACCTCTTTTTTGCTTCCCAACACCCCTCAAACTCTGGATTGGGAATTAAAATGGGAAAAAGGCTGGGTCTGATATTATGCCATATGGCATCACTAGTTGCTGATGGTACCTGCACTGGGATTTTAAATTATTGTGGTGTGTATCCAGAAATTGACTTTTATTGGGATTTCAGACTGATTAAAACATTTGTGTAATCACCCCCACCCCCAAGATTGGGAACCACTGTGTTGAAGAAGTTTACTCATTAATAATGTCTAGTAAATTATTGTAAATGGGATGAGGAAACAAGGTGTTGTTTGGGGGTACAAAAGGTAGGGATTGAAGAAGAAAAATATTCAAGAATAATACCTCCGATTTGCTTCAAAAGAAGACTCAGTTTCATTTACACTGCAAGTTATGGCAAACAATATTTTAGTAGTAGTCGGGTAAAAGGTTATCAGCAGCTAGGAGAACAAATTTCACAATTTTGGGGAAAATATTGAAGCCCTCCTCCCACAAAATCCTGATGGAAAGAAGAGGAATTCTGCATTCTCTTTCAGATAATTGAGCATGATTATATTGCACCTGTACAGATGACTGATGGAACTTCCAATTACTTTTGTGAAGTCCCTACTTTGCAACTATCACCATCTCCTAGTACAGTACAATCGAAATTGGCAAACAATGCAATGCAAGCATATATGACTCTTTATATCCCTCTGTATTCTTCCTGTAACATGACATATTGTAACTAGGGTTGCCAGTTCTGGATTGTCCCAGGCCCTGAGTTTTCATTGTCAAAACCTAAGATCTAGAGATGGCTCCTGGAGGTTTATCACACTAGAGGGCAAACAGGAATTAAACAGGAATTAAACAGGAATTAAACAGGGAATGCCCTATGTTAAACATAAGGCAACAGGAAATGCCCTATGTTAAACATAAGGCATTTTCTGTTTAATTCCTATGTTATTAAGCATTATGCATTAAGTACCAACCATACTTGCTCACCTGCTTGTGTGGTGATAGAATAAAGAACATTTCATCTAGCCAAAGAATGGATGCAGAGCAGAACAGAGGTGAACCCCAGTATCACAAAAACTGGGAGGGAAAGAACAAGCTAACAAAGTAAATTTACATACCCCCTTGAGAGTTTTTGTAAGTTACAGCAAGAAATCAATTGGGCTTTGCAAATACAGGTTGAGTCTCCTTTATCCAAATTGCTTGGGACCAGAGTGCTTGGATTTTTTTGAGATTTTGGAATATTTGCATATACATAATGAGCTATTTTGGGTTTGGGGCCCAAGTCTAAGCATGGAATTAATTTATGTTTTGTATATATCTTATACTAATTTTATACACTGTGCATGAAACAAGTTTGTGTACAGTGAACTATCAGAAAGCAAAGGTATCACAATCTCAGCCACCCATGTGGATTATTTTGGAGGACTCTGGATGTCAAAATTTTGGATAAAGGATATTCAACCTGTAGTACAAAGCTGCTGCTGTACTAGCAAATCTGGAGATCTAAACCCAGCCCTTTCGTCTTGCTTGGAACTGAGACCACCTAATCTGGAAAATTAGCTTCTTTGCCTCCTGCATGCAGCTGACCCATGAAAACAGAAAACTCAGGGTCAGACTCTGAGATCTGGCAACCCTAACTGTAACATCTACTGAGCAACCCAACTCAATAGTTCTATGGTACTATGACACTGATCATACGATTCTAACCCTCCTTCCATTCCTTTATGAACATAACTGGTATTAAGGTTTCCAGCTGTCAATTCAGTTTCATCACTTGATCTTATGTCAAGATTCCACCCATATCAGGGACAATGAATAAACATATTCATTTTCTTCTCTTTTCTTTATATCCTGCCTTTCTCCCAATATGAAACCCAATAATGTAACTTCAAGCTCCCACTACCATATATTTTATCTCTGCAATTTCTCACAAGTATCTGAGTTGCCTGAAGAATCTGTAAACAGCATATGCATGCAAATCACAATAATATTACTGTATATATGATTTGATGGATTTATTATTAATATGGGTGAATGCTTCACTACAGCAAGCAATGTTTTACTAAAACAAGCAACCTACAGTAGTTGATGGGAAACACACATATGAAGGAAAACACATCACTGTTAATTAATTCACTATTGCATGGATATACACTTTTCATAAGTCCCAGGAACATGAGATAAATGTTTAAATGAATGAAATATCAGCTTAAGCAAAAGATCCAAGTTGTAAAGTCTATTTATATTCAGTATTAATACAGTGCTATTAATTTTGGGGTCAGGGTTTTTTTAGTATCTGCTAGCTCTGTAATTTGACATTTCATGCTCAAAGAAAATCACTTCTCTGTTTGAGCATAGGATGGCAAGTTACACAACTATAAACCCATGCCTAAAAAGCACAAGGCTTAAAACATGGCTCCAGAGTATGACAAAATATGCTTTAATGCAGTTGCCCTATATATCTCCATTTGCTTACCTCCATAAGATCAGATGGCAAACTCAAGCATGCAGAATTATGTAGTAAGGGAACAGAATTATGTAGTAAGGGAACAATGAGAGGGATTAAAACCTTGATTATTATTTCAGGGAATGAAAACCAACAGGGTTGGATTTAGTAATACCTGTAGGATCCTCCTGAAAACGCCTCTCTGTCAGGCAGTCTGAAATTATCAGCAAAACACAACCACATTGTCTTGTGCCAGTTATAACACAGGGTTGGAAAACATCAAGCCTGTGATATACCATTGTATGGTTTCTTTGTATGAATTCTCTTCTTTCATAGGACTCCCTACAAAGTCTTTGTTTTCATCCCCTCCCTTCATGATCACAGAAATAAATCCCAACAGGTGACAAAATATGAAATAATTGGATTAATACCAAACTGGTTATTATTTCAGCTCATGTGATCTTGAAATCCATATCAGACTATGGCCAGCTCAGGTGGAAGTGGTTTTTTTTTTCTGGACTCCAATAGTCCTCCAGCCAGCATGGCCATTCCAACTGTCCATCAGTTCCTGCTGGCCATAATGTCTAGTGGATTCTTTTGAGATGTAGTCCAAAATAACAGTTCCAAATGTAGAGTGGCCATATGTGAGAGAGGACATGGCTCCTAGATCTTTTAACAGTTTGCATAGAAGAAGGAATTTCAGTAGTCATTGCTTGCCATGATCTGTTCTTCTATACATTTATTGAAGTCACAGTGGTGCTGTTCTCTGGAGGGTTTTGTTTTCATATTTGTGTGTAAGTGTATTAACTCCAGATAGGCACCACAGTAATGAAAACTATATGCAAACAAGGCCAACAGCATGTAGCAGTATAATCCTGATTAGCTGCGGCCTTCCCAATCATGGCACATGTCTGATATATTTTTCAATCCCCAATGTCTTCATTCCTGAAATCAATTGTGAAACTTTGCCTAAAGCCATGAAGTACTGGAGGCCACCAACTGCCTACCAGTTAGGCTATCCATTTATACTTTCTGCAGGGTGCTCATATTTTGGGATCTTTGTTCTTAAATACTAAAAAACTTTGAGGAAAATTCAGAGAGGTTGTTTCTCCTGGACTCACCCATCCAGTACTACCACTGGATGTTCCTGGAAGCTGTAGTCCAAAAAGCAACTTTTCCAACCTCAGGTACAATCCATTAATCCTGCACATGCATCTTGGGGTTGTGTATGTAGGAGGTCATCTTAAGTGGTGATGATCAAATCTTTTCCTCCATTCTAGACAGAGCTAGGTGCACATACTAGTTATACTGCGGTGTCTCCAAATACTCTTCTTAATAAGAAGCCTGTCCAGACTGCTCTTAAAAACAAACCCAGTAGAAAGAACATGCTTCTCTAGGGTAACGGTGCATAGCTACATTTGCTGAGAATGTAGATTTTCCTTATTTCCAGAAATTATGCATCTAGATCCACTTTGTTGGGTACTCTCTTAAGATTTATATGTGTTTAAGAAAAGATGGGGAGGGGGTCAAAACAAATAGGGCAGCAAAGAAGATGAAGAACAACTTACAGGAAAGGTAAAATCTGGAAAGGTAAAATGGGAAAATAACATCTATTATTTTGCTTTATTAACTACTCTGAAAAAATGAAATTTTATGGAATTTTATGGACAGCATAGAACAACCTGTTTACCACCTGTGCATTCAGTTATTAAAATAAATGATGTTACCAGATGCTTATGTTTACAATTGATTGTAAAATCAGTCTTTACTTCATACACCACTTTGCTCTATTGGGTGGACTTCTCATAATTTTTCAGATTGTAAGGACACATCCCTGTAATTAATGGACCTAAAACACAGTGGACCTATAATTAATTAACTAAAACCCCATTATAGTGAAAGTCCTTATTAAAGCTAACAAAATACTAGAAAACGTACCGGTTCCAATGAACTTTGCCTTCCAATGTTTGCATTTCACCGAGAATAGCAAGGAGGAGAGAAGATTTGCCACAACCAACCTGTCCCACAATCATTGTCATTTGTCCTAGAACAGAAAAACAAATAAAAAAATGACTCATTTATTTATTCCAAAGAGAAAGTGGATGATTATGCAACTGCCGTAATGGCCCTGATTCTGTGATTCTATTAATCTTGTTAGTGAAATATGAAGGTACAAGTTGTTCTATGTATGCAGTGTGAAATTCACAATGGTTATATCCAGCTGACAATGGTAGAAGCAGAGCTCTGCACGTTGCGTATGTGGTTGCACATGAATGTTCCCCTGCATTTTAGCACCTCTGTCCATTGTCCCTCTTCATTACAGCTTTGGTCTACAGGCTGTGAGCCATTCACTGTGCTATGTTGATATTTATTACAGAGATAGTGTAAAGCCAGCAAATCGTAACTTGGCTGTTATTTCTGCTAAGCTGCTGTGATATACAGTCTCAGCTACTGTATGTATAAAGACCTCTTGCCTATAGGGGGTTCAGATCCTGCATCAAGATACATGTGTATTATGGGCTACAGCTCAGTAGGTACATCTCCCGATGCTGCCCCTGCAACTCACTTTGTAAGCAGTGCAGCTTCAAACATGTCGGCCCATTTTAGATTGGCAAAAAGAGGTGTGTTGGTGGCTGCATGAAAGCCCAGCCTTTAGATGAGAAAAAGGGAAAGTGTGCCATGGAAACACTATTTTGGAGTTTTAAGGGAGAAGAAGCGCCTTTAAAAAGTAGTTTGATTTCCCCACTACTTTTTTTAAAAGGGCGCAACATTGCTACTGCATCTAAAGGCTAAGGTGTATTTGCATGGTTAAATGGGGCTCTGTCTCTTTAAAGCACCCATTTAAAGGCAGCGATACAGGTGCGGATCATAATGGATCGTGGGTTGGGAGCATGTGTGGTGTGGACTTCACTTCTAATTAAAACGCTCAATGCCCTGCAGGTGTAAAAGCTGGGGTTTAACCGCGAAGTTTTTTAAAGGTCCCAAACCCTAGTTCCACTCCTAATCCAAACCCTAGACATGCGCAGTAGGGACTCTGGGATGCCGTTGCTATTATTCTACTGTGGATAACATGTCAATTCATTCACAAAATAAAGGGGTTCATTCATGATGCACCAGTGCAACGGCACAGTTTAAAAAGGCGGAGGAAACGCAATGATAATTTGACGGATCCTCATAAGTATACATTTGTCCTGCGCAACTGCACAGGTTTGCCGGCTGCTGGCTGCGAACTGCGCAATTACACAGTTCGCAGCCGGCAATGACAATTTGACTGTATGGTGTAACTGCGTTTGCGCAGTTCGCAAACCTGCGCAGTTGCACAGGACAAATGTATACTTATGAGGATCCGTCAAATAATCATTGCGTTTCCTCTGCCTTTTTAAACTGTGCCATTGCACTGGTGCATCATGAATGAACCCCTTTATTTTGTGAATGAATTGACATGTTATCCACAGTAGAATAACAGTAACGGCATCCCAGAGTCCCTACTGTGCATGTCTAGGGTTCGGATTAGGGGTGGAGATAGGGTTTGGGAGCTTTAAAAAACTTCGCGGTTAAACCCTAGCTTTTACACCTGCAGGACATTGAGGAATTGCACAGTTCGCAGCCGGCAAGGAAAAAAAAATTTAAAGGTTCACCACGGCTAAAAGCCACGTTCATTGCCGCCCATGTAGCTGTTCCGCCTGTGTTTGTAGCGTTCTGACCGCTTCCCATGTAGCTGCTGAGCCACAGAAAAGACTTCAGATAAGTCGTTCCCACACCCCTCAGTCTAGCTGTCCTGTACCTTTTAAATGCACACCTGGGGCTTGCAGTCTAGCTGCTGAGCATTAAGGTAAAGGCAACTTCATGTCACACTTTCCTGCCAATCTAAAAAGCCCCGTCCATTTCCACACTGTTTGGACATCAGAGCCTGGTCAATACTGCTATGCACAGCTATTTTGCTGCAGCCAGTTGTGCTGTGACAGGCTTCCTCAGGGACTTCTGAGGGTCCCTGGGAGGTCCCTAAACATGATATCCTTGCAGAAGTTGGGTCTGAGGAGGATTTTGGTCTTTGCACAGTTGGAACACAGTTGACGTTGCACTCCAATAATACATATAGGCCTGCACTCTGGCCATCCTACTATAAAATATCCAGAGACTATAGGATAAATAATGCTGAAAGAAACATGGTTGAATGTGGAAGGCTATTGATCCTACCTGTTGGGATTCTGATATCAATATTGGACAATGTGGCTAAACCACTTCCCCATGAGAAGTACCCATTGGTTACCTGCAGTGTAAAATAACATACATTAGAACTGCAAAGAAATAATTACAGCTTCTGTACTGGACTTAATACAGATCCACTTATACCTCTTATAATCTATGTTGAGACTCAGTTTGTGGGAATGGAACATGGAATTCCATGACAGCTAGAATACAAAGCAGGGACAAACTGCATTTCACATTAAATATTCCTTTCTAGGCTCCCTAAGACTATCATAAAATACTTAATAACCCCCACTTACCAGAATGCAGAACAAGAATGGTGCATTATAGCAGTCTTAGATCATTAAGGGCATTGTATAATACAGACCTCACTTAAGAAGTCAAGGATGAAGCAAAATCTAATAATACCTCCAGGTTGAGCAACTGTCCTTCAAAGGCCAGTCCTACATGAATGGATGGTTTAACAATAGTACACCTCTCTTGTCTGGATTAAATTTTCCAACTATTCACTGATTCAAGGATGCGCAGGTGTGGCCTTCCAGGTGTTTCGGGAATCAAATTCCCTTTCTTTCTTTCTTTCTTTCTTTCTTTCTCCTTCAGCATTGGCTATGCTGGCTAGCCTTCTGGGAGTGGTAGGCTCAAACCTATCTGGAGGGGCACAGCTTCTCATCTCTGCATTAACTAATCACATGGAGATAAAGAAAGATGGAGGTTAAAGAAAAAACAATCACAAGGTACCTTGATAGCACAGTCATCGATGTCAGCATGACGAGATGGTATCCTTAATGACTGCTCATAGCTGTCCAGTTGGTATCGCAATGGCTGCTTCCGATTTATGGCTTTGGGGTGCTAAGCATGTTGACCACAAAAAGGGGGGGGGGGAATAAGCTTTATTTCCTTAATGATTAACCAGCAGAACTCAAAATTAAATGCATTATTCCTATAGTCAGATAACCTTATCCTTCCAATTTGTATTTAATCTGGTAAATAACAGCAATCTGAATTGACAAATAAATTTGATCTGAATGCCTAACAAATAAATACAGCTTTCCTGAATTCACTACAACACAGCAGAGCCTAGATCCTGGAAGTAATTTGTTACAAATAACCAGTTACCTGTGATTAGTTTTCCATTAAGAAAGGTGCAACTACATTTCTCTCTCTCTCTCTCTCCACACACACACACACAACTGACACACGAGAGAGAGAGAGAGAGAGAGAGAGAGAGAGAGACAGAGACAGAGACAGAGACATTGTTATGTTACTCTATTTCCATCTAAAAAGATGGGGGTGTGTGTGTAAAAAAAGAACAGTATGCAAGATACTGGTTGTGGAACAAAAAGTAGGGTCAGGTTTGTATGGAAGGAAATGATCCTTGAGATCCATTAACAGAGATTTCATTTATCACATGGTAGCCCTATTTATTATATTTTTAAAACCAACAATCAACACATAGGCACAGTAAGCACAGTTAGAGAAAACCAACAGTTTAAACTGTGTCTTACTTTATAGATAAGAACAAAGTGTTTCAGGGCACCATCATGAAAGGACAATTTTCTTCTAGGAGTAAGAAATGAATTTGGCCTCTCAATGCAAAAAGACAGTGAAATAGCTTCATTGCATTTTAGCCCTCCCATCAGCATCACTACCATACATCCTCCTAGTGCCTGCAGAGCCAGAGTTTGGGAAAAGTATTCTGGGAATTGTAATCCAAAAACTTTATTTTCGACTATGTGCAGGATCCACCACTAAATATCTTGCAACATTTCACAGATGAAAACTGGAGCCAAGGAAAATCAGAGCATGGGCAAGATGGCAAAAGTTATTAATGAGGAAGAATACACAAGCCAGGAGAGGCTGCAGCTGTTTGATTTAAACTGACCCTACTTGGAAGAGCAACATTTTGCCCTTCTCTCTTTTCCCTCTGCTGAGTTAACTGAGTGCAAAACACTTTTCCACTTTTAACTCAGTTTGCAGCAACTGAAGTTAAGTTGTGGACAAAAGGTGAATGTAGGAGTAAGAGGGATATCAGGAAGCTGGAGGGTGTGTACTAAAGCTCTGGAGTCTGAACTGTCTTCTCCACTGACTTTTCCTCCTGGCTCCATACTCTCAGCAGTTGCAGGAAGCTAGGTCTAGCAAATATTTTAATTTCCCAGAATGTCCCCAAAGTACCAGCAGCCCCATGCTGCTTAGAGAAGTGTCACTGACTCTTGATAACTCCATGGTGGAGCACTGATAGGATGCACCAGAAATCATTTTGCCCAAACCTGGAACAAGCTGGAAATCTGGAACAATTCTCCAGAATAGATTTTATTTATTTATTTCCAGTATTTATTTCCAATATTCCAGAATAGATGTGGAAACAATTTCCAATAATATAGCATTCTTCCCCATCGCACTTCTATTTTCACTATAAGGAGCCCCATTTATTTACAGTAAATGATCATGTACCATTCCTCTGCAAGCAGTGTACACACTTTTTATAGGTAAGTTTAAAAAGTGATGTAGCCAAATGATAATTAGTATGTTTAGAGCACATTTTTATATGTGGATTCTGTTCTAAAGAGAAAGATAAAGTGCTTACAATTCCTGGATGCTTCTCACATGTCTCATATGTTAAGGCAGCATCTCCATTTCTCCAGCTATCATCTCCAATCTCATCACTTATGAGAAATTCATTCAATTTTTGTACACTAGAAACAGAGGGAAGGGGAAGTATTACTATTCATCACAATTCACTGTACAGTTATTGAATAACTACTAAAACCCTGAATGGCAGCTGTCCCAGTCTACAGTCCTAGTCCTATACATGTTTCATGGTATAATAACGGATGCCAGCAAGTTAAACAATTCATCAAATTGTCAAGTCCTCCAGGACTGTTCCATCTCATACTAAATGTGGCAGTAGTAAAATCATATGTTCCCTTGTTTTCCAAGAAGATCCCATCATTTATGAAAGGAAACGTTCTAGCCCACCCATCTTCATAATATTGTACTTTTCTTTCTGTAAAATTAATAGCTGCTCATAGCTGTCCAGTTGGTATTTCAATGGATGCTTCTGATTTATGGCTTTGGAGTGCTAAGCATGTTGAGAACAACGGAAAAGAAAGAGAAGAAGCTTTCTTTCCTTCATGATTAACCAGTGAAGGCAAAAATTATATACACTGCTCATGTGATCAGACAACTTCACCTGTCCAATCTGTAATTAATATGGGAAATTAAAGCGATTTGAATTAACAAAGTAAATGTGAACTGGATCTCCAAAAAATAAAGCCAGCTTTTCTGGATTCACTATGACATAGTAGAGGCTAGATCTAAATAATAATAATAATAATAATAATAATAATATAATTTATCTATAGCCCGCCCCTCTGGGGTGGGGTACAGCATGATTAAAAGCATCACAGGTTAAAATACAACAATCCCATCCCCCTCACCCACCCCTTAAAATAGAATTAAATAGCTAAGAATTAAAAACATAGTACAAATAAAACATATAAAAGTGACTGCCCAGAGCTGTATAAAACAATTTCAAAGGGGGGGGGGGGGTTATGCAATTTTCCATGACCTGCAGTCTGAAGTTGTATAATTTAGAAACAATGATAGGTAAATTCCTTTTCTCAGGGGAAAAAAGTAATCCTCACCCAGATCAGGAAGATGGACACACAGCATGCCATTCTGAAGAGAATGGAAAATGAAGTACAGGAATCCACTTGGGAATTCTTGGAGATCCCCCTGGCCTTAATCACTGGAAGCAATCTGGGGTTTCCCTGCTGGAGATCCCTAGGGCATCCCCAAAGAAGGAGCAATGAAACCACATCCACTATATTTCCAAAATCACAAGGCAGTGGAATTCGTACCCAAAGTGATTTACTAAACCATAATGGGATATTATTTCCAGTGAGAAAGAAAGAAATTTCTCAATGATCCACCAGAAGTACGGTATGTGGCCACACCTGTGCACTCATGCATGTATCACACTGCCATTGGACATAATGGGACTTGAGATTGTGCAAAGTTTGCTATCTGGAACAGAGCCCCTGCAGATATAAAGAGCTGACTGTACAGCATTGAGAGAGCCACAATATCATACAATAAGGACCAGGCAAATATGGGACTAACATAGGAGTTTATCATATGATGGAATTTGGGGGTATAATGCAATGGCAATCCGAATACAATCATGGGGTTTCATGTTATTGCTATGAGTGTATCTCACACAATTTTGGGCAATGAGAAGTCATTCCGGCCGCAATCATGGGGTTTCACGTTATTGCGTATGAGTGTATCTCATGCAATTTTGGGCAATGAGAAGTCATTCCGAACGCAATCATGGGGTTTCACGTAATTGTGTATAAGAGTATCTCATGCAATTTCGGGCAAGGGGAGGGTCATTTTTAGGAAATGGGAAGTCATTCCGAACGCATTCCGAATACAATTAGAATTCAAGTAAATTTGCTAGTTTAGCGAATTTACGTGAATTCAAATTGGCTCCATTCAAAATTGAGAGAAATTCCTCCCTTGTGATAACCTCCACAGTGCAGTTGTGGTATAACCATGCCATGTGATAACAGTTCTAAAACTGATTCCTAATATTGGTTGTGCTACACTAAAAACACAACAGTCTTTGTCCAAGTTCCAGATACTCATCTAAGTTCAAGCGGAGCTGATCAAACATCCATGAATGCAGATTTTAAGAGTGCTGGAAATGGTGAGAAAGGCCATTTAATGCTCATTTATATTCATTTCCAGGATGGCTAACTTTGGGGGCTGTAATGGTTTCTTTGTAACTGAGGCAAGTAAGCATTACACACTGCCAAGATTGGTCTTTCTGAGCCAAGAAATGTGAAACTTGGCAACAACTTACATGATAAGCTAATTATGGAGTAAGCCTCTCACATACTCTTGGGGATATTTATATTAACAAGAGTTGAGAATTCCATTTTTAGTAGACTCCAGTGGTACACCCAGGATTTTCTGGGGTTTATTTAGCATTGCAGCAAGGCTATTTCACACAATGACATTAAGGAGGTTGGCATGGCACAAGCATGTAAGCACTTAATAACCTTGGGATCATAGCCCTTAATTCTATAATTTGAAGGATGATAATAGGAGAAAGGGTGGCTAAGGAGGCATTATCCTATGACCTTTTCACTTGGAAAATGATTTGGCTGTAAGAGGAAACAAAGCCCCTAAACAGCTGATAATTGTCTTTGGAATGGCTTAAACAGAGAAGAAAGGCATGATCTCCTGGTTGTGTAAATGTGCTAAATATAGCACAAAAAGAATTTAAGCACTTAAAAATGGAAAGGTGTTCTGTTTTGTTTTTTACTAAAACGTTGTTTGGTCATTGAAAAGAACAAGTCCAAGTTTAGGATCAGAAAGAAAAATTTCTCTTTCTGCACTTCCACATAACTGGTTTTATGCAATTAAGTAATAATCTAGCACGGTGTTACAAAAAACTCAGTTCTGTAATCTTCATCAGTTCTGCTCTTGTATTTGTTTTGAACATCATGGGCCAGAGCAAAGGATTATACATGGTAACATTGGTAAAATATTTAAGTGTAAATGGGCAGGTACAAGGGTCACTGGCTAAGCACTTGATTTGCACACAGGGGGTCCCAGGTTTGAGGCCAGCCACCTTGGAACAGGGATGAAAGAGACTCCCATCTGAAAATCAGTATAGACAAGAGAGAGCAGAACATACATTGAGAGGTACTGGTACATTCTGGATGGTTTCTAGTAGATTAGCAAGGATTTCTCATTCCCACCTATTCAAAAGCCTTCGACTATGAAGATTACAAAAAAATGAACTAGTTCTTCAGCTTAAATTATGTTGTTGAAATGAAGAAAGCTTGAAGTGGGGGGTAATTTTTAATTTTTGTGTAATGAATGAATGGACCCATCTTTCTACAGTGTGTGTGTGTGTGTGTGTGCGCGCGCGCGCATGTTCATGTCTTCCAGTTGCTTTTTGTTTTATGGCAACCCTGTGAATTTCCTAGGTTTTTCTTAGGCAAGAAATATTAAGAGGTGGTTTTATCACTTTCTTCCGCTGAAATATAGCCTAGAGCACCTAGTGGTGGTCTCCCATCCAAATACTAACCAGGACTGTTCCTGCTTAGCTTCCAAGATCATTCTACAATGAGACCCAAAACAAATTCATGGGGTTAAAATTCTTTAAGCCTATGTTTATTGTATCCAGTTCTGGTTGGTTCCACAGTAGATCCAGTGAGTCTGAACTTTGCTCACAGGTAGTCTTGCGACAGAAGGACCAATACAGCAGTTTTCTATGAATTTCATTTTTTTGTTCAAGACATAAATAATAATGGTCATCTGATGTAAACTAAAGAGTCGCTTTCCTACAGCTGCTGAAATTTGGGCTCAGTCCTGTCCTTACTTCAGCATATGAAATGTTATCACTTTCACATTATTGAAGTAAACCTTCCTGTTCATCATCCTTGCAAGCTAGAATGAATAATTCCTGCAATATTCTCCCTGCTAGACAAGAACACCAAGATTTCTGTGAAGTATTTTTGCTGAGACAAATACCGCTAGACGTACAAAGAATCTTCCAGCAGCTTTGCAGTTTCCTTAATTCTTCCCAACAGAGTATACCAAGTGTCAAGAAACCTCTTCTCATATAGGAGATGAATAGCAAGCAAATACTCTCCCCATTCCTATTTCACACTCATCTTCACAACCTTGACCCAGCATCAGCATCCAGCATGGCGGGACAAATGATGGGATCCATGTAGAGAAATATGAATTAAAACATCTGCATTCCCCTGCACTGTAATTTTCACAAAATGCATTTGGTCCCTGAAGAAATTTGAGAAATTTTAAAGGACAGAGGGTCCTGCCTCAGCCAGTGCTTCTCCTTGATACCCTGTTCTGCATGCTCTTTCCCATTCTCATGCTATTTATTGCATTGCCATCTATCCTGACACCTTTTAGTAAGACTTTGGGGGAGCCAACAGTATTGTGCTGGGGCAACATACAAATTTAGTGCCACAGCTTTTTGAAGACTAGAAACTTAATCCTTCTACAAACACTGTGCTGAATTCTACACTTCATACCAATTTCTGTATTTGTTCAGGACAATTGCACAACATTCCTAACCCTGTCTATACCTAAGCAGGACACAGGGGCTATATACCATGTTTTTCCACTTCCCAGAAGTCACAAATACAGAAAGCAGACCCCCTTCCCATCTACCATCTGAGCCATGTTTATTCTAGATCAAATGGGTTTAATACCTCATGGGTTTTGAGAGCACACCTCAGACACCAATCCCAGCTTTTCTTCATGCAGACTATGTATGCTAAAATGCTCAAGCTATAGGCCATCCCATGGATTTAGTCTCCCTTATGGGGGTTAAAGTTGACATTAACGGAAATGTATTTTCAGTGTTATAAACTCATTTTTCCTTTCAGAGTGGGACTTCCTCCAAGATCAGTACTGCAGCAATCAGACCTGCTTATGTTTAGCTTCTAGTGACAAATCCCCACCACGACCAAAAGCATGCCATAAGCAAAGTATGTCAGTGAAGACAAGCACCTGTTTTGACAAATATTACTTTCATCACTTGGGGGAGCACTGCAAAAGCTGTACTAAACTGGCACACAATGTTGAACTGAAAGTTGAGATAAGATAAAAAACCTGGGATAATAACAGATGGATTTCTATACTGCTTCATACTGAACAAAGCAGTTTCTAAGCAGTTTACAAATGTAAGCTAATTGCCTCCAACAAGCTGGGCACTTATTTTAGCGACCTCCGAAGGATGCTGGGATGAGTCGATAAGGTTTGTTGCTATCTTTTAACAGATGTTCAAGGAGCAGGTGGATTTGCCAAGAGTGCCCAAAAATTGCATTGTGTTTTTATTTTTTCAAAATGAAGCCAATGATGTATTTCTTGTGGTAGCTGCCATCTCCCCAGAATGCTCCCCACAAAACACAAATCTGTGGCCAGTTTTCAACTCTCTTAGAACTAAGGAAGAAGGAAAAGAAATTGTGCTGTCTCTGAACTTGACTGGCAAAGCTCTGAGAAGCTGCTTAAACTAAACAACCAATACCATATGCAAAGACTTTAGTCCATGTTTTTCTAACTAACTTCCAAAATTCTGGAAAATAAAAGGCAACTACAAGAAATTAAAATTCTGGGAAATAAACAGCAACTACAGGAAATTAAAATTCTGGGGAATAAATGGCAACTACAAGAGCCAGTATGGTGTAATGGTTTGGGTGTTTGACTAGGACTCTGGAGATCAGGGTTATGAATCCTTGTTCAGCCATGGAAACCCATCGGGTGGCCTTGGCCAAATTGCAAATTCTTAGCCTCAGAGGAAGGCAAAGGCAAAAGGCAAAGGCAAATCCTCGCTGAACAAATCTTGGCAAGAAAACCCTGTGATATAGAATCAAAAGCATAGAGTTGGAAGAGACCACATGGACCATCCAGTAGTACTCCCAGGCTCAAGATATGGCCTTAGGGTCACCATGAGTCAGAAAAGACTTGAAGGCACACCAACACCAACAACAGGCAATTACATTTTGTGTGTGTCTGTCAGGAAACTGCTCCCAAACATTGAAACATTCAAATTATTGTAGAAAAAAATGAAATTGCCACCTGGTGCGTCCACTTATAGAACTTCTATTGCCTCAGAAAAGATAATGCTTCACTCTGTTTCCAGTAACAAAGTAGCTGAGGTGACAAAACTGGGACAGATTCATTTCTGAGTCTTTGGAGAACCACCAGCAATCAGAGGAGAAAATGTCAGGCTAGACCATTCAGCAATGTAACTTAACATAAGACAGCTTTATATGTATAGGTTGAATATCTCTTATCCAAAATCCTTGGGATCAGAAGAGTTCCATATTTGGATTTTTTCAGATTTTTGAATACCTGTATTTGCAAACATATAATGAGACATAATAAGGCTGAAGAGAGACTGAGGATCTGTGAAATGATGGGAGGCATGGACTTCTGCCATTTCACCTAACTTTGCATTTCTCTCCAGCCGCATCTTTCTCCAGCTGGCCTTGAAAATACAATACAAGTATATACTATGCTGCTTGTGTTGTACTCAAAAAGTGTGTCAAGATTTCTGAATTTCAGATAAGGGCTACTCAACCTGTATGGATGAAAATCACACACCTGATGATGGCCTTGACAGCAAATCTAACAACAGTGGAGAGTAAGAACAGCGGAGTGACCAGAATGTGGAACAGCGACAAAGATGCAAATGCCTGGGCTGTAGTTAGCTGCTCTTCTTCCGAATATGTGTAGGTAACAAAAGTCTGTCACAGGAGAAAGAGAAGGTTAATGGAAGCACATGTTGGACATAGCTGTTGCACAATTTTATTCTTAGAGAGGCATAAAAACTGCCTCAAAATTTCTGTCATGTTTTCAGGTTTTCATGCCTTTTTATATGTATTGAATCTCAATGGATGATGTTGTATACCCTCCCTTTAGAAATTGTGGGCATAAACTGGAGTGAGAATCAGAATGCACAGTAAAAGGAATATCCAAACAGGAATGGTATTCTTTCTGGTCATAAACATCAGAATCATTTGAAGAAAACATTGTGCATCCAGTCAACAATAATATTTTTCCCCTGGGTGGAAAGTAAAACAGCGCTGGACAGGATTATAAGGAAGAAATATAATATATAAAAGATTATAAGGAAGAAATATAAGGATTATAAGCAGTTTTTCATTTCTAGCCCACAAGGACAAGATAAGCAAAAAATTTATGTTCCCACATGTAGCTGAGAGTGCAACCTTGGAAATTGTTGCATAGAACTGAACTTGGTGGGAAAATGTCCCACCTGGCCTTCTCCACGTCACTTCATTTCACATCACTTCATGTGTGTGTATACACCAATATCACAAGATCTCAGGGCAGCATACAAGTAGGATAAGCATAATACAGTGTGCCCTTGGCATCTGCTGGGGTTTGGTTCCAAGACCCTGGGGGATACCAAAATCCATGGATGGTCAAGTCCCATTAAATACAGTGGTGTAGTGAAATGGTGTCCCTTATATAAAATGGTAAAAACAAAGTTTGCTTTTGGAATTTTAAAAAAAATATTTTAAAGCATAGATGCTTGAATCCAGGGACAAAGAATCTATGGATATTGTAGGCCAATAACAACTACTACTGCTGCTACTACTACTACTATTTGACAAGTTAAGATCAAGTTTAAAAGGTAAAACACTTTAAAACTATATGTATAAATATTTGGGAGTGAATCAGTAAGGCCCTGAAAGTATTAGTGGCACCTAAACAAAGCCAGCATTTGGTGCTGATTATGGCTCCAAGGAGAGGGCATTCCACATCAGAGAAAGCCTTAACCCTCATCCTCTCACTGGTGGAATATAAAATAGGGTCCCTACAGCAGACTTCAGTTGTTCAGCAGGTGTACATAGGGAGAGACTAATAAAATACTGAGATCCCAAGCCATTTAGGGCTTTAAGTGTCATTACAAGCATCTTGAATTCAGGCTGCAATTATTTTTAGATTGGCATTATAAGATGGTAATTTCCAAGATATCTTTAAGGGCAGCCCCACACAGAGTGCATTGCAGTAATCTAATTGGGAAGTTACCAGTATGTGAACTACTGTAGCTAGACTATTTTGTTTGCTTCTTCCTTGTGCCTTTATCCTAACCCCCTACTGCAGTGCAATCCCCAGTGCTTCCCTACTCCTATTTTAATAGCTTCTACTGTCTCATAGCATGCCAGGGATGTGAGGACAATTCCCATCCTACATCTCCTCAAGTCTTATTTTGTGTCATGAAAACAGTCTCTTTCAAAAGAGTTCTTACCGCAAGAACAGCTGCAATTGGTATAGCTGCATTCATAAAAACTGTGGAAAGAAACACACCAAGATTTATCAGATTTTGGGCACTAGTGTGAACTTTTGCCTTAATAGGCTTTCCTTTTCAGAGTTTAATATACCAGCTAGCCCTTAACAGGCAATTAAAGAAAGCTTTTCATGTCAAACAACCAAAAACAAAACCCTTGGAAATACAGTTTGTGTATTTTATTGAGCTGGAAAATGTATTCCCACAGGAACTGTAGGGCTGTATCACAGTTAAAATATAGTTCCGGGTGCATACGTGTGGGAATTATTTAATTTAGCAAGGTTATGTCACCCTTAATCCCAGGGTGGTCTTTAAACAAATAAATTTTAACTTATCAGACATCCATAGATACTGTCTCTGTAATTAATAGTGTAAACAAACTGATGTCACCTAGTTTAATAAGGAAGTTTAGAGAACTATTAAGAGTGCTGTTGTCACGCTTGTTCCAGAGTATGAGAAAGGGAAAAAGAGGTCAGAAGAGCAATTTTGTTGGATCATTTTTTCCCCTTTAGTCCAGTTGCATAAACTTGCAAGCCTCACAAAGATCCCCCCCCCATCTTACAACTGAAGGAGAGAATAAAGAAATATTGAAATGATGCTCCTTGTTGTTGTGTGCCTTCAAGTCCTTTCCAACATACGGCAACCCTAAAGCAAACTTATCACAGGGTTCTCTTGACAAGATTTGTTCAGAGAGGGTTTGTCTATGCATAGGCTGAGAGAGTATGACTTGCCCACGGTCATCCAATGGGTTTCCATGGCCAAGCAAGACCTTGAACCCTGATCTACAGAGTCTCAGTTCAACACTCAAACCACTGCATCGCACTGGCTCTCCTATTTGGGAGAATATGACCTGCACTGAATGTGATCTCTCTCTGTGTTCATACTGGGAATGGAGAAGGAAATGAATCCTGGAAATGAGAAAAGGGTGAAGGATGAAGTAAAGGGTGAAGGATGAAGCCTTGGGATCTTCCTCTCAATCTATAGGCATTGAAATGGAGGGTCAAGAGCCATTTGTTGTAGAATTTGAGGGGCACCATGTATGATCAATATTGGAAAATACAGGACTTTTTGCATCTTTACATGAGTTAAGCTTTCTGGCTTAAATAAGGGGATATCCCTTGCAATAAGGGTCACTTTGTAAATAAGGCAACTCTACTTTTAGAGGTACTGGGAAGTTTCAGGGTTCATATAAATGTTACCCACTTTTTTGAACCTGATATGTTGTAGTGCTTTTATTTACGGTATGATAACGTTTTATTTTCATTGCTATTATGGAGAGATCTTTTTTTTTTAGTCCTACTACTGCTTTTATTGCTGAGCCTTCTCAGTTCTTCAACATGTTTTATACCCTTTTGTGATTTTATATATATATATATATATATATATATATATACGTCGACCTCATGTATAAATCGAGGGCAAGTTTTGGGGCCAAAATTATGGATTTTGCTATGACCCATGGATAAGTTGAGGGTAAAATTTAGGGGCATATAGGAAAGGATCTAAAGGACTGGATGGATGAGAGAGTAAAGGGGGGGTCAGTGCTTTTAAGACAGATTATACTCTTGCTTTTCACCAGGGGATGGTTCCTTCTTTTAAATAAGAGTTAAGATACAGTACTTACATTGACCCGTGGATAAGTCGACTCAGTTTTTTTGGGTCAATTTTTTGACCTAAATTTCTAGACTTATGTATATACAGTATATACATGTGTGTGTGTGTGTGTGTGTAAACCACTCTGAGATTCATTTGGATAAAGAATAGTGAGGTATAGATTAGTAAATGAATTAATTAAATAAGGCCTAAAAATCAAGATGCCATATGGAATTTCAATTACTTACTGGAGAGAGATGTGTAAAGAGCAAAGGTTTTGAGACTGGTGAGTTCCTTCAGTCGAGTATCTTCCACACTTCTACAAAATATATGCTCCCAAGCATACAGCTTTAACAGTTTGATGCCTTTCAGTATCTCATTGGTTTTCTTCAGTCTTTCTGTAGAATAATCCTTTTTCCATTAAAGAGAAAAATGCATTAGATTGCACATATAAAATAATCAAAGGAAGAATACAAAAGAACCTCTTAGAAGCTGTCTTTCCAGCCTTTAAATCTGTAGAGAAAGTTACCTATTTTTGCAATGTCTTCCATGCAGCTCAGGTAATGAAATGAGTGCTAATGCAAGTGGTCTTACTCATGCATTCAAGAAGATAAAGGTTCATTTTAGACATGCTTCCATTTCAGGTCATAAAATCTGATTCGAGTTTTTAAGGCAGGCACTGTCATAATTTTGCCAGTTCCAAAACCATGCCAAATTGCAGACAGAAACTAAAGCCACAAGGAAAGGGATTGAGGGACTAGTGTTCCCAACCCACCCACCCCCCGCCCCAATTCCAAACTGTGGTTTGAGAAAACATGTGAATTCAGTTGATGCCATCAGTATTTTTTTTTTAATGTTAAAAATCATTTTCCTCTTCATTGAAAAATGTAATTATCCAGACTAGTAAATACATAACAATTGTTTCAATATGAAATATATAAGTTACACTTAATTAAAATGTCTATTGCACAAAGATATGCCTGGTATTCACTACATATGATAGCTTATCCTGTTGATGACTATACAGCACTTTAAATGCTCACTCTCTAGCTTTAGAGATAATGGGATTTTCTGGCTACTTCTAAAAAAATTGCTGCAGTAATAAATTGACGATCCATTATTCACATTCTTCTCCAGAATTTCCAGCAAGTGGTTCAACAGTATTTACACTCTGTATATTTTTAAATATTATTTCTGAGATTTTAAATAAATTGCATGACTTTCCATGGTGATTCGTGATATTTAGATTGTTCTGACTCCAGTTTTATGAAACCAGTGTACATTAAGTGAACGTAAATAAAGATGCTAAGCATCATCTACTCTTAACATGAACTGCTTGAAGATCTCATGTTATCAATTGGTTTACAAATATAGTACAACCCCTGTATCCATGGGACTGGTACCCATGGTTTTACTTAACCATACCCCACCAAAAATACATTCTGTCTAAGCATTTTTTGGTCCTTCAGTGCAATTCTTTGGTATGCTTCCAACAGAAATTGACCATAGAGTCATGGTGGAGGGACCTAGAAATGCATGGAGATGTGTTCTCTCTAGGAATTTCTAGGTCCTCTAGTGCAACTCTATGGTCAACTTCTTTGGGAAATCATTCATTTTAATAGGATTTGCTATTATCTGAGGTTTCACATTTCCATGGTAAGTCCAGGAACATATCCCCCATGGATATGAGGGAGGGGGTGTCATACTGTATCATAAGCAAAGAAGGAGGAACTAGAACTTCACCAATTCCATTATAGTCACCATCTGCTCTAACCTGCTACAGTTGTCATGTTGGAGGGAGTGACTTACAAGCGTACTCTTTTGAGCCTCAGCCAACTTTGTTGCTATGAAATACTGTATTGGAGCCAACAGCACAATGACAGCAGCTCCAACCAAGGCACTCTGTCCAAGAAGGTTGTAGAGCAGAATGACACCCATGATGATCTAGAAAAAAAGGGGGAAGACATATAACTGACCATTATATGAACAGTACAACATTCAGAATGTTCTCCTTTTCTCTTCTCACCCAATCTTCAGTTTTGTGCAACACATTGGATTTTGGCACATGTCACATGCCATTATCAGTGGTATCTTCCACCTTAGTGGAATCAGCTCTGGGTTTTAATCTGAACTTTAAAGAAGCCATAGAGTTCAGCCATAGAGTTGCTGAATTCTAATGCCAAAATAAATTTAGCACCTTGGATAGCTCCTTAGAGTCTTTTGAACTTTATGTGCACTAAAATAAAGCTGGAAAAGCTTTGACCTCTCAAATCTTTTGGATTATAACTCCCCTAATCCTTTCCCACAGGCCACATTAGTTGGTGCTTCTAAGTGCTGAAACTCCACACATCTGGAAAGTGATCTCTGTACGAGAAACTTAAATGGCCAAATGTTACACTTGCCAATGGGCTGAGCACTCTCATAGTGAGTTTCACATGCTATAGTCATAACGTAATGTATGAGCAGTACAGGTTGAGTTTCCCTTATCCAGAATTCCAAAATCCAAAGTACTCCAAAATCCAAAACTGTCCACATGGGTAGCTAAGACAGTGATATCTTTGCTTTCTGATGATTCATGTTCAAAATTATTTTTAAAATATTATGTATTAAATTGACTTCAGGCTATGTGTAAAAGGTGTACATGAAACATAAATGAATTTCATGATTAGATTTGGGTAGCATCTTCAAGATATGTCATTATGTATATGCAAATATTCCAAAATCCAAAAGAATCCCCCCAAAAATCCAAAACCCTAAGAATTAAATGTGGAACGAAACCCATTGTGCATGATTTCAATTATAGACGGCTATCTTTGAAGGCATACTATTCTTTAAGAACTGGTTCTTTAAGAGTTGTGCATGATTTTTTATACACTCCCCTCCCAATGAAGTGAATGAATCTGTTGTGTCTTCCAAAAAGTAGTCCCTTACTTCCATGCTCTACCTGAACGGGCATAGCCCATAGGTTGGGACACAGGAACAAGAACCACATGAGTTGATTTGTTTCGATGGCAACCAAATTATTGATCTGTCCCAGTGTCATTTCTCCCATTGACAAGTTGGATGTGGAAAGTCGCAGGATTTTATTATAGATCATTGCCTGAAGAAAAAGAAGCAAATACACATTCAGCAAGTACAAATTCTGAGCACACATGCATTTTTTTTGAACAGCAAATGCTGTTACCTGTACAGAAAATATTGTTTTACACAAAAGGTGCAAATTGTACATGGAATAAGTCCCCAACAACACTTTCTGCACAAGAAACAGCATTTTCTATGAAGAAAATATTGTAATTTATAAAAACATTGTGGTGGTCTTTTTAAAATTTGCATGTTGTCTTTTAACAAATTTTGGACCAGCAGCTGGAAAAATTACATTTATTTATTTAACCACCTTTCTCCACATATTGGGTGCAAGAGTGCTTACAACCATTTAAAGCACAGTACAATGAAAAATCTATTAATATAAGAGTTAAAACACAAAGCAGATTTCTATTTTAAAAACAAGTTTAAAATACAAGTTAAAAGTAACTTTAAAAACACATTTTAAAGATTTTTTATCACAATCCAAGAATCCCCATACAAGTGGCTACACTCTCCTCACCATGAGCCTTTAAACATTATAGCAGAAAAGTGCACTGAAGATTACTAAAGAGTTATTAGTTAAACTAAGCCAAACAATTTATGGAGTATGTTCACTCTAGTATGTAAACAGTTTTATCAGATCTATGCGGATCTGTCTTTTATCCTGCTCCAGCTTTGCTTGTGGTTTTCTATAAAGAACAAATGAAACAAAGTATGAACAATGTAAAGGTCTCATCAGATTTAATGGTGTGCAATTTAATGAAGTAATACCTTTACTCACCAGTAAAGCTCCTCGCAAATTGATGCCTGTTTCTATAGTAACATAGTAGGAGGCTTGGAGAAACGTCCTTTGCAGGATGAGGGCCAGAAAAAGCAGAACAGCCAGGACATAATTGGTTTTGAGAAAATCACTTGATGTGAGGTATGGATCTGTAGGATTCTTGGGAGCAAAAGGACAGAGATAATTTCAGAGAATTTCTGAAGCTCCAGTATCAAGGGGGAGAAAAGATATGATTAAAGAAATCTCTGGGTGAATCCTCACATACAGCCTACTTTTTTTAAATCTGAAAATGCTTTAGCAACTTTGAGGGGCTGATAGTTGACCTGTTTCATGTTAAATCAATGCAGTGATCTCCATTACATCTCAAAAAAAGTTAATTTTTCTGGACTCTAGGACTAAGAGACCGTTATCCAGTCTCTTAGGACTTTATGACAATAGCTAGAAAAGCAGTACAATTTTTTTTATCTACTGATTCAAGCATCCACAGCTTGAAAATACTTAAAATATATACAAATTCAGAAAAGCAAAACTTGATTTTGCCATTTTATATAAGAGACAGCATTTTACTATGCCACTTTATATAATGAGACTTGAGCATCCATGGATGTTGGTATCGATTTTGGTCCTGGAACCAAACCTCAGTGGATACCAAAGGCCCACTGTATTTTAACAGGATAAAAGCATCTTTGGCTGGAACATATCACACATCATCATGTGCATGCCTTGCCGATGATGCATTTTTTTCATTGATGGGCAAAACTTGTCAGTAGGCTCTCAATCTCAATGCTATTCCATGACTGCCCTTGCGCAATAAGTCCCCTCTGCAACAGTTCCACTTCTCAGGCAGTTGTGTGGTGAGAGTGATTCTGTTCCGTTCCCTTTGCCCCTCACAGTGAACATGGCCACCAACAGCTTCCCAAAGCTGGCTGCTGTGTGCACATTCACATAGCAGCAGGTTTTGGAAGACGGTTGGCAGCCACAATCAATTGTTCTTCCCCACTTCTTCCTAAAGTGCAGGGCTGCTGTGCACACAGCAGCTCCATGCTTTAGGAGAGAGGAAGAAGAGCAATCCCAACCTCCAACACCTTCCCAAGCCAGTGCAGAAAACAGATCATGAGACCATGGATCACCAGAGCAATACTGTATGGAAAATTGTGATAAAAAATGATGCCAAACAAATATGCTTCCATTCTTAAACCTAACACAATTGTGCTGGACAGCAAGCTGGTATGATAAAGTCCTTAAAACGGGAATGGTGAGGACAGGGAAGTGGCAGAAAGGGGAAAAACAGGGGAGAGGAGAGAAGGTGAAGAGATGCTTATTTTTCCAGTGACTTCTAGCCCTTTGAAGCTTTACACAGTATAATCTAAAATGTGTCTAATCTGATGTAAACCCCACTGACTTAAGTGAAGTTACTTGTTCTTGGCACTTTAGAATATTCTTTCCATCCCTACTTGTAACAACAAAGCTTATTTGTTTGGATCTCTTAACATGGGGCTGCATCTCAGCTATTTTCTTCCAGAATATCATCAGCTATGCCTGTTTTGAAAAAACAGCACAAGGATCTGCTGTGTGCTCTTCACACTTGTTTTCCCTCAGCAAGCTCAGATATTTTTATGCCATCAGGCTTTTAGGAACTGAATGGGATTGTCTTTTAATTATGTGCTGTGCTGTTTTGTGGTTTGTATGGTCTTTCAATTAATTCTAATGTTTGCAATGTTTAATGTTTCAACACTGTAAATTGTTTGATTGGTTTTAAAATCACTTTTAAATTGATACTTTTGTCAAAGATTTTGTATAGCTTTGTATACTGATCCAAGAAACAAATTTTTGGGATCTATTTTGTCTAATTTACAGTCCAATGCTATTTCTGAAAAGATTTTTTATCTTTTGTCTGATATTGATATCATGGTGACTTACAAGGTTTCACTGTTTGGGCTAGAGTTATAGAGAACATTGCAGTTGATTGCCATGGGGATGATCTTATCTAATTTATGAAATAGGTTTTAGTGTTGTTTTAGTTAACTGTCTGGGATTGTATCATGGCCAATGTATAAAATTTGAATGTTAAATATCTGATGGAGCATTTTATATTTATTGATTTGTTGTTTTTTTTAATTGGTTTTAATTGATTTTAATTGGTTTTAAATATTAAGTATGCAAATGGCCTTTGGCTCAAGCATTAATAATAAAAATTGAATTGAATCAATTAATTCTAATGTTTGTAATGTTAAATGTTTCAACACTGTAAATTGTTTGATTGGTTTTAAAATCACTTTTAAAGATTTTGTATAGCTTTTAAAATCTGTACTGTTTTTAAATAGCCACTTTGAGTCCCATTATTGGGAGAAATGCATGAGGAGGAGGAGGAGGAGGAGTTAATTCCAAGCACCAGACAATAATTCTAAGCATCAGGCTGTTCTGAAAACACTACCACACTTTCACTCTGTAGTCTGGGCACCACAATTCAAAAATGATGTTGACAAGCTGGAGCATGTCCAGGGAAGGGCAACCAAAATGGGGAAGGGTCTGGAAACCATGCCCTGTGAGAAGAGACTTAGGGAATTGGGTATGTTTAGCCTGGAGAAGAGAAAGTTAAGGGGTGACACAATAGCCATGTTTAAATATTTGAAGGGATGTCATATTGAGGATAGAGAAAGGTGCTTTTCTGCTGCTCCAGAGACTAGGACCAGAAGCAATGGATGCAAGCTACAGGAAAAGAAATTCCACCTCAACATTGGGAGGAACTTCCTGACAGTAAGGGCTGCTCGACAGTGGAACACACTCCCTCAGATTGTGGTGGAGTCTCCTTCTTTGGAGGTTTTCAAACAGAGACTAGATGGCCATCTGTTGGTAGGTACTTTTATTGTGATTTCGTACATGGCAGGGGTTGGACTGGATGGCCCTTGTGTTCTCTTCCAACTCTACAATTCTAGGATTCTATGCTTTGACTACACAGAATTGCAAGGACTGAATGGGTCAGATGGTAAAGAAGCCAAATATGCACGTGCACACACACACACACAAACAGGAAGAGCTAAGATGCATGATGAAAAACTACCAATCCTCAGATCTCCCACCCTTGGTCTTCTCTCCTC
The DNA here is from genome assembly GCA_034509955.1 of Urosaurus nigricauda. Lineage (NCBI taxonomy): Eukaryota > Metazoa > Chordata > Lepidosauria > Squamata > Phrynosomatidae > Urosaurus > Urosaurus nigricauda. The sequence goes on from JAOEGL010000005.1 coordinate 11,697,045, forward strand.
CCCAGCCCCCATCTCTCCTAGTTTCCTGTTAAATGGATCCATGTCTCAGTTTCTTCCCAGCAAATGGCAATGTCATTATTGTTGTTTTGGTGCATTATAATAGTTCTACAGATGTTACTTCTGTTCCCTCACGCAATAGCAGCAGCAACAACACCAGCAGCTCTCACGTACTCGTGAGGACACACTCCCAGCAGCACCATTCCTTCACTGAAGAACTGTTCAGTGTCATTAGAGAGTGCATGCACTAGCATGTCTTCTATCCCATGCAAAGTTACTTTCAATTTTGGTCTCTCAGGAGGGGATGGAAATAGTTGGCTGAGTGGAGCACATGTGCATTTTGGATGATAGTACATTTGGCCCTTGGTATCCACAGTGGATTCATTATGGACCCCACCCCCGCCCCCACGCATATCAAAATTTGTGGATGCTCAAGTTCTGTTATCCCCAATGGTGGTGTGGGCACACAGCTGCACTGCCGGTAGGGACAATGGGACTTCAATGGCCATGTGTGCATGTGACCACATCGCCATTAGGGACAGCCTCCATTGTCCCCAGTTGTGGCTTGTGCATGCAGCCAAGCTGCCATTAGGGACAATGGGATTTCAGTGGTGGTGCAGCCGTATGCACACACTGCCACTGGTGACAATGGGGGTTTTCCTTAATGGTAGCATGGCCATATACATGCACTGCCATGGGGACAACAAAGGCTTGTCAACCATCAAATCCGCAGATGGCAAGTCTGCGGATACTGAGGGCTGACTGTAGAAACGAGAAAGTGGAGTAGCAGTAGGAGGAAGGAATGCAGTTGGAAATGCTGAAGGACATTATGCCCATTTTCTGTGTCACAAAAAATATGCATAGTCTCAGTTTAGATAAAGGTATGGGGGGAGGGGCTTCCCCTGGAAAAATCATCAATTCCCAGCTCTGAAACGGAAATTGCGTAGATAACCTTGGTTGTCCCCTTTATTAAACTTTCTTGATTTCATCTATTGCTTATTTGCACAAGAATTGTTCATGAGATTTCACTTTGTTTTTAATTGTTGTGGATTCTAAATTTTGCTGGTTTAATCTAATTTTAAGGAGGGGGGATGGTCGGGAAAGGGCATGATATTTGTTTTAGTCTGTATTTTGTAACCTTGTTGTACCCCACTCTTTGCTAGAGGAGCAGGTTATAAATAAACTTTATTTATTTATTTATTTATTTAAACTGGAAAAGAGAGGGCCTGAGTAGGATCCTTTCCAACCTCTAGTTGGACCAGGAAATGGGGTTGATAGGCATGTCAAACAATGCACTTCCTCACTACTGGCACCTGGGGTGCACCGCACCCACCACCACCCCTCTGTTACTCCATGGCCCAGAATGGCTACTGGGTGCTTCTCAAAAAAGAGGTCTTAATGTTGCCAGTTAAAAGACATTAGCTAGGATGCTGTTGTGTCAAGGTACTGTTCCAGTGGACCACAGCAGCATGAACAATATGACTTTATCACTGAACATGAAACACTATATTTCAGAAGTGGAAGTACTTAATGGTTGGCTCAGCTAAAACATTGGAGGACTTTTTTGTTCAAAATGGTGAACAAATGTTGGATGGTGAACAGATGTTGGTCATGGTGTAACTATTTCATATTTTCCTCCTTAAAAGGTTGTGTGTGTAAATATATCTGTGCTCTGGGGGAAACAGAAAAAGCTGACAAAAAAATCAAACAACAGCAACAACCCACAGGTATGTTACAAGTATAAAATGATGCTGTCTTAAAATAACATTCCATAAATGACTGTATGGTAAAGGCCTTAACTGGAAACACACACACACCTTTTTAAAATATTGTAATAATTCACCGCTTCGATTTAAAATGTTGTTAATCTAGTTAAACAATTATCTGTGCTACAAGACACTACAAAGAAACATTGAGGCATAATACATTCAGCACCTCTGAGCTTGTTGGAGCCACACACATAAACTGACGTATGTCTTATTTTTGTGAATGTTAATGCTTAGTAAATTGATTGAAAATGTTGCAGTTCTAAGTCACAGTCAGTTGCTTCTTGGCAGATATCATATACTGGCATTATCAAAAGGACATCCCAATAAACACAGACATGAAAAAAGAGATGTGTAGAGACCTGGGTCAAAATTCTACAATGGGGAGTCAAAGGCTTTTATGGCCGGCATCCATAGTTTTTTGTGGAGCTTTTGGGCTATATGGCCATGTTCTAGAAGAGTTCTTTTCTGATGTTTCGCCAGCATCTGTGGCTGGCATCTTGAAGATGCGGGCCAACAGATGCTGGTGAAATGTCAGAAAAGAACTCTTCTAGAACATGGCCACATAGCCCGAAAGCTCCACAAAAAAACTGTTCTACAATGAGGGAACTACTCCTGTTGGTAGTTCTAGCTATAGTAGACCCATTGGATCAATTGATGAAGAGTAAACCAACATTTATACAGATTCCGCTGATTCAGTGAGTCTACTCTAGTTAGGAATAACAACAGAATTTGAGCCTAAATCCTCTGTATGCAGAGTTACACATTGTGTTCTGCAGCTGTTGTATTGAACGGCAATGTTTTGCAACCCAATGTACAACCCTATATATGCATGTGCAATGGCAATGTGTGCACAATTTCACTTCTTCAGCTTTGAGCTGAATGAGGACATTACATGCTGGGCAAAAAAAAAAAAAAAAAGGTCCAACTGCTTCTATAAGGGAACCTAAACATGGATTTAGTCATCAGATGGATTCAGGTTTGGTAATAAAAGGATACATTATCTGCTGACATAAAGTTGACAAAATTGTTCACTTACTTTAGATAATGTGGTAGAATAACTCACAGTACCATTGAATAGACCAGAAACATTTGGGCTCATGTCATTTTGGGTGTCATTGGAGAAACTGTGAACAATGCCAGAAATGCAGAGTGGTCCAGCAAATCCCAGAAGGTCAGCTAAGTAACGAAATGTGCTGCTGAGAAGGATTGGCCGACCAAAAGCCTGATACATCGCTAGCCAGATGGAAGGGACACGATTTGGATGGTCAGCCACTTTTTTCTGGAAAAAAAATAGGATAGAGCCAAATCAATTTGATAAATTAAAAGAGAATTTAAAACTGAGCTACTGTCCATCATGCCTAGCCCAGAAACAGAAGAAGGGCCCTCCCCCATTCCAACTGTCACTGCCCTGGCCTCAGATGGAGAGAAGGGGCAGGCAAAAATCCACCATGCCTAGCCCAGAAACTGAAGAAGAGCCCTCCCTCCATTCATCTGCCATGGCCCTGGCCTCCGAGGGAGAGAAGAACCACTGGATGTAATCCCCTTTCCACTCTGCCATTCCATTCTTCTTTTTTTTCATGTCTTTTTTAGATTGTAAACCTGAGGGCAGGGAACTGAGTAATTAACAATTTGTAAGCCACTCTGGCATAAGAGCTGGGCATACAAACTCTGAGTGAATGGATGAATGATGCCACTGATTCTGCCACTGATAAATTGGCTGCATTCACACAGTTCCGCTGTCGAAGAACCTTTGTTGTACCAATGCCTGGGAATGAACTTGTCCCATTCATGCCTTGAGCCATTGGCTTTTCTTAGAAAAGCTGCCCATTAAAAGACCTTAAATACAATTATGTAGGGGAGGGGAACTAAGTCAGCCTCAAGCTCAGTGTCTTTCAATAAAGTAGGATCAAAGGCTTTAGGGAAGAGCAGACTCCTGGATTCTGCATAAAGATGGAATGTAGTCCAAGCCATCTCTGTCCCACGTCAGACAGGAAGAGCTGGACTTCATCATACTCCTTTTAGGAATCTTGTGAGCAGGCTACGTTTGAGTAACTGTTGCCTCTAAAGTACTCAAGTGAACAAAAGCATTACGTTAACAGCTTCTTGAGGACTCCTGTAATATATGCATTTTGCAAAGCTTAGACAGAGCTACTTTTTTGGACTGCAACTCCCCAAATTCTCCAGCCAGCAAAGCCAGTGGCAGTTTTACAAAACTCTGACAGCTGCCTTCTGAAATGCTAATATTTCCAACCTCTGGTCTGCTGTTAATAGTTTTGTTTTTTAAAATGTGAAAAAGGCAAGGATGGGACTTCAGCCCGTGTATGAACATTGATGCTTTAGCCGGGATGGCCACTTATAATTCACCAAAAAGGGGAGATGCATTACCCAGATAGAGACACAGTCTAAGAAAGCTCATGCTACCAGCTTCTTAGGCTAAACACACTGCAGAAATAATCCAGTTTTATACCACTTTAACAGCCAAGGCCCAATGCTAGGGAATTCTGGGATTTGTAGTTTTGTGAGATATTTAGCCTTCTCTGTCAGAATGCTCTGGTGCCACAACAAACTACAATTCCCAGGACTGAGCCAGGGCAGTTAAAGAAATGTCAAACTGGATTATTTCTGCAGTGTGTTTTAGACCTTAGTCTCAAAGGTGCTACAAGATCCCTTTGTCCATTGATTTTCCAGACTAACATGTGTCTTTGAATTCTGGCCAGATAAAGGAGAATCCTCTTCATAAAAATCTCCATGTGCTAATTTATTTGTACAGGCCCCATTCATACTAGCCCATTTCTCCTGGTTAGATCCGGATCAGACTGTGCATGCCATTACCGAATCTCTCTGGAGAGAAGTTCATACTACCCTTTGCCCCATTGATGCTTCCTGGTGCATTTTACCCTGCTAGAGTTCATACATGCAGAAACAAACAAACAAACAAACAAACAGCTTAATTTATATACCGCTTCATACCCTTAAGGAGTGTCTAAGCAGTTTACAATTGTAAGCTATTTGCCCCCCCCCCAAACAGTCTGGGTACTCATTTTAGCGACCTCGGAAGGATGCAAGCCTGAGTCGAGCTTCAGCCCTTTGCTGGTCTTGAACTCGCCACCTTATGGTTTTGAGTGAGTGGCTGCAGTACAGGCAGTTAACCACTGTGCCACCAGGCCAGAAGTAACGATTCAAGATGGAGCTCCCTAGTTGTCAATCAAATGATGTCATGGTGATGTCTGATGCAGCGACTGGCTGTGCGAGCTGCTTGGTTTATATATATATATATATATATATATATACTTTTTTACATTTGACAGATTATGCGCATGGAGCATAGGGCTGGGAGCGGTGTGGATTGTGGGGATCCTTTCCCCTCCTCCCCCTCCACTTTTCTCACCACTGAGTGCTTCGTCGGGCACTCCTGCAATTTTTTATTTTATTTTTTTTATTTTTATTTTTTATTTTATTTTATTTTTACAATTTGACAGCTTATGTGCATTCTACTGGGGCTCTTTAAACCGGAGGGAGAATCCCCAGTCCATATATGGATAGTTAGCTTCCATATATGGATTGAGGTTCCCTCTCCCTTTGTTTAAATGCCCTTAAATGGAGCTCTTTAGAATGTGCATTAGCTGCCAAATTGTAAAAAAAAATAAAATAAATAAAATAAAAAATAAAATAATAAATAATAAAATAATAATATATAAAAATACATAAAAATAAAATTAAAATTAAAAAATGCAGGAGTGCCCAATGAAGCTTGAAACTAGTTAGATTAGGCCCATTGAATCAATTGTTAGGTCAAGACTTGGGTAAATTCCATCCTTTCCAAGGGTCTATTCTAGCTGGGATTGTATAGAAGAGTCAGGCTTGGATGGGACTCAAAAAGGACAACTTGATCCTAACAAATATTTCTGGTAACTGCGGCCCCATTTGCCCTGGTTAAATCGAGATCAAGCCCCATAATGCGCATAAGCTGTCAAATTGGAAAAATAAAATAAAAAAAATGCAGAAGTGCCCAATGAAGCACTCCTGCTGCAAAAAGTATTTGGTGGTTGCAGGGAGCGGAGGCATGTTCCGCCCCCTGGCCTTTACCCCTCCCCTGAACTTGACCCAATCATGTTCGGAGCCAAGTTCACATTCCCTTGAACCAGTTTTTCCGAAAAGAAATGGTAAATACACCACTTTTGGAAAAACCGGGTTTAGGGGGATTTGTGCCGACACGGGTGTGCAAGATCCAGATTCCCTAGTGAAAAACCCGGCGCTAGTATGAACTTCATGATTTTAATCCGGGTTACAAACCGGTTTATATGGTAGTCTGAATGGCCCCACAGATGAACATGTATTAATAATAATGACAATGTATTTTTTATTTATGAAAATATGTATTGCCTCTCAGCCTGCTAGGATTTCTATGATGAGGTGCAACAGATTAGAGAGAAAAACCTGAAAACATCATTTACAACCAAACCAAAAATATATTTCTCTAAAATCTATTTAAGGAAAAGAAACACAAACCACTAAAACAGTAAGAAATCATAGCTGATACTCAGTATTTCATCTAGAGTTATGGATCCATAACTGCTCTGTATTCAGAAATTCTAGGTAGCCACAGCCCACCTAAACAGCCAGCCATCCCAAGTCTACTTTAAGAGCCAGCTGCCAGATTGGGCAAAAGAGGTCCATTTGGATTCCAATCAATATACAAGGAAGAGGATATTTCCATGATCAGAAGCAGGACCCCTGTTGAAAGTCTTTATGACTGCTTCCTTCACTTCCAGGAGGAGGCTTGAAAAATTTTCCTGTTTGCACCCCAGTATTGGGAGCTAAAAGGACCTTCTTCCCTGATCCAGTAAAGCAGGCATGGGAGAGCAGGAGTCATTACTTAATTATATTTTCTTAACTAAGTAGTTGGTCCAGGATTCTGAATTTTAAGGACCAAAGTCCAAACAAAACAGTGTAGTCCTGGATCCCTACTGGAAGCTCAACAGGGACAGAACCAGCCTGACCTTCCCGAAGAGGAAGCTCACAACAAAGGTGCCACTGCAGAGAAAGTCCTGTCTCATGCACTCGCCAATCTGGTTTCTTGAGGTGTTGAGATACTTAAAAGGGATTTCACTGAGGATCTCACATACCAGGCAAGCTCATAGAAATACTATATTTTTTCCATAATGGAAAACCTATGTGGCCCTCTCTGTTCAATAGTTCAATAGTTCAATAGTTCAATAATAAAAAAATTATTATAATGAGGTAATAACTTATATTTTCTTGCCTTTTATGGTACCTGGACACAGAGGTCAAATAGAGGCTATCTCACTGTGCCTAAAAGACAGGCCAAATTTGAAAGAAGAATCCAGATTCTGGGGGAACATGGTTGGAAAAACCACTGCTCCATGCTTAACTATAAGAAATAATATCAGTTCAACTCCTTACCTTTTGCTCTTCATATGCATCTTTCAAGCAGACATAGTTTGTAAGTGCTCGCATTGCTATCGGCAGCTTCCCAATTGCCTTCAAGTCAATTGGTTTCTTGTGAGCAGATATGATCAGGGGGTTCATCCACCAATATGTTGCCTTGGAAACCAAGTTGACAAAGGGCTGGAGAAACCTCACACCCAGATCCTGAAGATCTTCAGGAGGCTTTACTTTTTGAGGGTTTGTGAAAAATACATACCTCTGTGGATAAAACAGGACATGCCTCATTAAGTGACAGTTAAATTTTCTAAACACGGGTCTCAGCTTGAGTGGAACAAAAAATACATTACCTACTGTAGAGCCACCTGGTTATGATTAACAAAAACACACAAGCAAGATTTTGCATTACACCAAATTCTTTTTTGGATGGAGAGGGGTTGCATGTGAGATACATTACAGCAAAGAGAAACATTACAGTAATATTAACCTAACATAAGTCATGGTTCATTAAAATTAAGAGAAGAAGGTTTTGAACCAAGAGCAGAAATGGAAAGAATATTTGCAAATATTCAACAACAACAAAAGGTTTTAAAAAAGGCATTTCTTGAGTGCCAGGAAACCCTGATGGAGGAAATCCTGGACTGACTATAATCTGATTTATTTTATACAAAATTCATATATTTTTTTTGCACAGAAAACAGCATTTTCTGCATAAAAATGTTAGAATTTTGCGCAGAATAAGTCTTGAATGGATACTAGTATTTGAAAACCACTCAGTTTTCAAAAACCTTCCCGCAGTAGGAAGAAAATGGCTAAAATTAAACATTACATAAAAATTCATGAAGTAGGATAACCTTAACACAGGAGGTTTACGTGAGTTACAAGCCATCTTTCTGTATTTATGGAACATGGATGCCCCCACTCTTTACCCATTAAAAATTACAAGGAAGGGATGAAAATGCCAACAAAAGGATGGATAAAAAAATTATCCAGTTCTGTCTAATTGAAGTTTTGTTTTCACAAATTATTCTATGCACATACTATTTAAAAAACAAATATACACCTTACTGCCACATCATGGAAGTTAAGTATCACATTGGCATTTGTTATTATCTACCATATTTGAATAACTGCCTATTCTAAAATTCAGGAATGTGGGAAGTGTCTTTTCATAACAAACACAGGAAGGAAATTAGTTGTTATCTATTACAGCATGGAATTTCTCTTGGTTTCTCCTAGCCTTTGCAACCTAGTCGAAGTCTGGAGAACACAGCTGGGATAAATATCCAGCACTGCTCTATGGGCTTCTAGGTTTTAAGTAAAGCAGCAATGAGTATTGTGCAGCAGAAATTTGTAAGCAGGAATTGTACATGAAACAGGCAAACAGCCAAAACAAGGATGACAAGACCTTTGGGAGAACGTTTTATCTGAAATGTGGCAGAGACACCTTTAGAGTAAGTGAACAAATCAGATTTCAGCAAATGCAAAAATCCTCCACTTGACAGTGGCTTGCAGATAATGTTATAGCACTTTATTGCACCCTTTCCGCTGTTATAGGCACTGGAAGGGGGTGCTTGGGTGAGCGCGCAACCAAGAAAAAACAGATTTTATTGCACACCAAAACATCCTCAAAAGGATCCATCCCCAGTGCCAAGCCGTCCCAATTCAGTGCTGAGGAATGCCATTTTTGTCCAACGGAAAACTTGCGTGTGCACCTGAGCGTCCCCTTAAAATGCCCATAATGGGGGGGGGGGGGGAAGGGTGCAATAAAGTTCAGAGAGTTGCCAGCAATACACCTCTAGAAGAACATACCCTAATGCGGATGACGTTGATCTCCACTGCCATTAACAATCCATAGAGTACAACCATAATTCCAGTGATACAGAAACGTAGCTGAGCAAAATGGATCCCGTCTTGGCAATACTTGACCAACTTGATAGTTTTCGTGACAAAGGCCATGATCCAATACAGAAAGAGAGCTGAGGTATAAGAAGAAAATTAAAACACATAGTTGTATAACACATACATATGTGATTTAACCTTTAATCCAGAGGTATGAAACTTCCAGCCTGAGGGAAGCAACCTGCTGTGACCTTCCTTTCTATGGCCCATAGCCTAATTTGAAAAGTCTTCTGTAAGCAATCCGTTCCAGCTTCAGCAATAACAATCCATCCCTTCCCCGGCACCCCCAAGGTGGGGAAGAAGAGAGAAAGAGAGAGGGGGGAAGGGGATGAGGGAGAGAAAAGAGGATCACAGAAAGAGAGTGAGGAAAGGGATAGACCCCCCCCACACACACACACACACTTTTGACTTTGCTCCTGTCCACCACCAACATGCAGCTCCCAACAGATTATCTTAATAGGGGTGAGAGCCTTGAGAAGGGGGGAAAAGTTGCCAACCCTTGCTCTAACCAAGGCAAATACAGGAATTAAAGAAGAGATTACAAATTTAGAATCATATTCCAAGGAATTGGCAGTGGTTTTTCTTGAGGCAGCAAAGTGTTTTGGATACCTCTGTTGGGTATGCAGAGCCTCCTTGCTTGCTTTGAGTCTCCCATCCATTCCCAATGGAGAAGAAAGGAAAGTCCTTATGTGCATGCATTCCTTAGCATCAGACAGATTTATTTATTCCACATTTAAAAAAAAAAGGATGGTCCATCCCAAAACATACATGCAAATGAACTGTGGGAGTGCATAAGGAACATGGAGCAGTGGTCTATATTAGGATGGATGTGATGAGGGTTTCTGCCCAAATTTGTCAACAGAAATGAAAACACCACCACCACATTTGGTTTAAAATAAGTGTCATGGAGAACATGCACTTCCTTTTAAAAGCAAATCGTGCTTCCATGAAGTTTGCAAACCCTTGAAAAAACCTTGTAATCTCTTCTCAGATTTCAGTCCTGCTGAGTTTAATTCTTTATCTAAATTAAAATTTATATGGCCGCCTGTCAACAAATTTTCTCTAAGGTGGCATACGAAGCAGAAAAGGTAGAATAACAAAAATGTTAAAGTTCTCTGCTTAACAAAGGGGTTGGTAGCCTCACAAAGCACAGAGATGACCTGGATTTCAAAGGAAGTATCTATTTGTATTGCTACTGGAATTTAAATTTTATTTCCTGGACTTTAAGATGCTTTGTCTCCCAGTAACCACATGGCCAGAAGCAGGAGTGGCCTGCCTGCATGTATATCACTCCATACCACCTTAACTGAGAACAACAATATCTTCACAAAATGCAGGCCTATGACTTTCATGGTCATATTTTTTGTCTCCTCTCTAATTTTTAACACCTTTGCCTGATGAATAAGCTAGTGGAGCTTCAAAAGTTTGCAACATGTATTTTGTGCATTTTGGTTGGTCCCATAAAGGTATGACTGTTTTGTGGATTTTGGATATTATTGTACTTTGCTATTTGGCCAACACAGCTACCCCTGGATATGTAAGCAATGTTAGTCTCCAATAAAATAAATTAATTAATAGCTTTTAAAAGGGGGGTGAGTTTAAATGGGTGTGTTTATGTGTGGTGTGTATGAATGTATGTATAAAAGAGAAAGATCCAAAGGGAAAAGGAAACTTAGGCCACATCACACCCTGTTCCATAAATGCAAATGTTGTTCCTTCCCACTATTCTGGAACAGTCAAAGCAATTCCTAGCTTGTTAGATATCAATATATATACATAAATATGCCAAACATATCAAGTTGCTTTAAGAAATAGATTGCATGATTAAGATAGAAATAGACATAGGGGACTTTATTCCACTGCCTCTGGTGCCTGACTTATCTCTTCTGAATTTGAGCCAAATTAGGAAGTTAGGCTGATTTTATCACACAGAATTTTTCCTTAAGACAGCTTCCCATTGCCTCCAGTGTTGAATTAGGGTCCCATAAGTCACTTCAGCAGTTATTTTTTCCAATCCCGAAGCTTCCGATTTGGAAAAAATGACCACCAAAGTGACTTATGGGGCCCTAATTCAACACTGGATGCAACATGAAGCCACTTTGGGGAAAATGCCCATGCAATAAAATCAGCCTAATCTCCAAATTTGGCTCAAATTTGGAAGAGGTAAGTTGGGCACCAGAGGCAGTGCGATCAAGTCCATCGACATAGAGATAGACATAGAGATAGAGACAGACTGCTTTATCACACTAGGGGGCAAACAGGATGTTTATCACAGAACATTTCATGTTTAACTCTTGTTTAACTCACATTTAAATCTTGTTTGCCCCCTAGTGTGATAAAGCAGAGAGATAGAGTTGGGTATTAATGGTACTTACCAAGAAGTAGCTTGGGAAAATTTGATGTCTCAATGTTGTGATAATATACTATTGATGTTGTAGCAGCTACAAATCCCATTATGGCAGGAAGAAAGAGATGGAGATGGCGAGTCTGCAGCCGTCTAGACAGAAGAAAAGTGATATCAATAAGATGTCTTGACTGCATAGCAGTCAAGGGGATGCATTATAAGGTGAGAGTTTAAAACTCTGCTGCATCTAAACTGCAAAATCAATGCAGTTTGACACCATTTTACCTGCCATGGCTCAATGCTATGGAAATCTAGGATTTGTCATTTTGTAAGATATTTAGCCTTCTTTGTTAGAGAGCACTCGAGCTAAAATAAGCATTAATTCTGCAGTCCAGCAGTAGTCTTCATCTCCCATGAATTCAGTAGTCAACTTGGAGCTATCTTCATGGCTTCAATGCCTCATTCTACGGTATGCTAGAAACTAATGGCAAGCCAATGTGATATAATGGTTTAAGCACTGGACTATGACTCTGGAGATCAGGGTTCATATTCTCAATCAGTCATGGAAACTGGCTGGATGGTTTTGGTCTAGGAGATCTAGGAGTCCAAATAGACCATAAGTTGAACATGAGTCAACAGTGTGGTACAGCAGCTAAAAAGGCCAATGCAATTTTAGGCTGCATCAATAGAAGTAGTGCCACTCTACTATGCTTTGGTCAGGCCCCACCTGGAATACTGTGCCCAGTTCTGGGCACCACAATTCAAAAAGGATGTGGAGAAACTGGAGTGTGTCCAAAGGAGAGCAACTAAAATGGTGAAGGGTCTGGAAGCCATGCCTTATGAGAAGCAACTTAGGGAGCTGGGGATGTTTAGCCTGGAGAAGAGAAGGTTAAAAGGTGATATGATAGCCCTCTTTAAGTATTTGAAGGAGCAAGCTTGTTTTCTGCTGCTCCAGAGAACAGGACCCGGAACAATGGATGCAAGCTCCAGGAAAAGAGATTCCACCTCAACATTAGGAGGAACTGACAGTAAGGGCTATTCGACAGTGGACCACACTCCCTCAGAGTGTAGTGGAATCTCCTTCCTTGAAGGTCTTTAAGCAGAGGCTGGATGGGGGATGCTTTGATTGGGAGTTCCTGCATGGCAGGGGGTTGGACTGGATGGCCCTTGTGATCTCCTCCAACTCTATGGCCCTATCTAGATTGGTGCAAAGAGCCGCAATAAGGGCTCTTTGTGCCGCCTTTAGGGTTAGGGAGGGAGTAGCTTCTATTTAAACTATTTAAAGGCACACAACAACAACAGAAACAAATGATTATTATAGCCAGGATCCAAATTTGCACTTATGTTGTGTGAATCTAGGCTCACATAAACTTACAGTGGTGGTTGCAGTACATCATCCTTCTGCTGAATAAAGACGTTGTGCAACCAGCTGCACACATCTCCAAATATACTTGCTGTTTCTGCAATCCGAGTGAATCAAATGACATATAGAAGGCACTTTTTAAAAAAGATGAACTACTGGCCAAACTGCTTCCTGGTGCCAGGACTGTGACCTTTGTGTTTCCTACCTGTACAGAAGTTCATACAGTTTTTAATGTATTTTTCCTAATATGTGCAATGGCTTAAAGTACATTTCAGTTGTAGGACCTTATCACACGGGAGGGATTCCCATCAATTTCGAAAGAAAAGATAGTAAGGTCAATTCAGAAATGAACGCAATTATGTGAAAGGTTATTACATCGGAGGGGTTCTGCTCAATTTCAAAAGAAAAGATAGCCAGGGAAAAGAATAGGATTTCCGAATCCGCTAATTCACCAAATTTGCTTACATTTGGATTGCGTTCAGACTGCGTTTGGACCACGTCCCCACTGCCAGAGATTGCATGTGATAACCTCTCATGAAATAATGTGAAACCTCATGATTGCGTTCGGAATTCCACTAGATTATATTCCCAAAACAGTTGTGTGATAAGGGTGTTCATTTTTGTTTCTTTAGTATTATCCATTTCCATTTTAACATATACATATTGCTTTGTGCCCACCTGATTTCTCAGAAATGTTCTCTAAACCTTGCAAGTGCATGAAAGCTTGAGGGGAGGAGGAAAATGTTATTTTTGTTGAGACTGCTGAGTCCAATGATATTTGCGCAAAGCATTGCCTTGAAGACTCTCAAGAGGAGCACAATGGACACTTCTACTGACAATCTCAACATCAACAAAACTCATTTCCACCCCTAGGTTGGACAATACAAGGAGTCTTGTGATACTCAACGCAATTAAAAAAGACTTTTTTCTTACGTATCTGAAACGATGCCTTCCCCTATTTCGCATACATGCACAAATAGGAGGGTAAACGTCAGAATCCACCGCAAATTGTGTCCAGGAAAGTGAAGCCATGTGTTGTGATGGATCTGAACTTTGGAGCTTTGACTTCCCCATCCTGAAACAAAGAATGCATAATACCAATGTTGAAAGGCAACTCTGAATTGAAGAATGGATTGGTCTATTTAGAATCTCCCTCCCACTTTCACGTATTGGTATCTCATCTCTCATATGTTGGTATCTCATCTTTGTTTTACTCCATTCAAGGCAGAAACTTGAAAAGTTTGAAAATTTTATTTTCAAAGTTTGGAAGTGCATCTAATAAAATGTATCCAATAAAATTCTCAACCACCAGTATTAGCCAAAATCAATGGACAGAACTCTTCCCAGGATGGAGAAGATGATGTTGTGCTTGATGAAGAACCCATTAGAAAGAAAATAGATGGCAACCCTTGTTCAGCACCCCAAACAGAGATGAACACATTGATCAGTCTCTGACGAGCTAAGGACCTTTGCCTGGATAGGGCACTCTTTCAGGTTCATTTGTCCCACACTTAATTTCTCAAAATCTTACATTCTTTTTAACAAGTTTAAGGAACCAAATGAACATTTCACTCATCTCTGCTTGATGTGTGGATACTCATCCTGTATCTATACAATATATGTCCATATCTAGCTAAAGCAGCAAGATCCTCTGCACATTGGACAGTGGATGGGGAATGTTTATCTTTTCAAACTCAGAGTTTAAGGCTTTTTGTAACATTAAAAGTACACAGGATCCAACAATGTTGACCCTCCATTCAGTTCCATTTTACAGGAATATAATTTAAAAGAACATCTGCATCTACAAACACTATAGAATTTTCTCATATAAAATTCATATTTTGTAATATGTACATCCAAAAAAGAACATCCACTGAATGTGTACACATGGTATGTCACAAGGAAGCATTAGGTCACCAACATTTAGTTGAAGCAGACCTAAAAATGCATTATGGTTTCCAATACGCCCACCCAAAACATCAGTTTTTGGTAGACAATATGTAGTTTTGTGTCAAAAGAAGTTTCAGATATTGAAACTAAGGCACTTTTCCATGGGTTAATTTGCATGGGACAATCGACCCCTTTTTCCACTTAAGTTCAGCTTCAAGTTGTTACATTCCTAACTGTAAAAAAGTGGTCCAAGATGCCAAATCTATTTGGGAGAAAGGGATTCCCATCCTGAACAGCTCCTTTCAAGTTTGGATAGAAGATAGGATGGATTCAACGCCAGACCAACATGGAGCCACTAAATGCTCTTGGGCAGATATACAGTATGAAGAAATATCATAAACATTTAATGAAATGAGAAAAGTTGTTGTTTTGTTGTTGTTGTTGTTATGGTGGATTGTGCAGATATTAGCAGCTTGATTACTTACCAATGAATAATATAGGAAAGGTGATAAATAACAGGAAAACATGGGGTACCAAGTTGAGGGCATCCAGAAAGCAGACATTACTTAAGAAGCCACCACTCATATTGTAGGCAGAAGGGTTGTCATTGCCACAAAATGCGACTTTCATTTCTTCTGTTTGGACAGGTGCACTAGCAAAAGCAAAAGAATCAAGAAAAGTTGTGGTAAAACCAGGGGGGGATTTCCTATCGTTGCCTTTTCTCAGCCAAAACATAAAAACCCTATTGCCACCAGAAAATTGTGCTCCAATTATTGTTAAGTTCTTTCTGACTTGGCAAACCTATCTTTGGGGTGTATTCCTTCAGCGTAAGGCAGAGTCGCTAAAGTGAATCTACTCTATACAAAACCTCTCTTCATATAGAAAATTACCATCTCAATAGTTTGCAACAATTGTTGCTGGGAACATCCATCCCATCTGCAAGTTGCTGATATGTAGACTGCAGCTACATTCAATGGGAAGAGTGAAGTCTGGAAAGGAGAACTCTAACAGATCAGACTGTTGTCACTTCAACCATCGGACATAATATTCCTATCAATACTAGCTGTGGGAGATCTTTTCTTGTGGACTAGCAGGACTATGGGAACCCTGATTTCAAATTTCCACTCAACCATGAAGTTCAATCTTGAGTTGGTCACCATCTGCCACCTGAATTTACTTCACTGGGTTATTCTGAAAATAAAAACAGGGAGAACCTTGAATGTTGAACTGAAATCCTTGGGGAAAAGATGAGATATTGTATCTTAAATAATATATACTCTGTAAAATACTGTGAGAGCCAGAATGGCGTGGTTTGAGCATTATACTATGACACTGGGAGATCATGGTTTGAATCCTGGCTCGGCCATGAAAAGCCACTAGGAGACCTTGGGTAAGTCACAATCCATCAGCCTCAGAGCATGGCAACCGCCTCTGATGAAATATGCCAAGAAAACCCCATGATAGGGTTGTATTAGGGTTACCATAAATCAAAAACAACTTGAAGGCATGCAGCAACAAAATCCTGCACCCAAGCTAATCCGACCCAATCCAATCTAATCTAAACAGAATACAGGAAACTTCGTTATGTGGAATGAGACCATTGGTCCATCTAGCAACAGTTCCCCAGGGTTTCATGTAGAAACCATGTTCCCTGCTTTGAAGATCTCTAGTATTACCTGCTAGTAATATTTCCCAGGTGACACTATTTAGTTTGCAAAATCAGACGAGATACATTGGTTATAGTAAAAAACAAAAACAAAAGTTCCCAAGCTCTGTATAAGGGTTTAATATTTAGCACATTTGTCTCATGCCCTTTGTCTATGCAGTTCAATTAATCTATGCCATTTCATTCACCCAAGAATTTTGTGAAGTGGATTAGGCTGAGACATAAATGATCTGCCCAGGTTTCAGAGCCACCAGATATGGGAGATTTGGATCCAAAATCATGTTATCTATAGCTAGATTCTATCACTTATTTAACTATTTCACATTAGGAATCTGTACTTTGTTGTCTCTGCTCCATATATATCATCCTACATCCTAGATCATTCTTTACTAAATAAGAAAAAGGGCAGAGATGGTTACTTTGGTATTTTTGAATAATGAGATAGGCTGCCATATTAATTAAAAATGTCAAAAAATCTTATTTATCTATAATAAAGAATAATCTAGGTAGTAGGATGAAGAGACTATCAGGATGAAAAGACGTGGGTTTCTGGAAGAAATCTCACAAAAAAGTAAGGTTATAGTCTATGAAACACTTTTCTGAGAGGCAGGTGCATCTGCACCATAGAAATAATGCAGTTTGACACCACTTTGGATGGTGTAGCTCCATCCTATGGAATCCTGAGAAAGTTCTAGCCTTCTCTGCCAAAGAGTTCTGGTGCCTCAGAAAACTGCAAATTTCAGGTTTCTGTAGGATGGGATCATGACAATCAAGCTGGCATTGATCTGCATTATTTCTACACTGTAGTCTCATTGAGCATAATGGGCCTTGCTTCTGAATAATCATGCATACCATTGCACAGAGCTTGCAAAAGTTTCTTTTTTTTGACAACAACTCCCAGAATCCCCATAATTGTACTGGCTGAGGTATTCTGGGAGTTGTAGTCCAAAATAGGAAATTTTGTAAACTCTGAGACTATATTGTCAAATTCAAAAATTAATACATTTGAGAGTAGACTTGGACAAGGTTTGACTTGTCATTTCCCCCTCCCCATTTTCTGATGCAAAATATTTGTTCGCAAATATATCATTTTCTTTATTATACTACAAGCAGCCCACCCTTTATATATGGGGTGACCAGATCAAATACTATTTCACAACTCACCTATTTGCATTTTTCTGATTAACAATTCCACACACGTTATATTTTGCCTAGAATGATTAAAATTTGAAACTTCTAAGTAATATTTCAGGAACGCTTATTCTTATTTGTCCCCATCTGTGCAACAATTGCTGACAGTTTATATTTATTGTGCATGTCAAAAATCCAAAGAATATTGACTTGGACACAGGTACACAGGTATAGCAGAAACACTGAAACTAATGAAACTACCTTACATATTACTAAACCTGGGTTCAATCGATTGGGTTTTTTGCCCTCCTGCTATTTTTTCTCCAGAGTTTGCATCATGCCATTTAGATCTAAATAAACTAGGATGTGTTCCCACCAAAATTAAACTTTTTTTATCTCCAGTAAATTCGCCATAAGTCAGAAACGACTTGAAGGCAGACAACAACAATGACTTTTCAATGGGAGAGATCCAGCATGTGTTGAAGCCAATGCCACTGATGTTAATACATTCAGCAAAAGTCTCAGCTGCAATCCCACCTTTAATAACTAAAGACTGAAGCCCAAGGAAGCAAGTGGGCCTCATGTCCAAGTCAACATGCTTTTGATACCACTGCAATGTGCTTCGCTGAACTGTGCCATATACAAATAGACAAAAATATCAGTGTAGGAACTTATTGTTGTTGTCTGCCTTTAAGTCATTTCCAATTTATGGTGACCCTAAGGGAAAACCTCTCATGGCATTTCTTGGCAAGTTATTTAGAGGGGTTTTCTCTCCTCTAAAGCTGAGAGGGTGTGACTTGCCCAAGGTCACCCAGTGAGTTTCTATGAACTGCGCACAATTTGAACCCTGGTCTCCAGAGTTATGGTCCAATCATCAAACCTCTACACCATGGTGGAATTACTAAGAAAAAGTTACAACCACATCTTTGCTTAATAACATAAAGAAGATATCACTGCAAAGGCCATTTGCAATAATATAAATAGTTCTTTTGCATGTTTCTCTTCTTTTGTCTAAAAAAAATCATCTTAAAACAGCCATCATGCAACACTGCCTGCCTTTAGACTGTGCAACAGACTGTTACCAAACCAGTGGGAAAAGTTACTGTCACATAATTTCCAGAGAAGGAAAAAGAAGGAGAAGGAGGTGGAGAAAAGAAGAAGGGAAAGGAGCCGGCATGGAAGATTTTTTTTTTTATCAGGATGACAAAGTTATCGGTACAGAGCTGTTGAAGAAAACCTTAAAACTGTTTTGAGCACCGAAGTACAAGGAGGGTGGGGAATATTTTGTACCACAAGGTATAAGACAGACAAGGGGAAAAGTAAAACAGGGATTGACTTTTTTAGCCCAGATCAAATTGCTCAGAGTGCCTTACCTTCCCATACAAAAATACACACACACCCAGATAGAAAATGCCACACAAAACTTCTTTGGGTGTGACCGTTATCATTCAGACGACAGCGATCTGCTCTGCTAGAAGAAGCCGACACACAAGACCCAGAAAAGTGGAGTATTTTTAGGCTGGTGATGGGAAGATCAGCTGCTGCCTCCTATCGGGTTTCTGAAATGTACAGATTCTTCTTGTCTTTCTCATACGTGCACTCAAGAGGGCAGGAAACTTGGGAGAAGCGAGCTAACATCTTTTGTTTTTACTTACTTATTTAAAATTTTGTTGTAAAAGATCTCTCCTTTCTTGTCTGGAGGGTATTCCAAGGCCTTCAGAATCTCATTCCCATTTTTCGTCCTTTGGGCATGGCTTCTTGCCCATTTAAAAGCTTCTAGACTGGCATGTATTCAACAGGTGAAGCTGGAGAAAGAAATTTTAACTGCCTGTCAACACAGTCCTTAACAAGGCAAGAAGAATACAGTGGGTCCTTGGTTTTGGTTGGGATTTGCTTCCATGACCTCCTCCCCCCATGGATTCCAAAATCAATGGATGCTCAAGTCCCTTTATACACAATGGTGTAGCAAAATGGTGTAGCAAAGTCAAGGTTAGCTTTTGGGGTTTGTTTTTGTTTTTTAATCTTTTCAAGCCATGTTGGGAGGAATGCAAGGATGCACAATCTGTGGATACAGAGGATACGCTGGATAATGTATTAACAGAAGAATATTTCATGGCCGAGTAAATTAGTTCCAAAACAGAAATCCCAGGTTTCTGTAGACTTTTAGGCTGCATAAATACAAGTATAGTGCCTAGATCAAGGGAAGTAATAGTGTCACTCTATTCTGCTTTGGTCAGGCCTTACCTGGAATACTGTGTCTAGTTCTGGGCACCATAATTCAAAAAGGATATTGAGAAACTGGAGTGTATCCAAAGGAGGGTGACTAAAATGGTGAAGGGAGCTGGGGATGTTTAGTTTGGAGAAGAGAAGGTTAAAAGGTGATATGATAGCCCTGTTTAAATACTTGAAAAGATATCATATTGAAGAAGGAGCAAGCTTGTTTTCTGCTGCTCCAGAGACTAGAACACGGAACAATGGATGCAAACTGCAGGAAAAGAGATTCCACCTCAACATTAGGAGGAACTTCCTGACAGTAAGGGCTGTTCGACAGTGGAACACACTCCCTTGGAGGGTGGTGGAGTCTCCTTCCTTAGAGGTCTTTAAGCAGAGGCTGGATGGTCATCTGTCAGGTATCCTTTGATTGAGACTTCCTGCATGGCAGGGGGTTGGACTGGATGGCCCTTGCAGTCTCTTCCAACTCTATGATTTTGATTCTATGAAAAGAGCCATGGCAGTAAAGTTGTGTCAAACTGCATTATCTTTGCAGTGCAGATTCAGCCTCATTCTATCTGCTAGCACAAATGATTTTGTGTATTGCCTGGGTATAGATATGTGGGGGCTCAAAATGAGCATGTTGCCCTTCCAAATTAGAATTCTAGCCCAACCTCATTAAATTTGTCTTCATTCTCCAAATTTCTAGCATTGCAAAGAGTGAGGCTCAAAAAATCATTCATATCTAGAATTCTTCCCCTTTTCTTTGGGTGCCTGATCAGTATTTCTCAACAGAAGTTTTCAGTTACTGAAATGCTAGAAATTTGGAGACTGATGAAAAATTTCATTTGGGAAGGCAAATCTACACTGCTATATCTACTACTCCTGGGATGCTGCCACACTGCAGAATTAATGCAGTCTGACACAGCTTTAGTTACCATGGCTGCAACCTATAGAATCCTGGAATTTGTAGTTTGTAGTTTGTTGCGCCACCATTGCTCTCTGACAGAGAAGGCTAAATATCTCACAAAGTTACAAGTACCAGGACTGCATAGTATTGAGTCATGGCAGTTAAAGTGGTGCCTGTATTATTTCTGCTGTGCAGATTCAGCCAGAGAGATATAAATATAGAAATAGATAAGCAAAGGATGCCAGAATCCAATAGTGAACTTCTGCTGGATCCCACTGCTTCATAACTCCATTATCTGGGAAACGATTTTATCCTTCTCTTATTGAATATAACAGTTCTCCCCAATTCTGCAATGTAGATGCAGCCCTGGTGTGTTATTATATATAGATGTATTTGTGTGTTTATGTTTGGAAAGAGAGGAACAATGTTGTATAGTGGTTACTGGAACACCTTCAGGCAGACATTCTGTCTCTGCCTCGTATACGTGACATGGTTTTTGAGTAGGGAGGAAGAAGACCATAAACTTCACCTTAAGCACAATGAAAGAACTGTGTAATATAAACATGAGTAATTAGATACACACACATACCTAACCCAATGTGGGTGAATTTGAATTTGGACCCTGTGACCAAACGGGAAAAAAAAAAAAAAGAAAGCTTTGTGTTGAAAATGCCAGTACTAATATGTGGCATTTCCGATCTCTCTTTCTCTGTATGTGTGCCTTCAAGTCACCTGCCAACTTATTGCAACCCCATGAATTTCACAGAGTTTTCTTAGGCAAATAATACTCCAGTGGTTCTGCCAATTCCTTCCTCTGAAATATACTACAGCACGTGGCATTTATGGACAGTCTCCCACCCAAGTACTAACTAGGGGTGAACCTGCTTACCTTCTGAGATCAGGTGGGATCTAGTGCCTTTAGGATATTTAGCCTATTTCAGATTTGTCATTCCCATTTTAATTGACAAAGCTATTATATAAGTGCAGCACTGAACTACACAATGAGCATAAACTTTAAAGCAAGCCTGTCTCATTTCTATCAGTGGGGCTTACTTCCAGGTATGTATGTTAAGTAGGTTGCATCAATAGAAGTACAGTGTCTAGATCATTTGGAAGAACTTCCTGATGGCAAGAGCTTTTTGTCAGTGGGAGTGCTGGAGTCTCCTTCTTTGGAGGTTTTTAAACAGAGACTGGATTGCCATCTGTTAGGGGTGCTTTTATTGTGAGTTCCTGCACGTCAGCAGATTGGACTGGATGGCCCTCAGGTGTCTTCCAACTTTATGATTCTAAGTAAGTTTAATATTGCCGTTCCAAATCATAACATAAACCATTAGGAATGCATTAATACAACTTCTTTTCTTTCTTTTTCTTTTTTTCTTTTTAATTTTTTATTAAATCACATAAACACATACAGAATATCTACACAGACATAAATAACACAATTAGTATATACATAATACCCCCCACAATAAAAAAAAACACAAAACAAAAATTGGAACTCAGTACACAATCAACAATAACTGAAGTTCTATCAAGCTTAAACTTCCAAAATCCTCATCATCCTTGTTAAAGAATTTTTAAAAAGATTTTCCATATAATTAATTATATCAAAATCAAGGAATGCATGAATACAACTTCAAAAACAAAAAGGTAAAAAAAATACATAGCAGTGGTTACAGCGCATACACACATATATATTACAAACAACATAAATCTAAAATCTGAAATGCTTACTAAAATTTGACCAAAGATACATCAGATATGTATCTTTCTCTTTTTATCTTTTTTTCCCTTTCTCATTTTAGTTCTTTCTAATTTTAAGAGCCAACAAAATAGCCACTTGATAAGTAATGTACAGGACACATCTGCCAGTGAACATTGTTGATACCTTTCTCTTTGGAGCCTGAGAATCTGGCAGTAATCTGACTCAGAAATCTCCCTGTTAAACAAGGGATAATGTAAAACATAGTGTTTAATATCTTCCACTTGACCCAGTCCATGGGGACAATTTTGGATCTTTTGAGGATACTCCTGCTGCAAGTACCTGCAGCCTCGCTTACTCCTCTGCGGAACTGATGGAGCGGCCAACCAGAAAATGTCATTTGCAAAGTGTCGTCAGGACGCGGGATATACAATGATCGTCCTAGCGTCCACATAAATCATTACAATTTCCATACTCTTTTTAGAGGCAGCCTGCATGACTTGAAAGACATTACATAATACTCATGCTCAACAGGAAAGCTTCTGCATTATGCTATGCATCTTTTTAGTCTCTTTCTAACACCCCTTTGCCACCCTCCACTTGTTTAATAAAAAAGGACTTACCAGGATGAATCACATCACTCTGAGGAAGGAGGGTGGATGTAGAAAAGACACCCCAGGGATGTCATATTACTGCAGTTTGCAGTTTATTCTAGTCTGCAGTTCACTGTGCAGGGTGCACTCGCTGCTGTCAGTTTCAGAGCAGGCAAAGCGGATAGCAGAAAACATCCCAAAGCCATTAACATACATGCCTGTGAAGAAAATGCACTAAACATTAATGCCCAAGCTTTATGCCTCAGCCATCTGACATCTTCGCGGGGTGAGACGGGGGCAACAAAATTGTTTCCTGCAGCATTGAAGTGGATTAGGACACATCTGCAGAGCTATTTTCTCATTCATGTCTGTTAAAGCTGCACACATTGTGGCTTTTTTAGATTTCACCTGATTCTAATTGGCATAACTTGCTGTATTTTGTTATTTTATTTATACTGTTCCTTCCCCCCCCCCCCCCCCATCCTGCTTCTGCAAACTGGATCTCATAGCAGCTTACAAAATAAAAAGGAGCAAAAGCAAAAATTGCAAGTACATGAAAACCTAATAATAATTATGCTTAAAATGACATTAAACCATAAAAGGAATTAAACTATCTATAGAATTAAAACCTGTTCAAAGAACTCGTACCCTCCAACCATTCCAGTTTTGCCGGGATAGTCCTGATTAACCCTCTCTCATCCCACTTTTTCAGCTGCTTTTAAAACGTCCCATTTTCTTCCTCCTCCTACCACTTTCCCCCTTTGTCCACAGCTTACTTCAACTGTTGCAAAGTGAGTTCAAAGTGCAAAAAGGTTTGTGCTCAATTAACTCAGTGCAGGAAGAGGAGATACATCTTGTCCTTCCCAGTAGGCAAAAGCAAATTGCTGCAGCCTTTCCTGCCTTTTAGAAAGGATGTATGTTATGGCGGAGTATAGTGACAGCACACCTGAGGACAGGTGGAAGACAATTGGATTTGGCTTAAAATGATCACAATTGGTATATTAAAATACAGCGTATTCAAACTATTATTACAAAGAGAATTTACTTTTTTTAATTTATTTTTTAAAAAAATTATTTGTAACAAATGGAGTAATAATCCCCTGAAAACTGCTTTTACTAGTTTGTGTGGAGCAGGAAAAATAACTAAAAAACAAAATAAAACAAAAACCTACAAAAGAAATCCTCAACATTGGTAACAACAACAAAAAAATCTATAGTTCCTCTCCACAGAATTAAATAGACATAAAGCATCCATTCCCTCAAAAAGAATTGGGGGGGGGGGGAGTGTATGGAAGGGAGGAGGGACTTAGATTCAATTAATAGGCATGACATTTATTCAGATTCATTTTCCAAGCTCTGGGCTGCATCCGCACTGCAGAAATATTCCAGTTCGACCCCACTTTAACTGTCATGACTGAATGCTAAGGAAGCTTGGGAATTGTAGTTTGTTGTGGCACCAGAAATCTGACACATAAAACTACAAATTCCAGCATGCCATAGCACTGGGCCATGGCAATTAAAGAGGTGTCAAATTGCATTATTTCTACAGTGTGGATGCAATCCTGGTTATCAGTATCAGTTTCAGTCTCTGCTTGTGCCCTGGTGGTGCAGTGGCTAAATGACTGTACTGCAGCCACTCACTCAAAACCATAAGGTTGCGAGTTCAATACCAGCAAAAAAAGGGCCCAAGGCTTGCATCCTTCTGAGGTCACTAAAATTAGTACCCAGATTGTTGGGGGCCAGTAGCTTACAGTTGTAAACTGCTTAGGTGGTATGAAGTGGTATATAAATGAAGCTGTTTGTTTGTTATGTTTGGAGTTTATCATACAATGGAATTTGGGGGTATAATGCAATGGCAATCCGAACACAATCATGGGGTTTCACGTTATTGCGTATGAGTGTATCTCACACAATTTTGGGTAATGGGAAGTCATTCCGAACGTAATCATAGGGTTTCACGTAATTGCGTATTAGAGTATCTCATGCAATTTTGGGCAATGGGTGGTCATTTTCGGGAAATGGGAAGTCATTCTGAATGCATTTCGAATGCAATCAGATTTCACATAAATTTGCTAAACTAGCGAATTCACGTAATTGCGAATTGGCTCCATTTGCAATTGAGAGAAATTCCTCCCATGTGATAAACTCCTTTGTCATCATCACATATTCATGGTTACTCATCCCAAATGTAGTGATCACACTGTACTTTGTGCAGTCAGAAGCAGTCTATGACTTGCTTTTTGTGGGTTTTTCAGGCTACGTGTCCATGTTCTAGAAGAGTTTATACCTGACGTTTCGCCAGCATCTGTGGGTGGCATCTTCAGCGAAATGTCAGGAATAAACTCTAGAACATGGCCACATAGCCCGAAAAACCCTAAAAAATCTATGGATGCTGGCCACAAAAGCCTTCGACTTCACAGTCTATGAATCACCAATAGCCACTGTTGTTTTTGGCATGTGCATTCAAGTTGTTTCTGACGGCAACCATAAAGCAATCCAATCACAGGGTTTTCTTGGCAAGATTTTCAGAAGGGGTTTTTGCTTTGCCTTCCTCTGAGACTGAGCTAGTGTCACTCGCCCAAGCAAGTTTTCATGGCTGTGCAGGGTTTCAAAACTTGGTCTCCCAGAGTCTTAATCCAACAATACAATGTTTGTTCCCACCAAAAGCAATACTGTTATCCAATATGGAATAAATAATAGTATCTATTATACCATTATTATATACTATGTATACAGAATATTATACATATGCACCATGTATATAATATATTATATACTATATATTTTACAAATATTATATACTATGTATCATGTCACTTCCATTACTTGATTGGACTCAGCTCAGCAATAAATAATGTTCAGGCTTGATTCTGCAACCAAACTGTTGGCCTTGGTTCCCTAACATAAAGCATTCATAATGTTTCTTGAAGGGGAATAGCAAACGTTTTAGGCAACGGGCTTGCGGAAGAAGAATCCTTCTAGAGCTTTTCAAAATCTTTAGAGGGCTCCTTCAATGTGCAGAGTAAGTAGACCTCATTTTTCTAAAATGTGATCTTGATAAATTACTTAACTTTGTGCACATCTTCTGGATTTTTTCATTATTAAAACTCATCTCCACCCCACATACCACTATCACCTTTTTCTCTGTTGAAGTTGGCTGCAGACTTAAGACTTGACCAGACTCAACTTGAAAGTCTCTTGCAAGGACTTGAGACTCAACTTGAGACTTGAAGGTAGAAACTTGAGACTTGACTCGAGACTTGGACTAAAAGACTTGAATCCATACTGCTATGTATACAGGAAAAGAGGGGGTGGTGGAATATGGCAGTACTTTTAAGACTGATCTATTTTAGTGTGAGCTTTCAGGACTATCAGTCCACTTTTTCAGATGCCCTGATATTAATGCCATAGTTCTCTAAGCACATATATTGTTCTGGAAGTTATGATACCATATATTATTAGTATGAGTACTGTACTATTATGACTAGTAACAGAGAGATTTGCATATTTGAATACTATTGAACTAATGCATACGTTTATTGTTTCCTTACTAGAATGCCAGAATGTGATATTGTGTTTCTGGTTTATCGCTAGCACTGTTAATCTGCAACGAACACAAACAACGATTATCACATCCCTGATCATAAATCAAGCAAGAAAAGAAAAAGAAAAAGAAAGCTTCTCTGCTCATTTCTGAAAGACGTGCAAGGATACCACATCCATCACTGCATGGGAACGTCTCTTTGATAATATTGCAGCATCTGAATTCCCTAAAGAGCAGACTGGAGCCAACATTTGACTATGGTCTTGAGACAAAACAACTACACAAATTAATACATGTAATAATGCATCATGTGGACAAAGATAAGGAGAGAGTATTCTTACAAATTGTGAATGTTTCCCAAGAGATAATGGGTGACAAGAGATGCCCCAGTTCTCATCATTATTTATTTAGTCGGGGAGTACAGAATTCATTAAAAATGAACTTCTGTTTTGTTTTTTAAATTGCATTTATGATTACTCAGAACTGCTAATACTTCCCATGGCCTTCAAACTTTTTACAGTAGCTCATGCTGGACTTTCCTCTGTTTTACCGTTAGGTGGTTTGAGCATTGGACTATGACTCTGATTTGAATCCTCGCTGAGCCATGGAAATCCACTGAGTGACCTTGGGCAAGTCACACTCTCTCAGCCTCAGAGGAAGGGACAGACAAGGACTCCCTGAACAAATAATAGCAGGAAAACCCAGTGATAAATTCACCTTGGGGGTGCCCTAAGTCAGGAATGATTAAAAGGCAATCTTGTTAATTCAGTTACAGCAAACACACCTTAAAGTCCAAACTTAAAAGCTAACAAACTTCATTATGACTTGTTTTTGTGAACGCCCCTCCCTCAACCAGATTTATTGTTACTGTTTACTCAATGGTCCTGTGCTTTGGAGAGTGTTCTCAACTCCAGTAATTTTTGATGAGGGCCCCTCAAGAAAGTCTTTTCTCATATAGGCTGAAACATGTTGGGCTATTTTAAAAGAAATAAACAGTTGGTCATTTTAGAGCATGTGGAGCTTTGCTCCCCAATGTTTCCAAATGAATTCCAGCCAGCCTCAAGTCTCAAGAGTGCCTTTTTAAAAAGCAAACTCAAAACCAAGGGTTATTATTTATCCAAACTGATAAAAGGAGAGGTAATTTACAGATACGTTGTTTTATAAGTTGGGTGGTGGGCTGTTTTCCAAGGGTGACAATAGAAATAGGAGCCATTTCATATAGCATGCCTTGACTTTGCCCCTAAAACCTGCCCTTGACTTATCCATGAGGTCAACTTATAGTCGATTATATACTGTAGTTAAAATTCACAGCATACAAAAGTTATCAAAATAAATAAATAAATTGAACCACTAAAACAAATGAAAATCTAGAGCACTATACAAAGCCCTTTCCCCTTTATAAAAGCAATTCTCAAAGGCCTGCTGAAATATAAAGGACATCACATGGGTACAGAAAGACAGTAAAAAGGGTGTCATCCCAACTGCTTTGGGAAAGTAATTCCAGAGCATGGGAGCATCCACTCAGAATGCCCTCTCTGGTGCTCCCACCAAGTGATGTGAGGGTGATGAGGGTGCATCTACGTTTGCAAAATAATGCAATTTGACACCACTTAAAGTGCTGTATCTCCATCCTGTGGAATCCTAGGTTTTTTAGTTTCACAAGGTATTTAGCCTTTTCTGCCAAAGAGTGCGGGTAGCTCACAAAATTACAAATCCCAGGATTCTGTAGGATGGAGACATGGCAATTAAAGTGGTGTAAAGCTGCATTATTTAGGTGCATCTAAAGAATAAACATCTTGGATCATCTCAGCTAGTTCATAGGACCATGTTGGACTAAGAGAAAAAACTCCACCCAGTTTAGCATTTACTCTCTAACAGTGCTTGGTCCAAACTTCTACAGAGTTCCAAATAAGAACTCACCACCATTGATATTCCATTTCTCATGAAAGGGAGAGAATAACATGGTTCACACATGTAACCAGGATGCACTCTGCTGGCATTTAAAATCACTGCAAGAGCAGCCACTGAAAGAACAAGATCAATCTGCTTGTCATATTCATGGCTGCAAACTGTCACCACCAGAACCTGTGTGGTTGTTATATGCGGAATAAAATGGGAAAACACTACATCAGCTGTCTTGTAGTGAGACACAGTGAATTAATTCTGCTCTCCTCCCTTAGGTACAAAAGCCATAGACACTCCTGTCCCCTCTTTTCTTCACTTTGGTCCAAGACACACTGCAGAAATCATCCAGTTTGAGATTTTTAACTGCTAGGGAATTCTGGAAACTGTAGTTTTGTGATACATTTAATCTTCTCAGTCAGAGAAGCTCTTGTGCCACAACAACTACAATTCCCACGATTCCCTAGCACTGAATCAGGGCAGTTCAACCGGTTTCAAACTGGATGATTTCACAGTGTGTTTTGGACTTAGGGGAAACCCTGATGTAGGCTTGTACTAAGATCCTCGTTTTATGTTCAGTTTTGTCTTTGCAGTTTAGGATCTTGTCTAGTTTTTTTCATGGCTGCCTTCCCATTCCTAATCTTGACTGCAGTCTTTATTAGGAAATGCTTAGCTATTTCAATTTCTGCACTATTTAGGTTGAATTTGTGCATGATCTCTGTAGTCATTACTTTTCTTTACGTTCAGGTGTAAGCCTGCTTTTGCACTTTTGTCTTTAACTTTCCTTGGTAATTGTTACAAGTATGTATTGTTTTTTGGTAGATTGCTGTTCCTTCCTCCTGTCTCAAGGTGACTAGTTTCCCTAACCACAAAGGAGGGCAAGGCACTGTGAAAATGTAGGACATTACAAAATAAAAACTAGAAACTCCAAATATAAATTAATGCTTTAACAATGACATCTTGTGAAAATAACCCCGTTTCTGCACAGGATTTCCCCTGAGTGATAAACTCCTCTGATGGGAATTACCTTGGCCAATGTGATTCTAGGCTACATCAATAGAAATATAGGGGCCCCAGGAAGCGGCGAGATGGGGCCAAGGCTGCTGCCCCGGCAGCCTCAGAGGCCCCATCCCACCGCTTCTGGAGGCTGCAGGGAAGCGGCAAACTGCTGCTTCCCTGCGGCCTCACAGCGAGATGCAGCAAGTGCCCTGGGCCCAGGGTGCCCGCTGCACCCCGCTTCCCTCAGCAGTGCCAAGTGGAAAAAAGGGCCGTCGCCGCTGTGGCCCCTTTCTCCCCAGGTCTTTGGCGTGGCTGTTGAAGGCTACGCCAAACACTCGGCGCAAAAGAGGAGCTCAGTTTTTGCGCTGTGGGAAGGGTGCGCTTGGCGCCCTCCCATTGTGCAAAATTGTCATGGCGCACCCATATGGACGCAGCCATTTTTAAATGGTGGTGCCCATACACTTTAGGGGTAGGGAGGTTGCAGATGCTGGGCTAAACAGACAGGCAAAAAGGGGTGCTTTCAGGCTGGCTTGAAGACATGGCATTTAGATGACACATTCCTTGAAGCCAGCAGGAAAGTGCCCTCTAGGCGCCTTATGCAGAGAAAAGCTGTTTCAAAAAGAAGCAGGTTTTTTCCGCTTCTTCCTGGCTGGAAGCCATGTCTTGTGGTCATGACATGAGGACTCCAGCTGCCTTGGGAGCCGGCGGTGCGGTTGGTGGGGTTTCATCGTGGCTTCAAAAAAGGCAGCTTCAAGCCACTTTTTCCTGCCCATCTGTTTCACCCCTTTAGAAGAAATTATTGTCTGGAGCCTGAACAACTAACCATGCTACTGATATTTACAAAGAGGGAACTAGTTTCACATATAAGTTGGTGTACACACGAAACAATAAAGTGACCTTCACACATGGTGTCACAAATTAATGCGGAGAAGATTTTTAAAAAGTACAGGTGCTTGTCACAAATTAGTGGCAGCGGAGGGATAACAAAACCCATTGTGCTGCCATAAGAGGAAACGAGTTGGGTGGCTGTGTGTCACGGCCACAGATGTTTTGATTGAGACCCTGTGGATGATGGGACATCCCCAAGAATCCCTCTCCTCCACTGCCCTGCCCAGATCCTGTGTGCCCTTGCCCACACCATAGATTGAGTCTATCCATCTGGTTTGTGGTCTTCCTCTCTTTCTTCTACCTTTCCTAGCATTATTGTTTTTTCTAGTCTTCTCATTATGTGGCCAAAGTACAATAGTCTCAACTTGGTTGCTGTTTTGTCATGCTCTGAGGGCTGAGAGAGTGTGACTTTGCTCAAGGTCACCCAATGGCTTTCCAAAAGTCGAGCCAGGATTCGAACCCGGGTCTCCTGAGTCCTTGCACAGCGCCACCTTAATTTTCCCCTTTTTCTTCCATTTTCTATCCTTTTCAGCCTTTTCCGCCTAGAGAACTACCATTCCCAAAAACCTTTGCGAGAGAACCACCTCCCAGCATGCGCCGCGCGGGCGACTCGTATGTGCCGCCGTTGCGTTGAAAAGGGGCGGGGCCTAAACGTGGCTCGGTGGAGGTGGGCGTGGCCTCCAGGTTTTCCTCTCAGAGAGCAACATGGCCGCCGCCGCCGCCTCTGGCCGGCCCTCAGGAGATGCGGAACCGCCGCCGTCTTCCCGCCACATGGCAGCCTTGATCTTGGCCCGCGGGGGCAGCAAAGGGATCCCCCTGAAGAACATTAAGCTCCTCGCCGGGGTCCCGCTGATTGGCTGGGTTCTGAGGGCAGCCCTCGACTCTGGCGTCTTTCAGAGGTCTGCGCATGCGTCAGTCTTCTTGCTCACGTGACACGTCCGCTCTTCTCTCTCCCCCCCCCCGCCTTTTGTCAAAGGGAGTGCGGTGCTTTTGCTTCCAGGCGTCACTTCAGGGTTTTATTCGTCTTAGTATAGATTTTGAAGCCCTTGGCTTTTTCTCTTGGGCTAATAGGATTATTATTATTATCATCATTATTATTATTCCAGGCTTGACTTCAGGGGTTTTATTGGATTGTTTTTGAAGCCCTTGGCTCTCTTTATGGGGCTAATAGTATTATTATTATTATCATTATCATCATTATCCCAGGCTTGATTTCCAGTGTTTTATTTATTAAATTTGAAACCCTTGGATCTGTTTCTTGGGCTAATAGGCTTCTTCTTTTTTTTTCTTTTATTATTATTATTATTATTATTATTCCAGGCTTGACTTCAAGGTTTTATCTAATAAATTTGAAGCCCTTGGCTCTCTTTCTGGGGGCTAATAGGCTTATAATTATTATTGATATTATTATTATTATTATTCCAGGCTTGACTTCAGGGTTTTATTTAATAAATTTGAAGCCCTTGGCTCTCTTTCTGGGGGCTAATAGGCTTATAATTATTATCAATATTGCTTTTATTATTATTATTATTATCATCATCATCATCATCATCATTGTTCCTGGCTTGACTTTAAGGTTTCATTTAAAATTTATTGAAGCACTTGGCTCTCTTTATTGGGCTAATAGGCTTATTATTATTTATCATTATTATTCCCGGCTTGACTTCAGGGTTTTTGAAGCCCTCCGCTGTCATTATTAGGCTTTGTTGTTGTTGTTTTGTGCTTTCGTGTCGTTTCCAACTTACGTCGGCCCTAAGGCGGTGAACCTGTCCTAGGGTTTTCTTGGCAAATTTCTTCAGATGGGGGTTTGCCATTGCCATCCTCTGAGGCTGAGAGAGTGTGACTTGCCCAGGGTCAGCCATTGGGTTTCCACGGCTGAGCAGGGATTCGAACCCTGGTCTGCAGAGTCATAGTCCAACACTCAAACCACTATACCACCCTGGCTCCATATTGGGTTTATAGGCTTATTATTGATATCATGTTGGCTTATTAGTAGAAAACATCATGGACGTGGAACAGTTACTAAGGAAGGTCAAGGAAGAAAGTGCAAAGGCAGGTCTGATGCTGAACACAAAGAAAACAAAAATAATGACCACGGAGAATCTACATAAATTCAACCCAGACAGTGAGGAAGTGGAAATAGTTAAAAGATTTCCCATATCTCTGATCAGACATTGATCAGAACAGGGACTGCAGTCAAGAAATCAGAAGAAGACCAGGAATGGGAAGGGCACCTATGAAAGAACTGGACAAGAGCCTAAAGTGTAAAGATATATAACTCAGCACCAAAGTTAGAATAGTCCAAACCATTGCATTACATATCATTATATATGGATGTAAGAGCTGAACACTGAAGAAAGAGGATAAGAAGAAAATCAATTCATTTGAGATGTGGTGCTGGAGAAAAGTGGCGAGGATGCCACGGACAGCCAAAAAAAACACAAATGGGTCCTTGAATAGATCAAGCCTGAACTCTCCCTGGAAGCCAAGATGAGGCTGTCGTACTTTGGGCACATCATGAGAAGGCATCATTCATTGGAAAAGACAATAATGCTAGGAAAGGTAAAAGATGGCAGACATAAAGGAAGACCACATTTGAGGTGGATAGACTCGATCAAGGAGGTCACAGGCCTGAATTTACAGGACCTGAGCAGAGCGGCGGAAGATCGTCGGTCTCCATGAGTCGGATCAACTTGAGGGCAATTAACAACAACAGCCATTCTGGGAGTTGTAGACCCAGGGTGCCTCTACACTGTAGAAATAATGTGGTTTGACACCTCTTTAAGTGTCATGGCTCCATCCCACTGTGTCTTGGGATTTATAGTTTTGTGAGGCACCAACACTCTTTGACAGAAAGGCCTGAAGACCTTGCAAAACAACAAATCCCAGGGTTTTCAAGGATAGTGCATCATGACATAGGATGGAGCAACAGCCTTTAAAATGTTGTCAAGCTGGAATATTTCTATGGTGTAGAAACAACCACACACACACAAAAAAAACCATTTGGGAACTAACATACAATATAGGTGGGGGTTGACAACAAGATTTATCTCTCCACTCTCATCATAAAACAGAAGCAGGGAGGGAATTTAATGCCGAAGAGTCTCTTGAGTCTAACCAGGTATGGGGGCAGTTTTTTCAATAGCCTTGCAAATACTCTTCTAGAAAGTCGGAATGCAGCGTCAAGTATTATTATTCCTTCACTGAATATAGAAGAGCAACTGAAGGCAAAGGAAAGCTGATTTGTAACAACTCAGTAATGTGCTATTATTGAAACAGTCCCAAAGCTGCTACATCTTACTGGAACAGGTGTGGTTCCTCCACCTCTGTTTCTTTGTTTGCAGGATTTGCAAGTCCACTGTTTGTAAGTTTAGGACCATTGCATTATTTAAATACAATCTCTGCCCTGTCCCTCACTCTCTCAGCTAGATTTTCCTGTATTTACTTTATCTTTCTGCTGATGTTTAGGTGGCTGAATGCCCAGAACTGGGTTCATTATATGTATTAACTCTGAAGACACCAGTCACACTTATTCCCTTTTCATCTTCTGATATATAGGCTTCAGGGCCTTAAGTATTACAAAGTAAACCAGAAATAAAGCAGTTTGCAAAGAGATCTTGTAGCACCTTTGAGAGTAACTGAAAGTTAGAAACATGAGCTTTTGTAGACTTGCGTCTACTTCCCTGTGCATCTGTCTACAAATGCTTGTGCTACCAATTTCTTGTCTTCCAGTTAGTCTCATAGGTGCTACAAGATCCCTTTGCATACTGATTTTCCAGAATAACACAGCTATGTCTTTGAGTTCTAGAAATATAGCAGTCAGCTTTTAACTTGATGGTCTCTGATAGCATCCCCAAGTGAACATATGTTCCATAAGAAATCTGTAGAATTTACAATCTTGTCAGAAAAAAAATTAAGAGAAGTTTTCAGACCTTAGTGTAGTGTAGAGGTTTGAGTGTTGGACTGTGACTGGAGACCAGGGTTTGATTTCTGCTCTGCCATGATACCTATTGGGTAACCTTGGGCAAGTCACACACTTTCAGCCTCCGCAGAAGGCAATGGCAATGTAAGTATGCTCCACTGGTTCCATTGGGGGCTTCCTTGAAAGTGAATAGGCATGAAATCAGACTGTATGGCCTCTCCAGTATATTGAACTCTGACCTAGAAGTTGCCATCACATCAGTCTATCGTTGCTGGTCCCAACAATATGACTGGAAATCAAATGAGAGGTTTGATTTACAAATGTGTCATGCATGCTAGGTCCCCTGCTATTCCCATTTTACAGAACCTAATGTCAGTATTATTATTGCTGCTGCTGTTATTGTTATCATATCCCACCTTTCTCCCAATGTAGGGACTCAAGGCAGCGAACAGCAGTAACTTGTCATTATGTTCCTAGCTGAGCAAAGTCATTGCTGCTACCTTTGCTTTAAATAATAAAGGAAGATAGGCCAGTGAAGGCATAACCCCTCTGCTTTCAACTTTCTAGGTTACAGGGTCTGCTTCTGGAAGAAAATTTCTTGGGTGACCACTATCCTTGTCTCTCAGGACAACAGTTTAAACCTGCTATATATATTTTTGTTTCTCAACAGTGTTTGGGTTTCCACAGACCATGAAGAAATTGAGAAGGTAGCCAAACAGTTTGGGGCTCAAGTTCATCGAAGGAGCTCGGAAGTGTCTAAAGACTCCTCTACCTCCCTGGATGCCATTGTGGAATTCCTTCAGTATCATGATGGTGTGGTATCAGTCATTAATCATTTTGGGTTTGTTAAGAAATTATTTATTTACACCCCTTTCTAATGTTGAAGAAACACTTAAAACAAAGAGCTTGTTAAAAATTACTTTTGGGGATTACACTAACTCATGGCCAGTATGACTAGTGACTGGCTGGGGATACTAGGAGTTGTAATCTAAAAAAGTATCCTTTACAGGCTTTGTTTAAAGCACTTCAGCAGCATGTGTAACAACAATTCTTAAAATAAAGGGAAGAATAAAACAATAGAAGATAAAACACAATTTGATTTAAAGTGTTTGCATTTCCCCCCTAATTCTACTACTTAGAATTTTTCCTGTTTTCATTCACATCTTCACTTGAACTCTGTATTTTTATGTTCTAGTACTATTGGCATAATACTTTTTATTAGGACTAATGAAGGCTGCAAAGCAGAAAACAAGCTTGAACTTTTAGTCTTTCTTCAGGCAGGATATTAAAGAAAATGGAAGATGGAAAGGAAGAGAAATAAAGAGATGGCTGGTAAATGGAATGGCAGAAGCTCCCTCTTTAGTATGAAAGATCCAGGTTCAAGTCTTTGTTCAGTCATGAAACTCGCTAGGTGACTGGCCAGCCACTATCTGTCAGCTTGACCTGCCTCACAGGACTGTTGTGAGGATAAAGTGAGGAGGCCAGCCGTGTATGCTGTCTTCAGCTTCTTGGACCAAACCCAAAGGGTTGCTCCTCTTCATCTTAGAGAGAAATTACTAGCGGGGTGCCACAGTTTCTGTCTTGTCCCAGTGCTATTCAAAATGTTTGTCAGTGACTTGGATGTTGGAATAGAGGGCATGTTTATCATATCTGCAGATGACAACAAATTAGGAGGGGTAGCTAATACAGTACAGGATCAGAATTCAAAATGACCTTAACAGGTTAGAGAGTTGGGCCAAAACCAAGAAAATGAGTTTCAGCAAAGAGAATGTAAGGTACATAGTAGGACATAATTTCTAGCTTGCATATGCTGTGGCAGTCAATTGGTAGAGGATCTCAGTCTGTAGCATTAACATGCACAGATCTTTAGCTTGCTACTTCATGACTTTTCAGTCAAACTTGTAAATAAGCTTGCTTAGCTGCCTGTGCAGAGTTTGTATTTCCTGTGGAAACCAGCCTGCTTCATAAATCCATATCTGTTTTGCTTTGAAAGACACTGTTCTCCTTTTTTCTATAATATGCCCACTCCATTTTTTTTAAATGTATAGTGCTTGCAAATGCTACTGATCCATTTTGAATAATCTTATGCATAAAAACAGCCAGTACTTTTATGGTCTTTATTTCCTTTCTGTTTCTCTCTCTTCCCCAGAGGTTGATGTCATAGGAAATATTCAAGCAACCTCCCCATGTTTGCATCCCACCGATCTGATCAAAGTGGCCAAAATGATACAGGAAGATGGCTTTGACTCTGTCTTTTCTGTCGTGAGGCGGCATCAGTTTAGGTGGAGTGAAATAAAAAAAGGAGGTAGGGTGTACCCAAATTTCCAACTACTAATGCTTCTTATAAGAGCTAGGAAGACAGATAGTCAGACCATTGGTCAGTTCTAGTTGTAATGGTAATAGCCGTGCAGTAGTGAAGCAGACTGCCTTTAGTTCTGTTTGCTTCTCTATTGTTGGAGATACTTAACATAGCTGTCAGTGATGCCATACCTGCATTTGAAATATATCCTACATTGATCAGAGATTTGAAGTAGATGACTAAGAACCCAACTGTCCCTTTACTATATGATTCTGTGTTGAGGTGGGCAACAACTTGTGGCCCTTCACCACTGGCTATGCTAGCTAGGCTCGATGCAAGTTGCAGACCAAAAATATCTGTAGGGTCACATCCACCTTATTCTGTGGTTATACTGAGTGACTACAGTTTTTGTTTTAGCCTTTGTAAATCACCTTGAATTCCAGTTTTGGGGAAGAGGTGGGAAATAAATGAAATAACATCAGTAACAATGATAAAAACTACCACTACTGCTACCATCACTACTGCTGGTGGAAAAAAGTTGTTGAAAGTGGATGATGTAAAAATCATATGGGACTTTTAAGACTCAAACGGACAAACAGTTGAAACATAATATGCCAGACATAACTGTGTTTTAGTAAAAGAAAGCTTGGATTACATGTATGACAATCTCAAAGGACAGCAGCGTCGAAGATGAAAGTGCAAAACGCACTGCAGAAAAATCCAGTTTGAAATGCTTTAACGGCCCTGACTCAGTGCTAGGGAATCCTGGGAAATGTAGTCTGTTTTCGCACTAGAGCTCTCTGACAGGGAAGGCTAGATGTTTCACAAAACCACAGTTTCCATTCCTGGCACTCAGTGAGGGCAGTTAAAGCAGTCTCAAACTGCATTATTTCTGCAGTGTGTTTTGTATCAATAAGATGGGAAAGATGATGACATTTCAAGAACTAAAAATCAAGATTCAGCACATTTGGGGAAAGGAAATTATGGTTCCAGTGTTGATTCCAAGTGGCCTGACAAACCATCTGAGTCACAATAGCACAGTTAAAAAAAGCAACACTGCCTGGACCATGCCACATTATCCTAAGATAACTCACTGATTCCTGGATTCTTGGATAGCATCTTAATCATTTGGATTGATGGTCCAAACTGCCAGTAAGTAAATACTTAGTAGAATCATCTACCAATTACCAGTTCATAATCATACATCTCAGCCCTCTTACCATAATTACTTCAAGAGGTGTGACAAAGAACCTGTAAACCAGATCACTGTAGCAATGAGTTATGCAAGAGAGGTCTCTGGGATCATCTAGCTAGAGACTTAATCCAGGTTTTACCATCTTACTGGTTGTCTACCTACAACTCTGTGTGCTGCACACAGGATGACATACAAAATATCAGTAATTATCAAAATCACAAAACCATTCTGTGATACACTCTCTTTCTCTCTTTCTTTCTTCAGTGAGTGAAGTGACTGTACCTCAAAATCTGAATCCTGCCAAACGTCCCCGGCGCCAGGACTGGGATGGTGAACTTTATGAAAACGGGTCATTTTATTTTGCCAAACGGTCCTTGATTGAAAAGGGGTATTTACAGGTGGGTGCTGGCATTGAGTTACTGTTTTTATAAAACCTCATTCTCTCTGCTCTTAGCATGGAGATCTTGGACAGTTTTGAGACTCCTTTAATATAATTTATTTGATGCAGCTCAGTTATCCTTTCAAAACTCTTTAGCCACCTGTAATCCAGGGAGGGACCAGAGCAAGGCGTTCTGAGTCTTTTTCCATATAATTTTCCTGAGGGAAAAAAACCCTTCCAAAGCTGCTTTTTGTCCCCAAATATACTGTTTTGAAATGTGTGCCTTTTTTTTATTTGTATGTATCCTGTGACTTTGCACCCTCTTCATTCTGGCAGGATAGGGAACTAAAGTCTGTGGTCCTGCTGGGGTCCAAATTCAGCTTTCTAGCATTCCCCAGACGGCAACATCCTTTCCATGATACTTGATTTTGATGGCTTCCTGGATTTTGCACAGGTTTTTTTCTCATTTTGGAAGGTTGCAGTGCTTCTCACACATAATTAGTTAGTAGCAGTTCTAAACTAAATTCCACATTTTAAGCTCAAATATTAAGTTCAAATGTTTAGCTTTAAGCTTAAATATAAACTATATTTGGTCTCTGTAGTTTTTTTAAGACAGTCATGCAAATTCACCAGTAAGGAGCAAATACTGTTTCCAAACTCTGTACATCACACTTATTCTTTGTATCTTACTCCATTTTTTAAAATTTTTTGAATTTTTTTTAAAAATTTTTTTTGCTGATACTGTATTACAGAATATGTCAAGATATTTGGAAACATGGCTCAGAATGTATTGTACATGTTTAAGTTAACATGAAATCCCAAGGAACCTAACATTTTCTATAACTAAGCAAACTGGTCCCTCTCCCCCCTCCCCCCCCCCCCCCCCCAAAAAAAGTCTGTCTCTCATTTAGGCCTTTCTGACTTTTCTCCTTCAGGGACTGAGCACATCTTCCTCCTATTCTCCACTTGTATAGGAGTTTTGTATCTTACAAATGGTGCACATGGAATTTCTGCATGCCAAGCAGCCCACACCATTCCTCTCTTTGTTTGTTTCAGCAAAATTGGTTGATACTTGTTCTTAATTTTGCTTAGGGTGGGAAAATGGCTTATTATGAAATGCGTGCTGAGCACAGTGTGGATATAGATGTTGACATTGACTGGCCTATCGCAGAGCAGAGAGTCCTGAGGTAAAAACAAAAACAGATTTTCTCAGTTTGTTGCAATATTTTTCCCCTTCTGCAATTTCTTGGTGCCAGTTATACAGTTGCCAAAATTAAGTAGTGCAGGCACTTCAGTGTTATAGGTGTGGATGTCTGCATATTTGAAAATTTCCCCTCCCCATTTGGATAAACCCCTCAGCAGATTTAAAGGGGAAAAAAACCTAAAGAACCAACAACAGCCTGTTGGTGCAGCTTAAAAACAGAGGATATAGTCAAGCAAAAATTGTATGTGACTTAGGGGCCCTTGATTGGAAATGACCAGTTCTTTCTGGATTGTGTTAAAAAATTGGACAATGTCAGGCAGAAGGCTAGGCTGGAAACCTTTTCTCTGATAATCTGCTTCTTTCACTGTTGTCCATGAAATGTGTTTATTTTCAGGATAGTTCCATGGCGAGAGCCCTACCTTGTAATTTAAAGTAGCACTGTCCAGATACAAGCTTACCTTTTCAGTGGGAGCTAATCAGAGCTAATCACTCTATTTTTCTCTTACCCAAGTCAAGCTCTTGGATGTAGAGTTAAGCACTGCAAATGTGTTTTTCTTCCTCTTGTCCACAATTGCTGTACCTGTTTTTCCACATCATATATCATATTTATTTGTATCCTGTTCTTTTCCCAGAACTGGGACTCAGAGCAGCTCACAACATTAAAAGAACAGTACAATTAAAACATAGAAAAGTGGTACATTAAAATGGAATTAAATTATTACAATATTAAAATAGATAGCTTATTAAAAGAATAAAATACAGTATAAAAGATAAAACTGTTTAAAATACTTTAAAACAAAAAACATTCTGTTGTAAAATGTACCTATTTTTCCAGGTACGGCTACTTTGGTAAAGAGACCCTGAAAGAGGTGAAGCTGCTGGTTTGTACTGTTGATGGATGCCTCACCACTGGTCACATCTACGTCTCAGATGATGAGAAGGAGATTGTTTCATATGATGTCAGGGATGCTGTTGGGATTAACTTGCTCCAAAAAAGAGGTGTTGAGGTACATTTTAACTTGGACCAAATTCACCAAGGGTTATATGATGGAAGATGAACAACAGCATGCACCATCTTTCTCTGATGTGCCCTCCAGATGTGTTGGATTGCAACTCACACTATCCACAGCTGGCGTACAATGGTTAGGATAAAGGAGGTTATACTGTGACAAACCTGGAGGAGATCCAGTTGAGGAAGGCTGGTGCATAAGTTCTTTCAAACGCCATCTCCAGCTTCAAAATCCATATTCTAGGATGAATGACCAGTTCAGCACTCCTGAGCCTTGTATATATGAATTGAGCATGTCCCCCAGCATCCTTTGCAACCCACTTAGTTTCTATGGTACTGGTCATTAGCTGAGAATTTGAAACAGAGGTCCCTAAAGGCAGAAAAACCTACTGATTTCTCCTCTGATACTTGTACACTGATCTACCTCTGTAAAGAGTCCTGATTTTCCATGACTACTTTATCTTCAGTTTGCCACTGTTGGGTAGTTTAGGAGGAGATGCAGTGGATCTAGTAGACTTTGTGGCCAAGCAAGGATATTATTTGAGTTTCCTTGATCATGATTCAAAAGTTCACTGTGTGACGCTAGGATTGCACCCCTGGTACATGTATTTTCTACCATTGGCCTCCAGTTAATGTACCTCTCAATTTATTCCATAGTTTCTTAGGTTGGCCAATCCATAATGAAGGTGTCCTATTGCATGAAAGACAATTTCTTTATATGCCAGCATTCACAGTTCTGGTTCCCCCCCCCCCCAAAAAAAAACTTCTGCTATGACATGTCCTTTAAATGTTCGCTTTATATGATTTCTTCTTCCCACCCTGTTTCCATTTGTTGTCTTAATA
This sequence comes from Urosaurus nigricauda, assembly GCA_034509955.1. Lineage (NCBI taxonomy): Eukaryota > Metazoa > Chordata > Lepidosauria > Squamata > Phrynosomatidae > Urosaurus > Urosaurus nigricauda. The sequence goes on from JAOEGL010000005.1 coordinate 11,738,113, forward strand.
GCCTTTGGTTTATCCAGGTGCGACTAATCTCAGAGAGGGATTGCTCAGCAAAGACACTTTCTGCCATGAAGCTGGGCTGTGCCATGGAAGTCAGTGTGACAGACAAACTGCAAGTTGTTGAGAAATGGAGGAAGGACATGGGATTGTGCTGGAAGGAAGTGGCATACTTAGGTTAGTCTCTCCCACTCTGATTGGAAGACTGACATCAGTTCTTTATTTAATTCTATATTTTTGCATTGCATTTTGTGGGCAACTTTGGCACACATGGGAGGGAATTTTCCATCACTCATTGGGAGCAACACCAAGCCTGGAAATAGTTTGCCATTTGCCCACCCCAGGGCTGGGTTGCTGTAATACTCTCAGTGTGGGGCTAAAGCTGCAGCTAGTGCAGAGTTCATAAGCTAATCTAGCTAGTGGCCTAACATCCCAGCAACAGTACTGCTGAAGGCGTGCTTCTTTACCACTAGCCCAAGTTCAAGATTTTGTCATTCGTTTATAAATCAGTAAGTAGCTTGGGGCTTGCCTTTCTGAGAGTCAAAGCCAGTCCTTAAGGTTATCTAGAAAGGCCCTTCTAATAGTGGCATGTCCTTAGAGTGTCCGTTTTGCTATTGTTCAGAACTTGGCGTTTAGTGTGACAGCACCCACTATGTGGAGTATTCTTCCATCTAGTGTTATAAGTGCTCCAACTATTTTTATTTTTAGGTGCCTGTTTATTTATTTACAAATATTTGTAAACTGCTTAGATCAGAGAAAATGTCAAAATGGTGTACCACAGTAAAACATACTATATACAAAACGCACAAGTAAAAATGTGATTTTAAATTATCTATGATTGTATGTGGTTTTACATACAATCATATTGCCTATGAAATAGGTCATGGGTGTGTACTTGTAGGGAGTGGGGTGGGGTTAGAGGGCTGTTTTCAGCTTCACCAGCATGCTCAGCAGCAACTAAAGGTGATACAATAAACATATATGGTAAAATTTGTCAAAGTGGGATAAAATACAAAGTTATATAAAATACAATAAAAATGTAAATATTTCTTTTCTTGAAAAAAAGTCCGGCATCTGGTAGGGGACCTGCATCCAAAGGCTGCATACAGTCCATGGGCCACACAATTCCCACTGAAATAGGCAGTAGTTTGGATTAGACAGGGAGGATTTACAAAAATAGAATAAAAAAATCTGACACTTAGAAGTGTGTGTTGAAGGTAAAGACATACCTATTATTTGCAAATATATATGATATATATATATATATATTCATAGAATGTGTGAGGGTATGTCTGATTATTGAAACACATGCCTTTAAAAGCTTTCTATGTAAATAGTTTACAAATATTTGCAAGTAAATAAACGCATGTAAAACACCACTAGAGTATCAACATTGCACAGTTATAGCATCTTAATACTGCTTTAACTGCTGTTAAATTCCTGGGATTGTTAACTTGGTGAGATACTTAGAATTCTCCAGTCTGCTCCCCTGAACTATATAAAGCATTAGAACTCTCTGATGGAGAATCCTAAGTGTTGCACCAAACTACCAATTCCAAGAATTCCTTTGTAAACAGAACTGTAACAAAGTGATATAACTGTGTAGCATGGATGCCACCCAGATCTAGTTTGCTGTAAATTTCTCCTGCTGCTACTGTGTTGATTTTCTAGGGTTCTTTTGTTGCACATTGCTATTAGCACTTTTAAGTATCTTGGAAAGGCAACACAGTGCTTAACATATAAATGGTCAAACTTGTAGCCATCTGCTAGTGGTGTGCTTTTTTTTTTTAAAAAAAGAACCTTGACGTAATGTATAGTGACATGTCTCTCACCCTGTAGGAAATGAAGAATCTGATGTAGAGTGCCTGAAGAAAGCCGGTATGAGTGCTGTTCCTGCGGATGGTTGCCCAGCTGCACAGAAAGCCACGAGCTACATCTGCAAATGTAATGGTGGCCGTGGTGCAATCCGAGAGTTTGCTGAACACATATTCCTCCTAATGGAAAAGGTGAACTCAGCTGGAAAGAAACCACGGTGTTAAAGGCCTGAAGCTGGGAGAAGAAATCTTTTGATTCCATTCTGTTGGTCTCTTTGTTTACTTGTGCCTTTTGAAGAAAACAACACATTTTGGAAGCCAAAGGGCACTGTCAGGAATTATTTAAAGCATGTGTTTTCAGGCACTTGAACCAAATAGTTAAATTCTCTTTTCCAAATCTTTGCTGGTGTTAACAGCCATCCAACTGAAGCTGACTACAGTCAACATTGCTCAGTGAGCCTACTGAAAAATTGGTGGCATTGATGTCTCTCCTCTTAGGGGAGTTTGATGTTTTCTTTTCAGAATCAGTCAGTACATACAGTGCTATGATGTGAGGAATTGATAGCATTGCTTAGAACACTTTTCCTGCAGAGAATGAGCTCTCTCCTCATGTTGGCAAAAAAGTCTCTCCTTCCCTGTTCAATAAGAGTGCACTGTGTCTTCTGGCACTTCATGAATTGTGTATCTGCAACAGGGTATGTCTAAGGGCTCCCAAGATTACAAGAGACTGAATTCCACCCCTGCCCTGATTTGAATAGATGAAGGGGAGTTTCATTGCTCAGTGGTGGAACACATAATTTGGATGCAAAAAATCCCTGGCTCACTCTCATCATAAACAAGACGAGGGATTCTGTGACTCTCCAGAGTTTGAGGGCTGAAGCATTGTGGTTAGGGAAGATGGGAGGTGTGAGTTAAAAGAATCAGGGAGCTCATGATGTGAAACAGTCTTTTAGTTACTTTCAGTTTGAGCTACAAAACTCAGAATCCCTTAACCAACATGACTATGCGGGCAGAATTCAAAGACGTTGTGCTATTCTGGAAAATCAAATAGACTTGAGTCTACTTCCTTAGATGCATGAACTTTCTGGACTTTCCACTTCATGCAGCTGAGGAAGTAGGCTCAAGTCTTTGAAGCTCATGCTGCCCACTTCTCTCTTTCAGTCTCACAGATGCTACAAGATCCCTTTGCATAATGACTATGTTGGTTATGGAATTCTTGGATTTGTACTCGAGAAAGTAACTATTCTAAGCTCTACCTGAGATTCTGAAGAGCTACTTCCAGCCAGTTGACAATCCTGGTTCCTGATGTTAATCCATAGATTCCTCATTATGTTTTGAGGCTCATCTCAGATCTGATTCTCTGCTTTTTGGTGCATCCTGTCCCTTTGCTCTTACTTTTGCACTGGTTAGTGCAATTGACGGATTTATACATAGGGTATTTTTCCCTTGGAATGTACCACCTGGGTGTGGACTGAATGTTAGAATCCCTCCCTTATTTTTTGCATATTTGCCATATTTGCATATAGGAGTAAAATGCACATTAGAGGAAGGCTAGGGCCAGCATGGTGTGAGCACTGAAGACCAGGTCTTGAATCTCCAATCAGCCATGGAAATCCACTAGTTGACATATGGCAAGTCACACTCTGAACAAATCTTGCCAAGAAAACCCCTTGATAGGGTTGTCTTAGGGTCACCGTAAATCAGAAGTGACTTGAAGGCAAATAACAACAAGGAAGGCTAGGTTGAACACTTCTCCTTGACATGTTATTTTTAAATTCAGCAGGGTGGCAGTGGAGAGTTGTATAAGCAAGTATGAGAAATTATTCAAAGGGACAAACCTTTCAGACGTGATAAAGACTAAGTATTCATGTTTTGTTATTCTCAATAAATGAAATGCGGATGAATGTTATGACACTTACTGTGTAAGACGCCAGGTGAAAACTTTGACAGAGATGTGAAGCTCTTGGAAATCTGAGCTAACATAGCCAAGTGGTATGAATGTTGTTGGCTGCTAGATTCAGGGCAATATAATCCAGAAGCGTCCCTTTCCCAGGCTCTGGCAAAATCCAAAATATCTAGAGGACCAAATGATTCCCACCCCTGGTTTAAAATATATTTGCGGTGTTCACTATCTGCTGTGGATACAGGGCTTTGGTATCTGGAAGGCTGTGCTGACATACAAATACTGGTGCTAGCAAGGAGATTAGGAACCCTTCAAAAAGGCATTGGTCTGCATGCAACTCTATTAAGAGTAGAGCATGTTCACACATTCTGTGCTGTCACTAAGAACTGCCTTTACTTAATGTTGTCCAGTGCTTAGCTGCCATTTGTGCAAAGATTCACTATGCACTGGATTAAAAACTACCTGGAAATGGACATATGAAGCTTGCTGGGCTGCCTTGTCTCTGTACTAGCTGCTTGCTACTAGCTATAGGCTGCCAGTGGGCCAAGGAGGTAACAGAGAAACACTATGGCTGGGGCTGGCAATCTACAGCTCTACAGTTGTTGGACTACAACTCCCATCAGCCCTAGCCAGCATTGACAGTGAGGAAAGGTCATAAGAATCAGTCCAAAAACATCTAGAAGGCCACAAGCTACTCTCCTCAGTATCACATGAGAACATGGAACTTTCTAGAGGGCAATTCCAGTTACCTTCCTGATATTACAACCTTTTGGTACAATGCGTGGGCATTGTTAAAAATACTGTAGTTCTTCTGCTTTTGATTTTTAATCTGTGGTGAATATTGATTGTGATTTATCTTTTCTACAGTATTTGGTTTACAGTGTGCTTTGGGGCTTTTACTTATTTATTTTTTTCCCACGAGTTTCCCTATCTAAATGAAGTTAGTCAATAGGTGGGAGTAGTGAATTTTTGAATTGCATCTCCCAGAATCTCTCAGCTAGCTAGACAGTCAATGTGCTCTCAGTGTGTGGGTGAGAGTTATAGTCTGTTATTATTATTATTATTATTATTATTAAAGTTCTGATTCCATGTCATCTTTTCTGAAAGAAAATCCACCTGTGTAAATCAATTTAGTTTGCCTATATTTTGCTTCTAGCATTCTGGTTTTCCAAGGAATTTGAGGCTTGATATAAACTGGAATGACTATAAACTTGAAGACTGGGAGCAGGAGGAAGACAAGAGTCAGGAGTTAATGAATTTGATTCCTTAGCACTTAACCTTGGAACTGGATTATTACCTGATTAAATCTGCTGGCGGAAAAATCAAGAAGAAATTGCCTTCAGTTTCTCATGAATGAAGATAGTACTTTGATTTATTTCAAAGTAGGATAATTCTTTTTTCTACTACTCAGACTACATAATGGTTTTGTTAATCAGATTCCTGTGGGCTAAAAATAAAGAATTTCTGTGGTCAAATGCTCTACTGGGAAATACTGGTGTCGAAACGTTGTTTTTTAGTTGTTTTGTCTTGTTGATTTTTTAGATATCAGGACAGTAACTCAACAGTGGTTAAAATATATCATAATAAGGTGGTTTTATTCAAAAGTAAAGAAGTTCAAATTCTTCCTTTTATGAATACAAAAGGATATACAGTTGCACCTCCATATCCATGGATTGTAGTAATTTACTAACCTATAGGAGTAGCCACATGGTGCCTGTCACATGGCTGCTTCCACATCAAGATGCTGAATTCAAGAACCATGAAACTAGAAAATCTAGTTTGGATAATGGTCTGATTCTGGCAGTCTGTGCTTGCTGGCCTGGATTCTTGGATTCTGCTTCCAATTAGATCCCCCAAATATATAGGCTCATAGTGTTTTATGTGTTGAGTGCTTCACAAATGGTACTTGTAAATGCCTGGTGATTCCAGCAGTCAGCCAGTAGGGGTGAAAAGCATGAAAACGTTTATTTATGCATATATTCTTTAAATAAGGGGTGAGCAGCTGTGTCTTCCCAGATGGTTTTGGCTTATACATTCCAGTGGCCCTAGTCAGCATTGCCACTGCTAAAAGACTATGGTATTGTTATTAAAGAATGCCTCTGAGGTGATGAAGGTTGTTGTAGTTCTTGGAGGTGGGCATTGTACTAAATCTACCTCTTATTCAAAGGTTTTTAAAATTCATATGTACGTTACCACTATTCTGTTCCCCTTGTGCAAGGGATGTATGGGCCCATGAAAATGTTGGAGAGAGGATATAGCAATAGCAGTTTATTTATATACTGCTTCATACTGCCCAAGCAGTATCTATCTCAATGTATTAAAAGTTCAATTTTTTAAAGCAATTTTCTTTACCCTAAGCTTTAAATGCTTCTTTTTTTGACCTGTAAGTTTTATATACTTTTCTACAGTGTCCAGACCTCTTTCCATTCCTAACTGTGAACTGTTTAATATGGCTGTCCTTTTAGGTTCTAAGCAACCAGGTTGATACTGGGACAAACCCATTTCCAGTATTTGGATTGTTTCCTAGAAGAATTTCTATCCCTCTCCCCTCGGCACACACAGACATTAATTACTGGGTGGATAAAGTACTGTTTGATTTGTTTGCTTCAAATACCAAAACCAGGGTTTGGAAAAGTTATTTTTTGTACTTTAGTATCATCCAGCCATTAAGCTGGTTGGGCAAATTTTGGAGCTGTAGTCAAAAAACTCACTTTTCCAGCCTCTGAGCAAACATTTATGACCTTGAATCCTGTTGGTTAGTTTTAACTAAACTAGACCCATTGTATTAATTGTTCAATTGCAAGTCAACATATAGGTGAATTCTATTGTTTTACTGGGTCTACTCTGGTTGGGACTAACAATAGGATTCAGGCCTTCCACGCTTCCTGTGATGTATAATTGCACATTCATATTTCAGAATAATTACAAACAATTCAATGAACATTGATAATTTAAAAACCTGTTTATTAAGCACACCAGCTACGTGAGTCCTATCTATACCATAAAAAAAAAAAATCTATCTGCACATTCTATATTCCCTTTTAGAATGAAACCTAGTTCATGAATCATGGAAGTAGCAGCCCTTTTGAGTATCAACTGACCCAGGGCAAATATACTTCTATACAGTCACCAACTGCTGTAAAGTTTTGCCTCCAAATCAGCATTCATAAGTGAGATGTTTTGCCACTTCACTAAATGCCATTTTCTTGTTAAATGTCTCTTCAAACATCCGGTTCTGTTTGGGTGTGAAATGATTTTTCCAGTCGCCAACAGCACCTAAAGAATTAATAGGGGTTGGAAGGGGGAGAGATAAAGAGTTATGAATTTACCATAGCAGAAATGGGAAAAAGTTGGTTTTTCAATTAGAAAAAGTAACTTTCCCCAGCTTTAAACTAGATTGTTACTATTACAAGGATATAACATGCACAACTGCAGTGAAGATATAATACCTGGGATGCTTGTAATGAAAACTTAATGACTGTGTGAGGGAGCCATTTCCTAGTGCACATGGCTTCCACTTCAGCATGTACAATAAATGTTGTATATGTTGTTGTTTTTAACCATACCATGAACATCCAGCATAGTTATACCTATTATATCGCTATCAGTTCACAGCACTTGCCTAAACCCCTCTGCTAGCATAAATATCCACTTGGTAGTCCTAGTTGCATTAAATCCCTTGAATCAATGGCTCAATGCAGCCTATTAGTGCCTCTTATGTCTATGGAGCAGTGGATCAAGGCCCTGAGCCACATCCTTCCAAATGGGTTCAACACCGTAGATAACTCCTCTGAATTTAAGGCCTCAGTCCCATTTACAGATAAATCAGTGTGTAATCCAAATCAATGGATCAATTCGACAGCGGAGCATGGTTCCCACTACATTTGCCCAGATCACATTTTTTCCCTCTAAATCCAATAGTGGTTCACATTCATGCATGAATTGATTCAAAATGGACCTACTCCAGTTGGCCGAAGGGCAAATTTAAATCGATTCCGTTCTGCATCTGGTTCACACTTGCATGGAATCGATTTATTGAAAAAGATGCGGAAAAAATCAGCATCAAAAAGACACGGGTTAAATGGGTCTGGTGCACGCCACCCTCCCTCACCGAATCGCATTTCGATTTAAGTGGGAACCATGGTCATTTGAACCAGTTCAAACCTGGTTTAAAAGATAGTGGGAATGAGGCCTAAATCTCAGAGGGCATTCACCACCTTCCTGATATCAGAGTTACCAGCAACCACATCTTCCCATAGAAGAGGGCCAACTTTCATAGGGAGAACTAGCAAGGTGGGTAAATTCTTAAATAAGCAAGCCTACTTGCATCCAACAAATAACTTTGCCAGCTCTTGTCTCAGGGATCTTCCTATTCCCAGCTGGACTGCCTGAGCACCATTTACCTACAGATACCATGGGTTGAACTTGGGGCCTTCTATATGGAAAAAAATCACGTCTGTCTTTGAGTGACGGTTTTCCTCTTCAGGCTTCCATCCAATCAACCCTTTCACCTGTATCTGGTGTACCAGCATGCAACCTTGTTCTCTTTGTTTCAGTAAAAAACAGATAAGTTGCTCTCTCATAGGACGAAATGTGTCTGGTCTCTGTTTAGTTTCAGATTAGCCTAGCAACTTTGTCCTACAGGACTGGATGTACTATAGGTGTACTGACAGGTAGAGCACAAGAGGCCCAGAAGGAACAGATAAGAAAAGCCAGATAAAGAAGTAGGCGGTGACCCTGGTTAATTGAGAGTGAATCTAATGACTTGTTCAAGGATCAGAATCCCACCAATTTTGTACTCATTATAGAGCAGAATCCAGTTGCTAGTACTAACTAGAGGAGACTCATCAAATCACTAGAGTTTACACAAGGGTTGCTATACCTTTCAGCCATTGCAAGGGTTCTACTGCAGTTGGGACTACTGTATCAAATGGATGTAGGCTATTGGTTCTTCCTATGAGTATTGAAAGAGTCATGCAGAATATAGGATTATGAACAAGAGTATTCCATATGCTGCAAAGTGGCCCCGTAGAAACATTTTCCACTTTGTTCATCCATATATATTTCTTCTTCGTGGTCTCTGCGAATCATACCATATTTGCAACACAGAAGTATGTAGGAATTCTGGAAGCTGGCTGACAGTCTGAGTTCCAGGTTTTAGAGTAGTGCTGAGTGGGTAGGTGGTACAGAGGAGGTTGGGGGCCATCCTCCTGAAGTGCCCCACATTTTCCTTACTGCTGCCCATTGACACTTTTTTTAAACCAAACAGAGCAACGATCAAGGAATCTCTAGGCAGAAGCTGACCATAGAATTGCACTGGAGCACTTACAAATTTCTCTAGGAAACCCATAGGTCTTTCAGTGTTACTAGCAGAGTTGCACTGGAAGACCTAGAGATTCCTGGAGATAACATATTAATCGAATCCACAAAAGTCAAAGGATGGGGCAGGGTCGGGATTGTTCTCCCGTCCTTATCCAATCCGTGACTGCAATTGCAAAGAAGCCTTTCATGCACATAGCATATATTATGTCATTATCCTGTCATTGAAAAGGAATTGTATTAACGTGAACTCCCATTTATACAAAATGCCAGAACAATTCCATTTCAATGATGGGACAATGACAGAATCAGTGCAATGTCATATGAAAGTCTTTCATCCAATTGTGGTCACTCGCACTTCCCAGGCAGGACAATATCTGGATAAGTGCAACGTCATGTGAAAGTCCTTCCCGTATAATTGTGGGGACAAGGACATTCTTTTCCTGTCTGATAATCTCCAAAGCTACAAATGTGGAGGGCCAGCTATACTTCCCAGAGGGAGTGAGACTGCAAGACAGAGCTTTCATGGGGTATGCCTTCTCTGCCTTGCTCTCTTCCTGGCTTGCAGCCAGAGCTTGAAAAAATTTTTTAAAAAAATTATTAATTACCGTTCTAGTTCTAAGACTCTCTAAACACATTTAGTTATTATTAAACACATATAATCCAAAGCTGCAAGCCTATATCACAATGTATCTCCTGCTCTCCAAGCACAAGGTAACTCTGTGCTGCCTTGTCACCCCCTCTCGTGGTCATTTAGTGGCTGGAGAAACACAGGAGACAGCCAGCCAGCATCCAGCAATTATGCCTTCCTTCCAGATCTGCAGAGGACCACTACAGATCCAGGACAATGCCACTTTCTGCAGGCATCTGCCTATAGAAGCATGAACAGTTACTTCTTGGCTGTCATCAGGAGACAGGATGTAAAATTCTGCCCAGGCAAAACAACATTAGTTATCACAAAAGCTGCACTGTTATTCTTTGTCAAGGAACAGTTACACTGTCACTTAGCACAAATTGGTGTCTTCAGCATCAGTGGAGGAGAGCGTGCGCTCCAGGTTTTACTCAGAAATTTAAAGGAGTAAATTTTGGGGATAGAGTCTAGTGCTCTGAGTAGAGTAAACCTCCCCCACTGACCTGGAAGCCACTACTGATGGCACAGAGGTATACCTTTACTTCTCAGGAAAATTAATTAATTCCAATGAATTAATTATATGTACCTAGAATCCAAAGATATAGCCATGTTAGTCTATAGAATTAGTATGTAGAGAGATCCTGTAGTACCTTTGAGACTAACCGAAATAAAGAAATTGGCAGCTTTCGTAGATTTCAGTCTGCTTTCTCATGCTGCCAACTTCTTTATTTCATTTGGTCTCAAAGATGGTACAAGATCTCTCTACATACTTATATGTACCTAGTTATTACCAATCTGGCTGTATATAAGTGCCACTGCCCTGGTTTAAGCCCTTCAGTGCCACACACACCTATTTTAATCCAAACTAAAATCAGTTTAGAAAAGCATAAAAACATTTGCAAATCTTGTGCCTTCCAGACATTTTGTACTACTGTACTACCATTCTCATTAGCCCCAGCAAGCATATCCTCAAGTGTGATGGGAGTTAATAGGAAAAAACAGTTGGAGGATACTTTGTCAGGGGAGGGGGTAGGATAGGGCAAGAAAGGAGGGCACAATAAGGATGTGAAAGCAGCAGGCCTCTGCACTGCCATTACATACAATAGCCACATTGGTGCAAGGGGCTATTTCTACTGTGTGCACATGTTCACCTTGTCAGTTTATGTCCAGTCACATAACTTCAGCAGCTGGGGGGGGGGTATTCCCACCATGCATACACATATTCGCATATTCACTTAATGAAATTGCCTTTGTTTTGCCAGTAGAGCAGGAGAAAGTGAAATGCTGACCTGCAAATGTATGCAACAGTATGTATGTATGTGGAGGTGGCATACAAACACCAAATCACAAAAAGAAGAATGTGCTACAGACTTTTTGGGATGCAGATACAAACAAGGGAGTTATCCTTCCATAGTAGGAACAATCGGGTGGCTTAGATGACCATCTGACCTAGGTGACCATCTCCACCCCACCTCTGATTCCACCACAATCCCAATTTCGGAGTCAAACCATACATTTTAAAAACCCAGTTCTTCCCCCAAACTGGAGTGTTTTTTAAAAATTACCTTAAAGCCCACAGGTATCAAAAATAAGTATTTTCACATCTGAATGAGAGGAACATTGTGTGTTCCAACAAGACTGGGATTGAGGTAAGGACACATTATTTTAAATTGTTGTAAGCCATCCTGGATCCCATTCTGGGCATGATATAAATCCAATAAATAAATAAATAAATAAATAAATTTCAACTTGTGTAGATTCACCCTCGGTCACTCACTTGGAGTGGCAAGATGAAAAGGCAGTAACAACTTACCTTTTCGGAATATGAGCTTCCGGTCAGATGTAAGCGCACAGACCGTGTGATTTGGATCATGGTTTTCCTTCTCTGTGTTGGTTTTCATCTCATTAAACGAAGACTTTTCACAAATTTCACTAATCCCGCTCTCACTGGTGTTGACTCCGAGGAAGGTACTGACTTTTTTCACAACTGCAGGAAGGTCCTGAGATATGTGAACAAGAGAGGACACAAAAGGAAGCTTGGTACCAAAACTTGACACTACAGGATGCTGGTTTGAATTGCAGTTGGTCCTCCACATTTACTGCTTTGACTTTTGAGGATTTGATTATTTGCAGTTTTGATTAATATGTAATCTCTAAGAATCTCCAAGTCCTCCACTGCAGTTCTGCTGGAAGTTGACCACAGTGTTGTTCTGGAGAACCTCAAAGTTCATAGAGAAAACACTTCTCTAGACATTTGTAGGTCCTCCAGCATGATTCTATGATCAACTTCTGGCAGATGTTGACCATATAGTTGCACTGGAGGACCTGGAGATTCCTTTAGAGATATTCTCTTAGATAAAAAGAATAGTGGGGTTTTTTATTATTATTATTTGTGGTTGTTCCATATTCACAGGAGTCCTTCACCCCTAACTCCAAAGAATGTGGAGGGACCACTGTACATCGCATTTGCTAATCTAGGGGTTGGAGGACATTAGCCCTGCATGGGATTTTGAAGGGATGTGCCCCACCGCACCCTATTCTATATTTCCAGATACTTTAAAACAAATGGCCCAAAGTCACCACGCAACCCATCATTATAATAATGGCAGGTAGTGGTTTCTATGTCAGTGGGTTGAGAATCCACTCCTATATTTAGGCTGCTCTTTAAAGGCTGCTGGAACTATTTTGCCATCCAATAACATCTTGAGATTTTACACTCCGCATCTTCCCATGTAAATGAACTATTTGCTGCAAGGAGAAAGAACGTTTTGTAGACTTTGGTCAGAGAGAATGGAGTTCAAATTCCATATCAGCCCCACACCTCAACAGGTAATCTTAGGTCTTAAGGCTACTATGAGGATACTTCTGTGAGTGAAACACATACAGACAGAGTAGCACACTAGAAGTTGTTTATTTGTAACCATTTCATATTTATCAAGTGTGACACTTTCACAAAAATGTAAGAGATTGGTTGGTTTTCACTGTTTTTGTTGTTGTTTCTTTTGAAAAAAGCATTTTTCAACAACATATATTTACCTTTTTCATGTCTTCATAGTACAAGAATAGTGTGTTTTTATCACTTCTGTGTTTCTCCCAGCTTAAAACATGCTCAAACCAGGATCCACAGACAACTGTGAAAAGATTTAAAAGGAAAAAAAAAACTTTTTGTGAATCCAGCAGTATTTCCAGCTCTTGCTGTTGTTGTGTGCCTTCAGGTCATTTCCAACCTATGGCAGCCCTAACTTATGATGACCCTAAGGCATACCTATCACTGGGTTTTCATGGTTGTGTGTGTGACTTACCAAAGGTCACTGAGTGGGTTTACACGAACAAACAGGGAATTGAACCCTGGTTTCCAGAGTCATCGTCCAATGCTCAAAGCAGTACACCATGCTGGCTTCCAGGTCTATTCTATAGCTAAGGTTTCACTCCGTCACTTAGAATGTTGGAGCAAGAAGACCTGGTAAAATTCTCTGAAAAGATGTAATCTCATATGGATAAGAACCAATGTTGTTTCCAGACGCTTGGAACATAGTTTTCTAACTACTGTGTGTTAATTCGGGACCATGAGCTCATAAGGCTTGAGACTGGAATGACCCTCCAAGGTTGCCAGCAGGGATGTTTTTCACCCCTATAGAGAGAGATTGGAGAATGAACTTGGAACATCTTGCACAAAAAGCATACATTCTTCATTTTACTTCCCAACCGGCTGGAGCAGCTGGCTCTGTTGACCTCAGAAGATAACAGCCTAAATACTATTGTTAGTGGTGACTAGAATAGATCCACTGAATCAGTTGGATTTCCCTATGTGTTGACTCACCATTCAACAATTGATTCAATGTGTCTACTCTGTTGTTGTTAACTGCTTTTGAATTGACTTTGACTCACGGCAACCCCATGAATGTGACACCTCCAAGCCCTCCTGTCCTCAACAGCTTGGCTTAGATCCTGCAAACTCAAGGCTGTGTCCTCCTTGATTGACGCTATCCACCTGGTAAACAGTCTTCCTCTCTTCCTTCTACCCTCCACCTTTTCTAGCATTGATGCCTTTTTTAATAAGTTATGCCTTCTAATGATGTGACCAAAGTATGAAAACCTCAATTTAGTCATCTTGGCCTCCAGGGAGAGTTCTGGCTTTATCTGTTCATGGACCCATTTGTTTGTCTTTTTGGATGTCCATGCTAGCTTCATCACTCTTCTCCAGCACAACATCTCAGCTGATTTTCTTTCTGTCGGCTTTCTTCACTATCTGATTCCTGCATCTGTACATGGTGATGGAAAATACAATGGCTTGGATGAACCTAACTATAGTTGGGACTAACCAAAAGGATTCCAGAGCCATTATTTATACCCCGCTCTTCAGCCAAGGCTATCAAAGCAGCTTACAATTTGTTAATTAAGACATTTCCCTGCCCACAGGCTTACAATCTAAAATAGACACGAAACAAAAGGAAAAGGGAGAGGTGGTGGGGAAGGGAGAAAGTCCAGCAGATCTTCTCTCCCTCAGAGGCCTGGACCATGGCAGATGGATGGGAGGGAGGGCTCTTCTTTTTAGGCAAGTCATGATGGATGGAAGACAGGAAAAAGCATTTCAAGTCACATCACAATGTGATCATCCATTCATTATCTTGCATTACAAGATGTCCAAAAGCAGCATAGTATTGTGGTCTGACTGAAGTGGATAAAGGTACCTTTACCTTTCACCTGAAAATTTAAACCCACTGCCATTCCCTCCCAACACAGCTCTTGTCCCTGATGGATTTCCACTGCAGAAGCAAGATCCTTGCTAGGAAAGAACGGCTGTGGTTAAAAGGTAGAGAAAGGCAGGTAGCTTTGCCAGGCTTCACTTAGTTTTATGGTACCTCACTTGGCCTCTCATTATGTTCACTCTTAAACTTACAGAAGTCCCATCCTGTATTGAACCTGGCAATCCTATAAGAGTGTTGGACAAGGGCTCTGAGACACCAGAGTTCAAATCTCTGTTTAGCCATGGAAACCCACTGGGTGGTTTTGGGAAAATCGTACTCTCCCTGCCTAAGAGAAATACATTGGCAAACTTCCTCTGAACAAAGTTTGCCAAGAAAATCCTAGGAAAGGGTATCCATAAATCAGAGTCAATTTGAAGGCAGATAACAACAATAACAAGCATTACACATCCCAGTCATGTCACTTTTCCCCTCTGTTTAATGACAAGGATTCTGACTGCTGCTCAGTTGATCTTTGGATTGCCATTTCCACAGGAACAATTTTTACAGCCATGCAATAAATAGGTATGAACAGCATTTAGATAACGTGAGCAAGAGCAAGACCCTTCCCACCTTTGACTTCAGCAGTGAGCTAAAGCTGCTGCAATAAAAGTGAGCCTATAGGTTTTGGGACTTGGATTTAACAGTCCAAGAACATCAACAGGGATACAAAACAAGTTGTCTTTAGAAGGCAAATAAGGTGTCTATACATACAAGCCCAAACCTTCTATGGATTTAGAATGCAGCAATGATGGCCGACAGCTTCCATGCCAGCAGGGTAGTGAATCTGAACTGTAGAAATAATGCAGTTTGACATCACTTTAACTGCTATGTCACCATCCTATGGGATCCTGGGATTTGTAGTTTTGTGAGGTACCAGCATTCTTTGTCAGATAATACTATAGACCGGCCAAAACTACAAATCCCAGGATTCCATAAGGTGGAGCTACAGCATTTAAAATAGTGCTAAGCTACATTATTTCAGCAAGAATTGATTCAAAGAAAAACCAAGCTGCATTTCACGAAATAGTCTGGCTGTGTTAATATCCATGTAAAATCAGAACAAAAAGTTCTGGAAATTCTTTTCTAGATAAACCCCCAAAGTCCTGATAAAGCTGGCAGAATTTGTACTGACATTTCATTTCAAATCTTATTTTGCACAGCATTTCTGACCTAAGGTTGCCAGATATCACCAAAGTGACTTGGAGTACTATCTCCAGAATCCCCCAACCACATGGCTAGTGACTGTAGACCCCAAAAAGCATCTTTGCCAAAACCAGACCAAGAGAAGGGCATTCATATTATTTACCCACAAAGCTAGAAGACTTGAATTTACAAGGTGTGAGAGAAAGAGATATAACAGGACATGTTTAGTCTTACCATCGCCTTGTAAGAACATCTGGAGGAAATGAGGCCAGGAATCAATGGTGGGGAGGTTTGGGTTCTCTCTGTAGTAATGGTACATGGAAACAGCAATATCTTTTGGATTTCTGATAATGTAAATAGCCTGCAACATTACAATAGTAAAGTAGGAATGCATTTAAGTACCTCATACTGAATTAGAGACTATTAAATTATCTGACTCAAGACTAGCTACACAAGATGGATAAACTATGCTGTTGTTGGACTACAACTCTTTCAGGTCTAAGCAGCATAACGAGTAAAGTTTGATGGGATCTGCAGTCCTAAAACATCTGGAGGGTCACAGGTTGCCTACCTAGCCTAGCCTCACTCACTTCTTCATCACTTTCATCTTGCAGAAAATTATGAATCTTCCATGAGCTCCTTGGAGGAAAGGCAGGTTATATATATAAGAAGCTGATAAAACAAATTATTGCATAGCATGCTTCTAGTGAAAATCTCAAGTCCTGCACTGGCACCTCATTGGATTCATGGATTGTTTGGGTTAGTGTACCTGTATTAAATTTAATATACAATGTGTTGTATTGTTGCTAAAAATATATACAGGGATTTACAGTCAGCCTTCTGTATCCATGGATTCAACCATCCACAGCTTTAAATTATTCAAAAAAATCTATAATTTTTTAAAAAGCAAACCTTGATTTTGCCATTTTATATAAGGAACACCATTTTACTGTGCCTTTACTTAATGGTCTTGAGCATCCATGGATTTTGGTATTTATGGGGGGGGGGGTGTCTTGGAAACAAAACCCAGAGAATACCAAGAGCTCACTGAACATTGTGATTGTGTTTGCAATATTCACTTATATCAACCCCACAGTGAATATTGAGGTATATACTGGCTCTCAAGAATTTAAGCAGAAATGAAATTGGAGCTGTACATCTTACCTTGCATTGCTTGAGCCAAAATGTGGAGGGCAACATGTCACCATCCAAATGGGTTGGAATGATCCGCTTGCCTGAAAGGCAATTCAATTGTTCCAGTTTGGAAACATCTCCAAATTCAATTGGTGAAGTTAAGGCCACTTCGGATGCATAGAGGTGCATTATGATTTCAGCAAGCCAGTGAGTGCCTGAAAGACAAGAAAGGAGAAAGAGGAGAAGTGGTTTTGCCAGAAGATGCTCGTCAGTGGTCTTGCCAGTTCTTTCCTTTAAACTATATCCTTGAGCACCTGGCATTTGTTGGCAGTTGTCCAGCCAAGTATTAACCAGGGCTGGCCCTGCTTAGTTTCCAAGATCAAACAGGATTTGGTGCCTTTTAGGATAATTAGGCAGTACCTTGTTTTAAATAGATATAAGCTGGGTCGGGCTTGTGCAGGGAGAAAGGCAGGATATTAATTAATTAATTAATCAAATTCATCTTTACAAATAATTAAAAGCCCTGAAACTAAAAATATTAGCTGACAGCTGACATCATACTGACAGAAGGTATGTTGGAGGCTACTTTTTTGGGTGTGCAACAACAGCTGGGAAATTGCCATGTGAGGCTTCTTCTCCCCAGGCACTGGCCAGTTCTGGGGTTGCACCCCGGTTCATTCTGGCTGTTCTTGAAAGGAAGCTGGAGCAGTCTCCACCCTCCATGTAAAGCTTTTTCTCCTTTCCTTCATACTCGAAAGCAACTTGACCAAGTCCAAGTGCACTCCGTCAATCAATCAGTGGCAGGGGAAACAGAGCTGCACCCAACAGCCTGTTGTTTCACATTGAAAAGGTGGTGGGGCTTGTGGAAGGAGGTACTGGAAACCTTTTTCTCCAAGGCCTAGTACATGTGCAGATGTAACACTGAGTCATAGAATCATAGAGTAGGAAGAGACCTCAAGGGCCACCCAATCCAACCCCCTGCCATGCAGGAACTCACAATCAAAGCACCCGCGACAGATGGCCATCCAGCCTCTCTTTAAAGACCTCCAAGGAAGGAGACTCCACTGCTCTCCAAGGGAGTATGTCCAGGGAGTCATGCCCACAGGATGCCAGCCATTAAATGCAAGTCCTACGGCTAGATGGCAGGTACTCGGTATCCCACTTTTTCTTTTTAAATGAAAAAGAGACAGGATGCATCTACATTATAGCAATAATGCAGTTTGGCACTACTTTAAATGCTGTAGCTCCAGCCTATGGAATCCTGGAATTTGTAGTATTGCAAGATCTTTAGCTTTCTCTGCCAAAGCATGCTGGTGCCTCACAAAACTACAAATCCCAGGATTCTGAAAGTTGGAGCCATGACAATTTAAATGCAACCACAGAAACCTAGTTATCAATAAAATGATAAGCTGTCTGGGATGCAGACTGCCCATGCAGTCATAGATGTGTGTTCTACCACACAAAACGTTCCCTGCAGCTAGAAAGCTAATCTTTCTGGAAAAGGGAAAGATCACAACCTTCCCCACCATGGGCCACACAGTTTTCAAGACATGTGTTTATGCAAATGCACATATTGAGCATTTACTCAAATGAGCTTCTGCTTCCAGCTTGAAGTGGAATAATTTAACCAGAATTTGGAAATTTTACTTTTAAGGACTACACCTCCCAGAATGGCCACTGTGGGAACAAATCAAAGGCCAGTCTAGTCCTCTTCCTCCCAGCAGATGGCTATGGGAAACCCATAAGGACATGAGCACAATAGTCACCTCTCATCCATGTTCCCCAACAACTGATACGAAGACTCATAAATGTCCCTGATAAAGGAGCAAATATATCACATCCATATCATCATCCATCCATTTGTCCAATTTCATTCATAAGCTATCCAAGCTGATGACTATCATGACATCCTGTGGTAACAAATCCCACAGTTTAACTATGTGCCATGTGAAGAAATCCTTCTTTTTCTTTGGAGTTTATTAGCTGACAGAAATTAGAAGCATAATCCAATGGCAGTCCAAACGCAATCATGGAGTTTCACATTATTGCGTGAGAGACTACCATATGCATTTTCAGGCAAACAGAAGTCCTTCCAAACGCAATTGTGGGCTTTCACGTTATTGCGTGAGAAACTATCACATGCAATTTCAGGCAATTTCGGGCAATAAGAAGTCGTTCCGAATGTGATGAAGCATCGATACACAATCACATAAATTCACTGAACTAGTGAATTCACTCATTTCTGAACTGGCCCCACTTTCATATCTTTCGAAATTGAGAGAAATTCCTCCCATGTGATAAACTCTCTCATCTTGAATTTCCCACCCTTCAGTTTCACTGGATGGCCAAGGGTTCTAGCAATATCTCCTTTCTAGAATTATCTAGAAAATAAGTTTTATTATTATTATTATTATTATTATTAATTATTATTATTATTTTATTTTTAATCATTTTATGTCATTTTTAATCGTAATTGTTTAATTCCTTTTTAAGGGGGGATGGGTTATTTTATATATATTGTTGTATGATTTTAAATACTGTAAGCCACTTTGATTGCTCCAGCAAAAAGTGGGGTACAAATAAAAGTTTTATTTATTATTTATTATCTCTCTTTGCACTTTGTCTGCACCATGTGTACTTTTATACAACTCTGTTATGTTGTTCCCCTACCTCTTCCCATCCTTACTCACTTGCCTTTTTTAAGACTAAATAGCCCCTAAATTTTTCATCCAGCCAACATGGTGCAGCGGTTTGAACACTGGAACAGAGGACTTCAGGAGACCAGAGTTGGAATCCCTGCACTGTCATGGATATCTACTGGGTGACCCTGGGCAAGTCACACTCTCTCAGTCTGAGAAGAGGGCAATGGCAAACATCCACAAGCAAATGTGACAAGAAAACCCTATGGTAAGGTCACCATATTTTTTAGATTCCTTGAAAAGCAAACAACAGCAACTTACTTCATGCCCCAGTAATTCAGTTCATCCCTTTCTCCACCTTAGAATAAACACTATTTTTAACTTTTGTAGAAAAGATAAGCATGGAAAGCATTATGATGCAGGAATTTCAAAGCTCCCTCCAGATTTGTGTAGAAATTCCACCAGTTTTCCTGGAGACAATAGCATTTTGCAACCTTAAGACTGTAGATCTGTGGACTCTCCAACATCCTTTCCCCTTTCTCCCTCTCATGCAACATTTTTTCCTTGGAATACTAAGCACAGAATAACAAGATTTCAATAGTATAAACTGCTTTGGGTCCCACAACTGAGAGAAGGACAGGTTATAAATTCACTAACCAAATAAAAATAGAATATGTTAGAGTCTCTCTCTCTGTCTCACATGCACATTTTCTACTTTAGCCAGTTAAATCTGGTATAACAAATGTCCATTAGAGTCCCTTCTATACAAGTTTCAAGCAAGACTTTACCAGACTTTGGGTAGGAAACCAAGAGGACATCATCTTCTCTGGCATCAAAGGTAGCCAAGGATTTTAAAAGCTCTGGAGATGATCTGGTGGTAAAAGTAATCCCGTTGAAAGTATGTATGAGATCATCATCATCATCCTGTGACATTTGTAATATCACCTTACAGGTTTTGGTGTATCAGATCTGGCCACTACAAATAAGAAGGGGCTAGCAAGTGACTTGCTTGCCAGACACTTGCTAGTGGCAACTGAGAAAACAGAAAGGAAAAGGACATACTTATGCACCTTGTAACGTCTTGAGAAGGTATATTGGGGCTTATCTTTATTACAATAACTGGAAAACGCTGTAAAGCAATATAAAGGTTATCCAGATAAGCAGCATTTAAAAAAAAGAAAAAGAAAATCTTGTTCACTGTGACTTGGCTTTTGCAGATAAATAAGCAAGAGAAACCAGAGTGGAAAATACCCAGGTCAGGATTAGGCACGTATTTGGGGGAGGGGGAGATATTGACAAATTGTTAATGTGACAGATATTATAGCATGCATCTACACTGTAGAAATAATCCACCTTGACCCCATGTTAAGTGCTGTAGCTCGATCCTATGGAATGTTGGGATGTGTAGTTTTACAAGGTCTTTAGCCTTCTCAGCCAAAGAGTATTGGTGCTTCCCCAAGCTACAAATCCCAGGATACTGTAGGATGGAGCCATAGCAGTTAAAGTAATGCCAAACTGCATTGTTGCTACAGTGCACATGCAATCACATCTAGGGATGTATCCTGGTGTAGTGGTTTAAGTGTGGGACTATGACTCTGGAGACCAGGGTTCAAATCATCACAGAGCCATGAAACCCACTGGGTGGCTTTGGGCAAGTCACACATTTTCAGCCTCAGAGGATGGCAATGGCATCCCTCCTCTGAAGAAAGTTGCCAGGAAAACCCTGAACCTGTGATAGATTCACCTTAGGGTTGCCATAAGTGGAAATGACTTGAAGGCACACAAAAACAAACAAAAATAGTTTCCTGAGATGCCAGTGTATATATTGGTCTGTGCTTCATTGTGCTGTTGAAACACACCATTTTGGTTAAAGCACCAACACTTCTTCTAACATTTGCCAGATGAAAATGAATTGGGGAAGAACTCTGCATAATTCAGTGACTGGTGTACTCTATTACATAATTTTGGGGAATGTAACTCTAATGAAGCCTCATCACTTAAAAAAACCTCATCACTTAAAAAGTACTTTGCTTTTACCTGAGCCTACTGGGAAGGTCAAGATTCTGTCGCCTCCTTTTCTGTCCCCCTAATCAATTATTTGCATGCAAAATTCCTTTGCACTTTGAACTGGATTTGCAGAAATTGAAGTAAGTTGAGGACAAAGGGGGGATGTGGGCAGAGGAGAAAGAAACGGGAACGTTTCAGAAGCATTGGAAATCACTGAAAAAGAGGGACAGCAGAAGGTCAATTGGGGCTGTCCCTGACAGATCAGGACAGTTAGGGAATATGAATCTGGGAGCCATAATCATTAGGTAGAGCGTGGCAATCCCTTCCAGTGGTTAGATTCTGAGGGACATTGGGATAGTGCTCCCTGCTTTCCTCCTTCACCATGTCCCTTTCTTGGAGGATACCACTATGGAGCCTTGTCCATTTGTTGCCATAAGATCAAACTGCTAGTCCAGTTGTTTTCTGTATGTAGAATGGAGGGTGTGGGTGCCATTTTGTCCTTTGGTATTGGCAACAAAACATCTAAGAGAAGGTTGTGTTGTTCCTGGATCAGAAAGCTTTTAAGTTCAAAGGCCTCATACCACTTGATCATGAGTTCATACATATTTCCATTTTGCTTTCCTATTAGTACATTATACAACCTAATGAGAACAACCTAGTGTCATTTACAATTGGACTTAGGCTCTGACTAATATTAATATTAATTCATCTACTTGAACTGGATGACTTTATCTCTGATGGGTTGAACTTGGTCCCTCTTTCAAAACAAATACTTCTGCCCTCTTGAACTCAGCACCAATCTCCTGTTCCTTGGCTGAACATACCAAGTTCCTAGCCTACAGTTTTGTTCATACAGCAGTGGTGGCTGTTGGCTTCCATGTCAGTGCGGCAATAAATCCACACCAACTTTTAATCTGAACTTTAAAGGAGTTGTCCAAGGTATGTAAAGCAGGGTCAGTACCATGGATAGCTTTTTAATGTTTAAAAGAAAAGACAGACATGAAGAATTTCTGGATTTTGGAATTGGTTTTGAAGAGGGGAAAAAGCAAAAGAAACAAATAATGTACATGCTTTTCCTCAGTAGGGACAGTGTGAGAGAGCCAGTGTAACACAGTGGTTTGAGCACCGGACTACAGCTCTGAAGACCAGGATTCAATCCCCACTCGACCATGGAAACCCACTGGGGACACACTCTCTGCCCCAGAAAACCCTGTGATAGGTTCACATTAGGGCTGCCATAAGGTAGAAATGACTAGAAGGCACACAGCAACAATGGGATAGTATGTATTAGCCAGACCCAATCCTAGATAGATTCACAGCTATGAGAAGAGATAACCCCCATTTACTGCAGAGAGAACCAAAACATTTCTTGGTAAGTTCTGCATATGCAAAAAATCCCAATAATGCATTTCTTTAGAAACAGTTTTCTGCTCTGGCTCTGCATGATCATTATACTCCAGGACATGGACAATCAAGGTTTTTAATAGCTGCTCTTTTCATCTTCTCTAATACCACACAGACCATTCAATTAGTGTCAATTTTATTTGTGCATTTAATATTATCCTTTGAAGAATGACTTTGAAACCTAGTCTGCAGGAAACTAATTAGGTTATTCTGTTAGGATCAGTGAATGCTGTCGCTGTCTTATTTGACTGTGAAACAAGTTGTCAAGGAAAGTGCATGGCTCGATTGCTCAGAGTATCACAGAGGAGCCGTTAAAATGTCTAAACTGCTGAATTAAAGACATAGCTGTGTTAGTCTTATAACAGTATATATAGAGATTTTATAACAGCTTTACAACTAACTGATAGAAAGTAAGAAGATGTCAGCATGAGCTTTCGCCAACTCCAGTCTACTTCTTCAGATGCTTTTGGTGGAGTGTTTGTCTGTCCCTGGCATCCATTCTACCAAAAGCATCTGAAGTAGACTGGTGTCTACAAAAGCTCATGTTGACAACTTCTTGCTTCCTTTCAGTTAGTCTTAAAGGTGTTCATATTTTGATATCTCATATCTGGAAGCAACATGTTTTTGAGAGACTGATGACCTTTCAGGAACATTAGGCCAGGTTCCCAGGAGAAAAGGATCATTTCCACTGAAGAACATGGACATCTAGGTAGACAAAACCATAAAATCTAAAGTGCTTCTTCTTTCCCTCAAGTAATCTGCATCTTCTATTGAAACCTAAGACAAAGGATGTCTTCGCATCCAAAGCAGTAAGCCAATCTCTTCTCCAGCCACCCATCTCAGGGATATCTCGATCCAACCAAACTATTAACCATTCCAGGATCCCATTGTCAATTCTTGGGGCAAGTCATCCAGCTTTTATTTTGTTGTTGTTAACTGCCCTTGAATCGATCTCAACCCATGGTGACCCTGTGGATGAGATATCTCCAAGACTCCCTGCCCTCCACTGCTCTGCTAAGTTCCTACAAAGTCATACCTGTGACCTCCTTAATACAGTCCAGCCATCTATTATTGTTGTTGTTATTATTATTAGCTTTATTTATAAAGCGCCATAATTCTTTCCACTTACATAATATGGCAAAAACCAGGGTTTGCTTTTTGGAATTTATATATATATTTAATATTTTCAAGCCATAGATAGTCAACTCCATGGATAAAGAATCTGTGGATATGAAGGGATGATGGTACATCTTTCCCTATTGTCCCAGACAGTCACAATGCAGGCATAGTGCAGTCATAGACCACCAACAGGAATCTGGCCAACTGGCATCCCACACTTCATTCCATCATTCCATCCATTTTAGTTATTTCCTTTGAGCTTTTTTGTTCCTGCTCCTCAGTTTCAATCCTTCTGAAACCCTCCTACATAAGATCATGGCAGTGGGGCTATCATTACTTGTCTGAAGAGAAGACTGTGGAAAGCTGGATGATGAATAGTTGTTAAAGTGGAGCAGCCTTTAACAGGAACAAAAAAAGGTGGCAAGTGCAATTCAGCACCACAAATGAGGTTAAATACATTGGTATTTAAGAGCTAAGCATCTAATTCTCTGAATCAGTTAATTTCCTTTCTCCTATATTAAATGTGTGTGTATATCCCTAAATCATATTCATTAGTCCCATCCAGAGTGCACACATTGAACCAGTTGTTGAATGATCAGGAAAAATGGAGATAAAACCCATTGATGCATTGGCTCAGCTCTAACAGTATCCTAACAGTAGGGTTCATGTTGGCTGGAATCCTGTCGGTCAGTCCCAACTTGAATAGAGCCACTGAATCAGTTGTTCAATGACCCATCAACATGTGGCAAATCCCATTGATACAAAGCTCTTTTCAAGTCTAACAATATGATTTAGGTCTATATATGCACTGCCTGGGAGCCAATGTGGTCTAGTGGTCTGAGTGCTAGACCAGGATGCTGGGAGACTAGGATGTGAATCCTTGCTCAGCTATGGAAACCCACTGGCTGGCCTTGGGCAAGTCACACTCTCTCAGCCTCAGTAAAAGGCAACAGCAAACTTGCTCTGAACAAATCTTGCCAGGAAAACCTCATGCCTCAGAGTCACTATAAGTCAGAAATGATTTGAAGGCACAACAACAACAGAATAGTGCCTTTATATATTGCACCCAAACAGCCTTGGTCTTAATCTCTGGTTTTCATGGAGCATCTCCATTTGGAAATGAAGGTGCAAATTGTACAGGGGCTTTTTTGGAGGGGGGGGTGCTCAGTCTGAGCAAGAAGGAAGATCTCCAACTCAGCTAGGAGAGCACCAGCTTGTGATAAGCTTGTGATAATTTGTCCTTTGCTATTGGGTTCAATTGATTTGTTGTTGCCTAGTGTCCTCTTTCCCTCCCAGTTGTTGTAGCGTCAAGACTCAGCCTCTGCTCTGTCTTTCCCAGTTGTTGTGGTGCTAAGGCTCACCCTCCACTCTGCTCTACATCCACCTGCTGGCTAAAAATGAGTAGGGTAGAGGAAATGTTCTTTATCCTTTCTCCCATGTAAGTGAGAAGGGGAAAAAAAACCACATTTTATCCTGATCTGAGAGTAGCCCCTTCAGGTAACAATTCTGCCTTAATTTCCCAACTTTTTATCTGTCTTGGTGTGTATTCGAATTACAAGTTGTGAGCAACTGCGGAGCGTGTTTAATGCCCAACACTTAATGACATCACCAGGGGCTGTTCTTAGGTCTCAGATTTTAGTCTGGAAACCTCAGATCTTGGCAAAACAAAATAATGTTTGGGGGCAGTTTTTTTTAAAAAAATGTATATGCATTTTAAAAAATGAGCGTTGCAGGGAACAGAGGAGAGGTGCACTTGATTTCTTGGGAATGCCCAGTAAGGCTTGAAAATGTGTGAATGCGCAAGGCAAAGTGAGCATTTTCTTGCAATGATTCTTGGGAGGTGTGAAAATGCTACTTTAGTTGAGACTGTCAAGTCGCAACAAATTTTTGGCATAGCTCCCACTCTGCATGCACAAGGTCCCAGTTAACTCTTCCTTTGAATCCTTTGAATCCTCTGGCAGGGTTGGGGAAAAAAGCCTTGTCTGAAACTCTGAAGAATCCCTGATGATCCGTGTATCCAAAACTGAGCAAAACTGATAAAATGATCTTTCTTAGTAGAAGTCAGCCTCCTAAGGACAATCTTCCTGAGCGAATTGCAAGCACTCTCTTTAATTTGCCAGCTAATTAGCTCTGAAATGGATGAAATGTAATTATCTCCTGGCCATGGATGATAACGCTTCCCTCTACTCTTTGCAGCCAAGTGTTTGCACTGCCTCAAATTGGCAATTCTATTTTATAATTTGAATCCCAATCCCAGCTTCATCAAGATGCCAGGAAAAGGAGGTGGTCCACCACCTACTGGCCAACAACAGAGTTGCAGGCTCTGGATCATTCCAAGCCCTAAAATTTGGGGGGTTTAAACCCAAAATTTAGAAATGCTCTTGTCAAAGTCACAGGGGACAGGCCCTAGTGATGCCATTAAGTGCAATGCATTAAGCAAAGTAGCTCACAGCCTGCCATTCAAATAATAAAAACTATTGGGGGGCATCCTGTTCATGATTTACAATGGCATCATTCCAGTTTGAGCCAGTGTGGTGTAGTGGTTGGAGCACTGGACTATGACTCTACAGATCCTGGGTTCGATTCCTAGCTTAGCCATAAAAATCCACTTGGTGACCTTGAGTAAACCATGCTCTCTCTCAGCCTCAGGGAAAGGCAATGGCAAACGTCCTCTGAACAAATCTTGCCAAGAAAACCCCATCCTAGGTTTTCTTTAGGGTAGACTTTCTCAAACTTTAGTTCTCCAGGTATTTGGGACTTCAGCTCCCAGAAGCCCTAGCCAGCTTGGTCAGCTGTGAGGGATTCTAGGAGCTGACGTCGAAAATGTCTGCAGGACCAAAATTTGGGAATCACTGCCTTAGGTCACGATAAGTCAGAAACGGATCGAAGGCACACAAGAACAAGCCCAATTTATGCCATTGCAACTCACTTTTTTTGGCCATTGTGTAAATAAGAATTCTCTTCTGACCCTGAAAGGACAGAAAGCCCTGTCAAGCCACCTTATAATCAGTGCATCCTCCCTAACACAGCCATTTCCAAGTTTTCAGAGAATGGTGGATGGGTATCAGCAGTGCTGTATCAAGCTGTTGTTGAATGTGCTGCATGGACGTCATCTGCAAGGATGTCCCAAAATCACTGCAGATGCTTGTAAAGTGCATTCAGCTGAAAATAGCTGGACTCATTGATCTTGATCCTCCCCCTCCCCCCCCCACCTCTCTTTGACAGCACAGAAATCGCCACCCAACTCCAGGCAGTCTTGCACGAAGCTGACTATCTTGATCCATTTCAAGCCGGCTTCAGGACAGGACATGGAGTGGAAACCGCCATGGTTGCTCTGACCAATGACCTCTGCTTGAGCATTGACAGGGGTAGTGTGACCCTGTTAGTGCTCTTGGATCTCTCAGCGGCCTTTGATACAGTAGATCATTCCATCCTTCTGGGTCAGCTAAGGGAGTTGGGAATTGGAGGCACTGCTCTTCAGTGGTTCCGATCCTTTCTCTCTGGCAGATCCCAAAGGGTGAGGCTCAGGGACACCTGCTCCTCCAAAATTGAGCTTAATTGTGGTGTCCCTCAGGGCACCATCCTGTCCCCGATGCTATTCAATATCTATATGAAGCCGCTGGGTGAGATCATTCGAAGGCATGGAGCTCAGTGTCTTCAGTACTCTGATGACACTCAGATATACCTCTCCATGGCTAGATCATCGATTCAGTCCTCAGATGGCATCTCCCCTCTTAATGACTGTCTTGCGGTGGTAATGGATTGGATGAGGGAAAACAGATTGAAGCTAAATCCAGACAAAATGGAGATACTAACAGTTACTGGTCCAAAACCAGGCAAGGGAATACACCCACCAGTTCTAGGCGGAGTCACATTCTCCTCTAAAGACTCTGTTCTCAGTCTGGGGGTACTTCTGGACTCGTCGCTTCACATGATTAGTCAGGTGAATGCGACAGTCAGGAGCACCTGTTATCAGCTTCGGCTGATACGCCAGCTGTGCCCTTTCCTGGATACAAAAGACCTG
The DNA here is from genome assembly GCA_034509955.1 of Urosaurus nigricauda. Lineage (NCBI taxonomy): Eukaryota > Metazoa > Chordata > Lepidosauria > Squamata > Phrynosomatidae > Urosaurus > Urosaurus nigricauda. The sequence goes on from JAOEGL010000005.1 coordinate 11,765,992, forward strand.
GAATCTGTGGTACACGCTCTAGTAACCTCATGTCTGGATTTCTGTAACATGCTCTACATGGGGCTATCCTTGTGCCTAACCTGGAATCTTCAACTAGTCCAGAATATGGCAGCCAGACTTATCACTGGAACATCAAGGAGAGAGCACATAACACCAGTGCTTAAAGCTCTCCACTGGCTGCTCATTAGTTTCCGGGCACAGTACAAGGTGTTGATATTAACCTTTAAAGCCCTACATGGCCCAGGACCGTCTTACCTCAGGGACCACCTCTTCCCGTATGAACCACCCCGCACACTCTGATCCTCTGGGAGGAACCTGTTACAGCCTATGAAAACTAGGCTGTCACAGACCACCCAGAGGACTTTTTCAGCTTCTGCTCCCAAGCTTTGGAATGGCCTGCTGGACGAGATGCATCTTATTACATCATTGGCCAGTTTCAAAAAGGCTTTAAAGACACATCTCTTCCTGCAAGCCTTTCCTTGAAAGGAAAATAAATGAAACATCAATTCCCAGCTCTGGAAAAATGGAAATGAAACTGGGGAAATAACATTTGCTATCTCCCTGCTTAAACTTTTGGATTTCATCTATTGCGGATTTGTACATGCACTGTCCATGAGATCATATCTGTTTTAATTGTTGCTGATTTTAACTTTAACTGTCATCAATTTTAATAAGCCTTGGTTTAATTTAATTTTAAGGGGGGGCGGTTGGGAAGAGAGATGATTGTTATTTTACTCTGTATTTTTAAACTCTTGTTGTACCCCACTCCGAGTATTTCATTAGAGGAGCAGGTTATAAATAAACATGATGATGATGATGATGATGATGATGATGATGATGATGATGATGTTTGGATGAGTGCAAGATGAGCTGCTTACAGGTAGGTTTGATATTCCTTGTCTAAGAAAACCATATGAATTTTATGGGCTCACCATAAGCTTTCTGAAGCAGATCAGTGTAAATTGGGGTGGTTAGAGGATATGCTGCCTGGGACATTCTGGGAGCTGTAGTTCAAAGGGGAGTTTTTATAGACTTCACACCAAAGGAAAATCGGGCGTCTATAGCTACCTGCGAACCCATATCTTCCCACTCTACTTTGGCAGGGATAGTCTGATTAATCCTCTGTCCCACTTTTTCAGCTGCTTTTAAAATGTCCCAGTTTCTCTCCTCTTCCCACTTTTCTTACTTGTCTTTTGCTCACTTCATTTGTTGCAAACTGAGTTCACAATGGGAAAGTGCTGTGCACTCCATTAACTCCTTGGGAAGGAGAGAGGAGAGGGCTGAATCTTGCCCTTCCCAGTAAGCCTAGGCAAAAGCAAAGTGCTGCAGCCTCCTCTAGCTAGTCTGTTCTTCCTTATTAATAGCTTTTGCCATCTTGTACCTTCTGGTGTTGCTTGTATGTCTCCCACTTTTCATCTGTGAAATGTTGGGTGGTTTGCTAATTTGACAGTAAACTCACTGAAGCAATGGAACTCACAAAATGTTCATGTCTACTGCTTAGCAATTGATTCAGTGGCTCCAGTGTGACATAATGGTTTGAGCATTGGACTATGATTCTGGAGTCCAGGGTTCGATTCCTGCTTAGCCATGAAACCTACTGGGTGACCTTGGACAAGTCACACGCTCTCAGCCTCAGGGAAAGGCCATGGCAAACTTCTTCTGAACAAATCATGCCAAGAAATCCCCATGAAGAGGTTCACCTTAGGGTCTTGCCATAAGTTGGAAATGATTTGAAGACACACAACACACACACACAGAGGTCTCCCCTAGGTAGTCATTGGATGTAGACCCTCTTCTTCCACCATAAAAAGGCAGCCTAAAGCTGTGCCATTAAAACTTTGAAAAGCTTAAGACAAACAGCAAAGTAAAATGCTTTAAATAGCTGGAACTGATGTATTTTGATGCATGGTGGTAGGAGCGGGGTGGCTTTTTCCTCTGTCAAACTAAACAATTAGAAGGCACTGAAAGATAGACTCCAAGTATGTCAATTGATAATAATGATTATATTAGCATTATTATTACTATTCATTATTTTAGCTTGGTCAGTGCTCAAACTTCGGCCATGCCACCTAGTAGGGAAACCACCACCTAAATTACAGAATGAATCATTTCAGAAGCAGAAGCAAGTGCATTTAGTAATTTAAAAATAAGCCACATTAGCAATGGTTTCTCTTTCTCTAAAGCCTTTAATAGCTTGAAGACTTGCAAGCTACCCACCCAAGTGCTTCCTGTGGAGTGAAAGTAAGCACATTTTTCTTGATCTAAGCGGTGATTATATTCCCCAGGATTGGGAGAATGGGTTGATCTCATGAGAGGGGAAAATAATTGCAAGAAACCTTTTGGAGTCATTTTTCCTTAGAATATGGGGGAGAGAGAAAAAGTCAACTTGCAAGAATGAAAAAAGGAAGAAGATGAGGAATCTGCAGCTTTAACACTGATTGATTTTATTTTATTTTTAAAGCAAGATTTATTGATTAGCCCGTGGACTGTCTCAAAATACAACAAATACAACAAAACTTGTATAAAACTCTCTATAAAAATTCTATATAAAAGGTTAAATAAAAAGGAAATACAGTTGAGGCTCGATTATCCAACCTTCAGTTATCCAACATTCTGGATTATCCAATGTTGTGGGTTCTGTGATTTCTTTAAATTTTCTATTTCTTTACATTTTCAGAGGACTGAACTGTTTATACTGTACATCACAGTGTTGATCAGTGATTTCTTTACATTTACTTTTACCGTTATTGCAATAAAACTTCAATACATATGCAATTCATAGTGATTTCAAGGCTTTTCTTGGACCTTCCAGATTATCCAACGTTTTCAGTTATCCAACTATCAGCCGGTACAGTTTTTGTTGGATAATTGAGACTCTACTGTAAAAATAAATGAGTAAAAAGATAAATACAATAGATAATAATAGATTAAATAAGTGTAGTGAAGGTAAATTTATACATCATATTTCTTCATCACCCCTACAATTTACCCCAGTCAGCCCCCCCATATGAAGATCTCAGATGAATTATTTTGCATTATACATTAAGTACCAGCCACAGTTGTTCGTAGCTCATCATTCAAACATAGCCCACAGTTTTGAAAAGGTACAGCCAACCCTATGTATCTATCGATTCTCTATCCACAGCTTGAAGCATTCACAGCTTGAAAATATTTGCAAAATATATAAATTCCAAAATGCAAGTCTTGATTTTGCCATTTTATATAAGGGGCACCATTTTGCCATGCCATTATATTTAATGGGATGTGAGCATCCATGGATTTTGGTATCAATAGGGAGTCCTGCAACTTAACCTCAGTGGATATCAAGGGCCCACTGTACTTTATTTGGATTCAAATTCTCAGACCCCCTCTGCCCCAGTCTGAGGACTGATGAGGATTCTGTGCATTCTTAGTCCAAAATGATCAACCTTCCCAAGCTCTGTTCAGGAGGAACAACTGAGGGAAATTATTCTTCCTCCTGTGGCCCAGCATCTGCCACCTGAGGCGGTTGCCTCACACTCTGCCTGGTACTCGGTTGATAGGGCTGCCCCTGCCTGGTACTGTTCAGAGAACTACTCCAGAAAAACTATTATTAATATAAAGCATTCAGGGTGGATATTAGCAGTCAGTAGGCCCTTCCCACTGATATATTTCAGGGGTTAATATCTACGGTGGTTCAGGTCTACACTCTTCTTATCCTCCCCCTCCACAGCTGATTTGAAGCTGGGAGAAAACTGTTTGAAAATATATTCAAGGGTAATCATGCAAAAAAAAATTATTAAACCACCCGAAATCTAGAAAAAAGTGATACCGTTATTGGCCAGCCAAAATGCACAAAACGCATCATGCAAGGCTACAAAGCTCCACTGGCTTCTTCATCAGATGTTAAGCAATCATACAGGAGGAAGAGAAGTGATGGTGGAGACCCAGGCTTACATTTTGTATAGATGTTGTCTCTGCTTCAGTTCATTTGGAGGGAGTAAGTTGTTTGGAGATCGTCACAATGCTCCACAATATATCTTGCCTATCAGCTATACTCGACTATAAGTTGATCTCATGTATAAGTTGATGTCAGGTTTTGGGGACAAAGTTATGGATTTTTATATAACCCCTGTATAAGTTGAGGGTAAAACTTAGGGGTATGTAACAAAGGATGCAAACTTTGCCATGGAAAGGAAAGGAAAATGATGCTAAAGGACACTGCTGTGTTCCCACTCAGACATTCAAAAAGACCAGAAGTGGCACTGCAATGGATTAAAATAGAGGAGTTTATCACACGGGAGGAATTTCTCTCAATTTCGAATGGAACCAGTTCGAATTCACGTAAATTTGCTAATTGCATTTGGAATGCATTCAGAATGACTTCCCATTTCCCAAAAATGACCCCCCATTGTCTGAATTTGCATGAGATACTCTAATACACAATTACGTGAAACCCAATGATTGCATTCGGAATGGCTTCCCATTGCCTGAAATTGCGTGAGATACACTTATAAGCAATAACGTGAAACCCCATGATGCCATTGTTCGGATTGCCATTGCATTATACCCCCAAATTCCGTCATAAGATAAACTCCAGAGAAGAATGGTGCTTCTTGCTTCTTTTAGTTTCTTCCAGGATGGACTAAGCTCTTGCCTTTTATCACTGTACTCAGAGAAAGAGATGGTTCCTTTTTTGATAAGAGTTAAGGTACAGTACTTACAGTACTTGCATTGACCCATGGCTAAGTTGAGCCAGGTTTTGGGGTTCACCTTTTTTACTAAAATTTCTAGACTTATATGTGAGTATATACAGCACTTCACAATCCCTTTGGCAGAACTTGGGAAAGTAATACCTCCCAAAATATCCCAGCCCAACTGATCCTTCCGGTTGAGGGATTCTGGGAGCTGTACTCCAAAGAAGCAAGGTTTCCCAAGGTCTCCCCATAGAGGTATCTTTCTCAAATAATCTAATGTGAACAGCAGCCTGTCAACAGGTTAGTTGATAATCCGTATTTTTCTTAAAATGTGCGTAGGGGGACACAGAGCTTCTGTATTTCTTCTGACTCTCAGTGCCAGCTTCTGCGTTACATTTGGGTTAATCGGCTTTGACAGGAAGCTAATTGGAAACCACACTGAGAAAAGGTTAAAAGCGACAGCGCTTTCGGCAACCGAGATGTTATTTGTCACAGAGTCCCAGCCAAGTGGCTTGTTTAAGATGGCAATCTGACAGATGCCTTATTCTTTGGGCCTCTGCCTTACCTGTATCCTTCAGAAGATGCAATCCTTCTCCCCACAAGTGATCTCTGCATTTTCCTGGACCTCCATCCTCCACTTGGTCTGACAGTTTCCAGTACAGAGTTTCAGAGACAGGCTTGAATCAGTTCCTCAAAAATGAAGAGGCAATTATTGCGGATGCAGAAATAATTCCAGTTTGAAACCACTTTAAAGGCCATGACTGAGTACTATGGAATTCTGGGAACTGTCATTTTGTGAGACAATTGTTATACAACAAACTACAAATCCAAGGATTTTAGGTTGGACACACAGAAAAGATGGTGGGTGCTCTTGTTCAGGATTCCAGCCTGCGAACTGGCCAGCCATGGAGATCAAATTGGACATTATGGTTGTGAAAGGTGGACAGTGAAGAAAGCTAATAGAGGAAAAAATCAACTCATTTGAGTTGTGGTGATGGGAAGAGTTCTGAGAATACCGTGGACTGCTAAAAATACAAAAAAATAGATCCTTGAACAGACCAAGCCTGAACTCTCCCTCATTGGCTATGGTGTGAACAGAATGATGGACTAGATAGTCCTTTGGTCTTATCCAATATGTTCTTTTTACGTTCTTGCATGAAATCACACTGAGACTGAGTTCCAAGATCAACTGCAGTTTTAGAAAGACCAAACCAAAAGATATAAGTGGAAACCAAAAGCAATACATCCAAGTGCACAAGACGAAAGAAAGCTATTGGTAACTTAGTACTGATTGTAAGGTCACACAAGATTTGAGGACTCTGAATATGGTGGCAGGAGCACAGTACATTGACTCATTGACTTAGGAGGCTAAGAGAAATTTGTTTTAGTATTTGAAATATGGAAACACTGAGACTGAGATTGTTCAAGATCTTCCAGGCTGGGGCTCAATCATCAATCAGAGCAGAGACTGCAGTCAGAAAATCAGAAAAAGACTAGGACTTGGAAGGGCAACTATAAAGGAACTAGACAGAATCCTGAAGTGTAAAAATATAGCATTACAAACCAAAGTTAGGATTGTCCACACCATTGTACTGTATTTCCCATTTTTATGTATGGTTGTGAAATCTGGACAGTGAAGAAAGTTGATAGGGGAAAAAACAACTCATTTGAGATGTGGTGCTGGAGAAGAGTTCTGCAAATATCATGGGCCACTAAAAAGATAAATAAAAGGGTCCCAAAGCAAATCAGGTCCAAATTCTCATGGAAGCAAAGATGACTAAACCGAGGTTGTCATGTTTTGGCCATGTCATAAGAAGAAAGGAAACTCATTGGAAAAGACTATAATGCTTGGTAAAGTAGAGGGCAATAGGAAAAGAGGAAGATGGGGTCTCTCATTCATAGAGTTGTCATGGGTTTTGGATAGTTTATTCAACTGAAGCACTGTTTGAAAGAAAAAGAACAAGGGGTGGATGTACTAAAGAGGGTCATAATTACAGCTGCAAAACTATTATTTCATGTATAAGAGGGAAAGAAGAGATGTGCTCATAGTATTTCATACTCTTGTGTGCAAATATGACTTCAAACATCACATTCCAGACCTTTCTCATTGTTTCTAGCCTTGAAATGTTGCAAGGCACACTGGGTTGAATTTTAATAAGGGATGAATACACACACATGCACTGTAATTGAAACTACCTTTCTATGCATGAAGCATTTCAAATTTAAAATGCTGACAAGTTTGAGAGCATAAAGGGAAAAGATTGTGCCACCATACAGGGTTTTCAACAGCAATTATGAAGTTTAAACAAAAAACAAAATAACAAAAAATAAAGTGTGGTTCTGACTTGTAATTGCAATGAAGTACTTCCATCAATTATAAAGGAGAATTCCTGCTGCAAAGCTTGCAAAAGCCACATGCTCAATGCATATAATATAATATGACAGCTGGATATTCCCAAGGGACTGTAAATGAAAGAAATAAATTCCAGCCTTGAAGCAATGATAGTGTTGGACCAAAAGAAGAAAAAGAAAAAAAAGAGGTTACTTTTGAAATAAAAATAAAAATTGTACTGCTAAAGGGTTCTGCGTTAATTACTCTGGAAACACAAATTATTTGAAGTGCAAGTGCCAGAAAACGCCTCTCTGTGGGTTTTCTCCTTATGGATAAGTATTAGCTTGGTTTGCCATTGTGACAGAGAACCAGTTCTTTGGTATAGTTATTTTTTATTTTTGATACCACACTGTATATAACAGTAAGTGACAAGGTTATCTAGTAGTTACCATGCTGGGCTTTGGTTCAGGGAGAATAGTGTTTGTAGGTTGGCTTATTTATCTGGGGATTCTTATATTATGTGTGCCTTCAAATGATCTGTTGACTTATGGTGACACAATGAATTTCATAGGGTTTTCTTAAGCAAGGAATACTCACAAGTGGTTTCCTCCTCTGAATATAGCTTACAACTCCTGGTATTCCATGGTCAGTTTTGCAGGTACTAACCAAACCTGGCCTTGTCTAGCTTCTAAAATTAGACCTGGTGCCTTCAGATCTAGGCCATCTCTTAAATTATCAAAACAACATGCAAGAACTAGTCTGCCAGAGTTAAAACTTGAGGAGATTCCTATATCTTTAATGCTTCCATGAAAAAGGGAATTTCAGCAGGTGTTGCTGGTGACCTGGTTGCATGACAAGCAACACCTGCTGAAACTCCCCTTTCTGTACAACCACTAACGCAACTTTGGTCCTCCAAGTATTTTGGATTTTAGCTCCCAGAAATCCCAGCCAACTTGGTCAACAGTAAGGAAATGAAGTCCAAAACACCTGAAGGACCAAAGTTTGGAAATCACTGCACTAAAGATACAGAAGCCATCTCCAGTTTTCTGTTTGACAAACCTATGCAGCAATGTTCTACAAAACTATTAAACAACAACAGAAAATAGAAACCACCACAGCAAACACAGTGACCCCATAAATGACAGGATCTGATAATGACAAAATGTTAAATGCAAGCAAAAAGTCAGCTTTGGTTCATGAACCACCTCAACCACCCAACATGGGAAGGCATAAAGAATTTCTGTTTCCAGTTTACAACAAAGCAATGTATCTGACTCTGGCAAAGTAAGCATCTGCTTACTGCCTATGTGTTGGCTTTCTACTGCCACCAGTTCCATCAGACAAATTCAGTTCACAGTTGACTCAGTAGAGTTTTATAAGTGTTACCATTTCACATGGACCCAAAACCTATTGTTACCCTTGAGTTTAGTTGGGGTTAACTGTTGACAAATTCATTTCAATTTCTGATGGCTCTCTGAATAAGAGATCCCCAAAACTCCCTGGCCAAGATTCTCCATCAGAGGCATAACCCATTAAACTAAACTAAAAAAAAAAAAAAAAAAGCACATGAAAGGATCGACTCTGTGACAGTCACACACAAGGATCAACCATATACACCAACCAGAGTTTAGAAAACTTCCTGTTTTGGATTATAACATCCAGAATCCTGCCATGGTACTTCATGCAAGCTTGTGCTATTATAAAACTGTTGGACCAGAACCCAGTGAGTGATTGCTGGAACTAACTCCAGATTATGCCATTGATGGTACTTTTCACACATTTTCTTAAAGAGTTACCCAGTGCACACTTACACAAATGGTTGAGACCTTTGTCATTGCCAACTGGAATACTGTGTCCAGTTCTGGGCACCACAAAAAGGATGTGGAGAAACTGGAGCAGGTCCAAAGGAGGGCGACTAAAATGGTGAAGGGTCTGGAAACCATGCCTTATGAGGAATGACTTAGGGAGCTGGGGATGTTTAGCCTGGAGACGAGAAAGTTAAGAAGTGATAAGATAGCCCTGTTTAAATACTTGAAGGGATGTCACATTGAGGAGGGAGCAAACTTGTTTTTTGCTGCTCTAGAGAACAGGAGCTGAAACAATGGATGCAAACTCCAGGAAAAGAGATTCCACCTCAACATTAGGAAGACCTTCCTGAGAGTAAGGGCTGTTCAACAGTGGAACACACTCCCTCGGAGGGTGGTGGAGTCTCCTTCCTTGGAGATCTTTAAGCAGAGGCTAGATGGCTATCTGTCGGAAATGCTTTGATTGGGAGTTCCTGCATAGAGTTGGTCTCTTCCAACTCTGTGATTCTGTGATTCCTCCATTCAATCATAGTGCAACAGGCTGGCTTAAGTCTGGGCATAAGCACAGTTTCACCCTGCCATGATTCAGAATGTCCTGGAATGGGTACCCAAAATCTTGCCATTACTACAACTGGATCTTCAACCTTAAGTAAAAAATGACTTGGAGGCAAACAACTACAACATAGCACCTGTTACATTACTATGTCAGGGAGCCAGCAAAGTGACTGATATGCATAATGGGACAGTCTTGCCAGTGTCCTGTTACACATCTTCGCAATTCACTAACAGTTAAGTATCCCTAAAATTACGTAATGTATGCCATGCCAGAGGATTGCAGTCCATTTCCTTACTCCTCTCTTGTCACATGAGTCTCATTATTTAAAAAAATCGGCCCTAGGAAATGTGTACATTATTGTCTTTGAGAAGTCAATCTGTGGCAGTTTGAGGAATTATTGCTCACCTTTCCTCATGGAGCTTTGGTCATTTGTCAGTCTCAAAGGCCAAGCATTAATGTTCAACAGAGGTCCCATGAATGCTATTGATTGGTAACTCACTATAATGAGCTTTGTTCCACTTGGTAGTTTGTATATTAACTCATTTCTGGAGGGCATTGAACATAACTGAGAAACCCTGACAGAAGATTATTAAAAGCCAACTTTTCACAAAGATATTGGCTGGCTTGCAATTTTCTAGGTGTGTGATAACTTCAGACGCTGATCAAGATGGAATGGCTGAAAGCTTATGCTTTCTGTGTGTGAGTGTGTGTATGTGTTTTCCCATTTCCTGCTCAGCAATTCTATTACCTAAGAAAATTGCTTCTTTCTCTACCTTATTGGACTGCCTGACATTTTAAATAAACAGACTGTCTTCTATATTGGAAGAAGCAGAAACTGTGTTAAGAGGTTTTCTAAAACTAGCACACATTTGCACCCTTCACCAGAGCTTGGATATGTTTTTTAAAAAACTGTAATTCCCATGATCCCCTGCCACATGGTTACTGAGAGCATGGAAGTTGTGGTGCAAAACAGTAAATTTCTCAAGCTCTGGTTTTCTCAGAATTCATCCTGGTATTTTATTTAACCTAGATAGCTGAGAACCCCAAACAGCGAAGAAAGCATTTGGCCTAGTTCTCTGCAATGGGGACTGATTTCTTTTCCATTTAGAGGGATTGGTTTGAGAATACATTAAGATAAACCATAGGCAGAAACATTACTCATTCCATGTTTGTTTTTTAAAAACTTGTCTGTCTCACAGACAAAATTAATGTTTGCAAAGCTGCACAGTGGAAACTGCAGCAACATAATTTATACCAATATACAAGGTTCCTCTCTCAGCGGGTGGCAAACACATAATTTTAATATAGAGAATAACCAGTTATTCATGGTTGTTTCTTCTAAGCATTACAATGGATTCTGAGGCACTTATAATTGGCACCTTTCCTCTGGAAGAACAGGGAAATCTGGCAGTTCTGCATTTAGTGTTTTTTTTGGTGTTGTCGGATTTTTTAAACCATGTTCTTTCCACTCTCATATGAAAATACTTGCAAATTTAAAGCAAATTCTTTGCATAGAAAAAAGAAGAGAATGTTCTAATATCCTACCATATTGGTATTTAAAATGTATCAAGAGGTAGCTGTGTTGGCAAAGTATCACGTCCAAAATCCACAAAACAGTGACACTTTTATTTGTCTAAGCAAAATGCACAAAATACATGTTGCAAGCATTTGAAGCTTCTCTGGCTTCATCACCAGGCAAAGATGTTAAAAACCTTTAAAATTTAAATTTAAAATAAGGAGACTTTCAGAAAAAAGAAGAGATGACAGCATTAATTGAGCATTACTATGGGGATTCAAAGCCATACTTGTAAGTGTTTAGTAGTCCATGCTCCATACCTTTGCCCTTATCAGTTTCTTATGTGTTTATTTAAAAATAATCCAAAAACAAAACAAAATTCAAGTTCCTTCTGTTTATAATGTGAAGAAATTTGCAAATACTGGTAAACTCTTAATTAAAAAAATCACCTGAAACAATATCCTCACCTATCCCTTGGAAAAAGGAAGCGTAAGCACTCCAAAAATAACCTTGCAGACTAGCTGTGATAGTAAACGTTGGTTTCTTGTTACGTGAAATAGCAACAGTAAACTATGGTTTCCTCCTAGCACAAGGTTCAGGTATTCGTTTCCCCCTGCTGTTTTGCTCACCAGGAGAATATATAATGTTTTCTGCTCTCTCTTTTTAAAAACTGCAGTTTCCTGTGACATATGAAGCATTGTGGTTTTTAAATATTTTGCTTTGCAAGAATCAGCTGGGATTATACAGCCCATCAAACCAAATCCCTCTATTTCCTTTGGTCAGTTGACCATCTATTCCTTCTTCTTTAGGCCCCTTTTAATCTATTGTGCACCTTTGGAATCAACAGTTTCAACACAATGCAGCCCAAGATCCTTCTAACTGTCCTGCTCCCATGTGACATCACTGCAGCTCAGCCTGTTGGGGGATGTGAGAGATAGTAGAATATCTCACAAGCAGAGTAATTACTATTCACAAGCAGAAGGTGATCAACAACCAGTGACACACACCACCCTTACCCCATACCCAGAAAAATAAAGCGGGCAAAGGCCCAGTACAGACTGGTGCTTTGTGCTGGCCTGGAGCTGAAATTAGGGCTCAGTAGGGCGGAGGGTTTGCATACTCCCAAACCCTACCACGCACTGCAGGCACCATCTTGGCATGCCACTGTTTACACAGGGCACATCATGATGATATGCCTCATGTGCCATGTCCAAATGGTGGGGCGCATGAGGGACTATAGCGCCATGCCAGGGTGCTTATGGTGCCTCTGTAGCATTGCACAAAGGAGTCGTGTTTCACAACTCCTTTTTCGAGCGAATCATTGCGCCATGCAGCCTCTGGTGGCCCCTTTCTCCCACTCTGTACAGCTACATAGTCTTCTTTATGGAACCTTATAAAGTAGATTTACTTACACATCCTAAAGCTTTCATACTATCTCATAGAGAGAGGCTTTATAACATGCTCTGCAAAGATAGCAGGGTAGAGAACTGCAGATTGCAAAAAAGAGTACAAACTCTGGGTGCGTTTATGCTGTAGAAATAACACCATTTGACAGCATGGCTCCAACTTATGGAATCCTGGGTTTTTGAGTTTGTTGTGGCACCAGAGCTCTCTGACAGAGAAGGGAAAATATCTCACAAAGCTGCAAATCTTAGCATTCCATAGCATTGAGACATGGCAGTTAAAGCAGTGTCAAACTGCATTAATTCTGCAGTGCAGATTTAGTTTAACTTATGGAAGAAGGGAGAGAGGATCTGGCTAAGACCAACAAACAGAAAATGTTGTAGTTACATGCTACGCCTAAACTCTTAGAAAGGCATGCAACTACTGAGTATAGGCATGCTAAGTTTGCTACCTCTGAAACAGTCAATGATTACCAGAGACATCACTATGACCACCATAAAAACCTTTGATTTCTTATGCTACATGTTAATGGGATGTTTTGTTTTGATATGAGCAATGCAACCTGACCTTATGAAAACACTGGAAGAGAAAGCCTCATTGTCAGAGACTCAAAGAGTTTTTCCCATTGCCCCATTGCTTCTAAAGCATCTCATCATCAGGAAACGTGCTTGCTTTGCAGGACTAGACATGCAAGCAAATGTTCAGTGTGATCTCATTGACGACAAAGAGATCTGACACAACAGATTGTAACATCTCCTCCAGAGATAGTCATCATCTCTTTCTTCCATTAAGACGCATGTGAAAGCTCTTCTAAATGTATGTGCTGACATTTTGTGGGTGCAAGTTTAGCTGACAGAACCCAACTAAGCTCCGACTGTCATGGATGATCATGTACAGAGAGACACAAACAGCTCTGCCTTCAATGGTAAACTCTCCATCTGGGGAGATTTACAAAGAGAAATATCTATGCTACAATTGCCCCTAGGAGGCTAGGGTTAAAAGCTCTGCTCAGCATGACTGAAGCCCTTCAACACATTGCTTTTTCAAGACACAGATCAAAGATGGGCAGAACTCTCATGGACATTGCCAGAGCATGGAATAATCCTTTTTGACTACAACTTCCAGAATCCTCCACTTAGCTGCTCTGCAAACATTCTCCATTATACTATAACTAAAGAGCAACTGTGCTATGCCTTTATTCATTTCAGTGAGATGCAGATTTAATTATACTTGGAGAAGACCCATTCAAATCAAAAGGATTTAAGGTCACATCTAATTTTAGTCCCACTGGCTTAAATGGGTCACCTCTTCTAGGTTTGACTAGAATGCATGACAAACCTTTGAATCATTGTGCAACTTGAAACAATACTGTCTTAAACATTTCTACTAACTGGTATTTGCCAAATTCCTCTGAGGTTTTATGCTGGTGTAATTTCTGATTATGGTTACAGTTCTGCTATTTAAACCATGCATGTAAATTGGGCAACTAGAGAAAAGGAGGCTAACAAAATATAAACTATATTAAAGTATCATGCTGAACTACGCAAAATGTACTATGATAAATAACCATGATATAGTTGAAGGTAAATTACAAATGCATGATAATCAGCAAAGTAAACATGAGTATATCTGATTGGTAATTGCAAGCAAACTATATTCCAACATGCTATTAAATAAACTAGAAATAAATAACAGTTACCATCAATATTTGCCATACCTGTAAATAATGCATGCCATGGACTACATGTGGTCCTACAGGGATCCTATGTGGCCTTTAGGATGCCCACTGACCCAACCCAATCCCCAGAACTCCCCAGATATGGGGGGGGGGCTAAAAAAAACCCCATATTTGGTTGGGATAAAAATACACAAATGGATTAAAGATTCTTAGTAATATTAATTTCATTTCCAGTTCTTGACCAGGCATGGTCAAGTTGTACCTGGCTCCTCTTCTCTCCCTCAAACAACAGAGCAATGGCAGTTGCAGTGGCATATCAGATATGTTTTACACCCAATGCTGATTTTTTTTTTTGAACAAAAATGGGGGAAGTGTTTTTTAAAAAGATTAATCTCTTCCTGCCACCACTGCCACTTATCTCCTCAGGGGAGCTGTGTTGTCCCAAAGAAATGAGCAGTGGAGAGATGTGTGTGTGTGGGGGGGGAGGTGTCCTGATTTGCCAAACCCTCACTCCAGAGGTTCAGCATTTCAAGCACTGAGAGAGAGAAAGAAAGCTTGCCTTACCAAGTTTTTGGCAGCAAAAGCAGTGGTCGTATAATCCAGTCCAAGTTTGTAGCAAGGCTTCAGTCAGTCCACTACAGCAGATCCAAAGGGAAAATTCAAAAGAGTAGTCCAGCCCGAAGCAAAGTTCCAGGCAACAATCAGTCAAAATTCAAGGCATTTCTTGAGGTGTGATGTTGGACCAAGGGACGTGCTGGGATATTTATAGCTCATCAGGGTCTTGCAGGTGCCCCCTGTTTGCAGCTGCCTTCCTACTTAAGCACAAAGAATGCCATTATGTCTCCTTTTCCTGGCAACTCCCTGTGGGAGTAGGCACTGGCACTGCAGGAAACCTTATTCCTGGGCACTTGGTCCTGGTCCTGGCTGCAGGCTTACCTCCAGAGGCTGCTGGACTGGCTGCGCTCCTGGCATGTTTCCTGGGCTCTTAGCCTCTTCCTCAGACTCAGAGGACTGGCTCCTGGAGGCACGGCATGAAAGGGGTGGAGGACTCAGGCTTCCAAGTGTCTGTCACTATGGCCACAACTGCTTATTTCCTCAGAGGACCATGTCTCACCAAAGATCAAGGAGTGGTGGTGGTGGTGTGCATGGAGGCCTGAGTCCTCCATGTTTCTATTGACACCTCAAAGAGGGTTTCACCTGGTGTGGCTTGTACTCACTGCATCGCCCCCCTCCCCTTAGTGATGCCCCTGAGCAGTTGGAATACAAAGGGAGAAGCTCTCCCCAGCTACTAGGGGTCAGGCACAATGAATCTGGGCATCATCATCATCATCATCATCATCATCATGATGTATGTCCCGCCTCTCTGTGGAGCACAACTGGGGTGGTTTACAGGTTAAAATATTCAATCCCAAATCCCAGTGACCCTCCCCATGGCTCTTCTTTTCTCCCCCAAAAGCGAAAGCAGTGGCCATTTGAAAGTGGATGGAAAAGCTCTCACTGTATGCGAACACCAGTTATGATGGAGCTGAGCCTGGTTGTTTTTCTTTTTCCCAGAAACCACTTGGCAACTGAAATGGAGAAGGTGCTCTCATCAGGCATTCATGGCATCACTATCTGGAGTCCAGAGCATCCCACCCTAATTTAGACTGTCAGCCAACCTGTGTCAGAGGCATTATCACCACAAATACAATGCAAACAAAACAGGGTGAAAAACTGTGGCTATTAGCAACTAATGCAATGCATCATCTCTGTTCTTACACTGTTCATGACAAAGCATAGTTTGTATTGGATTTGCTGTATGACACTGTATTGCTCATGTGGGAAGATAAATAGACTGCTGCATTAGAGAAATTCTGTAATTGCTGTTGGAGGAATACAAGGTATACACAACTTAATTACTCAGCGCATGCTACTGGGAAATCAGGCCAAGCTACAAGAGAAAGGGGAAAATCTGCATAGATAATATCAACCCTATAGAAACAGCAGACAATACTGGTGGAGAGGAGAGGAGAACTTGTGGAACACAAGGTAAGGTAAGTTTACTAGATGTAAACCCTATCAGTGGCTGGCTATGTGGGTAGGGCTGATGGGAGTTGCAATCCAACATTTTGGAGGGCTTGAGATGCATACAAGAATAAAGCAATTTAAAAGAATCATAGACTTTGAAGGGATCCTTTCATTCATTCCTGCACTAGCGAAGCATGGGACTTTTTTTTCTTCTTCTCCTTCTCCTCCTCCTCCTTCTTCTTAGTCCCATGCTTTGCTAGTGTAGGATTCCACCACCAAAATACCCCTGCCAGGTGGGCATCCAACTCCATGAAAGTGACGATGATGATTTTTTATCTGTCTCAAGGTGGAGAAGAACAACAAAATAACATATCACATACAACATCAATTAAAAACACACATCACTTAAAAGCCCATATCAGTTTAAAAGAAGAAATAAAACAGGTACACATTAAAACAATCCATAGTTTAAAATTTACAATTTAAAATTAACAAAAACAAACAAACAGCTTCATTTATATGCCACCTCATATCCTTAAGGAGTGTCTAAGCGGTTTACAATTGTAAGCTATTTGCCCCCCAACAATCTGGGTATTCATTTTAGCGACCTCGGAAGGATGCAAGCCTGAGTCGAGCTTCAGCCCTTTGCTGGTCTTGAACTCGCCACCTTATGGTTTTGAGTGAGTGGCTGCAGTACAGGCATTTAACCACTGCGCCACCAGGGCTGTTCAATTTAAACAATTTAAAAATAATCTGAAAAGACCTGATAGATGAGAGTATTTAATGCTGTTTTAAATTCAGACAGTGTATTTGGTTGGCTGAATCTCTTCTGGCAGGTCATTCCACAATCTAGGGGTGTCGGAAGAAAAAGTTTTCGGGGTAACAATTGCCAGTCTAGTTCTGGCTGGGTGCAGTAAATGTCCTCCAAAGGACCTGTGTATATGGGGAGTGGATTATACCAGAGGACGAGATTCCATAGGTAACCTGGACCCAAACCATGTAAGGCTTTAAAGGTAATAATAAACATGAGGCCACCACTCCCGAGGGAGTCTATTCTATTGTTGAAGCAGAGAAATCAGGGATAGCAGCTACAGAATCGTTTCGAAGCCCTTTCACTTATCAAGGAGGATCAGGAAGAGCAGCATGGACAGACTTCAGGGACACAGCAGGAGAGCCTGGGAGTTCCATCGCAGGGAAGAGTTGCTGCTAAGCCTCAGAGGAGGCGCGTGGTTGTGGTGGGGGACTCCTTGCTGAGGGGTACAGAAGCAGTGATTTGTGGGCCCGACAAGATGTCTCGTGAGGTGTGTTGTCTCCCTGGGGCAAAGATCCGTGATGTTACGGAGAGGCTGACAAGACTGGTCAAATCTACTGACAAATACCCCTTCCTTTTGGTCCATGTGAGAACGAATGACACAGCAAGACACAGCCTTCAGAAAATCAGAAGGGATTACGAGGCTCTGGGGAAGAAGCTGAAGGAAATGGACGCACAGATTGTCATCTCGTCTCTTCTACCAGTAGAAGGGCATGGTCCAGGAAGAGAGAGGAAAATAGCAGATATCAACAACTGGCTCCGCAGATGGTGTCGCCGAGAACAATTTGGATTCTTGGATCATGGGCTGCGGTTCCATGAGGAGGGACTTCTAGCAAGGGATGGGCTACATCTCACGCCAGTTGGAAGAAACATTTTTGCCAACAGTCTGAAGAATCTGATCAGGAGGGCTTTAAACTAAGTGATCTGGGGAAGGGAGACAGCAGTCTGGAAGGCAAAACGGCTAGAAAAAATAGTCAAACTGACATAGAGGGAAGAAGACAAACAGTGCAAGGACTCAACAAAAGGAGCCAAAAAAACATGCACAAGCATCAAGTAAATGGGACACATGGTCTTAGATGTCTCTACACTAATGCACAGAGCATGGGAAATAAGCAAGATGAACTTGCACTCCTAGCACAACAAGGGAAATATGATATAATAGGCATCACTGAAACCTGGTGGGATGAGTCTCACGATTGGAATATCGAAATAGAGGGGTATAACCTTTTTAAGAGAAACAGGACAAACAAGAAAGGAGGAGGAATAGCATTATATGTCAAGGATATTTACACCAGTGAAGAGATCCAGGAAATCAATACTGGAAGCCAGGTGGAGAGCATCTGGATAAAAATTAAAGGAGAGGGAAACAACAGGGATGTTACTGTGGGAGTCTACTACAGACCCCCAAGTCAGACAGAGGAAATGGATGATGCCTTTCTAGAACAGATGACCACACAATCAGGAAGGAGAGATGTAGTAGTGATGGGGGACTTCAACTACCCGGATATTTGCTGGAAGTCAAACTCAGCGCTATCCTCAAGATCTAGAAAATTCCTCACTTGCCTTGAAGATAATTTCATTGTCCAAAAGGTGGAAGAGGCAACAAGGGGATCAGCTATTTTGGATCTGATCTTAACCAACAGGGAAGACCTAGTTGATGGGGTGCAAGTGGTGGGATCCTTAGGTGGAAGTGACCATGTCCTCCTGGAGTTTGTTATACAGTGGAAAGGTGAAGCTAAGCATAGTCAGACACGCATTCTAGACTTTAGGAAAGCTGATTTCAATAAACTTAGAGAAATACTGGGGGTGATCCCATGGTCAAGAATACTAAAAGAGAAGGGAGTTCAAGATGGATGGGAGTTCCTCAAAAGGGAGATACTAAAGGGACAATTTCAGACAGTTCCAATGAGGAAGAAAAATGGGAGATGTCTCAAGAAACCAGTATGGATGACTAAGGAACTTACAACTGAGCTAAGTTTTAAACAGAACATGTATAAAAAATGGAAAAATGGGGAAATCACCAAAGAGGAATTCAAACAAATAGCCAGCACATGTAGGGATAAAGTCAGAAAAGCTAAAGCGCAAAATGAACTCAGGCTTGCTAGAGACGTTAAGAACAATAAAAAGGGCTTTTTTGGGTATGTCCGCAGCAAAAAGAAGAAGAAGGAAACAGTTGGGCCACTGCATGGAGAAGATGGCCAAATGCTCACAGGAGACAGAGAAAAGGCAGAATTGCTCAACACCTTCTTTGCTTCAGTCTTCTCAGAAAAGGCAAAGGGTGCCCAACCTAAGGATGATGGGGCAGAGGACAGAATAGGGGAATTTCAGCACAGAATAAGTAAAGAAACAGTACAGGAATACCTGGTTAATCTAAATGAATATAAGTCTCCAGGACCAGATGAACTACATCCTAGGGTATTAAAAGAATTGGCAAATGTAATATCGGAACCAATGGCAATCATCTTTGAGAACTCCTGGAGAACAGGAGAAGTCCCTGCAGACTGGAGGAGGGCAAATGTTGTCCCCACCTTCAAAAAGGGGAAAAAAGAGGATCCCAACAATTATCATCCGGTTAGTCTGACATCAATACCAGGAAAGATTCTAGAGCAGATCATTAAGCAGAGAGTCTGTGAATATCTGGAAGATAATCCCATAATCACAAAAAGCCAACATGGGTTTCAGAGAAACAAGTCATGCCAGACAAATCTGATCTCTTTTTTTGATAAAATTACCAGCTTGGTAGATGAAGGGAATGCTGTGGATATAGTATATCTTGACTTCAGTAAGGCCTTTGACAAGGTTCCCCATGACATCCTTGCAAACAAGCTTGTAAAATGTGGACTAGACAAGGTAACCGTTACATGGATTTGTAACTGGTTGACTGGCCGCACCCAAAGGGTGCTCAACAATGGTTCCTTTTCATCCTGGAAAGAAGTGACAAGTGGGGTCCCACAGGGTTCTGTCCTGGGCCCAGTGCTATTCAACATCTTTATTAATGACTTGGATGACAGTATTGAGAGCCTAGTTATCAAATTTGCAGATGACACTAAACTGGGAGGAGTAGCTAATACCCCAAAGGACAGGATCAAAATTCAAAATGACCTGAATAAACTAGAAAGCTGGGCCAAAGCTAACAAAATGAAATTTAACACAGAGAAATGTAAGGTCCTACACATAGGGCGGAAAAATGAAATGCACAAATATAGGATGGGGGACACCTGGCTGAATGAGACAACATGTGAAAAGGATCTAGGAGTCCAAGTAGACCACAAGTTGAACATGAGTCAACAGTGTGATGCAGCAGCTAAAAAGGCCAATGGAATTTTAGGATGCATCAATAGAAGTATAGTGTCTAGATCAAGGGAAGTCATAGTGCCACTCTATTCTGCATTGGTCAGGCCCCACCTGGAATACTGTGTCCAGTTCTGGGCACCACAATTCAAAAAGGATGTGGAGAAACTGGAGCGGGTCCAAAGGAGGGCGACTAAAATGGTGAAGGGTCTGGAAACCATGCCCTATGAAGAACGCCTTAGGGAGCTGGGAATGTTTAGCCTGGAGAAGAGAAGGTTAAGAGGTGATATGATCGCCCTGTTTAAATACTTGAAGGGATGTCACATTGAGGAGGGAGCAAGCTTGTTTTCTGCTGCTCCAGAGAACAGAACTCGGAACAATGGATGCAAACTGCAGGAAAAAAGATTCCACCTCAACATTAGGAGGAACTTCCTGACAGTAAGGGCTGTTCGACAGTGGAACACATTCCCTCAGAGCGTAGTGGAGTCTCCTTCCTTGGAGGTTTTTAAGCAGGGGCTGG
Source organism: Urosaurus nigricauda (assembly GCA_034509955.1). Taxonomy (NCBI): domain Eukaryota; kingdom Metazoa; phylum Chordata; class Lepidosauria; order Squamata; family Phrynosomatidae; genus Urosaurus; species Urosaurus nigricauda. The sequence continues at coordinate 11,786,588 of JAOEGL010000005.1, forward strand.
ATGGCCATCTGTCGGGTATGCTTTGATTGGGAGTTCCTGCACGGCAGGGGGTTGGACTGGATGGCCCTTGTGGTCTCTTCCAACTCTAAATTTCTATGATTCTATGATTCTATGAACAAGGTTTATTGCCAAAATGTTTGTCTGAATGCTTAGCTGGTATCTCCTTTCTTGTAAATTGAATCCATTGATTTGGATCCCACTCTCTTAAGTAGCAGAAAAACACACTCATCCCATGGCTCCTTTTCCATGTCCAGCTTCCTTAACCATCTCGTAGCTCCTTTTAGACTAACTGCAAGAAACACATGTGAAACATTAGCTTTCGTAGACTCAGTCTACTTCATCAGATACATTCCTCATAGGCTTTGGATTCCAACTGCGTAGGATGAAAACACAGTCAATAAAGTCTACAGTTTAGTCATGATAAATGCAGCTCATGAGAAGCAAAATACACAATAACACCATATCTAATATGGAGACGGGGGAGAGCTTGTTACAGGAATTATGAACAAAAAAGATAAGACAGGGAAATCAATGGATTAGAGCCAATTATGTAAAAGGAACATTAGTAGAAAATCACAGTTACTTAGCAGGATAATAACAAGTTGGAAATAGCTGGTGAAAGGCACAGAGCAGATTTACAATTCACAACTCCGAGAGATTCCGTTTGCTATCAGGATTCATTTTATATAAGATTTTAAGAGGTGTTTTACAGAGAACATCTTTCTCAAATGCATCTTATTACTGTAATTCAAGAAAATACAGCAATAGTCAAATACTGCAATCAAAATCAAACCGAGCAGGAAAACTTTATGATTAAAAACCTAAACCTGTGGTTAAAATCAATGGTACTTAAAACATCACAACAGTGACAATTTAAAAGCCGGGGTGTGTGTGTGTGTGTGTGATGTAATGTTTTTCTTGTTTATAGTGAAGCAGTCTCTTGTTTTATCTTGATCAGTACTGTCTCTGTACCAACCTTCCCCAACCTATGTTGGAGTAAAATTTCCATCATCCACAATCCTGTATGAGCCTGTTCAATACCTCCTCTCATTATTCCACATGTTACTGCTGTGTACTGTCAGAAGCTGTCTGGACAACCAAAAGGTGGAGCATCCTGAGACGTAGTTGATGAGGGATGTAAAACAAATGCCAGGCAAGCATGTGGCATCAGCACAAGGGATGACAAATGTTTTATTTGTTCTGTTGTTAACCGGGGAATCATGAATAAAACAAGGCAAACAATTAGCAGCTCTCTCTTGTACTGAACCTGAATAACCTGAGACATTAAGGGCTGTGTTGCAATCTGCACACTTGGATTTATTTGTGAAAAGGGAAGCACAGAGGATTGGAAAATAATTAGTAAATAAAATGTAAAATGAGACCCTTGAGAGTTCATGGTGGGAGCAAGAACGTACTGTTTCCACTGAGCTGAGGACCATTGAGGGGGAAAATACAAGCTCTTTTTAAAAGAAGAGAGGAAGGGAGAGAGGGAGGGAGGGAGGAATCAAAAGCAAGATTTTATACAGAACAAATGGTAATTATTTTCTTTAGGAGTGAATAATGCCACTTCTCTCTGCCAAAACACTCTTTCCTTTGCTGTAGAACAGGTGCAATTATGAGCAAAATAAATTCAGGCAAAAGGAAAGCATGATTTCTATTGAGCTGAAAACCAGTTTAGAAAAAAACATACGCTTTTGGATTTCTTTTTTAAAAATTAAAAACAAAGCAACAATAGCAATATTTTATAATTATTTTCTTTCACTAAGGAAATGGGAATGATCTACTCCACCTTTCCTTAAAGTGGCTGTAAGAGGCAGGTATTATACCTAGAATAAATTCAAAGCCCATCAGAGTTAGGTCTATAGATTCCATTACCCAGAATACCTCATCAGCATGTTGGATGAAGGATTCTGGGAGATGTCTGTCCCAAAGTAATCTCTCCCAGGCTCTGGCTCTGGCTCTGCCTCTTACAGCCATTGCTTGGGTAACTGGGCCCTTGGAGAAGCAGTCGCTGATGTGGTTGTCTCCCAGGATTTTGATGCTGTACATGCCAGACCGAAGGTTTAACAGCTCAAAACTAGTTCTGAACCACACCATATGGCAACCAGATGCATGGGATTTTTGTCTACCATAGAGCTCTGTATGTGGAACTCTTTGCCTAAGGGAAGATTGCCTCATTTCTGCTTTCTTTGTTCTTGTGGATAGCTGTTAGCAAAGTGAGTGTAGCTAAATTTCCCTCTGCTCAGCTCAGAATCACTTTCTGTATTTACAGCTTTCTGGTTTTCCCCCAGTGTTATCTTCCAGCATGCTATATAAATGCAAATGTATTGATGTTCAGAACACTTTTAAAAATAAATTGTTACTAGGGGTTCATTCTCATATTCATAAGGTTCATGAATGGGATCCTCTCCACTACATAGCATCCTGACATCCAGATTATGTTGAAATAAATTGTTTTTTAAAAAAGAAATCAATAGAGAGCCACAAATACATTTATATACATCAGTATCATAGCAATGTTTACTATCCTCCCTATCACCAGAAGACTAATTTTCTTTTATCTTATCACTGTTTTAAAATATTGAGTTAGAAAAACAACTGATCTGAGGTTGCAAAAGATATATCCATTTGGGGATTATTTTCATTTTAGATTTGCAGTAACTTGTAGAAGGTATTGAATGGTATAGGAAGTATGACACATTATCAAAAAGTCTTATCCAGCTGTGGAAAGAGAGGCAGATTTCTCAGTAATGGAGTTCCAGAGCCTGGGAGCAGCCACCAAAAAGACCTTCTCTCATGTTCTCACCAGATGTACCTGTCAGGTTAACAAGACAGTGGAAAGAGCCTCCTGAGAAGATCTTAGAAACAGGATGGGAATCACACGATTGGGAATTATGCAGTCCCCTGATCAAATTGTTTGTGGCCACCTATCTCCACTATGCATCTAAAAGCCAGGACTGTGTGTCCCTTGAACATACAACTGTTTCTTTAAAAATGTTCTTTTGATGCTGCTGCACACATGCATTTGATTTCCTGCCCTGCAACCTGTGGAATTCATTTGCTCCCTTGGCAGCTGATGGCTCCCATGCCAGTGGGGTGAGGAATCCACTCCAAGCATTACTTGAAAATATGGAAGAGTGATCCAACATGCTCTCTCTGTAATCAGTCTGGCACTTTGAAAAGCTCATTTCAGATTCATATTAAAACCCAGAGCAAATTCACCACCCTGCTAACAAAGAGCCACCAGATGCTATTGTTTGCAACCTGTCCAAAATGATTATTCATTTATTTAAGTTATATACTGTATCACCTTTTACCTAGTATGGAATCCTAAACGGCTTACAATTACCTGGGAAAAGAACCAGCCCTACCATTAGACAGAGTGAGGCAGGTGACTCATGAAACATATGTAGGGATGAGGGGGGACAAGAATGAAGTAAAAGAAGACAGAACTCTATGGAGTTTATCATACAATGGAATTTGGGGGCATAATGCAGTGGCAATCCGAACGGAATCATGTGGTTTCACGTTATTGCGAATGAGTGTATCTCACGCAATTTCGTGCAAAAGGGAAGTCATTCCAAATGCAATCATGGGTTTTAGGTTATTTCATATTAAAGTATCTCACGCAATTTTGGGCAATGGGGGGTCATTTTCAGGAATTGGGAAGTCATTCTGAACGCAACCAGAATTCACATAAATTCACTAAAGTAGTGAATTTTCGTGAATTAACATTGGCTCCATTCAAAATTGGGAGAAATTCCTCCCATGTGATAAACTCCTATGTGTGGTGTTTCTCTTTTGCCATTGCTGAAGGCTGCAGGCTGGCAACCAAGCAAAGTTTTCTAAGGGTTTTTTTTTTTGTTTTTTGTTTTTTTGCCCCAGATAGCAAATATTAGGGGTCAGGCCAAATGAGCATAAGAATTTTAGAATAAGTTAGGGGACAACCAAAAGAACTGATCCCAATAAACAAATGATTGGTTTATTGAGTGACCTTGGGGCTGAACGCACAGGCAAAAGGCCCATGTTCTTGAACAAGTAGATAAATGCACCAACACACAAAAGAAACACTGGATTGCACACTGCATAAGTGTGCAGGTTTGAGGTTCTTTCCGTATGTTGCATATGTCGCTCAAACAGTTCATAGTTCTACAATAAACCCAGCTGGCATGATTCAGCCTGATTCCTGATCTAAAACAGAAATACAAATGTTTATGTTCTTATTGCATGTCATTCTGCATTCCTCCAATGGGTTCACTATATTTATCCTTTGAATAATTTTGCAAAGTAGGCTAGCCTTTGGGTATATGTGGGGAATGTGTAGCCCTCCAGCTGATGTTTCATTTCATCTCCCCACAAGATATACATCTCCCCCACTTTTTTTCTTGTGGATTCCATTGCATGCTCTTCAGTATTTGTCTCTTCTGTTCCACTTCAGCTCCCATCAGCACCAGCCATGATAGCTACTGGTTCAGAGTGGTGGGAGCTGCAGACCAACTGGAAAGCCCCATAGATGCAACCTGAAGTTCTGTTGCATAAAGGTGATGGATTTATGCAGGGTTTACATGAGTGACTCTGCATTTCGGGAAGCATTTCACAGGAGCTAGCCCAAAATACATCTTCCAAATAGGTTCAGCACTTTGGACAGTTCCTATAAAATGCTTTTGAAAAAAAAACCAGAGTAGCTTCTGTAAAACACAGCATGGACTCACTGTCCCAAAATAGCACTGCCACTGGCAGCCTCTCTGGTTTCTCATTCCCTAGCCTGTCTTGAGAGAAAGGAAAAGACAGAGAGAGACAGAAAATGTGTGGAGGGGGAGTCAAAGAGAGGCAAAACAGAGTCAGTCAATCAGACAGATAGGTAGAGAGGATTGGAGACATGGCGAGAGACAAAGGCTGCATCTGCATTGCAGGAATAATCCAGTTTGACACCACTTAAACTTCCATGGCTCAATTCTATGGAACTCTGGGAGCTGTGGTTTTGTGAGACATTTAGCCTCTGTCAGAGAGCTGTGGTGCTATTTAACATTTATATGAAGCCGCTGGGTGAGGTCATTCGGAGGCATGGAGCTCAGTGTCTTCAGTACGCTGATGACACTCAGATATACCTCTCCATGTCCAGATCGTCAGCACAGACTTCAGATGGCGTCTCTCCTCTTAATGATTGTCTTGCAGCGGTAATGGATTGGATGAGGGAAAACAAATTGAAACTGAATCCAGACAAAACGGAGGTACTAACAGTCACAGGCCCGAAACCAGGCTTGGGAATACAGTCTCCAGTCCTGGACGGAGTCACACTCTCCTCTAAGGACTGTGTTCGCAGCCTGGGGGTACTTCTAGATTTGTCACTTCACATGACTTGTCAGGTGAATGCGACTGTCAGGAGTGCATATTATCAGCTTCGGCTGATACGCCAGCTGCGCCCTTTCCTGGACATGAGGGACCTGGAAACTGTGGTACATACTCTGGTAACCTCACGCCTGGACTTCTGTAATGCGCTCTACATGGGGCTACCTTTGTGCTTAACTCAGAAACTTCAACTGGTCCAAAATATGGCAGCCAGGCTTGTAACTGGAACATCAAGGAGAGAGCACATAACACTGGTGCTCAAGGCTCTCCACTGGCTGCCGATTAGTTTCCGGGCACAGTACAAGGTATTGGTCCTAACTTTTAAAGCCCTACATGGCTTGGTTCCATCTTATCTTAGGGACCGCCTCTCCATGTATGAACCCCCCCGCACACTCCGATCCTCTGGGAGGAACCTGCTACAGCCTGTGAAAACTCGGCTGTCGCAGACATCCCAGAGGACGTTTTCAGCTACCGCACCCAAGCTTTGGAATGGACTGCCGAATGAGATGCTGTCTTATAACATCTCTTGACTGCTTTAAAAAAGCTCTGAAGACGCATCTCTTCCGGCAGGCCTTCCCTGAAACCTCCTAGTTCCCGGCTCCAAAACGGGACCTATTTTGACCCCTTGCTTGGTGCTATTTTTATCCTCATTTAAGATCTATGAGGATGTATTAGCCTGATCTAGATTGGCAAAAAGAAATGTGTTCATGGCTGCATGAAAGTCTAGCCTTTAGATGAGAAAAAGGGAAAGTGTGCCATGAAAACGCTTTTTTTGCATTTTAGGGGAGAAGAAGCGCCTTTAAAAAGATGCTGGTTTTCCCAGCTTCTTTTTTAAAAACTGCAGAACAGCGCAGCTCCATCTAAAGGCTGTGGTGCAGCTGCTAAGCATTAAGGAAAAGGCAACTTCATGTCACACTTTCCTGCCAATCTAGAAAGCCCCACTATGTTTTTAATGTTGTTATGGTTTTAAATTATTGCTAATTTAATTTATTTTTAAGGATGGGTGGTTGGGAATGGGTTGATGATGTATTTTAATCTGTATGTTTTAATTTGCTGTACCCCGCTCCGATTGTGCTCTACAGAGGGGCGGGCTAGAAATAAAGATTTATTTATTATTATTATTATTATATTATTATTATTATTATTACACATTACAGTTCCTAGGATTCCATAATATTGATCCACTGTAGTTAAAACTATGTCCGCCTGGGTTATTTTTGCAGAACAGATGTAGTGGCATCACTAGAGGAGTGCGGACAGGTGACACCCTAAAGGCGGGGGGGGGGGGTGACACCACTGCTGCTCAAAAACCAGTATTTTGGCAGAAACATTGTGGCATTTGCCTATAGCTCCTTAAAACGCTTGAAAAGATGCTGGGAGTGAGGTGAAGATCAGTGGGAGAAGAGAGGAGTCCACCCAGAATTTTTTAAATTTCAAATTTCAAAATTTTAATTTTTGATTTTTTTAAAAAAAATATTCTTTAAAAAAATATTTTAAAAAATTACATTTTAACCAAATCTTCACTATGTATATGTAAATACATTTAGGTGATGGGTGTGATATTGTAATTTTAAGGTATAGTTTTAATTTTGCTAGTTGTTTATGTCACAACTATTAGCATTACATTCAGCGGTATATGGGGATTGTGATTTATGAGCAACCTTCGTGCAAAAAAGCATTACTAAGGATTCTGTATAGGGTGAAATGGGAGGAGGTCAATGGGAGGGTGACACCATGAGTTACAGAGTCAGAGAGAGACAGAGAGAGTCAAACACAGCCAATGCAGGAGAGAGACAGAGAGATGTATAAACAGAGAGAGAAGGTAGGGAGGAGAGCTCCCAACAGAATTCCAACCATGGTGTTTGCATCCTACTATTTATTTTCCCAGGTTGTTGTTTTTTTCTGGTGACGCAAATGTGCACACTCCCAGCCTAATCCTTATGAGAGCAAGAATAAAACCACCTCCCTTCACTCCTGATTTATATGTATATGACTTTCTGTTCCTCTCTCCTGCCTACTCCACAATAGCAGGCCAATGATTTCATAGGAAAAGGAGAAATCCCCCACTTTTTTCTTGTTTGTCATACATTTCCTTGAGAAACTGAGCCCTGACTCAGTTATGCTGCCAGCAAAATAAATGCCTTTGTCCTTTGGGGGGGGGGGGGAGAGACTATTCTGCTCCAAGGAACAATAAATTATGGAAAGGGCTTGACATAAATGAATTGAACAAAACTGCAGCATTTCTCTTCCGTTGTATAGCTTGTCCTGCCCTCCTGACCTTTTTGCATAATTGGGTTTATTTTACTAGTAATAGGAATGTCCATGAGCTAAGCAGGATGCTGAAAAAAGAAACACTCCTGGGATAAAAAGAAAATAAATTCTTTGGGCATGTTTATCCGTTCAGGCAAATAGGTGATAAATCTCAATTTGAGTTGTATTTAGGATTGCCAGGTCTCCTTTATTGTAAGGGAAGTCCCTTCTTTGAGGGCCAGAAAGCTTATCACTTATAGGGCTGGCAGGTGTCCTTTATTATACAGAATATCCCCTGTTTGAGGAATGGAAAGCTTTTCCTTTTATAAAGATTGAATGAGATGGCAACATTCCTATATTTTAGGGCATGGCTCTTTCCCAAAGAAAGAAATGTAATTTATGAATGTGAAAAGTATGTTAATTTTCCAGAGAAATGCATGAATAAGAACTGAAAACAATATTTTCATTTGGTATTTAGGTAGAGTGCAAACCTGTTAATAACCAATTCTCTGCGTTTTGTGAATAGTAATAATGATAATCATACAATAATAAGAACATATTATTATTATTACTATTAGGATTAGGATGGTAAATAACAGATTAAAATACAGCAATTAATAGACACATAATGCAACAAAAAACATTAATATCAGTTAAAATGCACATTCAGAAAAAAGAGCATTAACATCAGTTTAAAAAGCATACCTATTAAAAATAATCAATACATGATTTAAAAACCATCTAGATGGGTCTTCCATAAGAGACTGTTGTTTTAAACTCAGAATATCCAGCTGTTGAATCTCTTAAACAGGTTATTCCTCAGTTAGAGGGCAGCTAAATTCCTCTGGGTACCAATTGCCAGCCTAGTCCTGGATGACTGAAGCATCCAGTTGTCAGTGTATGGGGAGGACTATATGGGAGAAATCAGTCCCCTAAGTGATCTGGACCCAGCTCATATAGGGCTTTAAAGGTACCAACCAACTTTTTGTACCTTGCCCAGAAACTAATTGTCAGCCAGCAGAGTGATTTTAATACAGGTGTAATATGATCATTGCTAGATGCATCAGTAACCAACGGGGCTGCCATGTCTTACACTAACTGAAGTTTCTGAACTTGATACTGAGATAGCCCAATGCACAGCACATCACAGAAGTCCAGACCATTAATATCAGTACACACCAGTGTGTGTACTACCATCTCTAGGTCTTCCAGCTCTAGGAAGTGGGACAGTTGGTGCAACATCTGAAGCTAATAGTAAACACTCCTGGCTGTCGTATCTATCTGGGCTGTCATGTGGAAGTGACAGATCTGGAAGTACCCCCAAGATGTGAACAAAGTCTTTCAAGGGGAGCATAACCCTCATCCAGGACTGGTTCTTACACCTCCAACTCCAGGTTAGTGGTTGATAGTCCAGGCTTCATGGTCAATGGTGTCAAATGCCACCAAGAGTTACTAACCTTTAACAATAAAAGTACCTCCATCTTGCATAGATTCAGTTTCAATTTGTTTCTGTTTTTCTCATCCAATCCATTGCCTCCTCCAGGCACTCATTCAGAGGAGACACACTGATGCTGATGCTATTTTTTGAAGGCATTAAGAAGTATATTTGGGTGTCATGGGCATACTGATAGCACCACATCCCATATCTCTGCATGCTATCTCCCAGCAATTTCATAAAGATGCTAAATAGTTTTGGGGATAGAATGGCACCTTGTGCAATGCCATATAACATCTCTTGTTGTTGTTGTTGTTGTTGTTGTTGTTGTTGTTAACTGCTGTTCCCAAACACCACCATCTGGAACCTACCTGAGAGACAGAACTGGAACCACTGCAACACAGTGTCCCCGATTCCCAAACATCTTGTGTGTTCCAGAAACATACCATGGTTGATGGTATCAAATACCTCTCAGAGGTCCAAAAACACCAATAGGGACACACTCCTCCTGTCCATGCTCAAGTGAAGCTCATCCACTAAGGCAACCACAGTGAATGTTGAATGTCCTTTCTTGCTGTTTTGAAAACCTGGCCACACTTGTTCTACTGAGTACTGTGGGCTGAGCATCCCCAGCCACTTCTAGCAGTTTTCATCACTACCAGAAGTAAGACATTTTTAAAGCCAACGGATCTTAATGAATGCAGCTACCTCAAAATACTTTGCACTGCTTTGTATTACAGTTCCTAACAATATATTGTTACTAGGAAAATCCCCTTCCCTAACTGCTGTAGGAATCATAGCTAACTGTAGAAGGTCTAGGGGATTCTGGGTTGGTGAGGTTCACAAATGATGGTCATTGCTGATCAAAGTGGAGATGTTTTGCCCTGTGAACCCTGCAATACTATATTCTTTTCTATGCTTAGAGAAAGATTTCAGGTATTACTTAAAGTGAGATGAATAATCATCATGACACTGAAAATAGGCTGCATCTACACTGCAGAATTAATGCAGTTTGATACCACTAACTGCCATGGCTCAATGGTAAGGAATTCTTGGATCTGTAGTTTTGTGGGATGTTTAACTTTCTCTGTCAGAGACACACAGCCTCTGTAGTTCTCTGAATTCAATCAAGCTTTTGGTCAAAGGAGCTTTGTTTTAAGTTCTCACATCCTTGGCATGACCCTCAAAACAAAGAACTAGTTTAAGTAAAATTTCAAATAAGCTTCTCTTTAAAAAAAAACCCAAAAGACAAAATGAACCTGAACCAAACCTTTTGCAGCATGAGTTTCAGAGAGCAAATATCCAAGCTGAAGGAGATTCTGGATTAACTCCCATGTCTAAAAATAAACTTCCATCGACAAAGGTACTGCCGTACTCCAAGAACCAGCCAACATGCTGACAACTCCAATTGACTTCCTCCCCAAGAGGTTACTGATCTGTTGCCTACCAGTGGGAGGGGTGGGTGGATGGGGGAATCCATGCCACAGTGTTTGGCTTTCCTCCTTTAGTGTCATGTTATGTGACCTCATATGGCCCAGCTTTTCATTCACAGTGAAATAGAGTGTTTTTACTAATAGACGTTAGATAAAACTTGTCCAATTTAGATCTGCAGATTTAAGACCAAACTTTGTGTTTTCTGGAGAGGGAGACTCTGCACACTCTTGAGACCAACATACCGACCCAGCTTAACAATCATAGTTTTCAAAGAGATACTAAAACAAGTCATGCTAAAATAGATAAAGGTAAAGGTTTCCCCTTTGAAGCGATGGTCAAGTTGTGTCCGAATGTAGGGTCATTTCTGTTACTTAGCCAAAGGAGCCAGCACTGTCACAAATGACTCCATGGTCAAGTAGCCAGCATGACTAAATGCTGAGGCACACAAAATGCTGATACCTTCCCACCAAAGAAGTACCTATTTATCTACTTGCACTTTTACATGCTTTTGAAAGGCTAGGTTGGCAGAAGGTGGAATTAAGGAAAGGAGCTCACTCCATCATGAAGCGCTTGGGTCTCGAACTGCCAATCTGCCAACCTTGCAGTTGTCAGAGTCAGTGTCTTAACTGGTAAGCCAGCACGTTTAGTATGAATATAAATACTCATACTAAAACATTAAAATTTTTCATATTTTTTTGTAAATATTTTTATTCAAATTTTCAACAACCAATGAAACAACAAGTAAAATTGCCTTCTATCACAACATCTCATCACCTTATAAATATATGAAATTTGTCTTTGCCTTTACTTCTCTTCTTTGCCACCTTCTGACGCCCCAAATCTTCCACATCCTATGTGGGGTTGTTAATGTTAACACATTTCACCTTGTACAATGTATATAAATTACTCATATTAAAGTATGTGCACTAAACTCAGGAGAGAGCCTTCTCTGTGGCTTCACTCTTTCATAGAAGGTCCAGCTGGCCCCCTCCCTACAGTCTTTATGGCACTATAGTATGTCTGTAAGTGTTGTGCTATTTTAATCTTTTTAATCTTTGTTGAAATTTTGTTTTAACTATGTTTTAAGTATTTATAACAGGTGCATAATACCTTTTTAATTTTAGTCACTTAATGTTTTAGCAGCATCTTTGTTGGATTATTGTAAGCCAACTTGAAACACAGAACATAAATAAATAAATAAATAAATACTGAAAATGTTCTGCACAAGGAACAATAATACACCATGACCCCAAACATTCCATTCCAAAATAAGTCTTTTAATGTCTGAAAACAGAATCTTTTATTGGTTTGGATGATGAACATCAAAATAATAATAATTAACATAAAGTTTTCATTTTGGACATTTCTGAAACATGAAATAAGGGAATAAGCATGTCTCTTCCAGTTTTATGCATTGTTTGAGAAATAAGGGTGAAGGAGAAATTCACAATAAAAGTATAAAACATAGGTTCATTCTTTCCCATGTCCATGACAAGATAAACTGTGTTTGACAGATTGCGAACAAAACATTTTTGATATGCCTGAGAGAGATGTGCCCCTCCAAATGGTGCTGGACAGCAACTTCCATAAACTTTTGCCCACATACCAAATTGCAAGGGATTATAGAAATGGTGGTCCTGAAACATTTGGAGGAGTGCATGTGCCTAATCTCTTTTTTAATGACAGTATGCCCTCAAAATATCATGAGTCAATGTAACAACAACACAGTCTTGGTTAGCCTAAGACTTCTCACAAGTTGTTGGGACAGAGCAATAGGGAGCATCTCACTCACCAAAAGGCATTCATTAAAGGAGAAACACACAAAACAGAAGAATGAATGGAAAGAACAAGAACTAATTTTATTGCCAAAGGAAGCAAGGTAAACTCAAATAAACCAACAAACAGTGGACACATAAGACTCCAGCCTTAATTCCCCCCCACCCTCTTAAGGTCAATAGGATTCTATGATTCTATAGAAGTAAAGCTGAAGTCTTATGTATGCTGACTACAGATGGGTAAGGACTGGACAGGGCTCTAAAGAATCCTAACACACACACACACACATATATACAACTCCACACCACACCACCAAAAGTCTTACCCAACAGGCATGACCCACATACTTTGAAATGCATATATGCAGCCAATAAGGGTTAGAAACTTTTTTCTTCATTTGTTTTAAATTAAAAGTAAGCATCGCAGGAGGCTGAGCTGTGCCACATATCTATGCCTTTTCTGCATTTCTGCAGAACTGTGGCACACATACGTTGCTCTAATGATCTTACCTAAGTTGGAAAGGAAGCCATTTTGGCTTTAATGGTGAAACTCCAACTTAAACAATACAGTACTTTAAAGGCATTTTTCCGTTCTATGCCAAACAATGATGTGGGATGGGTGGGAAATAATTCCTGCAGAATGCCCACCAAATTTGTTATTTGCACCATAAACCAGTGAGTACAAGCAAACCGCAATCATGGAGCAGAGCGATACAGAGACACAGGGGGATAAGCCAGCCCATTTCCCCTGTGGTCTAGTTCTAACTTGGTGGATGAGGGCCATGAGTCCTTTACAAAAAAGAAAAATGTCAATAATCTCACGGGGTTGACAGACATTTGTAAAGTCAGGTGCTACCTGGCTCTCTGACAATACAGTTTCTACTGTTTACAAAAAAGGCCCCAGAGCCCCTGTGGCATGCCAAAAGAATAGGTGAATCACAGGCTTCTCCTATTAAGAATTCACATCAGTTTGACACAGCATTCAGTTTGTAAAAGTTACATACATTATACATGTCACACCAAATGCTAAGGGGGAAAGACCTGGAACCACAGGATTTCGATGTGTTTCAAGGATAGAAGCTTGTCACCTATTTTTGTGATGAGCACCTTAAATAACTCTTTCCAAGTATGGACTAAAGTATGGACTAAAATCCAGACCAAATTCACTGCCACACTGCCATAGAAACCACCAGCCACAACTGATACATAGTTCAGAAGTTCTGCATGTTTAAATTTTTTTAAAAAACAATATCATTAAAAACAGGATCTTGCTATGCAGTTGCAGGAGGGCTGTAGGGATCCCATTCAGCCCTGCAATCCCACTGACATTTTGGTGCTCTGCAGTCTTCTGTATAGGATAACTGTATATGTATATGTATATGTATTCCCAGCTCAGCTTGGGCAAATTGCATGCTCTCAGTCTTAGAGGAAGGCAATGATAAACCTTCTCTGAACAAATCTTGCCAAGAAAACCCCATGATAGGTTTGCCTTAGGGTTGCCATAAGTTGGAAATGACTTGAAGGCACAACAACAACAATGTGTGTGTGTGTGTGTGTGTGTGTGTGTGTCACCATTACTCAAATAGATATCATGTGTACAAGAGTAAAAGAAAAAGCATTCCAGTTTATAAGTTAATTTCATATTACATCCCAAGTGTCTCTCTCAGATCTATATATCTATATAGCTAGTGAGAGAGATTGAGAGAGAGAGAGAGAGAGAGAGAGAGAGAGTCAGACCCTGTATTATGTGAGGAATCCACTCTTACCCTTTGTGTAATATGAAATTTGTGTATAATCTGGAATTCTATTTCTCTTAATGGAACTGAATGACAAAGTGTTCTCTCTAGGAATTTTGTAGGTCCCCTTGTGCGATTCTTCCCTGCTGGAAGTTGTCCAGTACAATGTGCAAGCATGACTAACAAAGGACACACATATATTCACCTATAACTAAAACTGCATAATACGAACTTGTGCAAAATGGGGTCTCACTGTACAGGTGCCATTACAGCGTAAGAATATCCCTTTTCCAACAAGCATTTGGCCTACTAATTAAATCCTGGCCTACAGGACCACCATTCCTTTGCAACATCAGGTTGGCCAAGGGGAAAACACACATCATCCACGATCTCTTGGTGGATGAGCAGGCTGACCTGGCATGCTTTACCGAGACCTGGCTGGGAGACGCTAGTGCTGCCACGTGGGCACAGGCCCTCCCAGCCAGTTATACGGTCAGTAAGCAGATAAGGGAAAGTGGGCGAGAGGGTGGTGTGGCCATAGTCCAGAAGACCAGCCTGACCTTGATCAGGAAACCTGTCCGGAAAACAGCCCACGTCAAGCGCATGTACCTAAGCCTGAAGACCAGGGACAGTTTGGGGATTCTGCTAGTATACCAGCCATCCCATTGCCTAGCAGACTCCCTAACCAATTTGACCCAGCTGGTTTCAGAGTTATTGTTGGAGTCGCCTAGACTTTTGGTTCTGGGCGACTTCAACATTCCTCTTGAAGCTAGTGTGTCTGAGTTACCAGGAGCAATTCGGGAGCTCATGGACTCCATGACAAGCATGAACCTTTCCCAACTGGTCAACGGGCCCACACATAGTGCAGGTCATACACTCAACGGGGTTATCAGTACGGAACAGGAGTATCAGTGGGTGGAGGTATCCAAAACCTCCGCACTGTCATGGACGGATCATTTCCTGATCAAGTTGGAACTAAAGGCCACTTTCCACCACCACCACCCCCGGGGGTTGGCAGACCCATTAGAATGGTCCACCCTTGAAAGTTCATGGAACCAATCAGTTTCCAAAAAGCCCTAGAGGGTCTGTTGGTTGGGAATGCTGGTGATTCTGTTGAAATCCTGGTAGACACCTGGAACATCGATATCTCCAGGGCCATCAGCACAATCGCTCCTGAGCGTCTTTTCCAGCCCACTTCCAATCAGAAACCCTGGTATACGGAAGAGCTCAGGGAAATGAAGCGGGCTGGACAACGACTAGAGTGTGAATGGCGGAAGATTTGCCTCCCATCCAACAGAGCTCGCCATAGGTTGCATCTTTGCACCTATCTGGAGGCTTTGCGTGGAGCACAGAGATCTCTCTCTTCTGCACGCATTGCGTCTGCAGAGTCTCGCCCAGCAGAGCTGTTCAAGGTGGTGGGGGAGTTGACGCAGGTTCCTCCTGTGCCAAACCCTCTACTTGAGCCTATGGCAGCCTGCTGCAAGGCATTTAACACTTACTTTGCAGATAAAGTCTCTCGGATTAGAGCTGACTTGGACGCCAATATTGGTTCAGAGCCCAGAAGTGAGGCATCCAGTCACTCCGTTGATGTTAGTTTATTGGATGAGCTTCAATTGGTGAGTACTGATGATGTGGTAGTATGAGGAAGACGACTTGCTCTCTCGATCCGGCTCCATCCTGGCTAGTCGTCCAGGGATGGGACACATTGAGAACATTCCTTCGGGAGGTGATCAATGCATCCCTCGGGGAAGGCACTGTTCCATCCTGCTTAAAGGAGGTGGCGGTAAAGCCCCTCCTGAAGAAATCCTCCCTTGATCAGGACAGGAAGAAATCCTCCCTGGACAGGAACAACTACAGACCAGTGTCCATGCTACCTTTCCTTAGCAAGTTCATCGAGAGAGCTGTTGCCTTCCAACTCCAAGCAGTCTTGGATGAAGTCGATTATCTCGATCCATTTCAGAGGGGTGGGCTAGAAATAAAACTTATTATTATTATTATTATTGATTTTGTCTGATATTGGAAGATAGGTAGGACCAAACCTGGTTACTTGTTGAGCCATGGCAGTTAAAGTGGTGTCGACCTGGATTATTTTTGCAGTGAAGATGCAGCCCTCCTCCCCCCAACCTCCTATCTCAGGTAGCGATGTGACACAGGGCCTTCTGAGGGGCTGTCCTATGCTCTAGAATTCCCATCCTATGACCCAAAAATACACTCCCTTCCTTGTTGTCATCAGCTGGTAAAAAAATTCTGACAGGTTTTTGACAACTAGATGTTTTTGAAGAAAAGGTTTTCAATAGTGTATTGTGTAGTGAGTGGGCCCTTGGTATCCACTGAATTTTGGTTCCAGGATCCCCCATGGACACCAAAATCTGTGGATGCTCAAGTCCCATTATATACAGTGGCATAATAAAATGATGCACCTTATATAAAAGGGGAAAAACAAGGTTTACTTTGTTGGAATATATATATATATATATATATATATATATGGAGAGAGAGAGAGAGAGAGAGAGAGAGCATGGATACAGAGGGACAACTGTACTGGTTTTACTGGTTTTGTTTTCACAGTGCTTTTTATTGTTTTAATTGTAAAATTTAAATTATATATCTGTTACTGGTAATAATAATAATAATAATAATAATAATATAATAATATTTATTTCTTACCCGCCCCTCTGTAAAACAATCGAGGCGGGGTGTACTTCTATGTTAATGTTGATCTTTTGCATATTTCAACTGCATTCCCTTTGGTCTCATTGTAAGCTACCTTGAGTTCAGGTTTTGGATACAAAGTGGGATAAACTAAAAAGTTAATAACAGTTAATTACCTTAAAATTAGATTTCTGGCCCTCAAGATCTTAGGAAACTCAGATGCAGATATCCTTTTACATCAACATCTGGCAGGCCAAATGTATTGTTCACCTTTGTTGTTTTTTTAAAAGTTGTTTGAATGTGGAAATTTCTGTTGAGACAAACTTTCTGAGAAAGGATGAGAAAGATCAAAAGAAAACACACGTATACACAGATATGCTTGTTGTTGTGTGCCTTCAAGTTGTTTCCAACTTATGAAGATCCTAAGGCAACTCTATCACAGGGTTTTCTGAGGACTGAGAGTGTGTAACTTCCCTAAGCCCAACCAGTGGCTTTTAATCACCAAGCAGGGATTTGAACCCTGATCTCCAGAGTCATACTCCAACACCCAAACCACTACATCTCTGCCTTAGGATTTTTTTAAAGATGAAAGTAAGGTAAAAAAATTAAAGAAAAAACAAAGACAGAAAAACAAGGTTCAAGTTCTCCAAGTTGCCCTCTCCTTTGTCATCTCGACAAAACAAGTTTCTGAGGAACAACTCTCAGATCTGAGTGCAATATTGTTATAATCGCATGCAACTGTATACATTTGACATACGCATGCTATGCTATATTAGGTTATCATTGCCGATTGACACTTTCTCCTTTTCACTTTTGTTTGAAGAACATCTTTGATCATCAATTGGCACCTTTTATGACATTCACCCATTTGTTTATATCATGGTTGGCTCTGATGGAATTGCTTCTACAAATGTGATCATTCTTAAGATTAAGGCTACTGGATAAACTCTACTTAAAAATAACATTAGGTAATAGGAACTGCCATTACTACCTTTTGATGAGATTGAATGGATTCAATTCCCTGGCTTGGCAAGACTCCAGTGGAATTTTCACTTGCTTTGATAACTTGGGTAAAATTTAGACAGTTTCGGTTCATCCCTAAATATTCTGGCTAATTCTTAACAATTAATGCTGGAATCTTAAGTGTTTAATCAAACTTGAAAATTCTCATGTCTGTTTTTAGCTATGAAAATTCTTTGTTTACCATTTCCAAGTTAAGCAGCAATAACATATTCTGACCTTTTTTAAATTTAATTTTATTGGGAAATCCAAATTTAAAACAAAAATGAGGTCTTATATTTGGAGTTAATGTGTTCTGCAAGTCAACCTACAGTGGGAAGATTCAAAATCTGACTGTTTCACAGGAAGGTGACACAAATCCATTCTCAGTCCTAAGTTATGGGATATTCTAAGTAGGATAAGATTGATCCACTCTTATCTTACCACTTCCCCATCAATAAAGTGAGGACACAAAAGTGAATTATCTCATAACATTGTTGTCAAGACACACAAGTCAAGTCTGGCTCAATAAATGCAACATAAAATACAAGTGATGATTATTAATAACAATTCTTTAGCGAGAATTCACTTTTAGCATGCTTCACATTTTCTGGCAAGACCTGTTGAGAGGCCGGTTCAAATTTACCAAAGCACAAGTACATCCAGGCTTTATGAAATTCTCTCAGAATGATTCTTGCAGTGATAGTAAATCAGCTCAGTAGAAGATACTGTGCTAATCTGTATTTTTATTTAAACCAAGAAGGAATAGTTTATGTACGGCCAACTAGCATATGAATCCCACCCAGGATAATACTTCTGATGTACATGCACAATAGTTCTATTTGAAATGGCCAACCCATTAATTTTTATGGGAGGGAGCTCCATGCTTGCTAAGATATGTAAGCATAAGAAACCAGGACTCACTCACATCATCTCCTTTCCTAGATATTGTTCTGGGTTTCTCTGAGTTGCAAGTGCTTCACCTGACCATATGGGTAACATGATGACATGGCTGGTATGAATGAGGATTTTAAGAAAGTAGCTTCTCCCCTAAATTGAATAGAATCATAGAATCATAGAAATTTAGAGTTGGAAGAGACCACAAGGGCCATCCAGTCCAACCCCCTGCCATGCAGGAACTCCCAATCAAAGCATACCTCTTAACCTTCTCTTCTCCAGGCTAAACATCCCCAGCTCCCTAAGGCGTTCTTCATAGGGCAAGGTTTCCAGACCCTTCACCATCTTAGTTGCCCTCCTTTGGACATGCTCCAGTTTCTCCACATCCTTTTTGAATTGTGGTGCCCAGAACTGGACACAGTATTCCAGGTGGGGCCTGACCAAAGCAGAATAGAGTGGCCCTATTACTTCCCTTGATCTAGACACTATACTTCTATTGATGCAACCTAAAATTGCATTGGCCTTTTTAGCTGCTGCATCATACTGTTGACTCATGTAGGAATGGCTGCAATCATAGAAACTGTACACATGCATCACAGCAAACATGGAACTATCATGTGCAGAAACAAATAAGACAAAATGTCAATGGTACAATGGAATTGAAATTTCATTCGGTCCTGACTTTGCTAGAGTATGCATGACTGTATCCCTATCCAACCTTTCTTCTTGTATAAAGAAACTGGCTATCAGAACCTCCATAACTAACTGATTCTAGGCCAGCTCTGCCAATGACAACAATATCTTTTAATGCTTAGATTGTAGATATGCACTTTCTGAAACAATTAGTGAAGAGGCATGACCCAAACAGCCCTATAGGTAAAGCACTTGTGTTTCAGCAAGGGAGGCCTACATACAGACAGATTTCCTCTCCTAGCAGCTCCTTGTATCTTCAAGGATGTCTTTAGCAGGGGTTCACCTGAGCTTCAGAGACACCTGAATAACTTCAATAAACATAGAATCATAGATCTGGAAGGAATGTCAAAGGCCATAAACTCCAGCTTTCCACCAGTGTGGGAATACAGTGCTCAAGGTGGCCATTAAAAGCCTCTGATTAAAAGCCTCCAATGAAGGAAAGTCCACCAAACTCTGTTGAAACTCTGATATTCCACTGCTGAAAAGCTCTGATCATCAGGAAATTTTACCTAATGTTTGGTGAGAATCTCTTTTCTTGTAATTTGAATCTCTTGCTTTTGGTCCTATCTTCTGGAGCAGCAGAAACAAGTTTGAGTGATCATCTATCTGACAGTCCTCAAATATTTAAAGATGGCTATCATGTCATTTCTGTCTTCTTTTCTCCCATTTCTGTCTTCTTTTCTCCCAGTTTAACATACCCTCAAATAACTTTTTAGTTTAGTTTCTACGCTTGTTGCCATTTTGATCACCCTGCTCTGGATCTAACATGTTACCTGATGTATGGCCTTAAGGTTTCTCTCCAACAATCACAGCAAAGGCTGGTGTCAATGAAATTGTTTCCCCTCCCTATCCTATAAAACAGCTTACTTCAACCTGGCATCCTTGAATTCCATCTAGCATAGACAATGAGAGTTGCAGTCTGATATAGCTGAAAGATGCCGGGTTGGGCAAGCTGCTAAAACAAACACATTAAAGGAGGACAGAAGCAAAAGTTTTATGATTACTGGAGTACAGTCCAGTTTCTGACCAATACTGAAATATGAAACAGTCCTTCCAGTACTGAGTCTTTTAGTACTGAATACTGAGAAATCCACAGTAGTCCTGAAATGAAGATTCTTACATAATTTGCTGATTGCAGTGAGAGAGGCGACATTATGTAAGCTTTCTTTCTTTCTTTCTTTCTTTCTACACTTCACTTGCCTTGTAATTTTTTAAGAGCAGCCTTCAAGGGCTGTTTATTCTTCTAAGAATGTCTTGGACTACGGATGATTAAAATGGAAGAGGCCAGAGGCATCAATTGAAAATGAGAAAGCATTTAAAAGGCAGATGAAAATACTACAGTTTTTCAAGAGAAGAGAGCTTTAATAAATATATATTTAAAGATCTGGTCATTATCAGACACATTATCAGACACATTTTCTTCCTGCTGCATTATCTCTAATTCAACAACATAACTTTTCTGCTTCCTACAGATATCAAAATGTTGACCCTCTTCTCCCTTTCTCACTATAAAGTGTGTGCTAAGTCACTATAAAAATGAGACTTAAATCCATGTAAATGGACTTATGTCTGCAGGAAATAGAATTGAGCAGTTTCACAACATTCCTATTTAACCAGGGACTGATGCACATCATGACACCAGCTGGGGTGTACCAACTGGTAGAGCCCAGTGAGAATTGGGACACTCTTGCTGGTGCCCTGATACCCATCTTCACAATTCACTAGGAGATTTTCATAGCACCTCTGCTAGGTAGCTACGTATCAATAAAGTTACACAATGCAAATCAAGATATAGAATTGTGGCCATGATTCTTAGCTATTTTTACTTTTTTTCTGACAGGAAGACATAATCTTGGCTAGGTGACACCAAGGAAAGAAACTATGGTGTGTGTTTGCACACCATTTCTCAGTCTCCCACCTTCTGGACTCAACAACATCTTCCAAAGGTATCATTAAAATCCACAATCTGTGTGCCAATGATTGATAATTTTATATACAAGAGTTCCCTTCCTCCAGCAAAAGAAATCTCCTTCAACAGATGGAGTCGTCCTCTAATAAAAAGACTTCTTCCACTGATGGAAGCACTCCTCACCCTGGAAGAAAGGTGCATTTGAATCCAAGCCATTTGTATGACCCAACCATTTGCTGAAGTCAACTTTACTGACTTAATCACTGAGCCAAACTTGTCTACAAATACTGCAAGTCCCCTCTTGCAGACAGAGAAAGTTGACATAAAATAATAACTGCATGGAACTTCATTTTGAAGTCCCATTATTAAATGTTTGACTGTCAGGTGGGTTGATTCAACTCTATAGTTGTTTTCACTTTATGTGAGTCTTCCTACTTAAGTAGGAATACACACAGCTTATCAAATGTGAAGAACCCATACATTGTAATACAGGTGTCTATTTCATTCAGAGAAAATTTGGAAAAAGAGGAATGGCAAATGTTTGAGCCATTGATTATTATTCTCTAAGAGATATACATTTATTTATGATATTTATTTATTGAAGGCATTTATCACCTCTTGATCCACCAGAGCCCCTAAAGCAAAACTGATAAATCTAATACTACATGAACAAAATCTAATCCTTCAAGACTGACACATTGCCTGGGTCTTTTGTATGCATACCTTATCTGTCTGTCTATCTATCTATCTATCTATCTCACACATAATAAATGTGTGCTGTCAGGTTTATACAAATGGATAGTTCATCATATCCATTCCAAAAATTCCCAACTCCTAGAAAACTAGCACACCATGAAACAAGGTTGTACACTAGAGTCTGACTTGTTAAAGATGTAGAAGAAATACCTCAATGGGTGATACAACACCCCCAGTTTCCAAAGATGTAGAATCCCAGAAGGATTGAACCAATCTGCTTGTTTCAAATACATGGGTCAGCTCTGAACAAGTGCTTAAAAATGCATGTGTGCAATTGCTGGAACTGGAATATGGCTGGATATGTACGCTTGTTCTGATGGTTGACCATCAGCTGTACAAAACATTATCATCTGCTCATGTGCACACTTTTAAAAAATATATGTGCATATTTAGGGCTATCTCATGCATAACAAAGTAACAATACCAGTGTTGATTTTTCATGTATCCTCAGGAAGAGCTGCATACAGACCTAGATTCCTAGCAAGTATGCCTATAGGATATAGACTGTTAGTCCCATTGACATTTTTTATCTTTAGGTATGGAGTTTTTAATGCTTCTAAGAATATTTTCAATACAGCTTAAGTGAAAAGTCTTCAGTGGCCTGTTTGTTTTATCATTTACATCCAAATTCCCCAACAGGAACAACATGCTGTACTCTATATACAAGTCAGTAAGCTACTGACATAATGCTGTACTGAATTTCTCCACAAATATCTCTGTGTCAAAACTGAGGTTTTCAAAATTCAAATGTCTACCATCATTAACCTTTTTGTTTCTGCTCACAAGTGCTGACAATCCTTACCAGCTGCTGCTCCAGCTTGAGTCATATTCATTTAACTGCACTGCCTTCCAACTAGAATTCCAGTTTATCTGGGATCTGATTTTGTATGTTATGATTCCATGATGCCGTGTAGCCAGTCCCAGTTCAAAATAAGGGCTATCATTCTTGACAATGCTATGAAATGGCTTTGTGAAGGTGCTACATGCCCAGATTTGGATCTATAATGATGTCAAAAAATCATTTCAGAAAGCATTGCCCTCACCCTTAATAGGTGCCATGCTACAAACACTTTCACTCATATTTCCAGTTCCTCTGATAATCACTGATATGTTTTATAGAAAGAAAGTGCTCATAGGATGCTCAACAAAAAGAAAGTGTAACTAACTTTCATTATTACCCTGATGATTCTAATTATAACTGTATAAACACAAAGCAAAAAATGATCAAATGATCAGTTAACAGACAAGTAAACATTCTCTATTACTGCTTATGTCAAAAAATCACCCCAGAGTGGGAGGCAGACTTAAAAGGAATTATGTCCACAGTTGTTAGTCACTGCAAAACATGATGTACACCAGGCTGGGAGAAAAAGAATACATATATTTTAAACACAGAATTCCCTATTTTGCAGTTAAAATTCTAATCTGAAAACATCTGGAGTCTTGGATACTCTTATTTTGGCAAGTATCAAATATAAAATAGTTTAAGCTGCCAACTGTCGAATAGTAAAAAAAAAAACAAAAAAAAAAAAACACCAAAATCACTTTCTGAACACACTGGTGATCCAATATTGCAAAATAAACTCTGCAAAATCAAACATCATTGGGTGACAAGTACAGATATATATTAGAGCTGCAACATTTAATTCATTAGTTAGACTGAACCAATTTTAATTGACTAGGAAGGCATCATTGATTAATTGGTGAACACATTTAAAAAAACACACAAATGTTAATTATTCTTCAACACAAATATCTGTAAAAATGGAAGATAGGTCTCATCCCTTCATTTTCACACTGTAGGCAACATGGCACCCAATATGGCACATTCTCTACCTATGAAGACAGCACTTTCTGAAACATGTACATGTGCCATTAAAAAGTATGTTTTTTTTTTTTTTTTGCAAAATGGTAATTTTATTCACATGCATATTTATGGGATTTAATCGATTATAAAAAAATAAATATGAGTCAATTAAACAAACCTGAGTCAATTAACTGCGCAGATCTACATATGAATAAAACAGCTATTTTGCTATGGGGGGAAAAGGCATACTTTATTTTTATTAAGGTGAGACCACAAAAATTCAATGAAAATTCAACGAAGATGCAAGCATCTGAAGAGCAGTTAGAAAATATGTGATATCAAAATCTACAGAGGAGAAAGTGGAGAAGCATTTGTGAAAGGTCCCCCCCTCAAGATTAACAATGGACATATATGTAACTTGGAAAAGCTACCTGACCATGCTGGCTGGGGGGTTCTGGGACTTGTATTCCAAAAAAGCAACTTCCTCAAGCTCTGGAAATAAGTTGTTGTCATTGTCTTACCCTCAGTTCATTTCACAGATAATGTTGGTTTGTCGAACTCTTGATGTGGTAGTATCTCCACGTTGTACAATTTATTTAACAGGGAATACCAGTCTTGGCCTACAGCTTCTCATTACACTTATTCATTTCACAGCTTATTGTTTAAACCAACCTGATAAACTCAGGGGTTTTAAAGGAAATAAGTTCGATCATATTAGAGTTAAGCTGAAAATGGCTCAATATCACTGACCTGGATCGAATTAAATTTACACTTGACAAACTGACATTTTTGTAGTTGAAATTGTTTATGTTGAGCAACTCATCTATTCTAGTATTGTCTATTTTCCCTGGAAGAAGCTCTTCAATTATTCAAGCTACCACCTTGGATTCAACTCGGGAATGAACATGAGACTGTTTATTTGCAAAGACTGTGCTCTTCCATTTACCTGTAGCTCTTTACCCAAAGTCTGAAGTAGATTTGACAATGGATTACAAAAAAATAGTTACAAAAAACTTTCATTTAATTCATTTCTTTTTGAAACAACTAAGGCTTAACTAAGTTTAATATGGCAAGGGATAAATCACTCTTTCTGCAGTCCAACTGTAATGGGTTTAGTTACCTTTACAGTAATGGGTAGACAGCCTGACTAAGTTATAAACTGCTGGCCTGTAAGTCAGGGTTGGTTACATCAGAGGCCAGAAACTTAGCAATATTTAAAAGAAAGCTACTTTTGAATAAATAAAAAAACTAAAGAGACAACTTTTAAAAATGCAACTAAAACTCTAATGGGTGGGAGAGCTTGAAACTGTACATATATTTACTTTTTTGATATAAACTTTTCCAAGTTCTGTGGAATGCATAACCTATAAGTACAATGCATGACCTTCTCAGTGA
This sequence comes from Urosaurus nigricauda, assembly GCA_034509955.1. NCBI lineage: Eukaryota > Metazoa > Chordata > Lepidosauria > Squamata > Phrynosomatidae > Urosaurus > Urosaurus nigricauda. The sequence continues at coordinate 11,811,675 of JAOEGL010000005.1, forward strand.
GTCTTGGACATATGAAGGAATGTAGGATGAAGCACATAAAATAAATATGGCACTTAACTTCAGACATCACAAAATTGGCTCAAGTCAGCTTCTACAAAACCCAGGATTGGCAGCATACAAAATAGGCTGAGGTGCTTTGCTTTGTTTTTATCATGAAGCAAGTTATGTGACATTTTGATATAGCGAGGCCAGCTCAGAATCGTGGCTTAGTTCAATGTTGCATGAAAGGATGCATGATAGTTTTATGACCAGGAGCAACCTTGACTACCTAACAAGAACTGTACTTTACAGCAATACACCTATGTGGAAAAAAATCTGGGCCACCATTTCATAAAAATAAATATTTTGCTTAAAAACATTCACATTTTTTAAAAAACAAAACAAAACAAAAACAAAACCATTTTCCAGTTTGTGCTACAAGGGCTCATGGATCCTACTATTGAGATAAGTTGTTACTTATTTTTGTTTCTTCAAAAAAAGAAAAAAGAAAAAGAAAAGAGAAAATTGACACAGTTCTGCTATTTGTTCAATGCTTCTTGAAAAAAAAATAGGAATGGGTGGCTTCAGGCACCTTTCAAGATCCAGCTTTGGAAACAAAGGAGGAAATGACACTAAAGAAACATATTCCCAATTGTATGGGTATCAGTCTTAAAATCTGAGCAACATGAAATATTCAGCATTGTCACTGAAAGCCCTTTGTAATTCTACCCCAACCCCTTCATGCCCTTGTACTACAACCTTGACATCAACCAGCCAAATTCTGTCATTTTGCTGAATAACCTCCATCAAGGACCTCACAGAACATGGCATGTGAGGACTCTTAATGCTTCAATTCACCTTCAAGTTGTTAATGGCACAATTTTCTTAATGTAGAGGTCCATGCAGCTCTGGGTTTGGATATTTTTTTCCCCGTCTCTTCTTCCAGGTTGTTTTTTTTTTCATACATCATGAAACAAACAAGCTCCCGGTTCTCAGGATGCAGGAGGAAATACAGAGTCTTCACAGTGTTCAAGCTGCATTTGCAATACGCCTGTTTTATGAAGGAACCATAGCTGTAAGAATTCCTCTGGCATAGCATGGAAGCCTGAATCTGGCAAGACGTTGTCGTAATAATGATGACTGATGAACTTTCCATGCAGGTCCATCGAAAAAGGCCAGAAGCCATAAATTGTTACTTCTTCACAGAAACCCAAGGCTGCGCTGACCAGGAAGAGGCCTGTCGACAGCCGCTTTCCATGAATTCCTCTGCTCTTCCAGAATTTCCCAATGTCTCGCAGGAAGTTTGGGTTGGCAAAGATTACTGTTTGCTTAGCCCCAACATCTGCTAGAGTATAGTAGACTCGAAGAGAGGGCTCTGTCCCCGCTTTCATGGAAAAGGCTGGCATATATATGTAGCTCTGATTGTAGACTTTAACACTGTCCACAAATGCTTTCCGAGACCAAAGAAGATTCTGAAACCTGTTCCAAAACATGATGAGAAAATAACAGGTTAGTGCTTTTCCATAAGTTTAAGCATAATGGAAAAAAAATCTTGCAACTACAGACAATAGAGGCCTTTCAAGACAGAGGTTTCTGGGATTTCTTGGAACCTAGATTTTTTTAAAAAAAAAAAAAAAAAAAAGCAAACACCTTATTTTTAATCCAAAATCTAGTGTGAAATGAGTTTCCACATACTAATAAATATGGCTATGATTCCCATTTTAACAAACAGGTTGGGTTTTCTATTTAGTTTGGCCTCTGCTCAATCCTTTCGAAGCTTATGATTTCATTTTTAACACTTCACAAGTTTATCTTCCTATTTGTCTGACTTTGTGATGCCTCTCTGCTTAAGGAAAAAGGAGAGGAAGAACAAATTTCAAACACATTCAACTGATAATTTTTTACAACTGTATCTGAAGAAGGAGCTATTAATAATTGGGTAACCTGTGGCCAAGAAAACCTCTGTGATAGGTTCACCTGAAGGTCACCATAAGTCTGAAATAACCTGAAGGCACACAGCAACAACAAGAACATCCTGTTTTTTATTGGCATGTCTTTAAATTTCCTTTCATTCTATTTTTTAATACTAAAAAGTTTTAATTTGTTTTAAAATATTATTATCCCCCCCCACTGCAAGTTTTTGCCTGTACTTCTTAAGTTAATTTTATTGTGAGCTGCCTTGACTGACAGTTTTGGGAGAAAGATAGAAAACATGTTAAATAAATACATTCTTAGTTGGAATTTTGCTGGTGTCACAAATAAGTTCCTTTTCACATGAGACTCTACTTTTGGCAGTTCTGCAGTTCAGGTCATCATTGTATAAGCAAGTTTTCAGTGTAACAATATGAGATGGGCTTAAATATCTTGTTACTCCCAACTTGAGTAGACATGGTTATTCAGTTGGGTTTACCAGCATGTTGACTCACCATACAACAATTGACTGAATGGGTGTTTTCCTTTTGGTACTAACCAGCAGAATCTCAGCCATGCAGTTGTACATTCTTGGATGACACATAACTTTTTGTCACTGTCTTCAATATACCACTTGATTCACTGAGATTGCAGAAACAGCCCCTGTGCATCCCCCATTGCAAAACAGGATAATAAGCAAGCACGCAGGTGGATACACAAATGGTTGCACAATGCTTGTATTCAGCAGCAGGGTGATGTAGCACAACCACAAGTAATTGAATGAGTGTAGACTTACACTATGCAAACATAATTTATGATCTTTGCCCTCATTAATGGCTGTCTTGAACAAAGTAACCGTCTTAATCTGATTAAAATTGTTTCCTGCTCTCTGCAATCTTTGTAGCAACAGGGACAGCTGGTCCCTTAGTTCTCTTGTCTTCCCTGGCACTGGGCTTTATATTGCCTTGTGGTGTGAAAGCTTTGGCATTAATGAATGCCCCATAGATTGCCATGGATTTTTGTTCCTGGCAGATGAATCTCAACAGATGCACCTAAGAATGAAGCAGCCTGAAGTGCCAACATGTCAACAAAACCAGACAGAAGAGACTCCCTGCAGAAGGAATGACATTTGCAATTATCTTAGACAAAATGCAATGAAACCAATTTTTCAGCTGGAACCAACCCTATTTCAACAGATGGGCATGAAAGCATAGTTTGAGATGCCACAGGACTCGGGGTCATAGGAAATTAAAAAGCCACCAGTTTCCACATGGCTGTAGACAGAAAAATATTACAAGTGAGTAAAATGGCTTTTCCCTGCTAATTCTTGTTATACAAAAAATCATGAACACAATATTACCAAAGACCTACTTAGTTTAAGTTGCTAAGTTTGAAGAAAGCTGAAAGTTGCTAAGTATAAATAAAACCAAAGATTTGTTTAAAAGAATCATGTCTGCATTGTATATTATAAAACTGACTCATTTTGAACAAGCCCCTCCCTCCTGTCCATCTGCCTTGGTCCTGGCCCCAGAGGGAGAGAAGAGCCACCGGACCTCACCCCCTTTCCCATCACCTTCCCCTCTTCCTTTTGTGTTGTCTCTTTTAGACTGTAAGCCTGAGGGCAGGGATCCGTCTAATTTAAGATTGTATGTACAGCACTGTGTAAATTTACAGCGCTATATAAATAAAGGATAATAATAATAATAATAATAATAATAATAATATGCATGGTGCTGAGAAGTAAAATTGTTTGCAAAAAAGGAAAAGCAGAAGTCAAAGCGAGGTGGAGAAGGAAATGATCGGAAATTTTAAGAATAACAAGGAGAGACCAAGGGGCCCTATGAACTATGAGCATGCAATGCCTAAAAACCTTAAAGGTACCAGATCCTGCCTGATTTTGGAGGCTAAGCAGGGTCTGGTTAGTACTTGGATGGGTGACTGCCAATGAATACCAATACCAGATGCTGTAGGTTACACTTTAGAAGAAGGAACTGGCAAAACCACCTGAGTATTCCTTGCCTATTAAAATCCTATGAAATTCATGGGATAACCGTAAGTCAACAGGCAACTTACAGACAGACAGACACTAAAGTTGGGTATTGTATCTTGGTCTCTTCAGTGTCCCAGAAAACATGTTAGATTAAAAGAAGCAACAGGAAAGATTGGAACAATGATGAAATGATTTGTGGAGAACTGCAAACTTTCTTTGGAACAACAGTTTTTATGGTTCTTAATTTTGTAAACTGGAAGATTAGCATTCCCTCGGTATGGATTTTAATATAAAATACAATGCAAAATTTAATTAAAGTCACACAATCAATAACAATTCCGCTTCTGCAATAAATGATGCTGGAATGCAGTGGGAATTTCCATGCACTTGTTTTCATGTGACAGATATTTTACAGACTGCATAGATACACACAGATCTAGCTGTATTAACAAATATGATGGCAGCAATGGCAACATGGCACAGATCAGATCTGTCATGGCACATTCTGGTTCCAAGTTGTAAGAACATTTAATTACTTCAACTAAAACCATTTTTTTTTACCAGAGTGGATATAAGAATCATGCTAAGAGCTACTTTTACTGTTCTGCTGAAGAACTAGGAGTATTTACTACTTTGTACGTTCCATAGATTTCTCACAATGGTGTATCAGAACAACTTAGAAATAACTAGTAACTGGCTATAAATGATCCATGAAGTTGAGCATTGGGAGATTCAGACAGACAAAAGGAAAGAATTCTTCATGCATAAACTGTAGAACTCATTTGCCACTCCAGGACTGGATAAATTCATGGAAAATGTGACTGATCAATGGCTACTAGAAGGGCTATAAATGATCTCTGATATAAATACACTTCTGTATACAAATTGTACAAGTTACATTCATGACCTGCTTCTGGACTTCCCAGAAACAACTTAGTTAACAGTGTGAACAGGATACTGGGCTAGGAAAGCACTAGGCCTGATCCTGTATGATTTTTTTGTATTCTAAATAAGACAGCTGGTTTTGACAACCAGCCTAATTCCAACCTAAGCAATTTTGCACAGGATACAATGGTGCACAGTAATCTTATTCAACAAATGAAAAATTTGAAGGATGGGAGAAAGACTGGGCAGATTTGGCCCATAATGATATAGGATCACTTAGTACAGGTTGTGCAGTGTATTCTGGAAATAATTGGCAAGATTCTGTAGACTAAGATTCCTTCTGTAAAATGCTGCACACTTCAGTATATAAATAAAAGGTTGGATGTTCTTCCAATGGTCCTCTTGATTTGAATAAAAGGAGACCTGTGGTTTGCTTCCAGAGATTTCTTAGTCACCCGTTCTTTCCTCCATTAACTAATGATCTGGAACACTTGACTGGTGACTTTCCAAATCACACACATAAAGGGGGCATTGTAAGTGAAGGAAAAAACAATTTTTGGTAAGCAATTAGCAAAAAAACAGCTTTGCTACAATTATCCTCAAATGTATCAAATTTAGAAACTCATCTAGTTGGAGGGTATGACTAAAGATGAATCTGCATCATAACAGGAAACATTGACAGGGGAACAATACAGGGGGCACAGTCACATTAAAATGGTGCATGCTTTCTTTTTCTTTACTTTTTTTTTAACTGCAAACATAGTTTTATGCTTTAAATTTCTTAATTCCATGTAAATGTCAATATGCTTGGAATACCCAGAATTAGAACTGCCACTCTGGAACCAGAAGAAACAGCCATATAATCCAGACTGTTATTTGGTCAATCAGACACCCTTGGGTTTGCAAACAGATCACTATGGAGACAGCCAAGCAGAGATATACTGTTTCTGAATGTGGATTTTGCATTTAGCTGCCATGATGAATAGATTACAATAGACCCTTCACACAAGACATTTTAGCATATCCAGCGTGCATCCATACTACGTTTGCATTTTAAAACAAAACACTTTTCAAAAGCTTTGAATCCCACTCAAGTAAGGATTGGAAAAGGTGCATGTGTAAAAACCAACAACTAAATCACCTGCAACTTGCTCTGTTGTGACTTGGCAAATAAGACTTTAGAGGCTGCATGCATGAATAGGATATAAATGTAAGACATTTCTGATCTCCCTCTTGTCATTTTGACAAGCTGGCGTGTGCCCAGAGGAGGGTGACCAAAATGGTGAAAGATCTGGAATCCATGCCTTATGAGAAGCAGCTTAGGGAACTGAGTTTAGCCTGGGGAAGAGAAGGTTAAGTGGTGACATGATAGTCAAGTTAAAAAATCTGAATGGATGGATATTTTAACTTGTATTGTTTTTTAACCTTGTTGTAACCTGCCCCGATTGCTTGTTCAGAGGGGCGGGCTAGAAATAAAAATTATTATTATTATTATTATATTATTATTATTATTATTATTATTCAAGACAGAGCAAGCTTGTTTCCTCCTGTTCCAGAGGCAAGAACACAAGAACAATGGATTCAAGCTACAGGAAAAGGGATTCTACCTAAACATTAGAAAGATCTTCCTGACGGTAAAAGCTGTTTGCCAGTGGAACATGCTGCCTTGTGTTTTGTTTTGTTTTTAAATAATGTGACTTACAGTGATGCATGCATATTTGCCATAGTTATATTTGGGTTCTTTCTTTCTTTTTTCTATCCCACCTTTCTCCCAAAACTTGGACTCAAGGCAGCTAGATAAATGGAAATCCAGCCTCTGTGTTTTACAGCATTATCATACCATTGCTCAATTATGAATACCTTCATCATTCTTCTTATAAATGGTAATCTAAGACCTGTAGCACAGCAGGGCAATAACTGCAGATCCAACTGCCACTGGTACTGGCATTGGTATGCTTCAGAGCTGAGGTTTGTCAGAATTATATTGGCATACACCAGCAGTGGCACAGTGGCAAGTAAGTCAGAAACAACTTGAAGGCATACAACAATAACAACAAGGCACTCATTATGAATGCTCATACCCATTACTCCTCAATTTGTCTCCAAATGAAGACAGCTATGTTGAATTGACCCATATTCACAAACTCATTCTAAGATCTAACTGCCCATTCAAGATCAAACTACCCTCCAAATACTTTGCATTACAAAAGGGTAGCTGACAACAATATATTCTTGCCGGAAAAATTAATTTCTCTCTCAGATATTATGAAGGTTGGGGCTAAACTGGCACAAAATCAGGAAGCCTAAGGCCAGCAGATATCATCACACTAGCTATTCAAAGGGACCTTGCACTTTGCTTCTGTGGGCCTTGGCCCCACTACCACACTGGATATCAGCCAAGGATTGTCACTGTGATTCATGCCAAGCTATTGGGTCAGGTCAGGTCAGATCAGATATCACTGGCCAGAATTGGCTGCACATTTTGCTTGCCACATAATGCAGTACATTAATTGTGCCAGTCTGTTTGAAACATATTATAGAAAGAGAAATTTCAATTTTGTCCACATTCCATTTATGTGATGTTCATTTCCTTGCATTTTTGCATCTTAAATGGCCGCAGATTCCTGCAAGCATGTTTCTAAATCACCTTTTCCTTTGCTACAGTGCTACCATGTCAATGGGAAGTTTGATTAGAAATCTGAGAGCAAGCGTTTTCAACCTTGCAGTTTTTCAATTGAAAGACAGAGGATGCTTTCAACTCCTGATGGCTACTGCATTAGTAGAGTAATAAATTCACACTGGGTTTTTATTCCAGATTGCAAATGCATTATTCAAGTTGCTGAGCCCTAACTAAGGTATGCAGTACCTTAGTTAGATTCTTTAAAATTTGCACAAACATCCAGGGCAGATTCACCCTTTCACTGGTACAGAAGCAACCAGTGGCTACTGCTTTAAATGTCCCTTCATCCTAGGAACTGCAGTAAGGAAAGTTCACTCAGTGCAGAGCAGTATGCTGCTTTGAAAAGAAATGACAGACATACTGGTACCAAGATATTGTGGGGTTAGGTTTTTTAAGAGTCCATCTTTAAGGGAAAATATGGAAATGTGAACCAAATAAACTGAGGTCAGGGATTTCCAGGTCTTTCAGTGCTGGTGGGCACACTATCATGGACACTATCACAAAGAGGGTCTGCATGGCAGCCTATTTTTTTCATCCAAGTTACCTCTTCAAGAAACTGAGAAGACAGAGTCTGAACAGGAGCTCTCACTACTAAACCTTTTATTTGCCATCAGAAAGCACAAGCAAAATGTCCATGTTAAAGAAGATAGTTAATGTTCAAATAAATGCCTGCCTTGCACCATAAAGAAAAGTACTAAATTAGAACTACTCTAAACATGAAAGAGGATGAGGAGGAAGAGGAAAGATAAAAAGCAACAATCCAAACAGTATTTTGGATAAGGGAGACTCAACAGGTGCTGAATTGATGCTACATTTTGTACTGCACTGTTGTTGTTGTTGTTGCTGTTGTTGTTATTGTTGTTGTAAATTTTCCTTCCCAGTCTATTGGTCTACCAAGACCCTGCTCTGCAGTCTTTGAACATATTAAGAATATGCATTGTGGATGTCCACCAGATTTGAAAGCCACTGAATAAATCCATTTTTCCGAAATCAGCAGGGTTTTTTCCCTTTAAATAGGTGATCTGCAGATAACAAGCCAAAAAAAAAAAGCACATATATACACACACCCTGACAAAATCATATTAAACTTCAGTGATAAGTGCTCATCAGCCAAAGTCAACAAGATAACAAGGGCTTTTGATGCAATGCTGATTTGATTCTATTTTCTCCATAGGCACCATTAGTTCACATCATTCCCACATCGCTAAGCTGATTCATTGGGCTTGCAGTCAGTAAAAGGGAGCAATTCAGTTGTTCAATTGTTCTAGCATGTGGGTTTTTAAAAAGAGCTGGGAAAGATTGCCTTTTGAGCTTTAACTCCCATAATTTACGCAGCCAGCATAGCTGCTGCCATTCAAAGAGAAAACAGTGCTCAAACTGGTAGAAACAGAACAAATGATGCAGTTAGGAAACAGAACTAAACAGAAAGGTAGTAAAGGAACACCTTGCAACTTTCAATGGATTCAAATATCTTGAGCTACATGAACTACATCCAGGGGCACTGGAGGGACTTGTAGATCTAATCTCACAGACTGTCTATAATCTTGGAAAACTCTTGGAAAACAGGTATTAAAGGGGGAGCCAATGTGGTGTAGTGGTTTGAGCACTGAACAGAAAATCTGGATAACAGGGTTTGAATCCTGGCTTGGTCACTCAGTGACTTTGGACAAATCACAGTCTCTCAGGATTAGAGGATGGTGATGGCAGACCCCCTCTCAAGAAACTTGCCAAGAAAACCCCACGATACTTTTGCATCATAAGTTGGAAACAACTTGAAGGCACACAAAAAGAACAGATCACCCAGGCAACCATCAGCTGGACCTCCATACCAGAAAAGGGTCTAGAATAGTTGGCCTATGAGCATTTTTTTAAAAATGCTGTGATTACTAAAAGCTAGCATGGGTTTCTCAAAAAATAAATATCATGTGAAACTCAACTGTATGCTTGGTAGATGAGAGGACTGCTGGGAGTGTATGTATCTCGGTTTCACTAAGGCTTTTAACAAGGTCCTCCATGGTGCTCTTACAAATGGGAGCTAGACAGTGCTATTGTTAGGTGGATTTGTAGCTGTCTTGAGGCCTGAATTCAAACAGCACTCATCAAGGGTCCTCATCAATCTGGAGAAAACTGGCAAGTGGGGACCTGACAGCCCAGTTCTTTATATATTTCTTGGTGGTATAAAGGGCACCCCATCAATTTTGCAGATGACACAAAACTGGGGAAGGTAGCTAATACCTCAGAAGACTGAATGAGGATCAAAGATGACCTTAACAGACTGAACTGCTCGGCCAAAATAAACAAAATAAATTTCAATAGGGATAAACTTAGAATACTGTATTTGGGCAGGAGGCAAAAATCAGATGCACAAATATAATATGAGTACCACCTGGACTGATCTCTGACATTTTGGTAGGCCACAAGCACAAATTGACAATGTGAAGCAGTAGCAAAAACAGCCAATGCAATTCTAGGCTGCTTTGCCAGGAATATAGTTTCCACATCAAAAGATGTAAAAGTGCAACTTTATTCTGCTTTAGAGAGACTCCACCAGAAATAATGCAGCCAGTTCTGGCCACTACGTTTCAAGAAGTATTGACAAATTGGAATGTGTCTGGAAGGCAACCAAATTTTTAAAAAGTCTGGAAGGAATGATTGAGGAACTGCATAAGCTTAGCCTGGAGAGAAGAGAAGACTGAGAGGTGGTATGATAACCATTTTCAAATATGTGAAGTTATTTTCTGCTGCTCTACAGGATAGGTCCAAAACCAATGGGTTCAATTTACAAGAGCTGATATTCTGACTAAATGCTAGGAAGAGCTACCAAAATAGTAAGATCTGTTTTGACAGACTCCCTCAGAAGGTGGTGGTCTCTTCTTTGCTGGAGATTTTTAAACCTAAATTGGATGCTCAGCTCTTGGAGCTTCTTTTGCAGTTGATTCCTGTACTGGCAGGACTGGACTAGTTGGCTCTTGGGATCACTTCCAATTGTATATTACTGTTTTACCATTCATAAAATACAGTGGTCTCTTAGGGTCCACTGGGGCTTGGCTCCAGTACCTCCCCATGGATATCAAAATCTGTGGATGCTCAAGTCCCATTAAATACAGGGGTGTTGTAAAATGGTGTCCCTTATATAAAATGACAAAATCAAAGTTTGCTTTTTGGGATTCATATTTTTAAAAATATTTTCAAGCCATGGATGGCTGAATCCATGGATAAGAAAGCCATGGATACAGAGGTCTGACTGCAAGATTTTCCATTAAGATTTTTTGTCATCAGCTGGTTGCCAGTTTCATAACAGCTGATTGGTCCAATATGTGAAAAGGGACATAACCTGTTGCCCCAAGGAAGCTGGTGGCTCATATGTTTGTCTCTAACAAGGGACTGTGGGGAAAGAAACCTCTAAGAAGGCACCAAGTGCTTGTAATGGCAGTCACTCTTCAAAGCAGGTACAGGCACATGTGTTCCAAGGTCGCTTCTCACCTTGTGCTTTGGGTAAGGAGTAATATGCTGCTGCAATTACTCTTCCTTATGCAGCACAGTGACATTCTAATTTGGCAGTAGGCAAGGAAATTCCCTAACCAGATGGCTTTTCTCTAGCCCATAAAAGAGACAACTATTCTTGATGGGTGTCTTATTTATTTATTTATTTATTTATTTATTTGGTTAATTAAATCTATATCCGGATTTTTCTTTCAATGAGTTGTAGGCAGCATATATTGTTCTTTCTTTCCCCACTTTATTCTTACAACAAACCCTTTGAGGCAGATCAGCAAAGACAGCATGTCTAGCCCAGGGAGTGTCATGATCATCTAGCCCTTCCTTAAAGAGCTCCAAAGATGGAGAATCCACCACCCTCTAAAGCAATGTATTCTACTGTCAAAACAGGTATTTCATTTTTTAAAAGTTCTTCCTAATGTTTAAGTGGAATCAGTTTACTTGCAATTTCGATCCGTTGGTTTGTGTTCTAGCTTGTGGAGCAGCAGAAAACATGCTGGCTCCATCTTTTGGATGACATTTGTTGTTGTGTGCCATCAAGTTGTTTTTGACATATGGTGACCCTAAGGCAAATCTATTGCAGGGTTTTCTTGAAGTTTCTTCAGAGGGGGATTACCAATGCCATCCTCTGAGGCTTAGAGAGTGTGACTTGCCCAGGGTAACCCAGTAGATTTTATGGCAAAGCAGGGATTCAAACCCTGTTCTCCAATTTAACAATCCAATGCTGAAACTACTATGCCACATGACATCCCTCTAGTTATTTAAAACACCTTAGAGTGTCCTCTAAGTCTTCACTTTTCCAATATCTCCTCTAAGTCTTCTCTTTTCTAAACACTCCTTAAACTGTTCCTTGTAACATAGTGAAAGGCAGATCCTTACATAAGAAAACATTGCAAGGCCTCGACTCTTCCTTATTTTTTCTCTGTTGTAAACTAATATATTCAAGTAAACACAAACAGTATTTAATGCCTTTACCCACCCACAGCTCCCCTTATGGCTCTCCCAGCTGCTCTGTTTTAGCATATTATCACAGAACATTTATTTACTATAGAAAGTGATAGCCCTGTGATACGTGGGTTTGATTTCCACTTGTTTTGTCTAGCAGGAGGAACTTTCTCACCAGAACCACCTCTTCACTATTCTAATTTGCTTCTCTGCCTTGGCATCATTAGGCACAGTAGCACTCGAGAGGGTTGCTTCTTCCCACTCACTCTTCTTCACAGTGAAAAAAACCAGTTTTGCAGTAACATAGTAAAATAAACCTCTCTTCTAACTCTGTGCTTCTGTTATTCTGTTTGGGACTGTCATTTACCCCTGCTCCCTAAATCTGCATCCTCCTTCCTCTATTCTTTTGTTGCATTCTTTATCAGATCGACTGTGGCAATCTTTGATTTCCAGTGGGGCAGAAAAGTTGAAATCTCTTGAAGCTAAAATGACAAAGAGTCTTGTGTCATCTTAGAGACGCACATGTTTTGTTTGGCATAAGCCTTTTTATGGATTGCAGCCTGCTTCATCAGATACACAGCTTGATGGATTTCCACTCCATATGGCTACATGTGGCGCTTTCCAAATAACAATTTGGTACCTTGTTATTTTGGTTGATGCTCAGTGTTACTTCCTCTTGCTCATCACTCTGCTGACAGCTGTGCCTTCCTTGTTTTCCTTGACTTGATTGTTTTCTGGGACAATTTCAACTTTTTTTCTTTAATTATGCCCTGGGAAATAATAGCTCTACAAATCACTAATTTAAAAAACTGTGATAACACCTTTCGAGCAATTTCTAAGTCCTGCAATGCAACTTTATGGTCACCATTCACCAGATGTTGACCACAGAATTGTGCTGGAGGATCCATAAATGCCTAGAGAAGTGTTCCCTTCAGGGATCTCTAGTCTTCCAGTGAGACTTCTGGTGAATCTTGACTATAGAGTCATGCTGGAGGAACTAGAGATTCCTAGAGAGAACATAATCTGTGAATCAAATCTTCAAAAGTCAAAGCTGCACATGTGGAGGGTCAACTGTACTGAGTTTGGTGAAGACACAGGAGACAAGCTACTCAGTGGGTGCTCCCAGGCTGTGGTATTGCTCCCATGCAAAGCTATGTTGGCCCCTTCTTTCCTTTTTTTCTTTTGTTAGGCAAAGAGCTTTCTGTTTACCTATAGCTTTGACTGTTTTGACCTTGGACAAGGTCTTTTAATTGGAATGTGTTATATTTTAATAGAAATGTGTGATACAGGAGTCCTGGTGGTGCAGTGGTTAAATGCCTGCATTGCAACCACTCACTCACAAACCACAAGGTTGTGAGTTCAATACCAGCCAGGGGCTCAGCGTCAACTTCTATTTCTAACAAGCAGAAAAGGACCGAGGGGCTGCAGATACTCATATCACACTCTCCACAATGTTGTCAACATGGTGGGGGGGGGGAGGATAACGTGATGGAGCCTGCTACATGACTAGGAACCCTTTATAGTCTTTCCAGGCTGTAAGAAACCAATGTGCCATCTAGTTGAGGGAAATTATGTTGCAGCCTTTAGGAGAAACCAAACCCAGGGGAATGTTTCATTCTCTGTGGCTGGTGGTTTTGATTATAACCCCACAGCATTTGTAAATCCAGTCTCAGGAACTTCTAAGAATAAGGTTAAAATGCACTACAGGCATTTTACAGTTATATATTGCAATTCTATTCAGAAATGTCTAATATCCCACGTGTTTTTAAAAACATATAAAGTCAATTCTCTTCTTTAAGACCCTTAAAATCCTTTGTTTTGAGGTGTAAACCCTTAATGAGTGCCTGGCTCATTAAACAGAATTTCAGGAACAGTCAGCCGATGCCTGGAACCCAGCATCATTATTGAGCAAAATATGAACTTGCTGTGATGATCTAAGCTGTGTTTGATTACTGTTGTGCATGTGTGTATGTGAAATCAAGATTAAAAAATTCCAGATACAGTAAGAGAAGATATTTATATTGCTATTATGTGTGAGTTATCACCACACCACTTCATTACCCTTTCCAGCACACAGGCTTTTCAGAAAGTCACCTGAAAAAATATTAACTATGGTAGGGTGAAATTCATATGGTTCTCTTAGGCTTAAGAAGCACATTAAAGTTGTCACTTCCAGCATCTTTCTTTCTCTTTTACCCTAGAGTGAGAGCAGAATCTTACAGCCAGGAGGTAAGGTACTTTAAACGTCTATGATTCCAATCCAAATTGGACCCACTTAGCCTGCCATTTATATTGCAAAATGTGTGTGTACATGCCTTCAAAGCTGCCTGTTGATGTTTGGCAACCCTATGAATTCCATAGGATTTTCTTAGGCAAAGAATACTCAGAGGTATTGCCAGTTCCTTCCTCTGAAATATAGCCCACAGCATCTGGTATTCATTGGTCACAACTCATCCAAGTTCTAAGCAGAGCTGACCCTGCTTAGCTTCATAGATCAGTTGGGATCTTTGGTGCCCTTAAGGGATTTAAGCCATCTATGTATTAAAAACCATAGCCCTCCCTGCAGTTGTCTGCCTTGATCCAGGCCCCAGAGGGAGAGAAGAACCACTGGACCTCATCCCCTTTCCCACCACCTTTCCCTTCTCTTTTTGTGTTGTCTCTCTTAGATTGTAAGCCTGAGGGCAGGGAACAGTCTAATTTATAAGATTTTATGTACAGCACTGTGTAAATTTACAGCGCTATATAAATAAAGGTTAATAATAATAATAATCTATAATATAGTGATCCATTATTTTACAAAATAAATCACAATTACAGTAGTGGGCTTCATTAAGACTTGTGAATGTGTTCTTGTTATTTGCCATGAAGCTGAATTTGCCTTATGGTGATTCTCTGAATAAGAGACCTCCAAGAGTCCTAGTCATCAACAGTCCTGCTCAGGTCTTGCAAAATCAGGGCAGTCATGGATTCCTTGATGGAATCAATCCACCTGTGATGCAGTCACCCTCTTTTTTACTGCCTCCCACTTTGCCCAGCATTGCTGTCTTTTCCAAAGTCAGGTTGTTGCATGATATGTCCACTGTATGTTAGCCTCAGTTTGGTCACCTTGGCTTCTAGGAAAATTTCAGGCCTGATTTGCTATATGACATTTGTTTTTCTTTCTAGCAAGCCATGGTATCTGTAGAACTCGCCTCCAGCACCACTTCTCAAATGGGTGTATATGAAAGAGGGAAAAACTCCCTTCGGTTCCATGTCAGATTCCTGATCTAGACTGCACTTGTACCCAAATAAAGCAGATGTAGCTGCTAATAGTAGGTTCATCTTAAAAGTAATATCTGCTTTGATCCTTAGGATGCCATTACCTGGATCAGGATATGAATTTGCTGAACTAGTTATTGGTCAAACGCATTATGCTCTGCTCAGGTCCTGCAGGCTCAGGACTATATTCTCCTTCATTGAGTCTATCCATCTAGTATGCTTCCTCTCTTTCTACTTCCTTTCTTAGCAAAATGTTATATTACAAAAATTAACAACAATACTACTAAAAACAGATACAGTAGAGTCTCGATTATCCGACATAAATGGGCAGGCTGATAGTCGGACAGCTGAAAATGTCGGATAATCCGGAGAGTCCAAGAAAAGCCTTGAAATCACTATTAACTGCAAATATTTTGGGGCCTGGAGGTACTCCTCCTACTTGCTGCCACCGCCACCGCCACCGCTGTGTTTTTGTGCAAGGCTTCACTCGCCCTTCTCTCCTTGCCCGTCACAGCAGCCATGTTTGGAGGCATGTCTGGGGATGTGGAAATACCTACAGCCATGCCCCCAAGCAGCCGTGACATTGGATAATCCAGAATGTCGGGTGACCGAAGGATGGATAATTGAGACTCTACGGTAGTTAAAAAGAGCTTAAGATGCATTTAAATCATAATTTAAAACATACAAGATAAAAAGTCAGCACACCACTATCAACACTGTGCCACCATATGGTTAAAAAAAGATCTTAAATTTAATCTGGTAAGAAAAGAGCAGGGATGGAGCTAATCAGACATCCCGTGGAAGGGAGTTCCACATTCTGGAAGGAACTACAGAGACCCCTCCACTTCTGCTGCTACTCAGTACAATACACAGTACAGCAATTACTGTATGTATTTTCCTCTGCAATGGATTATCTCTGGTGGGAGGAAAATATGGAATAAGTTGGAGAAGTCATGGGAAGGTTACAAATGGAAGATAGAGGGGCATGGAGGTGTCTCATTCACTGGGTTGCCATGAGTCAAAACCAACTCAAAGGCAGCTAACAACAACACTTTACTTACTGTGTGAACACCAATACAATTCTGAGAATAAGGAAGAGTGTCACTGTGTGCACACATATGCACATTTCACACAAACCTATCCTTCCATTCTTAAACAGAATTTCACTGTTTCCAAAGATTTTACTTTCTTAGAGCCATAACAATAATAATGTGCAGCAACACCAGTAGCAAATAGGTTCTCAGAACTGGTACTTTCCAAAGACATTCAAACTCATGGTGTTACAGTGAATGCTCTGTTATTTTGTGCAAAGAGAATCACAAAACCAACATCAAACTCAACAGACACACAAGCACACAGTAAGACATCACAGAGGTTCCTTTTGTGCAGAGTTCCTTCCAAGCCAACTGAAAGGGATTGGACAATTTTACCATCTTTCTCTCCTTAACAGATTTTTCTGTGGAAAACATGGGTTGGTGGGTGGAGGAGGGGGAGAGAGATGGAAACACAAGAAGGTTACAAGTGGAAAAATATCATTGTCTGGCTGGGAAATATTCCAATAAAATCCTTGTGAGAAAGCATCTAGAGCACCAAGGAAGACTCTTACTTTTTCCAGAAAGTGGGCTGGGAACTAAAAAAAAAGTATGATAAACTGTAGTAATATCTACATTATTTGTAACTAGTTTTCAGGTGGAAAGTTTCCAGGTTGTTAGAACTGCAAAGCAATGAGAAGTAGGAAGGCTGATGCACATTTGTATTACAAAATTTCTAACATGTTCCAAGCATATATTGATCGTTGAAAAACTAATTAGTACCCATGTCTTTACTCCAGCAACAACACATGAATGGAATCATCCATCTTTCTTTACAAATGGGGCCATAATGACCCAATTAAATCTAATAATGTATCTTTTACAATCCTTATTATTAATAATCCAGGTAATAGGCGAGATTCTTTTTTATGAACAGCAATGAACAGAGATGCTGGCTCTAGGAAATTAATTACTGTCAGAAAAGTCAAGAAAGTGCAGTGGTCCTTTCAAGAAAGGAAAATGCAGATATGAAAATGAAAGGGAAACTTATCAGTAGAAATTTTCCCCTGTAAAATATCTTATTATTAATTATGTTTTTAGACAGGGGTTCTGAGAAACAAATTGAATTTAAAATGTGGAGGAAAATGTTCTCTGCACTCTGAAGAATTCAAAAAAATATCCCTTAAAAAAAACCATGTTAACTTAATTGAAACATAATTTAGGGAGAACCTAGCAGCCAAGAAAGAAGCAAGTAATGCCTCCTGCTTTTATAAAATCGTTCTCACTACCCTTAAACCTCATTATGGCTCATTAAAGGTGTGTTCTTGGATTAGCCTGCTTGGTACAAGAAATTTTCTTGAATAATATGATTCGCTACATAACAACATTACTGTTAGCTTAGTATAAAGTTCTTCAATAAAAGTTTATAAATTTCACAGTCCATAAGAGCTGTGTTGGATGAGACCAAAGGTTGGCATAGTACAATTTTCTATTTACTGATCTGTCAGTTGCCCACGGAAAGTCCATAAGCAGATGATGGGTTGAAATGCACCCTCCATCTCACATTCTCCAGCAATTGATAAATAGAGACATAGTGCTCTTGATACTGGACTTGTCCTGTATAAGGACCATCTTGACAAATCACCAGTGACAACTTCATTCTCCATGAATGTATACAATCCATTTTTAAAGCTATCCAACTTGGCAGCCAGAACTATATCATCTGACAGTGAATTCCACAGTTTAAGTATAAGCTGTGTGGAAAAATGACTTCTTATTATTATCTGCCCCGATTCTCTCACCATTTAGCTAGAGTGGATGATGCTGGGTTTCAGTATTATTAGGGGGGCGATAATCTTCTCCTTATCTACTTACTGCACATTCTGCATAAAATTTGAGCATAGAATCCTCTAGGACAGATTTGTTTCCACTAGTCCCTCTGGGAATAAGGATATGATCATATAAATAAATCATCATCATCATCATCATCATCATTTACTTTATTGATATAGCACCATCAGTGTACCTGGCACTTTACATGAGCTGTTTACAATTGTATATTTGGCGGTTCCCTGCCTTCAGCTTTACAATCTAAAAAGATAGGACACAAAAGGAAAAGGGGATGGTAGTGAGGGAGGGGATTAATCTAGCAAATGCTGGCTGCTGCTTAGAGGCCATAGCAATGGCAGTTGGGATGGAGGGGGAGCCTTTTCTCTGCTGCTGGACCCAGACATGATAAACATTGGCGCAGATGCTCATCCATTATGAACATAATCAAGAGAAGTGAAGGTAAGCATAATTTGTAAAGAGCCAAGATCTGCAAAGAGCCAAGATCTGTTCTGCACCAAACCACAAATGAAACCAAAGGGAATGGAAGGACCCTTTCCATCATGCATAAAGGGACCACAGCTAATAAGAGTGGCCCTATTACATCTCCCATATTGATGCTCCCTAAATACAGTAAGAGACTCTGTTAAAGAACCACAGACAGAATACAGGGTGCCATTCATACTTTTACAAAATTAAAGCCAGGAGAACTTGGGCCTGAGTCATTTCAGTCTTCATGCAGTCCTCTTGGGGAGCAGGGGGAGAGTGCCTTTATGAATGGCATCATTATGCAAGTCTGGAAATGTCTGGCAAAATAAATTACCAATGACAAACACAAGTTTACTATTATAAATCATGGGTTACTGTGAAATCTGAGTATGAAAGGGCAAGAGATTTCCAAAGAAACAATAATGAACTGTGTTACTGCCACGTTGTAGCACTATTACCATTTTACATTTAATTTGGAGTAGATGGTGTTCTGACAGTCAAAACATTGCAAGACATTTCTTTTCCTATATTAGGCAAAGGACAACATGCCACTACCTCATCAACCTACAGAGCCCATAGGAGGGCAGGACAGAGTAATTTAAGGGGGCAGAGAAAAATTATGCGCATACACATCCCTGTCCGCCAACAGAGGGGAACAGCTAGGAGAGCCACTGCCCTTGTCCAAATCTGCTGCCTGAGGCAACTGCTTGTAGTTACCATTGTTGCTGTCTGGCTTTAAGTCATTTCTAACTTATGGTGACCCTAATGCAAACTTATCATGGAGATTTCTTGGCAAGCTAAGAAGAGGTTTGCTATTGATATTCTCTAAGGCTGAGGAGAGACTGTGACTTGCCATGGATGATATGATAGCCCTATTGTCATATTCAGGATGGAGGAATGTCACATTGAGGATGGTGAGAGCTTGTTTTCTGCTGCTCCTGGAGCAATGGATGTAAATTACAAGAAAAGAAATTCCACCTCAACTTCCAAACAGTAAGAGCTGTTTGACAGTAGAATACATTGAATCATAGAATCATAGAATCATAGAATCATTGAGTTGGAAGAGACCACAAGGGCCATCTAGTCCAACCCCCTGCCATGCAGGACCTCCAAATCAAAGCATCCCTGACAGATGGCCATCCAGCCTCTGTTTAAAGACCTCCAAGGAAGGAGACTCCACTACAATCTGAGGGAGTGTGTTCCACTGTCGAACAGCCCTTACTGTCAGGAAGTTCCTCCTAATGTTGAGGTGGAATCTCTTTTCCTGCAATTTATATCCATTGTTCCGCGTCCTAGTCTCTGCAGCAGCAGAAAACAAGCTTGCTCCCTCCTCAATATGACATCCCTTCAAATATTTAAACAGGGCTATCATATCACCTCTTAACCTTCTCTTCTCCAGGCTGAACATCCCCAGTTCCCTAAGGCGTTCCTCATAGGGCATGGTTTCCAGACCCTTCACCATTTTTGTCGCCCTCCTTTGGACCCGCTCCAGTTTCTCCACATCCTTTTTGAATTGTGGTGCCCAGAACTGGACACAGTATTCCAGGTGGGGCCTGACCAAAGCAGAATAGAGTGGCACTATAACTTCCCTTGATCTAGACACTATACTTCTATTGATGCAGCCTAAAATTGCATTGGCCTTTTTAGCTGCTGCATCGCACTGTTGACTCATGTTCAGCTTATGGTCTACTTGGACTCCTAGATCCCTTTCACATGTGGTCTCATTCAGCCAGGTGTCCCCCATTTTATATCTGTGCATTTCATTTTTCCTCCCTAAGTGCAGAACCTTACATTTCTCTGTGTTGAATTTCATCTTGTTAGCATTGGCCCAGCTTTCTAGTATATTCAGGTCATTTTGAATTTTGATCCTGTCCTCTGGGGTATTAGCTACTCCTCCTAGTTTAGTGTCATCTGCAAATTTGATAAGTATGCCCCCAATTCTGTCATCCAAATCATTAATAAAGATGTTGAACATCACTGGGCCCAGGACAGAGCCCTGTGGGACCCCACTGGTCGCTTCTCTCCAGGATGAAAAGGAGCCATTGTTGAGCACCCTTTGAGTTCGGCCACTCAACCAATTACAAATCCATGTAACAGTTAACTTGGCTATCCCACATTTTGCAAGCTTGTTTGCAAGAATGTCATGGGGAACCTTGTCAAAGGCCTTACTGAAATCGAGGTAAACTATATCCACAGCATTCCCTTCATCTACCAAGCTGGTAATTTTATCAAAAAAAGAGATCAGGTTCGTTTGGCATGACTTCTTTTTCTGAAACCCATGTTGGCTTTTTGTGATTATGGCATTGGCTTCTAAATGTTCACAGACTCTCTGTTTAATGATCTGCTCTAGAATCTTTCCTGGTATTGATGTCAGACTAACTGGACGATAATTGTTGGGATCCTCTTTTTTTCCCTTTTTGAAGATGGGCACAACGTTTGCCCTCCTCCAGTCTGCTGTGACTTCTCCTGTTCTCCAGGAGTTCTCAAAGATTATTGCCAATGGCTCCGATATTACCTTTGCCAGTTCTTTTAATACTCTAGGATGTAGTTCATCTGGTCCTGGAGATTTATATTCATTTAGGTTAACCAGGTATTCCTATACTACCTCTTTACTTATTCTGTGCTGAAATTCCCCCACTCTGTCCCCTTCTTCACTGTCCTCAGGTTGAGCACCTTTTGCCTTTTCTGAGAAGACTGAAGCAAAGAAGGTGTTGAGTAATTCTGCCTTTTCTCTGTTCCCTGTTAGTATTTTGCCATCTTCTGCACGCAGTGGTCCTACCATTTCCTTCTTCTTCCTTTTGCTGCGGACATATCCAAAAAAGCCCTTTTTATTGTTCTTAACCTCTCTAGCAAGCCTGAGTTCATTTTGCGCTTTAGCTTTTCTGACTTTATCCCTACATGTGCTGGCTATTTGTTTGAATTCCTCTTTGGTGATTTCCCCATTTTTCCATTTTTTATACATGTTCCGTTTAAAACTTAGCTCAGTTGTAAGTTCCTTAGTCATCCATACCGGTTTCTTGAGACATCTCCCATTTTTCTTCCTCATTGGAACTGTCTGAAATTGTGCTTTCAGTATCTCCCTTTTGAGGAACTCCCATCCATCTTGAACTCCCTTCTCTTTTAGTATTCTTGACCATGGGATCACCCCCAGTATTTCTCTAAGTTTATTGAAATCAGCTCTCCTAAAGTCTAGAATTCGTGTCTGACTATGCCTAGCTTCATCTTTCCACTGCATAACAAACTCCAGGAGAACATGGTCACTTCCACCTAAGGATCCCACCACTTGCACCCCATCAACTAGGTCTTCCCTGTTGGTTAAGATAAGATCTAAGATGGCTGATCTCATTGCCTCTGAGAGTGGTGGGGTCTGCTTCTTTGGAAGTTTTTAAACAGACCCTGGGTGACCATCTGTTGTGGGTGTTTTGATTATGTATTCCTGCATGGCAAAATAGGGTTGGATTGGATGGTCCTTGTTGTCTCTTCCAACTCTATGATTCTAGGATTACCACCATACACATTCCTTTCCCCACAACATTCCTCTTTTTTCAGGGCTAAAGTTTCAGTCTGGGCTGATCTGTCTGCTGCTGCTTTGCTTCCAGCCCACCAATGCTTGGTCCTCATTGCTGTCTGACTGGCTTCCATCAAGAGCTCCTCTATGAGAAGGGATGCAAGCTGCAACCTCTGAAACTACCATCTGAACTGCCACTCTGCAAGGGAAGGTAGGCCTAGCCAAAATGTAGCACAGTTTGGCTTTAGGCCGGGACATGGAACGGAAACAGCCTTGGTCGCCTTAGTAGATGATCTACGCCAGGAGCTCGACAGGGGGAGTGTGTCCCTGTTGGTGCTGTTGGACCTCTCAACGGCTTTCGATACCGTTGACCACAGTATCCTTCTGGGATGCCTCGCAGATATGGGGCTTGGAGGTACTGCTCTGCAGTGGCTTTGATCCTTTCTGGAGGGTCGGTCTCAAAAGGTGTTATTGGGTGACACCTGTTCGACCCCACAGCCGTTGTCTTGTGGAGTCCCTCAGGGTTCAGTACAGTCCCCGATGTTATTTAACATCTACATGAAACCGCTGGGGGAGATCATCCAGAGTTTCGGAGTAAGGTGTTATCTGTATGCAGATGACATCCAGATCTGTCACTCCTTTCCAACCTATTACTAAGGAGACTGTCCAGACCTTGAACCGGTGCTTGGTCGCTGTGTCGGACTGGATGAGGGCTAACAAATTGAAACTTAATCCAGACAAGACAGAGGTCCTCCTAGTCAGTCGAAAGACCGAACAGGACATAGGGTTACAGCCTGTGCTTGACGGGGTCACACTCCCCCTGAAGACGCAGGTTCGCAGCTTGGGAGTGATCCTGGACTCATCGCTGAGCCTGGAACCCCAAGCTTCAGCGGTGTCCAGGGGAGCTTTTGCACAGTTAATACTCGTGTGCCAGCTGCGCCCGTACCTTGGGAAGTCTGATCTGGCGACGGAGGTCCACACTCTGGTCACATCTCAAATAGATTACTGCAACGCACTCTATGTGGGGCTGCCTTTGAAGACGGTTCGGAAACTTTAACTAGTCCAACAGACGGCAGCCAGACTAATAACTGGAGCTTCATACAGGGAGCACACTACCCCCCTGTTATGTCAGCTCCACTGGCTACCGGTCCATTTCCGAGCTCAATTCAAAGTGCTGGTTTTGACTTTTAAAGCTCTATATGGTTCTGGCCCGGATTACTTGTCCGAACGCATCTGCCCCTACGTCCCGACTCGTAACTTAAGATCTTCCGGGGAGGCCCTGCTCTCGCTCCCGCCAGCTTCGCAATTGCGGCTGGCAGGGACGAGAAACAGGGCCTTCTCGGCAGTGGCCCCCTGCCTGTGGAATGCACTTCCGAGTGAGATACGATCAACCTCATCCCTCCTGGCCTTTAGGAAGAAAGTAAAATCATGGTTGTGGGACCAGGCTTTTGCACATTAATGTAATGCAGCACTTCACTGGGACTGGCTAACGTTGACGGTCATAATAATAATAATAATAAAACTTTATTGATATACCGCCCTTCCAACGATCAGGGCAGTGCACAACATACACAACACATAGATGGTTAAAACATTCCAATAAAAACAAAAATAAAACAGTATAAAAACAAAGCAAAGTTAAATATCAATAAAACAATGAAAATAAATATACCAGGGCAGCTTGCAATATGGGGAGGGGGGGAGGGAGGGATCATAGTGGGGGGGGGATGGAAATCAGGGGTATGCTTGTTCAAATAAGTATGTTTTTAACCCCTTCTTGAACAAGGTAAGGGAGGCAGCCAGACGGAGCTCAGTGGGCAATGAGTTCCAAAGGCTAGGGGCCGAGACTGAAAACGCCCTCTTCATAGTAGTTGATAATTTTGCCTTTGGAACTCTAAGTAACTGTTGCCCAGAGGATCTAAGTGTGCGGGGCTGATTATGTGGGGAGAGGCGGTCCTTCAGGTACTCTGGGCCCAAGCCATTTAGGGCTTTATAGGTAATAACCAGCACTTTGTACTGAGCCCGGAAGCGAATAGACAGCCAGTGGAGATCTTTCAGTATCGGAGTTATATGGGAGGCCCTGGAAACACCAGTGACCACCTGTGCTGCCATATTCTGCACTAATTGCAGCTTCCGAGTGTAATACAAAGGCTGCCCCATGTAGAGCGCATTGCAGAAATCTAATCGAGAGGTTACCAGAGCATGTACTATAGTTTCAAGGTCCCTCCGGTCCAGGTAGAACACGGATTACCGCTTTGGGATATGGAAGGATCATATATTGAGATTTTAAACTGTTTGATTGTTAATTATTGTTGATTGTGCTTGTTTTAACTTGCTGTATTTATGTTTTAAATTGTATACTGCCGGCCTCTAATGATTGCCTTGTAAGCTGCTCTGAGTCCCTCCTCGGGGGTTGAGAAGAGCGGGTTAGAAATACTGTTAATAAAATAAATAAATAAATAAATAAATAAAGTTATCCCTCTGCAAAGTTCTCTCAGCTGTGCTTCCTTTGACCACGCTGAAAGTCACAGGAAAATGAAACCATCTGGGTTCATGCATAAGCAAAGCTGGATGATAGGATAAGTACCATGCACTTGTTCTTCTGGGGAACTGAGCTCTTTATACATTGCCCAAGGTCTTTAATTACATGTTTTGCCACAGATGCTGCATTTTTAAAATCTTCTAACATGACAAAGGGCAATTTACAACCTTTAGAACCCTGAAAAATTGAATAGCACTGTAATTCTCTAAGAGCCCTTTGTTGCTGAATGAGCTCCAGTGACAATATGGAGCAATATACTCTTCCTGGAGTTTTTTTCTGAACAAAAAGGAGATTTTGTATAATAGAAAATGGACCCTAGAAGGAACAGATAATCAACTTCAATAACAGCCTCTCTCAAATTTCTAAATTATAGATGTACACAGTGCTCTCTGGTAGATAAACACAAGGCATACCTACAAAAGTAAAGTACCTAAGGATAGGGAAAAGATAACATATTTGAAGAATTGGCATTGTTGTTTATACTGCCCCTCTTTTCTTCAAGAAAAGCAAACTTTGTTTTATTGCTTTCTTTATTATATCCCTGTACTGCCTTTCGACAGATGAAATTAAGGCAATTCACAGTTTAAAAACAGATTGTTAAAACATGCAATTTGTTGTTCTATGGACTTGGACATAGAAGCAGGCTTGGACACAGATGCAGGAGAAATGAAAATAGAAGGAAGGCACATCAGCAATCTAAGGACTTTATCACACAAGGAAAATTGGGGGTTTAAACAGGCATTATCCAACAATAGTCATGCGATCACAGTAAAGATTTTCACACACAGTCGAGATTAAAGATGACTTATTCTGGTGATAAACAGGGAATAACCAGCAGCAAATTTGTTGCTTGTTACTCCTTTGTTATTCCCTACTTATTCTCAGGATACGTCATCTTTAATAGCAATGCGTGTGAACATCTTCGCTGTGATCATGAGAATATTGCTGGATAATGCCCGTTTAACCCCCCCAATTTTCTCCACATGTGATAAAGTCCTAAGATATGCAGATGTCACAATAATATCAGCAGAAAACATCAAAGACCTAGAGCAATTACTGAGGATGGTCAAAAAAGAAAGTGCAGGCTTTCTGTTGAACATAAATAAAACAAAAATAATGACCACAGAGAATCTTCACAAGTTCAACCTAGACAATGATGAATTAGAAATAGTAAAAGGGTTCCTATACCTGGTATCAAACATTGATCAAAACAGAAACTGCAGTCAAGAAATCAGAAGACTACGAGGAGGTGTCCAAAAGTTTTAATGATCACCTTTTTAAAAAAATTGACAGAAAGTTTGTTTTGATTTGTAGTTGTTAACTTATCCCTATGTAGTCACTATCTAGGTTTATACATTTTTCCCATCGTATCTTGATCCTCCGAATACCTGATTTGGCCACATCATGAAAAGACATGATTCGTTAGAAAAGACAATAATGCTAGGAAAGGTGAAGGGAAGTAGAAAGAGAAAGGATGCATGCTAGATGTATGGATTCAATTAAGGAGGTCACAGGTATGAATCTTCAAGAACTTAGAAGAACAGTGGGGGCAGGGGGGGGGGGATAGGGAGTCTTGGAGAAGTCTCATCCACAGGGTTGCCATGAGTTGAGATCAACTCAAGGGTGGCTAACGCCAACAAAGGTCCTATCAAGGGGTTTTGTTAGCAAAATTTATTCAGAGGAAGTTTGCGATGGCCTTCCTCAAAAGCTGAGAAAGTGTGACTAACCCAAGGTCACCAGGTGAGTTTCCACAACTGAACAGTAATTTGAACTCTGGACTTTCAGAGACCTGGTCCAACATTTAAACCACTACACTGACTCTCATCGATGCAATACAAAGTGGAATAGATAATGGACGAGAAACAAGTGCATTCAGTTTCTGTTATATTGACATAAAAGATTACTGCATTGCGGGCCAGGAACGTTCTCAGAATGGTACAAAATGGGAACGGATGGGACTGGAAGTGGCCACTCCCATTTTGTACCATTCTGAGAATGTTCTGAGAATGTTCCTGGCCTGCAATGCGGTAAACTTAATAGTTTAAAATGTGTACAAAAATGCATGCTGTAGCAGAAATGTAAGAAACATGAAGAATATGTGCTTCATGGGGATTCTTTTAAGTATGGAATTTTTTTAAAGGAAAAAGATAAACTGATACATAAGCAGGACACAATGAATTCAACAATAACAGTGAGGAAGTGAAATCCACAGATTCATCCAGACATACATGATCCAGTAGGACTGTACTACTTCAAAACATGTGTGAGAGATCACATTCAAACAATCTTCTGCATGCATTCTGAATAGAAAGGCTTCGCAAGAGGACTATTCCAGAACATCTGAATCAGCTCTGAACAGCAAAGATAGTTGCTACGGCTATTCATGCACAGCTAATGAATTAATCACAATTTCTTTGTGATCCAGCACAGAAATGTATTTTCCACATATATAGGTCCAACACATCCTTTCAAGAAGCGTACTTGATTTAAATTATGAGCATTAAGCAGAAAATTTTCCTTTAGCCTTTTGCAGATTGCCCTGGAGAGACAGACAGCTATGAAACACTGTGACAAATTTCTGCTTTAGGGCTAATCAGATAATTCTGGAAGTTTGGAAAAAAAGTCGGGGAAAATATTTAAGTTTGAAGGCTTCATTAAATGAGCTGAAGGATCATGGTGGCATTAGTGGGATGATAAATTGTCTAAAAGAACATCTACCATTTAATTATTGCACTAAAAATGGTACATATTTATGTGCATGCGTCTGTAAGGGTAAAAAAAAACCCCTTCAGATAAAAACGATAGTTTAAATATAAATACAACTTCTTAATGATAAAAAAAAACAGCATCCAAAAAATAGCAGAATAAAAATTGGATACTACCAAAGCTCCAAATGGAGACAGAACATCTTTGAAAGGCCATCTGTCAGGGATGCTTTGACTTGGAGTTCCTGCATGGCAGGGGGTTGGACTGGATGGCCCTTGTGGTCTCTTCCAACTCTATGATTCTATGATTCTATGAGAAGTCTTACCATGGTAGTCTGTGTCACTCACAAGCACAGTCCCACCCAAACAATCACAAATTCTAAGAAGTTTATCACATGGGGGGGGGGGGGGCGGGGGGAGTGGATTGATTTTCACACACACCATTATTAAAGTGTTAGCCTGAATGGAAAGTAGATAAAAGCCACTACTTTTTACTTTCGGGATTTTCCAAAGGTAAAAAAGGAGTGGCTTTTGTCTACTTTCTGTCTACATTCCATTCAGGTTAACACCACTTTAATAACAACATCGTTTTTCCCAATTTAAACCTCCATTTCTGCATGGATTTTCCCTGTGTTATAAACTCCTAAGAACCTTTTCCAAGAGATATGAACCTGGGGTGACTTGTCAGTGAATCCACTCCAGTATACTCTTTAAAGAAGCTATCTCGCAAATAGATTCAATATGTTACATAGAGCTTCTTTAAAATTCAGATAAAAACCTGGAGTGGAATCATTTGCCCTGCTTATATGGAGACCACCAGTCACTACTGATATAAA
Organism: Urosaurus nigricauda; assembly: GCA_034509955.1. Lineage (NCBI taxonomy): Eukaryota > Metazoa > Chordata > Lepidosauria > Squamata > Phrynosomatidae > Urosaurus > Urosaurus nigricauda. The sequence continues at coordinate 11,839,759 of JAOEGL010000005.1, forward strand.
TTTAAATGCACTCCCTCTTACACTGGTCTAAATACCCTAAAGGCACCTGATCTTGGAAGCTAAGCAAGGTCATCTCTGGATATTACTTGGAAGAGAGGCCACCAATGAATATCAGGCGTTGTAAGCTATATTTCAGAAGAAGGAACTAGCAAAACCACCTCTGAATACTCTTTGCCTAGGAAAGCCATGTAAAATTAATAAGGGTCACCATAAGCCTACAGGTGACTTGAAGGCAAGACACATGGAAGCCAATATCTAGGCAAATCTCATTGATTCAAGGAGTCTATTTTAGGTGGGACAGACAACAGGAGACTTGAAGATACATACACACACTAGACTACACTACACTAACATACTGTCCAACTGTATCAACTCAGTTACCTCACTTCTGTAGCTGCTTTTAAAATGTCCCTGTTTCTCTCTTTTTTTTAATCTTCTAGAGACCGCTTGAAGGCTTCTTCCAAAATACTTCCAGGGTGTGTGTATCTGCCTGTATGTGCCCCGTTTCTCATGTGTGAAATGTTGGATGGTATGCACTTAATGTTCTTCCACCTCCTAAAATCTAGTAAGTTACATATACTGTACTGAATTTATAAAGGAAAGTTGGCATGTTTGCAGATGGAATCAACTGTACATATTTCACCACTTCTGTTGATATGAAATGCAGCTCCTACTGAGACACATAATTTTATTCATGAGGAAGGCTTGTCAGTGCCAATAGAAACAATAATTATTGCACATAGAAAATAACAATCTATCACAGTGCTACAATAGAGAAACTGCATTTGGAAGTATGAAGCGTGGATATTTTCCTGAATAAAGTAAAGAGAGTAAAGAGAGAGAAATGATTTTCTTTAAAAACAACAACAATGAATGGGTTTTAGGTCCATTGTGTAGCAGGTGGCTTTGGTTTACTTAACAGTTTGCCTTCCATTCACATCAGCATATCATAACACTATATGTTGCATTGTAACTGGACAATATGTTGGGATGACTGCTTCTTGAGTCCAAACAGAGAAGGGTCAGCCAAAACAAGAAACACTGAGCTAGAATTTAGCCAGTAGATTAGAAGTAGGCAAATGTGGAAGACTAGGGGGTTGCATTAGGCCCTCAGAGTCAACCCTCCACACATCTGCACATCCAAAAGAATATTTTTATTTTATTTTTTTGCTGCAAATGCCACCAACTACCTCTAGGAGACATGGGGACTTTACAGACCACCCAAAAAGGGTGGTCTGGCGCCAGCTTTTTTTACTGGGCACCTTCACAGCAGCAACTAGATGCACAGGCAAAGGTGCGCTGTAAAAAAGGAGCGTGCACACCCAGCTCCTTTTTTGTGTTGCCATAGGGCACCTTTGCAACATCACAACTGCACAACTTAACTATATCTGAATAAATGTAGATTCTTGTACCATACTTAATAAAAATAAGGCACCCCCTGAAAATAAGCCAGAGTGTGTCTTCTTGAGAAAAAATAAATATAAGACAGTGTCTTATTTTCATGGAAACACAGTAGTAACCCTGTAATTATTTTATTTCCCCAGTAAGGAAGATATAACATGATGGCTGGCATCCTATTAGTGATATATGCAGGAGTGCACTGTGTATGCCTTCAGATTCAACTTTTTCCCTGTTGCATAATAGAGAAATTCACATTTCAGGTGCAGAAGCAATACTCTGTACATGGCATTGCTGCAAATAGATATGCACTGCACATGAACATTAATGAAAGCAAAGTCATAATTTCACTAATGAGGTGGTGTTGCACAATTGCCACACAACGCAGTGGGCTTAAATTTATATTCTCTCTTCTTGATGCAGGATCTCCGCCATTGGTTATAACTCAATATGCAACACAGATTACATTACTGTTGTAAACTCAATGTGGAACAGCATCATTCTTTTTCTGGTGTTAACTATAACGTTTAAATTATTTTTATAATTATGGGAGGTGGATGAGAAATATCACATGATTCAAATACAGGTTTGTGTTGTTTTAAAAAGTAAAATTTACCTACTTTAAATAAATACTTGAACTTCCTTTACAACCTTCAAATAACAAGTTACTTTAAAAAAAAAACGACAACCATAACAGCAACCAGTTATTTATGATAACTGATTACTTTTTTGGAAGTAAATTCTCAGCAATCAGCTGCCTGGTCCCTTTTAAAATTTAAAATGGATGCCAGGGTGAAACTGTGACTTTGAGAGGCCAATGTCTGAATGACTCTTAAGATTCTTTGAGAATGGGGGGGGGGGGGACACCAAATGTGGAGACTTTTACTACTCAGCATTCTTCCCCATGCTTTTTTAAATCTACAAATCTAAGAATGAATCACGCTCAGCCTCCACTGCTATTCAAAGGGACATTTACAAGGATATGGCTAAGCTAATTAAGGTTGATTCGATGGCAGGAGAACATCACATTCTGTATCTGCTAGGAAACATGGTGACATCATCATCAGTATCCCAGGATTTTGCTGCCCTGATAAGAAGAAAAAAGAGCTCTAAAAGGTGAACTTTCTGAATGGAGCTTGGGAACAGGGGACACAGCCTCACATTTTTGTAAAGGGTTATTATGAATGCATTCCTTTATTGCAATCAAGCTCTTGGCACCAAGGATGTGAGAAGTAACTTCAAAGTTTATCGTATTCATTTTTTCCTCCATTATGGGGACGGGAATGGGACTCTTGGGAGCGTGCCTGAACGGATTTTACCACACACCAAAACGTCCACAAAAAGGTCCCATTCCGGCTCCGGTCCCCATTCAGTGCTGGGAAACATCATTTTTGTCTGATGGAAATTTTCCATTTTTCAAAAATGACACTTCCCAGCACTGAAAGGGGATGGGTGCTAGAATGGGAACTTTTTGGGGACTTTTTGGTGTGCGATAAACTCCATTCAGGCATGCTCCCAAGAGTCCCATTCCCATCCCCATAACGGATGAAAAAATGAATGTGATATAGTTCTTCATCTCAATTAAGGGCTAACAGAAGCCATCCTATGTCTCTTCAACATGTGAAATGTCTTGCAAACTCTGTGCAGATTTCAAGGATATATTGCAGAAAAGGGGTGAGGGGAATAAATGTGACTTGCATCAAAATGCTGCAGAGTTCATTCCTCTTGTTTGGAATTCCAGGTAACCAGTTATGTCCTCTTCCAGGATATTTCATTCCATTCTCCCATTCCATTGGTTTTATTATTACCTCAAACAGTGAGGTACTAGCCCATGGCCAACATTCACTGGTTTATAGGAGGGCAGAGTCTTGCAAACTGTGGGGCTCCACCAAAATCAATTACACTTCCCTCTTGTTTTTTGATGTTCCTGTTTTTGCTACATAAGCATCCACAGCTTGTGAATGCATTTGCTATCACTTAATCACCTTTTCCCTCAAAAAGATTCCATAGGTTATTTAAATTCAGCCACCCCCCCCCCCCCCAATTCTTCTGAAGTTTTTCTTTTCATACATGCTAAGACACAGGTGGTGAAAGTCTCTCCAAACTCTGATTTTAATTTTTAAAAAAAACCCTGAAAATTCTTGTAACATCCCTATTGCAAGACAGCATGGAGTATTGGCCATTTCCCTCTGAGGGGTTATTCAGATGGTGAAAATAGTCCAAGTAGAATTTGAGTTGAATCTTTTTTGTTCACATGCATTTCAAAAGCATCTCATTAAGTTTTGGGAGGGGGCTGCCAAAAAAAAAAATCCACTTAAATCAGGATAATCAATCTCATTTTCTTCCTGAGTTTTTCTAATATATTGTAACTATAACTTTATATCATTTTGTTTTATGATTGGGATGGAGTATGGGGAAGGGGGCTTGTTTAATTGTATTTAGTATTTATTTTCATTGTATGTTCTCAGATGTTGTAATCCGCCTTAGTACTTCATGAAAAGGCGGGCTATGAATAAATCGGCTGTGTGAATAACCAATGTGAATAGACCCAAGATAAACTACGCTAAAACTCTGCATGCCTTGAACATGCTTCAAATACATTTACATCATCAACGGCATCATCATTCGAGTACTGGCACGTGTAAGCCACAGAACCTGCAGAGATGCAATTCTAATTTTAAAAAACAGTGTGAACAACAAACCTGGAATGCATGAGTGAGATTATTCGCATAGTTGTACTAAAAACAACAACGTCTGAATAATCTCCAAGTCAGGCCAACCCCAGCATCAGCTTACTGTAAGTTGATCATGGTCAACTCTGCATCATCGGAGACCCTCTCTGCTCCTCTTCCTTCTTCTAAGTACAGTACCATATTCATATGCCAGAATTCTGCAGCTATCAGTGGATGCTTGAACCACAGTGTAGTTGCTACAATGACATCTGTGACATCTGTGGGATCTCTCTCTATAGCACAGGGTACTGGAGTGTTGTTGGGTTGTTTTGGTTTGGGTTCCTGGTCTGCAAAGCAGGGTCTCCTTCCCTGTTGGGAGGGCAGACAAAGCAAAAAGATGACCTGTGGGGGGTGCCAATAAAGATTTGGGTAATGTCATTTTGTTGACAAAGTCAGTATCACTGATTTCAACAGCAAAAAATGGTGGGGAAATGGCTGCAAAAACAGTTGTAGGGGCATACATTATGTGGGTAACCACCTGAGTTAACACTGATTGGGTGGTAATGACTGGATACTATTACTCAACAACTCAACAACTTTATGATGATTGGAAGGTGATGACTTGATACTTTCACTCAAGAACTCAACAACTTTTAAACTCTCTCCAACTGGTAATTCCAAAGTAGAGATTCCTGCTTTTTCTTTGGAGGTCTGTGAGCAATTAGTCCAAAGGCAGTGAGGCACTTTCTCCCTTGTGTTTCTAATGAGCACTTATCAATTGATTCTCCTCAAGGTCCATCTGCCATGAAGCTAAAGACAGAAGTCCTTTTTAAAACAGCTTTCTCGGGCTTCTGACACAGCCATGGAAAAATCTATTCAATCCTGAGCTGTCACAAATAGTCACGGAGCAAACTCAGTCCATATTGCCTTGCTACTTTTCATAATTATGTACTGATTTTCTCTCACATTGCTGGCAATGTATTGCTGGAAGCAGGGTGACCTCCAGAAATATTGCATATGCTGTTATTTCTGAGGGGTCATTCAGACATTGTTTTTTAGCGTGACCATGTGAATAATCTTACTCATGTATTCTGGGTTTGTTGTTCACCCTGTGGAACTGCATCTATCCCCATCTATGCAAGTTCTGTTTCTCACATATGACAGCATTCAAAAAAAGATGGCGTCAATGGTGTGGATTTGAAACACATTCAAGGCATACATAGTTTTATCCCAGTTTATCCTGGGTCTATTCGCATCACACAGCCGAAAACCTGAGGGGGGGGGGGACCTGACATTGATTATCCTGGGTTAAGTGGGTTTTGGGCAGCTCCCACACCCCTCAAACTTAATCAGATGCATTCAAAATGCAAGTGAACAACAAAGATTCATCCTAGATTCTTTCTGGATTATTTTCACTGTCTGAATAATGCCCAAGAGAAAGGAAGGAGAACCAAGCACAGCCTTTTCTGTTTACTCTTCCAAGCACAGCCAGTTGTAAGACGGAAAGATGAGGCAGCTTCTGGGGGAGGTAGGCAGTGGTAGGAAGTGGTTAGATGGCAGGGCTGCAAGTGCCCCTAAGCTGACCAACTGCCCTAAGTGTTAGGGAGACATTAAGCCATGGCTCATGTTCAAGCAAAATTCAACTGCCAACCTACTTGGCTTTGTCAGCCACCTTGTTCTTCATCTCAGATAATAAAATGGCTCAGGTTGGCCCTGCTTCTAAGCAAGTGTCTATGCAGGTCCCCCATATTGTACTGGGTTGGTCTGCCAGGTATGAAACAGGGGGTTCAATAGATTTATGGTTTGAGTGTTGGACTCCAACTCTGGACACTAGTTGGTTTCAATTTCCACTTGGCCATGAAACCTGCTGGGTGACCTTGGGTAAATCGCATGCTCTCAGCCTCAGGGGAAGGCAATGTTAAACCTCCTCTGAACAAATCTTGCTAAGAAAACCCAATGGTAGGGTTGCCATAAGTCAGAAATGACTTGAAGCTGCACACAGCAGCAGCAGTAACAACAAAGCATCACTGTTCACTTTGCAACTTACAGAGCAAAGTCTCTTCTAGATCAACATGTAAGGTTAGCAAAACTAAATAAAGTTTCTTAATATGTGGACAAGGGCAGATTAAGGTAGGTTGGTCCCTATAGCCATCCCACAAACAGGGCCCTATTTATGCATGTGTCAGAAATATTTTAAAAGACAGCAATCTTTATGTGTGAACCCAGTCCTGCAACTTTAGCATGACTATCAGCCTGATCTCATCCATTTATATTCAGTTTCTCAAGTTAACATGCAAATTGATAACAGATAAAAACAGGGACACATGTGGCCAAACAGTATCACAGTGTGATCAAGGTGGGGAAAGTTGTTAAATGAGGAAGAAGAGGCAAGCTAAGGGAGACTGCAGCAGTTTGCTTTGGCCTAAGCCTACTGGGAAAGGGAAATTCCACCCCTTCTTCTTTCTCCCCTGTTGAGTTAACTGAGTGCAAACTACTTTTGTCCTTTACATTAGGTTTGCAGCAATTAATGTAAGCTGGGAACAAAAGTGAGAGGTGAAGAGAGAAATGGAGGGGGGGGGGATTTTAAAAACATCTGAATAAGTGGGATGACAAATGTTTAACTGGGACTATCCCTGCCAAATTGGGAGAGATGTAGGGTATGGCATCAAGAGATTTGGGAAGTGACTGGGTAAAAAGAGGAAGCAAACTAGTTGGTGAAAAGCCTGGAGTATTTACACCAATTGAACCATTGATAACCTGGCCCTGTGTAAGAACAAACACCTAGATCCTAGAACCTGAGATATTTTTATCTTAAATATTTGTCTCTCACATTTCTACCCAATAAAAGCAGCAAGAAAAAAATGTAACACTTTTTTATTGCAATAAAAAAGGATACAAAAGAAGCAGCTGAGCCTGACTTAAAGAGACAAGGACAAGACAACAAGCTGTCTCCAGGAGACAAACAGTTCTTAGGAGACAAGGACAAGGAGAAGAGGGGGGAACACCCCACAAAGCAGCCAAGTGATGCCACAGAATTGTTAAGTGAACACAATTTTTTTAAAAAAACACAAACCTGTAGGGAATGATGAAAATTATTTCTAAACTCTGAATTATTCTGAATTATTTCTGAATTCTGAAAATACACTAGCATCCAATGTTGCACTGGCAAAATATGGCAGATGCATAGAATGATTATCCTCCTTTAAGTATTCCCTTTTGTTCCCCAGTTATTTCAATTGCTACACAGTGAGTTAAGAGTGCAAAGAAAAAGAAAGTCAGTACGTTTTGCCATCACATCCTAAATTTGGTTTATCTGGTTGCATTTAATGTATTATTTCTATGGCTATGGGGGTAGCAGGTTGGGTGGATGGGAATAAAACCCTGATTTTTCCACGTGACTCATTCCTGGTAGTCTGAAACATCTGTGAGAATAACAATGAGGAAGCGCGTGAAATGTTTGACTCAAACCCATTTTTCCTGTCTGTCTGCTGCTGCTCAATGTATCACTCTCCAGGGGATCATTAAATGAGTCAGATAATCTTGCAGACCAATGAGTCTGGGTACTGAAATACTTAACACTGTGAATGAAGTTATACACAGTTGGTATGAAAAGTTGGAATTATGTTAACCTAAACCAAAAGTGAAGTTCTATCCAGATGTATCAGTCAGTATTCCATCAACTCGTCCTATCTCCTCCATCTAGCACAGTATGGAGTTTATCATACTGGGGCTAATTTTGGCATTAAAGAGAGATTAAAGCACATTTAAAGCATCCCACAAATAAGGAGAAAATGACAAGTAATTGTGCAAATGATTATCACATGCAATTGCACAAATAAAGCGATATCAGAAATGCATTGTTGCTGAAATCCTGAAAGTAAAAAGATGTGTGTTAATGCTTCTTTAATGGCGGGTTTTCTGTGATGTCATGTGAAAGCATTTCACATAATTACGTGATTTTTCTGGGGTATTCATGAGATAAACTCCTGATCTCCTTTATGTGATAAACTCTATGGTCTACTCTGATTTGTAGGACCCCTCCAGGTCCTTCTCATCACCTGCTACCTGACCTTTGTAGCAAGAGATGACAGTGACTGAACAGAGCCAGCATTCAAAGTTGGCATACTTAGCATCTTGCCAAGGGCCTCCACTTCATCAGGGGCCCACAGAAATGAGTCCCTCAAACTTGCTTCTCCTCTTCGCTGCTTTAATCTGCTTGTTCACCCACCTCTCACTCTGCCCTGGAGGGAGTGAGCAGACAGGCAAGCAAGCGAGTAAGCCAAGAAAAGCAATTAGAAAGATTAGTGGTAGCTGCTATTGGTTCCATGGTTGGCAAACAAGTAGAAATAAGGAAAGGAAGCAGCAGCATGCCCTCCAACTGTCCCAATTTGTCAAGCACAGTTCTGATTAATCCTCTGTCAACCCACATTTCCAGTTACTTTTAAAATGTTCCAGTTTCACTCTGCCCCCGTCACTTTTCCCCTTTTGTTCCCCACTTATTTCCATTGCTACAAACCAAGTTCAAATGCAAATTTATCTTGCATTTAATTAACACAGCAGGAGGAAAGGAGAAGAAGTGGTAGAATCTTGCCCTTCCCAGTAGGCTCAGGAAAAAGCAAACTGCTGCACCCTCTCTTAGCTGCCCCATTGACAACTTTTGCCATCTTGACCACATTGATGTTGCTTGCCTACACATATCCCAGTTTTTCTCTGTGAAGTGCTAGAGAGTATGCAGCAGCGCCTGCCAGGATTAGCTGGAAGGGAATAGGCTGAGTATAGTGTCTTGAATGTACAAGGGCCTTCCAAAATCTTAGGTTGGTCTTGCCCAGGCTAGCATGATGTATGCCAGTGAACTAGTCTCCCTTCCACTATGATGGACCATATGACGGTGTATTTTGGGGGACACCATTGGGGTAGAGCTACACTTGCAACCCTTTGCAATTGTCAAAAAGTGACAGCTGATTAATGTAGACATGGCCAAAAAAAAAATTGTGGAGGGACGTCATACTGCATATTCCAACAGATAGCAAACTGCATATTCTAACAGGTAAATGCTGAGTATGGAGGCTAGCCCCAAGACAGAGATGGAGACCACCTGGTCTGTAGGCCAAATTCATCACATGTGGCCTCCTCACCTTGCTCAGTAAGATCTCCAGGTAGGCTGTCCCCCTGATTTCCTAACACATCAGACATGGGAAGGAGGCAAGAGAGCAGCTCCCAATAAAGGTATGGCTATGAGGGGGTCTTGATAAATGAGAATGTTTATGGAGGGACTATTCTTGGAGGCAGAGAATATCCAGAAAAAGACAGATTGAGGGAAGAGGTCAACCAAAGACAAGGTCTAAGATGATGAAGACTGGACCAATATTTTAATATCCCTAAGTTCTAAATTGTATTTCTTTTCCCTGGCAAAATGTATCACTCTCAGTCCCAAAGTAGTAGTCTATCCACATTTGCTGAGAAGAAAAATCCACCAATTTCAATGAAAAACTCCATCAGATAAGTGAATCTAGGACCACACCACCATTGATGAGACAATGGAGCACATCATGAAGGTATATAGTAATATTCATTCATTAATTAGTTATATTTATATCCCATCCTTCCTCCAATGAGGTCAAGGCAACACACAGCTCTCTTCCTCACCATGAGTTCCTGCAGGGCAGGGGGTTGGACTGGATGGCTTTGTGGTCACTTCCAACTCTATGATTCTATGCTCTATGCTCTACACAACAACACTGTCAAGTAGGCCAGAGAGAGAGAGAGAGGGAGAGAGAGACTGGTCTGTGTGCTCCCTCTGAATTTTGTAGTTCTGTGGGAAGCAGAACCCAGATCTCTTGAATTTTAGTCCTGCATTTTCACTACTGCAGCTGCATCCGCACAGCAGAAAAGAAGTCTGACACCAATTTAACTGACATGGTTCAATGCTATGTAATTCTGGGAATTGTAGTTTATTGTGGCATCAGAGCTCTCTACCAAAGAAGGCTAAACATCTCACAAAGCTACAAATCCCAGAATTCCATAGCACTGAGCCATGGCATTTAAAGTGGTGTTAACCTGGATTATTTCTGCAGTACAGACGCAGCCTACATCAGGGTACTCAAAGTGGTGGCTGAAGGTCCACAAGCCATTTGCCACCCCACAATGAGTTTCCAGGAAAAGAAAGAGATAGCTCAAATCAATAGGCACCCGTATGGTCCAATCCTCCACATCAGATAGCCTGAAAAAGACTGCATTACATCATCAGATTAGAGGAGATGAGATGAGATGAGATGGTTAATATAATAATGATGACAAAGCCAAGAGTCTGCACACGGTATTCATCTCAGGCCTCCCCATAACAAGATTTCCAACAAAGGGCAGGAGAGAATCAACGACTTTGTTCAGAATCTGACCAACTGTGATAAATCAAAAGAGCAACCGCATCCAGTCTAAAAATTTTCCTCTGCTAATTAAATGAAGTGGATATAAATAAATTATGTCAGGCCTGCACTTTGTTCTCCTAACTCAACTGGGCATTTGTCCTGTGCCTCAGGGCTTAAGAACAGGTACAGAGACATGTTGTGATTGTTATCAAAGTGATGTACAAAATGGAGTACGAGGTAATGAGAGCCAGACACTGAGAAGGGCTTTCTACTCCTACTCAGAGAGCAGTAACTGTAACAGGCTGTTACAGGCAATGAATCTGTTCTGGAGTTTTGTTTTGGTACATATTCTAAAGAAGGTGTCTAAAGTGCTGATCCCCAACCTCCAAAACTGGCTCAGCCTGGCCAAACCTGGAGTAACATTGGATATACCATACTGTATTGAGAAAAAAAGTGTAATAAATATTACAGAGGGTCTCCCTGACATACTATAGTTTATTGGCCTTTTGACTCATGTCAGCTAATGCCCCATGGCTTATTAATTGGCAATATAGTACGGCCCTCAGATCCACATGAGTTAAGTTCCAAGACCCCTCTGTGGACACCTGAAACCATGGATAATAGGGAACCCTTTAATTTTCAATGAGACACACAACTTCCAGCTCCAGGATACCAATTCATACTCTCTTTCCCTCCAAAGGAGTAAAATGCCAAACTTCCTCTGAATAAATCTTGCCCCCCAAAAAAGCCCATGATAGGATCACCATACATTGGCATTTACTTGGAGACACACAACAACAACAGAAGCTCCACTGAAACTTATGAGTAGACATGCATAAAAAACCCCAGCCTATTAATACATGTAGTAAATTTGTCAAAAAACTTATTCCAGAGAAATACCACTGCTTCTTCCCTGTTCTTTCCCCCAAAGTCAGACTGATATATTGTCTACATAAGGGCTGGGTAACGTGGAAAGTCACGTGCTCTCAGCCTCAGGGGAACGGAATGGCAAACCTCCTCTGAATAAACCATGCCAAGAAAACACCATGATAGGTTTGCCTTGGGGTTGGCATAAGTCGGAAACGACTTGAAGGCACACATCAACAACAACAACATAGAATTACAGGGTCACATAGCTCAAAGGGGCTTAATGGGCCACTGAGTCCAAGCCCCTGCTCCAAGCAGGATCTCCACTGGAAGCATCCCCAGCAGGTACCTGTCCAGCCTCTTTCTGAAGACACCTAAAGAAGGAGACCCATCAACTTTCTAGGCAATTGCTTGCATTGCCAAGCAGTTCTTACTGTGAAGAGGTTCCTTCCAACATTCAATCAAAATATATTCCTCTGTAACTTCATACCATTAGACCTAGTCCTGCCTTCCAGGGCAGAAAGCACACTCAAATAAAAAAAAATCAAAGAAGTAGAAAGGATGAGGAGCTAAATCTGTGTGAAATAAACCAGTAGTTAAAACCATTGACATACTGCTTTTTTACACTAGGGGGCAAACAGGATTTAAACAAGAGTTAAACAGGAAATGTCCTAGGATAAACATAGAGTATTTCTCTGTTTTACTCTCGTTTAAATCTTGTTTGCCCCCTAGTGTGAGATTTTTTTTTAAAGGGGGGTGTGTGTTAAAAGCCTGAGAGAGCAAAGGAGAATCTTCAGTAATGATGGGGAAAAACTGATCTTAATACAGTAGTAGGGAAATTATCATGGGGAGAGCATTCTATAAAAATAAATAAAAAACAAGCACAACTCGTTATAAAAAACCCAAATTCTTTTTGGAAAATATATGCAAAGACTAATAAGTTGTTACACAATACACTGACATCATCAAAAATGTAGGCATATTCATCAATAAAAGCTCATATATTGATTTCAGTATATTTAATAGCTGGAACAGAGTTATGGAAATACCTTCCTTCCTCCTCATCCACTTCACTCTTTCTCCCCTAAACAGCTACTCTTGAAGATCAGAGGACATCTTCAGAAGGAATCATCTGATCTAGCAGAGGCTGCAGAGAAATGGGGAAATGGACTAAAATGACTGCCTGTGTGTAACAGGAGGAGTGTTAATGTGTCAGACAGAGGATGTGGTTTTTCAGTTTCTGGGGGAGAGTAAAAGTGGTCCTCAGTGCCACTGAAATTGCTCATCCTTCCCCTAAATCCTGTACTTATAATTTGGGATCAGTCAATCACACCAGTCTTTCTCTCATGGGACAGTTACATTGTCATAGATGTACACACATGAATGCTATCTTTAGCCATTAAAAGAGCAAAATAAAAAGAATCTCAGAGGCTCTTCCTTTAATGGGTAGTTCTCCAAAGTAATTTGTTCAAGGACAAGCAGGAAAGCCAAAAGACAAAGAAATAGGATATTTGTTTATTCATGAAGAACTCTCGCTAACTATTTAACTGAAAAGCATCCTACTTAAATAATTTGCCATTTGGCAGTGAGCCAGAGCCAGAAATCTAATATTGCTTTCAAGATTAAATGAAACCAAGCTATCGTTGATGAAATTAAATTATCGCTTGCGTGTGCATGTGTATGTGTTCAAGAACAGATTCAGCAAAAACAAAAGCAAAAAAGAAATTAGTGACACCAAAAGACTAATTTCAATGGAAGAAAAACCACCTTCACTCAAATTTGGTTCCAAGGAACAAGGTTCATATAGCTTTCTGAACATTCAACAAAGAGAAATATTACATATGCTTTTGTATATGCCTAATTATCTGCCTTCATATTTCGGGTTGCAGGACTCCAGTGAATGTGCAAAAACCACGAACAAAAAAACACATTTTTTTCTTATCTCTGAGAGAACATCTCTCTAGGATCTCTGGGTCCTCCAGCACAATTTAAGGGTCAACATTCACAGAAAGTTAACCATAGAATTGTGTTGGAGGACCTTTTACAAATGCCTAGGGAAATGTTCTCTCTAGCACTCTAGGTCTTCCAGCACAATTTCTGGTGAAGGTTGGTCATGCTGGAGGACCTAAAGATTCCTAGAGAGATCATATTAATCAATTCTGCAAATAATCAGATCCTCAGGAGTCAAAGCCGCAAATGTGGAGGGCCAACTGTGTTTCCTTAAACAAGACAGGGAGAATGGAATCTGCTGCCACACAAAATTTAGAGCTGTGTTGAAAAGCAGTGCCTTTCCCATTTTTGCTATCTACTTTGCAAGCCTGGAAATTAAGAAGAGGGCATTTGGACTTCTTTTTTCAAGGGGAACCACTCCAAGATGAAAGTTTAGGGTTCACCTTACTGGAGGATGGAAAGAAAAAGGAGCTTTTTCCTCGAAATACGTAATTGTCCTTGCTGTTACCTCTCTGTTGGGAAGTGTTCCTTTTCCTGGGCATGTCCAATTTCTTCTCCTAAAGCTACTCTGTCTTATGATACCTCTTTCAAACAAACACCTGAACTGGCACCCAGCCCTACCCATTCGCCCTCACTCCCAAGGTTTGAGCTGAAAGATCTTATTTAAGGATTTTCAGCTGAGCAGAATGTTAAGGATTCAGAAAATAAAAGCAAGCAAACTAGCCTTATATTTTTAGGAGGCTGAGAAAACAACTGCTATGGCTCAATGCTATGGAATTCTGAGATTTATAGTTTTGTGAGATATTTATCCTTCCCTGTCAGAGAGCTCTGATGCTCCCCCAGACTACAAATCCCAGAATTCCTGTGGAATTTAAGTCATGTCAAACTCTTTTATTTCTGCAGTATGGCAGCAGCCCGTAGTCAGATCTTTAAAGGAGCTATCAAAAATGCTAAACCATCTATTTCCCTGCCCCCCAATATGTTCAGCATCTTGGACACTCCTCTAAAGTTCCTATTAAAACCCAGAGTGGATTCACCACCCCACTATAGCAATAGCAAGTACATTTCTTCCACTGACATAGAAGTCATCAGCCAAGACTGCATACTGGCTGGAGTGTCTGGAAATTGCAATGCAAAGCATCCATTCCCCTTCCCTGGAACACTGGGATATTTCATCCTCGGTGGTTGTTTTAATTGTACTAACCGTGCAATCCGACACATGTCCTCTCACAACTAAGTCGCAATGAGTTGAATGCCCTTACTCCCAGATACACTGATAGCCTAAGGCTGCATCTGCACTGCAGAAATAATGCAGTCTGACACCACCTTAACTGCCATAGCTCAATGCTTTTGAATCCTGGGATTTGTAATTTGTTGTGGCACCAGAGCCTTCTGACAGAGAGGGATAAAAATCTCACAAAGCTACAAATCCCAGAATTAGCAATAATGCTAAACTTATAAGGACACAAATTCAAGACTAATGATCACTGAGTTACAACAAACTACAATATCCTAGCCTTCTTTAAATATCATAATGATACTCCATTCCCATATTCCATCACAACATTCATCCAATCATTGAGTTTTAATTCACTGGTTCTTAAAATTGCATCGGTTAACAACCATATTTCTCAAAAAGCAAAGACACAACTCCTACATTTTTTTTACTTCATCACGTAAGCTTTAAACCTTTAATTGAAGGCTCCCATTCAGTTCCTGTTATTGAAGTGACAGAGCGTCAGCATTCTTCCAGCACTGAGCAATTAGCATTCCTGTTGCTATTAGCATATTGTCACAAATCTGCAAAATTATTTCACTTTGCTGGCATTCTGGTGACTGTAAGAAACAAGGCACTATGAAGAGGACTGATTTCTAGTTCCATGTTATGGAACCTTTAAAATGGAGAAGCTAGGCAAACCTGGTTAGGACCAAATCTACAAATACAGTAAAATGTGGGATTTCCCTAGAGCTAGTCTATACTATTAAAGATGACTATTTGCAGAAAATTCAGATTAAGCCATCACACATCCCCCCCCCCCCCCATCCAGAGGTCACATTGGTGTAAAATTGCAAGTTTCCCTGATTTTTTTCTAGTGACATGACAATTGCTATTTTTTTCTACCTGTCCATCAAGGATGCCCACATGTGGAGGAGTGCAGGTTAAGGCAAACAGATATACTAACATGCAGTTATGTGCATATGTATATAAACACAACTGTCTTTTTTAATGGCAATTGTGCCATTCAAACCTCCTGCTTTTGGGGACTCATTGCTTCCTGTTCCTCCACCATTGCGAGTGCAAATCTGCCAGAACATTTAATATACATCCCGATTTTCCAGGAAAATCTGGAGAAAACCATTTATCTTTTTTCTCTGCACTATCCAAGGAATACTGTATATACTCATGTATAAGTCTAGAAATTTAGGTCAAAAAATTGACCCAAAAAACCTGAGTCGACTTATCCACGGGTCAATGTAAGTATTGCATCTTAACTCTTATTTAAAAGAAGGAACCATCCCCTGGTGAAAAGCAAGAGTATAATCTGTCCTGGAAGCACTGACCCCCTTTACTTTCTCATCCATCCAGTCTTAAGAATAAGCACAAAGAGTTATGTCTGATGGACTTTTGCAAGTTATTTGACATTGTTTTGCTTTGCTTCATCCTTTAGATCCTTTCCTATAGGCCCCGAAATTTTACCCTTGACTTATCCATGGGTCATAGCAAAATCCATAATTTTGGCCCCAAAACTTGCCCTCGACTTATACATGAGGTCGACATAGTTGAGTATATACAGTAAGCCCTCAGGTGCTGAAAAACTCAGTTAATTCCCAAAAATTACAAAAACATCCTATGTTCGAATTGCTGAAAATTTGGGGTGAATGAGGTCTACCAATTACAGTCTTCAGAATGCTGTAAAGGGTTTTTTATAGTGGGAAGGATATAGCCTAGAGGTTGATCTGTTAAGAGTAGTAGATAGGGATAGGTTGGAATACAGTTAGGAAGTCAGAAATAAAGTGAGGACTAGTTAGGATGCAGGGAATGGAGAAGATCTTAATTGGATTTTGAGAAGCTGAGAATGTAGAGAAGATTCAAGAAGAATTTCTTTGTTTAAAACAGAAGGGTTACTGTGTATTCTGTGTGTGGAAGCGGCACAAGCCTAGATGTTTATTTTGTTTATTATATAAAAAAATCTTTACTGTTTTTATTTCCTGCACCCCTTGTTGGATATTTTATTTTAGTGCTTAAGAAGAAGATTGGTCATGCTGAACTCACAGGTTAACACAGTCACCTATCCATGTCACCTTGAGGGTCAATTATCAGATCTAGAGGGATTTTCAGGGTAAAAAACTAAGGTGAGTTATAGGTACCAAACTGGAAAGATGTTGCATGCGAATACAGGTATTAATGAAGTAGATGCAAATAAAGTAGATGTTTCCCCAGAAATTACTTCTTTAACAGAAAATTTGGTATCACAGGTAGAAATAGCATGGAGAAAATGGTATAGGTTTTTACTCATCACAAAAAAGGAAGACTTTCACCAACATTTTTATTCAAAACCAACAGTTATCCACATGTGAAAAGAAACAACCAGGTCAGGTAAGCCTTGTATAAGTAAACAAAAACATTTTGAACCTTCAAAAGACCACTGATTCCAAAATGCTTTCAGGAATAATTTTTATTTCTATCACAGGCTTCCATTTTTCTTATGCTTTCCATTTTGGTGGCCATACTTATAGACCTAGGCTTTTAAACATGCTGAGAGGAGCTAGTGAACCAATCTAATTTTCTCTTCCCCCTTTCTTTCCATTTTGCTTTCAATGCATGCTCAGTAAGGCATTCCAGAGACAGCTGCTCTTTACCTTGCCTTTTTTAGGCAGAAACACACAGATAAGAGTAGGAAAGACTGGGGTGCACTTCATTCTTTCCCAGCTCAAGCTTTATTGTACTGTATGCTACAGCAAACTAGCAACCAAAAGTCTGTGTTTCTCAAGTAGTCCTTCATCACCCTCCAAATGGTGTTTTGTTTTTTTTTAAAAAGACCTTTTAGCTAGACTGAGGTCAAGGAGGAAAGGAGAAAAAAGATGGATGGGCTGAAAAAGACATTAGAAAAAGAAGCTTGTTTGTAAGAGGCTTTGTTAACTGAGGTATGCATGTACCTTATTTAGCCACCTGTGGCTTCTGAAATGTCAGGCATATCTTAATAGCCATGCAGGATAGAAATATGCTGTACTAAAAATAAATGCTGATGTAGGAAGTGGGTTTCTGTGTGCAGTACCATATTTCAGGCTTACTTTGTAGAACTGTGCAATGCTGGCCATCATATCTTGGTACTATAAACACACCCTGGAGCAGCCAGTTGAAGCGTGTCAAAGCAACATAAAGATTTATAAAGCCATCAAATAAGAAACTGTTGCTAACTGCAGCCTGCTAGGAATACAATTCTTTCCGTCCTTAACATCACAACCATAACCGCCCACACTTTGTGCCCTTACTCAGAATGCCAGTCCCTTTCAGAAGAAACAAACAACTTGCTGCTTACCTTTTCTTAATTATGCTAGGATTTGCAGTCACCAGCTGAGTTTTGGATCCAACATCCTTGCTGTACTCACTGGTGAGGGGAGGAAGGTTGCATCTAAAGGAAACAGGGAAAAATATTTTAATATTTCTTCTTATTCCCATCACCACCGCCCTTTTGACACCATTTTAAAAGGTAAGGAAATCCTACACTTATTGACTCAGCCAGCACAAAAGAATGGCACGGTCAAGTAACTGCCCATCATTAACTCAGTGGCAGGGTACATTATTTGCATATAGGAAGTTCCAAGTTCAGTCTCTGTACTTCCAGGCTAAAAAAACATTCCTGCCTGAAACTAGCAGTCTAACTTGTGCACAGAAGACAACAGAACATTAGGGAAGGAGCTGGCACATATTGGCATCATATGAAAAAGTTCACACTGAAGCAGAGCAGATGATGTGTGCATAGAAGTCTACAACTTCATTTCCTGGCATCTTTCATTAAAAAGCAGGCCAGGCAGCAGGTGCTGGAGAAGACCTAGTGTTGCCAGATCTCAAGGTCTGGTTCTAAGCCTCCATTTTTTTGTGATTAATCTCCAGGTAGGAGACAAGGGTGCAAATTCTCCAATTTTGGAAGGCTGTGTACAAATCACTAGATCACCTAATAGAATGGCAGCATGCTATAATTTCCAAGGTTTAACTGATTTGTTACTGCAGCTTGGAAAGACACTCCAAGGAACCTGTGTATTTTTTTTTTTTTTTAGCTTCCTCCTGCCCTACCAAGTTTTGGTCTGAAACCCTCAAGGCGTGGCATGATCATGAACTGGCAGCCCTGGTTGGGTCTGATATACTGTACAGCTAAGCTGTAGTACTGAACTAGGTGGACAAAAAGTCAGACTCAGTACAATGAAGGCAGTACAATCTGTTATTAAAACCTTATAAACATCAAAGAGTGGGATCCAAAGGGCCCATTCTGAAGATGAAACTGCTTCCCATAGTGCAACTAGACAGGAGAACTCCCTTCCACCCTTACAGTCTCAAAACCTGCTTAGAAGGGTTGGAAAACCTTCTGAAGGAGGCTTTCAGAGATCTATGGAGAGCTGCATAGGGGAAAGGAAGAGAAGAAAGTCCTATCATGCCCATGTTGTTGTTGTTGTTGTGCACCATCAAGTCATTTATGACTTCTTGCGACCCTGAGGTGAATCTATCATGAGGTTTTCTTGGCAAGATATGTTCAGAGTGGTTTTGACTTTGCCTTCCTGTGGGGCTGAGAGAATAAGACTTGCCCAAAGCTATCCAGTGGAATTTGAACCTTGGTCTCCAGAATCACTGTCCACCACTACATCACACTGGGTTTTGATGCTTGTGTAAAAGATTAGATTTTTACCAATATGTACACTAATATGTCATGTAGAGCAAAGTTTTTTTTTTCATTCATTTGAAACAAAATTCCTTTATAAAAGCTTTCTTTTAAAAAAAAGAAAAGCAGGTGAGCAAAGACCTTTTTATTTTGGCAGGACTTTAGTATTTAAATCATGGGATAAAAGAGTGTTTTCAGCATGGTGTTCTGTGCAATTATCTTTTTAAATTATGTTTTAAATGTACTTTAAATCTGGAGTTGAAGGCTTTTTTGTGGAGCTTTCGGGCTATGTGGCCATGTTCTAGAAGAGTTCCTTTCTGAAGTTTCACCAGCATCTGTGGCTGGCATCTTCAGAGAATGATAGCCTGGAAAAGGATTGGATATATATATATATCCTGTGTGACCCTGGGAAGGAAGGGGTAATTTGCAAATGTATTGTTCTGTTGCTAATGGCAGTCCTCAGGGTGGGAGGATATGCAAACAAAGATTAATGTCTGCTAACTGGTGTTCATTATCTGCTGGGAGTCCCCTGGCCTTAGGCTGTTTCTCATTTGCATAGGTTGACTCTTGACCTTGGTGTTCTTCAGGACTGGTAGCCAAGCTTTGTTTACCCTCAGGGTTTCCTCTTTCCTGTTGTCCAAGTGTTTATGGATTTCAATGGCTTCCCTGTGCATTCTGACATGGTAGTTGTTGGCATGGTCCAGAATTTAAGTGCTTTTAAACAGCATTTTATGCCCAGGATGGTTTATAGCATGTTCTGCTACTGCTGATTTTTCTAGTTGACCCAGTCTGCAGTGTCTCTCATGTTCCTTGATTCTTATCTGCACACTGCATTTGGTGGTCCCTATGTAGACCTGTCCGCAGCTGCATGGAATGTGGTAGACTCCTGCGGCTGTGAGAGGGTCTCTCTTGTCCTTGGCTGAGTGAAACATTTGCTGGATTTTCTTCATTGGTTTGTAAACAATTTGAAGGTTGTGTTTCTTCACCACTTTCCCTATTCACAGACAGAATCCAGGGGATTCACAGACAGAATCCAGGGGATTCCCAGTAGACAATGAGCACCAGTTAGCAGACATTAATCCTGGTTCAAAACATGGCAGCCAGGCTAGTCACTGGAACATCGAGGAGAGAGCATATAATGCCAGTGCTTAAATCCCTCCACTGGCTGCCGATCAGTTTCCAGGCACAGTACAAGGTGCTGACTTTGACTTTTAAAGCCCTACATGGCTTGAGTCCAACTTATCTTAGAGACCGCCTCCTCCCATATGAGCCCCCACGTACACTTCGGTCCTTTGGGAGGAATCTGCTTCAGCCTATAAAAACTAAGTTGTCCCAGACCTCCCAGAGGGCCTTTTCTGCAATTGCTCCCAGGCTGTGGAATGACCTGCCGGATGAGATGCGTCTTACTACAACCTTGGAAGGCTTTTAAAAAGCAAGCAAGATGCATCTCTTCCGGCAGGCCTTCCTGGATAGTAACCAACTTCCCATCATCTTATGACCCCCCCCCCGCCCCCATCTGGCCGCCTACAGGGGACTTTGAATGAATATGTATTTTAAATCTTGATTCTTTTAACTATGATTAATTTAATACTGTTTTAAGGGGAGGGAGTTGGGTATGTTTGGAGGATTTTAACTGTATATGTTTTTAACATGATGTACCCTGCCCCGATTGCTTACTCAGAGGGGCGGGTAAGAAATAATAATAATAATAATAATAATTATTATTATTATTATTATTAAAAATTGAAATGCAGAAAAAATTTAGGCAGAGTCCGCATGGATTAAGGAAAGGTAAAGGATAATGAGAGAAAAGGAAGGAGGGAAGGGGGTGGGGAGGCAGGTAAGCAAGGATGTCCAAATTAAAGGCATGAGACTTTGCAAGAGTGTCCCAGCATTTTCTAAGGACCTGCTAAGCAGCCTGATTCACTAGGTTTTATTCATTCAAATAGCTACCTGGAACCCTAGATATTACACAATGAATTTATTCTCTCCTTTTACACATATTCCAATGAGCTCAGACACAGAAGTCATTCACATCTAATTTTTTAGTACAACTATGTGAATAATATGACACACATTCCAGGTTTGTTGTTCACACTAAGGAACCACATCTATCTCTGTAAGTTTGGTTGCTCACATGTGCTGGCACTCGAATAAAGATGGAGTCAACGATGTGAATGTTTCAAAGCGCATTCAAGTCAAGTTTTATCTTGAGTATTAGCATTGGTTATTCGCACAGCCAAGAATGTGAATCTTTCAGAAGAATTTGAGGGGAAAAACAATATCAATTATCCCAGTTTTTAGCAACCCCCACCAAAACATTCTTAATTGGATGTATTAGAAATGTATGTGAACAACCAAGATTTAACCCAGATTCTACCTGGATTATTTTCACCATCTGAATAACTCCATAAGTGGGTCTGTTGGGTGATGTGAGTTCAGAGGAGAAATGCTCACCTGGCCACAAGCAGCTTTTAGGAGCAGACACTGACTCAGAAGGACTCAGAAGGAGGAATCTGTTCCAGAAATATCAGCTGCACTATTTATAATCAGGAAAAGGAAGGTTGACCAGAACCATCACTAAGTCTGTCCATATTTCTTTGCTGTCCCAACAGAACTCTTTCACTGATAAAATACTTGCAGTTTTTGTCTCTCTTGTACAGGATTACTTAGCCTTCCATTAAATTTGCATTTTAGCAGCTTATTATGCCAAGCCACCAGCTTAGCCTAGTAGTGAATCGTGCTTTTTATGACCATTTCATGGGCCAAAATGGAGAGTGTTTGCTCCCCTAGGTACAGTGGAACCACAACCATCATCATTCCTCACTATTTGGCTGTTAGCTATGACTGATGAGAGTTGCAATCTAGCAGCATGAGGAGGCACATAGTTCCTGACCCACCATTCGAATTACTGTCTTCCCCCTTTCATAATGTTATTCCTCAATGAAACAAATTTATAGACTGATCTTGTTGTAATCTTCACTAAGAAACTCTGTTGTCACAAGGCAGCTGTGTTTTGTTTTTCTCCATGGGAAGTTTTTTCATGCAACACTGTAGAGTGAGAAGAAATTGGCTGAGCTTCCAGATGGTTGACTCAGCAAGAAGCCAGCTGCTCAGCCAAAATCCTTGGCTTCCAGACAATGAAATAGGAACAACTTCCTGATCATCTATGTGAATTTGGATAGCCCAAGCCCCAAAACCACCTTTGCTGGTTTTCCAAGACTGAAATATGAGATTTTCAAACATGTGATGCATGCTTTTCTCATCCCCATCATTTAAATTTCCAAGATACATGAGCTCTCTGTCTCTCCACCTTTCCAGGTGCATCTGGGGACATGGGAGAAATCCTTCTTGGTGGCTACTTCCAGGCTCTGGAGCTCCCTTCCAGAGAAGTTAGACTAGTGCCCTCCTTCCCATATTTTGTAGGCAAATAAAGATATTTCTGTTTCTGCTTTGAGGGCTGACAGCTAATGCAATGTGTTATTTTTATTTGCTGTCCTTTTTTAATGGTTCATATTTAAGCTATTTTTAACATTATTTCTAACTTAATTATATATTTAACTTTTGTATAATGTAAACATTTTATCTGTACATATGGCCTTCCATATCCATGGATTAACATTCATGGCTTGAAAATATCCCTACATACAAACATTCCCAAAACTTTAATTTTGCCATTTTACATTTTATATTTATAGTATATACCATGCCATTGTATATAATGGGACTTGAGCATCCATGAATATTGGTATCCATGGGGGGTTCTGGAACCAAACCCCAGTGGATACTGAGGGGCCACTTTATATGTTTTAACTTTTGTAAGCTACCTTGAGTCTGAGACCAGGAAAAAAACAGGATATGAATACATATATATTAGTAGTAGTAGTAGCAGCAGCAACAACAATAGGTGTGTAAATGCTCTCTCTTTTTCCTTTCAACAGGCTGCACCAAGGTCAAAGATGTACACTGGTTAGATGTAAACTGTTCACTATCAGCTCTCTAGAAAAACTCGGGAATTCTCCTTTCAATTGAGCAGAATTTTTTATTTCTTCTTCCCACTGACCTACTATCACGCCTTCTGGTTGTGACAGAATCAGCAACTTCTGTCTGCATTACAGCTTGTCATCCCAAGAACTATACAACTGAAGCCAGGATTTTCTTGTTTTTCTTTTCCTTCCCCCACCCCTCTTTCTTTTTGTTAGTCTGAGGCAAACCACCTTGAATCTCCTCCCAAAATTTCCAGCATTTCCAGAAACTGCGATGTTGAAAATGATTCACACCCAAAATTTGCTGTGTTCATACTCCCTTGGTAACTTTGCCTTCTCATTTTCTTTGGCTACTTAAAACATATTTCTAAATGATCAACCCAAGTTTTAGTTTTACATACTGCAATGATAGAAATTTGGGGACAGAAGGAAAAAAATGTTCCTTGGTTGAGGGTTTGGATTCAGCACAACTTCAGTTGCCCTGGTATTGGCTCAGCTAGGTTTGGGGCCATTTCAACCATTTAGTATTATATTCCTAACTTTGATACCACTTTCAATGGAATAGCTGCATCCTACAGAATCCTGGGGATTATAGTATGACAAAGTACCTAGAATTCTGTGCTAGATAGTTCATTCTCCTGAACTACAGCACTAGAACTTTTTAGCAGAGAATTCTAAGTTCTCCCCAAATGACAAATCCCAGGCTCTCACAAGATGCAGCCATGGCAGTTAAAGTAGTATCAAACATCTAAATCTGAATAGTGCAAATGCATTCTTCAGTTCTTATCACCTCTCTACAACAAGAGCGGAAGGCCACAGGAAACCCCTGACTCCACACAGATACAACTTAGTCTACTGATTAATCCATATCATAATGGATATAATATACACTCAATGTATATAATATACACTCAGGTTGTCTTAAATGTGGATATCATATCCTCCAGCTGTCCCAATTTGACAGAGACAGTCCTAATTAATCCTCTGCTGTCCCACTTTTGGAGCTGCTTTAAAAACATCCCAGTTTTCCTCCCACTTCCCCATTTTTGTCCTCGGCTAACATCAATTGCTGCAAACTGAGTTAATGTGCAAAATAAGTTTGCTCTCAGTTACTATGGAGAGAGGAGAAGAAGGGCAGAATCTAGCCCCTCCAACTTGGC
This sequence comes from Urosaurus nigricauda, assembly GCA_034509955.1. Classification (NCBI taxonomy): domain Eukaryota; kingdom Metazoa; phylum Chordata; class Lepidosauria; order Squamata; family Phrynosomatidae; genus Urosaurus; species Urosaurus nigricauda. Next base: position 11,864,033 of record JAOEGL010000005.1, read on the forward strand.
TCAGCCAAAAGCAAACTGCTGCAGGGTTGTCTAGCATCTGTTCTTGCTCTTTCATAACTTTTTGCCATTTTGACCACACTCTGATGTTGCTTGGCCACATGTGTCCCAGTTTTTATCCATGATATAGGTGGAGGCTACGAAATATCAGACTACATGGCACAAGTTCTAGAACTCTTGTTATTCTCCTCTTGGGAAAATGAGGTCACAAGTTTTTCATAATGAAACTAGACAGAGTAGACCTCCTCCTCCCTATTTCCCCACTCCCCAGCTTTTGTTTTGATTAAAGTACTTTTGCTCAACTCAGATGTGTTGTTCCTTCTAAAAGGCTCAAGGCCTGACTTACAAGAAAAGGGGGAGAGATGCCTGCCAACATTTGTCCACACTCCTATAAATCAATCCAGGAAAGAAAAGAGAAACAGTTACACTTGAATAATCACAAACAAGCCAAAAAATGCGCTGAAAGGCTGTGAAACCAGGAAAGGGGGAGGCATGGGCTCAGCAGGGGCCCTGTCTTACCGCATGACAAAGTCCGCTTGATCTATTTGTCTGCCACAGTTGCTCTTCTTCAGAATCCCACCGTTTCCCACCACAGAGCATTTCTTCAGGGGCAACTGGAATGGAGTGGCCTAGCAACAGAAAACAAAGTTCATTTCTTTAATGGAGGAATATAGGAATTTAGAGTGAGGGGCTTGGGTACACAGCAGGACAAGCGGGTGGGTAGGGAAAGAGGTTAGGCCATCCACTGAACATAAACACTATAGGTCTATTTCCTTCATTGCACAGTCAATAACGTGATTTATATTTTCTTTATTTGCAGCATTTAACACACTCAAAATACAGGAAAGCTTTCTCATGCACTCATCTGAATGTGTTCCCTTTAGCAGTACTGGAAGGCTGATAACCAGAGAATCCCATTTCAGAATCAAGTAGGCATATGTGGAAGTGGAAACACTTAAACTGTTGCCCATATCTTAATGTTTTGTTCTTTGTATAGAATTTCCCCTTTATTGTTGTCTCACACAACACATACAACTAATCATTATGCAAATGTCCTCCTTGAGGACCATGATCCTATGGGAACATTTTAAAAAGGATATTTTAAAGCAACAGCTTTTCAAATAAGACCTACAGTCAAGTCCTGAGTTTTAAATTTTATACACACACATGCACGCACACACACATTTTTAAATGAATTCAACAATCTTATTTGTGTGTTAAGTCTCTTTGATACATGTCAGTAGTTATACAGTTTATATCTGTATTAGTACCAAACCCATATCTTAGAAATACAATTGTTTTACAGTACTATTAGTATTAGTACTGTTTTATGCTTGTTATATCTTCATATTTATATGGCCTATGGCTAAGTGCAAATAAAATCTGACTTGACTTCAGGAGTTTAGAGCAAGGGGTTTGGATTGTGCAGTGGGACAAACAAATGGGTAGAGAAAGAGGTTAGGCCATTGACCAACTGTCAGATTTTCTTACACAAAGCAAAGTGGTGCCTCATGGCTTCCATGTCAGGGTGCAGTCTATTTACTTCAGGTGTTATTCTGAATGTCAGAAAAGTTATCTAAGGTTATATAAGCTGCTGAACTCTATCCCCTAAAATATATTCAGTACCTTGGACAGGTCCTTTAAAGTTTACAGTTTACAGTTATTGATCCATGGGGAGAGGCAGGAAATATAAATTATTATTATTATTCCTCCACATTTGCAGGTTAAGCATTTGCAGATTTGATTATTCACAGCTTACTGTATTTGCCCATGCTGCCAAAAAATGTGTCCTCACTAGGCATCTATAAGTCCTCCACTGCGGATCTATGGTCAAGTTCCACCAGACACTGACCACAGAGTTGCCCTGGATGACCTACAAATACCTAGGAAACTGTTCTCTCAGGTTAAAAAAAAAATAGCAGCGGGTCTATATTCATGGTTTTTCTAATTTTGCAGGGGACAGGCTGAGCTCCTAACCTTCACAAAAGTTGAGGGCCGACTGTATGTTAAAACCTGCAATGGATTCATTGCCCTGCTGGCAATCCTACTACTGTACTTGTCTGAATTCAGACAATTATTTTCCTAGGAAGTACTACTGTGAAAGTAGTTTCTGAGATTTTGCTTCTTTGAGAATATTTATTTCCTCTTTGACTGGAGTCCTTTTTTTTCTCTTCAGGTAGAATCATAGAATCATAGAATCATTGGAAGAGACCACAAGGGCCATCCAGTCCAACCCCTTTTTGCCCTGCAAGAACTCCAAATCAAAGCATCCCTGACAGATGGCCATCCAGCCTCTGCTTAAAGACCTCCAAGGAAGGAGACTCCATTACACACCGAGGGAGTGTGTTCCACTGTCAAACAGCCCTTACTGTCAGGAAGTTCCTCCTAATGTTGAGGTGGAGCTTGCTGAGCATGGTAAAACCATAGAATTGCAAGACAGTAAGAAAAAGTGAAAGCAGTACAGTTAGCCCTCCATTTCAGCAGACTAGTCACCTATGGATTGGAGCATACATGGATGGCACCATCCCATTATTGTCAGTGGCATGCATAGATGCAGTCTTGCTGACATGGCACATCCATTGATGGTAATGGAACCTGAGGTCCCAAATTTTTTGGTATCCGGAGGGGAACTGAACCCCCGCCAATATGTAGTACAGGTGATCAGATGTCCCCCTTTTTCCAGCACATGCTCTACATTTTAACCTTCTGTCCAGGAGGAATTCCAAAATGTCCTCCATTTTGAACATGACTAAGATGCATGGATTTATATTTATATTTGTGTTTTAGCTTTTATTTTGTGCCTTGTCCTTTGTGATTATGGTCACCTTGGGACTGACTGTACATAGATATACATAGATTATAGAAATGCACATCCATACTAACATCAAAACTAAAAGCATGGGCAAATTAAGTGGTAGTGGTGACATAGAGAAAGCATCAGGCAAACTTCCCAGGGAGAGAATTCTAGAAGTGAAGTACCCTCATACCCTGTCTTTTGCCATTGTTCAGCATGCATCCATGTGTGAATGGATGGAGAACAGGGCCCAGCACAAGGAAGCCTCTTTCCAGTTAATCCCTGGTTAACTGTGACAGATTTTAAGTTCCAATGTGCCATCCACTTTCTCTATCCGTCACGGGTTATCACCTTTTCAAGTGAGGCCACTCTTCTGCAGGTGTGTTGTACTGATACATAATCCAGAGGTTCCTTTGGAGGATTGTCATATAATTCATGCTGTTGCATCTTTTGCAGAAAAACCTTTTCTAAGGACCTTTTAAATAAATATTTTTACACACAAAGAAAAAGAAAACACTATCTGAAGAGTCTGGGAGTCCGTTTCCAAAACTTCAGCGCAGTTAAGAAATGCTGATCTCCTCCATGGCTGAAGATAACCAGCTGAGAATTTTGTGAGACCTTTCAGGACAAGTTTGTGCGAGGAAAGATCCAGGCATGTTTATGTGGGGAAAGTAATCACACAAATGAAGAATGAGCAAAGCGCAGTCCATGAGCTGTGTGTGGTCCCCACGGTGGTTTTGTAGTTGCAACTCTCTTGGAGAAATCCCCCTCCAGCTCAAAAAAAAAAATCACAGAATTTCCCCCCTCCAATCCTGAGTGGCAGTCATATGAAAGGAAATAGGATCCCCCAACCCCTCTCAAAATGTGGGCAGAAAAACATACAATAACTCTGAAGCAGATTTACAAGCACATATTTTATCTTTGCAGATTCTCCTGGAAAATATGCTCTCCGGGACTGTGGAAAGGAGGAGAAAAGGTATGGACAAATATTACTCCTGTGAATGTCCTTAAATTGACTTATTGCAGGATCCAAGAAGCTGGAGTTCTGCCCACAAGTCCTACATGCAGATGGTTCAGGATGGACATCTATCAGTCACTGGGTGGAGGTTAGAGTTGCCAGGTGAAAATCAGGACAGGGTTTCTATGCTATTAATGATAATGCCAGTGAGGAAATTTCATTGTGTGACAAGCAGCAGCTTTTGAAATGCCCTCTTCTATGCAATTGCTTAAAGGCAGGGGAACTCTGTCCTGTTTTTCACTTTCCAACCCATCGGTGGGGGGGAACCACCCGTGGGACCAACTCTCCAGAGAGACTGGGGAGGCTTAGGTGATGATTTCAGGGTACAAAAGGAAATGGAAAACTTTCCTTATATGAACTCCCTTACCCTAATCTGTTTTAGGAACCTAACTAACAAAGTGAATGGGAAGGAAAAGGAAAGTATAATTCCCCGAGACCCCAAAGAAAATGACACACTTTAGCATGTCCTCAGGATCCAAACCATTATCTCAGAAATCTTCATCAAGACCCAGGGCACCTTCACACAGCACAATTATAGCACTATGATTCCACTTTGCCTGCTGTATTGGGGAAGAGGGAAAGTACTGTGGCTTGGAGAAAAAGATTGTTCCCTAAGGCCACCAAAGCTGCATCTTTACTGCAGAAATAATGCAGTTTGACACCACTTTAACTGTCATAGCTCACTGCTATGAAATTCTGGAATTTGTAGTTTGGTGGGGCACCAGAGTCCCTGACAGAGAAGGCTAAATATCTCATGAAACTACAAAACCCAGAATCCCATAGCATTGAGCCACGGCAGTTAAAGCGATGTCAAACAACATTGTTTCTGCAAAGATTCAGCCCTAGTGAATTTGTGGCTATGGTAAGAGTTGAGGATCCCCTAGTTCACTTTCAGACCTATTATACTGCACCATTTTAACATCTGCAGAAATTCTATACTTTTAATTATAACTGTTTTCCATACAATGGGTAATATTGTATGAAAAATGTAAATAATATTTATAGACTTATATCCAGGAACAGCAACATTTGAGGTGCCTTGTTGCTTCAGGCAGTTAAAATTAATTCTGGCACCCAAGAATGTAAATATCTTCTGGGTTCTTTAGCAACCTGCTTCCTTTGGAAAATGTTATGTTGGTGACTAAGAGCCTCAACTATTCTCTGTACCCCAGTGAATGATCATCACAATATAATTATGCTTTCACAGCAACCATGATAATGAATATTAACAATTATTTAGTTACGTGGGGGAAGCCCTTCACTGGTTGAATAATTTCATCATGAGATGGTAGGGTTTTTGGAATTTATATATTTTAAAAATATTTTCTAGCTGTGGATGCCTGAATCTGTGGATGAAAAAAAAAATCAATGGATATAAAGGTCTGACTATATTTCCTTTAACTTCCTTCTAAGGTAATGTGGATAACAACTGATATTGTTGGATTGCAACTGTCTTCAGCTTTAGCCAACACAGTCAATAGTGAGGGATGATGGAAGAGGCCATCCAACTAGATCTGGAATGCTATATATTTCTCGTTCCTACTCTAAGAAATTCAAGCATGTGCACTGCTTCTCCTCCTCTCACCACAATTTTATCCTCACTCTAAACTAGTCCTAGTCTGAGCAGGTAGCAAAACTAGGAAAAGACTGTCTAAATTCTTGGAAAGTTGTTGTCATTCAGGGCGAGAACACAGAACAGGGTGGATCAATGATCTGACTCAATACAAGGTAGATTCACAAGTTCAAAAGATGCTGAATGAATGCAAAGTTTTTGAAACAGTTACAGTGGAGCTGTGTAGCAAAGGAGAAAGCACTCTTAGGCAACTGGGACCATAACCAGACTTGTGTGTGTTTATGTACAAGTTATGTATTTATTAGTCAAGGCACAAAGATTCCATGTCAATTTCACTTATGCTGCCAAGCTGCCCTGGAGTACAGGGCAGTGCAACATTAGTGTTAATTTGTTTATTTCAGCCATGTGTTATCATCACTGGCAACAAAAATCATTTAATTTTTCCTTCATTAAAGCATGGGCAGACAGAAAGGAGACTAAGATCTACTGGTACATCTCTAGATGAGTTGTAGTAGGTCGCCAAGGGTTTCTTACACTCAGTCCCTAATAAAGGAAGGAGACAGAATGTTTATCTATTGTTAAGTAAAAAATTAGGTTGGCAAAATGGAATAAAGCTTGGACATTTTTGTGTGGTTAGCAAGACAATGAGTTCAGGACTGGTACTAAAAACAAATTCTTGGCTTAAGCACATACTCAGAGCTACTCTTGCTCCTTAATTCTAAGATGTCTCTTCTCCGCTCCTCTCTTCACCTTACATCAGTTCCAGCTAGTGGACCTTTGGGATCTAGTAACGTGTGTGTGTGTGTGTGTGTGTGTGTGTAGTAGGCCCTACAAGGCTGGAATATTTTGGACTACAACTCCAATAATCATTTCCTACTGGTCATACTAAGCGGGGCTAAGAGGAGTTGTAGGCCAAAATATACAGAAGTTCAAAGGTTCCTCATATCTGCTTCTGGCCCTTCAAATTGGTGCTAGAAACCAACGAAAAGCAATGGAAACTTTTAAAATCATTTTTATTGCTCACATCATTTTAAACTGATCAGGATTTTACCGTATACTGTCCAGAGAGCTTGAGATACATGATGTTATTCAAATATTTAAATAAATAGGTTGTTGTGGTGGTCGTGGTGGTGGTGTGCCTTGAAGTCATTTCTGATTTATGGTGACCCTAAGGTCAATCTATCACAGGGATTTCTTGGCAAGATTTATCCAGAGAAGGTTTCCAATGACCTTCCTTTGAGGCTGAAAATGTATGACTTGTCCCAGGTTATCCAGTGGGTTACCATGGTTGAGCAGGGATTTGAATCCTGATTTTTGGGATCCTAGTCTGATACTCAAACCACTACACCACTACACAAAATAAACAAACATGATCTGTTTTATTAATCACACTGCAGTCATAACTCAAGGCTGATACCTTTATGAGATGCCTGCAACCTGGGAAGTAATCACAGAAGCTTCAAAGAAAGATTTGTATCTTTACACAGCAACCCATTTGTTAATTCCCAGGAATCTAGATATTCTTTAGCACATTATTACTGTATGATTCACAGAAATGTAGGATTAAATAGTAAAAAATAGATTTTAGACTCTGTTTCAGAGAAGTGTGTGATGTTGACCATCAAACTCTATAGTCTATGACTAATTGAAATGATGTTGGAGTGATATTCTATCACAGTAAAAGAGGGAACGGATGCCATTCTGTTTTTTATTTTCCAATCCATAAAAATGATTTATAGCCCCCCAAACATGTCCTATCTAAATGCCTAAAAGTGCTTTGTGTGGCGTGTATGGATTTCTCTCAAGCCTGAAACTACTCAAATAAACGATTTTTGTCCTGCTAAAAGATTTGTGGAAATGCTAGATAGCTTATTTACACGTGATAATAACCAAGGGAAAGCTTTTAGAAAAGCCCACCGACCTAGTGAAGCTCAATATATCATCTGTCACAGGATGGTTCTCAATGGTTATTAGTCAAAGGAAGTTGGACTTGTCATGGATTGTTGTAATAATGTGGTCATGGGTTGCAAAAACCAAACCATGCCCCTTGCTAGCATATTTCACTATACTCTGAAGGCCTGGATTGAACCATACTCAGGCTTTAGGGTGTTTTTTTTTTCCCTGGGACCCACCACTCTCAGGCTGCATCTGCACTGCAAAAATAATCAGTTTGACACAACTTTAACTGTCATGGCTCCATCCTATGGAATCCTGGGGTCTGTAGTTTGTTGCGGCACCAGAGCCCTTTGAAAGAGATGGCTAAATCTCTCACAAAACTCCCACTCCTTGACGTGCATAGCAATGAACCATGGCAGCTAAAGCAGTGTCTAACTGCATTATTTTTGCAGTGCAGATGCAACTATAAAGACACATTTAAGTGGGATAATTTAGTGAGTTCAGAAGTCACAAAGAAAACACCAAAGCTGTTACTCAATATTAAGGGTTAGCAAATAGTCTCTTGTTTTAAAGTGATGCTCATTCCAGAACCTGTCATTCCATAACAAAAAGTATGGTCATTCCTTTCTCCTGTACATCATGCTACAAAAGAAGCTGAAACAATTCCTGCAACATGTGTGCATATGTCCTTAAAAGTGAGAAAACATAAACTTGAGATGGTCAGTTGGATCATGACAAGTCCTTTATGAATATGGAGAAAATACGGGATGTTTCCAAGAATTGTCTTACCTCTTTAAAATGTGCTATCTATGACAAAATTATCTGACTTCATTTAGGAGAATGTTAAAGTGGAAGACTACTTGTGGATTTGAATGGTATGTTGATTTCTCCTTGCACAGCAATTTTGGCCCTATATCACAACAATTGTGGCACCATCTTTACTACCTATTAAAGTCCTAGTACAGTGGTCAGCAAGGGATATAGATCAGTAGCAGCTTTAATGCTCTATTGGGTGGTGAATTGGCACTGAATTTTAAATTGAATTTTAAAGGAGTTCTGAATCCCATTCCCAAAATAGATTCAGTACCTTTCAAACTAAAAACTGGAGTGGATGCATGAACCCACTTACTTTGGAAGCACCTTCACATCAGTGATTTAGAGCACTGTGATTCAGTGAACAATACTGACATAATCATAAAATCCTGGAGATGGAAGACCTCAAGGGCCATCAAATCCAACCTCTTGCCATGCAGAAATATGCAATCAAAGCACCCTCAACAAATAGTCATCCAGCCTCTGTTTTTTAAAAAAACTTCCAAAAAAGGAGACTCCACCAGTCTCCGAGGCAGTGTTAGTTGCCCTCCTCTGGACACATTCCAGTTTTTCAACATCCTTCTTTAATTGTGATGTCCAGTTCTGGGCATAGTATTCCAGGTGAGGTCTGGCCAAAGCAGAAGGATAATAATCATTTCTATCATGGCTAAATATATTATCCAGTTGGCAACAGTGGTTAATCTTATATGCACATCTTGGAGTTAGCTGACCTCATAAGAAGTCACAAGTGACTGCAGAACTTCATAGTGAGGTGATCTCACTGTGGGTTTTGAAATTGTCTCTTGCTAGTATAGATTTCCACCTCTCACTTGAAGTCAGTAACTCTTTAGGCCCTAGATAGTTCCTCTCTGCCAAATAATAATGGCTATAGAGTCTATGATGTGCTAAACCCCCTATAACATACTATTTTGCTTGATACATACTGCCTGGTAACACCAAAGGGCAAAGTTTATTAAGAGCTTATTTGGGGGGGGGGGGGTACATTTTTCTGAGTGTCTGGCTATCAAAAAAACCAACCCACACTTTATTGTGGGTCCCACTTCTGTTCAGTCTCTTCTCTGCAATTCCTGGCAAGTGAAAGGATTTCACATATTATAATATCCATGGCAGTTCCTTTTATTATTTTCTAAAACTAAGGTTACTGTCAAAGAAAGGAGGGAAGAACCAAAGTCTATGTGTAGCAATCTACACAAAGATCTAGGGGAAAACATTATATGACTATTTCTGCCTGCATGGTTCAGGTTACTCGTTACAGCAACAGATGATTTAATTTCTAGTGTGGAAAACATTCAGACATGATACGTTCTCCACTCATTAATAATGTGGGGTGACATTGTCCCCAAAATACATAAAAGACCTCATATGCCTATGTTGCATACAGAGATTGGCTCAAAAGAGGAACAGTGTGAAGAATAAGAGGGACACACGCGCTGCAGCTGAGACTCCCACTACATGAGACAATCTCATGTCACCTGTCATACATATTTTAGCTGATGATGGGCATGATATATACATGGCACTATTACACAGAAGTTATATTTGCATAGACTGTTTCCTTATCCTGTCATTCAGTTTTTATCTCATAACTCCTGTGTATCACATATTCATTCCAAATGGTATAGTGAGCCCTTGGTATCTGGTGGGGTCTGGTTCCAGGACCTCCTGTGGATAACAAAATCTGTGGATGCTCAAATCCCATTAAATACAATGGCATAGCAAAATGGTGTCCCTCATATAAAACTGCAAAATCAAGGTTTGTTATTTGGAATTTATATATTTTAAAAATATTTTCAAGTCGTGGATGCTTGAATCCGTGGATAAAAAATCCATGGATACAGAGGGTTGACTGGATAACAGAAGACATATGACAGTTCTGTGATAATAATAGTTATGGTATAGAGCTTGGAAAGGTTATCTTTTGGATTATATCTCCCAGATTTCTGTGAGGTGTAGTCCAAAAAGAGAACTTTCTCAAGTTCTGGCAGCAGCTAGTGAAGAAGAGAGACTCTCTTACACACACACACATACACATATGGGCATCATCTCTAAATCTGGAGTCATCTGGCAAACACCTGTTAGCTCGATTTGGCCCCTAAGCTATCACTTGCCAGCCATCGCTGTCCACTTGAAGCCAGACAATCTGTGGTTAAGAAATCTTCCAATATTCCGTTTGTCACTTGTTATCACTTAGGTCAAAGCAAGTGCCTGTTGCAAATCGATGATCAAAAGCAGCTGGGACAAACATTCTCCCTAGCCATGTGAGACCATACAAAATCCAATTCACAGTTTGGAAACAGTGCTAGACTGAGAACAACAATGCCCTGAGGGGCTGCCATCATAGTTTCAGAAACAGGCACCTACAATGAAGACCTTTACAACAGTCTCCAATTTGTTTTATAATTATAAGATAAAGCAGACACGCAAATCTTTTTTTTTTTTGGGGGGGGTGCAGAATATACTTATTTGCTATAAGCTCCTATTTCATGCTTACTGACATATTTTAGCTATGTATTTGTTAAATGCTTTTATCCCCTATTATCAACCATTATATCCTCATTTTTCTCTTAGCTTTATTTTGGGGGGTGCAGGGTTTTACATCCTTATTTCACTATTTTACTTCCTTATTTATTAGTGAAGGATTACATCCCTCCAACACACTATGGTCCAAAACACACTGCAAAAATAATCCGGTCTGAGACCACTTTAACTGCTCTGCCTCAGTGCTAGGGCATTCTGGGAACTGTAGTTTTGTGAGACATTTAGCCTTCTCTGTCAGTGTTCTGGCAACACAATAAACTACAATTCCCAGGATTCCCTAGCACTGAGCCAGGGCAGTAAAAACAGTCCCAAACTGGATTATTCCTGCGATGCATTTTGGATCCAATAATCAATCTCAGAGATAACAAGAACGTATGAGCTGTTATATAACACCTAATAGTCTAAAAAAAACCAGAACTTGTTCACGAAAACTACAATAAATGTCAAACAAACAGGCAAACAAAGAAAGTATGGCCTGACCAGTGAAGAATGTTGTGGGATTGTTACTTCCTTGGAAACTATGCATTCTTCTTTGATGCAACATCACATTGCTAGCTCATGTTCAATGTATGATCAGGAATAACCCAAAGGTCCTTTTCACATGTAGGCTGAACTATGCTATAAGTGTGCATTTAGTTTTTTGTGGTCTAAACATAGAATTTTGCATTTGTCTCTATTGAATTTCATTTTATTAATTTCTGCCCAATTTTCTAGTTTATCTAGGTCCTTTTGAATTGTGTTCCTATCTTCCATGAAATTAGCCACTTCTCCTAGTTTCATGTCATCTGCAAGCTTGATAAAGATTCCCTCCACCTTGTCATCTAAGCCATTGGCGTCACTAAGGTTGCCCTGTGTGATAATACATGGTGTCACCCCACACTGACTTCTTCCCATACTGCACCATACAGAAACCTTAGTAATCTGTTTTGTACTAATATTACTTAGAAATTGTAATTCCTGAATATCATTGAATGTAATGGCAATAGTTGTGACATTAACAACTAGCAAAATTATAATTACAGTCCTCCCTCCATTCTCGCGGTCTTTGGACTCGTGTCCCTCGCTTATGCAAAAGGGACGAACGGAGGGAGAAGGAATGGGGTACGCCCCCGGGGTGCACCTGTGCTCCTGCACCAATTATTATTATTATTATTATTATTATTATTATTATTATTATTTCTACCAAAAAGCATCTCTTTGGGGATCAGTGGTGTCACCCTCCCTTAAAAGTGTCACCTGGTGCAGCCTGCACCCCTAGTGACATCCTTGATTAATAAAAAGTTTGAAGAGTAATGGCCCTAGGAAAGGACTTTGTGGTACTTCACTCGAGCTTCCAATTTGAAGCTTAGCCCATTATGGATCCATCTGACATTGTTCTCAACTGTTCCACGTTTTATTGGTTTGCTAATCAAAATATTATGGGGGACTTTAACAAATGCTTTGCTGAAATCCAGATAAGTCCAGCATTTAGAGTGGGCCTTTTTCTTGGTTGCTCCTAAACTCTGGAATTTGCTTCCCAGGTAAGCTAGAATGGCCCTTTTGCTGTCCTTTCATTTTTTTTTTCCGTGACAGACTTACATTGCTTTAAACTGAACTGTTTTAATTGCTTTTAAATTTTAATTGCATTTTATCTCTTTAAGTGTAGTTTTGAATCATTTTAATACTGTGGAGAGTTTAATCCCATTTTAATTTTAATTTTGGGGTATGTTTTTATCTGCATTTTTTGTTAAACTGCAAGCTGCTTCAAGTCCCACTTTTGGGAGAATGGCAGGATGAGGATGAGGATGTGGATTTTCAAAACAATGTAACACAATACCCCCAACATGGAATTTATGAGTTGGGAAACTGAGCAATCTGGCTTTGCAACCTCTGATTGCTTTCATTGATTCCCTTAACCAAGAATACAGCTTTTTTTTATCCTTACAGAAAGAAAAAGCCACATGCAGTACATGTGTCACTGGACTGAAAACAGGATACAGTGTCTGCAGTGGCTTGCACAGATGAAGGCTGTCGGTTGATCTTCCTGTCCCCTTTAGCAAAGTTTTTGCTAAAGGCATATATCTTTCCTTCCCACAGACATCTCAGTTAATGTCTCCCCACTCCCCAGTCACATTTCAAAAGGTCAAATGTCAATTTTAGTAGCTGCATAACAGGAGAGAAAATGCCACTCAGTAAGCGCATTGTGGTTGGGGGGAAAAATCACAGAAACATGTCCCAAAATGTGGGATAATTGATCAGCTTTATTTTGACATATTTATGTCATATTTGGAGGTAGCAAGTGCCATTCATGTCTTTGCTGCCTTGAGGCCAGATTACAGTCAACACTCTATGAAGGCTTGCCCTTAATGACTGTTTAGAAGCTGAGGCTAGAAAGAAATGTGCAGGCTAACCACTTGAGAGGAAAGGCACATATTATCACATAGGAAGCATCTACTCTTCGGATCCTTACTTGTTTAGTCTTTGGGCAAGTTTCCCAAGACATTTTTAAATGATTTCATCCAACTTTTAGTTTGGTTTGAACTTTGGGAATAAATCTAATTGACAGACCCAATGAAAAGAATGGTAAGCCAACACTTGTGAAAATCCCATTGATTCAATGGGTCTGCTTCTGCTGGGGACTAGTCGTTGAATAGAGGCCAGGGTTTAATTTTGTAATCATGCAGAACTGTTTATGAAAATCTCCAAATGTTTTTGATTTCACCATCCTCATTGACATCTAATGGAAATGGAGTGATAAACAGCAAAATAATAGCTGTTGCAAGGGTCTTGACCCAGATTTGGAACCACTTGTGCAGATAAGGAAGATATGTCCCTTCTTTCTGCTGTGGTATACAGAAGAAAATTGTTTTTCCTTCCCTCTGTACACAGTTAATTGTCTCAGCCTTATCTTTAGATGCCAATAATTGTCATATCAATTGTTACCAATGAGGAGCCACTGTAGTAGTAGTGGTTATGGTTTGGGACTGAGACTTGGGAAATTCAGATTCATGTACTCACAGATCCACAAAAATAACTGGGTTGCATTGTGCCTACCACCTTCTTTCAGCCTGGCCCATCTCACTGGGTTGTCATAAGGAAAGATTTGATATAAATGCTTAGGTTTTGAACCTGGAAAATGTACAGTGGTCTTAGATTTGCCTATCCTCCTCATGGTTGGAAGTAGCTGATTGCGTGTTGCAGAATTACCAATTGGCTGACTACATTTATCATCTCCAGCACACACACAAACTCTTTACTACTGTTAGTAAAACTGTTCTGAAGAATATAATAAAACACTGCCTGATTCCTTCCCAAATTCCCTCAGTAGGACATTTTTGTCCTTTTGTAATTGTGGGAATTCAGTTCTTTTGACCATTGGATCTGTTTCTTTTTCTTTAAATGTAGCCACCTTCAGTCCCACTCTGGGACAAAATTTGGATATAAATAAAGTGATTGATTGATTCATAAATGTAAACGTAACAAACAAATGCAAGTCTTTTGAAATGTGGAGAGCAGTATGAATTTGTAAGCTCAGAACAGGAAGATAATGACAGAGAATTATTTATCCAGAAAGAAATATTGCTTTAATTACATCAGCCAAACCACAATCTGTTTTTATAGTTTTTCCATAGATCTCCTTAGTATTTCATGTATGACACATTTTTAGAATTCAATCCAGGGCTTCTGAACAGTTTTTTGAAAGGGAATACTTCCTCTCTCCTTCTATGCTCAAAAAAGGTTGCATTAATAAATATCTTTATTCCATGCAAAGTACTGAAATGCTTAAATCTGCAGTTAGTCTTTAAAATGTTGCCATGTTCCTTTTTTTCCCTCTCCCACTTTCTTCCTCTTATACTGTAAAATTACATATTTGAAAATTAATGAAAAAAAAATCACTGAATGGTTAAATAAAATCACAAACAAATTATGCAAGCCAATGGACCTCCTATTGATATTGTCAGTTTTTTACAGGTCAAAATGAAAATTAATGCATGAAGATCTATTCTGCAGTGGCACAAAATATAAAATTGAGAAAGCCTGGAAGACTTTGCAGGGCCTTCCTTTTCACAGATAGGCAGAATTAGGGCAGCAGCCCTGATTGTGCATAAGTCAAAAGGAGAGATTATATATTGAAATTAAATTATATCCCTTTGTCATCAAAATATGACATTATAGAGTGATACATTTTTGTTGTTAACTGGAATCAAGTTGACTTTGACCCATGCTGACCCAATAATGAGAGACTTCTAAGTCATCCTGTCATCAACAGTCCTACTCAGGTCTTGCAGAATCAGGGCTGTGGTATCTCTGATTTTATTGATTTTATTTGGCCCTACTTATCCATGGATTTCTTATCCACGAGTTTGAGCATACACAACTTGAAAATATTCCCCAAAAGTATAGATTCCAAATAGCAGACCTTGGTGCGTTTTACATTGGCAAAAAAAGGTGTTTTGAAGGCTGGTTGAAAACCCAGCTTTTACATTATAAAATGGGAAAGTGTGATATGAAAACGCCATTTTGGCGTTTTAAGGGAAAAAACGCGCTTTTAAAAAGTAGTTCGGTTGACCCACTACTTTTTTAATAAGTGCGTTACAGCGCTAGTGCATGTAAAGGCTAAGGTGTACTTGCGCAGTTAAATGGGGCTCCGTTTCCTTAAGGCGCCCATTTAAAGGCTGCGCTGCTGGTGCGGATCAGAATGGATCGTAGTTGGGAGCATGCGTGGTGTGGACTCCACTCCTAATTAAAACGTTCTATGCCCTCCAGGTGTAAAAGCTGGGGTTTAACCGCGCAGTTTTTTAAAGCTCCCAAACCCTAGCTCCGCCCTTAATCCTAACCCTAGACATGCGCAGTAGCGCCTCTGGGATATTGACAGTTTTGGTGGCGGATGTTTTAACAGGTGCAATGATAAGAGGAAACTTTCAATTTTCACACGAACCCCCACACACATTCCAGCGCCATTTCCCACTTGCATTTGTCCAAGTCAGCCGCTCCTAGGGACACTCTTGCCGAGGCTTTGCTGTGGCACTTTGCACAATGGCAGAGACTTCTACAAGTGGCCCAAAAAGGGGGAGAGGGATGTCTTGGTCTCATGCAGAGACCTCAGACCTCATTTCCATCTGGTCAAGGCCCAATCGGACATAGCAATGCCACCGGCTAATTCACACTGCTCAAGCAGTGAGACACCAACTGCAGCTATTCTCTCTTCTGTATCATCACTGTCATCATCAGATATCATTTCAGTGGTCACAGCAGTCATTTCAGTGGTCACAGCAGTCACTTCAGTGGTCACTTTGACGATCCTGGCAGCACTAGCGGAGGCAAAGGCGGCAGCTTTGGCTGTGCTTTGAACATTGACAACAAGTGCCGACCACAAAGGAGAGGAGGCATCCATGTTGGTGATGATGCCCACAGTGACCCTGTGCTGACGAATGCCAACGTCACTGGGTCAATGGCCAGCACTCCTCCTCCTTTGTCTTCTTGCAGATGCTCAGTCTGTGGCTGCTGTCAAAATCACTTAGGAGCCCCCTTTAAATCATTTAAAACTGCGCAATTCGTAGCCTCGACCCTATCAATAGCGCAGTTCAAACCTCGACCCTCGCAATAGCGCAGTTCAAACCTCGACCCTCGCAATAGCGCAGTTCAAGACTCGACCATCGGAATAGCGCTGTTTGCGGCGGTACGAACCGCGCAACAGCGCAGTTCGCAGCCGGCAAGGAAAAAAAAAATTAAAATCGCAGTTTAAAGCTGCGTTTATTGCTGCCCATGTAGCAGCTCCGCCTGTGTTTGTAGCGTTCTGACAGCTTCCCATGTAACTGCTGAGCCACAAAAAAGACCACTCAGATAAGTCATTCCCACACCCCTCAATGTAGCAGCTCTGCACTTTTTTAATGCACACCTGAGGCTTGCTATGTAGCTGCTAAGCATTAAGATAAAGGCGAGTTCAGATCACACTTTCTTGCCAATGTAAAAAGCCCCCTTGATTTTCCATGTTATATATGGGACACTATTTTGTTGTGCCATTATATTTAATGGGACTTGAGCATTACACGGATTTTGTTATCCATGGAAGGTCCTGGAACCAAACCCCAGCGGATAACAAGGGCCCACTGTATTTATTGGATTTATATTCCACCTTTCTTCAAAAATGAGATTCAATCTATGATTGAATCTATCAATCTGGAATGTGGTCTTCAACATATTCTAACTTGGTCTTATTGCTAGCAGCTAAGCTTAAGTTGTCTGGCTTTGTAAGTCTACATATGTAATTATAATAGTGCTTGACCATGATATGAAAAATTAATTAAAAATATTTTCAAAACATAAATAATATATATTTTGACAGCCAGTGTGATGTAGTGGTTTAAGCCTTGGTTTACAACTCTTGAACCCAAAATTCAAATCACCACTCAGCCATGGAAACCCACTGGGTAACCTAGGGCAAATCACATTCTCTCAGGCTCAGCAAAAGACAAGCCCCCTCTGAATAAATCTTGCCATGAAAACCCCATGAGAGGTTCACCTTAGGGTTACCTTAGGGTCAGAAACTTGAAGGCATGCAACAACAATTTATATTTCTGACCCACCTTTCCCTTAATGAACTTGTCATGATATATATGGCTTCTTCCCCAACAATCTGCCAAGGTGGGTCAGAAGGAGAGAAAATGACTGGTCCAAAGCTTCAGCTTGGATCTCCAAAGTCCATTCTAGAATGAACAGTTAGTGGTGGTGTGATGGGGATCCATCCTAGGATACCCAACCATACCCCTCCCTCCACTGCCGTTCTAACTACTACATCAACAGGGCATACAGGGAAAGGAGATTAAAAATACTGTACAGTGAGACTTTTGCTGGAACCAAGAGTATAAAGGGAAGAAGAAAAGAAAGGATACACACTGCTCACTCTAGGACCAATAAGCCACAGTTAATTGGACCAATGTTGCTACATCTTTGACCTGTGCCATACTGTTTTCTGCAGTAGCTCTGCAAATCTTGATTAGCCTCAAAATGACCACTTTGAAGGTTTCTGTTTCAAAAGTAAAGTTTTTAATGCACTCTGTCAGATGAAGAATCAGTTTGCCTAGAAAGTTATGTGTGACTAGCGGACAGTGCAATCAATGTAATATTAAGAAGAAGGAGTTCAAAATAAACCTGTTTACAATCTAGAATTAAACACAAGTATTGTAGCTTCTGTGTGTTGTGTGTCTGTGTGTGTGTGTACACACACACAGTCACACATGAACACATATATATACATACACACAATACATTGTTATATCCAATGGATTTAAATCTTACTCTAGCACTGGTTTAAGTTGTTAAGACACTAATACTTTTTGCAGATTTTTCTTTTACTACTACATCATATGCTTGACTTTCATTGAGCGTTATTCATGGACTGAGAAGCTGGATTGGATGTGATTGATTTTGCAGCATTTAACACTGACAATAGTACAGAATTTGCCAGGACAGTGGCTGAAGAATTGCTTGAGGCCTGTTCCTTCTTCAACCATGAATTATGCAAGACATTTTCTGAGAATTTTCTCTGATAAATTGGATTAGGACTGGCACTGCAGTCCTAATGTCTACTCGGGCATGTCTGCTCATAAGGAGGTCTAGGGTGGCTACTTATACATCAACAAAAAACAGAAAATGCAAGAGGACAATGAGGATATTTGTGTGTGTGTGTATGTGTGCATGCTTTCAAGCTGCCTGTCAACTTATGGTGATCCATAAGTTTCAAAGGGTTTTCTAAGGCAAGGAATACTCAGAGGTGATTTTGCCAGTTCCTTCCTCTGATATATAGCCTGCAACACCTGATATTTGTTGGAGTTCTCCCAACAAAGTACTAACAAGAGCTGACCCTGCTTGGCTTCCAAGACCAGACTACCTTTAGGTTATTTAAGCCCATCAAAAGAGAGCACTGACTTGCATAATATTTATACATGCTGATTTACAAAACAAATTCAAAGTTAGCAGTAATTACAACACAAAAATATAATGCTTCTCATATAGTGGGTAAAACAGCAACAAGGTGGCCTTCTTACTTCTCAGTCTCCTATGTGGGTCTTGATTGCTGATAGGAGCCCTGGAGGCACAATGTTTAAATGCCTGTACTGCAACCACTCACTTACAAACCATAAGGTTGCGAGTTCAATCCCAGACAAGGGGCTCAAGCTTGACTCAGGCTTGCATCCTTCCGAGGTCACTAAAATGAGTACCCACTTGTTGGGGGAATTAGCTTATGCTTGTAAACCACTTAGGAAGTGCTTAAGTGCATTTATAAGCTGTATAGAAATGTACTTGCTATATTGCTATACCTTCAAAAACCTCGCCTGCTCTCCTTTCTTAGGGCTCTTTGCCCAAGATCCTGTTAGTGAGATATGCTGATACTTTAATGGATATTGTGGGAGCACAAAAGTAGCCTCTACCTCCTTGACCAATATCCCCCCCCCCCCGACACCAACACTACTAAGCTTGATGGCACTGGGATGTACCCCATATCCAATTAGTGACCATGAGGGTAGGAACTCCAACTCCCATCAGTCCCAGCTATCACAGCCAATGACTGGGAGCAATGAGCTTTGGAGTCCAACAGCATCTGGACAGCCACAAGTTCCCCACCCCTGCCCTGACATGTGTTCCATGGTACCCACCTTTGAATACATTTGCAGTATCATCAGTGCTTGCTGACAGCAGCACTCTGATAATGTAATACATCCATACATCAGGGAGTTGCCAAAAAAAGTAGTTGTGTCAGTCCACTTCTGCATGCAATGGGGGAAGTTGATTGTAATCCACTTCCTCAGATGTGTTTTGCACTTCCCTGCTTGTGGAGTACAGTGGGTCCCTGTTATCTGCTGGGGTTTGGTTCCAGTACCCACCATGGATAATAAAATCTGTGGAATCTCAAGTCCCATAAAATACAATGGCGTAGCAAAATCATGTCCCTTAAATAAAATGAGAAATCAAGGTTTTCTATTTGGAATTCATACTTTTAAAAAATATTTTCAATCCGTGGATGCTTGAATCCATGGATAAAAAAATCCATGGATAAGGAGGGCTGACTGAACTAGATTATAATCCATAAAAGCTCATGGTAAAATAAACCTGTTAATCTAAGCCTTAAAGAGTGCCATGCAATTCTTCTGCATTCCTCCTTTTTGAAGAGAATTTAATTTTTCTTATCTGCAGGGGCTGGTAGACTGCTTTTGAGAAGAGGCATGAAATCTGGTCACTCACTATAACATTATCTCTGTTTTCAAATCTAGGTTTTGACATAACTCTGCTCCCATTCAGCATCTACAGCACTGACAGCTTCATTCATTAAAACAGAGTCAGCTGCAAACTATGACAACAGCAGCTAAATATGAGGCATCACTTAATAAAAATGACACAAGGCCCCATCGAACTCTTAGCAAGTGCTTTAGAAATTTAATCCTATGTATATGTTTTAGAGAAGTGAGCCTAAGTGATCTCAGTGGGACTTAGATGTAAGAAAACACACAGAGATTCAGCCTGTAGTGTGCCATTAGCATGAATCCCTGAATTTTGCCTCACTGGCAAAACTCAATGAAAATTGTACAAGTTCTTAACACTGACTGGTCAGTGTCTGCACGGTCACACTTGCTGGATTCTTATTCAACACAGATAATGATAGAAAGGATGCTTAATCCAGTTACGGAATATTATATGTACTTTGCTTTTTTAAAAAAAAACTGGGGATGGAAAGAAACTTAGCTGGATTCAATATTGAATGAAAGCAGCTTTCTATCAGTCACCAGTAGAACTACTTTTTTGTGATAGTGGGATGGCACTATGTACTCCTGTAAGGCAAGAAGCTATACTGCTGGTAGCTATGCTAGAGTCTCCCATGTCAGGCAGATTTTTGCCAAGGAGCCAAACTAAATCTGCCTAACATCTATTAAACAGCAGCAGTAGTGGGGGAAGACACTGGCAGAGAATCTCTCAGAGACAACAGCAGTGGTACCTTAGCAAAACGTGGTATTTTCTGTGCAGAAGGAGGCATGGTGAATCTCTTTTGAATGTATTTTGTCATGAAAACTATATGATGGCACAATCCAAAATGAAACCAGCGATAAGTGGTGAAGATGAAACTCCCAGGTTGGAAGGGACCCAACAAGCCACTGAGGTACAGCACAGGGCAACTACAAGTAGTGCCGTGGCTAATGGCACAACTGGATTCAAGCCAAAGGGACATTCAGCTTTGAGTTGAAAGGAAAGTCCCAAGCTGCACAACACATATTATAGGAACATGGAATGTGTGGAGCATGATTCAGGGGAAGCTAGACAAAGTTAAACAAGAAATGGAAAGTATAAACATTGTAATACTTGGGGAAAGTAAGCTAAAGTAGAGAGGAATAGGATATTTTACGTCAGATATTTATACCATGTTTTACTCAGGAAATGAAAATCTAAGAAGAAATGCAGTGGCATTAATAATGAAGAGAGATTTAACAAAAGAAGTCAAAAGATATAATGAAAACTCTGATGATAGGTTCATCTTCTTGCTGTTGCCGTTGTTGTCTGCCTTCAAGTCATTTCTTACTCATGGCAAACCTAAGGTGAACCTTTTGAGGTTTTCTTGGCAAGATTTGTTCAGAGCAGGTTTGCTAGTGCCTTCCTCTGAAGCTGAGAAAGTCACCCAGTGGGTTTCCATGGCTGAGCGATGATTTGAAACCTGGTCTCCAGACTCATAGGCTGCATCTGCACTGCAGATTTAACCCAGGTTGACACCACTGTAACTCCAATTGGTCAATGCTATGGAATTCTGGTATTTGTAATTTGTGAGTTAAGTAGTCTTCTCTGTCAGAAAGCTCTGGTCCCAAAATGATCTACAGGTCCCTGAATCCCATAGCACTGAGCTCTGGTATCAAATTGGATTATTTCTGCAATGCGGATGCTACCATATTGCAATGCTTAATGTGGTTCACCATGCAACAACAACAAGTTTCTGTATAAATACTTGTGAATGTTCTTTAATGACCTACAGAAAATGGGAGTCCTCACATATAGGCAACATCCCACTAATGTTAACCAATTGTAATTCCACCTCAAATGATGTAACATACTCACTTAAAGACTGAGCAACACACACACACACACCCAAAAAACACTTTAAAATTAGGACATCCCTGGTTTGAATCTCACCTCTCCCACAAACATATTTGATGGCCTTAGATATGCTAACAGTCCCCTCCATCTGGAAGATGAGGGTGATGCACACAACTGCAAGGACATGGTAAAGATTACAGCACAATAATATGCATGGTTCTTGGAACAAATCAGATTTGAATTCTCCCCAGAAGCTAGGATGACTAAATTGAGGCTTTCATATTTTGGACACATCATGAGAAGCGATGACTCATTAGAAAAGAAAAGAATGCTCAGAAAGAAAGAGAGGAAGAAACCACAGACCAAAGGGTATGATTCTATGATTCTGTAATCAAAAAGGACATGGGCCTAAATCTGCAGGGACGGAGCAGGATTGTTGGGGATAGGATGTCTTGAGGATGCCTCATTTACAGGGTTGCTAGAGGTTGAAGTTGACTCAAGGGCAGTTAACAACAACAATAACAACATATAAAGTGCTTTGTCCTGAAATCAATAAAACCTCCATTACTTCATCTGGGTTGGATCATGCCTTGTGTCATCTTTTTTCTTACGTGCAATTTTACAGGGAGCTATTACAGTATCATCATTGTTCCAGCTGGCTTTGTCTGAATGAACATTGCTCACACTGTTGGTGATGACTATCAGAGAAAACGTGTCAAAACTCACAACCCCAAAGTCTGAAATCATTTTTGCAGGGATTCCATGGCTAGAATGACATTGATATGCAGCTGCAAGCATGAGGTTCACATTTGCCTCCAATACAAAGAGTAAAGAAGAAGCTTTTCCAGAGGAGAAACATTTGTGTAATTATGAGATACAGATGTTTCCCTAAACAGTGGTTCACAACCTTTGGGCCTCCAGATGTTTTGGACTTCATTTCCCAGAAGTCTCAGTCAGTATGCTCATTGTTCAGGAATTCTGGGAGCTGAAGTCTCAAAAATCTAGAGGACCAATGGTTGGACTGGTTGGGAAGTATGCAGATTTTGTCTTTGAAAAACCTGAAATATGAGGCCATTACAGCTCTGGAAGTTGACAACTCCCTCTTCCCAGAGCTAAGATCTGTGTTTGACAAGAAACAAATATTTGCTGGAAGTCATGTCCTGAATCCTACTGTTGAGTAGACCCATCACATCAGTGGAATTATCTACATCTATGAACATTCCATGATTTATTAAATTTGTCTGTTCTGGTTCGGTCCAGCCAACAAGATTTCTGAATAATGTGTTACAAGCATTGTATTAACTTGTAAGGAGTTACAGTTTGCTTGCTTTTAGTAATAAGGATGTAACAAAGATATATCTCAAAAGGAATATAGTAAGTGGGAATAAGTTACTTCATCAGTGTAACAAGTAATGTTTGTTGTTTCATGAAGAATTCTAAAATCCGAAATACTCTAAAAACCAAAACTTTTTCTCATGGGTGGCTGAGATAGTGACACCTTTGCTTTCCAATGGTTCAGTGTATACAAACTTTGTTTCATGTGCAAAATTATTTTTAAAAATATAATATAAAATTATCTCCAGGCTCTGTGTATGAACCGTATATGAAACAAGTTTAGACTTGGGTCTGATCTCCAAGATATTTCATTGTATACATATATGCAAAAACAGCATAGGTATTTCAAAAAATTTTTTTAATCCAAAATACCTCTGGTCACAAGCAGTTCAGATAAGGGAGACTCAACCTGTACATTTAGGCATCTTTACAAGATTCTATTCATATTTAATGAAATTTTCTTATGAGTCCTAAGGGGTTCCCTCCCCCATAAAGCATCAAAATGAAAAAGCAGCAAGCAATGCAAGGTTAACATTTGCAAATTAAAAGATTAGTTCTGGGGGAAAGAAACACACACACACACCATAATGACAAATGGCAACAAATCTTGGGGGGGGGGGGGGCGACAGAGAGAGAAAGAGAAGTGAATACACTAGGGCTGTGTTAAGGGAATTTTGTCAGATGTTGCTTCTCAACTGCTAAATTTCCCTCCTCTACGTAACCATTAAAGGTACAAAGGTCTTATCTCATTTCTCCTGGCAACCCTACCTGTGTTCAAATGGCCTCTTAAAATTCTCCACCCTATTCTCTATCCCTATTTGGGGATAGGAGAAGGAGCAGAAAAAGAAATTCTCCAACTGGTGTGGGGATCACTTTCATCAGTGGTAACAACACAACTTTTCTGGTCTTATCTCAGGGTTTTTTTTTCCTCAGCCACTGCAAGCATCCATGGCACCAACAGTGGTGGAAACCTGGCCAGCATTTTGCATAAGTCCACAGTGCCTCATACCCAGATCTGAAAAAATTAGCCCAACATGTAACCTTTCCAAGTTCCAAGTTGTGCTAGGCACAGTGATTCCCAAACTCTGGCCATCCAGGTGTTTTGGACTTTGGGTCCCAGAATCCCAGACTGTTTGCTGAGATGGCTGAAGCTTCTGGGAGCTGAAGGACCAGATCTGGAGGATCTGGAGGACCAGAGCTTAGGATGGGGCTTTGTTAAAACAGTGCAGTGTATTTACCCAATCTGTTATAGGCTTTTGTTTTAAAGAAAAATGCAGAGAGCTTTGATTTTAGCATGAGTCCAATTAATTAAGGCCTAGCAGGCATGAAAGGAACTAGAGAATGAATTAGGAGTCACAGAAACATAGTCTGCCCATTAAAAGACGTTAACCCACTGAGAAATAACAGTGGGTAGGTCTGATATACAGATTTTTCTCAGTCTACATTTAGCATCCTAGTAGACTAATGTAGTGCTCAGGCTTGACAGCTGTTCAGCACAACCTGGTACTCTGTATTCTCCAGTGTTAGGAACTTAAGTATGTTCTCCACCCTTCTTTAATCACCAGAAAAACAGCTGCAGCTGCCCATGTGTAGTCAGTTAAAATACAGAAAGGTTTATGCAGCAGAATGGAACAAGATCATTACTAACCTTTGGAAAAAGTGAGAAGGTTTCATTGTCAATGGTGAAGGAGTAAAGAAATTCACCATCATACCAGAGATTCTTTCCCACTGGAGAGTTCTCTTTTGTCATTGCAAAGAGCTGACCAGGATCACAGCACTCTTTCAGTAGTTTCCTTAAAGAAAAAATGGGGGGAAAGACAGAAAACTGAGTTGAATACATTGATGAGAAATATTTATCAGCTCTGTATAAGAAATATGGAAAACAGAGGTGGGAATATTTCAACCCCTGGACTATGTATGGTCCAGGGAAAAGGTTTTGATGTGACCTGCAAGTCCTGCAGAAGCCACTTTGTAAAACAAGTGGACCCTGCAATAAAATGTTTCAGTATCCGATGGCCTTGTTCAGGGTTCCAGACAAACAGATAGACAGCCATGCCCTCTCCTCATTCCAAGATACATAATTCCATCCTCCTCCCACTCCCACATTCCTGTGTTCCCCATTCCCCAACTCTAACAGTCAGTATTCCATTATCATGGAGTATGATTAATCTTCACTGGACTGTTTTGGAGCATCATAGAATCATAGAGTTGGAAGAGACCACAAGCACCATCCAGTCCAACCGCCTGCCATGCAGGAACTCTCCATCAAAGCATCCCTCACAAATGGCCATCCAGCCTGTGCTTAAAGACCTCCAAGGAAGGAGACTCCACCACCCTCCAAGAGGGTGTGTGTTCCACTGTCGAACAGCCCTTACTGTCAGGAAGTTTCTCCTAATGTTGAGGTGGAATCTCTTTTCCTGTAGCTTGCATCCATTGCTCCAGGTCCTATCCTCTGAACCAGCAGAAAACAAGCTTGCTCCATCCTCAATATGACATCCCTTCAAATATTTAAACAGGGCTATCATATTTCCTCTTATTCATCTCTTCTCCAGGCTAAACATACCCAGCTCCTAAGTCGCTCCTCATAGGGCATGGTTTCCAAACCCTTCACCATTTTATTTGTCCTCTTTTGGATGCACTCCTGCTTCTCAACATCCTTTTTGAATTGTGGTGCCTAGAACTGGACAGTGTTCCAGGTGAGGCCTGACCAAAGCAGAATACAGTGGCAGTATTATTACCCTTGATCTACACTATACTTCTATAGATGCAGCCTAGAATCATATTGGCCTTTTTAGCTGCTGCATCGCACTGTTGACTCATGTTCAACTTCTGGTCTACTAGGACTCCTAGACCCATTTCACACGTAACCTCTTTTTTTTTCACTCTAAGTGCAGTATCTTACATTTCTCCCTGTTGAAATTCATTTTGTTAAGCTTTGGCCCAGCTTTTGAATCTATTAAGGTCTTTTTGAATTTTGATCCTTTCCTCTGGAGTATTAGCTACTCCTAATGAATTGATGAAAAAATTCGAGTTGAACAACACAGTTGCCTATTATATAATTATTATAAAGATTGCAGACTTTATATTAGTTATGGACTACTGTCAGAACTACCCACTCCTTTGAGTTCAGTAAATCAGTCCTCTGTATTCCAACAGCAGAACTCTATTCCAGGAACCAAAGAAGTTAGCAGTATGACTTCTGCAGACAGAACTAAGATAATTTTCAAATATAAGCACAGAATAAGCAATGCCCTGCCCTGTAAATTTATGGGCATTACCTTGGTTTGTTCATAAGCCAAAACATACTTGCACCCCTTCTGGTTAACCCACTCCTCTCATATACTTTCACATTAGGCCTTTTCAGATTTCCCATGAGACCAACCTTGATGGAATTCATTACCAGTTTCCTCTCACAACATCAGAGGATTCTCTAGCCAAGCAATTATTTTCATCCAGAACAAAAACTACTACAATTCCCATCAGCTAAACTCCCAAGCTCCTATCATAGGTCAGACACAACTGATATTAACTTTAACATGTTTAAATATACTTTATAGATTAAATGCATTACCATTATAAAAAGAAAAAATTACAACAGAAACCAAAACAACAGCAAACCATTACTTATGACAGGATCTGGCATAATCCTGACAACTATTATGGAGTTTATGGATCAGGAGGGCTTGACAAATCAGAGGTCCAGGGGGACCATTAAAATGATGATTTGTACATTATTGCTTCTCTTGATGGAGATGCAACACCAGAGGGAACCTCTCTCAGCTGGCACAAGGCCATTCCTGGACCCAAGGGAACCAAAAGCAGAATCATACATGCGTGCGGACGCCCAGACACAATCAGATTATGGCACTATTTTTCTGTTTCGGTTTTTATGACTTGCAGTTCCTCCCCCCCCCCCCCCCCAATGATTAAGATGAATTCAAGGATTATGATTCTGAGGAAATCTAAACTAGCTATTACAATGTCGAACCAAGCATTCATGACTATTCCTTTTTCATTTTCTAGTAATGAATTGCTATTTTCCTTTTTCTAAAAGAAGGGGGCATAAAAGGAAGGTTCACCCATCTGATCTTTGCAAGGCCTGCAGTGAATTGTGCAATCTCCACACCAAAATATTTGGGTGTAGAGCCAAGTAGTTCTCTTCACACACGCTACAGCTGGATTTTTAAGAGAGCACACAGCTGTTGTTTAATAAATAAATCTGGCAGCAGTTACTCCATCAGGCTGCAGCTGAGGGAGAGGAAAGAAGCAGGTTCATTCAATCATTCTGTGGGGAGGTTTTCTCCCTCCCACTGAATTGTCATCTAGCAATGGCTATCTCATCAAGCTGCATGTGAAGAAGAGGAGGGAAAAAAAGACTAATCTCAGAGGCCAGCTCCATCTGTCTCCCACCCATGTTTCTCAAATGTCATCTGACAGCAAAAATTCCATCAGCCCACAACAGAGGAAAAGGAAGTAAAGGGCCACCCCATCAATTTAGCTAAGAGTCCACTTCCATGTTTCGATTTCATCTGGACATTAGAACAACCACTGATGCTCCATTTTCATAGAATCACAGACTTGGAAGTGACCACAAGGATTATTCAGTCCAACCCCCCTGCCATGAAGGAATACACAATCAAAGCACCCCAACAGATGGCCATCCAACCTCTGTTTAAAAACCTCCAAAAAAGAAAACTCTACCACACTCCAAGGCAGCATATTTCACTTTTTTTTTTTTTTTTGGTTTTCCTTTTCCCTGCTCTCCTATTCCCCCTTTCTTTTTAGATTTTAAGCAAGAAAATTGTTGTTTCATTGATCTTATCTAACCCACTCTGACAGCCTTTGGAGCTGAAGAGTTGGGTAAATGCTGTTGTTGTTATCTATTAATAGTGACACGAATCATGTAAGGCCTTGAATCCCATTGTGGGAGAAAGGTAGGATACAAATCCTTGAAATAAATAAATAAAAAGAAATAAGGCAGCTTTGTAAGACTGCTAAACCTCATCAGTCATCTCCCATACTGAAGAGTAGGGACATTTTTAAAAAATTGTTGTTCTTGTTGTTATTCTATGTCTTTAAGTTGTTTTCAACTTATGACACAGGGTTTTATGGGCAGGATTTGTTCAGGTGGGGGGGGGGGGGAGTGCCATTGCCTTTCTCTGAGGTTGAGAGAGTGCAACTTGCCCAAAGTCACCCTGTGGATTTCATGATTGAATAAGGATTCAAATCCTGGTATCCAGAGTCATAGTCCAAAGCTCAAACATTATACCATGTTGACTCTTTGTTACTGGATGTCCATTGTCCCATTTAAAAGTCTCATAAGTAGAAGCTTTTCCACTACACACAATCAGTTTGTTTCTAAAGTGATTGTTTTTTAAAGAGAGGAAGTCAATACAGAGCTAAGAACACATTTAAAAACATTAGTATCCTAACAATTTTTATTATATTCCTCCCTATCCGAAAATACTGGATTAAAGAAATAAAAAAAATGGAGTTCTAACCAAAGCTTAGAAAAATGCTTTAAAAACGTAATGATGTGGGACTACAAAAGATATATATTTGGGAGCTATTTTTATTATTAGTTTGTGGTTACCTGCAGGAGGCCTTGAAACTGAGGTAGGAAATATGAAGTTCACTGTTGAATGTGTCCATTTGTCTCCCCAAGGTATCTGAAAGCCAGGACAGGGTGTCTATCTGGGCACGCAACCATTATTTTCTTTTTAAAAATGTATTGTTAAAGGGGGTCACTTGCATCCATTTAAAAGGGCTCAATTTGCTCTAAAATAGCAACATGCTAAGAATTCTAAGCAACCTTGCTGAGAAACTCAGTTGCCACTGAGCTTTTCCAGTTCCTGCCATCTGCTTCTAGTCTCACTATATAATCTCTTTCTTTCCTCCTTCTCCCCTGCAGCTCCCTCCATCCATGCCCTTTTTGTCACCATCCCTTACCCTCCTGTGGATAACCGATTTATTTCATCATGCAAAAAACTTGTGCAGGAAGGGGGCATTTTCCTTTCCTTTCTATTCATGCTTCTAGACTTCTTACTGCTGTAGCGGTGGTCATTTTTAATATTTCATGAAATCTGATTTAAGTACCTGGAGAAGAAGCGGTGGCAGGGAACCACGGTGTTATTAACTGCACTGGGTAACACAGCAGTAAAAAAAATGATGATCTCCACTTATTTGCTTACAGGAAAGAAATATCAGTACAACATTGCACTATATTGTTGTGTTGCAAATAGAGATTGTTGCAGAGCATTATGAAATAAAAGCTTTACACTGCACAAATCTGTATGGGTCTACTGATAAAGTCCATCCCATCGAACAGGGTCCTGTTCTCTGGAGCAGCAGAAAACAAGCTTGCTCCTGCCTCAATATGATATCCCTTCAGATATTTAAACAGGGCTATCATAACACCCCTTAACCTTCTCTTCTCCAGGCTAAACATGCCCAGCTCCCTGCTGTGATCCCTGCTGTAATTTGGTGAACTTAGCCTTGAATGGGAAATTATAGCCTTTGCAAAACATCTGTTCTTGGTTTGGATGAAAACTGCCAGAGCTAGTTTGTTGATAGGGATCAAATGTCTGCTTTTGAGGACTGCCCCTGTATGCACAACTATTGCAAATGCCTCAAGGTTCGTGCTTTTCAATGTTTACCTTTATACCACTAGCATGTTATTTCAGTGTAGGAAGGGCAGGAAAAGCTGGTACTGATGTTCTTTAATTACATTACCATGGAACAAATGCTGTACAGTCACCCCTCCATATCCATGGATTCTTTATCCATGAATTCAAGCATCCATGCCTTGAAAATATTCAAAAAATATTTGGAAATATTTAAAATATTCATAAATTCCAAAAACCAAACCTTAATTTTGCTATTTTGTGTTAGGGACATCATTTTACTATGCCAGTGTATATAATGGGGCATGAACACCCACGGATTTTGGTATCCACAGGAACTCCTGGAACCAAAAAATACTACTACTAATTATTATTATTGTTGTTGTTGTTGTTGTTATTATTATTATTATTCTCCTACCCTTTCTGCAAAACTGGGACCCAGAGCAGCTTACAAGATAAAAACTGTACAATTAAAAACATAGAAAAGTATTACAGTTAGAACCCCAGAAGATACCAAGGATTGGGGGGGGGGGGGGAATTCCTCCTGAAATGATTCCAATCAGTTTGTGACATATGTGGGAGTCACATAAACCCACCAACAAAAACAAACAATTTCAGCCAAAAATTGAGAACTTCCTACCTAAGCCCACCCTTCAATACTCCTTTTCTGTTTCTGTTGGCGGCACTTCTATTCAACCGGTTCAGCAAGCCCGCAATCTTGGGTTCGTCTTTGATTCCCCAGATTCAGGCCACAGCCAAGACCTGTAGATTCTCTCTCTACAATGAAATGCACAGATATAGGATGGGGGACATCTGGCTGAATGAAACTATGTGTGAAAGGGATCTAGGAGTCCAAGTAGACCATAAGTTGAACATGAGTCAGCAGTGTGATGCAGCAGCTAAAAAGGCCAATGCTATTTTAGGTTGCATCAATAGAAGTATAGTGTCTAGATCAAAGGAAGTAATAGTGCCTCTCTATTCTGCTTTGGTGAGGCCCCACCTGGAATACTGTGTCCAGTTCTGGGCACCACAATTCAAAAAGGATGTGGAGAAACTGGAGCGGGTCCAAAGGAGGGCAACTAAGATGGTGAAGGGTCTGGAAACCATGCCCTATGAGGAACGACTTAGAGAGCTGGGGATGTTTAGCCTGGAGAAGAGAAGGTTAAGAGGTGATATGATAGCCCTGTTCAAATATTTGAAGGGATGTCATATTGAGGAGGGAGCAGGCTTGTTTTCTGCTGCTCCAGAGACCAGAACGCGGAGCAATGGATGCAAGCTGCAGGAAAAGAGATTCCACCTCAACATTAGGAGGAACTTCCTGACAGTAAGGGCTGTTCGACGGTGGAACACACTCCCTCGGAGTGTGGTAGAGTCTCCATCCTTGGAGGTCTTTAAGCAGAGGCTGGATAGCCATCTGTCGGGGATGCTTTGACTGGGAGTTCCTGCATGGCAGGGGGTTGGACTGGATGGCCCTTGTGGTCTCTTCCAACTCTATGATTCTATGATTCTATGATTCTATACAACATTGCTAAAATCCGTCCATTCCTCTCAGCCTCCACTGCCAAGACTCTGGTCCATGCCCTGGTGGTCTCACAACTAGATTATTGTAACCTTCTTCTGACAGGGCTCCCTCTCTCTCACCTCCATCCCTTAATCTCTGTCCAGAACTCAGCTGCATGTATTATCACATCCGCTCACCGCTTTGACCATGTTTCTCCTCTCTTATCCTCCCTTCATTGGCTCCCCTTCCCCTTCTGGATCCAGTACAAGCTTTTGTTGTTGACTTTCAAAGCCCTCCACGAACTGGCCCCTCCTTACTTGTCTGAACTTCTTTCTCCTTACATTCCTACTTGTACCCTCCATTCTGGCAGTCAAGGTCTCCTGTCCCAGACGAGGATCTCCACTGCCCCATTCCGGATTCGTCCCTTCTTACTTGCTGCCCCTCACTCCTGGAACCTTCTTCCCCCACATGTGTGCCTCATCACTTCTCTAACCAGCTTCAAAACTGAGTTAAAGACTATATTGTTTAGGGAAGTGTTCCCAGGATTGTGCCATCTGCCCCAGAATGCCTCCTTTTAACTATGTATTAAGAGCCGAGCCCTCCCTCCAGTCCATCTGCCTTGGTCAAAGCTCCAGAGGGAGAAAAGAACCACTGGATCTCATCCTCTTTCCCATCCCCTTTCCCTTCTCCTTTTGTGTTGTCTCTTTTAGATTGTAAGCCGGAGGGCAGGGGACCGTCTAGTTTTAAGATTATAAGTACAGCACTGTGTAAATTTACAGTGCTATATAAATAAAGGATAATAATAATAGTAATAATAACTGTTACTCATAGTAATCTTCAGGAGTGGCCATCTTCCCTTTATGCAAACTGCAGCACTCTCCTTTAATGTGTGTGTGTGTGTGTGTGTGAGAGAGAGAGAGAGAGAGAGAGAGAGAGAGAGAGAGAGAGAGGAGGGAGGGAGGGGCTTTTAGCTGTGTTTTTTTCAA
Source organism: Urosaurus nigricauda (assembly GCA_034509955.1). NCBI lineage: Eukaryota > Metazoa > Chordata > Lepidosauria > Squamata > Phrynosomatidae > Urosaurus > Urosaurus nigricauda. The sequence continues at coordinate 11,896,183 of JAOEGL010000005.1, forward strand.
AATCAAAAAAATAAATGTTTGGTCACTTCTTGTTTTTTAAAAAAAAAATCAGAAAAGCTACATTTTTGAAAGGGAGTGTGACCTGCAGTCAGTTTCTGGGGTCAAAACTGGCCATTAGGCCATTCCTCCAGAACTTGCTCATCCCTGTTTGTAAAATGAACTGCTCCTCAAAGATCTGATAGCTCAGTTTTGTTGAATCCCTAATACCTTATCCTTGCAATTGGAGGTGCTACGAATTGCATCTGGAAACTTCTGCAGGCAAAGCACGTAATCTGCCACTGAGCGACAGCCTCTCTCACAAGAGGGGGAAGCTTGCAGTGAATGCTTCCCTCCCCTTTACGCACATCCTCTGAATTTCTCTAGTAGAGCCACACATGTATCATCTTTGACATGCTGAATCCCAACCCATGCAATCTATTTGCCCTGTGGATTCCCCTCCTACCACTCCAAATTCTTGTAGGATTGATCAGTCTTGAAGTGATATGGAAATAAGCCTCTAGCACCCATATTATTGACCAGTCACATCAGCCCTCACGTTAGCTCTGTTCATGCACCTTATGTCCAAGATCTGAAGGCAAGACAGGCTTGGGGTTGTGCTATCAGACTCAGGGGATCCCTGCCATCATTGCAAATGTGGCCTCTCCCATTTCAGAGCCACATGGGATCATGAGGCTGAAGAGCTGGACATGCCCCCTATAAGGATAGCAAACAGTGCTTCTGGGGTGGAGCCCTTGAGGAGAGGCTGCATCCACACTGGAGAAATAACCAAGTTTGGCACTGCTTTAAGTGCCTTGGCTCAATGCTATAGAATTCTGGGAGCTGGAGTTTTTCGTGGGCCTGGAGCAGAGCAGAGCTCCGCTCCATGCCCCACAACAAACTCCAACTCCCAGAATTCCAGAGCCTTGAGCCAGGTCACTTAAAGCGGTGCCAAGTTGGGTTATTTCTCCAGTGTGGATGCAGCCTAAGTTCTTGAGACTTCAATGTTGAATGAATCAACACAGTTCTAAAGCATAACTAGAAAACACTAGGAACTATCCATGGTCCTGATTACTATTAACAGGAACCTCCTGTGACATCTCTCTCTCTCCCCCTCTCTCTCTGGCTTTTTTTCACTAACAAAGATTCAGGAAGGGCTCATCCCACACTTTCTACAAGCACGTTGATGACTAAAAAGGCCAATCCGAGATAAACAAGTTCAGTTACAGAAAGCACAGAAGAAAGTCTCCTTGGGTGATGTTTCCAAGTTGTGGTTCTTTCTGCGTTGTCGTTTCTCTTCAAGACTCGTTCGGCGTGAGTTCTCGAAAGAGGCTGCAGCATTGTGGATAGTGCTTCTCCATGCCTCCTGATGTGAGGCCAGGGCAGACTACTGTTGTTTCAGGGAGTCATTGCATCTCTTCTTTGGGGCACCCCTCTTACCCTGACCCATGGCGAGTTCACCGTAGAGTACTATTTTTGGGAGGCAGTGGTTCTCCATCCTAGAAATGTGCCCTGCCCAGCGCAGCTGTGTTTTAAATAGCATGGCCTCATTGCTGGTGACACCTGCTTGCTCAAGGACAGCAACATTCATCACATAGTCAGTACAGTGTATATTTAGGATTGTGCGTAGACAGCGCTGATGAAAGCGTTCAAGGCGTCGTAGATGTTGGAGAGAGGTGATCCATGTTTCAGACCCATAGAGGAGAATGGACAGTACAATGGCTCTGTACACACTGATTTTTGTGCTTCGACTCAGGTGTTTGTTACTCCAGGCGCTTTTGTGAAGCCTTCTGAATGCACTATATGCCTTTGCTAACCTGTGATCGATCTCTTTATCAGTCTTGGCATCTGAGGAGATTATACTTCCAAGGTAGGTGAACTGCTGGACGGACTTAAGCACAGATTTGCCTATGGTGACGCATGTGGTGCAGGCTGGTAGAGAACTTCCGTTTTCTTCAGGCTGACTTCCAGCCCAAACAGCTCTGCAGCCGTTGCAAAGCAGGATGTTAGGCGCTGCAGAGCTGCTTCTGTATGGGCAACAAGGGCAGCATCATCAGCGAAAAGCAGCTCACGGACTAGATAGTTCAGAGTCTTTGTGCGAGCCTTCAGACAGCTTAAGTTAAACAAGCTACCATCAGTACGGTAACGTATATAGATGCCGTCTTCTTCTTCGAGATCTGCTGTAGCCTTTTGGAGCATCATGCTGAAGAAGATTGTAAACAGAGTTGGAGCGAGAACACAACTTTGTTTCACACCATTAGTTATTAGAAAGGGCTCTGAGAGAGCTTTCCATATCTGACTTGTCCTTGCTGGCCCTCATGCAGCAAGATAATCATTTTGAGGAATTTGGGGGGACATCCTAGTCATTCCAGGATCTGCCACAGACCTTTTCTATTCACAGTGTCAAAGGCTTTGGTAAGGTCGATAAATGTTACATAGAGTCCTTTGTTTTGCTCTCTACATTTCTCTTGCAGTTGTCTAAGAGCAAATACTATATCTGTAGTGCTCCTATTAGCTCTGTAGCCGCACTGACTTTCAGGGAGAAGTTCTTCTGCAATAGCAGGAACTAATCTGTTCAGGAGAATCCTTGCAAGGATTTTTCCAGCAATGGAGAGCAGTGTTATACCTCGATAGTTTGAGCAATCAGATTTTGTTCCTTTTTTCTTACACAGGGTGATGATAACTGCATCTCAAAGATCTGATGGCAGTTCACCTTTTTCCCAACAACTCACAAGGAGCTCATGGAATTTAGCATGGAGTACATGACCTCCGTGTTTCCAAGCTTCAGGTGGGATTCCATCAATCCCGGCTGCCTTGCCATTTTTCATCTGCTGTGTTGCCTTAATGGTCTCATCCAAAGTGGGAGCCAAATCCAGTTCATTTTTCATCAGTTTTTGTATCAAATGTTGTATAGCTGAGCCTTGGACTACTCGGTTGGCACTGAAGAGACTTTGAAAATGTTCAGCCCATCAATTCAGAATGGAGGCTTTGTCTGTGATTAGTGTTTGACCACCCATACTATATAAGGAGCTTTGGACCTGATAAGTAGGTCCAAACACTGCTTTAGGAGCTTCATAGAATCCTCTGGAATCACCCAGATCTGCACAACATTGTGTCTTTTCTGCTAAATTGATCCTCCACTTGTTCTGAATGTCTTGGAGTTTTTCTTGGAGTTTACTACATGCGAGATGGAAGGCTGCTTTTCTTACATGGCAAGATGGCTGACCAAGGTGTGCCTGATGAGCAGTTCTCTTCTTTGCAAAAAGCTCCTGGATCTCTTGGTTGTTTTCATCAAACCAATCTTGTTTTTTCTTGTGGGAGAACCTGAGGGATTCTTCTGCAGGCTGCAGGATACTGTTTTTAATATATTGCCAAAGCACTGTAGGAGAAGAATCTATAGGATGGTCTTCAAGTTTTGATTGGAGATTTGCCTGTAAGTTATCTATCATGGCAGTTTGCTGAAGATTGTTGACTTGGAGTGTCCTCTTTAAGATGCCACCCCTCTTAAGTTTGAGCTTAAGATGAAGGTTTAGTTTGCATCTTACGAGGCGATGATCTGTTTGACATTCTGCACTGGGCATTATTGGGTATCATTACAGTTTCCAACACCATTCTTGCCTAGAACACATTTCCAGGCTTTGAAGTTCTTTCCTACTCTGTCATTGAAGTCACCAAGGATAATGATTTTATTTTCTGCAGGGACTTTTTGTATGAGGTGGTGTAGGTCTGAGTAGAATTTGTCTTTCTCCACAGGATCAGCTTGCATAGTTGGGGCATATATACTGAAGAGAACAACATGTGGGAGGCGTATGGAGATAATGTGATCAGAGTGACCTGTTGGCAGGGTTTCAAGTTTGGAGGCAATGGAGTTCTTAAGCATATTAAGATGTTTTTCAGTTTTTTGTTTGCCAGACCAGTAGAGTGTATAGCCGGCACCATGTTCTTTAAGGCTGCCTTCCTCATGGAGACAAACTTCACTAAGAGCAGCGATGTCAATATTAAGTTGTGATAGTTCATGAGCAGAACAATGCTCAGGACGTCCACTATCTGCAGAATCTTGCATGGTTCTGATGTTCCAGCATGCAAGTGTCAGTCTGTTTGCACCTTTGGAGGCTGGTGCGTGCCTCTGTATCTTTGTTTTTGTTTGACTGCATCAGAAGATGCCCTTTGACTGCAGCTCGCCAACTGGGTAGATAGAGATATGCTTTCTTTAGGTCACCTTTTCGAGGCCCCTCTCTGTATGCAGCAAGCAGTGCTCTCTTTAAAAGGCTGCTTGGTCATTCAGGATGCTGCCGAACAAGACTATCATCTCCCAATCAGTCTTGAGCGAGCAAAGTCCTGAACTGCCTGCATGCAGGGCTGGGTCTGCAGCTTCCAGTGCATCTTTCACCTGCCATTTCACCCCTCACCTATTGCTACAGGACTTTTTTGGGGGGGGGGAGGGGTATTGTGCACAGAACTGGCCTCACCCTTTAAACCAGAGGTTCGTCTGCTGGGGCCAAGCAAGCAAAGACAGTGATCCTCAGGTCGTAGGTTTGATTAGAGTTTCCTTCTCTTAGATGGTTTACCTTACAGGGTTAGATGAGCACCATCTGCCCGGGTTTGGGATTGGAATCTTCCTTCTCCTAGGATGGTTGCCATAAGGCTAAAAAGCCCATCCTGCCCTTTGACGCTCTTGGTCAAATCCTTCGGTTGTGACCTGTCTGGCATGGGAGGCCCTACCGGTGGCTGTTTATGCCACCGCCAGCATAGCTCACAGCTTCATTAGGGTACGCAAGCCTCTTCCCCACGACAAGGTGGGGTCAATGGAGATGCCCCCTGTGACATACCTTACCATGAATGCCTTGACTTGACCTGTTATACCTATATTCACCTTAGCCTGACTGAGTCAATTTAATTCCCTTCAATCCAATAGCCCCAAACGCATGATACACTACCCTGTAGCTTGGCTTGGCAAAGTTACTTTATTTTTATTTTATTTTTTTACTATGGTTCCTGGACTCCCACAGCCAGCATGACCATAGCTTCCAGGAGCTGTCTCTCTCAGCTTCTGCAATTTATCTTTAGCAGTACACATACATTTGCAGTGTCAAGAATCTGATTGCAATTGCCAATGCTGGATAAATGATCACAGTATCAGTCTGCTCTTCTGCCAATAAATGCATTTGATCACACAATTATTTGATCAGTCCTCGTTAAATGACTTGATCCTGAGAATTTGTCACAGCTTTTAGTTATCGTGCACAAATTAATCAGTTGCTTAATTGACACCTTACTGATTACTTTGTATTTTATCTGCTGTTGACTGAAAAATTCTAAGACAAATGGAATCCCTTACAGATTCATTTACCTAACAGAGATTTCATGAATTCAGGCTCTTTTACATTAACAGATTGCCTTCATTTATTCCACTTTTCAAGTCAGAATGCAATATATATTGAGCAGCTGCTGGACCAGGGGTGGGGAATTTCTCAGCAGCTGAATCTGGCAATTTCCCCATCTCCCCCATTTTATGTGTGTTTTTCTTCTAATTCTACAACAATAAAATAAATTTTCTCAAAATGTTACAGGATATTTACCAAAAAGACAAACAAATGAGTTCTAGAATAGATCAAGCCAGAACTCTCTCTGGAAGCCAAGACGACAAAACTAAGGTTGCTGCACTTTGACCACATCATGAGAAGGCACGACTCACTGAGAAAAAAAAACCAATAATGCTAGGAAAGGTAGAAGGTAGTAGAAAGAGAGGAAGAGCACACATGAGAGGAATACTCAGTCTAGGTCACTGACCTGAATCTGTAGGATCTAAGCAGAGCAGTGGGGGGGTCTTGGAGATGTCTCATCCATAGGATTGCCATGAGTCAAGGGCAGTTAACAACAACACAGAAAGTAAGAGCCAGGGCAAAACAGCAAAATCAAGCCCTCCATTTGTTGTAGGACTGTAATTCCAGCATTCTTCATGATTTGCTATGCTGGTTAGGGTTAGGGATGCTAGTACTTGCAGTCCAAATGTTATTTGCTTTTCACCATTGCTTTAATGAAAAATACACTGGTAACCTAGGTTCCTACCAGCACCAGAATACAGCATCTGAGAACTTTGGGATGAAAGAAGTCCTCCTGTCTTTGTGCTATTCATTTCTGCAACCAGGCAATGCAAATATATGGGCTAGAACCAGACTTATCACTACTTCCAGTGAACGCACTAAAATGCCTAAGTAGGACTAGGGCCGAATCTGCACTGCAGAAACAATGTAGTTTGACATCACTTTAACTGCCATGGCTCAATGCTACAGGATTCTGGGTTTTGTAGTTTCATGAGATATTTAGCCTTCTCTATCAGAGAGCTCTGGTGCCACAAAAAACTACAAATGTCATAATTCCATAGGATGGAGCCATGACAGTTAAAGCAGTGCCCAACTGCATTATTTCTGCAGTGCAGATTCAGCCTAATTACCCTAGTATTTCATCCCATTATCCTAGTAAGAGGCAAAATAGTTCAGCTGGAAACAGAACTACTGAGAACCGATGACGTGGACAAGCTCCTTGGAAGTATGAGGAAGATGACCTGCCCCCTCGATCCTTGTCCATCTTAGCTGGTGGTCCAGGGAGTGGACACATTGAAGGTATTCCTTCCGGATACAATCAATGCATCCCTCAGGGAAGGCTCCTTACCATCCTGTCTGAAGGAGGCGGCTGTTAATCCCCTCCTGAAGAAACCTTCCCTTGACCCTCTGGACAGGAATAACTACAGACCAGTGTCCTTGCTCCCATTCTTGAGCAAGGTGACTGAAAGAGCAGTCGCCTCCCAACTCCAGGTTGTCTTGGATGAAACCGATTATCTCAATCCATTTCAAACTGGCTTCAGGACAGAACATGGAGTTGAGACTGCCATGGTTGTTCTGACCGACGACCTCTGTTTGAGTATTGACAGGGGTAGTGTGACCCTGCTGGTGCTCTTGGATCTCTCAGCAGCTTTTGACACTGTAGATCATTCCATCCTTTTGAGTTGACTGGGGGAGTTGGGGATTGGAGGCACCGCGCTCCGGTGATTCCAGTCCTTTCTCTATATTAGATCCCAATGGGTGAGGCTCGGGGACAGTTGCTCCTCCAAGACTGAGCTTAATTGTGGCGTCCCTCAGGTCGCCATGCTGTCCCAGATGCTATTTAATATCTATATGAAGCTGCTGGGTGAGATCATTTGGAGGCATTATTTATTATTATTTATTTATTCAAGGTATTTATACCCCGCTCTTCAGCAGAGCAGCTTACAATTATTAATTTTCATTAGACGGTTCCCTGCTCTCAGGCTTACATTCTAAAAATACATGACACAAAAGGAGAAGGGGATGGTGGTGGGGAAGGGGATGAGGTCCAGTGGTTCCTCTCTCCCTCTGAGTCCTGGACCAGGACAGTTGGCATAGAGGGAGGGTTCTATTCTTCAGGCAAGCCCTCATAGAGTTGGGCCTGCCTCTTCACTCCTTCCCAAGCTGGAGGATGACAGTTAGCATGGAGGGAGGATTCTTTTCTTCAGGCAAGCCCTGATGGAGCATGGAGCTCAGTGTCTTCATTACGCTGATGACACTCAGATATATCTCTCCATGACCAGATCATCAGCTCAGACTTCAGATGGCGTCTCTCCTCTTAATGACTGTCTTGCAGCGGTAATGGATTGGATAAGGAAAAACAGATTGAAACTTAATCCAGACAAAATGGAGGTACTGACAGTCACAGGCCCAAAATCCAGGTTCGGTAATACAGCTCCCAGTCCTAGATGGAGTCACACTCTCCTCGAAGGACTCTGTTCACAGTCTGGGGGTACTTCTTGATTCGTCACTTCAAATGACTTGTCAGGTGAATGCGACGGTCAAGAGCGCCTGTTATCAACTTTGGCTGATATGCCAGCTGCACCCCTACCTGGACTTGAAGGACCTGGAAACAATAGTACATGCTTTGGTAACCTCATGCTTGGACTTCTGTAACGCACTCTACATGGGGCTATCCTTGTGCCTAACCCGGAAACTCCAACTGGTCCAAAATATGGCAGCCAGGCTTGTTATCGGAACATCAAGGAGAGAGCACATAACACCTGTACTAAAAGCTCTCCACTGGCTGCCAATCAGTTTCCGAGCGCAGGACAAGGTGTTGGTTTTAACCTTTAAAGCCCTACATGGCCCAGGTCCAACTTATCTTAGGGACTGCCTCTTCCCATATGAGCCCCCCCCCCCCGCATGCTCTGATCCTCTGGGAGGAACCTGCTACAGCCGATAAAGACCAGGCTGTCGCAGACCTCCCAGAGGGCCTTTTCAGCCTCTGCTCCCAGGCTATGGAATGGCCTGCCGGATGAGATCCATCTCATTACAATGTTAGATCGTTTCAAAACAGCTTTAAAGATGTATCTCTTCCAGCAGGCCTTTCCAGAAACTTTATAATCTTCCCCAGCTCCTAGAACTTCCCAGATAATTCCCAGGCCTTCTGCATTCTGATGTTACTTCATGCTGTTAAGAACTGTGGGTTTTAGTGTGTCTGTCTTATTTTATTTTATATTAACTTGTTTTACTGTTTGTTAGTTTAATTCTGTTTTAAGGGGTGAGAGGATGGGGATGGCATTGTTGAACTATTTTAACTGTAACTGTTTTTTAACCTTGTTGTACCCCAACCCGATTGTTCAGACAGTGGGGCTGGTAAGAAATTATTATTATTATTATTATTATTATTATTATTATTATTTTGAATCGTGTCTCAGGGAATTTCTTGCAAAACCATGATTTTCTAACAAGATGATAAAGAACAGGACGTGATCTAAGATCCAGTATACCTGAGCACACTCTGAATTAACTGAGACTGGTGTTTGTTTTTTTCATGCAACAAAACCAGGTTAAATTGGAAGCAGGGAGCATACAATACCAACAAACGATCCCAGACTGGAGGTGTAGGAAGTGACATGATATCACCTCCAGTCTTCTGGATGTGTGACCACAAACTCCAGTGGCAAAAACTGAACCCTGACCCCACTCTTCAGTCAGAGTGTTGGGCCAAGACTTTGGGAGATCCAGGTTCAAGTCCATTATTCAGCCATGAAACTAGATGGATGTTCTTCGAGGAGTTACACACACTATCTCATCCTGACCTACTTTATAGAGCCATGTACACTGCCATAAACTGATTGAAGGAAAAGCAAGGTGTTAGTATAACTACTTAGTAAATGAACCCATGACCATAAAGATGCAAAACATGCTCTCCATCTTTCAGCTACAGCCCTTCCTCTAATGTTAGTGCTACTATAAAATTGAAGCATTTGGGTGAATTCTCCAAACCAATCTTATCTTACATAGTTTAGCTTTTGCTTGCTTCTGCATCTTCAAAAACATGCTTCATGGGGACTGGAGAGAACAATCAAAACCTTGAGATCTGCCTCAGGTCTGAGTCACTCAAATAATCCACAGTGCGACCGCAGATTTACCTTGAAATGCATTGCCAGAGCAGTCTCTCATTATGTAACTGTCAGTGACGGCATCAGACCAAAGAGAAACTGACAGATGGGGGCTGCAGAAATCTCTCCAACTCGGACTTGCTGCTGACATTGCCACTGCAAGATCTACAGAGACAACGGCTGCTGGCTATGCTATGTTTATGCAAGTCCTAAGTGAAGAAATCTCCTTGCATAATATCATGTACATGTGTCAGAGTTACAGAGTAGGGCAATGTTACTTCTTTCACCTACAACTCCCAGAATCCTACAGCCTATAAGCAAGCAAAGCGATCTTTGCCAAGAAGCTGCCTGCTGAGGGAAGGGCTTTAAATGTTCAGGCAGCAGGACCACTGCTGTACTTTTTATGCTGGTGGTTTTAAACTGCTTTCTATTGTGATTTCATTTTAAAGTCAGAATCCTGTTGGTGTCACACAGAACTGTAAATTCCCTTACACATACAGCTGTATTCTATTTTATTTTATTGTCCATTGAGCAACAGATGTTTGTGGTTGCATAAGCAAAATTTGACAAGTGTAGCCATTTCTCATAGCCTTAAATCCAACAAACATATCTTTGTAGTGATGAACTGCATCCAGCTGGGATCCAGAACTAATGTGTAATAAGTGTTATCTTTAAATGTGTCGTTTAGTTGATTCTGTCTTTTTAATGAATTTGAAATGGTTTTAACTGTATACATTGTTTAACTGTTTTTAAATGAATTCTCTCTCTCTCTCATATCTTTCCTAAATTAATAAAAGGACCCAAGGCATGTTACAAACCATTAATGGTTTTATGAAATGCAAAAGCCAATGTGGTGTAGCGGGTTGAGCATTGGACTATGACTCTGGTGAGGCCAGGGTCTGACTCTCTGCTCAGCCACAGAAACCCACTGGGTGACCTTGGGCAAGTCACACTCTCTCAGCCTCAGAGGATGGCAATAGCAAACAAATCTTGCTGATAGGTTCGCCTTAGGGTCACCATAAGTCCGAAATGACTTGAAGGCACATAACAACAACTAAGATTATGCTTCACAATATCGGTTGTAATCCATAAAATTTTATGTTATTATAAATCTCATAAAGATGACACACAACACTTTGTTGTTTTGCTGCAACAGACTAACACATATTAGCCTTTGAAAATTACTTCCAAACTCTCTTCTCCTGACAAATGCTGAAACCAACATGACAGATCCTCCACAAAATTCCTCCCATGAGGGTTATTAAAGACGCTGGGAACACAGCAATACCAAAATATCCTCTACACACACACACACACACACAAAATATATGGTTAATTTTTAAATGTTTGCTACATAGCAGTTTTCAAGTCTACTCTATACTAGCTAAGAAGAAAAACAAGAGGGAAAGATACACACAAAGGCTCTTCTTGCTGGGACTGTGGATAATATCTTGACTACCAAATGGCAATTAACTTGCTCTGTTCTTCATTGTCAGTACAAAGGCTTCTTTATTTTTGGCTTCTTCTCTCATAATATGAACGTTATGCATCTAGCTCTTGTTTCACATGCCACCCTCCCACTAGCATTAAACATAATGAGAAAGGTCCAGTGTATAATTTCCTTTGGCGCTAGTTTGTCCCATGTGTTTTCTTGCACATTTTCTTTAAGAAAGAAGCAGGGGAAAAGGAGAAGGCTGAAACTAAAAGTAAAGCTCAGTACAGTAGAGTCTCGATTATCCAACCTTCAGTTATCCAACATTATCAAATGTTGTGGCTGCTGTAATTTCTTTACATTTTCTATTTCTTTAAATATTCAGAGGACTAAACTGTTTATACTGTACATCACAATGTTGATCAGTGATTTCTTTACATTTACTTTTACTTTTATTGCAATAAAACTTCAATACATTTGCAATTCATAGTGATTTCAAGGCTTTTCTTGGACCTTCCGGATTAGCCAACATTTTTGGTTATCCAACTATTAGCCGGTCCAGTTTATGTCGGATAATCGAGACTCTACTGTTCAGTTATTTTTAATCTACAACTCTCAGAATCCTCCAACCAGCATGGGCACTGTAGTCCTTCTCTCCAAACCAGCAACTTTTGGTTAAACTCCAAAATAGTAATAATAATAATAATAATAATAATGGCTAAGAATGCTTGACTAAGACCATTCAGGAAGTTTATAAGTAAACAACTTTTATTCTGGATATTTTCCAGCCACTGTTTTAAAGCATGAATGAGATAATCAGCATTTTCAGGGAGGGCATGAAGAGCACGCTATATAGCCATTGCTCTCCCTTTTGATGGAGACAGTTATTATTTTGGACTACAGCTCCCAGAATCCCATAGCCAGGAATTTGGGGAGTTTTAGTCAAAGAAAGAGTAGTGGCTGAGTGTTGGACTGCAACTTTGGAGACAATGGTTCAAATCTCTGCTTGGACATGGAAACCCTCTGGGTGGCCATACTCTCTTGTATGTCATACTCTTTTAGCTTCCCTTAGCAAGTCATACTCACTTAGCCACAGAGAAAGGCAAAGGAAAACCCAATTTGGGGGGGGGGGGGGGCAGGATAATAATAATAATAATAATAAAGCTCTGGCAAATCCAACCAAGAAAACTGTGTGTGAGAGAGAGGGGGTGGTGGTATATGTATATGTGTATGTATATCTTTTCCCCCTTCTTTTTCATTTTTTCTTTTCTTCTTCTTGGTGTCTAATAGAAATGCAAGTCCCTTTACACATGCAGCTGTACTTTTTGTGCCCATTGTGCAGCAGATGTTTGTGGTTGTGTATGCAGAGTCCCACAACTATAACCATTTCTCATGGACTTAAATCCAACAAATATATCTTTGTAGTGATGATGCATTCATCTGGGATCCAGAACAAACCTGTAATAAGTATTCTCTTTCAATTAAATTAGACTGTCTGCATCAAAGCTTTTTTTTTTTTTTAACAATTAAAAAAGAACAGGTTTGTCTCAAGGTTGCCATAAGTCAGAAAGGACTTGGAGCCCATACAACAATAACGATAAGTCATTTTTCCTGGCCTATGGTAAATATAGATCTCATGAGCCAGGAGTTTACTCTACATTTTCAGACTGCAGCAATCCTACTCAGAGAGCTTATATTTTAAAGGTACTTCTGCTTCAGGTCATCTGAGGACATCCAGTTTTCACAGGCCATCTAATTTAAAGGTATACACCATTTCCAAACAGAATACACCCACAGATTCAGTCAAGGGGACAGGGGGAATTTGTATATAATCTAGACATTGAGACAATGTCTTGCTGGAATGTAAAATCTCACACAGCCTTACAGCTTTTTACCTTCCGGGGACTAAACACTTTATGATATCTCTCAAACTGAAGAGAATGGGAGAAGGCTGAGAGGTCTGGCAGATACGATAAAGGAATAGTAAGGGACAAGCAAGGGAATTGTGAATTGTTAGACCTGAGATGCACTTTCTCAAAAGACATTTTTTTTCCCAGAGGTGGAAACATTCCTTGTAATAAGTAATTCAGAAAATAGTTTACTTGGAATAGTTCCTTTTTTGGACGATAGTTGCCATTACTTAGAATATATATGGACCAAAAATGCCAGAACCCCCTAGCCACTACGGCTGGAGAATTCTAGGACCTATAGTCAAGAAAAGATTCTAGATGTTCTAGGCCAAAAAAGTTACTATTTCAAGCTCTCTTGGTTAATGATAGCTCCAAGTTGCTAGGTGCCCCTATATTTATTGAAAGTAAGGATTTCCTGATTGATGCTTGAAAATAACTACATACAGTAGTCCTCCCAATTTGCAGGGGATTCATTCCAGACCTCCTCCCCCCCATACAAAAATGGTGACTCGCAAATATTTGAAAATATTGAAAATAATGTGCAGGGACCACACACAGGCATGTGCCACTATTTGGTCCCTCCCCGCTTGTCCCTCCTGCGAAGAGCAAGACTGAAGACTCTAAGTCCGTGAAAAGGGAGAGACAAGTGTAACATGATTTTTTAAAAAATGTATGATATTCGCTTGCCACCTATTCAGTGCTGTTTGTGAGAGGGTGTGCCACAATTTTGTATGAAAGTAAAATGGCACAAAGAGAAAACATCATATGGGACATTCTGCTATGTGGTTTTCCTCCTGTGTAGTTCCTCCAGGTAGGGCTGGCCCTATTATCAGGCAGTAAGTGTCGGGGGGGGGGGGGCACAAGAAGCACAAAATCAAGATCACAAGATATGCACTGAACACAGCTTCCTACAATGTCACTCAGATTAATTACAGCGTTAAGTAAATTCTTCCATAAATTACTGCATGAAATAATACAAACCACTGTTGTAGCTAAAATAATTAATAAATGGGGTCTATATTGTGTGTGTGTGAGTGCCTTCATGTTGTCCGCTGATTTATGGCAACCTCCTGAATTTCATAGGGTTTTCTTAGGCAAGGAATTCTCAGAAGTGGTTTTGCCAGTTCCTTCCTCTGAAATATAGCTTACAGGAACCGACCATGGCTCATCCTGCTGAGCTTCCAAGATCAGATGAGACCTGGAACCTTTAGGATATTTAAACCAATGGGATCCCTATTACATGGAATAAATTATAGGGTTCATCCTTCTTGGTTTTTTCATATACTTTCCATAAGAGCCAGAGATTAGAGTATCTTTTTCCAATGATAAAGAGATAAATTCATTGCATCTCTCCAATGGCATGCTGAAGCAACTGAAGAGTAGCAGTGACAGTCTCCTGGCTATTCCTCCTGAATTTCCAGAATTTTTCTTCTCTTAGAGGACAGAGTTGGGGATGCTAACCTGCCCACACTCCGCTGCCTCACGTGTGAATGATGAAATTGCCCCCTTGCCATTGGTCAAGTAAGGCTAACACCCATCCAATCACATACCCTCCAACATTTCATAGAGAAAAACAGAGACACATCCGACCAAGCAACATCAGAACATGATCAAGATGACAAAAGCTATTAATGCAGAACAACACATAAATCAGGAGATGCTGCAGCAGTTTACTTTTGCCTGAGCAGACTGAGAAGGGCGAGATTCTTTCCTTTACCCCTCCTGCTGAGTTAGTGGAAGAGTCAGGTATGGCACAGTGGTTTGAGTGTCGGACTACAACTCTGAAGACCAGGGTTCGATTTTCCACTCAGCCATGAAACCAACTGTATGACCTTGGGCAAGTCACATGCTCTCAGCCTCAGGGGAAGGCGATGGCAAATCTCCGAACAAATCTTGCCAAGAAAACGCCATGATAGCCTTAGGATTCCCATAAGTCAGAAACAACCTGAAGGCACATAATAACAACGAGAACAATAAACTACTTTTGTACTTTGAGCTTGGTTTGCAGGAAATGAAGTAACCTGATGACCAAGGGGAAAGGTTGGAGGAGTAGAGAAAAACTGGGACATTTTGAAAGAATGTGAAAAAGTGGGATGACAGAGAATTAATCAAGACTGTCCCTGCCATATCGAGGCAGTTGAAGGATATGCAGTCAGGTTCCGTACACGGAAAGAGGGAGAGACATAATATTATCCTTCATGTCTGGCAGCAAAATGTCTTGAGCCGGTCCTGGTTTCGGACCTCCTTGCATTAGAAGAAGAAAGCTGCTGAAGGAGATTTTGCCCCACTGGTACAATATGAGAAGTGGACAGGGCCTTTACTATCATGGCTTATCTCACAGAGTTGTTGTGGGAAAGCCAGTCAAACTTCTCTTTCTCTCACCTAGATCCAAAGCTCAGAAATGTTACCGTTAAGAGACTATAATTCCTAGCATCTCTCAGCCAACATGGCCAGTGGTAATCCTGACTGTGAGCTCTGGATGTTGTAGTGCCCCCCCCCCCATGAGAAACTTTTCTAAGCCTTGCTCAGAGTTGTAGCTATGTTGTAAACCAGCTTCCTTTCAAATATTCTCCCAGATTGGAGAAAAATGGGAGGAAGGGTTGGGGTAAAAAAGGATTTTTGAAACACTGAGAAATTCCCTTTATAGATCAAAAGGTATCCTTTATAGATCAAAAGCCACTTTGTTACATTGGGAACATAAAATGAATTGATTGATTTGGCTTGGCATAAAAACATCATGTTTGGAATATTAAAAGTACAGATCATGCACACAATAAATGTAAATTGGAAAAAAAAATCATTTTTTGTTACAAAGTAACTATTATAAACACCTGGTCTATAAGGAACCACTTTGATTTTTCCTATTTGTGAGAAGCCAGGAATAAATAAGTAAATAACCATTTGTTACCCGCAAGGTCTAGCTTCCCTATACCTCTCTCTTTTTGATATCAAGGTGACATTAAAAGGGATCTTTAGCACATGTAGCCATGAAGGAACCCCTGTGTCGGAAACTAGCCTTCCCATAGAAGGAGATGCAGGAGGCTCAGCTTAGGAGACCTCAAGAGTATGTAGCCAAGGATAAATGGATCATGACTGGAATTTGTGTAATCACTGATAAGGTGACAGACCTTGTTCTTACAAATGGATGGAAGTCCAAGTATACTTCCCTCTGAGACTGATACTCCTTTGTCCAAGGACATTTGCACTGATTGTCTGGCTATTCACAACTTTGCCTTCTCATTTTTCTCCCATGGAATTTATCCGTTAATCCCAAATTCTACCCTGGGACAGGTTTCACCCGATAAATATGCCTATTTAGGCACCCACAATTCAGTCTCGCTTGAGGTCAGACTTATATTCTGTCCATATCTTTCTTGGCTCCTCAGCATTGCTTGCCATGCCATGATCCAAGGCAGCTTGCTGAGCCACTTCTCTTTCTGATATCCCCCCTCATTGGATCAGTTCCATCTGCAGAGAGGCTCCAAGTTTAATTAACAAAGAAAAAAAGTTCTATGTAAAAATATGCAAAGGTGCAAATATAGGATGCCAATTCATCGTCAAGAACCATTCAAAACTAACAGAAAAAGAGGCATGGAATGTGGGATAGCATTGGTTTAGAAAGGCTGATATTTACCAGTCCTGAGGAGGGATCCATGCAAGATGGAGTGTAGCTCAGATGGAGCCTGAGGGCGAAACAGAGAGGGGAAAGTCTGGACTGTTGGACAGAGTCCTGGTCTGTGGCAGCAGTACACAAAAATGGCCATGTGTGAGGGTAGATATTTGTATCCTGTTTTGCACCTTGAGGGGTACATAACATTCCCACACAATGTTACAAAGTCTTTGATTGCTTTCTCATGGAGTTGACAAAAGGGGCCAGACCCACTGATGGCTTTAACTCTGGATTAACAAAATAGTGACTGAATGTGGGACAACCCCAAGGTAAAGGTGAGGAAAGATGATTGAGAACAATGCATGGGGTAAGTAAGAGATATGGCTTTGGTTGCTTTAGCATGTGTGGCTGCCTTTGTCTCCAGGGCAAGAGGAGATGAGAAAAGCTCGGGAAAGCCAAGATAAGCCTAAAGTTGCATATTCTCCAGAGGTGGGTAAAGTGTGGTCATTTTCCAAACCCTTAATTCCTCCAAACATCCTAGACCTCCCTTTTTCTCTCTCCCCTGAAAAGCCTCTAGAAAGCCTCTAGAAGTAACAATTCACCTTTTCTAAAAGATTGCTCCCTCACATTACTGAACATTCTAAAATAACCTTTTTTCTAAATGGAATTCCAGCTACTGTATGTTTGAGCTTGTACATTTGTCTTTCTGTCTGTTTGTTTGTTTGTTGTTTCGAGGTGGCATTTTTGGCAGTCTGTGTGGCCACCAGTGGCAGAAATCTGGCCACCTGGATCTACTGCAATTGCTCAGCCCAATACCATGACACATAATTAGGCATTTCTTCCATTTCTTTTTAAATTACATCCCAATTTTTTCTCCCCCAAACAAACATGGGTAAAGCAGCATAGAACAGTCAAGAATTCAAACAGTGAAGAAAACAACAGAAGATAGCTGAACTCCAAAGGCAAATAGCAAAACTAAAACTAAACCCTGGTGAGCAGCAACCAGCAATAAAATCCTGAAAACCAACACAAAGAAAAAGAAAATCCAAATGCTTAGGTTCAGCCTTATGCTTAGGTTCAGCCTTTTGCAACCTAGATGTACTGGACTACAAGTCCCATCATCTTCACCCAGAAATGGTAGCACTGAATGGGAATGATAGGGGCTGTAGCCCAATACTTGTTGAGGGCACCAGACTTGGAATAGTTGCTTTAGCCTTTTCCGCAAGGGAAAGTGTTCCAATCCCAAGATATTTCCTGAACCTAAAATGTATATTATATGGTATGCACAGCTGCAACATCTAATAGCATGAATGCATTATACTTAGAATCTGTTTTCTAAAAAGAACCAAATCCTTTCTTTCAAATCACTGGGTTGTTTTTCTTTACTGAATATATGTATGACTTTTTAAAAAAAATCTAAGATGAAAACTGCTGAATCTTTAAGTCCTCTGAAAATTATAACCTTCAGACCAAGAGCATGTTTTCCCAAAGTCTAGGTGGATGGAAGCTAGTTTTGCACTTCTGTAAGAACACTCTCTATATGCACAGGGCTACTCTTGTTGATTTTTCTTATTTCTTTTCAGGGTGAATTGAATACAGTTCTAGGGTACATTTCTGAAATGAGAGGCAACAAGGCTGTGGTTTAAGAGTAAGCCTATAAAAAGCTGAAAGAAAATACAGTACTGACCATCTGCCTTTGCCCATACACTCACATCTCTTTTGAGCAACTGCACCTCTAACACCAATTTGTAAGTTTGTCTATTCTGTTCGTGAATATTTGACTAATAAACTCCTGTAGTAGCTTCAGACATCATGGATTTACTTATTCAAAACATTGCTTCTAGGGTTGCTACACTGGTAACTGGAGAGGGCTCCTGCACCGTCAATGGTTGTCTAGAAGAGGAAAAATCAGCATATGTTGACTGTCATGCAACCAAGTAACAAGCAGCACCTGCTGAAATCCTTTACAGAACCACTAAAAGTACAGTAACCCTCCCCAGTTTTTACTCTGACAACCCTCATTGTTTCAGAGGGTGAATGTATACATATCACCATTCAAAACAAACTTGTACTAGGATACAAAAGCAACCAGATTACTAACTTCTTGTTGTTGTGTTCCTTCAAGTCATTTCCAACATATGGCAGCCCTAAGGTAAACCTATCATGGTGGTTCATGGCAAGATTTGTTCAGAGGAGGTATCCCTTTGCTTTCCTCTAAGGCTAAGAAAGTATAATCTAAGCTTACACAATGGGTTTCTTCTGAATGAAGATTTGAACCCTGGTCTCTAGAGTCATACCACAACAACACGCTGGGTCTCAGATTACTATTGCTGTGCTTTGTCCACCACATTGGTTTCCAGTCCATTTCTAGCACTCGTTTTTAACCTTCAAGGACCAAAAGGGTTTATGGCCAGTTTACCTGAAAGATTTTCCTCATATTTCTATACCAGACCTTTGTTTGGTTATTCCACTAATTTCATGGGGGGGGGGAGGTCAGGAATACGAAGAGGTGGTTTTGCTAGTTCCTTGCTCTGAAATATAGCCTACAGTATCTGCCATTCTTTGATAGTCTCCCATCCAAGTACTAACTAGGACTGAACCTGCTTAGCTTCCAAGATCAGAAAAGATATGTATGTCAACAGGTAACCTGAAGGCATATACACATTCATTTTAATTTTTAAATAGTGTATCTGCTATGCATTGCCTTGGAGGCTTTGGTGGGCTGAGCAAGCAATAAATAAATACTGTCGCCTGCAACCCTGAAATGCTGCTGCCAGATACTTAACAATACTGAGAAAGATGGACCAATGATCTGACTCAGTATAAGGCAGCTTATCTTCTAAATGTAATCATATTCTACAATGGTGGCTGTGTATTTTGTTGCTGTTATGTGCCTTCAAGTCATTTTTGACTTGCGGCAACCCTAAGGTGGACCTATCATGGGGTTTTCCGGGCATGATTTGTTCTGAGGGGGTTTGATCTTGCCCTCCTCTAGGCTTCCTTCAAAGGCTGAATGACTGTGACTTGCCCAAAGGCCACCAAATGGGTTTCCATGACTGAACAGAATGGAGTTTTGAACCCTGGTCTCTCAGAGTCCTATTCCAGAACTCAAACAACTACTCCCCTCTGCCTCCCTTTAGTGAGTATAGCCCAGCATATTTCAGAGGCTCGGAATAGGTAATGATACATTAAATGAAAAGAGCAAACATTAAATATACCAGATTTTAAGACCTTCTCAAAACATACCTACACTCTACTTAATTCCAGCAAAAAAATGCTGCTTGAATAAGGATGGCCAGAGATGCAGATCAGCTGCTGCTAGATTGTGAATGACTTGCCAAGGAGATTTGCCAGCTGGATCTACTCTGAGTTTAAAACAACAGTAAAGACCAGTCTCTTCCAGCAAGCTTATTCAGATGATTTTTAAACTACAAATGTTGAAGTATGGATGGATTGCTTTATAAGTTTGTTTAACTGGTATGTGCCCAATTTATTGTTCCCTGTCTTGATCTACAGGGAGAGACAGGTAATCATCATCATCATCATCATCATCATCATCATCATCATCGATATAACAGAGGTTTATGGCACTGTGAACAGAACTTGGAAAAGTTGCTGCTTGGACTACAAGTCCCACAATTCCTCAGCCAGCATCCCCATGCTGAGCAATAGGATTTTGGGAGCTATAGTTCAAAAATTGGAGGTCTTTAAGCAGAGGCTGGATGACCATCTGTCGGGGATGCTTTGATTGGGAGTTCCTGCATGGCAGGGGGTTGGACTGCATGGCCCTTGTGGTCTCTTCCAACTCTAAATTTCTATGATTCTGTCATTAAAAATATCCTTCCAAACCCCAATGTAAATAGTATGGAGAGAATGTAAAAGAGAGAAAGTGATTGCCTCTCCAAAAAAAAAAATCACATCTGGTTTGAAGTAACTGACAGTCACAGATTTTACCACGACAAGATTCTGCAAGTTTAATCATGGTTGTCTCAGTCCCATTTGAACAGTTTAAACGTCCAAATTACTCAGGGTGGAACATATCAAATTTATAAAACATTATCAGGCAGTGGAAAGGAAAAGAGATACTGATGCTATCTTGCAGAAGAACTTTGCAGGACATTCAGAATCTATTTAAGACAAGGAGACATGAGTATAAATGTCAAACTGTTGTGCCCATAAGCACAGATGGATACTGAGATAAAGCTTCTAAATCCGTTCAGGTTATTGGGACCTTTGCCACTGATTTCATCAGCCTCCCTCCTATGCCTTTTCAGAGCTAGGCACTATTGCTATTCACTGCAGAATTATTTTCATGGTTTTTATTGCCATACAATGTTGTACTGATCATGCATTTGTGTCCTCAGGTCACTTGTCAACTTATGGTGACCCCATGAATTTCATAGGCAAGAAATACTCAGAGGAGGTTTGTCAGTTCCTTTTTCTGAAACATAGCCTACAGCACCTGGTTTTCATTGGTGGTCTCCCATCTAAGTACTAACCAGGGCTGATCGTGCTTAGTTTCCAAGATCAGAAGGGATTTGGTGCTTTTAAGAACAAAGCTTGTTTATACGAAGCCACCACTACCACACACATACTCTATGGAAAAGTCTGGTGCAAGGATGAACTGGGAGAATGAATATAGAATGAATACAGCTTATCAAACGCAAAATGTATTACTCAAACTTGAGACAGCAGCAAAAAAATAAAGTTTCTCAGATTTTTTAACAGGTTAAAGGATAGGCCTTTCAAAGGTTTTTAACTGGGGGGAATTGATTTTCCATGTCCATTTGCAGAGTAACTGAACAATCTGTACAAGGGAAAACTGTGCAGATGCAAGATGAGCCAAAGTAGGTGAGGCTGCAGTCAACAATAAGAACTGGCCATTGCTTTTATGTTCTGCTTGTGAGTTTCCCCAAAGGGACACAGGGGTGGCCAGAAATGGGACAGCCGCTCTGATACATTTGGGAGACCTTTGGCTGGTGGCTCGGGAGTCGTCGGTTCAAGCCCCTGTTCAGCTCAATAGGTGACCCTGGGCTAATCTCTCACACACTCTCTCTCCTAGCCTTCCCTACCTCACAGGGTTGGTTTTAAGGATAAAATGGGGAAACGGAGAGCTAGCCAGCCAGCCAGAGCCATTTGCAGGAATGAAGGGGTTACAATTGTAGCTGATAAAAATAAAATACTAGACTCTGTTAAGCCTTCATCTGATCTACAACGGCAGTTCTTATCACCAACTCACCACTCCGGGAAGAAAATTAAATATCTTTGCATCCTTAATGTCAGAATGATATAAGGACAAGATTTATGAGGCCATAAATACTGGATTCTGTTTAGTTAGTCACAAATAATGTAAACCCACTGAATCAATAGGATTTCTCTGTGCCTGCCTACTGACTCACCATTAAACAACGGATTCAGTAGATCTACTCTGGTTGGGACTAACTTAAGAAGATTCAGGGCATGCTATCCACATTCGACATTTTACACATATGCTCATTTTTGTGTCAACATAACAGAATCAGAGCAGTCTGATACCACTTTAAACCTCATGGAGACGTTCTATGGAATCCTGCATTTTTAGTTTGATGGAAGTATTTGGGATTCTCTCTTGCATTTTTTCCTGGTATCTGATGAGGCTACACAAGAGAATGAATAAATGAATGAATGAATGCATAAAAGAATAAGACAATGGCAGAGTTAAAGTGACATCAAACTGCTCAAGCTGCAGTCCTATGGGATCAACTCTGACTGGACATCAGGAATGGAAACACAAATACACAACTAGACAGCAACGTCACATACTTACAGGCAGGACCTCAGTGTCTGGGGAGGATGGGCTTTCTTTAGGCTGCATCCACACTGGAGAGATAACCCGGTTTGGGAGCGCTGTAACTCTCGTTGTCTGACTCAATTGCTATGGGATTCTGGGAGTTGGAGTTTGTTGTGGGGCCTTAAGGCCCCACAACAAACTCCAACTCCCAGAATCCCATAGCCTTGAGCCATCGCAGTTAAAGCGGTGCCAAACTGGATTATTTCTCCAGTGTGGATGTAGCCTTAGCATTGCCATAAGTTGGAAATGACTTGAAGGCACAACAACAGTAACAACAACCTATCAATATTACTTATGCAGCACTACCCTACCTAACTCGACAAAATACCACGCGTGTTTACCTATTTGTTGATTTTGGCCAGTCTAGTATATTTGCCTATTGCACATTGCATGTTGTTTAAATGGAGAGGAACAGGGAAAGGAGATGCGTTCCCCAGAGGAGGTTCAAAGGAAGGAAGAAGGAGAAATCAGGGCATCCCCATTTGGATGTGTTTCTGTGCACTCCATCCAGGACTCCAGTGAAGGGTCAAGGAGGAACTTTGCAGAGGCAGGAAGAGCTGAAGTTGGGCTCAGAAGAGATGGAGAGAAAGGAAGCCCTCCCCAAAGCTATGCCTTGCCTCGCTGGTCCCTTAAGAAAGCAAAAGGAAAGGCTGCTCCCTGGGCTTTAATGGAGACCTTCCTCTCAGGCCCAAGGTCTTCTCCCCCCAAAACGACACAAGGCAGAGGAAAGAGCTTGCTCTGATGCTCTCTTGGAGCCTCATGATGGCAACCAGCCCTCAGGGGGGCTTCTCCTGGGCCTTCCCCATCATGGCAAGGCTGGTCCTGAGTGAGGTCTGCCTCTGAGGCTGAGAGAGTGGGACCTGGACAAGGTCGCCCAGTGGGTTTCCAAGGCTGGGGGGGAAGGGAAGGGGAGGGAAAAGAAGGGGTCCTCTGGGGAACCAAGTTACAAAAGAGTGAAAAGGAAGGAAGGAAGGAAGGAAAAATAACAAAAGAAAGGAGGAAGGAAAAAGAAAGGGAGGGAGGGAGGGAGGGAAGGAAAAAGAAAGGGAGAGAGGGAGAGAGGTAGAAATAACAAAAGAAGGAAGGAAGGAAGGAAGGAAGGAAGAAAAAAGAAAGGGAGAAAGGGAAGGAGAACTAATGAAAGAAGGAAGGAAGGAAGGAAGGAGAAAGAAAGGAACAAAGGGAGGGAGGGAGGGAGAACTAATGCAAGAAGGAAGGAAGGAAGAAGAAAGGAAGAAAGGGGGGGAGAAATAATGAAAGGTGGAAGGAAAAAGAGAGGAAGAAAGGGAGGGAGAAATAATGAAAGAAGGAAGGAAGGGAGAAAGGGAGGGAGGGAGATGTCTGTCTGGAGAGCTGCCTGGGTGATGGAGAGGCAGCCCAGCCTGGAGCCCTCTGCCGGGGTCCCTCACCTGAAGGCATGGGCTGCGCTGCGGTTCCTGCTCCAGGCCCCTCCGCGGGCTCCGGGTCCTCCTCCTCCTCCTCCTCGTCCTCCTCCTGGGTGCTGGAGCTGGAGCTGGTGCTGGAGGCGGACTCCGCGGACGATGGCCTCCTGGTCCGGGAGGCGGTAGACGGGGAAGATGTAGAGCCATCCGAGGACAAAGAAAGCCAAGGCGCTGGCCCCCAGAGGGAAGCGGGAGGCCCGGGGGGCACCTCGGCAGCACCACAAAGCCATGGCCCCCAGCAGAAGAAGAAGAAGAAAAAGAAGAAGAAGGAGAGAGGGTCCCCTAAGGAGAGGAAGGAGAGGAGGAGGAGGAGGAGGAGGAGATGCCCGCAGCAGCAGCAGCAGCAGCAGCAGCCCCCCTCCTCCTCCTCCTCTTCCTCCTTCTCTGCTCCTGGCCTCCAAGGAAAGAGCTGCAGCTGCAGGAGCCGGAGGAGGAGGCGGTGGGGGTCCCTGGTCCCTGAGCCCCAGGGCCCCCCATCCAAGGAGGAGGCCCCGCGGATGCTTCCTCCTCCTCCTCCTCCTCCTCCTCCTCTTCTGCTCCTGGGATGGAGGAGGAGGAGAAGAAGAAGAGGACAAGGAGCCCAGCAGCAGCAGAGAAAGGAGGAGGAGGAGGAGGAGGAGGAGGAGTCCAGGCGGTGGATGGAGGAGACGCAGCAGCAGCAGCAGCAGCACACAGAAGGACACACACACACACACCCCTTTGGTAGCCTGCCTCTTTCTTCTTCTTTCTTTCTTTCTTTCTTTCTTTCTTTCTTTCCCTTCCTTCCTTCCTTCCTCTCTTTCTTTCTTTCTTTCTTTCTTTCTTTTTCTTTCTTTCTTTCTTTTCCTGCCTGGCCTTTTCTCTGCTGCTCTTCTTCTCTCCCTCCCTCGCCTCCTTCCCAAAAGAAAGAAGAAGAGGAAGAGGAGGCTCTCACTGGGAGCTCTCTGTGTCTACAGAAATAGATAGATAGAAAGATAGATACACACACACACACACACACACATATATATATATATATATACATCCATATATATATATATATATACACACACACATACATATGCACAGAAACACGTGTGTGTATGTGTATGTATGTATCTATCTATCTATCTATATATGCACGTGTATGTGTGTACATATATATATGTTGTGTGTGTATACTTAGTAACACGCACATATATACATCCATATATATATATATATATGTATGTATAAACACGCATACAAACACATGTATGTATATATGTATATATACATACGTGTGTATATGCACATATACGTGTATGTATGTACATATATATATATGTTGCGTGTGTATACACATACACATATACATCTATATATGTACACACACACATATGCACACAGACACGTGTGTATATGTGTATGTGTGTATCCATATGTGTGTGTGTATATATATATACATACAAGTGTGTGTGTGCGTGTGTATATATATATGGGGTGTATGTGTGTGTATACACACACACAGTGAGATCCACATACAGACACACACACATATGCATATGTATATATATGCACGCACACACACATACATATATACAAACACATTTGTATATATATATATGTGTGTGTGTGTATCTATAGATAGATAGATATAGATACAGACCCACACACACATATATGTATGTATGTCGATGTAGATAGATAGATGGATAGAGGCAGTTTGGAACAGTGGTTTCAGTGTTGGGCAATGGCTCTGGAGAGCAGGGTTCGAATCCTGACTCGGCCATTAAAAAACCCTGGCCAAGTCACACTCTCTCAGCCTCAGAGGAGGGCAACGGCAAACCCTCTCTGAAGAATCCTCCCAAGAAAATGCTGTGTTTACTAACTGGGGTTGCTGAATGGGGATTTTAAAAATATCACTTAATGCAATTTTTATTTGTTTCCTATTGCCCTCCTTCCTGCCTTCCGCGCATCCCAAACAAAACAATCTGTCCGGATTCTCCCCCTTCCTTCCTTCCTTCCTTCCTTCCTTCCCTCTCTTTCTTTTCCTTTCTATTCCTTCCTTCCTTTTCTTTTTCTTGTCTTTCCTCCTTCCTTCCTCTTCCTTTCTTTTCATTTCTTTTTTCCGTCCTTCTCTTCCTTCTCTTCCTCCCTTCTTTCTTTTTCTTTCCTCCCTTCCTCCCTTGCTTTGTCTTTCTTTTTCTTTTCATTTCTGTTCCTTCCTTTCTTTTTCTTACTTGCCTTCCTTCCTTTCTCGTTCTTTCCTTCCTTCCTCCTCCTTCCTTCCTTTCTTTTTATTATTTGTTTTCCTTCTTCTCTTTCTTGTTCTTTTCTTCCATCCTTCCTCTTTCTTTCTTTCTTTCTTTTTCTTCCTTATTCTTTCTATCTTTTTCTTCCGTCCTTCTTTTCTTTTCCCTCCTTCTTTCCTCTTTTCCTTCCTTCCTTCCTTCCTTCCTTTCTCTCTCTCTCTCTCTCTCTCTCTCCTCCCTCCCTTCTTTATTTTCCTTCCTTATTCTTTCTTTCTTTTCTCCCTTCCTTCTTTCCTCTTTCTTTCTTTCTTTCTTTCTCTCTCTCTCTCTTCCTTTCCTTCATCTTTCTTTCTCTCTTTCTCTCTTCCTTTCCTTCATCTTTCTCTGTCTCTTCCTTTCCTTCATCTTTCTTTCTTTGTCTCCTTCCTCTTTCTTTCTTTATTTCTTTGTCTCCTTCCTCTTTCTTTCTTTCTTTGTCTCCTTCCTCTTTCTTTCTTTCTTTCTTTCTTTTCCATCCTTCTTTCTTTCTTTTCCTCCCTCCCTTCCTCCTCGTGGGAGTGCAGTGCTGAGGGGGCTCCTCTTCCCCTTCAGTTTCCTTTTTTGACCGACCTGGATGGGAAAAGGAGAAATAAGGGGGAGACAGAGACAGAGAAAGAGAGAGATGCAAAATGGTGGAGTGGAGGAGGAGGAGGAGGGAGAAAGTCTCCCTCAGTCCTCAGCCTTTTCCTCTTTTTTTTCCCCCGCCCTGCTAAAACCCCACACATTCCTCCCCACAGAAAGGAAGGAAGGAAGGAAGGAAGGAAGGAAGGAAGAGAGAGGGAGGGAGAGCTTTGGGGAAGCAGCAGCCATGTGCCTCCTTTATTCATTCATTCATTCATTCATTCATTCTTCTGCACGGCTTTCTTTCTCTTTCTGTTTTATAAAACCCTGCTCTTTGTGTGGCTCAAGGCTATGGAATTCTGGGAGTTGGAGTTTGTTGTGGGGCCTTAAGGCCCCACAACAAACTCCAACTCCCAGAATTCCATAGCAAGTGAGTCAGACAACGAGTTAAAGCGCTCCCAAACCGGGTTATCTCTCCAGTGTGGATGCAGCCTAAATAAAGCCCATCCTCCCCAGACACTGGGGTCCTGCCAATAAGTTGGACTACAGTTCCCATCAGCCCCAGAATTCCATAGCATTCCATACACTTCCCAGAATTCCATAGCACTGAGCCCTGGCATTTCAAGTGGTGTCAACCTGGTTTGTTTCTGCAGCATGGATGCAGCCTAGTCGACTTTTCTAGAGGACATTTATTATTGTTATTACTATTACTATTATTATTATTATTATTATTTCTTACCTCCTTCTCCACCTGGATTTTAGCATTTCTCCCTTCTCTTGGAAACTATGCCTCTATTAATATGGTACAGGTTAGAATATTATTTGCCTTCTTTGCTGCAGCATCACGCTGCTGAGCCATCTTCAGTTTACAATCAACAATATACCCATGTTTTCCCGAAAACAAGACACTAAAGGGGGGCAAACAGGATTTAAACGAGAGTTAAACAGGAATTAAACAGGAAATGCCTTATGTTTAACATAGGACATTTCCTGCTTAATTCCTGTTTAAATCCTGTTTGCCCCCTAGTGTGATAAACCTCATTGTCTCATATTAATTTCTGCTCCTAAAGATGCATGAGGTCTTATTTCTAAAGATGCATAAGGTCTTATTTTCACGGGATGTCTTGTTTTCGGGAAACAAGGTACCTATGCGTTTGGCTTCTGTGACCTAAATGTAGAATTTTTCATTTGTCCGGGTGAATTTCCTTCTATTCGTTTCAACCCAATTTCCTAGTATTATCTAATTTTGTATTCTTTTCTTAGAATCATAGAATCATAGAGTTGGAAGAGACCACAAGGGCCATCCAGTCCAACCCCCTGCCATGCAGAAACTCTCCATCAAAGCATCCCCGACAGATGGTCATCCAGCCTCTGCTTAAAGACCTCTAAGGAAGGAGACTCCACCACAATCTCCAAGGGAGTGTGTTCCACTGTCGAACAGCCCTTACTGTCAGGAAGTTTCTCCTAATGATGAGGTGGAATCTTTTTTCCTGTAGCTTGCATCCATTGTTCCGGGTCCTAGTCTCTGGAGCAGGAGAAAACAAGCTTGTTCCATCCTCAATATGAATACTTAAAGAGTATCTTCCAATGTGTTAGCTACCCCTCCCAGTTTTGTATCATTTGCAAACCTGATAAGGATTGCCTCTCTCCAACAATCTAAGTAAATGATAAAAATGTTGAAGAGTGAGTAGGCTCCAGGGCAGGGCCCTGCAGCACTCCATTCAAGGCCTCCCTCCATTTTGAAGCTCTGCCATTGATCGCAACTCTTTGAACGTGGTTTTCAAACCAATTATGGATCCATCTGACGGTGTTTTTATCTACCCCACATTTAATCAATCAAAATATCACAGGGGATTTTATCAAGCTCTTTGGTGAAATTCACATAAACAGCATCTATAGCATTCCCATCAACTAGTGACTTGTTTTTTAAAAAAAAAAAAAAAAAAAGATATGAGATTAGTTTAGCAGGATTTGTTCTTGACAAACTCAGGCTGGTTCCTGCTGATCATTGCATTGCCATCAGGAAAAAGAGGCTCCTTTAAAATCTGTTCTAATATTTTTTTTCTGGTATTGAGGGCGGGCTGACTAACACCATGCAGAAAAAGTTATGTTGTCGCTGGATCCTTTCATGCTACACAGTTATAACAATAGGATTCCAATGTGAAGTCAAAGGCTTTCATGGCCAGCATCTATAGTTTTTTGTGGGGGTTTCAGGCTATGTGGCCATGTTCTAGAAGGGTTTATTCCTGACGTTTCGCCAGCATCTGTGGCTGGCATCTTCAGAGATAGCTTCAGCATCTTCGCTGAAGATGCCAGCCGCAGATGTTGGCAAAACGTCAGGAATAAACTCTTCTAGAACATGGCCCCATAACCTGAAAAACCCACAAAAATAGAATTCTACCTTACCTGCCATGGCTGCCTCCTATGGAATCCTGAAATTTGTAGTTTGGTGAGACACTAGAGCTCTCTGGTTGAGAATTCTTAATGTCCCACCTTAAACTGCAAATTCCATAGTGTGGAACCATGGCTGTTAAAATTGTATCCTAGTGCTGCCAACTGTGTAGTGTAAAAGAGCCTTCTATACTGCTGTTATAAGTCAGAACTGCGGGTGCTTTGCAGGATATGCTGCTCTTGCAAAGTTGACTTGAGGGTGTTTCTCACACCATTGTACAGTTGGCCCTCCTTATCCACAGATTTTTTACCCATGGATTTGAGCATACACAGCTTGAAAATATTCCCAAAAAGTATAAATTCCAAATAGCAAACCTTGGTTTTCCATTGTATACATGGGACACCATTTTGTTGTGCTATTGTATTTAATGGGATTTGAGCATACACAGATTTTGTTATCCATAGAGGGTCCTGGAACCAAACCCCAGTGGAGAACAAGGGCCCACTGTATAGTACTTCTCTTAAAATAAACTTTGAATGAGAACCAGTGTGGTGTAGTGGTTTGAGCATCTGCCATAGGTCTTCTTACTTATACCCACTTGACTCATCCCATTCAGAAGAAGGACCTTCTCTGGGTAATGTGACCCCAAGAATTTAGGGCTTCAAAAGTTTAAAAAATTGAAATGGGTTCAGAAATGGAGTGGAAGCCAGAGCAGATTTTAAAGTGCTGGAATAATCTGATCCTATCGGCCAGTCAGTCAGCAGCCTGTTATCATTATATT
Organism: Urosaurus nigricauda; assembly: GCA_034509955.1. Classification (NCBI taxonomy): domain Eukaryota; kingdom Metazoa; phylum Chordata; class Lepidosauria; order Squamata; family Phrynosomatidae; genus Urosaurus; species Urosaurus nigricauda. The sequence goes on from JAOEGL010000005.1 coordinate 11,925,778, forward strand.
ATTGAATATGCACAGAAAGTTCAGTCTTCTACCCAGTTGTTGGCTTTCTGCCCACAGCCTTGCAAAACCAGATTGCCCACTCGATCTGCCCACAGAGGAAGATCTTGATTCTGCAAGATTGTTTTCCACTTTGGCTCATCCCAACAGGGCTTCATTGATAAGAAGCGGCTGCTGCAAACTGCAGCTGGTTTCTCTCTTGGTGCTTCGGCAACTCATGATTCACAAATGAATGAATGGAAGTACACAAATGTCAGTTTTGATTAGAACTCTTCTGTTTGGGACAACAGATAAAGCCAAAGAGGAAGTTGATATGGATTCAATACTTTATCAAGTCCCACAGGAGTTGCTAAGTGTGTAGGCACATGGGACACATGCCCAGAATCCATTTCCAAGCGTGCCATTTTGTAATTGTTTACAGTCTTTGAGTTGGCCCTGACTCATGGTGACCCTGTGGATGAGACATCTCCAAGACTCTCTATCCTTCGCTGCTCTGCTTAGGTCCTGCAAATTCAGGCCTGTAACCTCCTTGTTTGTGTCTAGCCATCTAGCATGCAACCTTCCTCTTTTTCTGCTGCCTTCTACCTTCCCTAGCATTACTGTCATTTCTAATGAGTCATGTCTTTTCATGTCTTGTGGCCAAAGTATGACAGTGTCAATTTGATCATCTGGGATTCCAGGGAGTGTTCAGGCTTGATCAGTTCTAGGATCCATTTGCTCGTCTTTTTGGCCATCCATGCTATCCTCAGCACTCTTCTCCAGCACCACATCCCAAATGAGTTGATCTTTTTGTTTGCTTTCTTCACTGTCCAGCTCTCACATCCGTACATGGTGATGGGAAATAGAATGGCTTGAACGTTTCTACCTTTAGTGCTCAGATTTATGTTTTTACACATTAGGATCTTGTCTCGTTCTTTCATTGCTGCCCTTCCCATTCCCAGTCTTCTTTTTATTTCTTAAATACAGTCTCTGTTGCCATATAGCAAGTATAATAGCGCAAGAGGCAAAGAGGAACAGTGAGGAAATGGCATGAAACAGCTGGCAATGAGCAGCAGGTATTTGCCTTTGGTGGCCCCACTGGCCTGCAATAGCTGGCATTTTATAGCTGTGTATGGCTGGCAGAGGTATGCAGAGAGGACATGGAGAGAGGGCGACAATGGTGGACATTTTTCTGTCTTCCCTATCCCTTATTCTTTCTTTTCTCCTCCCACCAGCTTTGCTTCTCCTGTACTGCTCCAGAGTTACCCTGTAGAATTCTCCTTCACAAACTGAATTAGTCTTGACTGTGTTGTTTGTAATCATTTCTGCCCCTTTTCATGGCAAGATTTGTTCAGAGGAGGATTGCCATCACCTTCTCTGGAGGCTGAGAGCATGTGACGTGCCTAAGGTCACTCAGTGGGCTTCGTGGCTAAGCCAGGAATAGAACTGTAGCCTGATTGTATATTGTGCTCCTTCATTTTATTCAGGGTGGTTAGAATATACTAATAGCAGAGATCCAAAGGACTTTTGCCCCAAAGTGGGAGGTGGGCATTAAAATGCCAATTGGGATTCAAAGTAAGCAAGTATAAAGTGAGGAATACTGAAATAATAGAAATTCCCAACACCACTTAAACATCAACAGGAGCTGAACCAGCTGAGACTGACCAAAAAAGGAATCTAGGGGTTATGATATCCAGCTTGTTAAATGTGTTGTCACAGTCTACGGCTACCACATAAAAAAGGCATATTCCAAGCTGGGCACAATTAGAGAAGTAGCTAGAAATAAAACCAAAATAAAACTGACAATGTAATTTTTCAACAAGCTCCAGAAGCTTGCAACATGTATTTTGTGCATTTTGGTTGGTCCAAAGAAGAAGGTTTGGGGCCAATTACCATTTTGTGGATATTGGATGTTATTGTGCTTTGCTACATGGCCAACATGGCTACCACTGGATATGTTTTCTGGGTGGAAGATACAATATTTTAGCTGCATGAACCAAAATCTAAAGAAGGGCCAATGGACTGGGACTTAACCATTTGAAGTTCCTACCTCCAACAAAGGTAAGACATTTTTCTTTAAAAAATTGGACTATATTTGGCACTTTTTACCCAAACAGCAATGTTTTTATATTTGGTATGTTCTGCCAAAACACCATTTTTTAAAACCAGTTTTTGGTTTAAAAAATGTTTCTTAATGCAAAAGCATCATCATCATCATCATCATCATCATCATCATCATCATCATTATTACTATTACACTGCAAATTTCCACAGTGCTGTACATACAATCTTATAGTTATACGGATCCCTGCCCACAGGCTTACATTCTAAAAGACAACACAAAAGGAAAAGGGGAAGGTGGTGGGAAAGGGGATGAGGTCCAGTGGTTCTTCTCTCCCTCTGAGGCCTGGACCAAGGCTGATGGACTGGAGGGAGGGCTTGGCCTCTTAATACATAGTTAAAAGGAGGCATCCTGGGGCAGACGGCACAATCCTGGGAACGCTTCCCTAAACAATATAGTCTTTAACTTAATTTTGAAACTGGTTAGAGAGGTGATGAGGTGCGTATGTGGGGGAAGAAGGTCCCAGGAGTGAGGGGCAGCCAGTGAGAAGGGACGAATCCGGGATGGGGCAGTGGAGATCCTCAGCTGGGACAGGAGACCTTGACTACCAGAATGGAGGGTACAAGAAGGAATGTAAGGAGAAAGAAATTCAGACAGGTAAGGAGGGGCCAGTCCATGGAGGGCTTTGAAACTCAACAACAAAAGCTTGTACTGGATGTGGAAGGGGAAGGGGAGCCAGTGAAGGGAGGATAAGAGGGGAGAAATATGGTCAAAGCGGCGAGTGGATGTGATAATACGTGCAGCTGAGTTCTGGACAGAGATTAAAGGATGGAGGTGAGAGATAGGGAGCCCTGTCAGAAGAAGGTTACAATAATCTAGTCGTGAAACCACCAGGACATGGACCACGGTCTGGGCAGTGGAGGCTGAGAGGAATGGACGGATTTTAGCAATGTTGTAGAGAGAGAATCTACAGGTCTTGGGGGTGGCCTGAATCTGGGGAATAAACGACAGAAAGGAATCAAATACGGAGCCAAGACTGCGGGCTTGCTGAACCGGTTGAATACAAGTGCCATCAACAGAAACAGATAAGGAGTATTGAAGGGTGGGCTTAGGTGGGAAGATGAGAAGCTCTGTCTTAGACATGTTGAGCTTCAAGCGCTGATGCCACATCCACAGAGAGATGGCAGCCAGACAAGAGGAGACTTTTTGTTCACGCCCTGGTGAAAGGTCAGGGGTGGAAAGGTAAAGCTGAGTGTCATCAGCATACAGATGATAGGAGAAAACAAAAAACTGATATGTTTACCAAGGGACAATGTGTATAGAGAGAACAAAATGGGGCCTAGGACAGAGCCGTGAGGAACTCCAACAAATAAGGGAACAGAGGAGGAAGTCTGACCACCTGTAACCACTGCAAAAGATCTGTCTGACAAGTAAGAGTTAAACCAGTTGAGAACAGAGTCGGAGAACCCAAGGTCAGAAAGTAAGTCAAGCAAGAGACAATGGTCCACGGTGTCAAAGGCCGCAGATAAATCTAGAAGAATGAGAATAGAATAGAGGTCATTCACCTTGGCCTGCAAGAGATCATTTGAGATCTTGGTGAGGGCCTTGGTGAGGGCTTAGAAGATGGGAGGGGATAGGATCAGTTGTAGGTTTGGAAGAATTTAGCAGCGTAGAGAGTTCATCCAGAGAAACAGGTGGAAACAGAGAGTTAGTAGAAGGTACCAGGAGATTAGTGGTAGGGGGCAAGTCAGGAGGAACAATATGGAGAGCTTTGTTAGAAATTCAATGCTCTCTGCCTAACAAAGGGGTTTGTAGCTTCAAAAAGGATGGAGACAACTTGGATCTCAAGGGGAGCATTTCTTTTTGCTTTGCTAATGGAACTTTTAAAAATTTCCTTTTTAAACCTCCATGGCCAGAAGAAGGAGGGGACAACCTGCATGAATTTCCCTCCAGAACCATATGAACTGAGAACAGCCACATCTTGGCAAAATGCAGACTTGTGACTACAATTATCATTATTATTTTTTTCTCCTGTATGACATCTTTGCCAGATTTAACATCTTTGCCAGATGAAGAAGCCCATAGAGCTTCAAAAGCTTGCAACATGTATTTTGTGCAGTTTGATTGGTCCAATAAAAGTATCACTGTTTTATGGATTGTGGGTGTTATTGGACTTTATTTCAACAATGATTTCATTGCTGTGGGTACTTCCAGTGTCCTTTGACTCTAACAAATCTACAGTGCTATATAAATAAAGCATAACAACAACAACAAAAACAACAACAAACAGTAGGAAAGATTGAGTCTGGTATACAAGTCTCCTATTTTTCCAGCCTCCATTCCATGAATGCTTTTTGGCTTTCTAACTCTCATGTGATCTTCTCCCCACCTCCCACTGCTGAAACTTCCCCCAATGTTGCCCACCTATAGCTCCTCTGTGTCCTTTCATCTGAAGCAAAAAAGAGAGAGTTTTTTCTGAAAGTTGGCCAGAACTTGCAAATTAGCATGTGTACATTTTATGCCAATGTGTGTCCCATGGGTCTGTGCCTTGAATCTTTCAATTGCCTCATAACACTCCTGCCATTTTTGTCTTCTTTTTTTCCTCCCTCTCCATGTTCCGCAACCACCACCACAACATGGATCATGATGAAGAGAGCCTGCTTTTCCAAGAGGCTGTTTATAATTGTGCATCTTTCACTGGCAGAAATCAGTTAACGAAGCATTTCAAGCCATGGGTTCTTACATTTGTAATTACCAGCTGCTGTTTACAGTAGTCCATAGCATTGGTAATGCTGCTGAAAGACTAAGCTGCCAGTGTCTGGAGGTTTCCTTATCTGAGTGTATGTGAGAAAGCATTTTTCCAGGTTTCAGTTCAAAATTTAAATGAGCTATCCATGGTGCTGAACCTGATCTCTCAAATAGGATGAGCACCTTGGACATCTCCTTTTTATTAAAACTCAGAGCAGATTATTACCTTACTGACTGTGGCTTCTCTTCATGAAAGACTTGAGGTTTTCCTGTTATGCTTCTCTAATAAAGAATCTAATAAATGCCCAGCAGGATTTCATTCAACCAAGGCCTGGTCCTCACCCACCCTATTCCAACACCTTGCATTGTGTCTGCGTGGATAACCCACTGTCTGCTTTGTCTGCTTTCACACCCAGGTCTAGCTGCATCAGTATCTAGTGATGGTAAATTTTAAAAACAAAACAAACTAAAAATTGGAACCAGTTGGTACTGATCAAAGGGGAAGCAGAGGCATTGCTCTGTGCTTGTGACACTGGCAGCTTTCTCCAGTTTAAAAGAAGTGTCAGAATACAGAGATTTCATTGAATAATAGAAGGTGTGGCATGTCTCTCAGTGTCTCCTCCATGCTTGCCTTGCTCTCTAGCACACCCTACCGGTCAATTTTGCATGAAGAATGTGCTCATAGTCCTATAGAAAGCCATCTTTTCCCATGGATTAGTCTGTTTCTGCTAATATTCTCCTATTAGTCTGTTTCGGTGTAAGAAGAAGGGAAAAAAGGAGGAAAATGATTATAGGGGCATCTTTAACTAGTTTATTTTACTATGGGTTTTCATGGATTAATATGCATCCCCTGATGCATTGGTAAGTGCAATAGTCAAACATCTGCAGCTTTGACTTTTGAAGATTTGGTTTTTCAGGTATTTGATTAATATGTTATCTCTAAGAATCTGTTGGTCCTCCAACTTGACTCATATGGAAATTGGCCATAGAGTTGTGCAGGAGGACCTACAGATTCTGAGAGAAAATACTTCTCTTGGCATTTGTAGAAAATACAGCATGATTCCATGGTCAGAGTCTGGCAGATGTTGACCATAGAGTTGTGTTGGATGACCTAGAGATTCCTAGAGAGGTGTTTTCTTGGGTTAAAGAAATGTATTTTTTATTTTCCATTTTCCCACTTTCACAGGGGTTCTATGATCCTAACTCCAGTGAATATGGAGGGCTTACTGTACACAGTTACAGTTGGTAATCCCTTTTCCATGAATTCTTTATCCACAGGTTCAAGCATCCACAGCTTGAAAATATTACAAAAATATATAAATCCCAAAAAGCCAAGCTTGATTTTGCCATTTTATATAAGGAACAACATTTTACTATGGCATTATATTCAGTGGGACTTGAACTGGCAAGTCCCACTCTCTCAGCCTCAGAGGAAGGCAATGCCAATTCCCCTGTGAATGAATCTTGCCAAGAAAACCCTGTGATAGGGTTGCCACAAGTCAGAAATGACTTGAAAACACACAACAAAATATTTGTAGGGGTGGGAGAACTGAAATATAGTAAAGAAAAAAAACAAGGCAAGATCCTACATCATGTTTGCATGGTGAAAATCTACATTCATGTAATAGTGGGCTGAGCCACCCCCACCAATGAATACCAACATTGTGAAACCCACATTTGCCAATGTGCTTGCTTCTTGTCCATGTGTGCAATGGGGAACTGTTTCTGCAGTTCCAGTGAATTAAGTGATGCACTGAAGACATGAATGCATAGTTATGCACCTTGAACAGTTATAACCAACAAGATTCAGCTGCATGCCTTGAATCCTGTTGGTTAGTCACAACTGGCTTAGACACATTGAATTATCTAATAGGAAAATCCTATTGATTCAGTGGCTCTGCTCTAGTTGAGACTAGCAGAGCCATATGAAATGTTTAAATTTGTGGCGCTCTACTTATGAATTGAACTGTACAACAGCCAAAAATGTAAAACCTCACATATAAGGGAAAACAGTTAGAAAGCAGGATTCTGGCTACAGTCTTAATACTGGTTACAAACCTTCAAAAATACCATAAATATTCTAGCGTCTGTTAAGTTTGTGCTCAGGGATGCTAGGCTATTAGTTGTCTCTGAAGTATTAAAAATACATTCTCCTTTCAGAAAACTTGGTTCTGTTAAAGACAGAATCTTTTTGAAAGGTACAGAGAATGGCTGTATACTCAACTGTGATGAAAAACACCCAATTCGTATATGTAGTATGTTAAGATACCATTATCTCTGTTCAAACCTCTGTTAATAAGTTACAATTTGTGAAAATACTCCAACCCCACTGTCTCCATTTCCCATTTCATTTTACAATTGCTGTGGTCTACATTACACTTTGGAGGAAAAACAGCCATACCTTTGTCTTTAGCAGAACCAAGCAGCAGCAACAGTAACTTGGGGGAATGTCAGGTGGCAGAAGTGATGGAGGAAGAAAAGTTCATGAGTTAATTTTTCACAGGACATAATTCATCTTGCATATATTTGGATACGGAATGCAGGTTCAGAGCCAATTCACATGATGTCTGTAGTCTCTCATTGTGTTGACTCCCTGCCTGCTCCTTTTGGGCTCAGAGCTTGGAAAGTTACTTTTAACAAGCAAGTTGTTCAGATTACAGTGCAGAGGTAGTCACCATATGACCCTCCAGATATTGTGGGACCTCAAGCACCATTAGCCCTAGCCTCTGCGAGGAATGCTGGGAGCTGCAGTCCAGCAATATTGGGAGGGCTGCATGATACATACCTACAAGTTACAATGCTTAGCAAAGTGAGCCACAACGATAGCTACTGAGGAGGAACAAATTGAGGAGACTGCCTCGCAATAAGAATTCTGCCCTGCTAATGAAATTTTCCTTCACTTGCTATATTTCTAGCATTGTCAAGAGTGAAACAGCAGAAATTGTTCTCACCCAGAACTATTATATTCACTATGTTTGCATTCCTTGGGTAACTTTGCTGGCCCCTTTTGGACTTGGATGCTTAAACTCAATTTTTGAAGTTACTACAGTGCTAGAAATTGGGGACTGAAGGAAAATGTCATTTGGAAGGGCAGCTGCTATAGCCTAACCAGACCCATTATTTGTTAACACTGGGTTTTAACACTTTTAACTGAGAGAACACATCTCTAGGAATCTCTAGGTCCTCCAGTGCAACTCTGTGGTCAGTATCAGTTGGAAGTTGACCATTGACTCATGCCTACAAGTTCCTAAGAAATTGTTTTTTTCTAGGACTCTCTAGATCATCCAGTGTGACTCTACAGTCAACTTCCAGCAGAGTCACACTAGAGGACCTTGAGATTCCTAGAGAGGACGTATCAATTAAATTCATGAATCATCAAATCCACAAAAGTCAAAGCTGCAAAGATGAAGGGCCTATTGTATATACATTCAGGGGCTATATTCTGTCCACAAATTTTTCACACATTCATTTGACCTCACTTAGAAACCTGAGGGTATGAGGTCTCTTTCAACTCAACTGATCACTCCTTGCCTGTCCTGTGGATTTTGACTCAAAACCTCTATCTATTATTGTTCCTCAGTCCAGTGCTTACTTATCTTCTCTTTCCTTCAGCCAGCTCCCAGCTCATCCTCCTATTTAGTTTGGCAGATGGCTTCCTTGGCTGTCTAGGACTAGTACAACACACAATTCTTCCTGCTCTTAGATCCTGGGTAAGGTTTTCCCTATGCCTAACTTAATTTTTCATTTTGTCTATAGTAGGCAAGTCACACTCTCATTCTCAGAGGATGGCAATGCCAAACCCCATCTGAAGAAACTTGCCAAGAAAATCCCATGATAGCTTTGCCTTAAGGTTGCCATAAATTGGAAACAACTTGAAGGCACACAACAACAAGAACAACAAACAGTAGCTGATTCTTGTTGTTGCTCTGTTCCTGACACTCTTACCCTGACCAGTTAGTATGTCCATTCAGTTACCTAAGAATATAAGAAGAGTGCTGTTTTATCACACTGATGGCCAACAGGAGTGGGATGTTATACCTATGCAAATATAGTGGAATGACCAGAACTTGCGAACACTGTAAGAGTTGGGAAATTTAACCTGTAATCCATGAATAATATATGTATCATGAAACATGCTGAAGACTGAAAATTATGGACTGTAAGCTCTTTAGAGGCCGTTGGAAGCCTCTGATCTATGCTTTGATATTTATATTTCTTTTCTTCTAGAAGGAGACTTGCTGGGATTAAAGAATGCCACCTGTTGCCTTCCTCTCTGCCCCCAGGATGCTATTACCACTATTTTCCTCTCACACATGGCAGTCCAGAAATGTAGCCTGGGATTGGCTACCATTGCTTCAGATTGGCCACAAGAGAGTGAAAGAGGATGTCAGTACTGCAGTAGTAGAAAGGCTAATTTATGGGCAGACAGACCTTTCTTAGATCTAACAACAACAACAACAACAACAACAACAACAACGATTTTATTTTTCTTACCCGCCCCTCTGTCAAAACAATCGAGGCGGGGTACAACAGATTAAAAACAATTACAGTTAAAATGGCTCAAGAATCCCATCCCCAACCACCCACCTCTTAAAATAGAATTAAACTAGTAAAAATTAAAATCAAGTTACTATCAAATAAAATAAAACAACATATCACACATATTAAAACCCATAGTGCTGGCCACAGCATAGGGTAACATCAGGGTGTAAGGAGCCAGGGAATCGGCTGGAAGATTTTAGGAGCCAGGAGGATTATAGGGTTTCTGGGAAGGCCTGCTGGAAGAGATGTATCTTTATAGCTGTTTTGAAACAGTCTAACGTTGTAATAAGACGGATCTCATCCGGCAGGCCATTCCATAGCCTGGGAGCAGAAGCCGAGAAGGCCCTCTGGGAGGTCTGTGCCAGCCTAGTCTTCGTAGGCTGCAGCAGGTTCCTCCCAGAGGACCAGAGCATGCGGGGGGGGGGGGTTCATACGGGGAGAGGTGGTCCCTAAGATAAGATGGGCCCAAGCCATGACGGGCTTTAAAGGTTAAAACCAATACCTTGTACTGTGCCCGGAAACTGATCGGCAGCCGGTGGAGAGCTTTAAGCACAGGTGTAATGTGCTTTCTCCTAGATGTTCCGCTAACAAGCGTGGCTGCCATATTTTGGACCAGTTGGAGTTTCCGGGTTAGGCACAAGGGTAGCCCCATGTACAGAGCACTACAGAAATCCAAACGTGAGGTTACCAAAGCATGTACCACTGTTTCCAGGTCCTTCAGATCCAGGTAGGGGCGCAGCTGGCGTATCAGCCGAAGCTGATAACAGGCACCCTTGACCACCGCATTCACCTGACTTGTCATGTGAAGCGACGAATCAAGAAGTACCCCCAGACTGCAAACAGAGTCCTTCGAGGAGAGTGTGACTCCATCTAGGACTGGGAGCTGTATTCCCGAACCTGGTTTTGGGCCTGTAACTGCTAGTACCTCCGTTTGTCTGGATTAAGTTTCAATCTCTTTTTCCTTATCCAATCCATTACCGCTGTAAGGCAGTCATTAAGAGGAGAGACGCCATCTGAAGTCTGAGCTGACGATCTGGTCATGGAGAGATATATCTGAGTGTCATCAGTGTAATGAAGATACTGAGCTCCATGCCTCCGAATGATCTCACCTAGCGGCTTCATGTAGATATTAAATAGCATCGGGGACAGGATGGCACCCTGTGGAACACCACAATTAAGCTCAGTCTTGGAAGAGCAACTGTCCCCGAGCCTCACCCTTTGGGATCTCCTGGAGAGAAAGGACTGGAACCACCAAAGAGCGGTGCCCCCAATCCCCAACTCCTCCAGTTGACTCAAAAGGATGGAGTGATCTACAGTATCGAAAGCCGCTGAGAGATCCAAGAGCACCAGCAAGGTCACACTGCCCCGTCAATGCTCAAGTGGAGGTCGTCGGTCAGAGCGACCATGGCAGTCTCAACTCCATGTCCTGTCCTGAAGCCGGTTTGAAATGGATTGAGATAATCAGTTTCATCCAAGACAACCTGGAGGTGGGAGGCAACTGCTCTCTCGATCACTTTGCTCAAGAAAGGGAGCAAGGACACTGGTCTATAGTTGTTCCTGTCCAGGAGATCAAGAGAAGCCTCCTTTAGGAGGGGCTTAACAGCCGCCTCCTTCAGACAGGATGGTAGATAGCCCTCTCTGAGGGACGCGTTGATTGTATTCTGGAAGAATACCTTCAATGCGTCCCCTCCCTGGACGACCAGCCAAGATGGACAAGGATCGAGAGGGCAAGTCGTCTTTCTCATACTTCCAAGGAGCTTGCCCACATCATCGGTACTCACAGGTTGAAACTCATCCAGTAAAGTGACAGCAGTGGAGTTGTTGGACACCTCATCTATGGATTCTAGTGGAAAGCTGACGTCCAGGTCGGCCCTTATCTGAGAGATTTTATCTGCAAAGTGAATGTTAAACGTGTCACAGCAGGCTGTCATTGGGTCAAGTAGGGGATTTGGTGCAGGAGGAACCTGTGTCAGCAACCCCACCACCCTAAACAGCTCTGCTGGATGGGACTCTTCAGATGCAATGCGTGCAGAGTGGAAGGATCTCCGTGCTGCACACAAAGCCTCCCGATAGGTGTGAAGGTGCTGCCTATGGCGGGTTCTGTCGGACGAGAGCCAAGTTTTCTGCCTAGTTGTGCTCTAGTTGTCGTCCAGTCCGCTTCATCTCTCTGAGTTCCTCTGAAAAACCAGGGTTTGTGGTTAGAAGCGGGCTGGAGAGGACGCTTGGGGGCGATCGCGTCGAGAGCCTTGGGAAGATCGGTGTTCCAAGTGGTAACCAAGGTTTTGACGGGATCACCGGAACTAACAACCATTAAACCCTCTAAGGCCTTCTGGAAACCAATTCAATTGGGGAATACAATTGCTTCTACAATTATAACTTTCATGCTTAGTTGTATATCTTTTCTATTTCAGAGCTTTTCTAGTTCTTTCATAGCTGCCCTCTCCATTCTTAAGAGGGGTATCCAAAAGTTTTAATGATCACCTTTAAAAAAATTGACAGAAAGTTTATTTTGATTTGTAGTTGTTAACTTATCTCTATGAAATTTTGTCAGTGTCATCATTGGTCCCTAAGTGCACGTTGCTGAGAAAATCAACTCATTGCATCCTTTATTTTTACGACTGGCTGTACCAGAAGTGACTGAAGTGTAAAATCCTTGTCAAGAGCAATCTGCAGACTTCTTCAATAATGGCATTTGGGGGGGGGGTCAAGAAACGCTGGGGAAAATGTGTAAATCTGGATGGTGACTACACAGAAAAAATCAAAACAAACTTTCTGTCAATTTTTTTAAAGGTGGTAATTAAAAGTTTATGATACCCCCTCGTTGGTATGTTTAGCCTTGAGAAGAGATGGTTAAGAGGTGATATGATAGCCTTGTTTAAATGTTAAAAGGGCTGCCATATTGAGGATAGAGCAAACTTTTTTCTGCTCCCCCAGAGAATAGGACCCGGAACAATAGATGCAAGCACCAGGAACAGAGATTCCAACTTAATATTAGGAAGAACTTCCTGACAGTAAGGGCTGTTCGACAGTGGAACACACTCCCTTGGAGTGTAGTGGAGTCTCCTTCCTTAGAGGTCTTTAAGCAGAGGCTGGATGGCCATCTGTCAGGGATGCTTTGATCGAGAGTTCCTGCATGGCAGGGGGTTGGGCTGGATGGCCCTTGTGATCTCTTCCAACTCTATGATTCTATGATTCTGAGTACCACCTCCAAGAGGACTAAACCCATGTTTTTTAAATGAATAGTCTGGGCTGGAAGGAGCTGATCTGGAATATAATTAAATTGTTTGGCATTGTCATATGGGGAAAAAAATGACCCACAGTGGCAATTAGAAGAGTGGTACTTGTCCTTCATCCTTTTGTAAAGGACCCTTTGCAACAATCTAAATCAGAACTCTTGCCTGTTAAATTTTATGATGTTGCTGATTATAAATATTAAAACTGCTCAGTCCAGCACTGATGATCTCATGCAGCTAGCCACCAAAGTTGTTGTGTCTGTTGAAGGAATCCACCAGGGAAATTATGCATGTTTGACCTTGTGATTCAGCCATCCTGCATCACTAGATGACCTTGCATTTTGACTGTTTGTGCAAAATCATCATCACTGAAATTGCTCTTGCTCTTGGACATCAAAGCCTAATTCCACGCTGATAAACTCTTAAAAGCAATCATTTTCTTTCCTCAATAAAATCCATGGCTGGCCCTACCATTAGGGAATCGCCTCAGATGGCGGGTCCTGAACGCCACAGAAGGCAATAAATTCTTAGTCATTTTGCTTGTTGTTATGGCACTTCCACATAGAGAGGAAAAGCTGTCCTGAGGTGCCAAAATAATTTGGCCATGGTGGTGTACCATGCACCTTCACTTGCAGGAGCTCAGGCAGCAAAAATATCTTGGTCACATCTATAATCTATAATTATAGATGATAGAATCTATAATCCACGCCTATTCTCAGTACAGGGAACACTGCACTGTTCAGTTTCTTCCATTCTTCAGACTTGTAAAATGCTCTGCTTTGGGGCTGACTTCCTAGATGACCAAGAATAGCGTAGAACATGGAAAGTACTCAGTCAGACTATCTCCTGTACATATCAGGTTGTCTTGGGAGATTGCCTAGACTTCAGGGCTAGAGCATCACACTGGGAACCTAAAATCACCCGACAATATGTTGCTCTGTCTCACTAAAAGCGCATCTCCAATATTCATTTCAGGACAATGTTTATGTTTAGAAAAGAAAACTTTCACAAGGCATTAATTAGACCAGATGGCAGTGTAAAAGCTTAACAGGCAACGTATGTCTCCCAAGAAAACAAACACCAATGAATCCCTACACAAGACACAACATATATTTTCATAGGTTTGAGCAATTTGGGAAGGATGCTAATTTTGTTGTACAAGAAACATATATGGGGGGGGGGGGGGGGGACAAGACTACTTGCTATTTGAATGTAAGGCTATGGATGGCGGCAAGATGTATCAACACACCTGGATGGCCAGGACAGGCAAAGGTCTGATAAAGGGCTCATGGTAAATTATAGTTCACTGGGATGGTCGCTAACTTTCCTGTTTTGGCAACCTAGTTCTGACCTTAAAAACTGAGATGACTTTGATGGTGAGCTGAATCACACAAAGGAGATACCACTTTGCAGCAGACTATTATAGTTAAGGGCAAGATATTTTATGTTCATGATCATATTTTATACATATATGTGATAATAATAGTTGTAGTCACTGCTTTTATACTGCTTTTCTATATACATTTACTCCAAATCGACAGTTGGGCAAGTCCATTATTAGGATCAATCAGTGACTAATCCCTGACTCTGCAAATACAAAGAATGACATGCTTCTCTTTATTTCTGCTGTTTGTGCAGAACTTGCAGCATGAATCCAATTATGAGTCTCAACTAAAGTAGAGCTATTAAATCATCAGAATTTATATGTGTTGACCTACCATGTTGCAATTGATGGATTGAATCTAATGTAGCTGGGGCAACCAATTTATTTTAGGTCCATGTGATCTGATTAAAACTAGGGACAGACCTAGACAACAAAGCAGTTTGGTCTTACAATTGGAGCACCTAGTATAAGCTAAACAATCAGCAGTCTCCATCTTAAGACTGCCCACAATATCTAGCCCAAGTTTGTACCTTTTAACCCATGATAATGAGAAAAGGAAGGGAGGGAGGAAGAAGCAGGGTCAGCCTTTGTAAGTACTTGGATGGGAGACCAACAATGAATACCAGGCACTGTAGGTTCTGTTTCAGAGGGAGGAAATGGCAAAAATATCTTGGAGTATTCCTTGCCTAAGAAAACCCTATGAAATCCATAGGGTCACCATAAGTCAACAGTAGTTGAAGACACACACAAACACTGGAATGAGATAGGCTTGGTTGGCTGGCCAGGACCCCAAGACTATAGGTTACTGGGAACAACATGAGAGCCACTCATCAAGGAGCTCTTCTAGAGTGATTAGAAAACATCTAGGAGGCTTTGCCTTCATGATGTCACCAGCCCTAGTGGTGGCTTGTTGACATTTGCAACAACATGGTAAAGCAACTGTGGGTTTCAGTCCACACTTTAATGGAGCGTCCCAAAATTCAGATCCTTAGAAGTCTGGATTTAAACCCAGAGTGGATTCATTGCCTCCTAAGAGTCAAGCAACCCGTCAAGCTCAGGAGTGTGATTACTGGATCTGTGCAATAAGAAATGAAAATTGTTTAGATAAAACTGGGTCATATCTTCTAGCTTGTGGGTAGCAAAATGGGTTGTGAATAGTGTTGTGGTCATTTTTCTTCATGATTCACCCATGGGGCCAAGGCCCAGTGATGCAGCTTCCATAGGTTATATTCTAAGCCACAGGTTGGAGGCTCCTTTCCTCCTCAGCTCCCATCTAATCAGAATCTGTCCATTCCAATGTCTAACCCTCTATTTGCCCCATACATAAGCAGAATTCCCTATCCTCAGTCATCTTCTACAAAGCTATAATTTTCCTACTTTTAATTTAAAAGCTGGTTCCAATTAAGCTGAGGTTGATTTTTAAAGATGTCATTTCACTGGATGCAAGCATATCCCATTGGGACTTTTATGGAAGAAGCATTGCGTTCAAGGAGGCCTTAAATCAAGTGCTGTGCACTTAAAACAGGCTTCACATTCTTATTTTAAAACGAACCGTGTGAAATATCCGGAGCCTTAATGTAACAAAGTCAAACTACAGTACAAGCAATCAAGATAACTACATATTCTACCCTCAATCCTTTACCAATGCCTTGTGGGTTTTTAAAAAGCTTATTAAGCTCTTTGGATGCTTGAACCCCAAATTAATTTTCCCTCCTCATATACAATTAGAAGCTTGAGCACCCAGCATGTTCCTCAACAAAGTCTTTGACTTGTTTTAAGCCCTTCTTGCTGCTATGGAGCTGTGTTTAGCATGGTGCGTGCATGTGCCTTCAAGTCATTCATTGACTTAAGGCGACCCCATCAATTTTGCAGGCAAGAAATAATCAGAAGTGATTTGCCATTGCCTTCCTCCGAAACAGGGCCTACAGCATTTGGTATTCCTTGGTGGTCCTCTTTCCAAATACCAATTAAGCCTAATCCTGCTTAGCTTCCAAGATGGATCTGGTGCCTTCAGGGTATTTAGGCCATTTTGCACTAGTGGAAAGCATTTTGTCCCAAATAAGTTAATATCTGATTTTTCTTGACTTCAAGTTCCCACATAACGAGACTTGGGTTTTTTAACTCTGTATGTACATACATGAAAATGTGTGCAAATACTGTTATAATACAGTAATTATTTTTGGCTACATGGTAGATATCCCTATCATTCATTCATCCATCAAACGTTTTTTCATTGCCTCTTAGATGCTGTACCCAATCTTCCATGGATACTGAATCCAGGACAATAAGAGTTCTTTTATTTCAAGCTGCACTAAAACAGAAGTCGGGAATGTGTGCACTTCTGGAAACCATGCCCTAGGAGGAGTGCATTAGTGAGCAATGGATGCAAGCTACAGGAAAATAGATTCCACCTCAACAGTAGGAAGAATCTCCTGACAGTAAGAGCAGTGGAACACACTGCCTTGGAATGTAAACTGTGTGGGGTTTCCACATTATTAAAATGAAAAATAAACTTTCAGCTGTCCAGCTATTCCCTATCTTTTGGTGTCACTTTGATAAAAAAGTAATTACTTAAGAATACTAAGATAGCTTTGCAGATTTCATCCTATTGTTTGAGCTAATGATAAGGCAAACAGTAGGACAAAGCCTGCAAAACTATTTTTGTTAGCTCTCAATAAAAAGCAGATCTCAGTTCCAACAGTCCTTGGGAGGACTTCATTTCCAGAATCTCTGACCACTGGCCATGCTAGCCAAGAGTTCTGGAAACTGAAGTCCAAAACAGCTGGATGACTACAGGTTGAGAATCACTGATTTAAGAGGATGTGAGAGCTATCTGACAATTTAAGGTCTACATTTCAATAGAAGAATAAAGTACAAACAGGCTATGATTGTCTGAGCTATGGAAACTACCGGTATATTAAGCTCCCAAAAGAATCACAAAATATTCTGTACTGATGGACTACAAAGTATTAGTTGTATCCCTGCATTTATTATATTAGGAAGCTTCAAAACAAGAAAACAAAGCAATAAAAAACCCCAAACTACCATCACATCTCTTGAGGAATGTCAGGATTTAAAAATGGAATACAAGGCCAAAAGAAAGAAAAACACATATAACACAACCTAAAAGTCATTTTATGCTTCCCACAATGTATTTCCAAGCAGGGACTTTTAATAAAGATAGTTTATTATGCAAATAGGAATGTGATTTTCATCATCCTCATTTACAATGGAATCTTTGAACTGGACAAATTATATATAATTTCTGTACCTAGATCCAGCAAAACATCTTCTATTTACATTCAAGTTTATGTATTTTCTTCAAGTTCCATATTGGAGGCCAACAAAACATTTGGGCTGTGCTCCAACATATACTCAACCTTCTGTATGAGTGAAGGACAATGGACATCTAGAAGCATCAGAAAAGCTTTTCTGCAGCAGCTGGTCCCCTGCTAAAGAGGCAAGCCATTATTAAATGGAAAATTGTCTTCCCTCTTCCACTAGGAACCTGCAGCTGTGAGAACTTTCTAAACATCTTTGGCTATATGCATGTGTCTCTCCTTCGCATGTGCACAACTGTATGGGACTGCATTATCAGTCATTTCATAGATTTCCATTCTCTAATCTTTTATCAAAATCTTCCAACTGTGTCTGAAAAATGACTTATTTCTATATACCACAGTATTCCTTACCTTTCTAAGTACCATATTTAGCATCAGTAGTAGGTGCGTGGGGGTCTCTATAACTTGCTAAATATAAAGCCCTGATTTCATTTTTCACATGCAGGTGGGTTTCACTGACTCTGGGCTGCAAGCCCTTATCACTGTTGTTACAAAAACATTTAATGGCAATATGTAAGAACCAGTTATTTTACCATAATGGTATTCGACAATTTAAAACAAAAAACATACAATAGAAAAATATTCAATAGCTCACAAACATGAAAAAAAAAACATATTCTAGCATGCAGCTATTTCCAGATTGTCCAGTTCATGTCATATATTTGGCAATACTGGTGAAACCAGCTCTTCCTTGGTCAAGAAGGTGTGAGAAGTATATTTTCAGTCATATTCCAGTTGCATTACAAAGCCTTCTCTTTCCCAGCTCAGAATTAGCAACATCTGCCTCTTAACAGTGCTTCCAAGTTTGATTTTATCCTATTTTATCCTGGGAAATGCAGGGCAATATCCTGATGACCTCAGGTCTGAGGAACGTCTGTTATTTACAACTCTTTCTTCAGATAGATCTTTCATGTGCATAGGACTTGTTAGATGGTTCTGTAGCTTTTATTCATAAGATGGATAATATTTACTGAATGCCTTAAGATATACCTGTCCTTGATACACAGAGTGTTGCTGATTAAGAAACAAATCAAAGCCTTGCCCTCCAAAGGGATCTTGATGTACAATTAAAGACATTCTTTGTCTTCATGTTGTAATCTCTCTTGTACTTGTGGGCTGAGAGTTGGCAGTGGAGGGCTGAACTGGTGCCCCTTCTAATTCAGCTTCACGTATAAAGATTACTGCATCTCCACTTACGTTTATTAGGCACTGTGCCTGCAACAACAAAGAAGGAACTTCCTCTTATACACATGGTATTTCTTTTAAAAAACAAAACACCAATATTCTTATAATTCATACAGAACTTTAAATGTACGGAGTAGTTCCTAAACCTTCATGACCTCTCTGGTGTCACAAGCAGCCTGATGCTGGAAAAGGGTTTATGAATGAGCAGCACTGACAGGGAAAGTGACAAGAGGCAGTTGTCAGAACCGGATAGGAACTACAGTCACCCAGAAGGGGCTTCTGATCACAAGGAAGTTCTAGTAATGGCTTCTGTATAAACTGGTCGAGAGGGCACAAAGATTTTTCTATCCCCTTTCTATTATTCCTATATATTTGGAAATGTTGCTTGCTGCAAGAGACTTGGGACCACTGGTCTTAAGGAATCTTCCCCCTGCTTTTGTGCCTAATTGAGATGTGATGTACAGTTTTATGTCAAATTTACCGCTAAGTGGTTTTGCTTTTTTGCAGTGCAGAATAGTACAGGCATCCACCAGGTACACAAATTTGGCAAGCTAAACAACTGCAGTTTCACAGTGTGCTAAGGAGTGGCTCACTTTCCAAGCGCACCTGTGTATCTATCTGGCAAATTCACAGAGGGAAGAGATTGTTCCTTTTATTTTTAGAACACCCTCAAGTGTTATGGTTCAGTAGTCTGGTTCAGGAATGCTTTGATTCTCAGGGGTTCTTGTGAGTTGGGACTGGGTTAGCATGGACAACTTCTTTAGAATGCTACAAAATAACTGCTAATGTAGCATGCTTCTCCCACTCCAGATTCTTTATGTACAAAACAAGCCATGTTCTTCCAAGCAACATTTACCTGATTTTTATTTGGGTTCTCCATAAAAACACATTGTTTCATGATATATGATACAACAGCATTTCCTCCCAGAGCAGCCACATGAGCTCTGACCATTGCAAACACTTCAGCGATGAAAGCATGCAGAAAGCCACTCACACCCCCTTCCTGTAAATAAAAACAAAAACAAAAAAATCACCAAGAGATTTAGTGGGAAAAATCATTATTCTTTCGTTTCAAAACTATTCTTTTAAAATTGCATTTATTGGTTTTGTACATTAGTAACTCATTTCAAATTTTAAACAATAAAGAATAGAAATAACACAAATAACATTAAAGAACTAAATTATGGAATTATTAATCATTTTGAGAGCACAGATTTTTGTTCTGAGTTTTTTGTGGCTAATTAAGGGCAAAAAAGTGGGGCTACAATGGGGATGGGTCTTCCACAGTGCTGAAAAATCAATTTAGCATTTTAGTTAACATTAAGTTACCAATGGATACTAAATTTGTGAAAGCTAAACACCAGTTGTTTCTATAGAGGAATGACATTTCTGTTACAAAATGTTCTCTAAAGTATTATTTGAGATTTATACGTAGTCTGAGTGCTATTAATTCAGCCTCCAAACAAATGAAGCCCAATTTATTAGCAACACAAGCAATGACAACCCCACAAATAGTATTCAAAACCATACAATGAATGGACAGACTGCAGGACTCCCCTGCTTAGTGTTCAAAAACATTTGCTGTCATGGCTTCCTTGAAATACTATACCTTAAGATCTGTTTGGAGAAAAAGTCTACAATACAGCTCTGCTGGAGAATTTGAAAAACGACCTCAGGATCAAGGCTAATCTGCTGAAAAGAGAGTTGCTTAGTACAGCTCAAGCTCTATACAGGTGTTCAGAATTTGAGTATAGTAAACATGAGTAGGCAAGAAATAGACAAACCCCACCCATTCCATCATTTCTTCTGTTCACTGCATGTGAAGGATGATTTTCAGAAGAGGAATGTTTCCAGAATTCAAAACTGCATAAAAACCCTGAATGCACAGAACATCTCCCCTTGAGAAAATCTCCCTCCAATTGTACTTGCAGTGGGGGGAATAATTCCCCCTCTTCACATGCTTACTATACTCAGATTCTGAATCCCTGAATGGGGTTTTATTTAAGACGGATGAGGAACTTGCAGTGTTCCAGCTGTTAAGATTATAATTCCACTTTTTCTGACCACTGGCCATGCATGCTGCCTTGATTCGTTGGGACTGAGAATCCAATTAACTAAAATAAAGCTATGACACCTATTAGTTTAGAATGCCACGTTTATCAGTTGTCTTCCACACAAAATGCCTACTTTCAGAGACTTTTATGCTTCTGGCCTATGGCCAATGAGAAAGTGTCTTCTTCCATATGTTGTTGTGCGCCTTCAAGTCGTTTCTGACTTATGGCGACCGTAAGGCAAAGCTATCATGGGGTTTTCTTGGCAAGAGTTGTTCAGAGGAGCTCTGCCATGGCCTTCCCCTGAGGCTGCGAGCATGTGACTTGGCGACGGTCACCCAGTGGATTTCATGACTGAGCAGGAAATCGAACCCCTGGTCTCCAGAGCTTTAGTCCAACACTCAAACCACTATGCCACACTGGCTTTTTCATCTGCTGTTCTTTACAATTAGGCACTGAGAAGCTTTTAGTAGTCCCATAGTCAGGTTAGGCTTTGTAAGCCGCTTTGATTATTCCCACAAAAAGCAGGGTATAAATTAAAGTTTTATTTATTTATTATTTATAGGTTATCGGCTATTAAACAAGATTTTGTTGTTGTTCTTGGTGGCAGACCCTACACTATCAAACCATCTCCTCTTCTCAGTAGAACAAATCTAGATAAGGAGATCCTTTCAAAGTGGGCAGATAAAATTGTTTTAATTAAGCAGGCCTATTGGGAGTTAATAACTGCATCCTAATTAGTCACCATTCTCACAATTTTTGGCTTGCCTCTATTAGTTATATTATTATGTTTTATGTTGTACGTTAAACTTTGCATCCCACTGGGTTTGATTTAAAAAATAGGCTATAATTCTCTTAAGAAATTTTAAAAATTAAACAAATCAATATTAAATAGCTATTCTGTTTAATAAAGTATCACCATTTAGTGGATGTCTGATCCCCAACAACTTGAACATACTGTATTTCAGATTCGTCCATTTAACTAAGGTCTACCAGACCACAACGATGTGTTAATGGAACCTTCATATTAAAGAAAATCACATCACCGACTGTGCTTGAAACCATAAAAAGAGGGGAACTACTAATTATAGAAAAATGTACGTGACAAGTTTTACATAGTTTAATATCCTTTTAATAGTTATGACAGTAAAAGATGGGATGACAAAAAGGAACTGAGATAAATGAGCAGGAATGCTAGGGACATATATGTGATGGGCGGAGGTACCGCCAAAACGTTATCCCTAGCGAATCTATAAGTTTTTGAGTGTCTCTGCACAAGTGCAGGAAAACACGTTTGTGTGATTCACAGAGACCAAAAAGAAGAACTTTTTTTATTCCTTGAGCTGTATCACTGAACCCAAAAGGTTCCTGCTGCAACAATTAAACTCTTAAATTAAATTTTTATTGTAAATTTCTGGACCAGTTTCACACAGACCTTCCCCCTTGCAATCACTGCTGTTACCCAAGACAGAAATACAAACCTTGGTTATAGCTTACCTCACGCAAAGAAGTGGTTTCTCGTATAAAAAACATATTGATTATTCCAAGGTATTTAGTTATTTTTGCCCCAGGGATAAAAGAAAGTGGTGTCATCTTAACAACTGGCACAATGGAATTAATGCCTGATGGGCCAGAGCGGTTACGGGATTGTCCTTCTGTCAAGGGACTTGGCTTGTCAATTGATACGGCTACACATGGCAGAAAAAGAAAAGAAAGAAAGAAAGAGGGCAAGGAAAAAATTACTCAAATTGACTAATATGTTAGTCACTTCAACAGAGTAACCCTTCTGCATGGTTTCCATATAGCTTGGTGACAACATTCAGCTGCCTGTGGTGCTCAGCCAAAGAAAGGAAATAATCATGCAGCACATGCAAACAAGAGACAAAAAGCTTGAATGGGATTTGTTTTGGAAGAAGAGTAGCATTCCTGCAAAAGAAAACATTGAGGCCAGCAGCTGCACATACAAATGATCAGTTATAAAGTGAAAACATAGAAGTGGGAAAGGCAGGGGTGGTGGTGGTGGGAAAGGTGTCACGATTTGATAAAAAAAATTTCTGCTAGAAGGAATGACAAAAGTCTACAGGGAAGAGTGTGAAAGTTGACATGGTTTCTCCAGTCCAGCATTGTGGAAATTTATGGGGAAATTCTTCAGTGGATAGCTTCCAGATAAATCGCCATCTTGAGTAAATAAAGCAAAAAACAGTCATACCTGCAGGACATCCAACTATTTGAACAAAAATTAACAACTCACCACTTTCTAATTCAGTGATTACTGCCACGGAGGTCATGCAGGTGATCCTTGCATATTAAGTGTTAGATCATTTGATGTATACATACACTTTCTGCCACACTGTGTATGTATATCTTTTTGTTGTACAATTTTACAAGCCTGTTTATCACCTACATATTTAATTGCAATTTACTTTTGGAGCATGGGACAGCATACTCCAAAATTGGCCCAGCATTAATTATTTTTAGTTTTTTTTAAAGGAACAGACGCTGTGTGTCTGCAGCTTTCACACTCGGACACTGATTTTGCAACGCCACTACTGGGTAGAAAGCTCCACCCATTGCCACTGAGAGATCAGAACTATGCTTCCAATGATCAGAATGTGGTAGAAATGGCCGCCTACTTGTCTTAATTGATCCACGCCTTATGGTCTGAGCTTTCAGTTTAATGAATTCTATCCAGCTGTTGCATCTGTCTGCAAAGGAACTGTAATCAACTGATGTTGCTGGAAACACAGACAGAAAAACAAAAGAAAAAAAACAAAGGAAAAAATATGGATGATGCCCCTTTGCCCATTGTAGTGCTCCTTTTGGTGAACCAATTATTTGTATCCAAGAATAACTGCCTTTCAATGGAAACTGGACCTCAATACTCTGCCCTTTGGATTGGACATTCCTGGTAGGATAAGAATTATGCATATCTGGAAATTCACCACTGGAAAAATGTGTAGATTTTATGCTATGCGCACTAGTGAATTCAGAAGTGTGCTTGCAGACATGGGAATACTTTTCAACTCTCTGTAATAACAGAGGCTTGAATAGAACAGTTGTAATCTATTGAAATGAAGTGGCGCTCCTGCAGGTTTCTGGGGAGAGAATTTGCCTGCTTTGGTTTGGGCTAGGAAAATGATAACTTCAAGATGTCTGGAGACATCAAGGGCTGCAAAAAGATCCCTGAAGGGCTGTGTATGCTCCCAAGGCTACCCTTTGCCTACCTATAATATAGGGACAACGTGGGATGGAAAAGAATCAAGATTGTACAAACTGTTGCCTACACAAAACTCTGCAATCTTCACAAGTGAAGGCCACACTAACTGTGTGTTACTTGGGTTCTTCATGAGAGCCCTCTATAACTTAACCCTCTATGTCAGGAGTGGTAACTGTGGCCCTCAAAATGTTTTTAGATATAATTGTTCAACAATAGTTATGCTCCCAGGGCTACTAGAAGAAAGGCCACAGATGACCTCCTCCTCACACTCTATGTGACCCTATTAGATCACTGTTACTATGGGTTTAGTTTAAAAATATATCATGTATTGGACTGATCTGGGACCAAGCCCGGAGAAGTGAAATATCTTGTAGGGATGCAGTCATTCAGTGCTGTTACAATTCAATGAAAAATCATTTATATTTTAAAATAAAATAAAATAAAACCTGGCACCAGGATGCACGATTAAAGAAATATTCATATTATTTCAACAGTCCTTAGGATGCAATGGGGCCTCCCTGAAAGCACTCATATTTAAGGACATGATATGTATTTTCTAATTAACTAACTAAATCCTAGCACACATACTCTAGCCTTGGCCACTGGTGGGTTAAAGTACTCATCAGTGGTACCCATACGGCAAGAGCTCTAATGCCAGGTTGGGAGCCTCCATCATGTATGTCTTGAACCACCACCTTCAGTGCACCTGTGTTTACTGGGCCAGCTCAACAGAGCACAGGAACAGTAGTTGTTTCAAGCTTAAGTGAGATTATAAAGATTTAGTTTCAAATCTTAGGATCTCCCCTTTTAAGAAGGGAGTATACATAAATACACTGTGTGCCAATCTTTGTCCATGTTCTTGAAGCCATTTTTTTTTAAAAATGTCACTGTTACAATAAAAACTGAAAGGTTGGCTTACTGTTCTGGAAAAGAGAGAAACAATGTAAGATTCCCTTTTGTTACAATTTCTAACTACACTCAGTGTATGCAAATATATTTGATGAAAATGTTCAGATTTCAATAAGCCACATCAGAGCATGCCTCCCAAGGTAACTGGTACATATTTCCTGAAAGATTAGGGTTACATCTCAAGTGTACCCCCAAATGACCCAGGAATGCATTCCCTGTTCTGGCTTATAGCTCAGTTAAGGAAACTCACCTCTTTGGGCAGCTGGTATACCTGTGTGGGAACTTGCATTCTCCAGGTCCTCTAATAAGACAAAATGAATTCCACTGATGTGACATAGGTAACATTAGCTATATTGACACAAATTTTTATGTTAATGTCATTTTCCAGTGAGTAATCTAGTAGAGACAAATCCTGCTGTTGCATTCTTCTGGCTTTCAAATCACCCATCTATGCTGTACAACTTATTAACCACAAGACAATGCAGTAAATCCTGTGCTACAGTCAAAATTGTTTAGCAAAGCATCTTTGAGTATCCCATATAAAATTTCATGTCTATAGGTATGCACTTCTATGCTTATGATGTAAAGATAGAGCAACAACCTTTCTAAATCTACACTAAAACTATTGAAGGAAGAAGCAAGTCATCTATGAAGCATCTACATTCATTGTTTACAACCATGTAGAGGATATATGCATATGGAACATCTGGGCAGCAAGTGGCATTGATGGTTAACAAAGCATAAGGGAAGACTAATGTTAAGGAGGACTAATATTAATGCAATAGTTAAGTGACTGAGAGGCCAAAAGATTTAGTATAGAAACGATGAATAACTAATTATGGAACAAAAAAAATTATAGAATAATACAACAAATTTGCAGAATAACACACCATAGAATGCAAAATCACCAACTAAGGCCAAACTAATGATTTCGCAAAATACCTGCACAAATATCAGTGGCCCAAATATTCTCTGGTCTATGCAACTGAAGCCACTAATTTTCTTTAAAAGTCCAAGACATATATGAGTAACAAAACGGTGCTTTGCAATTAGGTTACAACTGAACCCTCCTTTTGCCAGTAGGTTATCCCTATTCAGTCAGGAATGTGACACAATGTGATACACAACCCTTCAAGCACAGAAGCAGTATTCCTTCCTTCCTTTGCTGTCCCTAAATATATTTCTAGAATGAGAGTCCATTTTCTTCTGTGTCACATGGTTCAAGGAGACAGCCTGTAGTTAGGTGATTCTAAATTCTCAAAAGCTGTGCCACGACTTTGCCTAATAGCACTGTAACAAAAGAGAGCCCAAACAAAGCCCCAAATACCTAATTTTAGCTGTAGGCAGCTTTTGTCTTTACACATGATGTTGAAACTCACATTCTTTCCTGTCCCAACCTGTTGAGTGTTGCATTTGTATAGGGCCTACACAAACATGGCACAATGTTCTAACTGGGAATCTGTACAGTATATAGTGTACATAGATGGCATATCTGAGTCTATATGAATTGTGATCCACAGATACCAACTCTATGCAGAGCATGGCCTCTAATGTACAGAAAATAATAATAATAATAATAATAATAATGATGATGTAATACTGTATTCTCATGGAGAATGTACACGACTGAACAGAGCAAATGTCCTCAACTTGGCACTCTACAAATGAGTTCCAACTCACATAAGCCCCCAAAAGCAGGAAAGTATATCACAGGGCTCTACCCAACTTTCAACCCTCAGCTGATTCTTATCTGTACAACAGCAGTTTGTACACATTGGAAACAAAC
Source organism: Urosaurus nigricauda (assembly GCA_034509955.1). Taxonomy (NCBI): domain Eukaryota; kingdom Metazoa; phylum Chordata; class Lepidosauria; order Squamata; family Phrynosomatidae; genus Urosaurus; species Urosaurus nigricauda. The sequence goes on from JAOEGL010000005.1 coordinate 11,952,212, forward strand.
AGCCAAACTCAGTCTTATTGTGCTCTCCAAGGTGCTGATCTTGCAATAGGCATCATAAAAGCAAACTTGTAGGTACAAGTGGAAGCCCCTTTTATTTAATAGAATAGATTATTATAAAATGTACAGGTATTAAGGTACCTTAAATTATGCTTTCATCAGATCTATTTCATATCACTGTACTGATCACTGTGGAAGGTGCAATTCTGCAACAACCATTTATATTGAAGGTTTATCATCTTCGGAGGCTGGCAGTCTAACAACTGTCTCCCCCTGTATCTGAATGCTGGTGTACTCAAGAAAACCTGGTGTTGAGCCCTTTGGGATTATTGCAGCACAGTGTTATCATAAACCACTTGTTTTCAAAGAACTTGCTTGCTTTTAGTGAAAGATTAATGGATCGCAATTCAAGCAATCTGACAAACGTCATGCTCGCTCAGAGAAAAGTATGATTTAACCACACTGTTGTACCTGTATAATCTGCACTTCTGGCAGCCATTAAATGTCATTGTTTGATGCAAAGCTGTAAACTAGGGGTGGGGAGAGGCTCAGCATCTCTTCTCTTACTTCTGTGTGAGTCTGAAATAACATGTGCAGGGAATGCTTAAGCCATTTCCCTGAGGCATGAACATGATGGGAGGGATAGGCTACTGATACATCAGCTGTGGTGGAATCCCAAAGTTCCTAGATCAGCATTTGTAATGTCACAAGGTGATAACAACAACTGGGGTGCTCTTTCCAATCAATCAATTCTACAAATAGATTTACTATTATCTCTATGTAAGCAGAATTCAAAGACATAGTTGTCTTTGTCTGGCTCAGTACACAAAGGGTTCTTGTAGCACCTTTGAGATTTACTAAGAGAAAGAAGTTGGCAGTGTAAGCTTTCCTAGACTTAAGTTTACTTCATCAGATGTGTGGAGTGAAGTGCTTAAGAATAAGAATGAGCAGGATGTAGGTATGGATAACAATAGAAATGCAAAACTTGTTGGTATGATAATGACGTGTTCAGGTTTGGAAGAAAGATATCTCCTTAAGTTAAGGTGAGTTAATGATGGAGGGAGTTATTAAAATGTAGTGTGATACTGATTTGGAACCAGAAAGGGGTCTAACCAAACAAGACTGTGATCAGGCATAAATTTTATCTGTAAATTCAGCTTCCCCTTTGGTGCTATTCAATTTACACAAGAACATGCAGATGTTTACTGAAAATATAATACACATTAATAACTACTGTGCCTGAAATTCAACGGTTCATCAATAACTACTGTGCCTGAAACTCAACTGAAATGAATAGTGAAGTTCACATAGAAGATTAAGTACAATCATTTTCAAAAGCTACAATTCCAGTTAGAAACTAAAAGTCCGACTATGTAGAAGACATGAACGTGATGGAATAACTTTGAATAAAAGCTTTGTGTACTTCTTAACAAACCAACCACACTGAACATGCTATTTGCCATTTGCTAACATGGGCACAGACTACCCTCTAGTGGCTGTTTAATAAATCTCTTTAAAAATCTCTTTAAAAAAATAATAGGTGACCTCCAAATCATTGCTGTTAACAATAAGTAATGCCTTTTCCGATAAGTCTGAGTGAAACAAAAGGAACTGAAGAAGATTCCTATTGTAGAAAAATGAAAAGACACCAATGACACAGGTACAGTGCTAAGTGGAAAATTGTTAATGAAGTAAAAATAATTCTCTCCGTGGTGAACTGCTATGACAAAGGATACAATGCTCAAGTATTTGTGTGGGTGAAACCATACAGAAATGAGTAGTAACGTATGTTTTTTCTTACAGAAGCATCTTTTTGACACTAATTGCACAACCATCTCATTTGGTAACAGGTTAGCATAATTTGTTAAGAGTGATTTGGTTCATAGTTTCCTCAGAGTATCTTAAACTACTCCAGCTTAAACTTGTTTTTTGGCACCAGCTTCAGCATGCTATTGGAACTGTGGTCTAATATATCTAGAAGGCACTGGATTAGGAAAAACAGCAGACTTCTAGAGAGTAGCTATGCTAGAGAAGCAATGTTGCAAAAGTGGCTATGTTAGTATATTGCAGAAAGAAACCATGACTTTGTATTCACCTTAAAGTAAGAAATTTCTTATGGAATTTGACTTTATATAGACTAAAATCCACTATCAGAAACATTACATGTTATCCTCTGTTGACAAGGATGTGCATTTAAAAAAAAAGATAGTCTGGGATCTTAAATTAAGGTTTAAATGTATGCAAAACAAGCACAGCATCTGTTCACAACTGTTAAGTAGCCTTGTTATGTAGCAGCTATATGGGACACATATTGATTGTCTCTATTAAATATTAACTTGATAGTCTTGAATTTATTCTTAAGGTCTAATTCAGTAGTTTCATGTCTACCTTTAAATGTACCTTTGTTGAAGAATATATCTGTATTAACTGAGGACAGCACATCATATATCTGATGAGGTGAAAGTATGCATTTCAGTGGTTAAATGAGACAAGGGGCTAAATGCAGCCAGAAATCCCAATTAGAGTAGATCCACTGACTTGTATAAGTGTAGACTTACTATTCACAAATGACTCAATGGGTCACTCTAGTTGGGACTAGCAACTGGATTTAGCCTATGGTTCTTTAAATAAAGCAGAATCAGATATGTGATGAGGATTTGAACATTGGTTAGAAGCATCCCTAATGGAAAGCATCTCTGTTGCATAGGAATTAACAGTTGAAAGCCTCTCATATCACTTCATTCTTCAACAATCCAAATGAAATTGCAGGGAGAAGGAGAAACTAAACATAGACTGAGTCCAACAATATGTTGAGTTCAATGGTTAGTTATGTCTATACTGTCCTGAGCTTCTGCCCATGTACATTACTGTGTAATGCCCAACCTGAACACACAATGGCCTAGGACCAGGTGTGGTCACAGACTGATCTATTCTTCTTTTCTTCTAATAACTTGGTCTAAAATAAATGTTTTCATTCTGAAAAAGTTTCCATGTGTCTGAATTTTTATTTTCAGATTTCTGGGATAATAGCCACCAAAAGACTTACCTTGTATTAATTTGCTTAACGATCTTCTTGTCTCACTGCAATCACAATGTAAAGTAATAATGGATAATTATTTTCAACTCTGACGCCCTCTCATAGAGAAATGACCTATATATTTTCAATTCTTTTTCCCAAGAATTCCAGAGACCATATTTTGTATTTTCAGGAATCAACTCACCCTTTTCCAAAACCCAGATGCCTCTAAGCTACAATGTAGTGGCTATTTGGCAACTGAAAGCAGCACTAGAAGAGCAATAAAACAAGCAAAAACTGTTCCTTTCATTTGCTCCCTTTTAAGCAGCACTGTGTTATTTCAATAAAGAGACTGTCCAGGTAACAGGTTTGTTTGGTCCTTCTTAGGTCTCTGATGGATGACAGAGCTCTCTTTGTAGGCATACAACTTATACTGAGGAGAAGATGGTTGATCAACCATAAGGGAGCAAGTGAATGGAACACATAAAGATAGCCATATACTGTACTCTTTTTTTCTAACCAACCTTTAGCTGGTGAGAATTGCTGAGGAGCATGAGGATCAGAAGAAAGCTCCAGTGGAAATTGTAGCTGCTCTTCGTTGTCTGTAGAAGCTTGAAATGACAACAAAAAAGCCATGTATACCTGTTAATTTCTTGTTAAAACACGTTTAGAGAAGCTTTTAGCTCTTTTATATTAAAACATATGCTGTACTTGTAACTTGACAGAAAGCAAAGTACTTCTACCAGCTTCTTTTTAAAAGTACTGTATCTACTGACAGCAAGTACAACCACTTCATGCAACAGAACAGGACAGGCACTGATCCTGTCTCAAGGGCCAGCTATTGATCTTCAACATTCTCTGGAACCCTCACAATTTAATCTTGTCTAAATAACTTTTAAATGATTTAGTCAGAATGTCCTGTTGTGGTGTGTTCTGGATACCATCTTTAAAATGGATACCATCTTTAAAACCCAAGAACATTTATTTGGAATTTACTTTGTTTTCACACACTTCCAAGATTAGGCTAACACACTCCACCTGCCTCCCTCAACATATTTTGAAAGTTCCTACAGTTCCTTTAACATATGGCTCTGGCACAAGCTGATGAGGAAGAAGGTGCAGCTCAAGAAATCACCAGGCTTAGAGAAAACCTGGTCAGTTCTGCACAATTAGGCAAAGAGAACTTATTTCTTCTAGAGAATACCACGCTAAATGAATATCCTTGCTTTAATCCCGTTCCCTCCTCCCCAATTCTCTTAAGACACCAGAATTATGATTTCAGGATAACTTCATGATAATTGCAGAGGGTTTTGGAAAAACATTTTTCTTAGAATTAATGCATCCAATATACCATCAGAAGATATGAGGATGGCCACAGGCTTAAATAATCTTCAAATGGGACACAAAGGAAAAGGAATGGCTGATATGGACTTTCTCCATTTGTGCTATATGATTATTTATGCGTCATAGCAGACTCTGACTATTCAAAAATACTGAATAAAAATTGCTTTACAAAAGAGATGAAATATATTAAATTATGAAACTATGTCTATATCACGCAAAGACAACAGTCACAATTTGAAATTATTGTACCTATTATTAGCCAAAGTTGACTGTTTCACATTCTTTTATATGTTTACCTCTTTGTACTATTTTCTCTGCAGGTATTTTGGCCGTCTGTAAAGCTTGGTGTTTGTCAAAAGTTATTGCAACTGCAGTGACAGTGACCTATAATTAGAAACACAAACTTGTTCGCTTATATTTTTCACATTTATTTAATAATCTAAGATTAATCTAACCTGCTCAGTAAGCATGTGCATACATAGTTCACAAACAAATTACTCAATGAACATTTTTCTTGTTTTTTACACTTGCCAGTGACACATTTGCTAACATTAAATGAAAGAAAAGTCTGCCAAGTAATGACTTGTCATAACCCAATCTGGTTGTAATCAGACTAATCTAGGCACACTATTATCCCAATCAAATCAATAGGATTTATATTACTGGTAGTCATAACTTAACTTGCCTCTTTCAGGATATGAAATGTGATCTTTCAACATAAACAGTGTTGTTAATTTACTGCAGAGTAACTAGAAATAAAGACACTTGTTTCTGTGCTAAGAAACGAACATTAGATAAATTACTTTTGGGGTAATGATAGTTTATATAGTTAATCTGAGAGAATCTGAATATGAGAAAATATTTATGCAAGAATATGTGTGTATATAAAAATACTGTAGTAGGTTTTGCCAGCATTTAATACAATAGATTTTAAAAAAGAAGTAAAGCAATGCCTATGGACAACATTTTTTAAAAGAAAACATGATTTGGAACTTGGGTTGGATGGCCCTTGTGGTCCCTTTCCAACTCTATGATTCTATGATTTCATTAGACTGTACTTTGGGAGGTAGACTAATAAACAAACAAGAATGCAGCCATGCTTGTAATTTACATGGCTTTAAAGTGTACACAGAATGATCACAAATAAATCATTTAAAAATGAAATGACAAAGGACATTGGCACTGTTTGGCATACACAAATAGTTGTATGCAAGACACAAATTAAGAAAGATAATCCATGTCTGGGACTTTGTTGTGTAGTAAATGGCAACATGTTATTCTTCTTAGTCTAATCATATCTCTATTTAATAAGTAGACTAACTTTTAAAAATTAAAGTCAAAATTGCGAAGCTAAGAAACCTTCAGAAAACTTGTCTAGTTTGAATAGTTTACTTTTCCAAAGTCTGATCACATGACAGCATAACTTGAAAGACTACAGAATTCACAGATGTATATCTAATTTTTAGCCTGAGCTAGACTACGCTGATTTAATGGAAATATGTTCCACTGGCTCAATGGATCTAGTCTGATCTAAATTGGATTTAGCATAAAAAGACAAAAGAATGAAACTACCTGAATTATTTCATCCTCTGGAAGAGCAACTGTAAAATTCACGTGGCACAGGCAACAAGGAATCATAGACCGAAGTTTGAAATATAGGCTCTGTTGAATACAAAATACCAATGTATATTATATAATCTATGTGTATATTCTGAAGTGGGAAAAGGTCCCTAAGAGGTGTGGCTCAGGGAGCTGTGTTATGTTTAGAATAGAGAAGAGGAGGTTAAGGGGTGACATGATAGGCATGTCTAAATTATCTGAAGGGAAGTCACATTGAGGCTGAGCAAACTTGTTTCCTACTTCTCTACATACTAAGACATTGCTTTCTAGCTACAGGAAAAGAGATTCACCCTGAATAGCCTTTAGGGCTGAAGAGCAGGGTATAAATACCACAAATAATAATAATAATAATAATAATAATAATAAGAAGAAGAAGAAGAAGAAGAAGTTAGGAAGAACTTTCGGATGGTAAGAACTGTTTCGACAGCAGCACATGCTACCCCAGCATGTGGTGGAGTCTCCTTCTTTGGAGATTTTTAAACTGAGGCTGGATTCTCATCTGTCGGGATGCTTTGAATGTATCTTCATGGCAGGGAATTGGACTAGATGGCCCTTGTAGTTTCTTCCAACTCTAGGATTCTAAAAGTTCTGGACTTCATTTCTTTGTAGTCAGTCATTATTCTAACCTCAGTGGTAGCTGTGGCCTCTCAAGTCAGTGGAGCAGTGAACCTATTTGCAGGTTTTGGCTTACTTAAAAGGGTCTTCCACAGTGCTAGAAACCACAATGCTGACCAAATTCAGGAACTATCTGAAATAAAACATGGAATAGATTCACCACTCCACTATCCCCCTGCTTCAATTATTTCAGTGTGAGCAGACTATCTATGAGTCTATTATGTGTGCATGAGTCATTTTTAGTATACTGTTTCTGATACAATGTTTGGCTCGAACTCTGTTATAGTGATATTATATATATGAAAAAGGAAGTTTAATTCTACTTAAAGGAGATATTAAAACTAATTTAATAAGTATTTAGGGACCAACCCATAATCTTGCTAATTATGACGTAGTTGTCAAACATTATGTTTAAGCATAATAAATCTATAGCTGTGCTTCAACTGAATAAGAAATTATCCATCTTTGCCAGAGGTGCTGAGTGTCATCTGTTTTATGGACTACATTTTTGGGGAAAATAGCCAGTGCATTTTTAAGTACAAAAAGGAGCAGGGGCATGGTTTGTTTTGCCACATTTACAGCTGCCAAAAATAACTACAGTCCTCCCCCTGCCCCTGTGCCCCTTGATTATCTGCAGTGGGCTAACAGAGAGAGTTAAATGGAGGTGCCCCCACAGCGCACCCCCCCATGGTGCATGCCTTTACGCCCCCATGGGAGTGCACTCCCATGCACTGTTTTCCATTTGGGGGAGGGGGGTCTGGAACGGATCCCCCGTGAAAACAAAGGGAGGGGGACTGTAACTGATCATGTATACTGACATATGCCTGCAATCTGAGAACCTGAGTCTATGAACATGCCACTTATGAATGGATAGACTCAGATTTATTTAAACAGGAATAACATGTAACATCTACATACCATACATTGGGATCTAAAGTTGAAATGGGTGCACAGCACTTGGTTCATGGAAGTATCCATTTCCCATAACCACCCCCTCTATCTAATATCATTTTATGTAATCCAGTTCACAAACTGCTACAAACATAATTGAAGAGAAACATGAAAAAGATACAGATACCTCAAATAAATGGATTTCTTAACATTTTTTAAAATCATCTTCTTACCTTCAGCAAATTCTCACAGAGATCGTTAAAGGTCTTGTTGAGAGTTTGATTTGTTAGGGCAATGTTGGTAAGACGGGAGACTCTCACCGATGTGAACATCTGAAGGAAAAAGAATAACTTCAAGTTGCTAATTTTTAGGCTTAAATAGAGTTTTACTACAGTCTAGATTTCTAACCTATCACCATAAAGATGAAGAAAAATGCTTCATGATAAGTTAATACAAAACAGAACATGAGTATTGTACTTAATAACTATTTAATATTCTATATTATTACAACAGTGCAGCCCAATGATTGCAAGGCAAACAGATCTGTGTCACACAGTTGCATATTAAGGTGAGAGTAGATACATTGGGAAGGGGGGTAGACTGGATATATAGTTTTCAATTCAAAATATATAGCTAGGTTTACATAACTATGAACTGAAGGAGGTAAAAATAATTAGCACTGCTGTATATGGTGCTATAATAATGGTGAACACTGAGGAAAGGTCCTATGGGATGACACTTCATCTGTTTGAAGTTGTGATGCTCAGTCTGTTCAGACTGCATTGCCTAAGAAGAGCAGGTCGGTAGAGGAAGAACACACATAGATAGTAGCTATCCTACAGACCAAGTTGGGATCTCTTCTGGATGAAGTGGGTAAAGACAATTTAGACAACCATTACATAATGTAATGGGGAGGAGGGAGTTTTAGAAGATTGCTGCTAGGATATGAACTGGGGCTAGTTGTTGAGATGTACACCACTGATGTTGAATCAACTCCATCTGCCTCTCAACTTTTTGAACAAATTTTGATTTACATATGAATTTCCATAAAACTTAGAATCAAGATATGCAAGCCACACGTGCTCTCACATCAACCTGTCCATGCTCTAGCAAGCAATCTTACTAAGCACCCTTTAGTCTACAAAAGCACATGCTGCCAACATCTTTCTGTCAGTTAGTCTCTAGGGTGCTACAAACTCTCTCTACATACTGAGTCTACAGACTAACATGGCTATATCTTTGAACTCTAGCTATTATGTTATTTTATGTTATGTTTTACTATTTTCTTTGCATCTTGTAAACACCAATCAATTAAGAAAGCATATAGCAGTGCACAAACTACAAATGTCAAATATGTTTTTTAGCAGACTTCCGACTTCTGCTTGTGAAACACATTCAATGTTTTTGAAAAAAAAGCCCTTCTATGAGCGAAGGGACAAGTATAGGTTCACTTCTCTGCTTCTTCATCGGATCATAATATTTAAAGATCTGATAGGAATTGAGGATAGTGCTCATTTCTATGTGTCAGAAAAGTTATATGGACAATTGTTTTTATGAATATGAAACACTGAATCATTGAAGCCTAAAAAGAACACTAAGATCCTAAGCACTGTACATGTAAGTATGAAAAAAGAAGAAAAACATTTCTATTTTCTCCTTGGTTTGCTTCTTAATTTGATAAATTATTTATATATATTACATCCACTGTACCTGTATATCAGAAGTCCAGTTGTTTATACCAGGCATAATTTCTGTGTTACAGCTATAAAAACCTACCAAAAGACATAAACCAATTTGTTAATGTTAGAAAACAGAAAACAGTGTTCTACATTATTCTTAGTTTTCAGGATTTACACAGTAAGATATGTTTATGTTCAGATTTTATTCAGTCAGATATACAGTATGTATTAGCATAATAAATGAAAAAGATAAATTTCATAAATATTCACCATAAGCTTGTTAATTTTCTTTTTTAAAAGTACAGAATGTTTTTAAGGATTACATCTCCTAACAGTTAAAAAATATGTAATTTAAGCAACAGTGTAGGAAAACAAGGAAAGTATGATATGATCTATTGATCTCCAACTTTTCAGATTCAGTTGTTTATTTTGGGTGACTGATCAGCATAATTTCAATCAGAGGAGGAAAGGTTTATAAACCCTGGGTCACACAGGATATATATCCAATCCTTTCCCAAGCTATCATTCTCTGAAGATGCCAGCCACAGATGCTGGAGAAATGTCAGAAAGGAACTCTTCTAGAACATGGCAACATAGCTCGAAAGCCCTACAAAAAACTATGGGTATCTTTGCAGTGTCCAAGACAGTGCAAAGTACAGTTTTCTGTGTATTTGAGGCTAAGAACATCGAAATTAGAACAGAGGTGGACCAACTGCGGCCCTCCAGATTTTGCTGGACTTCAACTCCTAACACTTCTTTCAACTGGCTATGTTGTCTAGTACAGCTAAGAGTTGCAGTCCTACAACTTTTGGAGAGCCACATTTTGCCAATAGCATAAGTAGGAGGGGATGAGCAGAGTCCAAAAGACGAGCCCCTTGAAATCTGACTAAATCCTGCCTAATCCAGAATCCTTTCTAAATGTCTCCAGGAAGCCCACAAACATAATCCAGCTTGAGGCCACTTTAACTGCCATGGCTCAGTGCTGGCAAATCCTGTGGCAACAGAGCTCTCTGACAGAGATAGCTAAATGTCTCACAAAACTAGAGTTCCCAGAATTCTTTAGCATTGAGCCAGGGCAGTTAAAGCAGTCTCAAACTGGATATTTTTGCAGCATGTACTTGGACCTATAAGAATTATACCTGATATTATGATACTGGGTAAAAGTAAATGTACATGATTATTTTACATCATAAAATAATATGCTTTACATCATAAAACATTATATTGTCAGACTATCGGAGAATATTTTATACAATTAGAACTTTTTAAAATACACACACAGCATTTTACAATACCTGAAGGTGGGGGGACATCGGTCAATAATGAATGAACATCTTCCATTGCATCTGTATCATCAATCTGGAAAAAAAAAACTTAAATAATTCTTCCTCTGAGGCAAATATTGTGTGGCAACAACATTAACTGAAAACAAAGGACTTTTGAAGGACTTTTAAATTGTAGTTGATTCCTTCATTTCAGCTCAAATTATCACCACAGATAAATTCACCCCTGAAAAATTCTACTACAGTTTAATACAATGTATTCATGAGAAAGTGTATTTGTGAAACAGACTAAATAACTTCAGAAACTGTTACATGGTTTACACTTTGAGACAATGAGACAATGTCTTTAATTTGAGACTATTTTTAGACACCTGTGATTGTAAAGTATGTCTTGTTTCAAAATGTGTATCTTTTTCTACAAGGAGATGATATGCAAATAATAACATTTTATCTGCTAATGGCATCACAAACAGAAACAAATCTCTGATAACAATGCTGAAATTGATGGAGAAAAAACAAGCAATAGAATTCAATTAATGCCGAGCATCAAATAACAATATATCAGGAGGTGGGAAACTATCCCAGCTGCCAGCCCCACTCCTCAGTTTTTGAGCATTTTAAAAGTTTATTTTTTATTAAAATTTAAATCCTCTTCAGATTACAGGCGAATAGCTAAACAAACAAAATGGTTCAGAATAACTAAATAAGGAACAAAATATAAACTTATTACTAAAACTTTTGCATGTGTGTGTGACAAAGTCTGCCTTTATCCTAATTCTGTCATGTTTTGAGAACCCTTTGGCCTTTTTTAGGCCAAGAAGAGACCACTGTCCTTTCCAGGAAATGACAGGAAATTACTTTGTATTGAAAAATAACCTTCTTTGCTAAAGCAGGGCAACCCCCTTCCCATGCGGCAAAAGTGTCCCCGCAGTCCCTTTAAGAGCAGGAGGTGGTTAAAAAAAATCTTGGGAGATGGGGGAAATTGGACACAGAGGGCTGCATACAACTCTATGCTTCACCTACCTTGTTCTACATATGGACTCTCACTGATCCTAGAACAGTGTGCAGGACAAAGTTCCAAAACACACTGCAGAAATAATCCAATTTGAGACCACTTGCCCTGGCTCCATGCTAGGGAATCCTGGGAACTGTAGTTTATTGTCACACCAGAGCTCTCACAAAATGTCAGTTCCCAGAATTCTCTAGCATTGAGCCAGGGCAGTTAAGGCGGTCTCAAAATGGCTTATTTCTGCAGTGTGGTTTGGACAAAATTCCCTAAGATATTCACCAATATCTTTTCAGTGTTAACTCCCTCCTCATGACTCTGTCATTTGGCACTGAATCATGGAACAAAACGATTCTGTAATCTGCCTGCCACCTAGTCCTTTACCATGCAGCTGTAAGAACCATTTGTGACATGGCACAACACCATTACTGATAATGGGGCACATCTGCAGAACTTGAACTACCATGAGAAGAAGTGGGCTAAACTATGAGGCTTTTGACTATAGAATCAACTATAATCTTGGCCATTTGAGAGGACTTGATCTTTTGTCTGGTTGGCACTCTGCCACAGACAAGTAATTCTGGGACTGCCTTTCCCAGTTTCATACAATTTTCATAAAGCATGTTTGTAATAGCTGTACCTTCCTATCATACACAATTGGGAGAGTATAAGGCAAGCAATCTTTCATAAATCCATGTAACATTCTTATGCCACCAGGCTTTCTCACACTGACAAGGGTTGGACTTTAAATGCTCTGCAAGGTTTGTATAGAGTTTTGCATAGGATTTTTATTATATTTTAAATTTTAATGTGTAATGTTATTAACTTTTTTAAAATTGCTTTTTAAACTTTGTATCTACATTTTAATATTTTGTATTGTTTTTAACTTGTACAGTTTTAAATTTTGTTAGTCACCTTGAGTCCCTATACTGAGAGAAAGGTGAGATATAAATAAATATTATAATAATATGCATTTATTAGAGCAAAACCCACTGTTCTATCATTTGTAACTGACATTTTTTTCTCTTCCTTTAATGACAGTGATAGGGAAGATATGACCTGCCAGATGTTGCTCAACTGTAATTCACATCCTCTTTCACTGTGGCTGTGTTGGTGAAGGCTGGTGGGAATCACAGTCCAGTGTCTGGAGAGTTACTTACTCCTTACCCCATTTAAGTTAACTCTTCAAAAGGCATACAGTAATATGAACTGCAGAGAAGTAGAATGTACCTCCAAAACAAAAGCATCTTTCTTTCCATGTGAGAGATCCAATTCTGCAGTTTCATCAGAACTTTCAGACTGAGATCTTAGCAGCTTAGTACGGGGCCTTGGTTCTGGAATGGGAGAACCTATGATTTCTTCAGATGCCTCCTACCCAGAACAATGATACAAAAATAAAGTTAGCATCTCAATTCACATGTATTAAATCTCACATATATGCTTTAAATGTCTTGCTACTGCCAAAACTCTTTCGTCAACAGAGTACAGACTCTCCTGCCTGTCTGTTTTTAATTTAACAACTGGCTGAATACCTGTTAGAATCATTCTACTCCAAGCACTTCTTCAACCTGCAGTTCTTATGTTTCTTCCTCCTTTCATTGCAGAGAGAGTAAACAAGTGTGTGGATTTTCATAATGTAAAGCAACACTAGGGCAGTAACCTGAATGCTATGGAGCTCTTGGAGCTCAAGACCTATAGCATTATGAAGCGTTTGACTTTCCAACTGTCCCAGATTTGAATATGCAACTAAAAGTCTAATTTATGACACTTAAAATAACTCCCAGAAACTGTGGAACCTAGCTACTTGTACTTTCCATGTAAAAGGAATACAACGGAGAGGGAAGGGACACTAGAAATTTTACAGCTTTAAAAAGTTGGACCTAACACTCAATTCATCTGTGTGTTTCTGACTAATGAGCTGGCAATAGAAGAAAACCCATGTCTTCCAACCCTACCCCAACCACTACATTTAACATGGTTGTATAATTCTTTTACTGTTTATTCTGTCTATTGGCAAACCTATCAAACCAAGACTGTGCAAATGGATTATCTGGACTTACTCCAGAAGATGTCAATCCAGGCTTGTGGCCTAACAGGATGAGAGATACAAGCTGGTGCTGAAAAGGATCAATTGCACTGGCAATCCTAGAACATATGTCAGTTACGTAGGTGTTCCTCCATCCTGGCACCTGCCTACTTTATATACCTAGACTCTTTTGAAGTACATTCTTTTGCTCATCTAAACTGTCCATTACACATTAGCCCACAGAAGCAGCATTTGACCCAGAATTGTTCAAACAGTTGTATAACTGTACTTACAGGGGGATTAATCTCATAAAGTTCCTTATTTTTTGTTATTGTATCATTTATTTTCTTCTGCATGTGTGAGATATGTTGTTCATAAGTGGCATCATTTGGTGTCTTTCCAGCGATCTGAATACCACCAGGAGCTGGTAAAGCAGTCAAATATACACCTGTGGCAGACTTTACAGAATAATGAGAAAATGAAATTTAGCACACATTCCTGGACCACATATACTGTATTTTCTCTACCTTTCTCCTATAGAAGGTAAAAAGGTTATTAAAAAGCAGACATGTGAAGGCCCAGGGGAAAAATCCTCCTTGCCTCTTTCCCAAAAGTCTCCCTGTTTCTGAAAAAAATGGATTATGGATTTTTTTTCAGTTGTTATTGCTGTTGTTATTGTTGTTGTGTGCGCCCAAGTCACTTTTGATTTATGGCAACCCTATCATAGGGTTTTCTTGGCAAGTTTCTTCAGAGGGGGTTTACCATTCAGACATTTAAGACAAAGTGTTCATATACTCATTGCTACCAAATCTAAAATTAAAATTCTAAAAATAATGTAAGAGAAAGACTTTTCCGTAATACTGAATCAGATCATTACAATTTCTGGTCTTGGTTTTCTTCTCACACTTCTTTTTCAGGCAATCAGTGCATGATCTCTACTTAAGACTATGAAGAACTAGTGGAGACAAAATATTGTAGATATGTTGATGGTGTCTTCTGTTTTTATCCTTTTTGTTTAGTTTAAGTTAAAGAATGGTCCTACCATGCTGATCTCTGGAACATTCTGTAGCTTCTACATAGGTGCAGGACAAACCCATAGGTGCATGAATTAAAGAGACCACAAAGAAACAGTAAATGGCTTTAAATGATTTAAATTGTTCAAATTGTTTTATCTACTTTAAACTACCTTAAATTGTTTTAAGTTGCTTTTTGTTGGCAAGCCTCCCTGAGGAATGAAAAACAATATATTGTGGGATGTAAATATTTAAATAATAAAAAAATAAAATAATCATGAAATATCTGTGGCCACATTTATGCCAATGGAACAAGTTTGGAAATGAGTCCACATAAAACTAATTTACTACCACATATAAAACAAAACAAAACAATACAAAACAAAATGCTTACTGCCAATCCCATCAACATTGTTTCTCCCACTGTGATCTGGATCCTCAGCCCAAAAAGTGCATTCATCCCCTTCAGTTTTAGCTTATTCATGAGTTGGGTGTGTACTTCATACTCCATAAATGGCAGCAAATTACTGATGGAGGTTGCATTTGTTTCAGCTTGAGCCTTCTTCTTCAGCCGACACAGCCTATTGGAGTGACCAAACACAAAGCAGTGTTAGCTTGGTTTTAAATAAAGAAAAATGAGTGCTGTCTGAGAGGTGGGAAGCATCTGTATCCTTTCTGGCCTTTTTGCAGCATCAAGTGAATATGCAGGTCTATCAAATACATTTTAAAAACCATTTGCAATGGAGCTTTGTTGATCTTTTAAAAAGGCGATCCAAATAAATGCTTACTAATATTTTGGCCTTCCCTAAATTACCTTGTTGGCATTTTAAATATATAAACATTAATGAATACAATGTGTTAGCCTGACCCAGTAAAATGGTGTTTTCTTTGTTAAGCCCAAGTCTGAGCTTGTCTAGTGGGAAGGTACCACTGAGTTCCATGCCACCACTTCCCCAGCAAATGCCAGAGTATGCAGGACATCAGCCCTATGATTGAATAAACTGCTTGTTTTTGTAGGAAGTGTCCTCCCTAAAAAGTGTCTCCCATCCCTGCTCTCCTTTCTTCAGAGGAGATTTACTTCTGAGTCACCTTTTCTGGAATTTAAAAATATTTTTCTCAGCACTGTTTCAGACACCAGAATAGAGCCATGCCTCTCAATCGTCAATTGACTGGTATTAATTTTGTCTGTGGTTTTCTTTGCAACCAGCTGATTTATGGTCATAGGAGCAGTTGCCTGATTTGAATCTTCATCCATTAGTCTTTTCTTTTTGTCAGAAGGCAATTGAGTATCAATTATATCAGAATTGTATCCAGGTATTTTTCTCTTTGTCTTTTGAATCTCAGTAACCTTCTCCTCTGTTAGTTTTTGAAAAGATAGGCTAGGAAAAGGGAGGAAAGAAATAAACCTCAACCTGTTGGCAAGGCAGGAATTGCAATGAGGTTCAAAGGAGAAAAGCAAATCTAACAGGGAGATACCTGGCTTGAATGAGACATCCTTTCCCAATCACCATGGCATCCACAGGCAGATCTATAGTTGTAAAAATAACATCAGGAACTTTTTGCTTCCGACAATTGCAACAATAAGTAAGGTGAGCAGGGAATGGCATGTTGAGCTCATCATATGGTATGTGGCAAAAGCCACAGCCAGGAGGAGATGTTTCCTCTAACCTAAAAAAGAAAATGTGAGAAGTATAACGTTACTGTTCAGACACCATTTTGTATACAGTATATAATTTACAAAATATATACATTAATGTACATGTGCATATATGATTTTTAGTCCAGGTATCAAAATACTGATCTATACAAGAACCATACATAGAGGTGGTCAGAATTCTGCTTTCAGCTTTTTGCAACCAAAGCTTGCAAACTACCTTTGTAATGTGGGTGAAATCAAAATTGCCTCCAGCAGAATAGGCAGGGAAAAGCTAATTCTTTTTGTTTCAAAATTACGCAATAATTAGGATAAGTAAATGTGGTCAGGAAGGCTAATACACAATTCTGTAACTGTTTGTGGGATTATTTACAAGGTTGGTACAGATATAAAAAAGAAAAAAAGAAAAGCAGGTTAATTTATATCAAGGAGTTTATGGAATAACTCTCTTCATAAGAATTTGGAGAACTGTGTAATCAAGAGTTTTATGATTCAAAGTGGTAACTGGAACTGCTATGTTTTGGCCTGACAAACTTCATTAGTGGCTGGGGTTTCTCCTGGATGAAACTGGGGTTTCTCCTGGATTAAATCTGGAGTTTGAATTTCAGTGGAAAATGCACGAGTGAAGTGTGATGGTTGAACACGAAGCACCTTGGGGTGTTTTTTAGAAAATCACTGGCAGGATGGTCAATTGTACTTCCTGCTGCAGGAATCTGTTTTGCTTCTATTATATTCTGCTTATACACTATAAATAAAACAGACAGAGGCATAGGAAACCTCTGGTGCTTTCCTGCCCAAAGAAAACTAAAACTGATCATGCTGCTTGATGCTTCTCACCCCCTGGAGAAGTGGGGAACATTAACAATTTATAGCACCTTCATTGGTACATTGGTACACAACATGTACTTTTACATTGGTACACAACATGTACTTAGAAAACTGTTGGGTAAATAGCTCAGCATTTTCAGTCTAGACTTTCTACAGAAGGGCAGGATACAATTTCATTTAATAGAAATCAACACAGGGCCATGCAGATTTTTATGATCAACTTTACACATGTCTATATAACACACACATATTTATCTATCCTATATCTTAAGCTGTCACATAGAATGATTGCTTTATCTTGTAATTATATAACATTCAGCCAGAAGCTGAATCCTTGAGAGTAGATATCTTGGTGAAGCACTTTTCAGGTAGAACAATTTAAGGCTTTGAGCATGAACCTTTAGAATCCTGATACAGATTCTCCACATCAATTTTTATCACCAAAACTAGTCTCATGTCATTTTTGTTAAGACTGTTTAGACCTACAGTTTTCTACAAAAGACCTTCCTTCTATTTTAGAAATACAGGGTTATATCAAATGGTGTCTTTCTGCTAATGGAAAGCTCTTTGATACAACACAAGTACCCATCAGCCAACTGGGGAAGAAATAATTTTGACTTTTGATTGAAATAGAAGCATATCAACATATTATGGCCAAAATCTAAGTTTTTAGCATCGTAGTAATCTGTTCTTCTTTTATACCAACAGGAATGTAACAAAAAGCACTGGGAGTGGGGAGATTGGGCAAGATAACAGAACTGTTGCAGACATTGTGCTGTCAGTCTCTTAATCATGAACCAGGCACAGGTGCATGCTACTTAAATCAAATTGAGACCACTAACATTTATAAGGCAAGAGAGTTATTTTAAAACCAGGAAAAAGGGAGGACTGATGCACACTGATGCAATGACAGGTATCTATTAAGGATAATTTTTAGATGTACATCTGTTCACTATGAAGGCAGATTAAAATACTGGCTTCTGAGAGGAATTAGAAAATGCTTCCTAGTCCAACCCTGAACCATCAGCCCAACACCCTGTCTCCCAGGGGATGGAGCAGAGAACACTACAGTGTTCTGGACTACTGGTTGGAAACATGCAGGGAGAATAATTTATAACAGAGCAACATCAAAGCTAGTAATGATTTTCTCAGGCTTACTGGCTCGTCAAATTTTTTGAATGTTAGTCCTTTGGAAGATTCTATATTATATTATTTAAGAGAGTTACATTGCAATATACTATAGTTTATCATAAAGCTCAGGCTTTAATACAGAGGTGAGGTCAATTATATTCAGAGTGCTATGAGGAGCAGCACACAAATGGCAGCAAAGAGCAAGGAGGGAGAGATATTTTTATTATGTGGTTAGTAGACACAAGTGTTACCTTATTTAGGTTGTTAGAAAGGTAAAA
The DNA here is from genome assembly GCA_034509955.1 of Urosaurus nigricauda. Lineage (NCBI taxonomy): Eukaryota > Metazoa > Chordata > Lepidosauria > Squamata > Phrynosomatidae > Urosaurus > Urosaurus nigricauda. The sequence goes on from JAOEGL010000005.1 coordinate 11,970,593, forward strand.
ACAGTAAGGCTAGTGACTTGATGCAGAGCTCCAGAACGTCTGTTGTTGTTAGTTAAAGATCAGTAAAGTGGTTGGCCCTGCATCCTGTACTGTAACACTGGTAACCTACCCTAATAGAGAAGAACTATCCTGGTTTTGAGGAAAAAAATCAACCTCTCCCTTCTCTGACCCTATGGAAAAGTATCCAGGCTGCCATGACAACCTTTGTTCCAAACAGACTTCCATGGTGCCATCTTGCAGAAACCTAGGGTTCAGTACAGCTGCTGTGCCGGACGCTGACAAAATACAGACCTCTTCACTATAGAAAAAGAAAAGAAGGTAAGGTCTCATTTTAGTGGTATTATATTCAGTACAAGTGAAAACAAAAGCAACATGAAATCAGCTCAGCATGAACCCTTTGGGAGGTGTGTTGAAACTTCAGTATAACATCACAAATGGATATCATTATGACATGCAAATTTCTGCAAGTAAATGCTAGAACTATGGTGAGCACCCCAAACAAGCTGAGTGACCAAACTTTTGCTGCTGGGCAGTTAGAGACCACTGTATGAAGAAATCAAACTCAAACCTAGAGCATTCAGAGATACATGACAACTCAATGTTCTAATTCAGAACCTTGATTTAACCAAGTACGGTAACTACACAGATCAAGTTTCAAATGATGGCTGCAGCATACTGTATGGAAAAACACTGCATGCAAAACCTTAAGAGGCAAGTAAGGGTTAAAACTGGATTGAGTGAAGAGTCTGTCCTCTTGCACCTCTCATGTATTGCCAGTGTTAAAATATTTGAGGTTAAAATGTTCAAAATTGGCTCCTCTCCCACACAGACTTAAAATGGCGCAGGGGGCATGGGAGAAGGTTCAGGTCTCTCAAGCCTCTACTCTACACCCAAACAGAAAGTGGATACCGTTTTTAAAAATAGCTACTTCTGGACCCAATGTGTCCTGAAATTGGTGCTAGGGGCAAAAATAAAATAAAAATAAATCTGGCCCCATCTTCATGAAATTTGCCCAGCTCTGGGTTAAAGAGATTTGCAGAAGGGTTTAGCAACAAAAGTTTAGAAGTTAATAACCTTTTATACAAACACAGAAGGGAAATGTTTTGTTTTGTTTTTTTAAAAAACAGGAACTCTGACAGATTTTTCCAAATCATCTCCTGAGGTTACTCAACTTTTACAGGGAACTTCAAGATTGTGGCTTTATATAACGTAAGTTATATCCCCATCATGACCAAATCATCTATATACCTAATCTTTCAATTTATTTGCTCCTAATCTTTATAGAGGGTCCATACTTCCCTGCTACACCACTGAATTAGAGTGGTCTCCTCCTCTTTTTGAAAACAAAACAAATAAAGAGAGGCAAACACTAGGAAAACAATTTTTTTCTATTAGAACCACAGAATTCCATGTCTACATTTTTTTGCATTCCTGTTCCCTGTTGCTGTAGCCATGTTGATTACACAAGAGATTCTACTTCTTGATTATTAGACATCACTTTGAAAGATTCACAAGAAATTACAGAAAGCAAGAGGAGAACTATGACTGGAGCATATTTTGCAGAATTATCAAAACATGCTTCTTTCTGCTTTCAGGTATCTACCAGAGGCCATCTCTTCCCAACCAATAGAGCTTTGAGCAAAACAAAGAAAATCCTCCCAGAAGCTGAACCCAAGCACATCTCAGAAGAACAGATACTTCTATAGAGCCTCTGATATCTTGTCTGTCTCTCTGCCTAGTCCTTGCAGCAAAACAGATATGTCACTATCATCCTAAGCCTTCTCTGTCCCCATTTTAGCACTGCCTAAGAATAACTTACTGCAATAATTCCCCTGGCTTCTTTTCTTTCCACCCTTTCTCTGCTACTTGCATGACTCAGCAGTCAATTCTAAAACATAAGGGAACTCAAGTACAAGTGATTTACCAAATGCTAGTTGATTCGCTGTAGCCCACTACTGCATGACAACCCAATGCCTTTGCATGAGATTTTATTTCTTGACGGATTTCTGCCCACCAGGCGTCTCTTGTCTCTGGGTCATCTGAAAGACAAAACATAAATGAGTTCACTATTCTGCATTTAAGACTCTCTGGCTAAAGACATTAGACAAGAACTGATTTTATGTATGTACGGTATGTATATAATTTGGTATTAAACCCTGAAAATCTTGTGGGGGGGGCAGTCCCACCAATTTATCATTTTGCCAATTAAAGTAGCCTTGCTTTTCCTTGTGGGGCTAGCTTTGTGAAATAAGACTGTTTTTCCCCTTAGGGAATACAGTATTTTAGAAATATGTTTCATTTCTATAATTAAAAGCTTTGCCAAAGGAAGGCAATGCAGTTATTACAGTAAACATCCTCAACCTTTTCTGAGCTAAAATTACACATGCATATGGCATCCTTGACTTCTGAACAGAGCTGTAGCATTTGCAATCAGATTCTACCTCCTATCCCACTGCAAGTACCTTTTAGCCCTCAAATGTCAAATCTCAACTTTAAAGAAGACACACAATATATGTTTTATCTCACTCACTCACTGAGCACTCTTTTCAAAAATGCATGGCCCAGATATAATGCAACATAGAACAGGTTACATGAGCTGCCTTAACGAATCTTAAGATTTCCATCACAGCAGCTTCCAATGTTTCATGATAAATTTTCTTTGAAACTTAGGGTTTCAAAAATACAGTGCAACATGGTATGGTAGACAAAGAGTGAAAAATGTAAAAAAAAAAATTACTAGGCAAGCAGAAGTCCTTGTGCAAGCTTAAGCCAGTCCTTGTTTTTGTCTTCTATGTACAAAACCAGCACATTTGCAGATATTACCACTACACAACTCTTATTTCTTATCCCCTTCAATTTCAAATTAAACTACTAAACTAATCAGGCACTGAAGGACTGCACTGCCTTTTAGAAAAAATTCTCACAGCAATAAATAACATGTACTCATGAATGCACTCTAAAACTTAAAGCAAAACATTCCATTTACAGACATTATGGTTAATACTGAAGTTCTAACCATGAAATGACTTGTTTATGGGCAGTTTCACTAAAGACAAACCTTACCAAATAAACTTGGTGTTAGAATTTCAAGCTTGAATGTTAATGTGTTTAAAATATTCTAGGAAGTAAATGGTCACACTGGAAACAAATGGAATGTATTCCTCAGTAAGGGTTTTGAACTAGCCGTGTTGATTTATTACAATAAAGATGCGCTATATATGCCTCAGTAGCAATAATGAAGGAAATTACTTGTAAGAGCTACTTAATTATGGATCTAAAAATCAAAAGCTATTTTAATTCTCACCAATAAAAAGGCTTTTAAGAACAGAACTTGCTAACCTAAAGGAAATAAATATATTTAGCAGCAACAAAAACACAAGCTGGAAAGTAAGGTACTGGAGTGAAATTTTGTTTACAAAAGAAGACAGAGCACTGAGGTTTCTCTTTTTGCAGCAAAATTTCAGAAGTTGCCATAAAAAGCATCAAAATGCATTTATGAATTCCACCAAATGCATAATTACAACCACACATCCAAGTTTATAGTAACTACAGCTGGCGTATTTAAAGCATACAGCCACTCAACTGATCATTAAGTGGGACAGATGAGAATCTAGCACCCTTAGAGTAAAAGCTGGCAACCTAAAGCATTGTCAGGTGTCAATCCAGCAGATCTTTACATTTTAAATGCATATCTTCAAAGAACCTTTGCTCTGTAAGAATTTGAGAATATAGATTATAACTGTCATTAGCCCATAATCCAAAGGTATTGTCTTCTAAAAGCCTAAGGACATCCAGATCTGAATAAAAGAGCTTAAGTACAGGTCCAGAGTACAAGATACTTAATCCTTCCATGCTAAGAAAATGCCCCAACAACTACAGATGAAAGTTTCACAAGAACTCTTCAGGCAACTGTTTAAAAATTTATCTATCTAATCTCTGTTTTACATTACTCACATTCGTTGACAATGTGCCAACTAAGCAAAAATACTGATTTAATGAATATTGATCTATGACTTACTAAAACATGAAGTTAATCTAAATCTGTGTAGCTTCTTCTTTTTTTAACAAGAATAACACTTGCAACATGTACCTGAACCAAGTACCCGATTCATTTCTATTACAACTTCTGGTAAAGCAGGCCAAAGGTAGACAAACATATTCATGAGTTGCAACCACTTCTTCAACAGATATCTTTTGCTATTTTCAGACAGGTATTGTTGGATCACAGTTGCCATCATCTCCAACTATTAATCATGTGCTCTGCTGCATCTGGACAACAGAATCTTTCTCCCAGAATGAGTAGGTCTACACTGTTTCCAACAACCAGCTGATGAAGTATGGGGACTTTTCTAAGGCAAAATATGTCTTAGGAGAATACATATGCTTTAGTATTTGGCATCTTTGTCAGTTAAACTAGAAAGCATTTTGTGGGCATCTAGGGCTGCAGTAAGACATGAGCAATAGAAAGTGAATAGTTTATTGAACTGCCTCTCTAGATACAAGTGAAGTCTAATGGGAAAAAAGGATACCATATACCTTTCAATGTGGGCTTCAAATCTGGTTATGTCAAGAAATAAAATAACCTGGAAGGTTGAGTGGCATGTTCATTGCAGCTTTTGACTACCTTTCCCCTGCCCACTCATGGCAGCCCCACACACTCAGTAAGGCATTTTTTAAACCTGTGAGAATTTTCAAAATGTTCTAATGAAGCAGTATAGGAAGCCCACTGAGATTTTTAAAGTCCTTAATGATTACTAAAAGTGTACTGAGAACAAACGATTGTACCACAGGAGCTGAGAAGTACTTTTATAAATGACTCACAATGCTGAATGGGAAGGGGGAATAATGGCTGGAATTCAGTATGTGTCTTATGTCTGCAGGAGACAGAATTGAGCAGTTCTGCAACATCCATATTCAGCAAGGGCCAGCTGTGACAATACTATGTAGGGGTGCCAGCAAATTGGTGGATAGACATTGGGGCCAATGTGCACTGGGCACTCCCAAAGCCCACCTGGGCAATGGCTAGAGACTTTTGATGTACCCATCTATAGAACCCGATACACATCAAACACTCTTGCTGGTACCCTCCTTGATATGCATCTTCACCATTCACTACGTAGGAGTATTCCATAGTACAACTGCTACATAGATAAATATACATAAAGTTATGCAGTGCAGATAGAGCACCACAACCAAGGTCTTTTAAAAATAAAACGACTACAGTTATACTCACAGCAGAATCCTATATTATGAAATGATTTTTGCTAGAAGAACATTAAAAATCTGAATCCTAAACACCTAATGCTGGGATTTTTTTCACTACTTTCCTCAAGTATGACAAGTATGGAACTGCTGAAACTTCTGACTAACTTTCTAAATTAACAACTGAGAATACACAAACTATGGAGGATGGAAAAGGATGTAATGAGAAAGAAAATGGAAGAAATGGGGAAGGGGAAGACACACAAAGCAAACAAAGGAATGAAAGTATATACAAGAAAATGTAGTTGCACTTTAAAATATTAAGACAATAAAAACAGAAGTGCTGAAAAAGAAAATCCAAAACAATGCTGAAGAACTCTAGCATTCATCATAACTAGTGTTGTTTAGTGCACATGTAGCATTGTGCAGCACACAAACTTTCCAAACAAGAGATCTACTCTTACTGCTTTCTTTGAAGTAGTATTTCCTGATGAGCTCTAAATCTGTTGTTTTCCGATAGCATTGTCACTACATTTGCAATAGTTCTCAGTAAAACTGAAAGATAATTGATCTATGCAGCCAGTCAATGGCTTAAAAACCACAGAGCTGATAACCAGGAAATATTGTGGGATCATGGTTAGATACCACAAGGCATCCCACCATAAGGAATTAAATGTAATTTATCTGTCATTAGTAAAAGGCAAGAAAGATCACCTGATTTTCTTGGAAGCAGGATCTGCTCCACTTTGTTTAGAAACCCACATGCAAAAGCATGAAGTTTTAAAATTAAACATATCCCCTACGATTTTAATATGCTCTTTTACAAATAAAAGTTTCCTCTTCTACAAGAATACAGGATTTTTATGCCCATTTTAGCTTTCCCTCCTGTGGATTGACAGAATAACTTTGCATATATACAAAATGCATTGCATATTTACACAATATATACACAAACTTACCTTTACAAGTTAAAACATAAAAACACTTCAATAAAAATCAAGACACCACAACATGGCAAAAAGAGTTCATACAAAACACTGGAATGCAGTGCAATGTGTAGCATTCTGGGTTTTTTTTTCTGACAGAGATTCACAAGCAGCCTTTTTTCTGAGGCATGAGCCACACAATTTCACATGAAGATGCCATCAGAGCATTTACACATTTAAGTAAAGCTAAGGAATTACATAAACAATAGAGGAATTAGGAGGGGGATAGCAGCAAGATGGCATGTGTCCAGCACACTTACAGAAGAGTGCCGCCTGTTCTGTTCCGGGCTGAAGCAGAAGCTTAAAGAACTAAGGGCTTGCAAAGCAGATTCAGCATACAGGAGCCAGAAACGGTGGGTATTTTGGCGCATGCTTGGATCAGGTGACAGTACAGACTGAAAACTATGGCAGCTCACTGAAATGGTTACAGAAAGTAATGGCCCTGGAGTCTAGGTGAAGCAAAAGGCAAGCATACAGAGCACTCAATCACAAGCTTTTCCATCAAGAATCTATTCAAGTGGGTTTAGCAAGGGTAACCTAAAAACTTTATGTTGGAGATTTGTATTTAATTTTCTAATGCAATTGAAATCATTTTTCAGTTCTCAATACTTCAAGCTTTACAAATTGGTAATGCGGTGGAAATAGTTGTCCTGGTTAGTATAAGTACAAAGGGACACTACAGCTCAGAAAAATTGCCTTTAAAAGTCAGCTGTAGTTAAAATCAACTACCGTTGGCTTACTCAGCCACACTCAGTGCCATTTCTCTTTCTATGGTTTTAAAATTATATATTGGATCCCTGATGACAAAGAAATTCTACCAAAGTTTTGCCTAATTATTTTTGGGGGTTTTTAAATAAATATGCTTAGGATTACAGTCTATGTAATTCATCCATAATAAAGAGGCAGATCAATTTCTGAGCACTGCCAAAATTAAAATGAAACAAAACAAGCCCTTCCTCATGGGGGTGCCCTACATTAATGTATTCCCCTCACCACAGGCTAGTCCCATTGCAAAGCTGGATCTGCCACTTCATCCCTATGCACCAGTTTCCTATGTTTTTGTGCACTAACGACCATCCCATCGTTAAAATTGGACCTGCTACTTCATTTCCATACCCAAAGGATTTGTAATTTGTATTGACATCCTCACATACCAATGGCACATATATATATATGTCTGTACTTGGTCTACCACTCCACCAAATGCATCTGAAGAAGTAGACAGAAGTCTACAAAAGCTCATGCTGCCTATTTCCTTCTTTCAGTTAGTCTCAAAGGTGCTACAAGATCTCTCTATGATTCCACAGTATAGACTAATATAGCTATATCTTTGAATTCTGAAACAAGCATTGTGTTGCTGTTAACATGAATCATGAGTAAAATGAGTAAAACAGCTATGTTCCAACTCTGTTTTAATTTCTATTTCGACTTCAGTACCTTCTTTCAAATGCACATTTGACAGTGAGGAAACACATTGTCCTTCTCATTATTAATTTTCTAGGTATTTTGTTGTTGTTGTAAACAGAAAAGAATCTCATAAACCACACTCAGCAGTAGAAAAAAGTATTGATTTTTCAGCCCCTGGCATTGATGCTTTGCAAATTCTTTCTTAAAACTATCAGAGAATCTTTCAAATAATAGGACAGTGTTAATGTATATGAAGCCTAAGTGATTCAACATTCATCCTGAAACCTCCCCAGGTGTTTCAACACTTCATAACAGTTGCCTAAATCACATCTTGTCTTTATTTCTGCTTCTTTCTTTCATTCTCTTTCTTTTTCCAGATGTGATAATATAGGTTCTTCTTGAGAAATTCACTGTCCTCTGCCTAAGAAAGGAGACTGATTAGCTTCACAGGGGACAACAACAACCTAAGTTTCAAGGGAAGTTACTTTTCTGATGCAAATGGAGTTGAAATTTTACTGCCTATCTTTTATCAACCTTTGTCCCTGGTCCCCACATGGCCAAGAGGAGGAGTGGCCTTTGCTTGGACTCGAGATCCCTCCAGAACAACTCAACTAGAACAGAAACTACATCTGATACAAAATGTTGGCCTGTGACTGTAACATTGTCATTTTCTTCTGTATAATTTTTAATACCTTTGCCTGATAAAGAAACCAGTGACGCTTTGGAAACTTGCATGGTATATTTTTGTGTATTTCAGTTGGCCAATAAAGGTACAGTGGTCCCCCGGGTTACGAAAGTAATCCGTTCCGGATTACTTTTCGTAACCCGGAAATTTTCGTTTCCCAGGGGACCGCTTTAGTTGGCGAACCGCGCGGCAAATTTAAAGGGGCCGCGCGGTTTTTCTGTTTCGGAACCCGGGGTTTCTTTCGCATCCCGGGGCCGTTTTTGCGGCCCCGGCTCTTTCGTTCCCCGGGGTTTTCGTACCCCAGGGGATTCGCAACCCGGGGGACCACTGTATTGCTCTTTCATGGATCTTGGATTTTGTTGTATTTTGCTTAACGGCCAACTTCGCTAGCCCTGAATATATTTCCCTATATACATTTCCCCTGTATCTGTACACACGTCCTCCTCTATGTCTAGGCCTCAGCCCTGGCTCTCTCCCATAGTTAGGTTTCTCCGGTCCTGCTCTTGAGCAGCTGAACATCTCTGGAAAAAGTCCAGGAAGTGGGCCAATTTTATTCATTATACATTTGTACTTTTATCCTTCTCACGCACCTTGTCTATGGCAAACAGAATTTATTATAAATCACTGATCTGCGCTAATGAGAGGCACCTGCAGCGTTTGTTCTCCTGCTTCAATATACTGCTAAAACCTTCCTCTCCTTCTGTCTTCTCATCATTTTCCCCCATTGACGTCGTCAACTACTTCATCAAAGAAGTCACTACTATTCGATCTGAAATTGTTCCTCCTGACTTGCCCCCTACCACTAATCTCCTGGTACCTTCTACTAATAAATTCTCTGTGTTTCCACCTGTTTCTCTGGATGAACTCTCCATGCTGCTAAATTCTTCCAAACCTACAACTTGTTCTCTTGATCCTATCTCATCCCATCTTCTAATCTCTATAGCCCCTTCTTTTCTGCCCTTGCTCCTCTTTATCTTTAATCTCTCTCTCTCTGTGGGCTCCTTCCTTTCGGACTTCAAACATGCTCTCGTTTCCCCAATTCTGAAGAAACCCTCTCTCGACCCCTCTTCTTTGTCTAGCTAGCATCCAATCTCTCTTCTTCCTTTTCTTTCTAAGGTTCTGGAATGGGTTGTTTATTCTCGCTGTCTTGAGTTTCTCAAAGCCAACTCCATCCTTAACCCATTTCAGTCTGGTTTCTGCCCACGGCACTCTACAGAGACAGCCCTCACTAAGATCTCAAATGATCTCTTGCAGGCCAAGGCGAATGGACTCTATTCTCATTCTTCTAGATTTGTCTGCAGCCTTCGACACCGTGGACCACTGTCTCCTGGTTGATTTATTTTCTGACCTCGGGTTCTCCGACTGTTCTCAACTGGTTTAAATCTTACTTGTCAGACAGATCTTTTGCAGTGGTCAGACTTCCTTCTCTGTTCCCTTATCTGTTGGAGTTCCTCAGGGCTCTGTTCTGGGTCTCCTTCTGTTCTCTCTATACACACTGTCCCTTGGTAAACTCATCAGTTCTTTTGGTTTCTCCTATCATCTGTATGCTGATGACACTCAGCTGTATCTTTCCACCCCTGACCTTTCACCAGGGCTTGAGCAGCAAGTTTCATCTTGTCTGACCGCTGTCTCTCACTGGATGCAGCAGCAGTGCTTGAAGTTCAACATGTCTAAGACAGAGCTTTTTGTGTTCCCACCTAAGCCCACTCTTCAATACTCCTTTTCTGTTTCTGTTGATGGCACTTCTATTCAACCGGTTCAGCAAGTCTTGGTTTCATTTTTGATTCCTCTCTGTTGTTTATTCCCCAGATTCAGCCAAGGCCTGTAGATTCTCTCTTTACAACATTGTAAAAATCCGTCCATTCCTCTCAGCCTCCACTGCCAAGACTCTGTTCCATGCCCTAGTGGTTTCACGACTAGATTATAGTAACCTTCTTCTGACAGGGCTTCCTCTCTCTCACCTCCATCCTTTAATCTCTGTCCAGATCTCAGCTGCACGTATTATCACATCCGCTCGCCGCTTTGACCATGTTTCTCCTCTCTTCTCCTCCCTTCATTGGCTCCCCCTCCCCTTCCGCATCCAGTACAAGCTTTTGTTGTTGATTTTCAAAGCCCTCCACGGACTGGCCCCTCCTTACTTGTCTGAACTTCTTTCTCCTCACACTCCTTCTCTTCCCCTCCACTCTGCTAGTCACGGTCTCCTGTTCCAGCCAAGGATCTCCACTACCCTGTCCCAGATTTGTCCCTTCTCACTTGCTGCCCCTCACTCCTGGAACCTTCTTTCCCCACATGTGCACCTCATCACTTCTCTAATCAGTTTCAAAATTGAGTTAAAGACTATATTGTTTATGAAAGCGTTCCCAGGATTATGCCGTCTGCCCCCGGATGCCTCATTTTAATTATGTATTAAGAAGCCGCACCCTCCTTCCAGTCCATCTGCCTTGGTCCAGGCCCCAGAGGGAGAGAAGAACCACTGGACCTCATCCCCTTCCCACCACCTTCCCCTTCTCTTTTTGTGTTGTGTTGTTTAGATTGTAAGCCTGAGGGCAGGGAACCGTCTAATTATAAGATTATATGTACAGCACTGTGTAAATTTACAGCTCTATATAAATAAAGGTTAATAATACATACATACATACATACATACACCCTAATACACATGCACACACATACATATTCCCTTTTTCTTTCTTTTTAATGCAAGTCTACATGTCTCCTGTATCCCATGTGCACGGAGAGACTTGTTTGGTGAGGTTTCTGTAAAGACTTGTTGGAATTTTCTTTTTTCAAGCCATCACCATGTGAGAGCATGACACCATGGTTTTCTGACAAGTAATGATAACAGAAAGCCCTTCAGTACTTACTTACAGCACCTAGCAATTTGTTCTTTCTCAGTGTGCAACCTTCCTTTATGAAATACAGAAGAACTGTACCTAGGTATCTGAGAAAAAATAAACTCTAGACATGCCTATGGAACTGTAGGAGGATGCCCTATTGAAATGCACCAACTAGCTATGGCAGGGCATGCCTGGCACAGCACCATCACACCAGATGCAACTTTAAACACCACAGAACTTCAACTTTAAACAGTAACAATGCTTGTTTCTAATATGAGCTCTGGATCTCTATGCAAGCTGTGAAAAAATTAAGAATTCTTCCACAAAAACTCACAAATTTTTAGCATAATCCTGTTACTAGGGGAAAGTGAATGGAATACAGCTGAGTGCCATTTATGCCAAAACTGCTTTTTTAAAAAAAATCTAAAAAGTAGAAACTAAATTTACTTTCACAAGCCTGTTCACACTTCCCCACATTTGTTTATGCCACAAGAAAAAAAAAGCACATTGTTTCTGGGAAGATTAGAGACATACTTAGATGAAATTGCTTAAGCAGCTTGTTTATCAAACCAACTGACATAAATAGTAGAAATATTACACAGACAGCTTCTGGGAAGAGTTAAATTGATAAAGCAATCAATATTACTACCAGGTTTTTCTATCTTTTAAAATAATATCTTTCCACAGCCCCACATACCAGATGGAGCCCAAGGCACTTTGAAGAGAGCTCCCAGAAGAAAATCTAAAGCAGTCATAACTTGATATAGCTATGACAATTCCTGTTCTTTCCCTATTTTATTTTATTTATATGCCAACTTTCTCCCAAGCTGGGACCCAAGGCAGCTATGCTGTCCTTTCACAAGGAGGTGAACACCTTTTCATTTGAACAAGCATTTTGGTAACTTAGTGGCTATGTAGAAAAGTCAATATGTGTGAGTGAGCTGCACTATTTGTTAGAATTGTTTTAATTTTTTTTAAAAAAAAATCTCTGTAAGTATTCAACTCGTGAAGGAAAACTTATCTCCAAAACCCGTCAGTTACCTTCAAGCATCATTTTTGGGAAGCCAATCCAAGTTCATTCACACAAAAGGAACTGCTTCTTATAAGAGGAAATTTGTCCCCTACAGTTTTTAAAACGAGCTTGCATTTTTTAAAAAGTAAAAATAAATTATCTTCTGATCACTTAATTGGAAGAACTTTGTGAGGTAAACTACATGTTAATCAATTAATAATTGATTATTTATTTTGCAACTGCTACTGTTGTACATTTCATTCTTAGTTGCAGGTGACCTCCAGTATGTATCAAAATTAAATGTCTGAATTTGTGATCCACTATAGTAGGAATGGCCATGGGGTACAGCTTATAGCAGACTTATACTAGTTACAGAATAAGTCATTCTGCTAACAGAAAGAACATTAGGCGATACTGTGTAGCATTCCTACTAATCAGACCTGCACAACATACGACCTGGGGCTCCATGCGGCCCACCAAAGGATTTTGGGTGGCCCGTAGGGATCTAGAATGACTTAAAGGCTCCTTTGCCACTTGGCCTGAGGAGAGGAGGAGGAGGAGGAGGAGGAAACACTCATCCTGCAAGGCTCCTCCACCACCTGGCTTTCCTGTGAGGAGAAGGCCAGGAGGTGGATGAAGAGGAGGACAGGTGAACACTCACCCTGCAAGGCTCATCCACTGTTCAGTTTTCTCCCAAGGGGAAGGCCGGGCAGAGGAGGAAGTGGAGGACAGGCAAATGCTTGCCCCTTAACGTTCCTCCACTGCCCTGCTTTCTCCTAAGAAGGAGGCCAGGTGGTGCCAGTGGAGGAGGATGCGTGAATACCCACACTGCAAGGCTCCTCCACTGCTCGGCTTTCTCCTAAGGACGGATGTAGGAAGATGGGCAAACACTTGTTCCTCCCTTGTCCAGCTTTCTCCTGGGCAGTGGAGGAGCCTTGCAGGGCACATATTTGCCCATCCTCCTCCTCCTCCATCACCCAGCCTTCTCCATAGATGAAAACCGAGTAGTGGAAGGGTCTGAAGAGAAGTCCGGGAAGAGGAGAAGAATGATAGGACAGCCCCCCCCCCCCGCTCAGCTTTCTCCTGAGGAGAGGGTCAGGCAGAAGAGGAGGAGAAAGGAATTACTATTAATAAATTGTAATTAATACTTTTAATTAATATTAATTAATAATATTAATTGGCATTGATTAATTAATTAATATTTAATTAAAACTATCTACAGCCTGGAGAAGTTTAGCCTATTTTATTGTTGGCCCCTACCTACTGCTAAGTTGTGCAGGCCTGCTATTCATGATTTGATGTTTTCCCAAGGGTATTCCAGGTTGGAAGTCTGAGGTACAGAGTGAGTATCAAGATACTGGGTTAGCAGCTTGCTCTAAATTTACAGGTTCAGCACTATCATCAATTATAGAATCCCAAAACAAGTGTAGACATTAGAAAATGAGAATCTGAAAATTAACATTGGACTCAAGATGCCAGTCATAGGCCAGCCACATGATTAGACCCACACAGGACTATACTAAAAAACCACACTAGCCCTTGCAATTTTAGTAATCCTCAGTGTAGCATAATAATACCATATATACCCAACTGTAAGTCAATCTCATATACAAATCAAAGACAGGTTTTTATGGATTTTGCCATGACCCATGGATAGGTTGAGGGTAAAACATGGAGGCTTTGGGGGGGGGATGCATGGCAAGCAAGACTCACACTGAGGCTTTTTGCTTCATCATTTCAGCTTTTGCTTCAGAGACTTGCGCAGGTGGGAGGGGGACTGTTAAACAAACAGCAATATCATTCAGTCACTCAGGACTCTTTCTGCTTGGTTCCAGAGAGAAATAAACTCCTCTCCCCACCACATGGGAAAGCTGAAAGACCTCCTATCACATTATCATTGTAACCTGTAAGGCATGCTCTCACACTGGGATTTTGGAGTCAATTCTGGGGCATAATTTTTTAGATTTATAGACAAATATGTATGATACATACTCTGGACTGGTGAAGTATCAGACTTCTCCTTCATAAAATGGCACAGATTTGTCTGTCACTTTTTTCTAGTGACCATTCAGAAAATGATATTGAGATAAATTTCTGAAACAATGTTTTGTATACCACTTTAGGGTGGACCACACAAGGAGGATATATTCATATAGACCAGGGTAGGCAACTGTGGAAGACCACATTAGTTCCCTAGGAGACCTTGGAGAGCTACTCCTGCTCCTGCAAAACACACATTTTCACTAAACTTCCTTAGGGACAAGCCATGGGCAGGCCAAGGCACGCTCTTACACTTAACATATCATCAGTGTTTATCAGCCTAACCTCAGATTTTGAGTCTCATTTCTAAGATGTGATGTGGGTTTTCCAGAAAAAATAAAAATATTCTGAACAATGTTATCTGATATAGCACATATGATTACATGTTATTACAGGTATACCCGTTTACAAACTGGATGTCTTCCTGAATATTACTTCTTTTACAGAAAACTTGGTTCCAGAGGGAGAAACAACATACAAAGAATAGAGGTAGGATTCTATACCACAAAAAATGAGAGCAACTCATGACATTTTTCTTCAAAACTATGTGCACACTTGAAATGAAGCAAAAAGGTCAGGTAAGCTTTGCATAAGTAAACGAAAACATTTTGCACCTCCTGCAGACCACTTGAAAGTTTGTTCCAAAATGCATCCAGGAATGACTTACTTCTTTCATCAGCTTCCACTGTTTTATGATTTCCCTTATGGCAGCCAAAATGAAATCTATGCTTTTAAAATATGGGCGTAGATGGTAAGGCAGGCTTATTTACTTTTCTCCTTTCTTTCTCTTTGCTGTTCATGCAAGCCAAATAAGGCAATGGCACTCAAACCTTTTACCCTTGGGACCTCTCACTACATCTGTGTGTGGACATCACCTTCCCCCGATGTAGTATATGAATAAAAATATTTTGTTTATTTAATGTGCATACTTTCATGCACACATTCATGCATATTCATATTTTAACATTTTATAAGTCATATTTTTATTTTATAAGGAAATACCATTATTCAAATTAGAACAGTTTTATATAAGTAAATTCAATATTTAACTCAATGTATGTGCAAATTTTACACATTAAAAGGTTTGGGAAGAGGAGGAAGAGGGACCAGTATCTCCAAGTCCTGTGTCCCCTTGAGCAACTCTCCCAGGAGTCCAGCCACACTGTTTGAGAACCACTGAAGTAAGGGATTCTAGAGGCAGCTGTTGTTCCTTTGCTTGGTGTAGGCAGGCACAGACAACTAGAGTAGGAGCTAGTCTACACTAGGGGCAAAAGTATGAATGGACTCCTGCCCCTACTCTGGAACCACCCTGCATGCCTTTCTCTTTGCACGGACATTGGGGAGATTGTCTGCACTATCTGATTGTCCCTGTGGAATTTTCTGGGTCCGCTGCTAGTGGTTCTGCCTCCGGTGCCACAGCCCTGCCACCTCAAACCTTGTCCCAGGCCAATTCCCAACTGAACAGTGAGGCTTTCCTTTCCTTCTCCCTTGACAGCGTGAGCTCAGCTGGCGTGCCTGTTACTCTGGGGCAAACAAGGTATCCAGCACATGATCTGTGTGCTTTGCCTGACTTTAGCAAGTGTCTGCGAGGCAGAAGTGGCAGTGCTGCTGAAGTGGGAGGAGGAGGAAGGAAAAATGCACCATTCAGGCCAGGAACTGGCCCAGACATTAAAATGGCAGTTTTATAAACTCTGGAAAATAAACTGTAATAACATGGATATCATGAATCTGAGGAAGATTGGGCCATGGATCAGGTAGCCTTATCGCCCAGATTCAGGGGAGGGTGGTTTTTAAGCAGTGTAGACAAGACATAGGATTGGGTAGGGTGTATCCCATTATTTCCAGCTCAAGTTTTATTGGATTATTTACTGTACACATGTTGCTACAACCTGGCAAGTGAAAGTCTTTGGTTCTCCAATCCATAATGGTATGGAAAATTTTCATGGGAAAATACAACATCTGAAATTTTCCACCCCACATCTCTGTCTGTAATAGGCAGAATGATAGTCAAATTAATTTTTATTATGGAGACTACAGTGGACACATCTGTAACACACTTTAAGCCTTTAATTAATGTCTCCTATTCTGTTAACTATATGGGCCATCATTCTCTACTAGACTCATACATCTTTTAACTATATAAAAAAAAATGAACAGTTTCACAAAGTTTGCAAATTCAGCATGCATACTGTAAGAACCTTTCTTTGTCCTTGATGTTATATGATCCTCACCAATACTGCCCAAGGTTTCTCATTTCAAACTTATACTATACACAGTACAAAAGGACCTATATAACAAAAAGGTGGGCTGTGGACTGATACCCATCAGCCATACTGTTCCAAGTTAAAAGATGAAGGATAAACCAGGCTAAGCAAGTGTTCTTCTGGATGAGAACCAAGCATGAATTGCTCTATTACAGAGTTATTAGTCCCACTAACAGTCAAGCATCCTGCAAAAAGCACGTTCAACTACGTTATATCAGATATTACTGGCTTGCTACTACCAGTATTAGCTGGAAAAGGCAAGGTACTCTAGGCAATCTTAAAAGAAAATCTACCTTTGCCAACAATAATGAAATGAAGAGCTAATTTAGCACTCAAAAATGTTGATTTCCAGTGAGCCAATAGTGTCACAGAGACACATCTTAGATGAAGCTTCTCTAGCAGAATGTTATCAAGAGGTTTGTTACACAAATTCAGTTTTATAAAACCTATGAATTAGAATATTTTTGGATCTCACTACAATTACTCCCAGATTTAATGTGTAGACAAAGTATTACTATATACTTGTTTTTTAAAAAAATAGTATTTGCAGGTTGACTAAAAGATTTTAATAGTAGATAGCAAGATGCAACTCAATTTTCAATTTAAGGTGGGCATATGGGTTTTGTCCTAGTGATTCTGATGTTATGGAATGGGAACTAGTTTGCTATCAATAGGCATCACCCATCTTGTGTTTTCTCTTTTGCCCATTCCATACATTAGTGTTAAACAGCACTCGACTCCAAGTGTCACAAAGTGTTATCTGTTCTGGCATAAAGTTTAAAGAACATCCATAAGGTTTATTAGTTTGGAGCTGTTCAAAATTACAGCTGAAACTGTGACAAAATAAAGGTTTCCCTCTCCTGCACATATCTACTTCTGAAAGCATCACTCAGCCCAAATTATGCATCAAACAAAACTGGGATTATGGGGGGATTACAGGCATCTCAGCTGCAGCAGTAGCAGTCAGAGTAGTTTACATAACCATAGATATCATAGAATCACAGAAAAACAGGAAACAAAATAAGAGAAACAAGTCAAGGTACACAATTACAATAACACTACACAAAACAGGTGCACAGCGTCCTTGCAAGCATAGCAACCATATGACTAATAAATTACTGACAGAAATTCATGGAACACAAGAATTTCTACTACAATTTGCTGAGAAGATGTACTAAGGCTATTAATGATACATGACTATTTCCCCCTTATTTTAGCATAGAAAGGACAAGTCAACATATAACGTGTGCAGTTCACAACTTGACCACAGCCATAAACCAAGTTCATTCTGACAGCAGTACATCAAGATAGCTCCCATCCAAATGAGAGGAAGTCAATATCTGAAACTGTACTTGAGTAATAGTTAATTTTGAATAAATAGTTGATACTTCCCTATCTTAACCCACATCCTGATCAACAACAGAGTTCCTTAGAACAGAGTGACATCCACAAAACAAGATCTCCATGGGCAGACTGTATTTCATTGCCTGATTTTAGCAGTGCTAGACTCAATGTTGACATCTCAGTTGTTCAAACCCTTGGAGGAGAAGGCAAGGGCTACATCATCCATAACATTCAAACTCAGCCAATATCTTTAGTATAGTAGACTGAGCTTGGCAGCAATAAATTATAATCCAAACCTCACTCTGTGAAAGGCAATGATACATTAAGAGGAAACTGAACAATGTTCTTCATGCATTTATGATGGAGGTTCTCTAGAGAAATGTTCAGCGTTTTCATGCCAGATTTTAGCCAGAACGAGTATGGGGTTTATGAATTTAGCCATAAAAATGTTAAGAACAAGATCAACTAACTGGCCACCTCTGCAGAAAAAAAGCAACCTGAGTTAGATAGCATACTCTGTATCACACACATCTCTGAACACACTAATCTGGTTCCTATATATTGTGGGTTCTGAAAAGCAGACAGCTATATTTCTAAAGTCCAAGCTCTACTTAATATTTTTTCCAAGACAGCATCGTAATATATCATTCAACTCTCAAAACAAGCCCCTAATCACTCATATTCACTCTCATATGTCCAAATACTTCCTCCCTAATATAGCAGTTACCTTACTCAATGCTGATCCAATCTTAAGTGATAAAAATTCTAAAAAGCCCTTCCAGTTCTAAGAGCTTTTATTTAATACTAAAGGGAGTCAACAGGAAATCTGGCCACTAGGTTAAATAAATCTTAAACATTTGTCATCCTGAGCATATTCCCATATTGCCAACACTGAATAATCTTATAACTGCAGTGAAGGTTGCTGTCTTGTGGTGACAGGTGGCTTAACCTCAATGAATAGCACAAGCCTTAACCTCAATGAATAGTGCAGACTACGTTCAATATGAATATCAGTAAGAGGATCAATTAGAAAGAGATCTACAGGTGCTTTTTACATTGGCAAGAAAGTGTGACATGAAGTTGCACTTTCCTTAATGCTTAGCAGCTACATAGCAAGCCCCAGGTGTGCATTAAAAAAGTACAGGGCAGCTAGACTGAGGTTTTTTCTGTGGCTCAGCAACTACATGGGAAGCTGTCAAAACGCTACAAACACAGGTGGAGCAGCTACATGGGCGGCAAGGAACGTGGCTTT
Source organism: Urosaurus nigricauda (assembly GCA_034509955.1). Taxonomy (NCBI): domain Eukaryota; kingdom Metazoa; phylum Chordata; class Lepidosauria; order Squamata; family Phrynosomatidae; genus Urosaurus; species Urosaurus nigricauda. The sequence continues at coordinate 11,989,622 of JAOEGL010000005.1, forward strand.
TAGCCGCGCTTTAAACATTTTTTTCCCTTGCTGGCTGCGAATTGCGCAATTGCGCAGGTACACCATACAGTCGGAGCTTATCACATGGGGGAGTACAGGACCATTCCGAAAGAGGGAGAAAGTGAGGTCAGTTCGGAAATGCACATGATTACGCACAAGCTCATCACACACAAAACAAGAGAGCATCTACACAAAAAGAAAATGCAGAGTCAATACGAAAGAATTCATCACATGTGAACATACTGGTCGGCTTTCTGTTGCAAATTAAGGCATCTTGGGAAATGGTAGCAAAGGCTCATGGGAGTTGTAGTCTGTGTTCTGTCAGAGCATTATATTGAGTTGTCTTGAGGTTGCAGCCCTCTGTCCAGGAGGGATTCCCATATGTCCTCCATTCTTGAGCAGAGGCCCCCCTTTTCCAAGTTGACCAGGCACGTCCTCCTTTGCCAGGACACGTCCTACTTTTCCAGCCTTCTTTTTGAAGAGGAAGCAGGAGGGCCAGGCGTGCTCTGGCCAGGCTCTGGGAGTCTCTTCCTGGCTCCTTCCCTCCCTCCCTCCTTCCCCGCTGCCTTCCTCCTCCCTTTGGCTGAGAGAGTGTGACTTGCAGGGAGGAAGGGCAGCGGTGGTGCTCCAGGTCCTCCTGATGCTGGGCCAGGGCAAGCTGGAAACAGGAGGAGGAGGAGGAGGAGGAGAGGGACATGGGGCCCCTCTGCTGCCCTGCCTCCCTGCAAGTCACACTCTCTCAGCCAAAGGGAGGAGGAAGGCAGCCAGGAGAGAGCCATGGAGCCTGGCCAGAGTGTGCCTGGGCCTGCCTTCTGCTCCCCCCTTCGGCTGAGAGAGTGTGACTTGCAGGGAAGCAGGGCAGCGGAGGTGCTCCAGGTCCCTCCCCTTCTCCTCCTCCTCTTGCCAGCTTGCCCTGGTCTGGCTGAGCGCCTCAAGTGCCCTGCTGTCTCCCTAGAAGTCACACTCTCTCAACCAAAGGGAGGAGGTGAAGGAAGGTGCAGGCGCACTCTGGCCGGGCTCTGAAGGTCTCTTCTTGTCTTGGCACCTTCCCTCCCTCCGCACTTGTATTGCTGCCTTTAAATGGGCGCTTTAAAGATACAGAGCCCCATTTAACCGTTCAACTACACCTTAGCCTTTAGATGCAATAGGGGTGCTTTTTACATTGGCTAAAAGGGGCGGTCCAAACTCGCCCCTTCTAGCGGCGAGATGAGGCCTAGGCTGCCACACGGGCAGCCCCAGAGGCCTCATCCCGCCGCAACGACCCGCCGCAAAAAAGAGCTCCGGGATCGAGCTCTTTTTTTGCGGCGCGGGAAGGGCGCGATTGGCGCCCTCCCGCGCCGCCAGAGCGTCAAAACGTGCGCAGCGCGTCAAAACGCTGCGCACATGATGACGCTTGTACGGCGCCACCGTGTAGACGCCGCCATCTTTAAATGGCGGCGTCCATGCGTTTTAGGCTTTGGGAGGGTGTAAAGGCTACGCCCTTCCTAACCCTAAATGCGGGCTTTTTAGCCCTAAAAGCGCCTTTTTTTGCCCGTGTAAAACGGGCCAGCAATGCTGCACCCTTTTTAAAAAAGTAGTGGGGAAATCAAACTACTTTTTAAAGGCACTTCTTCTCCCTTAAAACTCCAAAATAGTGTTTTCATGGCACACTTTCCATTTTTCTCATCTAAAGGCTGGGCTTTCATGCAGCCTTCAACACACCTCTTTTTGCCAATGTAAAATGGGCCAGCTCATTTTTAAAGCACTTCTTCTCCCTTAAAACTCCAAAATAGTGTTTTCATGGCACACTTTCCCTTTTTCTCATCTAAAGGCTGGGCTTTCATGCAGCCTTCAACACACCTCTTTTTGCCAATGTAAAACGGACCACAGTCACTTAATTTAAGGAGGCTAAATGTAATGGAATTATACAAAGATGTCAAACTACATTTAACTGCAAATTATACCAAAAATGTTTTTAAAATTAACATATAAAAGGACAAAATAAGTTGTAAATAGAAAGATTTCTCAAAATTACACACCTATTACAGAAAAATGCAGACAGAGTAACAAGAGATAGAAGAGAAGGATATAACTGCAGTGAAGGAAACTCTGCAGTTTCTATCAGATTAGAAAAAAATTGTTCAAGGACCGTTAATGTTTACACCAAGTTATTTCTGTAATGTTGCCAAGGTCCATCAGACCTTGGGCTATCTACCATCTAAATTATACTTTTAAGCAAACTCTAAGTTTGCTTTCAAAAACGCAACCAACCTCCCAAGCTCTATTCCACGTGTCCCTGTGGGCTCCTTGGAAATTTAAACCAGTTTATGAAATGTTTATATTGTTCCTGTGAGATAAATACTAAGAATTAGTTGGAATAATGTATTCTTAACATCTGAAAAAGAAACTTATTAGCACTGATTTGACTAAAGCAATGAAGAATATTAGAATGAAATATATTCTAACAAAATACCTCAAACAAAAACAAGAATATCTAACCCCAATCCCAACATTGCACGGTTACCAAATGCCCAGTAGCACTAAAAAAGAGATTTGCTTCCTTTAAGATGTTAAAATACATACAACCAAGTCAATATTTCAGTAGAAGGCATTCCATCCAGAAAGGACGGAAAAACCCTGCTTTTAGTAGAAGTGGTGATATTCTACACAGAACAAAACTTGGAACAGGAGCTTGTTAGACTACCTGGATATACAGTGATTGGGGCCTTTCAAGGAATTTAGTTACAATTTAATTTAAGAATAGAACTTAACATTATGAAAATAAAAATTCTTTAGATGTTAAAGATGTAAAAGATTTGAATTTGATATTTTACTAGGTAACGAGCTAGGGGTTTCTAAAAAGACTTCACTGAGCTGCCATAATTTCTGTCAGCATATGTAGTACTGAATGACTAATAAAATACCTGAATTGAAACTATTCCAGTCTAGCAGTTTGTATGATCTTGTGTTACCCATAATTCCGACAAAGGCTGAGTTCAAAACAGCAAATTAGTAGATCAGTTACAGCAGCAGAACAGTGAAAGAAAGAAAGAAAAACAGGCTACCAACAAGAACACAACTGATAATACCATTCCACAGGAACTGGAAAGACACAGATAGCAAAGTTAATAAGAGACTGAAAATAGAAAAGGAAGGACGGAAGGAGCATGCTCTATTAATCTACCTATATTGATCAAATAAGCAAAAAGATTAAAACAGTTACTAGTATCATACTTCTGAGGCTGTTTGCTATCTTCCCTATTTATTCAACTGACAGTTAATGCATTTTGCCCTCTTGGTGTTAACATTTTACAATTAATAGTATTTGGGCTAAAATGTTTTTATAATATTCTTTTTCAAGAAAGATAGGAGGTAGCAAGACAGATGCAGAACTAATGTGTTGCTTTGACTTTGTATGATACAAAAGAGATATGGATCATATTTTTATATAATGAATAGTAACATTATATCAGCATCTCTTTTCAGTTTTCTAGCTTTCTTACCAAACATACCTTGATAAAAAAAATAAGGCACTTCAGGAAATTATACCAGAAAATGTTCCAGTGGAGTCAATTACGTATTTGAGTATGGGGGAGCAGCAGATGGAAGAGACAGGGGGAGCAATTGAAAGGCTCTACAGGTGCAAACTCCTGAACTCTAGACCAGGGTCAGAACCACAAATGCAACCTGGGTGGCTGTATGGAAAGGAATTGTCACCTTGGCAGTAGCCTCTTGTGCACAAACTGGGAATGAGTCAACCCTAAACTATTAAAGTTTTCCCTCCATATTCACAGCTTTGGAACTCATGGTTTTGATCATTCACGAGATCAAGACCTCCATGTGCACACACACTCCCCCTCCTCACCATCCACTCCCTGCTGCTCTGTAACTAGTCCAGATGAGCCAGCTACAGGGTGACAGCGGGAGGAAAGAGAGGGAAGTGCTTTCTTTTTCTTTGTCAGAGAGCTGAAGCAAGCTGTCTGAAGCACTGGAAGGGAAGCAGGGGAATCACTCTAGTGCTTCTCTCTCCCTTCCTCGGTGCCTTAGAGAGTTTGCCTGGGGCGAGAAGGAAGGGTGAAGGAAGGGTGGAAGCAGTGTGTGCAAGTCCCCTGGCTTCCTTATGATGCCTCAGAGAATTCAGGCAAGCTGTCTGAGGCATCAGAGGAGGGAAGACAGGCAAGTGCACACACTCCTCTCTAGCCCCTCCCTGTTGCTCTAAAACTGGGGGGAGGGATTATTTGCAACATTTTCAAATTCACGATAGTCCTTTGCCCCTAACCCCCATGAATATGGAGGGACGACTGTACTCTGGGCAGGGGAATATCCTTAGTGAACAGAGGGGAAAAAGAAAATCTTATTTTATCTGGCAAATATTCATTCTGGGCAGGAACAAAGAGACATTTTGGAAGTGGGAAATCCTTTTCCTTGGTAAATTGAAAGTAGAATTTGCTCTGACTGAGGTAAGGGGCTCCTACTCCTCAGTCTGGAACAAAAAATGGACACAGAAAATGAAGGTCTCTCTCTCTCTCTTTCTTTCTTTCTCTCTCTCTCTCTAAATCCAGCCAGAACTGGAATAGGTAATCTGGTTATCCCTTCTCAAATCTTTTCAGGTAGAACAAAAAATTATCTATACATGAACATGGGTGACTTATAAGGACTATGGCATGCAACCAGACTGCCTTGCATGACTAGCTCAGAAAATCAGTATTTTCCACAAAGGCTGGTGCAAATGGATCATTAAGAGGACCATTAAGAGATGGATTAACAGAGGTGATCACCCCAGAGAAAAATCCGTATGAGCAATTACTAGATGCTTAGAGATGTCATGAAAGAAGGTGCACAGGCCAGTTAGTTTGCCTAATTTTGGGGTCCCAACAGAGACATTCCTTCAGTGCAGAATGTGCTTATTGTAAAAAAAGTCTGAAAGAGGATCGGGGGTGGGGGGTGGGGGGTGGGGAGGGAGCTAGGGAAGAACTAGGTAAAATGTTGATTCTCTCCAGATGGTGGGTTGTAAAGGGAGTCATATTATTGAGAAACTTCTCAAAATATGCTGGAGGAATGGCATCAACCTCATTTCACACTTAAGTATTTAGCAACATCAGGTGGCCTTCCTCAGACTGCAGATTGTTGGGACTCCTGACACAAAAAGTCTGAAAAAATTGAAATCTGTGAAATGGCTGTTGCCACTGGTTGAGTTGGGACCAGGAGTGTTTTGGATTTTTATTTTATTTTAATTTAATTGATTTTGGAATATCTAAATATGCATAATGAGCTATCCTGGATATGGAATCTTCTCCTTCCCCTTCCTTTCAGTTTGGGATCTCCAACTTCTTGCCCTTTTGAAAATGGCAGCAGTTTGAGTGAGCAAACTACACTGATTTTTCCAGCATGAACAAAAGTATGTCTCATGGAAAGGGATGAAGGTTCTGTTTATCTGTTCTTTTTGTTTGTTTTGTATTTTTTCTGCAGAGGAAACAGTTAATATGGCAGAAATCGAACACTCACTTGAGCAGGACACCCCAACCTGAGAGTGAGGGGGAAGACAGAAGGCAAAGAGGAAGGGAGCCTCTTGAGCACCACAGCCTGTGGTTGAGGAACTCCTGCTAACAATCTATTAAAGAGATAGGACTTCGGGCAGGCTTCACTTGCAGAGGCTGTGCAATGTGCAGAGGGGACTGACCAACAAAGCAGCAAAGGAGTGTGAGATAAAACTTCAGGATTCCAAAGGACAGTGATGACTCTTTGGCACCTCTCCTAAAAGGCGAGAAGAGGGGAACAGGGGGGATGGAGAGGAGAGGGGAACAGAGGAGATGAAGTGGCAACCTCAATTTATCCAGGGGTCATGTCAAAATTCAAAATTTTGGTCCCAAAACTTACATAGGAGGTTGACTTATAACTGGTATATTTTGTCTATGCCTTATACACATAGCCTGAAGGTAATTTTATAGACAATATTTTAAATAATTTTGTGTGTGAAACAAATTTTATGTACACTGTACAATTAGAAAGCAAAAGTGTCATTATCTCAGCCACCCATGTGGACTCTGGAGTATTTCAAGTTCTCATACAAGGGATACTCAACCTGTATTGGTACAGTATCAGCTTGAACTCCTGGATGGAGGAAGGCAACCTAGCCATTAACATAAGAATCATATTTTCAGTCTATCCCAAGAAAAGTAAAATGTTTGCCTAGGCGAGCAGTTTAATGTATTCTTCCCTCCAGGATCTCCATCTCTAACCCTTGTTTTTCCTGTCTGCGAACTTGTACCAAGTAAAATTTAAAACATGATTACACTATCCCTGGGTCTAATTAAAACATAGAGAGAAAATATTAAGATTGAAAAATACCTGTAGTCAGGGAGAAAATGGACACAAATAGTCTACTGTATTTACTTAACTAAAAGTCAACCTCATGTATAAATCGAGGGTAGGTTTTGGGGCCAAAATTCTGGATTTTGGCATGACCTATGGATTAGTTGAGGGTAAAACTTGGAGGCTTCTTCGGTGTGTGTATGTGTGCATATGGCAAGAGAGACTCTCATTGAGGCTTTTTGCTTCATCGTTTCAGCTTTCGTTTCAGACAGATGTACAGGCGGGAGGGGGACTCTTAAACAAACAGCAATATCAATCAGTCACCCAGGACTCTTTCTGCTTGGCTCCAGAGAGAAATAAACTCCTTTCCGGACCACATGGGGAAATCTGAAAGAGCTGCTATCACATTAACATAGTGACCCGTATATAAGTTGACCTGGGATTTTGGGGTCGTTTTTGGGCATAAATTTTTAAACTTATAGTTAAGTATATACGATAATAAAAGTCATTTCTGACATCCTGTCTCCATATGTCTGATGACAGGAATTTTCCACTTCCAAAATGTTCCTCTGTTCACATTTCGAGAACATGTATGGAAATCTTATATGTCTTTAAGAAATTTTACTTGATTCAAAATGAAAATAAAAAGAATTATACATGCTTTTCAGATCTGCTTAAGTCCAGGAAGAATCTTTTAGAGTGTTTCTGAGAGGAGAGGAGGGAGAATCTTATGTTTAGACTTGAACACTTTAGCTCTGAGTAAGATATATAATTTCAGAATCTTGATTTTTTTAAAAAAATTGAAATATACAGCAGTGCATGTTTTTCAAAAATTCTGGGACTATTTTCAAAAATTCTGGGACTATTTCAGTGACATTACAAGGAAGCGGGGAGGGGGGAGTAAAAGCTGTATTTATATAACCACCAACATTTTACAAGGTTTTCTCTTTAATAAATAATAATTATAAATACACAGAGAGCCAAGGTCACAAGCAGACATTAAGATTTATTCTTATAACATACCAGGATTGTGGATACGATCCAAGAGCTTCACCGAACGGGCACTGACAACTCCACCTACGTGGAGAAGGAAGCCTGGAGGAAAGGCCGTCAGAGTAAAAAAAGGAAATTCCTGTTCCAATTAGAAGAAGAAAAAAATTACATATGACCTTATAAATTTGATTTATTTTTCATCAATCCACATGCAAGGATCTCTTGAAACACAAGCAAAGCAGAACAGTTGGCAAAATGCTTAGTTAAGGTTTATATTATGCACTAAACAAGCAAATGTATGCCATCCACAGACCGAATGCACTGTGAGGTTAGCAATATCTGAAAAGCAGTTAAGATACTACTTTCCCCTCATAATGCTGTTCCTGGACAGAAATGTTAATTGAATGTTGCAATACCAGAATCCTAACATGCATCAAGGATAGATGTTGTTGTTTTCAATTTAATTTTTCTAATATATTTTTGAGAAAAAATGATCATTTTAGAGGTATTTGGAACTAGATCCTATCTAAGTTTACTTGGAGATTACATCCTATTTTTTCCTTTGGGGTGCTCAAACAGTGGACAGTATTGTCATATTCAGATTCTATTCCCATATATCCATAGACCTAGGCTTCAAGAATCTTATATTCTTTATTTTAAAAAATCTGAAGGGCCATACACAAGCTGGAATATAGTGTTAAACAACAGTCTTTCGACTGATTAAACTAACTCTGTGTGGACATTAATATGTATTTTGACAGGTGTTACTTAGCCCTTTTGCTCTGTGGTGATAAATATATACCAATACTGAATTTAAATCCTAATAAATTCATTTTCATATTTTCCTTAATTTCATTCAAGTCAAACAAAATTTCTATTATCTTCCATATCATTTACTGGAATTTCAATCTATACTTTCACCTTCTTGTTGCTGACATGCCAATGTAATGATGTGATTTGTACTATTATGATTATGACTGATGTCACTATTTTGGTATATGTTGAAATTAGGCTGCTTTGTTTCATTAAGTCCATTCAGAAAGTAAATTGATTTGGGTCTATCTTGTCAGAACATATTTTCTGATTAGCCACTGATATTTTTGGAGGGTGTACAGGAGAATAATAACCCACACACCCACAATCCTTGGAACCATGAAGAAGTTAAAATAATGTTACTTTTGTTATTGATTCCTAATACAGGCTGATTCACCCAAATGAATTTGGACAATACAGACACTGTTTCTACAAGTTTACTAGGCGATTACTGACTGTAGTACTCCTGCTCCATTATAACCTTATTTTTGATTCCTATACATCTCCTTCCAGCAAAAAGAGTGTAAAGGGAATGGAAGGACTGGAATCATAAGGAGACAAAGAAAAGGCAGGTGACACAAGAGAGATGGTAGACTTAGGCCGGAATATGAAGTACAGGAATAGGTGCAGCAGCATCCTTTCAGAAAGCATGGAACAATGTTCAAACAGATGTAGAGAGAAAGGGGGAAACTCAGAATTCTGCCAAGGACCAGTGGAAAGAAGTAAAGATGGTCTGCCTTCAAGTTGTTTCTGACTTAAGGTGACCCCAAGGCAAAACTATCATGGGATTTTTCTTGACAATTTTTTTCTGAGGTGGTTTGCCATTTCCCCCCTGAGGCCAAGAGAGTTTGACTTGCCCAAGGTCACCCATTGGGTTTCATAGCTAAGCAGGGAATCAAACCCTGGTCTCCAGAGTCATAGTCCAGTGCTCAAACCACTGTACTACATTGGCTCTCTAAAGGTAAAGGTAGTCCCCTGACAGGAATGTCTAGCCATAATGCGGTACTCATCTCCATTTCTAAGCAGGAGCCAGCATTGTCTGAGGACTGCTCTGGTGGTCATGTGGCCAGCATGACTGCACCAAACACTGTTACCTTCCCGTTTAGTTGGTACCCTACTTGCATTTGCATGCTTTCAGACTGCTAGGTTGACAGAAGCTGGGACTAGTGACAGGAGCTCACCCCATCATGCAGCACTTGGGCCTCAAACTGCCAACCTTCTGATCTTCTGATCATCAGAATTGGCATCTTAACCACTAAGTCACCACATCCCTCCATATTGGCTCTCTACTTGTGGGTTAAAACAGAACTAAGACAATTAAAGAATTTAACTAAAAGGCATTTTATTGTATTTGTTTTGAAAGATTATGCTTATGCTATCAAACAAGGAATGCTCCAAATGGGCTGCTTCTTCTCTTTGTCAGAACGTATATCTGTGTAATAATGCATAGCATATTTATGGGGGGAAAGGAGATGGGGTTTCCATCTGTCAGTTCTATAGCACCAAGGCAAAAAAAATAAAAGAAAGTCATGCAACAGTGATATATTTCACAATGCTCTTATGACTGTCGAGTGCAGAGGGGAGGCAAAACATAAATCAATATCATATCTTTCTGTGAAGAGTGTCAAGTGCCTGTAATCACATAACATAAGGTTCACATTCTGGATAATGTATAGGTTCAGTTGCATAGCATCAAAATACTTTGTCAGGTAATAAAAGCAGGAAGATGGGGGAAAGGAAGAGCCACTAACAAGCCAAGCACAACCTTTAAAAAACCTCCCAAAACACCCAAAGAAATATGTAATTCTCAGCTTTCGATAGTATTTGTCTTGCAGATGGGTATATTTGTTTTGTTTTATGCTCTTCCAAGTTAAGTTATGTTTAGGCAATTTTCAAACAAGATGGGGAAAGGAGTAAGAGATTAGAAACTAGAAGGCAAGTAAAATAATTCTTGTTGTCCAAGATTACAGTACTATGAGCCATCTACATTTCTTTTTACTAGTTGAGTAATTAATTGGCAGAACTCACACATAACTATAAAACAAAGATGAAAAACCCATGGCCTTCAAGAGGTTCTATGTGGGTTATCAGTTTTCCTGCTGCCCTCATCACAGATAAGGGACTTTCCCTACTTGCTTCCAAGCAGCAATGAGGTTTGTAAAAAGTCTGTATTAAAGGAGGCTTTCAAAAACATAATTTCAGTCCCAACACACACTCAAGGCTATGAACTCTCCCATCCAAATATTGACCCTTTTCTTGACAACAACTGGGCCTTTTAAAAAGCTTGATTGCAATAGACGAGGGACAGAAATTAGTGTGCATGTGTGCATATATGTATATGTGTATGTGTGAGACAGCAAACACAGTGTGAGCAATGTTTTCAGGGCTGTATACTAGCAGTGGAACGGCCTTTAGGCCACAAAAAAAAAAAAAAAGTTCTCCACTTCAGTACTAAACCAGGATTTACATTATGAGGACATGCTACAGAGAACCTCAGTACCCTTATTAACCCCAAAAGCTGCAAAGAGATATTCAAAAGTTTTCACTGCAATTCAACTGTGGTTAACATAAAGTATAGTCTATATATAAACTATATATGTAAACTATAATAAAGAATCCAACCTCAAACTATAGTTTATGAAGGAGATTAGTTTTCACTAACCATAGTTAAAATTAACCTCAGTTTTAGGATCTAGACAGCATGTTCAATTATACTGAAACTAATCCTTGTGGCCATAATTAGTGAAAGAGAGGGAAGTGTATGAAATTGACATATCAAGTGTCCTATATGAACTAGGTTAATGTGCAGAACAACTTGAAATTTGCATTTGCCATGTAACAGTCAATGATATATTTTCTGTGAATTCCAACTGCTGAATAGACTGCATAGCTTTAAGCCTGGACACTCTAGATTTCAACTTTTTTTCTGTTTGGTACTCAAATATATATGGCTTCTAACTGTGGAGGATCCATAGCTAGCTGTCACTGACTGGTCTATCTTGATGACTCTAATTTAAAAAGACAAGACTGTAAAGAGCATTTGCACAAGAAACATCTGCAACAAATTACCTCATGCTTCTGCTTTAATAATTCAGCTCTACCCATTTTCTCCAGCTCCTTGTCCTACCACATCAACAAATTAGAATTTCAAAAAAAGAAGAAAAGAAGTTGTGTAACCACAACAAAGCATCCAAATTAACTGCTAGGTAATTTTGATTATATCTTGCCCCATATGGAAGCTTCCTGGGAGGACCTGGGACGTCACTTTAGGAGACAGAGTTTTGTACCAGATGAACCTTTATCCTGGTCAAAATCACTGCTCTTTCAATTGCAAGCCATTATCTATATGCCTACAACAAATGCCAACTGGTCAGTTACATGAGAAAAGGTCTTAAGTATTTTTTTTAAAACCATGGTTCTACCTGCATTACTTATTCATACCATGAGCCCCCAGAATTGGCATAGGATTGCAGGTAGAAAAGAACATTTCACCTGGATAATCTATAGCATTCAATGGAGGCAACCCAGCCACAGCACTTGGTGTGTTGCATGATACATGACTTATTAAGGGTTTGATTTGACAGGGACACATGGAAGCCGATGGAACAATAACCTATATATTTCAAATTATGACATAGATCTAAACATGCCATTGCAATAAATTATACACTCATTGTTAAGCGTGAAGTCACAGTGTTAAAGTAGCATGTTTAAGACTAGTCGTCTTAACGGCTTCTCATGTTATAGTGACTATTCATGAAGTTAAAGTACTACATTAGCTATGAAAAGCTCATAAGAGGAAAAGTTTCAAAAGAAATTATATTTTAAAAGTATAATCAAGAGATGCAAAAAAAATCAATACCCACAAAACATCTAAATTACCAGGACAGGAGTACAAAATAAAAACTTTTTCCTGTGTTAGTTTATTGCCAAACTAAACAATACAAAATAAAAGCTATGAATAACTATTTAAAATGAAATGTAAAAGTTAAATGGAATGTACAGTCATGCAGCCTAATGGTTAAGCAGGAGGATTTGGATTTGCTAGATGATCTTAGGAGAAATATTTTTGATTTTGCATATGGAGGGTTCTAAAAGGAATCTGGGAGAAAGTGTGTTACCAAAACAAACAACCCCAAATTCCTAAAAAAAATTAAAAAATACCACAACTCCAAGCTAGGAAAATAAAATTAACACAAAAAGAGAGGGCTTAAAAGAAATGTCACACAGTGATTTGAAACATACCCGCCTTCTACAGAACCTATGAGGCGATCCTCCCTTAGCAATGGATAACACAAGAAATGAAAAGAGAATCATCCACTTATACAGTTTTAACGTTGCTATCATTTTAGAATTAATCCACATTTTAATGGTGTGTGCATATATAGCTTCAAGCATATAATTGATACAATCATCTAAAAGAAAATAAAAATTAGCTTTAAAGTGAAGAAACCTGAAATTCACAAGTTTCAATGAGGTTCAGGTTCCCAGTTTGGTTTCAGACCCCATAGCTAGAATGACATTATAGCTCAAATTCATATCTGATCAATGGTACGAGCTCAAAATGGAATACAGGGCCGAAATAGATGTCCCTGAAGAGGCAGCTTCAAGCTGCCCCTTCTGAAGCCAAATTGAGGCTACAACAACTGCACACCACAGCCCCAATCTGCCTTGAAGCTGGCCAAAAAAGGAGTGGCAAAGAGCCAGCTCCTTTTCAGCCAGCAAAAAGCTGTTTTATCCTGCCCTGCTTTAAGGTGTTCCAGCAGCAGGTGGCGTATAAATGCTGCGTTGCCAGAGCACCCAGAATCCGGCCCACATCTGGGCAGCTGAGCAACTTGAAGCCACTTTCTGGGCAGCACAAAAGGGCCATCTGTTTCAGCCCTGTTATTGTAAAGTGCATAAGCACATCTATCTCTGTTTTGATATACCTCCTCAATTCATTTTGTTGCAGGCTAGGTTTTTAAATTCTGCTTGGCTAATTTTAAGGCTTGCTAGAATCTGGTAAAACAAAAAGGGATATTAAACAGAGGTCAACAAATTCTGAGAAACAGATATACAGATATAACAAGAAGGTATGTACAAGAAGAAAGAAAGAAAGAAAGCACCTATCTTGTACACATTCATGACTGAGGTCACTATGTTCCAGAATTGTCCTTGATCTGGATATGCATTTAATTCATCCATTTGAACAAACATTACATTGCTTATAGTTCAAGACTAAAGGAGGGAGATAAGAATTTAATAAAAAAGGAAACTTTTAAGCGTATGATAAAGGAAATTTATAGTGACTCGTTTAGTTATCAATCCTACACCAATTTATTTGGGATAAGTCCTATTTATCACAATGGGATTTCTAAGTATGTAAATATGTGAACATACTGCATCGTTAAGACATGAAATATGAAATATGATTATGTTTTTCTCACCCTTTGCTCCAGAGCTGATTGGGTCTGTTGTCTTAACAGAGCTTTTAATGGTCCCCCTTCTTTTCCAGCACTCCCACTTCCCATTCCTAAAGGATAGCAGGACATAATTAATAGCCAGTTCAAATCAAAGAAAAGATATATTTTACTGATTTTTTAAACAAAAGAAAACACAACACTACTAACAAATGCAGTGGGAATTATGAAAGCTTTAAATTTACAAGAGTCAAAAAGCCAAAATCATCAAGCAGTTACCTTTATTTTTAAAAAGTCACATTTGCTAGGGGAAAGATATGATGCTTCAACCTTTTTTATAGCTGCAGGTGACCTAATATACCTTTGTACAGTGGGGCAAAAAAGTATTTAGTCAGCCACCAATTGTGCAAGTTCTTTGACTTCAAAAGATGAGAGAGGCCTGTAACTGACATCATAGGTATACCTCAACTATGAGAGGCAAAATGAGAAAACAAATCCAGACCATCACATTGTCTGATTTGGAATTCCAAATCAGACAATGAGATTGTCTGGATTTGTTTTCTTATTTTGTCTCTCATAGTTGAGGTCTACCTATGATGTCAATTACAGGCCTCTTGAAGTCAAAGAACTTGCACAATTGGTGGCTGACTAAATACTTTTTTACCCCACTGCATTTATCTAACACTGTAGAATGGGCTCTCAGAGTTTTTCTATTAATGTCCACATAAAAATTTGGAGGTTGTTTGGACAGTTAGGAGTAAAATACTGGGAACCGAATAATTTAATGAGGATTTGCTCTTTTTCTATGGCTAATATTACTAATTTTCACCCACCAAGCTTTTGCCCCAAACCTGGCACAAGCACATATCAGCAAAAGTTACAATTCCATTCTCTAGTCTCATTTAGAGTAGACCTATTGAATCAACCAATGAATGGTAAATCAACAGTTTGATGAAGCCCACTGATTAAATGAGTTTTTATTGGGATTAGCATCTGGATTTCAGCCTCTGTATGCATATTAACTGTAGTTTAAATAAAAACTATTTTATTAGATGTAAGGCTCACTTGCCTAAATACGATGCTACTTAGTTCCACAGGGAATTTTCTATTAATTATTAAGATTATTTCTGTACATATCTTTTCAAAAATTAATAAAAAGTTTGCTTCACAACAGTAGCCTAAACCTTTCCTAGATTATGAATGGCATCTATAGAAGGCCATTAAAAATTACACAATATAAAACTTAAAGGAGCCCATGAATCTCTTAGACAAGAGTATGCATTGTGCACATATGGAGCTGATGAGTATTAAAAGTATATTCTCAAGGTTTAAAACAGTAAAGAATTTAGGGGCGTTCCACCTAAATGTTTACAGAGTAAAGAGTGAAAAGAAGCAAAGCAAATGTGTTGAATGAAAAAGGGCTCAGATTCATTACCTGGCATTTCCAGATAGGAAAGAGAAAGACTCTCTTGCCTGAAATCCTGGTCAGTCGTTGAAACTGTGTTTTTATAGTATTGTGCTAAATGAACCAACAAGTCAAAATTTACAGTTGTCTAAGTATGGTTTATTGAACTGAAATAACACAGGATTATATATCATCTTTAAGTAGGGTTTGCTATTGCACTTCAGATCCTGGATATAATTTGGGTGAAAAAATGACAGTCTTAGATTGAATGTCAGGATATTCCTGGCTGCTTCATATAGCCACTTGTATGAGGGGAGTAAAACAGGAGCAAACAGGGACTGGCTGCATACAGGCATGCAGCTTGTTCACACTGTGGTTTAATATTCACTGACACAACCAGTACTAATAGCTTCATAAATCCCTTCTGACTACTATCCAAAACACTAGTCCTGTATTGCCCTTCCCAGCTTCTCCCCAGCTGGGCTGTCCCCGCGGAGGCAGCCTGACTGGGGAGAGGCTCGGAAGGACTTACCATATTGACCTGTGTATAAGTTGTGCTTTATTTTTGGGGCCAATTTTTTTACCTAAATTTCTTGACCTATAAACAGTAAGTTTTTATGAGATATGCATTATTCATGGACAATTTCATTACAGCATAATCTCCCTTATTCCAGCAAACATGAGCTTTGTTTAAAAATCTGAATGAGTCTAAGGAATTTGTGTTCTCTCACATCGGATGCAATCACAAGAAAGTGTTTCTGCGCATGTCTCCTTGTCATAAATTGAACTTGCAAAGAAGCACAAACATGCTTAATTAGATAGGTCATCAATGGCACAATAAATGTATCAAATGCACATGGACAACCATACCTCTAACAATTTACATACTGTTGACAATAAAATAATAATCCTATACTAAGGAAAGATTAAATAGATTAAAATCAGAACTGTAAAAGAAACACATAATTTTAATATTTTATCTAATATAGAGGTATATCCCACCCACTCAGATAGTGCTCTTGTACAAATATCTTATGTTCTGAATTCCTGTAAACACTTGAAAGTTCAAATGCAAACTACACAAATAGATATTTATGTGTAATTCAATTCAGTTTTCCTGTCACTAGGCACTCTCACCTATACTTAAATGGCCAAATCCTTGGAAAAGGATGAAAAATCTTACCTAAGGAAATATTTTTAGCTGTTTTTGGATAAGGAAACACATTAGCATTTATATAGTCCCATTTTGTATCATTAAATCAATATAACTCAACTTTTTGTAATTAAGTCTATCTTACAAGGGACTATACAATACTAAGAACAGAGACAAAAATGGAATGACAACTGTTTGTGGAGATGAAATGTGTTTCTCCTGAAAGGAGAACAATCAAACACTAACAGAAAACAAATAGCAAAATGTTTGCATTTAGCAAAGCAACCTAGTGAACGGAAAGGCAAAACAAGTGTGCATATTGCAAATATTCAAAATGGCATATAAAACAGCATATACTGAAAACAAATATGGCTGATGGCCACATGATGGTTAACAGAGTAATACAAATGACCTGTAGAGGAAGGAGGAGTGTTTGTTCCAACTGAAATAGAGGAACATTTACAATAACAGGAAATGAAATATTATTGCTATTTTGTTGTTGTTATTATTATTATAATATCACCAACTAAGGATGAAAAACCAGGCCAATTACTAACATTTTTTAAATTTTTTTGGAAAGGACAAAAATCTGTAATGAAAAAAGGAAAAGTTTCTTTTAAATGGTTGTAAAACTTTAAAGGAAAAATCAAGATAACAAGAAGAAAAAAAAAACGATTAGAGAATTCTGTAATAGTCATGTAGCCAGCAGTTTGCAGAGTTTAAAGGGGGGAACTTGCAGAGAAATTATGAGAAGCTTTAAGAAGACTGTGCTCAGTGCCACCACAAAGCAGCAGAGTCTACTAAAAACCAAAACAAAAACAAAAACCAAACAACAACCAAAAAACAAAAACAAAACAAAACAAAAAAAACAGCAAGGCGACAAGATTGATCCTACCAGAAACAGCCAGAAGCAACTCTTCAGTGAAAGAAACACTTTTCCTCAGAACTGGGTTGACATGGCTAGAGTGAAGAGGGTTAGGGCTAGGCCCAGAGAGAAGGAGACAGGGCTGTTTAAGCTGTGGGGAATCACAAGACAGAGATGGGGAACTGGGAAACAGGAAAATCCTAGGTCCCTGCGGGGAAAATGCTGTGGAGGGAAGCAGTAGAGAAGAGATGGTAGATTTCAGAAACTGGGGGAAAATGAAATCAGAAGGAGAAAGAGCAAAACAAATCAAGGAAAACTAAACCTTGTAAAAATGAACCAACAGTCTAGTAGCACATGAATGACCTATTTACTGACATACAATAAATGAGGTGACAAATACAGCAATAGAAAGTGAATGGAAAAAAATCTGAATTAATATTTTAATATACTGTTTCCCTGTATTTAAAAGTAGTGAAAGTTTCAGTGTGCTTTAGGTTTTATTCCAAATTGTAAATGTTGTTCAAAACTGAATGTACTCGCAGAGGACTACGAACTATTTCCCATATTGCTAAATATACAATCAGTTCTTTTCAGGAAGATTTTGGATTTTCTGCACATTAAATGTAGAGTAGGTTATTTTTAAAGTGTTAAACATTAAAGAATACGGCAAAGTTAATATTAAATGTCTTTTAAACTTAGTAATATATATAAAGGAGTCCCATCTTCTCAATTTCCTCCACATATATATTAGGGTAATTAGGTGTTAACTTAAAAAAAAGAAGTAATAACATTTTATAAGTTATATTATTTTTTTAGTTTTCCAAATAGCACTTGAACCTAAAGACTTTGTGATTGTATCAGCAGCATGCTTTGAAGATTTCAGATGAAGGCTCTAAGGATTGCTTCAGTTCACTAAAACGTATTTTGTTGACAGCAAAGCTTTCCATTTTTAAGTTCACAGACATCAGAGTTACATTTAGAAAGACAAGGCATTGTCTTCTCCCACTGCTATGCTTTGTTTAAAAAAGATATGGATTAGAAGACTCATTAGACACATGCTTGCCTCCCCCCCCCAACTTTCTTTAAACAACAGTTTGAGACTTTCTTTACAATTCTACTTAGGTCTGTCATGTAGCATGAAGTAGGGATCTCTTCATGTAAAAAAATGTCAAAAGCCCCCTGAACTCAGGGAAGAATGGATCCAACAAAAAACACAAGCAGATCTGTGCTTTTCAAATGGGGCTTGCCATTTCTTCCTACCTGAGGCAGTTTATGTAAAGGATCAGAGAACTTTAGGAATGCCATAGATTGATAAATGATGCTCAGGTAAGACACATGTGGAGAGAGCTAATAAGGAGAAAATATGGAGTCCCATATCAGACAGTCAGACAGACACTTTCCCATTTTGAATGAAATGTCATCTATAGCAAGGAGAAGACTTTATGACTGTCTGCAGGCACACTTATAAAAAGAAGTAAAACAGGTACAGGCAGAGGCTCAAGGCTCACACAAAAACTAAATGTGCTTGTTATATAAAAGTAAACATACATAGAAATATAATACCCACAGGAAAATTAGTATAAATATTGCTTAGTCAAAACCTTCTGTCTAAATTGATAAAATTCAACAGGGAAAAATATTTTATCTGTAATAAAGACTGTATGTTAAAAGTACCTCTCGCATTATCAATCAAGATGAACAGGCATTAAGAGCAAGCATTTTTTAATGCAAAAATGAATGTATCCTTTAACTACTCATTTTTAAAGAAGCAGTACTTCTTTATGACATATGACATATGACATAAACTGGCAGAAAGCTGAGAAGCACATCCTAACTAATTACTAACCATACTAGATAAACTATTTAAAAAAACAAACACAACAGGGAAGATAAACAGGTTAAAATATTATTTGCTCACAGCTTAGATTCTAAAGCATCGTGCATTATATTTTTCTAAAAAAAATTTCCAAAAAGGAAAACCAAACACCCCCTTGCAAAAAAAAGTTTTAAAGATCAAAACAACAAATCTAAATCACATGAAAACTGACTGGGCACAGCAATATAGTTAAGAGAGTGTTTCTGAAACATTCTGGATTTGGACTCCTTTTCAAACACGATCTTCTCCACCCTGTCCCACGAACACCAACTAAATGCCACAGGTAAGCCTGCAGAGATCCCAACACTGAATTATATATATGCCACCTGCTACCATTGGTAAGAACCTGTAGGTTGGAGTAACAGTTCTACACTGCTATTAGAAAAGAGAAGGACCTCTGTACCCCTTTCTAAACAATGCAAGAGGACTCACTCCAGGAACTAAACTACAGCAGTTTCTGGATTCCATTCTTTGAAATCCCACCAGGTAGTTAGGATATTTATCCTCAAATTCAAAGTGGAACAACATGGGCCCTCTGCCAGGGGCATTTAATTCACCCAGGTCGTGCCTAGAGGATAATGGAGGCAAGATCTACATAAGATTCTGTCTCTGTTTGGGACTTCACATCCCTTCTTTAAGTTCCCCATGACCACCAAGAGAATCTGGCCCACAGTCTGAGAATAATTGAATTTGGAAGCAGGGTAAAACATCACCATTAAAGTGTGAGAGCATTTGAGATTCCAATATAGCATGCAGACACACTATAGAACAGAAACAAAACACAAAATAAAATTATGAAAATCAACAATGAAAGATATGGTCAAAATGAAAAAAGAAACTTGTAATGGGAATTGAATACTAATTTAAAGCAAGAAGCATTAATGTTAATTATGCATAGCTTGAAATCAATTCAGTGGGAAGCCAGCAGGCCATATTTCTGAAAGTTTACAGTTTGTAAACAGAAGAATAATTAGAAAGATGTGAAGACACACAGAAACATTTTTAAATGAGAAAGTTAGTCTTATAAATTTGCACAGTGTTAGATACATTGAACTGTCTCCCCAACATATTATGGTGACTTTTTATCTCCATAATTTGCAATATGATGTGGAGGAAATTAAAAGATAATTCCTTATGATTCTGTTACTGTATTAAGATGTGCTATGTGTCAGCCTGGGGAAGCTGTCAATATACTATATAATTCAATAAGAAATCCACAGATTTATGAAAACAGAAACTTTGTATAACCTTGCTTCCAGGTTATTGCAATAACTTACATGGAGAAAAAACAGAGAAAGGGGGTGAATAAAAAGCTAAAATAGGAACAACACAAATTAAACAAAGCAAATAAACAATGTAAAATAATGTGGGTGGAAGCACCTTACCAGTTTTGGGTGTCAAACTCAAATCTGTGTCAGAAGAAGAGGACTGTCGACTGTAGGACTTGGAAGGTGAAAAGGAATAGATTTGGTTTTTCAGAGGGGTGGAGGGTCCTGATGAATGAGGATTGGGATTGGGATCTTCATTGAAAGGAATCCTGCCAGAAGAAGGTGGAAACATATTCAGTGATCCTATGACGAAGGACCGGGCTGACAGCAGCATGATCCCAACACCAGGATGTGGGGAAGGGACAGGGCAGGGTCAATATATGGCCTCTGCTGTGATGCTGAATTATGAGGTCAAAAGGTGTAAAAAATTGTTTACCAACTCAGCATTGTGCAGGTAGATGACAATCATTTGTTAGCAAAACCAAAACCAAAATCACAGCTAATGCATAAAGCATCCAACCTAAGAAAAACAGGCAAAGAAAGTAAAATGCATCAAAACCATGGCTTGGATCAGGAATGCAATATGCTTTTTTGAACTAGATTACCAAAAAACAAAAGAAAGAAAACAGAGTGAAGATTGCAGACTACATATCTGTGTGCTCATATGCACAGAGACATAAACATTTATATCTCACACACACACATTCCCAAGAAAAAATGTTTCCTTATCCGTTAGCATCTGCAACGTGCCACAGCTAAAAACAGCGCAAAGAGGAAAACCATACCAATACCATTGAACCAAGAACCTGTGCCATATTTACCACTGTCTTACCTGTTTGGCTGAAGGTATGTTGCACACAACATTAAAACATCATGATTAAGCCTGAAGCCCAGTTAAGATGCCTGTTCCTCCCTCCCCCATCATGACAAGTGAAAAACCTAAGACACAGATCTCATAATTGGAAAAGGAAAAATCACACACACCAAAGCAAAACAGAGACAGATCCTAAAAATATGCATCATCCAATCTTATTTTCTCTATTTTATCTGATGAATGCTAGGGTAGTTATTTTCAGAAGAAAGATTCCCACTAAGGAATGCTTTGTGGTACCTGCCTACACTGCCTGCCTGCCTGCCTCGATCACTGTGCCTGTGGCCTGTCTCTCCCCAGCTTCTGAGCCTGTGCAGTCTCGTACCAGTGTAGATGAGAGTGGGAACAGACACAGAGAAGTTCTGAGTAAGCCGTGAGCCAGTAGCAGTGTGAATTGGACTGTTGTGAGTCGAACGACATCCATGGCTTGGTGGATGAACCAACGGAGACCTGAGAGAATTTGCAGCCAAAGTGGAAGGAAAGAAAAAATACATACAAGAGATTGCAAAGTTACATTTAAAAATTATTTCAGGGTGTTCTAGTTATTGGAGGGTGAATTTTTCAAAAGAGCAGGCTCTAAACCAGGGGTGTAAAAAATAAGGAATAAGGACCCTATCAGGTCTTTTAGGGTCCCTCCAAACTACCCCCATCACTGTTCATGAAGTTTAGTCAACATTGATGGTTAAAAAGCCACAAATATCAGACTGATGTGGTTACTCACAAAAAATCCACTGCTGAAATGGCTAATATATTATCTCATGCTTAGATGCAGCAAGTTAATTTTCTTTAGATTAGGGAGACAAGGCAGGACATCATTGAATAAAAGAGTATATATAGATTTTCCCCATGTCTGGAATAAACATCAGGCAATGAAACACCTGCAACAAGTGAGTGTGGGGAATCAGGAAGAAGACTTTGGAAAAATTTGACATTCAATAAATCATAATGTAATTAACATTTTTTAAAGAAAAAGTTACAGATTCAGCTCCTGAAAATCTACTCAGTGCAAAAATTGGCCCTCCAACTAATTTATGTTTTACACCCTTGATCTAAAGGGTAAAGATCTAATCTTTTAAAAAGCAGCTAAGTATTAACTTGTTAGAACTGTAATTAAATCTGTGGTAACAGAAGAACTAGGAAGAAAGAAATTATTAATATGCTCCTGGTAGTCTTAAGTGCAACCTGATTCAAGGTGAGTAGTTTGACTGGATTGATTTTGTTCCTAATGACAACAAATCTTAGCATGCAATATTATACCAGAGGAGAATGTTTCCATTTTATTTCAAGATGAATTTATAATAAATGTTCAAAAACTATTAGCAAGCTATTAGATGTGTAAAATCAATATGCTAGCAGCATGATGTAGTTTAATCAGAGGATTATAAACAGAGAAAGGGAAAACTTCACACAGAAATATGGGTGATGTCTGAGACAAATTGATTCTTTTTTTCTTTTTAAAAGGTGGCTCTTAGCCTAAGCACAGGCATCCACAAGTTCACTCACCAAGGATGTGTCCCTTGCTCTATGGAGCAGCTTGCATGCACATCCTTCTCCAAGCTCTTATTTGCACTTGGACTTGAAGAAGGCAAGAATTGAAGAAGGAAAAAAGGCTACTTTTTAAAAATATATTTTTCTTCCAATCCTTGAGCAAGTGAACAAGATCTCCATTTCTTTCCTGAGCCCTCTGCCCATATTAAAAGGAACAGAAGGCAACACATAAGGAAAGCTGCTGTGGCAAACATGAACCAGCTACTCAGGCAAACCAGTATTTGTAGACTAGACAGGCAATTAATTTAACATCTAAATAAATTAAAATGGCCAAAGTCATCTATGAATATACAGGATTTATAGAAATGTTTGCCTTGATTACCTATTGCAATAGTGCAAATAAGCCACAATTTTGAAAACTGAACACAACTAATTTAAAATAATTCCAAAGCATTTATTTTATCAATACAAAAGCAACTTGACTAATATTTAAAACCCAAGTGTACACTTGTCTAATTCAGATAATCATTCCAGGCTTTATAACATTATGAAAAAGGGGAACCTACACTCCTTCCACTGACTACAGTGTAAAGAACTTGCCTTGTGATTCAGTTTTATTTTCCTGCTTTATTAGCCAACATCAGGCCAGAGGTGTCTGGTTCAATGTAACAGGGAAGTCTGGCCTAACACAAGCAAAGATCTCTGTGCCAAAGCCAATATGCAACAAGAGGAGGGGAGGAGCAAAGCAGGGACTTCCTGCAAAAGCTGTTAAATTGTAATAACTTTGTATTAGTATGAAAATTTTATATGAGCAATGTGGGAGAAGAACTATTTCCAGCAGTTGTTTAACACATATTCAAGTACAAAATGAAGTATATTTGTGAAATCAAAAACTCAGAAAAAGTACAAAACATATTGAGATAATCTACTGTTACTGAAGGGGCTGTACTGTAATATTTGCATACATCCTTAGGAAAAAATATTTTCAAACAGGAGTTCCTGTAAAAAACATGGATGTCTTTTCTAGGATGCAGTTAGTATGGCCTAGGATAAGTCAATATTACGTAGATGCACAAGAAAAAAATGTCCCCTTCCTTTTATGGATAGTGTGGAAAAGGCTACATGAGGCTGTTAAGTGTAACTTGTTCCAGTTCCACTGGTCATTTAACTTTCCCAAACAAGGTGCTTCCAGACAAGCACTCTACTATTTTTGTTTCACTTGGTCTTGCAAAATGTTGAACTCTGTGAACTAGCACTGAACTGAGAGCTGACTAAGAGCTTACTATTTCTAATCAAAGGGGGAGCAAAACACTGTTCTAAATGAGAGAAAAGAACTAGGCTGCTGTAAGAATCTGTAAGCATTAATTTATCACATGCACTTTCAGCTACTGTATTATAATGTTTATGTTACAACACTGATTTTATACTATTTCCCCCTCTTAAGTATACAGTCAATACATTCAGACTAGAAATACTACAAATAGAAGCCCTATGAGAGAAAGTGATTTTGCAAAAATCCTGAAAGATAAAAGACATACTTTTGGTGTAAATTCTGATTTAAAAAACCCAAGACATTTAAGATGCAATGCAGAACATAGAAATCACATCATTTGCATGTTGTGCCAATACAGTTACATGCAGCTTTACTGTACAGACATGCCAAGGTTTATTTTTTCAAGATGTGGTCTATGGGTGTATGGAGTTCATTTGAAATCTCTCAGATTTCTCAATCCAAAACACATTACCAACCAAAAAGGAAGGGCTCATATATGTAAAATCAAAAGAGACAAATAAAATAATATAAAACGCTATGAGTAAAAAAACAAACAAACAAACATGTGAAACTTTTCCAATTGACATCTGACTCATACTTACTCCTTCATTTCTTTGGATGGGGAATTACATGCGGGTAAAAATGCTGGTGTGTTACTTAATTTATCCAAGGTACAGGCTGTTCCTATGGCTCGTACTACTAATCCAGATTCTCCCTCCAGATCAAAACATTGCAAGTAGCCAACAACTGCATTCCCTCTCATTTCTAGCACTTTCAAACCAATCTTCCTTTGCAGTTCCCCTGCAAAAGAAATATAAACTACTTAGCTAAAAATGAGCTTAAAATGCTTAAAACACATTCACATCCAGGAAATGCAAAGTCACACATTACTTTAGTTATTTTCTAATAATACTGAAAAAACATTATGGACTATTTAATTTTCTTTCATTAAAAATACAAGACAATATATATCTTTAGAACAGGAAGATAAATATTTAACATTATGACATTATGACAATAAAATATTTAACATTTTATTCCAAATGAGTCCTGTGACAAAATCCTGCAGGGTCTCTAGGAAAATCCCAACACTTCCATCTTCTCTGTCTTCCCCCTCAACTTCAATTATATTTCTGTCTCCTTCCTTGGTCCCTCGCCTGTTTACTTCATGGGTGGTCAAACTCTTTCATATGTTGTTAGACTTGATGTGCCTTCATTCCTCTTCAGTGGCTATGCTGATTGAGGATAATCATAGAATCATAGAGTTGGAAGAGACCACAAGGGCCATCCAGTCCAACCCCCCTGCCATGCAGGAACTCCCAATCAAAGCATCCCCAACAGATGGCCATCCAGCCTCTGCTTAAAGTCCTCCAAGGAAGGAGACTCCACCACCCTCTGAGGGAGTGTGTTCCACTGTCAAACAGCCCTTACAGCCAGGAAGTTCTTCCTAATGTTGAGGTGGAATCTCTTTTCCTGGAGCTTGCATCCATTGTTCTGAGTCCTGTTCTCTGGAGCAGCAGAAAACAAGCTTGCTCCCTCCTCAATGTGACATCCCTTCAAATATTTAAACAGGGCTATCATATCACCTCTTAACCTTCTCTTCTCCAGGCTAAACATTCCCAGCTCCCTAAGTCGTTCCTCATACGGCATGGTTTCCAGACCCTTCACCATTTTAGTCGCCCTCCTTTGGACCCACTCCAGTTTTTCCACATCCTTTTTGAATTGTGTTTCAACACTTGCAAATTATAGTACTGGTCACTTCTCTCCAGGATGAAAAGGAGCCATTGTTGAGCTCTATGTCAGTTTGACTATTGTTTCCAGCCCTTTTGCCTTCCAGAATGTTGTCTCCCTTCTCCACATAACTCAGTTTAAAGCCCTCCTGATCAGATTCTTGAGACTGTTGGCAAAAACGTTATGGACTATTTAATTTAATAAATAATGGTAGCTGGAGTCCAAGAACAGTGTGATAATACAGGCTGTCCATCCAAATTTGATCACCATAGGATCTGCAACCTGCACCCCGCCATTAATCTACAATTTAGAAAGCTATTTCTTGAAGCAGATAGTTGATATTACAGTTCCATGGTCCCAAAAAGCTAGTTACTGGACACTTTCAGACGTCAGGAATTGGAAGTATAATCTAGGGTCAATCCGAACGCAATCATAGGGTTTGGCGTTATTGCGAATTAAAGCTTTGCACGCAATTTTGGGCAAAAGGGAAGTCAATTCGAATGCAATCATGGGTTTGACGTTATTGCAAATTAAAGCTTCGCACACAATTTTGGGCAAGGAGGGGTAATTTTTGGGAAATGGAGCGTTACTCCGAATGCAATGGGGATTCCCGTAAATTCGCTAAACAAGCGAATTTACAGGAATTTGCATTGGCTCCATTCGAAGTTTGGGAGAAATTCCTCCCATATGAAAGAGTCCACTGTTATAGTTGCAAATTTTAAAAACACTACAGTTTATCGCTATTTAAAAATTACTAAAATAAGGGTATTTGGGTTGCTTTTAAAGAGGTAAAAACTGGTATTTGTTATAAAGCATACAGTGAGTTTGGTTCCAGAAACTCCTGTGGATACCAAAATCCATGGATGCTCCAGTTCCATTAAATACAATGGCTTGATAAAATGGTATCCCTTATATAAAATGGCAAAATTCAAGGTTTGTTTTTGGGAATTTATATATTTTTAATATGTTTTCAAACTGTGGATACTTGAATCTGTGGATAAAAGATCCATGGATACAGAGGGCTGACTGTACATAGTTTTGATGATTACTTAAAACCACAATTCAAAAGGAATGACATTAACAACTGCTATGTTACAACTGTAATGTAATGTGGTTACACTTTAATAGTTTCCACGAAGAAATAATAAGTAACAAGTTACTTCCAAGCTCTTCATTATCATTTATGCACTGTGCTTCTCAGTACTGTGTTAGTTTCCTAAACCTGCAAATATGTGCAGTCTATATTTTTCATGGGTTCTAAAAAAAACTCTCTTTAATGTCAGTTCCCCCTCTTGCCCCACTCTGCAGGTTTTCTGCTGACTATACTTTACAGTTGGCCCTCCACATTAGCACATTTGGCATTCATGGATTTGATTATTCTCAGTTTATTTGCTGACCCCTCCAGGGTTGCCCCACATCATCTCTGGTCTGTTCTGGGCTTCATGTCCCCTCCCACTCGCTTTAAAAAGGATCACGTATGCACAAGCATAGAATCATAGAATCGTAGAGTTGGAAGAGACCACAAGGACCATCCAGTCCAACCCCCTGCCATACAGGAATTCTTTGAAGCAATTCAAAGTAAGCCTCTGTAGGCATGAACTGACAAAGCCCTGATGTTTCAACACTTGCAAATTATAGTACAGTACTGTACTTTGTATTTCTCTGTGTTAAATATGGTTTGCGGAAACTTAAGATACTTGTGGTTTTTCCACTTTTGTGGAGGTCCTGTAATCCTAACCCTGGGAATGTGAAGGGCTGGCTATATTTCCAAAATAATTAACTCAGGGTGATCCATTTATAAATTAAAAGAAATTAATAGTATTAAACATTTGTATAGAACCAAAACAGGACTAGGAATTGAAAAAACTTTATAAATGTAGATATAATATTGAAGCAGGTTGCATTTCTAGATTGACTTATATGGGAACAAACCCTTGGGAATAACTTCAGAGTACCCATAATTTCACAGATACTAATGGCTTCAAACTGGATTGTTCAGAAACTGGCCAGTGTTTATCTCAAATCAACACCTTTCATTTCTACACAACAAGCCAGTTTTCAAGTAAACTGAAATAAAATGCTGCCAAAGTCTTCCTGGGTGTGGGATGGCGGTTGAGCAGAAGCTGCTTTGTCTTGGCTCATTCCAACTTATGTACTTCACTCTAAACCAGTGGTGGGGAATTTGTGGTTCTCCAAACTTTGCACTGCAAGTCTCAACAGCTCTTACCAACACACCCAGTGGTAAGGAATAAAAGGATCAGTGGTTCAAAAACTACGCACATGTCCCATACCCTGATAAAAACATGGCTAAATGTGACTTGATAATTGATATTCCACCTTTCCTCCAGAGCTGCAATGCAGGGCAGTTATTTTATACATATTAAAATACAAATTAACTTAATTATATTATTAAAATTCCCATTAGCATTTTAAAATTGCACATTAAGAATAAATAAGCAGTGAGATAATAAGAAGTTTAGCACATCCATTAAAATCTCAAACCGTAACAGCCAGTCAGTTGCTGAAGGCCAGACTAAATATAAAGATCTTTGTCTGAAAGTAGAAAGACAACAAGGAGTTAAGCTAACTTCCATTGGAAAGGAATTCTATATGTGAACCAACCCTTTGTCTGTTTAAATATGCTGTTAAGTTGTTCTTTTCAGTTGAGTTCTTAACCTCTAAGAAACTGTATTAGGAACATAGTTAGATGCTATTTTTCATAAAACAATACTAACTCAGTGTCAGGTTTTTGTTTTAAATAAGAGATGGGCAATTACCAGGACGTGGAGGGCCATAGTTCCTCCATCATACCCCTGAATTCTGTAATTTTATAAAGAAATTGGTTTTTTGGGGGGAGGGGTCAAAAATGCCCTCCACGTCTGCTAGGGTTTTGTCAAAAACGCCTTCCATGTATGGCGTAATTTCATTTTATTCCTGCTCCCAATCACTCCTCAGTCCTAGCCATATATATCATTCCTTCAGTGGGCAATGTTAATACATGTGTTGAAAAGTTGAATTTCTTTAGAGTATCACAGTAAATCTCAAGTGCCATTTCTACAGGATTTTCAGGATGAAAATAAAACTTTTTTCCAGACCTCTGATGCAACAAATTGGGGGTGAGGAGGAGGAAAAATAGAAGAAATGAGTCCCTTTGTCTACCGGCAGTAATCTACAGTAAATCTTGCAGCAAAGGATTAGAAAAGAACAGTACTCACTATTTGCATAAAAGAAGCAGTTGTGCCATCAGAAATAATATACCATATGCTCAACTGTTTAGAAAGTCTTAAGCTTAGTATTTCAATAGATTTTTGATAAATGCTAGAACTAACATAGTAATTCATCATATAGATCCATGGGCTGACTGAGCTTTCAGATGTAAGAAAAAAATAATTAACAGTTAACACCAGTTCTTCACACCTTTGGTGCCATAGTTTACTATTCTATAAGGTACTTTTACATAGCTCAACAATCCAAAGTGACCTTTGAAGTTCCAACCTGACAAGGGATACGTGGCTGCTTTATAATACAAGCTACAGTTTCAGAACAGACTAGAAATAGCTCCATCAAGTTGCAATCATTGCAACTGTTAGTAAATTATTGTTAGATTAAGTTATATGTTAACAGGTGAAATGCTTACTAGTTACTATTAATATGGCTTTTCTGTCAGCATGTTATTAGCTCCCCATGAAAATTCCATTCCACAGACCTTACAGCTTTCATTGTATGTGTGACACTCAAGAATAGAACAATACTGTTTTTCTTCTTCTTATATCTTCAATGTTTTCATGTAACAATAACTGTAACATGTAGTGTCTTAAAGACAGACTAACTGAATCTAGAAACCAAATCTCACCAGCACAAATATGCAAAGGTTTACTAGTGTAACTCCAAATTCAGACCAATGTGTTTTCAGAGCAGTAACTGATGTTATAAATACCTGACATTAATGAAATAAGCCTCTGTCTGGCCTCATTTGATGCCCTTGGTGTACGGATTCGGTCTATCCACTGATATTCTGGGTCTTCATTAACCACTAGCTCTTCCACAAACCCATGAATGATAACAGCTTTGTAGCACTTTGGAATAGATGTAGCTGTTAAAAAGAAGCAAAATACAAAAAAAAATACCATCCTTCATTAAAATTTGAGTCCACAGCAGCTCTGTAATATTAAAATAAATAAAAATACTACCACAGCAAATCTATGAGACATAGAGACAAAACATTACAAGCAATAATATAAACCTTGTGTGAATAAAAAGGGGTTGTATTTTTTACATGATGCCAAAGAGAGCCTCCATGAAAATCGGAATTCCACAAGTATGGCAATAGGCTCAAAAAGGCTCTCTTTCTCTACTTAATGTTCACTTTGCCTAATAATACATGATGCAAGCATGGTATGGAAAGCAGCCACCTCTTAAGATATTTGAATTTCAAAACATCTTGTATTCTGAAGGTAAAATCGCCACTTTGAAATGGGCTCAGAAATAAACTGGCAGCCAGTGCAGTTTTTTTTTTAATGGAGGATATATGGCCCACTGGCATTTGTATTCTGCACAAACTGAAGCATTTAAATCACACTCAAAGGCTATTTCATGTAGAACACCTTGCTATTCAGTGATCTGACTGGGATTACTACTTAAAGGTCTGGAGATCCTCTCTCAACTTGGTGACTTCCAGCTGTGCTAGATTACAATGCCCATCTACGCAAGTCAGCAGGGCAAATGGAAAACTGCATATTTGGGAAGACCACATTACACAAAAATTAACCAGAAGTAAGCAACATGTGATATGTGTCATTCCCTCCCTGTTTTTACAGTGTTTGGAAATTATTCTTTTTTAAATACTGTAAAATAATAATAATAAAAAGGACAATTCTTGCTCATGGAAGCTTCCAGGAAAGTGGTGCCTTGTTGTGCCGAAAATGTTTTCGGCTATTTATTTATTTATTTTAAAAAGATCAGAACAAAACTTCTGGTTGCTAATTTAAAAAAAAAGAAAAAAGAAAGAAAAGCACTCACTTTTCATTGTAAATATGGCCTGTGGTAGGTCCCAGTGTATGTGTCTTCATGTGTGAGACAGAGAGAGATGGGGAGAAGAAAAAGAAAGGGAGGTGGGGATTGGCTCTTATACTCACACAAGTTGCCCACTCTGATATAACTTTTTAAAAGGTTTTATTCTTCTAGACTAGTTTTCATACAAAAAATCTGTGTAATATTTAGACTTACTGCAGAAAAATTTTACTCCACATGATGATTGCCTAAAACGATTTAAGTCATTGAAGAGATCTACTTTCACCACCACGTTGATTTCACCACGTATACCTGTGTATGAAAAACATGAAAGGGTAGGAAAAAAGGGTAAGCATAAGGAAACCAGAAGAATACTAACTTTTCTATCCAAAGCTTCCTAAAGTTGTTCAGACAGAATTTAATAATATTTAAAATAATGCAAAACAAAACAATATAGGTGCAGTACCAAAACAATAGCAAGACACCAAACAAATAATAGAGTAATGCACGGGGAGGAGTACTTAGAATTTAAAGATAATGATAACTTTAAAAGACGATAAAAACAAATATCTTCCGGCGGGCCTTCCCAGACTGACCTCCTAAAGAAAAGAACTGTCCATCCGATCTACCTGTCCCCCCCTCTTAATATGGTCACTCCAGCTTAACTTTGTTGTAATGTATTGTATTGTTATTGTGAATTTTATGATTTTATTGTCTTTTAAGGGAGGGAGGGAGGGAGGGTTGGAGAGTGGTAATGAATAAGGGAATACTTTTTGTATGCTTTATTATATGTATCTATTTTTTGGTTTGCTGTTACCCTTCTCAATCCTCCAATATGGAGAGGTGGGATACAAATAAATATTTTTTATTATTATTATTATTATTATTATGTGAAAAATAGATTTGCACTATTAAACCTAATTGACTGGGAGCCACAAGAACTCTGAACTGAAGCCAGGGACATTATCAGGGAGGAATGCTAGATGCTATCTGTAGCCAAAAAGAAAAAGAAGTCTCAATGGATGACAGATATAACTCTTCAAACAGTTAAGGACAGAGAAGAATAAAAAATAAAAGATAACGGAAATAGAGTCAGAACCTTGAATGCAATTGTTCAATGACTTGTGCAGAGGGACAAAAACTACT
The DNA here is from genome assembly GCA_034509955.1 of Urosaurus nigricauda. Lineage (NCBI taxonomy): Eukaryota > Metazoa > Chordata > Lepidosauria > Squamata > Phrynosomatidae > Urosaurus > Urosaurus nigricauda. The sequence continues at coordinate 12,021,204 of JAOEGL010000005.1, forward strand.
ATAATAATCCATACAGAGCAAGAAAAAGTGGCAACAAAATAAGAGACCTCTCCCACAAGATCTGAGAAATCAAAGGGAAATTTAAAGCAAAAGTAGGGATGCTCTTGACCTAATAGGGAAAAAAAGACCATAAAAACAATACACCGAAGAACTATATAAAAGAGATGAAAGTGTGACAGAATCATTCAAGGAAAAACCATATGAAGATGAACCTCCAATTTCTGAAAGTGAAGTAGAAGCTGTACTCAGGGCACTTGGGAGAAATAAATTACCAGAAATAAATGGCATACCAATAGAGGTGTTTCAGTCTACAAAGACAGAATCTAGTTTTAAATAAAATCTACCAGTGTATATGGAAAACAAAATGATGGCCCACAAGAATGGAGATGCTCAATATGCATTCTATTTCTAAGAAAGGGGACACCAGGGATTGCAATAATCACAGAAACAATGCATTAATTTCCCAGGCAAGCAAAGTGATGCTCACAATTCTACAATAAAATATATAGAGCAAAAAATACCATATGCCCAAGTTGGGTTCATGAAAGGAAGAAGAATTAGAGATCATACTGCAAACATACATTGCATAACAAAGTGCACCAAAGAATTTCAAGATAAAATCAGTTTATGTTTTGTAAATTATAGCAAATCCTTTGATTGCATAGATCACGAAAAACTCCTAATGGGTGTGCCGCAACATTTTATTGTTCTGATGCATAACCTGTACAGTTAAAGACAGAATACATAAAAACAGAATGGTTTTCAATTGTGGGTCTGATATAGCTGTATTTTATCATCCAATCTGTTTAACAAATGCTGAATATATAATACATGAAGCAGGATTAGACATGGAGAAGGAATAATGAAAACCAAAGGAAGGAACATCAACAATTAAGATATTACCATACTACTGGTAATACCATACTACCGGTACTAGCAGAAAATAGCAAAGACTTGGAACGATTACCGAAGAAAGTCAGGGAAGAAAGTGCAAAGGCAAGTTTATAGCTGAACATTAAGAAAACAAAAATAATGACCACAGATGATTTTCATAACTTTAAAGCAGATGATGAAGACAGTGAAATATTTCAAGATTTTCATATCTTGGCCCAGAATTAATCAGAGACTACTGTGAAGAAATAAATAAATAAATAAAAGACTGAGATTTGTAAGGGCATCTATGAAGCAAATGGACAAGATGGTGAAGTGTTGAGATATATCAATGAATACTGACTATGCCATTGTAGGCATTTCCCATGTCCATGCATCATGTGAAAGCTGGACAGTGAAGCAAGCTGACAGGAGGAAAATTAATTCATTTGAAATGTGGTTCTGGAGAAGAGTTATGAGTATACTGTGAACTGCTAAAAAGACAAATAAATGGCAAATCAAGCTTGAACTCTTCCTAGAAGCCAAGATGACTAAATTGAGACTTTTGTAATTTGGCCATATAATGAAAAGAAATTACTAAGAAAGGCAATAATGCTTGATAAATTAGAAGGCAATAGGAAAAGAGGAAGACCGTATTAGAGTTGGCCAGACCCAATCAAGAAAGTCATGGTCCTGAGTCTGCAAAACGTGAGCAGGGCTCCTGGAGATAGCATGACAGGGTTGCCTTAAGTTGAAATGTATTGGATGGCAATTAATAACAATGGAAAACACCTATACATTGCTTCGATGAAAGAGAAGGTTTGTTCACACTCACCTCATCCCAGACTGCAGGGAAACCCATAAAAAGACTTTAGAAAAAGAAATTAATAACCTCACAAGTTTACTTGATAACCAAAACATTACATTTCAGTATTGACTCCAAAATTTTGTTTGCTATTTTGTCAGGTTGTTTTATCTTATCTGTGACTAAGGGATATTGCTTTAAATGTGCTATAAGCCTCCAACAGTATTTTCCTAAATTGAAATTATATGATTATTTTAAATTTTTAGGAAGACAAATTGTACAATGTTATGAACTAATAAAAAGAAAACTGAGAAAGATAGCATCAGTCCAAAACACACTGCAGAAATAATCCAGTTTGAGACTGCTTATCTGTCCTGGCTCAATGCTAGGGAATTCTGGGAACTTTAGTTTTGTGAGACATTAAGCCTTCTCTGTCAGAGCTCTAGTGCCACAATAAACTACAGTTCTCAGGATTCCCTAGTACTGAGACAGGGCAGTTAAAACGATCTCAAATTGGATTATTTCTACTGTGTGTTAGAACCATCAATTCCACGTTCAATATCTCGCCTTCCCACATTGTCTTATTTCTTGCATATAACTGTGAAATTAAAATCTATACTAGTGAATAAATACTTCAGCATTCTCCAATCCAATGGCAAATGATCATAGTTGAAATCCAAAAGATCTCAAAGGCAGCAGGCTGAGAAAGGCCTAGCAGCTGCAGTAGTGAGTTCAAACGCTGGCACATTAATACTTTTTGGGAAGAAGCATCTGAGAGCAGCAACACAACTTCAATCTGAATTAGTAAAGAAGTTGGGGATTATGACAAGAACAAAACAATCACTGTGGTCAACAACTGTGTTCTGCCTACAAGCACAGCATAAGGCCCAATGTCATATTAAACCTTCTATTTCATCACTTTCCCTCATGAGACTTTCAACTCCAGTCCTCTGAAATGTGAGACAGAGTCAATCGGTCCATGAGGAAGCTGGCAGTGGGACAACACCCTTAATAACCCCTTGTCCTGTGCTGTATTCTTTAGAACAGAGTACAGGTCATACTGAAGTGTAGATATGTTAGGACATGAAAAAATATAGAGATATGGGTTCTATAAATAATTTTTTGAGATCAAGTCCTTGGAAAGAAAAGAAAGCCTTTTTAGGACTACTCTTTCAAAGTAATTTTAAGAACACAAATAAAGAATGTTCCACAGAAATCTTTTATTTCTCCTGAAGTTTCCTTCACAATATTTACTAGATTTCTTTCTGATATGTTTCTGGAAACATCTTAGTGCTATAATTCTTAACAAACAAACAAACAAAAAACAGCTTAGCAGAATGTCCTCTAACAATTTTGTTTCTACTTCAGAATTACATATTTACATACCATATGGAAAGAATTTAACAATGTATACCTAATTGTTTAAATTATTGATACAGTGGAATCCTGTAAGGCCATTGTGTGTGTATGTGTATGCGTGTGAACACATGCCTTCCAATCACTTGTTAACTCATGGTGACCCCAGTAATTTCATAGGGTTTCTTAGGCAAAGAATGCACCGATATAAAAACTATTAATTCAACAGCTGCATGTGGTCCCTAGTGCAGCCATTCAAAAACACACAGAGCTCTCCCCTCATTTTTGACTTGGGGGATGGGAAGCTCTTCAATCATTGTATAATGAGCTTAAGCCCACTGTACCATTAAACACTTAGTTCCACAACTGTGGGATCCAGAATAATTATAATAGCATATACTTCTGGTGCAGGAACAATTAGTCTACCTTAAATCACCTGACAGATTTGTCTGAGAAAAATATGTCAATTTTTTAAAAAAATCTCACCATGTATTGTATCATAAATTGGGAACCAGCCAGAGATAACTGTTGCTGCTTCACTGTAGAGGAGAGGATCAATATCAATGTAAACTTTTCCAATGGCATCATTAGCACTATAAGTATCATGATCAAGAACAGTGATTTGTAGAGGTTCATCTTGCAAATCTTCATCATCCACCTAGATAAAACATCCCAGAAATACAGAGCTCCATCATTTTCACAAGGAAAAACCCGCACAAACAAAAACTGTGGTTAGTTTAGACTTTGAGCTGCCTCAACAGAAACTGAAATGTACTTTCCAACCCTGACTTATTCAGACAACCCATAGTTTAAATTAACTACTGTTCCCCATTGAGAGGGAACAAACTATGGTTGCTTAGAAATGTAAGTGGATACTTCTAATAATTTCTCCTCAAAACGGCAACAGTACAGTAAGAAATCTACATAACTGTTACTATTAGAAAACATTATAGACCCCAGATTTCTTCTCATACAACCTTCCATTTTCACACAAAATTTTCAACAGGATGTTCTAAGAGAATAAACAGAAACAAATCTAGTGATAAATTTCTAGAAACTTTACAGCAAATCAGGAAGGATTTCTGAGTCCCAATGATTTAAGAATATCAGCAACAAAAATGACTCTCTAGCTTCCTCAATAACTTCCTTGCCTGTGTTACCTACTCAATTTTTGCTCTATTTACCTCAAATTTAAACCACTCTGAATTCCACTGAGGATTGAGAGATTTGGGATACACATCTGTTTTAAATGTTGTGTTTCCAAACTTCACCTGAAAAAGATAACAAAAATATATTACAGACCGAAGCAATGTTTTATAATGTATCACTGTTAACAAATTATTTATTAATAATATATAATTTTAATAACAAAATAAGTTATTAAAAATAATTCCATGCAAATGCTTTCACACATATACTTTGATAGTCTGCACATGACTGTTATATTCACTTGGAGTATTGTTGCTAGGATATTGATATCATTGGTGTACAATTAACAAGTAAACCTTTATGTTTTTCCAAGTTTGTTGCATTCTACTTCATTTTATCAACTGCAACAGCTAATTACTTCATGCTCTGCACTCCCGCTCTTCTCTGTTCATCATTTAATTCAATTTAAAGTACTGGAACAAAACAATATTCTGCAATTAGAAATACAGATGGCCCTCCACATTTACTGCTTTGACTTCTGCAGCTTTGATTTTTCACAGATTTGATAAATCTGTGAAAAACCTAGGAATCTCTACTTCCTCCTCTTCCTGCCAGAAGTTGACCATAGAGACAATGGAGGCCCTAAACCTCAAAGATATAGCCGTGTTAGTCTGTAGAATCAGTATGTACAGAGATCTTGTAGCACCTTTGAGACTAACTGAAAGAAAGAAGTTGGGCAGCATGAGCTTTTGTAGACTTCAGTCTACTTCCTCAGATGCATTAGATTGCTGGGAGGACCCTTCTCTAGATATTTGTAGTTCCTCCAGCGCAATTCTGTGGTCAATTTTTGCCATGTGTTGACCACAGAGTTGCACTGGAAAACCTAGAGATTCCTAGAGAGGTGTCCTCTCACATTAAAAAAAAGTAGTTTTTTATTTGCAGTTTTTCCCACTTTCAGGTGGGTCCTGCACCCCTAACCATAGCAAATGGGGAGGGCCCCCTGTACAACATTCTGCAGCATTGAAAGTAAGTGTTCTGCAAGGAGATTGTTTGCTCTATTGTTAGCTCCAAGTCTTTTAATACTTTCTAAATACTGTCGTTTTAGGAGTCCATCTGGAATCAAGCTGCATATAACAGAAACAGATTTATGTCTTTAAACAAATGCCTGCCCTAATGATACAGAAAGCAACAAACATGGGATACAGATGAAAAATGGCAGGGATGTGGAACAGTCTGTCTTACAGTCACCTTTCTAGCAGTCAGCACCACAAGGCAGAAAAATAGCTTTGGGAAGTAGGCTACATTTAGCACCTTTCTGCCTCCACAGACACATACGCACATATACACGCCTCGTCATTTCAACTTTAAAATCAGACTTCTATATTGTTTTTATATCTGGTCATAAGAGATTCAAGTTTGATTATATGCTTATTATTTATTTTCCAGCATTTACAAACTACTTATTGTATATCTAAGGGTACAAAACGATGCACAGGAATGAACAAACGCAAAATATGAAAAAAAGGCCTGCCAGCTCCATCAGGCCAGGCCTAAAGTAAGAAAAAGAGACCTCCCACTCTGCCATCTGACATCATTCAGTCTCAGAGGGAGAGAAAGGCCTGCCAGCTCCATTGTACCTGGCCTAAAGTAAGAAGAAGAGCCTTTGCCATCACATCATCTGACCTCAGAGGGAGAGACAGGCAGGCCCAGCTCCATCAGGCCTGGCCTGAAATAAAAAGGAGAGCCCTCCCTCTAGTCCATTTGCCATGGTCCAGGCCTCAGAGAGAAAGAAGAACCACCGGACTTATTCCCCTTTCCCACTGCCATTCCCTTCTCCTTTTGTGTCATGTCTTTTTAGATTGTAAGTCTGATGGCAGGGAAATGTCTAATTAACTATCGAAAGCCGCTCTGTGAGCCTTTCTGGCTGAAAAGAAGGATATAAATACAATAAAAAAATAACAATACAATAGCCAAAAAAGTACACTTCATTGGTCAACAGGTTACTGATCACACGTTCACCTATCTTCTCTGGAGAGTCCATTAGGCCTCAATACCACACTCATAGCAAGTCATTGTGACTTGGAAGTGGCTTGGAGAGTGCAAGTCCTAGAGCTTTACTGGTGGTCTCCAGCTACCATCCCTGCATTGCCTTACTCTAATAGAGGACCACTCAGAGAGAGAGGTTCAATGGGATGTGCCCTGTCACCTCAAGCACGACAGCTTCTATCACTATTGAGCAGCTTTGACAAGCATATGGGCACCACATATTAGCCTGTCCTTGTCACTGAATGCTAGGACCTTAAAGGGAAACAATGAGCTCAAATTCCAAAGTGGCTCTGTTGTTTCATAGCAGATACTTGGTATCTGCTGGGTATCCACTGGGGTTTGGTTCCAGGACATCCCGTGGATACCAAAATCTATGGATGCTCAATTCTTATTAAATATAGTACCTTAGTAAAATTGTGTCTCTTATATAAAATGACAAAATTGACATTTGTGTTTTGGAACTTATATTTTAAAAACAATAATTTCAAATTCATGGACGCTTGAATCCATGAATAAAGAATCCGTGGATATGGAGGGCTGACTCTATTCTGTATTACTCCTCCCAAAAGATGGCCACATAAAATAAAAGTCAAGTAAAACTGTGTAAGACATTGCAATGTGCTTGTGATCTGCAACACTAACTAGTAGGAGGTTTGTAATGTCTAATTCCAGTACTGCTTCCAGATTCTTCCAAACCAAATTCTTCTGCTTTGCGGAACACTTGAGAGGCAGAGCACTGTATGTGTACTGAAAGACAGAAAGAGGGTGAGTGTGCATAAGCACATTAAACACACTGTCTAGTACTGTATATGGCCAGATAGGAGAAAATGAGTTGACTTGTGAGAAAATGAGGGTGTTTACAAGGGATGTGGAAGTGGGTTAGACTGCTGATAATGGCTCACTGTTTAGTGCCTGTGGGTGTACATGTTTGCTGACTCAACGCATATTTACTCAAGATGTGAACAAGTAAAGGATTTATTTAATGGTAGAATGTTCCGGGGGGGGGGGATAAAATGTTATGTTTGAAAGTGAAATTCTATCACAATCCTTTCCCAAGCCATCTTCATTAACCTCCTAACTACTTGGGATTCTATGCTCAAACAACGCTCAAACTATGGCCCCTCCATCCTCACCTTTTGCCAGCAAATGAAAACATTTTTATTTAGGCAAGCTTTTTAAAAATCACAGCAGGGTAGCTTACCGGGGGGGGGGGGGGGTTATGTTTTAACTTTTATATGTTTTTATGTTAACTTATAGTTTTAAATAGATTATTTTATTTTATTTTTAAATTACCGTCATGTTTTGAACTGTTTTTATCTTGTAAGTTGCCTTGAGTCCATTCCTGGGAGAAAGGTGGCATAGAAATTAAATAAATAAATAGAACCACCATGAAAAATCATTTCTATATATAGTTTCCCCTGACTTTTTCTACTGCTCATCCTCTTTTTCATCCCTACACCATGTGTCTCCAGAAATTGTAAAAAGGCCCTAGAACAGGGAACCCTGACATTATGTAAGAAGTCACCAGGGGTTTCATGAGATTGTGACTGAAAAACAAAACAAAAGATTTTTGAGCTGTAGATACAATAATGTTTATGCAGGGGTACCTTGAGACTTGAAAATTATTTCTAGAGTTCTTCCAAGGTAAGAGTTGATAAAGGCTGCCCTAGAGTAAATCTTACTGCTAATTCAGTGCACCCAAGAGTTTTGAATGCTCTATTACTAACAGAACAATTCTCCCTGGAGATAATGTGCATCAACGTTTACAACATTCTTACAGCTGCTGCATATGTGGCTCACTTACCCCAGTGTAGCTCACTTACCCCAATTTTCTGGGAGCAAATCTGACTTTAATCTCCAAAATGACAAGCCAAAATATTACCTCATCTTGTTCACTCTTATTATTGTCTAAGTTTTCATAAATGTGAAAAACAAGGACTCCATACAAATGTTTATAGCAGCTGCACAAGAAGAAACTGCACAACACTGGAGACTATTTTCAGGACTCTCTTTTCAGCAATGGTTATCAGGAGTTTGGAATATAGCCTTAAGTGAAAAGATGACATATAAAATAACACAAACAGGCAAGGAAGGATGAATTTGTTGACTATACTGAAATGTTGTGTTCTTTCATTATATTTGCTAACACATGCTCTTCTGCATCTTGACAACCTGAAAAAATTCTAGACCAATTCTTTCTGACAGGACACTACCACTAAATCCACATGGAACATCCCATCCTTTTCCATCAGACTAGACATGAACAAAATAATTATAATTTAAGGTCTTATGACATGGCTACTTGTTAAATATTGTTTGCTATGATGTAAAAAGGTGTCGACATATGCATACAGAACTACATAATACTTGAAATTTAACAAAATGGAGGAGGGAGCGTATTATAGTTCAGCTAATAGAATCAGAGGTTACATCATTGCTAAAACAATTTTTAGTCCATTACAATACAGATTATTTTCACACATAGTCACAATCTTTGCTCTTCCTTCCCATTTCATATAATTTTGCTTATTAATTCTATTAAACACCCATTATTCTTTCCTGATCTGTAACACCACCACACTAAGTAGTTTTGAAGCTGGGGAAGACAGCAACTCACGAGGAAAGCACAAATGATGCTAGGCCAAGTCAAGCTATTCTAACAGCCCATAAATCATAGGCATTCTGGTGTCTGATGTAGCCTGTTTGCACGTATGAATAGCTGCCTTCAATCAAAATTAATTTCTAAATATTTCTATTGTCTGTTAACCTATTACAGGTATACCTTAAATACTGAGATCCATATGCAATTAACAATAGCAAGTTGAGGAAAACCATTGAGGCTTTTTTGGGATTATGTTCAAATTTTCCATTTCAAGTTTTTCAACTGGTGTTCCCTCAAATGTCACTTAAGGCTGATTGAACAAGAGAAACTGAGCATTGGATACTGACACATTTTGAAAGAAATAGACCTATCATACACACACACAAATGCAAAAAGCCAGTTTGTATAGCAGTAAAATAAATTCTAACAAATTTACCCTCCTGTTTCAAGCATTAACATGTACACATGAACATACACCTTCAAGCAGCCTTTTAAACAGAAAAGTATCATACATATATGATACACAAAACGTGTGTATATATCACACAAGATTAAAATCTGACTTCCTCTGATGCTGAGAGATTATGACTTGCCTAAAAGGTAACGCAGTGGGTTTCCATGGCTGAGCAAGGGATTAACATAGATCTCCAGAGTTAAAGTCCAATATTCAAAGCACAATGCTATGCTGGTTCTCCAGTTTCCCCAGCTATCTTGCAACTCAACTTGCACCAAATCAGTGTGGATATCCTGCAGACATAACACAGTAGGCTACACGTTTCCAAAAAAAAAACAAAAAACCCTAGACATCCAGACAATTCATCAAATAATAATGCAAGATAGCATTCCTTGGATGCAGTATTAGTAAAAAAGATTTCTTTATTGATAACACCACCATGAATTGGTTCCCAGTTAGGATCTAAGCCACATTTTAAGTATGTCCTGAGTCTCTACCAATTAAGCTCTAGCTGTCATCCTAACTGCTTGATTTTCAGTTATTCAAAATCAGTTCAAGGGAACCAACACTAGATAACAGATGAGCTGTACACCTAGCCATCAGCTTATTGGCAGGAGCTTTCAGCTATGTGACTACCTACAACAATTTTTCTGAGGGAAAAAAAACCCTGTTGTTATTGTTGTTGCTGTGTGCCTTCAAGTTGTTTCCAACTTATGGAGACCCTAGAGGGGTTTCCTTGGCAAGTTTCTTCATAAGGAGTTTGCCATTGCCATCCTCTGAGGCCGAGAGACTGTGACTTGCCCAAGGTCACTCCAGTGGGAAGTCGAAGGCTTTCATGGCCGGCATCCATAGTTTGTTGTGGGGTTTTCAGGTTATGTGGCCATGTTCTAGAAGAGTTCTTTCCTAAAGTTTTGCCAACATCCGTGGCTGGCATCTTCAGAGAATACTTGCTAGGAAGAGAGAGGGGTGTAAGTGTATGTGTGTGTGTGTGTGTGTATAGTGATCCTGGATTGGGAGGAGTGATCTGCATGTTGATCTGTGTAATGTATGTTCTTTTGTTGATGGCAAGGGCCTCAGGGTGGGAGTATATGCAATGGAGGATTAGTGTCACCCCAGTGGGCTTACATGGCTAAGTTAGGAGAAGAAAGGTGTGCATACCACGCAAATGTTAAAAGTACAGAAGTTCTGTGACAGGAAAGGTGACAAGCTTTCTGAAATAATATTTAATATCATCAGGTTTGTCCCTGTAATAAATAGGGAGACATGTCTTAGTACAACAACTTACAAAGCAATGATTAAAGGCACAAGGGTCATCTTATGAAATATGACCATCCTAAACATTTCACTCTCCAGTTAGTACTGTGGAAAAAGTGTCATCATGTAAGACCAGAACCAGTGTGATGTAGCCGTTTTGAGTGTTGGACTAGGATACTAGGAGACCAAAATTCAAATCCTCTCTCAGCCATGAAAACCCAAGGGTTACCTTGGATATGTGACACTCCGTCATCCTCAGAGGAACATAATGGCATGCCTCTTCTGAATAAATCTTGCCAAGAAAACCCCATGACAGGGCTCACCATGTGTTAGAAATGAATTGAAGGCACAAATCACCAACACAGTGTAGGAGATATGGAAATAATATACTATGAAGTAGGGTAAACTGGTTTGGGAAGCCAATGTGGTATAGTGTTTTGAGTGTTGGACTATGATTCTCGAGACCAGGATTTGAATCCCCACTTGGCAATGGAAACCCACTGGGTGACCTTAAGCAAGTCATATTCGCTCAGACTCCAAAAATCCCATGATAGGTTTGCCTAAGGGTTAAGATAAGATGGAAATTACAGTTGGCCCTCCATATCCATGGATTTTTTAATCCAGGGATTCAAGCACCCATGGTTTGAAAATATTCCCCAAAATATATAAATTCCAATAAGTGAACCAGGATTTTGCCATTTTATATAAGCGGCACAATTTTTCTGTGCCATGGTATATAATGGGACTTGAGCATCCATAGATTTTGTTATCCATGGGGGATCCTGGAACCAAACCCCAGCGAATAACAAAGGCCTTGTGTACTTGAAGGTAAACAACAACAAGCTAGTCTGGCTCAACTTCACTTATTCAGCAAAAATATTCATTGGCTAACTGTGGATGAATCCAAACCACCAGCACTTGCCATATTCAAACCTTAATTAAGCAAAGTAATATTTAAAAACTGCTTCTGTTGTCAGGTGTCAAGCCACCAACACTGAAGACAATGGGGAGGAAAGACTGTGCTAAACAAAAATGTGCAACCCTGTTATTTCTCATTAAATAATGTGGGCAACAAGGAGATCAATCCATCTCAAAACCATCTGTCAGGAAGGTGAACATCAGAACTGCCAAACAACGATTAACAATAGGAATTAACAGTCATGTGTGCATTTTTAATTTATACCTGCGAATCAAGTAAAATTCTTCATGTAGAACACAATAGACAACAAAGCATCTTTTTAAAAAAGATACAAATGTATCTGTAAATTTGTAACTAACATTTCTGACAAATACACTTTCTTGTCACATAAGCACATATATATACACAAAGAATCCTACATGCCCACTTGCAGTTTGGTCATAAACTGAGAAGATACAATGGTATGCACTGGTCAGATGACTCATCTGGCTGCTCATTGCCCAAAAGCCACATCTTGTGAACTGTCAGGTAAATAATCTCTTCTGTTCTTACAGTCTCAGGCAAACATGAGAGGGGTCAGAGCTAATAGTCATATTTTGCCTATTCTGGAAGGAACTGGCAAAATGACCTCTGGGTATTCCTTTCCCATGAGAACCCTATGAAATTCATGAGATCACCGTTGGTTGACAGGTGACTTGAAGGCACATACACACATGCCGGTGTGTGTACTCATGTACATATTCAACTCCAACAGTGTCCTACATACCCCTCTCTTTGATTCCCACCTCAGTTGGGTATATCTGATCCAAGTTGGGTATATGTGGCCTGGGGATGAGGAGGTTATAGGGTGACATGATCGTCATGTTTAAGTATTTGAAGGCATGTCATATGGACGAAGGTGCAAGCTGGTTTTCTGCTGCTCCAGAGAATAGGACCCAGAGCAATGGAGTCAAACTACAAGAAAAGAGATTCCAGCTCAACATTAAGAAGAACTTCCTGATGATAAGAGATGTTTGACAGTAGAAAACACTCCCTCGGAGAGTGCTGGGGTCTCCTTCTTTGGAGGTCTTTAAACAAGAGGCTGGATGGCCATCTGTCAGGGATGCTTTGGTTGTGTCTTCCTGGAGAGCCTAGGCATTGGACTGGATGATCCTTGAGGTTTCTTCCAACTCTATGATTTTAAGTTCACTAAATAAGGTCCAGTTATGGGTGGATGTTTTTTGAAATGATGTGCAAAATCTTCCTTCCAAATATGCTACCGTAAATAGTGCGTTTCCCACCAATTTAAGCTCAAAATAGTGGAGGCAAGGATTGTTTGCTTTTCCGCCACAGAGAAGCTTGTAGGGGGAGAATCCGGGCCAGTCTAACATGCACCTGGCAATACTGTTGTGACACTAAAGTGGATGTGTATGTGCCTTAAAGACTTTATCAAATCAATGATTGATTTAATAAGCCTTTAAGGCACATACATACACATACACTTTAGTGTCATAACAGTCTTACCAGGTGTGTGTTAGGCTGGCCCAGATTCAGCCTATAAGCTTCTGTTACAGAAAAGCAACGTTGGCTTCCATATTCCATCTGTTACCTTCAGGTCACCTGTCGACTTTTGACAACGCCATGAATTTTGTATGATTTTCTTAGGCAATGAATACTCAAGAGATGATTTTTCCAGTTCCTTCCTCTGAAATCTGACCAACAGCACCCCACATTCGTTGGCAGTCTTCCATCCAAGTACTAGCCAGGGCTGGTCCTGTTCAGATGGGATCAGGTGCTTTTAAGATACGTAGGCCAGGTTCATCCAAAGTCAGAAACAACTTGAAGGGGTACAACAATAACATTCGAACAATATAAATGTCATCAAAGGGTCCTGTAAGTCACCTGAGGTTTTTGACATTCGTTTGCACGTGAGCTTAATTGATTAATTCGTTAATCTTGTCTTTCTCCCTTAACAGGATTAGGGAAATTTTAGCACTGAGAAATAATAGAAGGCAGAGTGTGAACTTCCAACACATCATCCTTTTGCTAGGAGCTGTGTGTGCAAATTTACTCAAACAAAAGGGATGCCGTAGCAGTTAAAAGCCCTGTTAAGCTTCATTAACTCTACAGCGCAGACCAAGGTTCGAATCCCAGCTCGGTCACGTAAACCGAGTCACACCCTCTCAGCCCCACGGCTGACAGGGGGTTAGCCTGTCGTTGCAGCGATTGTGTGCCTTCAAGTCCTGTTTGAATGACGGAGAGCCCGAAGGGAACCTGTCACAGCGCAAGGCTTCTTCAAAGTGGATCCGTTATCCTCTGAGGCTGAGAGAGTGTGACTTGGCCAAGGGTACCCAGTTCTAAGAAAAGGCGGGTATTCTCGGCAAGTTTCTTCAGAGAGTGGTTCCTTCTGCCGTTATCTGAGGCTGAGAGAGTGTGACTTGGACAAGGTTACCCAATTATAGGGAACGGCGGGGGGTTTTCAGGGCAAGTTTATAGCAACAGCAAATACACATCTATACTGCCTATCAGCGCATTTATGCACTGAGGCTGAGAGAGCGTGACTCAATAAAAGCATTTTATTGTATTTTAATTGTTGTAACCTGCCTGGATTCAAAGTGATTGAGTGGGCTATAAATAAATAAATATTATTTTCATTATTACTAATAATTCTAGGAAAAGAGGGGGGGGAGGTTGGCAAATTTCTCCAGAGTGGAAGTTTGCCCCTCTGAGGCCGAGAGAGTGTGACTGAATAAAAGCATTTTAGTGCGTTTTGTGTATTTTAATTATTGTAACCCGCCTGGATTCCTAGTGATTGGGTGGCCTATAAATAAATAAATATCATCATTATTATTATCATCGTTATTACTAATAATTCTATGAAAAGAGGGGTTTTTTGGGGGGCAAATTTCTCCAGAGTGGAAGTTTGCCCCTCTGAGGCCGAGAGAGTGTGACTGAATAAAAGCATTTTATTGCATTTCGTGTATTTTAATTGTTGTAACACGCCTGGATCCCTAATGATTGGGCGGGCTACAAATAAATAATAATTATTAATTATAAATAAATAAATAAATAATTATATATAATAAATAATATTAATTAATTCTAGGAAAAGAGGGTGCTTTGGGGGGGGGAATTCCTCCAGAGCAGGAGTCTGCCCTTGCCCTCCTCTGAGGCTGAGAGAGTGTGACTGGGCCAGACCGACCTCCACGAAGGCGTCCGTCAGGTCGCTGGCTCGGTCCATGACCGGCAGGTTCCGCCCCGCCACGATCTTGACCTTCAGCTTCCCGGGCATCTTCTTCTTCCTCGCCCGCCGCGCCTCCCATAGAAAGAAAGAAAAACACCGTCAAAAAAAAAGAGGCGGGAGGGCGCGCGAAGGAGCGGACGCGAGGGAGGCCATGAGAAGGACCCTCTCACTGCGCATGCGCGCCCGCCGACACCTGACCTAAACGTTCTTTCACTTCTCAAGGGAAACCCAGTATACACCCGTCTGCCGCCGCTATTTTCAGCGGCCCCCAATGCGCCTGCGCGAAAAAGACGATGAAAGCAATTCCTCCCAGTGCGCATGCGCGCCCAGGACAACGCTGATCTTTTTTTAAAAGCGTTCTAGTACTGGTGCGCATGCGCCGCGATTCCATTTTTTTTAAATTATTCTTCCTGCGCATGCGCGTCAAGAAGACAACTGCGGTCTTTGCCTTCTGAAAGTCTACTTCAACGATTCAGAGCGCCTGCGCGAAGGACTGTTTAGAAAAAAAAACTTTCTCGTGCGCATGCGCACAATATATGTCTTTTCCTTCTTAAAGCGGCACAGCCTTCTTCAGTTTCAGCGTCCCAGTGCGCATGCGCGAGATAGTTATGGTGTAGTACCTTTTTTACCCGTGCGCATGCGCGTCAGCATCACAACGAGTCATTTGACACTCATATTCTCTGAGTTATTATAACGATTGCCTTGCGCATGCGCACTACCATAACATTAAAGAACCAGTGTCATATTCATTTCGGCTGCCGATGGCGCATGCGCACTGCTCCCCCTCCCTCTGTATTGTCAAATAGAGTGCTGTAATCTCTGCTTATTTCCCAAATTTAGTAACAATGGAAATAAAACTATGGTCCAAAGCACACTGCAGAAATAATCCGGTTTGAGACCACTTTGACTGCCCTGGTTCAGTGCTAAGGAATCCTGGGAACTGTAGTTTCTTGTGGCACCAGAGCTATCTCTGACAGAAAGCTAAATGCCTCACTGTTCAGAGCAGTTTTGCCATTGCCATCCTTTGAGGCCGAGAGAGTGTGACTTGCCCAAGGTCAGCTGATCTTTTCAACCACAACAACCACCACCACAACATCCTGGTTTTATTTCACGTTCTTCTAAACCCCCCAAAATGGCTTCAGATTTGCTCCACCCAGTTTTATTATTATTTATACAGCTTGCTCTGACGTTTCAGTGGCGTCGTCCATACTGCAGGCATAACCCAGTTTGACGCCGCTTTTAACTGCCGTGGCTCAGTGCTATGGAATTCTGGGAACTGTAGTTTGTTGTAGCGCCAGAGCTCTCTGACGGAGAAAGCTAAATGCCTCACAGAACGTCAATTCCCAGAGTTCGTAGCATGAAGCCATGGCAGTTAATGGATACTTCCACACTGGAGAAATAACCTGTTTTGGCACCGGTTTAACGGCCCTGGCTGAAGGCCATGGAATTCTGGGAGCTGGAGTTTGTTGTGGGGCCCAGAGCGGAGCTCTGCTCCGCTCTGGGCCCCACAACAAACTCCAACTCCCAGAATTCCATAGCCTTCAGCCAGGGCCGTTAAACCGATGCCAAAACGGGCTATTTCTCCAGTGTGGATTCAGCCAACATGGGGTCAAACTGGACTATTTCCTCAGTGCAGATACAGCCTGTGTCAGAACATGTGGCCGAATGAAATGATCCTGCAAAGAAATATCCTGCAAAAAGAAGTAAGAAAGGGAATAACATCTTCTCATAGGCTTTCAAAACACATTAATTCACTGATATAAAAGACAAAAATCCACTCAGAAGCACTACTGGAACATCACTTAAAGCTGAGTAACAAATGAATTGATTAAAAAAGGGTCGAATTTGGAAGAACTGTGTGCGGTGTTACATTTCATTGTGCTATTCGAACTCAGTACCCTAAAATACATTTAAGACCAGCTGACCTTAGGCAATTCACACTCTCTCAGCCTCAGCGGAAGGCAATGGGAAAGTTCTGAAGAAACATGCCGTGAAAACCCCATGACGGGTTCACCTTAGGGTCAGAAATGGCACACAATAGTAACGATAACAACAATAACAGTATTGGATAAAAGAGGGTTTTTTTTTTTAAATCATAATTGGTCACACCTCTGGCCTTCTGCAAGTTTTGGGCCTGCCAGCCGCATGGAATAAACACCAGGCTTAGTCATGCTAAGAATAGATCCACTAAAAGTAAGAGGACACAGTAACATACAGTTTACAATCACACACACACGAGGGCCAATATGGTGTGGCGATGTATTTTGGGTATTACATATCGAAAGCCTGTTGGCTCAAAGAAACCAGGAACCAAGGTAGCTGGTTTATGGTGGGTTGTATGTTTTTCACTTATGTGTCACCCTGGTCCTAGTTAGTAATTTAGCTGCTGTGTTATATACTTGTCTAAATACCATAAAGGCACCAAATCCCATCCGATGTTGGAAGCAAAGCAGGGTTGACCCTAGTTAATACTTGGGTGGGAGACCACCAACAAATAGCAGGTACTGTAGGCTATACTGTAATTCAGAGGAGGCAACTGCCAAAACCATCTCTGAGTATTCCTTGCCTAAGAAAACCTTATTAAGCTCATGGGGTTGCCATAAATCAACAGGTGACCTGAAGGCACACATATACACACACAACTCTTTCATTAAGTATACAGTACCTAATACCTAATTATTATTTACTTAAATTCATGGGGTCACCCCAAGTTGACTTGAAGGCAAGTTGTACACAGATGATACTAGGTAGAGAGCCAGCATGGTGTAGTGGTTTGTGTGCTGGACTATGACTCTGGAGACCAGGGATCAATTTCTCACTCAGCCATAAACCCACTGGGTGATTTTGGGCAAGTCACATGCTTTCAGCCTCAGGGGAAGGCAATGGCAAACTTCCTCTGAACAAATCTTGCCAAGAAAATCCCATGATAGTATGGTTGCCATAAGCCAGAAACAACTTGAAGGCACACAACAAAGATCCTGTATGATGTGGTGGCTTGAATTGAAGGGGTCTGATAGGCCATCACATCCAACCCTGCTCAGGGCAGAATCTCCAGCTAAAGCATCCCCAGCGTATAAAATGTGGAGGAATAAAAAGGTGATGTTTTATTTAATGTTTACACAATCATCATAAATCTTCAACATCAGACCTACTTATGTGTTGACGGGTAAATAAAAGATTTAGATGAGTAAGCTGAAGAGAGTTACAATTCTAGAAAGATCAGGTCACTGTCTGTCATCCTAGGTGGAATAACAGACCATATAAGCAATACAGTTGGCCCTCCTTATCCACAGATTTGAGCATACATGGCTCGAAAATATTCCCCGAAAGTATAAATTCCAAATATCAAACCTTGATTTTCCATTTTATATATGGGACACCATTTTGTTGTGCCATTATATTTAATGGGACTTGAGCATCCATGCATTTTGTTATCCATGGAGGGTCCTGGAACCAAACCCCAGCGTATAACAAGGGCCCACTGTAATAATCTCAGATGCACAGACGACACCATAATACTAGCAGAAAATCTCCCAGACCTGGAACAACTACTAAGGAAGGTCAAAAGGAAGAAAATGCAAAGGCAGGACTGCTGTTGAACATGAGAAAAAATGATGGAGATTCTAGAGAAATTCAACCTAGGAGTTTATCACATGGGGGAAAAAATCCTGTGCAAAAACGGAATTTAAAAGCTGGAAAAAACCTGCAAAAACATGTTGATTTTCACACACATCATCGTTAAAGTGGTGTTAACCCAAACAGAAAATAGACAAAAGCCACTCCTTTTTACTTTCGGGATTTTCCAAAAGTAAAAAGGATCAGCTTTTGTCTACTTTCCATCTACTTTCCGCTCGGGTTAACACCATTTTAACAATGATGTAGTGTGAAAATCAACCCGGGTTTTTTCCCGATTTAAACCCCCATCTCTGCAAGGGATTCCCCCCGTGTGATAAACTCCCTAGACAATGAAGAAATAAAAGAAGTAAAACAGTTCTTATAACTGGAATCAAACACTGATAGAAACAGGGACCGCAGTCAGGAAAGAAAAAGAAAATTAAGAATGGGTAGGGTCGCTATGGAAGAACTAGGACAGATCTTAAAATGCAAAGATATGCAACTAAGCACAAAAGTCAGAATCATAGAAGCCATTGTTTTCCCTGTTACCTTGTATGGATGTGAGAGCTGGAGAGTTAAGGAAGAAGAAAGGAAGAAAATCAATGCATTTGAGATGTGGTGCTGGAGAAGAGTGCTGAGGATCCCATGGACAGCCAAAAAGACAAACAAATGGGTCCTAGATCAGATCAAGCCAGAAATCTCCATGAAAGCCAAGATGTCAAAACTTTGGCTGTTGTATTTTGGCAACAGCTTAAGAAGGCACAATTCACTGGAATAAACAATGATGCTAGGAAAGGTGGAGGGAGGTAGAAACAGAGGAATGCCGCATCCTAGATGGGTGGACTCTATTAAGGAGGTCACAGGTATGACTTTGCAGGAACTAAGCAAAACAGTCTTGGAGATGTCTCATCCATGAGTAGAAATCAACTTGAGGGCAGTTAACATCAACAAAAATGGTTCATTTCTATTGTGAATGGAGCTGACAGTTCCATTAAAAAATTGTGGTTGGCAAGGGTGTTCGCCCGAAATAAACTGGAGCTTATTGCTTGAGTGGAAAGTAGTTGTTAGACATGGAACAGGAACCTTAGTAAACCACTTCTGAATATGAACCATATTTTAAGGGGATAAGGGCTTGTTAATTTAGGCCCATTTTTAAGAACAGTTAGAAAAAACATTGTTTGGCATATATATGAGCTATCTTATTACAGAATAGATCAAGCTACCGCCTCTGATTAATAATATTTTTAAAAAGTGTGACTTTATGACTGCAGCCTTTAGCCAAAGAAGCATTGTTAAACCCATTGATTTCAGTGGTTTTAAGCCACTTTCTGCCTCGATACCTTGCCTAATGACACCAGATCCTGTCTGATCTTGGAATCTAAGCAGGGTCGACACTGGTTAATACTTAGATGGTAAACTGCCAATGAATACCAGGCTATATAAGTAAAACCATCTCTGAGGCTGCATCCACACTGCAGAAATAATCCAGCCTGACACCACTTTAACTGCCATGGCCCAAGGCTATGGAATTCTGGGAAGTGTAGTTCAGTGTGGCCACAGAGCTCCCTGACAGAAAAAATGTCTCACAAAACTATGGTTCCTAAGATTTCATAGCACTGAACAATGGCAGTTAAAGTGGTGTCAACCTGGATTATTTCTGCAGTGTGGATGCAGCCTAAGTCTTCCTTGCCTAATAAAGCCCTATGAAAAATTCATGGGATCACCACAAGTTGGTAGATAACTTGAAGGCACACACATACATGCCACCTTTTGCAATGGATTAATTGCAAGTTCATCAGCTGAATCCTGTTTGTGAGAATCCTGTATGTGTTGTCTTGTTTGGTTCAGTGTGAGAAACACACAAATAGTGATGACTCAGATTTTAGGCTCAGGATGACAGTTCCCAACTCTCTTTAAGTGCAGTAAGATAGCAGGACACTGTAACTGTACCTCTCCACCCATTTAAAAAAACAACCACCACTATGAGAGGTTATTTTCAGCAGAGTGATGAGAAGGATGGTATTTATCTATAGCATGATCTGTGTGTCCCTTTGTAGAGTTGTGCCAGGTATTTCTTAGTGCTTTAGAAGAGATTAAGCCAGCAAACAAAGAACCCCAGTGTTCATACAATGCAGAACAAATGCAGCTCTTAAATCTTAGGTGGTGACATTTGGTGTTGCCTATTTCCAAAATGAGCCAAAATGCTTCAGGGCTGTGGTGGGCTTTGTTTTATAAATTTTATTTGTTTCTATGTCATTCAAGGGAATTAACTGGTTCCCAAGGCCTTTGTTTCAACCTGGTGAGGAGAATAAACGTTAGCCCAGTGGTAACTTGGGGGTCATTGAGATGTTGTTGTTTTTTACCATAACTATGCTAATAATCTTCCGGGTTTTGTTGTTCACACTACTTTTTTTTAACGGAACCACATCTATGCGTAACTTTGCAAGTTCTGTTGTTCACACATATCAGCATTGGAATAAGGATGAAGTCAGTGATCCAGACGTATATAGCACATGTTCAAGGCATGCAGAGTTTTATCCCAATTTATGATTTACGTATCCCGGGTTTATTGCCATTGGTTATTCACACAGGTGACAATGTGGATCTTTTAGGAAAACTTGGGGGGGGGGGGAACCTGGGATCAATTATCCTGGGTTAAGTGGTATTTTTGGCAGTCATGCCCCCTGCCAAACATAATGCATCGAACGCATCTGAACAACAAAGCTTCAACCCAGATTCTACTAGGATTATTTTTACTCTCTGAATAACCACTTGGATGAAGGAACTAGGAATTTTACTGTGAAAGTGAGTGAATCCTGCATCCACGGAGAACTCTGGGAGTTCTAGTACAAAAAGAGCAATTTTTGCAAACCGTGGTCCAAAGTAAAGGGAGATATCACTGGACCTGCAGTTCTGACTCTGGATGCCAAAACTAGTGGCGGAAACCATTTTCCTTTGGTAAGTCAGAACTGGCCCAGAAATGGCAGGATTAGTTCATTTTCTGCTTTCTGAAGCAGAGCAGCAAATGCTACCCTTCTTATCAAAGTACATAGTGCCTAGATCCATGCATGTTCCTTTGGCATATGAGCAAAAAATCTCGCATATGCCTCTCCCTGGCAATAAAATATAATAATAAAGTAACTAATCTTATCTGCTGCCCTTTCATAACACCTCAAACCTTCCTGAGGTGGATGCCTCATTCTAATAATAGGATTTGACCTGGGGAAAGGGATAGAAAAGCATCCAAAGCTTGGTTTGCATGGCCTTAAAACCCTAGTGCAATACATCAGCCTGAAATTAGTTTGCTAGGAATGTAGTATGATACTGGGAGGGTGGGTTGGACAAAAAGCGTGCCCCCTCTTTTGCCATACTGGGTTGAGATTGGCTGGAGCCTGGGCACGCAGCAGCTGTGTGTCTCACGTAGCACATGAAATGAGAAGACAAAGCACAATCTTGGAGGGCCCATTGGGAGCTTAGGGCTTCTGGAAAGCATTAAAAAAGGCCAATGAAAGCTAATGCCAATCTATGTCTTCTGTTTACATTGCTTTCATCTGCAGGAGGAGAAAAAAAGGAGAGGTTCACCATATTATCTTCAAAGGAGCCTTCTAGCAAACAGAATTGCCTGTCATTTTTGTATGATAATACCAACAGTCACATGAACGCAGGGGTGAAGGCATACATTCCCCTTCAGTCCCACACCAAAGCAAACAGGAGCGTGTAGGCTTTTTGCATTGAGTGAGTGTACGGCTATTCAGGAAAGCATTTTTCGCTAGTTTACTCTGATGGCGTTTGCATTAAAATCTTACTTGTGTTGAGGTTGGTTTTCGTCTCGTCTCAAATCTTTAGGTTTTTAAACCTTATTGACACTGCTGTTACTTTTTTTATGGAATCCGTTGCTTTATTTAGGCACCATCTGCACTCTAGAAATAATCCAGCTTGACATCACTTTAACTGCCATGGCTCAAAGCTACGCAATTGGGAACTTTAGTTTCTTATGGTACCAGAGCTCTCTGACAGAGAAGGCTAAATAGCTCACCAAACTACAATTCCCAGCATTACATAGCACTGAGCCATGGCAGTTAAAATGGTGTTAAACTGGATTATTCCTGCAGTGCAGATGCAGCCTTATATAAAGATTTTGATTTTTCACCCACAGAATTCTCAAAGAGATTAATAACATTTTTAAAAAATCCTCAGGAAAGAAGGAAAGAAAGAAGGAGAACAGAGATGGCCAAAAAAAGTGTCCTGTATTTATCTATGGTATAAAGCTTAAATTACCTGAAGGCAGCTAATCCTATCTGATCATGGAAGCTATGCAGTGTCAGCCCTAGTTAGTACTTTGATGAGAGACCGCCAACAAATGCCAGGTGCTGTAGGCTCTCTTTTAGAGGAAGGCAATGGGAAATAACACATGAGTATTCCTTGCCTAAGAAAACTATGTGAAATTCATGGGGTCACCATAAGTCAGCATGTGACTTGAAGGCATGTGCATACAAACACAGAGGTCCAAATTCTTGCTTACCCACGAAGTTTGGTGGGTAATCTTAGGCCATTTATTACTTTTTGTCCCCTAATCACATGATTATTCTGACAATAAAATGGGAGTAGGGTGGGAGGAAGGGAACTACATATTCTTTCCTGAGCTCCTAGGAAGCCACCAAAGATAAACATACAATAAAACCAGCTAACCAATGTGATTCAAACACAACACCACTCACCCTTCCAATCACTGGGGTGGGAACAAAGTATTATCTCCCCAGTGATTCTGCACAGTGCAAATAAAAACTCATTTATCTATAGCACAATATATTGCAGACCCAACAGATTTCGAAAAATGCTCAAAGAAATAAGTGGGTGCCACACAGAGAGATTTATCTTCAAAGCAGTTATTCAAGGGTATGATTTTATATGTGTTTACCTAAAATTAAGCCTCGCTGAATTCAGTAGGGCTTGCTCCTGGGTAAGTGAGTATTGGGGTGCATTTACAGAAATAATGCAGTTTGAGACCACTTTAAGTGTGGTAACTCCATCCTATCTAATCCTGAGATTTATTGTTTTACAAGGTCTTTATCCTTCTTTGCCAAAGAGTGCTGGTGCCTCACACAACTACAAATCCTAGAAATCTGTGGGATGGATCCATGACAGTTAAAGTGGCATCAAACTACATTGTAGTGTAGATGCACCCTAGAATAGGGGCCATAAGTTGTTGATAGCATGGAATGAAATGGAAAACTTTCTTGTGACTGGGTTTTGCTCAAGGAATGAAGAAGCATCAACAATGTATACATGACATCCAACATCATCTATGAGGGGAGAAATAAGTTACTGTGATCTCCTTTTTTTGGAATTCTTTGTTACATGCAAAACAATGACATATCTTCCCCATAACTAGGTATGAGCTTTACAGCAACTGTCACTTGTGCATCTCTTTGCATTAAAAGCAAACGGTCATGTTTCACATTTTAAAATATTGCAACTGAACATTTTGCACAGAAAGTGTGAAAAAGGGGCTCTATTTTTTTCTCTGCCATTGTTTGCAACATCCAAAACTGCTTTAAATCACATGTCCAGGACCTTTATTTTTCACTAGCAGATGTGGCTCCTCCAAATGTTCCTAGATTGCATCTCCCATCATCTCTCACCATTGGCTATGCTGGCCCAATTGGAGTCACTGTCCAACCACATGGGGAGGACTAGGACAATACATGATGTGACCATGCTGAGAATCTTGAGATCCAGCAACCAGAAATTGACACAAAAGGCATACTGCTCAGATTAAATAATCCTGAGCCCAGGAGTTGGTTGTGGGCATCAAAATTTAACAAAGAACCAGAAAAAAAGCAACTCCTAGTTACCTTGCCCCCTGAAGATTTCATCATATTGGCAAATATAATTTAAGGCAGGAGAAGGTCACTTTGTTGTTGTTATTGTTAAACAATTCGGAATTAGATATCTTCGTCAGTCTGACACAAACCACGTAATAGATCCTAATTTTGGCACTCACTTCTGCTTTTTCTTTTGTCTTCTTAGGGTTTGTCTACATGATTAAAATACTCCTCATTCCAGTCAAATAGAACACAATCCACTTGTATGCAATTTGCAAGAATTTGGGCTTATTGCCAGGGCGTATGTCTGTGTGTGTGATCAAACCTCAACTGTTCAGGAAAAGCCTTTACACTTTTTACTGGAGTATCTGGGGAAATCCACAGAAATGCACACACTATCACAAGTATGGCTGTTTGCTTCGCATGGCTGCACATTTTCAGCAGAGGGAGGTTGAATAGATGGGAATAGATGCAAATTTGTACATCAAAATGAAGGCCATTAACCATTGGTGCTAAGGTGTGAAAATCCACAACAATTCACATAACACACTTCTGTGTAGATAAGCCCTTGGAGACAATTCTTCACCAGCTGAAGATGCTTTGAAACCTTGGCAAACTGGGCTCTCTTCCTCCTCTTACACCTTTTCTTTGATTATCGTTACAGTCAGCACTCTGTATCCACAGTCTTTATCCACAGATTTCATTATCCAAAGTGTGTGTGTATGTGTGTATCGTGGAACCAAACCCCACCAGATAGCAAGGGCCCACTTGACAGTATTAAAAGCTCAATTGCCAAAATGGAGCTCTTTTTTGCGACTGGTCCTTGGTGTGGCCTTTACAAGGCCGTGCCAAGGACCCCGGAAGAAAAGGGGCCACAGCGGTGGCCCCTTTCACCCCTTGGCAGCGCAGGGGATGGAGGGGTGCAGCACCCCGCTTCCAGGCCAGGAGAAGCGGCGGAATGGGACCTCTAGAGTTGCCAGTGAGGCAGCCCTGGCCCCATCCTGGCGCTTCTTTGGGCGCTTGACAGACCACCCCTTTTGGCCAGTCTGTACATGTTAAGCATGAAGACACTGCCCATTATGGCTAGGAAATTCTGGAAGCTGTAGTTCAAAGAAAGACATTTCCAAATTCTGACTCCCCCTCCCCTTGTTCTCTGCCTGCTGTGCCCAGGCCATTCCAAATCTTGAGACAGAATTATGTATTTTGTATATATTTTGAAAATGCATCTCAATATGTGGTCAGGAAATTCCCCAAGGTCATGCTCAGCTCTTTCCTAGTATGAATTTCTGCTAGTTCTCTGGCCTCCTCTAATCAACCCTGATTTAGTTTTGTTTTGTTTGAACTTTAATACATTGATCTCTGGCTTGATTCTGTCTGGTAGGGTGCCTAACCTTGTACGGGTAATTTATGGGTAACTTTGGAGCCCTGAAGATAGCATCCTCAAATTGTTTGTCTGTTATTAAATGTGATTGCCAATCCTGATGTAATCCCTCTTTTGCAGACAGAATAATTATGGGTAAGGCCTTGATATGTCTGATAAAGGAAGATACCTCTTGGAGTATGAGTTTGCTTTAAAATGTCATTTTAACTAGAGTGGTTTTGTGCAACTACATAAAAGGTTTTGCAGCCACCTTCCCCCAATTTGGGGGGAAATAGTTGTAGAATTATGACAGTTCTAGTACAACATATCTGAAAAATTGAAAAAGGGACTGTACTATTTGAGCCAAGAACAGGTCTCCTTGGATAAAATGGCCTGAATCATCTTGGTATGTTGCAACTAAGTAGACCCAGTTAATAAAATAAAATTGGGGAGTTAATGCAAAGATAAATTCCATTGATTTAATGGGTCTACTCTGTTTGAGGCAAACAGTAGGATTGAGACCAATGTATCCTTCCTTGTATTTGATAAACATCCTGTTTTTAGTAGGGTTTTGCTTTGGTGGGTTACTAAGTTGTAAAGGCCTGAACAACAGCATTGTATTTGTTCAACTTGTAGAACATCGTGAGTAAGCATCTTCTAAGTGCCTACCAATAAAATACAGTACAGGCATAGCAATGAATGAGCAAGTGTCAGCCAAGTCTGTCATGAGAGCAGCTATTCACATACAGAATATTGAGGAAGTAACTCAGCTTCTGGTGCCATGAATTAACCTTGGCTGGTATTCTGAGTCCAAGGAGAATAAAGACAAGGCAGATCACTCGAGGGCCTTGTTGCTCACATCAGAACAGTTGCAATTTGGAATGGAGATAATGTGAGCAACAAGATCATCCAGTGATCTGATTAGACAGATTAGATTAACAACTCAATAATATCTGAATACCATGTGGCATTGCATCACAACAATAGATGAAATGAGAATTACTTTGGAGAATAATTTTTTCAAAGTTACTAGGTCTCCTAAAAGCCAGGGGAACAATGAGGAAACACATTAAGTCTAGTTTGAGGGGCTCAACATTATAGAACTTTCAAACAAGACATAGGAAGAACCCAACTTGATCAGATCAGATCTTGAGAAACTGTTTTATCACACTAGGGGCAAACAGGATTTAAACGAGAGTTAAAGAGGAAATGCCCTATGATAAACATAGGGCATTTCCTGTTTAACTCTCGTTTAAATCCTGTTTGCCCCCTAGTGTGATAAAACAGAAAGTTATTTTCTGAACATTTGCCATGCTGGTTAGGGAATTCTGGGAATGTAACTTTTCCTGGCTCTGAACCAGAAAAAAAATTCTAATCTAGCATTCTGCTTCCTAAAAGGGCTTGGAGGAAACCCACAACCAGGACTGAAAGACAACTGCCCTCAGAGTCATTTGTTCCTTGTTTTACAGGCATGCTGCAGATGATCCTGCAGATGGTATATAGCCATCTTGAGTAGCAGCCATTGATATCCTCCATGAATGTATCTATTTTATTTTAAAAGCCATCTAAATCAAAAGTAGTCAGCACTCTTGTTACAGTGAATCCCAGTTTATTGTGTGCTGAATGATGCTTTGTCGGTCTCAAATCTCCCACCGTTCTGTTGGATAACCTACTTGATCAAGATACCATGGGAGAAGAAAAACAAAACCCTTTCTGCACCATGCATATTTTAATAAAGCTCTATTATATTTCCCTTACAACCTTCCACCCTCCACAAACTTAAATTTTTCTTTTTTATCCCACCAAATATTGTAATCTTTTCTCATAGAGTGGAAGATTGTACCCTTCCTTTCCCCAAAATTTGCTACATATGAGAGAAATTTGCAAGGAAATTTTTCCTGGAGATCCTCGTGAATAATCACAAACATTCTCACTGGATTACTGTTTTCCCTCCATTTAACCATAGCTAGGAGGGCAAGTTAAATATTATTTTTCTGCAACATGGTTGATAGAGTAAGTCCTTTCCAGTCATCTCAACCACTGCATATTTATACTTGTGCTTGAGAACCCAAGAGAGTTGAGGTGAAGCAGTTCAATTGTTAGACTCTGACCTGGAGGAGAAAATTGAGAAGGAAGCTTGAAACTGTGTTGGCTGCATCTCCGTGTACCATTTTAACAGCTGGTCTTGTTATGTCTGTGTTGAAGGCTGTCCTTTGCTTCCTTCGAGGTGGTAAATTCCAGAAAAGTCCAGGCTGAGCTTGGATATCTGGCAACTCCAGAATGAGTGTACTGTACAGCACACATTAGCATGCGCTCTTTTGAATATTACCAAGAGAAACTGGATAGACAGGACCTGTCCCCGGACTGATTTTTCATCTGTTTACACTTAACCTGTTCACATTCCTATTAGGGTCTCCAAGAGAGTGTTTGGTATCTATGTCTGAACAAGAACAAACTTTGGATATATATCGTGTGTTAATCTCTGATATAGTTTACCAGGATGTTTCTCCTCAAACTCCTCAAACAAAATGACCATACAGTACTTTGAAGATAGGTATTTTAATCGGTGTGGATAGTAATTCTGTTTCTATGTGATCATTTCAGTATTTTAATCTGTCTTTCAGATTTTAACATTCAGTTGTATTTCTAAAGATATATATTTGCAGGAATACTCATAGGTGGTTTTTCCAGCTCTTTCCTCTAATTATAGCCTACTGCACCTAGTGTTCATTGGAGGTCTTCCATCTAAGTGCAAACCAAGGTTGACCCTGCTTAGCTGCCAACATCAGTCAGGACCTGATGCCTTTGGGTGTTATTTAGACCCCAATAGCCTTACTTATTTCTGAACACTAAGCTGCTTTGCAAAGTAGAACAAAAAAGGTGGGGATAAAATGTTTTAAATATATAAATGCCAAGTTTAATGAGTTTTTGGTGCCAGTTTAAGATGTTGGGTGTGATCCAACGACATACAGATGGATATCTGCTCAAACAGAATATTTCGCTTTTCTCCTCCTCCCGTCTCATAGACCCCCTCCTATTTCAAATCAACTTTGGGTTGCAGTCACCTTTTTTCAAAATTTGCCCAGAGTAAAGCTATTTAGTACCATTCCATTCCATGAACCTTTATTAGGCATCAATACAACAAACAATACGATTCAAAATTAAAACTAAATGTTACATATCACTTTAAAATTTGTCGCCATTAAAATTTCACTTTGAACAATTATTTAATTTATGCCAAATTTTTGTTGCCTCCATTAGAAAATTGGCCATCATTGGCTATTTAGTATTTTTAATGCTATGAGTCAGCATGGTGTAGTGGTTTGAGTGTTGGACTAGGAGACTGGGAGACCAGGGTTTGAATCACCACTTGGCCATGCACATCCATGGGTGACCTTGGCAAGTCACAGTCTCTTGGCCTCACGAGAAGGCAAAGGCAACCCTCCTCGGAACAAATCATACCATGAAAACCCAGTGACAGGTTTGTCTTAGTGTTGCCATAACTTGGAAATGACTTGAAGGCATGCAGCAACACACATTTAATGATGTTCCTGTTTTATCTGTCGCTGTTCCAAGTTTACAGCTCCCCCTCCCCTTTATATATTGATGCACTTAGTAGAAACAATTATATCCTTTGTTTGGTATTACATATTTCAGCAAGTGAAATTGGCCTGGAAAATATGCTTAATTATGGGGCAGGGTACAAAGTACCTCACAAATAAGGGTGTATCCATATTGCAGAATTAAAGCAGTTTGACCCCACTTTAACTGGTACGACTCTGTCCTACAGAATCCTGGGATTTGCAGTTTGGTGAGGCACCAGAGCCCTCTGAATACATCATCAAGTTACAAATCCCAGGATTCTGAAGGACAGAGTGAGAGCAGTTAAAGTGGTGTCATACTGCTTTAATTCTGCAGTGCATGGATACATCCCAAGAAGAATCTGCCTGGTTATGGAAAGTTCCTACGTTGTCCGCTTAAAGCTGAAGAATCCTCGTAAAATTGAGCCTTTATGTTCCAATACTACTCATGATTAATGTCAAAGCCACACCCAGTAGTGGTTAATATGCAGGGAACAAGCACACTCTCTTTTTTCCTTATTTCTGATTTTCTAAGGTTTCTAGCTACAGAAAGCACTGTGCACTGAACCTCTTTTTTACTCATCCATGCAGCAGAATGGTTTAACTCAATAAAAATACTAACTAAATGCACAATTAACATTTTAAAAAACAACAGTTCAATGCCACTCAACAATTTTTTGCCCAGCTCACTAATCTTGAATGCACAGTTTAGACTACTAAAACACTATAGAGGCAAACACCTAGAATTGCAACAGAGGGACTGGGCACAAAATCACTATCTAAATGCACATTGGTCCAAAATGCATTGCATACATTAGTTATAAGTGTATATGTTTTAGAGCTTACTCTCATTGGTTCTCTAGCTTAATATTTTTTTAATCATTACAGATTCACTACCAGCATTTATTATTGTAATATAAATATAGCATTAAGCATATTTTCAAGGCCAGAGGAATGGACTCCTGACTGAAAGATGCTACTTACAAAGATAGTCTTGCAACATATAAAAAAGGAAGGCTGTAACAAATTACATAAGCACAGGTTAATTCCACGCGTGGATTCTGGCAATAAATGAAGGTGCGTCAGTGGCTGTAAATTGCTTTGAAACCAGTAATAGCTGAACTACAAGCTGATGAGAGTTGGCCTGAGGTATACCGCAGGGTTAATCTTTTGCATTGGAATGCCACATTTTTCCACAAGATAAGGATCTGCTTTCATTAATCATTTCCTTGGGTGCCTCGTTTTTCTCCGTGCTTGGGCTCATATATAAAGTAGAAAATAATATTAAGTGAGTGAATAACTGAGTAGCATTATGGACAATAAGGAGAGGGAAGGCTTTAAGAGAGTAGCTGAAGAAGGAAGGGGAAGATAAGCAGACTCCTTTTAGGTATTTGGAAGTACTCTTGAAATCTTTGGGCACTAATTTCTGTTCTCAGTACTGAGTCTGACCTCCCCTGAATATCTTCTGAAGTGAAAGAGAAACCTGATAGGCCTGAGTTGGGGGGAAATTTTGAGAAAATTCCATTTTTAATAAGATCTGCACATTTTATGAGCATGAGATCCACCCATCCATCCCATTTCAAATCCATAGAAAGAGCACACAGAATTTGTCTTGGATGGGTTCTGTCCTGAACATCAGCTTCCAAAGGTACTTTGTGAAGTTTTGATGTATACATCATGTGAACAAGGAGCTAACTGTTCAATAACCTAGCAGAAATACCATTATGACTATAGTTGGGAATAACAACTGGATGTAAGCCTTTATTGCTTATGCTACAGCATTTACACTGTAAAAATGATGAAGTTTGACATGACTTTAAGTGCTGCAGCTCTGTCTTATGGACTCGAGGGATCTGTAGTTTTATAAGGCCTTTAGCCCTTGCCAAAGACTGCTGGTGCCTCACAAAACTACAAATCCCAGGATTGTTTAGGATGGAGCCATGGCAGTTAAAGTGGTGTCAAACTGCATTATTGCTACAGTTAGATACACCCTAAGTCTGTCATAGAAAAAGCAACAAAGGCTTATCATATATACTTGACTATAAGTTGACCTCATGTATAAGTCGAGGGTAGGTTTTGGGGCCAAAATTACGGATCTTGATATGACCCGTGGATAAGTCGAGGGTAAAACTTAGGAGCACGTAACAAAAGATGTAAAGGATGAAGAAGAGGAAAATGATGCTAAAGAACTTAGAACATTCTAGCAGAGATATCTTTGTGCTCATCCTAAAGGCTGAATGGATGAGACAGTAGACGGGATCCATGCTTCTCATATATATATATATATATATATATAAGTTAAAGTACAGTACTTACATTGACCCATGGATAAGTTGACCCAGGTTTTTTGGGTCCATTTTTTTTACTAACATTTCTAAACTTATACATGAGTATATACAGTAAACCCAGTTGTCACTCTCAATTAGACTGAAAACCATTATGATACCCAGCCCTTTACCCTCTTCATGTTTTTCTCTGTATCTGAATCTACACAATAGGATTGTCCTGAAACAAACTGTGCTTAGGTAACAGCCTGTTTAAACAGCGAGATCGCTTTTCTATTGGCCTCCTGGTCCAACTCCCACCAGCTGCCTCCCAGACTCCATTGGTTTCCAATGGCTCTGCTGGAGAGAGCTTAGAGAGCAATGACCTTTGCATTGGCCTACTCTGACCTGGTCATTGTTTGTTTGGATTTTGTTTTCCAATGAGCCACCTTTGGTTTTCCTTTTAGAAAAGAAAATCAATATATTTGCATTCCCAATCGACCTTCCTCCCCGACTGGCCGAATATCACCTGTTTTGTGCTTGCTGGAAAGTGTCCATAATCTTATGCCAACAAATGGATGCTTACTCAGTGGATTATAGCTGAGGTCTCTAGAGCTGCATCCACAATGGAGAAATAACCTGGTTTGGCACTGCTTTAACTGCCCTGGCTCAAGGCTATGGAATTCTGGGAGCTGGAGTTTGTATCTGCTCCGGGCCCACAACAAACTCCAACTCCCAGAATTCCATAGCCTTGAGCCAGGGCAGTTAAAGCGTTACCAAACTGGGTTATTTCTCCAGTGTGGATGCAGCCTAAGTGAAGCTTTGACTGTGCCCTCTTTCCCTGCTTTTCAAATCAATGTGCTACCGGTAAGTTCAATGACTCTGATTTTGCAACTCTAGGGTCTTTCTGTCCTTTATCTCTCAGCATGATTTCATCCCTCAGACTATTGCCTCCGACCTTCACCTCTTCCATTCCTTCCTCCAGACGGTCCACACCTTGGAAAGTTACTTTGAAGATGAGGGCATAGAATGATATGCTGAAGCTGTTGCTAGTTAATTATATTCATGTATATCCGA
Source organism: Urosaurus nigricauda (assembly GCA_034509955.1). Taxonomy (NCBI): domain Eukaryota; kingdom Metazoa; phylum Chordata; class Lepidosauria; order Squamata; family Phrynosomatidae; genus Urosaurus; species Urosaurus nigricauda. Next base: position 12,053,604 of record JAOEGL010000005.1, read on the forward strand.
GACTTTTCCCCAATATGGGACTCAAGGCTGCTTACAAAAGCTGAAAGAAGCATACTGTAGCTTTGAAACATGCATCATTCGTTGATGTGCGCCTTCAGGTTGTTTCCAACTTAGGGCAACCCTAAGGTGAACCTATCATGGTTGGTTTTGGGGTTGTTTTTTTGGCAAATTTCTTAGGAGGGGGTTTGCCATCGCCACCCTCTGAGGCTGAGGGTGTGTGACTTGCCCAAAGTCATCCAATGGGTTTCATTCATGGCCGAGCTCAGAATCAAACCCTGGTCTCCAGAGTCATCGTCCAGTGCTCAAACCATTATGCCACGCTGGCTCTCCATATTTAAAGTTTAAAATATAGTTTATCATTAAAGCAGTTGAAACCATTCGTTTTAAAAAGAACAAGAAGAAACATAAATAACACAGCTCATGAAAGGCATTCCCCCCCCCCCCAAGTGGTCATCTTTCAGAGATCTGCTTATACCTGCTTATGTTTTGCCATCTTCTGCAGAGGTCCTTCTCTCTGTATATCTGAAGGGGCCACAGGAGAAGACCTTTTCGGTGGCTGCCCTCAGGCTCTGGAAAGCCTCCCCTAGAGAAGTTAAGTCTGGCAATCTCCTTGCTATTTTTTCATAGCCAGAGGAAGACCTTTCATAGCATGGTGGTTACCTTGAAAACATTTGAGGGTGCAAGAAAGGGTCAGGGTGAACCATCAATAAAATTGGCATAGATGATGGCCAGTGATGCATTCAAGTCTTTTAATCCAAGCCTCAGCCTCCAAGTCTCAAGTTGAGCCTCAAGTCAAGTCTTAAGTCTCTACCTCCGAGTCTCAAGTCCAGTTTGAAGTCCTTGCAAGATACTTTCAAGTCAAATCTAAAGTCTGGGAGCCGTCTTTTAACAGGAAAAAAAAAAGGAGGAGGTATGTGTTTCTCATCTCAAAGGAAACAGCAAGTACATTAGGGAACGGGTTTGAGGTCTGCTTGGCAGCCTGTTCCTGTCGTACATCAGAGGAGCCTTCTAAAGCTTTCCAGAAGCTTTAGAAGGACCCTTAAGCCTCAAACTCATTTGCCTCACACATTTCCCTTCCAATAAATGCTCCACTCTGGGCCCACAACAAACTCCAACTCCCAGAATGCCGTAGCCTTGAGCCAGGGCAGTTAAAGTGGCCCCAAACCAGGTTATTTCTCCAGTGTGGATGCAGCCTACAATATGAAAGTTAAAGTCTTTCCATGCTTCTCATGCAGCTAAAGCAGTGTCAGACTGGATCGTCCATTTCTGCAGCGCGGATTCAGCCTCACTGGAAACGTAACTGAAGATTAGGCCTCTCACAAGGCTGGAGAAACTGGAGCCATGTGTCCGAAGGAGTGTGACTAAAAGGTCTGGAAACCATGCCTTATGATGAGGAAAGACTTAGGCTGCTGGGGAAGAGAAGGTTAAGAGGTGATAGGATAGCCCTGTTTAAATATCTGAAGGGATGTCATATTGAGGAGGGAGCAAGCTTGTTTTCTGCTCCTCCAGAGAACAGGACCAGGAGGAAAAAGAGGTCCCAGCTCAACATTAGGGGGAGCTTCCTGACAGTAAGGTCTGCCTCTGGGAAGAGTACAGTTCCCCAGACTCCATAGCATGGAAGTCAGTAGGCCTAAAGCCTAATCCCTCTCTCATCATCCTTCTTGGCCTAAGCCACGCCCCTTTTCCTCCATTCCTCGCCTCGCCCTCACGAAACCCCCCAAGCTCCGCCCACTATCATTTCCCAGGCTGCACCGCGCGTGCCCCTCCCTAGTAGTAGTAGTAGTAGTACCCCTGTCATCCAAGAAAAAAGAAGGCCTTGTTGTGGAGGAGGAGAATGGAGAGGAAAAATGGGCGTGGCTTTATTTGTATTATTCTAATGAAGGGGGCGGAGCAAAAGAAAGGAAGCGCTCTGTGTCTGCGAGAGTGACTAACTGAAGAAAAGCCCCGCCCCCACACCGTTTCCCCAGGATGCACGGCGCGCACCTCCCTGGTAGTACGTACTAATACCCCCCCCCCCGGCCGTCCAAAAACAGAGAAGGGCTTGAAGAGAAGAGAAGAGAGAGAAGGCTGGGCGGGGTTTTATTTGTATTATTCTAATAAAGTGGGCGGAGCTTCCATGTCTGAGGGACAGGAAAGGCAGTGTGTGTCTGAGAGAGAGAGACTGACTGACTGAAGTGAAGCCCCGCCCACTACTTTTTTTCCCAGGCTGCACCGCGCCCCCGTCCTCATCCAAAAACGAGAAGACCTCAGAGAGAGAAGACTGGGCGGGGTTTTATTTGTATTATTCTAACGAAGGGGGCGGAGCTTCTTTCCCTCTCTAGTGAGGCGCAGCAAAGGCAGTGTGTGCCTGAGAGAGAGAGAGAGATTGAAGAAAAGCCCCGCCCACTACTTTTCTGTCTGAAGTGAAGCCCCGCCCACTACTTTTTTCTCTGTCTCATATTGAAGCGGAGCCCCGCCCACTACTTTTTTCCCAGGCTGCACCGCGCCCTCATCCAAAACCAAGAAGGCTTTGAGAAGGGGCGGGGCTTTATTTGCATCATTCTAATAAAGTGGGAGGAGCTTCCATGTCTGAGGCACAGGAGGAAAGCCAGTGTGTGTGAGTGAGTGACTGTGACTGAACTAAAGCCCCGCCCACTACTTTTTTCCCAGGCTGCACCGCGCCCTCATCCAAAACCGAGAAGGCCTTGAGAAGGGGCGGGTCTTTATTTGCATTATTGTAATGGAGTGGGCGGAGCTTCCGTGTCTGAGGCACAGGAGGAAAGGCATTGCGTGTCTGTGAGAGTGACTGTGACTGAGCTAAAGCCCCGCCCACTACTTTTTTCCCAGGCTGCACCGCGCCCCCCTCATCTAAAACCAAGAAGGCCTTGAGAAGGGGCGGGGCTTTATTTGCATTATTCTAATGAAGTGGGCGGAGCTTCAGTGTCAGGCACAGGCAAGGCAGTGTGAGTCTGTGAGAGAGTGACTGTGACTGATCTAAAGCCCCGCCCACTACTTTTTTTCCCAGGCTGCACCGCGCTCCTCTTCTCACTCTCACCCAGAAGCGAGTAGAAGAAAGCCTTGTGGAACGGTATTTTTATTCAAACGAAGTGGGCGGAGCTGAGTGAGTGACGGAGGCCAAGCCCCGCCCACTATCACCTCCTCCTCCTCCTTTTGGTCTCGCTCAGTCTCGCGCCCTTTCAGTCCGTCGCCGGCTGCGCCGCTGTGAAGACGTCTCTGCTGCTGCTCCTCCTGTTACGCCGCCTCTTGTCGTCTCCGCCGCGGCTCCGTCGCTCTCCTCCTCCGCCTTTTTCTTCTTCTTCTTCCTGGGCCCTCATGGCCAACTACATCCACGTCCCTCCGGGCTCCCCCGAGGTGCCCAAGCTGGACATCCTGGTTACCGAGGAGGGGCCTTCGGGGGGCGGCGGTGGGGGCGGCGGCTACCGCTACGGAGCCTTGCAGCTGCTGAGGCGGCTCAGGCCTCACTGGAAGCCCGAGGAGGTGACGCTGAAGGTAGGAAGGAAGGAAGGAGAAGGAGGGGAAGGAAATGGAGGCTGGGAGGAGGCAGCCATTGTGGAGAAGGAGGAGGAGGAGGAGCCTCGGTCGCTTTTCTTTCTCTGGCTGCGTCCAGACTGGGGGAATATAACCCGGTTTGGGAGCGCTTTAACTCGCTGTCTGACTCATTTGCTGTGGAATTCTGGGAGTTGGAGTTTGTTGTGGGGCCTTAAGGCCCCACAACAAACTCCAACTCCCAGAATTCCATAGCAAGTGAGTCAGACAGCGAGTTAAAGCTGGGCCTCACAACAAACACCCAACTCCCAGAATTCCATAGCGAGTGACACACATATACACAGAATGTCCTACATGTATATATGAAAGGTGTGTGTATAAGACCATACACACACACACACACGAGTGATATATATATATATATATATACACAGACATATGCACAGAATGTCATACATGTACAGTATATATAAAATAAAATAAATAAAAGGTGTGTGTGTGTATAGAGAGAGATATACATGTAGGAGCTTCTAGACAGGAATTAATATGTAGGACATGAGCCACTCAAAGAAAACCCAGTCAGGCATCTCGAAATGGAAAATGGAGGATGGCGACTCAGGAAAAAAAGCTAAAAGAACACACCCATAAGTATATAAACGCAGGACATTTCAGAGAAATATATATATATATATATATATGACTATTTAGTCGTGTGTGTGTGTGTGTATATATGACACGAATACTCAAATACAGAAACACATATGTATTTGAGTAGTTTGGTCATTTTCTACATAAAATGCCCTACATATATACATACATATATATATGTTGGACATTTGGGCTAATATAAAAATGTAGGACATGACCAAGTATGTTTCTCTCAAATGCCCTACACACAGACACATATATTGAAGACATTTGAGAGTGTATATATATATATATATATATATGTGTAGGACATGAGCAAATGCTCATATATATTTCTCTCAAATGCCCTACACAGACACACACACACACAAATATATATGTGTAGGACTTTTGAGAGTATATATAGTAGGACATGACCAAATACTATGTTTCTCTCAAATCGCCCCCTGTATGTAGGACATTTGAGAGTTTATGTAGGACATGACCCCATACTCAAATACATAACGGTATGTGTATATTCTCTCAAATGTCTGCTGTACACACATGCATGCATATATAAATATATATGCAGGACATTTGAGAGCATATGTATATATCTAGGACATGACTAAATACTCAAATATATATGTTTCTCTCAAATGCTCCCCCCCCATTTGAGAGAATATATATATATATACTGTATACCGCATATACGCACACATATATGTAGGATATGACCAAATACTCAAAATATATATGATTCTCTCAAATTCCCTACACATGCACACACATATATGTAGGACATTTAAGAGAATATATCTATGTAGGACATGATCAAATACATATAAACCTGGTCTCCTCAGTCACGCTCAAGACTTAGGGCCTTTTGGAAGGCCTCCTGGGCCAGAGGCTGAGATGGGGGACGCGTCTCTTCTGCAGCTGGATGGGAGAGAGAAGGGGAGATGGAAAGGAGGAAAGGTGGTTAATTTAAGGTTTAATGCCTCTGTGTGTGTCTAAGTAAAAGGGAGATGGAAGGGAATGGGGTGCGTGTCACATCCATCTCTGCTAAGGCTGCATCCACACTGGAGAAATAACTTGGTTTGGCACAGCTTTAAGTACTGTATCCTGGGTCAAGGCTATGGGATTCCGGGATTTGGAGTTTGTTGTGGGGCCCAGAGTGGAGCACAGCTCCACTCTGGGCCCCACAACAAACTCCAACTCCCAGAATCCCATAGCCTTGACCCAGGATACTTAAAGCAGTACCAAACCAAGTTATTTCTCCAAGTGTGGATGCAGCCAGTGGTCTTTTGTGGCTGGAGGCGGGGTACGTACAACATGCTAACACACAAACCACAGTTGCTATAGGACAAAATCATTAAAATGCACTCAAAAAGGGTTCTTTGTGTGTGTGTTGGTGTTTTTTGTTTCCTTTTCTTTCTCCTTCTGTAGCCAAGGAAAGGTTTCTCTTCTCTTTCTCTGTCTGTCTCTCCACCTCATACTCATTTGATTATAACAAAAAAAAGTTGCCTGCGGCTCTCTTCCCTGCCAGGTGTGTATTGTGTATGTGTTGAAGATGATGATGATAATTATTATTATTTTCTTTCATGCCTTACCTCAAGGCTTGAGGTGGAGTACAACACATTAAAACGCAATTAAAAATACACAACACCACAGTTATAATACTATAGAATCATTAAAAGGCACTCATAACAGGTTTTTGTCTGTGTGTGTGTGTGTGTGTATCTATCTTTGTATATGTGTGTGTATGTCTATATATGTGTATAAAATGTGGGTGTGTACGTATCCAGTGTGGTGGTGTGGTTTCAGCGTTGGACTACAACTCTGCAGACTAGAGTTCCAATCCCTTCTCCGCCATGGAAACCCACTGGATGACTGATGGCAAGTCACACTCTCTCAGCCTTAGAGGATGGCAGTGGCAAAATCCCCTCTGAATAACTCTTTTCAAGAAAACCCCATGATAGTTTTGCCTTAGGGTCACCATAAGTCAGAAACAACTTAAAGACTTATAGTGTGTGTGTGTGAATACACACACATGTAAACACAGACAGATATGTATAGTGATGCACTATTATAATAAATATCATAGGATATTGGGGGTGAAGGAATCACTTTGAGTTGCCATTTATCTGGGATGAAGCTGCAGTATACATCAAATAATAATACCTGTCTCAGGGAATCTGCTCTTCAAAAATAAAACTATGGGGGGGGGGCACAAAAGGCAGAAAGGGCAATGTGTAATGTACGCACACATATCCATGGTCTGGTTGAAGGAAGTTAAGTACACACACACTCCTTTCTCTTTGTAGTCCAAAGGGGTGTAAGTATTTGTTTGGAAAATCCTACCAGCCACCGCCTTGTCACCTCATGCATTTTTCTTTGGGGAGTGATCTAACTTAGTAATAGAGGCTTAGGGTTTGCCTGATAGTCCCTTTCTCCGGAGTGAGTATTGCAGATGTTTTTCTCTCTCTCTGAAGCAAAATGTTTGCCTTTCACCCACTCTCTTCCCCTGCAATGTAAATCACATCCACCTGCTCAGATTTAGACCACCCCGCCAGCTTTGTGCTCTTCTGCCCATTCCTGGACACACTGTTACAATGGGAGGATTGAATATAGTGGTGTAGTCCCCCCCCCCTTGAATTTCCAACTTTTTTTTTCTTATTTCAGAATTTGGTCTTCACCTAATCTTGGATTCAGAGAGGATTGTACATTGTATTAACAAACATTTAATTTCATGGAAAATTTTATTGTAGAGGCATTTAGTACATTTGGATGTGAATTAAACAGCCATGTTTTGAGTTAGATTATTTTGTTATGTAGAATTGAATTCTTTTGAAAGTGTGGGGAAAGGGGTTCTCTCCAGAATTAAGTTAAAGTACAAAGTCATACAAAACATACTATATATACTCTACTATCAGTCGACTTCATGTATAAGTCGAAGGCAAGTTTTGGGGCCAAAATTATGGATTTTGCTAGGACCCGTGGATAAGTCGAGGGTAAAATTTAGGGGCATATAGGAAAGGATCTAAAGGATGAAGCAGAGCAAAACAATGTCAAATAACTTCCAGGAGTCCATCAGACATAACTCTGTGCTTATTCTTAAGACTGGATGGATGAGAGAGTAAAGGGGGTCAGTGCTTCCAGGACAGATTATACTCTTTATTTTTCACCAGGAGATGGTTCCTTCTTTTAAATTAGAGTTAAGATGCAGTACTTACATTGATCCGTGGATAAGTTGACTCAGGTTTTTGGGTCAATTTTTAACCTAAATTTCTAGACTTATACATGAGTGTATACAGTACCTTCTCAACGTTAACAGACTGTTACTTAGCTGTTTGAGAAGAATTTTCTTCTTTTTCTTAATTACGCCAAACATCTATGATAGGTTATAAACACATAAAAACAGCTCTAATAGTAGGAGAATCTGATGTTTTTGTTAATATTGGAGTATCTTTTTATCAGCATATTACTGTCACACATCTTTACTTTTAGAGTTGCTGGCCTCTGTGTTTTTTAAAATGAGCTTTGCTAAAAATTTTTTTAGGAGATTTATGAACTTCTCAAAATACAGTTTTAAAAGAGTGTATAAGATGGTTAATATAACAGTATAATCATTCAGAGTATCAGAATTTAAAATGAATAGTGACACAGAGCAATAGCGATAAGATCTTTTCATTTTAGCTAGCTATTATCCTGCAAAACTTTTAGTGACAGGAACAACAAAAAATCTTAGTCTCTCATTCTTAATTAAACAAAGTCTGAAGTATACACTGTCAGTGTCCACCTGAAAGCAAATAGTCGGGCTGAGATTAATAAATAATAATAATAAATTATTTATTTATAGCCCGCCCAATCACTAGGAATCCGGGCAGGTTACAACAATAAAAATGCGTTAAAATACAAACTGATCCCTTCCCAACCCCCCTCCCCAATATTAAAACTGCAATTAAACACTCAAATTAAAATCAATTAATAATACAGAATGTACACATAAAACAGTTTGGCAGGGCAGAGACATACAATGCAGATTAGGGTCATATACATAAACATCCACAGGGAGAAATAATGATCCACAGCTAAAGATGTTCATGTGGAGTTTGGGTTTATGAATAGCCAACAATTAAGTTCTAAGGAAGTCATGATTTCTTTTATTTTTTTCTTTGTTAATCAGAGGAAAAATTACAGAAACTGTTAGAGGTTAATGTTTAATGTGAAGTAAGCTTTGTTTTTTTCATCACTAATCTGTAGCAGCTACTATAGAAATTTAAAAGGTGATATTTTATTTCTTGGAATAATCTAATCACCCATTAGAAATAAGAAATAAAGTAATAAGGAAGAAGCATCTTATCATTTGTGATCCAACTACAACTTTCTTGATCAGATATGTTAATCTTGTTTTAGGTAATATGCTTAAATTTTGGTGGAGGCATGTAAGGTTGATGCTTAATAATTTCTTTCATTTTTCATTCATATTTGGTCAGCATGTGATTTAAAGCTATATTCGAGATAGAATGGTTAGATATACAGGAGGGAAGCTTTGGGCTGATGGCCATTTCTTGTATAACAGTGGTCCTCAAACTGTGCCCTTTAAGAGATTTTGGACTTCAGCTCCCAGAAGCCTCAGCCATGTTGGCCAGTGGCCTGGGATTCTGGGAACTGAAGTCCAAAATCATTTAAAGAGCATAGTTTGGGGACCACTGTTGTATAATATAGTCAGAAGACCAGTTTAGACCACAGTGATCCTCCTCAGGAGTTTGGGGAACATGTTTCAAGGCAGCTAATACAGGTGCTTGGACTCTTTCTTTTCACAAACAGATTATTTCTCCAGTTTCCAATGAGGTTGCCATAACATGCAAATCAGACAGAGTATGTTTAGCACTAAACCTTTGATTTAAAAATGGGTTTGCATACCATGTTTTGGAGCTAAATAATAATCGCAGTTGCCCACTACAGCGAACTGTTAGGGAAAACCACGAAATTAGGAGAAATTTAGTGTTAGAAGAGAAGGGAAAGAAAGCAGTATGTGAGCCATGGCACACTTGTGCCTCTAAAAAATATGTTTATACGGTTGAATACATTTCAGCAATAAGAGGATAAATAAATAAAATATGAAGTTACTGTACCATCCACCCAGGGAACATGTGATATACTTGCTACACTGACACTTGCTGTAGCCTCTTGATCAGGAATTTTCCTATCAGAAACCGATAAATTACTCAGAATGAGAGTAAAACATGGTTTTTTTTTAATAGACAAGAACATACACAAGTTCTAGTAATAAAAATATTTTTCTGGCCTGAATTTACAGAGTAGAACATGTAATTTCTGCTTCTCTTGTCTTCTACAGATGTTTGGTATTTAGAGTGATGGGCTGCAGATTGTTGTAAACTCATACAATAAGGAAAATATGCTACTTTAAGCAAGCAAACAAACAAAAACAAACCCAATATATAGTTGGAATATATTATTATTCCAACTTGTCATTTTAAGCCATACAAATTCATGCTCCTAAGTGGGTGTTTCTCATTCACACTTCCATAAAATTTGAATCTGTAAGCTTGATGTGTAATTTTAAATGCATATACATGTAATTACTTTACAAACACAACTAGTTAATTCCATTAATGTTTATGTTTGCTATTGCCAGAAGCATTGCTGTTGAAGAGAAGATACTAAGTGATTATCTCATACTGTTTATTGTATAAGATGGGATGGAAAACCTGTGCCCCCAGAAGTTTGTTGGACTCCATTTCCCATCAGACTCAGCTTACATGACCAGTGATCAGAAATGATACATGCTATAGTTCAGCAACATCTAGAGCAGTGGTTCTCAACCTTCCTAATGCCACAACCCTTTAATACAGTTCCTCATGTTGTGGTGATCCCCAACCATAAAATTTGTGGCGTCTCAGTTTGTAAGACCATTGAAATATGTGTTTTCTGATGGTCTTGGGCAACCCCTGTGAAAGGGTCGTTTGACCCTCAAAGCAGTTGCGACCCACTGGTTGAGAACCGCTGATCTAGAGGAAAGGAAAAAACTGGGTGACCTTGGCCAAGTCACATTATCTCAGCTTCCAAAGAAGGCAAAGGCAGCCCCCCCCACCCTCTGAACAAATATTACCAACAAATATTTCCTTGTGAAGATTCACCCTAGGGCTGCCATAAGCTGGAAATAACTCGAAGGACACAGCACACACAAAGTTTTTTTTTAAATTCAAAGCATTCGTAAAACATTTTTCAGGACCATAGTCTTAGAATACAGCTTACAAAAGAGGAGTGATACAGTAACTATTTGAAAACATTGGCAGAGACCCTCCATTATATCTGACGATGCCACCCCCACCAAAACTACCACCATTTCAGCCAAGCAGTTCCTCAACCAAAGAGTTTCTGAGGTGGTGCAGAGAAAGGCACTGGGAAATGATGTCTGCAGCACTCTTCTGGTCACATGAAGAACAGGAAGCAGGAGAGTCTCTTGTGGTCCTGCCATAGGATGTGAGGGGCACATTCAGTAATTAATGGCTGTAAATCTGAGTCCTCAGCAGTTATAAGAGCCAGGCTGCATTTACACTGCAGAATGAATGCAGTTTGACACCACTCTAACATGATCCTATGGAGTATTGGGATTTGTCATTTGTTATGGCACCAGAGCACCCTGACAGAGAAGGCTAGATTTCTCACAAAATTACAAATCCCAAAATTTCTTAGCATTGAGCCATCGTTGTATCAAACTACAGTGTGGATACAACCCAGCTAAGTTCATCTTAAATTATGTAACTATTCAACAGGATGCCAGCCAATGTGTGAGTTGCAGTTAAAAACGTACTCAATAGTTCCAGGTGTGAAATGAGTATGGCCCATAAGAATGATGGAAGACTGATAGGCTAAATAGCAACTCAAGTGTAATCTCTTTCATATTGTATATTGAGTAGATCTTTCTGGTGAGGGCAAGGCAAAGCAAAGGAGAGAGACAAAGGCCATTAAGTACATGGCAGAATTTGAGTGGAAAACAATGGCTTGAAAGAATCACCTTTTTAATTATTTATGTATGAATGACCCAAATTTTGTTTCAGTGTTGGATACCTTTAAGAGAACTAGTTCATATAGAAATACTGATAAAATAAATTCCATTCATGTTATCTTAACAAACATTATGGTGAACTAAGATAATGTTTTTCTTACTGTGAGTGATAAAATAGTTTCTAAAATTGTAATGTGAGATTACTATAGTAAGAAATGGAGGGAGTAAATTTTAAATTTCTAACATTGTAGTGTGAGATTACTATAGTAAGAAGTTGAGGGAGTAAATTTTGTGTATGATTCTGTATGTTTTGCTGAACACCATTACAAGAGGTCTGTAGTGTAAATAATACTAAAGATGGGCATTAAAGTGAAATCTAGAATTGCAGACATTCCTTAATCTGCATCAGTTAAATTTTTGGTACTTAAAATCTATATTGTTGGTTAGAACTGTCATAGGTTTTCCCTCACCCCAAGACTTGGAGCAAGGAAGCAGTCCTCTCTCTTGGGAATCCCTAGTTCCTGCTCATACGTGTGGCCTGGCTTGCTGCCATCACTCCTGTGCCTTGGGATGCTCCTCATTGCCAAGAAGAAGGGGATGCCTGCCAAGGTTTCGTCATGTCCCTCCCTCTGAAGAATGTGAGTTAGGGATAAAGTGAACTAGCTGAACCCAAGGCTTTCTCTTTCCTCTAAATGGGGAAGTACACTGTGCATGTCCAAGTGGTTAAAGTGCCAGTGATGATTAAGAGCTCCTGTTCTAATAATAAAAAAGGACATATCAAGCTAATAAGGCATCATACAGCTTGGAGAGGGTTCAGCTGAGAGTCATGAAAAGAATTTAAGCATGAATTATGTAGAGCTGCTAATAAACTCCCCTGACCTCTAGTTTTTTTGTGGAGCTTTTGGGCTATGTGGCCATGTTCTAGAAGAGTTCCTTTCTGACGTTTCGTTTCTTCTCTGAAGATGCCAGCCACAGATGCTGGCGAAACGTCAGAAAGGAACTCTTCTAGAACATGGCCACATAGCCCGAAAGCTCCACAAAAAACCATTTATGCCTGCCATGAAAGCCTTCGACACCCCTGGCCTACTTTGGAAAGCCCTCTGGACTCTAATCATGGTGTTTATTTTGTCCTGGTTGGTGCACCAATCTTGGGGAAATTTGGGGGAGCTTGAGCCATCCCCTAAGGTGAAAATACCCATTCCTATTGCTAGTTTATGTTCTCCCCTCTCCTCCCTTGTTCATAGAGGTGCTAATCAATCCATTAATTAATGTATGTTCCACTTTGCTCCCATCACGGGACCTAACATGGTATAAAAACCCATCCCTTACAGTATTCTGTGACATAAAAATGAAATTAAAAAAAATTCAAACCCCTCTGACACCAAATTTGGAAGAGGTTTCTTTGGTTAACCATTGTTTAAAATGGCACTAAGTCAACATTCAGCCCCTGTGTTGCTCATCTAATTTGTAAGGTTTTGCTAAAGAGCAAAATAAGATTAAAGCTAATGAACTGAGAAAGGGTGCATTTCCTGTTCGTTTTATACATATATGGTTCCCATTTTTACTTTCACTTCACTAGTACAGATTTAAAAATAAGCAGTGATGTAGTACTGTATCTCCAGAGGGAAAAAAGAAAAAGAATTGGAAATGAATTTGGATACTGTCCAGTGAATTAGTGTGGGTTTCTCTGTCAGCCATATTGTTTGTAACTGGGGTGGAACCAGATGGAGGTTGTGCAGTCTTGGCTGCTCTGTATATCAGTCCTGTACTGAATTTTTCTCCCCTTCTTTGTTTCAAGTTCTGCCATCTCCTAAAAGAATGTTGTCATCTCTTAACTGTTTCTTGAAGTTGTAATATTCAGTGTGACGATGAAATGGAAATAGAAGTGGGATTTAGTCACTAGTCAATACTACAGCAGCATCTACTGTCTAAAACGTGTAACTGCAGGATAGAAGATATTAAAGTGTGGATTGGAAATAGTATTTTTAAAACCACTTTTATATGTGGTACATTAGAATTGGACTGGGAAGACATGGGTTTAATTTGAATTGCTCAACTTTGAGTAGTGTTCTAATTGTATGAGTGATCAAATTGAGGTTAAATCTGAAGAAGGCAAATGCTCCATGGGTCAAGTAAACCATCCCTCCTGGTACAGCCTGTTTGGATGAGATACCCTATATACTTGTGTATAAGTCGACCTCATGTATAAGTCAAGGGTGGTTTTTGGGGCCAAAATTATGGGTTTTGATATGACCCGTGGATAAGTCGAGGGTCAAACACTGGGGCATGTTACAAAAGATCTAAAGGGGAAAACAAATCACCACTTCCCTCCCTACATCTCCCTCTCTGGATCTCTTCCAAGTTCCAAGGGTGATAGTCTCAGCATGTAAAAGGGGAAACAAACCTTGGCACACACACACACACATACATTCTTTCCCTTTACCAAAAGCATTCCCAAGGCTCATGGCTTTCAAAAGAGGGGACAGACCTCTTTCTCTGTACATACCCTCCAGGATTCTCAAGGTTCATGGCTTACAAAAGGGGATAGAAACCTCTCTCTCTCTGCACAAAACCCCCAGGATTCCCAAAACTCATGGCTTGCAAAAGGAGATAGAAATCTCTCTCTCTCTCTCTCTCTCTCTGCACATAACCCCCAGGATTCCCAATACTCATGGCATGCAAAAGGGGGCAGAAACCTCTCTCTGCACAAAGCCCCAGGAAGAGAGGAGAGCATGCAGGGGAGCAGCTGGGGACTCAAATGGGAACCTCCTTAAAGTTCCCTGGCTACAGAGGAAAGTGGGCACTTTTTTGAGGAAATTGTCAAGCAGTATTAACTTGTTGCCCCGTAGATAAGTCTACCCATGATTTTAGAGTCCATTTTGGGGCATAAATTTCTTGACTTATAGTCGAGTATATATGGTATGGTAGTTCTTCAGCTGACGGACCTGGTTCAGTATGGAGGGCTGTGTTAGGCATTGAGGCTCAACTATGAAATGTACAGATGTGCACAAAAGGAAACCAGGAATCTTGGGCATAATTGTCTGCAGCTGAAGGCTGGAACAGCAGACAGTGTTCAAGGTCAGATATGTGCTTGATTGCACGTAAGCCTGGGTAACATCAAAAGTCTTCCTGAGTGAAGGGACAACATTGTTGGTGGCACAAGGAAAAAGAGTCACCAGAAGAGGATGGGTTTGTGACCGCATGGCACAGATCTATAAATAGCCTGCACACCGCAGTGTGGGTTGTTGGGTAGTCGGAGTGGATAGATGGTTGGAGAGTTTTGTTGGACGGGCGTGTATATATTTGTAAATACAGCAACTTTAAGAATAAACACCTCTGAGGAGAGAGATTTGGCTCCAGTCTGTTTCATCAGCAGCAGGCAGGAGGAATTCCTGATAAAGCCAAACAGCTCCAAGGTCGCCGGTGCTTCCGAAGGCATCGGAGATTGCTTTACCTGTGCATCTGCTTGTTTACATCAACAGGCTGCCCATTGAAAGTGTTTGGAATAGGGATGTGCATTGGTTATGGCCAAATCCAAAATAGAATCAGATCATTTCTAAGACTCTGAGCACATTGCTTTATGGAGCTGTAGAAAGGCAGACAGAGTATATGCCAATTAAATAAATCTATGTAATGAATTCCTGGAATGAGGAAGTATGGAATCCCTAATGCAAACAAACAATTTTCTAAGAGCCTTTAAAAATACTTTGCTTCAGGCTGCCTTCTTTTCATGTTATTCTTTCTATCTCAGCTGATAGCAGAAACATGGAAAGCTTGGGGTGAGAGCAAAAGTTTGTGACTTCTGCCCTACTACTCCCCTTGTGATGCATTAGCCTTCTACTTCTACCCTTATTCCAACTACTGTACTCTGTCCAGCTTCTTAGTTTTTTGTTTTCTTTTCCACCTCATCATCTTCCTTTAAGATTTCATTTCTTCTTCTTGTCTTTTTGAAACTTATGCCCAAAAATTGGCCCTAAAATGCTGAGTCAGCTTATATATGGGCCAAGGCATTAATACAGCTTAGAAAGGTCCTGAAAAAAGCACCACCCTGGGTGCCTCGGCAGTGATTTTTGAAAGAGCTGCCAGGTAGTAGTAAGTGTGTGTGTGTGTGTGTGTGTGTGTGAAAAAGTTGTGATTCCGTTCCTGATCCGATGTTAAAGGTTTCTTTCCCCACCAAACCCCTCATTTAAATCCACTTCTTTTCCTTCCTGATTCAACCCTTTACATCCTTTGCTATAGCCCCCTAAGTTTTACCTTCAATTTCCCCACATGTCTTAGCAGAATCCATGATCTTGACCCTAATGCCTTTCCTCAACTTATACATGCCTATGCACAAGTATATACAGTAGTTACATGCCAGGGGTGGGGACAGCTCTACTGTGTCAGCCTTTTTCATAGTGCAGCCTCCAGTTCATCATCAAAGAAAGGCCCAGGTATTGCAGGAGGCCGGGAATGGGCATGTTAGCTCTGGAGAGCTGTGGTGTGCTGTTGTGGTCATTATTTTGGACAGCCAGAAGTTATGCCATCTAACTGGAAGCAATTTGAAGAGCTGTTTTCGCCATTTTAGAGCACCCCCTCCCCTCAAACAGTATTTTAAACATCCCAGACCTGCAGCGATAGGTTTGCTGGGGTGGATGAAGACGTAACAAGTTTTTAAACTTGCTTTTTTGGGGAAGGTATCAGTGGGAGATCCCAGGGTTGCACTGGACTCTCAAGGGTCATGTACATCCCACAAACTACAAGATTTCCACACTTGAAATAGTCTGATCAGAAGTTATCAAGGATGGCTGAAGACAGATTGTTGCAAATGAGGAATGACCATAGGTGGCAGACCAGCCATAGTATGAAAGTGACACCTGGGCTTTGGGAGATGTTAGTAATAAATTATAATCATCTATTTCCCCCCTCATCTCCATTTGTGGAAACCTCTATCAAAGGACTGTCTGTTCACTGAATGAAAGGGTAACTTTGGATCCTACCCATTGTTGTAGATACTGCAAGATGCCTTCAGGACTATAAGCAAAAGGTGGCATGCAAGTATGTATTGTATAACTGTTAAAAAGAAAATAAAATTTTGTTTTTGTTCCTTTGCAGGTATTTACAGATGGCATCACCAATAAACTTATCGGCTGTTACAAGGGTGAAGAAATGGATGATGTTGTCCTTGTTAGGATTTATGGAAATAAGACAGAGCTGTTAGTTGATCGAGAGGAAGAAGTGAAAAGCTTCCGTGTGTTACAGGCCCATGGCTGTGCCCCAAAGCTTTACTGTACTTTCAATAATGGCCTGTGCTATGAGTTCATGCAAGGAGAAGCACTGGATCCAGAACATGTTTGCAACCCAGAGATATTTCGGTAAGCTCTTTGATGCTGCTCAGGTTTTGTTTTATATCCCTCCATTCGTCTTAAGTAGCTCAAGAATGGTGTGACCATAATCACCATGCTGTGTATTCTGTAGTGTTCTCTGATTATTGCTGCCATTTTCTAGAGAACATGTTTTTTTCTGGATGGCATGCTATTTTGAGAAAACAGTTCAGTTCTTTAACATGACCACAAAGTGTCTTTTCCTAGGGCTGTTTTTTTAGTTTGTTTTGGCTTTTTTTTAGTTTGTTTTGGCTTTGTAGTCCATGCCGCTGTTTACTTATCATAGCCTAATTCTTCAGACCAGGGTGTAAAAACCTCAGCTTGCCATTTCCAGTAAGACTGGAGATACTTAATATTTAGGGTTACTTCTATGGTGCTCTAACAATTACAACTTTCAAACTGCTTCTGTGCTAATTCTTCAAACTCACTATTAGAAACATAGTAAAAGCTCTTCTAGATTAGACAAAAGGCCTATCTAGTTTAATGTCTCATTTTCTACAGTTGCTAACCAGTGCCTATAGAAGGATAACCATCAGGATATGAAAGTAATAGCCCTATTCAGGTGTTCATTTGCAGAGACTGATGTTAAGAGGCAAAACACTTGGAAATTGTGTATAAATACCTAGTGGCAGCAGGCTCACTATTTCATTTGCTTTATGAGAAGTTCTTTCTCTGTATCCTTATTTTTGCTAGAGAAGAGAATGTAAACACTAAAATATGCCCCTCTGGCTGATGTACTGAGACAAAGGAGGCCTAAGGGCTCTGTCCATGCATACTTCTTGGAGTCTTGGGTGCCTGGGACCCAGGAAAATGAGCCTTTTTTTGGGGAAAGTGCTATGCCGAACTTGAGCATAAGCAATTGGTCTCAGATACCCTTAGATGGTCCTGAGATATTTACATAGAGCATATTTTGGGCTATTACTGATATGCGGAATCAGTTATCATTGCTGTTACTATTCTTTGACGAGTTTGGAAACAATTTCTTGTTTCTTCTCTCTCTCCCCTCCCATTTCATGCTCTTTTCAAGTAATAGAAATTACCTATATTGGATGTGTGGTGTGCTGCAATTGTTTGTACATATTAGTGATCACCTGTCAATGGGCTAAAAGCAAAGTATATTTTTGTCTTTTTTACTTACAAATATTTATAAAAGAAGGAGACAATTGCAGTCAATTTCCTACATATCACACATATTTTTAATACCTCTTTTATGTTCTCCTTTGCTTGCTTTTGTTGTTCCAGTCACCATATTTCCTCTTAGAGGAGGAGCTGTCAAGATCAAAGGAAGCATTCTAAATCATAAACAGAGTTGTTGCAGGAAAAAGAAGCGATTAGTAATTGTTGATAATAAGATGGGAGACTTGAAAAATATTTTAATTGAAGCATGATCATTTCACTGAAATCTGAGGCATTCTTTTCCAGCTGCAATTTCTGAATTCTGATGAAAAGAAATATTTGTAATCATAATCAAACTTGATATTTATTGTTGTATTAATGCTAATCTTTTACAGGTTAATAGCCAGACAACTTGCTAAAATACATGCTATACATGCCCACAATGGATGGATCCCCAAGTCTAACTTGTGGCTGAAAATGGGAAAATATTTCTCTCTTATACCAACAGAATTTGTAGATAAGGATTTACACAAAAGGTAAGTGCTTACACCAGAGATGGGGAACATCTAGCCCACAAGCTGGATGTGGCCCATGGAAGTTCCTGCAACTTTCTGCAGCTACCATTGATAGATTGTTCTTAAATATCCTGTGTAGAATTGACTTGTGCTTTCATGCTTGCAAAAGTACCAGGGTTTTCTCTTGTGTACTTTCGCCTCTGCCTTACATATGTAGGGTTCTGTGCCTATAAGAGAGCTACTTTTGCAACATTCCAGAAATGAACATTTTAGAAAGAGTACTGCCCCATTGCACATGTTTGAGGATACAGTTCTCACTGTTGAAACTTTTTTTCTCTTTTTCACTTTCTAAGGTTTCTAAAAGATATCCCAAGTCCTCAGATCCTGCAGGAAGAAATGGCTTGGATGAAAGAGAGACTGTCGAATCTCGGCTCCCCAGTGGTACTTTGTCACAATGATCTGCTGTGTAAAAATATAATCTACAATGGAAAACAAGGTAGGTATTGAACACAGCTGTAAGTAACTTTTAAGGCTTATTTTGTATTGGGTTAAACATAGGAGTAGCTTTGGGTGGGTTGATAATTATAACTGTCCTTTGTTTTAAATATCTTCCTACTGTTCATAGTTCATTTGATACTTGATACAAGTTTCAGTACCATAGTAGCTTTTGTTTAAAAATACTCTTTTAATATTTGGATTGTTTTTAATACAAGAGGGCTTTCAAAAAAGAATAATTTATTGCATAATAGCAGTCTAATATTTTACTGTGTTGACAGCAGAAAACTTCAGGGTGAAGTGTTGTCTTAAGTATCTTTGATCAAAACTTAACTGTTTGCATCAGCCTTGGGAGCAAATGTTTCCAGGTTACTGTGTATTATCTCTGTATTCTGATTTATCAGATATGTTGATGCCACCGAGGAATTCTTCATGGTGAAGTATCTGGAAAGATACTTTCCAAGACTCTGTTTATATCCTGCTGATGAGGTACATAGGTATCTTTATAGTTGAAGATTTGTTTGTAAATATATTGGAGGTTGGATAAACTATATAAACTGGCTAATGAGACTTGTTTTTACTCTCGTTATTGGAATTTTTAAAAGAAATGAAACATCTGTAGCTTACAATACAAACATTGATCTTGGTGATGAGAGAAAGTTGGTTATAAAATTATACTTTAAATTAAGACAAGTAAAAAGCCAGCCTTGGGAATGCATGTTTCCTTCCCTTTCCAGCCATTTTTCCTTCTTTTCCTGGTATTCATTATGGGTTTTGCATTACAGGTGCTCCCTTTCATAGAAAACATAATTCTAAAACTAAAAACAAAACTTGAAATTCTCAACCTGTGCTTATACAAGAACATTGTTACTAAAGCACATAATACAGAAATACTGGTAAAGGATAAAGAAATATTTAGATGGTGAGGAAGAGGATCAGAATGTGCACACTTAAGGCTTGGTTCTGACTTGCAGACTGGCTTGCAGGGAATTATCATTACCTCTGCAATTCTTAATACAGTCAATCCTAAAAAAAAGCAAGTAGATTTTAGGAACTGAAGAAAAAACATTTAAATTATTGTTGTATTGAAATCATTGTTCGCTTTGTTTGGAGGTAAAATACATAGAATGTGATCCAAATAAATTGGCTGTAAGAAAACTACACATTCTTTTTTGACACTTTCTCTATAATAGTTTTCCACTATTGCTCTGTAATAGTTCTCCACTGCTGATAAAGCAAGCCACTCCATAAAGACCTAAAATAGACAAATATTTGAAATTCCTAGATTACTACTGAGCTTGATTTTTTTCAAGCCCAAATTTTAAATCTGTTGTGGCAAATATCTAATCAGATACTGGAAAAACAAATATCTTGTTTGTATTTCATACTATTAAAAAGGTTTTTCATGGTTAAAAATGTCAGTTGTTTTCCCATCTTTCTGTTTCAGTATCTCAAATGCATCCCAAACATTATTTTTATTAAAAAGACAAAAAACTTGCATCACTTCCCATGGATCCATCTTTGGGTTTCCAGCTGCTGTCTGGATATTAATAAGCTGTATCTCTTTGGCTGCACTGCCTACTACCACACTTATCAACTGATGAGTCAAACATCACCCTTTGAAAGTCTGCCTTGATTGTACTCCTTAGAATTGGTTTCTCAAGTCCAGACATATATGTTTGGGAAGAGAAGTAAAATTTGTTGATACAAATGAGAATTGTTTCATTAGATTGCAGGATAATAACTACTTGCAAAGACACTTTCATGGTGAAGCACTTTTAAAATAAGTGGCAAGACAAAAAGTTCAGAATTGTGGAGTTTCAAGGGTTGACATTCACACTTTTGAAACAAATTCAGCATATTTTCTTTTGTAAACAGAGTGGAGAATAAATCAGTGAGAGCAGTACCTCATTAGGAGTATTTCTACAAAAACCAGTGTGTGAGTGTTTAGCATTTGGGAACAGGGAAGGCTAGAGGAAGAATTCTCACTATGAAATTGTTTGAATAAGTGTATGTAGTAGCTGGACTGTATCAATTAAAAATGGTGCTTTTAAAGTATTGTAGCACAACACATACACAGTAAGGGCAGATCTCAAGTGTTCATCTTTTCTGTGTGGTAGTTGCAATTATCAAATGATAGCTGTAAACTATCATTTAATAACTCCCATTTGAGGACATCTTGTGAATTAGTCCTAGTGGTACTTAAGATTTCTGCAATGCTGAAACATTGCTTTAATCTTGAACATTGCTTTAAAGTTGGAATTTCTAAGCCATGAATATTAAAACTGTGTATTGTCTTGGGCAACAATGTTTATGGAATTGGTACATAGTATTAAAAGGAGTAACTTTTGCAGTGGAAACTCAGCTTTAAACTTAACTTAAGCTGGACATGCAATAGAACACAAATTCCTAACAAATACTGTTATAATGTCATTGACCCGCTAAAAAGCTATCTGAGTAAGAATGAACACATAAAAAAGATGCAATCTACTCCATGGTGTTCTTTTTTACACTATTTTGCTTTACAAGAATTTTTACTATAAAATTAAAATATTTGGAACCATGAAACTGACTAATGTACATCTTCATCAGACCGCTCTTTTAATTTTATCTCTGTTCAGAGTTGTCTTAAGGAGTGTGAAATCTGTTATATCATTTTGTCTGTGAAAGTCCCCACTGAGATCTTAAAACTTCTGTATGGACTTTGCTTGACATGTTTGTGATGGCGTTGAACTTGATCTCCTAGGAGTAATTTTAGACATGAATTAAAATAAAAATATTCTCTTTCTGTCGTATTACTGGAAATCTTTCATATTCTTAAATACTGCTTTTGGGAGCACATTATTAAGTCAGTTCTACTGAGTGTTCATTTATTTTTATTTATCATTTATGATAAGCTATCACCAAGCTCAAGGTGGTATGCATGGTTTCTCTCTATCCTCATAACACCCTTTTAGGGTAAATCATGTTGGCAGTGATTTGCTAAAGGTCATATGATGAATTACATGGCTGAACAAAGATTAAGAACTTCATTCTCAAACTTTTAAATTAACTGCTTTGTCTCATTTTGTTTGTTTGTTTTTACTTTATTCTATTAAATATTTGACTATGCTTGTATTATCTTTTTCTTTGCTATTCCCATCAGTTTCTCTCTTGTCATGCAATCTTGTTCATGTTGACTTGAACGTAAGTCCTACTGTTTGCCTCGGGGTGGTGGTTACCTCTAATAGAATGGTTAAAAGAACCCCTTTGGGTTGCCACATTTCCAAATATTATCATGGCTTAATCTCACACCATAATTCCAGGTAAAGAGCAATAGCTGTCCTGAGGAAACAGATGAAACACAAATTTTAAATTGAGGCTACTACTGCTCAGAATCTTAAATATTCAAATATTATCGCTTTGCATAACATCTAAAAATGCTGTCTATAATTTTTGCAGAAACAGCTTGCAGAATTGCATTTGTACTCAACACTTCAACTACAACAGAGTAAGCTAAGCCTGCAGAGCCTCCTCCTAAAATTCCCACATTATCTGTCCAAGTTGTCAAATGATGGAGACTTTGAATCAAAATCCTCCATTTGCTACAGACAGTATAGAATTCTTTGTTGAGCAGTTGCTTTGGATGGCTGAGTCCTTGATGTTGAAGGGGGCAACACTGGTTGAGGCTCAGGTTGTACTTTTATTGCAGAAGCAAGTGTATGTGGAATATCATTGGCTGAAAAGAACAAGCTCTGTGCAAATCAGAAGTCTTAGGGATTTCATTGGCTGTCTCAGGCATGGTAGATAGCTTGGTTAGAGCAATGAAGAATAATCATAATAATGATGCCCAATTTCTGGATCATCACAGGGATACATTTGATGGATGCAATCATGTGATAGACAGAGAGCAACATTTCCAGTATTGTGATGGAAGTGGCTATAAAGTGGCTGTCTGCAGTCATGCTTCCTGTGATGCCATCCATTGAGAATGTGAAGAAGTTGATCTTCATATGGCCACCTATGCTAGGAGGACCTAGACCTAGGCAGTGTGCTGGCTTTTTCTGTATTGAAAGCAGTTCGACTGATAAGAGTGGTTTTGAACAAATCCCCACCAATGCTGTGAACAGTGCATAGTTCTACCAGATCAACAGTATTATTTTTTCCCCTCCCATAATAAAGTTTTAGTCTGGAGGCTCTGTTCCTCTGAGACTTTGGAATAAAACTTGGCAAAAGAAATAAGTGGTTGTAGTTTGTTCCTTACCAAGGCAGAAGAGGCAAAGTGGCCGTCCTTCTGGACAATTTTCCCGTGTCATAAGGAACACATTATAAAGGTGCCTTTTGGGACCGTAAACCAATTGTGTCTAATCTCAGCCCATTGTCTGATAATCATTGTCATGAATGCCCAGAGTCAAGATTTGGAGGGAGGATCATCATTAGAGATACTCCTTGAGAAGCAGGTTTCTGATGATACAATTGCAGTAGTACAAGAAAAGAAGCAGGATTTCAGCAGAAATAGCCTAAAGATACACATACTGCAAGGGGATGAAATTAACTCCAAAATGATTGCTGACCTCTAGTAGTTTCTGAACTTTGCACTGTGTGAGTTTGAGACTATAAAGAGGAACACTACTGCTAAAACTTGCAGTGTTTTGTAAAACAGGAAAAGATTTCTCTATAGATGTCTCTTTATACTAGTTCACACAAAAGTACCTTTTCAAATGTTTTATTTTGATATACAGAGTTGATTTTAACATTACAAACTTCTATCTCGGAATGATTTCCATTTATACATACAATGTTACAATTTGTAAATTCAGCACATTAGTTGATTTAATTTCCTACCTTGAAATGTCATGTATTTTAAATTGACTGAAGAAACTTATGGTGAGCAAAAGCTGTCTCTTGCTGCTTTGTAAATTCAGGCTGCTACTCAGAATTTTAAACATTTAAGTTTAAAATTCTATCATTTTTCAAAAGAGCCTGCAGAATTGTATTTGCACTTAACACTTAGCACAGTCTTTCAAACCTTTAGGAAGTAACAGTGTAGCCTACCTCTTTTATTCTTGTATAAATCTTTCTGGACAACAATGTAATATACTGCTGCAGTATTCTCTGGATTTTCTGCCTATCTTTGTGCCTTTCTGTGTAATGCCTTCATCTTTTTCTTCTCTTGATTTCCTTTCCTTATACTTATTTCTGCCTTGACAAGCTGTTTGTCACCTAAAAGCCATACCTGTAATACAACAGTTGTATTTGTCCTAGTGTTTGCTATGTTTTTGAAAGCATTTGTTTATTCAATACAGTGTTAAGCTCAAGGAGAATTTCCCTCCCTTTGCACTCCCAAAATTTATTTCCTAACCAAAATGACATTTTCAAAAGTGATTTCTACAAATCTAGCTCTGTTTACAGTTTAAACAAAGTTACTTGGATATAAGCACAAGGTTAACTATTATTAAAGAGTGTGTTGCATATCCATTTCCCTTTATGAGGTAAGGTTTACTAACCCTACCTTGCAATTATGTTTTGTGGCATGAATAAAAACAAATGAAAAAAATTATTCTTAGAAATTGATAAAATTATGCTTACCTACAGAGATTTCATTGGATTCCAAATTAAAGGGAGCTGTGCATCTTTAACATTTTTATTTCTTGCAAAACTTAAATTTAAGGCTGAGTTCCACTGTAACGTGAGTCTGGAAAAGGAAGTGCAGTGAAATGCAGAACTTTCTATTTAAAGTTTTGTGTGTTATCGAATATGAGATTGCCAAATTTTCTTCATCTGCTACAGATTAGGTATGCCATTGTTGCTGCCAAGTGGCGGCGTGCACCGTGCTACTTACAGGCACTGACTGGAGGTTTATCGCATCACTTGTTCGCATGCACCTCCCCCCTAGGAGAGCACGGAGCCTGGTAACAGCCTCATCTGTATCTTAGCTTCATTTTCTTACTTTGTAATGTTGTTAACTGTAACTGGAAATTAGCATTTTTTAAAAAGCAAAGGTTTAGTTGGTGGTGTTATCAAAACTGCACATGCACATTGTAATGCATAAATTGATTGCAAAATAATGTTAATCTTAAGTAACTGTCTTAACATTTCATACATGCAGGCCTCTCACCTGCACTCTTCGTTGTTTTGTTTTTTAAATGCAAATGTGGTGAAATATATGGATGGGCTGCTTTTAAAAGTTAGCTCCATTATATAGCAAAATAAGCATTATCAGTACAACTGTATAAGATTAGTTGAGTGGCTGTGGGGGAACAGTGGTTTTTTAGAAGATATAAGAATTTGTTTCATGATTTGCCTGCAGGGTGTACATTACTCTCTGGCTTTGGTGTGTAAGGAAGGTGGTATGGTTATCTATAACGGAATAAATATTTTGAATATATTCTGAAAATCCCGTTTATAAAGCTTTAATGACACACCTATGCAACATATACTTGTCTTTTTTATCAGTTCACTGTTACTGTATACTTTTTCCCACTATCCTGGAAAGCCATAGCTGTAAAAGAAATAGGAAACTGTTAAAAAACCCTGCTCCCCTCACAGAGCAATCCCTCCCCATTGTTCCCTTGGAAGAGGGAATTGTTGATTAAGTTCTTCGATGTAGATGATGATTTCTGGCAAGCTATTGTAGCCGTGGGAGCACATAATCCTTAAGATTACACTGCGCCACGATTCACCAAAATGCTGTTTATCATTACAGAACAATATATTTTCCCAAGGCAGGTATGTTAGTAGTCTTTCTCACTTGAAAGTCTACAAAAGCAAAAGGATGAGCAATGCATCTTGAATTGAAAATGTTAATGCTTGCTGCTTGGTTTCTTCAGATTTCTAGTTAAAATCTGAAAAACATGAAAAATCTCAGAGGCAAGGCTAATTTAACATTTCTACAACTTGTTTCTGAATACAGTGGGCCCTCAGTATCCATGAGTTTCATATCAGCAGATTTGAGTAATCACAGATTGAAATAAAGAAACATTTAATTTTTTTAACCTGCTATAGCCAGGCTGAGAAGTTGTCCTAGGACACCAACAAAGGCTGATGCAAGACCTGGGCAAGCCGGTGCCTCCCTCATTGAAGTCAATCCCACTACCAAGCCATAATCAGAACGTAAACCTCTTCATCACTCTTTTTCCTACCTTCACATTGCAAAGCTGCTGCCAAAATTTAAGCCCCTGCCTCACTCTGTTTTCCAACTGCCTCACTCAGTTTCCCATCCTATCGCTGACAAATGGTTAAAAGCTGGCAGAAGGTTTGTGATGGGAATGTTGGAAAGGTAGGGGAACAGAATCAGGAAAGGTTTGAATTCTGGCGGAGCCTCTGTGATGGAAAAGTGGGAAACAGTGCCAATAGAATTCTTTCTTGGTGCCCAGACCTTGTTGCCCAAGTAATTTTTACTGTTAAATACTGACTTGCACATCCATAGATTTTGGTATCCACAGAGGGAGGGTTCTAGAACCATACCCCTGTGGAATTAGAGGGTTCACTGTTATGTGTTTTATAGTTAGTTGTGCAGCTTTTTAATTCTAGTATTAGCGATATACTTGTTAGGAAAATACACACTGGATATAGATGAAATGATAAAGTCCACTTTCTTGTACAGGAAATACTGGTTAAAGAAAAAAAAATATAGCTCACACATTTCCTCATGCAAAACTACTGGTTTTGAAATTTTTAAAAAGTTGCCTTTGAAGATGCTAGCTAGTAATGAGTATTATATGCAAATCAAATAGTTGTCTTTATTGAAGTTTTTAGATCACTGATGCCCTCCTGTGGTGTGAAAGAAAAATGGATGTTAGATTTTATATTTCTTAGAATGACTCATGGTCAAATATACATTTTTAATAAAGAAGCTCAGTTCTTTTAAAAATCAAATATAAATACAGCCTTATTCTGGAATGTCTTAAAAGTGCATGCAACTGACCCCGGCAGACCGGAACACACTGACAGATGTTAAAAGGCACAATGAAGATTCAGCATATTGTCCCAGATTTACTCTTACAAATTTTTGTTTTTGTGTCTCGTGTAGGTGATGTTCAGTTCATTGACTACGAGTACTCTGGCTATAATTACCTGGCTTATGACATTGGAAACCACTTCAATGAATTTGCAGGTAGTTTAGTAACATGGTTTGATTGTAGTAAGCTAATAAGAGATAAATGATTGCTGTCCCAGGGATCAGTAGAGGTGTAATTTAAATCTCCACTTTCCTTTGTCCCATTCTACTTCATGAACCAGAACAATCTTTTGTTTTTCTTATATCCCTCTTCATTCTTAGTGCAAGCATGTGGCCGGGGGGGGGGGGGGGAACAAGCCTATTTGTGGTTTTAACACAGATATTGAATTCCTTAGAACAATTAGTTAAAATATGGTTTGTGGGCTACACGCTAGGGCTCCATCTTTTGGAATGTGTGTGAACCTTTTTTGCATCTCCAATGGTCAATAGCAGCCTCTGTGCAATGCTGTTGGCTATCTTGATATATGCCCCTCCCATTTTTGGGGTTGTGCATATTATCCTGTACATTTTTTTTTCTTTTTTTCCAAAGTAAAACGTGACCAGAACAGATAGTTCAATCATATTCTGGTTTTTAAAAAAGGCTTGTAGAAGCCTTTTTAAAAAATGGAAGTGTAGCCAGAATACCTGAAAAATTGGCAAAATGGCTAACAGCATCCCCCCACCCAGCATTTGGATGTCTTAATAGCTAGAGCGGAAACCCCAGCCATTTTCAACCCTTTCCCCATTGAAGCCCGTCAAATTATTGCAGGAAGGAGATTACAGGCTTCTCCTACACCTTGTACCTGACCGTGTCTGCTCTAGGAAAGGTATCTGCACAATCACAAGTTTTTTTTTGTGGGTATATGTGTCTTCTTCACTCTTTGCTAGAAGTTTTTCTTCTCCTAAATATGCCACAGTGTAGAAAATCAAGAGTAGAGAAGTGTTGTATTTGACATTCCTCATGAAACCATGTCCTATTTGATGTTTTTATTGGAGCTCACGAATTTATATCAGTTATGTTCTAACTTAGCTTCCTTTTAGGACAGTTTCACATAAGAGGGTTCCATACACAGGTATTGCTTCAGTGTAGGAAAATCACTTCCAACACCAGATTCTATGACAAATGCTCACTCAGTTGGAAGCTGCAGAGGTCCTGTTGCATGTGACACAGTAAAGCATGTTAAGATCTTACAGGTTGCAATTTAGCCTGTCAACCAGTTAAAGCATTTTAGTTTATTAGTTTATTAGCCATTTGCCTTTAATTTATTGCTTCCAGTTGTTGATGTATTACCAGATACTCCAACTTTTAAACCTGTTTTAACTTTGAGTTAATATGCTTTTTAAGCATGTTAGTATTGGTTTAACTTGTACACTATCCTGAGATATTTGCTAAGTTGGATTGAAATCATTTAATAAACAAATAACTAAATAATATTTCTCCAATAATGAAACATGCAAACAACAAGGTGGTAGTAGTAGTTAACCAGTTACAGCTTTAACAGGTTGACTGCAAATTAAACAGATCAAAGTTTACATATAGAGCTATAACATTCAGTGTGGTGTTACTGCACAGTAATGATATCCTGTTAAGGTGCTTGCTTTGGTGAAGTAACAAGCTTGCATGTTTCACCTTAGGACACATGATTTTAGTAAGAAAAATAAGCATGTCTTGGGTTTTTTTGTTTTTGTTTTTTGCTAGTTCCATATACTTTAATTTCCTTGATGCTTTTACAATAGCTGATTAGTACCATAAACGTAGGCTGTTGTGCATGTTAGCAAGAGAACAATATATAATGTGGCATACATAAATATGTAGACTTTGAAAATGTCAAACTTTTTTTAAAGCAAGATACTCTCTTTTAGGAGTGAGTGAAGTAGACTATAGCCTCTATCCCAGCAGAAAACTTCAAGAGCAGTGGCTGAGGGCATACCTGGAAGCCTACAAGGAATATAAAGGATTTGGAACAGATGTCAGTGAGAAAGAGGTTGAGGTTCTTTATGTTCAAGTCAACCAGTTTGCCCTGGTAAGTTGAAGACTTCTTTAGTTTATACATTTGCAATGACTCCTTTCCGTGTAAATAAGTAATATTTTTACCACAGAACATATACTTCTGTGTTAGGCAACATATGCGGAAGAAATCTGTGTGTTGGCAGTTAGCACATACCAAAGGGAGCTGGAAATAAACTGTCTTTTACATTAACTGCGTAGAGTCACAGCTCTTGCAGTATAGTGTTCTTTGGTTTTTGTTACCTGGCATTTACTAGCGGCCAGATTCCAAAAAAAAATCTGCAATATATATCTGCGAAAAGCCATAACTGTTAGGGACTTAAAGAGACTCACTGTGTCCACTACGACCACTTGCAGAACAGAGCCATGTAGACAGGACGCCAAGAAGAAGGTCTCTGGAGGGATAACTGCAACAGTCTTCAGGCCAGGAAGGAAAAAATTGCTTCACTGCAGCAAATGGCCTTCAGCTCCCTGCTTGCTGAATAAAGACACAGGCACTGTCAGTCTTCACTCAATACGAGGGCTTTAATCCTTGCTTGCAATATACAGTGGTCCCCCGGGTTACGAAAGTAATCCGTTCCAGGATCCCTTTCGTAACCCGGGGGACCGCTGTAAGTATAGGAAAGCGCTTGGTGCGATTTGAATTTCACGCCGCTTTCCTTTCAGAACCCGGGTTTTTTTTTGCAAGCCGGGGCCGTTTTTCTGGCCCCGGGGTTTTTGTAACCCGGGGGATTTGTAACCCGGGGGACCACTGTATATAAAAATTTCTTCTTTGTGGTCTCTGCGAATCATAGAAATGGGTTCTTCTGCGCCTGTGCAGTCGAATTCAGAACTTTGTGGAATCACTGGGCAAAGTAGATCTTGCAACTTTCTTTGCAACTTTTTGGCGGTAGCTCCGCCCCTCCTCTATATAAGCCCAGTTCCCACTCTTTTCCCCAGTTCCGTTTTTTCTGCTGCGTAGGCTACTTGAAAGGAACAGTGTTGGAATCACTCGGGTTGTCTTACTTCGGTTTTTGGATATTTGGCTTGCTATTTGACTACTCTCTCTTGTCTGTGACTTGGCTCCTGTTCTGACAGCTCAGCTTGTTGACCTCGAATTTGGACTGTGTTTTGGACTTGATGTCTCAGGCTCCATTCAAACACTGGGCTGTTTGTGGGGCCAGGGTCCCTCACACGGACCCCCACTCCAAGTGCCTGATTTGTTTGGGCAACGCTCACAACACCCAAAGCTGTACCCTGTGCAGATTCCTGACTCCACAGGCTAGGAAGAACCGAGCTTCCCGTGTGAAATCCTACCTATTGGATCAAGCTTTGGCCTCGCAGGAGATCCTTCCATAGACCTCCGCTCCGGTCTCCAGCTCCAAGGTTTCGGCTGCATCCTCCAAGATGCCTCGTGAGTCTGAGCAGAAGGCGACTTCTGATTCCCCTGTTGGTCTCTCCTCCAAGTCTCCTTGGGAGACGGAGACTCATCCCGCCGAGAAATCGGCCAAGAAGACAGGTGATAAGTCCAAGTTCTCCAGGAAGGAGGAAAAGGACAAGCCCGAGGCTGGCAAAGACCTGGACTCCCGCCACTGATAGGCCGGCCTCCGTACCGACCGCCTCTGTACTGAGGGAAGTCTCTCCTCAGGCCCAGCCCTCCCGTTGTGAGGTGTCTGTCTCTCACAGCCTGACTCCCACCCAGCAGTCCCCCCAGCAGAGCCAGAGGTCCCCTACTCTGATGGCGGAGTCGGATGACGAGCACAAATACTACTACGACAGTGAGTCTGGGAGGTTTTGTGGCTGTGGATCCCTCCACCCTCGATAGACCTCGGGGCAAGCGTTGGCGTCCACTGGGTGTGTCAGCCACGGTTGGAGGTCAGGTGATGGCGACTGTCTCCGCCCATCAAGATGAGGCCCATAGAGGTGATGCTGCCACCCAGACGGCCTACTCTCCATCCACCTTTGTCCTGTGTCTGGAGGCCAGTTCGGGGTTCAGAGGAGGAAGAGTTCGAATGTGAAGGCTCCGTCCTGTCGCCGCTCGATACCGACGCTGAGGAGCAAAGGCCACCCGCTGTTCAGAGCTTCTACCAACCGGGCCCGGTGTCCCTGATGGACAATGTCCATAGCTTTGAAGAACACGTCATTAAGATGGCCAATGCGTTGGAGCTTCAGTTCACTCGCTCCGAGGAGGAGGCCCTGGACCCCATTGAGAGACGAGTGCAGGGGTTTGCACCCTCCTTGGCAGCCATTTCCTTCTTGCCTTCGCTGGAGAAGATCGCGAAGAGGTTGTGGCAGAATCCAGCATCAATCCCCTCGACCTTGAGGAAAATTGATACCATTTACAAGATCTCCTCCTCGTCGGCATCGTGGCTCCATTCGCATCCACCACAAAACTCTGCCATCGTGGAAGGGTCCCAGAAGTCCTTCACACCGAAGACTTCTGCCACTCCATCCAATCTCGAGGCCAAGAAGGTGGACGGGCTGGCCAAGAAAACCTTCGAGGCCTTAGCCCTTGGACTGCGGGTCTCCAACTACAATGGAGAGGATGTCCCCATTGCTGGCAGACCTCCCTCAGGAGAAGTCCCCAGCGGCTAACCAGTTGAGAGAGGAGGCTCATTCTGTGGCTGGCCTCATGATCACCTCAGCCAGACACACGGCGGACAGCTCGGCCAAGTCCGTGGCTTCGGCGATTGCCCTCCAAAGGCATGCCTGGCTGCGTTCCTTGGACCTCACCCCGCAAGCGAAGGCTGCCATCGAGGATATGCCCTTCGATGGCGAAGGGCTCTTTGCCAAGGACACCAACAAGTGGCTGAATTTCAAGTACCGTATGAAGTCAGACACTAAGAAGCATGGGATGTCCACTCCCCAGCAGGCTTTCTCCAGGCGACGCTTTGTAGGCCAGAGGTCATCCTTCGGTCAGGGCCAGAGGCCTTTCGGCCAGGAGAGACAGTACTGCTGCCAGTACACCAGGCAGAGGTTCTCGTCCCCGTCTTCATCTTCTTCGGGCAGACGGATGCAGTCCTGGTACCGGAGGCCCTTCTAGAAGAAGTCAGACTCCGAACCAGGTAAGAAGGGGCAATGAAGTCCACCAGAGTACTCCATTGCCTCCGTTGATCGCCCCTTCTTCCTAGACGTGCTAAGGCCCTTCTACAACATCTGGGCCCAAATCACCACCGACTCTTGGGCTTTGACCATCATG
Organism: Urosaurus nigricauda; assembly: GCA_034509955.1. NCBI lineage: Eukaryota > Metazoa > Chordata > Lepidosauria > Squamata > Phrynosomatidae > Urosaurus > Urosaurus nigricauda. The sequence continues at coordinate 12,085,409 of JAOEGL010000005.1, forward strand.
TCCCAGGGATATGCCCTTGAGTTCGAAGAGCTCCCGCCTACTGGAGCTGTTGTTTCCACCCCTCCCTCACCCACCTTTCTCAACGAAGTACGCACACTACTGAAAAAGGGAGCTATCTCCCCGCTGGACTCTTCCCAGATTCCCCGGGCCTTCTTCTCCCAGTATTTCATGGTACCGAATTCGGATGGAGGCCTCCATCCCATACTGGACCTTATACACAGTTCCCTTGTGTATAAGAAGTTCTGGATGGTAACTCTTCCTTCCATCTTGCCTTTGTTGCACCAGGGACTGTGGTTCGCCACAATAGACCTGAAGGATGCTTACTTCCAAGTCGCCATCAGGGGGGGCACAGAAGATTCCTCTCCTTTGCCATTGGGATGGACATGTACCACTACAACGTCCTGCCTTTCGGCCTGGCCGTGGCACCAAGGGTCTTCACCAAGTGCATGGCTCCAGTGGTCACCTTTCTCCATCAGCGAGGGTCAAGAGTCTTCCCTTACCTAGACGACTGGCTCTTCGCGGCAGACTCAAAAGAGGACCTTTGCCAGGACATTTCCTTCACTGTCTTCCTCCTGCAATCTCTCGGGCTGGTCCTAAACCTCGAGAAGTCCCACTTGACCCTGGTCACCAGGATCAAGTTCATTGGGGCTATCCTCCGACGCTTGTGTCGCGTACCTGCCAGATGACCGTTTCCAGTCCCTCTCCAAGGCCGTCCGGCATTGCAGCTCCAAGAGATGGGTTCGGGCCCGGGATGTTCAGGTAGCACTCGGACACATGGCCTCAACCACCTTCATCACCCCGTGGTCAAGACTCCACTTCCAACCCCTGCAGTCTTGGTTCCTCTCCGTCTTCGACCCAATGGCTGATCCTCCAGGCAAGTGGCTCACGGTACCGAGATCAGTCGCTCGGTCCCTCTCATGGTGGCTAGACTCCCGGAATGTCTGCATCGGTATGCCCTTCGTACTTCAAGAGCCGCTCACCACAGACGCCTCTCTAGATGGCTGGGGAGCCCACACAATGGGCCTCACCATAAAGCACAAATGGCAGTTATGTCATCAAATCTCCATATCAACGCCCTGGAGATGCTGGCTGTGGAAAAAGCCCTCAAACCTAAGCTTCTCGGCAAGGTAGTACATCTCCGGACGGACAACACCACCGTCATGTACTACATAAACAAGCAGGGGGGCACCAGGTCTCCAACCTTGCTGGAGATAACCCTTCGCATCTGGCACTGGTGCATACCGAAGGACCTCATCCTCCAGGCGGTTCACCTCCCCGAAGAAGAAAATGTCCTGGCCGACCAGCTCAGCAGGTCAGATTCGCAGTGCCATGAGTGGACTCTGCACCCGGCGACGGTGGCGTACCGGTTCCTCAGGTAGGGCACTCCCCGGATTGACCTGTTTGCGTCGGAGACCAACTCCCACTGCATCCAGTTTTGCTCCCAGGACCGATCCTGACACTCCCTGTGGGATGCCTTCCTCTGCAGCTGGACGGGGGAATTCCTCTACGCGTTCCCTCTGTTCCCACTCATCACGAAGGTCATCTCCAAAATGTCGAGGTACCAAGCGGATGCCATCCTGATCACCCCTTAGTGGCCCAGGCAACCGGTTCCTGAGGATCAAGCTGAGGCCCAATCTGCTCACTCTTCAGGAGGGTCGAGTTCGGTATCCGGACATCAAGGACCTTCCTCTGGTGGCGTGGAGACTCCGGCCTTAGCGGACCTCCCAGCGGCAGTGAGGCGTGTGTTCCTGGTGGCCCAAAAGCCGGCAACCAAGAAGTCCTACTCCTGCAAGTGGCAGAGGTTTCTTTGCTTCCTGGCTTTGAGAGGCCTTTCCCCATCCAGGGTGTCGACACCGATGGTGCTGGAGTTCCTGATGACACTGGTGGAATCGGAGCTGTGCCTTAATTCCATCAAGTGTTATTTGTCTGCCATTTGTTCCCATTTTCAGTTTGATGGGAAATCTTCCTTTTTCAAGGACCCTCTGGTGAAGGGGTTCTTGAAGGGCTTTAACTACCTCCACCCACTGGCCTCGGTACCAGCACCGGCTTGGAGCCTTGAGGTTGTTTTGTCTTGTCTTGGTACCAAGCCCTTCGAACCCATGGAAAGAACCCTCCCTCCTTATTATTTAGATATTTAATTTATTTGCTTATGTAAATCATGTATGTATTTTGTGTATTTGTTTATCCACTTTTGTAAACCGCTTTGATCTTTTTAGGAAAGGCGGTATATAAATAAATAAATAATTATTATCATTATTATTATTATTATTATTATTATGGCTACTACTGACCTGGTAACTTGGAAGACAGCCTTTCTTTTAGCCATCACTTCTGCCGACTGTGCAGGCGAGCTTTGTGCCTTACGGAGGGACCAGCCTTTCCTTAGGTTCCACAAGGATAAGGTTGTCCTCTGTACTGACATTACCTTTTTGCTTAAGGTAGTGTCCGCCTTTCACATGTGCCAAGACATTGTGCTCCTGACCCTGGCCCCAAACCCGACCACCAATACCGAGCATCTTTTGCACTCTTTGGACGTTCGGAGGGCTTTGGCCTTCTATCTGGACAGAACTTTGGGTTCGAGCTGCTCTGATAGACTGTTCCAGTGTTACTCAGAGCCAAAGAAGGGACTACCTGTGACTCCTCAGAGATTTTCCAAATGGGTGGCCAGTACTATCCACCTCTGTTATGAACTTTCAGGTAGAACTCTCCCTTCCAGGGTCAGGGGACATGCAACTATGGCGGTAGTGAGATCCTCCGCTTTTCTGACGGGTCCCGCTGGAGGATGTCTGTAAAGCTGCTGTCTGGTCCCAACCAATGACTTTTATAAAACATTTTGGGTTGGACACCAGAGCAAGGACTGAGGCAGCCTTTGGCAGGGCAGTATTACTGTCTGCTTTACACTAATGTCATATTTTACCATGTCATGTTTTATATGGCCTATTGCATTATTTATTTGCACTGGTTTTACTGCACTGTGATGGTTTCGTCCATTTCACTTGATCTTGCTTCACATCCAGGCCTGGGTGCGCTTGTGGTATTTTTACCGTTACATCTTATGCACCATGATTATGTTTATTCTTTGAGTAATTGGGCTATATTTCTGCTCTGTTGAACATGTGTTCTACTATGGTTGCTTATTTCTATGTTTAAAAATAAGTAACATACAAAGTTGAGTTCACTTTGACAGTCTTTATTGTGGACCAATAAATGTTCTTTGGTTCAACTTATACATGTTGTCATGACACTCCCTCTGCTGCTTACCTAAGCTTGCTAGTCTAATCCATTTGTATGATTCACAGAGACCATGAAGAAGAAGGACAGATTGCTTACCTGTAACGGTATTTCTTCGAGTGGTCATCTGCGAATACATAGAAATCCTGCCCTTTCTCCCCTCAGTGTCCTGGTCATGATTGGTTCTGCTCCTCCGTCACTTTGCGGTGGAAAAATTTGGAACTGGGGAAAAGAGCGGGAACTGGGCTTATATAGAGGAGGGATGGAGCTACTGCCAAAAAGTTACAAAGAAAGTTGCAAGCTCTACTTTGCCCAGTGATTCCAGAAAGTTCCAAATTCAACTGTGCAGGTGCAGAAGAACCCATTTGTATGTATTCGCAGATGATCACTCAAAGAAATAATGTTACAGGTAAGCAACCTGTTCATACATAGAGTATATTGGACGGCCATCTCGAACACTCAGTCTCTTATTCCAACCAACAATATGCTCTGCCAACCACCTTCCACAACAAACCCACAATGGAGACATTTCCCATCTCCCTTATATTGGTGGCTCAAATGCTCGTTGCATCACCCATCCCAGGTGTGCATATTACCAATAGTTAACCCATGTACACCTGACACTGGAGCTTAGCCTCTTTCATTACTTGACTTACAGCTCCACCTTGTGGTCACAATTATGTCATTTCATGGCCACATCCATGTCATTTACTGACAATAACAGTATTCAAATATGAAGTTAAAATGTAACAGTATTCAAATGTGAGGTGACACGAGTCCAACTAATCTCTCGTTGAAACATGAAGATTGTTAGTGTCTGTCCTGAAGACAATAGGATATTACATTTCTTTGAGTGCACATCACTCACTGATTTTAAGGTAGTCTTTGGCACCTCATCCTTTACACTACACATCTGAAAAGCTATGCTGCTATTATAGTGAGATTCCATCTTCAACTCCAGTAATTGGATTTGACTATAGTTATTGTTTGGAAAGTTTTCTCCCATGTACAAGAGTTGTTATCGGGCCACAAGTAGCTACCAGGCCACAAGTAGCTACGTCAACAGTCTTGTCTACCTTCCATTGTTGTTCAGAGTATGTGACTTAAAGCTTTGAGCATAAGTGGTTGCTCCAGCTTTTTAACAAAAGACTAGTGACTTGTTTCTCTGAAAAATGGAACTGCAAAGTTTATTTGAGAAAGATAGCAACCTTAGAATAAGGTGTGAATGGAGAACGGAGTGGTATATGAGTTGCAGCCTTGTGTTGTACAATAAAATAAAAGATAAACTTGGATTTTTTTGTTTCTACTATATTTCCTTACATATATTAGATGTTTTTTTAAATAGAGCATTTACAATAAAAAGATCCAAAAACATTTAATTCAGTTTGAAGAAGAGAAATAAGCAGGAGAGTATTCTTTAAGCCCCTCAGAATTTGGGATCTTTTAGGACCTCCTGTAGACAGCGCGGCTGCTTCAGAAAGTGGTGGGGGTCCTTTGGAGGTTTTTAAACAGAGTCTGCATGATCATCTGTCAGGACTGCTTTGATTGTGTATTTCTGCATAACATGGGGTTGGACTGGATGGCCCATGTGGTCTATTTCAACTCTAGGATTCTGTTATTCTATTATATAGTATATTTACAGTATAATTGACATATAGACAAATACCATGATATCTAGTTTTTCTTGTTGTAGTTGTTACTAATAATTGTTATTACTAATGGATAGACCCAGTCATTAATGGTCCAAAATTCTAATCAGGAACAAATGAAACTGAGAACAGTAAGGTTTTGGGCATTTTTTGGATTTGGTTTTTGCATTGCAGTACACAGCAATTCATTGAGCACCATTTTAATTTTAACATTTGATGACTTAATTTTGAGTTTGTTGATTTTTTTTTCATTCTTTACTGATAAAGTTTTTCTTTACAGGCTTCACATTTCTTCTGGGGATTGTGGGCCCTAATTCAAGCCAAATACTCCACCATTGACTTTGATTTTCTAGGGTAAGTAACTGCAAACACAATCTTGTACGTTTTATGCAGAAATAAGTCCCACATGATTTCACTGGGCCTTTGTCCAAGGAACATGGGTATATTGCTGTGGCCTGTATTCTGATTTCAAATGATACTTCTGTGAATAGTTTCTGAAGCACAGGATTATGGTAAGGTTTGAGAGATATGGGTTCTTAAATCTGAATTTGCCATTTGCTCCTGAAATTTTTTTTCCTATGGATACAAATATTTCTAAGTCCTTGAAGTGCTTAAAATAATTTAAATAAACATTGTCATTTATCCACCTGATTGTTTAAAGCAAAAATTTCCTATTACTTTAACATTAGCTCTATTCCCCCTATATGTGTGTAATGTGTTTCTCACCAGTCTAAACTTAGAAAATAAGTTCATCAATGCAAGGACTTGATTTCTATAATCAGTAGAGTGCTGTACATCATATTGATACACAAGTAAGAATTTGGAATGAGCATAGTGTAGTGCTTTGAATGTTGGACAAAGACGATGGGAAACCAGAGTTAGAATCCCTGCTGAACCTTAGAAATCCCACGAGGAGGCCTTTGTCAAGTCATACCCTCTTAACCTTAGAGGGAAGCAATGGCAAAATTCTTCTGAATGAGTCTTGCCAAGAAAATGCTGTGATTAGAGTTGCCAAGTCAAAGTTAACCTGAGATTAACATAATGACAACAACAACAACAACAAAAATAATTTAGTAAACAAAAGCTGTTGTTAATATTTGCTTTTAATTCCCCGTTAGAGAATCACAGTACAACCAACATACCCTTTTAAAATGTTTTAAATTTCATCCTGCCAGTTGAAAAGTTGGAGGCTAATTTTAAAGATGAAGAGAGGCCCTTAGTATCCTCTGGGGTTTGGTTCCAAGAACCCCCATGAATTTCCAGATCTGTCAAGCTCAAGGCCCATTACATACAGTGGAGTAGTAAACTGGTGCCCTTTATGTGAAATGGCAAAAATCAAGTTGTCTTCTTGGATTTTGGGGGGGGGGGGGGGGATGGTATTTTCAAGCCATGAATATGGAGGGCCTGACTGTACTTTGATATTACTGTGTAAGAACAGTCATGCTCACTGTGTTTAATTGACTAGATCCATTGATGTTTGACTGGATGAAATATCTTTGGAAATAAAAACTTGAATACATCAACTCATAATAGGCTCATCTTTTATTTTGGCATGAAAAACCTTTATACCTGCCTTCACACCACAATAAAATTGACCAGATGTTCTCAAATATGCAAGGCACTAAAGGGCCACTAGATGGCAGGAAAAAGCTAATGTTAACTGCACAAAGTTTTTATATGAAAATATCCTTTTGAATTGTGCCACAGAAGCAATAGTACTTGATTTAACATCTTTCAATTCTTCCAATAGGTATGCAATTGTTCGCTTCAGTCAGTACTTCAAAATGAAGAACGAAGTCATGACATTAAAACTTCCTGAGTAACAACTGAGAACATCATTACCTACATTGGAATAAGATTCCCTACAGTTTTTTTGTCCTGAGTACAGATCATGGAAAAAAGCTAAACATTTGTTAGTTTTGTAATGTTCCTATGGTGGTTTTTGCTTTTTATTGCCTCTAAACATCACTCTGTTAATGTGAAACCTGAAACAAAGATCTTACTGATGTAGAAGGAATAGAAACATTAGATTTATAAAACAGAGAGAACAAATTTAATCCTTTCTCTTGTAATTTTTAACGTGATATGTGAATTATTTATTAGGAATTTTAACATTCCATTGCTGCTTTTCATCAGTTCTCTTAGGGGAGTAGGTGCAGACTGCAAGACTTTAAGGTTTTTACATCGTAAGTTACATTTGGATAGTATAAATTTGTTTAACTGCAAACTGTACAATGTACAAAATGTTTCTGTGAACAGGAGCAGTTTGCACTGAAGTAGAAGTCACTGATACTGTCAACAAAGCTAGGACAAAGTAATGTTCAAGCTGTTACTTCTCTAATCTCTGCCCAATTGCCAGGGGTAGTAGCTGGATGCCCTTCTTGTGTAACATAAAGATAAAAACTTTTGCAGAAGTCTGCTCACACATTAAGGGGAACTTAGCACCAGTTACTGTCTGCAGAGTTCAGATTTGTAGGAGAAATTTTCTAACTTCAAACATAAGCTTTAAATGACCACTTTTCTAGAGTGTCATATAATTTCCTCCTGTTCAGAATCTCTTTCAACATATTGATAGATAGTGTAGGGATAGACATGTTTGCAAGATGCTTGGTAGAAACGAACAAGGGCAAGCTGCCGAGCAACTCTGGGAGCAAAACCTACCATTGCAATTCATAATTTGTTCATTCTTTTTTATCTTTTAATTTTTCTTGGCTTAATATTCTTGTCTTCAGTCTTTAGATATGTTAGTTCCTAGACTGTCTGTTTCTTTGCCAAGTGATGGCAAACTCATGGTTAGCCTGGGTCATTCTTGGAAAGGATGATGCTTGAAGAGTGAGAACTTGATCATGAATACTTTTTTTTTTCAAAAGCTATCCTACCAAGAGCAGTTAGAAATTCAAAAATGTGAAATGAAACACAAACGTTTACTTAGCTACTCTGTGTGTGTGTGTGTGTGTGTGTGCACGCATGAGTGTGCACGTGTGCATGTTTAAGAATGGGGAAAGGCTTTAAACTTTGGAAATAACTGCATCACGTTGAATAGTCACACAGTCAACTCTTATTAGTATGAAATTTCACTTTGGTCACTTAAGTGCCCATATGTACAAAGTCTGTGATCATACACAGTATGTGTAAACCCAAGTATACCTTAAGTAGATCGATTATGGGGAGCCTGTTGCATAGACTCAGTAATATTTATTCAGAATTATTTTATAGAACTCTGTAAAATAAACATCTCCAAAAAAACAAAACAAAAATCTGGCTTGTTTAGTGATATATGCAGCAATTAATATGGATGGAAATTTCACCCCAAGGACCATCACATAGTCTTCTGTTTGTTTACAGAAACAGAACCATGATTTTATATATATCTTGAGGTGTATTATTTCTAAAGCTACAATCTCCAAACTCTCCTTGCACAGGAGAAGTTCCATTAGTACCAAACCTAATTGGTAGAAAGTAGGCTGAACATCTAATTACTCCTAAAATGTTAATACTATTGGACTATGGTAACTATACTTTAAAGAAACATTTTTAGCACTTACTGGTACACTTGCTTAAATTGGGCAATTTCTTGTGATGCTCACTGTTGAATTAACTAATTAGAGGAAAGATGTAATTTATCAGGTCAAGCGTGTTTCTAGAGCTATAGAAAATAAAAAAAGAATAAATATTCTCTCCAGATAACAAATTTTCTTTATAGAAATCTGATTATTCCCTGCAGTCTTTAATGGCATATTATGAAATTATTAATTTACTGAAACACTTGAGTGTTAGATGAATTTAAGGAACTAGATTATTAAAGGCCTTGATTTTTCAAAGCTTAAAATTGCTTTCTTAAAAAACACAGAATCGGGAACTCTTTGCAAAATGCAAAATGCATGTTTCACACAAAATCTTGCATGTTGAAATACTGGAACTAGTTCTTTCAATTCAGCAAGCTTCAAGAACTAATTTTGTTGATGGGAGAAAGAGAAAACCAGGCAGTTGCTTTTGTGACAGAGTTCAAGACTTTTTAAATACTTTTGGTAAGCCTATATTGTGCTCAAACTGACTGTAAAGACCAGAAAGCAACTCCTGAGCTCTTCAGTGAAGGACATTTAATTTAGTCTCGTGATGCCATTGCAAGGATGTCAACCTATGTTTGCTAAATTTACTGTGGTATATTCAGCATATTCCAAAGCAGAAGTAATTGAACATCCAGGAAGATATCACAATTATGAACATGCTACTTTAAAGACTAGTGCATTTATCTTAATTTAGAGAATTAAAAGTTGTTTCTTGGTTCTTTAGAAGGCTTTGTCCCTTCTGTCAGTTGAAACTTATCTTGTCCCCATTTTATAGTGAGTTCCTGCCATTTTTCTCTCATTCACATTTTTCAGCTACTTGAACTTTTCTTTTTCTGAAGCTCTAGAAACAACCTTATATAATTGTGGCTGTGACTTGCCAACAAACTGTTCTGTTGCCTTTACTTTTAAGCTAAAAAATTTGAATGCCATCACCAGTGACACTGTTGCAGAATACTGAAAATATAGGCAGGGTTATTAGCAATGGCATTCAACCTGCGTAACATCAGCCTACAGACCATAGCGGCCTAGTAGCTTTTGTAAAGCAGAAGTGTGTGAAGTTTTCACCCGGCAATTAGACCAGGTTAATCACTGTACCTGATTGATCCAGATATGAAAAGCTTCCTAGGAAATGGTGTTGGATTAAAAATGGGGAGGAAGAATTATTTTGAACTCTGGCCTGGGGTTCTCAATGTGAATTTTGTGGAAGGCTTAGCTTAACTGATTTATGGTAACCGGGTCTGACTGTGTATATACAATACTGTAAATAACCATTTGTAAATTAGTGTGAATTGTATGGTACCTTGCATTTATGAATTTATGTATTTCATTGTACTCTCCTTTTGTAGAAATGTTGATGTAAAGAGAAATCCAATTCTTGACATATGCTGACCTTTCATTATTAAATTGACCACACTCAAGGGGTAGCCGTTGGGGAGCAATAGGATACCTGGAAGTAAACTTTCATAATGCAGCTTTTTTACTGTGCCTATAGTGTCTGCTTTAAAGTTCACAAACTTACATCAGAGGAAGTAATCAGTCTGGAAGCAAGTAAGTTAATGAAAATGGCCACTATTCCAGTAAGCCGCAGATGGGGCAGTTCAAAGAAAAACTACTAGTCTTGTTTGAAAATAAATGATAAATTTCTACTCTGATGCCAGCTGAGGTGTGTCAGTGCATGGATAGATGGGTGGTTTTACTGAAGAAGAATTTGTTCACATTCCTTTCCTAACAAAATAAGCTCCTGGAAAGTAAAGCTGATCAATGTTTTTTAGTCAGGCAGTTTAATTCATGAAGAAGTTACTGGCTTAGGTTCCTGTGGCATATACTTGCAGAAAAGATACAGTCAGAGACTAGAAGTAAATGAAAAAAAATCAGTTTATAAGATTCCCAGTTTTTTTATTTAGCTCTGGTAACTGTAACTTCATAACATACCTGGTTTTGTGCCTGTTGTTGCACTTTGGCTTTTTGGTGGGGGCAACTCACAGATGTTGCTGAAGTTTTAATGTATGCATTCAGAGCTACCTTATGTTTCTGCCACAGCAAAATCTATAGAATGACACATTTCTCAACTGATCTTGGTTCTTGGATCAATCCTTTGTCCCATCTAGAAGCTGATGGTTGCTAATCCTGTTATGCATTTTGTAGAACTAATATTGCATTTCAGTGAACCTGACTTTTAACACTCCTTTAGTGGTACATGATTGTTTTCCCCTCTCTCAGCCCTCGATTTGGCCTGAGCAGTTACTTTTTTAGTCCCACTCTTCCACATAGCTGTGGCTCCCATAATTTAGTTACGAGCACTTGTGCTTCATTTTAGTTTGCCTCCCCACTTTTTGATACTTTTTCCAGTTTCCCTAGCATTGTATGTTCATATGGGGCATAGATATTAACTAACTTTAGACTTTGAATTAAGGAGAAAGACTCTTAAAAGGTGGTAGGAAAAATTAATAATGGATATTGATGAAATGTTAATATGGCAATGAATTAAAATATTCTTTACCTAATGCAGTGTGGTTATCAACAAGTAATATTGTTAGTGCATTACCTTTCTCATTTCCCCAAAGGCACAGGCCTTCATTGATACTGACTGTTGATCCAAACAAATGTTTACTTTTTCTCGAAGCACTAGAGTTCCCTGAGCTCTTGTATATTTAGAAGATCAATAAATATTTTCATAGAGTTAGGATTGAAAAAGCAAAGGTCTGAGCACTTGTACTAAAATCTTGACATTTTGACAGCCTCTTGGAATATGGAACTTGGGGCTGTACAGACAGCCCGTTTGAACCTGCTTGAGGCTGGCTTGGCGTGGTATTTGGACCGCCAAGCAGGATTGAAGCCAGACTGGCAATTACACCCCAGCCAGCTTCTCTCCCTCTTTGGGGTGCCGCGCTTAGATGCCACTTGCCCCAGAGTCGGCTTTTCAAAGGGAAAAGCCCCAGAAAGGAGTGGATTTTATCTGCCTTTCTTTCTTTCTTTCTTTCTTTCTTTTTTTTTTTGTGTGATGGATTCTGGCTGAATTGGGGCCAGGCATCTATTTGTTCTGGCCCCAATCCATCCTAAAAGCCTCTTAAGCTGTTCCTTTTGGGCTGTCTGAATCACCCCTTAGGTTCAAATATCTGAATAGCAAGTTCTTTATTTGGGATGTGGTTCTCCACTTGGATAAAGCTAGTACAAGGTATGAAGGTGATTAATAAACACTTAAAATCAGTTGTACCATATTGAAACTAGAATTGCTGTGGAAATTATAAAGGCCTGAATCTTGTTAGTCTCAATTAGAGTTGACTAATAAAATAAATGTGATTTGTTTTTGTGTTAACTCAATTTCAACAGGTGATTCCACAGGTTTACTCTAGTTGGGAATAGTGCAAACCAGGCCAAATAGTGTTATAGGCAATCCATAGACTATAGGGAGACATTCTCTTGAAGACAAGACAAAATGCTGTCAAGAGCAACATCAGTGGGAAAATAAGAGTCTGTTGTAGACATCTTTTTCAAGGTACGCTGAAGGCACTGTCTGGAGCCCGTTATTTTCTGCAGAGCATAACAGCTCAGTGCTTTCTGGAATGCCCTTTGTATGCAGTTGTCCATTTTCAAAGGTAGGCCATAATTGTGTACGGCTGCTTTATACTTGTTGCAAATAGTCTCAGCACTGAAGATATTCTGGTACCTCCGATAAGTTAGCAGTTAGCAGTTTACTGATTTCATCTTTAGGCCTACTGTTAATATTCCTCCGAAAACAGTGCACACATATAACGTTTTGTCATCTCATTACACTTTTAAACCTATGTGTGTTGAGTCCAATCTTGTCCTGTGAAAGGTTTGCCTGTCTGAAGAAAGGAAAAGGTAACCTCATCTGTGTGTTATGAATGGAATTAAATTGTGCATTCTGTTCATTGGCTTCTACTGAAGTGAAATGTGTTATCTTTTTCTTTTTAAGCTAAGCATTGTTGAAGCTATGTAACAAGGCCTTTTACCATTGATTTCAATGAAGGAATGTATCTTGAAAAGAGATTTATATTATGTAAATATTTCAAAATTGGTTGTAACAATAAAGCTGGTTTCTAACTGTACTAGTGGCCTATGTTGACGTAATGATTTTGTTTAATGGCTGTCCATACAAACAATGGTAAGTTTTTTGGTGATACAAGTTTCTCAGAAATAGCCACTGTCACCTGATAAAATCTTTCAAGGTTAGTTAGTATTTCATTTCTGAAGCATATTGATAATTACTTACTTATCCCATTGTTTATCTGAAGATCTCAGGACAATAAAATCAACTTATTACAATAATTATAAAAGATTAAAAATATTTTTTTCAGTTTAAAACCAGACAGTTTAAAAATAGTTAAAACAATTTTCAGTATATAAAATGTGTCCAGCCTGGATTAAATTAATTTCACTTGAAGGAATTAATAAAAAGTCAGATTTTAATTTGACACCAAAATAATTCTAAGAGTGCTGCTAATCTGGCTTCCAGAAGGAGTGGAATCCACAAGTGAGGTGCCATTGTAGAAAAGGCCCTCCCCTGTTCTACTGCAATGTATTTCTCCTACTGATGGGACATCAAAGCGATCTGAGTTCTTCAACAGGCCTGTAAAGAGAGAAGCACTCCATGAAGTATCAAGGTCCCAAGCCATTTACAGCTTTAATTTTTGCCACTGCCATGAATGCAAACCAGAGATGCATTGGCAGCCAGTGCAATAGGTGTATGATATCTAAAAGGAATCTCAGCTGTCTTAGCTGTTATGCTTTGCACTAGCTGCAGTTTTTGAGTTGTCTTCAAGGGGAGACCCTTGTAGTTGGGGCTACTGTGGCTAAGTTAATCCCTGCCCAGTTCCTCTAGTCACAAGGATGGATCTAGCTGTATCTCCAGTCTATGCACCTGTTCTTACCGGGGATGTGCAACCCCATCCAGGGAAGGTACCTAACCCAATTCCCAGGTTTGAGAACCATCAATCCACAGAGCCTCCATGTCATGAGGATTCAGTTTCAGTTTATTCACCCTCATCCAGCCCATTACAGCATCCAGGCACTGCTCCAGCACCTCGATAGCCCCAGCAGACTCTGATTGCAAGAAGGAGAGCTGAGTGTCATCAACATACTGATGGCATCTAGCCTCCAAACTCCTAATGACCTCTCTCGGCAGGCTAATAGAAGTTTAACATCATGGGAAACAAGATGAGCATCTCACAGCACAATGGCTATGGGGACTATGCGTGAAATAACTGACTCAAATGGGTCTAGTTCTTTATGGTCTATGTGACTCACACAAATGGAGTTACCTGCATCTGCACAGTACATGATTTGGAACCTTGTAAAGCTCTTAGGTAAGTTTTGGTGGTCACTCTGCCCGTTCCACTTGTACCATAGCAGCATGCTTCCCGTCTAAATCCTCAAATCCTAAACCCTCAATCATGTCAGCCATGTCAGCAGCATCTAACGAACACTTTGGAGCTTGCTCTTTACCTTAGAGATTATTTTTGTATTCTGTTAAGTTTTGTACCTGTGGATAAGTGTGGTATTGCTATTCAGACTCTCCTTGGCAAAAAACAAAACAAACCACACATTTGGATTGGTTATTGGTTGTTTGGCTTGTCCAATAGTCTTCTGTCAGTATTTCGAATATAGTGTCTTTAGGCTTCTTTAAAAAGCGCACTGGTTACTCCTATAAAATCTTTGATGGGGATGGCCATTCCAAATGCTGCCTCTGGGAGAACAGCACAATGCCCAGTCCTATAGTCATTGTAGGGTCTTCACACCTCAGCCCAGATGGAACAAGAGGCAAGACTGAAAACCCTGTTGTATGTGCTCATATGACTACACAAAGTTTGTGTGCACTGAACCATCAGAAAGCAAAGGTGTCACCCATGTGGATAATTTTGGATTTGGAGTGTTTTGGGGAATCCCAGATAAGGTACACTCAGCCTGTGTATGCTTTCAGTTTGCTTAGGTTCTTCTGTATTGTTTTAAACTGGTTAAATTCATATTATTTCATATGACTAGTACATTTAGATGCAGGATGGGATATAATTGTTTTAAAAAATAAGCAGAGAGCAATGTCAGCAGCAAGGAGGTGGTTGGGATGGGTGGGTAGAGAACTGGAAACCAAAAGGAAATGATCATGATTGCTATTCCTAACCTCATACCCTTCTGATGTGTTGACTACAGATCTCACCATCAATCAATCTTGGCATCTGGAGGGGAAATGATGGGAAGTGTGTCCCAACTCCTCCCTAAATCTGAGAGCACAAAAATTGTAACCCAGATGGCTAAGAATTGTAACATGCTTTGAGACAAATTCTTGAAAAGGAAGTTCTAAATTTGCCAAAGAAAGGGGTATAGCTATGGATGGGGAGCACAAAATGAGCCATCAGCCTTATTAGAGTTTTGCTTCTCCTGAATTAATTTTTCCTTCCGTCCCCTGAATTTCTAGCACTGCAGTAACTTAAAACTTCATTTGAGGATTTAGAAATGCAGTTTAGGCATCCAAAGAAAAGGGACAGGCAAAATTACCAAGGGAATGCCAACACAGCAAATATTTTAGCTGTGAATACGTTTCAATGTCTCACTGCCATGGTGGAAACCTGAAGACTGAAGGGAAATTTAATTGGGGTCAGAATTGTTACTTGGTGGGCAGGGCTCCCATACCCACAATCTAGAAATAATACATTAACTGGTGGGTGTGCATTTTAAAGAGAACTGATATTGCAAGGTTCTGTGGTATTTCTGAAATTTTACCAGCTTCCACATTGTATGGATGCAAGGAGGGGAAACCACTTCCCTACAAGTATGCAAAGAGATCTTGTAGCACATTTAAGACTAAGTAAAAGAAGCTGGTAGTAAGTCTCAAAGGTTCTAAAAGATCCCTTGACATACTGATTTTTCAGTCATTGAATTCCTTTACGACACAGTTTGTAGAATACCTTTTAGCACAAGTAAAATAGAGCATGGTCAGAAAATGATCATGTATTTGAGGCCAAAGGATAAAAGTTGCAAAGGGATGCAGAAGTGGACCAACATCCTCTCAAACTTTTAGCAAATCAGAGAATAACTTGCACACTTCTAAAGACCGTTTTAAATATCGCTTTGTTTTATCAGAAAATCTGGGGGAAAATATGCTGTTTTTGTAGCACAACACAGTTGGCAATCCTCTGCTTTAGCAAAGTGTGGGCTGGAACATGCCTGACTAACGATTAATGATGCTCATTAAAAAATGAAGTTCTGGTAAAATTCATTAATGCTTGGCTTGAGCCTTGCTAACAGTTACGCAACATTAAGAGCAAGGCAATTACCGATCTTGGCTGCAACTTGTTGGGAGAAAGGAGGAGGAAATCATACCTTTTCCTTGGTCGTTCAGTGTATATGACACACAGACTTCAGTGCTACCAACTGGAAGGAGCAGGTGGTAGAAGCTGGACTGTAGGTCTACAGCCACCTGGAAGTGCCGATTGGCCAGTGTCCGAGTAGTGATGGCTGCTACTTGGTTTTGAAGGAGGTCAATCTAGAGGAAAAGGTTAGCAGGGCAAAGTCTGAGGACCTGAGTGGGTGGGGGAAAGGCATTCAAACCCAGTCATATCCCTGATGGCACTTGCTGAGAATATGACAGACTGAATAGGCTCAGAGGGGGAAGAAGTGATTTTTTTCCCCCTATTAAATAAAAGGTGGGGGAAAGGAACACATATTAGCCGAGACCATTCCAAAGCGAGCCAAGGGAAGTTCACCCATCATTAGTCACTGAGAAGGATTGCCAGATGTCCCATGTTTAAACATTTTCTCATGTTCTTCCTATACCTGACATCAGCTTCTGCTATAAGAGTGGCGGATTTTGCAGCCAACAGGCTAATACATTTGGGTATTTTGTCTAAGAAACTTCCATCACTTACAGGTCAATGGGGTGATGCTATGTATGGGTGGATGGGAAGAAGCCCATGCAATGGGCTTCATTCCAAGAATTAAAGTATTCAGATCAAAAGAAGTGACATAGTTCCACTTTATTTTGGTTTGGTCAATACTGTGTTCAATTTAAGAAAAATATTGACTGGCTGGAACATGTACAGAAGAGAGATCTAAGATGAGTAAAAGCCCTCTACAAGGAATGGTGAAAAAACTTGGGTATGTTTAACCTGGAGAAGAGGAAAATTATATATCCATCTCTAAATATCCAAATATTGGAATAGCTGTCATATGCAAGATGGAGCAAGGCTTGTTTTCTGCTACTGCAGAGGATGAGACCAATAAATCCAGATTTGAACTAGTGCATTCAAATGATAAGAAAATAGACTGGAGAAGAGAAGATTAGGAGGTGACATGATAGCCATGCTTAAATTTTTGAAAGGGTGTCATATTGATAGGTTGTCATATTGAGGAGAGCTGATGTGGTACAGTGGTTTGAGCGTTCGACTCTGGAGAATGGAGTTTAAAATGCTTGAGCACAGAAACCCACTGGTTGACCTTGGGCAAGTCATATACTCTTAGCCTCAGAGGAATGCAAAGGTAAATCCCTTCTTAAGAAATCTTGCCAAGAAACCCCTGTGATATGTGCAACCATGAGTCAGAAATGACTTGAAGACACATAACAACAATAACATTTTTTTTAATTTGAACTGGAAAATGAGTTGCACAAAAGGCTTTTAAAGGTATATGTGAGCTGCTATATGACCAGCGGGAAGACATTACATGACCAATTACAAATAAAAAGATGCTGGAAACAATACACTGAACTATATAAAAGAGATGAAAGGATGGCAGATTCATTCAAGGAGGAACTATTTGAAGATCAATCTAATTGGGGCCTTATATAGGCCAGATGCAGATTATCTGAAAGACCATGGGGCTGAACAGATCGTCCCTTTCAGTGGCAGATCAGGGCCATTGGAATTACATGCCACGGCCACAATCAGGACTTTCTGTGGAATGGAAAGGGCGCCACAGCCACTGACAACTACATGCTATGCCCCCAATCTGGCCTTTCTGTGCCACGTCATTTGGAGCAGCGTCAGAGGTTCACTGTGACATCTCCCGATGTGTGGTGGGGCATGCGGTGGCATGACGTCATAGAATCATAGAATCATAGAATCATAGAATCATAGAGTTGGAAGAGACCACAAGGGCCATCCAGTCCAACCCCCTGCCATGCAGGAACTCCAAATCAAAGCATCCCTGACAGATGGCCATCCAGCCTCTGCTTAAAGACCCCTAAGGAAGGAGACTCCACCACACTCCGAGGGAGTGTGTTCCACTGTCGAATAGCCCTTACTGTCAGGAAGTTCCTCCTAATGTTGAGGTGGAATCTCTTTTCCTGCAGCTTGCATCCATTGTTCCGCGTTCTAGTCTCTGCAGCAGCAGAAAACAAGCTTGCTCCCTCCTCAATATGACATCCCTTCAAATATTTAAACAGGGCTATCATATCACCTCTTAACCTTCTCTTCTCCAGGCTAAACATTCCCAGTTCCCTAAGGCGTTCCTCATAGGGCATGGTTTCCAGACCCTTCACCATCTTAGTTGCCCTCCTTTGGACATGCTCCAGTTTCTCCACATCCTTTTTGAATTGTGGTGCCCAGAACTGGACACAGTATTCCAGGTGGGGCCTGACCAAAGCAGAATAGAGTGGCACTATAACTTCCCTTGATCTAGAAACTATACTTCTATTGATGCAGCCTAAAATTGCATTGGCTTTTTTAGCTGCCGCATCGCACTGTTGACTCATGTTCAGCTTATGGTCTACTTGGACTCCTAGATCCCTTTCACATGTGGTCTCATTCAGCCAGGTGTCCCCCATCCTATATCTGTGCATTTCATTTTTCCGCCCTAAGTGCAGAACCTTACATTTCTCCGCATTGAATTTCATTTTGTTAGCACTGGCCCAGCTTTCTAGTCTATTCAGGTCATTTTGAATTTTGATCCTGTCCTCTGGGGTATTAGCTACTCCTCCTAGTTTAGTGTCATCTGCAAATTTGATAAGTATGCCCCCAATTCTGTCATCCAAATCATTAATAAAGACATTGAATAGCACTGGGCCCAGGACAGAACCCTGTGGCACCCCACTGGTCACTTCTCTCCAGGATGAAAAGGAGCCATTGTTGAGCACCCTTTGAGTTCGGCCAGTCAACCAATTACAAATCCATGTAACAGTTAACTTGTCTATCCCACATTTTGCAAGCTTGTTTGCAAGAATGTCTTGGGGAACCTTGTCAAAGGCCTTACTGAAATCAAGGCATACTATATCCACAGCATTCCCTTCATCTACCAAGCTGGTAATTTTATCAAAAAACGAGATCAGGTTCGTTTGGCATGACTTGTTTCTCTGAAACCCATGTTGACTTTTTGTGATTATGGCATTGGCCTCTAAGTGTTCACAGACTCTCTGCTTAATGATCTGCTCTAGAACCTTTCCTGGAATTGATGTCAGACTAACTGGACGATAATTGTTGGGATCCTCTTTTTTTCCCTTTTTGAAGATGGGGACAACGTTTGCCCTCCTCCAGTCTGCTGGGACTTCTCCTGTTCTCCAGGAGTTCTCAAAGATTATTGCCAGTGGTTCCGATATTACATTTGCCAGTTCTTTTAATACTCTAGGATGTAGTTCATCTGGTCCTGGAGATTTATATTCATTTAGGTTAACCAGGTATTCCTGTACTACCTCTTTACTTATTCTGTGCTGAAATTCCTCTATTCTGTCTTCTGCTCCATTATCCTTAGGTTGAGCACCCTTTGCCTTTTCTGAGAAGACTGAAGCAAAGAAGGTGTTGAGTAATTCTGCCTTTTCTCTGTCCCCTGTTAGCATTTTGCCATCTTCTGCACGCAGTGGCCCTACCGTTTCCTTCTTCTTCCTTTTGCTGCGGACATATCCAAAAAAGCCCTTTTTATTGTTCTTAACCTCTCTAGCCAGCCTGAGTTCATTCTGCGCTTTAGCTTTTCTGACTTTACCCCTACATGTGCTGGCTATTTGTTTGAATTCCTCTTTCGTGATTTCCCCATTTTTCCATTTCTTATACATGTTCTGTTTAAAACTTAGCTCAGTTGAAAGTTCCTTAGTCATCCATCATGGCGGCCGAGTTGGGGTATGTGTCGTGTGGACACCCTGCCCCCCACTCCACCCCTATGCTGGCCTTTGATGCGGGTCTGTACAGCATCCATATCTCCAATATGAGTCTGCATGTGTTTAAAAATCCCTAAAGGAGGGCTTTCTTTCAGTCCCACCACCATCACAGGCACAAAATTAATGAGGACATGGGAGAGAGCCTTCTTAGTGGTTGCTTCCAGGCTATGGAATTTCTTTCCTTATGAGGCTAGATACCCTCTCTGTTGTTTTTCTGCCAGCAGGCAAAAATCTTTATGTGTTTACCTAGGCCTTAGAGTCTTAATGGGCTGTTGCAGAAGATACATTAACTGGAGTGTGCTACATTTTTAAAATCACCATTGTGATATTTTAACTAGTTTAAATAAATTGTTTAGTTGATTGTTTTTCAGCTTGGTCCCAGAATGGGAGAAAGACAAAATGCTAACGAAATAAAATAAATGCAGGATATAAATTAATAAAATAAATAAGTAATATGTAAGTCCTAGGATTTCTGAGGATACAGCCATGACAATTAAAGCAGCCTGAAATTAATGGAACTCCACTGTGCAAATGCTCCTAAAAAGAATGCTACCATGCTTAGTCTTTGCTGTGTGCATAGAAGGATCACGGCTCTTGGGGAAATGGCTCTTCTGGACTGCAACTCCCAGAATCCCCCAGGCATCATGGCCAGTGAATGGCAACAGACCAAAACAAGCTGTGGATTGATAAATTTGGCAGATAGCTTATTATCTCATGCTGAATGAGCAATGGGGTCTTTGGGTTGCTTCTCTGGAGGAAAGAGAATGAGAGAACCAACACTGCAGAAAGAAAAGCAGGTGAAAGCAACTTCTGCTTTGAAGTTAAGGAAAAACTTGCAGACTGTCACCACGTAGTCCGGATGGAACCAACAGTGTGCTTCTGCTGGTTTCATCCTGGTGAGACCACACTGATGAAAACAGTGGTGTGAAAGTATAAAAAAGGGCAGACTCCACTAAATGCTTAAGGAAAGGATGGAACACACTATAATGTAGTTAATTAGGTTTACAAGAGTTTTTAAAAAGGGGGATCATGCAAATCCACAAAGGACTGCAGTCTAGCAATGGTTGTTGTTTGCAACAATTAAATGGAATTCATACAGCATCATTTGATGTTGGAATAGGGATGGTTTCAACGTATTTTTGATGTTGTCTGGAAATGTTTATTTATACAGGTTGAGTATCCCTGTATAAATCCAAAGTAGTCCAAATCCAAAATTGTCGACATGGGTGGCTGAGACAGTGACACTTTTGCTTTCTGATGGTTCAGTGTACACAACCTTTGTTTCATGCACAAAAGTATTAACAGTATTGTGTATAAAATTACCTTCAGGCTATGTGTATGGAATGTAGACAAAACATATATGAATTTCATGCTTTCACTTCGGTCCCATCTCATTACACATATGCAAGTATTCCAAGTCTGATGACATCTGAAATTCAAACCACTTCTGGTCCCAAGTATTTTGGATAAGGGAAACTCAGCCTGTATATAGCTTATATTCTTTATATTAGCTATATTTGCTATGTACCTTCAAGTCATTTTTAACTTCTGGCAACCCTAAGGTGAACCTATCATGGAGTTTTCAGGGGATGAGAGAGTATGACTTGCCCAAAGTCACCCAGGGGCTTTCCATGGTCAAACGGTAAATTGAGCCCTGATCTCCAGAGTTGTAGTCCAGTGCTTAAATTGCTATACCATGTTGGCTCTCAGCTGTATTTATAGTGGCCTAATAGCATAGGATTTTGGGGTGTCTCACAATGTGGAACAATTTAATGATCATTTAAAATTATAATACAAATAAACCAGGTTTTTAAAATGACAGGACCACTCTACCCATTGCTTATATGGCCTGGTGGAGGACTTTTTTTCAGTCCCACCACCTTCACAGGTGAGGACATGGGAGAGAGCTTTTTCAATGGCTGCTCCTAGACTGTGAAACTCGGAGTTTCTGTTAGTGTACTCCCTGCTCTCTTTCCACTAGTATGTTAAGATCTTTTTATTTAGGGAGGCCTTTGATTGCATTTACTCGTATGACAAAGATCCAAAACACACTGCAGAAATAATCCAATTTGAGACCACTTTAACTGCCCTCCCTTAATGCTAGGGAATTCTGGGAACTGTAGTTTTGTGAGATATTTAGCCTTCTCTGTCAGAGAGTTTTGGTGCTACAATAGACTGCAACACCCAGGATTCCCTAGCAGTCGGGAAGTTAAAGCGGTCTCAAACTGGATTATTTCTGCAGTGTGCTTTGGACCAAAGTTGTGTTAAAACTGTTTTAATGCTGTACAGTTGTCCCTTGGTATCTGCTGGAGTTTGGTTCCAGGATCCCTCATGGATACCAATATCTATGGACACTCAAGTCCCATTATATACAATGGCAAAGTCAAAGGGTGTCCTTTATATAAAATAGCAAAATTAAGGATTGATTTTTGGAATTTATATATTTTTAGAATATTTTCAAGCCATGTGGTGGCTCAAGTGGTTAAGACACTGACTTTATTGATTGCAAGATCGGCAGGTTGGCAGTTTGAGACCCAAATACTGCATGATGGAGTGAGCTCCCATCACTAGTCCCAGCTTCTGCCAGCCTAGCAGTTCGAAAGCATGCAAATGCAAGTAGATAAATAGGTACCACTCCAGTGGGAAAGTAAACAGCACTCTGTGCAATCATGCTGGCTGCATGACCACCAGAGTAGTCCTCAGACAATGCTGGCTCTTTGTCTTAGTAACAGAGATGAGCACTGCTTCCTATGTTCGGACACAACTTGATAAGCCTGTCAACAGGGAATACCTTTACCTTTACCTATAGTTGAATCAGTGGGAAAAGAATCTATGGATATAGAGGGCAAACTGTACTTTGAATAGTATTGTGTTTAAGTCTTGGAAAAAAAAAACTTTTGTAATGGTATACTTTTTAACTGTTATTTTAAGTTTTGTAAGATGCTCTGAGTCCATTGGCATGAAAAAGGTGGGATATAAATGGAATTAACAAATAATGGGGCTTTCTAGATTGACAGGAAAGGGAGAAATGAAGTTGCCTTTTCCTTAATGCTTAGCAGCTACACTGCAAGCCCCAGGTGTGTAATAAAAAGGCATAGGGCAGCTACACTGAGGAGGTGTGGGGACGACTTATCTGAAGTCTTTTCTGTTGTTCAGCAATTACATTGGAAGCTGTCAGGATGCAAGAAACACAGGTGGAGCAGCTGCACGGGTGGCAATGAATGGGGCTTTTGGCCGCATTGAACCTTTAATGTTTTTTTGTTGTTGTTGCCGGCTGCGAACTGTGCAGTTGCACCGGTACATCCTACTGGCAATTGTATTGTCAGCTGTGAACTGCGTAATTGCGCAGGTACATCATACATGAACTGTGCAGTTATGAAGATCTGTCAAATTACCATTGAGCGATTCTAGACCGCCCAAAAGGAGCGGTCTGCAATTGCCCCAGGAAGCAGCAGGATGGGGCCAAGGCTGTCAGATTGGCAGCCTCCGTGGCCCCATCCCACCATTTCCGGAGGCAGCGGGGAACCGGCAAACTGTTGCTTCCCCACAGGCTCCAAGTGGGGTGCAGTGGGTGCCATGGTCGCCCGCTGCACCCGCTTGCGGAAGCGGGGCTGAAGGGAGGAAGGTGCTGCCACCACGCCCCCTTTCTCCCAGGCTCTTTGCCACGGCTATCTAAAAGCCGCGGCAAAGACCCGATGCTAGCTCCTTTTTTGTGCCACAGAAAGGGCGTCCTCCTGCGGCGCAAAGGCATCATCCTGTCTGCAGCGCGTCTAGCAGCTGCGCACATGATGACACTCTCAAAGTGCGTCCTTATGTATGCCACCATTTTAAAATGGCGGCGTCCATACACTTTAGGGTTAGAGCAGGTCTGAAAGCTGCGCCCTCCCTAACCGTAAAGGCGGGCTTTCTAGCCCTTATTTTGCCATTTTGTGCCCATCTAGATTGGGCCATTGTGGTGTCGCTTCCCTTTTTAAAGTGCGCAGTTGCATCGGTGCACCATGAATGAACCCCTTTATTTTATAATAATAATAATAATAATTATTATTATTATTATTATTTATACCCCACTCCTTTGAGATCAATTGAGGCGGCTTACACATTAAAATACTATTACATCAATAAAACAAACTGCATCCCTTCCCCCCCCCCCCAAAGATATTAAATCCGTTACAATTTAAGTTTATGAATAAACTTCTTGATGTAGTGGTGGGTTTGCCCTATAAATTTTCCAGAAATTTATGCTGAAACTATGTGCTGGAAGAAGCAATGGTGCACACGCCTGTGGCATGCGAGCTGTGGTGCACTGCACCGCATTACGTCCACGAGACCCATTGTTTTCAGTGGAGCTTGAGCTTATGTGGGGGGCAGAGGTGAAACAGAACCTTGCATAAGGGAAGGGCTAACTAGAATCAAATTTCTGAATAATCAAATCTTCAAAAGTCAAAACTTCAATTGTGGAGGGCTGACTGTACTTCTGATTTTAGACTAAACTTTAACACAAGCTATCTGAGGTGGACTAAACTGTTTGAAAGATAGGATTTAGCACCTTGAATTGAAAGTGTAGACTAAATCTTGGAGTGGATTCACTGGCCCATTGACATGGAAGGCACTGGCTACCACTTGGAAAGAGCCTTTTTTTGGGGGGGGGGGTACTTTTCCTTACTTTCATCTTGTGAGCCCTATATTCACACTGATGGTGTTATAACATCATCACTGGAACTCAGACCAAGATACGGGAGTGTCCTTGCCGGCTTAATTTGAAACACTGAAAGGTTGCTGTGACTGTCTGCTTTTGTCAACCAGATCTTTTTATTAGGTATAATTACTTCACTCCCTAAGTGCACAGAAACACACAGCAGTTTTAATTCTTTTCTGATTTAATTAGGTGGCACCCTGTAGCATGGTATACCATTGGAATACTTTAATGAAAATATTTTAGATTTGCGGTGCATTGTCACTGTGTTTCTATTTTGGTGTGGTGACTCAAGTGTCAGAAGGGATTAGAGAACACAAAGATGGGAGGAACATTGTCATCAATGCCTTTTGACCACTTAGAGGAAGCAATGACCTTGCCATGGCATGACATATAAACAATACTGTGATACTGGTAGTAATCAAATCTTCTCTTGAAAACATTTCAATTTCTTTTTTTAAAAAAATACAAAACTTGAATCTTGTTATATTGCTCATGATAAAAATAAAATTTCTCTAAGGAGAGGCAGGACCATTCAGAGGAAGAAAATGTGTTGTCTTGAATTTTCAGATTAAGACCTTTTTAAAAAGCTGATAATGAGAGTCAGCGTGGTGCAGTGGTTTGAGTTATGGAGTACAACTTTAGAGACCTGGATTTGGCCATGTAAACCAAGTGGGTGACCTTGGGTAAGTGACACTCTCCTAGCCTCAGAGAAAGGCAAGAGCAACTCTCCTCTGAACAAATCTTGCCAAGAAAACCCCATAATAGGTGTGCCTTATGGTTCTCATAAGCAAGAAATGAAGGCACACTACAACAAACTTCTGGGTAATGCATTTCCTCCTTGGGTACATCAGAGGTGAAAATCACAGGGACCTCCAGATGTCCAGAGTCCAGCTCCTGTATTCTTCACTAATGGCCATACAGCTAAGGCTGATGAAGTTTGTTGTCAAACTACATCTGGGCCCCCCACACAATTTTTGGTGGTTCATAGCTGTGTTGGGCCCACATAACTCCCACCCACTAGTAGTGCAGCCGGGTTGAATCTGCAACTAGTAGTCCAGAAAATTAACATTCTCAAGTTCTGCATATATATCCAGAGAGACAGAAATGTTGGAAACCCTGCAAAAATGGACTTTATGATTGCCAAGTACCAAATGACAAATTTGTCTCGTCCACATTAAACAATTATACACAAATTTGTCTCATCCACATTATACATTTCAGGTGTTTTGATACAATTGTTACTGCCGTAGCTGCATTCTACACTGCCACCCTTCAAATGCATTGAACCTCTTGTTATTTGCCATCACATCAGCACTGACTTCAGGCACATCTATGAATGGGAGACCTCCAAGAGCCCTAACTATCAGCAGCCCTATTGAGGTCTTAAAAAGAAGAGCCATGGTTTTCTTGATTAAATCAATCCATATCTAATGGGGTCATCCTCTTTTCCTACTTAATTAATAACTCAGTTGCTGCTCCCAGGATGAATGGGCACAAAGGGAGCAACAACTGAGCAGCCAGTCCAAAAACAACCAAAAAGACTCTCACCTGTGCCAGCCTTTGCTGCAAGACTGGCACAAGCAAGAAGCTTCTCAGTCACTGCTCAGCCAGCTGCTTGGTTGGTGCTCCCAAAGTGACTGGGTGCAAAGGGATCAGTGACTGAGAATGGTTGTTTTGAATCTGCAATAGAACAATTTCAAAAAATATGCCCAGGGAAGCACTAGGATTGTTGCCCAAGAGAAAAGGGGGAAGTGGCCCGAAAAAGTTTGGGGACCACTGTTGTAGGTAATCTGATGTAGTGATATGGCACCATTTCCTGTTGCCATTTTGAGGGAGACTGTAGATGAAAATGGAGACTTTTGTTGGCAATACTGGGTTCTGGAATGGTGGTGGGGTGGGGATGATTTTGTTGGTTTTTAACCATTTAGGGCTGGTACAGACTGGCACAATATGCTGGCTTCTTGACAGCATGTGAAGATGGCGTATGGACGCTGTACACCCTGAAGTTACCTGGAAGCCAGGGTCATGCCATCCCACTGCCTACACTGGGCCAGCTTTTCGGCACTCCTGTAGTGTGGCGTTTGGACACTGCACACCTCAGGAGTGCCAAAAAAGCTGTAGCGGCGGTAGAAAGGGTGGTGTTTTCTGGCACACAAAGGAGTGGCATTTTACCACTTCTCTTTGGGCTGGAAAAACACTGTATCAGGGCCTCTGTGTATGGTTGCTTCAGGCCTGATCTGACGATGAAAGAGGTGGTGTCAAGCCACCCCTTTAAGGGCTGGTTGTTTCAGTCCTTAGAGGGCTTTCTGTGTTATTTCGGGCAAAAATTGACTGGTATTATGCCAAATTTTTAAAAATAAAATTAAGAATTAGAGGGTGGGGGCTTTAGGTGACTGGCGAGAGACCACAGCAAGTCAAGAGGCCATATTATACCCTATTTTAATGTGTATCCCTCCATGAACATGGTGGTGGAAGGGCTGTTATTAAACAAATAGAGAGATGCTGTATAAATGAGTAGTTTCCTGTGGGGGGAAATCAGCTGAAAATGGGAGGCCTTAATTCCTCCCCCCTCCACACACAACTGAAACCATTAATGAACAAATGTGGAGTAGTTTAGGCTCTGTGGTCACTATGCTTTTACTGTTTCTTTGTGCTTCTTTTGGTTTTGAGGGTGACAAAGGAAGACACCATGCATTTGACCACCTGCAGCAAAGAATCTCATTTGATGCAATGCTCATTACCAAACACTTGTTGGCTCTGTTTCTTGCTCATTTTTCTTTATTATTCCCAGCAAGCCAGCGGGCTGAAAAGTCAGAAACTTGTTGAAATTAAGCAGGAATTTGAGGGTTTTTTTTGGGGGGGGGGGGAAGGGTCAGGGTGTTGTTAAGTTTTTTGGAGTTTTTTTTGCATTGCATGTAGCACAAATCCTGTGAAAGGTGGTGGTGGTGGTGGTAGAGGGGGCATAGGTAATTGGGGACATTGGTCAATGACATTGTTGTCATCATTGTGCAACAGATGACATCATACTGTGGTTAAGCGGGGGGGGAGGGGACTACTCAGGGCTAGTATGTTGTTACTCCCTCACTTATTGCTAGTCAATGCTGATGGTAAGATGAGAAAAACCTTCATTGCTGGCATCCAAGTAACTTTGGGGTCAGTGCTATCAAGGTTATTTAGCTTAATTGGACAAGTGAGTTGGAAGTAAAGTGGCAGGGCATTTAATTTCTAAAAGACAGGCTTTTTTTTTTTTTGAGCCAACACTTAAAAATAAATAAATGAGGTGAGTCAGACTAAGGAAATCATGCCCTTGAAGGCTGATCATAAGTTAGGATTTCTTTAAGTCAACACTGAATAGATGACACAATGCTCCATATACTATGCAAAGTGTGAAAAGCCGTATGGAAAGGCGTAGGAGTTGAATGAATGAAAACGATTGCTTGGGATAGCAACAGCTAGTTTTCTTGCATGCTCAAGTGATTTCTTTATTTTTACATAGAAGAACCCTGTGCTGTACTTCAAACTGCATTTGAAATTCCCTTGAGTTTCCTAGGAGTGGGAGGTGGTGTGAGGGAGAACGGTTGTTCTGGAAAGGGCTTTCCAAAACCCTTATATGGAAATTAATCTAGATAGGTCTTCCATAGTATATGTGTGTGTGTGTGTGTGTGTGTGTGTATTTGTGAGTATGTGCCTTCAAGTAGTCTGTTGACTTATGGAGACCCCAATGAATTACAGAAAGTTTTCTTAGGCAAGGAATCCTCAGAGGTGGTTTTACCAATCCCTTCCTCTGACATATAGCTGACAGCATTGGCAGTTCCCCATACAAGTACTAACCAAGACTGACCCTGCTTAGCTTCCAAGATGAGATAGCCATATCTGTACTTCTGAATGGCGCTCTTTAATAGACAAGTCTCTTGAATGTATCATTTTCCCAAAAGGCCACCCTTACATTATTGCATGAGCTGCTCCAACCCAGACTTGCCCAGTTTTTTGCTTCAGTGGTATGTATTGTGTCTTTCACAATGCACAATAATAGCACTTTAATGTCACTGTAACTGGCATGGCTCCACCTTATGAACTCCCAGGATTAGTAGTTTTGTATGGTATCTAGAATTCACTATCAAAGCACTCTTTTTTGGGGGAAGGAGGGAAATAATCCTAAACCCTAGACTGACTGGACTCTCTTCCACTGAGTAGGTAGCTAAATGTCTTTACATCTCCCCCTTAAAAAAAACTCCAAAACAAAACAAGATGACAGCAACCCCCCATACCAGGATTCTGTTGGATGCAATCATGACAGAGTTGTATCAAAATGAGACAATTGTGTAGTGCAAGAGAATGGTATTGGCTGAGAACCAAGTGTGACGGATGAGGAGGGATGTGTCCAGCTCTTTTCCTGTAGCTGGACATGCAGTGGCTAGCATCTTCTGAGACCTCCAGAGCAAACTGCGGGAAAAGAGCCAGTAAGGGCTGTTCGACAGTGGAACACACTCCCTCAGAGTGTAGTGGAGTCTCCTTCCTTAGAGGTCTCTAAGCGGAGGCTGGATGACCATCTGTTGGGGATGCTTTTATTGGGAGTTCCTGCATGGCAGGGGGTTGGACTGGATGTCCCTTGTGGTCTCTTCCAACTCTATGATTCTATGATTCTGTGCAGACAATGTCCTTGCAGGAGGAGAAAGCTATGCTGCTTTCATGGTGAACCTGGGAGAGGGGCTGGATTTTAATTGTTGCATGGTTGGGAATCTTATGTGATGTTGTCTAAAACCTTGGTGGACTTTGGTCTTTTCGTACCCTAGGTACGCATGCCACCCATACCTTAAATCAAATCCCTCCAAGTCTAATAATCTTTTGTTCTCCAAAGTAACCCAGTCCTTTATCCACATTAATGCACAGGCCTGAAAATAGAGTTTGAGGTCAGGGAAACCACAATCATCATTGGCTTTCCCTTCTATCAGTAGTTTCCATCTTGTGCACAGTTTTTTTCCCTTCCCATATGAATCTTTTAAGTTCTTTATTCCAGACTGAAGAGGGTTTGATATTGCAGATGATTGGTAAATTGGTAAAAAGAAAGATAAATTTGGGCAAAATAGACATTTTTATCAGCAAAATCTTTCCAAATAGAGATAATTTTAACCTTGACCATTTAAGCAGATCGTTTTTTATCTGTTTCCAAGTTCTTTCATAGTTATCCTCGTACAGATCAATAATTTTATTAGAGATCTTAATGCCTAGATATTTGACTTTTTTCACCACCTTACAATGAAGTTTTCCACACTCTTAGCTCCCAATCTGATTTAGCTAATATACTGTTGGGAGCCATTGGGGCTCGAAGTGGTTGACTTTAAGTTTGTGGGCAGCTGTCTTCAGTGGTGAAGGCAAGATAATCATAAGACAAAGTGGCTCTCAACCAGGGACATTCCAAACGTCATAGGACAACTCCTAAAATATCCCACCATGGACGATGCTGGCTGGGGCTTCTGGGATTTCAGGCTCATGAACATCTGGACTCCCACTGAGTAGGTAGTTTAATATTCCTAAACCCTAGACTGACCCTATCCTCTCTGGCTTGCAACTGGATTATAGTGGAGTTCTATAAAGGGTTTTCCAGCTTTAGTTAAGGACATTACCATATGAGCCCCATTTTTGTCACAAATGCATTAGTTAACAAAAATGGAAACATACCAGTTTGAGAGCAGCCACTATTGCATATGTCTGCAATAGCATGACTGGGGCTGGTTGTGCAATTGTGCTCTCTTCTGTACACCTCCTTAACCCGTGTCCCTGCCCTGTGCTCTTTCCAGCATTCCTTTTGTTGTTTTTTAAAAAATATTTTTATTTTTAATGCAATTTTGGAGTTACACTAATGTGATTTAATTAAAAGAAAAGAAAAGAAATAGAAGGCAGGAAAAAGGAAACCATCCTGTTTGGGAATAGCAAGGGGGAGGGGGGCAGGGGGAAGAGAAGACACTGAAACCACAAGATTGGAATTGCTGCAGCAGTGACATTTCACACTTTAGGACTAATGGGATTGCAGTGTAATTGGAAGGTTATGGACAGGTTTTCCCCACCAGTGCAAGGCGGTGCCCTAACCACATTTTGGAGACACAGCAGCTATGGATCGGAGGTGATCTTGTGTGATAAGTATTGCCAAAGGTGCCATTTTCCGACTGCAATTGCAGTTTAAAAGCCACATATAATATTCTCAAAAATCTTGAATGAGGAACAAGGAATTGTGAGTGCTTCTTCAGTTTCTGTATCCAGGGCCACCATAGTGCTTGAAGAAACAAATGGCACTCTCTTCTCAATCCTCAAAAGCCAACTGGACCGGCTGTTCAATATTTATTTAATACTGATGACGGGGAGCACCCTCTAGCTCAGTTGAGGACTGATGGTTAGACCTGATATCTTACTGCCTCCTCCCAGCACCTAGCACTCAGCCCAATGCCAGGGCAGGGCTAGCCTTTCATCCTTTGGACTTGACTTCTGGTTTGCTTCTCAACCCTTCCTCCAGATTTGTCTTTGGATTTTGAGTTAGTTTTTAGACCTGATTACTGACATTTTCTCTTTTGATCGCACATCTCTTGCTCACTTGAACACAGAAACATCCAGTTCTTTCAGCTTATTATAGGCTCAAATTTGTCACATATATTCTTGTTCATCGATGGTTTTAACCGGAGGTTGAGATTTGTTATCTCTCATCCTCCTGCACCTGCTTGATATTTCTCATTGCTAGATTGTGAGAAGTAAAAATAGGATTTCCCACTTAATGACATTGCTATACTTAACGCACACTGATTGGCATGTTTGTACTCCCTGCTGCTTAACCCTCCCCTCCACTTACTCTTTTCTATTTTCCATATTGGTAGCTGGAAGATACAGGGCAGTATCCTGCTGGTGACACATGCAAATAAAAGTCTGATTTGCACATGCATGTATTTCTTTTTTGAATGGGATGCAGGGTGCTATTCTTTAATGCTTTGTCAGAATCCTTTGTGTTCTACCCAGTTTCCCCACCACAAATGCAATGCCTTAGAAGGGGCTACCATTATGGCTGCTTAGTGGTGGGGATGGGAATAAGGTTACTGGGTCAAAACTATCCCATGTCCTGAAATTTCAGGACCAAAACCTGAGACCTGCAGATGACTCCTTGTGATGTCACAAGGGACAGGTCCTGGTGATGCTGCAGTGGTGATGTTACGAGGGCCTTCCCCTGGTGATGTCATTAATCAGGAATAATTAAGCATCAACCCAATGGCATCACTAGGATTGGTGTCACTCCAGTGCCATAATTCATGCTGTCATCCACAGCCACTTTCTCTTGCCAGCTGAAGCAATTCAGATGACAACAATCTGGGCTACTAGGGAGGAAAAAGAAGGATGCACTTCATCTGTGAGTACACCTAAACATTCTTCCTCTCTCCAAGCTGAGACCAGCTACTCCATCATGGTCTGAATTATCTTCCTCTCCCCTTCCCAATGGTAAGCATCGTCACCAGCCCTCCCCTAATATCTGAAAATTTCTTGGGGTGGGTGGCGAAGGGAACATGGCTCTATGTAGGTAGAGTGTTACACTCAGCCTGCTTGATATAAGATCCCAGCTAAAACGTCCTTAGGCAGAAAAAATGAAATGCATAGTTAAAGGATGGGGAACACCTTGCTTGATAACAGTATGTGTGAAAGGGAACTAGGGATCCTAAAAGACCACAAGTTGAACATGAGTCAACATTTTGATGCAGCAGCTAAAAAGGCCAACGTGATTCTAGGCTGTATCAAGAGAAGTATAGTGTCTTGATCAAGGTAGTAATAGTGCCACTCTATTCTGTTTTGTTCAGGCCTCACCTGGAATACTGCATCTAGCACCACAACTCAAAAAGGATGTTGAGAAGCTGGACCGTGTTCAAAGGAGGGTGATTAAAATGGTGAAAGGTCTGGAAATCATGCTCTATGAGCGTTGACTTAGGAAGCTGAGTATGTTTAGCCTGGAGAAGAAGTGGTGATATGATAGCTCTGTTTAAACATTTGAAGGAATGCCATATTGAGGATGGATCAAGCTTGTTTTTTGGAGTTCCAGAGAATGGGACCCAGAGCAATGGATTCAAGCTACAGGAAAAGAGATTCCAACATTAGGAAGAGCTTCTTGACAGCAAGAACTTATTGTATTGTTTAGTGCAGACACGGAGCTACAACCCAACACTGAAAAAAAATGTCTTTTTCTGGATCTTCACAGTGCTGAGGAGGAGGAGGAGGAGGAGGAAGAGGAGGAGGAGGAGGAGGAGCTGCAGCAGCAGCAAACCAGCTAGACAGAAGACAAGAAAGGGGGGCTGGACTGAGTTCCCATGAAAAGATTTTGTTAAAAAAGAGCTTCTTTGTCAGTGTCTTTGTTAACTGTTAACTGCACATTTGAATGATGTGTGCATAACTGCATGAAACATGTGTGGCAGGATCAAATGCATGGTGGTAACCAAAGCAATTTCCATTTTCTATGTATGTGCATGAAAGCTGAACGGTGAAGAAAGCTGGCAGGAAGAAAATCAACTCATTTGAAATGTTGTACTACAGAAGAGGTCTATGGATACTGTGAACTGCTAAAAAGACAAATGAATGGGTTTTAGAGCAAATCAAGCCTAACTTTTTCATAGAAGCCAAGATGAATAGTTGTTGTACTTTGGACATATGGTGAAATGATGTGACTTACTGGAAAAGACAATAAGGCTTGTAAGGTGGAAGGCAGGAGGAAAAGAAGGAGACTACACGACAGATGGGTTGATTCAATCCAGAAAGCCACAGCATGAGTTTGCAAGACCTGAGTGGATCCATAGCTCTTGGAGGTCTTTCATTCATAGGGTCATCATAGGTAGAAAGTCAACTTGATGGCAAATAACAACAACAAAACCAAAATTTGAAAATTTGATGTCTTTGGACTACAACTCACACAATGCCATTGTAGATGTAGGCCAACGTGATGCCACATTTCTATGCTCAGTGAGTGGTGCTGGTGCTGGTGATTACAAACCAATGGATTACATGCTGAGTAACTTTCTGCCAGTTTTAAAACGTTAATGGCCAGAAGCACATTGAAACCCATGGCCTGGAGCCTGGACTGCAGCAATCACTTCCAAAAGAGAATCCAGACATAAATTTCCCAGCCACATTACGGCAAGTAGAGGGAACCCCTCTTGCCGACTGGGCAAACCCTGTGACTTCACCAGTTATCCCTTACTTAAAAGCTATCAATTTAAGGCTGTCGTGTGTATTGCCCCTGGAGTCAGCAGAAGAATGAACCTTTTCAGTCTTTAATTAAGGGTGACAAACCCTTTGAACATCACAGTATTCATCTGTTCCTGTGTGCAAAGCCAAGTGTAACAGAAGAATTTAATCAAACTACAAGCCTAATAAAGACTCCGTTGCCTGAACTAAATGATGTTATTGTGGCAGCAGCTCATAGTTTTACATTTAAAAAAGCGGGTCAGAGTGTTCATTCATCTTGATTAGCAATGCCAACCTAATTACTTCTGGAGGAAACAGTAATTAGCTGGAGTCTCACCTCATTAATCATGACATCTTGTAGCAGACTATTTTTATCTGATAAATGGCTTGGATTGGAACAAGGTGTATATTTGAATTGTAGTTAATTGTACACAGCTTGCTACATTTCACTTTTTTTTAATCATTTAACTGCTTCCTTCCTATCACACACCCAGGCACTCTCTCTGTGTGTGTCTGTGTGTGTGTCTCCTATGTAATACAATAAAGGGTGGCCCACAGAGCCTATATAGTCAGATTCAGCAATTGAAAAACTTTGGTTAAATTTCAAGCTTTCAAAATTGTCCCTCAGTTCCCAACAATGTTCCCAAACTTGGATCCTCCAGATGTTTTGATCCCAGAAGCCCTATCCAGTTTGGCCAACAACCAGGAATTCTGGGTGCTGAAGTCCAAAACATTTAGAGGACCAAAGTTTGGGAACCAAATGATGCTAGGACATGGTCCAAAATGATGGTGGATGATGCTTTCCTTGTCAATGGAATGATGAATATACTCTGGGATTTAGCCCAGAGTTTAAATGAGCTATTCAATGACCTCAACCCCAGGATAGGTTTAGCAATTTAGATATCTCCTTTAAAGTTTGTACTAAAATCCAGAATGGATTTACCACCACACTGACATGGAAACCACCATCTCTCACTGGGCTGAAGGCAGATAGTTGTGGCTATCTTAATGATCTGGTTCTGGTAAATGTTTAGTGCATGGAAAACCCATGTAATGCTGGCATGTGACAGCTTGTGAGCTCTGTGTATATGTTACTGGATTCCCTCATGGAAGAAAAATGGAATGTACATGTTATTAATCATAATTAATCCAGGAGAAGAAGGATGTGACCAGCAGATCATCCAGTTAAAACAAAATCTTGGTGTTTGAGAGAGGTCTTAGACTGGAACTGCGGGACAATTTTGAAAGAATGAAATTTAACCAAGCTTTTTCAATTGCTGATTCTGACTCTACAGGCTCTGTGGGCTGCACTTTACTATTACTATGCAGCATCCTCACAAGATTTCTAGTTATAGAAAGCAGTTTTCTCCAGTGAGTTCTCAAGAGAAATACAGTCAATGTTGATAAAGAGGATATGTGGGTGAAATTTCATTTTTTAAATATAATTTACCAACGTTTGCAATTTTTTTAACGTTCGAGTTGGAGAGAACATGAAGTTTAAAACTTGAGTGAAGGAGAAACCAAAATGGGCAGAAGTATGCATTCAAGCTGATGGTTTAGAGTTCTTAACACTTAAAAATCTGGGGTTTTCATCCCATTGGGTTCAACCATGCTGTTGCCATTCTCATTTTTTGGAGAGAGGCTCATCACCGTAAAAACCTAGTACATGTGGGGAGATTCTGTTTCAGTTCATTTTTGGCAAATGTATCCAAATGTGTGTGAAGGTGAAAATGACAGCATTTCTCAACTCTGTTGTTAAAATTCCTTCTTTCTCCATGAAGAATGGTTGTATGACAAACATCTACATGATGTTAGCTATTTAAATTGATAGAGCCATAGAAATTTTGAAAACAGATGAGGATCTATTCAGTGGATGTCTCTTGTTCACCAGTAAGCGCTAGACCACATTCCTCCTCATTTATAATTATCATTCATTTGATACAATAATTGTTGTTGTTGTGGTGTGTCCTCAAGTTATTTCCAATTTATGGACACCCTAATATGAACTTATCATGAGGTTAACTTGACAAGATTTGTTCAGAGTTGCCTTCTTCTGAAGCTGAGAGAGTGTGACTTGTTCAAGGTCACCCAGAGGGTTTCCATAGCTGGGCAGGGATTTGAACCCTGATTTCAAGAGTCATAATCCAAAACTTAAACCACTATACTACAACTGGCCTTGCTATAATCATATCCTGCCTTATTTCCAAGGATCTCAAGCAATAAAGCAGCAGTGAACAATTCAAGGCAATTTATAAGATTTAAAACAGCTTCAGGATACAAAAGTCAAAAGAGGAGTCCATTGCTTTTACCCCGTCCAGCACAATACAGCATGCTTGAAACAATGTAAATCTTTATTTTTAGTTATCTAAGCTTTAGCATTGCTGTCATTTGTTGGAGGTATATCTTAATTAGAATGTACAGTACGTTTCTACAAATTAGCATTGTTTCTAAATTGTGCTCAGATCATAATCCCAGAACAATATATCTGTAGGTAAGTAATTAAAACCATCTGTTTCTCACTTGCTCTGTTAATAATGTAGCACCTTCTACATAAAACAATATAGGGGCATTTTTTACGCTCCATCTTTTACTCAATGAATACCCCTTACATGGAGAAATTGTTGTAGTAGCATGAAGGAGCTTCACCCCACCTCCACATGCAAGTAAAGAAAAAGTTTGTGGGGATGTGGTTATGCCAGAATGAACCAACTAAATAATAATGGCTAGAACATAGTATAAGAGAATCAGAGAGTTGGAAGAGACCACAAGGGCATTCCAGTCCAACCCCATTCTGCCATGCAGGAAGAAACAATAAAAGTACCTCCTAGAGATGGCCATCCAGCCTCTGTTTAGAAACCTCCAAAGAAGGAGATTCTATCATCCTCCAAGGCAGCGTATTCCACTGAAAAATAACTCTTACCATCAGGAAGCTCTTACTCCTGTTGAGGAACAAATTAGTTTGAATCCATTGCTTCATGTCCTCGTCCCTAGAGGAGCAGAAAACAAGCTTGCTCATGATCAACTGTCAATATATTAAAAACAACAACAGTAACATTGTCAACAATAATATCAAAATGGGGAACAACAGCAGACCAACAAATACACAATCGCAGTTAAAAACACAACATTAGTTAAAACACACACATTTCTTTAAATGTTTAAGCATGTTCACCTTTTAACCCTCTCTTCCGCAGACTAAATATATCCAGTTCCCTAAGCCACTCCTCATAGGACATGGTTTCCAGACAGTCCAAAGTACTATTTGAAAGGTGCTTAGGTAGGCTTGATGTGTCCTGCTGACAGTGGAGAGGAGATCTGATGTGGTGAAGTCAAGGTATCCACCACAGAGACCTTCTGTTTATCTCCTGAAAGCGTCAGAGATTTCCTGCTTCGTAGTGTTCCTGCCACCGGTAAGGCCCAAATTGGAGTACTGTGGGGACAGATTGGTTACCCTTCAACATTTCACAGATGAAAATGAGGACACATGGGGCCAAGCAACATCAGAATATGATCAAGATAATCATGGGAAAGAACCCAGAAGCTTTATATGGGGCATTTAAGACTGCCTCAGAAGTTGACTCCTGGTTTTGAGACATATATGTGCATAATATTTAGTTATGTGCAGCAGTGGAGAGGGATTCCACAATCTCTTTTAAAAATGAAATATCACTGGAGGCTTCTTGGACAGACATGTTACCCTTTATGGAGAAACCCCATAAAGGGTAGACTGGGGAGTCTGGAGGGGTCAAGGGCTACAAAAGCAGTCTTAGTAGAGCACATTTTGCTCATCCCTGCCCTAGATTGTGGGGTGTGTGTGTGTGCCTAAGGCATTGTCATTGGATGTCTAGGTGGTCACAGTGACTAGGAGTGTCTTCTACTAACCTTATACTGTACACTTATAAACTTTCTAGGCTACATCCCTGCTTCTTCAAAAAGAAAGCAAAACCCTCCAGAATGGGAAATCCCCAAATGCAGTAAATATATCAGTTTCCAGGACAGAGAAACCATTTTCTTCTTGCCTATCAAGTGGGTTTTAAAAAATGAGACTCATAGCAGAAAGAGGTCGCAACTCAATCCAGCATGGAAAATGTACAGGTATATTAATACAACATTGGTAATGTTTCATGAAATGATGTCTGGGATCAGACATCAGAGGCTATGATGTGTGACTTTATGATGATGTGGCTATCTTTCTGAGATGTTCTGCAGCCCTCCCAGCGAATTGTGATCATGGGCATCAGGACACCATATATGGTATGCCATTGTGCAATAGGAGCTGACATTGAAACTGGGGCATTAAAACATGTCCCACCACACAATGGGAGCTCCCTTTGCATGATAGCACCCATAGTCCAATGGGACAGTTGTGCAACAGCTATACTGATGGCTCTACTTGTACAGTGGATCCAATGGTGTAGCTACATCTCTGTTCTAAGAATACAAATGTTACACAGTGGCACAATTTGACTTTCTAGGATTGTAAATTGGTTTATGATGATGTAACTTCCCAAGAGGACGACAGTCCAAATTTTTATCCCACCATTTTTTCAGGAAGAAATAATGAGTTTCACCCTCCAGCTTCCCTTAGTTAAAATTTTCTTCAGGCTCAGTTGGTATCTATACTAGATAGAGTGGGGCCTTGGCATCCACTGGGGGTTGGTTCCAGGATCCTCCATGGATACCAAAATCCATGGATGCTTAAGTCCCATTATATACAATGTCAGAGTTAAATTTTGTCCTTTATATAAAATGGCAAAAATCAAGGTTTGCTTTTTGGAATTTTTTTTTAAATATTTTCAAGCTGTGAATGCTTGAATCTGTGGATAAAAAAAAATGTAGATACAGAGGACTGTAGTTATAGCAGTTTGATATACTTTACCTATCATGGCTCCATCCTGTAGGGATTTGTAGTTTGGTGGAATACTTAGAATTCTGTGCTCAAGAGGCCTAGTGCTGTACTACAGAGGAAGGGACCAGAGCTTCTTTAGCCAATATTTATTCAGTAAACTATAAATCCCAGGATTCAACAGAATAGACATGTGACAGTTAAAATGGTATCAAACTGCTATAATTACAAAGTGCAAATTCACTCTGGTAGACATAATTTTGCTTTGTGTAAGATGATAAAGAGCTTCTGCCATTCAAAACAAATGATGCTGGCTGAATTTGTTGCCTCACCAGAAGAAAAGACTACTTCATATGTTTTCTAGAGAGGTAAAGAGGTCCAATCATCAGAGCATCCATATTTATGACACAGTGGCCTGATGCGAAATCACGGTCTGTTAACTTTCACATTCTTTGAGCTCCATCTTGCCATTTGTACGTATGCAAACTTCTTGTTGGCATATACAGAACCAGCCAACATGCTCTCCTTTGTGTGCCGTTGAGACCAATACTTCAGCTTAACCCTGAATAATGTCTTTCCCATTGTCCCCATAATCCCTGCTTCTTTCTACCCCCTACTAACATTTTAAAATTTAAAGCCCTTGGTGCCTTTATTTTCAAGTCCTGCATCTGATTTTCATAATACTGGTAACATTTTGTAATTTCCCCTCGTGGTCATATGTTTTCAACGGTGAGTATGTTCTAAAAGGGGGGAAACAAGCAGCTCGTTATAACCCATGCTGAGTTTCGGTAATTAAACTTCATTGCTCCAGTGTTATTATTTTCTTGTTCTTTTTCTTCACAACCGAATCCAATCTGCTTTCAACCAGAAAGATTAAGCTACTTGGCCCTTTGACTCCTTGGTTCCTTTTTATCTTCTTTTTAAAAACAAAAACAAAACAAGAAAACAGCAAACAAAGGAAAGACACAATATTCGCCACAGTGCTATTCAGAGAAAAAGTCCATTTGGAATCTGACAAAGGAGGGAGGGGGGCGGAAAGAGGGTAGTTTGATTTCAGCGACCTTCAATTTCCTTCTGCATTCACAATGGCGTTTCCTCTCTAGGACTTCGAGTAGCCATTTTATATTCATGCGCTCCCAAAGATCCTTTGTGCAGACTGCATTTGGCACCGTTATACTGGCAATTTCCATCCTGACTGAGCCCTTTACAATGGTAAATACAAGATTGCCCTCCCATTGAAACCTGATCCCTGTTTTACAAGTTTAGGTACATTGCACAAAAATTATAGAGATCCTACCACTGGAATACAGCTAACAGAGAAGTGACTTTAGTGGGTTTTGGTTTATACTGAGCTGTAGCCTTCAGTCCTTAGACTCCAGAAAGATACAGTGTCCTGTCAGCTGGTCAGAGTAATGCATACTGTCCTGCTCTCATGCTGCAACAGAATGCAGAGAGCCAAAAGTGCAGTAGCCAAAGGAACAAGTGGTATCTGAAAGCAAACAGTTTGGGGTCAGGAGCCATAAATCAAAGCATAGGAGTATCAAGGATTGGAGTAAAGAAACACTCCAAGATCATAAGCCACATCCGCACTGACTGCAGCTTTCAGCTCTGTCCATTATGGATGCCACCATCCTTTAAACCTACCCAAGAGGATTAGAAATAGGAATGGATCTTCCAGTGGGCATGTTCTCCTAGATAAGGGGCGGGGAACCTTCAGTGCTCCAGATGTGAATGAATAACTACTCCAGCCTTATCTCACCATTGGCCAGAATGGCTAAGGTCAATGGGAATGGTATGGAAGTAGGGTCAATGGAAGCCCCTCCTCTTCACTCTGTCACCATCACAGTTATATCTGGGGGAACATGGTAGAGGGCCTTCTCAGTAGCAGCTCCTATTCTTAGAGTGGCAATACTGACACCTGTCATGGTGTCCTTCTGTGCCTTTTTCTTTCCATAGGCCCTTGAGAGCTAATGGCTCACAAGGAAAGTTTTGGTTTTTTAAAAATAATGTGCCATATTGTCTGTTTTAGTCCCCACAACCCTTGGCTACACTTTAACATTGCTTTTAAGTCTATTTAGAATTTAATCATATGTTAATGTTAGTACATTTTAATGGTGTGGACTTTTATCTGGTTTTGTTTTAACTTTGTAAGGTGACTTAAGTCCAAGGGCTCAGAAAAGGTGTAAGAATTAATGTATAATAAACTGGACAACATCTAGATGGTTGTTACCTTTAAAGCCCTATATGGCTTGGGTCCGAGTTACCTGAAGGAACGCCTCCTCCTACACAATCCGCCCCTTACCCTCAGGACATCAGGGAAAAATATGTTAGAAACAATGAATACTAGACTGATGTCGACATCAAATAGAGCATTCTCTGTTATGGCTCCAAAACTATGGAACGATCTCCTGGAAGAGATCTGTTTTATTACCAGCTTTTAAAAAAGCACTAAAGACGGATCTCTTCTGGCGAGCTTATCTACCTGATCTCCAGTGATGGTTTTAACTGACTACATGGGTCTGAGAACACTTAATGGTATACTGTTGTACTGTTTTTATATTGAGAATTGTATGTTTTAAATTGTATCTGATTGTACTGACTTTGTAGTTTTTATAACTTTTGGAATCCCACCTCGATCCATGGGGAGAGGCGGGAAATACAAATAAACGTTGTTGTTGTTGTTGTTGTTATTGTTATAGATGGCCACAGGTCTCCTTGTCCTGCCCTAGAGGTTGGTGAAACTTCAAGCTGGTATTTGAGATGGTAACCATCATTTAAGGGATGTCTGCTTTGATCCCAATACATAAGCTACCAGAAAAAAATAGCAGCTGGATGATGATGGCAATGATGATAATCCATAATCTGCATTACTTTATAAGCATGACATGGCAGTGTGTCCAGATGGGCTTTTCTGCTGCCGCCGCCACTGTTAATCCTGAGCTTGTAAAACACTCCACCAAATGAGCAAAAACTGGGAAATGTAAACTTAATTATTTTCTATTAAATGATATATCTGCTGGCTAACAGCACTTTGTGTGGTGGCTGGATGTTCTTTCTCTCTTTTTTGCATGCACACACATGTGTATGTGTTTTTTTAAAAAATGTTTCAGCTCAATCATTAGAAAAAAAATTTTTCCTCCCCTAATGACTGTCTCATTAATTTACTTTTATACAATAAAGTTTTGCATTTGTTTTGTTTTTTTGGATTATGACCAATTTGAAATTAGAGTTATGACTTGGTTTGCCAGGCTGGCTGCATGAAAGTGGCGGCAACAGCGAATATGCATTTTAGTATAATGTCTCTCTGTGTGGCTGTATTCCAAGGTTATTTCTCTTTCCACAGGACTGTTTTTCTACCCAAGAAGAGGGTTCCCAGCTCTCGGAGCCAGAGATTTCTCACCCTTGCTCTGAGCCCTGGAAATCTCAGGGCAAGAATACTGTTTTGAAAGTATGTATAATGCTGTGTATATTTCTTATATGTTAGAAATAATGGTTTCCTTTTGTTTGAATGACATACTCTGTGCAACTGTGGTTATTGACACATAAACATAATGCTTTATGATATGAGC
Source organism: Urosaurus nigricauda (assembly GCA_034509955.1). Lineage (NCBI taxonomy): Eukaryota > Metazoa > Chordata > Lepidosauria > Squamata > Phrynosomatidae > Urosaurus > Urosaurus nigricauda. The sequence continues at coordinate 12,127,271 of JAOEGL010000005.1, forward strand.
AGTGGTTGACTCTTGTAGGGATGGAAACAAATGTTTGCCTTTTTTTTTGGCTGAAAAATTTGGGAAAGCTGGTTGAGAAGAACAATAGAGTGGCAAGAATTTTGTATAGTTCTTGCCTGGCATTCGCACATCCCTGAAGTGTTTGGGGAAATAATTTTGTGCAGAAATGCACACTTTCTTTGTGAGAAAATTGTGGGATTTTGCACAAAAAGTACTGGCTGGAATCCTGTATCAGCTTTGTTGTTGTGGTGTGCCTTCAAGTCATTTCCAATTTTTGGCAACCCTAAGGCAACCCTATCATGGTTTTCTTGGCAAGATTTGTTCAGAGGGGATTTGCCTTTGCCTTCCTCTGAGACTGGGAGAGTGTGACTTGCCTAAAGGCACCCAGTAGCGTTTCCATGGCTGAGTTGGGATTCACACCCTGGTCGCTTGTGTCCAATGCTCAAACCACTACACCATGCTTGCTCTACCAAAGTACAATTGCTTCATATTCATGATCACCATTTAGTCATGATTTTTATACTAATGCCATGATAAAAATGCCCCTCCCCTCCCCTACTTTCCTGGGCAAAGTCATTCTGCCAAGTGCATGGCTGAATGATGTTTCTACCATGTTTTGGCAGGTTTGGCAAAGAGAAGGTACTTTGGCCCTGTCTGCTGGGGCCAAATAAAACATCCTCCCTCCTATTCCCATGGTGACAAGCCCCTGTTCTGGTGCGAACCGTCTCAATGATGACAGCACCAGACATGCCATATACCCCTCTTAAAATGTTTTAAAGTAACTCACTCATGGCTGGATACCTCATTCTGACTCCAGAGTGATTGATAGCCATATCACATGAGAAAAGAAAGCCAAAATGGAGCAGGAGAGTAGTGGCTCTCTCCATGTCTCTCCACGTGCTGCTGTAGCACCTGACTTCTTTTCCAGAGACAGACTATTGTAAAAATGTGTCCTTTGGTTATACTGTACTGAAAAAATCCATTCAACAGAAGGCAAGCTTTTATGACCATCTCCCTTGGGAAGGGGAACAGAAGTGCTACAAATGCATGTAGAGAGGCACAGAGAAAGCAGCTACTCTCTCACTCTGTTTCAGCTTTTTTTCTCAAGCGATAAGGTTATGAGTTGCCACAGAAGCAGCCATGCCAGGCAGCACAGCTGGTCTGCATTGCACTGGAGGGCCCTAGGTAATGGGGGGGGGGGGGGAGAGGGGAAATGTTGGGGCAGCGTTGGAACCAGAATACTGCTCCTGGAGTCTTCTGGCCCATGTGGAACTAGCATTAGTTAAGTATAAGCTGATACAGAATGGTGACAACTATTTTCAGATAGCCATGTGTGTGTGGGTTTTTTTTTGTGTTAGCAAGAGTGATGTTTTCTACCCCAAAACAGTAATTTTGCACAACTAAAACCTTACACAAAATCTTGGAAACTTACACAAGGAAACAGCAAACTTACACAAATACCACCCACATGGTTTTCTTGTGCAAGACTGTTTTGGGGGCAAGATTTTTGTTGTTAAAGATTTTTCCTGTGCAAAGTATGGTGTCCTGGTGTAGTTTGAGGATGGCCCCATCACCTCACTCTGAGCATGGAGACCAAGGAAGTTGTTTTGACTGGTAATCCTCCAGAGAATGGGCAGCTTTCAGGGAGGGAAATCCAAAGTGAGCAATGAATAGTCCTGGAGCAGTGTGGGCTGGCAGTGAATTTGCCAATCTGCTCCAGGGATTGCCTCAGGCATTAGAGGACTTATCCCAGATACTGAACCCTATTTTTGAAATAGATTCCTTTAAAGCAGTGATTCCCAAACCTTGGTCCTCCACATGTTTTAGACTTCAGCTCCCAGAATTTCTGACACTTGGCTAAGCTGGCTGGGACTTGTAGTGTAGAACTCCAAAAGATCTGGAGGACCAATGTTTGGGAATCATTGCTTTAAAGTCTGGACTAGAATATGGAGTGATGGTGCATCTGCACTGTAGAAATAATGCAGTTTGACATGACTTTAAATGTGGTAGCTCCATCCTATGGAATCCTGGGACTGGTAATTTTACAAGGTCTTTAGCCTTCTCTGCTGGTGCCTCACAAAACTACAAATCCTAAGATTTTGCAGGATAGTGCCATGGCAGTTAAAGTGGTGTCAAGCTGTATTATTTCTACAGTGTACACTGGCCTGGTAGAAACGAGTGCTTGTTGTGCCTTGGGGCCAAAATTAGAGTTCGGGAGCATGCAGCAACCACGCACTCCTGAATCCTAATATGTGCCAGCAACACCATCATGGCTCGGCCCCGTCCACATGGGGTCCGACATTATGATGGCACCGCTGCACAGTATGCAGACGTCACTGGCAGGAAGTGGCATTATGGTGGCACCCTTTCCTGCTTGTGATGCCACAAAAAAGAAGCTGCTCTAGGCAGCTTCTTTTTGGCAGCACGTCGGTGCAGCAGTGTGCAGCTGCTCCAACACTGACTTGGGGCAAAGACAGGTGGCACAGAGCTGCCCGTCTGTCAAGCCCCACTGATCCAGAATTTGCCTCCCTATTGATATCAGAATTATCAGCCTCTGCTGCCCTAGACAGCCTGATCATAACTCCCCCAGTACATTCACAAGTATCTATTACTCTAACATAGGGTATATATTTAATATGGGGCCCTCTAAATATTCTAAAAGTACCAGATCCTGTCTGATCTTAAAAGCTAAGCAGGGCCAGGTGTGGTTAGTACTTGGATGGGATACTGCCAATGAATACCAGGTGCTGTAGGCTATATTTTAGAGGAAGTGGTACAACCTCCTCTGAGTTTTCCTCACCTAAGAGAACCTTATGAAATCCATCAGGCTCCCTAGGTCTACAGGCAACCTGAAGGCACATCACACAATGTACATCTCCACTGTGAAGACACATTTCTGGAAAGGGTGGATTAAAAAATCTGGATTCATATTTTTCAGTTATCTATTAATCTGTCCACTTTATATCCCATCATTTCCCCTGGGACCCACTGTGAGTTAAAGGTGAGATACAGACAGCCCCTTTGGGCCATCCTTGTGCCGTGATTAGGGTTAGGGAGTGCACAGCAACCGCATGCACCCTAAAACGTATGGGCGGTGCTATTTTAAAATGGCTCCTTCCATATGTGCACACCATGATGATGTCTTGGTGCACCCTGCATCCAGATGGACCAGCGCGTGCCTGACATGATGGTGCCACTGCAGGGCGCCTAGAGCGCCCTTTCAGCAGCGCCAAAAGGAGCTCCAAAATGGATCTCCTTTTTTGGCGCTTGTCCTTGGCACAGCCACACCAACGATCCTGAAGATAAAGTGGTCACGGGACTACCATGGATGACTGGGTGCAGCAGGCGCCCAGGGTGGCTGCTGCACCCCGCTTCAGGCCACAGAGAAGCGGCAGTTTGCTGCTTCTCCATGGCCTGGAGAAGCGGTGGATTGGGGCCTCTGGGGTAGCTGGTGAAGCTGCCCTGCCGCCAATCCACCACTCTAAGGGGCAACGACAGACTGACCCTTTTGGGTGGTCTGTACAGCGCCAAAATTAGTTAGTTTGAAATACAGTGAAAAAATAACATTATTGTTATATGCCTTGAAGTTGACCCTGACTTAGGATGACCCCATTTTTGCAATGGTTATGCTATTAGCTTTGTTTGTGCAGTGGTTCTGGAGTCATAGCTACATCTTGGCAACATTGCAATAAGTCAGTTTACAACGATAAAAAAATGACCTTGGGCAAATCACATGCTCTCAGCCTCAGGGAAGGGCAATGGCAAATCTCTTCTGAACAAATGTTGCCAGGAAAACCCAACAATAGGTTTGCCTTAAGGTCACCATAAGTTGGAAGCGACTTGAAGCCACAAAACGACAACAGGTCTAATCTGCATTGCAGAAATAATTTCATTTATTTATTTCATTTTGATGCAGCTTTAACTGCCATTGCTCAATGCTATGGAATTCAGGGATTTGTAGTTTTGTGGCTGTAAGGTTTTGGTCTATGCTATCAGAGCGCTTTGGTGCCACCACAAACCACAGATCCCAGGATTCCATAGCACTGAGCCATGGCAGTTAGTGTCAAACAGCATTATTTCTGCTGTACAAATTAGATACTTAGAATTATATACATAGAATTCTATTCTGGAGAGCCCTAACGCTATAATTCAGGGGAGTGCTCTATAGAATTCTAAGTCTTCACCAGGCTACAAATCTGAGGATTCTGTAGGATATAGCCATGGCAGTTAAAATGGAGTAAAAGTGCTATAATTGTGCAGTCTGGATGCACCCTATGGGGGAATGTAATCCATCTGATTAGCTTCTATCATAGAAGCTAATATTGGGAAACAAGATCCTGTGTCATGGTCCTAGAGAGCAAAGGAGACCCATCCCGTGTTGAATCTAGCAAGTGGTGCAAAGGGTCTATCATTGTTCTGAAATTTGTCTCTCTTCTCCTTAGCTGCAAATTCCCCTTGCCTTCTGCAGCACATATGTTTCAACAGCAGTTGTGTGATTACCCCAGGCAATTCATACTTTTCCCTGCACCAAAAGTGGGAAGCAAACCTTGCTTTCTTGCTCCTTTTCTTTCTTTTTTGAAAACAGGCATAGAAGGGGGAGTCTTGGCTGGGTAAACTTGCAGGTGATTCTTATTTTTAAATATCATGCCAGATAAATACGTTCCAGCAAAGTATCAGAGACATTTGGGTGCAAAATAAGATTTGATATGGCATGCACTCAGGAACTGTGTTATTTTATTTTATTGTGATATTTTATTTTATTAATAGTATAAAAAAATATATAGCATGCCCTTCTGGTACTTACACACTTCTCAGGGAAGCTAAGAGCAATTAAAATCCATCCTAAAATGCAATAAAAATCCCCTAAACAGTCATGTATAATAAAAACAGACAGATGCAGCAGATAAAACAAAAGCCTTAACTATCTCATAAAGCCTGAATTAGTCACACCACCTTTTTACCTACCTTTTTGTGTTCAGGCTTGTGAGGCTGTATGGATGATCCACACAGGCTTTTCTTCAGGGGAGATGTTTGTAATCTGAATGGGTGAACATGGGCATAATGACAATTACTGTAGATTTGTCCATGTAGCACTAAACTGTGGTGGACTTCCTTATGCGTATGGACGCCATATAAACTCACAGCACCTTCATGTGATACACTGAACCATTTCAGACCAGATTTCACAGATATGAAGTCTAATTACTCTAATTACTATACCATACTCCCCCAATTGAAATATCACCTTGATTTTGAACTCATCTGTGGCTTGAAAAAGATCAACTGAAATGAACAATAGCTGGTGAGGAACATTATTATTATTATTATTATTATTATTAATTTCCTCATGAGTATGGACACCATATAAACTCACAGCATCTTCATGTGATACACTGAACCATTTCAGACCAGACTTCACAGATATGAATCCCATTGTTAGTCTCAAGTGCAGTAGACTCAATGTTTCAGGGCTTGCGAATGGCCTTTTTTAAAAAGCTGGCTCTCAGGTCCTCACTTGTTGTCATTTCTGATTTATGGCAATCCTAAAGTGAACCTATCACAGGGTTTTCTTGACAAGTTTCTTTGGAGGGGGTTTGCCATTACCATCCTCTGAAGCTGAGACAGTGTGATGTGCCTAGTGTCACTCAATTAGTTTCCATGGCTGAGCCGGGATTCTAGCCCTGGCTTCCCAGTGTCCTAGTCAAACTCTCAAACCATTTCATCAAGTCCTCACTAGAAGGTGATAATATGAGATAGACCAAAAGATGTCCAGAGAAGGTCACAGAGCTAAATGTGGGGATTCTTCTGAAGATTTCAAAGTCCAGGGCTTTATCTACATTCATTTCATATCTACCGATTCACAGTTTACCAATTGATTCAATAGGTCCATTCTAGTTGGGATGAAACAAAAACTTCTAGACTATACTCTCTAAACACAAAGTCCAGCACTCTAATCACTATACCATACTCCCTCAATTGAAATATCACCTTGATTTTGAACTCATCTGTGGCTTGAAAAAGATTAACTGAAATGAACAATAGCTGGTGGGGAATAATATTATTATTAGTTTGCTTTGCATTTTAATTTGAACTGACACAATTTGCTGTTTCTGAAGTATATGCCTAAAACCTGTTCTCAGTCTAAGCTAGAGTGGAGCCATTAAGTCAACTGGATTCATCTGTGTTGATTCACCACTCAACAGTTGATTTAATGGGTCTACTTTAGACTAATGAACAAGATTCCAGCCCAATGTTTGAATTATCTCCTAGAATGCAATTATCTTCTAATTTTTCTTGCTTCTCTAAATTTACAAAATATGCACAAATTGCATACATATAGGAAAAGAGTGTACCAATAGGTATCAGTTGGGGGGGGGGGGATGATTGCTTGCAGACATGAGTATGTTTTGGAAAATGCATATTAATTATTCTTTTTTTTAAAATGCATTTATAATTCACCTTTTGTCCATGGGCCTCCTCCATCAGATCCTTACACCAATCCTGTGTTTGTATGTGTGTCACACAAATATAGGCTGTCCAGAAGATTCTGGTCCTTTTAAGAGTCTCCTGTCTCAAACCAGAGATGAATTTCTCCAAAACTGGGAAGCTGTCATGTGGTCTAACCTCTACCTTTTTCCAAATCCACAGTGGAATTTTTCATTCATCTAGGAGTTTCAGCCCACCCTTTTTGTATGATTTTCTCTATTGGTGAACATATGTGGACTGCAAATCCCAGCTTTCCTTACTACTGGCTGGTTTCTCATCCATGGGAAGACCCTATTTGTTTGACTCTTCAATGGCAAGTAAAAAACCCATGACAAACCATGGCTTCCACCCAACATGTGCATAACTTATAAGTATCTGCATACAAATATAGTGTAGTGTAAATATCTCTATGTGAAGATAGGCTATATCAGCACTGTACAACCACTGTAGAGTGCACCAACATTGTGCAACACATGGCAATGGCAGGGTTCAGTTGTGCAATAAACAACTGTAATGCACAAAGCACATCACAGTGAACAATGCTGCTGTGTGCACAACTCTACTTTTGCATCTATTGGCATAATATCTGTTGCACTATGGTGAATAATTCACCCACATGTGTAGTATGACTTACACATGTGTGTGCCACTAACAGAATGCCAGCCTGTCTCTGCTGTGCATAAACAAAAGCATAACGCAGAATTGGGTAACACTTTTATTTGGAACATTAAAATCTAACAGAAGTGGTGCAAGAATGGCACATGTTTTTGAGTTTTGCTGAATTCCATGTCAGGAACTAAGGTACAGAAATTAAGGATATTCTTTGCTGCTGTTGTTATTGTTGTGTGTCTTCAGGTCATTTCTGACTGATGGCAACCCTAAGGCGAACCTTTCATAGGGGTTTCTTGGTAAGGTTTGTTCAGAAGAGGTTTGCCACTGTCTTCCCCTGAGGCTGAGAGCATGTGACTTACCCACATTCCTCTAATTTTTGTAGCATCATGCACCTTTAAGCCCCCTTTATGACATTTTAGTGGTGCAAATAAAAGACAGCTTCCAACTCTTAATCATGTATAGGTCTGTCTCAGATAGAATTGTTTAGAATAGCTCAGTTTTCTTTTCTTTTGGAAAATTTAACTGTCTTGTTTCACTCACTTCCTCACATTAAATGAAGCCCTGGTGTTGACTGTATCTGTTGCATTGCCCAAAGGATCTCTTTCATCTGGGTCCCTCACTATTTGTTCATGCTAGATGCTGGCCTAAAGGAAGGCAAGAACAAACTGCAATAGGAACTAACCCAATTGAAGCCATTACTTAATTAAAGCCATCAATTAAGCCATCTGTTAAGTAGGAGGTTTTTTTTTTTTTAACAAAAAGGTGCAAAAGTGACTCTCTTAAATTGGAATTTCACCATGAGAGACAGTGCTAAAGGGCCAACAAATTGTGCAGTTTCCAGCTGGCTCTTTAACCAAATTTGGTTCTCTCTGATGTTTTCCCCTCTTGCGTTAATCCTGAATGATCGTGGAATTACAAAGTTAAGGTCACAAAATCCAAGCATGTAGATCAGGGAAGGAATAACACACCCCTCCAGATGTCATGGGACTGAAAGCTCCAGCAGCCTTAGCTGATATAGCCAGAAGAATTGTAAACTACGATTCTGAAGACCAGGTTTCAATTCCCAGTTTAGCCATTAAACCCACTGGGTGACCTTGGGCAGGTCACATACTCTCAGCTTCAGGGGAAGGCAATAACAAACCTCCTCTGAACAAATCTTGTCAAGAAATCTCCATGATAGATTTGTCTTAGGGTTGCCATAAGACAGAAGCAACTTGAAGACACACAACAACAAGAAGAATAACCATCTTTCTAGAAAGCCAGACTGTGTTGTTGTTGTTGTTGTTGTTATTACAATTTTATTATATATAGATCCTGCTTTCCCCAAACAACTGGGATTCAGAATAGTTCACCATTAAAATAACAATAAAATTGAAAACATACAAAAATTGAGCATGAAAACAGAACGAAACTATTACAGTATTACAACAAATCACACAATAAAATAAAAGGCAATTCAAAAAGATAAAAGCTCTTAAAAATACTTCAGTATAAAGGAAAGTTGTAGCAATAGTTCAGAAGAAAAGAGAGTCCTGCTTAGCAGGGTTAGGGTGAATCTACACTGTACAAATAATGCAATTTGACACTATTTTAAGTGCTGTTGCTCCATCCTATGGAATTCCAAGATTTGTAGTTTTACAAGATGTTTAGCCTTCTCTGCCAAAGAGTGCTGGTATCTCACCAAACTAAAAATCCCAGGATTATGTAGGATGGAGCCATGGCAGTTGAAGTGGTGTCAAATAGCATTATTTTTACAATGGAGATGCACCCTTTGTAAGGATATGCCTCCCAAGACCAGGCATGCTTTCAGAGCAGATGCATGAGCATGTCCATGTTCTGAGCACAAATGACTATGGACATTATCACACGGGAGGAATTTCAATTTCGAAAGAAATGAAAGGGGGGGGGGCAGTTTGGAATTGAGTGAATTTGCTAGTTCAGCGAATTTACATGATTGTATATTGACACTGCTTCATGTTCAGAACTGCCCAAAATTGCCTTCCAGTGCCTGAAATTGCGTGTGATAGTTTCTCACGCAATAATGTTGCATTTGGAAGGACTTCCCATTGCCCGAAAATGTGTGTGATCGGTTTTCATGCAACAATGCGAAACCATGATTGCATTCAGATTGCCATTGGATTATACTTCCAATACCCATCATGTGATAAACTCCTATGAAGGATCTTGTGATCTTAGCAGTAATGTTGTTTGCTCTATTCCTTCAAGTCATTTCTGATATCACAACTTCAGCAGATCAGCAGATTTGAATTATGGCAGGGTGGGGAGTGTATGGTGCTCCAGTTGTTGGTGGATTACAATTCCCCTAAGGCCAACACATCACATCAAATAGCCAGGCATGCTGGGAAGTTTAATGCTGCAACATCTGAAGTGCCACAGGTTTCCCATCCCCAGACTAAGTAATACTTGGAGGGTGGTGGTGGGAAGAAACTCTCTGATTTTTTCAAAGCTTCTATTTAGATACAAAGCAAATATTTATCACTCTGGTACAAGCTATTTCTGTAAAACATGCCATACTGGAGGAATAACGTACAATAGCTAAATTAGAGAGCGAGGGGGAAAGTGCTTTCCACTTAATCTGCTAAACCCTACTGCAATGATATGCTTTGACATGCCCTTCTCAGAAGTGTAAAGGAGGCTGACAACCTAGTCTGGAGCCTTTGTGAATGGCTTTGCTTGCTCTTACAGATTAGAACCTGCCAGTCCAATTTTAATCTTTTCTGTATCTGACTGTACTTACGGTTTTAATGTTGTACTATTAGGACCAAGAATGTGCCTTGCATGCAACTCAGAAGAAAACCTCCACCCAAGATGCCTGCCTTGGAAAAGACTGGAGAATCTATAGAAATATCAGTCACAGGGCTGTCTAAATATTAAGGACTGTGTCCCAGCTGGGGAAAGTTGGATGGTGCCCAGGAACTCCCCAAACAGTCTCTGAGTGGCTTGGGCATTGTTGTTTGTTGTGTGCATTCATTTCTGACTTATGGTAACCCTAAGGCAAGTTTCTTCAGAGAGGGTTTGCCATTGCCAGCCTCTGAGGCCGAGAAAGTGTGACTTGCCCAGTGGGCTTTTACATGGCTGAGCCAGAATTCAAACCCCGGTCTCCAGAGTCCTACTCCAATGCTCAAATCACTGCACCATGCTGGCTCTTGTGGCTTGGGCATACACACCAGTTTGTGAATTGCAACCAAATAATGGATTTTTGGATGGGTGTGATTGCAGAAAGATTGAAACCTGTGGGAGGATTGCATAACCACACATGGGAGAAATTAGGGTTGCCAGTTCAGGACTGTCCTAGGCTCTGATGTTTCTGGGCCAAAAGCTGAGATCTGGGTGATATCATTTTAGAACCAACATTTAGAACCAACCACAGTTTCTTATAGCTTATCAATCAAGCACATACATACACACACAAATACACACACATGAATACACACACACACACACACACACACACAGAGTGTATTTTCCACTTTAAAAATCAAGACAGAAATCTTAGCTAAAGGAGCTGTTCTCACATCAAGGTGAAATGAGGAGGTAATTCCTTTTCACTTACTTAGCCAGATGGGATAAGGAGTATTTGATCTAGCCTACTTGCTTCTGGGGTGTATCTACACTGAAGAAATAAAGCTGCTTGGTCCCACAATGACTGCAATGATTTTGTCTTACAGAATTCTGGGATTTGAAGTTTGGTGAGGCCCCAGAGCACTCTGACAGTCCAGGCTGAATATCGCCAAACTACAAATCCCAAGATTCGACAGGATGGGGCCATGATGGTTAAAGTGGTGTTAAATTGCTTTATTTCTACAGTGCAGATACATTCGTAGTCAGAAATTGGATGCAGAAGACTGTGCGGAGTGAGCCTTGGGACTATGACTTGGAGAGGAGGAAGCTAACTAACTAAATAGTCCCCAACTGTTAATGGTGCTTGAAAACTGCAGTTTTTGAAAACTTTCTCACAGCAGAGAGAAAAATAACAAAATATTTCATTATATTTTATTTATCTTCTACCTTTCAAGGCAGCTAAAACAAGAAAAACCTGAAAACCTGATGGTTTTCCTATTAAAATGACATTAAATTTTTAGAAAGCAGGAAACCACTTTGGGGGGAAAAACATATTACATCACCCCCTTGGTATCCATTGGTGTTTGGTTCTAGAAACCTCTGTTGATACCAAAATCTGTGGATGCTCAAGTCCCATTAAATACAATGGTGTAATAAAATGGTGTTCCTTATATAAAATGGCAAAATTAAGATTTGCTATTTGAAGTTTATCACATTCCTGGCCCTGGAATGTTCCGAAAACGGAATGCAAGGGCCCAAAAACAAGAGAGGGACGAGGGGGGCGCGCACATTTTACAGCACACACCATCCGTTATTCAATGTGTTCCATTCCCATTCTGTCCCAAAATCCGTTCTGAACAGTTCTCAAAAATCACCTCCCTGGGATGGATTCTGGGATGGAATGGGAATGGAACGCATTGAGTGAGGGACTAGGTGTGTGCAATAGAATGTGTCCCCCACTTGTTCCATCCCCATCCTGGACCCTTTTGTAATGCACAGGGCACGTTCCAGGGGCCTGTGCGATAAACTTAATATATCCATGGCTGGGTTAATCCATGAATAAGGGATCGATGGATAAGGAGAACCAACTGTAACAAAGTTAAAAATACAGCATTTTTCCTTATAGCCAATTTATTAATAAATACATGTTACAGCAGAAAGTTCTTTGCCTGCTAGCAAAAAAAGAACAAAGAGAAGGCCAACTTAGCCTCCCATGGAAGGGAATTCTAGAATCCGGGAGCTTCCACCAAGAAGGCCTTTTTCTATGTTCTCATCAGATCGATGGTAGTGGGACCAAAGAAAGCCCTCCACCAAGGATCTGAATTCTCTGGCAGATTCATATAGTGACATATCGTCATTGTTGGTGGGGGGATATTTGTGGAGATTTGGTTAAAAGCAGGATATAAAAGGAAGGAAGGAAGGAAGGAAGGAAGGAAGGAAGGAAGGAAGGAATGAATATTCTTACATGTGGGCCATGAGCCACATATCCCCATCTCAATGAAGACTTGCCACATTTGTGACATTTTCATGATCCTAATGAAGGTATTACACAACCTGAGTTCTGTTTCTACTCATGGATCACACAGCTACTTTTTGGGGTTTTTTAAATAATGAGATCAGTTCACCTCCCCACTTAAATGTTATCTGCTGTATATCCACTGACATTATACAGAACATTTTTTTACACATTATCTTTTCATGTATTCCTTTTTATCACCAAGGCCTTTGTGAACCGACAAGACTGATAGAATGCAGGGAGAAAAACTTGATTTTCTTCACAACTTTTATGTATATGATTATCCTGCAGGGATAAGAAAGGAAAAAAAAAGACCAAACTAAGCATGGAAAGGGGCGGGGGGGGGGTATTAAAGACAGTTCTCAACTTTATTACCATCTAAGGCCAAGAGTATCGGCTCTGCGGGGTATGATAGAAATAGGACTGAATACTCATCATAAGGAACCAGCACAGCATCCACAAGCTTTTTAAATATCCAATGTCTCATTTAAATGGACATCAAAAGACCAATTTTGAGCATCCTAAGTTTTTTTCTTAATTTTTTTTCCTGGATAGATATTGTGAAATATTAATTTCTGAAAAGGAGCCATACTAAAGAGATGCTAGAATATGAGCTACCTGACTAATATCTTTATAAAAGGTAAAGGTAGTCACTTGACATGAATGTCTAGTCGGAACTGACTTTAAGGGGCAATGCTCATCTCCATTTCTAAGTCAAAGAGCCAGCATTGTCCGAGGACTGCTCTGGTTGTCATGTGGCCAGCATGACTGCACAGAATGCTGTTACTTTCCCACTTAAGTGCTACTGATCCATCTACTTGCATTTGCATGCTTTCAAACTGCTAAGCTGGCAGAAGCTGGGGCTAGTGACAGGAGCTCACCCCATCATGCAGCACTCAAGTCTCAGACTACCAAGCTTCTGATCTCCTGATCACCACAAGCTGAACATGAGTCAACAGTGTGATGAGGCAGCTAAAAAGGTGAATGCACTTTTACACTGTATCAATAGAAGTAAGGTGTCTCGATCAAGGGAAGTAATAGTGCCACTCTATTCTGCTTTGGTCAGGCCCCACCTGGAATACTATGTCCAGTTCTGGGCACAACAATTCAAAAAGGATGTGGAGAAACTGGAGCGGGTCCAAAGGAGGGCGACTAAAAAGGTGAATGGCCTGGAAACCATGCCCTATGAGGAATGACTTAGGGAGCTGGGGAAGAGAAGGTTAAGAGGTGATATGATAGCCCTGTTTAAATACTTGAAGGGATGTCATATTGGGGAGGGAGCAAGCTTGTTTTCTGCTGCTCCAGAGAACAGAACTTGGAATAATGGATGCAAGCTACAGGAAAAGAGATTCCACCTCAACATTAGTAGGAACTTCCTGACAGTAAGGGCTGTTCAACAGTTGAACACAGAGTCTAGTGGAGTCTCCTTCCTTGGAGGCCTTTAAACAGGTGGGATGGCCATCTTTCAGGGATGCTTGGATTGGGAATTCCTGCATGGCAAGGGGTTGAACTTGATTGCCCTCATGGTCTCTTCCAACTCTACAATTCTATGATTCTATGACTAGAAAAGACAGTAATGCAGAAGACAGCAGGAAAAGAGAAAGAACATATTCTGGACAGAGAGACTCAGAAGTCATGGCCCAAGTCTGCAAGACTTAAGGAAGGATCTTGAGGATGGGGTGACTTGGAGGTCTCTCATTCATGGGGTTGCTGTAAATTGACATGGGAGGTTATCACACATGGTGCCTCTATCGCCAAAATGTCATCAAAATGGGCAGAAGTGTCACCAGTGTGATCATGCTGCTGGCACTTCTAAAGTGAAACGGAAGCATTATTTCCATGGAATCACCACGGAATCATCAGGGAAGCAGCCCTTTTCTTATTAATGGACTTATCCATTAATAATAAGAAAAGGGCTTCTCCGCTGATGATTCCATGGCGCTAACAATAAAGTTTCACTTTAGAAGCACCAGGCATGATCACACTGGAGATGCTTCAGCCCTATTTTGATGACGTTTGGGTGATGGAAGCACCGCATGTGATAATCTCCATTGACTTGAAGGCAGTTAGCAACAACGAGACACCTTGAAGCTTATTGCTGGTGGAAAGGTGAGATTTAAATGAATACATGACTCATGCTAGAACGCTGCAGTTCAATTTCCATTATCCCCTTCTCCATCTTTCAGGGTTAGGTCCCTGGAGAGCAGGGGGAGGTGGGTTGCTCCAATGCCACTCAGGTAATGAATTTAGTCCAAGCTCTAGCATGAACTTCAATAAGGTTCTGAGCTTATTGGGCAAGGGTAGTCTTCAGAACCTTTACAGTTCATACGAAAGTCCAGAACATGTTCACCACTCCAGTGGTTGGGCAAAGTCTTGTCCTTGGGCTGCAAGTAGTTCACTGTGGCTGTTTTTATGGCCCTAGACAGCTCCTGACTCCCTGGACCATTCTTATAAAACGAAGGTAAATTGCTCCCCCTTGAGACAAATTTGACAGGTTGCAGCCCCTTCCAATCATCAACCCTCCCCCCCCCCCCCCCCAATATTAGTAGAGTTCTGGTCATTTCAGAGGTTTGGGGAACCTTTTTGGCCATCCATGAACTTCCCATAAAATCTCAGGGGGTGTAACAATCCCATACAATCTCAGGGTGTTCCTGGGACCCTGTTGTGGCCCACCCCTCTTTTAAAATCCAGAGCAAAGACCCCAGAGCAAATACAAAATTGCATTTTGTTCTTTTAATGAGTGATGCTTTTTACTACTGTAATAGTTTGATTCTATTTTAATTTTTTGTATGTTTTTATTGTATTGTTCTTTTTAATTTGCAAGCTGCTATGTATCCCAGTTCTGGGAAAAAGTAGAAAATGATAATGATGATGATTATGATGATGATGAAAAATAGCAGCAACAACAACTGCAATGAGTGGCTACAACCGTAATAGCACAACCCTTCAAAGTGTACGGGATGCTACATTGATAGACGGAATTCTTTGGCTATCATGAGGAGTAAATGTAAATATAAATGTAAATGTAAATGCTATGCTATGAGGAGGGGAGAGAAATTTCAGAAGAGGTGACTCTGATCCTAAGGTGTTAAAAAATTCAGTGGCTAATTAGAAAATGGAAACAGTTTGTCTTCAGAAGCAGCCACAAGCTAAAATAACTATTTGTTGTTGTCATGAGCCTTCAGATTGATTCCAACTTATGGCAGCTCCCTCCTAGAAGCTTCTTTGGCAAGATTTATGCAGAGGAGGTTTTCTCTTGCCTTC
The DNA here is from genome assembly GCA_034509955.1 of Urosaurus nigricauda. Lineage (NCBI taxonomy): Eukaryota > Metazoa > Chordata > Lepidosauria > Squamata > Phrynosomatidae > Urosaurus > Urosaurus nigricauda. The sequence goes on from JAOEGL010000005.1 coordinate 12,142,731, forward strand.
CCCTAAGGCTGAGAGAGCGTGACTTCTAATGACAGCCAAGCTCAAGCTCAAGTAACTTTTGCCAGGTCTAGCCACTAGATGTCACTGCCTCACTTGCTAAAGGCTCCTTGGCTACAGCACTTTTCCACAACATGTTATTAATTTATAATAAAAGGTCTCTGACAGCTTTATTTTGATGAATTATGAGAATCCAAAGCATAATTCCCAGCCTCTGGTGTATAAATTGTCATTGATTTTAATGTTCTTTGTAAAGTTGTGTCACGCAACAAATTTTCCTGCCAAGAGCTGTTAAACAGAGAGGCATCCACTGCTCAGAGTAGTACATCAAACTTCTTAAGAGGGAGTGAGCAGAACGGATTGATGGTTATCCATAAACCATTTATGACAGATGGCACACCAGCAGTTCAAACAATTATTGGGGACATTTATTGTAGATTTCGCCTTCTATCTAAAATAAACAATATGCAGAAATACCTTCAACTCAGCATAAGTTAAAGACTGAAGTAATATAGGCATACCTCAGTTAATAAAGTGTCGGACAAAGAAGCCCCCTTTTACATAGTCTTTTTATTCCTGCCTAGGCCCCATTTTTCCTTCTTGTCCTCTGTCTAGCTGGAAGTTGATTTAGCAGAATCAGCATTGGGAGAATGCCAAAGAAGGGCTGGAGAAACACAGATGTTAAGTATCAGATTGTAGCATCATGTCTGTAGTAAAAAAATGCAATAAAGGTCAAGCTGGGAAAGAGTGGGATTCTACTCTAGCTCATCGTACTTGAGGTATGTGGGCCTGCCTACAACAAAGGAAATAGCTGCCTTCAGAATCCCTTATTGAATATGCATTAATAGCAAAACTGAGAAAAGGGGAAAGCAGATATGTCTGCCTCACCAGTCACAGAATCATAGACTGCTAGATTTGGAAGAGTCTCCCAAGGGCCATCCAGACCAACCCCTGGCCATGCAGGAATATACAATCTGAACAGCTTTCAAGTGGTTTCTAGCAGGATCAAAACATTTCTTTCTATTTGTCCAAGGCTTCCCTGACCTCATTGTCTTATTACACATATACAGATTGTTAGTGTGGGATAAAAAAGTTTGCTGAAAATAGTCAAAGAACTCTTCTCTTTTGTAGTCTAGGAGCTTGTCCCTGTTCTTTCCATGAAATTTCTACTTCTCACACTAAAAGTTTCTTTTAAAGATGTAAGGCCCAGGAACACATTTACTTTGTTGTTGTCAACCACCCTTGAGTTGATCCTAACTCATGGTGACCATGTGGATGAGACATCTCCAAGACTCCTTATCATCTACTATTCTTCTAAGTTCTTGCAGATTCCTACCCGTGATCTCCTTAACTGAGTCCATCCATCTAGTATGTGGTCTTCCTCTCTTTCTTCTTCTCTCCACCTTTCCTAGCTTTATTGTATTTTCCAGTAATTAGTGCCTTCACATGATGTGTCCAAAGTATGAGAGCCTCGGTTTAATCATCTTTACTCCAGGGAGAGTTCAGGTGTGATCTGTTCTGGGACCCGTTTGTTTGTTTGTTTTGGCTGTCCATGGTGTCCTCAGCACTCTTTTCCAGCACCACATCTGAAATGAATTTATTTTCTTTTTATCTCTTTTTCTTAATTGTCCAGCAATTCCATTTACACATAGTAACAGGGAATGCAATTACTTCTATGTTTCTAGCATTCGTGCTTGGTTGTATATCTTTGCACTTTAGGGCCTTTCCTAGTTCTTTCATCTCTGCCCTTACCATTCTTAGTCTTTTTCTGATTTCTTGACTGCAGTCCTTGTTCCGATCTATGTTTGATCCAAGGTATAGGAACTCTTTTACTATTTCTATTTCCTCACTGTCTAGTTACTTGGTTAACTTGAACAAGTATTACTTGTTCACTACTGTTCACTGTTCACCAAGAGATGGCTTTTTTTGGGGTGGGGTAGGTAAGTAATTGAAATGTTCCATTCTGTTTCTTGGTGTATGAGATTTGGTGCCACACAAACTGGGATTCTGTGCCAACGTAAAGCCATTGTGAAGTCAACATTTCAGCTGCAAGCCCTATTGGATGTTTTGTTTAAGCCCTTCAGGAAATTACTGCTCTCTTTTAGGAAGTTACTATTCTCTCATGATCAAAAGGAAAAGAAAACCTAGTTTTATTCAATGTAGAATGCCACTTATTTTGTTATAGTTGCAGATTATAGACCATGTCCCTGTATCACATGTGCATCACAAATATCTGTGTGTACAAACAAACAAACACACACCCTCTAGGTCTATATGTCCATAGCTGTCTTTCTCTCTGATCTTTTTTGTTCTCTTCCTACATGTGTGTGTTTACAAGTGAACATTAAATTCTGCTCTTTTTATCTGCTGTGATACATGGTTGAAAAATCATGGCTTCACTTAATTGTTATCATTATTTCAATTGTGAGAAATAAAAAGGAAACCAATGTTTGTAGTGAACTCTTCACTTTTTCCAATTCTGTTTGGTTTGGTGTGCAGATTTAATTTTACTGTATTAAGATTACTTCCCAATAGGTGTGCCTTTCTACAATCCTGATGGGAGTGTAAAAAAGCTCACAGTACAGTACATTGAACACTGACACAATCCAGCCATGTGTGTGTAAAGCTCCATACAGAAACCTGTGATTCATACAAGTGCTTAAAAATTTAAGATCTGCTGCTTTTGATTTAAACAGATGATTAATTTCTTGTTTAATGCCTGGATGAAATCCAGGAGTGTAACTACCTGGGGGGCACATAATGAGAGCATTGGTACCCCACATAAAAATTCTGCCCCAATAGAATTTTCCTTGATTTCCAAATTTCTAGCACTGAGTGAGTTACTAAAAATTGTTCACAATTCTATTCACTGTGTTTGCATTTCTTTGGTACCTTTGTGGTTGTGTACCTTCAAGTTGCTCTTGACTTGTGGCTACCCTAAAGCAAACCTGCCACAGGGTTTTCTTGGCAAGATTTGTTCAGAGTGGCTTTGCCATTGCCTTCCTCTGAGGTTGAGAGAATGTGACTTGCCCAAGGTCATTCAGTGGGTTTCCATGGGTGAGCAGGGATTGAAACCCTGGTCTCCAGAGTCGCAACCCAATGCCCAAACCAGTATGCCACTATGACTTTCTTGGTTAACTACCATTTTTCTTTGGGTCCTTAAGCTATATTTGTAAATGCTCAGCTGAAGTTTCAAGTTACTGCAAAACTGGAAATTTTAGGAGTGAAGGAAAGTTTCACAGAGGCATATTTTTGAGGGAGCAGAACTTTCATTCCCCCAAATAGGTACACCCTACTTTCTAAACACAGTTGACATAGTGTTTAAAAGCTGCAGGCATGCTTTTTCTCTTACTTGCTCTCTCTCTCACACACACATATCTAGATTTTCAAAGGGTTACTTTTTTTTTTTTTTTTTTTTTTGGATTACCGCTCCCAGAATTTCTCTGTCAGCATGATCACAAGTCAGGGATGTCGAAAACTTTTCAAAATTTTCCATATTTCCTCTTGAGTGTGTTCTTTTTCAAAACTGCCCTTCTAATTCCTGCTTATTGATACAGTCCAATTCACCACATATTTATTAGGGAAAAACTACTGTACTTCCACTTCCCCAGCACCAGAGCACTGGGGGATTTATTCCTAAATAAACATGCATAGGATTGCAAGCTAAATCTACTAATTTACTGATGAAAGTTTGAAGCTCTAAAAAGAAAGCAAACAGATAATGACAATGTCAAAATGCAAACCATGTATTGAATCCTCCATGCAGTGGCATTACTATGGTTGCTGGTGCAGTAACAGTAGGGTAGGCATCACTTGGTGTGGTGTCACCCCCCAAAGACCTCCTTCTATACCACACCCTACAGAATCTTTAGTTGTGTTTTTTGATCTAATGTTACTCAAAAATTGTAGTTCCCCTATATCACTGAATGTAATAGTAACAGTTGTGAATTAACAACTAGAAAAATTAAAAATGTCCCTTTAAATTACAGTATCATATACACAGACTCAGTGTATTTACATGTACATAGTTTTATGTAGTTAAAGTGAAAACTTGGTAAGATGTGGTGTTTTCAAGAAAATGTGAAAACAGTGGGAATGGAGTGATGGAAGCAATCATTAGAAAAATGTCAAAATAAATGGTCTTTTAAAGACATTGAGAAACACACAGAGAAGGAGCCTTTCCAGGGAAAGGACTACAGAGCCCAGGTGCCACTATGGTAAAGGTATGAGACAAAAAAAATGGAGAGAAGCTTAACCTATATAATTATCAATCCAACCTGATGCAGTGATGGGATGGAGAAAGGATCTTATCTGAAGATCTTTTCTAAGATCATAGCAAGTAGCAAGTACATTTCTATATCACTTACTGAGGTACTAATCAGTTTACAAATGGTAAGCAAATTTCCCCCAAACAAGCTCATTTTAGTGAGCTACAGAAGCATGCCAGGCTGAGTTGACCCAGAGCACCGGCTGGTATTGAACTCACAACCTTATGGTTTGTGAGTGAGTGGCTGCGGTACAGGCATTTAACTACTGCACCACCAGGGCTCCATAACTGGGCAGGCAGAATGATAAGAGATTTATGAATAATATAAGGATATATTGATAAATTGCTTCTTTACAGTATGCTAGCAGTTCTCTTCTAGCACTCTCTGTTATATCCAGTAAGGAAAACAAGGAAACAAAACCCCTGCCATTGCAATTCCCAACACATTCCAAGCACTTTCATAACTGTATATGTGTAATTGATGAAAACACAAGATAGGGCCTTCTTAGCAGCTGCTCCTAAATTTTGGAACTCCTTCCCCAGGGAGGCTTGAATGGCCTCACTGTACTGTCATTGGCAAGTGAAAAGCTTTTTCTTAAAAAAAAAATCCAGATAGGCATTTAGAACTGCAGGCTTTTAAGGCAAGCTTGGAAAGGATGAAATATTGTTTCACACTGTACTGTTATCGCTTCTCTATTATCTTTTTAAAGTGCACATTTTAAATTGTTTTAATATGATGAATAGTTTAATTTTATCATAATGCTGATCTTTTGTAATTTTTAAATTATATTAGCTGGAATCCTGTGTGGTATTTTTGGACGCGAAAGGATTGTACTTACCATGCATTGAAGTGAATCTGGCCTGACTTCCATCCCCATCCCTATTTATGGGGAACCAGCTGCTGTGATCAGTGGGGGCCTGTTCTCCTGTTGCTTGGGAACAGCTGGCTGATGTTTCCAATCCTTCCCATGAGCAGTCCCAGGTGCAACAGACAAAAGCAAGTGCCCTGCTGCAATTCCCCCTCACTTCCAGAGACCACTTGCATGAGGGGTTGGGTGGGATCATCAGTCAGCTGCTTCAGCATTTCTCAACTGGGGGCTATATGGCCCCCCTGGGAGTCCACAGAATATTCCACAGGGACCACAAGTGAAAATCACATAAATGTGATGGCCACGGTATGAGACTAGGGGGCCACAGAGGGAAGTGAGGAGTGAAGAATGAAGAAAACAGAGACGTGACTGAGAGAATAAAACAGAAAACAGAGAAGTTGAAAAGAAAAAAGAAAAAGAAAACAGTACAGTAGGGTGAACAAAAAGTGACTGTGCTTCCCAGTGGATAGATCACCATACATATTCTGCAACAATGTCACTTCCGCTTCCTTCTTCCTCCCACATCCGCACTCCACCACTGTGCATACCAAACATCTCATTTTGTCATAGGCAAGGTGTGTGGCCACAACAGTGTTAATGCATGGGGAGCTGTTTCTTTATGCAAGTATTACTTAATTATCCTTGCTTCATGAATGATTCACAAGAATCTGTAGCCCCATTCACACTACATATATATCCCAGGGTGAACTCAGGTTATTTCCTTGGTGTTCTCACTTGCCTAGATGCACTTTTTTTTGGCGGGGGGGGGGGCTACCCCAAACCTACTTAGCCCAGGATATTTGATACTGGGTTTTCCCCCAAGTTTTCTAGAAAGATCCACATCAACCAACATCTTCAGCAGAGTGAATATGTTACCAAATCAAACCAGTTCACCCCTCTAGCCCCTCTGAGTCTTTTCCGGGATGGGGAAAGGAGGAGGATAAGTACTAGGAAGAGCTTCTGAGGCTGCTGGCCACTCTCCAGCCGGGATGGGCCAGGAGACACCAGCGGTGCCATGGCAAAGAGGGCTGCCCAGGCATGTGTGAATAACAAATCCCTTGGAGAGATTTGCAAACCTAAAATGTAATGGGAACAATGATCTGATATTACATCAGTGTAACCATCTGAATCTCCTGAGGCCAAAAAGTGAGAGTGAATGAATCTGATCCTTCCTGCATGCAAGACATACAACAATATTTGAATTATGGCAAAGAAACCCATAAACAAGAGCCAAACTTGGTGAAGTTTCTTTATTGGGGACTTTTGTGGTTACTGGCCATGTTGGCTGGAAGATTATGGAATGCAACTGTACTTCCAAACAGAAAACCTTTCCATGTTCTGAATACTAGAAATTGCAAATTCAGACTTAAAAAAAACACATAAAGACAAACTTCTCCAAAATGGTAAGAACAATGACAAAATGGGACAGTAATTTTATATGCTTATAAAAAGTGACATAGTGAAGATGCTCAGAAACCTTGTTAGTGAATTGCAAAGATGCATAACAGGACACCAGCAGGTGTTTGAATGTGTATTGGGCTTTAACAACATGTACTGACACTCCCTAGCTGGTGTTCTGTTGTGCGTTGGTGCTGTAATGTATTGGTCATTTCCCTGTCTTTCCTGCATAGTAGGGCTTTACAGACTACCCAAAAAGGGCGGTCTTGAGCCACCTCCTTTTCCGGCGCAGCTTTGCTGCAGCAACCAGATGAAGCAGTAAAGGTGCGGTGGAAAAAGGAGTGCCGAAACCAGGCTCCTTCTTGCATTGCAGTTGTGACAAATGAAGCTCTGGCTGGTGCATTCATGATGTCTCAGGTGCGCAGCTCCATTTGGTTGCTGTGCACCTGCGACGTCGTTACTACATGTGCTGTGTTCTCTCATGTACAGGATGCTCTCATCACATGCTAGGGTTGCGGGACATCTATTGGCTCCGCTCCCAGTCAACCCTAGCACATGATGGGGGCACCCTAACATGCTTGTATGTATCGGGCCAATAATGTAATAGCAGTTCTTTACTGAATATGGATGTTAAGGAACTTCGTGTGATAAACTCCTATGAGACCTTCAAGTCACCTGTTATCAAGAGCCCTGCTCAAGTCTTGAAAACTCAGATCCATGGCTTCCTTGGTTGAGTCTATTCATCTGTAATGTGCCCTCTCTCTTTTTCCATTGCCTTCTACCTTCCCAGGCATTATTGTCTTTTCTAGTGAGTCATGTCTTCTCATTAGACATTCAAATTATGGCAGTCTCAGCTTAGTCAATTCAAGAGACAATTGATCCTTGATTTGCTCTTGCACCCATTTATTTCTCTTTTTGAAGGAGAAATCTCCTTCAGCGCTACATTTCAAATGAGTTGATTCTCTTCCTATCAGCTCTCTTCACAGTCCAGTTTCAAAACTATGTATAGAAATAGGGAATATGATGGCACGGGCAATCTTGACCTTGGTATTCAATAATATATCGTCACACTTCAGAATCTTGACTCTTTATAGCTAGCTTTCCAAGCCTGATTTATTGAGTACAGCCATTGTTCTGACTGATGACTGAGCCAAGGTATAAATGATCTTTGAATATTTCAGTGTTTTCATCATTGACTTACAGTATGTAAATAATTGGTGGTCATTAGTTTTGCTTTCTGAACATTTTCTTTGTTTTATTCTTATTGTTTAATTAGGGAGGTAGGGCCCAGCAATTGTAGAACTTCTTTAGCGTCTGGGCAAAAACCTGGAGTGGATTTTTTGCCCCACTGATGTGGGATCCATCAGCTGTCACCAATTACTAGAAGATATTTTCAGATCAAAGAACAAAATGGAGAGAGGGAATGCTCTCTACCATCTTTACAGGACCTCTGAGGAACTTAAAAGTGATGGTGATCTTTATTGGTGATATTTTGCAAGCCATTAAGTGGAGGATAAAAGCCCTTATGTTCAATATATGGATACATTAAGTATTAGGCTCAAAAATTTACAGCTTTGCATTTTGACAAGGGAAATGGTATGTGTGGAGCACTATATCAAACTGTTGCTCAGCACTAAGACGTTTGTCCCTACAAAAATGGCTTCTTTTTTGCTCTGAATGTGCTCTCCCACTTTTCCTGCTGTCTTCCACTTAATCAACCATTGTTTTCTTTTCCTATATTTATGACTGGCCCAATGCTTATATCTAAATAACCATTTGAAGCTCAGGCTCCCAGTTAAAGGCTAGAACTTTAATGATCACAACACATTGACTCTGAGGCTGCATCTGCACTGTGGAAATACTCCAATTTGACACTACTTTAACTTCCATGGGTCAATGCTAAAAAATCCTGGGAAATGTAGTTTACTGTAGCACCAGAGCTCTTGAAAGAGAAGGCTAAATGTCACGCAAAACTGCAAATCCCAGAATTCCATCGCACTGAACCATGGGGGTTATAGTAGTGTCAAACTGGATTATTTCTGCAGTTTGAATACAGCCTGAGACACCTTTTACTAGCCTCTAGAGAGGAACCACCTCTGAGTATCCCTTGCCTAAGACAAGCCTATGAGAGCCACTGGGTTGCCATAGCTTGACAGGTGACTTTGAAGGCATATACACAGAGAAGAAGAGAAGACATGCAGCCTCCATATTGTTTCTGAACTGAAACAAAAGTAGAGAAGAATGGAAAGGCTATATGCTGTCACATCATCGGTCAAAAAGAGAGAAGGTGTCTCAGGCTGATGTTCAGATTCTTTTCTCTTGGGTATCCAAAGTGGCAACATTTTTCTTTATCTCTCTATTCACTTCCTGGTGGGAACCAATTGCAGATACATTTGTTCCTGCAGGGAAAGGAATGGAAACAGAGGCTACCTTGACGGAAAGTGAGAAACATGGATGCCAGCACCTACGGAAAGATGAGACAGTTCATAGCGCATTGGTTCAGAGTGTGTGGGAAACTATAGAACCACTCACCAGAGTGATCATGGGGAGAAAAAACTTTCAGGACTGGAAATAAATCAATATCTTATCATCTCCTGTTACTTTCCTTCATCTTGAAATCAAAGATGTAAGACACAATATAGACTAAGCCACTAATAGCCCTGTCCACCTTGCCAGCAGAAGGTATGTGCCAATGGTACAAACTGAGCATGTGCAGCTTCCCATCTCTTTAACACACCAACGTCTGTGGCAAATATACTTTTCAGACTACAGATCCCAGAATCCTCCAGTCAACATGACCATATTGTCTGGGGTATTCTGGGCTTTGTAGTCAGTCTAACCTTTCTGAGCTTTGTAATACATGTACTTGGATATGTGGATGTGTACAGAGACACACAGGGACATACACACACACACCGGAGCTTCAAAAATTTCTTTTAATCCCCAGAGTGCAGGGCATTCTGGGAGCAATAAAATAAAAGTAACTTTTCCAAGCTCTATTTTACACCTGTGCACACACCACCACAACAACACAGGAGTGCTGGCCAAGCAAGGATTGTATTATTACCTCCATGTTTCTGAAATAAAAAAGTAATAAAGATTTTGATCATATATTAACCATCTTCAATGTCATATTGCGGAAAAGATGTCGAGAAATCCCATGGAAAATATATTTTTTAAAAATTGAAGATTTTCCAGTTTATTTATGACTGTATCTGGACTCATTAATAACCCAATGAATTAAACATATGGATTATCCAGCAAATTAAGAAAAAGAAAGTTAAAGTCTGAAATAAGCAAGTAATTTTATGAAGGTGTAACCTTCACGCCTGAACAGGTACATGGCTGCTGTTACCATGCCAGACACCATGGTTCTTCAAATAAATAGCTTATTTATCCACAGGATAATGTGGATTGAAACAGGACAAGAGAAGAGTCTCCCTAGGTCTGGGAGTCTTTGACAATCTGCTACCAAGTCCTTTGTGATGTGATGTGTTTCCACTGAAGACATACATGGGTTTCCAAGTAAGTACCCTATTGATTTTCAAAGATTTCCTGAAGCATCAGAGTTTGCTCACTCACCACTGAGCACCCCAGAAAGATCTGAAGGTACTTTAGACCTCTACTTTTTCCATCTTGCTTCAGGATATATACCACATGACCAGATGTACAAAGACAAGTATCATATGACTGGAATTTTGGTCTTGGAGGGGCTTTATTGTTCTTGTTTTGATTCAACTCCCAATGTCTTGTGATTCATCTGTCACCAGGACAGAAGAACTGTTGAACAAAAGGAGATGTTTGTTTAGGTTCCTGCAAGCTGTGTCTCAGGGGCAGCAAATAACCCTGCTGGATGAGCAGCAACACTAGCCTGTTGTCTCCGATTCTTCACACAATTAAAGCGCGAACCGACCTACCACCACAAGAGCCGCTCACATGCTGCTGTCAAAAGGCATTGGGAGGATGGAAAAAGCATCACAAGGAAAACAACAAAGCAGGCCGTAACATGGGCAATTGAGTGGGCAAAATTGCAATGGAACATTGTGACACATCTGGATCAAACAGTACGCATGATGGGTTTGGGCCTTACATAAAGCTCTTGGCTCTGAGTCAAGGTTCTTCTTTTAACCATCTCTTTCTCTCTCTAAAAAATGGTGACCGCAATCCCATTGGGAAGAGTCTTATTTTATATTTTTATTTTGCTTCCTCCTTCCCTGTCCTGGAGGAACTGGCCAAGTAAATTCTAAATATATAACATTTAGACTTGAGAACCAAATGCTTCTGAGGTCCAAATGCATCTGAGGAAGTAGGCACAAGTCTAGGAAAGCTCATGCAACCAACTTCAATCTTTCAGTTAGTCTCAAAGGTGTTGCAAGATTCCTTTGCATGCAGGTATCTACTTATTAATTTTATTTCTTTCTCACCTTTCTCTAGACAGGGAACCCAAAGTGGCTTACAACAAAGTTAAAGACCAGACAGAATTGAAAACCTGATAATAACAAAGTTAAAATCACTAAACTATCATGTTAAAATGTGTTGTTAATTGCCATCCAATCAACTTCAATTTATGGTAACCTCCAAGAGCTCAGGTCTTGGAGACTCAGGGTCATGGCTTTCTTGACAGAGTCTATCCATCTGGAATGTGGTCTTCCTCTTTTCCTACTGCTTTCTACCTTATCAAACATCTTTTCTAGTGACTAATGGCTTCTCATGATACATCCAAAGTATGATAGTCTCAGTTTAGTCATGGTTTCTGTGGAAAGTTCAGGTCTAATTTATTCTAGGACCCATCTATTTTGTCTTTTTAGCAATCTACAGTAGGTCAACATCTGGATCTACTACGCTATGTGGAGCCACCATACAAGACTGTATCAAATTGCTGAGAAGAGAAGGTTAAGAGGTGATATGATAGCCATGTTTAAATATTTGAAAGGATGTCATATTGAGGAGGGAGCAAGCTTGTTTTCTGCTGCTCCAGGACCCGGAACCATGGATGCAAGTTACAGAAAAAGAGATTCTACCTCAACATTAGGAGGAACCTCCTGATAGTAAATGCTGTTCAACAGTAGAACACACTCCCTCGGAGTGTAGTGGAGTCTCCTTCCTTAGAGGTCTTTAAGCAGAGGCTGGATGGCCATTTGTTGGGGATGCTTTGATTGAGAGTTCCTGCATGGCAGGGGGTTGGACTGGATGGCCCTTGTTGTCTCTTCCAACTCTATGATTCAATGATTTTATGATTCCATTTATATCCCTTTTTATTTTATTTTATGTCAATCCCACTTTTCTCCCAAGTTGGGACCAAAGGTGGCTCAATGTTGATGAAACTATGCAGACTAGAGCAGTGTATATAATTTTGACAGCGATAAATGATGCTATCCTTTCAGTCTGAATTCTTGGAAATCAGAGGGGAAGGGAAGAGATAGAAAGCAGGTTTTGTAATAGTTATTCAATTTTTCTTCTCATCTAAGTGATACATCACTTTTCCTATTAGGCTTTAATTTGCTTAAGCATTGGAGGCATCAGGAGTAAGTTCAGTTTTAATTAGACAGGTACTAAACAGCCCTAGTAGTAATTTGAATCCTGACAAGCCAGTGTTCACTGGTCCGTGAACAAAAACGATTTTATAACATCAAGTCTACTTGATGTGGAAATAGGGTAGGAAAGCCTGGTGAAAGGGGAGGGTGACTGAGGGAATCCTTTATGCATTTTACATGGATGAGAGTAAGTGGGGAGAGGTCTACATGTTCCAGGTCTTTCAGTGAGACTACATGCTACCTATTGACCCATCCAGTTTCATTTTTAGAATATATATTCTAAACAAGCAGCCAAGGCAAGTGGAATAATGGCTGTTCCCTTTATAATGAGAGGGTTATGCATACAGGTTGAGTATCCCTTGTCTGGAATGATGAAATCCAAAATACTCCAAAATCCAAAATGTTTTCAGCTACAACACAAGTAGCAAAATATGTACCTGTAATATATTTGTGAGGCTGGAGAGAGATACAGTTGGAGAGAGATGTGGCTGGAGGGAAACATAGGATCTGTGAAATGGCAGGAATCCATGCCTCCTGCCATTTTGCAGATCCTCTGTGTCTCTCCAGCTCTATTCTATCTCGTTATGTACATGCAAATATGGGTATTCTAAAATATGAAAAACCCTGAAGTACAGAACATTTTTGGCCCCAGCATTTTGGATAAGGAATACTCAACCTGTACTTGTTTTACCAGTTTCTCATAAAACTATCCCACACACATGACAATAAGAAAGCAGAAAAGCATGAAGCAGGGTGTAGACTAGATGATTTCCAAGACTGCATCCAACTAAACAATTTTGTCAGCAAAGGTCCAGGTGAAATTCCAAAACTGGTGCACTCTACCCTTCCAGGATTTTTATTTTAAAAGTATAACTATTCATGAAGGTGGGCAGTTCAGAAGTGGGGCCACCATAATCATTAGAAGCCTCCACACAACATGACACTGTCTTTCAATATCTGATAAAGTATCATTCAGAAAATGGGGTGGACTCTGTTGCTTCAGAGGGCTGGACTAAAATCAGTGGGTGAAAATCTGCAGAGGAGCAGATTTCAAGGAAAGATTAGGTTGAATATCTTAAGGATGGGGCTGTAGATGCAGGCCAAAAGGCCCATTTTCCTCTGGCCTGGTGTCATCCTGTTCAGACAATGCAAATCAACAACCCTGAGGTAAGAATGGGTAGATCCCTCGGCAGCATTTGACACCATAGACCATTCCATCCTTTTGGATCAGCTGAGATTGGAGCTGGGGATTGGAGGCACCACGCTTAGGTGGTTCCGATCCTTTCTCTCTGGCAGATCCCAAAGGGTGAGACTCAGGGACAGCTGCTCATCTAAAATGGAGCTTAGCTGTGACATCCCTCAGGGCGCCATTCTGTTCCCGATGTTATTCAATATCTATATGAAGCCGCTTGGAGAGATCATTCAGAGGCATAGAGCTCAGTGTCATCAGTATGCTGATGATACTCAGATATATTTCTCCGTGACCAGATCGTCTGCTCAGACCTCAGATGGCGTCTGCCCTCTCAATGGCTGCCTTGAGGCGGTAATGGGTTGGATGAGGGAAAATTGATTGAAACTCAATCCAGACAAAATGGAGGTACTCACAGTTACGGGCCCTAAACCATTTTTGAGAATACAACTTCCAGTCCTAGATGGAGTCACATTCTCCTCTCAGGACTATGTTCACAGCCTGGGGTACTCCTCGACCCGTTCACATGACTAGTCAGGTGAGTGCGATGGTCAGGAGTGCTTGTTATCAGCTTCGGCTGATGTGCCAGCTGCGCCCTTTTCTGGAAATGAGGGACTTGGAAACTGTGGTTCATGCACTGGTAACCTCATGTCTGGACTTCTGTAATGCGCTCTACATGGGGCTACCCTTGTGCTTGACCCAGAAACTGCAATTGGTTCAAAACATGGCAGACAGACTTGTCACTGGTACATCTAGGAGAGAGCACCTTAAACCAATGCTTAAATCCCTCCACTGGCTGCCGATTAGTTTCCGGGCACAGTACAAGGTGTTGGTGTTGACCTTTAAAGCCCTACATGGCTCAGGTCCATCCTATCTGAGGGACCGCCTATTCCCATACGAATCTCCCCGCACACTTCGGTCCTCTGGGAGGAATCTGCTACAGCCCATGAAGACCAGGCTGGTGCAGACCTCCCAGAGGGCCTTCTCAGCTGTTGCCCCTAAGCTGTGGAATGACCTGCCGGACGAGATGCGTCTTATTCCATCCACTGAAGGCTTCAAAAAAGCCCTAAAGATACATCTCTTCCAGCAGGCCTTCCCAGAAGAAATATAGTACCTACTAGTCCTGAAATGCATTTTTGAGCTTTTCCATCTCTCTTTCCAGCATTACTTCACCCTTATACGGCTAAGGTTTCCAGATTGGAACTTCTGTTACTGTTTTTATTTTATTTTTATATGCTCATTTATTGATTTTAATGTTGTTGTGATTTAATCCTGTTTTAAGGGGGGGAGTTGGGTGATGGGATGGTATATTTTAATTGTATTGTTTTTTAACCTTGTTGTAACCCACCCTGATTGCTCGTTCAGAGGGGTGGGCTAGAAATTAATAATAATAATAATAATAATAATAATAGACCAGGTGCCAATTCAGCAAATCTGTCCCAACCGGATGGGAGTGGGAATGGGCCAGATACGTCAGCAGAATAAGACAGAATTGGCCCATCATATTCTGCCCATGCATTTGTGCCCAAACTACCTTGGGAGGTGGCAGGCTCTTCTTTGCTGCAGGTATTTAGGCAAACTTGGGAACATTATATTGGTGATGCTGCAGTTGTAGATTTTAGCCCTGATGACTCCCAGAGGTCTCTTTCAATTGATTCCATGAACTCAAAGAGAAAGTCCTTCTGTCAAAAGAGCTTCTGATAGAGTAGGTTGTATTTCCTTTGGGATTCCCAGCATCCTGTGGTTCCAATGAATTTTGCAAGTGTCTTTGTCCTCATCCCTTACTTCTTGGCTTGGGATAAAAATAGTACATAGAATCTTGCTTTGTTTTTGTCCTATTTTAACCATTCTCCCAAGCAGAGAATGGTCTGTTCATCCATCCCAGACAAAGGGATCACTTGTCCAAGAGAATCGACTTGTTCTATGAAGATTTCCATTATTTCGCCTATTTCCCTCACTCTTTTTCCCCCCCTGACCCGGTGTCTCATGAAATTGTGGCATGTTGCCTCGGGCAGAGAATGCTAATGAGCATTTCTTTTCAGGGGTTTATGCATATTCCGCTCTGTGAATCAGCTGGCTAAAGTTGTGTGTGTGTGTGTGGGGGGGGGGTAGAAATGGAGAAAAGCTGCTGTCCGACTAATTTATTTTGAGTTCTGCCCAGGGATACAGTGTATAGCATGCCTTTCCCCCCTGGCCTGAGAGTGAAAGGTCAGTGCTTCTGCTCATGGTTCTAGAGCTCCTGGAAAGGAAGCACAGTGGGTTGAGGAAAAGTGACAAGGCTTAGTTAGGAAGAAACCCAGGAAGGGCTCCTGAAATGTGTGAGTGGAGAAGAAGAGAAATTAAAGGAAGGGAAAACAGTTTCCCAGCTCCTAACATTAGATCCAAAGCCCCTTTGCATGAGCTGAGCTCACTCAGTCAGTGCACACCATGGTGCAAGCCTGCAGCCTCTTTGCCAAATATTTGCAATCAGTTTTGCCACACTGCAGTGCAGTGGCGGCACTAGGGTTGGTGTCACCCGGTGCACTAACTCATGGTGTCACTCCCTCCATTGACCTCCTCTCATAGCACAGCTGTACAGAATCCTTTGCAATGTTTTTGTACTAATTTACTCATAAATCGTAATTCCCACATATCACTGAATGTAATGGTAATAGTTGTGAGTCACAAACCACTAGCAAAATTAAAATTATACCTCTAAATTACAATATCATGCATGCAGAATAAATGTGTTTACATATACATAGTTTCATGTGGTCAGAGTGAAAGTTTGGTAAAATGCGACGTTTTTAAATAATTTTTTTAAAAAAATTAAGATAAAAATTAAATTTTGAAATTTGATTTCTTTTTAAAAAGACTGCAGCCTCTCTTTTCTCCTCCCCCTGAATCTCACCCAACTCACAAATCTCCTCAGCATTTTAAAGAGATATAGGCAAATGCCACAGTTCATTTCCGCCAAAATGCAAATGTTTGAGGAGCAGTGGTGTCACCCCCCTTTGGGTGCCACCTGGTGTGGTCTACACCACCTACATCCCCCAGTGGTGCCACTGTTCCAGTGCAAAACAAAAGCAGAACTCCTTGCAAGACAATGTTTGTACAGTCACGTTCTAGAAACTGGCAGGGTGCGGTGGCTTGAGTGTTGGATTAACACTCTGGGAGACCATGGGATAATCTTGGGCAAGGCACACTCTCTCAGCCTTAATGGAGGGCAGTGAAAAACCTTCTCTGAATAAATCTAGTAAAAAAAAACACCAAAACAAAACAACAAGCCCAAGCCCAAACACACTGTGATGGGGCTTGTCATAATTCTGACATGCATCACGGTAGTGTGGTTTGAATGTTGGACTACGACCCTGCTTAGCGACAGAAACCTACTGGGTGATCTTGGTCAAGTAACACTCTCCCATTCTTGAGGGAATGAAATGGAAAATTTCCTCTGAATAAATTTCACCAGGAAAATCTCAGCATGTGCTATTTTTTTTCCCTCACAGTAGTTGGAAATTACTTGAAAGCACACAACACCAAAGGGTGTTTTCTGCATAGGAAGTAATGTTTTCTGTGCAGAAGAGTTATTTTTCATGCCGAAAATGTTTTCTCTGTAAAAATGTCACGTGCAAATTTTGCACAAAATGAGTCTTCAAATATGAATACTCTTCTTAATCTGCAGTTTTTAAAGACTTTTTCACAGTGAGAAGAAAACTGTTGAAACAACTCACTGAAAGAAACAACCTTAAGAATGAAATCAGAGAAAAATGACATCCCTAGTGTTGATTCACCAATTCATTTAGTGGGTTTTCTCTAGTTGGGATTTACCAATGGATTTTTGCCAGTCCATTTTCCCTAGTATTGATGATGGTAATGGCTGAACTTGAGTTTCTTTGCAAGAACATGTCACTGAACCACTTAAAAGCCCTCTTATATATTAGAAGCAGGAAAGCAAAGAGGCAGGCATTTGGACCACCAATCAACAAGAAAAATAAAAATGTGCTAAAGAAACATTTACTGGCCATATGAAAGCTGGATTAATTCTTTGCATCACTTTTACCTAAGAAGGTATAGTGCAGATGACTGCATCCAAATGGACTGTTTCAAGAATGGAGTCAGAAGTACTAAGGGAAATAATGATGAGAGGAGATCCAGAGAATTCTGAAAGAAATCATATTTGAAAAGTAGATGTTCTAACAAAGATATATCCCCAAGACACTGTATGACTGGGGGGGAGGGGGAATCCTGCCCCTGTATACAATTGGATGGGGAAGTACTTATTTTGCATCTCACACTAACTTTTTGTGGGTGTCATCAAGGGCCAGATCATGTGCTAAAGCATCCCCATTTGCTGAAGTTATTTCTCCATTCATAGCAGCCAGTCAGTGTTTCTTATCTTACCTGGATGAGACAGATTTCAGCCGTACTTGGTTGTCTCTGTTGCTGGGCCCCATTTGGAATTGAGCGGTTCCTGTGAGTTAGTATTTTTTCCCATTGACGCATGTGAAAGAAAGGCTGGATTTCACAGTGATGCTTCAGGAACCATGGCAAAATGAATTATATTTGATGGAAATTCCCGCTTCAGTGAATGCTGTGTATCCGAGCCTGGAAACACCTATGAAGTAATGGCAATTCCACACTGTACCCTATTGTATATTACACTGTCCTCTTTGACATCAATTGAGGAATAAGGCTTGCCAGGAGGGATTATTCCATGGTAGGGCAGACTTCACAAATATGGAATATTTCCTTCTTTTGAGCTGCAACCTTCTTGGCTTATTTTTGTCCCATTACTTCTACTTCATCCCCAGAGAGCACTAAACCTGTCTCCTTCTTCAGTTATGTTTATGCTTTTAAAGGTCTAATGCATAATATTCCTCCTCCCATCTTCTTCTTTATTTTCATTTTAAAAAAATCTGTATAATAGCTATGCCACGGTTGAAGGTTTGTCTACTTTATGCTGACTACAAGCGTATCAACTTTTGCTAGTGCTATCATCCTAGAGAATGAAGGGCTCAAAATAGTGTGGGAAATGCCATTTTCATATTCTCCAACTCTCCCAGATTTTTAATAATACATTTTTATTTTATACCCCGCTCTTCAGCCAAAGCTATCAGAGCGGCTTACAATTTGTTAATTTTGCAGGGATGGTCCAAATTAATGGACTTATTTTAAAAGTTAACTTTTTATGTTAGTTTTATGGGTTGCAAATGGTGGAGAAGAATTATGTCATGATGGAGGAAGATTATTCCATGCATCAACAGCTATTGGTTCATGGTCTCTTGTTTATATTCAGGTGATACCAAGGGAGATGAGAGGAGAATACGTTTGATACCACAGCAGCTTGTACCATTGAGATGTTTTTTGATTTTGTTACATTTAAGAATTAGGTAAATATTTAATTTTTAAAATTGCAACCACCATAACAACTAATTAAATTTAGGCTTTAGAACAAAACTAAAACTAAACCAACTAAGATTGGGATTGCTGGATTGAAAGCTGGAGATGGCACCTATACTATTAACAGTTGTATAGAAGAGGAAATATCAGCAGGTGTTACTTGTCATGCAACCAGGTAACAAGCAACACCTGCTGAAATTCCTTCTTCTACTCAACCTTTAAAGATACAGGAGCCATCTCCAGTTTTCATCCTACCAAAATTAACTTTCCATGCTGGTTATGGGATTTGGAAAGCTGTGCAAATTGAGTCTTTCTTATCTATAACTCTGAAATATGAAAAATCCAAAATCCAAAACTTTTTCCATGAGTGGCTGAGATAGTGACCCCTTTGCTTTCTGATGGTTCAATGCATACAAACTATGGATTTTATCACACTGGGGCTAATTTCATCATTAAAGAGAGATTAAAGCACATTTAAAACATCCCACAAATGAAGCGGAAATAGCGAGTAATTGCGTGAATGATTATCGCACGCAATTGCACAAATAAAGTGGTATTGGAAACGATTGTCGCTGAAATCCTGAAAGTAAAAAGATGTGTATTAAGGCACTTTACTGGCAGGTTTTGTGCGAAGTTGTGTGAAATTGTTTCACATAATTATGCAATTTTCTTGGGATATTTACAGGATAAACTCCTGATCTCCTTTGTGTGATAAACTCCTTTGTTGCATGCATAAAATTATTTTAAAATATTGTATAAAATTAACCTTCAGGCTCTGTGCATGACGTGGATATGAAATATAAATGGATTTTGAGTTTAGACTTGGGTCCCATCTCCAAGATATCACATTCTGCCTTGGTCCAGGCCCCAGAGGGCGAGAAGAACCACTGGACCTCATCCCCTTCCCACCACCTTTCCCTTCTCCTTCTCTTCTAGATTGTGAGCCTGAGGGCAGGGATCTGTCTAACTATAAGATTGTATGTACAGCAGTGTGCAAATTTACAGCGCTCTATAAATAAATAAATAAATAAATAAAATATGCAAATACATGCACCAATTATACACACACACACACACACATATGTATATGTATATACTTGAGCCACTGTGGAGTAGTGTTTTGAGTGTTAGACTACAATTCCGGAGACCAGGGTTTGATTCTCTGAAACCCATTGGCTGACATGCTCTCAGCCTCAGAGGAAGACAAAGGGAACAAATCTTGAACAAATCTTGCCAAGAAAACCCGATGATAGGTTCACCTTAGGGTTCCCATAAATCAGAAACGACCTGCAGGCACACAACACACGCATGTGCAAATACAGGTATTTCAAAATGCAAAAATAAATAAAATAAAATAAAATAAAAATCTGCAACCCAAAACACCTCTGCTTCCAAACATTTTGGATAAGGGAGATTCAACTTGTAGTGGTAATCTTTTCTAGTTCTGGGAGCAATATGTCAGGGCTCAAACATGGTAACCGTAATGTGTAATCTAGCCTTTGGACCAGAAGGTCTTGTCTGTCGTTCCCTTTGGCTCAATACAGGCTAAAGGCCCCTTCCATTCCAGCTTGCTCTGCCAGCTGCAAAATAGCTTACCCTTTCTCTGGAGAAATGTGGTTATGCATACACCTGACCACTTTACTTTACAAGGCCTCATTAAACTCTCCTGTTCCTCTCAGACAGGGCTTTGTAGTGACATCTTGCTAATTCTCTACCATTAATTGCATGAAATGTAACTAACCTCCAAATTCAGGACCAGAATCCTGAACCAGTCATTATGCAAATGAAAAAGGAATGCTGTAGGTTTCTGAGGTGATGGATAAAGCTTAGCAGCAGGTTAGGGCTAATTTTTTTCATAATCTTCTGCTTTATGCCTTTGTTAATGAAGGATAAATGTTTGTGACTCATGTTATTTAAGTTCATTAGATCACCACGCTTCTTGAAATAAGGAGATTAGTTCTTAAACAATGGTCTTTTTTTGTTTATTATGAAAAGGAAAACTATTCCTAGGGTCTTCCCACTTCTCTGCTTCTCTTAATCAAGGTTTGTCTGATGAAAAATCAAATGAAAAATAACTAACCGAGAGTTTCTTGTTAGTATTTACTGGGCTAGATCCAAAGTTTCATTTCCATGAATGATTCTACTGGTCACTAGCAAGCAGTTGACTTCAAATGGAGAACTGAACAGGACAGTCTATGATCGTGTTTCAAGAAACTTCTGCAGCACATTCATTCCAGCCTATGCAAAGTTATAAAAAGAAAAAGCATGGAAAAGTTACTTTTCTGAATGGCAACTCCCAGAAAATCCCAGTCGGCATTGCAAGTGACCATGGTGGCTGAGAGATCCTGGGAGTCAAAGTTGAAAAAAGTGATTTTTCTGAGCTCCGTAAATCAACATCTCCTTTGGATTTGTAGACTTTTCTAAGCTGTTACACAGTTCTCTTAGCATGGTCCACATATGTAAATTGCGCTAAGTTGATCAGCAGATGAAAAGTGAAAATTCTGAAACATATTAGTATCAGGGTATCAATATAATGATCAAATCCAAGCCCATCTTCTCGGAATTCATCTGACAGAACCACTAAAGGGGTATTCATTTTCACTCAGACCCTCTCCTTTTTTTTCTCTCAAATTATATTTATTGCAGATTTTCACAATACATTAAAAACCTAAAGAAGAAAGAAAAAAAGAAAAAAGAAAAGAAAGAAAAACTTCTCATTCTCTTTTCATCAGATATACATATACATAGATTTATAATTACTCGTACTTTGCTCTCTAATATTAACACCTCTTCTTTCCATGGCCAATTCTTTCTAATCTCCAAAACCAAGAGTTACCAAGTTATTTTTTCACAAAAAGTTCATAAATAGGTAGGGAGTTGGATTGCATGGCCCTTGTGTTTTCCCCCAGCTCTGTGATTCTATTATTCTAGTTCTCATTCTTTAAGAAATGTGACCAATGACCTATCTCTAATTGAACAAGACTATTTAACCATTTCCTTTAAGTCTGTCAACAACCACTGCTCTACGGCAGATAATACTGATTTCCTCCATGTTTGCAGATACGTGCATAACAGTCTTGCTGAAGGAGTCATATATTGAAGTAGTTTTCTGTGGATCTTCTTCAACTGTGCATCCAGCTATTCCAAAAGAGACAGTTCTTGTTTTAATTGAACTTTAATTTTTAAAATTCTCTCAGAGCTTCTCCAGATAAGAAAAAAAATTATCTGAATGTCCCAGGTTTTGTTCCTGTACAAATCAATTTTGTTTTGCAAATCTACGGAATACTAATACTAATACTACTTCTTACCCACCTCTCCCTAAGGCTTGAGGTGGGGTATTGGTTAAAATACAATATATAACTGACCATTAAAAACAATCGTCCATTACGCATTAGAATCATCCAAATTAAAGTATATCAATTTCAAATTCATAGTTTAAATTAACTGGGTAGGCCTGCTGGAAGAGACAGCTTTTTAATAATGTTTTAAATTCAGACAGCATGTTGAATCTCTCCTGGCAGGTCATTCCACAATCTAGGGGCAGCTGACAATAATATATGATGTTTTTCCCATTCCAAAGTATTCCCAGGGAACTCACAGTGTTGCAAGAACTTTTCATTCCCATTCCCCAGGTTAGTTGGAACTAACCCAGTATTTCCTGAAATGAAATGTACTCTTCTGTGGCTGCCACGAAGAAACAAGGGGATGGGGAGTGGGAAGAAGATAGAGAAACCAGGATGTTTTAAAAGGAGCTGGGATGGAATAGGATTAATTGGGACTGTCCCTGATAAATCAGGACATTTGGAGGGCATGGTAATGTTGCACAACCACTGTGTAACCATATGAACGTAGATTTACACTACAGAATCATGATGTAGGCTGTATTGTTTTTAAACTGTATTGTTTTAAATCTGCTGTTTGCTGCCTAGAGTTCCTATATTGGGAGAAAGGTAGGATATAAGAAAATCATCATCATCATCATCATCATCATCATCGTCGTCGTCGTCGTCGCCTTGGCCCTGGACTATGTAGCAGGTTCCATACAGAGTGCGCTTACATTTCCAACTGAGAGGAGAGTAGTTGGACTGAAGTTTGAAGTGTGTTTTCAATTGAAGCAGGGAAGAGAGGAAATGATTTCCCTCGTGTTGCATGATACACTGTATTCATTTATTTATCGTGTATGTTTTTCATCTGGAATTTGGCATAGGCTGATTGAACAGATGTTAGCTGTAGTTCAGATATACAGTAGCACCTTGGACACCAGATGTTTGAGTCCATCCCACATTCTTGCCAGACAGTAATCCACATTCCACTGGGCCAGTGGTTATTCCTTGCCTTCTAGGCCAATTACATGCTCAGTTCTTGACTTCTTGCCTTGTTTTAAAGAAGCATCTCTCCCTGGCTCTATTCCTCTATTCCTTCCTTCTAAAAGTGCCTCACTTATTAGTCAGAATGTTGAAGACATTATTGAAGAATGCACCTTAGCTCTCCCAAGGAGAGCTAAGTATTTTCAGTATTTACAGTGTCCAACTCATTTTCTTGGTTGAGGGGAGCTGGAAAAGGGAAAACCAGAGAATGCTGGCCAAGAATGTCCTCTGCGATGGATGTTTAGAGAAGTTCAGTAGCAGATGCACTATTCAAAGTTCAGCGCAAATTAGCAAAGGCTGTATCCTTACGAAGCTTGCAAATTTGTTGTTGGCTATGAATCCCTTGCTAACACAGATATCTTATTTTTGGGTGGGGAGAAAGAGAAATTGAAAAGCAGTGATCCTTGAGCAATAAAATAATGTTTATTTAGGGCCTTGTTCAAAGTCAGGCTTTGAGCATCCCATTGACTGCAGTGGGATTGGTGAACCTGTGATTAACTGCCTCATTAAATCAGTGCTTCCTTAGGGTCAAACTAGATAATAGATTTAGCACCTTCTTTCCAGAGACGTTCCAACAAGTTTTTGTCATAGAACATGATTGCTGTCATCTATGTAACTTGCATTTAGCATGCTTTGTTTTGTGAATGGTCAGTAGAAAGTCAATGTCGGCATTATTGGCCATGGGGCAATAAGGACATCCCATTGTGGGAAGGAGTATAAGTTGATTATATGGTGTCTGTGCTTTTTGAATAACAGAGATATATCACAGACCCTCTATCAATAAGTGCAAGATGGCTGCAGAGCTCTACAGGCTAGCTTTGTCCTGTGCCAGATATGATGGGTATCCCTTTACACAGAGTTGGTTCTACCACTAGGTAGGGTGAGGCAATGACCTATAGTGGAAAACATGTAGGGTGTGTGTGTGTGTGAGTAATGCAAGGCCCTCAACAGGGGTGATCTGTCAAGTGCCTAAGTCCAAAGTGCAAAAGATGTTTACAGTCAACACAACGGGACAGAGAAGGAGGGCAAAATCTTCCGTTTCCCTTTAGGCTAAGGCAAAAACAAATCGCTGCAGCCTCCCCTAACCTGTCTCCTCTTTTTCATTAATAACTTTCAGAAGAATTATTTGATGTTGCTTGTCTACACATATCCCAATTTTCATCTGTGAAACTTGGGAGGGTGTGTGTTTGTGTGTGCTGTTCAGGTGATGCTGCTGCCAACCTATGTTCTATGTACAAACTGACTGTCGTAGTTTGTGTACTGGTAACATCCTAGTTAGACTACTATAAGTCACTCTGCATGAAGCTTCTTTGTCAAAGATTTGGAAGCTGCAGCTACTGCAAAATGCAGTAGCAAGAGTGCTGTCAGGAAGAGCTTATAGAGACCCCATAATGATTGCTCAAAAGGAATTGCACTGACTGCTTTCTGATCTGAATTCAAGGTACTGGCAATGACATTTAAAGCCCTTATTGGATTGGAAAATTGGGATTTGAAATAGACCTCCATGCTCTATATACCTGCTTGGGGACTGAGATCTGCTGAACTGAGATCTGCTGGAGCAGCCCTCTTCTGTGTCCCACCAATGGAAAAAACAGCTCTCTCACCCTTGATGTAGAATCTTTCCCCTTGAATGCCCAACCAGTGCCATTTGTGGCCTCATTTCAGCTCCAAATTAAAATGTTACATTTTAAAATAGCCTCCAGGGTTTAACAACTTAAACCTGTGTGTATAGATAATGATTTTGTATTGTTTTAGTGACAGTTTCAAAGAAATATTGAGAATTTAATGTTTTTAGACTGAAGAAGATATGTTTATGGCAACTTTTTAATTAATTGTCTTATATTTTAAATTGATTTCACTGCTGCTTGGTGATCTTATGAGGTGGGATAGAAATACTGTGCGTGGATGGATGAAAGTCCCATCCTCTTGTACAAGGATTAAAAGTTTGGTGCTGCTGAAAATCATTGCCACAATGTTGATGAACAATGGCTTGTTCTTATATTCTTCCTCATCTCTAGGTGATGGCCTTGGCATAGTGTTTTCCTGTTCTTTTCTTTACCTTCTGGAAGCCTCTGCAAACCTATTCATATGGTATGCAAATCTGGGCTCTGAAACATAATGGTGTATGAATATAATTGGGCCTTTTATTCAAAGGTGCCCCCATGTTTCTTGCATACCATGTTTTTTTTAAAATGACATCCCTTTGATTTTGTTAAAATGCATATATATAAAAAGAGAAATAAAGGAAAAGGGGGAAAACCCAGGACAATTGCATGTATTTTCTTTTCCTGCAAAAACCAGCAACAAGGACAGCAACAAGGTCAGTTTTTTTAAAAAAAGAGGGAGGAAATATAAGACACCTACTGTGAATGCTAACAGATCAATACTAATAGGGTCAGGAAAGAAAGAGAAAGAAAAACAATTCTGAATAATTCAAGAATTAAGAACATTTAATTGATAATATCTATCACTGTTACAAAGGATATGAATTGGTTTATTCTAGTTTGGCTACCCTTAATCCAAATTCCCCTCTGTTGCTCCATCACCTGGTCAGAACCTTAATTCTTGGCAGGTGTATCTGGAAGCCTCCAAAATATTTTGGATTGATAATATTATTGGATGCCTCCATACAACAAAGCATTTACATAGATTCCAGAATTCAACCTGGTATTTGTTCCTTTCTTTTATAGCAGAGATTGTATCTTCCATGGGAAGCTGTACATCAAATTCCCCAATTTCTCAGTCATGCCCTTTCTGATTTATGGTGATCCTATCACAGGATTTTCTTGGCAGGCTTTGTTCAGAGTGGGGTTGCTTTTGCCTTCCTCTGAGGTATGAGTTACCCAAGGTCACCCAGTGGGTTTTCATGGCCGACTGAGGATTTGAACCCTAGTCTCCAATCATAGTCCCATACTCAAACTACTATGCAACACTGGCTCAATGTTGTATGTAGGCCCTTATTACGTTAAGAGATACACAAGGAGTGGAATGGGTTCCTTTCCCCAAAATACTTTGATGAATGTAAGCCAGAATCCTGCTTGGGCCTTACAGAATCAGAGTTGGAAAAGACCACAAGGGCCTTCAAGTCCAACTTCTTGCCATGCAACAATCAAAGCACCCCCAACAGTTGGCCCTCCAGCCTCTGTTGAAAAACCTCCAAAGAAGGAGGCTCCACCACACTGTGTGGGAGTGTGTTCCACTGTCGGACAACTGACTGTCAGGAAGTTCTTTCTAATGTTCTGGTAGCATCTCTTTTCCTATAGTTATACTGTTATAAATGCAATTTTGCACAAGCAGTTGTGTTTTTTAGGATGATATCAGAGGAAGGCTTGCCCAAGTGGTATTCTGGTGGCTTAACTCTTTTATATGTGGTTGTTAGGACTGCCAGGTAAAATAAGGGACAGGGCTCCTTTCTCTTTAATGGGTCTGTAGAGGAGAGGGTGGCTTTCATAAAAAGTATAACCTGTTAAAATCCCCTCATTTACACAGTTATTAAAGTGACAGAATATCTGTCCCTTATTTCATCTGATAACCTTTGTGGGTGCGCTTTTTCAGGGTTTGTGCAAGAGCAGTTAAGCACTCTGGAATGACAGAGTCTGGTCAGTATCTGCTAGGTTTTTACACAATGGTACAATCCAGTGTACTGCAGCATAGCGTACACTAGCATAACTTGGTGTTATGCAGTTGGCAACCAACATTTCTGGGGCACAAATCTGTCTCTGGGTGAAACAAAAATGTGAGGACATTTATTTACTCATTTAATAAAATATTTACATCCCAACCTCTGTGTAAAATCTTGGGAGAGCGCACAATAAAACCAGCCCAATCAGTTTATAACAACGTAAGCAGCAAACCTATTTTCAAAAGACTAAAAACCTATCAAACAAGTTGAAAGGAGACAGATTAAAACCCGTTAAAACACTTTAAAACAATTCAAAGCCACTTTGCATCCTTCTGATGGAGGCAGCTAATTGGCATTGCCGCCTTCTTGATCATCTTGTATATACTGTGCATGATTTGTGTTTGCTTGGCATTACAGTGGGAAAATCAAGTCTTCAGAAGTATATATACACTGCAGAGAGTTATGACAAAAAGAAAGAAAGAAAGCGGCGGTAAAGGGGCGGGAGAGTTTGCACTGTTTTTACAATGCCTTTTATATTTTATGCTGGCTGTCATCTAATGGAAAGAATGTCCACAGGGGCATTGTTTATCAAGGTTTTAGCCCACTTAAAAAGACATCCAGCCGTTAGCTTTTCCTTAGGCCAAAACCACATCTAATGGGGCCAATGATGGAACAAACACTAATGTGCCCTAGTCAGGTCATTATCACTTCATTGTAATTGTTGCAGTTCAAGGAAGGAAGGAAGAAAGAAAATCTAAATCTTTCTGTATCCAGTCTGTGTTTGCTTAGTAAACCTCCATAATGGAAGGAGAGTGCTTGGAGATGCAGGGAGGTTCAGAGCTATACTGTGTTTCCTTTCTTCTTTATAATAACTATATTTTAAACTGGTTTTGATTTTATGAATAGCCGAATGACTGAATGCATTTGGTATATTTTTCAGGGTTTTTTTTTAACCTCTTCTAAGCCACCTTGAGTCCCAGGAAGGGAAAAAGGCAGGACAACAACAACAACACCCTTCATTCTATGCTCTGTCTGACTATGAGAAACTCAAAGAAAAAAAGAGAGGTGCATCTACACTGTAGAAATTTTGCAGTTTGGCACCCCTTTAACTGCCATGCATACATCTTCCAGAATCCTGGGATTTGTAGATCTGTGAGGCACCAGCACTCTTTGACAGAGAATGCTAAAGAGCTTGTACAATTACCAGTTCAATTAGCTGGATCTTCACAGTAAAGAAAAGAAAAGAATGTTGGGCTGTTGTCGTTCTGTAGCAGAGAGTCTCCTGTGATGGAAAAAGGAACAACGGAAATGGAGGAGGAGGTTGGGGCATTCCCTTGCCTTTCTCCAGTGGCTGCCACCTTTCACCTAAAACTATAAAAAGTCTTGGGGTGTGTTAGAGACTAACAAGTTTGGAACAAGATTTTGGGAGTTCTGTTTTACTGTGCCAGATACATGATGGCCATGTTGTCTGAGAAGAGTTGGGGAAGTTCTGGTAACTTTTCCAAGCTCTGGTTTTGGATTTCAACACTCAGAAACCTGACTTGGTATAGCCAGTGGACACATATACTTCAGCTGTTAAAATTTGGCAGGGACAGTCCCGATTAATATGCTATCATCATTTTGTATAGGGCTTTCTGGAGTAGGGGCAGGGAACACTGGCACCAAGTGACTGTCACACAATGTCAGTTTTTCTTGAGAAGTCTTGGGACTGCTGTGAGATTGGGAGCTATTGACAGGTTTCCCCCATCAATGAAAAGGGATGCTCTAACCACACTTGGGCATAGACAACTGCGATGGGATGAAGAAGATGACTTTGTGTGATATATATCTCACAAAGTGCTATTTTATGACTATAAAGGCTGTTTAAAAGCCACATGTAGTAAAGGTCAGTGTTAAAACAACTGCAGGCTGCATTACAACAGGGCCACATAGGTATTTTTAAACAGATGTTTGCACAGTGTGTGGCAACATCTGCACTGCAGAAACCACTTTAATTGCCATGATTCAATGCTGTGGATTTTTGGAATCTGTAGTTTGTTGTGACACCAGAGCTCTTTGACAGAGAAGGCTAAATGCCTCACAAACCCACAATTCCCAGAATTCCATACCGTTAAGCCATGGCAGTTAAAGTGGTTTATTTCTGCAGTGAGGATGCAGTCTAAATGTATTTCTTTTGTGACCTAGAAAAATATGACTCACTAAAATCCCTAGTTTCTACTTCAAATATTTCATACACTCATTTTGTGCTATAGAAATACTTTATTTTTCTTAGGTCCACCTCTACTATTTAAATGCTACCGCAACACTAAGCCTATGAGAGGATTCAATGTGTTGTTTTAACTTATTTTACCCTTGTAATATACCTAGCATCTAGATAAAAGTATAGAGTTTTGGGGTGGGGGGAAGAAGGGTGTTTTCTATAAAAATGATGCGTCCAAGGTGGAGGGGGGGATCGATAAGTAGCTTTACCCTTTTGGGCTAAAGCTTAAAACTGGCTGTCCTCAGTCAAGATCAAAATGTACATAGGAAATCTTGTAGTAATATTACATGCCATTGACATTTCCTTGTACTTAAATTTCTCCTCTCATAGCCTTATCTCAAGATCCAAATCTCCTGCCATTTTCTTATCCCACACCCCAATCATTCCCACATCCCTCAAGAAAGAGGTTTACTTCTCTCTCTCTTAAAATCAGCATCCTTGACATTTTCGATGTTGCTTGTTTTCTTCACCTGCCCTTTCTGCTCCTGTATTCCAAAGTTGTTTCCTTTGCACAACTGGGGAGGAAATTGTGCTGATGACAGCACCAACACTGAAAACGTTGTGCAGTTGCTTTTATCTTTCATTATGTCCAGGCTTGGCACCAGAACCTGGCATCTTTGGGCAACTACTGCAGGTCCATATCCCGAGCAGGTCCATCGCCTTGATCATCCTCACTGATATAATCCATTATTATTTTTTCAAGTGCTCCTAATAATACCACACAACTGAGTATAGCAGCCATTTTAATATCTGCATATCAATCCAGTGAAACCCTAAACGGATTGAAGGAAGGGTAGGAGGAAGTAGTGAAAATTTCTGGATGATGTCATGAAGGCGAAAGAATTTATTAAAAAAGAAGGAATGAGGGGAAAGAGCAAATGATGCATGGGGGGGGGGATCGATAAGAGTGAAAGATGATGGTGACAGGGGATATAGAAAAGTGAGGGGGAAAAGTGGTAGAGAAAAAAAGACAGAGGAAAAAAGGAAGAGACAGGAAAGAAAAGGAAAGGGAGCAAAGAAAAAGAAAAAAAAAAAGGGGGGGGGGGAGAAGATTTAAGGATAGTGCCGGTAGAAATGTCTATTGGTATGGAAATACTGTAGATCCAAATAGGGATAAATATATGGATATCTAATTAGCACATATAATATGTATATATCTATAAATTTATAGTGTTTATAGTAATGTAAAGGTAGTGCTTGTTAACCTAATAGCTTGGGGTTAATTTTGTCTTATAGTATTTTATATTGGTATATTGGTATATGGCCGAGCTGGATATTGAACCCTAGTTTCCAGAATTGTAGTCCAACACTTAAACCACTATGCCACACTGGCTCTTAGACATGAGATAATGGCTTCTATTTTCTTCTGGGGCCCATCCACATTACACAATTATAGTGCTATTATTTCACTTTCAGTTGCTATGGTTCCATCCTCTGAAATCCTGAGGTTTGTAGTTTGGCAAGTCACTAGAATGCTCTGGTTTAGGATTCTAAATGCCCCTCCCTAAACTGCCAATCCCAGGATGCCATAGGATGGAACCAGGGCAGATAAAATCATAGTGCTCTAATTCTGTAGCATGGATAGGTCATAGTCTTCTGATCTCCAGATTAGTTACATGGACAATACCATCCTATGATGTGGTCCTACAATATGATGCAACCCATTGGATTCGGCAACTTGCTGATGTCAAATCTATGGATGATAGGGCTATTTTCCCAGGCAAGTATATATTTCCCCCATGAACTCCATGTATGGTTTTGTTCTTTTAGTATGTTTTTACTTTTGTATTTGTAGGAGCCAGTATGATGCTGTGGTTTGAGCATTGCAATATGACTCTGGAGACCAGGGTTCAAATCCTGGCTAAGCCATGGAAAACCCACTGGGTGATCTTGGGCAGATCAGACACTCTCAGCCTCAGAGGATGACAATGGCAAACCCCCTCTGAAGAAACATGCCAAGAAAATCCCATGATTGGTTTGCCTTAGGGTTGCCATACGTTGGAAATGTAGGCACACAACAACAACACTTTGACTCCCTCTTCTCTTCCCCCACTAAGTTAAGTAAGTTTAAGTTATTTTTTGTAATTTGAATTCTGATGATGAAGAGGGAAAATAGGAGGAAGAGAGAGAAACTGGGGCACTTTAAAAACAGCTGAAAAAATGAGACAGCGGGGGATTAATCGAGATTGTCCCTATTAAATTGGGGCAGTTGGAGGTTATGTGAGCTATATGTCATTACACTTATAAACTGTTAAAACAATAGTTTTTTGTGAGTTTTTCGGGCTGTGTGACCATGTTCTAGAAGAGTTTATTCCTGACATTTCGCCAGCAGCTGTGGCTGGCATCTTCGGAGAATGCTGGCATGGAAGAGAGTTGGGTTTCTCATCAAGTCATGATACAATGAGCAATTTTTCATTCAGACAAGCTAAGATCAAATGATGGTTTATTTCAATTTTCGAAATTCTCCAGTTAGTATAAAAGTGGAAGTGGATACATTGATGGTTTCCTCTGGTTTGTGCAAATGTAGAGTGAAAGGGGAAACAGATTGATTATGATTCGGGATGCTTACATTTGGTAGGAAAACCTTCTGGGAGGTAAAGACGAGAGGGCAAAGCTGAGACAAGGGACAGACAGAATGAGCTAAGCAACTGTGAGTGACAAAAATGTGACAGAAGACCTAGGAGACTGTTAATGCTGGAGATTAACATGAACTGTAAATAGCTGTAAATAAATTAGTCATCTTATGCGGAACCTTTGTGAAACAGAACATTGCAGCACCAGCCTGAGGGTTGTGACTTGCAAGGCTTCATGCATATTTATTTATTAGGATTTGCATCCTTCAGGTATCTTAGAATCAAATTTATGTTGCACCACTTACCTAAGAAGGAAAGGATGATGTTTATACTTTACAGCATTCATAGGCAACTCACTACAGTTCATCCCTGGCTATAGAAAATTAGCCTTCTGCTAACTCTACTTCAATCACTGGAAGGTTATAAAAAATGTTGACAATGCTACATGTTTTAGAGATTCCAAGTGATTCCATTTTTTATCTCAGTCCCTTTATTTGACTAAGGCCAATATATAAGCATGAAGGCAGGGAACTGTCTAATTAAATGATTGTATATACAGTGCTGTGTAAATTTACAGTGCTATATAAATAAAGGTTAATAATAATAATAATATTTCCTCATTTTCCCACTTATCATTTAAGATGCATAAATTGTAAACAGACCCCTGCCCCAAGGTAAAGGAAGAAGAAAAAAGAAAATGGGCACAACAGAATATATACATAATGAAAATGGGTGATGATAATGGGAAGAGGGGGAGGAAAGAAACTGTTTATTTATATAATTTTAATTATACTCCCATTTCCCCCTGACATTGGACCTCAGGAAGCTTAAAAAGTGCTGATACAAGAAAAAGATAAAAACCTCATAATAAAAGGGTAAAACACAATTAAAGTGCCATTAAATGTTGAAAAGTGTAAAATTATTTTAAATCATAGCAATAAAGTTAAGGATATAGTGCACCCCCTACCAATGATTCCTTTCAATAATTAAGTTTAATAATGAAATAATTAAATTCCTATTTGATTAGAAAAATCTTTGTCTCCCAGTGAAAGGAGTGCAGAGAGAGGGCCAAGCTAGCCTCCAGTGCTAGGGAATTCTACAGTCTGGAAGCAGCCACTGAGAAGGCCCTCTCCCATGTCCTCAACACATGTGTCTCTGATGGTGGTGGGACTGAGAGACAGTCCTTTTCTGTAGCTCTTAAGACGCTGGAAGGTTCATATAGAGAGATATGATCTTATAGATAATCTGGATCTGATCTGTATAAGGCTTTACAGGTCATAACCAGCGCTCTGAATTGTACTTGGAAATTAATTGGCAACAAGTGAAGGTGTTTCAACAAGAGAATTCTATGTATCCCTAAACTGAGCCTAAAAAGTTCAATAAAAGAGGATCAGGAGTCCACATTTTCTTTTCATTTCATTTCTATGAAGCCTTTCTCCCAGTAGGGACCCAAGGCGGCTCACAGATAAAAACATTTTAAAATGTCAGATAAAAACATTTTAAAATTTCAAAACAATTAACATAATCTATGCACAACATACAATCACATAAAATTATACAATACACAAAAATATACAAAAATTAAAACTAAAACCACCTGCTCATAAAAAAGCACCCTGATATGAATTATATATCAAATGCCTGCTTAAATAAAATAAATATTGATACTTATGGAATCAGTAGGCCAATAGGGCCCCATATCATGCATGTATAATGTAAATCTACACTCATATAGGGTGCATCCACATTGTAGAAATAATGCAGTGTGACATCACTTTGAGTGATTTAGCTCCATTCTGTGGAAACCTGGATTTATTTGTTTTACAAGGTCTTTCGCCTTCTCTGCCAAAGAGTGCTGGTGTCTCACAAAACTACAATCCTCAGGATTCTGTGGGATGGAGCCATGGTAGGTAAAGTGGTGTCAAACTGCATTATTGCTACAGTGTAGATGCACCCATAGTGATATAGTGGTCGTGCTGTACCATCTTTACGCTGAATACTGACTGTGTAACTGACTGTGTTTTTACCAATGCGCAGTGGATGCCAGGTTTTTAATTTTCAATCCCAGAGAATCTAATGATTCACTGAAGGTACATACTTTCCAAGAATGCTCAACAACATGTCTGATATTCTGTTGGTTATTCCCTACTAGAACAGATCTGTTGAATTCATTGTTGAATGGTGATTCAAACCAAAGATAAAGCCCATTGGTTCAATGGCTCTACTGTAATCGGAACTAAGAATCAGAATTAGACCCATGTGAATAGGTTACATTTATGGAACTTCACTCATGGGATGATTAACTAAATATGTGCATTGCACAATGACCAGAAGATTACAATAACATTTGTAAGTGGTCTACCATATAGGTATGACATCAACAAAACTCTGACAAGTAAAAATGGAAAAAACAATAATGAAAAAAACAAACAAACACAGAAACCCACAGGGTGACCTTGTGCAAGCCTCAGCCTCAGAAAACCCCATGATAGAGCATTAGGGTCACCATAAGTTGGAAACAACTTGAGGGCACACAACAACAATGCCTAAGCTTCAGTAAAAGGGATGTCTAGCCTGATATCCATATGTGGCTGGCATCTGTACATCATTGCCTTTAGTATTTTGTTGCTGTGTGCTTTCAAGTCTTTTACCCCAGGACTAGGCCCCCAATCACCCCTCTCATATTTGATATCAATCTAATATTAAAAGGGGCACTGAGGTGATTTACCTGTGAGTGACCCAAGGTGGAAATCTGGCATAAATCTGGTTAGGTCCAGCAAGGGACAAAGCAAGGCACCCACCACCATGAGATCACCCAAGGCATCCACATAATCTCTGTTATCTACACAGGGTGATAATGGGATTCTGGCCAAAGGAGATGGTTGTGCATACACAGACAAAGCATACTTCTCCAGCTGCAGGGGGTTTGCTTTTGTCTGAAATATTCATGCCAGTCGTCAAACATTTACTACAGCTTCCAAACATTGTTTTCTCCTGGAAAACCATTTAGCAGAGAGTTAATCCATTAAGTCCTTGATTACTGCCTGGGACATGATTTTGAGTATATACACCACCACCTGGGTAGTAGCAATTTGGTCTAGTTTGCAACTAGGTAAATACTACGTTCTACTAGGCTCTTCAATAAACCAGCCACCTCGCTTGGCAAGGTGGCCATTAAACCCTCTCTGTTCTGGATTCCCATCGATTTGAACCACGCTTCAAGGTCAGTACTGTATCAATAGTAGCAAGGCCTCTTCTCTTCACCTTTTCCCACCTTTGCTCCATTAGTCCTTGTATGTGTGCATGAGCGTGTGCTTATGTGTGTGTTGATTATCTTCTTAATAAAACTACAAAAAGCTATTTGGCATTGCCTCTGGAGTTCTGTGTGATCAATCTCATAGGATTGATTCTAAGGTCGACTGTTGCCCTGGCCAAAACAAAATTTGAGCTATTAAAATTCCTCTAAAGGTAAAGGTAGTCGCTTGGCATGAATGTCTAGTTGTAACCAACTGTAGGGGGCGGTGCTTATCTCTGTTACTAAGCCAAAGTGCCAGCGTTGTCCAAAGATGACTCCGGTGGTCATATGGCCAGCATGACTGCACCAAACACTATTACCTTCCCACCAAAGTAGTACCTATTTATCTACTTGCATTTGGATGCTTTCAAAATGCTAGGTTGGCAGAAGCTGGGACTAGTAACAAGAGCTCAACCCATCATGCAGCACTCAGGCCTTGAACTGACAACCTTCTGATCTTACAATCAGCAGAACTGGCATCTTAACCACTAAGCCACCGCATTCCACTAAAGTTCCTCTAAAACATATTAATTTATGGATAATCTCCCAGGAAACCAGTATTTTAGGTAACAAGTCATTTCCAGTGACCCTGATGTGACACTATCATTGTGTTTTCTTGATAAGATTTGTTCAGAGCAGATTTTCCATTGCTTTCCCCTGAGGTTGAGAGTGAGTGGCTTGCCCAAGGTCACCCGGTGGGTTTCCATGGCTGAGCAGGGATTTGAACCCTGTTCTTCAGAGTCATAATCCAACACTCAAAACACTACACAATGGGTCTATTTCAGAGAAGAAGATGCCAGCCACAGATGCTGGCGAAACATCAGAAAGGAACTCTTCTAAAACATGGACACATAGCCTGAAAGCCCCACAAAAAACTATGGATGCCGGCCATGAAAGCCTTTGACTCCACATATTTGCATTACTGTTGCAGAGCTAGCATGTTGTAGTGGTTTGAGCATTGGACTGCGACTCTGGAGTCCAGGGTTTGATTCCGTGTTGCAACTCCATAACTGCAAAGTAGAATGCCAGCTGATATTTTTCACTTTTGCATTTGGTGGTTTCATGGTTTGAGTGTTAGACTATGACTTCGTAGACCAGTGTTCAAATCCCTGCTCAGCCATGCTCTCAGCCTCAGGGGAAGGCAACAGCAAACCTGCTCTGAACAAATCTTGCTCAGAAAACCCTGTTTACCTTAGTGACGCTGTAAGTTGGAAAGGATTTTAAGGCATACAGCAACAACAACAACAACAACAACAACAAGGCCACTGTTATTATCCATACTGCAAATGCAATGCTGAAGCTGAAACATGTATAAACCTTTTCCTGAACACCCAGCAGGTTCATGGCCGAGAAAAAGCACTAAACCTGGCTTTTTCCTCATTTCACACTTCATGTCGGTAGACCAGCTCCTCCCTGCAGAAGAACTTCTGTTTCCTATCTCACCTCTGTAATGGAGTGCCTGAAGAAAAGCATTTTTAAGTTTGGCTCCCTGTTTCACACTGCGTAAACTATTACACAGATGGCGCTGGGCCTGAAGCCAAACTGGCTGTAGCTCCGTTCCCTTTGGCAGTTGCTGGCAGGGTAGTTCCAAGATGGCGTTCGCCTTCCCTTCCATTCTGTTCCTTTACTCTCTCCACCTCAGATGTTTTTCTGGCTTAAGGTGCCCAACATAATTAGCAATGTTTGTTTCCTTCCTCAGCTTGTACTTTTATAACAAGATTCCCTTATATTCTGGAAGTTCTCACTTTTGCTGTGCCTTGTTCCTCCCCCCCCCCTCGCCTGGCAAAGGCCCTTTGCCAAAAGAGAAACTGTACATCGCAGGCTAATTAATGAGCCTTTTGTTATCTTCAAATGGGTACAAAGAAATTGTCAGCTGTCAGTGATACATACATACATACATATATATATATATATAGGCAAATGGATGAAGAAATTCCAGTAGACTGAAAATCTTGTTTTTTCCCATCTAAAGAAAGAATTTCAGGTATCTTCATTACAAAGTTAATTTCATGCAGTTAACTTTGCACTACTTCATCTTATGATAAGAGCAAATATTTGGAACAGATATTGGAATATAGGCTGGAGGACTGTGGGAGTTAGAGTTTAGAAAGAAACTTCTCCAAGCTTTGAGTTGGAGGAAGGAATAATGCTCATTCAGATATTTTGATATATAAAGTCCCCTTTCAAATATATCCAGCGGTAGCTGTGTTGGCTATACAGCAAACTACAATAACACCCAGAATCCAGATGCATCAAAAACTTGGATCATATATTTTGTGTATTTTGGTTGGTCCAATAAAGGTATCACTGTTTTGTGGATTTTGGATGTTATTGTACCTCACCTTTCAAATATTAACTTTACAGTCTTATATTTTATATGCTGTGCTGATTTTATACCCATTCTTCAAGAGTAAGGTTGCAAGTCATGCTAAAAATGCCCTTCCTGTGAAATGTATCCTACAGGTCCTATGATATTTTGGATCTGTCCCCTGAGGGCCAAGAGAGAGGTCTGACCTCAAGAGAGAAAAAGAAGGGTCTGTGGACTTGAAATTGCCAATGAATAGCTCTTACTTGGGTCTCATTCAAACTACACAACTATCTTGCTACAGGTTGAATACCCGTTTTCCAAAAACCCCCAAATCAAAAATAGTAAAATACTAAATATTAAAATATACTAAAATACTAAATACTAAAATAAACTAAAATACTAAATACTAAAAAAATTGTCCACATGAATTACTAAGATAGTAACTAAGAGAGTAGCACTTTTGCTTTCAGGTGGTTCAATGTACGGTACACAATCTTTGTTTCATGCACAAAATTATTAAAAATCTTTTGTATAAAATTACATTCATGCAATGTGTTTAAGGTGTATCTGAAAACATAATTGATATATGTGTTTAGATTTGTGTCTCATCTCCAAGATACCTCATTATGTATATGTAAATATTCCAAAATTTAAAATCCCAAACACTTTTGGTCCCAAGCATTTTGGATAAGGGAGACTCAACCTTATGTCATGGTTCTATCCTACAGAATTTGGGGTTTTGAAGACATGGGGGTGCCACTACATCTGATAGTCTTGATGAGGAATCTGTACCAAAGACAAGAGGCCACTGTCAGAAGAGAATTTGGGGAAACAGAGTGGTTCCCAATAGGCAAAGGGGTCAGGCAAAGCTGCATCCCATCACCCTACTTGTTTAATTTATATGCTGAAAACATCATAAGAAAAGCAGAATTAGAATCAGAAAAAGGAAGAGTGAAGACAGGAGGAAGCAACATTAACAACGTAAGATATACAGACAACACTATAATATTAGCAGAAGACATTCAGGAATTCGAACAGTTAATAAGGAAGGTCAAAGATGAAAATGCAAAGGCAGGTCTGATGCTGAACATAAAAAAAAAAAACCCAAACAAAAATAATAACCACAGAAGAAATACACAAATTCAATCTAGATAGCAAGGAAATTGAAATAGTTAAAGAATTCCCATATCTAGGATCAAACATTGACCAGAATGGAGACTGCGGCCAAGAAATAAGAAGACTAGGAATGGGAAGGGCAGCTATGAAAGAACTGGAAAAGATACTGAAAAGCAAAGACATACAACTGAGCACTAAAGTCAGAATCGTTCAGACCATTATATTCCCAGTTACCATGTACGGATGCAAGAGTGGGCAGTGAAGGAAGCAGATAGAAAGAAAATCAACTCCTTTGAAATGCGGTGCTGGAGAAGAGTACTTAGGATACCATGGAAAGCCAAGAAGACAAACAAATGGGTTCTTGAACAAATCAGACCAGGGCTCTCCTTAGAATCAAAGATGGTCAAGTTAAGACTATTGTACTTTGCCCACATCGTGAGAAGACACAGATCTCTGGAAAAAACAATATTGCTAGAAAAGGTGGAGTGTAGAAGAAAGAGAGGAAGACCTCAAACCAGATGGATAGACTCAATCAGGGAGGTTATGGGCAAGGACTTGCAGGATTTGGGAAAGACTGCAGTGGAGTATAGGGATTCTTGGAGATGTCTCATCCATGAGTCACCATTAGTCGGAACCAACTTGAGAGCAGTTAACAACAACAAAGGTTTGGTGAGGCACTAGAATGTTCTGTTTCAGGATTTTAAATGCCCCTCCCTAAATTGCAAATCCTAGGATTCCATAGGACAGAACCATGGAAATTAACGTGGAATAATAGCACTATAATTATGTAGTGCAAATGGGCCCTGGACAATAAGCTGAACAGACACCATGGTGAGCTGATGACTTCCACATCAGTGGTATAGTGAATCTGCTATGGTTTTTACTCTGAAATTTATATGAAATATCCAAAAAGGCTAAAACTAGAATAGATTCAATACCCCAGATGACATGGAAGCTGGTAGGTACCATTAAGGAAAGATCTGACTAGCTCTCAGTAAAGTCAGTAATGGAGAGGTGTGGTGTCCACAGACATCACAGGTCACAAATCTCACTTCTTGCCCAACTTGATTTGAGTTCCACTGAAAGTTTCAACCACTGATGTGGCTAATAATGAGGAAATCTGCCATTACAGTGAACTAATTCACACTTCTCATTTTTTCTGGTAACCAGGGGAGAGACTCAGTGACAAGTTATTATGCTCCAAAACCAAATAATTCAGTATAACTCGAAAAAAATATGTTATTTAGGATATAATTTCAGTGTGCTACTGTGCTTATGAGGCCATAAATGGCTCCTTGGTTTACCAAGCCCATTTATGGTCTCCTTATTGCATGCTGTACTTACAACTAGCTTAAATTATCACAAGTGTTATCTAAACTAGACAGTATTTTTTAAAGTTTGTATTTTAGGCTTGCTGCATGAAAGCTTTTTCCCTTTGCAGTTTCTTCAGCAGAGTTAGAGAAAAATTGAAATCAAGGGCACATTTGAAACATGTCATGGTCTAATTTGGGTGCCCTTATTTTTTCTGTTGTGCATGTAATTAAAATAATTTTTAATTTGCTAATGCCACATATTGCTAATGTCACATACCAGGTAAGAGATTAAATAGAGCTATAAAAGTAACTGTTCAAAATTTGGGTTTCTAATAATCTCACTAAAGAAGCCACTGTACTTATGTTTTTAATCTGAAATACTGGGGCAGGATTACCAAAATAATGTACTACTGCAGAAATAATCCACTTGATGCCACTTTAAATGCCATGGCTCAAAGCTATGGAATTCTGGGAACTGTTGTTTGTTGTGGCACAAGAGCAAAGCCAACACGATTCCTCCCAAAAATATCATTTTTATGCATAAAATGAATTTCTGATCAACAGTTACATTTTATCAAAAGCAAATGAAAGAAAATATTTTTGCCTTGCAACAGAGGAGGATAGCACCATAATTTTCAGCAGGGTGGCCATACATTCCACTTTAGAAAGGACGATCCTCTGTTTGAACGTGTCTCCCTCATGCTGTTTCAGGGTGAGCACCTTTGGCCTTCCAGATGTTTCCACATCTGACATGACTAATGTTCAACTGGCTTGAGTTTAGGACTGGGTTACAGTGCTCTCTTCCTAGCTTCTTAAGCTGTCAGCACAAATATCAGCTATAGCCATCTTTTGAAAGATTGGGATTCAGCAGGCTGTTTTCTAACCTGGGTAGTTAGCAAATGGGTCTGTGGTCCGACGCTGATACACCTTCAACCCATTTGTCAAACTTGAAGACTCTGCTTTTAGTTAGTCAAAAGATGAGAGGCAGAATACCAAGGTTTTGGCTCTTAATTCACAGACATTAGTAGAGCTGGAGAGAAGGGGAACAGAGGCTCCATTTAAGGAGTATCGACTTTAATTTCCACGTGAAATAGCTCTTTTAATGATGTTCAGAGGGCTTTTGAAGCTATTTTCTTTTTCTTTCAGGTCAGCCGTTCAGTTTGCCCAGTGGTCAGCTTTCTAAGCTGTTAATGATTCGCATTTCAATGCGAACATAAAGATCATTATGTTAAAATTGGCACACATCAGGGTTCCCCTGGTATTCTACCACCAGTTGAGATTTTAGGGGCTGGAAGCATTCAGGGGGTTGAGAAGAAACCCAAAGAAATCGTTATATTCCACTGAAGGTGACTGATTTTTTTTTCCTACGGGAACTGTAAATGAAACGTATATATTTTGCATAATGAAACAGATGACAAACTGAGCCAACCTATCTATTAATGAGCCTCCTGTAATGCTAGAATGTGTGGACATGGGGAGGGTGCAAGGAGCTGAAGAAATCATTGCTCTGATCATATTTTTTTTTAACAACCAATTTTAATCAAACCATTCTCTGGGATCCTTGAATTCTCCCACGCCTTCTAATGGCCAGTGCAATTTGAATTAAAAAAAAGAAAGAGGGAGAAATAGAGAAGGGAGTGTGTGCACATTTGGAGGAGAGAGCTGGAAAGACATTCTAAGTTAAGAAATAAAGGCTTGTTTTAAATCAACCTATTCAGACACAGAACATATTATTAAGTGGGGTGAAAACTTATCAGTAAGGTATTAAAACAGGGTCTGATTTATGTATATTAACTTTCCACGATGGCACGAGGAGGGCATAGTATGTGCTGGAGCATACAACCAGTTGGACTGACTGCACACAATGATTTCAGTCCTCTCACTTTTAGGCATAAAGAAAAATCTAGCAGCACTTGTGTCAATGGCAGTTGGATTCAGCAGTGGTAACACATCACCCATCCTGGTACTAAAAATGGACATTTTATCAATCTGTGTGGAATTTAGTAGGAGGGTTAGGACAGCAGACAATAAGAGAATTGTAGTGACTTAGAGGGAGGGCACAGATTAAGTGAGCAGCTACCAGGAATGTATTTTGTGCATTTCAGTTGGGACAATAAAGGCATCACTGTTTTGTGTATATTGGACTACCCCTGGATAATTTACCAGTAAGTGATTCAGCATAACAGATATAGAACAGGAAGGAGAACTGAGACAGTTAATTCTAAGGAGACTAAGAAACATAATATTTCACAGATGAAAATCAGGACATCTGTGGTCGGGCAATACCAGAGTGTGGTCAAGATGGCAAAAGTTATTAATATGGAAAAACACACAAGGTAGCAAAGCCTGTAGTGGTTTGCTTTTGCCTGTGTCTACAGGGAAGGACAAGATTCCACCTTCTTCTCTTCCCATTTTTGTGTTAACTGAGTGCAAATTACTTTTGCACTTTGAACTCAGTTTCCAGCAATTGAAGAAAATAGAAGACAAATGGGGAGTGGGAAGAGGAGGAAAAGAGAGAAACACGGTATTTTAAAAGCAGCTGAAAGAGGGGGATTGTGGAGGATTACTAAGGACTGTCCTGCCAAATAAAAACTGTTGCAGGGTATGTAGAAGTTGAATACAAGTTTGTGAAGTCAAAGGCTTTCACAGCTGGCATCCATAGATTGTTATGGGGTTTTGGGGCTATGTGGCTGTGTTCTGGAAGAATTTATTCCTGACATTTCACCAGCAGCTGTGGCTGGTATCTTCAGAGAATGCTGGCAT
Source organism: Urosaurus nigricauda (assembly GCA_034509955.1). Lineage (NCBI taxonomy): Eukaryota > Metazoa > Chordata > Lepidosauria > Squamata > Phrynosomatidae > Urosaurus > Urosaurus nigricauda. Next base: position 12,184,984 of record JAOEGL010000005.1, read on the forward strand.
GGAAGTGAGTGGGGTAAATATATATTATATTATACACACACACACATACACATACACATACATATAATGTGTGACCCTGGGTTGAGAGGAAATGATTTACATGTTAATCTGTGTGTTGGTCTGTTGTTTGAATGGCAAGGCCTTAGGGTGTCTATTTAATTATCCATTGTCTTGTTGAGAAATCCCCCTGACCCTGGGTGGTTGTCATTTGCACTTGCTGGGTCTTGATTTTGGTGTTTTTCAGGACTGGTAGATAAACTTTGTTTACTTTACTAAACTTTGTTTACTTTCGTCTTTTCTGTTGAAATTGTCTAGGTGTTTGTGGATTTCAATGGCTTCCCTGTGCATTCTGACCTGATAGTTGTTGGTATGGTCCAGAATGTCAGTGTTTTCAAATAGCATTTTGTGCCCAGATGGTTTATAACATGTTCTGCTGATGCTGATTTTTCTGGCTGAGCCAGTCTGCAGTGTCTCTCATGTTCCTTGATTCATGTTTGAACACTGTGTTTGGTCCCTATGTAGCTGCACGGTATACAGTAGAGTCCTGCAGCTGTGAGAGGGTCTCTCCTGTTCTTTGCTGAGAGCAGAATTTGCTGGATTTTCTTGGTTAGTTTGTAAATCATTTGGAGGTTGTGTTTCCTCAACAGTTTCCCTATTCTGTTTGTGACTCCTTTGATGCATGACAAAAATACCTTCCCTTTGGGTGGTTGTTTGTCTTCACTCCTCTGAGTTTTTTGGGGGTCTGGCAGCCCTTCTGATGTCTGAGCTGGAGTAACCATTAGCCTGTAGAGCCCAGTCTAGGTGCTTCAATTAATCTTCCAGGAATTGGGGTTCACAGATTCTTTTTGCCTGGTCTACCGGTGTTTTTATTGTGTTTCTTTTTTGTCCTGGGTGATGGTTGGAGTTCATGTGTAGGTATCTATCTGTCCATGTGTGTAGGTTTTCTGTATACTGTGTGGCCCAAATGAATACATGTTTGTTTAGATAAAGTTATTTGTTTCATTAAAACAAATAATCAGATGGAATGGTCAGGTATTCATGAAAGCTTGTGGTACAAGTGCTCCTGGACTTTTTTGTGCACTTTAAAAAAATTCTAATGCAGACTAACATGGCCAACTTGTTTGTTTCATTCAACTCTTTGCTTGGTTTTGAGTAGTGACCATCTTCACTTGTAACTGGCATTGTATTTACCAGATGGACTATCTGCCTTTTAAGCAGTTAATCTGTTCTATGTTTTTCCTTTGCCATTATTGAGGAGGTATTTGGATACATGCCTCATGTTATAGTAAAAATATGCAGTTGGTTAACATAAATTAACACAAGGAGAAAAAAAAAAAGCAAAATCACAACACTTCTCCTTGTTGGGGAGACTGTGGAGTTCAGAGTTCTCTATTACACACAACCACACTTCAGCCAATTTCCACACTCCAGTTTTTCTTTCTATCCAAAACAATCTGGACAGCTTTGGCCCCCTCTTGAATGTATTTCATGTTTTGCATATCAGAAAAAGATATCACAGATATAATAGCCTAGGTCTACTTATGCCAGTTTTTCTAGAGATTCAGCTACTGGTCATAAGAAATGTGAAAATTACTGATGTAAATGGATGTGGGAATACATTCTTAGATGTAGGGTTGGGAAAAGTTTCTCCACATTAATTTTGTTACTTTCCTCTGAATTCCACCTACATGTCCTTTCTGGCTTCAGAGGTGCCACCTTGCCTGTTCCCAGCTCCCTGGCCTCAAGAGTGAAGGAAAACCAACCAACTACTGGCCTCAGTTAAATCTGCAAGGGAGAGAAGCTAAAAAGCCAATAAAAGACCACAGATGGGTGCTGAAGGGAAGGTCCTGGGAAGCACAAGCTGAAAGACAGCAGGAGGCTTGCTGGCTTCTCCTTTGGACTTGAGTAGGAAATGAAGGGTTGTCACCCAGGATTGGGTTATCAGGTCTGAGGTTCTCTTGCCTGTAAGAGTTGGGAGGATAGACACAAGAGGACTGTAAACAGAGAGAGGCTTAGAGGAAGCTGGGAGATAAGCCCATCTACAGAAAGGGAAAGCCAAGCAAGCTGGCATAGAAAAGAGAAGCTGATGCTTCTCTCTACTGGTGCATTTGTGTTTTGCTCAGGTCTTGCAAACAGAAGGCTGTGGTTTCCTTGATTAAACCTATTGACCTGTGATCCAGACTTGAACTTTCCCTATAAAGCCTTCCAATCTGCCAAGCAATATCAACTTTTCCAGTAAGTCACATCGTCTTGTGTGTATGACTGCCTTAATTTAGTCACCTTCACTTCTAGTGAGAATTCAGGTGTCACTTGCTCTAGGATTCATTTATTTAGCTTTTTGGCTGTCCATGGTAGACCTCTGCCCCAATACTACATTTCAAATGAGCTGATTTTCTTGGACCTTATCAGATGTCGAAAATTGGAAGTATAATCCGGACGTAATCATGGGGTTTCACGTTATTGCGAATTAAAGTATCTCACACAATTTTGGGCAAAAGGGAAGTCATTCCAAACGCAATCATAGGTTTTATGTTATTGCGAATTAAAACATCTCACACAATTTCAGGCAATGGGGGGTTAATTTTTGGTAATGGGAAGTCATTCTGAACACATTCCGAATGCAATAGGAATTCACATGAATTGACTAAACTAGCAAATTCACATGAATTAGAATTGGCTCTATTCGCAATAAAGAGAAATTTCTCCTGTCTTTTATTATTATTATTATTATTATTTTATTTATTTATATCCTGCTTCCCTCCCCCCCCCCCCCAAAAAAAATTGGGACACATACCTGGGACACAAAAGCGGCTTGTTCTGTATTTCACAGGTGAGCCATTAACTGCAGCTTGGCCAATGGACCTCCCCACAAAGCTTCAAGACCTAAAGGCATTGGGTCTTCCCAAAGTAAGAAGAGAAGCCATTGTGGCTGAGACACTGAGACATTTTGACTCTGGGGCAGATCCCCACCTATGCTATTCTGAATATCAGTTAGGAAAGCACATGTAGGAAAAAGTGTTGCACTAAGGAGGAAAAATTTAGTACATAGAAGCTCTTCCTTCCATTTAGTATGCACACTTTTTCAAAGGCAAATAGGACTCCATAGAGAAATCTTTTCCTCTCCAAAATGCATTTTGTTTTGAAGCTCCTTTCAGACAACTCATAAATGACAAAAGTCAATTAAAAAAGAAAGAAAGAACTGCAGTAATTTTGAGATTCTTTTTTTGGTAAAAAGTTCTTCCCATCTTTGCCTTCCTTCTTCTCACACACATTGCTGTAATATACAAAGCAAAGCCCACTGCGTTGTGAGTTTATTTTTAAACAAAACTTGTGTATGCAAACATCTAAACAGCCTAATTAGAGCCTTATTATTTTGAGAATGATTATGCAAACGGGATCCCAAATTGGTCTGAGTCTCCAGCCTAGCTGCATTCCTAATGAAGCCTTCCCTCCCATGCCTTGTTGGTGGTGCAGCATTTGAATAGATGAGTTGCTTGGTGCAGAGTGTATTTTGAAGCCCACTTCTTGTCCTCTCTTTGCAAAATAAATGGAAATACACCTTTCCAATGAAAGCCAGATATTTCTGATGTCATATGCAATGTTGTATCAACTGTTGTTGTTTGCTGCCCTAAAGTTGACCTTGATTCGTGACACCCTTCTGTATGAGGCATCTGCAAGATCCACTATCCTCCAATGCTCTACGTAGGTCTTGTAGGTTCAGGTCCGTGACCTCCCTAATTGAGTCTAGCCATCCTTTATGTAGCCTTCCTCTCTTTCCACTGTTTTCTACCTTTCCTAGCATTATTGTCTTTTCAAATTTGTCATGCCTTCACATGATGTGGGCAAAGTAAGACAGCTTTAGTTTAATGATAAAATCATAGAATTCTAGAGTTGGAAGAGATCGCAAAGGCCATCCAGTCCAACCCCCTGCCATGCAGGAACACACAATCAAAGCACCCCTGACAGATGGCCATCCAGCCTCTGTTTAAATACCTACAAAGAAGGAGAATCCATCACACTCCGAGGGAGTGTATTCCACTGTCAAACAGCTCTTACTGTCAGGAAGTTCTTCCTAATGTTGAGGTGGAATCTCTTTTCCTGTAGTTTGCATCCATTGTAAACTACATCCATCATCTTAGCTTCCAGGGAGAGTTTAGACTTGATCTGTTGTAGGACCCATTTGTTTGTCTTTTTGGCTGACCACGGTATTCTCAGCACTCTTCTTCAGCACTACATCTTAGATGAGTTGGTTTTCTTTTTATATGCTTTCTTATGGGCCAGAAGTGTGTATGGTTTTTACATAAGTCGACTTCTGTCTCATGGAAACAGAATTGAGCACTTTCGCAATATCTATATTTAACATGGACACGTCATTAGGGGTGCCAATGAAGGGAATGTTGTGCATTGAGATATTGAGACTGATGTGCATTAGTAGAGCCTGATGAGCATTGGGCCACAGATGCCAATACCCTGATACACATCTTCATCCTCTTTGCATGCTTGCTGGTGCCTTGATAATCTTCACTTTGCTGGTGCCTTGATACACATCTTCACAATCCATTTGGAGGGTTCTGTAATGCCTCTACTTCCTAATCAAGGACTTTATCTCATTGCCTCTGGTGCCTGAATTACCTCTTCCGAATTGGCCTCAAATTCAGAAGTTATGCTGATAACTGGAAAAAATGGCCGCCGAAGCAATTTACGGGGCCCAAATTCAACATTGGAGGGAATGGGAGGCTGTTTTGAGGAAAATGTTCATGCAATAAAATCAGTGTAACTTCTGAATTTCAGCCCAATTTGGAAGAGGTAAGTTGGGCACCAGAGGCAGCACAATAAAGTATGCATAAAGTTATGCAACATAACCATTGTTTCTTGCTTTCATATGTAACTCTCTAGAAGTCTTTGTTGATAGGACTGGCCCAAACATTAATGTTGGATTAGAAGTAGATTCCCAGGGTGTTAGGCCCTTTTGGGTGCAGAGAAGAAGACTTATTAAATTAAGACCCGGCCTACTTTAGCAGAGTTCATAAGTGGAAGTGCTGAATCTCTTCAGTGTTTCTGAGACTAGTTTTAGCAAAGTCAGGCACTATGCGAGTTTCATAGATAAAATGTATTACATTTAAAGGTATGTTCAAACATATTTAAATATTTACTAAGCCCTGACTATCTATAAGAAAAGTTTCAAGAGGAGGAGCAGCTCAGCAGAGTCTGCATAGCACTTTTATTCCATGTCAACTGCTATGGCTGCCTCCTGTGGAATTCTGGGCTTTGTAGTTTAGTAAGGCCTAACTGCTCTCTGGCTGAGAATCTAAATGCCCCTCTCTAAACTGAAAATCCCAGGATTCCACTGGAGGCAGCCATAACAGCTAAAATGGAATAATAGCACTATAACAGTGTAATGTGATATTGGTCCAAAAGACACTGCAGAATTCTCCAGTTTGGGACCATTTTAACTGCCTTGGTTCAGTGCCAGGGAATCCTGGAAAATGTAGTTTATTGTGGCACCAGAGGTCTCTGACAGAAATGGCTAAATGTCAGCCTTCCGCTGAGGATAAGAGAGTGTGACTTGTCCAAGGTCACCAAGTGGGTTTTCATGGCTGAGCAGGAATTCAAACGTTGAACTCCTGGAGTCTTTGTCCAACACTCTAACTACTACATACTTGCTCTCAGTGCTAATGAACTGAAACAGAATATGTTGGGAGGTGATGGCTTCTGTATCGGCAAGTTGGGGAATCTGCTCTGGGTTTTAGTCCACAGTTTAAAGGAGGCTATTTTGCTTGCTCCTTTAAACCGCAGACTAAATCCTAGAGAAAATTGACTGCCTGATTGACAAGGGATGATGATGATGATTTCTTACCACCCTCTCTCAATGGACCATGGCAGGGAACAACAACAGATTAACAAATACACAACATCCATTAAAAATACACATCAGTTTAAAAGAACAAATAAGACACCTGCATATTAAAACAAACACATTAAAGAGTCATCCTTTAAAATCCTCAATTTAAAAATCATCCGGATAGACTTGCTGAAAAAGACTAGACTTTAATACTTTTTTCAATTCAGTCATCATATTTAGCTGTCAAATCTTTTCTGGTAGGTCTTTCCACAATCTAAGGGTGGCTGAGGAAAAAGTTGCCCACTTAGTCCCCGTTGACTGGAGAAGCCACCTAACACCACTAAATGAGGACTTCCCAAGTCTGAAGAATTTAGAGACTCATGATATGGCCTGAGAACACCAGTTGCTGTGACATTTCTGAAGCTAAGGATCACCTTGATTATTAATCTGCTACTTTGGGTCCCATACTGGGAGAAATGTGGGATATAAATAAAATTAATTAATTCATTCCTTTACAAAAATCTGGATGGAAGAGCAATGGGGAACACATGAAAGAGCAGGATACAATAAATAAATTCTTTGTGACGAGTAATCAGGCTTGGGCTTGTGGCCTCGATTTCATAAAGCCTGATTCTTTCCTTTTGTTTGTGCCTGATATATTTCGATGCTTTGGTTTAATGCCAGCCTGCCAGTATAACAAGGGCTTTTTGGCTCTTTCACTCCATGCGTTGTGTAGGTATATGTGTATACCAGAGACAGCATTGTTGTTGTTATTGAATTGTACCAAAATGAATGAATAAACCAACAAGATAAACAGGAGGGATGTGACACAAGGTCTCCAAAGACCTCGGACCTCAACGCAAGCAATGCTTTTGAAGGTTTACTTCTGCCACTCTTTTATTATTCATTGCCAATGCGTTTGGTGTTCTTATTCCATGACCGGTGGTTGGTGCCCTGGGGACCACGGAGATCTGAGAGTTATTGTTGCAAATATGGATACAGTCTGTATGGAGGGAAAAGGAAGTGTTCTAAATGAAGCACAATGTCGCAGCCCTTCAGATTGTGGCCGCTGTTGTTGCTGTTGTTCAGAGACGAAAAACAACAGTTGTGAGATCTGTGCATTCCTTTGTTTTGTTTTGTTCTAAATTTTCTTTATTTTTTTTTTAGCACCGTGATGTGAAATATCCCAGGGACATGAAACCATGTCATCAAAGAGTTGAGAAATTTCTGTGTTGATAGAAACAAGGCCGAGATATCAAAGCCATTTCATCCTGAAAGATAAGAGGGTTTGCTGTGTTCCTATCCAAGTTGGCTTCAAAAGACTTGCTACTGCCTTCAGTCAGAGAAAAGTCCAACACTGGCTTGAAAGATTTCTAATACAGTGTTAGGGACTGGTATGGACTGTGGCGGACCAGGTAAGGTAATGCTGGGCACATTGGCCCAAATCTTAGTGTTAGTATCAACTAGAGTAGAACACCTGAACCAGGAGGATTTACAGAAGTGTTGACACACCATTCCACAATTTGGGAGGTCCCTATCACTCTTTTAAAGGGCCAAGTAACAGACTATGAGAAAAAGCCCTGCTGAGGATTGGGTGAGGATTTCACTGTTTTTTTAAAAAAAGGGAAAGAAATAAACCTTTCTAGATTTACAAATTTCTTCATAAACATGACAGAAAGAGCTTGATATTATTCAGCTGTGGGGCTGAATTAGCATGACTGCACTATGTCTTTTTTCCTGACAGTTTCCACAACTTTAAGAGCTACATGACAGGCAATCTAACAGAGTTCTCTCTATGATGAAATGGATATACCTATTCATTTGCTCAGTGCAGATAGCTGGGAAATTGATTGTTTGCTTTTATTAAAAACTTGCCCAAATTCACATTTTTTAAAAAGTTGGATGGCAAAAATGTGAGATTTTTAAAAAATTAATCTCTGGCATCTCTGGATTGAAAGAGAACTACATGCATGTTTTCAAAGGGGTAGCCGTGTTCATCCGTTGCAGCATCATTACAAAGACTGAGATCCTGTTGGTAACCTACATAAGTGTAACTATGCTAGAACAGGTGGTGGCAGTAGGAGGAAATATATGTAAGTGTAGTGGCTATGAAGGATGTGAGTTTTGGTAGTTATGTGCCATCAAGCTGGCTTTGTCGTATGGTGATCTTACAAATGTGCCACTTCCATGAGTATCTGCTATCAAAAGCTCTGCTCAGATATTGAAAACTCAGGTCTGTGGCTTCTTTGATTGAAGTAGTGTCTTTTCCTACTGTCTTCTATTTTACTGAGCAGAGTTGTCTTCTTCAGTGAGTCACATTGGCCCGATCTAGACGGGCACTAAAAGGCACCTGGGCGGCACCATTAGGGTTCGGGAGCGCGCAGCGTTCACATGCTCCCGAACCCTACCATGTAATGGCGGCACCGCCATTACGTAATGCCGTTTAGACAGCGTACGTAATGGCAGAGCTGCAGCTGCGCAGCTTCCACATGGAGCTGCACAGTTGCGGTGCCACAAAGGCACCAAATGGCTCCTTTAAAAAAAATTGCGCCGCAACTGTGGTGCACAAAAGGAGTGCGGTTCTCCCACTCCTTTTTTTGCAGCGCAACTGCGCTGCAGCATCTAGCTGCTGCAGTGCAGTTGTGCCGCAAAAAGGGGTGGTGCCAGACCACCCCTTTTGGGCAGTCTGGACAGCCCCATTGTCTCATGATATGTCCACCATATGGCAGTCTCACTTTAGTCAACACAGAACAGTCTCTTGTATTCTGTCAAGTGCTATGCATAGTGAGGGGCAAAATCATGCTAGTAATGATCATCACCATCATCATCATCATCATCATCATCATCATCATCATCATCAGTTCCAGAATATGTCTAGGCCCAGTAAGGCTGTGCAGTCCTATGTTAGTCTAAATTGGTTAGACATTGTTAATTGTGACAAGTCAGCCTTGTGGTTTGAATATTGGATTAGGATACTGGGAGACCAGGGTTTGAATCCCTATTCAGCAATGGAAACCTATTCAGTGACCTTGGACAAACCACACTCTCTCAGCCTCAAAGGTAGGCAAGGGTGAACTGAACATATTCTGCCAAGAAAATCCTGCCACAGGTTCTCCTTAGGGTTGCCTTAAGTCACAAAAAGCCCAACACATTTTGAACTGTATATGCTCTGAAAGGCCTTCTTCAGGGGCTATATAAAATCATAGGAGCAGACAACATATAGGTACATAATAAAACAATATTATATGCAACATTATACAACCTTATATAGAATCGTTGAACCAGCATGGTATAGTTCTTTGAGTGTTGGGTTACAGCTCTGAAGATCAGGGTTCAATTCCCTGTTTGGCCATGAAAATCCATTGGGTGACCACTGGGTCACACACTCCCAGCTCCAGAAAACCTCATGATAAAGTCTCTTTAGGGCTGCCGTAAGTTGGAAACAACTTAAAGGCACACAGCAACAATATGGAATCATTATTACATGTGTACATGGTGTTCATGTATACAAAATTACACCTGTGTGAGGGCAGTGTATTTCATCATTCTGATCTGCATCATTGTTGCTTTTGAACACTCGTTCAGCATCAACAAACGAAAAGGAAGTGTGTGGATTCGGCGTGATTCATTCAAAACAGAAGGCGAGGAGCATTCGTCTCAATGCATTCCAAGACTTGCTAGCGTAGCACAACTAAATTCAGCAGCAGTGTGATATTGATTTGATTAAAAATGGTTTAAGACTTGTAAATGTCACTGGAACTTAGCAAAATGAACGTTATTAAATCCTTCTGGTGATGGGGAAAACTAACAAAGGGATTTGCAGCGGTTTCTGTAATTAATTGCTCTGTCATGATTTATATTAACTTACAGTATGACTCCATTAGCGCGGACCTGTCATCTCTACTCAAGGAACCACCAAGTAATCACTACCACATTAAAGAATAAATTAGTTTTTGGCTGGGAGCCTAGTTGTGGAATGTTTCATTTGTGTCTGCCGTAGACATATGTACCTAATAAAAGTTGGGAAGAATGAGTTAAGGCACATATACATCAACGTCTGTCGACCGTATTTTAGAGACAATATGATCAGCATTGTTCATTAGAGCTAATGAATCACTTTATGCCAATTGCATTGCCTCATTCTCCCCCCCTCTCTTTTTTTGGTGAATGCCTTTAGGTGATCCGTAAAGCAAAAGACGAATGAAACAAGGAGACTTCCGCTCTCCTCCCTGGTCCTAGAGATTTTTCTCTCCTCCCTTTTGTGTTTTGTGGCCTGTGGTTGTAGTAATAACTTCATCTGGTTTTGGTTAACACTTCATTACCCTGGGCTTGGATGAATTATTCTCTTGGTCCTTTTCCACTTGCAGACACGTGGGGGAAGCCGAGGTCTTAGCTGCTACTTATGATCGCTTATAAGATTTGTAACATTCTATCAAGACATCCGTGGCTTTGATAATGTGGAGATATTTAAACAGTTTGGACATGGTTATTTCTGGGTTTGGTGCTCTGATATTTATCCTCAAAATGATTTCCCTATCCACATAGAGAACTTACAGGTTCAGGTGTTAAGGCTTTAACTACCATACTTTCTCCTCTTGGACCAGGGTAAACTGTTGGCAAAGCTGTAACTTCCTTGGATATAAGGAATGTGCAGAAATAAATTGCAAGACTACTGCCCAAGATCCTAAGTAGAAGTGATGGATCTTTCCATATTTTCTTTCTCTCACATACCTTAAAGATATCTTAAATTCTTAAATTCTGCTTATGAAAAGTTTTCAAGGCTTCGAAAGATTCTTATAGAAAACGTTACCAAATGAAATGTTGTGCCATCTACATTAGCCATGTTCACTGGGTGCAGCAACAATGGGGTTGGAATCCTATTGATTCTCTTGCATGGCAGGATGACAGTTCAAGAGAGTCTCAGGCCCTGAAATTTTGAGGCCAAAATCTAGAGATAGCACCTGGTGATATCATTAAGTGTTATGCATTAAGTAGTAACAACAGCTGTTCACAGCTTATCTTTCTAACACATACACACACAAACACAAGTGTTTTGAAATTAAGAAAGAAACAGAGGGGGAAGAATTAGCTAAAGAGGATGTTCCCAGATCAAACTGAGATGCAGGAATTGTATTCCTTCGCAGTGAATTAGGGAGATAGGATAAGGAATATTGAAGGACCATATTCTCCCTTACAAACTAGCCCATGCTCTAACATCATCTGGGGAGGGCCTTCTGTCTATCCCATCACCTCACAGGTACAGATACACAGGTAGCCACCTTGAGTCCTTTATCAGGAGAAAGGATAATAAAAATCATCATCATCATCATCATCATCATCATCATCATCATCATCTGATGGGGCAAAGGGAAACAGCCTTTTCAGTGGCTTCCCCCAGGCTCTGGAACTTCTTTCCCAGAGAAGTTAGTCTGGCACCCTACTTCCTTTTTGCAGACAAGCAAAGACTTTTCTACTTCGATGGGCATTTGATGAGTAATGCTATAAGAGCCATTTTACACATAGTGCTGATTGTTATGTGTGTGTGTGTGTGCTTCTCTGTGTGAATATATGTTTTAAGCTGGTTTCAATTTTTTCTGATTGTTTGATTGTATTTTACTTTTGTATTTTGTGGATTGTTAACAATGTTTTTAAATTGTTGTAAACTACTGTTGTAATCCCAATCTGGGGAAAATGCAGGCGAGAAATAAAACAACCACAACAAGAACAACTTTTCACCTAGCTTACATGTGGAGCAGAGTGATGGTAAGCCGTGTCACAACAATGACAACGAGGGAAGAGGGAAGCTAACCAAATAAATACATAGACCCCAGGAAAGTCTTTGAAAGCTGCAACAACAAAACAATGGGACTTTGTAAATATGTATCATTCTATGGCTTTACCAGATGAGCTGGAGATCTACACACAGTCCTTTCTTCTTGGCCAGAGATGAACTCCTCATCCATTAGAATTGCAACAAGAGGCACTGTCCAATCCATTCCCCATTGCATAAGGAAGCACACTGGCAGATACACAATTAGTTGTACAACATTGGTATACAGCAGAGGGTGGTACAACCAACATTCATGTTACTGAGTTCATATTTACACCACTCTGTATGAGAGTTTTTTCTCTTTTTTAAAACATGAAACTAGCAAGTAAGTGTCAGTCAGCTCTTGAGCACAAGCATTTGATTGCTCAGAGCACCATACACTGATTATTGCCAGCATAAATATGTCATTCTGCTAAATAGAAGTCTCATAACAGCATATGAGAATGATCCAGACAACAGAAACTGAGGATTTAAGAAGTCACATTGTAGCCATATTTATGATGACTCAGAAGGAAGCTCCATTGAGTTCAATGGGATTTCAAACTCTGTCCTAAAGGAAGCATAATTAGAAGACGAGCAAGAAAAGAAGGGGGGTAAAAGAGGGGGAAGAGGAAGAAGAAAGAGAAGAAGAAAGTTGAAAACCCCTGGATAGTTGAAGAATTCAAAGATATAGCCATGTTAGTCTTTAGAACCAGTACAGTATTTAGAGAGATCTTGTAGCACCTTTGAGACTAACTGAAAAAAAGAATTTGGCAAAACAATTTTTCTTCTTCTCGTCCATCAAGAACTAGATCAGATTTTTAAAAAATATTTTTTTCAAAAGTCCCACTTTCAAAAGGTTATTTTTTCTTCCCTTGTCGAGAAGTATTTTTCACAGATTTCTCGAAAGAAGATGAAAGACAAGAGAGGTGAACATTTACACCAATCACCTGGCATTTCAAACTCAATTAGCAGGTCAAAAGGAAGTTTGGCAGAGCTTTAAAGAACATTCTTCTGCTAAAAAAACCCCAATGTGAATGGTAGCTTTGCTTATGCAAAATAATCAAATCCTGCCCATCAAATTAAAAACCAAAATTCTTACTCGTTGGTTAAGAAGTGCTCATAATCTCTTTAAAAAGCTTTCAAAATCTTGGAATAACAGATATTTCTTCTGTTTATCGAATTTTGGCGAATATTCTTTACATAACTAGTTGCATAACTATGCATCTGAGGAAGGAGACTTAACTCTATGAAAGCTCATGCTGCCAACTTCTTTCTTTCAGATAGTCTCAAAGGTGCTACAAGATCCCTGAACAGTTGTGTTTCTACCAAAAAGCAGTGGATGTTAACCCTTTTCTCCCCATACTGTTTCCCCTGGAAATTACCTTGGTTTGGTAATCCTGTAGTTGTGGATTTCCTGCATGGGGTCCTACATGCCTATTAGACCCCCTGTCTCTTTGATTGTGCCCAACTGCTGCCTGTTTTTGAAGATCCTAAAGGTATGCATGAAATACAGCATCAGGGTAAACAAGAGATGTAGCAGGCAGGGAAATTTTCAACTGTAGAAATCTGAAGGATTGGATTAACTACCGCTGAGGTTTGTGAAGACTTTTCCCCTTAAAATAAATAAATCTAAGTGCAAAATGGTAAATGTTTCTTATCAAGGATATTCCTGCTTTTGGCTTAAAGGTTTGGTGTTTGTTTGTATTGCATTGCAAGACAGAAAGAAACTTCTTTGGCTTGTGGAAGCAGTAAAAATACTTTATTCTCATATGGCGTTCTTGTCCAGCAAGCTTTAACCAGCAGAATCAATTATGAAGAATGCTGGGAGTCATAGTCCAAAAACATCTGGGGGGCTGCATGATTCCCATCTATGGTATAGAGTCCTGTCAGCAGCCACACACTGGGCCCCATTCATACTAGCCCATTTGCTCCTGGTAGAACTGGGTAGATCCAGTTGCCCCCATACCAAATCTCTCCGGAAAGAAGTTCCCACTACCCTTTTCCCCCATCGATGTAATTTGCCCCGCTGGAGTTCACACTCTCAAAAGCAGTAGTTGAAGGTGAAGCCTCCTTGTTGGCAATCCAATGATGTGTCATGCTGCCATTTGTCAACGTGCTTCCCCTATTAAAAAAAAAAAATCAAGCAGCAAAAGAGTGTTGTCCTGTAGGGCTCCCTTTTCTCCCCTCTCTGATCGAGCCCCTTGGCTTGTTGATACCTTATGCACATGCATTGGCTGGGCTGAGTGAGGGGACGTGAAAGGGCTTTGTGACTGTGGCGGGCTCCCTTCCCCCCCTCCTCCTCCTCTTTCTCCTCCTCCTGAGAGAAGACAGTGCTGCCTCTTGCTGCTGCTGCTGGCCCCTCACCCGGGCCTCCGGAGTGTGACATGACCGATTGGGGCTTCCTTACCTCTTCTGACACCTCCTCCCTTCTTCTCCTGCCGAAGGAGATAGTGGGGAAGGTTTTTCTTGGGGATATCCCCACTATCTCCTTCGGCAGGAGAAGAAGGGAGGAGGTTTCAGGAGAGGTAAGCCCCGCTCAGTCATGCCACATTCTGGAGACCCAGGTGAGGGGCCAGCAACAGCAGCAAGAGGCAGCACTGTCTTCTCTCAGCAGCAGCAGCAGGAGGAGGAGGAGGAGGAGGAGGAGGAGGAGGAGGAGGAGGAGGAGGAGGAGAGGAGGGGAAGGGGAGCCTGCCACAGTCTCAAAGCCCTTCCACGGCCCTCTCACTCAGCCCCAATGCATTCGCATAAGCTGTCAAAAAGGCGCAGCTCCCGATTAGAGAGGGGAGGCATGTTCTACCCACTGCCCACCTTTTGCCCTTGATCCCTCTTCCTGAATGAGCTGAACATGACTGGGGCCAAGTTCACATTGGCCTGGCCCCAGTTTTTTCCCAGAAGAAACGGGGAAACCCTGGTTTCAAATACACTGTGCCAAGGGGCATTTGCTCCTGATCTCTTGTGCAAGCCCCAGATCCACTTGTGAAAACACCGACGCCAGTGAGAACTTCTTATTTTTAATGTGGGTTGCAATTCGGTTCAAAAGGTAGTCTGAATGGCCCCTAATAGTAGTGACAGTCACAAAGAGACCTCTTCTGAAGGGATTTTCATCCTCATTACTTTCTTTTAGCACATATAGGAATGATCATGGTTTTTCTAATTCCAAATTGTTTTGCTGAGCTGCTACTCCTCAGATACCCTTACCCATGTACTCTATTTCTGAGATAGCTGCTATTTTCCATATAGAACAAGGGTGGGGAAAGTGTGCACTGTGGGATGCACAGAGCCAACAGCACCCAATTTTGTAGCTCCCAAAGCCTTCAGAATATTTTTAAATTGGGGGGAGGAAACTTTTTGCCCACCAAATCACCCAAAATGGCTTACAACCATTGCAAAATGCAGCAGTGTGGTCCCATAACTATCAAGACAATTTTAAAATGTCTACTGTGGTATACCTTGAAGTCATTTCCAGCTTTTGGAAAGGCAATCCATTGCAGGGTTTTCTCAGCAACCTATGTTTAGAGGGAGTTATCCATTGGCTTCCTCTGATGCTGAGAGAGTATGATTTGCCCAAAGTCACTCATTGGGTTTCCATGACTGAGTTGGGATTCCAGACCTGGTCTTACAGAGTCCTAGTTCAACATTCAAATCACTACAACAGGCTGAGTCTCTAAAAACACCCCCTCCCGGCCAAAAATTGGATGAAAGGAATTTCTGATATGACTTCTGGTTGCATCAGTTGCAAAAGTATAGTCGCTGGAGAAGTGTGGGGTTAAAGATGGTCCCTGTCCTCTCTTCAGTTGGTTAATCCTGATATAGAGTGATGACTCTTTTGAATCTGAACTGGAATTCTTTCAATGGCATTGCCTAAATTGTTTGGCTTTGGAAGTATTCAGACTGAGTTATTTTTGAGATGACTATTTTCTTCCATCTCATAATGATTTAACTCACCTCTCCACTTTCACCCCCAGTTTTCTGTTTGCATTGCAGTGGGACCTTCAGCACCCAGGAATTCTGGGAGCTGAAGTCCAAAACATCTGGAGGACCAAAGGTTGAGAGGTATTAGAGGCAGCACTTGTGTATATGCCTTCACCTCTTGGCTTATGGCGACCCCATGAATTTCATAGAGTTTTCATAGGCAAGGAACACTCAGAGGGGTTTTTGCCAGTTCGTCCCTCTGAAATATAGCCTACAGCACTTGGTATTCATTGGCAGTCTCCCAACCAAGTACTAGCCAGGACTGACCCTGCTCAGCTTCCAAGATCAGATGGATCTGGTGCCTTTGGGATAGTTTGGCCTCCATCAGAGGAGGTATGCCTTTCTATATCAGCATCTGGAGGGTGCAAGATGGAGGGGGTTATTCCATCCACATCCTGTTTCTGGCTTCCTATGTTAACTGAATATTGGACTAGATAGGCCTTTGGTGTGATCATACCTGGCTTTCTAAATGGCTGAGATCATGCATCAGGGACTATAGTGCTTAACTTTACAATGATGGAGATACATCACTGGCATGATATGCAACCATGCTAGGGAATTGTGAAGATGCACAACAGAGCATGGATCAAGGGTCCTGTGCCATGCTCTAGCTTCTGGCAAGTGATTTGTGAGAAAAACAAACCAGCCAGGGGAGGTCTTTGCCCTCATTTAGGAGGGCTGAAAATTTAAAATCTGTGTGTTTTTAATGCAAGCTTACTAAAATTTGCAAATGTCTTCATATGTGGTCTGGAATTAATGCAAATTGACATGGTAGGCAAGTTGAACCTGGTCACCCACATGCTAGGAATACTTGTACCTACTGAATTTGGTCAGTGATGGTGGATGAAAATCTAATGTCAGTTTGTCCTTGATCAGAATTGATCAACATTGTAAAATTCCTTCTTCTTCAGAATGAAAAGAAACTGAGATTAAAAAATAATAATGTGGAATCAATCCAAACTGAGAGAATTGTGTGTCTGCGGTTATACCCATGACTGACAACCATCGTAGTGTAGTGGTTTGGGTGATACTGGATATTGCAATGCCAGGATCCAAATCCTTGTTAAGTCATGGATACTCACAGTGATTTTGGGCAAATCACACTCTCTCGGCCTCAGAGGAAGGCAATGATAAACCTCCTCTGAATAAATCCTGTTAATAAAACCCAAGGATAGGGTCACCCTAAGTCAGGGTTGATATGAAGGCTCATAAAAGCAACAAACCTAAGATCTTCTGCTTGCAAATAATCTGCTTTGTTCCTGAGTGAGAGCTGGTCTCCTGGGTGTAAGACATAAGGCTTGGAGTCGCGGAAATTGTAGTGTGAGATTTCAGCTTCCTTAAAAATCTATGGAACATGACAGTGTTACTGAAGAGATAGGTTATTATCTTTTCCCACTGCATCTTGGCAATCTGGTTGGTTGCAGGAAGAAGACACTCCCCGCCCTCATCCAAATCTATCTGCATGAATAGATGTCTGGTGTTAACTATGAGGAAATAGTGTAGAAAAATGAATCAGGCTGTGAGTGAAATCTGGCACAGGATGCATATACACAAATCTACTGTACACCGTGCTATAAAAGTATCTTGTCAGGAAACTTGGAGCAAACAGTAGAAGAATCTGGCACAGGAGCCTAGAATGGAAATTATTCACAAGCTGCAAGAGAGAGAGAGAGAGAGAGAGAGAGAGAGAGAGAGAGAGAGAGAGAGTCTGTCTTTCTGTCTTGTGTTGCTGCTGCAGTGAGAGAAGGACCTGGCAAAGGGACAAAACAGCTCACACGGAAACTCCTGAGCTCCTGACTCATTGCTGCACTATTGTATGGTGAGGGAGGAAGGGGAGCATTCTCAAAGAATATAGGCTTTCTTGTGGAGAACAGGGTTGTGAGCACAACTGGAGCCAAGTTAAGAAAGCACACTATGGCAACGCATGAGCTGATCCAAAGAATGTCCCACAAAGGAGCAAAATAAAATAAAAATAAAAAAATGGTGGCGGGATTGAATGGGGAACTAAGGGAGGGTTATAATCAGAACAATTCATCCCTCCAAAGATGTTATAACAAGGAAGCAGCCATGTTAGAAAACAAGAGGGCATTTATACTGAGGAACTCACTGGGTGGTGGTGGGGGAAAGGGATTCAGGAGCTGGTTCTGTGTTTTCCATTCCTCATTTTTGTAAAAAGTGGGATTTTATAAAGCGTTTGACTTTGGCTGCATCTGCACTGCCAGAATTATCCAGTTTCACACTGTGATGGCTCAGTGCTGTAGAATTCTGGGACCTGAAATTTGTTGTGGCCCCAAAGCTCTCTGACAGAGAAGGCTAAATATCTCACAAACCTACAAATCCCAGAATTCTATAGCATTGAGCCACGACAGTTAAAGTGGTGTCTTAGTGAATTATTTCTGTGGTGCAAATGGAGCCATTGTCTCCCTTCTGTTGCTTAGAGGATGGGTGGACATTCTTTCTTCTTAATGTATAACCTTGTAGTGGCACCAGGACTAGGCCTATATTTATTATACAAGCCATGTCAGGCTATGAGATATAAGGTGTTGTTAAACGGCATGAAATTGTTCATGATTTGGATCATTTCATTTTTAACCATCACCACAATTGCCATTTGGCTTTTCATTCTCAGGCACCAAAATATCTTGAGCCAACTTTTAAATGCTCTTAAGTTCCTGGAATCGTTCTTGCCAATGGGACCTCATACCCGCCAACATATCACAGATCAAAACCTGGACACGTGAGTCCAAGCAACATCAGAGTGTGGCCAAAATGGCAAAAGCTAATACTGAAGAAGAACACATAAGCTTGGAGATGCTGCAGTAGTTTCCTTTTGCTTGAGCCTACCTGGGAATGGCCAGGTTCTGTCCCTTCCTTCTCTCCTGCTGAGTTAACTCAGTACAAACCATGTTTACACTTTGAACTGAATTTGCAGCAATTGAAATAAGCTGAGGATCTTGGGGGAAAGTGGGAGGAGGAGAGAGAATCTAGGACATTTCAAAAGCAGCTGAAATGTGAAATACAGCAATCTGTCCCAATTTGTGGGGGATCTGTTCCGGACCCCCCCCCCCATGAATCAGAAAAAACACAAATATTCATAGCCCATTGGTTAAAATGGGCATGCACTCCCATGCGTGGCACTGTGCCTTGGGCACGCATACCACTTTGTCCACTCCTGCTTGCCATCCATGCGTGAGCAAGACCGCAGACTCCAAGTCCACAAACAGGTAGGTACAAGTGAACATACAACTATAAAATTATGCAACCACGAATTGAATATATTCACTTTACAATGGCCAGAAAAGTACAGCCGCATGCGTAAGAGAATCAGCATGATTTTGGCCTTAAACTGAGTTATTTTGGTTCAGTCCTACTAAAATGAGGAATAAAAAACAGGTTTGTATGATTCTACAGAAAGTTGGCTAGACTATTTTTTAAAGGACCAAATGGTTGATACAAAATTATAACCATGGATACAACAAGTCCTCCCCAGCACAATACCCTATTATATTACCCATGCCGACATTTTAATAGCAAGAGATGGATTCCAATTCAAACAATGTTGCTTTTTTTTTTTTAAAAAAGTTTTTTCTTTTTTGGTTATGAAGGAAACAGTTTTTAAGTAGATGGTTTTGATTTATTTACATGTTTTAATTAAAAGAAAATTACAAACAAAAAGAGATGCTGTAGCAACTGCAGTTCTAGAAAAGCAAAGCATTGCAATGTAATTAAAAGGAGGACTCCTTGAATTATAATTAGATTTGAAAGTTAATTATGACTGGAATACTTCATCTTTACGCACAACTGACACCTTATTGATATGTAACCCTTATTGTAATTTTATTATGTTTAAAGCTGAGATTTTAATCTGTGGACTAGGAGCAAGAGTATCAAATTTCCATGGAGGCTTAATGGTGTGGGATGTGGGAGTGGATGAAAAATGGAATCTTTTGCCCTATAGATGTGAGCCATCTCACACACTAAATAGTCATTGTACAGAGCTGGGTGCAGAGCCTACCTTTTCAAATTGTGGAAAGTGGGGGTGGGACAAGGAAGATTCACTTTCGAAGCTGCAGGTACCCATCACTGCAAGAAGCTAGCATCTTAGGATGTCTAGCCCATGGCTCATTGTGTTGGTTTTCTGCTTGCAGGGAGCTCTGTGGTGGTAGGTGGCATTAAAGGCAAGAAGCATTAAAAATGGTTTATTGTTGTGTTCATTCAAGTTGTTTCCAACAGGTTTTCTTGGTATTTGTTGGAGGATACACTATAATTTCTCCAATATCCTTGTCAATAAAATTATCTCCATTTAGAAGATAGAAGTTGGTAAGATGGAGGCTGAGAGATCGAGGAAGAACATTTTAACTAAATCCAAACTATTATGTTCCTTGAAGAGGAGAGATTAGAACCAGGGATGCACCAAAACACAAATTTTCCTTTTTTGTCATTATGCCACACCAAAACACTTTTATCCTGTTTTTCTCATAGTAACGCGAAATGGCTTACAATATCATATATACTGATGCAAACAGTTTTTTTTTAAAAAAATCTTTTAAAGTAATAGTTGCAAGAACAGGATTTTCTCATAGGATTGTTTTTAAGAGTTTTCATTCTTTCTTCTTTCTCTCTCTTTCTCTCTCCTTAGGTCAGCTGTTATACGATGAGAGAACAAAGTTTAGTTAAGAGACAAAAAATGTCAGCTTGGCAACAGAGTTGGTTAAAAAGAGCAATGCCATTTTTATGACAAGTTTGAAACTTTGTTTTGACATGGCCATCACTTTGGCATCAATAACACTGAAACAAAATGTCAAATGTTGTAAGGAAGGAATATTGAAATTTTGATATTTTCCATATTTTTGGATACTTTTGGCATGGTTGTCAAAATGGCAAAGAAGTTTGTTGGAAGAGAAAGAGAAAAAAATGTGTGTGTTTTTCCTAGCAAAAGCTTTTATCCAGTGAAGAAGGAGTGGGAGGAACGAGAAAGCAAATGTAAAAGAGGAATTTTGGGTAGTCAACGCTCAGTATCTGTAGAATAATATCTTGCTTGTTCAAGTTAAAAAAAATAACAACACAATAATTTAGGAGAAATCTTCTGGTGAATCCCCACTTTTGGGACCAGGTGTTTTCTGCATGACAAGATGGCATCTCCTCCACTGGTAGAAAGAAAAAACATCAGTGCATGTTACAAGTAAGCAGGGCAGGGTAGGGCAATAGATATATTGGACAGAATCCTGCTGGCAATTTATGCCAAGCTTTTGAGAGTGCTTTTTTGAGAGTCAGCATGCTATAGTGGAAATCCCCTGGGTGACCCTAGGCAAGTCATATTCTCTTAGGAGTTTATCACATGGGAGGAATTTCTCTCAATTTCAAAAGAAATGGAAGTGAGGCCAGTTCGGAATTGAGTAAATTCGCTAGTTCAGCGAATTTATATGATTACGTATTGACATTGCTTTGCATTCAGAACTGCCCAAAATTGCCTCCCAGTGCCTAAAATTGCATGTGATAGTTTCTCATGCAATCATGTGAAACCCCATGATTACGTTTGGAAGGACTTCTCTTTGCCCGAAAATGTGTGTGATCAGCTTTCACGCAATCATGCAAAACCCCGTGATTGCATTCAGATTGCCATTGGATTATACTTCCAATTCCCTTTGTGTGATAAACTCCTTAGCCTGTTATTGTTTTTAATTGCCATCAAGTTACGGTAACCCTATGAATGAGAGACCTCCAAGTCACCTTGCTATCAACAGCCCTGTTCAAGTCTTGCAAATTCAGGACAGTGACTTCTTTGATTGAATCACTTCACCTGTAATGTAGTCTTTCTCTTTTCCTACTGCCTTCTAACTTACCAAGCATTATTGTATTTTCAACTGAACCATATTTTCTCATGATATATCCAAAATAAAACAGTCTTGTTATAGTCATCTTGGCTTCTGGGAGAGTTCAGGCTAGTTTTCCTCTAATACCCATTTCTTTTTAGTCATCCATGGTATCTGTAGAATTCTTCTCCAGCACCACATTTCAAATGAGTTGATTTTCTTCCTATCAGCTATCTTCACTGTCTAGCTTTCACAGTCATACATAGAAATTGGAAAGCAATGGCAAACCTCCTTTGTACAAATCTTGTCAAAAAAGCCTGTGATAGCTTCATGTTAGACTTGTCAGAATTTTGAAATGACTTAAAGGCACTCTGGGGCTAAAAAGCAGAGTAACAAGAATCCTTGATATTCCATGTTAGCCTGGAAAATGCACATTTTCATTCCAGCATATAAAAAACCAGGTGCCAGTGCGGGGCTATGACAATGCAAAAAAGTGAACATGGGACACCTCCAATGGATGTAACTACATCATACACAAAATGAACAGTCCAATGGGGAGCATAGGGTGAAGCGAGGTGAAGGGAGCATAGGAGGAGGCATGCAAATGTATTACTTGGCACACCAATGTGCCAATGTCCTGCTCTGCTAGGGCATCACACATGCAATTGTATGGCTAATCAAAGGTGTGGCCATCCAGTGGGATGGCATCTAGATGGGACACACTTGGAGGTTTCAGGCAGTGTGTTTATGTGATAGTGAGCATGCATGCTGGGTAGGTGATAAAAACAAACAAACCCACAGCATAGCTTGATGCTGCATTGTAGGTCACCCTCTTCTAGGGTGTTGCCCAGTGTGGGCTGCACCCATGTAGTCCACTAGCAATGCCACTGCTGTGATGAGGAACTGAGACAGGAGCCATGCTTCTCATAATCACAGCCTCACTCAGTGAAAGGAGCTGCAACCTGGCTGGCAGCAGAACAGTCTTCCATTGCTTCTGGCTCTTCATGTATGTTTGGGGAAGGGGATAATAAGAACAATTTTTTTTATAACACCCGTTCCACCAAAGGCTGGAACATCAAACATATATAATCAAAACAGGACAATACAACAGAACACTATAAAATGCTAAAATACTAAAACAATATGTGGATATACTAAGATATTTATGATTATGGTAATAGTAATAGTGCAACAATTATGAATATGTAGTCCTAGAGATCAAGGTGACAAATCCATAATTGTAATACAGAATGCTAGCCCTCAACTTGGTAATGAGTAAAACTATACCATATATCACTCAATTTCATGGAAGAGGGATAAATGGGGAATAGAGAACATTGTTACCTTTCCATCCTTCAGGGAATCATCAGTGTTTTCATGAAGTCAGTATTGCATCCATGGGACTGTGGATGAAAAATGTGTTCTGTGGGCCATTTGCGGTCCTTAAAATACCCAAGGGTCCTTGTATTCCAATAGTTTTAATTCCCCCATTTTCCCATCCAGACTGGCCTCATAGTGCATTCTAAAGCCTTTAAGGTGAAATGATTGGCCATTTTGTTCCATTTTCAGGAGGCCTTTGGCCTGTTCTGCCATTTCCAATTTTGGAAATAAGGCTCCTGCAGGACTAAAGTGAATGAGTTGAGGCAATAAATAAATAAATTTTAAAATCACCAAAATAAATAAATAAATAAATAAATAAAAAATCCAATTGAGTCTCTGTGAGATAGCTAATCACAATCCTGGAAGCTTCAAGAGAGGCAATTTTGGACTGAAAGTGTTTCCCAAAAGACCTTTAGGTTTCGAAGGCATATCCATAATCAAAGCACAGGCTTCTTAGCATGGTGCCAACTTACCATTCTCTCTAGGGGGCACTATTGAGCTACTACAGAATATAAGGGTTTGTCACATAGAATTATTTGCATGTTTGGCAACCAATGCATCTTGCAGAGCACATGTGGCAAGAGTATCTCAACTACCCCCTCAGCTACTATATGTCATTATAATCATGTACACATTCCCTGCATTGGCTCACTTTGTTAATTATCCTCATATTTTAGATTGGGGGCTGAGGTGGAATTTGAACTGGGCACTACTAGTCTCACAGCTCTTACATTAAAAACATTTGTGTACATGGGGCTTAAATCGCTGTCCACCTTACTCACTCAAATGCACCAAATAGGGTCAATTTTGCATACTCTCCAGGTCTAATTTATACATGCAAACCAACGTTCAATCACTGCTTGAAGGGCCTTCCCAAGTGATATGTCATTTAAAAAAATCTCATTTTACTCAGCCAGTATGCATCATCAAAAAAAGGGGGAGCACTGGAAGTAAAAATTACTGGAAATATAGGAGGAATTTCTTTGCGATTTTTAGACTGAAGGGGAGACTTCGGGGTTCGAAAATGGAGGCACAGTGAATCAAAGACAGAAGTTTATTTAACTACACAGTGTTGGTTCAGATATCAGCACTCAGTTCAAGCAAAGCAAACACACCTTACCATTTAAATCCATTTTAGAAAATCCACCTGGAAATCTACCTAGAAAATCTGCCATCATACAATAATATAGAGCAAATTATAGGAGGATCCTGGTGACATACAAGCCAGTCATAAAATAACAGTTAACCCATAGTGGAAAACTTCCAAGCTGGCACCAAGTAAGATCTTCATGTTGAAACTTTTTCTTACATTTCAAATTGTGTTCTTAGTAGAAAGCATCAGTTAGTTGATGATACAGCTGGAATATTCTGAAAATGTTTAATTTTCTTTTGCTTGAGATTCCTAAGATCTTAATAATCCTGCAACTTCTAATATGATTTGGAATACTTTTCCTTTAGTCTGGTTCTACCTTATTTTGGGCTTATGGTCAACCTCTGTCTTTTCCTTTCAGGAGATACCTCATAGTTGCTGTTTGATTGACACAAAGAGCAATCTGGAGATATAAAGGCAGACTAGAGGCATGTGCCCTGCAATTCATGGGGTAGAATAATTGTGTGAAAAGGCTCTGGCGTGATCACATGGCAAGCGACTGCTTCCAGAAAAGGATCACAGAGCTCGGGAAACCTACTTTTTTGGACTAAAATCATCCCTCCATATCCACAGATTCTGCATCCAGGCATTCCACCACCCATGGCTTGAAATTAAAAAAAAAAAAAAAGTCCAATGAGCAAACCTTGATTTTGTCATTTTATATAAGGGGCACCATTTTTACTACTCCCTTGTATATAGTGGGGCTTGAGCAGGACTGTGGTATCCAAGTATGGTGATGGTCCTGGAACCAAACCACCAGGGATACCAAGGGCCCACTGTGCAATTCTTCACTGAAGGTCTGGTGACTTCACTGACTGGTGGATTCTAGATGTTGACCAAAAATGTAATTTTCTCTGAGGTCTGAGTGATACTGTGTTACCTCTGAGTGGTAC
This sequence comes from Urosaurus nigricauda, assembly GCA_034509955.1. Classification (NCBI taxonomy): domain Eukaryota; kingdom Metazoa; phylum Chordata; class Lepidosauria; order Squamata; family Phrynosomatidae; genus Urosaurus; species Urosaurus nigricauda. Next base: position 12,209,849 of record JAOEGL010000005.1, read on the forward strand.
ATTCCCAAAGCCATTTCAGTATGCAAAGTAGTATGGCCACCTCAGGGAGATTCTTCGTACTTGAAAAATTAATGCTTACATACTCTCCTGTATTTCATGGAAGAAAACCAGGACATCTGTGGCAAAGCAAGATCCAAGTATGGTCAAGGTGTGGGAATGCACACAAGCTAAGAGAGGATGCAGCAGTTTGCTTTTGCCTGAGCCTGCTGGGAAGAGCAAAATTTTACTCCCTCTTCTCCTTTCTTCTCAGCTGAGTTGAGTGCAAACTGCTTTAGCATGTGAAACTCAGTTTACAGCAACTGAAGAAAGCTGTGGACAAAGGAGAAAAGTGGGAGGAAGAGAGAGAAACTGGGATTTTGCAAAAGAAGCTGGGATGACACAGCATGAATCAGGACTGTTCCTGCCAAATGGGGACATTTGGAGGGTGTGCACTTATTCACCAACCTGTTGCTAAACATTCACCAGAACATTTCCTTCCTAACAGGAGTGGTCCAGTTGTTTCAATGGGGCTAAACCAGACCCATCATGATACTTAACTATAAGCTTTTGCACGGTGATGCTGGTGGTTGTTCTAATCTAAATTGCTCAAAAATTAATGAGTTTTCCCTTCACCGATAATTCATTGAGCCTATTTTTAGACCTGGTTTATTTATTTGTTTGCCCCCTTCTGTTGAACCTTTGAAGGTAACCTTGATGATATTGTTATATCTCATTCATTATTATGGGGTGGGTGAGGGTTGGAATGGCATGAAGTGCCTATATTGATTTGCCTCTGCCCTTTGATCCAATAAATCACAACATATTGCTCTGTGCATTTCCCTCGGTTTGGTAGAGTTTATCTACAGGGGAATAGTTCTTCAGCTACATTAGTGAGCAAACACCAGTCATTTTGTTTAATGGTGCTGAATCGGAGGTGAAAATGTTATGCGCCAAGTTACCTCTGAAGCTAATTAGAAGGCTTTTACTTTTCCAGTTTTTATTAATGACCTGTCTGTGCTCTATACTTTGTGAAACATTCTATACATCCGCGTACTGATGATGTGACCTCATACACAGTAAGAGCACTGTAAGGTTATCAGACCTTGACTATTTCCAGTAGAGATTTATGGAACAATATTTACAATTTAAAGACATAGGTTCCTTTCTGAAACTTCACCAGAAGCAAATGGGCTTGCATCCCCATCTGGTGCATGTTGGGGAATTTGGGATTTTATTTAAAAAGCCAGCCAAGTGAGCTAAGGTGAACTTTAAGCTTAGCCACATCTTCAACAAAATAAAAACTGGTAGGGTTCTATTTGTGTCACCTCACTTCCTTCCTTCTGGTGGTCTGAGCTCTGCACTGCAGAAATAATCCATGTTGACACCAGTTTAACCACCATGGCTCAATGCTGTGGAATTCTTGGAACTGTAGTTTGTTGTGGCATCAGAGTTCTCTGACGGAGAAGGTTAAACGACTCACAAAATTACAATTCTGAGAATTCCATGGCATTGAGCCGTGGCAGTTAAAGTGGTGTCAGACTGGATTATTTCTGCAGTGTGGATGCAGCCCTAGAGGAGGTGATGGTGGTGGTGACAAAAACCAACCAACAGCATCATAGGACAAGAAAGCAAGCTACCCATGAAATTTCCTACAATGCTACCCTGTAGGAAATGAATGGCAGCTCCTAGACCTCTCCTGGGGGCAGCAAGGTGTCGTGTCGGACTCAGACTCTAGGAGACAAGGACCTGAACCCCCATTCTGGCATGGAAATCCAGTGGGTGAATTTAGGCAAGTCACACTCTCTCAGCAATGGCTAGCCTCTTCTGGATAAATCTGGCTAAATAAGCCCTAGGATAGGATCACCATAAGCATAAGCAATGCCCTGTCTGCATTGGCTCAATAAAATGGCCTCCTTCTGATCCATAGAGAATCTGGGTAACCCATGGGCCAAACCCTGAATCTTGTATGAACAGACCAGATGATGTCTGGCCTGTTCAGCACAATCCTGGGATATACCCCTATTAATATGGAACTAAAAAACCTTACTATTTGCTCCACATCTTCCTAGAGGATCTGGATCTGGATCCTTTGAATGCTGGGCATCTGTTTGCATGTATGTCCTGCTGTGCCACCTGGAGCATCCACTGCCAGAGCACATTGCTCACTCTAAGGTCAGAATGAGACATGCTCTGACTTCAGAGTGAGTGATGCACTGCAGCAGTGACCTCACTGGGCAGAATAGTGGAATGTGTATGTGAACAACTGCCTAACATTGGAACAGAGGGCCTTTGTAATGGGAAAGGGGTTGGGGGAGCTCTGGGGTGTATCCAGAGTTTCATGGCCTGTGTAGACAGGACTTAGGTGGATGCTGAAGGATTAGATCTAGGGGAGTTTTGAAAATGACCTATGGGGAGAAAGTTTTGAAATATGGATCAGCTGGAAACAGTTTCTTAGTAGTTTCTAGGCTGGCATCATGTTAGTTGGAGGCCTGTACTGTTTGCAAGTATGTTTTCATGAAGATATAGGATGGGGGACACCTGGCTTGACAATAGTACATGTGAAAGGGATCTCGGAGTCCTAGTAAACCACATGTTGAACATGAATCAGCAGTGTGAGGCAGCAGCTAAAAAGACCAATGCATTTCTAGGTTGTATCAATAGTACTATACTTTCCAGATCAAGGGAAGTAACAGTGCCACTCTATTTTGCTTTAGTCAGGCCGCAGCTGGTATACACCACAATTCAAAAGGGATGTGGACAAGCTGGAGTGTGTCCAGAGGATGGTGACCAGAATGGTGAAAAGTCTGAAAACCATGTGCTATGAGTAGAGATTTAGGGAGCTGGGTTTGTTTAGCCAGGAGAAGAGAAGGGTAAGAGGTGATGTGTTTAAATATTTGAAGGAATGTCATATTGAGGATGGAGCAAGCTTTTTTTCTGCTGCTCCAGAGAATAGGACTTGGAGCAGTGGATTCAAACTAGAGGAAAAGAATCTACCTTAACATTAGGAAAAACTTCCTGACAGTAAGGGCTGTTCGACAGTGGAACACACTCCCTCGGAGTGTAGTGGAGTCTCCTTCCTTGGAGGTCTTTAAGCAGAGGCTGGATGGCCATCTGTTGGGGATGCTTTGATTGGGAGTTCCTGCATGGCAGGGGGTTGGACTGGATGTCCCTTGTGGTCTCTTCCAACTCTATGATTCTCTGATTCTTTGATTCTGTCTGCTGAGTCTATATCTTTGAAAATGAATAGGTGATCACAACAGGCACCACAAATCCTAAGCTTTCCCATTTCATAAAGGGAACCAGTCTCATAAAACTGCACCTGGAACTTGGAGAAGTGGCAAATGTGAAACAATACTTTAGAGATCCAACATGGCTCTAAAATAGAGTTGAGTACAGTACTTAAGGAACTAAAAGAGGACCAATGCACACAAAATAAACACCTCGGGCCAAAGGGAAAGCCCTGTGCACTTTTATAAGTTACAAAACCCTTAAAGTCAGTTACAAACCCTTAAAAGAGTCCAAAGCCAATTAAAATGTTTTATATCCTTCTAGTACAAAGATGACCAAAGAGACTTCACAGAAAGTGTGTTACACAAGAAAACCAAAACTCCTATTGCCCTGTGTTAGAGGTGTTGTTTAGAAGCTGGACCAAACTTTAATGACTGGGTGATTAAATGTTCTGTGTTTTCATAAAGGGGGGTTTGTAAGCTGGTAATAAAGTGGTGGAAACCTTCAGCTTTAAGGCAACTTCAGTACTTTTTATGTTCAAATTCAGTCTGAACTAATAGAGATGATAACCATATATCAAAAGGACACTATAAATTACTACTGGTTATGACTACTTGTAAGAAAAGCTTACATTAATATGTTCTTCTGTCCAAGGAATGGTGACACTGTTTTTCTTAAGTAGCTGTAAATCTCAAGCTGTGTCCCTAGCTAACAAACCACCTCTTGGTTACAATATTCCAGTTCAAATGTCACTGCTTTTATTGTGGAACTTTGCGAACTGTAGTTTCTTGAGACTTTTGCAGGTGCTTTCTTAAGCCCTCAGGTCCTTTGTAGGACAATTGATCCCAGGTTACCAGTGCAACTAGTTGGTGGCTTCCATGCCAGTAAGGTGGTCAATCTAGTCAGACCAGACCAGCTTAAAGGAACTATGCAAGGTACTGGAATCCATCTACAGCCTACATCTGTTGGAAGGGAAGATTGCATTGATGCATTGATAATTAGAAGAGATTTCTTTGGTTGACTGTCTTGCTTATTTCTCTGTGCCAAGTGTCTATGGTCAGTGTGATTTTAAAGAACTCACTTCCTATTGCCTTCCCCTCTCTGCTAAAGATGAAGAGCTGAGATTTATGACTCTTTGTTCTTTTCTTCTTCTTCCTGTCTTTAGGTTCGAGATGGATGCAGGCATGAAGCTCTGCCTCAAGATGTCTTCCCCCTTTTACAAATCACTTATGAGATTTGGCTTTTAGGGACTTGTCTTCCAAAGTATAATTTTTTTCTACTTTCTGTCTGGTTTTTGGATGTTAGATGGATTCTTTTTAATAATAAAATAAGTTTTATTTTTAATCTTACCAGTATATTCTGTTTATTACTAGAATCTCAGATGTATTGGGGTACGCTGCAGCTCTACTTATTATATACATTACCAAATACTGACCTTGGATAACTCCTTTAAAGTTCATACTAAACCCCAGACTGGATTCATCACTGCAATGACATGGAAACCGCTAGTTGCTACAGCAGGGCATGCTGATTTTCAACTATTCAAGTTAGGTAGACTTGCAAGTGGCTTGGACATGGAGCAAAAGTCTGCCATGCATAGCACCAGTTTGGATGGGTTACTTAATAAATTAATACTCCAAACTCAATTTAGATTTGGAAAGGACCTGGGAGTCTTAAACCAGATAAGAAAAACACATACAACAATACAGTTTGTGAGTTGTATTGAACAACAATACAGTTCACAAACTGAATTCAACACACCCATATTTCCCAAAACATACCCAGGGGTAACCGTGTTGGCCACATAGCAAAGTACAGCATCATCCAAAATCCATGAAACAGTGATATTGGAACAACCAAAACATACATTATACATGTTGTAAGCTTTCAAAGCTCCACTGGCTTCTTCATCAGGCAACAGTGTTAAAAATCATACAGGACTAAGAAAGGGAAAAATGATTTTAGTCATGGCCCTATATTTGGTCAAGATGTTGTGATTGTCCTCAGTTTAGATGGCATGGAAGGGTATTCATGCAGATGGGCCTTTCCCACTTCTGGCCACTTTGAGATTCAGTCGAAGATATAAACTGTAAATTGCATTAGCAAGACAAAATGTACTGCCTTCGAGATTCAGTTTGTCTCGATATAAAGTGTACTTGGCAGGAAATTACAGAGTCGTGGAGCAACCATGGAGAAAGCCCTGTTGGAAGTTTCCATAAAACATGCCCTGAAGGGCAGTGGGACCAAGAGAAAGATTTTCCTTTAAGATGGTAAAGGCAAAGAAAGCTCTTAAGGGTATTTGACACATCTCTTTGGAAGTGGCTGGACATTTTTCATCAATGCACAACATTTGCATTCAGCACAAGAACACACAATAAGGCTGTGCATGTGCTGCCATTGCCTGTGCAGATGTTCATTTGATTGTGTATGAGGTTGGGACTGAGTTCCATATATGGTTGCCATATTCAGTTGTGTATTAGTTGAACATGTGATTGCTCATTTAGTCATGCATTTGCTTTGTACATTCAGTTGTGCAATGTAGATGCAAATGGACTTTAAATTTCTGGACTTTAAAAACCTCCTTATTGCCACATGGCCAGAAAGAGGAGGAGTCTGCCTGCACAAAATATATCCTCAGCATACCATCTTTACTAAGGACTGGAACAATTTTCAGGCATCTGACTAACATCTCCAATTTCTTTTTTAATCCTGTTTGGTTTGTAACATCTTGCTTGATGAAGAACCCCATGGAGCTTCGAAAGCTTGCAACAAGCATATTGCACATTTCAGTTGGCCAATAAAGCTATCACTGATGGATTTTTGTTTGTATAACAGAAGGATTTAATATGAATGTAACTCACATGTGGAAGATTTGAATTGCACAACCCTGATGTAGGGTCTTTGTCTAGCAAATACAGTTAGTCTGCCCTGCAGAAATAATCCAGGTTGACACAATTTTAATTGCCATAGATCAATGCTGTGGAATTCTGGGTTTTGTAATTTATCATGGCACCAGAGCTCTCTGACAGAGAAGGGTAAATGTCTCACAGAAATACATTTACTAGAATTCCATAGCACTGAAAAATGGTGGCTGAAGTGGTGTCAAAGTGGATTATTTCTGCAGTGTGGATGTGGTCTCCCTGAAATTTAACTGATGATTCAATGTACATCAGACTTCACTGTAAGGATCCCTGGCAATATGCACATGAACTGCCTGGAAGAGGTTGCAATGAGATTTCACTTGACAGAGAAAGGAAACTACATGGATTCACCATGAGATGTTCCTTCTGCATGCCTTTTAAAGAGAGATCCTTTTAATTGTCTGCACAAAATAGTTCTAAAGGACTAAAAAGGTGAGGAAACCATCACATCAGTCATTGCTTACATTTAGTGAGCTGCCTACAAGTTCGGTTACATTTTAACCAGATGAGAGGCACGCTAAAAGCATATTCTCTGCTCTCCGCTTGTTTGCACAACTCTTTGCTTTTCTTTGCTGGCAATAATGAAATACGCCTGCATGCTTTTGCTTCTGTTTGGTTATCAGTAAGCCATTGTGCAGCTAACAATGGCTCCTGTTCCCCCCCCCTTCTTTTTCGACCAGCAATGCTTTGTAGAATAATGCTATTCATCCCCACGGACTTTCTGGTTCATAAAAAGATATTGATGAAAGGTGGGGTAGATTTACTCAAGTTTTCAGTATAATAATCCTATTGTTCCCTCCTTGAGCTTGCCTAACGAATGGCCCTTAATGTAAACAGCCGAGCCAGTATGCTTTGTGATTATATACTGAAGGGTCTGTTTGACGTAGGCATTCCTGCTTTCTTTGATATGAGTCATTAAAGCCAAAACCGGTGTGGGTATAGTTTACAATTCTTGCTGTGTTAGTTGGTGGCTTGTGTCTGAATTCTTGCGTGTACCCTGAACGCTATTTTGTCTACACTTAAAAGAAAGGCCCACAGTGCAAAAAAGGCAGCCGTATGCTTTTCATTAGGTCCCACCTGTCAGGCAAGGGTGTTTGTTGTAACAAGACCAATGACCTTTGCTCTTGGTGGCTGGCTTTATGAGATGTCTATTTTACAGAAAGCCATTGCTAAGATGCTTTCCTTTTTGAACCCTTTGCCCACATTTTTCCCCTTCCCCTACCTGGAGATTAACTCATTATAACGAGTAGCTCTTCCATCTCCCAGTTTATTTATTTTGTGATACCATATTGCAGTAACATCCTTCTTTCACAACAAATGTTTGGGCTGGGTAACAATTTGGTGTAACCCAATGTTGGATACACTGAGGTTAAGGCAACATTGGAAGCTGCCTTGTGGTTCATTGAGGATGGTATTCTCAATTCTGATCGGTGGTAGCTTTGCAGTGTTTTTGTTGTTTATTCTTGGGTGCCTACAAATAGTTTCTAACTTATGGCAACCGTAAGACTACCCTATCATAGGGTTTTCTTGGTAAGTTTCTTTAGAGGGGACTTGCCATTGTCATCCTCTGAGGCTGAGAGTGTGACTTGGCCAAAGTCACCAAGTGGATTTCCATAACCGAGCCGAGATTCGAATCCTGATCTCCCAGTGTCCTAGTCCAACGCTCAAACCACAGAGATCAGTGGTGGTTTTCCATTCAAGTACTAACCAGACCCAAAAGTTTTTAACACTAAAATAAATAAATAAATAAAAATCAGATGACATTGGATGTGTTTAATGTGGCATGGTGATGACAATGTCATTGGGAATCAACTCGCCTAACCTCTACCTAATATAGCCAATAATGAGGGATTTTGTAGTCAAACAACTTGGCCTGCCAATAAATGCAGTTGCATATAGCTTGGTACTAGCTCTGTTCTTGAAGCATTTTTGGTGCATGAGTGAAAGCTTTACCATTTGTACGAGATTAATTGTACTAATCTTCTATATGCTGTACATACATACAAAACCTCCTCATCCTGCTGTTCCCATTTTGAAACAAACATTTCAAGCCTTGCTTGGATTTGAGTATATGACCCTTTTCGTTAAATTCTTCAGTTTCATGTTTTATTCTGCAGTAAGCTACTCAGTCTAAATATATTCCTATAATTCTAACTTCAAAAACAACTTGCCAAAATTAATAATATAATATATGTGTACATGTGTGTGTGTGCGTGCATGTGTGCACATAGACAAATTGAAACTCGGTTGTGTTCATAAGCAATCATAACCCTTCACTACACTTATAAGAGATATCCACATATGGAAGGGAGAGGTGGGGGGAAAGAGAAGTCCCTTAGTTAATGGAGCCCTTAATATGTTTTAGTGAGCCAATGCAATGTTCTAAATATCCCAAAGCCCAAAGGAGATGGGAAAGCCTTTCTTGGCACTGATGAGGTAGATTCATTGCTACAGAGTGGTTAGCTTTTCCTTCTCCATTGGAAGTGGGTGCAAATGTACCAATCATTTACACTAATGAGGGGAAGGTAAAGATGGCAGGTGTAAAACAGGAGAGCCAAAGGCTGCAAAGAGAGTAAACCACCAGAGTTGTCAGTTAGTAATGCATAAAGCCATCCAGCTGAAAATTGATAAAAACATTATATACCTTTTTATGGGAAAAGTAGCAGCGCCTGATTTTTGTTATTGGCCTCTCCCATGGCACATTTTCTTTTGATGGAAATAAGAATGTGAAAATCTCCTGATAAGCCAATAATAATAACAACAACAATAATAATTCTAAACAGATTCTTATATAGCAATGTTAGGGCTATTTATTCCACTTTGTCTCTCTCTCTCTCTCCTGTCGTACCTCCACTCCCTATTATTAATATGATTATTGTTTAACCTTGCCTGGGTTATAATGCCGAACATATGTATCCTTGGCCTTAATCACCTTGTCAAGTTAAACGATATATTCAGCTTCATTTACATGACACACGATCTAATATTAGAGAACAACAATGCTATTGTAGCGCTAACTGGAATGTCTGAGCCAAGCGCCAGGAGAAACCGCCGGTCTGATTACTGAAGGTCCCAAGGAAGGGGGTTTATTCCCTCACCTGCAGTTGGACCATAACGCCAACATTGTTACCAACATCTGGCTCTAATCAGCTCGGAGGCCCTGATATGTTACTCCTGTGGCACATAAATTTAGCATTATATTCTTTTCCAAGCCTCTCTCCACCCCACCCCAAATACCCCACCCTTCACGACAGCCCATTCTTTCCCCCTTTCAGGCTTTTAAAGACAAGATAGATTCATGGCTCCACAGAGTCTAACAAAATCGAAACCACAAACAGAGTAAGTTACTGCCAGCTTTCCTTGTTCATACCTAGCTGGTACGTACCACTTAAATAATGGAATTTTATGGTCAGTCCAGTGCTTTCAGAAATCAAGCTGTTATAGAAAGAAATGTCTTTTTCAACCTCTTTGAAAGAGGGATGACAACCTTTTATTTAACTTTTAGCTCCCCCCCCCGCCCACTGCCGCCACCTGAAGTGTTCAAGATGGGCCAACATGAATATTGGTTTGTTCACTATTTGCACATACTGAAATAATGCACACCGGATATAAAGATGAACATATAATGAGAGCACTGGTATGTTTATACAAATGTCACCAGGTGTGTAAGTGTGTGTGTTTTTGAAATAGGTAGGTCACTTTTGTGAACAAGCAGTGTGGTTTGGCAAAAGCAATATTATGTAAAACAGTTACGCTATTATCTCTTAAAAAAGATCTTCAGGGTACATTGTGAAGATCTTGTGCTTTGGAATTGGAGAATTCTAGTGACAGTTTCCAAATCTGTCATATTTTCTGTGAAACTGCTGATGAGTCAACTATAGAAGGAGCATTAGCTCATCTTGCAATATTTCAACCATCAGCATTCTCATGAAATTTTAATTACTTTGTCCCAATCTGTATTTAATTTTGCACCAATGCAAGAATTGCAAAGGGTTTATACAGCTACAAAACAGGACCACAAAATCCATCATGCAGTGGAACAGTCTGTCAAGTGAGTAAAATAAATGCATGAAAGACCAGGTATTTATATTCTTGTAATATTTTAATAGATTGAATCAACATGGTGTAGTAGTTTCAGTGTTGAATTATGACACTGGAGAATCAGGTGTGATTCCCTGCTCAGCCACAAAACCCACTGGATGGCAAGTCACATGCTCTCAGCCTCAAGAGAAGGCAATGACAAACCTTCTCTCAAGAGATCTTGCCAGGAAAGCCCCATAATAGGTTTGTCTTTGGGTCACCATAAGTTGGAAATGATTTGAAGGCAAACACCACCGACGACAACAACAACATTTTAATCCTGTAATTCTTCAGGATAAAAACATTGATTTCTTTATATGAATGATGTGTATAAGAATAATAAACTATAGTCAAAACATTGTTAGTACAGTGTATTTGTAGTTACATTGTTCCACAGTTGTGCAGTAGTGGCGAAAGAAAGCAGAGAAACATGGCCAACTCGAAGAAATCTGTTTCTCCATTGCTTTATTTCCTTCATGGTTACTACATTCAAAGTAGTAAATGTAGTTACTACATTCGGGCAGGTGGGAATGGGATTGGATATTTTAATTGTCTGGTTTTCAATTTTATCTTGTACCCCACCCCGATTGCTCGCTCAGAGGGGCGGGCTAGAAATAAATATTATTATATTATTATTTCTTCTACAGAAAGTGAAAAGGTGTGCAAAAGTTCAACTGGCTGAGCTCTTAGAATATTTTAATCTTGCCAAAAACTTCTCCCATCGGTGGAAAAAATTCTATAAACAGAACCAGGGAAAGTGACAATGCCACACTGTTTCTGCAGCCTTAAAATTGCAAAATAGATGATGCAGTGTAAACAAAAGTGAAACAAACATGCAATAAAATCAACAGCTTTTCATTGAGGTGAGCAATTGGTGCTATTGAAAGAATGTCAGTGCCAATGGAGCTAGACAAAATCTGAATAGGGAGATGGATTTTCCATGCAGATCTTCTGCTTGGCGACCCAAAACCAGAATGGGATGTCTACCTGGGATTTTGTGACTGATTGTTTCTTCATCCCCAGGGCCGCATGTAAACTGCAAGGTTTTTTGTTTTTGTTTTGCATATTGATAATCATACGCAGAAAAAAATATTGCTATCATAGCTTGTATTTCTTTGCTTTAGCAGATTTCAGATGTGAAAAAAAATAATCTGGATAATCTCAGTGCTCTGTATCACTTTTGTAACATGGGGTTTTTAAGATGCAATCTAACTCCCACTGAAGCCAGGGACAAAACTCCCATTGTTTTTAATGGGCCTGGATTGCACCTTTTGTCAGTTAATAAATGCTAAGTACTGTGATTGTTCACTCTGACTTGATTCCCCTGCTACCGTTTTGCAGAGGTATTGTTATCTGAGTGGGAGATTGCTGGGACCCAAAATGATAATTTCTCTTTGTGGCTCTCAGCCTTGGTTTGTGGCACTATGGAATCTCCTGCACAAATTACATGTTTTCAAACAGGAAGGTCGATTAGATGCGAAAAAGGCCATTATGAAATTGAACCTACTGCATATTGCTTTTGCATTCAAACCTAAATATAGACTTGCATTATGTATAAATAATGGCAAATCTATTCTATTGATAGAAAGAGAATAAAGCAAATGTTTCCTTATGATAATCATTTTTAAACATCTAGCTTGGCATGGTTATGAACTCGGGATTTTACTGTGATGGATTCTTTCTTTTAAAAGCAAACATTAAATACTAGAACCGCACTACATAATGCTAACAATTTAACTTGTATCATTTTAATTACTACGTTAAACAGTGATGTGCAGTTATTCAAAAATAGCACAGACTCTCTCCTTGATTTTTTTAAAACTGCAAAAAATTTAGAAAAGCTCAAGGAAATCCCTTCTTTCAATCATCATCAGCTCATCTAAGTTTGTGCATCCTTCCTTTGATAATTGCAGGCAATTAGCACTTCATCTGAATTACATCCCCCAGGACAGCTTTTCATGGGTGGCGTAATTGTTTAACAGTGCTTGGAAGTAACTTGTTACAAATACATACACACTTGTAATTAACTCCTTTTTTTCAGCAACATAAGTATCCCTACATTACATTACGAGTGTATTGAGGGACAGAATGTTCATCATTCTCATTGGTGATGGTTTTAATTCATAGCAAACACAACCAAATAAATTGCTGTAATGCCTTTCTTTGTAACTGCATGGGCCAAATGAATGTTCTCATGACAATCAGTCCAGACAACAGAAGATCCAACCCCTGATTCTGGTGTGGAGTGTCCAGATGACATGCGGCCAGTTCAGCACTGAAACGGCATTATACCACCCTTAACATGGATGATAAAAGCTCACTTTTTGCTCAGCATCTTCTCAGAAAAACTGGAGCCCTCTGGAATGGCACCAGGAAGCTCTTTAGAACACGTCCCACTGTGCCATCCATTCCTGCTGCTGCTAGCATAAGTCACTCCCTCTGAGGTCAGAATGAGGTGCTCAGCCAACACTATACACCACATTGGGGGGGGGGGACATAGTGTTAAGCACCATGGATAGATCTAGTACTTTTTGGTCTTAAATCCAGAATGGATGTGCTGTTTCACTGACCTGGGTGTCATCAGTAGCCAGGGACTGTGCACTCATCGAAGAGAGACATCTCAAGATCAGTAAGAAACAAAGACAAGTAAGCCCGATTCTCTTTTCCTCTCTCTCTTTGATTCACCAGTAAAGGGGGTTGTGGCACTGGTCCTGCCCTCAGCAAGCTTCAGTGTTTTTCACCACTGGTGTGCAGCTGCTAACAGATTATCCCCAAAGGAATTTAGTCCTTGCTAGAAAAGACTCACTGTCCTTTGCTTCATTATCACATCACTTCACTAAATAGTTTTGTCTTGCCACCCCTGCTTGAAATAGTTTTGTTCCATGTTATTTATCTTATGCCCTTGTGAACCTTCTCATTTATTCACATCATTGTCAGGCACAAGGCCTGCCATTAATATTTATTAGGTTGGTGGACACTAAAGATAAGGTCTTCTTACTGGTCATAGAATACTAGAATCATAAAGTTGGAAGAGACTACAAGGGCCATCCAATTCAACCCCCTCCCATGCAGTAATACACAATGAAAGCACACCCAACAGATGGGGATCCATCCTCTCTTTAAAAACTTCCAAAGAAGGAGATGCCACCACACTCCAAGGCAGTGGATTCCACTGTCAAACAACTCTTACCACCAGGAAGTTCTTCCTAATGTTTAGGAGGAATCACTTTTCCTGTAGCTTGAATCCATTGTTCCATGTCCTAGTCTCTGGAGCAACAGAAAACAAGTTTGCTCCCTCCTCAATATGACATCCCTTCAAATATTTAAATATGGCTACCATGTCACCCCTTAACATTCTCTTCTCCAGGCCAAACATATCCAGCTCCCTGCTCATAGGTCATGGTTTCTAGACCTTCCACCATTTTAGTCACCCTCCTCTGGACACACTCTAGCTTGTCCACATCCTTCTTGAATTGTGGTGCTCAGAACTAGAGGCAATATTCCAGGTGAGATCTGAACAAAGCAGATTAGAATGGTACTATTACTTCCCTCGATCTAGACACTATACTCCTATTGATGCAGTCTAGAATTGCATTGGCTTTCTTAGCTGCTGCATCACATTACAGAATCATGTTCAGTCTATGGTCCACTGTGGTGCCTTATTCAATGGAACTCCCTCCCAAGATATAGAGAACTAACTCTATCTCTTGCTTTTAGGAGGGTTCATAATGTATTTAGATGTTTTATTTTTGTTTTTTTGCTTATACAGTGGTCCCCCAGGTTACGAAAGTAATCCGTTCTGGGATTCCTTTCATAACCCGGAAGTGTTCGTAACCCGGGGGACTGCTTTTTTTGGTGCACAGCGCGCCGGAGCACGCTGTTTTAAAGGGCCCGGGTTGCTTTTTTCTTTCGCAACCCGGGCGTTTTTCCGTAGACCGGGGCCATTTTTCCGGCCCCGGCCATTTCGGGTCCCGGGGATTTTGTTCCCCGGGGGCTTCGTATCCCGGGGGACCACTGTATTATTGAATGCTCCCACAACAAAAAGCATAGCAGGATAACTGATGCTTGCTATTTATTTCTGAATTAATTTTAAAATTAATCTATGATTTTACAAGATTGTTATAATCATTTAGTATGGCATACTTTACATGGTCTTCAAAGGAAACCAGAAATGCATGAAATAAATGAAAGACTCAATTAATAATTAGTGACATCTCCTCCTGTATTTATATGATGGATTCAGGGCAGATGGTAAAAACAATGCAAATTTTCAATGATTTACTGATGTTTTCCTGATATAAACTCTATGGATAGCCCTGGTCCAAGGTAACCTAGTGAACTACTTGGCTAAGAATTTAAAGCCAGGTTTCTACCCTGGCATTCTAACCACTGCATCCTGGGACCTTCCAGGGAAATATATAGACTGGAAAAAAAATCAAAAATTAAAAATGGCAAAATATGATAAGTCTTTGAAAGTATGAAAATTATTTTGAAACATTTTGAAAATGTGAAAAAAGTGACCAGGAGTCCACTTCTATCTTGGAAAAACTGGGCATTTTTATGGCAAATATTTCCATGAATGTTTGGGTGCTGCAGAGGTGTAGCAATGACGGAGCAAAATGAGGGCACTGCCCATCAAATAAGAATGCCACTTCTCTAAAAAATGAAATTTTCTTTCAGTCCCCAATTTTCTATCATTGCAGAGAAAGAAGCTGCGGCAACACTGCAGAAAAAAAAAAGTTTGACACCACTTTAACTTGCATGGCTCAGTTTTATGCTGTTCTGGAATTTGTAGTTTGGTGGGACACTAGTGCTGTCTGGCAGGGAAGGCTCACAAAACTATAAATTCTAGAATTCCATAGCATTGAGACCCTGAACCTCGTTAACTCTTAGAACTTATCATTACTGTGGGGTAAAATTCAAAGTCATTGTCATAAAAGTCGGGATCAGTATGCAAAGCAATCTTGGAGCACTGTTGAGACTAAAAGAAAGAAGTTGGTAGGAAAAGCTTATGCTAGCAAGTTCTTTCAGTCTCAAAGGTGCTACAAGATCCCTTTACAGTATATTTGCTGTGTTTGCATATCCTTGGAAACTGGTGTTTGCCCAATTTTCCTTGGATGCCTCAATTGTCCAAACACTCAACTGAAGTTTTAAGTTAGTGCAATGCTAGATTTTTGAACCTGAAGGAAAATTTCATAGAAGAGGAAGGATTCTTATTTTGGGAGGCAATGATTTTGCTCCCTCTGTGTTCTGCAGACTATTTAAAAGATGGATTGCCTTTCTTGGAGATATTCCACCATTTTCATTTGCTTATTTGGCCAGAAACAGAGGAGACCAAGTAGTCTGAAAGCTGAAAAGCCAAAACCCACCTTTTGGGTGATATACAGTCTCAGGATTGTACTTTGCCCAACCCTGCAATGTTTGAGTTTGTGAGCGCCAGCATGGCGTAGTGGCTTGAGTGTTGGACTACAACTCTGGGGATTAGGGTTCGATTTCCAGCTCAGCCATAGGTGATCTTGGACTAGCCACACTCTCTCAGCGTGAGAGGAACGTTATGGCAAACCTCCTCTGACCAAATCTTGCCAAGAAAACCCAGTGATAGGATTGCCTTAGGGTCACCATAAGTCAGAAATGACAAAGGTACACAACAACAACTAGATCAATGGTTCTCAAATGGTGGGGTGAGATCCTCATGGAGGAGTTTGAGAGTTGCTCAAAGGGGGCACTAAACTTGGAGACCCTGATCCCTTCTCTTGTTCCTCCTTTTCCCAGACTTTTTTATGTGTACAATTTACACATGTATTGAGTGAAATATTGAATTTATTTAAATAAATAAAAGGGACACCAGAATGGCCCCTTCTTTGATGGCCTTCTGCCGACAGACAGGCATTCAAAACAAAACACTTTTAAAGAATGGCCTGGGGTACTACCATGTTTCCCTCAAAATAAGACAGTGTCTTATATTAATTTTTGCACCCAAAGATGCACTAGGTCTTATTTTCAGGGGATATCTTATCTTTCCTTGAAGAAGAATTCACATTTATTGTTGAATAAAAAAAATGAACATTATACACACACACACACACACACACACACACACACAAACTTTGCTAGGTCTTACTTTCGGGGGAGGCCTTATATTTAGCAATTCAGCAAAACATCTGCTAGGTCTTATTTTCTGGGGATGTCTTAGTTTCGGGGAAACAGGGTATAATGTTTTAATGTAATTTTAAGCATTTTTATCATTTTAAAGTATTTGATATTTTAGCATTAAATTTATTAATATTATTGTAGTAATTTAATCATTTTTTAACATATTGTTTTTGTAAGTTTTTAACTGTATGGTGTTTTTCAATGTTGTAAGCTGCCCTGAGTCCTAGTCTTGGGAGCAGGGTGGGATATAAATAAATATAATAGTAATAAATAATAATTTGAACGTTGTTATTTCCGTACAATATGTTAAAATATGAATATACATAAACACGTGAATAAAAATGTACCCACTAAATAAACAAAATGTTTTTATTCATATATCACATCATGGTGGTGGTGGTTTGGGACATCTGCATGTAGATGTAAAGCGGGGTTTGAATGCCTCTGTGCTAAATGGAGCCAAAGTCTTACTCAATAGAAGGAAACTTCATATGTTGCAGGCCAAGCTTCTCCATTCTAATCTTGAACACATAACAGATTTTTCTCATGAAGTAGTAATCGGAGTGGGATGAGAGAAGGTGAAGTTCCCTGATCTATTTATATGCTTGAGTTCACCACTAGATTTTGTGATGGGTGTAACGCTAACCAAGATTCACTGTGGGGGAAAGAGGCCATGTGCTTTTCCTTTGCCCAGTTGGTTACAACCACAAGACGTCGGCAGTTATTTCTATGACTTTGGCAGACGTCTTTTTCTTTTCTTTTTTTGCAGGGGAATTAAATTTGTTCTTCAACTGTTCATTATTTTAACAACCTCCTTGGCTTTGTTTTTGTGGCTTCAGCACTAGTAAAAAGTACTGTACGTTCCTTCTGCTGAACAGAAAACCGTAGACACCCTGTTAAAGGGATTACATCATTGGGCCTGCTTGTTTGGCTGCTGAAGTGAGAAAACAATTGTCAAGTGTATAGCTATGATGTGAGGAGATTTTACACATTTCTCATGTTAAATAATTAGGAAGTGAACATTTTCTTCCAAATGCTGTTCCTTTGGCAGGAGGGTGCCAGAAATTGTATATTCATTCTCCTCCTTTAGCATACATCAACAAGCGACATTTCAGTTTATCGACAAAAGAAATTAGAGGCAATCCCTAAACTTGTTGGGCCTCTGTGAAATGTGAAAATACTGTACTGCCTCTTGAAATCAATTCCTATCCTTGTAGTATCCTAGTGGTCCAGTCTCTAAAATGTATAGATGAGTGAAAATTTTTATTTCTGATTTGCTTCTAACTGAAAAGTACCAAACAGAACAAGTTTCTTCAAGCCTTCGAAGGAAAAGAATTGAGTTTTTATTTTTTATTTTTTTATTATTGGTTAATTTTATATGATTATTGGTCATTTGAGTTTTTTTAAAAAAATAAACTGATATAAGGATAGTGAAAGGGATAGATAGGATGTTTATTGTATATTCACTTACCATGTAGAACAATCAGAAGAAATATTATATTAGAAATATGCTGGATTCAATAGGGATAATTTATAAATAAGAAGGAGAAGCAAAGGTTCACAAACACTGAGGTGGAAGGAAGTCAACCGAGATTTATTATAATAGGGAAATAATTAACAGTTAAACTAAAACATGTATAAAGTATATGCTAAGTATTTATGTACTGGAAAAACTATGGAGATTATTCGCTTACACCCATCCCCGATGGGATAGAGGTGCGCTTAACCCATCAGTGACGGATCTAACCATATTCCCTGTTAGCAGCCCTAAGCAGAAGGGCAGGACAGCATGGGCCAAGCCCTTGATATCCTGCACCAGATCCTGATCCAGGTCAGTTTCCAGGCTGCATAGTGACTGGTAGGTGTTTACATGCCTGTCTGCCACCCCACATGGACCTGCTATTGCCCCATGCCCTGTGCCTGCATCTGCCATCATGTCTTTAGAGAAGACACCCATTGTGGCCTTTAAGGGCACTAATGGGGCAGTTGCCTCACCCACATGGCCATATGCCCTCATCTGACATCAAAGGGGTCTTGTCAGCAGACACAGTGGCATAGGCAGGTACAGGGTACACAGGGGCATCTGGTCTGCCAGCCACGGGTCTTTTTAGACCAGGTTAAGGCCCCTTTGGGCTGGAATCAGGCTGGATCCACTGGATCCATGTCTGATCTGCCTGATCTTGGCCCAGAGCTAGTGGCCCACATTGTCAGGACACAATGGCGCAAGACCTGGGGTGCTCAGGACTTTTGGCCAATGAATACAAGCCCACAGTCTCCTAACTTTTAATACTGGTTTAGCAAGCAACTTTACAGACTGTCCACTATATGCTGAGAATAAGTGTTTCGACTGAATTTGGTCTGTGCAGGTGAGGAAGGAAAAATGTTTCATTTTCATTTTTGAAAAAAAATGATCAAACTTTGCAGAGGATTTTGTATGTGGGGCGTGAAGAATGTGATGTTTAAGAAAATTAAAAGTGCGTGGAAGTGTAACAGAGATTACGCTTCTCTGACAATATATCCAACAAATAAATTTCTGGTAGAATTTTTTATATGTTTAGATCACATGCCTCCATCTTTGAAAAAGTATGGCTCCATTTTGACTTGAGCATAGATCTCTTTGGGGATTGTTTGGCTCAAATTAGGATTAATTTTCTCCTACCAGTTTCAGCTCCACTCCAAGAAAAACACTCCATTTTAAGAAGGATAAATGATGCCTCATTTAAGAAGTATATGGAGAAACTGGAGCAGGTTCAGAGAAAAGCAGCAAAGATGATGAGAAGGATGAAGGGAAAAAAATGAGGAAAGGTTGAAGGAGCCTTAGTTATTCAGTATGGTGAAAACCAAGTGGTGGCATGATTGCACACTTTAAATACCTCAAGGGACTGTCACAGAAAGAAGAGGACAGGCTTGTTCTTTGCTGACCCAGAGGGTAGGACCAAGTCTAATGATCTGAAGTTACAGGATGGTAGATTTCAACTAAACATCAGAAGGAATTTCTTGACAGTGAGTACAGTTCAGGAGTGGAACCAATTGTCTAGAAAGATGGTGGAGTCTCCTTCTGAAGACATCTTCAGAAAGAGTTGGTTGTCTACCTGCTGGGGATGCTGAGCTGAAAATCCTGCATGCAACAGGGGATTGGATTCAATGGCCCATGTGTCCCCTTCCAACTCTATGATTCTATCATTCTATGAAAATGAAACAAAATATTCTCCCATTTAGGACTCATTTAGGTTTTCAGATTCTAATGATGAGACCAAAAAGGTCTATGTGACACTCTATGAAGTGTGCCTGGTCTTGCACACAACCCAGATTCAGTTGACCAATTGTCAGAGGTTAGGGGGCTGCATTGAGTCCCTCAGGGGACCTTTGGGGGCTGTGTTGCTCGGCTGTAGCCCCTAATTTTTTCACATCCTCCAACATTTCCCAGATGAACTGTGACATGTCTCGTCAAACATCTGAGTATGCTCAAGATGCCAAGTATTATTAATGAAGACGAACACACAAAGCAGGAGAGGATACCACTGTTTTCTTTTGCCTGAGCCTCCTGGGAAGGGCAATATTCTCCCTCCTCTCTCTTCTCTCCCCTCCTTAGTTAAATGAGTGCAAACTCCTTTTGTGCTTTGACATCATCTTGAAGAAACTGAAATAAGACAAACTGAGTTGCTTATTTTATAAATAAGCTCAGGACAAAGATTCAAATGTGAGAAGAGGCAAGAAAGATTGGAACATTTTTAAAGCAGCTGAAAAAATGAGGTGACAGAGGATTAATTGGGGACTTTCTTTGCCAAATGGGGACAGCTGGAGGATATGATTGTTTTTTTAAATTGTCCTCAAGGGTTCCCACACCCTCTTGGGCAATTTTTGCAATGAGAAAAGCTGGGGGAAGCTGGGTGCCATTGAAACTTCCTTGGGGTGGTACGTGTGGTCCACCAGTCACACATTTGCTATGCCTGGCCTACAAAACACTGTGGTTCCCTATTGGAATCAGGATGAAAAATGTTCTCCGTAAGTTTAAAATCTGACATTTGTAGCCACTGTTTTCATTTCATGATACAAAATTCACATGGGCGGGGGGAGAGATTTGATCAGCTCCAACTATGTTATGGTTCTGAGTGGATCCCTCCCTCAACTTTGACCCTTTCTGGCTGTTGCTCGCAGTTGATCAATCACCTGTTCTAATCAAATCCATACTTTAGTCTTAACGTTTGCTGAAATGTAGGTCACTTGCAGCTCAAGTATCTACTCCAACCCCAAGACTTGATAACAGAAAACACAATCTCTGTGATGCAGCATGAATTGCTAATTTTTATTTATGTCCCCCCCGAAATCGTTATTCAGTGCAGGGACTTGTAAGAAAGAAAGAGACAAATATAGAGACACTTCTCTATGCATTCTGACAAATTTGCTCACACATGCAAAGAGCCACTAAGCTTTCCCTTGTTAATAAGGCCCTTGGTCTTTTCTTCAGTCCCAGCCTTGAAAAACTAATTTGTTTTATTCTCAGCCTCTCTCTTTCTGTTGTCGTTTGGTAAGTGCTGGAGTTTAGTTTCAGTGAAGTGCCTTGTGATCATTCGCCATGAAGGGCACTGAGGAAATCTCACAAGCTAATGGAGCCAATTGATCGCCATGCTGAATTGTCGCCTTTGCTGTTGTTTGCAAAGAATATGGGTGCCCAGTTTCATATGAAGTTTGCTTAGATCTGTCTTTGTGGCTGCTGACATTCCTCTCCAAAGAATTATTTTGTAAATATGGAAACTATTTCAAGCAGATTAATATCTAAGGGTCTTTGTAGTGGTTTTTGTAGCAGTAGCAGTAGTAGTAGTGCCCCCTTTTAAAAACTTTCTTCTGTTCCAAAATGATGTGTCACTCTTCCATGGGCCCTTGCACATTACACAAGTATATTGCTATGATTCTACATTAACTGCTATTACAACGCCTTATGGAATTGGGGTTTGTACTTTGTTGTGGCACTGGAGCTATCTGGAGGAAATTTCTAAATTCTTTCCCCTAAACTGCAAATCCCATGATTCAATAGGATGGATCCATACCTTTTAAAGCATGCCTGCCAACTCTCCCAATTTGGCAGGGAAAGTTCCAGTTAATTTCTTGACATCTTACTTTTTCAGCTGCGTTTAAAATGACCCAGTTTCTCCCTTCCTCCCATTCTCCCTCTTTATTCTCAGTTTACTTCAATTGCTACAAACTGAGTTCAAAGTGCAAAATTTATTTGCACTCTGTTCACTCAGCATGGGGGGGAGGGGGGAAATAGAGAAGCGTAGTTGGAAACTTTCCCTTCCCAGTAGGTTCAGGCAAAACAACCCTCAGCAGTCTCTTCCAGCTTATCTCTTCTTCCCTGCTTGACCACATCCTGATGTTGCCTGGTTACACGTCTCACTTTCCATCTCTGAAATGTTAGCGGGTGTATTAAAGTGGAATCACAGCACTGTAATTATGTAGGTTAAAAAGACCTCGAGAAAGTGAAAAAGACTTTATTCAGAGTTACTGTTTGTATGTCTGGGGTAGCTTTGAATGACTTTTCTGTTTATGGAAAATCCAGTAGCCTGCTGGCTTCCCCTAAACCTCTTATGGGGAACAGGAATGTACTGGAGTGTTAATGTTGTTGACTTTTTAAATCTTGTGCTCAGTTTGTCTGCATTTGTGTGTGTTAATCCCAGCTTTTACTCAGTGAGCTCAAGGCAATGAAACCATTCTTCCCCATTTTATCCTAACTCACATATTAGGACTCTTCCTAGTTTCTCATCTGTAAGCCTGTCTATCTGCCTGCCTTCTGCCACAATTCTTCTCTGCTTTTCTGAGATCCGTTTCCTCACCTCAAGCTCACTGATCAATCTATCTCCTCCAATTTTAAATCATTATGTGGTTCACCCAAGTTTTGGGGGAGGGTGCCTTTGAATAAGATTTGAAATGGGAAGAAAGGGCATGGCCCACAGGTATTCACAGAAGCTTATATTGATGGTGCTCATGGTTCTAAGTATTCTGGCTTCTCCCATTTTAAAAACCTTTTAAATTTTATTTCCCACCTTTCTCCCCAATATCGACATTCAAGGCAGTTTACAGAATATTAAAATCAGAACAGATTAAAAACATACAAAGTAATAAATATGTGTGTGCGTGTGTGTGTGTGTATAAATTATTTTAAAAAGAAATGAAACAATCTACAGAATTAAAACCATTCAAAAGTTCCGTAAAAGAACAACCAAAACAATACAAGCATTAAAAGTGCAACACAGTTAATTCCTGAATCTTGCTGAAATGGGAAAGTTTTCACTTGCTGGTGGAAGCGAGCAAGAAGGCAGCCATCCTACAGAGCAGCCACAGTCTGGGAGCAGCCACGTTTTTTTCAAACGCAACAGGGACAATAGACCTTTAACCACCACCAGACTTTTATGGTACGAGTTGTTTGACAGTGGAATAAGTAGGTCCAAAACACACTGCAGAAATAAGCCAGTTTGAGACCACTTTAACTACCCTGGCTCAGTGCTAGAGAATCCTGGGAATTGTAGTTTGTTGTGGCACCAGAGCCAGAGAAGGCTAAATGTCTCACAAAACTACAGTTCCCAGAATTCCCTAGCATTGAGTCCGGGCAGTTAAAGTGGTCTCAGACTGGATTATTTATGCAGTTTTGGACCGTAGACTCAGATGGCGATGGACTGTTCCTCACTGGAGGTTTTTAGAGAGAGCTTGGATGCCCATCTGTTAGAGATGCTTTAGTTGTAGTTTCCTGCACTGACAGAAGGTGAGAGAGATTACTCTTGTGGTCCCTTCCAACTGTGTGGTCTTATGATTCATTCTTCACCAGAGTGCCTCTGGAAAAGGCTACCACCACGTCGTCAGGGGTCATTCACACTTATTTTTTGAATGAAGAGATTCACATCTGCATGCCAATTCAAAACCAATTCAGAACCAGTTTGGTGTTCCTACTACGTTTACCACAATTGAATCTCTCAGTGCTACTTTAACCCTGTTGCTGTACACAATTGTTATCATATTGATTCAAAATGGAGGCACCTCTATTTCTGGGAACAACGCAGCACAACCTAAATATATTCATTAGTGTGGTCACACTACCAAATATGTGGATTGTTGCGGCTCTTTAAAAAAAAGAACCACTAAGGGATCAGGTACCAAATGCCCCAGTTTAAGTGCACTTTTGGGTTGTGCACCTCCCCTGCAAACTGCACCAAGTGCAGTCAGGGCAAGTGTGAACTTCACAGAAATAAACTGGCTCCACACTGGTTTATTTCTGTAGTGTGAATGAGGCCTTAGTCTGTTAAAGTAAAGAACAATAAAGAGTCTTATGATATTTTATAGACCAAAAACTTTTTAACTGAATGCAAATGTTCCACCTCAGACAAAAATGTCCAACAGCTTCCATAGAGGAAATTATGCATACATAAATCTTCAACAGGATTCTAACCATAGTATGGCCTTCAGCAAGTACCTGCCTTCCAGTGTCCATTCTCCAGCTGCTTTTATGGTCTGAAGTACACTTCATCTGAGTGCTGTTCTCATTGGAACTTGAATTTAGGCCCTTATCTTAACAACAGTTATTAGCAAATAGTAGTTGGGTGGTAACATGGACAGCTTAGCTTTCTAGATTGGCAAAAAGAAGTGTGTTCATGGCTGCATGAAACTCTAGCCTTTAGATAGAAAAAGGAAAAGTGTGCCATGAAAACATTTTTGCATTTTGGGGGAGAAGAAGCGCCTTTAAAAAGGTGCTGGTTTTCCCAGCTTCTTTTTTAAAAACGGCTGAACAGCGCAACTCCATCTAAAGGCTGTGGTGCAGCTGCTAAGCATTAAGGAAAAGGCAACTTCATGTCACACTTTCCTGCCAATCTAGAAAGCCCCTTAGATTCTGATGGGAATGCAATGAAGAACAAGCTTTTACTAATTTATTGTAGTGGATGGGTAGTGAAAGACAGTCTTTCAAATATCTTACTGCTATATGAGAAAATGAGTGATGCATTATAATGCAACAATGTTCAAGAGCCACGGATTGAAATAGCAGACCAAATTCAAGGAGCTTTCTGACTCTGGGTGTGTCAAATTTAGATCTGGTCATTGGGACATTGCAAAGGGACGAGACCATAGCCATTCCCTCCCTATGTCTCTCAATGTGTGATGGAAATTATGTATAGGGAGGGAAAGTTGGGTATCAGCATCACTCTTGAGAAGACATGGAGGGTATGATGAAGCCACTGTATAGTTTTGTTTCTCTTTAGGGAAAGGGTGGATGTCCTTCACAGAATTTTGATGAGTTCTGCCTGCCAGCTCTTAGAGAATGTTCCTAAAACTTCTCTCCCTCTGGGCATTTAGAATCAGCCATTGCTGGATGCTTTACTGTTAAAAATATTAACCTATTGTAATCTCATAAGCTACGTTCAGATGTAAAATTAATTTTCCCTTGCTTTGTTCAGAAAAAGTAATACTGTTGATGGGGCGTGGGTGCATTTTGCCAGCCAGGAAGGGCGAGGCGGATTCCCTGTCTGGCTTATTTAATTGCTTCTGTGTATAGATTTTACATGGCTTTTTCAGTTTGGTGTTGGTGAAATTCTGTATCCTTGTCCATCACAGCTTTCCTTTTAATCTGCATCTGGTGAAATGCCATTCTCCAGTCATACATATTATATTCTAGCTCATTCCATTCTGTTACGTTCCCCCCCTAAAATTTGGTGTACGTCAAGTGTGCAGACAGTCCCTTCTTTTGTGGGAGCATCAACATATCCACAAATTATTCTCAAACTTGGGAAGATATTTTTGTGATATTTACTATGGCAGCATAAATTGCTATAGCCAGACAAAAGAAATCAATGGATATTCATAAAGTATCACAGAATCATAGATTTGCAAAGGCTCACGAGAGCCATCTTGTTCATACCAAATCTGTGTTTTAAAACCTCCAGAGAAGAAGAGCTGAACACCTTACAAGTCAGTCAAAGAGCTCTTACTGTCAGGATGTTTTTCCAATGTTTAATCGAACCCCTCTCTTGTAATTTGAATCCATTGGCTTGGCACCTACTTTCTAGAGCAGCAGAAAACAAGTTTACCTCATCTCATAAGTGAGAGCCCTTCAGATAGTTGAAGGTGGATATCACATTGCCTCTCTGCCTTTTCTTTACCAAGCAAAACATACACAGCTCACCGAGCCTTTCCTTATAAAGTTTGGTTTCCAAACCTTTTACCCTCTTTGTTGTCTTTCTGTGGACATGTTCTAGGTTGTAGCTATTCTTTTCAAACTGTGGTGCCTAGAATCAGATACAGTATTACAGAAGCCTTTTCACGCTACCCGTTTATAGTGTCATGATTCCAGCTCATAACAACATCCTATGGAATCCTTCAGCCCTTTCACATCATACAATTATAGCACTGTAATTATAGTCCAACTGCCATGACTGTGGAATCCCGGGATTTGTAGTGAAGTGAGGCAGTAGAGTTCTCTGGCTGAGAATTCTAAGTGCTCCCTGCTAAGCTGCAATTTCTAGAATCCCATAACATGTTGCCATAGCAGTTAAAGTGTCAAGCTATTGATAATACTATAATTATAAAATACATAATGCTATAATTGTGTAGTGTGAAACGCCCCCTGCTAACATCTGGCCAAAACAGGATAAAGTGTACTGTTCCTGCTCTTGATCTGAATTCTATTCTTGTCTTGGGCTGGAAATGCAGCCTAGAATTGAATTAGGTATGTGTGTTCTTTTGCTGCTCCAACACAGTTTCCAGTTAATGTCTTGCTAAAGAAAAGTTCTGTTAATTGCTGTAGTGGATAGATGAGGGGATATGCAAGATACGTTGCTTTGCTGTTGTGTATGAGTTTATGGGCAGAGAAAGAGATGGATATTCATTGATTACTGGTAGGGTACAGAGCCTAAAATTGCATGATGACATTAAGTTAGTCTGGAAGAAATTCTGTCCCCTTAGAGCAGATCTACATATTTTATTTTACAGTCTTCAAGAAGACCTCTTGACTTTCTAGACAGCTATTTTGGAGGGGGGCACATATTGCTGCATGGAGGAGAACATCAAACAGCAGTATATACTGTGGAGAAAGTGGATAGAGATATTTCTTGTTTCCCACTTTTACACTTGAAGTCATTAATTAAAAGTGATTGGTAACAGACTGAGGTCAGACGAAAGAAAAGCATAAAAAGCTTTATTAAGTCATATTACCACAGCATGTGTTCATTGGCTTGTATATGTATGAACTTTCAAGTCACCTGCTGATTTAGGATGACCCCCATGAATTTCATAGGGTTTTCTTAGGCAATGAATACTCAGAGGTGGTTTAGCCAATTCCTTCCTCGGAAATATAGTCTACAGCACCTGGTATTCATTGGTGGTCACCTGACCAACTACTAACCAGGGCTGGCCCTATTTAGCTTCCAGGATCAGATGGAATCTGGTGCCCTTAGGGTATTTAGGTTTAGATGATCTGGTCTTAAAAGGAGATTGTGAAGGATAGTTCTGTCTCTGTTTTGTGATGGATTAATAGAGCCTTCACGTTTAGTTTACAGCTGGTATATGTCTGCACATCAGTTCCCAGGAGGAAAATATCAAGTGTCAGGCCAAGCCCTATTATTAGACAGCTTGAGATAGCTACCTTGGGTAGGAGATGCTGAAAGGTGGTGAGAGGTTGGAAGACAGAGCTGTGTTCAGGTAGACTTCTGCATTCCTTGTAACTTAGGGGCTAAACAGATTGCCTCTTTGGAGTCCTTTCAGTGCCAGATCTGGACTGTGGTAACTATATGCCACAGCCCCAATCTGGCTTTTCCTATGCCGGGGAAAAGGTGTCTTTGCCGCTGTGGTGGCACTTTCTGGTGCTCCTTTTGGCACTGCATCATCTGGACACAATACCAAAAAAGCACTATGATGCCACCTGCCATGTGGTAGGGCGCACAATGTGGCATCAGGGTGTGCATTGTGCATATGCCACGCCCTCACTCTGCCCCAAGGCTGGCGTATAACATTGGTTTGTACAGCTTCTTCATTTATTACCCTCAGGTGTAGAGGAGAACCGTGTGCCATCAACCATGTTGGAGATGTAGTTTTTAACTGGCAATCAATTTCTGCATGGAATGTTGGTAAGCACTATGTTCTTGGTTTCCTCAGGCAGAAAATACTTTGGGTCAATACTATCAGGGGTTATTTCTGCCCTTGTGCTTTTCACAAACTGTTGGGCTTGCCAGTACAGCCTGGAAAAATTACTTGTTTGGGATATAATTCCCAAAGTCACTCAGCTAATGTGGGGGTGATTCTGGGAGTTATAGCCCAAATAAATAACTGGTTAATACTGGCTTGAGAATCTGAGAAGCTGTCACCCCCCCCCTTCCAAAAGCACATTTTCCACTTTCTGCTCACCACTGTTGGATTGAGGTTGTTGGACAAAATAATCAATTGATTTATTAGGTATATCAGGGCTTTTTGATATTCTTAAACTGTGACCACTTGAGATTATCAGCACAGACTGTAGTGTAACAGAGTGTCCTGTTCATATTTTTCTTTCTTATAACACTGTGGGAGAAAACAAAATAGCATTGCCATGCTAATTGACCTCATGGTTACAAGTTTTGATTTCCCACTATTTCTGCCAGCGGTATTTTACAGAATGAACTAATTTTCAAATGAAGAAGTTACATATAGTGAGGGTGGGTGAATCCCTCACTGGCAACACTACTTTCATATGGTGCATTATAGTACAGCCAAAAATATATGTGGATATTACTGAAATGCCCAGAAGCTGAACAATGTAAGTGACAAAACTTGCACGTCATTAAAGGTGCAAATTCATTATTGGACATCTAGCCAAAAAAGTTATTAATTGCACACTGGAGGTGAAAATTGGCAATCTAATCACAGTTATTCATGAGTAGTAACAGTACAGAAATACAGGGAAAAAGAGAATCAACACGGGCCATTGAATTGCATCTGTGGATTGCTTTATGTTTTTGTGATAAACATTTGTTGTTGTTGTATGCCTAGCACACAAACAAATAATTCTGGTACAAGTGTGGTTACAAGTTTCATCTTATGGTCTGATTTTATGAATCAAAGCATGAGTTTGATCTTAGAAATATACAACAATGCTTTGTTAGGCATACACCTCCCTTTACTGTAAATATTTTAGGCTACCTCTCCCACAAGACCTGCCTATAAGGGCCCTTTGAATCTTTTTAACTTCATCTCCCACAAGCCCCAGCTAATACAAATAATGGGTCAGCATTATGGGAATTGCAGTCCGAAAAGTCCGGTGGGTCAAAGGTTCCTCACACTTAATAATAGAGCTAGAACTGAGCAACTAATTAAAATGAACTAAACATCCATCGGGGGTGCTTTGACTGTGTATTCATGCATGGCAGGTAATTGGATTGGATGGCCCTTGTGGTCTCTTTCAGTTCTATGATTCTATGCTTCTGTTTGGAGGAGGTGAACCATCCAGGTAATTTTGAGAGAATCCAAAAACCCTTCAATAACCCTCCAGTAAGGCACATATTGGGAACATATAAGTCTCCAGGTGTTGTTAGACTTCAGCTTCCATCTGTGCTAGGCTGCACTGCAAATGGTGAAGGATGAGGAGCAATACTCAACAAGGGCTGTTCTCTCCTGTCATGGCAATAATGCTAGGGAAATGTCACAAGAGAAAGATGCGAGTTCTGAACAACACTATTCCCCTCTTCCATTCCACACATTCATTCTTAATCTGTTACAGCCACTACTCTTTGCAACCAAAGAGCTGTTCAACAGTGGAACAGATGAACTCAGAAGGCACTGTGTTCCTTCACTGGAGGTTTTAAGACAAAGGTTGGATGTTTAATTCTGAGGCTGTAGGATAGGCATCAACTCCTGGAGACCTCTCCCTTCTCTGAATGGTTCCTCGATCCCCTTTGGGACTTGAGACAGATAGATCAAAATGTCCTGGGAGAGAGACAGTCCCTTCGGGTGCCCCAGTTCAGCAGGCAATGGCAGCAAGGTGGCCAGCTTTTCTCTTCCACAGCAGCCTGAGGGACTGTGTGAATTACTGTACTGGGATGACACCATCCCTAGTGATGCCATTGAACCAATTGTAGCAGCACAACTGTAGAGGACTTTCTAATGAAATGGCCAGAATCCTACTGCTGCTATGTATGCGTATGCATTCCTCATAGAAGAGGTTGGACATTTGTGTTTGTTATGAAGTGTCTTCATTCAGTTCAAGGTTGTGGAAGGTTGCCATTGTGCACGTGCAAAAGTATGCATAGTTTTGCATTAAGGTGTGTGTGTTTTGGTTTGGTTCAGTTGTGATATGTTGGCATTCAGCACAATGGTTGTATAGCACAATTACTGCGTAGCCCCACATGCACTATAAAACCCAAAGGCAGGATCTTGTCCATCATAGTTGGAGGATTCTCTGTGTAGTTTAGAGAAGTGGCTTAAAAATCAGGCTATAAGATGGCACCTTGTGACCACTATTCTATTTTCCTGCATTTTTGTATTTGCCCTCCATGTGAATACTGCTAAACAACTAGTCAAAACAATTTAGTGTCATTCACCAACAGCAGTTGGATAAAACTCAATAATAATTGCCAGTTTAAGGAAAATCCAATACAGGTGGTGGAGAGTATTATTACAATATCATTGCACCTCCTGTGAATATAGTCAACTAGCAGTTATTGACAACTACACCTTAAATTGCAATAGAGATTCCAATACATTTCCTGCAGCTCAGGGTCTTAAAGAGCTTCTCTTCTTCAATGGAAAGGAAGAATTCCTCTGCTGAAATGTTACCTATTTTTCCGACTATTATTATCTGAAAACCCCTATAGCCGGTAATCTGGAATGATCCGATTATCTTCATTTGATGGAATTTGGCACAGATTGGGGTCCAAAACTCACTGCAGAAATCATCCAGTTTGAGATTGCTTTAGCTGCCTTGTCTCAGTGTTAGAGAATTCTGTGAACTGTAGTTTTGTGACACATTTAGCCTTCTTTGTCAGAGAGCTCTGGTGCCACAATAGATTACAGTTCCCAGGATTCCCTAGCACTGAGCCAGGACAGTTAAAGTGGTCTCAAACTGGTTTATTTTTGCAGTGTGTTTTGGACCTAAGTCTTTAGGCATTGTCATGGGTTCAAGACATCAGTACCATCACTTACTAGAGTACAACATCACTACCAACACTGTCTAGTGTACAACACTCTTTGGAGTTCTCTCTTTCCACATTTCTTGCACGCTTTTGGCTCCACATGAATGGATGGTGTGCTAGAGTTTGGGAATGTAACTTTTTTTGGATTATAACTACCTGAATCCTGAAACCGGCATGACCACTTTAATCCAAAAAAAGTATTTATTTCTGTGCTTTGCCATCCACAAAAGTCCACACTTGTTTTGGGAGATTACTACACATGGCTTTTAAACCGCAATTACAGTGATAAAATATTGCCATTGGAAAGACTTATCACGCGATGTATCTTCTGACCCATAGCTGCTATGTATGTGAAGTGTGGTTAGGGTGCCCTTTTTCACTGATGGGGGAAATCCATCAATAGCTCCCAATTGGGTGGCAGTCCCACGATTCCTCAAGTGAGAAATGTCACTTTCAGAAATGTCACTGATAAATTTCACTGCCTTTCTACAAAGGAAACAGCATTTTCTCTGCAGAAAATATGGCAAAGAAAAAAAAAGTTTCCTGCAGACAAAATACTGTTTCCTGTGCAAATCAACTACATGTCAATTTTGCACAGAATAAGTCCCTATTCACAGCTTTTTGTTGTACAGGAAACAGCTGTGAAGACATATCATTTTGTGTGAAAAAATGCTGTTTTCTGATGTAATTGGGGACTTTCTCTTTCCAAAATTTGTCTGTGGTTGATTGTCTGTGTTTTCTCCACACAGAAAACAACCATTTTTGTGCAGAAAACAGTATTTCTGGATAGAAACTTTATGTATTAAAAAAGGCTGTTTCCTGTGTAGAAAAGGCTATTTCTTATACAAAACAACCAGTGTGAATTAGCATTGGTTCAGGATTCTTCTTTTCGGGGTTTCTTGACAGTCAAAAACATTTTTAAACCATTAAAAATATTTTTAAAATATTTTTGCATCCTTACATGGCAGCCACCAGCTAGCACCAGGCAGGAAAACCATTCTATTTGTATATTTCTATTATTTTTATTTTTTCTTCACTAAAATAGTTAAATCCTGTCTTATATATGACAGGACCTCAGGACAGCATACAATAAGATTAGTGTAACCAATTTAAAGTATAAAAATATTTTCCAACGACAAAACCTGTATTAAACAAATTTGATGTTGAAACAAAATAATTTAAACCCATGCACATATACATATCTGAAAGAAATTGGTTAGGAGTCAAAATGCTTTATAGCTAGCTAGCTAGCTATGTTATTACTTGGTGCTAGAATGACATCAACAATGATGCCAATCATGTCTCTAAGGGGTGCCACAACAGAGGATGCCCTCTCATACATCCTTCCACATTGTAATGTTAACCTCATATAGGAAGAGGTGCCCCCTCAAATATCAATGTCTAAAGATCTTAATAATAATAAATAAAACTTTAATTTGTACCCTGCTTTTTGCCATAGCAATCAATTTAGGGTTGTGAATACTATCATGGAATCATAGAGCTGGAAGAGAGCCAAAGGGACATCCAGCCCAACCCCCTGCCATGCAGAAAGACAAAGTCAAAACACTCCCCACAAATGGCAATCCAGTTTCTCTTTAAAAACCTCCATACAAGGAGACTCCACACCCTTCAGAGGCAGCGTATTCCACTGTCAAACAGCTCTTACCACCAGGATGTTCCTCCTAATGTTTAGGTGCAATCTCTTTTCCTGTAGTTTGCACCCCTTACTCCGTGACTCAATTTCTTGAGCAGCAGAAAACAAATTTGCTCCATCTTCAGTCATCTTTTCAAATATTTAAACATGGCTATCATGTCACCTCTTAACCTTCTCTTCTCCTGGCTAAACATACCCAGACCCATAATCTGCTCCCCATATGGCATGGTTTCTGAACCTTTCACCATTTTGGTCACCCTCCTTTGGATGTGTTCAAGCTTGTCACTAGCACCTTGAGTTTCAACTGGAAGCATATTGACAACCAGTATAACTCCTTTGATATCATTTTTCTCGCCGGGGAAAGCTGGCAATTGTAGTCTCAACATGAACAACTGCCTTGGTAGAGTTCTGGAGCACCCACTTGCGCAGAACTTGTCACCTCTGACTTCTTTCCACCCTTAGATAAGTACTGTAACTGGGCACATGTAGCAGAGAACAAGGGGCATGGTGGAAGACACAGATATGACAGAGCCCTTCCTTCCATCGATCCTGTTTGCAGATATTCACTTTTATAAGCACCCCTCAGTGTTCATAACTTCCTTAGCTAAAAGCTAGACTCCAGATGAATCAGGTTAACACATATAACCTTTCAATGAAGAACTGAGTATTTCTGTAGCATGTGTTTTTAAATGTACCTTCATTTCCTCTCAATCTCTCAAGTATTAATGAAGAATTAATAGTGGTTCTTTCAGTAGAAAAACTGGAAACCGAGGACTGAGCACTTCTTAATATGGTTAGGAAAGACTAAGGATTTTTTTTTGAAACTCTCATGTTTATTGATAAGAATGGTATAGTTAATTTCCTACAATTAAAATACAATTACAGACTTTATATTGCTATAGCTATATTTTCTTCTCTCAAGTGAGAAAAGAAAAGAAAGTGCTTGATTATATTTCTGACATCTCCATTTAGAGGTCAAAGATTTGGTTCCGATGCTCTTGTTTCTCAGGACATTTATGTTGCAGGTTCTCTCTCTCAGCAACAGCTGTGCTGTAAAATATTCTGAGATAGAATTTTTTATCATAATTAATAATAGATGAAAATTTCTGCGTTTTTGAAGTTCTAAACTCAATGCTGTTTGATTTACAGTGTCTTTATAGTTGTTTTTTCTAGCAATTCTATCCCTTTTTTCTTATTGGGATACAGACAGATGGCTCTTTTAAAAAATATATTTTTTTCCTCCTAGCAGAGTTGATGCCACGCTCTTCTCTTTCTTTTTCAATGGCCTTTTGATTTTTCTTAATCTATTCCTTAAAAGTTGTCTGTTGTCCCTAATTAGACCGATATTCTTATTTCTCTAATAGCTGATTTGCTTAAGACATTGTGAGATCAAAATGGGTAGTAGGACTTAAAATAGGGAGTTCAAGACTTTTATAACAAAGTTACAACTTTGGGCATGTGCAGCAGATCCCAGCTTGCAGAGAACACCACTGTGAAGGAAAGCTAGTGAGATGTTCACATTAATGTCGTGTTGCACTCCCCCTGAAATCTCAGATTTGCAACTTGGCTGTTCTTCTGGACTCAACTCTGAACTTGGGTGCTCAGGTTTCAGCAGTGGCCAGGAATACATTTGCATAGTTACAACTGGTGCGCCAGCTGTGCCCATCCCTTGAGACATTGCTTCTGGGTACAGGTCATGACCAATACAGATCCAGAGTTTCTGAACAACTGTGAGCCCGAACAGACAGGTCAAAATTAAGCTGCTTCGGGTCACTTTGGAGGTATACTGTTTAAATGCTGCATGCGTCCTCAGAGGCCTGAAGCCATGCCAAAGCCACGCTCGAGCCCTAAGGACTGGACCGCAGCTTTGGCATAGGTTCTGGCTTCTTAAGATGTTTATGTCATTTAAACTGCATACCTCCAACGTGATCCAAAGCAGCTTTATTTTGACCTGTCTGTTCAGGCACTGTATCTCCCCATAAAAATGTCCAAGAATCTAAGGGGCAAAACAGATGGGCAAGAAAAAGTGGCTTGAAGCTGCCTTTCCTGAAGCCACATTGAAAACCCACCAACTGCACTACCGGCTCCAAAGGCAGCTGGAGTGCTCATGTCATGACCACATGACATGGCTTCAAGGCAGGAAGAAGTGGAAAAAACTACTCCTTTTTGAAATGGCTTTGCTCTGCATAAGGACACTTTTTTGCTGCTTGAAGGCATGTGTCATCTAAATGCCATGCCTTCAAGCCCGCCTGAAAGCACTTCTTTTTGCCTTGTCTGTTTAGCTTCTCAGACCTTCCAGGGAAGGGCTTTTCTCTGTTCCACCATCATTACAGGCTTGCATGGTGAGGACACAAGAGAAAGCCTTCTCAATGGTGGCTCCCATTCTCTTGAACTTCCTTCCACAGGAAGGAAGTTAATATAGTAGTAGTAGTAATAATAATAATAATAATAATAATAATTTTTTATTTATATTTCCTCCCTCTCTCTTCGGATTGAGGTGGAATTACATCAATAAAGCAATAAAATACATATATAAAAATACCTAAAAATAGTAACAATATTAAAAATACAACAATTTAGATAAAACATAATCTAGACTACCAAAAATATATTGAGAGGATATATCTAAGAACTATAAAAGGTCAGGTGGGTAGGCCTGCCAGAAGAGATCCATCTTAAGAGCCTTCTTAAAGGTATTTAAGGTGGTGATAAGACAGATCTCTTCCGGTAGGCTATTCTGTAATTTGCGGGCTGTGGCTGCAAATGATCTGTGAGCAGTTATTGTTAACTTGGACCTGTAGTGTTCTAATAACTTATTCCCTGTTGTTCTGAGAGTGCCATTGCTTTCCTCTTTGTAGGCTTTAACTTTCTGTTTATAAAGAAGAGTGTTTTGCTGCAACTCAGAGTGTTTTGAAGCAACTCAGCTTGCTTGGAGACAGAGGAAGAGAGAATCTCTCTAATTCTCTCTTCCTCTGTCTCCAAAAAAGCTGAGTTGCTTCAAAACACTCTGAGTTGCAGCAAAACACTCTTCTTTATAAACAGAAAGTTAAAGCCTACAAAGAGGAAAGCAATGGCTTTCCCAAACAGTTTCCCAAACTGCCCTTTGGTTCTTCTGACCTATACTGACCTTTCTAATCCTTATATTGGTGAATGTTAGGGCTGTTATCACTTCCCCCTTCTTGTTCACACTCTCAGTTTTTCCTAGGAGAGATTGCCTTCATTCTTGAAGGGCTGGAGAACCATGGATTCCCTGCCCTCATTAGTTAGGAAAAGAATTGCTATAATCTTTTCTGTCAAAAGGCATTTTAATAAATCTAAGGGTTTTTCCCCTAAGTGATGACTCTGAGTGAGACTGTTTTCCAGGAATAAAAATGTGCTGCTCTAGACATTCTGATGTTTCAGTGGGCAAGTCTGTTTAACAAAGCTGCAAGCTTGCTCTGCAAACATGCCTTTCCTCACCTTCACAGGTGCATCTAATGTGGTATCTTCTTGGTGGCACTCACTTCCTAGAAAGTTTAGACTGGCACTCTCCTTGTTATTATCCTTTTTAGGCAGATGAAGGCCTTTTTGTTCCAGTAGACTTTTGAGGACTGCTTGC
Organism: Urosaurus nigricauda; assembly: GCA_034509955.1. Lineage (NCBI taxonomy): Eukaryota > Metazoa > Chordata > Lepidosauria > Squamata > Phrynosomatidae > Urosaurus > Urosaurus nigricauda. Next base: position 12,245,600 of record JAOEGL010000005.1, read on the forward strand.
TCAGGAAGAAAGGGTCTTTCAAAATGTGCTTTATAATTTATTTATTGTTTTCTTTTTAATGGTCATGTTTAAAATGCCTTAGATTCTATTGTTAGTTTAATTGTACTTTTCAGCTTTTGCATACTGTGAATTTTTAGTTGTTTCTGTTTTAATTCTTGAAAGCATCCTTGAAGCTTTTACTCAGCTGTATCTACACTACAGAATTAAAGCAGTTTGAAACCACTTTAACTGTCATAGCTCAGTGCTATGGAATTCTGGAATTTCTACTTTTGTGAGCTATTTAGTCTTCTCTTTCAGAAAGTTCTGGTGCCATAACAAACTTCAAATCCCAGGATTCCATAGCATTGAACCATGACAGTTAAAGTCGTGTCAAAATGCATTAATTCTGCAGTGTGGCAGCACCCCAGGAATGGGATGGGATGTAAATAAATAAATAAAATGATGATAATGATGACAATTGACATCATAATCAATCCTTCTCCTTCTCTATCCTCTTTTGTCTTCCTCCATTCGCAGTGCTCTTTCTTCTCTTTACAACTGGGTCTCTCCTCTTGTCCTTCCCTTTATGTCTCCATTCTCAGTCCTCTTTCTCACCTACCTTCACCTCCTCTCTTAAACTCCATGCTTCCCCTTTCATCCTTCATCTTCCATCTCCTCCCCTAGTTCTCTTCCTTCGGGGGACTCTACTAGGCTGCTCCACAATGTTTCCAAATCTCAGCATAGCTGCTGCAACTGTTCTCTGCAGTCAAGCAAGCTTGCCAGCAAGTGTCTGATGACAGGAACTATCTACCAGGTCAGAAGCACTCAGTTCTACAGTATGCTTCAGAGGTCTCTTATAGTAAATTTTAAGTTATGGAATGCCCCACAGAAATCCAACAAAGATGATATGTCAGACGGTTGTTGATTCGTAGCTTCAAGAAATTTTCAAATGTATGGTGATACTAAGGTGAACTATCAAGTGGAAGATGAAACAAGCAGAAGATTTCCGTTACTCATGCACCAAAGGACTTAAATTGAAAGAGAGATTAAATTAAACATTAAACATGAGAAAAAACTTCTAGATTGTTAGTACTGTTTAACAGTAGGATAGACTGTCTATGCATTTGATGGACTGTCATTCATTGCTTGTTTTAAAATGGATGCTGGATGGCCACCTGTCAAAAATGTTTAGCTGTGAATTCCTGTACAGGCAGAGGGCTAGACTATATGATCCTTGGTGTACCTTCCAACTCTTTGATTCTATGATTCTCAAAAAGTATGTGAGCTGCTGCTGAGCTTGCATCCCGACAGTGCTCACAAGGAAATACCATTTGTAAGAATTGGTTGCTCCACATGGACTTAACACATCTGACACTTCTGTGATTTACCCGCTTGCAACAGCATGGGAAAAAAGGATTCCTGTGATCATTCCAGTCATGGCAATCCTGCACAGAACAGACATCTCCACGTGAGCATTGCCTGGCCACCAGCCCATAAGGCTGAATGGTTTGGAGATTATCTTTCATCTCCCAGCTGGAGAGTTCTATTAAAAGATTGCCCCTGAAAAAACAATCTGCCAGAATTATAAACACCTATTAAAGGCAAACTTTCTATGGTTAGTGCTATTATTAGTTTACTTATCTAATAGGTAAGCATGTTGAAAAACCTGTTTAAAGTTCTCCTTCCCCCTTCCTCTGAGTGTTGGACTAGGACTCTGGATATAAATCTGCCAAGTGCAATATGAATTGCGATTTGGAACTTCTAATGAAAGAAATTCAAGCAGAATGTAATACACATATTACAAGTACATACATTTTATGATTTACACAAATTCAACCTGGATGATAAGGAAATTCAAATACTAAAAATTTCCCTTAGCTTGGATCAGTCATTGATCAGAATGGAGTGAAGAAATAAGGAGATGACGGCGGCTAGAGAGGGCAGATATGAAATAACGAAGTGCAAAGATATAAACTTAACAATAAAGTGAGGATCATCCAAGCCCTAGTATTTCTCATCACCATGTATGGATGGTAAAACTGATAGAAAGAAGATAAACTCATTTGAAATGTGGTGCTGAAGAAGAGTGCTCAGGATACTGTGGATATCCAACAAATCAAACAAATGGGTCCTTCAACAGATCAGAACTCTCTCTGGAAGTCAAGATGACCAAAGTGAGGCTGTCGTTCTTCAGCCACATCATGATAAGACTTGAAAAGACAAGAACACTAGGAAAAGAGAATACCAAATGGATAGATTCAATGAGGAAGGCCACGGCCCTGAGCTTACAGAACTTGAGTAGAGCAGTTGAGAACAGGGGAACTTGGGGAGGTTTCATTCATGAGGATGCAGTGAATCAAAGCCAACTCAAGTGTAGTTAACAACAGCAACAACAAAGGTAGACCTGTAGTTAATTTGCAAGTACTGGTACTTGTGTAGTGTGACAGCCAGCAGATTTTGTGGTTTAAGTTTTGGACGAGGACTCTGGAAGCCAGAGTTCATTTCCCAGCTCAGCCATGAACCTCACTGGGTGACCTTTGGCAAATCACATGATCTCAAGGTGAGGGAATAATAATAATAATAATAATAATAATAAATTTTATTTATAGCCCGCTCCTCTGTCATCAATCGGAGCGGGTTACAATAATTAAAAGACATCAAGATAAAACAATCCCAATAACCCAAAACCCCACCTCCCACCCCTTAAAATTAAATTAAACCAATACTGTATCAGATTAAAATCCAAGAAAAATTACATACATACAAGATAGAACATAAAAAGCAGCTAGTCAATTCTATAGACACTCTAGATGTAAACTTCCTAAATAAAGTGCTGGGAGCTGGTAGGAGTGCATGTCCCAATGTCGTAAACCAGTGTGAGGGCCAGGAGTTAAGATGTTTCTGGGAAGGCCTGATGGAAGAGATGCGTCTTTAAGGCTTTTTAAAAGCTATCAAGGGATGTAATAAGACGCATCTCACCTGGCAGGTCATTCCATAGCCTGGGAGCGGCAGCAGAGAAAGTTCCCCGGGAGGTCCGCGACAGCCTCGTTTTCACAAGCTGTAATAAATTTATCCTGGAGGACCGGAGTGTGCGGGGGGAGGGGGATTGTACGGGGAGAGGCAGTCCCTAAGATAAGATGGAAGGAAATGGTAAACCTCCTCTGAACAACTCTTGCCAATAAAACCCCATGATGGGGTCACAATAAGTCAGAAAAGATGTGAAGGCACACAACAACAACAACAACAGTGTGCCTAAATATGGGTGTTATACAAGTGCAAAACTCTTCCTGGTTCCAGAATATGGTTGAAAGACACATACATGGTTGAAAGACACAAATCTAAGCAGGTCTGTGTCTGGACAGACCAGGTGGGAGCATGATGCAAACTCCCTTGTACTACAAAGAAGTAAAGTGAGATGTTTGTTTGTTTACATACTGTCCTATACCATGGGATCTCAGGGCAGCATGCAAGTAAAACCAATGCAAGCAGTTTAAAACAATTCAAACTTCTAAGAGGAGGATAATCCACAACTGGGGTGCCACAGCAAAGAAGGCCCTTTCTCATGTCCTCCCACAATGCACTTCTCCACTGGTGGGGCACAAAGAAGACAATCCTCCCCCCCCCCCCGCCAAGCAGACCTTTGTTCTCAGGCAGATGTATATATAGAAAGGTGTTCCTTCCAATATCAAAGTACCAAGCTGTTTTAGGGCTTTGAATGTCGTCACCAGCACCTTGAATGAATTGTTATTCAAAAAGAAGTAATAATTAACAAAACTAAATGATGTCCACTGTATTCTGGCTGACATCACTGAGTTCAAGATGCAGACTAGGCATACTGTCTCCAAAGAATTTCTGTACAATTTTGTTTGTCATTGTGTGCTTTCAGGTTGTTTCTTACTTATGGTGACTCTCAGGCAAACCTATCCTGGGGGTTTCTTTGCAACTTTCTTCAGAGCGGGTTTGCCATGGCCATTCTCTGAGGTTGAGAGAGTGTGACTTGCCCAAGGTCTTGGCTTACATGGTTGAACCAGGATTGGAACCCTAGTCTCCCAGTGTCCTAGACCGGTGTTCAAACCACTACACCATGCTGACTCTCTTCTGTACATTAAGAACCTGTGGAGGTACCCAAACAAGATGGTTTCTTTTCCTTTCCTTTCTTGGGACTTTATCACACAAGCTTTGAAAAGTGGAATTAGAGCAGGATATTAGCATCTGTGGCAGTACCTTAACACACAATGCTGCAACTGTGTAGTAGCTGGTCTGTAGTCCATCTATTGCTGGAGTGCTCCTCATTGAAGGGCAAAACCCAATGCCTCCTAATTGCACTGCTTTTCCACCATTGATACATATGTGTGAAGTTCTGCCTGAAGCAATTCCAATATGAGGGCAGACATGCTCATCTCCCCCCACCCTGGTCGCTATATCCAAGTGGAGTGTTTTTATTTTTTTACCCAATTTCTTCCCTCCCTTTTTTTTTACACAGTAGATTGCCATGATCACACAATTGTACTAAAAATAAAAATAAATGCAAACCAAAAGGCATGCTAGGAAGGACATAAGGCAGGAAGATGGGGCTATGGAGGCCAATATGAGGAAGAAAGAGGCCAGGACAGAAGTTGAACTATGGAGGTTTGGAAGAGCTGTGAGATAATGACTGTGCTCAACCTAGAGGGTTCACATTTCCTTGGCCTCATTCCCACTACAGATTAAACCGGTTTGCGAACTGGTTCGAAGTAGTTTAAATGGCCCTTAGAATCATAGAATCATAGAAATTTAGAGTTGGAAGAGACCACAAGGGCCATCCAGTCCAACCCCCTGCCATGCAGGAACTCCCAATCAAAGCATACCCGACAGATGGCCATCCAGCCTCTGCTTAAAAACCTCCAAGGAAGGTGACTCCACCACCCTCCGAGGGAGTGTGTTCCACTGTCGAACAGCCCTTACTGTCAGGAAGTTCCTCCTAATGTTGAGGTGGAATCTCTTTTCCTGCAGTTTGCATCCGTTGTTCCGAGTCCTGTTCTCTGGAGCAGCAGAAAACAAGCTTGCTCCCTCCTCAATGTGACATCCTTTCAAATATTTAAACAGAGCTATCATATCACCTCTTAACCTTCTCTTCTCCAGGCTAAACATCCCCAGCTCCCTAAGGCGTTCCTCATAGGGCATGGTTTCCAGACCCTTCACCATTTTAGTCGCCCTCCTTTGGACATGCTCCAGTTTCTCCACATCCTTTTTGAATTGTGGTGCCCAGAATTGGACACAGTATTCCAGGTGGGGCCTGACCAAAGCAGAATAGAGTGGCACTATTACTTCCCTTGATCTAGACACTATACTTCTATTGATGCAACCTAAAATTGCATTGGCCTTTTTAGCTGCTGCATCACACTGTTGACTCATGTTCAACTTGTGGTCTACTTGGACACCTAGATCCCTTTCACATGTTGTCTCATTCAGCCAGGTGTCCCCCATCCTATATCTGTGCATTTCATTTTTCCGCCCTATGTGTAGGACCTTACATTTCTCTGTGTTAAATTTCATTTTGTTAGCTTTGGCCCAGCTTTCTAGTCTATTCAGGTCATTTTGAATTTTGATCCTGTCCTTTGGGGTATTAGCTACTCCTCCCAATTTCGTGTCATCAGCAAATTTGATAACTAGGCTCTCGATACTGTCATCCAAGTCATTAATAAAGATGTTGAATAGCACTGGGCCCAGGACAGAGCCCTGTGGGACCCCACTTGTCACTTCTTTCCAGGATGAAAAGGAACCGTTGGTGAGCACCCTTTGGGTTCGGTCAGTCAACCAGTTACAAATCCATGTAACGGTTACCTTGTCTATCCCACATTTTGCAAGCTTGTTTGCAAGAATGTCATGGGGAACCTTGTCAAATGCCTTACTGAAGTCAAGATATACTATATCCACAGCATTCCCTTCATCTACCAAGCTAGTAATTTTATCAAAAAAAGAGATCAGATTTGTCTGGCATGACTTGTTTCTCTGAAACCCATGTTGGCTTTTTGTGATTATGGAATTATCTTCCAGATATTCACAGACTCTCTGCTTAATGATCTGCTCCAGAATCTTTCCTGGAATTGATGTCAGACTAACCGGACGATAATTGTTGGGATCCTCTTTTTTCCCCTTTTTGAAGATTGGGACAACATTTGCCCTCCTCCAGTCTGCAGGGACTTCTCCTGTTCTCCAGGAGTTCTCAAAGATGATTGCCATTGGTTCTGATATTACATTTGCCAGTTCTTTCAATACCCTAGGATGTAGTTCATCTGGTCCTGGAGACTTATATTCATTTAGATTAACCAGGTATTCCTGTACTGTCTCTTTATTTATTCTGTGCTGAAATTCCCCTATTCTGTCCTCTGCCCCATCATCCTTAGGTTGGGCACCCTTTGCCTTTTCTGAGAAGACTGAAGCAAAGAAGGTGTTGAGCAATTCTGCCTTTTCTCTGTCTCCTGTGAGCATTTGGCCATCTTCTCCACGCAGTGGCCCAACTGTTTCCTTCTTCTTCCTTTTGCTGCAGACATATCCAAAAAAGCCCTTTTTATTGTTCTTAATGTCTCTAGCAAGCCTGAGTTCATTTTGCGCTTTAGCTTTTCTGACTTTATCCCTACATGTACTGGCTATTTGTTTGAATTCCTCTTTGGTGATTTCCCCATTTTTCCATTTTTTATACATGTTCCGTTTAAAACTTAGCTCATTTGTAAGTTCCTTAGTCATCCATACCGGTTTCTTGAGACATCTCCCATTTTTCTTCCTCATTGGAACTGTCTGAAATTGTCCCTTTAGTATCTCCCTTTTGAGGAACTCCCATCCATCTTGAACTCCCTTCTCTTTTAGTATTCTTGACCATGGGATCACCCCCAGTATTTCTCTAAGTTTATTGAAATCAGCTTTCCTAGAGTCTAGAATGCGTGTCTGACTATGCCTAGCTTCACCTTTCCACTGTATAACAAACTCCAGGAGGACATGGTCACTTCCACCTAAGGATCCCACCACTTGCACCCCATCAACTAGGTCTTCCCTGTTGGTTAAGATCAGATCCAAAATAGTTGATCCCCTTGTTGCCTCTTCCACCTTTTGGACAATGAAATTGTCTTCCAGGCAAGTGAGGAATTTTCTAGATCTTGAGGATAGCGCTGAGTTTGACTTCCAGCAAATATCCGGGTAGTTGAAGTCCCCCATCACTACTACATCTCTCCTTCCTGATTGTGTGGTCATCTGTTCTAGAAAGGCATCATCCATTTCCTCTGTCTGACTTGGGGGTCTGTAGTAGACTCCCACAGTGACATCCCTGTTGTTTCCCTCTCCTTTAATTTTTATCCAGATGCTCTCCACCTGGCTTCCAGTATTGATTTCCTGGACCTCTTCACTGGTGTAAATATCCTTGACATATAATGCTATTCCTCCTCCTTTCCTGCTTGGCCTGTTTCTCTTTAAAAGGTTATATCCCTCTATTTCTATATTCCAGTCGTGAGACTCATCCCACCAGGTTTCAGTGATGCCTATTATATCATATTTCCCTTGTTGTGCTAGGAGTGCAAGTTCATCTTGCTTATTTCCCATGCTCTGTGCATTAGTGTAGAGACATCTAAGACCATGTGTCCCCTTTACTTGATGCCTGTGCATGTTTTTTTGGCTCCTATTGTTGGGTCCTTGCACTGTTGGTCTTCTTCCCCCTATGTCAGTTTGACTATTTTTTCTAGCCGTTTTGCCTTCCAGACTGCTGTCTCCCTTCCCCAGGTCACTTAGTTTAAAGCCCTCCTGATCAGGTTCTTCAGACTGTTGGCAAAAATGTTTCTTCCAACTGGCGTGAGATGTAGCCCATCCCTTGCTAGAAGTCCCTCCTCATGGAACCGCAGCCCATGATCCAAGAATCCAAATTGTTCTCGGCGACACCATCTGCGGAGCCAGTTGTTGATATCTGCTATTTTCCTCTCTCTTCCTGGACCATGCCCTTCTACTGGTAGAATAGACGAGATGACAATCTGTGCGTCCATTTCCTTCAGCTTCTTCCCCAGAGCCTCGTAATCCCTTCTGATATTCTGAAGGCTGTGTCTTGCTGTGTCATTCGTTCCCACGTGGACCAAAAGGAAGGGGTATTTGTCAGTAGATTTCACCAATCTTGTCAGCCTCTCCGTCACATCACGGATCTTTGCTCCAGGGAGACAACACACCTCACGAGACATCTTGTCGGGCCCACAAATCACTGCTTCTGTACCCCTCAGCAAGGAGTCCCCCACCACAACCACGCGCCTCCTCTGAGGCTTAGCAGCAACTCTTCCCTGCGATGGAACTCCCAGGCTCTCCTGCTGTGTCCCTGAAGTCTGTCCATGCTGCTCTTCCTGATCCTCCTTGATAAGTGAAAGGGCTTCGAAACGATTCTGTAGCTGCAAGCTTCTACTGCTATCTCTGATTTCTCTGCTTCTCTGTGTGACATTCCTCCAGCTGTCTGCCTCCTGTGTACATGAAGTGACCTTCTCACCCCCAGCGACTTTCTCTGTGTGGTCCCCTTCCAAGATCGTTCCTTCCGTTGTGTCGAGGAAAACCTCTTGCTCCCTGACATGCTGAAGTGTCGCTACCCTTGTTCATACTTGTGCCGAATCATAGAATCATAGAGTTGGAAGAGACCACAAGGGCCATCCAGTCCAACCCCCTGCCGTGCAGGAACTCCCAATCAAAGCATCCCCAAGAAATGGCCATCCAGCCTCTGTTTAAAGACCTCCAAGGAAGGCGATGCCACTATACTTCGAGGGAGTGTGTTCCACTGTTGAACAGCCCTTACTGTCAGGAAGTTCCTCCTAATGTTGAGGTGGAATCTCCTTTCCTGCAGTTTGCATCCATTGTTCCACGTTCTAGTCTCTGGAGCAGCAGAAAACAAGCTTGCTCCCTCCTAAATATGACATTCCCTCAGATATTTGAACAGGGCTATCATATCACCTCTTAACCTTCTCTTCTCCAGGCTAAACATCCCCAGCTCCCTAAATCGTTCCTCATAGGGCACAGTTTCCAGACCCTTCATTGGGAGTGGTTTGATGAGGGGAGGTGCTAGACCCGTTTAAACTGCTTCTGCTGGATTCTCTAAATTCCCCATGTCTTTTGTGATAAATCAATTCAGCCCAAGGAATTGGTTCCCTGTAATGCAGTTGTCCACCCACCTCTTGAACCTTCCCCTCCTTGGGCGAAGCATAATTTTTGGGCTGCCACTCTGCTCCCCCTCTTTACAGCTGCTTCTCTGTTATTTATTTCTTTTTGAACTTTTGGGGAACTTTTCACCATCTTATGGTACTTTGAGTTTATCTTCCTTTCCTTTGCCAGCTGGCATTTTTGGCTTATTTGTTTGTTTTTTAAAAGACAACAGTTGCAACAGCACATCACCAAATGTGGGTGGAAATGTTGATGTAATTGCTATGATTGATAGGAAAAAGAAAGAAGCCATGGAAGAGGGTCCTTTTTGAATTGATTCATTGTTAAATGTGAACAAGGTGGCTTAATTTGAAGGAAAATTCAATCGGCTCAAATGTATCGTGAACGATGCTACACTGTCGCACTGAACCATTGATTCGAATCGCAAACCAAATTATTTGTAAGTGGGAATGGGGCTATTGACTTATATGATTGTGATGCCATATATGCTTGGTGTGATAAAGTCCTTAGAAAATGGACAGCCAGTTTCTTGGCTTGTCAATATAGAAATGGAAATCAAGCTCTGTCTTTCCACTCTCTCTCTCACACACACTCACACACTACAGATCTTTTCCCTTCATTACTACCCTGTCCCTCCATTATGAAGCCTTTCTAATTCCTGGTTTTCTCCTTCCACCCTTTTTGTCATTTCTTTAATCTTCTCCAGTGTAATTGCTGGATATTTAGATCCGCCCTTGTAGTTATTCAAAGAAAATTTGTTTTAGTGACTTAGCTTTTGCTACAGCAAAAGCTCTGTGCAGAAAGTTAAGCTGAAAATGAGGAGAAGAAGTTTGCAACTAGAATGACTTGTGTCCTGCCACAGAGTTCTCTGAGGTGTTTGTTCTTTTGATCTGTGAGATGCTAATAGGCTGTTTTACAATAGTCTTCCTGATTCAATAATCTCTGTTCAGTCGTCTGTTTGGTTCTTTGCACGAACACACAGACATGGACATACACTTCTTTGTTGTTCTGGAAGCGCTTTGAAGTTTGCTACCTTTGTAGCCTGTTTCATGCTTCGGGCCTATTACCCTTTTGCTCTTCAATGTTTTCCACAGTGTTTTGTGGTATTTTTTTTCCCTTCTGCTTCTTTATTTCAGCCATTGGGCGGCTCTCGTTGCTTCTTATTGTGGCACTGTCTCTTCCTCCTGCAAATCAGCAAAGAAAATAATAATAATAATGGGCTTTGAATAGTGGCAGGGAGACAATCACTTGGTGTGTTGAGTTTCAAGCAGGTGTCATGGAATGGATCCGTGAGTAAGTAGATGGTAAAGCATTTTGGCTAGATGAGTCAAACTTGGATCACAGACCTTGGTTTGAATCCCTGCTCACCCATAAGTCAACCCTGGACTTTCTATTGTCTCTTACACTACCCTACCTACTATATACCTTCCAAATGTTTGGCAGGAACAGTCGCGATTAAACCCTACCATCCAAGGTAGTCTTTGCTAGCTTCAATTCACCAACGTCTCCCCGAAAATATAATTACCCTGGAGCATCTTTTCTCTGGCCAAAACAGGTGAATTTTCTCTCCTGAAATATTTTAAGAACAAAAATTCACCTTTTAAATAGGTCGCAATCCCCCTGCCCTATAATTTATCATCAAAAAATACATTCATAGAATCGTAGAATTGGAAGAAACCACAAGGGCTGTCTAATCCAGGAACACACAACTAAAGCACTGCTGAAAGACAGCCATCCAATCTCTATTTAGAGGCGTCTAAAAAGAGAGAGTCCATAACCCTCTCAGGCAATCGATTTCATGGTGGAATTGCTCTGACCATCTGACCAAATTCTTCCTAATGTTTTCCTCTTTTTTACAACCAGAACTAAATGTCTGGTCACTACCAATTTTGTGTGTTTTGGGGGACATGTTGGCAGTTTTTGTGGCCATTGGAGGATCTCCTGGGCAGAAAAATTGACCTCGGACCTACTACAGTTGTCCATATGTATGCTCAAGGATGGCCGAGATGTTGCTGGAGAGGGTCGGACAAAGCAAAATGTGGCAGGAGGCAGACCCCTTTGGCTGGGGTCGCAGAAGCAGTGCCCCTGCCAGTCTTGTGACAACTATGCCAGTGGAAATGAAATTATCTTGAGAAGAGTCATTGTATTGATAACATTATTCTTCAGTTATATTTACAGCCATTCGTTTAGCAAGTCTCTAACAGTAGGACTAATTAGGAAAATAATCCCAAATACTGCTGTTTCATTCATTTGATAAACAGTCTTTCTTCTGTACAGCTTTCAGCTTTCACTATTATGACATCCTCATTCTTTTAAATCATTCTCTTCTTACTACAGAAGAGACTTCAATTGTTTCAGCCCTCTTAATTTCATCTCATTTAAATATATTTGCCAAATTCCAACACTTAGTAATTATGAATAGAATTAAGCATGAGGAGGGCCTCACAAAAAAGGAAAGAAAGACTATTTATTTGGTTTTGACAAAGGAGAAAGACTATTGGAGACAGAAAGAATGAGTAACAGTTGGTAAGTGACTAGAAATGTGGGGCAATAGCTTTGGGTGTGATTCAATTTTAACATAAATGGCCAGATTCACAAGGAAGATTTAACATATGAATCTGTAGAATCATTGTTGCTCTGTGACTTCAAGACATTTCTAACTTATGCCAAACCTAAGGCGAATCTATCACAAGGGTTTCTTGGCAAAGCTTCTTCAAAGGGGATTTGCTCCTGCCTTCCTTTGTGGCTGAGAGAGTGTGACTCACCCAAAGTCACCTGGTAGGTTTACATGGCCAAGAAAGGATTCAAACCTTGGTCTCCCAGTGTCCTGGTGTGTTACCTAAAGAAATGTTGGGGGAATTAGCCTAAGCTTTGTAAGAGGCTGCGCAATCTTAGGACCATTGGCATCCGTGTACACCAGTAATAACTGAGGAAGACTCAAGGTTAGGGTGAACTGTTGCTGTGTAGCCTCAAGTCATTGGTGACTTATGGTGACCCTAAAGCAAAGTTTCTTCAGAGAGGGTTTGCCATCTCTGGCCTGTGAGGCTGAGAATGTGTGCCTTGCCCAATGTCACCCAGTGGTTTTACATGGCCAAGCCAGGATTAAAACTCTGGTCTCTAGAGTCCTACTCCAATGCTCAAACTAGTACCCTACACTGACTCTCTTGGGTGAATTAAGAGAGCTTTATTTAGAAATATGCAAGAGTGCAACCAATTCAAACAGAAACAGCATTCAGAGCTAACAGAAATGGAGGCATAGAAAGTGGATAGGAGAGTTTGAGGGATGTGTAGAGGGCAAAAGTGACAGTGGCTCAGTCTGGGTTCTGCGGGCAACACAGCTCATACACAGAGTCTGCATGGAGGACTAACTGTATGTGTATTGTGTGCACATGTGCTGTGTGCAGCTGGGTGCAAGAAGGTTAGGTTAGGTTTTGGAACCAATATTTATACCTGTTTTCTAGCAATGTAACAAAGACCTGATGGCTTTCCCATGAATTGACAGTGGGATTCTGGACTGTTTGGTGGCTTTTACAAAAACAGTGACTGGATGAAGACAATCCCAGGATGAATGGACACGGAAGTTGGTTGGAGACACAGCAGGGAGCAGGCAGAAAGAGCTGGCTCACTGCTTTGGTGCAAGGAGACCTCCTTTGTCTCTTGATGCAATAGGAAATACAAAAGGGCCTAGGGTGAGGAAGTGGTCAGCACACTCACATGTCCTTGAGTTTTTGCTCCTTTGTCATGGGAACTTCACCTAGTGTTTAAAAGTTTATTGTGACCTCTTAAAGCATGCTGACTCCAGATATGAGACCCCAAATACAATGCAGAGTATGCAGAGCATACTAACAAATCCAATGGTCAGACCACTATTGACTTCTTTTTAGGTACAAGGTCCTATTGGGTACATAATAAAGGAGTTTAGCACGCAGCTAAAAACTTGACTTACCACTGCCGATTTCAATTTGAATTCAGGATACATCCAGAATACATCTCATGCATTTTGCCACTGATGTTGCCAGCCAAGTGCAGCTCAGCTAACTTCTGGCTAGGATCTGCGCTCAGCCAGCCTCTTTTCAAAACCAGGAAGCTCCTGGCTTTGCAAATTGGCCATCTGAGCACAGATTCTAGCTGGAAGTTACTCAGGAGGCACCCAGCCAGTGGCACTGGTGGCAAAATGCATGTGATAAAATCTGGATATATCCCAAATTCAAATTGAAATCAGCAGCGGAAATTCAAGTTTTTTAGCTGTGTTCTAAGCTTTCACATTTTTCAATTTACTGATGTTGATGCATGCTCATAGACTGAAATGTTTACTATGTCTCTCTCTTCTGAGTTTTGACTTAGTTTTGATGAAGAGACACAGACCAGGTAAAATAGAAGCAGATAGAAGTAAGGCTTCTGCTGGACATGTAGTTTCAACAGCCAAACTGACCTTGAAGAAGACTTGCCAGTTTACACAAGGTTATGGGAGTGTGCTGTACCATGTAATAAGCAAAAAAGAAAAGGAGGCCTCAAGGTCTCTCTCCTAACTTCAAAGAGGGGATAATGCATTTCATCTTACAGCATTAAAAAAATTCTTTTGCCTTGTTGGCAAAGAGAGTGAATTGTCTCAGGAATCAGCTGCCACAAGAGGTCAGAGTGTCAAATGAAAGGTCAGAGAGTCAAACTCTGCAGTGGAGCTTTAAGAAAAGAAAAGAAAAAATTCAATCACATTAATTACATTTGTAGATATACAGATGCTTAAGCTGCATTATAAGAACACAGCTAAAAGGTAAGGGAAGGAAGTTCACAATTGACCAGTATTTTGCCTTTTACAATAAGTCAAGGAGGTGAAGGGTAGAACTTCAAATTCCCCTTGGCAGGAGCTCCTTGCCCATGGTAGTCATGTGCAACCAATCCCATGCTGTCTTATTTTAGTCTAATTTATCTTATCCCATTGTCTTTCTTGCATTGTATTTCATACATTGTTTTTTTCTTGTGCTTTACCATGTTTTGATATGGTTGATTGACTAATCAATAAACTTTTTTTAAAACAAACAGTCCCATGCTGTGGACAAGATGACAGTGCAAACTCCGGATGCAATCTAGTGGAATTGAAGCGTATTTTATTCCCAATGAAATCAACTACGTATAATTTTAGCAGGATCTCATTGCAGCATTTTTCAAACGTGTTGAAATAACATGTTGCAATATACTTCATCCTGCCTACAGTAACCTGGGTCCAGGGAGATATGACATCCATGGTTTCTGGTAACTTCTATGCCAGTGAAATGTGAAACTGGACAGACTTGAACTATCCAAAATCCTGAATCTATTTGAGGGGAAAAATTCAGCACTTTGATGACTCTTGGGTGATATACACAAGAAAGCCGAGTAACTACATACCCAATGACTGTATCAATCAACTGTCCTTGAGACTTCTTCCTACTAGTTAAGGCCAGTTCAGGATATAATTCACACAGCCAATTCCTGTTTTTAATATGAATATATCACATGCATTTTAGGTATAAGTGGGACCGAGTCCTTTACCTATGCCAGTGGTCTTCACCTGTGCAAGCCTCTTTGGGACATCTTCATCTTTTTATGGCAGTTCTATGTAAGGATCTGGTATGTAAGGACCAGTCAGCCTCTATCCCTGCAGAAAAGTATCAGCCACTGCAGCTGCTTCTGCAATTCAGGTGCAACTGCAGAGACTTCTTTTGGGTACCAGAATGTAGGAAGTGGACTAGAGCTCTCTCTAGACCTCTCTCCAGGAGGCATGGCAACTAAAATGGTATCAAATGACTATAACGATGTCATGTAGATATATTGTTGGACCAAAATCTCATTATTAATTTCAACTAAATTAGACCCCATTGGATCAATGGTATTTTCTGATGCTTTGTCTCAATTATGGATTCAACCAGTCTACTCTAGCTGACAGGAATCAACAAGATTAAATCCCTGGTGTCTTTACAGAATGGAAGTCATTCCACTCTCTCCATCAATTTTTGTATGTGCGTGAATAGAGAACAAGCAACAGGTTCTGCTTCTTCTGATTAACATGGCATGTTTACAGGGCTCAAAACACCTTAAATATGAGGTTTGGGGAAATTTTAGAAGCATTCTATAACAGATCAGGGAAGGGCTAATGTTAAGAGAATGGTGGCTACCTAAGGCCACTTAAGGCTACCACGCAATAGACTCTGTGCCACTGTAGTATAGAGGCTCTTTTTCATCTTTGTCTTATGTATCCCTGATATACAGCATTTTATTTTTTTAAAAGAGAAAATTCTTGGAAAATTGCCCTCGGGAGTGCAAATCACTCTGTAATTGTTCAGCACACCTGTTTCCAAATACCTCGGTGAAAAACTATTTGGTTTTCTCCTCTACGAAGACCATAGTACCAGTTCTGTTAAGCCTTTGTCATCCAGCCAAAGAAAACATCATTTATATAAACCTGAGCACTATGGGCTCTATTCACACACAAAAAAAGGATGGGTATTTCACTGCTTGCTAGATGAATTTTAAGTGGGAACTGGAGTATATTCAAGACCATCCAGTTCGGTGATAACCATTGCAGCCTTGTTAAGCAGTCACTGGAGAAGAGAAGCACGGGTGAGTGGTTTTGGTAAGTAAATATAACAGATGAAAATTCATTGAGGGGGTAGGAAAGAGTCCTACTTTTTTTCTTTAGGCAAATGTGCATTTCTGATCATCCCTGAGTGAGCAGGGGCCCAAAGGAGAGCAAGGAGTTGTTTATCAATCTTGCTGCCAAGGGAATTGGGCCTGCAGGAGGTGCTCTTCCCCTAGACGTACTACACTTTGAAAAGCTGATGAAGCTTGAATGGATGTAGGTGAATCAGCAGGGATGGTTTAGCCATGGTTCAATTGGAGCAGTTGCCTTCATACACTAAGGCAACATCTGTACTGCAGAATTAATACAGTTTGACACAGCTTTAACTGCTATGGCTCAATGCTATGGAATTCTGGGATTTGTGAGATATTTAGTTGTCTCTGTCAGAGAGCTCTGGTGCCACAGCAAACTACAAATCCCAGGATTCCATAGAATGGAGTCATGACAGTTAAAACAATGCCAAACTGTATTAATTATGCGGTGTGGCAGCAGGCTGCATCCACACCAGCAAAATAATTCAGTTCCACTGTGCATTATCCTATACCGGTTTGACTCCTGTTAGTATCACACATACCAATAATAATCCAACCTCAATGTGTTCCCACCACCAGAAGTCATATCAGGACAATAGGGAGTATCCTACCATATCCATTGGATTCTTTTTCATTCACATGACTGCTACAGCTTTGCTTTTTTATTTTCCATCATGCATGTCCACACCTATCAACCAACAGCCTTTTTTGTTTTCCTGTCAGCCTTACCATCCACCTTTTAGTCTCATCGGATGTGTTCCCTGTCACAACAGATTTTTTGTTGTTGTTGCTAGTTTGGATCTGGCCTAGGTGGCCTAATCCTGAAGGGGAAAGGTTGAGCTCATTCTTCTTCCCTAGTTACTTCCTGTACCTACCTACATTTTTGCTCTTATCAATATAATGGCTGAAATCCTACAGCAGAGCCTACCTGACATAGTGGTTTGAGCTTTGGACTGCAACTCTGGAGATCAAGGTTCAAAGCCCTGTTCAGCCATGGAAACCTATCGGGTGGCCTTGGGCAAGTCACACCATCTCAGGCTCAGAGGAAGGCAAAAACAACGCCCCTCCAAACATATCTTGTCAAGAAACCCTCATGATAGGCTCATTATAAGTCAGAAACAAAGGTGCACAACAACAACAACAACAACAATTCTATATGGTTCAGTGTAGCATAATAATTCTTTGAGGCTCTACAATATACCACGCTCCCCATAGTCATTCCATGCCTTATGTGGTACAGGAAGGGTCAGATATTTATTTGGCCCTGTAGATGCAATGCGATTGCATCATCCACTGAGGTCTACTATTTTCTGGAGGTCTCAGTGCTGCTATAATAATTTCATACCTGGCTACAAGGACACAGCCAGATGATTTTCCTATCCTTCCCACTCCCCCAAAGGCAAGGAATTATTGTGCAGGGGGGCTTCAGAAACTGTATGGCAAGTTATGTGTATGTGTGTGTGGCGGGGGTGCTGGCTGCTGCAAAAGTTGCCTTCAAGTTGTTTCTGAGTTATGTAGCACCATTCTACTGGAGTGGCTGTAATATGTTAGGTATCCTCTGTCATATAACAAAAAAAGTCAAATGGTTTCAGTTTCAGATGGATGCTATTAATTTCATCATGTGATTGATAGGAAAGAAAATGATTCTTTTGATAAAAGTAGTTTCAGTCTTCACAAAGGATAATAGACATTTTAAAAATAAAGAGCTTATAAATATGATGTTGATAGCAGTGACATAAGAAATGCATATTGTTGAAAAAACTGCAAAAGATTTACATGTTAATAAATGGTTAAGTCAAGTTTGCATTAATGGAAAAGTTAACACGTACTGTTAAATCAATACGAAAAAATAGGAAGGATGATACATTTTGGACAAACTGCTATCCATTTGTATTCCACATGCAAATACAAACATAGAAATAATAGGACTACCAAGTCAAGCCACTCGTCTTTGACAAGATTTTTCTGTGAAACAGATAAATATAGTTATAATGAGGACAAGATCTAAGGAAGAAATATTATTTGGAAAAGTAGAGGATTAGTAAACTATAATGAATGGTATATTTGACATAGATATAGAGAAGTAACACCACAAAGCTTTTGTTTTGTTGTGTTTTTGTGTATGTTTTTCCTTTTTGTTTCCCCCATAGTTTCATTTTGTTTTGTTTTATTTGAAATGTGAGAGAGTGTTGCTTATTGTTTGTTGGGTTAGAGTAAAAATTAATAACAACAAAATGGCTGTTCATATCCACCATTATTTACTGACATTATTTAATTGCAAGAGATAATACTAGAGCATAAGCAAAGCTAGAATGCAGTGCTGATTGTTGAATGTGATACCGTTTCCCTAAAAATAAGACATCCTCTGAAAATAAAACCTAGCAGAGGTTTTGTTGAATTGCTAAATATAAGGCCTCCCCCGAAAGTAAGACCTAGCAAAGTTTTTGTATATAAATGTATATATATACAGAATATAATAAGTGTCCATTTTTTTTGTTCAACAATAAATATGAATTCTTCTTCATGGAAAAATAAGACATCTGCTGAAAATAAGACCTAGTGCATCTTTGGGAGAAAAAAATAAATAATATAAGCCACTTTCTTTTTTTCAGGGAAACATGGTATCTATCTATCTATCTATCTATCTATCTATCTATCATCAGGCTATCTATCTAGATTGCTGTCTTTCTCGTATTCTGTCTGAGTGTTACATATTTTAGTGTTGTCCTAGCTTTCTCTTGTCTAGGAGAACTGCCTTTTGAACACCTGAATTTACCCTAGGGTTGCCTTGCCACAGGGAACAGAGCTTCTTTTCTCTGTGAAATAATCCTTATTGATATCACAACCTTTCCCCTGAAGGCATGAAAAGATATGAGAGATAAAATGATGAAGCCCTTGCTTGTCTTTATGGCCCAGAGGTTTACCTATGAGAACTGATTCATCCAAGGTGTGTGCTTTGTGAGGGAGAGAGTATTTGTTGTAGACATATTTGACTATGCCCTGACCCAGGTGTTCTAAACAAAGTAAGCATGAGGCCTATAGAAGTAGGGATGAAAGTTCTAGGTTAGTTCCTTCACCCTTACAGCCTTTCTTTCTTTTTGGTTATCCTCTACATAAAAAAGGCAATTTTCTGATGGCAATAGCACCACTGATCCATGGTGGCTCGCCTTGTGATTTGGAAACAACATTCATTTAGAACCATCAGGGTTCTAAATCCAAATGAGCAGAAAATTACTGTTTGGATTACAACTTTGACAATCCTGCCCCCTGCAAACAGCATTCTGGGGAAATAAGGGCTTATGTGAGTCCAAAATGGCTATGTGGATCAGTCTTCCATAATGAGAACATTAAGGACAGCATTTATAGTTGTAGGTTTGAGGATATCCTTATAAATTGCCCTTGGTGGTTTAATTACTTAGGCTTAATGGTGGTGGTGTGGTGTGTGTACGTGAACAAGATAGAAGTACAGACAGACAGACAGACAAAGAGGCAGAGACATAGCATGGCAACGTGTCTTTACCTCCTCCTTTTTAACCCGTAAAATTCCTCAGGCAAAGTACCTGAGGAATTTTGAAGGAAGTTATAAGAACAGTCCACGGACAAGTCAAAATTCATCAACCGATGAATACAAAATACACATCATTTACAGAACAGCAGTAGAAGACGAACAGCATGAGTTAAAACACACAACTTCTATTTTTTTAAAATAAATTTTTATTGAGTTTTCATACATAAAAATAAATAAATCACAGGATACAGAATGTTATCTTTCTGCATAATCCTTTTTTACAGTCATCCATAAGTAATATTACAAAGAACAAACTGAAATAAGGGTTTAAAAGTTCTTCCAAAAACTTCTCTTTGCTGATTCATAAGTTCTTCTTGAATGCATATCTTCATCTTCTTCTTGCTTTGATTACGGTTTACCTGACTTAATTGTCCAAAATAAACTTATGTTTTTAATCCATATTGAATAAATTTAAATTGAATTATAATTTTTTCAAAATATCATCTTATTTTCATGATTTTACTTCTATTTCAAACTATATCTCTATCGGTACTTCCCTCCCCCACTTCTTTTTTATATATATTATTATTCTATCCCAATCCTTTATTTTTCCTTGATCAAAGTTTGCATTTGATTTTTTAACTATAAGATCAATCTCAAGCATATCAAGTAATTTGAAAATCCATTCTTCAATCCGTATTTCTTTCTTAACTTTCCAGTACTTCGCATAAATTAATCTGGCTGCCGTCAGCATATAATTTTTTTTTCCAAATTTGGTTTCGATTTTATCATCTAACATGTTCAAAAGCAAGATATCAGGTTTGAATTCAAAGTTTATACCTAATATTTCTTTTATATTTTTGTATATTACTTTCCAGAATTTTTGTGCATCTCGACATGTCCACCAGAGATGGAAAAAAGTCGCTTTCTTTTCTCTACATTTCCAGCAAGCATTTGAAATATTTCCATATATTTTACTTAATTTATCTGGCGAGAGATGCCATCTATATATGATTTTATAAAAAATTTCTTTAATATCCTGGCAGGTTGAGTATCTCATCCTTTTTTTCCACGATTTTTCCCATTGATTGAGTTTTAACTTCAATTTTTTTTAAAAAAAAAGAATAATACATATTAAAACACAGAATCCATATTTTGAAATTCACAATTTAAATATCATCTGGATAAGCCTGCCTGAAAATACTGGCCTTTAATGCTGTTTTCAGTTTGGACAGCATATTCAGTTGTCAAATCTCTTCCGGCAGGTGGTTCCACAGTCTAGGGGTGGCTGAAGAAAAAGTCCTCTGGGTGACAGCTGTCAACCTAGTCTTGACTGACTGGTGTAAATATCCTCCAGAGGACCTTTGTGAATGGGGTGGATTGTACCAGAGGAGGCGGTCTTGTAGGTAAACTGGAAGCAAATCATGAAGAGCTTTAAAGGTAACAACCAACACTTTATATTTTGCCTGGAAGTTAACTGGCAGCCAGTGGAGTGATTTTAATATTTAATTAATATTAAATAATAGAGAAGTGGCTGGATTACTGGAAATGTTCTTCCTAGAGTTGCTGCACTGAGTGAGGGAGTCAGATTCAATGACCTATTGGGCTCCTTGAAATTCAATGGTTCTATGATTCTATGACTTGGACATTCTAGTCCCCCAAATGGAGGCTTCCTTCAAACAAACAACTCTGACATCTCCTAAAACAGGATATTTCTGTGCAAAGCTGTACACAGGATCACACTATCTATATTCCACAGTCTAGAAACGTTAATTTGGGTAACCACAACTCCCAGAATACTTCAACCAGGGGGATTTTTTTTGAAGTTGTAGTTCTAAAAAGGCAATTTCTCAAGCTCTGCTGTATGACAAGTATATCTTACCATCTAGGCTAGAGATGAGGAAAGTGCAAGCTATGGTTGGACTACAGGTGGTGCTAGGCCCCCATTTTGTAGTTTCTATAGTGTCCCAGAAGATCCCCTAACCCTAACCTTTGCAAAAAGTGCCATTTTTGTCCAGATAAGTTAGGCTATCTAGGTCTTTATAACCCCCAACCCAAGGGGGGGGGGATCAATTTTGGGAGCAGAAACCAAAACCAGAAGTAATGTCACATCACTTCTGATCATGCTAGAAGTACCACTATGGCCTACATGCAGCTATGACTCTTTTCCCTATGCAGTTGCCTAGTCCTGATCTATGAGGACTGACACAGTTTGAAGGGCTGAGATTCCATATACACCCTGTGTTAAAACCCCACAGTTAAATGTTTAAGCTGTTACAAATGTTGAAACTCACCTGTTTAGTTGTACTTGCAGAACCAACCTGAAATGCCATGTTGCCCTGGGTCCAGGAGCTATGATGCGCATTGATAGCAAGGTTCAAGCATTGGGTGGGAGGCAAGACATAAGTAGCAGCAATGAGGGTGAATGGAGCAGTTCACACCCTTGTATGTAGGTACAGAGGCTAACCCCAAACACATGAGGGGGCAGTGATGCTGGAAGCACTTGGGAACAGCTGGCCCTGATGAATAACTCAATTGGATGCCATGAGGAACAAATTAAACAAGTGACTGGAGAGACCAGACTGCTCCTGTGACAGACACTTTAATCAGGAAGTCAAAGGCTGATTGACAAGATGAAAAGCTGGATGACATGAAAAATGGAAACAGAAGGAACAACACAAGAAAAGGGCACCCTGGGTCAGCATGCTGACAAAAATAATCAAGTACGACAGGCCATAATCCAATCTTTGAATGTTTGGCATGGGGCTAGTTATGAGACTTTGCAGCCAAGAGGGAAGGAAGTATTATTAAGCCCAAGGAATGAGAACTGCCTTTATGGAGCTTGCAGAGACATGAGCAAATCCCAATCTCCCTTCTTCTCTGCAAGGGGAGGATGAGGGTAAAAACGTCTCCTGCTCTTAAAAGTAGCATCTATCTATCTATCTATCTATCTATCATCTATCTATCTTGCCAGATCAGCAGCAGCCCATTCCCTGATATTTCAAAGCCAAAGCCTGAAACCAGGTGATGGATCTCAGTGATGTCAAATGGACCTCATTAAAAAGTGGTAAGTCCTTGTGCTGTCACAGGCATGGGGACAACAAGCGTTGGGAACAACTATGGGCCAGCTGATTGTGGAATGAGAGTCTGTATAAAACCCAGCAAACCAGGTCATACACCAACCCATAACTAGGATGCAAAGGTCTATGACTGGCATTCTGTTCAGTTTTTGCAAAACTGCAACTTGGATTTCCAATCTTGTACCTTTTGATATTTTGGAGAGCCAGTGTGGTGTAGAAAAGGAAAAGGTCTCTGGGAGACAAGGGGTGAAATCCTTCCTTGACCCACTGGGTTATGTTTGTCAAGTCACTCTCTTGGCCTTCTTCTTAGAGGAAGGTCATGGCAACCCCCCTCTGAAGAAACCTTGTCAGGGCAGAGGTTCCAGGCTGGGAAGAAGGAGCTGGGCAAGCTTGGTTGGAGGAAGCCAAAATGGTTTGAAGAGGGGTCTGCAGGGAGAACAGAATTAAACAAGCAAACAAACAAACAAAAAGAAAAGGAAAAAGAAAAAAAGAGAGGGAGAGACTTATCTCTAAGAGCGCCAGACAGGGAGAAGATGACTGAGACATGGTTGGCTTTGAGAGAGATTGGGTGTGGATTCCGAGAGAGAAAGAGAAGGGTTGGATTTGACAGAGAATTTGGATTCTTGCTTTTGGAAAAAGTCTTCAAAAACTGCACTTTTATCAAAGATTATCCACAGTTTGGAACTTATTCTGTATAACTCTATGTGTTGCATTTGTGCTCAGCAAACAGCATTTTCCATGCAGAAATATTACTTTTTCACAGAACATGGCATTTCCTTTGCCAAAAATGCTTTTGTGGATTTACTCTATGCAAAATTTGTACTTTTCCTTTTCTTTCTTACATAGAAAACACAGTTTTCTGTGCTGGTAGCAGCATTTTCTGCATGCTTAGAGAAAGGTAGGGGTTTAAATAAGGAAGTAATATAGGATATTAAGTAAGTAAGTAAATGTTTTCGGCAAAGAAACAGCTGTTCCTTGCACGGAAAAGGCTGTGTCCTGTGCAGAAAATTGTGGATTTTGCAAATAATGAGTACCAAATTGCAGATTTTCTTTTGAGATCAGATTCTCTTCATCAGTGTTTCCTGACACTAAAAAAATATGTGTGCAATAATATTTCAAATATGTTTGAATATTGTTTCCATTGCTATACTTACTTGCTATCACCATGACATAATTGGATGCAATAGTGGTGAAAAAAAAAGGGGGGGGGAATGTGAAGAAGAAAATCTTTTATCTATAATGCCAGTATAGATACATTATAGCTTATATAGCACCAACATGGTAGATGGAGAAGGGTTGCTCCATTGAAGGGCAAGCTGCAACTAAGATATTCTGTTGGCTGTCTCCTGTTGGATCTGCCTGTTGATATTGCAGCCTAAGGAGATGACTGGTTAAAACAATTGGCACAAGGTATCAACTGACGATATGCATGGTGAGGGCAGTGCCAGCTCCCCTACTGTGCCCTACCAAAGTTCCTAGCCACTGATGTGGAAGTGTGCTATCCTCAGATCTAAGGGATTCACTCACCATATGTGTTTGGCGTTGTTCTTTTTGATCAAGACTACCATAAAAAATGACAGTTTTAATACCAACTGGGATGCAAACAGTAGCAAGAACACTTTAAATGCTGATTAATTGAACAATGAGCATAATTCATCAAAGATTCATCAGATGGTGGTGAAATTTTAAGGTACTTCTGTTAACCAGCGAACTGCAGGTGCTGATTCAGTCAATAAAACTAAAATCAGTGAATTATGCCATATTTGACAATCTGGCAAAAGATATCCTTCCTTCCTTCAGGCAGAGCATCAACAGAAAACTATCTACATTGGCAACTCTTGCTGGAACCATGGCCTTAAATGCCAGTGTTGCATTCCTTGACTTATGTTAGAATTTAATATACATATATACATACATACTTACATATATACCCTCCAATATTTTACAGATGAGAACTGGGATGTATATGGCCCAGTAAATTGAAGGCACATAGCAACAACAATAACAACAAAGTATTTTCAAAATGGCAGAAGTTATTACGGAGGCAGAATGTATAAACTAGGAGAAGCTGCAGCAGTTTGCTTTTGCTAGAACCTCCTGGGAAGGACAAGATTCCACCCTCTTCTTGCCTATCTCCTGTTGAGTTAATTGAGTATAAACTACCTTTGCACATTGAACTCAGTTTGCAACAACTGAAGTAATCTGAGGGCAAAGGGAGAAAGTGGGGGACATTGAGAGAAACCAGGATACTTCAAAAACAGCTGAAAAGTACGATGCCAGAAAATTAAGGGACTGTCCTTTTCAAATTGGGACAGTTGGACAGTTGGAGTAGCAATCAGCTACTATAATCTTACCATTGGTGCAGTTGGTTACACAAGCTGGTCATATGAATGTGTGACATCATCATGACCCCCCAAATCCATATATTGATCAATCTGAAAATGATGATCCAGTTTTACAGAAGCAAATGTGGGACTTTGTGATACCGACTCCCCAACCTTAAATTTTTGAGTGGCCAAATAGACGAACTAATCAATACATTTGGATCAAGAAGAAAATATTTCTTAGTTTTACTTATTTCTAATGCTTACTAAGAATGCCAACTGAAAAGCAAATAGGGACCCTATTTCAACTGTTTAGGCTATTGCCACACTGCAGAATTAATGCAGTTTGACACTGCTTTAAATGTCATGGCTTTCTCCTATGGAATCCTGGGATTTTTACTTTGTTGTGGCACCAAAGCTCTCTGACAGAGAAAGCTGAATATCTCACCAAACTACAAATCCCAGAATTCCACAACACTGAGCCATGCTCCAAGTGGTGCCAAATTGCATTATTACAGAACTGTACATGCAACCAGTAGGTATACTTAGAGATGAAATTTAGTCAATTGTAGCTCTCTGTATTCATGATAGTCATGATTGTCACACTACTGGCACAATGGTTCATCCCCAAAATCTACTTTAGGAGGTAAAAAAAACAGCCTGGATTTTAAAAGAGGTGGAAGTAGGTTTGGGGGATTTGGGGAATGCTTTGGAGTGCTTTTGGAATCACAAAATGGATTGGGTGCTGTATGTGGTCAATCAGCCTTACTCCCTCCTGATCTAAATAGAAGCACACAGTGAAAATCACAAAACACAATGATCTAAAATTACGAATTGCAAATGTCTGCTAATATACCAATAAAACAGTACAAAAACAGCAGTTAAAGTGTTCATTTGTCACATGAAAGTATGCACAAATAATTTTTTTTTAAATGGAAACTTGCTAGATCAGAATTTGGGGACAACCAAACCTCATAGAAGGCAGTCCCGCAACTGGGATTCTTTATTGTATGTATACAACAGTACATACAATATTAGGTGTGCTCCTCCCCCTCAGCTCTACTCTTGTCTCCTATATTCCTTTTCAGTTGGTAAGTCTATTTTAAAATTATTAAATCACAAGGTATTCAGGACATGGATCTATGAGTCCGTGGTTCTGAAACCTTCATGCACATTCATGACACCATATTAATGATCAATAACTTGGGGGAAATGGAACATGTGTTATCCCTATGCCTTATCTGGCTGCATTGCATTCCTTGACAGCAGTTGTTTTTATAAATATTTTCCTTTTACACCACTATGTTTGTTTGTTTTGCTTTTTGAAAAAATCTTCTTGGTGAGCTACCACCTAGATTTAAAGAAAGCCAAGATAAAAATATCTTGAAAAAATCAATTTAGATTGATAAATACATGAAATATAATGAGTGATGCAATTTTTTTTCTTTGATGCAGAACTCACAATTTGAGGTAGTGATAAAGGAAATGCCTGTAGACCAAGAAGGAGCCCAGTTTTGGATTCTGGTGGTTGCACTGTCTGTGGTGAATCTGTTTCAGGTTTTATTCTGAACTTTACAGGAGATGAAACCTATCCCCTAAAATTTATGCAGTACCCTGGATATTTCATTTAAACTTGAAAGCCTGGAGTGGATGTACTACCTCATTGACATAGAAGCCAAAAGCTGCTATTGAGTGCAAACACAGATTTCTAGGGTTTTGAACAAATTCTCTGTCTGTTTTATTCTCTGAAATCTATATGTCTATTCATTGGCAAAAATCTCATATTGTGCAAGCAGTGCATAGCACTCTGCTAAGCCAGTATCACATGGACGATTTCTGGTTGCAAGAAATGCAGCATCTGCAACAATGGAGGCATATTCCCACAGCTATTTTTTGGCTGTGGGAAGATGCATGGGTACTGTAGTTTTGCAATCAGGAGATGAAAGGAGAAGTCATTCTTCCAGATTACTACCAACTACACACATGGAGGAAATCTTGGGCCCTGAACAGACAGGGCAAATGAAACAGCTTCGGGCCACTTTAGAAGTGTCCTTAGGACCAGAGCAAGCTTCAGTGCAGCTTCCAGCCTCTTAGGATGAATGCATCATTTAAACAGCACACCTCCAAAATGGCCCAAAACCACACCTCCAAAATGGCCTGTCTGTTTGGGCTCTTGGAAAACAACTTCTCCCATCACCTCTCAGGTCCAAAACACACTGCAGAAATAATCCAGTTTGTGATTGCTTTAACTGCACGGGCTCAGTGCTAGGGAGTCTTGAAAATTGTAGTTTGTTTTGGCACCAGAGCTCTCTGACAGAAAAGGCTAAATTTCTCACAAAACTACAGTTTCCAGAATTCCCTAGCATTGAGCTGGGGCAGTTAAAGCTGTTTCAACCTGGATTATTTCTGTAGTGTGTTTTGGACCTCAGCTGCAAAAATGGCAGCTGGACACTGCTTGCATGGCCTCCACCTGCTTCCAGCCATAAAGGGAACACTTCCACACTGTGGATGCTCTCTTCCTTGAAGGAAGTGAGCACTTCTCAGTGAGGTATTGAATATCTCCACTTACAATGGCCCTGAATTTAGCTGGCAAAATCCCAGGGTACTTCAATACATGTTACTAATAGGATTCCAGCCATGAAGTTCATGGTTCACAATGGGTTGCAAGGCGTGGTAGGTAAGGATTTGGGGCAGAGCTAAAAGGGTCTCCCAACTCCCTGTCCTGCATGGCTTTACTCATGAGTAAAGCTGTGCAGGGCAGGGATTGGGGGGGGGGCAGCTGGGCTCTCTCTCTCCCTGTCCTGCTTGTGTGGCTTTATTCTGAAGCAAGGTTATGCAGGGCAGGGATGGGGAGCCAGGCCCTCTTTTTCCCTGCTTCACACTGTGGCATGCAGCAGGGAGGTAGGGGGCACTCACGGGGTGTCACCCCTCCTTCAGGGGTGTCACCCGGTGCAGTCCCCCTAATGATGCTACTGTTTGCAAGACTTTGTCCCCCACATCTCACATCATGTGAGAATTTGTCTGTACTGTATTGCTTGCCTTTCCATTTCAAAAATACATTTTGTCACATTTGTTTGCATGAAATTACCCCACTGACCGAAGCGTGCTTTTGTGTGTGTGTGAGTATTAATATTCACCATTCACATTTTAAAAATTTACATAATATGATTAAACTAAGGCTAACATATTTTGGACATATCTCGGGACAACATGACACCTTATGATAATGCTGGGAAAGGAGGAAGGCAGTAGGAGAAGAAAATAGACTCAGTTAAGGAAGTCAGAACCCTGAGTTTGCAGGGTGCCTTGGAGATCTCTCATTCATAGGGGTCTGCCTTTAGTCAACGCTAACTTGGTGGCAATTAACAACAACCCAATGGATTTATGGGTATTACAAAACTCACTGCAAGTTTAAAAAATGTCTAGCTCCTCTCAGTTGCTACATAAAGGATGGCTGTATAAAATGGATACCTTTTTTGAGAATTTTGAACTCTGCAAAATTCTTCTCCGTCTCTCCAAATAATTTGTGTTATCTTTCTGAACTTGTGTAGCATCTTCTGTTCAGATGTATTCTTCTATCTGTTTCCAGAGCAACTACTGCACATGCCCATTTCATGAAGAACAAAGAGATGGAGCCTCCTTTGTATGTCTTCTGTCAACAGCTTTCTGAGGTGAGCCATTAGTACAGCTAGGTGTTTGAAGCCTTCTACTAATCGCTCCCAGATCTGTAGGTATAGACAATCCATTTCTTGCTGTCCCCTAGGAAATACTCTTCTGTGCCAGGCAAGGGCTCTGTATTCCAAACCTAACGCCACTGCCATTCAGAAGAAGAAAGGTAGATCACAGCGAGTCAAACCCAGGTATTATACACAAACAATGGAGAAATACTTGCATCTCTACAGGTCATCATCTATTATAATATTTCAAATATCAAATTAAAAAAGTGATTTTTTTCATGATGGAAATAAAAACCTCTTTCTCTTATCCTTAAAGAATAAAATAAAATGAAGATGCCTCCTAGAAGGATGTGAAATACTTCAGAAGGCCCTCCTACAAAGGGAGTACAAAGAAATGATTTTTTGAGATTGTGTCTGACAATCTGCTTAATAGGAGAGAAACACCGCCATACTGTTTGGTATGAATAAGCACCTGATGAGTGTCAGTTTAACAAAGCTGGTGGCCTCCTGTGGAGCTGAAGTCCTGAATCTCAATAGAACAGTCAACAACTTTTATCAATTCACACTAGTTTCTTCCTCCTGGATGTCTAAAAATGAGTTCAACATAAACAGTGGTGGTGGTGGTGGGAACTGAGAAGCAAATATTCTTGAGGTTAATGTGTCTTCTTGCAACTGTACATCAGTGGCATAAAATATAATCACGTTTGAACTAGAACCCCCTTTAGGTTTCATGTAGATTGAACAGAAAAGAAACAGATGTTTCTACAGCAGGAAATCACAGAGGCCAGATAAATATTCCACAGTCTGTGACATTTGATAGAAGTGCTCGCAAACAAAATCAATTCTTTCATTTAATGCTGGGGGTGTTGATCAAGTAAAATATAATTGGCTGAGGTCAAAAAGGACTGTAACATAGAGGACTGGCTGGCTGAACTCTCACAATAGCTTCTTCTGCCAAGTTTTGAGCCCCTTCTGTGCATACGCCATAAGACAAATTAATGTTACCAAACCTCTCTATTAAACCCCTTCCCCTATTTTTTTTAAAAAAGTTTTTGAAAGCAAAAGCATCTCTTCTCATTCCTCCCACTGTTTGTTCCTCTGAGCTAACCTCAAGCTAGAACAGCTTATCTGGAAACTACAATCCCATCAAAATCTACATTATTCCAAATGTGGTTATCTCAAAACTCACTTGGCACAGAAAGGGAGAGACACATGTGCAGGTATTATTTTGTCCGTCTTGGACGAAACTGATTATCTTGATCCATTTCAAACCAGCTTCAGGGCAGGATATGGAGTTGAGACCGCCATGGTCGCTCGGACAGATGACCTCCGCTTGAACATCGACAGGGGTAATGTGACCCTGCTGGTGCTCTTGGATCTATCAGCGGCTTTTGACATAATAGACCATTCCATCCTTTTGGATCGGCTGAGATTGCTGGGGGTTGGGGGCACTGTGCTCCGGTGGTTCCACTCCTTCCTCTCTGGCAGATCCCAAAGGGTAAGGCTCAGGTACAGTTGCTCCTCCAAGATCGAGCTTAATTGTGGCATCCCGATGACATTGCGCTCCATGCCTCCGAATGATCTCACCCAGCGGCTTCATGTAGATATTAAATAGCATCGGGGACAAGATGGTGCCCTGAGGGACGCCACAATTAAGCTCGATCTTGGAGGAGTGATCTAAATCCCTGATGGTATGGTGGTTCCTTTGTCAGTGTGGAGATGTATCTGCTCCAGCTTTTAGTCTGAAAGGTACTGAATCTATTTTGGGGATCTGATTCAGAACTACTTTAAAATTCAATTTAAAATTCAGTGCAGATTCACCACCCAATAGAGCATCAACATTGTGACGGATTTATATTGCTTGATGACCACTGTACTAGGACTCCAACCAGCAGTGAAGATGGTGCTATTTTGTCATTGAGTGATATAGTGCCAAAATTGCTGTGCAAGGAGAAATAAACATACTACTTAAATTTGCAAGTTACCTTACCCTTTGACAGTTCCCTAAATGGGACATCTGGTTGCTGGAGTCCTGACACCAAAGTCTTTCCAGGACTAGGCTCAAACTGCCAGTCCTGGAAGGATCAGGGGTAGCCAACAGGCACAGCTGGCTCTACTTATGCATGGCAGCTGGAGCAGTTGGGGGTACAAGGGGATATCCAAAATTTTAATGATCAGCTTTTTAAAAAATTGACAAAGTTTGTTTTGATTTGTAGTTGTTAACTTATCTCTATGTAATCACTATCTAGATTTATACATTTTCCCCAGCGTATCTTGACCCTCTGAATACCTGATATTGTTGAAGTCTACAGATTACGCCTTACAAGGGGTTTTCTTAAATTAATAATTATCACTTTGAAGTTATTATGGTATATTGATGAAATTTTGTCAGAGTCATCATTGGTCCCTAAATTCACGTTGCTGAGAAAATCAGCTCATTGCATCCTTTATTTTTGTGACTGGCTCTGTCAGAAGTGATTAAAGTGTAAAATCCTCGTCAGGGTGATGATTATTACTTTACGATACCCTCTCATAAGGCGCAATCTGCAGACATCTACAATATCAGGTATTTGGAGGGTCCAGATATGCTGGGAAAAATGCATAAATCTAGATAGTGACTACATAGAGAAAAGTTACTGGTAATAACTACAAATCAAAACAAACTTTCTGTCAATTTTTTA
Source organism: Urosaurus nigricauda (assembly GCA_034509955.1). NCBI lineage: Eukaryota > Metazoa > Chordata > Lepidosauria > Squamata > Phrynosomatidae > Urosaurus > Urosaurus nigricauda. The sequence continues at coordinate 12,276,650 of JAOEGL010000005.1, forward strand.
AAAAGGTGATCATTAAAACTTTTGGATACCCTCTCATACAGCCATTTAAGGGTTGCATTGGCCTCTCAACCCTTGCCATAGCAACATAGTCTTCTGTACTGCTTGTAGCTGCTCTGTTTGTGTTTTGTCTTGTTAGCTTTGTTGTGTTTAGCCCTGGTATGCTTCTTGGTCTCTGCCTCTGGTTCCTTGGATTCCTGGAATTTTGCCTTGCTGTGTTTAGATCTGGTCTGTTCCCAGGTTCTGCCTTTTGCCTCTGGCCACTTGGACTCTTGGAACTATACTTTGCTGTATTTAGACCCAGTCTGATCCTTGATTCTGCCTCTTTCCTTTGGATTCTTGGAACTTGGCTTTGTGTTTATACCTGGCATGTTTCCTTATCTTATGCTTCTGGACCATTATATTCTCTAAAGCTCACTATCCATGGACCTGGTAGCCCACCTTGGAATTCAGGCTGCCCACACCTTGGACCCTGAGGTCGTTGGTCAGCAGATGGCCATGGGGACCTAGCCAGATGCTTTATAGATCGTCTTGCTGGGTGTGTTATAGTAAATAGTGAGTGTTGAGAAGGGAGCCACAGTCTAGTTGCACCTGCAGAACTTTTAAGCTATGTTCACTGTCCTCTGACATGGATATCAATGTCCGAGCCACTATGATACCACTTTTATTCATTTATGAGTGACATAGGAGCTGCCACATTAGTGATAGGTGAAAGGCATCTTATTACAGAACAGAAATTTTGTCCAAAATGAGAAGTTTTTATGCAAATATTTAGTTATACCATAATTTTTAAGGGGAGGAAGCTGTTATTCATAATGCTTTCCAAAACAGCCTTTAACTTAAGGGTAGAAATAATTTTGAAAATAATAGACTTGGCATTGGCATTATGCAAAACATTACGTCTTTCTTAAGCAGCCCAAGAGCTGATAGAAACATAAAATGGGATAATTCTTCTGTTAATGTTGTGGCATATTATAAATATTAATTTGATGGCATTAGTCATTAGTTTCATTATTGCTGAGCCACTGTTTTCTCCTCTTTAAATTGCTCAATAATTGCTCATGTTAATGAAAGAGCATATTAATGGATAACGTCGAACAGACAATATCACCCAAAATGTCTCTGGCACTATATTCATTTGTGACAAAAGCTAGTTAAATAATGCTTGATTTGTTTGTTACAGTTTGTGGTAACCAATATTCCCATGCTTTTAAAAAAAGCTATATTTAAAAGCCAGATGCCATACACATAGGCCTAAATAGCCTGAAAGCACCAGATTCTGTGTGATCTTGGAGGTTAAGCAGGGTCAGTCCTGGTTAGTACTTAGATGGAAGGTTATCAGTGAATATCATGTGATGTAGGTTATAGTTCAGAGAAAGGAACTGGCAAAACCATCTGAGTATTCCTTGCCTAAGAAAACCCTATGAAAAATTTATGGGGTGATCATAAATCGACAGGTGACTTGAAGAAACACACACACACACACACATTAACAAACAACAGGTTGTAGCTCAGTGGCAGAGCTCAGTGGCAGAGCACACACAATGCATGAAGGAGTTCCAGCTTCAGACCTTAGCATCTTGAGGTACAGCTGGGGAAAGCTCCTGTCTGAGGCCGATGCTGGGGTTATGAGCAGACAAAGTTGGACACCTTCCAAGGGCCCATACTTCAACAGGTGCCTACTGGCAAGAGCACTTGGACTTTTGACTCCTTTGCCAATGCAGTCTAATTGTTCTCTTGCTAGAGCTGGTACTGTCTGAAGTACTGGAAAGCCACAACTAGTCAGTAAAGAAACACTGATATAGATGGACCAATGGCTTGAATTGGTATACAGCAGCTTCCTAAGGCATAGAGTCTCTATCACCAGTCATAGCATAAAAGTTCTGCAGATGGAACTGCACTATGGTTCCCTTAACTCTTACTGTGGTACACTCCCATGCACATTCAGTGGTTAGTGGTAACAGGGACATTAGAGAAGCATCTGGCTACATTCCCATGGCCAGATGTTGACCAATGATCTCATCCACCAAAGATCCACCAGGGTCCTGCAGACATTTTGGCAGATGAGGTATTGCTTCTCTGATCCTCCTCCTCTCCATATGCCACTGAATGGCAGCTATTACAGTGAAAAAGGTGAGTCCTGGGGGTGTGTGTGGCTTCTGTTGATGTGGAAGGACGAAGAAAATACTAAGTCCACAATAACAATAAAAAGACATAAGCAGGCATTACGATGGATTTTCATTTGCCTGTGTCACTCATTGTTTCACTTTTCCCACTTTGATGGTCTTGATGGTTTTCTCACAAATTATTGTACATTTGCAAAGTTTCTAGAATCCCACTAGAAATTGTATTCCAAAAATATTTTTTCCAAGAATGAGTGTGATGTATTTTACCATCCAGTTTTCATGAGACCAATTTGGACTTCATCTTCACTGGAGAATAAATGAAGTTTGACACTGCTTTAATTGTCATGGCTCAATGCTACAGAATTCTGGGATCTGTAGTTTTGTGAGAGGGCTCTGGTGAGAGGGTTCTGGTGCCACAACAAACTACAAATCCTGGGATTCCATAGGAAGTATCCATGACAATTAAAGCAATAGCGTGTACATTTCTATACTGCTTATCAGTACAGTTGGCACTCAATAAGCAGTTTACAGTCTGTAAGCCTCTTGCCCCCAACAAGCTGGGTACTCATTTTATTGACCTACGAAAGGAGGGAAGGCTGAACAGACCTTGGAGCCCTGGGATTGAACTCACAACCTTGTGGCTGCAGTACCAGCATTTAATCACTGCGTCACCAGGGCTCCCTTAGTAAAGCAGTGTCAAACTGCACTCTTTCTGCAATGTGGCAACAGCCTGGAATTCATTAGCCTGAATAACCACAGAGTGCAGAAAATCTAGGAAATATTTAGGCCTACACCTTAGAGAGTATGTATTATGGACACCCCAATTTGCATTAATTATTATCTCATGGGATATGAAATTTGTATTATCTTATTTGTTTGTTTGATTTATTTTGATTCTGAGGAAGGAAAGATAGAAACAAAGAAGGCACTCGAGGAAATGGTTCATATTCAATCTATCATCACCATCTTAACAATTCAACCATCGAACTGAATAAGTGAATGCAGAACCATCTTTAAATAACAAAACTAAACTGTGAACTCTTCTAGATAAGGACCAAAGACTGAAAATGTGGCATTATCTTACTTAAGGTAGTGGGTTGTAGCTATGGGTTGGAGGTGAGGGCATTCCCTTCCAAATGAGAATGCAATCCCCCCAATGAAATTTTCCTTCAGTCCCCAAATATCTAGAGAGTAAGACACTGAAAAGGGTTCAAACCTAGAACTCTTTAATTTGCTCTGTTCACAAATACATTTCTAGCATGGAAATAACTTCACAAACCTCAGTAGAGTGTTTAGAAATACAGTTTATGCATCCAAAGGAAAGGGGGAGGCAAAGTTACCAAGGGAATGCAAACACAACAAACGTAAAAATTCTAGGTGTGAATGATTTTCAGTGTCTCATTTTTGGGAACTGAAGGAAAAATTTGGGAACTGAAGGAAAAATTTAGTTTGGGGACAGGATTTTTATTTAGGGGGCAATGCTGTCATCCTCCACCATACCTACACCCCTGATTTTAGATTATATGTGTTTTGCTATGTTTGGCTAATTCAATCTGGCTACACATGGTACATATTGCTTTAAAAGAAAAGACTATAGAAATGTGTTTAGACTATTTTTTGAAAAACACAGGAACAAGCCACTTAAGGGAAACATTTCTGGTGATGCATTGGAAGTTACACCCACATCATTCATTAAAGTTAATAGGAGCAGTATGACCAACTCCTCCTGACATAATGCCCTGAAAAGCTGTCCCTTTGTCTCTTGGAAAGAAAGAAATGTTTTTGGTTCATGATACCCCTGGCAAAAGAGCCGTATAAGCTACTCACCAATGGGGCTCACAGTTACTGGGGCTTCTTATTTCGCCTGCTGGTTACATGGTCTTTGTATTATTTTCTTGAAAGTATCTATGTGAATTTGCAAAAGAGGAGGAAGCAATTCATAACTGAGCTGAGATTACTCACAGTGAAAAATGCCTTTAATTTGTGACCGTTTTGGAAATGTCTTGTCGCAAAGGTCCATGTAGGCATTGACATTAACCTCTCCTTCTCTCCAGTGTGGCATAGTGGTTTGAGCACTCCAGGAGTCTGGAAACCAGGGTTTGAATCCCATCTCTGCCATGAAAACCTACTGGGTGACCTTGGGCAAATCACACATTCTCAGCCTCAGGGGAAGGCAATGGCAAACCGCCTCTGAAGAAATTTGCCAAGAAAACCCCATGATAGGTTCTCCTTAGGGTCACCATAAGTTGAAAATGACTTGAAGGCACACAACAACACAACTCTCCTTCCCAAATAACCTCACTTGCATAGTTTTTGTGGGGGGCTTTCGGGCTATGTGGCCATGTTCTGGAAGAGTTGCTTTCTTACGTTTTGCCAGCATCTGTGGCTGGCATCTAGAGAAGATGCCAGCCACAGATGCTGGTGAAACGTCAGAAAGCAACTCTTCTGGAACATGGCCACATAGCCCAAAAGCCCCACAAAAAACTATGGATGCCGGCCATGAAAGCCTTCAACTTCACTTGCCTTCAGTGGCCTGATTGTGAAACTAGATCTCCCTGGCAATGTAAAGCTATTCTCATAAAAAGAAAAAAAAAGTGGGGGCACTTCCCTGTGTCGCTCTACCTTCTCAAGCTTGTTTGGTTGGAACAGGAGAAAGGACCTTTCTGGTGGCTGCTCCCAGACTTTGGAAACCTCTCCTTAGGGCAGTTAGAATGGATATCTCCTTGCTCTGGCAAGTAATGATGTTCCTGTTCTGTCAGGCTTTTAGGAGTGGACCGTGATAGATTGTTTAACTGATTATTGAAGTAACTTTTCCATTTTTCTTTTCTTTTTCTTTTTTACTGCAGTCTTTGTATTTTTTTTTTTACTGGCTATCTTGAGTCCCATTGGGAGTGGGACATTGAAATGAGAAGAGAAGGAGGAGGATGAAGGAGAAGAAGGAAAAGGAAGAATGAAGAAGAGGAGGAGAGAAAGAAAGAGGAAGAAAGATAGTAGATAGTCTAAAGCGCTACATCTGATATGTGCCTCATGTCATGTATTCCTCTGCCTTTTCCAAACCTTCTGCAAGTAATCATTGAAGGAGGACTTATGAAATTTGAAGTAGACTTCTATCCTTCAGCCCCTAAGTCCTCCTTTTTTATTTCCAATTTTGCAAGGGTGCAAAGATGAAGACTTTCCCCCCCATTTAACTGTAATTCCAACGCAAATATTAACATACACATTTAAATATATATTGTTCCATTTCAGCAGTTGGTTTGAGAAGTTAACTTTAGAAAAAAATAGAGAGATTAGTGCAGAGATGTAAGAAATTACACATACAATCTGCCAAATGAAATTAATTAAGGCAAGCCTGAAAGTTCAGTGGTTCCATTATTTATTATTTATTATTTATTTTATTTGTATAGCTCTGCAAATTTACACAGTGCTGTACGTACAATTCCATGTGGACATTAGCGTACATGTCGGATGCTGGACTTGGAAACAGGTGATGCTTGCTGTGTATGTGTGCATGCCTTTAAATTACCTGTCAATTTATGGTGACCCCATGAACTTCATAGGGCTTTCTTCAGCAAGAAATACTCACAAGGTACATATAATTTATTTGCTTCCCCTTTGGGCTATATTACACTATACTACTATGGATGCATTAGCAAGATTTTTCACACAAAAATATCAGAGTTATCCGGATTGCCAACAGAAAGGCTCTAGCTTCAGAAATCCATTGCTTGCAAAGCTTGTAGTCCCCTTCAAGGGGTGAGGGGATGTGCACAAATCCATGTGTACATTTTGAAAAAAATGTGCAAAACTGTAGATGTGTATACTTGTGCATGAAAAGCACAATGTAAGAAAGATATGGGCTGAAATGAAAATGGCCAAAGGGAAATTAAAAAATTCAACATGAATGAGACTGACAGAGTTTCACCTCCCTAATGAGTTGTTTGAGTAAGTTAGAAATTTGGAAATTGTTCTGACTTTGACGTATAACTTTTAAGTTGCACTTTGTGACCCACAAAGCTTTTCTCTTATGAAATTCCTTTCAACTTTAATTAGGATGCTGGAGTTAGAAGAAAAACACACTCATGAAATCATTAACCTCTCTCTATTCATCTTCTGTAATATTTCCTTTGACTTCAGGAGGTAAACCTGGATGAGTATTCCAGGATTCGTATCCACTCAACTGCTCTCAGTTTTAGATACTCCTTCCAGAAGGTCATGTAGACTATTGGAACATGCCACACATTATAACTTTGCAACTCAGAAGTCAAGGTGACTCTACTTTGCCCCTTCTTTCAAACAAGAATTGTCCAGAATGAGGGAACTGTAGTTTTGTGAGACATTTAGCCTTCTCTGTCAGAGAGCTCTGGTACCACAATACACTATAATTCCTAGGATTTTCTAGCACTGAGCCAGGGCAGTTAAAGTGGTCTCAAACTGGATTATTTCTGCAGTGTGTTTTGCTTCTCAGTACATAAATTCCAGAGTTTCATTATTTAAAATATTAGCTTGTGTGTCCTCCTCCATTAATAACTTTTATTGTCTTGCTGCCTTGATCACACTCTGGATGTTGCTCAGCTGCATGTGTCCCAGTTTTCATGTGAAATTTTGGAAGGACATGCCCACATCATTTATATTTCCCAAGTTAGTATGCAGAATGGGGCATACCTTACTGTTTTTGCACACAATTTAGGTTATTTTAGATAGGAATTCCTGGTTCAGAAAGGCACCAGAATGTTTGCAACAATTATTTGGGTAAAGATATGCATAAAGTTACAGCTTTTAGATTTAAATTCATGCAATGGTCTGAATTCTATTGGAAATGACATTTAAAGTAGACTCATTGAATCAATAAGGTTTACATAAGTGCTGTCTTAGCATTTAATAATTGATTCAAAGCATCTACTCTAGCTGGGACTGCTAATAGAATATAGGCAAATAAATGCACATTTAGGGTAAAAGTTATACAAAAATATATATTAAAACATTTAAAATAAAGGCTGGCATTTTGCTTAATGTTCACAATGCTTTAACTAGACTAATGACCTCACAAAGTTTGGCACATGTATTATTATGGCACCATTGCTGCATTAAAAGAAAGAGTTCTGTGGTGCTGGCAAATGTGGTGTTGAAGAATGAGGCATCTAGTCCCCTCCTGCCAGAAAGCCATGGTGTGAAACACAGTTATCATAGTACTCCAAAGGGGTCCCTACTACCCTCAGCACCACAATTTGCTGGTAGGAGGGGGTTAGAAGCATCATCCTTATGTGCCATGTTCACCAGTGATAAAGGACTTCTTCAGCAGCCATGGCTGCCTAGATTTTGACATGGGTTTTAGGAAATTGTATCAGGAGATGGATCTTAGGTGTATTGGTCCAATTGTATGTACTGTTTTATTTTTGTAAAAATGTTTTTATTGGATTCAATATGAACAGGAAGAAGTTTAAAAATGAACAGAATCATTCAATCATCTTTGAAGACCAAAATCAATCACTAACCAAATGCATACAAGCAAAGAACCAATATCACACCATGATGCATCATTTGATGAAGCCATATGAACAATAAGAAATAAAGAGATTTCATGTTGCTCAAACAAAGGACTTGCCTTCTTAATTTGAAGAAATTTTAGAGAAACTTACTGATTTTTTCCCTGGCTACTCCACCCAAATATAGGATAATTTTTCTATGTATGGTTTTGAAAGATTGTAAGCTGCTTTGATAGCTCCGGCAAAAAGCGGGGTATAAATAAAAGTTTTATTTTGGATAATTTAGTATTATTCTATAAAGTGAAGAAGATCCTTGGTAGCTCTCCAGTCCACCTGGTCTCTTCTCAATCTTTTTCTCCTTATCAACACTGGAGAATTTTGCTGGAGAGCCAAAAGAGTCAGGTCAGCCAATTCCACAGATGGATCTGTGGTAACATTCTCTGGCTGAAACTTGTTAATGCCTTATACCTGTTTTAGATGCATTTTGAACTTTTTGGTATACAGCTGCAAAGAATAAGGCGTGAAGATACTCAGAGCCGTAAGTGGAAAAGTGATCAAGGAAGGCATTAGTTTCATTCAAGGGATGAATCTGGAAATGCTATCTCTTTGGAGTGCAACACACACTATAGCCATGGTCATAGCTTGGACACAGTCTGGCTGGAGGATTCTGGGTGATGTCATCCAAAAAAAAAAAAAGTAACTTTCCAAAGCTCTGTTTGGGTCAATGGATTTCACCAGAACCAAGACAATACTCTACAGATCATCTTCTTTCACTCCTGCTTTAAAAATTACAATGTTAAAGAATGGCCATATTATTAATGGATGTAGGTGAAGTTCATACCAGTTACACTTTTCCACTAAGAGTCTACTGAAAATTTTAATTGCTGTAGAAAGCTGAATACACAATAACCAGCCATTATTTGGCCAAGCCAAATAGTGAAATAAAGCAATAAATGGCACATTTAGTCATTCAAAGGGGTGGGTGAGTGGGTAATTTATCACCCCAGGGTGTTAGTAATAAAAACCATGATCCAAAAGTTAGTCAGCCGCATAACGTCCCAAAACAAAACATATTAGCTAGCATTTCAATTTTCCTGTCATATTTTGTTAATAAATTACTAGGCCCACCATAGAAACCCAAAAAGGAAATGACACAACACACAGAATGGCGCCCTCTCCCTCCTTCTCCTCCCTCTTCCCCCCCAGAAAATGTGTTCATAGTCTATTAGCCCACATGGGCAGAGAACAAAACCAACACCCCAGGCCTAAATAAACAAGTCATGGTGATGGCATACAGACTGGCATGCACTTATGTTACCAGTAAGGAACCGTGGGTAGGGCAGCTGAAATTGGTCCTGCAAGGCTGATGTCTACTTCAAAGCATACACTGAATGCAAAAACCATTTTGTCCCATGCATATTTTCCTACCGTACTACTATCAGATAGTATTGAACAGGACTCTCTATATAATGGCCCCCAGTCTTTTGAACTCCTTGTTCAGACCTTGAGATAATTAATTATAACTCTCAGAATCCCAGCGGGCAGGCTGGCTTGGGAATTCTGGGAAATGTAGTCCAAAACGTAACCTTTCTAAGCTCTGTCCTGGGTGACCTTGTATGTTGTGGCATGCAGATTAAGACATTGTTAATGTCAATAAATATTTTCGAATATGAATATGTTAAGACTATACCCTCTAGCTGTCCTGCTTTGCAAGGGACAGTCCTGATTAATTCGTTGTCATCCCATTTTCCAGCCGTTTTTAAAATGTCCTGGTTTCTCTCTCCTCCTCCCACTTCCTCCTTTGTTCCCAGCTTACTTCAATTGTTGCGAGCTGAATTGAAAGTGCAAAATTAACTCAGCAGGGGGGAGAAGAGGGGAGAAAATTGCCCTTCCCAGTAAGCTCAAGCAAAACAATGCAAAAGCAAACTGCTGCAGCCTCTCCTACTTTGTGTGTTTTTCCTCATTAACAGCCATTGCTGTCTTGACCACATTTGATTGGCTTCAAATTTCCCAGTTTTGATCTATGAAATGTGAAGGGTATGTAAGACAAAACTACATGATTTGATGGGGAGGGATAGATTTGAATGGGGTTGCCTTGACATGGCATGGGGTTCAGCATGGGGTGCTGAACCTTTGGTTCGCCAGACAGTTTGGATCGTGAACTCCTATAGCCTTTAACATTGCTCATGCTGCCAAGAGTTTTGGGGAGCTGACATCTAGAGGGTCAAAGTTTCCCCACCCCTGTAGTACTGCCAATGTTGCTGGATTTTCAGTCTTTGGTCTGGTCAAATCATCGTGATTGTCAACATTATCATCAACATCAACATAATGATAATCATCATCATGCCTGTCTTGTCTGGATTAAAGTTCATTTGTTTGCCCTCATGCTATCCACTACTGGATTGGCCAGTACTTACAGGGCCTCCATTATAGCCCTGTCAAAAATTAGCCAGCCAACAAGACAATAAAAGAAGAAAAGACATCACCGCAAAGTGATAGTTGGTGGAACTTGGATAGGGATATGGAAAAAGTCTTATGGCATCTTCAAAACTAATCAATTTATTTCAGAATAAGCTTTTATGGCTTACACACCAGTTCTTGCACCTGGAGAATTATGCAGTAATTCATTAAAGCTTATTATGAAATAAACTGGTTACTCTTAAAGGTATCACAAGATTCATTCTCCATTCTACCTTTTTATTGTGAAACAGATGAATGCAACTATCTCTTTGAAAATTGTCAATAGGAACTTAGGGGCTCAACAGATGGACCTTAAGGGAAGGCTCTGTGCTGCTCCTGGAAGCACCAGGTCAGGGCTGTGGCAACCGTATGCCCTAGCCCCGATCTGGCCTTTCCAGGGTGCAAAAATAAGCCATAAAAAGTGGTTCCTTTTCATGTGCAGAAAGGGTGCCCTAGCCACAGTGGCGGTGGCCTTTTGACACTCCTTTGGTGAAATGCATTTAAATGCTGGGCCAACTGAGCACCAAGACACCCCCGGCATGCAGTTGGGTGCATGGTGTAATGCCATGGGGGTGGCATGGGGATAACCGGCACACATACACCATGTCCCACACTGCCCCCACGCTGGTGTATAACACCCATCTGTACAGGATTTTAGTAAGTAAATGTTTGTGTGAGCTCCATTCACTGAAAAGATCAACTCCAGGTGATACTAATGGGTAGATTTAGACTAGATTGTTTTGTTGGCTATCAAGCCACTCATCCACACATAGAAGGACCATAACAAGTATTTTCCATGCAAAATATTCCAGCATCTGTAGGTAAAAGGGTAGAGTTAAATTATGAAATATACTGGCAGAAGATGATGTGAAGGCCACCCACTTAGTTTCAAAGGGGGGGTTAGATTAATTCATGGAGGACAAGGCTATCAATGACAATTAGTCATGATGACTGTATGTTATCTCAAGGAGCAAATGCAGCATGGCTTTAATACTAACCAAGCTGCATTTCCCATGGTTTCTTCCCATGGCTACATTTCCCATTGTTAAAAACATAACACAGGAAGAGCCATGCTGGGTCAATCCAAAGGCCTATTTAGTCTAATATTCTGTTCAGACAGTGGCTAAGCAGTGGCCTACAAGAAGTGATACCAGAGGGCATGAGCTCAACAAGCATCCTTCTTCTCATGTCACCCAGGAACTGACACACTGATACTGGAAAGATAATGTATAGTTATTCTGACTAGTAGCCATTCATAGTCCTAGCCTCCATGGTCCTAGTCTCCTTTTGAAGCCATCCAGATTTGGCAGCCAACCTTTTGGCAGTGGATTCAATAATGTAACTGTGCACTTTGTGAAGGAGCAATTTTTTTTGTATCTTTAGATGCAACAGATATCATGTTCAATCACAGTCATGGTCTGATGCTCTACCACAGTGATTCACAGAAGACATTTTGGGAAGGTGAACAAATGGGGTAGCATGTGAAAGGTGCTGAAAACTACTACAGGCTAAAATAGATCTGTTCTGAACAGACTTTGGATTCCAGAGAGGTACCATTCTTAATCAAAATTGATCCCCAGATTCAGACTCCCTCTGTGTTGGACTTCCACCATTACTCCCAAGCAATACAATTTAATAGTTTTTTGTAGGGCTTTCGAGCTATGTGGCCATGTTCTAGAAGAGTTCCTTTCTGATGTTTCGCCAGCATCTGTGGCTGGCATCTTCAGAGAATGCCAGCCTGAAGACGCCAGCCACAGATGCTGGCGAAATGTCAGAAAAGAACTCTTCTAGAACATGGCCACATAGCCCAAATGTCCTACAAAAAACTATGGATGCTGGCCATGAAGCCTTCGAATACAATTTAAAATGGTGGCTGGAATTTGGTAGGGTGCTTGTCTATGTAAGTGGATGTATATGTAGAAGAAACAAAATTGTGTGGTTTCACAGTGTCCATGTTCAGCGAGGGGCTGCCATGAAGTTACTATATGAAGTGCCAGAGAAGTGTGTTTGTACATCGGGACCAATGTGCATTAGACATTTGATGTGCTTTGGGATAGGGAGTGCCATTGTGCATCAGTAGAGCCCAATGTGCATCAAGACAATGGCTAAGGAGTGTCATTGGTAGAGCCCACTGGGGCACTTTCTGGTGCCTTGATTTCCATCTTCATAATTCACTAGAAAGGTTCTGTAGCACCTCTGCTACATAGTTAAGTATGTGTAAAGTTACACAGTGTAGACATAGAATCATGATATAGAATCATGGCCACAGTTGCTACAGATCAGGGTTTCAGTGCTCATTGTCTTTTGTATTAGCTGTTTCATGACTAGATAGACGAAGGCTGTATATTATTCATTCTAATGCTGGTTCTCCTTGCACATCTGGAAAAGTGTACTGCTATTCATTCTGATCAATGTGCGAGACACACACCTAAAGCAGCTAACAACGCCCCTGATAAATGCGATGGGAGTACAGTGTCACCCGTGCCTTTCCTTTCTTTATTTCCATTATCCATCAGGCCAGGCCGTCGGGGAATGCCTGGGAACTATGTAATAAGCCACAACGCTAATGAGGCATAACAAATTTAGGAAGTATCATGTATAATCCTGATCCCTCATTGACACTATTATCGGTAGAGGTTTCAATTCCTCATTTGTTATGTGCTTAACACAGATGGAAGCAGGCGGGTGTAGCGGCGGTTATTCCTCCTTGGCCATTCCATTTCTCAGACACTTGTCATCCTCCAAGACAATAACAACTCTGTGGCAATGTGCTTTGTTTTGCTTCTGCTGCTTCTCAGCAGGGCTTGCTGCTTGTTCTCCAAGGAGGTCAGAGAGAGCTTCTTTCTCACAGTTTCAGCTTCATTGGGATTAAGAGTCTTGAATTTTTGTGTGTGTACGTGAACCTAAGATAAACAAATGCATCTTTCAACATGGCCCTGGAGCCCTCTCTGGCCCATCTGAATAGAAAGTGGGAAAGTAATTGGGAAGCATTTTAATGAGTTGGATCTGGAGGTTGCATAATTGGGGGAGGCTTCTTCTGGAATGAACTGCATATTTTAATTGCAGTTTCTCTGGACTGGGCATTTATGATGGAAAGGGACATGCCCTCATCCTTACCTCTGATGGACACTTATACAGGTTGAGTCTCCCTTATCTGAAATGCTTGCAACCAGAAGTATTTTGGATTTTGAAACACCAGTATTTGCATATTTTGAAACATGGATTTTGAAACACCAGGAAATGATAAACCACCTCTGCAAAAATTTTGCCAAGCAAAACCTATGATAGCTTTGCCTTAAGGCTGACATTAGATAGAAATAACTTGAAAGCATATGGCAACATACTTAAGACATAACTTGTATGACTGTAGTCCTGATTTGACAAGGACTGTCCCAATTAATCCTCTGCCCATACTTCTCTGTAGATTCAGGCAAAAGCAAACTGCTGAAGCCTCTCCTAGTTTGTTTGTTCTTCCTTATTATTTTTTTCCCCTGTCCTGATATCATTCTGATATTCTGTGGCCACCTTCAACCCTTTTTCTTATCTCTGAAAAGTTGGAAGGGATGTATAGTAGTAAAAGTGCTTGGACTGAGAAGTACTGTCCTGATGTATCCTGCCATGAAAAAACACTGCTGAAAAATGCAGCAGAAGAGACACTATTTTCCACTGAAAGTCATAATACCAGAAGACAACTCTGCCTCTTGGCAGCCCTTCAGTAAGAAGTCAGCTCTTTCCACTTTGTCCAAGAAGAGGCTGAGCCTGAGAACTAAAGCAAAGAGTAGAAGTGACGTTAGAATTCAGCAAGAGGAGAGAAAGTCCATGATAAGCATCACATGTAACCATCCTGATAGATCCTGTTCCCTCTATCCTTTGAGTTTCTATTCTTTTCACGAAACTTCTCAAGCTAATTATAATTACTCCTTTTGTCAAAGACAAGAAGATAACACCGTACAGCAAAATCATGGTTTCATCTTTTGTCTTTGGAGTGCTCTATTGTCCCTGTGAAATATAGAAACCCTTGTTGATATGGGAGCTTGGGAAAGTGGAGAAAGAAAGCACTAAAGAGGTCACAGAACCAATGTTTCACAACCTGACTAGGAGCTGTCGCACACTTCTTATGTTTCGAAGCACTCAGAAGTCACCCAGAATAATTAGTTTCTTTAATCTGACAGGCAGAAATACTTCCTCTCGACTCTGCCACTCTCTTGCAGTTGCATCACCTTGAAGAACAGCACTCTTCATTGGGGATTGTAATATAATAAGCATAAGAAATGGCATTTAGATAGTTCTGAGCTGAATGCAGAACAGCATTGCAATTAAGTTTTGATACTATAGTTCCTGCATTCAGTGGAGGCTGGTGGCTTCCATGTCTACGGACCAGTAAAACCACTCTCACTTTATCCTAGACTTAAAAAGAGTTGTCCAAGCTGCAGATCTCCCAAACAGATTCAGCCTTAACTCCCGGCTCTGTTAGTGGGTCATGCTCCCCCCTCAATTTTTAACATCTCGACCCCTGATGCCCATGCAATTGATTGTTGTGTTATGTTGTGGGAATCTTAATTATGTTTTTTTAAACTTTGATGTCAGTTTAATCTAATTTTTAAGGGGTGGGTGATTGGGTATGGGTTATTATGAATTTTACCCTTTACCTTGTATTTTTAATTGTTGTAACCCACTCCAGTTGGTTGACAGAGGAGTGGGCTATAAATAAAATTTTATTATTATTATTATTATTATTATTATTTATAAGTTTGGAATAAAAACCAGATTGGATTCAATATATCCCTAACATGGAAGTCACAGGTCACCACTGAATGTTGTGAAGTCTGTGAACTGTCCTAGTTCCTAATAATAATAATAATAATAATAATAATAATGTTCTTACTTGCATTTTTATTCCCTTTGTCCATAGTCTAGGCATTGCTGATGAAAGTCTCAGGGTGACAGTTGCCAGTCTAATCCTGGCCAGTTAAAGTAAATGTCCTCTAGAGGACCTGGGCATATGGGGCAGATTATATGGGAGGAGGTGATCCCATAGGTATCCCAGTCCAATACCATGTAGGGCTAACTGGCAGCCAGTGAAGTGATTTTAATATTAGTTTGATATGCCCACTCCTAGATATACCAGTGATCAATCTGAATGCCGCAATTTGAAATAAGTGAAGTTTCCAAGCTTGGTACAAAGGCAGTTCTACGAGACATGAAAGCCACTCATTAATTGTAAATGGAGTGTCAAACTGCATTAGTTCTGCAGTGTAGATGCATCCTTAGTCCAGCAACCAAACTACTACACATGTGGTTCCCAAATTTTGATCCTCCAGATGTTTTGGACTTTGCTTTTAAAATTAATGCTTCAAGTTCTTGGCTCTCCTTGCTACAAAGGCAGGGGAGAAAGGGAGAAAGTAGTGGAAATGCATGTAAAGAAAATGGCACATTATGGAATACTTTCTGACTGGCTTTTACTTCATGGTACATAATTTTGACATACATAATTTTGCAAACTTAGTATGGGTGTGTGAAAGAGTTAAGTCAGAAGACATTAAATAACAGTGTATATGTGTTTTAAGGAGAAAAAATGAAATGAAAACTGGGATAATATTGCCACAGTCAAAGATAAAAGTGACATTTAAAGAAGATGCTGGCAGAAATATTGCATCACAAGACTGTCAGGCAGAAATATTTTCACTATTTTCTCCTTTAGATCAATGTAATTTAAGAAATGGTAATGTTAATGTGTGTTATAAAACTTTTAATGGACAAAAATGTTATTTGCATGCCTTGCAAAAAAACAAGATAGGGTGATACCTTTATTGGAGGCCATGAAAATTTCACAAATGAATGAGCAAAGGCTTAGTTTCTCTGTCACTCTCCTTTAGAATGATAGGTGACATGAAAACTATAGCGTACATGAAAGCTTATAGTTGGTCATCTTACCGAAGCCTGATAGTGTTTTTTCTGAAATATGGAAGGAAGCTAGGGAGACCTACAGTGTAATAACTACCCAGCACTACTCAGAATGAAGCTCACCTGAGTTTCATGGAACTTACTCCATCTATGTTTGAGCTGGGAACTGGCATAATGTAGTGCAGTGTTTCCCAAACTTTGGTCCTCTAGGTTTGTTGGATTTCAACTTCCAGAAGCCCTACAATTGGCCAACAATCCCAAAAGTGCTACAAGATCCCATTGCATACTGAGATTCCAGACCAACATGGCTATATCTCTGAATTCTCCATGGAAAGCACCAAATTCAGCAGGATGGCTGGAAATCAATCAACCTCTGCAAATGTTGTTCACATTCATAACTCATAAGGGTGTAGAGGAAAAATGGGGAATCACCAAAGAGGAATTCAAACAAATAGCAAGCACGTGTAGGGATAAGGTCAGAAAAGCTAAGCACAGAATGAACTCAGGCTTGCTAGAGAGGTCAAGAACAATAAAAAGGGCTTTTATGGGTATGTCCGCAGCAAAAGGAAGAAGAAGGAAATGATAGGGCCATTGTGTGGTGAAGATGGCAAAATACTAACAAGGGACAGAGAAAAGACAGAATTACTCAACACCTTCTTTGCTTCAGTCTTCTCAGAATGGGCAAAAGGTGCTCAACCTAAGGATAATGGAGCAGAAGACAGAATAGGGGAATTTCAGCACAGAATAAGTAAAGAGATAGTACAGGAATACCTGGTTAATCTAAATGAATACAAGTCTCCAGGACCAGATGAACTACATCCAGGGGTATTAAAAGAACTGGCAAATGTAATATCGGAACCACTGGTAATAATCTTTGAAAACTCCTGGAGAAGAGGAGAAGTCCCAGCAGACTGGAGGAGGGCAAACGTTGTCCCCATCTTCAAAAAGGGAAAAAAAGAGGATCCCAACAAGTATTGTCCAGTTAGTCTGACATCAATTCCAGGAAAGATTCTACAGCAGATAATTAAACAGAGAGTCTGTGAACATTTAGAAGCCAATGCCATAATCACAAAAAGCCAACATGGGTTTCAGAGAAACAAGTCATGCCAAACAAACCTGATCTGTTTTTTTCATAAAATTACCAGCTTGGTAGATGAAGGGAATGCTGTGGATATAGTATCAGTAAGGCTTTTGACAAGGTTCCCCATGACATTCTTGCAAACAAGCTTGTAAAATGCCGGCTATACAAGTTAACTGTTACATGGATTTGTAATTGGTTGACCGGCCGAACTCAAAGTGTGCTCAACAATGGCTCCTTTTCAACCTGGAAAGAAGTGACCAGTGGGGTACCACAGGGTCCTGTGCTGGGCCCAGTGCTATTCAACATCTTTATTAATGATTTGAATGACAGAACTGGGGGCATACTTATCAAATTTGCAGATGACACTAAACTAGGAGGAGTAGCTAATACGCCAGAGGACAGGATCAAAATTCAAAATGACCTGAATAGACTAGAAAGCTGGGCCGATGCTAACAAGATGAAATTCAATGCAGAGAAATGTAAGGTTCTGCACTTAGGGCAGAAAAATGAAATGCACAGATATAGGATGGGGGAAACCTGGCTGAATGAAACTACGTGTGAAAGGGATCTAGGAGTCCAAGTAGACCATAAGTTGAACATGAGTCAACAGTGCGATGCAGCAGCTAAAAAGGCCAATGCAATTTTAGGTTGCATCAATAGAAGTATAATTTCTAGATCAAGGGAAGTTATAGTGTCACTCTATTCTGCTTTGGTCAGGCCCCACCTGGAATACTGTGTCCAGTTCTGGGCACCACAATTCAAAAAAGATGTGGAGAAACTGGAGCATGTCCAAAGGAGGGCAACTAAGATGGTGAAGGGTCTGGAAACCATGCCCTATGAGGAGCGACTTCGGGAGCTGGGAATGTTTAGCCTTGAGAAAAGAAGGTTAAAAGGTGATATGATAGTCCTGTTTAAATATTTGAAGGGATGTCATATTGAGGAGGGAGCAAGCTTGTTTTCTGCTGCTTCAGAGATTAGGACGCTGAACAATGGATACAAATTGCAGGAAAAGAGATTCCACCTCAACATTAGGAGGATCTTCCCGACAGTAAGGCTGTTCGACAGTGGAACACACTCCCTCGGAGGGTGATGGAGTCTCCTTCCTGAGAGATCTTTAAGCAGAGGCTGGATGGCCATTTGTCAGGGATGCTTTGATGGAGAGTTCCTGCATGGCAGGGGGTTGGACTGGGTGGCCCTTGTGTCTCTTTCAACTCTATGATTCTATGATTCTATGAAAGGGGAAGAATCTTGCCCTTCCCAGTGAACTCGGGCAAAAGCAAACTACTGAAGCCTCACCTAGCTTGTGTGTTCTCTTTGTTTTGCAACTTTTCCTGTCCTGACCACATTCTGATGTTTAGCCACATGTGTCCTGGTTTTTATCTGTGCAATGCCAGAGGGTATGATATAGTAGTATATAGTAGGGATGGGAATTATGCGGACTTACTACATGCATCCACCAGTGCTCTTTTTGTGGCTCAAAGCACATCCGCCAGAACCATGTAAGTCCACCATTGCTCCCTCACTAGAAGTGGGAAATTATGCTCAGAGAAAATTCTCCAATTTAATGCTATTTTGGGTGCCCACAGCAACTAACAACAATAACCTGGGCATGAGATCTTTAAGCAGAGGCTGGATGGCCATCTGTCGGGGATGCTTTGATTTGGAGGTCCTGCATGGCAGGGGGTTGGACTGGATGGCCCTTGTGGTCTCTTCCAACTCAATGATTCTATGATTCTATGATTCTATGATTCTATGAAATAGTACGAGTTGAGTCTCACTTATTCAAAATGCTTAGGACTGGAAATGTTCTGGATTTTGGATTTTTTTTAAATTTTGGAACATTTTGATATATACAGTATATCCTGGAGATAATACCCAAGTCTAAACATGAAATTAATTTATGATTCATATGCACTTTATACACATAGCCTGAAGGTCATTTTATACATAATATGTTAAATGAATTTGTGCATGAAATCAAGTTTGTGTACACGGAACCATCAGAAAGCAAAGGTGTCACTCTATCTGCTACCTGTGTGGACAGCTAGGATGTCTAATGGGACAGAAGTTCATAGAATCATATGCCTTCTATGATTTCATAAATGAGATGGAGCCATGGCAGTTAAAGTGGCAGAAAACTGCGTTATTTCCACAGTGTATATGCACCCTCAGTTTGCAAAACAATTTTCAACCAGGAAAATATGTTTTGCCTGTGTGTATGTTTGAATAATAAACTGTGAGTAACTATGGTTGCTAGTTAAAACCCAGTACTTAATGGCATCACCAGGCTCAATATCAGGACATCACATGGGGTTGTCCCTAGGTGTCAGGTTTTGATCTGGAAATCTCAGGACTTGGGATGATCCTAACCTGGCAAGAATAATGCCCACTGAATGCAATGGGACTCCATCTTGAGTATATCCACAGAGAGAAATGCATTGCTTACAGCTTCCTTGCCCTTGGCAAAATTATAAGCAGCAAAACAGTTAAAAGCTTGGAGGTGGAGTAAAAGCTTGGAAAAATTGAGCGTCATTTCATAATGGACATATGTTGCTTTCAGAAAGCAGGGTGGCCTTCTCTCTCTCTCCCCCCCCCCCCCTTTTGGAAAAGATAATACAACAAAGAGACAAAAGGGAGGTTTCAAGGCATCATCTGCTCAGATTATGGAGATTAAAAAGGCATTTGAATGGTTCTGTATATTATACTAATACATAAGGTCACCAAGTACAGGGCTGAATGTTCTGTCCTTGGATGGTGATAATGACAGTAGGGGGAAAGGGAACACATTCCAAGGTGACTAATTGTCTCGTAGTGGGGTAACAGTTAAGGAGGAAACAATGGCAAGAGATTAAAGGCAAAGTAATACAAACCTGCCACAGCAAAGGCATTATCCAAGTATTATTAGAATATTACCTTTGGAGAGGGTGGAGTGTGGTATTTTGCACCATGGGCATCATGCCAGGAGCCAGAACTGTTGCTACAGGTGGCATTGTAAGGGGCCTAGTCCCACTAGGGATTTTCAAAGCCCCTTTGCTAAATACTCAGCTTTCATTTAAGCCTCCATTTAAGCCTTTTACTCATGGAGATCTATGGAAAGGAACACAGGCAATAGTCAGTCCAAAGGCTGATTACAAAGTAAACTTGCTCCAATGGCCTTCTGACCCAAGAGTGCAAAAACACACAATTAAAAGGCAGACAGAACTGGTGTATCAATAATAAAATAAATTATTAAAAAACAGCCAGACCTTAAAAGTAGATAAAAACAATCTGCAAGCTGAAAATAAACCCCAATAACCTTAAATTATTGGGGTGTGGAAAAGGACGACATCACAAAAGAATGACAAAGTTTAAATGCCAGGCAGACCCCTCCAGGAGAGAGCAGTCCTAAAATGAGGTGTCACCACTAAGTAGACCTTTTTCTTGGTGGCCACTGGCTATCAAAGCATGACAGGAACAGATACAGAGGTTTCTGTCACATGTGATTTGAAATTAGACCTTGGGGAAAAAATATTTTGGGGAGCTATAAATCAGTGGCCATATTGCTTGGAGGATTCTGGGAGATATATATAAAAGAGTACCCTTTTCAAGGTGTGTCTGAAACAGGACATGTAGGGGTGGGGCCCTTTCTTACTTCACAAAGCTTTTTGCACATACCCGGAATTGTTACCAATTTCTTCATTCAAGGGGACGCTGCATTTGCACTTTCTAGCTACTTCAGATTTGCATGGACAAATTAACCCTTTAAACAGTGTGCAATCCCATACCATTGCTACTCCAACAACCTTCTTACTCTCTGTGTATAAATTGGAAGGGAGGACAATTATGGAAGGGATGGGGGTCAACCTTTTTGCTTCCATGTCCTCCATGGTAGGCTGTCTTATAGTATTTCAGGGTGCATCCGAAGTGATGTTGCATTACTTCCAGTCAGCTTTGGGGCTGATTTTCAGCCTTTGAAAAAATAAATCAGTTTTTTTTTCTTTTTAGTGGCAGGAGGACATTAGGAAGCAGGTTGTTTTGGCTGATTTTCAGCCAAAAAAACAAAACAAAACAAAACAAAAAAACCCTGAAAATTCCAGGAGGGAAATTTTGCTTTACAGGTTAGAGCCTTCAGGGATCACAAAACATGGTTTGAGTGATTCCTGTAGCCCTGTGCCTGTACTTTCTGCAACCCTGATCAAACTGGTACTGTTGAATTATAAAGTATTATATCTCAATCAAGTTGGAAAAGACTACAAGGACCATCCTGTTCAAGCACGTCTTGCCATGCAGGAACATACAATCAAAGCACCTTCAACAGATGGCCCTCTAGCTTCTGTTAAAAAACTTCCAAAGAAGGAGACTCCACCACTCTCCGAGGGAGTGTGTTCCACTGTCAAACCCAATTCTTGAAGATCAGCAACCACCCTCAGGTAAAGAGTTCAATTAGAAATTTTGACCCATGTAGTTCAAGGACGATCTGTGAATTGAGCATGCGTCACTCTAAACATTACACACTTTATGATGCAACAAAGATCAAAACAACTTTTGTCTGGAATGACTGGCTGATGACAATGTATGCTTCATCTTTTCAAAAACAGAAGAACTTTTGTTTATATCACACTCAGCTCAAGGTTCTCTGACTGGTTTGTCTTTTATTTCATCTGGATAATGCCTTCCTCATTGTTATTCTGAGGCATTCATCTCTGATAAATATTGCTTTCAACAAATGAAGTGTACTTGCAATCCAGAATTCTTTTTGTCCCGGGGCAAGTTGGACCATCAAAATGTTCTGTTTTTCTCCTCAACTCACACATTATATAGGGCAGAAATTAAGAGAAACCTGAGTCATGCTGACCATCAAATTTGGGGTCTTCACCTACCACACAAATCACTGTTTTGTTCATCTACTCAGGCAAGCTAGAAAGTTCAGTTACAAATAAATGAACTACTTTTGTTCTATTGATGGATGCTCTGTAAGACTTTGGGTAACTGACATCTGAGCTACATCATTCAACAGGAAATGATGCCGAGAGTTCCCAAATACAGAGAACATACAAACAATGAAGTAGCTCTTTCACTCTCAAGGTGATACATCAGAATCATAGATTCATAAACATAGGGGCTGAATAAACAGGCCAAAAGGCCCATGTTCCCCCCAACCTGGTATCATCTCGTATGGATGACATAGATCAATAGCCTCAGGCCAGAAGCGGCTAGTCTGGATACTGATCTGGTGGTTCCCCCCCTAGTCCTCAGCTTACTTCAGTTGCTGCAAACTGAGTTCAACATGTAAAAGTAATTTGCATTCAGTTTATAGTCAAGGACAGAGAGGGGAGGAGGCAGTGGAGTTTTGCCATTTCCAGTAGGCTCAGGCAAAAGCAAACTGCAGCAGCACTCCTAGCTTGTGTCTATCCTTACTCAGTAGCAACTTTTGCCATCCTGATCACAATCAGATGTTGCTTGGCTGCACTCGCTGCAGCTTTCATCTATGAAATGTTGGAGGGTATACCATTTGGGATGCAGAAGAGATAAACAGAAAGAGAATGACAATTGACCAAATTGTTCCGAAGAAGATGTTTCCAGATTTTTTTTTTTTTAAATGAAGTTTTACAATTTTACTGGGACATCAATGGATGCTGATATGGTGATAATGCAGCGTCCTATTCCCTAAAATTGCCCACCCTTGCAGTATAGGAAGAAGTAAGCAAGAGAGAGGTGAGGAAATAGCTTAGTGAGACAGAGGAAAGCAGAGGACTGATTAAAGGACTGATATAAAAAGGTAAGAAATTACATAAGAGCCCCCCCCCCCAAATTACTTGGAGTGACAGAGTAGTTAAAATGGCTCATTTAATTCAAGTTTGCTCTATTAAATGAGTCACTTGACTCCAGTTTGATTGTGTGTACTTCTTTCTGCCCCACACAATTCTCTTCTTACTTAACCCTTTGGGAAGGGGATAGAGAGGAATTTATTCAGTTTGCATTTTAGTATGAACGCTGATTTCACACTTTTGCTGTTGTTGTGTGCCTTCAAGTCACTTCCAACTTATGCTGACCCTAGGTGAAGCTATCACAGGTTTTTCTTGGCATGATTTGTTCTTGAGGGTTTGCCATTGCCTTTCACTGAGGCTGAGAGAGTGTGACTTGACCAAGGTCACCCAGTGAGTTTCCATGGCTGAGCAGAAACTCAAGTCATAGTCCAGTACTGTACTCAAATCATTACACTTTACTAGCTCTCTTTTGTACCAATACACAAATCACACTTCCCTAAAATTATCATGAGGTGAAAAAACAGGGTAAGTGTCTACAAAAACATACATATTATGGAAAAGTTTTAGCACTCACGATATTAGATAAACTGCTTACAAAAACTGTATGTAATCAGCTTAAATTGTATACAAAAATGCTAGTATCAGCAGATAGGTGCACAAAAGGTGTACAAAGTGGTGGGCAGCTATTCAAGGACCTGGTGTTGTTCAGCTCTAAGCAAGATGTAAATTTTTCTTGTTTTCTGGAAAACAGGAAGTGATCAGAAGTTCACGTTCTGTTTTGAACCACAACCCACAATTACGTGAGGCTTCTAGGAACAGGTGATCAATGCTGTATACCTCACTGTGACTTCAGAGGGAACAAATCACACCAGATGCAGTGGCACTAGGTGACATTGCACAGATCCAACCAAAATCACTACAGAGTGCTCTAGGTTTTCCTGCAAAATCCAGAGCAAAAGGCAAGTTTTTACAAACAAGTTTAAGGGAGGGATGGGGTAGATTCAGTGTGGAACTGGCCTTACATCATGAAGATCGTTGTGATGTCAGGTCACCATGAGGGTGGTGGTGGTGGCGGCGAAACCACTTCATTTGACCTGTGTAGACTAGCCCTGTGTGAGTACAGATCACAATATGCAAGCATGATGTAGTACATTAGCCATCTTATTTTTGTGGGGGACAGTGTGTCAGGTCTGATAAAATGACATGGATGTGATCACTAGGTGGAGCTGTAGCGGAACTTATTACAGTTCCAGTGGCAGTTACATGAATCTGCATTTTGAAACAATGTATCATGGGAAGGCTGATGCAACTGCCACTTCTTCTGAGAGAGAATGTCGGTTAGACAGTTGGTGTTACTATAACTGCCTCAGAGGTTGTTGTTATTGTCGGTTGGTTGGTAAAGTAACTTGTTGATGAGTATCCAAGATGGATGTCTTATACTCTGTGTAATCCTTGTAAATAGTTAAGTAATAAAGATCAAAGAACTCTCATTTGAGAGAAACCTCACTGTCCTGAGATTCATTCCTGTGTGTGAGAGGAAATTTGCTACACAACTAAGATTCTTCACAGACCTTCTTCTGGGCATCCTGTCCACATACATAAACTCTGCTTGTGTTCGCTTCAACCCAGCATGCACCTTCCTGACACATTGATGTTCTTGAAGCTTGTGTGATGTGCAAATAAAAGTGTTGGAGTGGGATTAGAAGATCTAGAATTAAAATTAATATTCAGAAGGCTAAGATGTGACATGATTGCCCTGTTCAAAAGAAGGTTAAGATGTGGTATAGAAGACTTCTTTAAATATTTGAAGGAATGTTATACTGAAGACGGAACAAATTTGTTTTCTCAACTCCAGGGAATAGGAGCGATGGGTTCAAACTCCAGGAAAAGATTCCATCTAGACATTAAGAAGAACTTTGTGACAGTAAGAGCTGTGCAACCATAGAACACACTGCCTCAGAGAGTGGTGGAGTCTCCTTCCTTAGAGGTTTTGAAACAGAGGCAAATAGTAGTGTATCTTGCAAGCAGAGTACTTAGTATTTGAAAGCATAAGGTGAGCAGCAACCACTGCCACACTGCCTTCCTGGGTCAGAGTAGGAGTTTCCACTGACTTTTGGGGTATATTTATGAATTCAATTAATTTTCAGTTAGAGTGGAGGGTTTACTATTCTAAGAGAAGGTAGTAGAAGATCCTACTTTTGTTTATAAAATTTCTTCAGCCACTTCCAGCTATAGCAAAGCTTCAGAAACCAGTTCAGTGGCATTTCTCGCCACAGCAGAGCCCATGGGAAACGTTGTTATGCCATGCTATAGTGTCATTCCCAAGGGAACCGCTGAAAAAAATGATGGCTCACTTCAGTGGCAGTTGTAGACCAATGACCAATGTTCAGTCTAGATTCCAGCCTAGTTACAGGATGGAAATCTTCTTCTCCACCCTAAGAGACATTCTATGCCAAGAAATAACCAGCAAGAACATGACTCTGCTGATTCTCTTAGGCCTTTCAGCAATCTTTTATGCCATTGGCAACTTTAACACAAGTTAAACCTGAGTCAGTAGTGCTACAAGAGCTAATGGGATTGTAAGTTGAATGAAAACAATTTGTGTTTGTGAAAAAAAATAGTTTATGTACCTCATTTATATTCTACTCTGTTCTGCTTTGGTCAGGATTCACCTGAAATATTTTGTCTAGTTGTGCGTACCACAGTTTAAGAAGAAGATATCCAGAGGAAGGCAATGAAATGGTGACTATCCTTGAGATCAAAGCCTGTGATGAAAGTTTGAAGGAGATGAGTTAAGTTTAGCCTGTGAAAGATACAATAATTATCTTACAATATCTGAAGAGCTGTCATATACATGATGGAGTTAGTTTGTGTCCTGTTACCCCAGAGGGTGAACCCAAAACCAGTAGGTTCACATTACTTTAAAAAAAGACTTCAATGGAACAGCAGAAAGAACTTCCTGGTGGCATGAGCTGCTCAATGCTAGAACTACTGCGTTGAAACACTGGTTTCTCTACAGCTGGTGGCATCTGGTGCAGTAAGTCATGGGATCATCCTCCTCCACACTGATCTCCTCCTATACTACACCATACACGATCCTTAGAAATTGTGATCTCTTCTTCAGTGAACAGTTTTAAACAGAGAAGGGATAACAATCTCCCAAAAATGCAGTTGTAATGAATTTCCAACATTTGCAGGTTTTTGGCTAGATGGATACTTTCTCACTCTATGGTTTAATGGTTTTATGAAGTAGCTTGTTGGGCTGGTTGGCCCGATTATGTTGGTTCTGGTTCTTCCTGGTGGAGTGATTTCAGAAGGAGGTCCTTTTGGATTTCTGCTCCACCTTGTGGTCTTTTGTCTTACAAGATGCCACAGGGTTTCATCTTATCTACTATGTTGCTTACAGGAAACCATTGGAGAATATTGTTTGGGGAGATGGGGTATGGTGATATAATAACTATTTATTTATTTATTTATTTATAACCTGCCTCTCTGAATGAACAATCGGGGCGGGGTACAACATATTAAAAACAGGTACAGTTAAAATATTACAATCCAGTCCCGCCTCCCACCCCTTAAAATAAGATTAAACTAACACAGAATTAAAAACAGTATCAATAAAACCTTAAAACAATACAATATCTCCAAAGAGAATTTATGGGCAGCATATGAGATATATGTTGACCAGCAGCACCCATATGTTGACAACACCCTGCCCTATCTCTCTCTTCTGTTAAATCTTACATAAACAGTTGATGTTTTGAACCTCTGCTTCAGTCCAAAGATAGGTTGTTGTTGTTGTTGTTGTGTGTTTCCAACTTATGGAGACTTTAAGGGTTCTCTTGTCAAGATTTGTTCAGAGGAGGTTTGCTATTGCCATCTCCTGAGGCTGAAAACATTTGACTTGCCCAAGGGTTGCCCAAAGTGCTCAGTAGATTTCATGGCTGAGCTGGGAATCGACCCCTGGTCTGCAGAGTCAGAGTCCAACACTCAAACCACTATGCCATGCTGGCTCTCCAAAGACAGGTTAAATGAAGGTAATTAAACTGAAACTTAATACTGATAGGGCATAGGTTCTGTTCTGTTTTCTGGGCATTTTTGAGGATGAGAAATACATCCTCTGTTCGATAGGACTGCATACATCAATGACTGAGGGCATGTTCTAAACATTTAGGTTGATATGCCAGCTGTTTCATCCTTGGGAAAGAGTAACCTGGGCAAATTAATTCAGTCTTAGTCACTCCTAACTAGGCTATTGTCTCATACTGTACATGTGAATAACTTGAAAAAATGCAAAGAAGCCAGAGCTAGGAACATATGACACAATTTTTATAGCCATGATATTGTTTCTCAGTTGGCTTTCAGGTGAATTCAAAGTGCTTTTTTCACCTTAAAAGATGCTAAATCAAGAATGAACACATATGGCAGGCCAGAGGGTCATTTTGACACCTTCTGATCAGAGCACTCTGTTACCATTTTCTGTAACCACAAGTAATGTTCCTGTCAGTCCTCTTTAGTTTTGGCCATAATTCTTGGTTGTTTGGGTGTGGGGAGGGGTCCAAAACAGGATTAAAAACAAAAAAAAAATCCTTCTAGAGCCATATTCCAGCTGAAAAATGCATCCTTTAGCTGAAATGTTTTCATAAACTTAAGAACTTGTTAGGTTGATGAGAATCCAAGGGGCACAATTGCGACCAAAGCCAGAGACATACAGCTCATGGGTGACATGATTCTCACTGTGTCTTAAACAGTCTGGGTCTGAGATCTACGTCATGGGGATGGAATATAACTTTATGCTCACAAAGTTATGCAGTGGTTGTATAACACCATGTTATTAGTGACATTGCATAATTAAATATGCAACCCATGTGCATGTGCAATGCATCATCATGTGAAATATGAAACCATGGACAATATGCATTCAGGTGAAACATTTCTCAGTGGCATTCCATGTGCAATCTTATTTCTGTAACCTTGAACTGAATACAGAGGTTGCAAATTAGACAAAAATGTCCAGTTGCTTCCATAGAGAAATGTATGCATGCATAAGAAACAAACACGATTCTGGGCTGCATCTGAGATATTTTCAATTGCATTCTCTCACATGAGCATGTCCACACCGGGAGATCTTCCAACGAAGTCTTTCTCCAAATCCATATGGGAGCAGCCCATTGCTATTGCTGTTCTGATTTGAGACATTGCTTCTAACGTTTGTGTTAATTGGATTACTGTTGTCATTGTTAATATTTTGTGGTGGATTTTGGTGGTGGATGGCCAGCTTTTAAATTTTCAGGTGAGGCAGAAATGTTTAAATAAATAAGTAAACAAATAACTATTAATGGCACCAGTGCTAGGACATGGTTGGCAGATAGGTATTATGTTTTTAAAATATTTTTTATTGTAGAGTAACGTCTCCTGGAATGAAACCGAACCATGGAAACAAGAAACTACAACAATGTATTGTTTTCTTCACTCAGATAAAGAAAAATAGCATATGTTTTTGCAAATAAAAATGACAGCAAGTTGCATGAGGAAGCTGGGCCATGCAAAGCTTAAGAACCTACAGGTTTTTTAAAATCAATTTTTCTAAACTTATTAACAAACACAAACAAATTTTATGCATTTAACTAAAACATATATATCATTAATAATAACAAAAGCCAATTTACCTAAACTACTAAACAAAAACAAACATACACAAGTGACTTCTTCTCTCCCCAACTGATGGATATATACCACTATTACTACACTTCTTTATATGTAATACAGTATTATATTCACACCTCTACAACTCTGTTTATTTTACAATGCCTGAAACTGGCTTGTGCCCTACTAAACTGTATAAGAGTAATAAACAATTAAATTCTATACATGTAATAAACAATTGCAAGTCTTTCTTAAAATTGTCCAAAGATCTCTCTTCAATCAGCATTGCCAATTTATCAGTTTCTGCAAGATCAATTGTCTTCATCAGCCAATCTTCTTCTGTCAGAATATCAGTGTCCTTCCATTTCTGAGCATCCTGCTGCAATCATGTATGTTCATATTTCTTCTTTGGTCTGTCAGCATTCCAAGTATAAAAGGGCTCTGGTTTGAATTGTATCTTATCTTTTAAAATGTCCCCTAACCTTAAACGAATTTAGTCCAATGTTTCTGTGCTTTTTCACAGGTCTGCCACATATTAAAGAAAAGAAAAGAAGACCTTCTCTTCTCTTTACATTGCCAACATTTATTTGACTGATAGACATAATTTCAGAGACTCAGATACTTAAATTAGTTAAGTATGGAATACTTAACTGAGAGCCTTGACAGACCAGAATCAAAGGCTGGCATTGGGGTGGAGAGGAGGCGTGGCGTCCACACGATGCATGCCCTGAATCCACCCCATGTCAGCATGATGCCCCACACCCCACACCCCACCACATGGCTAGTGGTGTCACAGTGCTCTTCTGGCACTGTGTCCAGATGAGGCAGCACCAAAAGAGCACTGAAAAGACATGGCACCAGCGGCTATGGTGCCCTTTCCGCAGCACAAAAAGGAGCTGCTTTTTGTGGCTCCTTTTTGTGCCATGGAAAGGCCAGATCAGAACCACAGAATGTAGTTGCTGCAGCCCTAATCTGGCACTGAAAGGGGTGGTCTGTTCAGTCCCTGAATAACTGATTTAGAATCTCAGCCATCATCTGCTTCCAGGGCTACAATTCAACTTAAAAACAAGATACACACTTCCTGGGTAATCAGTTTTAAAGACATATCATGGAGGCAGTGGCAGTGGGGGGGGGGAGGTTTGAAATAGCCAGGCGCCATGTACAATGCTGCCAAGGTTCCCATCCTGGGAGAAAGGTGGCATATAAGTAAAGTCAATAAAATAAATAAATAAATTAATAAATAGTGGGGCTATAGGCTCTTTGCTTTCCTGGGGGCCACAATGGAGAGAGTGTTATCTGAGGGACCGCCTCCTCCCATACGAACCCCCCCTGCACACTCCGGTCTTCTGGGAGGAACCTGTTGCAACCTATGAAGACTAGGCTGACGCAGACCTCCCAGAGGGCCTTTTCGGCTGTCGCTCCCAGGCTATGGAATGACCTGCCGGACGAGATGCGTCTTATTACATCTTCTGATTGCTTTAAAAAAGCCTTGAAGATGCATCTCGTCCGGCAGGCCTTCCCAGAAAGTCCTTAACCTCCCGGCTCTGTTTGGGTTAAGCTCTCCCATTAACACTTTAACATCTTGACCCTGATGTCTATGCAATGAGTTGCTGTTTTAAATTGTAATTTTTATTATGTCGTTTTAATTGATGTTAGTTTAATTCAATTTTAAGGGGCGGGTGGTTGGGTATGGGTCGTGTATATTTTATCTTGTATTTTTTAACTGATGTAACCCGCTCCAATTGGATACAGAGGAGCGGGCTATAAATAAATTATTATTATTATTATTATTATTACAGTGATTTGCATAATTATGGATGCTCAACGAGTTGTTCCCCCCCCATACTGTTAGTACTTCGTAAGTATTGTACAGTTTTTTTAATGTTGTGAAGCTGCTCTGAGTCCCAGTTTTGGGAAAAGAACTGGATACAAATAAATAAATAAAGTAAAAGTAATGGCACCTATCTAAAAAGCCCAGTTTGGAGTCAATGGTTTTCACACATGGTAGCTCTCTACATCATGTAGTCCTATATAGTCTAAAGTAATGAGCTGTGGATTTTTGGCCATTGTGAACTGCTCCTATGATTACAGTCAAGATACGTGAGACCCATAGACATAATTTCAGAGACTCCGTGACAAATAAGTGTGCTATCCTATTTCATTAAAACAATAAAACTTTAATCAAGACTATGCAGTTTCTGATGCTGATCCACTTTATGAAAAGCCCATCTAGGAAAAAAAAATCCATTAAGTTGTAAAGTTCCCATATGTTGTATGCATAATGGGCGTTTCTTTCCCTGTTATATAATTGTCCCTGCTAAAATTATTAAGATACTGATGGACTTTCCTATGAAATCTAGAGTGCTATGAGAGAACTGTAGTTGATCAATGATAAATACATGCATGAAAACATTTAATAATTTAATGCTTTTGGGAAAGATTTTTGGCAGCATGCTGTCATTTTTGGTATAACTTGGAAAAATTATTAATATCACCTAGGGATGTAAATCTTATTTCAGTCTCTCATGTAAGAAGTTTTATAGCTGGGAAAAAGGTTTGGAACATTTTTCAATTTCTTTTATTATTTGCATGTTCAGCCATTTTTGCACAGAAATTGGCTTATGTAACCTCCCCCCCCCAACCCAAAACCAATCTTGTTCTTTCTGCAACAAACCCTTAGTTTTTGCTCAAAAACATTTTGCACATAAAAGAACTTATTTTGTGTAAAACATACTGTTTTTTATGTAAAAAAAAGTTGTTTTCTTAGGAAAATTCTTTTTTTTTCAACAAAAGTATTTTTTTAACCTATATTTTTTTCTCAGTAAAGCACTGAAATGCAAAAAGTCTTATGTTATATGGGGATTTTCTTAATAGGATGGCTGAGAATACTGGAATCTTATTTGTTAGGGAATCCTGCTTGAGCATCCGGAATCCTGTTGGAGTAAATCTACTGAATCATTTGCTGAATGGGGAGTCAACACATACGTGATCCTATTGCTTCAATGACTCTAATCATTAAAAGCCACAATGACTAAATTTGGGCTATCATAATTTGGACATATCATGGGATGACGTTGGAAAAGTTGATAATGCTTCTTAAACCGGAAGGCAGTAGAGGAAAAAGGAGTAGAGGAACACTATGTTACAAATGGATAGAGGCTACATCTGCATTGTAGAATTAATGGCTCAATGCTATGTACGGTTTTATGAGACATTTAGCTTTCTCTGTCAGAGAGCAATAGTGCCACAAGCAATTAGAAATCCCAGGATTCCATAGGACGAAGCCATGACAGTTAAAGTGTTGTCAAACTGCATTCATTCTGCAGTGTGGCAGCAAGCTGAATCAGTGAAAGAAGCCATAGCTCTGAGTTGGCAAGAAATGAGCAGGGCTATTAAATATAACAGGATGTCTTAGAGGTCTCTCACACATAGGGTTACCAATATCAAGCTCAACTCAGAATTAGCAACAGGATTTAGGCTACTTTTCTTGACAAAGATAAAAAAACAAACAAACCCAAGTTTTCTTGACATCCCTAATATCACCTGGGGACCATTCACAGCATTTTATTTATTTATTTATTTATTTATTTATTTAAAGTATTTCTGTATCACTTCCCAGCCCAAAAGGGCTCCTGAGGTGATGAACAAATAAAACCCAATTAAAATAATACAAAGATGAAAACATTTTAAAAACACATTAAAAACTCCTAAAAGCAGTCTAAAACTATCACAGGGGGCATTCACACTTATTATTATTATTTTGTTCCAAGGAGATGCATATTGAGTTTGTTGTTCCCATTATGTTTTGGGTTCACAAATCTCTTTGAGCCATTTTAACCCTTGTGTTGTTATTCACGCATGCCATTGTTTTGGGTTAAAATGGAGCCACCTCCTTTCCTTTAATGATACAGAGCGATCCAAATTGTATTCACACTGCCAAAGATGCGGATTGATGCAGATCTTTCAGGAAAACTGAGGAAATAAATAAACAAACAGTATTGAATAGCCTGAGTTAAGTGGGGGGTTTTGCTAGCTCCCCCAAAAATGCATCAAGTGCATTCGGGATCTGTGTGAACAACCCAGATTTATCCCGGATTATTTTTTTGTACTGTGAATGGGGCCCTAGAATCCAGTTTTGAAACAGTTAAAATAGCAGCTTCAAACATTGAATGCCATGCAGAACAGCACTGTTTTGGCTGTCTGTCTGAAGCTTAAAAGAGATGGGGCCAGCCTAACTTCCTTGGGTAAGGAGTTCCACAGTTCCACAGTTGAGGTGCTGCTACAGAGAAAGTCCTGTTACTTGTTCCCTTTAACTTAACTCCATGAGGTATTGGGACACACAACAGGGTCTCTTCTGAAGATCTTAAATTTCTGGTAGGCTCATATGGGAGGAGATGTTTTTCAGATATCTTGGCCCCAAGTCATTTAGGGCTTTGTAGGTCAACACCAGGACCTTGAATGGAGCTCAGAGGCAAGCTGGAGGCCAGTGCAGTTCTTGCAAGACTGGTGTTACAAAGACTGTAAAATACCTACCTGCCACCAGTCTGGCTGTTGCATTTTGCAAAACTTGCAAGAAACTTTTCAAGGGCAACCCCACATAGAGCACATTACTGTAGTTTGATCGAAAAGTAACTAAGGCATGAACCTGGCCAGATCTGCCTTCTACAAGAAAACGCACAAGCTCTTTCTTGGCGTAACATGCTTTCGCTGTTGCTGTGTGCCTTCAAGTCATTTCTGAGTTTTGGTGACCCTATGGCGACACTATCATGGGGTTTTCTCGGCAAGATACTTCAGAGGAGGTTTGCCATTGCCATCCTCTGAGGATGAGAGCATGTGACTTGCCCATGGTCACACAATGGGTTTCCATGGCTGAGCTGGGATGTGAAGTGTGGTCGCCAAAGTTGTAGGCCAATGTTCATACCACTATGCCATGCTGGATCTTTCTAGTAATCAGACTATTTTGGACTGATCTTAGAAAAGAGGCCATGCTGGCAGTGGTGGCAGGGGATTCTGGGATTTAGTCTATAGACCTTTCCACAATCTTGGTCTTGGAAGATGTCTGTACTAAAACTCTGGTTTCTAGCATCCATGGAAGTCCCATAATGTTTTTGGTAGCCATGTGTGCATGAGTCAAGGAAGCCAGACTAAATTGTAATATCCTCAGTCCTTTCTTTTGTTGTGTCTGTGTACGTCAGTAGCTTACAAGCAGCTTCACTGCATGCTTCTCAAAAACCTGACATTTTGCAGACAACAAGCCCGCCAGAACAGAGCAGCTGAGAGAGTGGAAAGGAGTGTTTTGTCTCCAAAATACTGTAATTGATTTAGCAGCAGTTTAAAAACAATGTTGAGCCTTGTCGGGAATGTTTCTCTGTGCCACTAAATCAAGTTCCTTGAGATGGATTACACACTATCCACATACTATCTGAAAATCTCAAGGGCTGCTTCTTTTTCAGCAATTTATGATCGCCTTGTTAGAGAATTGCAGATCAGGGCTCTCTGGAGTCAAAGGAGAAAGAGAGATGAATAACATGCAAACTCGATCGAATGAATTTCATTATGTTGTAGAGTGGAGTCCCAAACATTTCTTGTGGCTGGGTCCTTTTTACATGGGCAGCCTTACAGGACAATAATCATTTTGTAATGCCTTTGCAATTTAAATCATATTTATAATAACACAACTTAATGTAACATTCCCTCGTAAAGTTCTCGGAGCTTTTTACAGGATGCATAAAGCATATTGGGGGAAAATGGGAAACTCTAACATAACAGATTCACCTAGTGCAGGGTGCAGGAAAGAACCTAATGAGGCTGATATACCGAATCCTAAATTGACAGTTTAACTGTTTTAAGTAGTATCTGTAATAATTCAAAGATGCTTGAAGATATCTTTTGCTATAAAACTCTTCCTTTAACTAAATAGTTGGGTGAGTTAGTGCTTATTTTCATTTTATGGGTTCGGTGAGAAATTGGGACATTTTGAGGTTTATAATTTAGAAGACATTCCTTTAAAGAATCTAAAGAGGTCAGCCTAAAGATGAATTATCTGCTGTCTTATCTTTCTGTTTTCCCATGGAACAGTTATCACCAATGGGTCAGGACAAATCAGTAACAGCTGGTGGCTCCCATGTCATTGGGGTGATGAATCTGCTCTGAGTTTGTGGGTACATCTACACTGTAGAAATAATGCAGTTTGACACCACTATAATTGCTATGGTTCCATACTACAAAATCCTGGAATGTGTAGTTTTGTGAGGTACCAGCACTCTCTGGTAGAGAAGTCTCTTTAATAATAATAATAATAATAAATTTTATTTTTATACCGCCCTTCCGAAGATCAGGGCGGTGTACAGTTAAACAGTTAAAAACATATATATAAAAATTAAAACATTCAAACACAGTAAAAATAGAAGGTAGGGTACAATGTCCGCCAGGGCTTAATGGAACATCCAGTCCGATCATGATGAGGGAATAATAAGATAACATAGGAGAGGAAATCATTGGTAGGCTTGCTCAAACAAAAATGTCTTTAGCCCTTTCTTAAACAAATTAAGAGAGGCGGCTAAATGAAGCTCCGTGGGCAGTGAGTTCCAGAGGCTAGGGGCCTACAAATCTCAAATCTACAAATCTACAAATCTCAAGATTCCATAGGATGGAGCTACACCACTTAAAGTGGTATCAAACTGCATTATTTCTACAGTGTCGATGCACTCTAGGTCTGCGATTTCTGAAATGTTGAAGTTCATTCTTCAGTATAGATTCATTACCTTTGACTGATCACTTAAAAAATCTGGAGGAGATTAACTTGTTTGTTTATTTATTTGAAATATTTATATCTGCCCTATATTTGAATATCCCAAGATGGCGTTCTAATTCTTTTAGAACAATAAATGATAAACAATGTTTTTTTTAAAAAATCCCTAAATTATATTACACCATTTTTCAATTAAAAACCTGGCAACTTTAAAACTGGTAAAACAATTTAAAATAGTGTACATGAACACCCTGGATAAACTCAATCAGACTTGAAGGCTCTAATAACAAATGCACATTTTCACTTGGTATTGAAATGGTACCAATGTTGGCACCAATTGGACCTCCAAAGAGAGGGTATTCCACAACTGGGTGCCACCACGGAGAAGGCCCTCTACCATGTCCTTCCACAATGTATTCCCCCTACTGGTGGGACACAGAGGGGGCCTCCTGCAAAAGACTTCAATTCTCAGGCAGGCATATATAAAGAGGTTTACCACTCCACTGACATGGAAGCCTGCAGCTGCTACAAAGGCAAATTCTGTGTTCCTCAAAGCAATTAAAACTAAAAGGCTGAGTTGCATTCTGACCCAGATGATGCCCTATCTCAAAACATTTACTCTACTCTTCAAGAGACAAAGGATGTTCAGTTTGCTATCTGCCAAACTGAAAACAGTCTACCAGCTGTATAAAGAGTTCAGAGGTGGCTTTAATGTTAGGTAGAGCCCTTCCTTCCTTCCTTCCTTCCTTCCTTCCTTCCTTCCTTCCTTCCTTGGAAACTGCCCATGGGTCACCTGCTCATGGACTGGCACCAGTTCATGGACCACGGCTTTGACTAGCAGTGCTCTATTCATTTTGTTGTTGTTGTTAACTGTTAACTGTTAATCTTGACCCATGGCAACCCTGCTGATGAGAAATCTCCAAGACCCCCTATCCTTCTCTATTCTACCCGGTTCTTGCAAACTCATACTAGTGATCTCTTCAAAAGGGTTGATCCTTCTAGCATGTGGCCTTGCTCTTTACTTCACTTCACCTTTCCTAACATGATCTCCCCCCCCCCCCCCAGTGATTCATGTCTGCTCATGATGTGCCCAAAGTATGCCAACCTAAGTTTTGTCATCTTGGCTTCCAGGAAGATTTCTGGCTTGCTCTGCTTGGGACCCATTTGTTTGCTGTTGACTGTCTGTGTTCTATATGATGAATGTTGCTGTGCTGGAGCAAGCAGAGATCACCAGCATTGAGGCCATGCTACTGCAAATGCAGCTGCGCTGGGCAGGGCATGTTTCTAGGATGGAGGATCACCGCCTCCCCAAAATAGTACTCTACAGTGAACTCGCCACAGGTCAGCATAAGAGGGGTGCCCCAAAGAAGAGATACAAGGACTCCCTGAAACAACATCTCAAGCTTGGCCAAATTGATCACCAACAATGGTCTGCCCTGGCCTCACATCGGGAGGCATGGAGACGCACTATCCACAATGCTGCAGCCTCTTTCGAGAACTCACGCCGAACAAATCTTGAAGAGAAACGACAACGCAGAAAGAACCACAACTTGGAAACATCACCCAAGGAGACCTTCTGCTGTGCTTTCTGTAACCGGACTTGTTTATCTCGGATCAGCCTTTTTAGTCATCAACGCGCTTGTAGTAAGCGTGGGATGAGTCCTTCCTGAATCTTCGTTAGCGAAGAAAAGCCAGAGAGAGAGCTCTATATTGCGCTGTAAGTTCTGCATTTGCTAAAGCAGACTATGTGAAGTTTGGAGGTAGCTACTATGCCATTGTCAGTGTTGAAAAAAGAATCAGATGACAGTCCACTCAGATACTGCAGGTGGAATTTTCCTTAATCTCAGGTGCAAAGTATGTTGGGATGATCCCAGTTGTGGCTTGCCAGATTCATGATAACATGCTATATATATGCAGACGCAAGCAGGCAGCTTCCAGTCTACCCTCTGCTGCACTAAAAAGTGCCCTACTTTGGTGTAATGGACTGTTATGCTGGCATAGGTCAACAAGAGTACTTGGGCCATTATAGTGGGACAAGGTAACTATGCAGCTTAATACGTAATTATACCTGTTGTCACATTCCTCCTACACATGAGGAGGCAGACAGAAACTTTGAAATGGGGATTCTGTTTTCCGTTGTATTCCTGTGTTCCTCATAACCTATATTAAATACATTCTAAGTGTATAGCACATATGCATAGAAAATGAATATATAGTTCCAACTCCATTCAATATAGTTAGAAGTGAATCTGGATTTCCCTGAAGTCTTGTCAGACATAAATAGCAATTGTTGTAGGCCTTATTTTCTTGCCTATACTTGTGAATTCTGTGTGTGTGCATTTAATATTTTTATTTTATAATAAAATAATAAAATAATATAATAAAATAATATTGAAGTTAATTTTAAAGAAAACTGTTGCTGTTCATACCTCTCTGAAGAGCTCATGGTCAGGTTAAGCAAATGAGCTCAAAATGGTGGCAAAGGAGTGAGCTCAGACATCCAGGCGTACCTTGTCATCTGGGTTTGATACATCAACAGCAGCCTGTTGGATAATTAGGTAAACAGATGGGAGACACAACCAAATTGGGAGTTGGGGACCAGGGGAAAGCTGTTGGTGGAGAAACAGAGATGATTTTTGACCAATAAAGAGATGCAGATGCAAGTCAGTTCCAGCTAGCCCTTTACTGCAATCATTTTTCATTGCAGTAAGCTAGTTTACTCTTGAGAGATAGCCAAGAGAATGATGACACCTCTGGGTTCTGAGTCCTGCTCTTTTGGAAAAGCGCCCTCTGATGGCCTCTTCATCAAGCAGTGGGTCATTAAATATGGTTGCCAGGGGACCCTTATTTCACAGGAACGTTGCTAATTCAGTCTTCATTTTCCATAGAGGTTTAGGGTTTCCTTTTATTTCAGAACACAACTCAGCTAATAATAGCAGTCTTCCCAACTCAACTTCATCTACAAGGAGCATGAGAGTATTTTAGGAAGACTTCAAGAGTGAAAGTTCCTGTTTAGTTGGCAGACCTACAATGAATCCTCACTTATACTCTTAAGGGAGACTCTCTGCTTTATATGTGACTTCTTCTAGAACTGGTTCCAAAGAATCTGCAAGTCATTTGTTCCTCCTGGAAGTATTTTGTTAGTGGGCTAGTTTTTCAAATGCCTACCAAAACTTCTCCCTCCCTGTCTGTCTGTCTCTCTGCATACACATGCACATATACATATAATGCAAACTTTGAATTGAGCCCATAGGATCTGGTAAAGATGTGTGTGGTCTTCAAGGTAGGTTCTGCAGCTCCCTTATCTACATTTTCTGTGGAATTCAGCATTGTTGATGACAGACCCATACTGGTGAAGAAGATATACTGCCAAAATTTCAGATTGCAGATCCCCACTCCCTGCCATTTTAAACATTCCTTTCAGGAGGTGCTGGTGGGTGTTCTCACACCATGGTCTCTGTCAAGTTGTGGAGGTCCTTGGCCTGGAATAAAATTCCAGAATATAAATAACTGAAACTTACAATCATAAATAAATTAGATTCAGAGGGATTAAGTGAGCATGGGCAACTCCAAGCAACTGTTGCCAAGGAGAATTGAATATTTGGAGGTCTGAGTTCTTGAATGAATGTCACTAGACCTCTTGAAGATCCCATTTCAGACCAGCAAAATAATACACAGAGCCTTACCACTAGTGATAGGCCTGTTCTCCATAACAGGAAGCATCAGTTCCTAATGCCATATGATTCTGAATTTCAAGATATCATGCAGAAATTTTGTTGAAGGCTTCTGGTTGTTCACATCCATCTTGAATTCTACCTTCACGTTCCTATCTCCCTCTCTCCTCTTCCACTCATACAGGGTCTCACATGTAGACAAATAAGTTAAGCTCAAGCTAATAGTTAACAGGAACCAATATATTTTTCCTATAATGACTAGCTGTGGTGGAAATAGGCTGTTCACAGGCCTTGAGAGGGTGTTAAAGAAATAGTCTAGTGGCCTGAACATCCTCAGAATGATTGTAATGCATTGCAAAGTTCAGGCAAGGGTTTAGTATGGAACTACTGGGTATTTGTTGCTCCTACTGTTCTACTACAGGGAAGGATGTAAACGCTCAGATAGTGGCACCTCCTACAGAGCAGGTAGTCCTGCTGCTTTTTCGTACACAGCAGTTGGTTTGATTGGCCTTTGGGGAGGGCAGAAGAGGACCTCTATTCAGTTACAAGGATCTGGTGGATAACAGAGATTTCATAAAGCAAGCAGCCAACCTTAGTTTTATGTTTTTTCATACACTATGGAAGGTAAGGATGGACAGACCTGTCCAATGAATCTTTTGGGCAAAGATGGGTTAATCTTTCTCCTACAGTCAATGCTTGTAGGATCCAAGCAGGCCCAACATTAAGAATAGGTGAGAATTTTCAGTAAGAAATTTGTGGTACATTTTTAGTAAGAATTTTCCACACACCCCTCCCCCCGATATCCAGTACAAAAAAAGTTTGTTTGTTTTTTAAAAATATCTAATTATAGAAGGGAGCAAAACTGACATATTAGGTCATGGGGCTTTGGGCACTATGCTGTTCAGATTCTAGACAAGAAGCCTTGTGGCTCCAACCACATTTTTGGGATTAAATCAGGATTCCCACCTTCCCCCACCCCTCATAGTCTTCTCATCTTGAACCTTAATTTTTGAGAAGAACTTTCCAAATTCTGCAAACATCTTTATAAATTCCATGGAAAGAATATGGAATCAAAATGAAATTGAAGGTGGAGAAAGATTAATCCATCTACATGCTAAAGATTTGTTTGACAGGTTCACTCATCCCTAACCGGCTTGCCTTATCAAGAGTGACCACTGACAAAGATTGCTCCACTTCATTCCCAAATAGGACCCCCCCCCCACACACACACATATTTCTGCCCAAACCCCAAGGTTGTCATAGCCTATCCAAAAGATTGTCTCACACTGAGTTATCACAGACAATGAGCATCAAACATTGTGCTACACGCTGCATGTGCATATCTTGGGTAAAGTTCTCATAACTATGCTTCTGGATCTCTTGTCTGTCACTTCTTGTTTGTTGTCCACAGGGTACTTTCCAAAGGATTATCTCCAGCACTTTTGTGACATGAATGTGTTCATGCCAGTGATGAGGAAAAGAATGTGACACAACGGATGTCTCTTTCTTTGAGGTGGCTTATGCCAACATCAGTTTTTCCACCTAAGGGGTGGAATATCTTTTCTGCTTGACATGGTCTTCACTTCAACAAATTTCACAAAGGTACAAATGATATTTTTGGGAGGCTGCTAGCTACAAGGGCAGGGTATGAGGAAGGCTGTCAACTTCTTAACTAAGTTCCAACCTTATTGGGGCTCTTGTCATCCCACATTCCCTTGGATTTTCTTCCATTTTTAGCATCTTTTCTTCTCCTTTTGAAAATTTAATAGTAGATCGAGATATTCCCTTTTGTCAGACCTGGATCATGGACCACTCTTGGAGCTGACCCTGAGCCAAGAACTGTGGACAACACGCCACAAATTATAAGGATTAAAGTAACAATTTGGGACCAAAGCATAAAACAAGAAAACTAACCAAGGAGACAGGAACACACCAAAACATAGGAAAATCGTATTTGCTTGGTATGGTATGGAAATAACAGAACATATTTTATACTTCTTCCTGCCCAGAATGATCTAATACCTGCCTGGGAGGGATGGCATCAGTCTCAGGGTCTTCTCTGAGAAAAATGACATTTTCACTGAAGACTGACTGCAGTTGAGGGCTTCACTATGCAAGGCAGACATGCTTAAGTTAAGCAGCTCCTGTCATCTTAAAACCTGAGTGTTATCTTCTGTGTAGAGGTTACCAGCTGGTTCGCACAAACCTGTTCATCACATAATGAAACATCAGTTAGTGACTTACATGAGTATTTGTGATATCCATGATCAAACACCAAAGACAAAACAATCACATGTCATTCAATCACTTAAGGCATTCAAAGCAGATAATTCAGACATTCATCTGAAATCCACACATCCTTGTGATTCATCTATTGAATAGTCAAATAATGAGAAATTATGTGATATACGAGAGGGTATCCAAACGTTTTAATGATCACCTTTTTTA
This sequence comes from Urosaurus nigricauda, assembly GCA_034509955.1. Lineage (NCBI taxonomy): Eukaryota > Metazoa > Chordata > Lepidosauria > Squamata > Phrynosomatidae > Urosaurus > Urosaurus nigricauda. The sequence continues at coordinate 12,317,967 of JAOEGL010000005.1, forward strand.
AAAAATTGGCAGAAAGTTTGTTTTGATTTGTAGTTGTTAACTTATCTCTATGTAGTCACTATCTAGATTTATACATTTTTCCCAGTTTATCTTGACCCTCCAAATACCTGATATTGTAGAAGCCTGCAGATTGCGCCTGATGAGGATTTTACACTTTAGTCACTTCTGGCTGAGCGAATCACAAAAATAAAGGACACAATGAGCTGATTTTCTCAGCAACGTGCACTTAGGGACCAATGATGACACTGACAAAATTTCATCAATATGTCACAATAACTTCCGGGTGGTAACTATTACTTTACGATACCCCCTCATATATGCTTGTGAATGATATTATTTTTAGTGTTAGTATTAGTATTAGTAGTATTATTATATCTTTATTTACATCCACCTGGGACTCAAGGAGGTTTATGCATTAAAAAGATTGCAATAAAAAACATGAAAAAAAGGACACAGCATTAAAGCCAAATTAAATCATTATATGTATTAAAGCCATACACCCCAAAACATATTTTATTTTTTTAATTGAATATTTTATTTGTTTTATAACAATAACATAAACGAAGAATACAAAAATAACAAAAGGCCTTGAAGAGTCATATCAAAGCTGTGCAGAATCAAAATCTGAGTAGAGGTAGTATCAGTAACCAAGATTTTAAAATGGTCACTCAAGCTTTGCTGGTTGTTGGGTTCAGAGTTAGAGTGTCCTTCCAAAGGGTAATCTGTTGGGCAGGAGGTCCGATGTCGGGGAAGTTGTTGTTAATGTAGTCAATAAAAATTGACCAGTCTTCAAAAAAGGTGTGTGGTGTCTTTTGTCCATTACAGAGTCTGAAGGTGTCAAAGTTTTTCCATTCAAAACATATTTTAAAAAGTTAAACAATATAATTACAAACAGTATAACACCTACAGCTTTTTTGGTAAAAGCCTCCATTTCCAAAAGCCTTTCTGAATAATAATAAAAAAGCATTTGCCTGCTAAAGGAAGGACAACAAGGAGGGGGCCATTTTGCCTCCCGAGGTCGAAAGCACCAAGTCTAGAGGCAGCCATAGAGAAGAGTCTCTCTCTTGTTCCCACCAAGAGGAATTCAAACCCTGGTCTCCATAGTCCAATGCTCAAACCACTACACCATGGTGGCTCCTCACATATAAATAATTGACAGATACTAGATAATTTCAAACTCTGGACTTAATAGCCTTAGAAACATGCATACACACTCACGCAAGCACACCTTCTACTCAAATCTTGACATGAAAAATCTTAGTTTACCTTAGGGCCACCCAAAGTTGGAAACAACAAAACTAAAGCTAAATAACAAAACTAAAATGATCTTCTCATTGAGAGCTCTGGTTAAGAATTAAAGACAAAAGATGATGGTAGAATTCAAAGGTACAGGTGTGTTAGTCTGGATAAACAGTATACAAAGAGATCTTGTAGCACCTTTGAGACTAACTGAAAGACAGAAGTCTGTAGCATGAACCTTGGTAGACTTGAGCCTACTTCCTCAGATGCATGTTTATAATAGAAAATAGATGGTGCAGGTGAAATAAGATAGGCTATATAAAACATATCAGCTTTTCTAAGGGAAACCAATGAAAGCAGAAGAAGCCTGTTAATAGGTGGAGGCAGAGGATGTGGTCATAAGAGTAGCAGCTATCATATGCCAGTTTGAACAGGAGCCATATTGAGCCCATAACATTTTAACATTGTGGAGAGGGATACATAATTATGTGTAAAAATTTGAAAGCACTGGGATTGATGTGCAGAGCAAAGGCCAGCTAATCACAATGTATACAAAGGATTCAGTTCCTCCCACTGCTGCCAGTGCTAAAAAACCCATGTGTCATATAAGTGGCATCATTTATTTATGTCTGTTTGTGCCAATTCGGCATAAATAAAGCAATTGGATGGCTATCTGCAGAGCTATTTGGTAGAATTCAAAAATGGATAAACAACAAATAGAAAAGCAATTGGGTCATTAGAATAAAAAAAATCCGAACAAAAACCCTCTCTCTCTTTATTACCCCTTTTTTGGTTTAAATGGATCTGGCCTCCTGCCTCCATTTTATCTGGCAGAAGAGAAGTGTTTCATTCCTAGCATCTAATGTGCATTGCATTGAACCAGAGAGGCTAGTGAGAAATGGGCCATTATTGGTACCCAGGGAAGAAGGAAGTTCAGTGCAGAAGCATTTGGCCAAAACCATCTGAAGGATGAACGGCAAACCAACAAAAACAGAAGCCATTTGTTTAGACTGAGATTTAAGAGGGAGGTTCTCCAGGATTTTGGCAATAATCTTGTGTAATTTAATGTGTGTTCCCAGCTAGACTTTAGATAATTAAGGTTGGATGAATCTGTCTATTTTTCATTTGTCATTTTCAAATCTCATTTCTGAATTAATTCACGTCTGCATTTATGTAGGTGAGATTAGTTTCCCCTCTTCTTAGAACACACAATTCTGAACATGTTTCCTATGGTTTGGTTTTTGATATGAGAACTGTGGTCAGAACATTGAGGAACCACAAATGTCAGTGGATCAAGCTGATTCCAATCTATTTTGTATTCCCTCATAAATTCACCTACAACAGAAAAGATTATTGCAAGATACAGTGGGTTCTTGGTATCCACAGGGATTTGGTTCCAGGACCTCCTATGGATAACAAAATCTGTGGATACTCAAGTCCCATTAAATACAATGGCATAGGAAAATGGTGTTTCTTATATAAAATGGCAAAATCAAGGTTTGCAATTTGGAATTTATATATTTTAAAAATATTTTCATGCTGTGGATGCTTGAATCGGTGGATTAAAAAAATAAAATCAGTGGATACAGAGGATGGACTAAGCTTGTTTTCTGCTGCTCCAGAGAGTAGAACCCAGTGCAATGGATGCAAACTAGAGGAAACAAGTTTCTAGTTCAACATTAGGAAGAATTTACTTTCTGACATTAAGAGCTGTTCGACAGTGGAACACACTCCCTTGAAGTGTGGTGGAGTCTCCTTCTTTTGAGGTTTCTAAACAGAGGCTGGATGGCCATCAATCGGGGATGCTTTGATTGTGTATTCCTGCATGGTAGGATGGCCCTTGTGGTCTCTTCCAATTCTATGATTCTATGTTTTTCTTCCTCATAGAATCATAGAATCATAGAATCATAGAATCGTAGAGTTGGAAGAGACCACTAGGGCCATCCAGTCCAACCCCCTGCCATGCAGGAAATCCAAATCAAAGTATCCCCGACAGATGGCCATCCAGCCTCTGCTTAAAGACCTCCAAGGAAGGAGACTCTATCACCTTCCGAGGAAGTGCGTTCCACTGTCGAACAGCCCTTACTGTCAGGAAGTTCTTCCTAATGTTGAGGTGGAATCTCTTTTCCTGTATCTTGCATCCATTGTTCCGGGTCCTGTTCTCTGGAGCAGCAGAAAACAAGCTTGCTCCCTCCTCAATATGACATCCTTTCAAATATTTAAACAGGGCTATCATATCACCTCTTAACCTTCTTTTCTCCAGGCTAAACATCCCCAGCTCCCTAAGTCGTTCCTCATAGGGCATGGTTTCCAGACCCTTCACCATTTTTGTCGCCCTCCTTTGGACACGCTCCAGTTTCTCAATGTCCTTTCTGAATTGTGGCGCCCAGAACTGGACACAATATTCTAGGTGGGGCCTGACCAAAGCAGAATACAGTGGCACTATTACTTCTCTTGATCTAGACACTATACTTCTATTAATGCAGCCCAAAATAGCATTGGCCTTTTTAGCTGCCGCATCACACTGTTCACTCATGTTCAACTTGTGGTCTACTTGGACTCCTAGATCCCTTTCACATGTAGTTTCATTCAGCCAGGTGTCACCCATCCTATATCTGTGCATTTTATTTTTCCGCCCTAAGTGCAATACCTTACATTTCTCTGTGTTGAATTTCATTTTGTTAGCTTTGGCCCAGCTTTCTAGTCTATTCAGGTCATTTTGAATCTTGATCCTGTCCTCTGGGGTATTAGCTATTCCCCCTAATTTGGTGTCATCTGCAAATTTGATAAGTATGCTCCCAATTCTGTCATCCAGGTCATTGATAAAGATGTTGAATAGCACTGGGCCCAGGACAGAGCCCTGTGGGACCCCACTGGTCACTTCTCTCCAGGATGAAAAGGAGCCATTGTTGAGCACCCTTTGGGTTCGGCCAGTCAACCAATTACAGATCCATTTAACAGTTCCTTTGTCTAGCCCACATTTTACAAGCTTGTTTGCAAGAATGTCATGGGAAACCTTGTCAAAGGCCTTACTGAAATCAAGATATACTATATCCACAGCATTCCCTTCATCTACCAAACTGGTAATTTTATCAAAGAAAGAGATTAGATTTGTCTGGCATGACTTGTTTCTCTGAAACCCATGTTGAGTTTTTGTGATTATGGCATTGCCTTCTAGATGTTCACAGACTCTCTGTTTAATGATCTGCTCCAGAATCTTTCCTAGAACTGATGTCAGACTAACTGGACGATAATTGTTGGGATCCTCTTTTTTCCCCTTTTTGAAGATGGGGACAACGTTTGCCCTTCGCCAGTCCGCTGGGATCTCTCCTGTTCTCCAGGAGTTTTCAAATATGATTGCCAATGGCTCCGATATTACTTTTGCCAGTTCTTTTAATACCCTTGGATGGAGTTCATCTGGTCCCGGAGACTTAAATTCATTTAGATTAACAAGGTGTTCCTCTACTATCTCTTTACTTATTCTGTGCTGAAATTCCCCTATTCTGTTCTCTGCTCCATTATCCTCAGGTTGAGCACCCTTTGCCTTTTCTGAGAAGACTGAGGCAAAGAAGGTGTTGAGTAATTCTGCCTTTTCTCTATCTCCTGTTAGCATTTTGCCATCTTCTCCACGCAGTGGCCCTACTGTTTCCTTCTTCTTCCTTTTGCTGCGGACATATCCAAAAAAGCCCTTTTTATTGTTCTTAACCTCTCTAGCAAGCCTGAGTTCATTCTGCGCTTTAGCTTTTCTGACTTTACCCCTACACATGCCTGCTATTTCTTTGAATTCCTTTTTCGTGATTTCCCCCTTTTTCCATTTCTTATACATGTTCCGTTTCAAACTTAGCTCAGTTGAAAGTTCCTTAGTCATCCATCCTGGTTTCTTGAGACACCTCCCGTTTTTCTTTCTCACTGGAACTGTTTGAAATTGTGCCTTCAGTATCTCCCTTTTGAGAAGGTCCCATCCGTCCTGAACTCCTTTATCTTTTAGTATTTCTGACCATGGAATCGCCCTCAATACTTCTCTAAGTTTACTGAAATCCGCTCTCCTAAAGTCTAGGATGCGTGTCTGACTCTGCCTGGCTTCTCCTTTCCACTGTATTACAAACTCCAGGAGAACATGGTCACTTCCACCTAATGATCCCACCACTTGCACCCCATTAACCAAGTCCTCCTTGTTGGTTAGGACCAGATCTAAAATAGCTGACCCCCTTGTTGCCTCTTCCACCTTTTGGACCATGAAATTGTCTTCCAGGCAAGTGAGGAATTTGCTAGACCTTGAGGATTTTGCTGAGTTTGACTTCCAGCAAATATCAGGATAGTTGAAGTCGCCTATCACTACTACATCTCTCTTTTCTGACTGTGTGGTCATCTGTTCTAGAAAGATATCATCCAATTCCTCAGTCTGACTTGGGGGTCTGTAGTAGACTCCCACCGTAACACCCTTGTTGTTTCCCTCCCCTTTGATTCTTATCCAGATGCTCTCCACCTGGCTTCCATGATTGATGTCCAGGATCTCTTCACTGGTGTAAATATCTCTGACATATAGTGCTATTCCTCCTCCTTTCCTGTTTGGCCTGTTTCTCTTAATAAGGTTATACCCCTCTATTTCCACATTCCAATCATGAGACTCATCCCACCAGGTTTCAGTGATGCCTATTATATCATATTTGCTTTGTTGTACTAGGAGTTCGAGTTCATCTTGCTTATTTCCCATGCTCTGTGCATTAGTGTAGAGACATCGCAGACCATGGTTCCCTTCTACTTGCTGCCTGTGCAAGTTTTTTTGCCTCCCACTGTTGGGTCCTTGCATTGTTTGCCTTGTTTCCTCTATGTCAGTTTGACTATTTTCGCCATCCCTTTTGCCTTCCTTATTGTCTCCCTTCCCCTCGGAACTCAGTTTAAAGCTCTCCTGATCAAGTTCTTGAGACTGTTGGCAAAAACATTTCTTCCAACTGGCGTGAGATGCAACCCGTCTGTTGCAAGAAGTCCCTCCTCATGGAACCGCAGCCCATGATCCAAGAATCCAAATCCCTCTCGGCGGCACCATCTGCGAAGCCAGTTATTCACATCTGCTATTTTCCTCTCCCTTCCTGGACCATGCCCTTCAACTGGCTTTTATCTTCATAACAACCCTGGGAGGTAGGTGAAGAAGAGACATAATGGTTGGCCCAAGATCTTTCAGAATTGTGACCAAGTTGATTAAAGGACTGAAAGCTATGAGGAATGGCTTAGGGAGCTCATTTTGTTTAGCTCAAAGACTGAAAGGTGACATCAGGTAGTTAAAGTCATCTTTAACTACCTGAAAGGATGTCTCATAAAAAATGAAGCAAGCTTGTTTTCTGTTACTCCAGAGACTAGAACATGAACCAAATGCATTTAATTTACAAAAAAGAGCTTCCACCTAATTATTACGATAAAAACCAGACTGCCCTGGAGGGTGGTGGGCTCTCCTTCTTTAGTGGTTTTTAAGCAGAGGTTGGATGTACATCTCTCAGGAGTGCTGCATGGCAAAGGGTTGGGGTATATGGCCCTTGCTGCCCAAGTGCCTATGATTCTGTTCTGTGATTTGGTATATTGCCAGGCTATGCCCAAGTTTCTCTAGACCTTGTTGAACATTCTAGCCACTACACCATGATTTAGATATGTTTCATTGCAATCTGAACTCTCTGTAAGCTACTCAGAGAACCTATTGAATGGTGGCATATGAATCTCTTAATAATATAACAAAAACAAACCCATAAACATCTGATTCACTCCCCAAGCTTCCATGAAGAATGATCTTTTGGGAGGTTCAACAACGGAAGCATTCATCGTGTTGTGTTTTTTAATTGCTAGAATTCTAGGCACATTCAAAGAACAACAAAAAAGAGTGAGACATAACATAACAAAATGACAACCCATCACCATATAGAATGGAAATCAATGCAGATCCCTTACATGGCAGGCATTCTTTTCAGGCTGCTTATATATTCCATCCACTGTGTTTTGTATGTATTGCCTTGACATCATTTTGCCTTTATGCACATACTGTGGAAATGCCATTCACAGCATAGATAGACTTCCATCGACAGCTTTTTGCCTTTTCTCCAATCACAATGTCGTCTACGCAGACATCCGTTGACATTGTTTTGCTGTTATTCCTCCTTTTTTCCAGATTGGCAGCAATATTGTCTGGCATTTTGTTATATTATTTAGAGTTCAGGACAGATTTGGAAAAAATAGAAAAGTCATGAAGTCATGAAGATTTTGTAAATTTTGTAAAAACATGTGTGTGCGGACATGCGCGCGCGCGCGCACACACACACACGATAAAGAAAGTCTAGTTTCATAGCACTTTAATATTACATTCTTTACATGGGCCCTGAAATCCAAAGAATTACGAAACCAATCATGGATTATGTTTCATTAGTGTGTGCTTAATTTAACATTACTGTATTATGATAATGCTTTCAGGGGTGCAAAGTACTATTTGAATGAGTTTTGTTGGCAGGGTAGGCTGACAGATCATAGACTGGTTCATACAAGATTCTGTAAATGAACCCTTATAAGAAGCATCTGGGTGATTGTAGCAGTTGGAACTGCAACAGCAGTTAAAGGCATCCAGAGCCCTCCTCTAAGTATATTTGCCTGTCACATCCATCCATATACCATTCCTCCCTATCCCTAATGCACATGCTTTCTTCAACTTTGACCAACAGAGAGAAGCAAGGATTTGCTTTTTACTGTTTTGGTGCTGTGGAAGATCTCCACCCTTAAGTCCTCATGTCATAGCAAGACTGATTTGCATCTACACTGTAGAAATAATACAGTTGAACACCATGTTAAGTGCTGTAGCTCCATCCTATGGAATCCCGGGATTGGTAGTTTTACAGATTCTTGAGCCTTCTCTGCCAAAAGGTGCTGGTGCCTCACAAAACTACACATCCCAGGATTCTGGAGGATGGAGCCATGACAGTTAAAGTGGTGCTAACACTGATTATTTCTACAGAGATGAATTCTGAATTCTGGCAAATGTAAGTCCTGCCCCAACAAGACTCTGGCTATTGGCCTTATACTGCCATAGGTTTGATGCTATGGTCATTTTGACCCCTAAAGACTTCTTTTCAGGAACTGATGGCCCAGGAGGTCTTAAATGGTATCTGACCAATATAACTGTGATACAGAATTGCATTTCCAGTTGAAGAAAACACCCTTATAATAACCCTGCCCCCCTTTCTGGCAAGGAACTATCTCCAAAATGGCAGCTTAAGTTTAACATGTGTTTGGGAAAAATCAGATATAAGATAGATCAAAATCAGACATAAGATTTTAAGTCCATCACAGATATCAAGTTATCAAAACAAGTCTCTCCATTCCCAATTTAGAAATCTATTCCTAGTTTAGGATTCTGCCCATAGCTCCTCCAGCATCGTTTTGACATTTTTTTTTGCTTATGCCTTTTGTTTTCCAGATGAAGAACTGTTTGAATAAACTTGTATCTTTATCCTTGCACATTTTAGATATATTGCATTGATATATTGCATTGATACTGTGGCTCTTGTAATTTATAATTCACCCAGTGGTCTGTTTGCTCTCCCCTTTTTGCATCAGTCTGTTATAAACTTGGGACACAACAATTTGAAGTGAAATTTTCCATCCTTTGCCAGATTGTCACTTCCAACAGGTACAAAGGAACCAAGGGCCAGCTGATTCAAACATGCATGAACTGCAGTGCCTCACAATTCCTGTGCTTTCTCATCAGTTACCAAGTGTAGCAATCACTCAATAGATGCTACTAATGGCTCCAATTTGTTCCTCCATAGTTTTAGCAAGCCTCTCCCATTACTTCAGGCACTACCAGCTCTTCCAGATGCTATGGGAACTCTCTGGGTGCTGAATTGTATTCCCAACAAGGATTCAACATTTGGTTAATTCTCAACACACCCACCAGATCTGCTAATACCCTCCCCAACTCACTTTGGACTCTTTCATACGAAGCTAAATTGGAAGTATAATTTAAGGTGAATTCGAATGCAATCATGGGTTTTATGTTCTTGCGAATTAACTCTTCGCATGCAAATTCGGGCAAGAGGGAAGCCAATTCGAATGCAATCATGGGTTTTACATTATTGCGAATTAAAGCTTCGCATGCAAATTCGAGCAGGAGGGGGTTATTTTCGGGTAATGGGAAGTAATTCCGAACGGAGCAGGGGTTCATGTAAATTCGCTAAACAAGCGAATTTACATGAATCCGCATTGGCTCCATTCGGAGTTGGGAGAAATTCCTCCCGTTTGAAAGAGTAGTTTGTGAACAACACATCCCCCCAACCCACACATGGCCATTTTAGTCTTGTGCAGAGTTCAATTGGGACACGTTCAGCTGTTTTCTTGTAGCTGGACATGCTGCAAGGATGTTATCCACAGAGATCTCTCAAGGAGTACCGGTGGTATCTGTGGATGTCTGTCCCAGCATATCCAACTATAGGGAAATAGCTAAATGTTTTCCACTCTCTGACAACATGGAAATGGCCATGTGGGCAGGAGGAGGGAACTGTACTGTTTACAAGGTGGGCTTCAGAAAGTAGAAAAGGGAGATATAGCTATGGAGATTTCGGGTGTATCTGCACTGTCAAAATTCTGCAGTGCTGTAGCTCCATCCTATGGAATCTTGGGATGTGCAGTTTTACAAGGTCTTTAGTCTTCTCTGCCAAAGAGTGTTGGTGCCTCATAAAACTACAAATCCCAAGATTCTGTAGGATGGAGCCATGGCAGCTAAAGCGATGTCAAACTCCATTATTTCTACACTGTAAAAGCACCTGTAGTTAAGTGATAGACATATACATCCTGATCTTGGCCAATATGTATAGTGAAGAAAAGGAAAGGAGGGAAAAATCAGTTCCCCCACACATGAAGATTTGGTAGAGATCTCTCCTCCATCCCAGTCTTCAGAGGTTTTTCTATTTGCTCTTGACCTCTTATTTGTATTACTCCAGCATACCCCATATATAACGTCCATGCTGAAAAAAACTGGGCTCAATTCTATTGTGTAAATGTTAGCATTCTTTACAATAAAGCATAATCAGGCCATGTGACTGTGTGCAGTAAATGAAGAGCTGTTGTCTTCTGTTCTGACAGCAAGATGAAAACACTTGGAAAGATGGTCCTTCGTTGAAATTCCTGGCAATGCAAAGAGAAAGTTTGTCCTTATGGTTGTACCCATAAGCATCAGAAGCAATCTTTCATTTAGAATTTTTTCCCCCTATCAGTTCAGCTTTCTGTGTCTTAAGCTTGCCAACTCTGCTTATATGACATTATTAGATATCCTGAGTTACATACAATGGGCATCAAAGAATAACTTTTCTGGATGCAACACAGGGGCTGACAAAACTATCTTTAGAAACTATGGTCCAAAACACACTGCAGTTTGAGACCACTTTAACTGCCCTGGCTCAATGCTAGGGAATTCTGGGAACTGTAGCTTTGTGAGATATTTAGCCTTCTCTGTAAGACAGCTGTGGTGACACAATAGACTGCAATTCCCAGGATTCCCAAGCGCTGAGCCAGGGTGTGATAAAATGGCCTAACAATTGATTATTTCTGCAGTGTGTTTTGGACCACTATTTCCCAGAGTGCCCAAGCAAGTATAACCACTGACCATGCTGCCTAGGAGATTTTGAGAGCGGTAACCCACAAATCACTTTCCCAAGTCCTGGCCAACATGTTTAAACTGTTATAGAACAGCCAAAGAAGTGAGATATTCACTAGCTATTCCCTAGCCACTCTCCAACTCCCCTCCCAGTGATCAAGCTGATAGGAAATGAGGGTGAAGCAATCCAGTGATTACAAAATGGCCCATCTGGACTGCAGCTGGATATTTATTCTTTCAGAATATGTTATACTCTTCAATTGTAATATTCCAGTCATAGGAGTCATCCCTTCAGGTCTCTGTTATGCCTATATAACCATATTTACCTTCCTGCATTAGGACCTCAAGCTCATCTTGTTTGTTTCCCAAACTCTGTGCATTGGTTGCCACACATGATGACTTTTATCTATCACCTCAGTAACCATTATTAAACATAATATCACCACAACAGCCCTATGTTGAAGGCTAGGCTGAGAGATTGTCATTTCTCCAAAGCTGTTCCATGATCCTCAAGCTTGATACTCATAAACAGTTGCTAATATTCTACTCAGCAGTTTCAGATTGCAGGCAACGTCATCACATGAATTCTGTGAATTCACTCTGGGTTTTCATGTCAATTTTAACGGAGCTATGCAAGGTGTTCAACCTATTTTGGGGATAGGATTTGCCTCACTGGGTAGTTTTTTGTTTTTTAAGTGTGGACTATAAACCCAAAGCAGATTCATTGTCACATGGATCCAGCCACTATTGACTTCAAGGAAGGGTACATGCAGTGGAATTTTACCAGCTAATTCATAAATAGTAATGGCAACCACTGGCTTCTGTATAAGTGCTGTGGTGACTTTGTGTTCTGGGTTTTATATCAGACTTGAAAGGCGGTATCCAAAGTGCTGAAGCTGTGCCCCAAGACAGGATCAAAACTAAAGATAGTTCCTTTAAAGTTCACAGTACAACCCAGAGTGGATTCAGTGTCCTTCTGACTTCACCAGGGTTATCTAATTTATATAGTCCCAAGGAAAATGTCCCAGACGCTTGAGAGCATATCTTACTCAAGAAAATGAGTGCCTTTTGCAGTGGTAAAACTGGCATCATTGCTTAGTAAATGTCAGAAAATTTAGAGGCATATTTTGAACCACCAGGATGTCCTTCCCTATGTTAAAAATCCTAGGAATAAAACTGGAAGGGCTTTTAATGCAAGCTGTGTTTACTAATATGAACTAATAAAGTCACAGAATGTTGCTTCCTATTGGACTAATGGGTATTGCATTATACGTTATTAATGATACTATATATTTTTACAGTTTGTGTGCTGTCTAATGCCGAGCATACAAAAATATGAGGATTTGCTACTCTATTAGTGTAGGGAAATGCTATAAAAATGAGAATCTATCTGGAAAGAAAAAATGCATAAAGGATTTTTTTTTTTTTTAATGAAATGGGTTTCTGGTTGTAATTGAATCATGTTTTAACTACATTTAAGCCTAGCCTGTAGTTTGAAAGAGATAATGTTTGTTTTCCAAAAGAAAATTTGAATAAAGAATTTTAAATACCTAAAAGTTTTGCTGGGAGGATTTAAACACATGAACACACACACACATATACATGCAATAAATCCAAACCAAGTTATGTTAAAAATTAATACATTTAAAATTAATTTAAATTACAATTAAAATAAATTTATTTGAGACTATTAATATCACAATGTGATATTCAATGTACTAAATGGATAACAACATGTTATGAATTGGCTACAGAGTAGTAAGTCTTGTTGGATTCAATGGGGATTCTTTCCAGGTGACTGTGTGTTGAAATGCAGCTTAAAATAACATGGGGATTAAAAAGAAGAAAGCATTTGCAACGAGCATGGTGAATTTGTTTGTTCCTTGGTTTGTTTGTTTCTTTGTTTGAAAGGATACAGAAGCTGAGATCTTGTTGTAGGTGGCACTGACACAGTGGGAGGATGAGAAAGCCCATGGGCCCAGTGGCTATTGGGGAAATAAGGCAGATTTGGCTCAGTTGTTGGGAGAAGAAACTACTTTCTCCTGTTCTTATACCACTTCAGCTGCCATGGTTCCATCCCATGGAATATTGGGATTTGTAGTCTTGTGATGTACTTAGCATTACTGAGTGTGCTTTCTTGAACTGTAGCACTCTGACAGAGAGTATGTGGTGAAATTACAAGTCCTAGGATTCCATCGGATGGAGCCATGGCAGTGGTAGTTTCCAAGTATTGTACTATCATTGTTTGACATAACTACTGTATACCCTAACTCCAAGTGACTGTATAGCAAATGACTGGCTTCTGGATAGGTCCTTGGAGGCACTCCAGGAATAGTGATGGGGAAATTGCTTGCATCACTGGACAAGCATTTTTTCAAGCCAGCTTTCCCAGAGTGTCTTAGGCTTTGTGGATCCACCTGAAAGCCAGGCACTGGAGAAATATACTTCTTGGAGCTTTAAGTCCTCATTTCTTGGCAATGACAAATTTACTTTGCTTCCTTCATGGCTGCTACACAATTGCAGTCCTGCTAACAAAATGGACTCTTCTGTGAGTGCAATGCCCCACAAGATTCTGATTACAGCAGTCACAATCTGCTTTTTTTAAAATAAAAAAGGTTCTGATTGAACACTTAACTATGAAGCTCCACCACTAACAATGTGAGAAAAGTGAACCAAGTACTCACAGAATCATATAGAATCATAGAGCTGGAAGAGACCACAAGGGCCATCCAGTCCAACCTCCTGCCATGCAGAAATACGCAATCAAAACACCCCTGACAGATGGCCATCCAACCTCTGTTTAAAGACCTCTAAAGAAGGAGACTCCATTACACTTCTTACTTGACAATATTCTTGTTCTAGCAACCAGGTGCTTTTAGTGTTTATTTTCACAAGGTATCAGACATTTATCCTATGTATCTGGAGATATAAGGCTGCCAGCCTTGTGTAACATCCAAAGAACTGTTTTGCCTTTAAACCTGATGATATGACAAGGAAGACATGTGCTGGTATTCTACTTAGGCTGCATCCACACTGCAGAAATAATCTAGTTTGACACTACTTTAACTGCCATGGCTAAATGCTATGGATTGCTGGGAATTGTAGTTTTGTGAGACATTTAGCCTTCTCTCTCAGAAAACTCTGGTACCACAACAAACTATAATTCCCAGAATTCCATAGTATTGAGCCATGGCAGTTAAAGTGGTATCAAACTGGATTGTTTCTTCAGTGCAGATGCAGCCTTAGTTATGTAAGTAATTTAACTAGGGTCTAATCTGCATTGCAGGAAGAATGCAGTTTGGCACCACTTTAACTGTCATGACTCAATGCTGTGGAATCTTGTGATTCACAGTTAGTTGTGGCACCAGAGTTCTCTGACGGAAGACTATCTCACAAAACTACAAATCCAGAATTCCATGCCATTGAGTCATGTGAGTTAATTATTAGACCTAAGTAACTTCTCCTGGCCTGAACCCAACAAACCTGATAGAAACATCATTCACCCATGCAACCTTCTCTCTATGCAACCGATGCTTGGTAAAGTAGGTTGCTGGTGATTATGGTGGGAGTTATGATTATGGCAATAGTGCCACAATCATGACTAAGCAGTGATCATGAATATGGAACAGTTACAGATAAATAAATCTAGGTAAATTGAAGCCACTAAACTCCACTGATGCCATCTCTTCCAATGGTTCTGGGTGAAATGTCTGAGGCCCATTGGATTGGGCTGTAGGGCAGCTTTCTTGACATTGCCTTGGAACTTCAAACTAGGCATGCAAAGCTTAGCAGGGGACAGGTTTGTTGTTTTCAAGCCAGCTTTTTCTGTTGACATTTGTAACCCACAATTGAGCAGTGCACAATCAGAAAGTTCATTATGTTGCTCGTGCATGCATATGCTGCAGTCTGAAAGGAAAGGCAATTAATTTTAGCTGTTGACTTAAACTTCAGTTGAGAGGTACTTCATTCCCCAGTTCTCCTTCCTATAAATAGATTAAGGGTGAGAGGAAAGTCAAGTTCTGCTCATTTGTCCTCTACCAAGATGAATTTCCCATGGCTGCTTATCCATCAGCTCCTCCATTAATGCAATTTGCCCCTCAAATTAATTTAGTTTTTTTTCCCCGTCTCATTGGTCAGACACCAAAACTGAAAACCTCTGATTCCCATTTTCAAAATATATATGTTTGCACTGTAGTGATTTGAGCATTGGACTATAACTCTGGAGATCAGGGTTCGAGTCCTCGCTTAGCACTGGGTGACCTTGGGTGAGTCACATATTCTTGGTCCTAGAAAACCCTGTGACTGGTTCATCTTAGAATGATCATGAGTTGGAAATGACTTGAAGGCACACAAAAAACAAGAACAACAGTAGCAATGTTTAAGAAATCATATTTTCTGAAGATGAGTGTTGAACAAGGTGCAATGTGAACTTGTAGCTGACCCTACAAGGATTATAAAGAAATCAAGGCCCCAATTCTCAATCAATTCAGCATAGCATAAATATACACTGGGGGAGTTATAATCATAGAATCATAGAGTTGGAAGAGAACACAAGGGCCATCCAGTCCAACCCCCCCCCCCGCCATGCAGGAACACCCAATCGAAGCATCCCCGACAGATGGCCATCCAGAGTTACATTGTTATTGTAGGTCTTCAAGTAATTTCTGACTTATTGTGACCCTAAGATGAACCTATCATGGGAACCTATCATGAGCCCTGGTGGCACAGTGGTTAAATCCCTGTACTGCAGCCACTTACTCACAAACCACAAGGTTGTGAGTTCGATACCAGCCAGGGGCTCAGTCTCAACTCAGGCTTGCATCCTTCCCAGGTTGCTAAAATTAGTACCCAGCTTGTTGGAGGCAATTAGCTTACACACATTGTAAACCACTTAAAGAGTGCTTAAGTGCACTGATAAGCAGTATAGAAATGTACTTGCTATTGCTATTGCTATCTTGGCATGATTTGTTCAGAGAAAGTTTGCCATTGCCTTCCCTTAAGACTGAGAGATGTCAGCTTGCCCAAGGCCACCCAGTGGGCTTCCATGACTGTAAGCCTGAGGGCAGGGAACTGTCTAAATATAAGATTGTATGTACAGCACCGTGTAAATTTACAGCACTATATAAATAAAGGTTAATAATAATAATAAACCTGGTCTCCCATGCCCTAACCCAACACTCAAACCACTGCACAATGCTGGTTCTGTAAGAGATACATTACAACACCCCTATAGGGAGTACCAATGCAGTATAACTTATATGCTATGGATCAATGGTCAGTCTGCAAGTCTGACAACTTATTGTACAATTGCAAAAATAATGCATACAGGCAATGCATATGCACATGCTAACATGTATACTTTAATGTGCTCTCATGTGTACAATGGCCTCAAATGTGCAACTCCACTTATATCACTGGCAGCTTGATAAAACCACTGTATATACTTTAGCTGCTATCTGGTGCATATGACCACTAGTGTATTGTCAAAACACAAAACAAAACAAAAAACTCCTCATGCCTGGCACAGCGTACATCTGTTTACACCACAGACAGGATCTTTGTGAAACTGGGTACAAGTAAGAAGTATATTATGCTCATGTAGTGCTATGACAAACCATTTTCCCCCTCTCCCATTGAGAACTAGGTGCATTTTTTTAAAAAAAATTCTTTTCAAAAGCCTCACTTTAAAAAGGTTGTTTTTCTCTTCCTGTTGAGAAGTATTTTTCACAATTTTCTTGAATGAAAATAAAAGACAAGAGAGGTGAACATTTACACTAATTATTTGGCATTTCAAAACTCAATTAGCAGGTCAAAAGAAAGTTTGGCAGAGGTTTAAAAAACATTCCTTTGCTAGAAAAACCCAATATGAATGGTAGCTTTGCTTATACAAAATACTCAAATCCTGGCCATCAAATTAAAAAACCAAAATTCTTACTCATTGATCGAGAAGTGCTTATATAATTTCTTCTCTTTAAAAAGCTTTCAAAGTTTTCGAATAACAGAAATTTCTCCTGTTTATCGAATTTTGACAAAATATTCTTTACATCAGTATGCTCATGTAACATCCCTGTTGCAAACAGCTTCACTGGCTACTGGTCCATTTCCAGGAAGAATTCAAACAGATTTAATTATTCTTTCTGTTTGTTTTTTTAAAAAATCTTTGTAATAGTATATTTTGAGCTAAACTTTTTTTAAAATTTCTGTAAGCCACTTTTGGTTCCTTGGAATGAAATAAATAAACAAAAGAGGGTATAAACTGAATAATAAAGTCCAATAAATAAGAAGTTGCAATCAGGTTGGCAGGGGTAAGTAGTAGTAGTGTAGGTGGTGGTTTGTTGGCATGGACATGAGTACTGCAACAATATGTTTTGCCAATGAAAGTCATTTCTGTCAGGAGAGAGAGCTGTCTGGTTGGCTTCCAAGCCTTATGGGAGCTGACAGGGCAGCTGGGGTGATGGTGATGGAGATGGAGATGGTTTTCCTCTTCTTTCATCCCTCTGTCACTGCATACCACTCCCCAAGGTGCTGTATTACGATGTGTTACACTAGCATCAATCATCACCAGGATTCTAGCCAACTCATGGCACTCCTAGTTTCAAGTCCTCCCAAAGTAGTTTATTACCATTATAATTCCACTTTTAAATAGTAATGTTCTGCTTTGTCACTTCTCAAAAAATAACAAGCAATTCATTCAAGGACATAGGGGGTTAGGATTAGGCACAATCTTATTCTGCTGGAAGGAATACCCTTCTGCCCAAAGAATCCCTGTCTGCTAGTGGATTGCAGAAACCTGCTGCTCCACTGGCTAATCTCTCTGCCAGCAGAAAAGTGAGTTTCTTCATGTGAGTCAGGATTAGAACCCTAGTCTTCCAAAGTCCTTGCCCAGCATTCAATGCACTATACCATGCTGAATCTACACAGATATAGAGGATTTAGGAAAATATGTTGGAAGAATATATAAGCAGATATATAATGTACATAAAACATGTGTGGACAAAGTATATACTGCAGCCCATATATGCCCCCCTGGAACCTATTTTTGTAACCCCAGAGCCTTTTGTAACTCCAGTAACCCAAAGCCTTCCAACCCCCTCTCCAATATATATATAAAGTACAATGTTTGGGCAATTGTCCCCTTAAATAATGCAGAAAGCTACTCAAATGCACAAAGAAATGTGAAAACACCCCCACCTGCCCAAACACTCCAGAATCCCCTGCTGCCCTCCAATATTTAAATTTTCCTCTGCATTTCCAATTTTCTGTCATGCAGATTGATACAGATATCTGCTGGGGTTTGATTTTAGGATCCCCCATGGATACCAAATCCCATTATATACAATGAGGTAGTAAAATGGTGTTCCTTATATAAAATGGCAAAATCAAGGTTTGCTTTTTGAATTTTTTTAAAAAAAATATTTTTAAGCTAATGATTGAATCCATAGATGTAGAATCCCTGGATACGGACAGCCGACAATAGTAGGCTGGAGGAGAGAAGGTTGAATCCCATAACTAATGAAGTACAAATTATTAAAGAAAGCATTCCCCTAAGCTGTTCACCCAGTCCAAACAAAGCATTCACCCCCTCCTGAGGAAAGATATAAAGAGTAACTCCAAGTTAACATGTACTTTGTTTTTGGGCCTCCTGTCAGAAACTTTGCAAAACAAATCCCAGCAAAATCAGACAATAATAGATGGGCCAATGATCTTTCACAGTATAAGGCAGCTTCCTGAGTTCCTGCACTCTTAAGATAAAACAAATCACTGTAATAAAAAGAATGCCATTCTATTCAGCACTGCTTACCATACAATGGCTCCAATTTTGTATTGTCTGGACGAGTGTAAAGTTCTACCAGTTTGGAGAGAGTCTTGGACAACGATGTTATTGTCATATGTCCAGCTGTAAGAACACAGCTGGACATACCTTCACTCCAGCCACTCCCCAGAGTTACAAAATCGTCATGTTGGGTATAGGATGTGCAGATGAAGATGAGTTTAGTGTGTCTGTGTGGAGAATAACTACCACAAGGAGGAAGTGAATACCTCCTCCAACAATGATTTGAAAAGAGCAACATTGTACGTTACTGACAGAGCCAGCATGGTGTAGTGGTTCCAGTGTTGGCCTATGACTCTCGAGACCAGAGTTCGATTACCAGCTCTGCCATAAAACCTTCTGTGTGACCTTGGTGAAGTCACATGCTCACAGCCTTGGGGGAAGGCAATGACAAACCTCCTTTGGCATTCTTGCCAAGAAAACCCCATGATAGGTTTGCCTTAGGGTTGCCATAAATCAGAAATGAATTGAAGGCACACAGCAACAACAAATATTACTGATGGGATTGCAGTCATCACCAGAATGCCAGCCACTGCCAGCTCAGTGACATTCTTGGGAAGTTAGTCATGCCAGTTAGGAAATTCTTGGAGTTGTAGTCAGAAGACATTACTCCCACCAGCTCTCATTCTGATACCACCCTTCCCCAAACTGGTGCCCTGGAGATGTCTGAGAATACACCTTTCATCCTCAGTGGAGCATGAGCTGCATTAGACCCATAGTCCTCACTATACTTGGTTAAGCTGACATTTACTACATGCATGGAGTGAAATCATTTTCATTTTCCTTCTGCCAAAGGATCTGTTTTGCGGCATGTTGAGTGATGAGGATTATGAGTCTACATTTCTTCTTCCTCTAGGCTGCTGGCAAAATGAGATGCATTCCATGAGCTTTTGCAGGTACATTTCCCTCTGGCTGACTTCTAGAGATAATTGTTGCGGCAAGACAATAATTCAGCCTAATAGATTTAATTCTAGGCTGGGGGCTACTTAGTTCCACAACTTCAGAAAGTTGCACAATCATAAGCCATGTGGTTTTCTCTGTCTGCTACTTTCCTCTCAAACTTTTTTTTTCATTTAAGATAAAAAGCACTGGTTCAACAGAGTGCTACCATACATGAGGCTCAGCCAAAACTATGTATAGTTTTCCTGACAAATATGTTCAACACAATCATACTTTCAGTTATTGGGTTTTTTTAAAGTAATAAATTCCTATTACAGGTTTAGTATCCCTTATCCAAAATGCTTGGGACCAGAAGTATTCAGTAGTTTGGATTTTTTAATTTTATTTTAGGATACCTGTATTTGCATAATCATAATGAGACATAATCAGTCTGGAGAGAGGCTGAGGATCTGTGAAATAGGAGTGGTGATGGATTCCCACCCTTTTATAGATACCCATGTCTCTCTCCAGCCTCAAAAATACAGTCCAGGTGTATACTATATTACTTGTGTTGTAGATTATAAAATAATAATAAGGAATATTATTATTATAATAAGGTAAGGAATATTCAACTTGTGCACTCATTTTAGTATTTTAAAAATACAGCTGATCCTCTTTTTGCACAGACATCATACCCATGACCCTCGCTTACTCATGAGGAGCAAAAGGAAGGGGATTAAAATGGGACATGAGCCCAAGGAGCACACCTGCAGCTGCTCATGGGTAAGTGCCCCCGTTCAAGCCTATGGCACTTGAATATGTGCAATATTCCGTTTGCATGGGGGAAGGGTTCCTGGAGGAGATCCCCCACAAAAACAGAGGGCTGACTGTAATTCCCTGCTGTTGATCATTACAGATTTGGATGTTATTCATTATGGCTGGAATTCAGGATCAAACCTGCAGATGAGTCACTTGAAGTTATGCATCCATAGTGGATCTGTTGAGAACCAGTTGGTTTCGATAAATAATTAGTTATGGAAATATCCGAAAGAGAGGACCAGCATGGTGTAGTGGTTTCAGTGCTAGACTAAATCTGGGGATCACGGTTGGAATCGCTACTGGATTCAGCACCAGCCCATGGAAACCCACCAAGCTATTTGCCTTCACTGCATACAAAAGGAAAAGAAAAAAGAGGCAAATTTTCAAGTTATTATAGCACCAGCAGACTGCTGCAAACTTTAAGAGAAATCAGGAGAAGGCAGAAAAGTGACACCAGCCAAACAGCAAGGGCAAGAAACTTAGGATAGGAACAAGCCAATTACCCCATTCCCAAGAATCCTATGGAGGCAACTGTGGAAGAATAGTGTGCGAGGAACTATGGGGCCATGGGTGGAAAATTTTCAGCACCAGCCCACATCATGATCTGCCATAAAGAAAAGCAGAAGGATTGACCAGGTGGATCTCATCAGTGGAATTGCTGGTAAAACATCCTTGCCCACACCCCTAGATTTTCATCATGGTCCACTGGTTAAGACTCTCTGCTTTAGGATAATGGTGCCAGGAGAAAAGCAACAGAAATTATCAGGATTGGGCAAGCCACATGTTTTGAAAATTGTTTCTCTTTTTACAAAAAAGCAATAACATTTTAGGAACATAGTTCAGCACCATGGACATTCTCTAAAGTTTAGACTGGAATGCAGAGTTGTTTCATCTCCCCACTGCCATGGAAGGCACCAGCCACCAGAGACGATTATTACAGTCAGCCCTCTGTCTCTGTGGATTTTTTATTCATGGATACAAGCATCCATGGCTTGAAAATATTTTTAAAATTTTAAATTCCAAATCGCAGACCTTGATATTGCCATTTCATATATGGGACACCATTTTACTATGTCATTATATTTAATGGGACTTGAGCATCCACAGATTTTGGTATCCACAGGGGTCCTGGAACCAAACTACAGTGGATAACAAAGACCCACTGTATTTGCAAATGCAGCCTATGGGTTTTCTAGAGGTCTATCACTGCAGCTGCAACAACACTGGTAGAAAACAGAACAACATCAGCCTAATCCAGCATGGCACTGCTGACATTATTCTAAAATATCCCCGTATCACAGAAGGAAGGATTGAGGCCCAGAGAGGCTTCCCTGTGACCAACCAAGCCAGAGTGTGACATAGGCACATTTCAGTGTCTGGTATACAGATGTCTCTTAAACAGTGCTGACTTTCACCACCATCAGCTGTTTATAGCTAAGCAATGTGGGATATTAAAGAATATTAAGAAGTGCTACCAGGTGGTATTCCACAAGAAAAACACATGTTTTTCTGATGCCAGCTTTTGGGATGTAAATTGAAGTAATTGTTATCTTTGTTGTGCTTATATGTATGTAAATGTTTGTTACTGCTGTGTTTATCGGAAGCCTCAAATTCCCCTCCCATTGTTTGTAAATATTCCCCATGTTTTATCTGTTTTTATGTATTAATGTGTAGCTGCTCATTTATTTTGAGTTGCAACCTGTTTTAGAGCAATATTTTTTAAAATAAAAATCTGTGAAACAGTCGGGAACAGTAAAGCACAATACAAACAAACCTCCACTATACAGTTTGGGTAGGTGCAAAATGTAAGTGGAGTTCTGTTTCATGCGATGCAGAAAGAAAAATCAACAGAGAAAGCATGAAATTCATGGAAGACTAGGGGGGTTATTCAGACAGTGAAAATAATCCAGGATGAATCTGGTTTGAATCTCTGTTGTTCACATGCATCCTGAATACATCCAATTAAATTTGGGGTGGGGGCTGCCAAAAAACCCCACTTAACCTGAGACAATGGATACCATTTCCACCCTGAGTTTTTAAAAAGATTGCCATTATTGGCAGTGTGAATAATCAATGTGAATAGATCCGTGATTAAATCCTGCATGCCTCCAATGCATTTTGAAAACATTTTCATCATTATAGTTTTTTCGTGGAGCTTTCGGGCTATGTGGCCATGTTCTGGAAGAGTTTCTTTCTGACGTTTCGCCTGCATCTGTGGCTGGCATCTTCAGAGAATGAGAGCCTGGAAAAGGATGGAGATATATATCCTGTGTGACCCTGGAAAGGAAGGAGTAATTTGCAAATGTATTGTTCTGTTGCTAATGGCAGTCCTCAGGCCGGGAGGATATGCAAACAAGGATTAATGTCTGCTAACTGGTGCTCCCCTGGCCTTAGGCTGTTTCTCATTTGCATAGGTTGAGTCTTGACTTTGCTGTCCTTCAAGACTGGGAGCCAAGCCTTGTTTACTCTCAGGGTTTCCTCTTTCCTGTTGAAATTGTCCAGGTGTTTATGGATTTCAATGGCCTCCCTGTGCATTCTGATGGACATGTTTTACTGAGACCTGGCTGGGCGATGCCAGTGCTGCCACGTGGGCACAGGCTCTCCCAGCCGGTTACAAAGTTAGTGAGCAGATAAGGGAAAGTGGGCGGGGGGGGGCAATGTGGCCATAGTCCATAAAACCAGCTTGACTTTGATCAGGAAACCTGTCCGGAAAACAACCCACATTGAGTGCATGTACCTGAGCCTGAAGACCAGGGATAGTTTGGGGATTCTGCTAGTATACCGACCACCCCATCATCTAGCAGTCTCCCTGACTGAGTTGACTCAGCTGGTTTCTGAGTTGAAACCAGCCTATTTGAACTATCTGGAGCAACTCGGGAGTTCATGGATTCCATGGCAGCCATGAACCTTTCCCAATTGGTAAACGGGCCTACCCATTGTGCAGATCATACACTCGATGGGTTTTTTAGTACGGAACAGGAGTATCCGTGGGCAGAAGTAATTTCGACTTCCGCACTGCTGTGGACGGACCATTTCCCGGTCAAACTGGAACTAAAAGCCACTGTCCGTCTCCCCGGGGGTGGTGGACCTATTAAAATGGTCTGCCCTCGATGACTCATGGAACCAATTGGTTTCCAGAAAGCCCTAGAGGGTTTGCTGGTTGGGAACACCGGTGATTCTGTTGAAGCCTTGGTTGACACATGGAATCTTGATGTCTCCAGGGCTATCAACACAATCGTTCCTGAGCATCCTTTCCAACCCACTTCGAACCGAAAACCCTGGTACACGGAAGATCTCAGGAAGATGAAATGGGTCGGACAACAACTAGAGTACGAATGGCAAAAGATTCGCCTTCCATCTGACAGAACTTGCTATAGACTGCATCTTCACAGCTATGAAAACACATTACGTGCAGCGTGGAGATCTCTCTGCTCTGCACGTATTGTATCTGCAGAGTCCCGCCCGGCAGAGCTGTTTAGGGTGGTGGGGGAGCTGATGCAGGTACCTCCTGCACCAAATCCCTTATTAGAACCCACGACACCTGCTGTGAGGCGTTTCATAACCACTTTGCAGGCAAAATCTTGATCCCCTGGACAGAAACAACTACAGATCAGTGTCCTTGCTGTCTTTTCTCAGCAAGGTGATCAAGAGAGCAGTCGCCTCCCAACTCCAAGCCGTCTTGGATGAAACCGATTATCTAGATCCATTTCAAACTGGTTTCAGGGAGGATTTGGAGTGGAGACAGCCATGGTTGCTCTGACTGACGACCTCCACCTGAGCATGGACAGGGGCAGTGTGACCTTGTTAGTGCTCCTGGATCTCTCAGCGGCCTTTGACACAATTGATCATGCCATCCTTTTGAATCAACTAAGAGAGTTAGGGATCGGTGGCACTGTGCTCTGGTGGTTCCGGTCCTTTCTCTCTGGAGGTCCCAAAGGGTGAGGCTTGGGGACAGTTGCTCTTCTAAAACTGAGCTTAATTGTGGCATCCCTCAGGGCGCCATCCTGTCCCTGATGCTATTTAATATCTATATGAAGCCGCTGGGTGAGGTCTTCGGAGGCATGGAGCTCAGTGTCTTCAGTACACTGATGACACTCAGATATACCTCTCCATGACCAGATCACCTACTCAGACCTCAGATGGCATCTCTCCTCTCAATGACTGCCTTGCGGTGGTAACAGACTGGGTGAGGGAAAACAAATCGAAATTACACTCTCTCAGCCTCAGAGGATGGTACTGACAAACCCCATCTGAAGAACCTTGCCAAGAAAACTCCATGATAGGTTTGCCTTAGGGTTGCTGTAAGTTGGAAATGACCCGAAGACACACAACAGCAACAAAGTACAGGACACAACCATAACAGACCCATTGAATCAATGGGATTTACCACTGTTCAAAAATCAGTCCTGGGGACATCCTCTTCTTAGGGCTGGTGTCTCAGCTGTCTGTCTTACATAGTGATAACTTCTGGCTATGTTCCTGTAGCCAGACACACAATGATGACTTCTGAGAGGTCCTATAGGATGACCTCTTTATTGCCTATCCAACTATAGGAACACAGATGTTGTACAACTGTCCTCCATGCTTCTCTGGCCACTAAATGACCATGGAGCCATGCAAGAAATAGGTGGTCTGCACGTGGGAATGGGAAAGGGGGGCAGAGTTCTGTATGACCAAACTTTCTACAAGACAATGTGGGATCTCTGCTTGCCTGAGTCCTCCCTCCTTCCCTTCTGGCACAACTTTTACAAACACATTTTGCTTCCATCTTTTTTCATAGATGCATCCCTGAATTGATTGTCATGGACAGAGAAGCAGGATATAAATAAACGTTTGTTATTTATTATTATACAACTCTTCCTCCCATAGGCATTTTGTATACTTTTGGGAGTATTATTTATACAACTCTTCCTCCCATATGCATTTTGTATGCTTTTAGGGGTATTATTTATTATTATACAACTCTTCCTCCCATATGCAATTTTTGTATACTTTTGGGGTTTTTTTTGGGGGGGGGGGGGGAAACCCATAGATCTGTTGAATTTATCATCATAGATGAAAGAAAGACTGCAGTCTTCCTCATATTCTTTATCACCAATTAGCTAGGACTGAGACTATTTCTATGCTGTTAGAAATAGTTAGGCTCTGTAGGACTCTGCAAATCAGGGTTCAATTACCAGATTGGCCATAAAACCCACTGGGTGAGTTTGGGCAAAGCACATGCTCTCAGTCTCAGGGGAAGAAGGCAATGGCAAACCTCCTCTGAACAACTCTCACCAAGAAAACTGCATGATAGGTTTGCCTGTGGGTTGCCACAAGTCAGACACAACACCAATAAAAATATAGAGAAGTGTGCAATCTGATATACAGTTGATTTCTAATCTGCCTATTAGCTAGACTGGCAGATTGAAAGTGTGAATTAGACTGGTCAATACAGTTTTTCAAATAATCATTTTCACTTTCTTCACCATCTTTGCTTCAAAATCATTGAGAAAAGGAGGGAAGAGTTGTTGTTTTTTTAAATCTGCTGTACATTAGCACTGAATTTGAAGAGCCTTGTTTTTGGATGGAGTGCAGAAAGTTATGAATAATTTGAAATCCGGAAGAAGTTTAAATATAGGAAAAAACAGTAATGGTTGTGGCATTATTAATAGCAGGAAAGAGCAGACACTTAGGTAAAATAAGAAGCATTTGCAGTACTTTGCAGGCAGAAAGACCTGCCCCTTTTAAACCTGTAACTATATTATCTCATGAGAAACATTCCCATTTTCTCCTCCTCCCCTATTGTTCATTTCATTCCCTTGTTGTGTCTTCTTTGTTAATCAGCTTTTAAGCTCTCCAAGGGAAGCACTGTTGTTTCCTCTTCCACTATGGGCAAGCATTTAGCTCTACAGGGACACAGTGAAGGTTGGTTGGGTTTTTCCAAGACGTAAGTAATAACAGGAATAAGATCTAGGCACTAGGAAGGAGAGCAGAATTTAATAATAAAATTGGTGAGGAAAGAAGAAAAAACAAACATTGCATTTATAAACAACAACAACAAAATGATAGAAAAGAAATCCACACTTTGGCAAAGTAGCGTCCGGCTTTTCATCTTTTGCTACTAGATATAAAATATCATTTTTTTTAATTTTAATTTTTAAAAAACTTCTAAGGGCTCATCTGCACTGGCCAAATACTATGACTTGCTGTGTCACCTGGCACTGCTGCTACTGGCACAAGTTGTTTCGTCTGAGGTCTCAATGATATGCCCAACCACGTGATTGATGCTGGGCACATCATTGTGGCCTCAGAGGGAATGACTTTTTCCAGTATTGACACACTTGGCAACGCATGTGTAGACAGCCACCTGGTGTCACTGAGGAGTGTGGAAGTAATGGAAAGAATCTGGGTCAGTTCTGGGGACAGAATAGTCCAGGAGCAGTCCAGAGTATTCTGGCTGGTGTAGACAAGTCCTAAGTTTTCAGATTTTTTTTTAAAGGGCAGCAATGTTAAGCTAAATCATTGGTTAGATTGATTAAAAATACTTCAGACAACTAGAAAAAAAGGCACTGGTCTAAAAAGTGAAACCTCAGACGAGCAGAGTGAAGATTGTGGCATGAATGCTACTGGTTGGTTCCAGGCAAAGCTGACCCATTAAATGAACTGTTGAATGGGAGACCAATATATGGGTAAATCTCATTGATATAATAATAATAATAATAATAATAATAATAATAATAATTTATTTATATACCGCCTTTCCAAAAAAGATCAAAGTGGTTTACAAAAGTGGATAAACAAGGGTTCTAGTTCCTCAGGCAAGCCCTGATGGAGCTGGGCCTGCCTCTTCTCTCCCTCCTAAGCTGGAGGATGGGAGTTGGTATGGAGGGAGGGCTCTCTTTCTTCAGGCAAGCCCTGATGGAGCTGGGCCTGCCTCTTCTCTTCTCTTCTCAAAAGGATTGAGGCTTTACATTTCTGCATCAGTTCATATAGGGATCACAACTAGGTGCTGCACTACATCTGCACTGCAGAAATAATGCAGTTTGACATCACTTTAACTGCCATGGCTCCATGCTCTAGAATTCTGGGAATTGTAGTTTTATGAGACATTTAGTTTTCTCTGTCAGAGAGCTCTGGTGCCATAAGAAACTACAATTTCCAGAATTCCAGAATTCCATAGCATGGAGCCATGGCAGTTAAAATGTCAAACTGCATTATTTCTGAAGTGCAGATGCAGCCCCTGTCACTGTATGCTAGAGTAACTGCGTGGAGGTTACATTAGCAGAAGTATTTTCCCTAATATTACATACAGAAATACAGGTGTACCACTGTTAACAAGGCCTTTGATAAAGAAGCTAATTTTTTCCAAATACTTTTTCTGTTCTCCCAGCCCCTCCTCATCTCTTGTCCTCAGTCTAGCTGAAAGTTTTTAAATAGATTTGGAGAGTGATGAAGGGGTCCTGGAGAAACACAGAGAGCTGCAACAAGGCATTTGCAATAAACAGCGCAATTGTGCTAGAGCTGGGAAAGAATGAAGTTCTCCTCGACCGATACTCCTCTAGCTGTGTGTGCCTGCCTACAAAAAACAAGGTAAAGAGCAGCTATCTCTGGAATCTCTTACTGAGCATGCATTGAAAGCAAAACAGAAAGAAAGGGGAAAGAGAAAATTACAACCAGCCCTCCATATGCGGATTCTTTAACCACGGATTCAACCATCCACAGCTTGAAAATATTTAAGAAACACATACATTCCAAAAAGCAAACATAGAATCATAGAATCATAGAATCATAGAGTTGGAAGAGACCACAAGGGCCATCCAGTCCAACCCCCTGCCATGCAGGAACTCCAAATCAAAGCATCCCTGACAGATGGCCATCCAGCCTCTGCTTAAAGACCCCTAAGGAAGGAGACTCCACCACACTCCGAGGGAGTGTGTTCCACTGTCGAATAACCCTTACTGTCAGGAAGTTCCTCCTAATGTTGAGGTGGAATCTCTTTTCCTGCAGTTTGCATCCATTGTTCCGCGTTCTAGTCTCTGCAGCAGCAGAAAACAAGCTTGCTCCCTCCTCATTATGACATCCCTTCAAATATTTAAACAGGGCTATCATATCACCTCTTAACCTTCTCTTCTCCAGGCTAAACATCCCCAGTTCCCTAAGGCGTTCCTCATAGGGCATGGTTTCCAGACCCTTCACCATCTTAGTTGCCCTCCTTTGGACATGCTCCAGTTTCTCCACATCTTTTTTGAATTGTGGTGCCCAGAACTGGACACAGTATTCCAGGTGGGGCCTGACCAAAGCAGAATACAGTGGCACTATAACTTCCCTTGATCTAGAAATTATACTTCTATTGATGCAGCCTAAAATTGCATTGGCCTTTTTAGCTGCTGCATTGCACTGTTGACTCATGTTCAACTTATGGTCTACTTGGACTCCTAGATCCCTTTCACATATGGTCTCATTCAGCCAGGTGTCCCCCATCCTATATCTGTGCATTTCATTTTTCCTCGCTAAGTGCAGAACCTTACATTTCTCTGCATTGAATTTCATCTTGTTAGCATCGGCCCAGCTATCTAGTTTATTCAGGTCATTTTGAATTTTGATCCTGTCCTCTGGGGTATTAGCTACTCCTCCCAGTTTAGTGTCATCTGCAAATTTGTAAGTATGCCCCCAATCCTGTCATCCAAATCATTAATAAAGACATTGAATAGCACTGGGCCCAGGACAGAACCCTGTGGGACCCCACTGGTCACTTCTCTCCAGGATGAAAAGGAGCCATTGTTGAGCACCCTTTGAGTTCGGCCAGTCAACCAATTACAAATCCATGTAACAGTTAACTTGTCTATACCACATTTTGCAAGGTTGTTTGCAAGAATGTCATGGGGAACCTTGTCAAAGGCCTTACTGAAATCGAGGTATACTATATCCACAGCATTCCCTTCATCTACCAAGCTGGTAATTTTATCAAAAAAAAAGAGATCAGGTTCGTTTGGCATGACTTGTTTCTCTGAAACCCATGTTGACTTTTTGTGATTATGGCATTGGCCTCTAAGTGTTCACAGACTCTCTGCTTAATGATCTGCTCTAGAACCTTTCTTGGAATTGATGTCAGACTAACTGGACAATAATTGTTGGGATCCTCTTTTTTTCCCTTTTTGAAGATGGGCACAACGTTTGCCCTCCTCCAGTCTGCTGTGACTTCTCCTGTTCTCCAGGAGTTCTCAAAGATTATTGCCAGTGGTTCCGATATTACATTTGCCAGTTCTTTTAATACTCTAGGATGTAGTTCATCTGGTCCTGGAGATTTATATTCACTTAGGTTAACCAGGTATTCCTCTACTACCTCTTTACTTATTCTGTGCTGAAATTCCTCTATTCTGTCTTCTGCTCCATTATCCTTAGGTTGAGCACCCTTTGCCTTTTCTGAGAAGACTGAAGCAAAGAAGGTGTTGAGTAATTCTGCCTTTTCTCTGTCCCATGTGAGCATTTTGCCATCTTCTGCACGCAGTGGCCCTACCGTTTCCTTCTTCTTCCTTTTGCTGCGGACATATCCAAAAAAGCCCTTTTTATTGTTCTTAACCTCTCTAGCCAGCCTGAGTTCATTCTGCGCTTTAGCTTTTCTGACTTTACCCCTACATGTGCTGGCTATTTGTTTGAATTCCTCTTTCGTGATTTCCCCATTTTTCCATTTCTTATACATGCTCCGTTTAAAACTTAGCTCAGTTGAAAGTTCCTTAGTCATCCATCCTGGCTTCTTGAGACATCTTCCATTTTTCTTCCTCATTGGAACTGTTTGAAATTGTGCCTTCAATATCTCCCTTTTGAGAAACTCCCATCCGTCTTGAACTCCCTTCTCTTCTAGTATTCCTGACCATGGGATCACTCCCAGTTTATTGAAATCAGCTCTCCTAAAGTCTAGAGTGCGTGTCTGACTATGCCTAGCTTCTCCCTTCCACTGTATTACAAACTCCAGGAGAACATGGTCACTTCCACCTAAGGATCCAACCACTTGCACCCCATCAACTAGGTCTTCCCTGTTGGTTAAGATCAGATCTAAAATGGCTGATCCCCTTGTTGCCTCTTCCACCTTTTGGACAATGAAATTGTCTTCCAGGCAAGTGAGGAATTTGCTAGACCTTGAGGATTTGGCTGAGTTTGACTTCCAGCAAATATCAGGATAGTTGAAGTCACCCATCACTACTACATCTCTCCTTTCTGAGTATGTGTTTATCTGTTCTACAAAGGCATCATCCAATTCCTCTGCCTGAGTCGGGGGTCTGTAGTAGACTCCCACAGTAACATCCCTGTTATTTCCCTCTCCTTTAATTTTTATCCAGATGCTCTCCACCTGGCTTCCAGTATTGACTTCCTGGATCTCTTCACTGGTGTAAATATCCCTGACATATAATGCTATTCCTCCTCCTTTCCTGCTTGGCCTGTTTCTCTTAAAAAGGTTATACCCCTCTATTTCTACATTCCAATCATGAGACTCATCCCACCAGGTTTCAGTGATGCCTTTTATATCATATTTCCCTTGTTGTGCTAGGAGTTCAAGTTCATCCTGCTTATTTCCCATACTCTGTGCTAACATTGATATTACCATTTATATTATTATTATTATTACTAACTACTATACAGTTAGTATGTTACAATACTAACATTGATATTACCATTTTATATAAAGGGCATCATTTTACTGCACCATTGTATATAATGGGACTTGAGAATCCATGGATTTTGGCATCCACTGGGGGTCCTGGAACAAGGGCCCACTGTAGTTTGCATCACCAGCTTCTCTTAGCACAGCTCTATAATTATGGCCTCCAAAATCAAAATGACATGAAAAAAGTGGAAGCCCATGAAAGAGAGAGAGAGAAAAAAAAAGCCCTGAAAGCATTTTGATGAAGCTTTCAAGTAATTTCTAGAAGGTTCAGAATGTCTTTATTTATTTGTTCATAGGAACATCAGATATCAAGGGAGAGGTATTGAGAATTCTCCACCAAAGACCTCTAGTGCCACGACAAAAGACAAATCTCCATAAGATTTAGCCATGGCAGTAAAAGGGGAATCATTCTACTATAACTGTCTTGCATGAAGTTGTGCCTAGAGGATGAAATCTAATAATAATTCTAGCCCGCCCCTCTGAGCAAGCAATCAGGGTGGGTTACAGCATCTTCATTGGGTGTCTGGCTATAGCAACCTTTCTCAACCTTTTTACCCTGCAGCAACCCTTAAACTAATTTTCAGGTCTCAGGAACCCCTTTGCATAAATATTATTAGATAAACAGATTTTTTTTTCAATCCCAGTTTCTCGCAGAACCCCTAACAACCTCTTGCAGAGCCATAGGGTTCCAGGGAACCCTTTTTGAGAGACTTTGGGCTATAGGGACACCACATCCATTACTGAAAGTACTTGGATTCAAAGCCAGATTGTTACTTGGTAATCATTCAAAACCTTCTGTCTAGGTGGGTATATTCCTTGGACATCACACAGTTGCCCATCTCTGCTTTAGGTAATCCGTTTCACTTTATCTTGCATTTCCTTTTATTTTAAAAATGGCACTTACAGTTCTCACCCAGGCCATTTCTACGTGTTCTGTTGTGCCTCAAGAACCAAAATAATAATAATAATAATAATAATAATAATAATAAATAAATAAAAATTAAAAAATAATAAAAAATCTGGTTTGACACTAGTATCATAGTTAGTATCATAGGTGTTAAAGTGGTTACAAACCAGATTATTTCTGCAGTGCAGATGCAGCCTATATGAATTTTCCTGGGCTAAAATCAATCTAAGTGTATCATATAGTGTTGAGTCATTAGTGTGGTTGTTCTCTCACACTCATATCCTCCATGCAACTGGAAAAGGAAAGATGGAATGCCAGATTTCTGTTGCCATGTGTTTGGAAACAAGACCGGACACTAAATGCTTTTGGCCTGTTTCGCTTGAACCAACCCCAGTGTGATTTATGCTCAGCAGAACACAGTAGCCCGTCCCAGTTGCTTTGTGATGATGCTGGGGCTCTTAAGGCCTCCCGACTCGCCTAGCTTAATCATGCTTCCCAATAAGGTCCCATTTATACATTCTTCATTATTAATAAAGCCAAGCAATTTTCAGCAAGGCTGAAAGATGATTTATACTCACGTGCTAAGCAAGCCTATCAATTTAATAATATCGGAGCCTTCTAACATGCCTTCTAACAGCTTGTCGCACCATCATCTGTTAAGCATTTCCTCTTAATGCATTTCATACTGGGCCTTGTAATAATTTGCTAGAGGATGCAGCTGCGTCTATTAAGCTTCCGCACCCCCCCAATCAATACGAACAGCACATTTTCTAAAATGGCAGCAGAAATTAAATGATTTCTGGATAGTCTAACTCGAAGCAGTTTGTCATCTCCTTTTCTCTTTCTGTTTCCGTCTCTCCCAGCTTGAGAAGGAATACAGCTTTAAGATAATGTTTACTTATGAAATGTTCTTGGTTTCTGAAGAACGAGAAGAGGTTGGACCACCTTGGGATATGTTGATGTTTCCAGTGACTGTGGGCAAGAAGGTGAAGTGTCTGTCTGTTGCTTCTGAGTACATAGGCATAGGATTGAAAGAGAAAGAATTCTAACTTTTTCAGCCTCATGCTCTTGAAGCAGGGGTGGAAATTGCACTGGCCTCCAGATGTTGTTGTGCTTCAACACCCAGCACTCTTCAGTGTTGCCTACACTGGCTAGGTCTTCAGAGAGTTTACATGATCTGGAAGGATGCACAATTCCCACCCTCTTCTTTATACAAAAAAGTACCTCCATGAGGTTGGCCTCTGGGAAGATCCAATCTATCATAATATTGCACAAGAATAATAAAAGTTATTGGTGTGTGTGAGAGAGAGAGGAATGAGAGAATAAAAATTTTGAATTTTCCCTTCAATCCTCAAATTTCTAGCATTACAGTAATTTAGCTTTATCATTAGTCTGGTTGAATGCTCTCTCAACAGTGGTTTTGGAAGGGAAATATAGGAAAATCCCTTATGCAATACGATATTGCCCTCGTGACAAGAGTGCATCAGCAACTATAGCATATGTACTTTTGTACTCTCAGTTTTACAGGGATATTTGTCACCAGTGAATCACCCTTTTCTTATTTAAATTTCCAGGACACTCAGATGGTTTTTATTTACATTATTTGCTGAATAACCAAAACAAAACAACTTTATTGAAATTGGCAAAGTTCTGTTACATAATATGCAAGTTGTGTCCTCAAATGACATCCAATAAACTTTTATATTAGAGATCATTTGTTAAAATTTACTGTTTCACTCATTGTACTTATTGGTTGATGACCGAAAAAAAGTATCTTTCTGTCTGTAACTTTAAAACTTCAGTGAAGCATTTAGAAATAGAGTATACCCTTTGTATCCATTGGGGTTTGATTTCAGGACTGCCTCCATGGATACCAAAATCCATGGATGCCCAAGCCCCATTATATACAGAGACATAGTAAAATGGTGTCCCTTACATCAAATAGCAAAATCAAGGTTTACTTTTTGGATTTTTTAAAAAATATGTTCAAACTGTGGATGGTTGACTCCAAAGATGCAGAATTTGTGGATACAGTAAGATAGTGTGGATTTAATTCTTCACTAATTTTCTTCTTGAATGAAGCAATGGGAAATATTAACATATTTCTTCCTGCTGTGAGAAGGTCTTAGAAAACTGTGCAGTTTTCAAATACTATTAATATTTTGGGACTAATTCTGCACAAAATTCATATTTTTGCATGGGAAACAGCATTTTCTGTGCATAAAACAAATAATATGTCTATGCTGAAATATTATTTTCTGCAGGAAGATGCTATTTTCTGCATGAAACAACCCGAGGAGCCTTCTCATCAGGGGTTCTTGATACTTGAGAAATAATGTTTTTGACCATTTTTCAAATACTTGAAAAATATTTAGAAATTTGAATTATTTTTACTGTTAGTTTCCTGAAAAAGCAGAATAGCAGCATAAATAGGAGCTTGATGATTGTGAGTACAATAAATCAGAGCATGAAAAAGTTACAGTTTGGACTACAATCACAGAATTACCCAGCAGCAAGGGGATTCTGAGAACTGTAATCTGAGAAAGCAGTTTTTTCAAGCTCTATGGGAAACCTTTAGATGTCCTGGTCATCTTGTGCAAAGGAAGTAGATAGTAGCTCAACTATTAATAACTTGTCAGTTAAAAAGGTGTCAGGCTCAGATCTGGTCTTTGTACCTTGCAGAACATGCTGCTGTGTTCCACTGCTATTTGCTTTGCTTACAGAGCATTCAACTGCATCTGTGATTTAATCTTTCTCCCTTTTTTCCTTAAAAGCATTACCCTGCAATGTTTTTGGAGATTACATTCTTAATTATAAATTTCCTTGCCTTTGTGAGTTTGCCTCAGATTCTTAACATTTTTAATGTCATCTTTATGTGAATTTCCATGCTATTTTAATTCATTAGTCACGGGCTATCATTTTTTCGATGTAATTACTGTAATTTCATCAAGTGACATAATTACAGTAAATTCTTGAAGTAATTGCTATTTGTATGGAAGGGGGGTGGAGAGGGATCTGGAGGTGTAATAATGTCATTGAATAAACTATTTATGATGTGGGAAGATAAATGATGATGACATGTTTATGGCACGTAATGACATAACTGAGTTCTGTGGGCACAACGCGGGAAGCCATAAATGACATCAGTGAAACAAGCAATGACATCATATGCCAGAAATGATGAGAAAAACATTAGATGGGCATGTGGTGTGCCTGTTTGCACCATTTCAAAGCTTTCCTTTTATACCAAAAAAAAAAAAAAAAAAAAAAATACCCTCATCCAGTAAGCCCAAACAGATCTAATGCTCTTCCGAGCTTTGTTTGCATAATACAACTAAACCCACCTCTGATGTGAAAGGGAAACAAAGCTCATGCACAGAAGAACTGATGGTAGCCACAAAAACCACTGGCTTCTAATTCCAGCTGCAACTTGCCTCCAGTGTTTCACACATATTTTGGTGCCTGCGTCAGTTGACAAATGACACCATATCCAATCCATGCAAGAAGTTGAATGAACTGAATGATGAATGTGAACCAAGTCTTACAGTAAAGAGTCAGATGTTCTTCCTAAAGATTCCATCTAAACATAAGGGATGGCTGATAGTATTGCTCAGATGGTTAAAAAAGGACCTCATTTGGCATGGGCCAAAAGGCCTGTTTCCTCCCTGCTCTGGTGGTGCCCTGTTTGGTCAATGCACAGCCCAAATCCCATTTCTAGTGTGAAAAGTTTGGATAACATTTGGCATGTTCAGTGATACACATTTTTAAACTATACCTCTTATTCTGATAAAAGGAAGATATGGAGTTTTCCCTTTTTGTACCAGGGCAGCTCTCTGCATTTGGGTTCCACTGCCCCACCTGGTGCATCAGCCACCACTGCCAGTCACTTACTCTGAGGTCAGAATGAGATGCCCAGCCAAGTGACCATCATTGAGCACCTCATTCTGACCCCAGAAACAATTGACCCATGACAGCAGTGGACACACCCAGCAGCTGAGTGGGACACATGTGCAGACAGCCACATCAGCACAGGAATGGAGAGCCAGATAACAGGGGGGATGCTGGAGCAGTTCCGGGGCCAGCATACTCCAGGCTGCCTCCAGGGTATCCTGGCTAGTGCAGACAAGACCTGTAACAGCTGTTCAACAGTGGAATAGACTATCTCAGAGTCTGGTGGGCTCTCCTCCTTTGGAGTCTTTTAAACAGAGGTTATATGGCTGTGTTTCAAGAGAGCTTCAGTTCTATTTTCCAGCACGACAGGAAGTTGGACTTGGTGACTCTTTGCAGTTCCTTCCAATATGACAATCCTATAATTCATCTTATTCCAGCACCAGGAATATACTCTATAAGTATATTGCAATCCAGTAAAGCCTTTTAACAAAGATAGGTTCATTAGAAAAATATGGCTGAATACATAATAAAATGCAGTATAAGTAATATAGCTGTAAATAAACCACATGGAATGAACTTATTGTAGTGTTTTTAGCTTTTAATTTGGAATGCCCTACATATTTCTTCAGCACCCTATATTTTGTGGTGCCTTGTCTTGCTTTGCGGTTATGACATCTGGTCACCCTCGTGGTATGCATTGTTACTTGGAGCCTAGGTTTGCTCTCACTGAAGGCTTCCTTCTCTTTAGAGCATTAAAATATCCAGTGCTTGACTTCCCTTCCAAAGACAAGGAGAATTAATCAGATACTCAGTATGAAACCATGGAAAAAGCCTTCAAGGGACCTGTTAGAAACCTTTAGTGCACACCACCCAGTTTACAGTACTTGTTCTTTTTCAGTTGTAATTTCTGTCTTCTTGCTGATTTTTTTAATCAACAAGCAGCAAGCTTTTTTTTAAACAACAACAACAACAACAAATATTTATTTTTATCTTGTTCCTTTTTTTGCTTTTTGCTTTCCTGAAAAATAGATGGTACTAAGAGATTTGCTAGAGTGACAGGCTAAATCGCCTCCAAGAGCTAAACAAAACCATGGGAAACCATATCCTCATTCCAAAGATGGCCGATTGTATTGCTCAGATGGTCAAAAAAGGACCTCATGCCAAGGGAATGACAGAGAGTTGCACTAATTCAAAGTGATTAAATCAAGAGAGATGAGGCTATCGCTGGCTACTTTCGGTGGCCTAAATCTGATTGACAGATCGTACTATTAGGCTGAATGAAGAGATTTTGCACATATTTCTCCCCCATCAAGAATGATTGCTAGGGGTGACTCTGGTTCATTGCAACAAAGAAGCATGCCAGAGTCTTTAGGATTCAATGG
Organism: Urosaurus nigricauda; assembly: GCA_034509955.1. Classification (NCBI taxonomy): domain Eukaryota; kingdom Metazoa; phylum Chordata; class Lepidosauria; order Squamata; family Phrynosomatidae; genus Urosaurus; species Urosaurus nigricauda. Next base: position 12,355,185 of record JAOEGL010000005.1, read on the forward strand.
GGTTTGCCAGCCATCTTGCGCTTGAAGGGTTGTCAAACGGCAGCGGGCAATTAAGCATTCCTGACATAAAACTGAAAGGGTTGGAGAAATGGCAAAAAGTGTGTGTGTGGGGAAACTGCTTGGTCTCTCATCTCGATTTGCAGCAACAACAAAAGGAGAACTGATGTCACCATTGCTAGGGCTCAATCAGTGAGATGGATGCTTCCCAAGCATTTTTGAGAACAGAGTCCATTTTCCATGAAAAATGTTTTCCATTTACAGTCCTTGCCAAAGCAGAGATTTGGATGTCATATAATATTGAAAAAGCCACCATCAGTATCATCATTGAGAATTTACCAAAGATTAATGGGTTTGGGATGGGAGCTTGAAAGTCTCTCTCTGGCTTTTCTTCACTAATGAAGATTCAGGAAGGACTCATCCCACGCTTACTACAAGCGCGTTGATGACTAAAAAGGCCGATCCGAGATAAACAAGCCCGGTTACAGAAAGCACAGCAGAAAGTCTCCTTGAGTGATGTTTCCAAGTTGTGGTTCTTTCTGCGTTGTCGTTTCTCTTCAAGATTTGTTCAGCGTGAGTTCTCGAAAGAGGCTGCAGCATTGTGGATAGTGTGTCTCCATGCCTCCCGATGTGAGGCCAGGGCAGACCATTGTTGGTGATCAATTTGGCCAAGCTTGAGATGTTGTTTTAGGGAGTCCTTGTATCTCTTCTTTGGGGCACCCCTCTTACGCTGACCTGTGGCGAATTCACCATAGAGTACTATTTTGGGGAGGCGGTGGTCCTCCATCCTAGAAACGTGACCTGCCCAGCGCAGCTGCATTCTCAATAGCATGGCCTCAATGCTGGTGATCTCTGCTTGCTCTAGGACAGCAACATTCGTCACATAGTCTATCCAGTGTATATTAGGATTGTGTGTAGACAACGCTGATGAAAGCGTTCAAGGAGTCGTAGATGATGGCGATAGGTGACCCATGTTTCAGACCCATAGAGGAGAATGGACAATACAATGGCTCTGTACACACTGATTTTTGTGCTTTGCCTCAGGTGTTTGTTACTCCATACTCTTTTGTGAAGCCTTCCGAAACTATATGCCTTTGCTAATCTGTGATCTATCTCTTTGTCGATCTTGGCATCTGAGGAGATGATACTTCCTAGGTAGGTGAACTGCTGCTGCTGAACAGACTCACTACAAATAAGGGACAGGCTTCTGTTGGTGAATCCCAGCTAGAGTAGATCCATAGAATTAATTGTTGAATGAGGAGTCAACATGTAGGTTGCTGCCCTGGGTCCCAGTCCTGGGAGAAGGGCAGGATATAAATAAATATAACAGCAGTAGCAGCAGCAACAATAACAACACACTCCCTCGGAGTGTGGTGGAGTCTCCTTCCTTAGAGATCTTTAAGCAGAGGCTGGATGGCCATCTGTTGGGGATGCTTTGATTGGGAGTTCCTGCATGGCAGATGGTTGGACTGGATGGCCCTTGTGGTCTCTTCCAACTCTGTGATTCTATAATTCTATGAACAACAACAACAACAACAACAACAACATAATAATAATAATAATAATAATAATAAGTAATTCCCATTGATTCAATGGGTCTAATCTAGCTGGATGAACAATAGGCCAATTCATTCACTCTCTCTCTGTGTATGTGTGTACACCTTCAGGTTACTTGTCAAATTATGCTGATACCATGAATTTCATAGGTTTTTCTTAGGCAAGGAATAATCACAGGTGGTTTTGCCAGTTCCTTTCTCTGAAATATAGCCTACAGCACCTGGTATTCTTTGGTGGTCTCCAATCCAAGTATTAATGGGGACTGGTGATACTTTGCTTCCAAGATGAAATGTGACCCAGTGTCGTCAATGTATTTAGGCCTTATAGGGCAATTTATTACTTGCAGCCAAAACGTTGTGAGTCAGATCTTGCAGGGTGCCAGGTTGACTTAGCCTTCCATCCTTTCATAGATCGGTAAAATGAGTACCCAGCTTGTTGGGGCAATTGGCTAACAAATTGGAAATTGCTTAGAGAGTTCTCAGCACTACAAAGTGTTATAGAAATATATGTGCTACTGCTAATCAATTAATTTTGGGGAATAAGTGAGATATAACTTAGTTGCATTATGTTTGTAATACTTAAGGTTTATAAGGGTTATTTCCACATCTTTTGTATGTGTGTGTGCGTTGTTGTTTTTTTGTTTGTTTACTTTTTTTTGGTTATGGAGTGTATGTGGCCTCACTGACTAGCCATCACACACCAGTCGCACTTCAGTTGCTTGTGGCATTCTGATGTTTTATTAAAGCTTATTAAAGACAACTCTCTTGTTTGAATCCTAGGGTGCATCTACACTGTAGAAATAATGCAACAGGACACCACTTTATATACAGTAGACTCATCATATGGAATGCTGGGTTTTGTAGTTTTACAAGGTCTTTTGCCTTCTCTGCCAAAGAATGCTGGTGCCTCACAAAACTACAAATCACAGGATACTGCAGGATGGAGCTGTAGCAGTGAAAGTGGTGTCAAACTGCATTATTTTTACAGTGTAGTTGTACCCCTATCAATAGTCATGGCTAACAGTCTTATTGAATCATCTGAATGAACTGGTGAAAAGTGAGTCAATGGGTATCTTTTATTCTATTTATTTACTTTATTTATGTGCTGCCTTTCTGCCATGATGGGACCCAAGTCAACTAACTGGAACTATCAATAGGACTGAAGGCTTTAAGGAGATTATTGCAGCAGACACATGTTGTCTGGACTGATGTAATATTGGTTACATAGTATAATAAAAGCACACAGCAATCCAAACCTTTGAGTGGGCTATCACACCATTTGCCCACAAATAAAAACAATCTGAAACCTTCCATTCCCCAGGGTCACTCCTCCTTTCTTCCCCATACCAACCATTCTTATAGGGACCAATCTTGAGGCTCCCAGCTCTACTCCACATTCATCTGTTTGTTACTAACCCCATGAATGGTAAACAACCAGCATCATCCGTAGTAAAACATATCACATCATTCAGTGCTAAAATACTATAACCCCACAAAAATCTATAACAATTTAAGCATGGTAAGAAATCTGAGAAACTCTGATCTTGACAACTAAAGCTATTGTCCCATTATAATCTCTAGAATAATTCCTGAAGGCTGTGTCCAGAATCCTGTTAGTGTTTTAGAGGTGCAGGTTAGCATTTTTGTCAGATGCAGAATTGCCATGCTCAATTCAAGACTGCCAGAGGACAGTTGCAAATAGGGCATATGGTTGTGCTCGCAGGTCCCTTTGGTCATGTAGTCAGTTGTGCAACACCATCATTTGTTAATAGGCCACTATTGCACAACTGCCATGTTATTAAGAGCATATGGAGGATTTTGACCCATTTGTCTTTGCCAGACTGTATGCTGGCTCTGAATTATTCCTCTCTATCAGGATATGTCTCGCTCCCAATCCTTCTTAGTTTCCAGTTAAAGCAAAATTATCAATTTCGTCTTCTTATTTCACATCAACTCATCCCACAGTAATTGAACTTAGGCCTGTTTTATTTCACAGGTACACAAAGCTGCAAGCCAGTGTGGTGTAGTGGTTTGAGTGTTGGACTATGACTCTGGAAACCAGGGTTTGATCCCCAGCTCAGCCATGAAACCCATTGGGTGACCTTGGGCAAGTCACATGCTCTCAGCCTCAGGGGAAGGCAATGGCAAACCTCCTCTGAACAACTGTTGCCAAGAAAACCCCATGATAGGCTTGCCTTAGGGTTGCCATAAGTTGGAAACAACAATCAACAAGCCAAAAGTTGCATCAGTGCTGCTATGAAAGCTGCCTGGCTAGCCTTAACCAAGTAGCGATTTCAGTCCATCTTCTCTTTTAAACCATAATTTCTTTAGTACATAGGCTGGTTATTCACACAATCCTCTTAAGATGACACATTCAGCTAAACTGCAGGTTGTAATTAAGTTGGTGTTGTTGTATAGCTTCCTTTAATGAGAACAACCTGTTTCCCCACCCTTTCAAGTCTCAGGTCGACAAACATAAATCCACTTTAGACTTGTGTTAGTATTTTTGTTGCTGTTGTGGAGGCTGGTATTCTCTTCCTCCCTCCACAACATTCTTACCACTCACACACACACATGCACACACTCACACGCACACATGCACACACACACACACACACACACGAATCGGCAGTGTCTTTTCTGCATTGTATCTCCCAGAGATCATTGTCACCAAAACAAACTGTTTGAAAAGAAACTTGACTTCACAGCCTGATGGCTCTGTCTGTCTTATGAACAAACCAGCTTGTGATTTGATCAAATTAAATACAGGCAACGTTGGGTTATCTCCTCCTCCGCCTTCCCAAAGTGGCAGGCACCTAGAGAACAATGCAAGAAGTCCATCATCCTCTTCTCTCACCTGTCACTTAAACATTGATACGCCCGGAAGAAAAAAGAAGTTTTGACGTCTGTTTTGATCCTGCTGTCAGGATTGTCTTTATTGTCTGCCAGGAATTTGCCTGTATAATTTGCTCCTCCCTGATATGATAATATAGATTGCCCTCTCATATTCACTCCGAAGAATGTGGGTTACTTGTTCAGCCCACCTCCTACGTGGGATGTCTCACTCAAACAGAAGAGTTAACAAAGCTTCGGTTGAGAATGCAGATCATTCACACTTCAAACCAACTCCTGCACAGTCAAACTCTGAAACTTGATGTAGTATAGCTTCCTCTAGGAGTTAGAAACTTCACATGAAAACAAAACAGTTCTTCTACTCTCTTAGTGGAAATAGTTTTGTTTCTCTGCTGAACAGGTAGTCTCATAAGATGTTTAACAAAATAAAGAAACTTTGACTGTTTGTCTGCCTACTTATCCATCTTTCCTGATGTGAGCCAAAGCCCCCTGTTTTCTTTTTGAATCTCCAAGTGAGTGTGAGAAGAAGTAACTCCTGTTGATTTTAATGGGACCTATACCAAAATAGATACAAGACTGCAACCCTGTGCAACAGGACAGTGGTGTCCTTGGTTATTTATTTATTTAAAATCCTATGATTGGACACAAAGGACTGTCGTCTTTTTGCTTTTCAGCTGATTCCAGGAAGGCTATGATGTGGTGGGGTGCAGCCTGGACTTTTTCAGTCAATCTTACATGGCCAGATGAAAGGGTGTAGACTGGGAGTGAATATGGCTGTTTACCAAGGAAACTGGAGAGAAAGCAGTTAGGCCATTTATGATGGACAGTTGTAGTGTAAGCAAGAGAAAGTGCTGAGAGATGTAGTTGGGTCTACAAAATGTTATTTTAATGCCCTGCACTGTTACTATACCAGAGGCACTGTGGTTAAATTCAAACGATGGGCTTCTCCATGATTTGCTCTGCCATGAGCTTCGCCAAGAGAGCTATCTCTGGTGGTGACAGGGTTCTGGGCTTAGTAAACTGACAATTTTCCCAGTCTTGGCAGTAGCTCTGGAGAGCTACTGCCACTATCTGTGGTGGTTGGGACCCTGGCCAGCTGTTTTCTTTCACAAGGTAGGAGGGAGTGTTTCCTTCTCTGCACATGAGTGTTCCAACCTCTGTTGGATCCTTTGGGGCAGGTGGAGATTATAATCAGTTAGGAAATGTGTGCACTGGCCCTGCTGCATCTCCTTTTAGGGTAGAAGATGGACTAGCTGTGACATCCTTTTCCTCAGACAGGGGAGTTTATCACATAGGGACTCCAGGGACCGGTCTGAGAACAGAATGGAAAGGGCCTCAAACGAGTGAGGGATGAGTGGGGGAGTCATTTTACTGCACTCACAAGTTCCATTCCCCATCCGTTCTCAGTCTGTTCCAGAGGAGGAGATTTTTGAGAACTCAAAAACCTCCTCCTCTCTGGAACGGACTGGGAATGAAAGGGCAGGGAACAGAATTAGTGAGGGACTTGTGTGTGTGGGAAAATGAGTCCCCCACTCATTCTGTTTCCTTCCTGGCCCCTTCTGTTTCGTTCTGAGACTGTGCTGGAGCTCCTGTGCGATAAACTCCAGGGTGTGTACAACCACTGCTATCACTGCTACCTTGTCCTTATTAGAAGTAAGAAGACAGAGGCCACCACCACCAGCTTATCTTTCAGAGGGCCCCTGGTGGGTACCAGAAGGACACCATATTCTTTGTGCATCTACAGAAACACAGCCAGACACTGTCTGGTCACATTTTCCTTTGGCCTCGTTTCCACTACCATTTAAACCAGATCATAATTCGGTTTGAACTGGTTCAAATGACCCTGTTTCCCACTTAAATCAATTCGATGAATTGATTCGGTGAGGGGGGCCATGCACCAGACCCATTTAACCCAAATGTTGTTGTTATTGTTGTTGTTGTTGTTGTTGTTGTTATTAACCTTTATTTATATAGCACTGTAAATTTATACAGTGCTGTACATACAATCTTATATTTAGACAGTTCCCTGCCCTCAGGCTTACAGTCTAAAAGAGACAACACAAAAGCAGAAGGGAAAGGTGGTGGGAAGTGGATGAGGTCCAGTGGTTCTTCTCTCCCTCTAGGGCTTGGACCAAGGCAGATGGACTGGAGGGAGGGCTTGGTTTTTTAATACATAGTTAAAAGGAGGCATCCTGGGGCAGACAGCACAATCCTGGGAACACTTCCCTAAACAATATAGTCTTTAACTTAATTTTGAATCTGGTTAGAGAAGTGATGAGGCACACATGTGGGGGAAGAAGGTTCCAGGAGTGAGGGGCAGCAAGTGAGAAAGGACAAATCCAGGTCGGGGCAGTGGAAATCCTCAGCTGGGACAGGAGACCTTGACTATCAGAATGGAGGGTAAGAGAAGGAGTGTGAAGAGAAAGAAGTTCAGACAAGTATGGAGGGGCCAGTCTGTGGAGGGCTTTGAAAGTCAACAAGAAAAGCTTGTACAGGATGTGGAAGGGGAAGGGGAGCCAGTGAAGGGAGGATAAGAGAGGAGAAACATGGTCAAAGTGGCGAGCAGATGTGATAATACATGCAGCTGAGTTCTGGACAGAGATTAAAGGATGGAGGTAAGAGAGAGGAAGCCCTGTCAGAAGAAGGTTACAATAATCTAGTTGTGAGACCACTAGGGCATGGACCAGAGCCTTGGCAGTGGAAGCTGAGAGGAATGAATGGATTTTAGCAATGTTGTAGAGAGAGAATCTACAGGTCTTGGCAGTGGCCTGAAACTTGGGAATAATGACAGAGAGGCCAAGACTGTGGGCTTGCTGAACCGGTTGAATAGAAGTGCTGTCAACAGAAACAGAGGAGTATTGAAGGGTGGGCTTAGGTGGAAAGACGAGAAGCTCTGTTTTAGACATGTTGAGCTTCAAGTGCCGAAGCCGCATCCACTGAGAGATGGCAGCCAGACAAGATGAAACTTGCTGTTCAAGCCCCGGTGAAAGGTCAGGGGTGGAAAGATACAGCTGAATGTCATCGGCATACAGATGATAGGAGATAGTATAGCTATCCAAGTATAGCAAATCTCCCCCAACAAAATTCTTTTGATGACCAATAAAGGGTTACTCCTGAAGGAGGCAACCAGCATCTCCTTCTTACAAGTGTAAAACCTTTTAATGCTGATTTTTCCCCATGTCTTTTTCATCAAATCAATTCAATGCAAGTGTGAACCACAAGCGGATCGGAATCGATTCAAATTTGTCCTTCTGCTGGCTGGAGTCAAATCGTTTTGAATCGATTCATTCGTGAATGTGAACCACAAGTGGGTTATTTTGATGCCAGAAAATGACAGAAAATGCAATCAGGGCAAGCGTAGTGTAAACCACAATCCCATGTCGAATCAATCCATCGATTTGGATCACATACCGATTTATCTGTAAGTGGGAATGAGGCCTTTGGTTGCTAAATTGTGGAGGTTAAATGTGCCCCTCTTAACCATAAGATAGTTTCTACACTTGTGAGGTAATTGTAAGAAGGAGGTGCTGGTTGCCTCCTGCAGCATTAATCCTTTATTGGTCATCAAAAGAATTTTGTTGGGGGAGATTTGCTTGCATAGATACAGGTTAGTATCAAAAGGATACTAGCCTGTATCTATGAAAGCAAATTTCCCCCCAATAAAATTCTCGTGTGAAGAATTTCATGACAGATCTATTTATCTTTGGTAGGATGTCTCTTGCATCAAGATGCTCTGTTTTCACTGAGGATGTTAATATTCTTCATATTTTTTGTAGCTTCCTTCTCTAGCATTCCCTTATAGGAATGCTTTTTTCACAGTATTTTGTTAGTGCACATGAATAACACAAGGAATATATATATATATATATATATACACACACACACACACACACACACACACACAACTGAACAAATAGACAGAGCTTGGAGAGCTTCTTTTTATTTAAAAAATAATTCACCATATTCATAACTTCTGGGCCACCAAAACAATAGCTAATCTTAAATTCAATGGAAGTGTGACATAAATTAACACTGGCATAGCTATACTATCTCTGATGGTAACACTAGTCTGGCATTATAGTGGATCTCACCACTGTATGCTTGACTGGTATTTCCTATAATAAAACATGTTCCTTATTGGAAGGTTGGAAACCATGGCCCTTACAAGACTGGCAAGTGCTCCTTTTTATGAAGGGTGACCTCTATTTGCAGGTTGGAAAGCTTTTCCTTTTATATACACTGAACAAGATTATATATATATATTTGCAATCCATTTGGAATCTTGTTGAGGACTTACATCTTTGTAAGTGGATTTATGTGTGGGGGAATTAGAAGTGTGCAGTTGGATAATGTCTATATGAAGTAGAGGGCTGCTGTTATATTACTACACAACAAAGCCAGCAAAGTGCCTGATCCTCATTGGTGATTGATGCACAATAGAAGTGAGGCACAACGGGACAGACGTACATGGGTCCCAAAGCACATCACCTTGGTCCTGATGTGTATTGGACTTCAATGCACATTGAGCACTCCTGCTGGTGTCCCATTACATATCTTCACAATTCAATAAAATTTTCTTAGTACCTTTGCTGTGTACTTAGGGATGTATCACTACTGCAGAAATAATGTAGTTTGACAACATTTTAACTGCCATGGCTCAATGCTACGGTATTCTGGGATTTGTAGTTTGGTGAGATATTTAGCCTTTTCTGTCAGAGAGCTCTGGTGCCACAACAAAATACAAATCCCAGGATTCCATAGAATAGAGACATGGCAATTAAGGTGTTGTCAAACTGCATTATTCCTGCAGTGCAGATGCAGCCTAGGTGTTACCTAATGTAACAGGTCATATAGGATTCCAAGCACCATATATTGGCATGTGGGTCCTTCATAAAGACAGAAATGTGTGCATCTAGTAATTTATGAGTATATAATTTTACAAAGAAATAGGTAGCTAATAGAAATTAATACTTTAATTTGGTGTTTCAGTAGAACACAAACTTGTTAATATTTGCTTTCTGGTTGTCTGTCCTGTATGGTTTTGACTATTCTCTACTGCTGTTTTGAAAAACTGGCAACACTACAACATTATGTCAACAACTGTGGAATGTTAGCACTGCTCTGCACTCACCTGTTGTACCAGTGTAGTGAGTCCCGAGCCATCAAATGCAATGGAGGAAGCTGGCAACATCCTATAAAATGCAGCCACTTGGGTAATGACTTTTATGCCATGGTACATCACAAACAGGATTCTGACTGTTTATATATTTATTAAAATATTTATATCCTGTCCTGTATATCACAAGATCTCAGGGCGGCATAAAAACAAAATCGGTTGAAACCATGTTAAAAACTTTAAACCATAAGAAATAATTTAAATAATCCAAAAAGCATATTGAACAGTTGGACAATTTAAGACAAATTCAAGACAGCTTAAAACCATTTACCTGTACAGAGTTAGACAAGATTGTCATATCCCAAAATAATTTGAAATAAAGCCATGTTTTTACTGGGAATGGGAGTGAAGCTGCTGCCAACTGGGCCTCCAAGTGTTATTAAGTTATCATGATAGCCACAAAATGTAAGAAATAATATCTTTCCTATTTCTCAAAAGTAACTACAGTTGTTCATTCATACCCACTGATTCTTTAGTCATGGATTCAACCACCCATGGATTGAAAATATTTTTAAAATGTAAAAAATCCAGAAAATAAGTCTTAATTTTGCCATTTTATATTAGGGACACCATTTCCCTAAACCTTTGTATTTAATGAGACTCGAGTATCCATGGATTTTGGTATCTATGGGGATCCTGGAATCAAACCCCAATGGATACTATGGGCCTACTGTAGTTGCTTTTTAAAAAATGTGATTCTATGAGCTTTCTGGCCTGTGATTTAAATTCTTCTTCTATCTACTTCACTGTTGGCTCGACACCCAGCTGTTGAACTATGTGATATTCCTCCTCCACTATTCACTGAGGTCACAGCTCTGTAACTATAAAAGTGACTAAAACATGACAATGTGCAAAGGGATCTTGTAGCACCTTTGAGACTAACAAAGAAGCATAGGGTTTTATAGACTGAATCTATTTCTTCACATTCTCAAGCCTATGAAATCCCGTGCTACCAGCTTCTTTCAGTTAGTCTCAAAGGCGCTACAAGATCCCTTTGGATACTGATTTTCAAGACTAATATGGCTCTCTTTTTATTTCTAAAACATGACTGTTATCTCACAAAAAGAAGGAAATTATGCCTTGTTATGCACTTCTCAAGGGGACAAAAAAGATCAGGTTGCAAGTAATGTCATTTAGAACGAGTTACTTCCAAATTGTGGGAACTGAAAGTTCCAACAAAGTGAGCATCTTCCACTTTTGAAATCCATTTGGAGAAGTTCGTGTTGCTAAACTTGAATGAAAGAAGAACAGAACACAATGCAGTGGGAAGAAAAGAACTTGGATAATAAAGAAATAAAACAGGGAGAACCATTTTCTCAAAGCCTGGATTCAGATGTTTTACTCTTAAGGTTAACACTAGAAGTGCAGCTATGGTGCATGTGTGTCAAAAGGAGCCATTACACACAATACTAATACTAATACTACTAATAATAATTTATAGCCCGCCCCTCTGAGCAATCTGGACCCAAATTTCTGGCATTGCAGAGTGAGACACTGGAATGCCAGCTATTTTCCTATAACACAATGGCATGTTTTAGTGTTAGGAACTTGGAAATAGAAACACAGTCAAGGTAAAGAACACATTTGCTGTTTTTATTGATGCCTTGCAGGGCAAATAATACTGAAAAAAGGGCAATGGAAAAAAAAGAAGAAGCCATCAGCCCCATCCCACCCCTCCCCCCAAAAACATGGATTCTGTCAACCCACATTTTTGAGTACATCAGTTCCTAAGTTTTTGTTTTATTTCTTGTGGTGTGAATGATAACATAAAACCAAAACATGAAAATATACAACTTATATTACACTATGTGTTATGAACAAAATATAAATCTATAACTCTATGTTATATTTACATAATTCTTTTCTTTCTTTTTAATTAAATTTCAAGGGAGATGGTAGGTTGCACACATACTTTGTTTTAAGCTCCAAGCCTTTGATTGTCTCTTTCCCCCCTCATTTTCAGCATGTCCCCCCTCTTTCCCAATGACTATTATTTTATTTTATTTTATTTTAAAAAGTTTTGAGATTATAAACACAACAGAACCAATGGAACTATGGAAATACATTCACCCAGATCCATAAGCATTGCTCATGAGCATAAACAAGTTTGCACCCTTATGGATCTCTCCTAATGCAAGTCCAGAAACGTTAATACAAATGCATTCTGTATGTACTGCCTAACTTGTGATTGGTGCTGTCACCACCCTGGTTAAGGGTTCAGTGGTAGCCAAACATGTCAGATTTGTATTGAAATTAGAAGAAAATCCTACTGAGTTTAATGGGAATTACTGCTGGACAGGTGTCTGTAGGTCTGCAGACTCAACCTGAGATCTCAGTCCTAGTTTAGGTGCTGGCTCAGACCTCCCTCTCACTACCAAAAAGGAGATAAATATTGCCACTTGACAGTGCTTTCCTACTCAGTGGAATAAGAGGTAGGGATCCATAAGCACAACATACCAGCTTGGTATGCCCTGATCCATTCTGGGTTTCCTGGACTGAGAGGATTACCCCTAAATACATTGTCTTGCAATAGAAGGAGGAAGGATGTCAATGCATGAAATATATCTGTATTGTGAGATCAACAGTAGCACCAGGGATGAAAAGAATAACCTCTTTTTGTTTCTCTGTTGAAAAATGGGTTTTGTGAAGAATAAAAAAATATTTCTGCAGAGTTTTCTCCCAGTAACTGAATATGCCAAAATAATCTGGAGAATTTTTTTTCTATAGAGAGAAACATGAAGCCTTAGTTTTGTACAAACACACATTTTCTCTGTTTCTTGCTCAAGAAACAGTGTTTCCTGTATAGTAACCTTGGCTGGAATCCTGTTGGGGACTTCTCTCTTTGTAAGTGGTCTTTGCAAGAATTAGAATTGGACAGTTCTGCAAAATCTGTATCCAGTAGTAATGGATATCTATGTAGTATCTATATAATAATGCTCTTACATTACTATATAGAGGAGCCAGCAAAGTGCATTGGGACCAATGTGCATTGGGATGGTTGTGCATGAGGACACCAGGTAGGGAATGTCATTGCATATCAATACATTCTTGCCAATGTCCCATTACTTTGCATCTTTCCAGTTCTCTGATGGGATTTTGTAGCACATCTGCTATATAGTCAAGTATACAATAAGGTACATTTTAAAAGAAGATTCTACCCATCATTTTGTGCACAGCAAATGTGGTTTTTCCCATGGAAAAAAATTGTTTTTCTGTGCAGAAAAATTCTTCAGAAACTCCAGGATGTTCAAATAAGAGGAGAATACTTTGCAAAAATATTCACTTACTACCACAGCATATAGTAATTATTCATCCTTGCATGTAAGTGTGCAATAACTGAAGACTACTACAACCCTGGTAGGTACTACTCTGTCAGTTGCCCAGGCTGGAGCCTTTGGATGTCTTGTAGATGTTGTAATGAAAAGTTACTAGGATTGGTCCCATTGATTTCTCTTATGACACTGAGGTGTGGGGTGGGGCAGAAAATTAACAGTGGTGAAAGAAAACTATTGTTGAAAAGAAAGTCAAGAAGAAAGTTAACATACATAGAAATAAACTTCACTCCCCCCCCCCCTTTTCACACATCTTACAGAAGAAAATCACCCAACATGATAACATATTGCCATACAGCATAGTTTTGTGGTAGAAAGTAAGAGAATGGCACCACATGGCCAGAAGTGTATCAATCAATGTTCCTTCCCAATGAAGTCGTTTAAAATTTCCTATAACTCTCAGAACACGGCAACTGTTTCTTCAATACATGAAAAAAAATCATATCCAGAAGGGAGATTGTAGGGTGAGATCTTCTATTAATTTGAACACTAGACTCTTAAGTCTAGCTCCAGTAGTAGAGTTTTCTCTACACATGAGAAGTCCCCATTATACTCAGGGAAACTCAGTCTAGTGTGAAACAGCTAACTGGAGCCAGGGCTGGTAGACATTTTCAGGAAAAAAAAGCACTGACATTAACAGGGAAACTGCTGTTTGCCCAACTGACTAGGCCATACAATACATTTCTCTGTGCATGGCTAAAGGTGCCCTAGAATCATAGACAGAGTCTCACAAATGAGCTAAAAATTAAATGTGGCTATGCTTTACTGAAATTAAGGTACCCCGATGTTTCCTGTCCTTGCTTCTCTGTGATGCTACCATTGAGAAAAACAACATTTCCCAAAGGCCTCCCACAGCCCCCCCCCAAATATGCTAATAGAATATTACAGAAGGACAGACACATGCATTCATATCTATCTCCTTCTCTTTTTCTGTCTATTAAAGTTCCATCATGGCTTCTCCAGCTCTTTAAAGAGGATGAAGAGAGCATTTAGTAGATGTATAAGAATTCTCCATCTTACATTTTGTTCTGAGCCAGAGAGGAATTTAGGAGGCTTGCAGTGCAACTCTCTTATTTGAGGCAAATGTTACTATCCTCAAAAGCTGGCGAGCTTCACTGGCACACTTTAGGGCACAAACAGGATTTAAATGAGAGTTAAACTGGAGGAAACCAGGAAATGTCATGTGATAAACATCAGGCATTTCCTAGTTTCCTCCAGTTTAACTCTCGTTTAAATCCTGTTTGCTCCCTAGTGTGATAAAGCAGACAGTTGCAACTAATTAGTTGCAACTAATTGGAACTCTGTTGACCTATATCCAATTGCTAGCCCCAAGAAGTTCCTTGGAAAAGGTGGAACCACATAAATGTTGACTTACCATATTCCCAAGCCTTCTATAGGTCTAGTGTAGTTGGAAGTAACAATTGGATTTAAGCCATTGCTTTCAAAAAGACTTAAGTGAAGTGGTGCTACATTTGGTATATTGGATTCCAAGCATGGAATTAGCACCATAGAGAAGGATTCTTGTCATTGTTTGCAAGATGGCTTCTCTATGAGCTTGAAGATTGTACTGTATAATCATCTTAATGTGCTCTGAATGAATGTGGTGCATTTCCTTTTTCTTCTCTGGACAGATGCCAAAATGATTGGAGAAATCTTCTCCTTCATACTAGTTTGTCACAATACGACAGTACTTGAAAGATTACATGAATCTGGGAAGAAGCGTGTGTAAGGGAGAATTAAAATGCAGACTTTATGATTTTGTGCCTTAGATTATACTGTTCTAATCTGATGTCTCCTCAGGAGTAACATCCCCAAATACAGACTTAAGGGACAAAAATAGTACAAGCGTGAAAAAAAAATGGTTTAATCTGACAATATGAACTGAAAAGAAGTCATGAGCAAGATTTGAAAGTATAAAGGTGTAGTCCAGTCAAAGTTAAGCTTTTTAAAGTGCTATTGCTTTTGATAGTAAAATAAAGCTACACTTTTCTCACTCTTTCATAGAAGTCAGTGGTGGCTAGAAACCTGTTGGTTAGCCCCAAATATTATAGATCCATTAATTCCACTGTTGAATGGTGAGTCAATAATCATATTAATTTACAGGATCTACTTAAGCTGTGATTAATGTTAGGAACCAGGCCCAAATTTGGTGCTTAAATTCTACTGAACTAAATGAGACTTAAAATATAACAATCTTGCTCTGTATGGGGTCAGAGAGAGAGAGAGAAAGCGAGAGAGAGACAGTTATCACACTAGGGTCAATTCCAGAACCATCCCACAATTATTCCATTGCCAATAATGGGATAATTGTGGGATCGTTCTGGAATTGACCCTAGTGTGATAATTGAAGGAAAGGAAGGAAGGAAGGAAGGAAGACAAAACATAAACCAGCAGAAGCCCACTATGTGCTTCAAGGAAGCATGACTACTGCCCTGTGTCTTCCGAATTGAGGGTACATTTGAATCCAGGCTTAGAGAATTTACTCCACCAGAAAGGAAAAAAACTAAACATTTCACCCTTATTAAACCATGTCTTTAAATAGACACTATTGTGTGGTTGCCATTAATTCTAAGGGATAAGTTTTTGCTAAGAGAAGCTTACGTTTGTACTGAGTGTAATTATTTTCAACTTTAGAAGCAACATGATGTCAGAGACTTCTTTGGGGACAATAAGTGTTCATCTCGTTTGGATTATGTTACCAAAAAAAAAAAAAAAGAGAGAGAGAGAGAGAGACAGAGATAGAGAGAGAAGACTTTGAAAATGTGTTGTAAGAAGGTTAAAGACAATTTCTTTTGTTAAAAAATAAGTAATGGAAGGGAGTCTGCTGCCAAAACCCCATCTGTGTAACATTGTCACTGAAGAAAGGGTTCCCCCCATCCATTCATTAATAAGAGGATTTGGTTACTCAGCTAATTAAATACTGTAATAATAATAGTTAGTGTCCCTTTTGGGATTAATACAGCAGAAGAGTCAAATAAAGATATTCAATGCATTTAGCAATCCTATTTTGCCAATATAAAGCATGAACAAGTTGTGGGGAGGGGTGGTGGTGATAATTTATTATATTTTGTTGAATTTAGCAGCTGGAGGTTTGAAATATTTCCCTTCCTATTTTTACACATGTGTGTATTGTTCTG
This sequence comes from Urosaurus nigricauda, assembly GCA_034509955.1. Lineage (NCBI taxonomy): Eukaryota > Metazoa > Chordata > Lepidosauria > Squamata > Phrynosomatidae > Urosaurus > Urosaurus nigricauda. The sequence goes on from JAOEGL010000005.1 coordinate 12,371,236, forward strand.
CCTTAAATTCACACTGGATCAGAAACAACCTTGAAGAATAGGGGAAAATTCATAGCAGTTGTCCTGATCCAGCTATTAATCCCACACACAGGAAGAAGACCCATAGGAACTCAATGACAGGTTGCTAACCTCAACTAGAGTAGACCTATTGAGTGAGTTGTTAAATGGTGAGTCATCATGCAGGTAAATCCCAAAAGACTGAATAAACCTAGGCAGGAGAAACAATCAGATTTAGGTCAGTGGGTGTTACTTCTGAATAATAAGTATAATAAGAATAGTAAATAGGATTATGCCACATGCTTCTATAAAACAGGGGGTGTTGTGTTAGCCACAACTTAGTTTTTCCACTGGTTTCCATAGTATGTGCAGTGAAATCTCACATATATTGCATGGCGTTTTGTGTAGCAGTTACAATATTGTAAGTGGGACATACAATATCCTAACTACTAGGGATTCAGCTTTGTAGTCAAAGATAACCCTGAAAGCCTACCATTGCAGCCTGGTAACATCCCAGCCAAAGCATTTCTGAGGTGCTGGAGATTGGAGAGCTGGGCAATGACACTCAGAGCATGCTTCCAGCCATGGGGTGGCTTGAGACAAGCGGTTGTGGCAGGCCCCAGAGAGGCCTCTCCAGCTGCCTGTTCTCAAGGCACTCTGTGAAAGGGAGTGTGCTGTGAATATGATTTCATGATGCGTTGGTTTCAGAAACACTTTGGTTGGAATGCTTCCAAGCTGCAAACATAGGTTTTGGAGAAGGACATCATCTGTCATCACTACAATGATAGAGTTTCATCATTGTTATGTTGGCAATGCACAATCTTGGTCATTTTTCTCTTTCTTCGGTGTGCTCCATGGGGCTTATTCCCTGGTCAGGGTGCATAAAATAGTGGAATTATCCATGATAAAAGTTGGGTGAATCAGTATTATTGGATGCAAATACAAAATGTCAGGGCCAATAAAACAACAAGAAAAATTAATAACAATTAAACTCTCAAATTAACAGGAAGAAGTAGGTTTGAAAACAATGGAAGAATGGGAACACAGAATGGCATAGAACCAGAGAACCTTAAAGTATAAATAATAAACACAATCTAACCAAATTTAAGGGCTGGAATACTTTTGGTTACTCCCAACTGGTCTAGACCCATGAGTGTTAATACAGTCAACATGTAGCTAAATCCAACTGATAGAATAGTTCTTCTCTGTTCAGGGAGGATTTACAACAGGATTTAGGCCAATATGTTAAAAATCTGTTGATATCCATGAAGCTGCTTCCATTATGTGTTAACCTCCCTACTGCAATCAAGATGTTAATATGGCCTAGATCCTAGTATATTCTCTATCTAGCATGGGCTTGGTGGTGATAATCATTGGCAACATGGACATGCTTAACATTTATTTAAGGGTCATCACTTTAGGATGCTTGAGTCCAAACCTGAACTAGCTCCCCAGGCAAACAGTGGGATGAAGAAACACTTCCTTCTTCCAATAAAAAGGAAAAAAAAGTGCTTGTTTGGCTATGTTAAAGTTACACTTCACCAAATTTATAGGGTATCACGCTGTTGTACAACACATGGTAATGTGTCATACTTAGCTGATGTGCAATGGTATAATTAGTCTTCAAGCACCGGGTGAAATGGAGGAACCTGGCAACTTCCTATAATTTTTGAAACTTTTAGGCTGGCTTAATATCACTTGCACAATCCATATTAGGAAACCATCCTATTCAGCCTCTTAGTAAGGGCAACTACTTTTGTTACAGTATTTACACCACTGTAGGTCACCAACAGGATTTCAGACATTATCTCCCAACAACAATTTAGGAATCAGGGTCTGTTCTGTTTCAGTAACTCATCAATGTGTTTCTCATTCATGGAAGGATTTTCAAGTGCTTTGGGCCCTATTCAATAAATGCTTACAATCATAGGTATGTTGAACACAAATTAGGGCAGTCAATTGTATAAATGAAATCAATGGATGTTTTTTTTCCTGGGTGGATGATTAGATCAACATTACAGAACACCATTCATTTTTGAAGCTAGCCTTAATGCCCATGGGAGCACATGCAGTGGAAATACACACAAATGTGTTTCCATCAAAGGTTAATTCAAGATTGTATATTCTCAGAAGCTATGACTTCTTCTGACCATGCCTACCTTGGTGAAACTAACCTGGAGCTAAAACAAAGTATTCAGGTTGACCAATGTCAATATAATAAACCCAGATGGTATTTTTAAGATGGTGGAAATCAAGCACCCAGCAGTTGTGAGACTGAACCCACAAGGGTGAGAAAAATTTTGTTCACAAAGAAAGGGAACAATCTTATGTGTTTTTTTTTCTTTTAGAAAAAGTTTTCACATTGTACATTTATCATAATATTTATATTTATATATATTTATTTATATATATATTTATATATATAAAAGTTTGTTTTATTTTTAACCAGAGTGCTTTGCATGGCTCTAGAGTCTCATTAAATAATCCAAACTGAGTGACAGGAGTGAAGTTAATTAAGATTGAATACAACACTCACATAATTCACCCATCACAAGAAATGTCCATATTTGATGGGAAAATGGGCCCAAAATTATTTTTTTTTCAGATTGTTATTAAACAAACAGGATATGTAACAAACGGAGAAATTGCAGCTGTTTTCCTATGTTTATATCAAAAGGATACATTTTAAAAAATACCTTAACAGCTGTACTTTTCTTGTGTGGTAACTGCCATATTGGGAAAAAAAATTAACAACATAATATAGAAAAAGAGAGGAAAATAAATTATGCATAATTTACTATATGGGAACAGCTGACCAATATTATTCTTATCATCATTATAAGTACCATTACAATACTAGCATGAAGAGTCAGTTCAACTGAAAAAAAACAAAACAAAAAAAAAACAGACGCATATAGTCAGCAAATATATCCAATAACCAATATGAAATAAAACATCTCTGACATGGAGGATGTATTACTCTGAAAATCATCCTAGACTAAATATTTTGAGAGAGAGAAACAGAGAGAGAAGGAGGAGGGAGAGAAAGAGGAAAAGAAAGATGATTGTTGAAAGTAGGGTGGAATTCATCGGAGTAAAGACAATGATGGTAACTGCTGAATAAAGCCATTCGTCCTACTTACAGTTCCTCTACTAAAATCCAGGAGATTTAGGTTAGCTGTGACCAAAAATTTCCATTCATTTCATTGGGTCTACTCCTGGGAGGAATAACACTGAATTTAGCCCAATGGGATTATCAATAATATCACACACCTTGGCTGTCCAACGGGACTGATTTTGCAATGGAGATTGACATTTGCAATAGAATTTTGTTATGAGTGTATACTTCTTCAAAGGATTAATAAAGATGAATAGAGACTGACTGATTAGTTCTTAAACTGGCTTTTATCTATCTCTTTTTTCAGCCTTGTCTATCCTACTTCCTCAAATATCCGGATCAGCTGAATTTTTCAGTAAGATGTTCTGCAATGTTCTCAGTGCTGAGAGTTCCAGAAATACCATCATGCAAGAACAACAGTATTCAGTGTTCCTCAATGCTGAGCTAATATTCTAGTGATATAGATGCTCATGCAACTAGAAAACAGAATTAGAGCAAGGGTGGGGATCATGCAGCCCTTGCGGATCATCCTTTGCATCTACAGACTCACTCAGTGTTGTAGTAATGCAACTTCCAGCATACCTGCCAGGATAGCTGATAGTAAGGAATGTTGGGAGTTATATCTAACATCTGGAGGGCGGCATGATTCCCACACCTCTTGTAGCACATAACTGTACTGATGTAACACTTCCCTGCAAAATTAGGAACATTTTAATCCCAACTCTGAACAGATTGGCAAATCAAGATGTCAGGTGGGAAGCATTCTGACTGCTCAGCCAATGCACAGTCTTCACCCTTTGAAGAAAACCAGTCTTGCACAAGTTGGTTCAGAAGTGTAAACAGTGGCAGTTCTTGGGAAGAGCTGCCATTGACTACAGTTGTGTGCGTGCAGTGAAGGGCAGAAATGGCTGGACGTCAGATGTGCTGATTGAAGCAGACACAAAAGAGATTATTCTGGCCATGTCTGTGCTAAATTATAGACTTCTGCCTTGAGATAACTCACATTTTCCAAACTTTATAAGCAATGCAGATTAAACATATTTTCTGATTTCCTCTTTCCCCACATCATTTATTCTATGTTTGGGTTGACATTGTTTTGCTGGCCCTGCATCATTCAACACACAATCATATGCATGGCTACTCAGAGCTAAATCATTGGGACTTATAAAGACTTCTCTTACTAGGTGTGGCTGCTGACTGAAGGGGAGTTTTTTTTAAAATGGGGGCATTTGCAATCATGGCAATAGTGCCACAGTTGTAAACATGAATACTGAACAGTTATGAATGCATAGTTAACTGCTTAAGAGGATGCCAGCCAACAATGGCATGTCAGGAGGGTTGGGGAATGTCTCAGCTTCAATGCAAATCCTGATGCCAAATTGCCTTGTGGATGAAACTGGTGGAAACTTCCTACAACACCACAATAACACTGGGTCAATGATGCTGGGACAACACTAGCTAGTCATGTTTGCAATGCATGGCTAGCACAGCAACTGGTCTTACCTGTAGTAGTGCACATAATCTCATGATGGAAGGGTCCTCTCCTGGTACCATATGAATAACAGCTTCTGGGATATGCTTTGCTTTACTGAATCTACATGAACCTCTCTCTTCATGATCATTTTGGGAAAGAGAATCATCACACAAAGGGTGAACAGAACCTTGAAAAGTTACATTTTTGGACTACACTGGCAATGGCAGCTGTGTGATTCTGGGAAATGCAATCCCAAAAAGTAATGTTTTCAATTTCACTATAGATATTCATACACTATATATTTTTCAGATTCACAAAAGGTGCCATTTGTGTGAGTTTTGGTGGCTATGTTTCAAAGCTTAGAGGTTCACAACCTCACCACATGAAGGTGGAGGAGGTTACTGTTTGCCTTAAAGTCTGGAAATATGGCAGTGGTCATCCTCATTCTTTGAACCCAAATATCATACTAGGAAGTTAATCTTTAAGACTCTTCAATGCTATACGTAACACACAAACAATTGCAAATCTATTCCTATGTGTAGCAATTAAAACTGTAAACCAAGGATGATGCCATATAGACTCAATCATTGGGAAATATAATCCAGTAATGTAAGTTTTCCCTAACAATTGTCTGGTTATTTGTTTCTTATTAATACCATTAGCGCCCACAACACATACACAAATCCAATATCATTCTCCCCCCCCCCCAAATCTCAAGTTTCTTTCTCTCTTTCTCTCTCTGCTTTACCTGAGAACAGCACCTACAGTTTCCTTTAAAGTTTTTTAAAAATTAATTTTTAGAAAAATTCTAAATTTGCCAGCTGCTGGTAATCAGGTTCTTCAAAGAGATTGTCTAAGACACAATACAGCCCTAACTTAAGACAGAAGATGATATGAAAGAAATAAAGACAAAGTCAATCAAAAAGAAAAAAAATGAAATGGAAGTAATTCAGTCAGGGAATACAGATTTGGCACTTGCTCAAAGACAATGTCAGGTGTGGAATTGGTAGAAAGAGGTCCTATGTAGGAAGGAAGGGGCTGATTGTTTGGTGTAGTGGCAATAGAAATACAGTATAACTAGTGTAGCTCATGTGGCAATACATACTCAGCTCACATTCATCAAGGCTGAGAAGAGCTCCAGATTGGAGAAGAGCATGCAAGTCTTCCAAGATGAACTTGTCAAGTAGCAACTGATGACAAAGGACACTCATCTAAGGACTGGTGTACAATAATAAGGAAGGATCACCATATGTAGATCCAGTGGAAAGCAGTTTGGGGAACTCAATTAGGCATTTTTTTGGGCAGGAGAGGCTCATTGTTATAGCACAGAATTTGTCTGCACCAAAACTGGGAAATGTTGTTTTTGGACTATAGTTCCAGAATCCACCCCCTTCTGCTGGTTGCAGGATTCATGGAGTGGTAGTCCAAAAAGAAACTTTTCCAAGCACTGAACTGCTAAAGGTCCCATATTCAATTTACATCTCCAGAGCTCAAATTCTTGAATGTCTGGTGGAGCAGGTAGTATAGTGCTAGAGACAGATCCATATGGTTCCAAGTTATGGACTATAAGACTGTACAACCATGCAAAGGGTTATTACAGTCTGCTGAAAATGTAGATCTTTGTGCAGTTCATTCTTGCATACAAAAACAAATGAAATGAAAAGTATTTCTCTCTCTGTATGAAATTCTGGGAGAGTTTTATGGACATTTTTTGTTGATTTTTTCACATTTTGTGACTTTTTTTTTGGTGGGGGGGCATAAAAATTCATTTCCTTAAAAATGTTTTGCTCAGGGAACAGTATCCTTTGTGCAAAATATACTTATTTCAACAGAAAGGTATTGGGTTTTCCTCTCCCTTTTTAAGCAAGCAAATTTTTCAAATAGACAAAAATTTCAAATTGATTTTTTTCCTCAGTGGAGTGTCTCAGTTGAGAAAATTTGCAAGGCTTCTTTCCATCACTACAGCCTGCATTCAGAACAGGTTGGACTTGCTGAGCCATCTTGTTTATTGAAGCTGCTCCATAACATACCCTTGGATCTCTTCCATGCCCCTGAGCAATAACGGTAAGTTAGACTGTGCAATGCCACATGGGCCAAAACTGGTGTGGTTCCCATGTTCCAGCCAGAATCATAAGCACCATGAACTCTACTTCTGGAATGAGGGAAGGAAAAAAAGTGGGAAAGTTGAAGGGGAACGTATAAAGAATTTTATCGTCTCTTTCCCACCCGCCCCCGCCCCCTGGTCAGGTGCATTATTGGCTCCTGATCCCTCACCCCACCGCAAAAATCTTATTTTTCTTTAAACTGTAGCACAAAACAACAGAACACATTCACAAGCCACTTGTTGGCACTGTGTACCTGAGTGAGAATTTTCTAGAACATTGTAGAACAAACAGCCATAAAGTTTATTTGAAAAAAATAATAATAAAAGGTTGAACGGGTAAGACTTCAGTGCTTGGGTATAGCAGCTGAATTACTGGCATTATGTTACCCATAGCTTATTTTCGTCCATTATTTTTAATTTTTTTTTTTCATTTTTGCCATCATGAGTTGTCCTCCTTGTCATGGTTTCTTTCTCTGAGCCTTTGTCTCTTTTAAATTTTTTGTTTTGCTTTTAAAAAGTTTTTGATGCAGGGCTGATGTCTATTCATCAGCTGACGTCCCAACTAGTTAAGACTAAGAGTTTTAAGTAACAGTCAGTGTTTGAGGATTAAGTTCATGTGCTTGGCCACTGGGTCACAAACCAGTTGGGGCTTTCCTTTGAAGTCCTCCAAGATCAACATCAAGAACTGAGACCCCTTATCAGTTGGCTTGTCCTGCAATGTGATTTTCACTGTCACTGCCATAGTCCACATCGGGGTCATCCTCCTCTTCGTCATACTCATCATATATTTCACCATTGATGTCGTCGGTCTGCATCTCCTCTTTGACATGAGAAGTCTCCTCATTTTTGATACCATAAGTGCTCTGGATAACAGGCATCCCAGGCTCTGGGCTGCTGGATACACTTGAGTGCTCTGAGGGCAGATGTGGAGAGGGCATTCCGGCCATGGCAATGGCCCCTGGGTAGACTACGCCAGCTGTCGCAATAGGAATCTGTGCTTGCTGTCTGTTGAAAGGGGAACATAAAAGAAATTTAAGGGTGCTTGCTCATAAATGGTCCATTTATTTTCATAAGCTCTTAACTTCATGTTCTTGGGTCACAGATGATCCCAAACAATACATAAAACATGCAAAACCACCCCTACCTTTGCTTCTCTGCTATCACTTTGTGCACATTCAACAGGGGGAAAAGAAAACACTGAACATTGAAACTTTTGGAAGTCTGAACCCTGACCCAGCTCCTTACAGTGAAAAGTCTCATTTAATAACATAGTATAAGGCTGAGTATCCCTTATCCCAAAAATCCAAAATCTGAAATGCTCCAAAATCTGAAACTTTTTTTCATGGCTGGCTGAGATAGTGGCGCCTTTACTTTCTGATGGTCCAATGTACACAGACTGTGGTTCATGCACAAAATTGTTTAAAATATTGTATAAAATTACCTTCAGTCTATGTGCATAAGGTGTACATGAAACCAGTAGTGTCACTAGGGTTGGTATCACCCGGTGCGGTAACTCCATTGAGCTCCTCCCATTTAACACCATATAGAATCCTTAGAAATGCTTTTTTGTATTAATGTTACTCGTAAATCATCATTCCCATATATCACTGAATGTATGCTCATAGTTCTGACATAAGCCTTCAATTACAATATCACACGCACAACCTAAATGTATTTACATATACACAATGAAGACTTAGTTAAAATGTGATGCTGTTAAAGAAAATTTAAAAAGAATAACAATTTTTAAATTAAAAATTAAAATTTTTAATTCTAAACAATTCTGGGGCCACTCCTTTCTCCTCCCACTGAGCTCCCTTCCCCAAGCCTAACATCTCTTAAAGCATTTTAAAGGGAAGCAGATGAATGCCACAGCCTGTTTCTGCCAAAATGTAGGTGTTTGGGGAGCTGTGGTATCACCCCCTTTTAGGGTGTTACCTGGGGCAGTCCACACCCCTTGCACACGCACACACACACACACACAGAGAGAGAGTGATGCCACTGCATGGAATATAAATGAATTTCATGTTTAGTCCTGGATCCCATCTCCAAGATATTTTAATATGTAAACGCAAATATTCCTAAATCTGAAAAGCCCTGAAATCCAAAACACTTTTTGTCCCAAGCATTTCAGCTAAGAGATACTCGGCCTGTAGCAACCTTGCAGAGAAACAACAGTTAAGATAAGGGATGCTAACTACAATTATTGTTTTAATCACACTCCTGAAACATTTTGCACTGATTGAAGAATGGCATGATGGTGATAGAGGGAGGTTTGTAGCCTCATACAGGAGGGGAATTTATAGATAACTGTCTGGATTTTTAATGGTGGGGAAAAACATTTACTTCCTTGTCTTGCTTTTGGTCAACAAGAGATCCTTTTAACTACAGTAAACCTCCTTCCACCACTATCTTAAAATCAGTGTTAACATCTCAAGAAAGATGCAGCTCTATGGCAGTTGATCACATTTTATCCCCTTTTAAAATCTATGCCTGATTGAAAAGCCTGTGAGCATTAAAATTGTGTGAGTGTTCTGTGGTTTTCGGTTGGTCTCATAGAGGTATCACCACAATTTGTTATTTTGGATTTTTCTGCATTCAGATAAGACCAATATATATGCAATCAGCTATGGCAAACTGTCCATACTTTTCCAGGAATGCAGAGACCAGGTGTAACATAGTTTCTCACACTCTATACAGACCAGCATGTGCATGGGATCCTAGAAGCTGTAGTCAGGAAAAAAAACTTTTCAAAGCTCTGATCCAGAAGTCTGATCCAATGCCTTGTTTGGACTCAATATTCCCATAAGATGGAAACAATTCTAACCTTCCTAAGCAAGCACAGAGTGGAAAGACTTATCACCCAGACAATATGCTCAAAGCTCTCCTTTTTAAGACATGACATCTTGGAAATGGATGCAGATATATTATTATTTTTTTTAAAAAGACCAGTTATTTTTGTGTTTCTCAATTCCTTCCTCAGATCTTGGAACAGTGGCTGTGTTTGTATGCCTCAGAAGCTCCAGGGTCCCTGCAAAGCGAGGGGTTTAGCACTGATGCTCCTTTTGTTGTCTTGCAGCATGGGCTAATTCAATTGCGATAATATTGTGCAGAACATGCTTCACATTGTAATGTCATCAAAGGTGTGTCCATCTGCGACGGAAAGCCTTGCCACGAGAGACAAGGGGAATCCCTGGAGAGGAGGAGGCTGAATGGAGAGCAAAACCTTGCCCTGGTCCTTTATAGTGAGGGTACAATAAGTCTCAGAATGATCCTGCAAACCTCTGGGGCAGGATTGGAACTGAAATTTGTACATTTCCAAATCTTTTGCTTCTTGTTATTAAGGAGAAGGGAGCTGTTCATGCATCATAACAATACAAGCAGAATTATCTGGGGAGGAGGGATGGGTGATCAGTGACACCTACCTCTCTCTCAATCTAACTGAAAAACACTATTCTGATGAACAGTCAATGTACAGTCCTGTATAAAGCTTTTTGAACAAGGACTAATTTATATATGTGATGTTTGCTGACTTTGCCTGCACACAGATGATCTTTGTAAGAAAATGATGTTGGTAGATCTGGTTCTACTGGGCTAGTCTGTTGACTGCTCAGATCAGATCTGAAGTGGCTGGTGGCTCCTGTTTCAGTGTGATGGGGAATCCACTCCAGGGGGTCATTCACACTACAAAATTATAATGCATCATTGAATCCTGGGGTTTGAAATTTGGTGAGGCACTGGAGCACTCTGGCTGAAAATTTTCAACATGTCTCCTGAAATTGTCAGTCCCCCAGTTCCACAGGATGAACCATGGCAGTTTAAAAGGAATAATAATGCTAGAAGTCTGCAGTGTGGATGGGTTCCGGATTTTACATGGAACTTTCAAGGAGCAGCTGAATGTTTCTGTGGTGGTGGTAATGGTGTGCCTTCAAATTGATTCTGAATTATGGCGACCCTAAGGTGAACTTATTATGGGGTTTTCTTGAAGTTTCTTCAGAGGGGGCTTGCCATTGCCTTCCCCTGAGGTTGAGAAAGTATGACTTGCGCAAGGTCACCCAGTGGGTTTATGTGGCTGAGCTGGGAAATGGTGAATCTATTTTGGGGATAGTTCAAAGTAAGCCCCATTATGAATTAGCTGCTGCTGAGTGTGGAAAGTTTACTGAGAACTATAGTATAAAAAGTTACTTTTCTAAGTTGTGGTTCACATATAAGCTGAGAGGCAATGGAGGAGCTTCACTATGGGAGAAAAGACCTGTTTTGTTCTATCTTGTTTTTCTGGTTCTTAATTGCAGCTACTCTCCTTGGTCTAATTTTCAATGATACCACAGTTTTTTTGGGCATACACACCATTTGTGACTAGAAGTGTGGCACTCACAAGGGTGAGTCTCTTCCACCTTTTTGGTTACACAAAATGCCATATGTTACAATGTTTACGATATAGTCACGGGTGGGTCAAATGTCACCAGGGCCATGAATCCATGTATGAGCTTAGTTCAGACTTTAAAGGAGGTCTTTCAAGTTGTTGAACATTATCACTCCTGAAAAGGTTCAGCACCATGGATAGTTTCTTTAATGTCTGAAGTAAAACCTGTAGAGGATTCACCACTCGACTGACGCTGGAGCCTCCACTGGTGTAGAATATAACGAATACATTTAAAAAAAAATATCCTTGCAAATACATACATATTAAAAACTAGCATGACAAGGAGGAGGATAGGCTAGCAGAACTATCATTTATTTATTTATTTATTGCAGAAGTTCCTTCTCCCTTTCTTTCTTCAGAGAATCATTCCATTTTTCCCACATATAAGCCTCATTCCCACTGCATTATAAACCGGTTTGCTAACCATTTTGAAGTGGTTACATTTGCATTTGAGCCAAATCGCTGAAGTGGTTTGGTGAGAGGGCCCCTGTGCTAGACCCATTTAACATGCATCTTTTTGAAGCTCATTTTTTTCTGTGTCTTTTGCAATAAATCGACTCAGCACAAGTGTGAACAAAATGTGGATCCGAATCAATTTCCTGTGATGTGATCAGTAATCAGCAACCTGCTGAAAAGGGTTCATTTTGAATCAAATCATCAGTCAGTGTAAATTGCAAATGGGTTATTTTACAACAAGAAAATGCGAGCGGGGCAAATTAGTGTGAACTGTGCTCCACTGTCTAACTGATCCATTGATTTGGATCACAAACTGATTTATTTGTATGTGGGAATGAGGCCATAGTCTGAAGTTAATCATCTTGGAGAACTAAGTCCTTATCTGTCTCACTGAATTTAAAGATGCTGTGAAAATGCTAAATCAACAGCTTCTGGACTTGTCAATTCTGACACAGACTATCATCAGTACTGTTGTTGTTTCAAAGAGCTAGATGCAGATATATGAATTAGGGAAAATAATTCACACCAGTGTGATGTTGTGGTTTGAGTGTTGGACAAGGACACTGGAAAAACAGGCTTCAAATCCCCACTTAGGCATGGAAACCCACTGGGTGACCTTGGGCAAGTCACATTCTTTCAGCCTCAGAGGAAGGCAAAGGCAAATCCCCTCTGAACAAATCTTGCCAAGAAAACCCCATGATATTGCCTTAGTGGTGCAATATGTTGGAAAGGCACACAGCAACAACAATGGGCTGGGTGAGATGGAAATTTGTTACCTTTAATGGACTTTAACAACTAAGCACTCATATAAAAACCACTGCAACACTTTTCAGTTGTAGGTGAAGACTCTTCTATCCTTGGGGGGAAGGGGTTAGTTATGGCATTGTCTGGTATAGGTTCAAACACTGTACATCTGTAACATTAGAGATCACTGCATTATCACAGATGGATACAGTTCGATGAATACCACTTCCCTGATTCTGCAGCCTCATATACACCATGTTTAATCAAAAATCCTAATTTTGCCTCACTAGGCAAAACCACCCAAGTTTTCCTTGCCTATGAAAACCCTATGAAATTCATGGGACTGGAAGGCACACACACAGGATCATCGTCTCTCAACCTGACCATATGCACAGTAAGAATGTAATGTACTGAAATCAGTCAATCAGTTTGGCACAGGATTGACACAGCTTTAGCTCTATATCTTAAAAAATACCACATTCTTCAGAAAATCCAAGATCAAATCTGATCTACATTCCCTTCTAGTTATAAACACTTCATTTGGGGGCATACCTTTCCATAACACCATAATTCAGACTACTACCATTTCCCCCCTTCTGGCAGATTTAGGCAGGCTCAATAAGGAAGTTGAATAACATTTCAAATCTTGGAAGATTATTTTTTTTCTAACATTGTCAAGCATCAGTGTTGGCGAGATAAGTGGAATTTTGGAAGCTTTGTTGCTGCCTATTCTTTCTCCAAAAGGTCTTCCCCTCCCTCTCTTTTTAATCTCCTGATGCCAAGGGTTGGCCAGCTTCCCTATGTTTGTTTCAGCGCTTACCAGTGGGATCGCTGGACGTGCCAACACCACAGGGTTAAGCGGCTCAGATTTCTGGGCTGAGCTGCTTATTACAACAATGCACACTGTAGCTGTTTAAAAAACTGCCTGGTGACACTTAGCAGTAGCTGGACAGATTCATCTCCGTTCATCGTTCCTGTCATCCATTAACCAGACTCAAACAGCCGGCTCTCGTTCCAAAAACATTGGGCACAGTCCAGTCACAGTAAAGCACTTTACAGTCTCCTTGATTTCAACAGGAGAGATTTAAACCTGCACTTAAACTCCCATATTGGAAAATCAGTGGGACTCAAAAGCGATTAACTTGGGATGGTTATGCATTAATTCAGGTATCAGCACTGAAAGCCATAATGCCATGCAGGCAGCAGACATCACTAAATCTTGCAGCAGTGAATTCCATAAATTAATTGCACAATTGTACATGTATAAAGAAATACTTTCTTTTCTCTGTCCAATAGAATCAAGGTAGTTTGAACAGAAAACACAGTATATCTATTTCTGATGATAACTATGCAGCTAAATCAGCACCATCTATCAGGAGATATCAGTAGGCATGGGAGAATCCCAAAGCATGCAGAGGCACAAAAATATGTAGAGAGGAAGGATACCTAATGGGAAAGAGGAAAAAGGCCAGTGAGGACTCAATGTTCTCAATATTTGACCAGATATCCCAATGTCCGTGTAGCTTTGACTAATAGCTGTTGCAGAGAGAGGCGTAGAGAACTAGGCAACATATTAACCTTTGAGAAGTTTGGTTTGTTGCCTGGCACATTTTGGATAAGGAATCTAAATAAATGACTTTTCCAGGTTCTGGTTGGGATAGAGGAATGAACTTAATTATTATGGAAGAAGGCATGGTCATGCCGAGACATGTTCATACCATGGTCATTGCAATGGTAAGTGGAAACCTCATGCATTGAAACATTTTGTTGAAGATGCCACCTGTAGTTACTTAACGGAATTCATTGCCACAGGATGTAATAAAGGCCATTGTCTTTTAAGGTACCTTTCAAAGGGAATTGGATAAAGCTTGTCTATTTATCTATGGTTGTTTGATGGGTGGGATCTCTAGGTTCAGAAGCAATATGACCCCAATAATAGTTTCCAGTGAGCAACAGCAGGAGAGGGGTGCTGCTTTCCCATCCTGTTTTCTGACCCACAGATTTTAATAAAAGCAACTGAAAGCTGAGCTTACAAATGTCATGACTGGTTAGAGATTTTGGGTGATGTTTAAAGTCAGTCATGAGCATGGTGGTGGATGGGAAAAACCAGCTTCCTTTCAACACCAAAGCAGCTGGTGACTGAGGCTTTCCCAAAATTAAGAGTGGGCAATACATGTACCACAAGTTATATGTAGTCCCTATTTTTGCAGTCCCTGGAAAGGGAGGAGACTTGCTTTCCCACAGGATCAGCAGAGGTGCCAGACCCAGAAGGCACCCTTTCCCACCAATGCATTGGGAGGCACCCCACCTCTGAGGTGTCACTTGGTGTGATTCGCAATCTCTCAACCCCTAGTGATGCCTCTGGCATAAATCAGGATAGTAGACACTGATTTAATAATGAATTTCCTGATAAGTGAATTTAATCTAATAATTATTTTTTGTGAAATGTATTGCAGAGCAGATGTTATTCAACTGTAACTTGCATCAAGTATCACCATTGCCTATGATCACTAGCTCTGTTGAAATTTACATTCTAACACCATATGGAGTACACAACATGCTCTCCATTCTTTCATTTGACTACCTTCATATTTTAAAATGGAAGCAAACCTCTGGTTGCTCCCGGTCTTGAACCTCCTTGAATTTTTCAGTGGGGAAGTACCTGCTTACAAAATTGACCCTCCAAAATTGTCAACAAGTCTAAGAGCTTCCAAAGTTACTGATCCCTGTCCAACAGCTTCCATGTACTGAAGTGACTGGGTAAGCAGATGCTGAGTGAAGAAGAAAATGGCACCCCTGTCAAATCTTTAATTGCATCATCTTGAACTAGGAAAACCCTGGATGTCTGCTAATGTCCCATGAAGTGTGTTGCTCACAAGGATAAGATACACAAAATATCTATCTCAAATTTCTGCTTTTTGGACACTTTAACTGCACCACCTTGAAAAAGAAAAACCCTAGAGTCCTACTCATGCCTAAGAAGACACACATTGTTTTTCTGGACTAAAGTAAATATAATATGCCATGTAGGACCCATACCCAACATTGAAATATTGTCTCATCTCTTGACGTCGATTGCGCATGATTGCCTTGTATTCACCAATCCGCAACTTCTTGCCATCTACTAAGCAGGTGCGCTTTGGCCTGGGCTTGTATTTGTAGTCTGGGTACTTCTCCAGGTGTTGCTTGCTGAGGCGGGCCTGCTCCTCATAGTATGGCTGTTTCTCAAGGTTTGTCATAGCTTTCCAGCGAGAGCCTGCCAGGGAAGAATGACAAGGAGATCTGTCCATTTCTGAGATGGTCAACCTTGCAAAAGCTAGTTTGATAAATGAACTTGGTGAGCTCAAAGCAGCCTGGTTGGTTATGAAGTGTCAAAATGTGCCCAGATCAAGCACTTGCAATATTCTGATTTAGTGGTACCCGAGTGGTTCTGCTATATTTTAATCTAGATAAGAAAGGTTGATGGCCTCTGTGTTGATTACTTGGAACCTCTAAATAATTCATCAGCTATGCCCTGATTAGCCATTTTGTAGCCAGAGCAAGGTCCTAAATGGTTAATTGTTGGAGTGAAGTGCCCTGAACCTGCTTTATTGTGGAATACCCCTTTCTGCTGCATTGAGGGCTATGCTTTGATCTCTGAAGTGGAGGATATAGGTCATGAGATCTGTTAGACTTGTGATCTTGTCTAGGTACAGGATGCCGTGAAGCCAGTGGAATGCAAATCACTTGTTTGGTAAGTTAAGTGCCGCAGCAGTTATTAGAAGAGCCTTATGAGCTGAAACCTTAACACAAAATCCTAACTGCTATGCTGGCAAGCATGGAGGTCCAAGCCACCATGCCAATATATATATAGATGTGCAGAAAGTTGCTATTTGTGTATATATATTACTCTCCTTCCATCCTTTGTTCACATAGCTTGCCCCACTTAATCTTGTTTGCTGTCTTTGACAATCCTCCCTCCCTCCTGCCCTCCCTCTGTCATTGTCTCACACACAGTCTAAATTCAAACTGTAAACTCCATGCATTTTTGCTGATGGTATCTCATAAAGAGATCTATATATTGATGATAATATAGAGTTGTATAGTGATTTGAGCACTGGACTAGGACTCTGGAGATCAGGGTTCAATTCCCAGCTCAGCGATGAAAACCCACAGGGTGACCTTGGGTAAGTAATGCACTCTCAACCCATAAAAGCCTTAGGGTCATCGTAAGTTGGTAATGATGTGAAGGCACACAACAACAGCAGCAGAAACAACAACACTGATGGTGCTTAATAAAGAAACTAATAAAGAAACCCTTGTGACTAGTATAAGGAGCCCTGGTGGCACAGTGGTTAAATACTGGTACTGTAGCCACAAGGTTGTTGAGTTCGACCCCAAAGCTCCAAGTACCCAGCTTGTTGGGGCAATTGGCTTACAGATTATAAACTGCTTAGAGAGTGCTGAGTTCACAGTTGAGCGCTATAGAGTCGAAGGCTTTCATGGCCGGCATCCATAGTTTTTTGTGGGGCTTTTGGGCTATGTGGCCATGTTCTAGAAGTGTTCCTTTCCGATGTTTCACCAGCAGAGAAGATGCCAGCCACAGATGCTGGTGAAATGTCAAAAAGGAACCCTTCTAGAACATGGCCACATAGCCCAAAAGCCCCACAAAAAACAAAGCAGTATAGAAATGTAAAATGCTATGCTATGCTACACATGCCTTACACAGTATTAATGCACTTTGCCAGTTCTCCAGCTTCCTTAAGCTCCTTTCTCCAAATCTATCATTCCTATCATGGTTTTGACATAACCTTCATAGATCCCCATGCCCTATAGTTCTTTAAAATTGTATGTGTGTGCATATATTTTCCTTAAGGGAAAATATTTCCTTGCTGTTTGAACAAACATGACCAAGGCGATGTTCTGCTAACATTTCAGACAATAAGCATATTACAACTTCAGGAACAGTATTCATTTGCCATTCAGTTTGCTTTGGTTAATGGAGCTGGGTGTAGAGATTTTTGTTCTTTAAGGGAAAAAAACCCTATGATGCTCATAAAGCTGGGCTGGGATATTTGAAGGGAAAGAAAAGAAATGATCCAATGGGATATTAGTCAAGCCTTGTCGTGCTCAGTCTCTTTGGGGAAAGCAAGATGAGCTTGGCTGTGAAAACAAACAGGGGATGGAAATTATTCTTATGTTCCAATAGTAAAAATGTTACAAGGACATTGTGGGGGCTGATCGAATCATAACTTGGGAGACACAGTGTTGCTCTTTCTATTTGCTACATTTAGCTAATGTTATTACACTTGGACTATCCCTGCATCATCATACCCCCTAGACAGTTTTCAGTATATAAATAGCTTACATTTCCTCTTGTCTATGAAATATCCCTTTTCATCCCATTCACTCCATCACAAAAATACCAGAAAAGCAACAACTAGCTTCTTGTAAGTAGTTTCATTATTCTTTACTGCCAGCCTGTTTTCCACTGCTCCCTCTAGGTGATCGTCTTTTCTAAGACAGTCAATAGCACAAAGGGAACCAAAGAACATCTAGTAAAGGGAAAGCAATGAGCCTGCACAGAGAGACACACTGACTTAATTTCTCCTTGAATTCAGACTCCCAAAAGTGACTATTTTGGGCCAGAACTCCATAAATTAATAAATAAATAGCTGTCTGAATGGCCAGTGGCCCTGCTGACAGGTGGATTCTGGGTGCTGGAGCTGAAAAGGTAACTTTTTCAAACTCTGTCTCTGATAGACTAACGCTGCTTCCATGTAGAAATAATCCAGTGTGACACCACTTTAATTCTGATAGCTCAATGTTATGGAATTCTGGGAACTGTAGTTTGTTGTGGCACCAGAGAGCTCTCACAAAGAAAGCTGAATGTCTCACAAAACCCCAATGTCCAGAATTTCTATAGCACTGAGACAGGGTTAATCACCTTGGATAACTTACTTAAAGTTTAGACTAGAACTCTGAGTGGATTCATCACCCTGCTGACACTGGAGTCACCATCCTCCACTGAATGGGATTTCACTCTAAAATCTCCCTACATCACAGCAAAGGCTATCTATCTGACACTGGAGTGTGCAGAGATTACAACTAATTATGTGATACACCAGGTGATTGTCACAATATTTTCTGTAGTAATTTCCCTGTAGGAGCCAGCATGGTGTAGTGATTTGAGTGTTGGACTGGGACAACTCTGAGACTCTGAATCCCTGCTCAGACCACAAAACCCACTGGGTGACCATGGCAAACTTCCTTTGAAGAAATCTTGCAAAAGTAAAGGTAAAGGTTTTTTCCCCCTTGACATGAATGTCTAGTCATAACTGACAGTAGGGGGCTGTGCTCATCTCTGTTACTAAGCCAAAGAGCCAGTGTTGCCCAAAGACAACTCCACAGTCATGTGGCCAGCAAGACTCCACAGAATGATGTTATCTTCCCACTGAAGTGGTGCCTATTTACCACTTGCACTTTTACATGCTTTCAAACTACTAGGTTGGCAGAAGCTGGGACTAGTGATGGGAGCTCACCCACCCCATCCTGTGGCACTTGCGCCTTGAACTGCCAAACTTCCAACCTTCTGATCATCAGAATTGGCATCTTAACCACTAAGCTACCACATCCCCTTGATGTTGCTACAGTACTACATTTATACTCTTGCCACAAAGAGTATAAAGCCCTTATAAAGCTTCTCTCAGCTGTCAAAGCCCTCTACCTCATGCTCTTCTATTTGCAATGAACATTTCTGAAAACTGAAGATCCCTTTTTTAAAAATGTAGTAGGTACAAAGGAAGTTTCAACAAGTAAAAACAGAAACATACAGAGGTTCAAGCAGTTATGGAAATGGTTGGCATTTGATATTGCAGTTAGAGACTTGTAACCTATCATTATGGGTTCCCTAACTGTTCTGTATTTAGTAAGTACAGTATATGTGCTCTTTCTATACACCTATGTAAATGTCCCAGTTGTTTTAGCAGCCAGTAGCTGGATCAGGCAAAAGAGGTCTGTTCAGTTGGGTGCAAGGAGGATGAGCAAGTGAGCCTATGATAATCAGAAACAGGGCTTCTGTTGTGAGTCTTTGTTGCAGCCTTGCTTGCTAGTGGGGTTGGAAAAGCTGTCCCTCTTGGACACCTGTTGGCAGCTGAACAGGCCTTTTTTACCCAATCCAGCTGCTGACCTTTCAGATAAACTGAGAAGGTCAGGTCTGGAAACATTATCTAGTTATGCATACATAACTATGTAGTCAAAGTAGAATATTGGCAAATGTATCTTTACAAGTTCTTTTTTCATTTTGCAAAAAAGAGAGTTCTGATAGAGACATAGCTGGAGGACAAAAATGCACACAGATGACTTTGCTAACAAATCCATGTACTATTCTTTCTTCTTCTTCCCTTTTTAATGCTTAGAGCACAATATCAGGGTTTCAAAATCTAATCCTTGGAGAATGGGAGTCTGGAAAGGGCACTCTTCTTATTGTACTACCCAAGCCACAAGTGTGCTTGCACATGTGTCCATGCAGATATACTAACACACAGCCTGACTGAAGAACAAGTTCATATAAATTACAGCCAATAACACAGCAGACATTCAACCTCAGTGCAATGTCAGAGTTTTTGTTTTTGTTTTAAATAAAAGCAAAGTAAGGATGGTGAGTTAGAACAATTGTGGCTTTCTTGCAAAGAGAACCAAATACCTGGTTGATCTGTGAGCTTCTACTCACTCTCCTTCCTGTAGTTAATAGAGAGTTCCCTGCTGAGTTCAAAAACTGGCCTTTGACAACTCAGAAGGGACCTTTGCAAAGTTTCCGCCAGGAAAGAAGAGAGTGGCTCACCCCGCTTTATTGCAAAGGAGGAAGAGATTCTCCCCCTAGTCCTCTGATGTTTCAAAGACAGACGATCTTTCCCTCTTGCTTGCTTTCAAACCTCACCGCTCTTGCAGTGCAAGGAGTTTGAGAGTGGAGTAGAGGACTGTCATCTCTATGAGAATCTGGAATGGATTTGCACATTACACTCCACCTACTGTATATTTAATCAGAAAAAGATGGCTCCGATACGCTCGCTGCATTCTCCTCCAACACACACCGGCACAGTCTAGCACTAAACAGTAAAAGGTGATTCCTTATGTTAAAAATTTCAGCTGAAGTGGCTTATTAAAACCAGATTTGGAGGGTATTAGAAAATGCTTAGAAGCCCTTTAAAATGTCAACGCGGATCCCCTAGAGACTGAGCGAAATGTCAGTCCGGCTCAAGCGCCTATTTTAAGCGGAATGAATTAGTGGTGGGCTGTTGGAGGTTGTTATCCAAAACAATCAGTTAAGATGGGGAAACATCAAGCTTCCTTTGTACTTTCTATATGAAAAGTAGTGGCACAGGGAGGAGGAGGGAAAGGAGGGGGAATGTTCACAGTGATCTGACCAATTCCTGAAGATGATTACTTAAAGACAAGTTTAATCAGGACCACTCTTAATTACAGAGACTGGACCAAACTGTTTGCCTCCTGACTCATAGGCCTAATCTCACAGCCTTAACCAGTTTTAAATCCTTTCTGCTGGCGTATAAAAGTTTTATCATTCGTGGAACAAATGTAGACTCCTTATCTCACTTTCTTTGACTAATCTAATCAATTCAGGCACCCCGTTAAAGCCATCCTACCTGCCATCCATAACCAACTGCTAGTATGCAAGCCTCTTTGAGTCTGTTCAATAGGGAAATCAATAGCAGTGCTTAATCCTGTTCTTAAGGGCATCTCTGCTGTGGCAGAATTTCACTGGTCAGATCAAGCCAATCTGCACATTTATGCAAAAAAAGAATGACAGAATCCCTGACTGCAAAACCTCAGCTTGTAGAAAGGATATCACATATTTGAATGCTCCCTCCTGGAGGCAACAAGACAGAATGCCACAATAGGAAACAGGATGCTTCTTTTGCAGCACATGGACAAAGCTCCTTCTTCTCTCTTGCACTGAATGGGGATGATGCTCATTACACAATAATCTCTAACCACTACCATCAAAAGACATTAAGAGCAAAAAGATAATTACACTAAAAACCAGCAGCAGATTCACTACCCCATCTGCTTTGGAAGCTGCCATCCCACACTGCTTTTCACTGCTCAAGGATTAGGGCCTCCCTAGGAACATGTTCTAGAATCATGGTGCTATAGCTAAAAAGGCTCATCTTTCCACCTGCATGCTCGTCTTTTGAATGCATCATGGAAAGCTGCAGAAAAGAAGGAGAGACTCAGATTTTGACTTGATTATCCTATTTGGTGCACACAAACAATATGATGTTTCAGATATTCTATTGCTGAGGCATTTAGGAGCCAACTCCTCACTCCCTTCTGCACTTGAAGTGTTACAATCCTGAATTCAACCACCACATGTTTAGCACATGGAACAGGTTAGGTGGCCAATTCCACACATCTGAAGTTGCATCAAAGTATTAGGTGATGTATGTAAAACTGGCTGTTCAGTTAAAACCTCTACACCTAAAACTAGGGACACTGGAAGAATTCAATATTGATATATTTAGATGTAAATTAATCTGTTATTATTTTTACAATCCAGTACTTTTTCCAAATTTTGCAATTAGCTTCTTGGCTCAGAAAAACAAAATTCCATTGGTGAAATATTTTCAAAAAGAACGTGTATGTTAGAAGAAAAACATTGAGACATATAGTTTTGAGAAGAAATATTTTAGCAATGCATGTTGTAAGAAAATATTTGAATGTTTAAATTATATTAAATCACACATTAAGATGGAAAAGATTTACATGGATATATATATATATATATCTCAAAAGACAAGTAGTATAAATTGATCTCTCCATCCCTACTCATTACAAAACAGTCCTGAAAGAGATCACAGGTTTTGATTCCTTACCCAGTATTTTGCTGATGTTGGAGTTATGCATATCAGGGAAGGCTTGTAAGATCTTCCTCCGTTCGTCTTTTGCCCACACCATGAAGGCATTCATTGGGCGCTTGATGTGGGGCTCATTGCTCCCACGTCCTCTGGATTCCCGATAAATCCGAGACTCTGATACCCCTGCGCTTCCTGAAATGTTGGTGTAGGAGGGAGAAAGTGGAAGGAATAAAATGTATTTCATTGTGTTCAGCTGTCTTCTGAGAAATTGAGGAACATATTCATTTCATCAGGACTTCAATGCATTATGTACAATTTGAATTTGAATTTGAAATCTGTTGCCTTTGTTGAATTTGTAATTAAGTGTTTTATTCTTATGTTAGTAGTGGGTTTGGAATAGTGAAATTTTATGATTTCCCATATTATGTATTTTATCATTTTTATTGTAACTTGCCTTAATCTGTAGGGGGAGATGGGGTAAAACTAAATAATAATAATAATAATAATAATAATAATAATATTGAGATGGGATTCTGATCGCAGCAAACCAGAGGAGAATCAGGACAATTTCCCTTATTACTGAAAAACATTGGCTCAGTTAGTGCATGCATGGGATCTGCATGATGCCGTTGAGAAAATGGAGATATGGAACAGAAAGAAATTATTCACTTCATCCCATGATAAAAAAAATAGCATTTGATGGTAGTTTTTGTTGTTTGTTTATATGTCACTATTGTCCTGGTGTAGGGCATGAAATGGCTTACAAACAATAAAACAAAATTAATAGCAATACAGTTAAAACAATTAAAATCACAATTTTTATAATTATAAAATGAACAATATACAATCATTAAAATACACACCAAAGTTACAACTCGAGTTCATGTGGAGGCTTAAATTCAAACAGATTTAATCTGAGCAACCTTCTCCTACCTTTTAAAAAGTTTTTCAAAGGGGAAAAGTCACACAGCTTGAGCCTTGACATGGAATTCCTGCTTCATATTTTTTCTTCACAGCAGACAGAAGTTAGACCTGCCAACTCCTCCATCCCATCAGATGCAGCTAGTGGCTTTATTGCTTGTAGCTGTGAATCCATGGTGAGCTTTACTCTAGCTACTCTGGGGAATGGAGCATTTTATGGGAGCTTTTCAGCGTACTGAACCAATCTTCATTTCTGTTAAACTGGCTCCTATAAAACCCAGTGTAGACTCACCACCTCAAAGCAACAGAGTCACTGGCTGTCCCTGCATCCCACACAGATATGATATCCCACCAAAACGCAGTAGCAGTGGTGGAGTACCAAGCCTTGACAGCTGCAGGGCAGGGAAGTTTTGGATGGGATGCAAAGTGCAAGCGAACTGCGCCTTGTGCCCTATCCCCCCCTCCCCTAAAAAGGCATTTAGCGGGTGGGCATGAAACTGGTTTGAGCAAAGTATTATTTTCTGCTGGCTTGAAGTAGTATCTGCCTGCTTGATGTAGAATCTTCAAACCAGTGGGGTTATGGTTGGATGGAAGATTCCAGGAGATACAATCCAAAAAACCAAGTTTTCCAAGATTTCAAAAAGGTAATATTAGAAGAGCACAACACTGTGGACGAGGAAGTGCATTTCATTTTTCCCCCATTTCTTTGCATATGATGATGCACAAGAACCCAGAGATACAAGCTGCAAGGCAAAATGTTACAAATGCCCCAATAGCAGGCAGTGGCTTATCAGGATCACAAAGATTATAGACTGTATGGAAGCCATCCTTCATTCTTTTTTTAATTGCTTCATGCCAACAGAAGTTCCTCTGATACCAACAATTTGTATTAATAGCTGTAAGCCTCAGGCATGGATCAGAAAAAAAGGTGGTGTCCTCTTAAAGTGGAAGGAATATGGCTCATGGTCTATGCATTCTGTGGCCAAATTTGGACAAAACAATTTATGTACAGAAATCCTCCTATCCCAGGTTTTGCACAAACAAGGAGGCCTTTCTAACTCTGAGAGAAGAACTTCACTGGTATTATTTAGGGATGCTGTGGTATCACATTCATTGCAGGCTTTCATGAGAAAGTTGGCTTGGCATCTGTTGGGAACAGTGCAGGTACAGGATGTGTTGCCTTACACGAGGCTGGTGAAATAGATGAGAAAACGGATGCCTCTCAGCTCTGCAGATGGGGCTTCCAACCCCCTCCCCCTTTAAAATCCTTAACATCTCTATTTTTTGCTATGTATTGTGAAACCTATTTCCAATGCAAAAAGGCATGTACACTGACTATCCCCATGTATTTTGACAGTGGCTCCATGTCTTTTAGGTCTTAATTAATACTGCTACCAAAGCTTGCCCAGAAACAGATTCTTCCCTCAGCACTCAAAATTAATTGAAAGAACACTTGCTTCCATTCTGCTGACTTTTCAGAGAGAACATTTAGGCAAATGTCAGAGGCTTTTCTATTCACAAGAACTTTCTAATGGTGCTTTCAGACATTGATGCTGAAAGTACACCCAGCAGGAAGCTACAGCCATTCTTGGCTCCCTGAGGAGTATATGTATTCACAAGACATATCTGCCATGTGGCAAACACAAGGTTTTACTCAGAAGTTGTTTGCATTTTACATTTTCAAGTGTACATTTAAAACAGTCCTAGGTGGACACCTAAAAGAAAAAGTAATGTGTGAATCAGACCTAACAAGCCAATAAACATTTGATCATCTGATTCTTTATGTGTGTACACCTCTGCAAAGTTAAATATAGAAAACAGCATTGCACCCAATGCAAACAAGCTCATACATCTGGTGTATTCCTGTCCCATGGCCAATCACCAATCTAACTCATTGGATCCACTTCTGATTTCAGTTACCCTAAATCTATTTCTGTTTGTTTCTTTTTTCTCATTATTACAGAGCCAAAGATATGTTCTTCCTAGGCCTTGCCTTGGCAACATGATTTATTACAGTAAGAAAATTCACCCACAGATCTACAACATCAGATCTGTGGCTATTTTCTCACAATGCTTAAGCACCAAAGAGGTCTATGGTTTTTCTTCTCCAATGGTGGTGGATGCACAGGCACAGCTGGAAATAAGGCAAAACACTTTGCTACTGACCGTCAGAGTCTCCGCTCATGTTGAAATCCATCATAGCGTGGCTAAATTTCCCATCTTCATTCTGTTTGACTGCCAGTTGTTGAGTCAAGTTCTCCAGTGTCGTTTTGTCCTGGGCGGGGAAAGGAGAGAGGGCACAAAGCAGTATTTTTTAGTAACATGAAATAGAATCAGAAAGTTCATTTGCAAGATTCCTCAGGGGAGGAGGATTAGAAAATAAGAAAGAAGACTATTGAGCTGGAAAAGTAAATTAGAAAAGGAAAATAATACAATCATTTTGTATTATTATTACAGCTTGAACATTCCACCCTTCACATGTAAAAATATAACTTATTAGCCAACAGTGAGTAAACTTCCAAATCTTATGAAATTCAGACTTTTTTTTGACACCTATCAGAGTGCCCAGTTAAGACGTTTCTCAGACAAATCATACTGTTTTGATAAATGTCATTGTACTGCAGACGTATTTAGTCCTGTTCCTTTCACATAGTCTTCGAAGGCCACTGAAGATATTAATTTCTCTGATGTTTTGATTGATACTTGTGTTTGAAAAAACTTGTAAAATGCAACAGCACAATCCATGGAAAATTAAGAACTAGCCAAGGCCATTTATGATGTTATTTTTTTCCACATTCTTGGCTGAGGCATGCAAAGCAATTGGGGAAATAGCCAAATACTACAACTGAGCCAAATGGCTAACCTGTTCATAGGAACACAAATGAATTGGCAGGTTTTAAGGGCTATCTGAACAATGGGAGATAGTCATAGTACCCAATCCTAGGTGCCATTTGCTCCCTTTCTCTTAACCAAAAGATGAAAGAATGAGGGCAAGGGACACACTCGGCAATCTGGTTTTATAATGATGTGATGAAAGGAGAGTGTGGATAATATTTCCTACCCTCATTCTGGCATCTTATAAATAAACAGTAAAGATACTTTGGAGCAGTGGGGGGTACAAACACCACCAGGGGAGTAAGAGGTGGTGGAAGGTAGCAACAAGGTACATGTTATGCGATGGTGGCTAGCAGCTGCCATATAGGAGAGTTGCTGAAACCACTCCGCCTTTTGGATAGTTAGCCATGGTGCTGAATTACTTTGAGGAGTGAGTTCAGCACCTTGAATAGTTCCTTTAAGATGCGGAATAAACCCTGGAGTGCAGTTATTCCCCCCATTGCCATAGGGTGCATCTGCAATGCAGAAATAATGCAGTCTGATGACTACTACTACTACTTCTTCTTCTTCTTCTTCTTCTTCTTCTTCTTCCTATTATTATTATTATTATTATTATTATCCCACTTTCCACCCTAAACTGGGACTCAAAGCAGCTTACAATTTAAAAGAATACATTTAAAAAGTAAGCATTTAAATAGAATTAAACTGTTACAGTATTAAAACACATCGCCCACTAAATGAATAAAATGCAGTTAAAATAGGTAAAAGCACTTACAACAGTACAATCAAAACTTTAATTGCCATGGCTCCATCCTATGGAATCCTGGGATTTGTAGTCTCTTGTGACACCAGAGCTCTTTGGACAGGGAAGGCTAGATAGCTCACCAAACTACAAATCCCAAAATACCATAATACTGAGCCATGGCATTTAAGCAGTGTCAAACTGTGCCACCACTGATGGTATGTGAGTGGGTTAACTGAGATGGAGAGAAAGAGAAAAAGAATGAGACAGATAGGAAATCCCACCAAGTGTAATATAACTCACCTAATGGACTTCCCTGCATTGCTATTTCTCTGTTACCCTTTCTGTGGGTCACAAGCAGTTCAGACCTGTTTTAGACACTGCCAAGCATTTCTGCATGCACAATAGATTCAGACCTTGGAAAAATAACTTCTCTATATTATAATCCCCCCAATACTATGTATATAACTTTTCCAAGCTTGGAAAATTTCCCCTAGCACTGCTTATTGCCCTCTCTCACAAACTACTCTCAGAGCTCTTTTGAGTTTTGGAAGCTGATTTTGCTCAACACAGTAGCTGGGGAGTCTCAGAACCTGACTGTGCACTCAGAATTCTGGCATGTGCCTGCTCCATGTTTGCAAACATGGGCTTCCAACAAGGGACTCCTGTGTCTGAAAACATGATGTGGCAATGATCAGTGTTTGAGTCAGCTGGGAGAAGTGTGCATCCACACTTGGGGCTCAAAAGAGGCTTGCTTGGATCTGTGCCGTCTATCTGAGCAAGATACCTGCTCTCCTTTACATTGCAAAATGTTTTCAGGAACAGGAACATAAATAACAGCACTGCCAAACCGCAATGTGGAAAGCACAAGCAGCCCCTGTGTTCATCTGGAGTTGCATAGTTCAACCTTCCTGGCTTTCAGCTGTTTCCTTCTGTTGAACACTCAAGCGATAAGAGATGGGGAAACTGGAGACTCTGTTTCAGCGACAAGGCGACCCCTAACCTCCCACTACTAAAACATGCGGTATAATAAAATAATTCAATTAGTCACCATCAAAAGGAAAGTTGAGATAATTCTCAGAGGCTGTCACTCCAAAACCCAGCAATGTCAAAACAGTCAGCACAGCTTTTGTTATGCCCCTCTGAGCCATGACTTAAGTGAACCTTCAGTCAATCTC
The DNA here is from genome assembly GCA_034509955.1 of Urosaurus nigricauda. NCBI lineage: Eukaryota > Metazoa > Chordata > Lepidosauria > Squamata > Phrynosomatidae > Urosaurus > Urosaurus nigricauda. The sequence continues at coordinate 12,399,082 of JAOEGL010000005.1, forward strand.
AGTGGAGAGGGAAGGGAGAGGGATGGGTTGTGGGAGTTGGTGGTGGGGCAGAGGAGGTGAATAGTAAGTTGCAAAAAGCTTTAATTATAAAACAACAGAATGGCCTCCAAGGCTGAGAAAAGCCCCTCTGCTGCCACAGTTACACATAACAAATCGCTGCCACTGAAGTAAGGAGCAGAATAACACCGTTAATCAAAAAAGCAAAAGAAAAAAAAACTGAGCACACTTGCATGAGCAAAGTCAGTTATTTGCTCATAAAAAAGAAATGCAATAATTCATAAATAAAATGGTTTCAATCAAAGGGTGCGCCATTCAAGAAAGGGGGGGGCATGAGACACTCCCAGTCATTTGCTGGAATATTGTAGGTGTTTAGAGGTGAAGAAAGAGGAATCTTTTTTGCAAGGCTTAATGAATGATGTATGTATGTTTCTGGTATATGCTTTAAGGTGAGGATCATCGAAGTGTTTCTGGGCTCTTTTGTTAAGTGCAATGCTTTTATGGACATTAGTCAAAAAGATAAAAGGAGAAAAACATAGCAATCTCCCAACACAGCTTGCGGGATAAACTATAATATAATAAACTAGACTCAAATAACTGCTGAGGCCAACAGGACCTTGATCCTGGAAGCAAATACCAGCTTCAGGGGATGGATTTTCTTCATGAACAGAGCAGGACAGGAAAAGAGTTAACATCCCCTTCCCATTGCCACCTCCTGGAATTAAGCATCTCTCCTCCTCTATTTTCTTTTGCTGTCTGGGCAGAGTTTGGATGTGACTGCTCCCTGTGTTTCAGTGTTCTCTGGAGTCACTGCATCAACAGGCCATAAAATGAACAGCATCAGGGCAAAGTGAATTGCAAACCCAGTCTCGAAGCTGGGCTTTTCTTTAGCTAAAGGAGAAGGAAGTGGGTGGCAACATCCTATCAGCTGGACGGAGCACTTTCCAAGAGGCATTTCAATTTACGTTCCTGGCATCCCTCTGTCAATAAAGGAAAGGGATATTCTTTCCTACCCCTTCCCACTCACAAATTAACTGCAGCATGCTGATAGCAGGACAACCCACCTTCATGTTGCAAAATCCATTTAGTGATACCAAAGGGGAAAGCACAATGGTCTCAGGTTTGCACATCAAAATGCATCCATTAATCATCATGGCTTGATGAAACATAGTTAGTTTTGAAAAGTCTTAAAACTTCTAATTGTCTATGATGTACCACAGGCCTTCAAAGACTATGATTATATTCCTGGCAAGGGAGAGAATGCATGTGATTTACGTGTTAGTGCATGTTCACATCAATTCAGAAACCATTCGGTGGCCCTGTTTAGACTATGATGTTGTGGGGATGGGTGGGCTTCTAGCATTAATAAAACTTTTCCCTCCATCTGTCAGAATGCAACAGATATTAGACAATTTATTTCAAAATGTCACTGTCAAATCTCTGCCTTGCCCTTACCAGAAGAGCTCGGAAGTGAATTGTTACAAAATAATGAGTTATTTTGAATTGACCCCCCTGCTTATTAAAAGAGCTATAGTTACAGGCTGAGTATCCCTTATCTGAAATGCTTAGGTTTATAAGTGTTTTGACACCCCCCCTCCCCGATTTTGGAGTATTTACATATACATAATGAGATATCATGGAGATGGACACAAATCTAAACACAAAATTCATTTATAGTTCATTTATACCTTATATGCATAGCTTGTACTTTTTATATAATATTTTAAAATAATTTTGTGCATGAAACAAAGTTGAAACAAGGCTTCCACCTTGCAAACAAATGAGCAGGAGAACCTCAGTTGCCACTTTGAAGAGTCATGTTGGCTCTCAGAAAGTTTTGGATTTTTTTAACATTTTGGATTTTTTTTTATCATTTTGGATTTCAGATACTCAACCTGTATGTTACTTGATTCCAACTTAATGAGTGATAACTTCAGCTGTTCTGCAAAATAACAGTAATATTTTTATCTATTTATAGTTAAAGGGGTGCCACCTCATGAAATAATACTGTACACAGTTCAAGTGTTAGTCCCATGGTGCTGCCTTAAAATACAATTGTGAGTGTCATAATGAATAAGAGAGGTATGGGAAGAGTATGTGTTTCTGTACTACAGGACAAAATAACACTCAAATTGGTTTGAGGGGGGTTGTTTGGGAAGAAAAGTAACTAAAATGTTACTTTTGAGAAATTGGAAAGTAAAGAGTTTTTGGTTTTTTACATTTGTAAGCAGAGCAATAACTAACTACTGTTTTGAAATTCAACATGTTCAATTGTGGAGGAAGCAAAGCTGATGGATGCATCCATCCCTACCCAAACGTAGCTGGTGGCTTCCATATGCATGGACTGGTGACTCCTTTTCAGGTTTCAGTCTGAACTTTAAAGAGCAGACCAAATTGTCCAGCTCTTTCTGTATAATTGCTTCAACACCATGCACAGCTCCTCTAAAGTTCAAATCCAGAGTAAAATAAAGTAAAATCCAGAGAGGATACACTGCTCCTCTGACATGGAAACTGTCAGCCAACACTGCCCCTGCCCAGTATCAGTACGTAGAGAGATCTTGTAGCACCTTTGAGACTAAGGGGCTGTACAGACCAGCCATTAAGGCCAGCCTGCGGGCAGAGTTGGGGCTTGCTATCCACATGATGCATGCCCCAACTCCGCCCCCACACCTGCATGACACCATGCACTGCACCACCTGGCATGCAGCATCACAGCACTCCTCTGGCACTGCATCCACATGACGCAGCACCAAAGGAGTGTGGAAAAGCCACACGATGGCAGCTATGGTGCCCTTTCTGGAGTGCAAAAAAGAGCTGCTTTTTGCCGCTTCTTTTTGTGCTGCAGAAAGGTGAGACTGGGGCCATAGCATGTAGTTGCTGTGGCCCTGATCCAGTGCTAAAAGGGGCAGATGCAGATCTGAGGAAGTAGACTGAAGTCTATGAATGCTCATGCTGCCAACTTCTTTCTTTCAATTAGTCTCAAAGATGCTGTAAGATCTCTCTACATACTGATTTTACAGACTAACATGGCTATATCTTTGAATCCTGCCTGGCATATTTACTTGGCGGTACACACTTTAAAAGAGTGCCCGCTAATTGAATATAGCCACAAAACATAAACAAGTCCTCACGTTATACAGTGCTTGTGTGTGGGGAAAACCATAAAGGAAACAACTTCCAAAGGCTACAGATGCCATGTGGAGAACTGTTCACAGAAGTGATTTCCAGCAGCCACTCTATGAGGAGGCTATAACATTGAATTGGCCTTTAGGTCCCCAGAGTTCAGTAGAAGTAATTGGATGTACTCACAGCTACTTCAGCCTAACTAGGTGATGGATCAAGCTTCAAGTACAGGGTTTGCTTCTCCCCTCCCTCCTTGGCAATATTCTACAGCAGGCCTGGACTGAATTGATACTCAGCTCGACGACAACTGCATTTCTCCTACTGAGACATCCTCTTGGCTGGTGTACTTGGCAAAATCCTAGAGAGCAGTGAACTTTGGGGCTGAGTTTGCCAACTCTCTCTTCTCCTCCTGTATAACTCAAGGTTAACATTTCATTTCAGCTATCCATCCTCAACACTGACATCCCCATGACGCTGTCCCAAAGATAGCCATACATTTCATTCATATTTGTTTGCTTGCTGAGGATTTTTTTTATACTTCTGGAGATACAAGCCAGTCCAGAATGCCAAGAAATTGCCAGCTTAGATGCAGCTCCTCAACCTCATGTTGTATTCTGCCTTGTGCTCGGAGGTGGTTGGGAAGGGGGGAATAGTTGTTTTAGTCTGTATTTTTAACCTTGTTGTACCCCGCTCCGATTACTTTGCTAGAGGAGCGGGTTATAAATAAACATTATTATTATTATTATTATTATTATTATTATTAAATGAAGTGAGAGACCAAGCTAAGAAGAAGCACAGGAGGCATAGAAGACCTGGAAGTCTGGCAAAACCTAATGTCCAATCAGCACAAATTAACCTGTATTTAAACAAGACATGCAGGGGTAGCTGTGTTGACCATTTCAACCTTACTCTGAAACTGCTGTTCTCTCCCTGGTGGGGTTACAAACAGAGATGGAAAAATAATTTTGTTGGATTTGGTTTTCTGTCTGGAAATATCCATTCGGCATATCTCTTTCACACATCCTAAGACAGGCAATAAATATATTTGGAAAAGCCGAAACAACAGCAATGCACCCCAAACCATGTGCATATTTCAAAAATGCACGTAAGTGAAAATGCACATACACACTATAAGAAATGGAAAATAAAGCTCGTAATAATATATACATTTTGGAAAAGATGCGTACAGAAATAGCCATGCATCTCCATGTAAGAAAGGTAAGGGTAGTGGTGGTGGAGAGAGAGTCTTGCAACTCCAATGTGAAACCAACGTAGAGCAAGGATGCCATTAGGGTACTAAGAAAGAGAACAAGACAATGAGAATAATCTTTGAGAATTCCTGGAGAACAGTAAGGGTCCCAGCAAACTGGAGGAGGGCAAATGTTGTCTCCATCTTCAAAAAGGAGGAAAAAGGGGACCCAAATAATTACAGTCAGCCTAACACCAGGAAAGATTCTAGAGCAGATAATGAAACAGACAGCCTGTAAGCATTTAGAGCTAAATGTCAACAAAGGTTTCTCAAAAACAAGTAATGTCAGACTAATCTTTTTATCCTTTTTTTTTTACAGAATTACAAGTTTGGTAGTTGAAATGAATAATGAGGATAAAGATATGTTGATTTCAGTAAGGCCTTTTGGAAGGCCTCCCATCATATTCTTGCAAGCAGGCTAGTAAAATGTGGACCACACAATGCTCCTATTAGGTGGATTTGTAATTGGTTGATTGGCCGATCCCAAAGTTGCTCATCAATGGCTCCATCTCAACCTGGAGAGAAGTGATTAGTAAAGTTTCATAGGTTTCTGTCTTGGGCCCAGTTCAACATTTCAACATTTTTATCAATGGCTTAGATGATGGAATAGATAGTGTGTGTATAAAATTTATAGATGACACAACATTAGGAGGGGTAGCTAGCACCCCTGAGGAAAGAATCAGAGTTCAAAATGACCTTAACAGATTACAGAGAGGGGCCAAAATGAACAAAATATGTGCCATCATTTGGACAGAAAAAGTAAAATGCACAGATATAGGATGGGAGACACCTGTCTTGACAACAGTACATGTGAAAAGGCTCTGGGCATCTTAGTAGCTGAACCAGCTGAACATGTGTCAAAAGTGTGATGGGGCAGCTAAAAAAAGTAATATGATTCTAGACTGCATCAATAGGAGTATAGCATCTAGATCAAGGGAAATAACAGTTCCACTCTATTCTGCTTTGGTCAGGCCTCATCTGCAATACTGCATCCATTTCTGAACACCACAATTCAAAAGGATGTTGACAAGGTGGAGTATGTCCAGAGGAGGGCAAAATGATGAAAAGTCTATAAATTATGACCTATGAAGAGCGACTTAGGGAGCTGAATATATTTAGCCTGGACAAGAGAAATCTAAGGGATGGCATGATAGCCATATTTAAATAGTTTTTGCGCATTTTTCAGGCTATGTGGCCATGTTTTAAAAGAGTTTATTCCTAACGCTTCACCAGCATCTGTGGCTGACATCTTCAGAGAATATTCTCTGAAGATGCCAGCCACAGATGCTGGCAAAACAAAAGGAATAAACTCTTCTAGAACATGGCCACATAGCCCAAAAAGCCCACAAAAAACTATGGATGCTGGCCATGAAAACCTTCGACTTCACATATTTAAATATTTGAAAGGCTATCATATTGGAGATGGAGCAAGTTTGTTTTCTGCTGCTCCAGAAACTAGAAGCAATGGATTTAAACTATAGGAAAATAGATTCCACTCTAATATTAGGAAAATGTTCTGACAATAAGAGCTGTTTGACAGTGGAACACATTGTCTTGCAGTGTGGAGGAGTCTCCTTCTTTAGAGGAGGTTTTTAAACAGAGACTGGATGGCCATCTGTTGGAGTCCTTTAATTGTGTGTCCTGCATAGCAGGGGATTGGACTGGATGGCCTTTGTGGTTTCTTCCTATATGATACTGTGATACTAAGACTTGCAGATTATCAGATCCCGAGTTGAGAATGAATGACTGCAGAGAACCATTTGTACTGATAGCATTCCGTGATATGCAGGAAACCATCTAGTTATGACCTATCCCTGAGGAGAACCTTAAAGACCCTCTTTCTCCAGTTTACAGAAAGATGTAGTAGGGTGGTTCTGTTTTCCTCATCATTTGGCAAATAGACAAAGGTGGCTAGTTTAGTGAGTGTCTGTGTGTCCATTGTAGTAAATTCTCACTTGGGAAGCAGTATAAAACAAAAAACAAAACAAACAGCTTCATTTATATACCGCTTCATACCCTTAAGGAGTGTCTAAGCAGTTTACAATTGTAAGCTACTTGACCCCCAACAATCTGGGTACTCATTTTAGAGACCTCGGAAGGATGCAAGCCTGAGTCGAGCTTCAGCCTTTTGCTGGTCTTGAACTCGCCACCTTATGGTTTTGAGTGAGTGGCTGCAGTACAGGCATTTAACCACTGCACCACCAGGGCTGTTATACCTAAGATTGTTTATCACATGTGTGACACATAACTGTTCTGCATGCACAGTAGTTGCCAAGATCCATGGGATCACTGATATACCTGTTTGACAGTCATGGAGGCATAGAAAGGGAGGGAAGATCACTGAGAAGTGGGGATGACATTGTTTCTCTTCTTCTCTATGAAACTGTAATGGGGGTGAGCAGCTGTTCCATCCCTCCCCATCCCCCCCCCCATAGTGGTCGCCTCATGAGGCCTGGTGACTGTTTTGGAAAAGGAACATCCAACTAAAGAATATCTTCTCACATCCCAATCTGTATCCATTTCTGTAAATTGGTATTATGGTTCTTTCTCCATATCTTTCCAAATAATGAATACCTAAACCACTTTGGCATTTTAACTATGAACAAATGTGGGAGATTTCTGATAGTTGTAGATGAATATGGATAAGGACAGAGCTGGCCATACTCTTAGGCAGAGTAAGACAGCCACCTGAACCAGCAGCATTTGAGTGCAATGAAATGCCAGCAAATTGTTAATTATTTCCCAACACAGGTGCTAACTGAGCATGCTAGCCACTATACCACCTTGGTACTCTTCAAACCAATATTCATTCATAACTTGGGTTTCCAAATCAGTCTATGATTTTTAAAAAAATGCACATTTTTGAATCAACTTTCACCCACATTTTGCATACAATTTCCCCTAGATTTTGTATGTGGCTATTGATATGACTGGCATAATTTAGTGCGGTTCACAACCAAAATGATATGTTCTGATCTAGAAATTGCAAATAGGGAAGGTTTGGACCAATGGAAAATTTTTTCCCCATCTTTAGACTGACTCCATAAATTTATTACCCTGCTCCGTCTGTGAGAGTTCCCCTCCTTCTGTGGGCACAATATCCAAGTCAATAATAGGACCACTTAACATTTCCACCATCTTCCAGACTGTGCCATGCCTCCTCTCTGGACTTCATTCAGATAATGAATGTTACCAGGAGAAACAAGCTATAAAAACATAAACAGGATCAATTGTTGCAACAGACTGTGCTGGGCTTAAATACAGTTTACAGAGCCACAAAACCTCTGCGTGAAATGATAAAATGGAGCAAGACTTTCAAATGTTCACTCAGTTATTGTTAACCCCCCTTCTGGCAGCCCTGTTTTATTGTCTTCTACTGTACTAATGAACAGGGAAACAGCAACAAAGTAGGGCTTTAACCTTCCGATTATATAAACTCCCTGGACCACCAAAGTAGACAAAAGATTATTTATAATGTAACTTAAGATTTATCAGACAGGGGATTTTCTGCCTTCTTGCTTCTGCTGAACTTAAAAATGGAAAGAGAGAGAAAACAGAGAGAGAGAGAGAGAGACCTATTAACAATGCCCACTCCCCATTTGTCCTTCTTACTCAAGATCTCTTATTGTTGAACAATAATAAGAAGAGGGAGAGAGCAAAGTTACTAACCTTCTTTTCAGTCCCCTTTGGGGGTGGAATTGTATGGCAGTTTAGTTTCAAAGTGTTATCTGTCCTTGCTCCTGGCCAGAACTGGATGGCTTGAAAGCACAGTTGCAAGGTTTTGAAAGTATCTGTTCAAGAGCGAGATCTATTCAGTGTTCAATAAAGCACAGTTTTTCCTATGTCCAACTGGCTCTGAAGCACAGTCCAGGCCGATGTATTGAACCTGGTTCTTATTTGTATTTGATCACAGCTACTTCCCTTTGTCATTTACTGAGTGCTTTAGACATGCTGGGTGCTTCCAAGACATTGATGAAGTTTTCTTTACAAGGACACTATTAGGGAGTTTATTCTTGTCCCCATTGGACAGAAGATGCTAAAATTGAGACCACTTTCATAAGAGCAAACCAGCCCCAACATGGGGTAGATGGTCTCCTTTTCTGGTACTTAGAAAAGGATTTCAAAGAAATGGACTAATTTCAGCATAATTTCTGTGGAAATTATACTTATTAGGTTTTTTGAAAGAATATACAGGTATATTCTTGTATACATGAATACATAGAACATGAAGCAGACACAAGAATATACACCCTTATCTCGAATTCTGAAATATTCCAAAAAAAACAAAACTTTTTAAAATGGATGGCTGAGACAGTGACAGCTTTGCTTTCTGATGGTCCAGTGTACACACATTTTGTTTCAGGCATGACATTATTAAAAATATTGGATTGGATACAGAGGAGCGGGCTATAAATAAAACATTATTATTATTATTATTATTATTATTATTATTATTATTATTATTATATAAAATTACCTTCAGGCTATATCTATGAGGTGTAGAGAAAACATAAATCAATTTTGTGTTTAGACTTGGGTCCCATTTCCAAGATGTTGGATTATGTACATATATGAAATACAGGTATTCAAAAATAAACAAAATAAAAAATAATTTTAAAAAATCCCAAGCACTTCTGGTTCCAAGTATACTGAATCTGTATAAATATCTATGCATGTAAATCTGGTCTATTACACTAGAGGTGTGTAACCAGATGTTGGGAAGTTGATTTTAATAATTAATTAGCTATAAAACTAGCATCATTGTCTTTTCCAATGATTCTTGCCATCTCATGATGTGGCCAAAGTATGATAGCCTCAGTTTACTCATCTTGGCTTCCATGTAGAATTCAGGTTGATCTGTTCTAGGACCTATTTGTTTGTCTGTTTTCAGCTGTCCATGGTATCCTCAGCACTCTTCTCCAGCACCACATCTCAAATGAATTGATTTCCTTTCTATCCACTTTCTTCACTATCCATCTCTCACATCCATACATGGTGATGGGGGCAATGGCTCAGACTAGTCTAACTTTAGTTGTTACTCTTACAATCTTTTCTAGTTATTTCATGGCTGCTCTTCGCATTCCTACTTTTCTTATTTCTTGATTTCAGTCTCCTTTCTGATCAGTGTTTGATCCGAGTTATGGGAAATCTTTAACTATTTCAATTTCCTCATTGTCTAAAAATAATCACCATTTAGTAAGGCTTTACTCTCATAACTTACAGAATTAAAATGTTACTGGTATCTCTTTTGTTATATGGGGTAATCCTTCATGAAGTTATAACTCCTGTGCATTTTCGTTACAATTTCTTACTGGGAAAAAGAACTAATTATTATCAGGAACTATTTCTTTCTTTATTTTTTACTTTCAACTCTGATGATGGCGCACATTCAACACACAACTCAAAGTGATTAATACTGACAGAAGTCAATGGGCACAAAGGCTGTTGCCACATTGCAAAACTGATGCAGTTTGGCACCACTAACTGCTATGGGTTAATGCTATATAATTCTGGGAATTGTGCTTTGTTGTGGCACCAGAGCTGTCTGAGAGACAAGGCTAAATATCTCACTCCTGATAACATAATTTCTCAACTCCTAGAATTCATAGCACTGAGCCATAGCAGTTTAAGCTATATCAAACTGCATTAATTCTCCAGTGTAGATTCAGTATGAATTCGCTTCATTTTGTTATGGATTGTAGCCATTGTCTCTCACTACCCCCTTCTCAATTTACACAGGCTTAAGACTCATGCCATAACTCTTAAAGTTCACTTCCTTCTTAACCAGATGGAAAGCAGAGAGAAATCCTTTTAAACAAGGCGTTAAGCTTTAGCTGGAAGGGTTGGCATGCCAAAAGAAGGAAAAGAGATGAAAAGCTCAGCCCACACAGGATAGGGAGTAGCTGCCTTCGCGTAAACAGAAAGTCGGGACACAGGCTGTGCTTTGCTCCCAATTGTTTACTAAACAATAGAGTGACTCAGTTACTTAGAAGTGGTGCACATGTCAAAAATGGCTTGACATGCATTCCATCAGCAGCAACCGCTCTGGGAATGTGTTTCAGAAACTGCAAACATCACTATGCTTTTTGGGGGGTAATATTTCTGTAATGCAGAGATCCAAGAGCTCAATGTTCCCCAACACAGTGCCAAATGAAGTCCAAAATATCTGAAGGGCAACAGGTTGTAGAAAACATAACTGTTTGTCTACAAGGCTCTATAATCAGTACATCTGAGAACAGGGGGCAGGGAAAGAGACTAGTGCATGTTCAAATCCTATTAGTATGTTATTGTACTGTATGTTATTGTACTGTATGTTATTGTATTGTATGTTATTGTAATGTATTGTATTGAAGTTGATTTTAAGTGTTGGAAATTTAAAAATTATATTTAAAAAAGAATCCTATTAGTGCAAAGAGATGTAACCTCTTTTGGTGGGTGAGAGTAACTGTCATCCTTGCCTCCAGCCACCTGTCTGTGAGCTAGTTTGCATTCCTTTCTGGCAGTAAAAGGTGGCATACAAGTGAAATAAAATACAATGCAAGAAAATAAAATAAAGGTGATGAACTTTCCCACATTACTTTCTTTTTGCTCTTACTATTCAAAGATTTTCAACGGAATTTAATCCCTTTTTGAGAGAAAGGCAGGATATAAATCCCATAAATAAATACTGTATCTTGCCACTGATTATTTTCACTGAAAAATGCACATTTCTCACCACTAAAGACTTGACAATACTGACATTACACTATGGATAATGGCCTCACAGAATAAAGAATTTTTAAAGGTTTTTTTTTCTCTGCTGGGTGACATTGTGAGAGTTTTGTGAATGCCTCCTTTTTGGATTTTGTTTTGTTGCTTTTTTATTTTTGGATTCACATTTTGCAAAATTTTTGCCCCACCAAAACTACAAACACCAGGATTCCATAGCAATGAGCCATGGAAGTTACATTACAAATCCCAAGATTTCCTAGTGAAAGCGGTGTCAAACAGCATTAATTCTGCAGTGTGGCAGCATCTTGTGTCCTCATAGCCAGATGTAGAACAGTGACATCATCTACCATGACTCTGGAGGATTTCAGTGGAAGATGTCATCTGTTTGCATCTGTCTCTAGAGCATAGGCAGATGTTCCTTCAAATGTTTCTCCCTCCTCCCCATGTTTTTCACCAACCTCAGTGCTCTTCACCAGTCATTCAGGTGAGCTACCACAGCAAAACCTTGAGTCCAAGCCTTGAGCAGAGGTCTACCTGCGGATCTTTATACTTTGCTAGGCAATACAGGATCTCAGCTCACATACTGGAGAAGAAATTCTGCCAGTATTCTTTACCCATGTTAATTGAATTCTGCACAACACAGGGCCTAGTGAAATGAAACGAATCCCTGTGATTCACTGCTGCATCATAAAGCTTTTGAATGGGGACAATGACGTGCAATTAAGACTATTACAAGTAATAAATGGGTGACGTGTGACATTGCTTCAAACTTGCATGGCAACACCCTTCCTCCAAATCTGTTTGTATCAGCAAATGTAATTCTGGAGTGGAAGAAGGCAGAAAAGTTTTGCAGAAATAAAACATTGTGTTTAATCACACTCCTAGACCTGGCATGGTTCCTTACAAGGTTGTTAAGATGTTGCCTGCTGTTCATCTCTAGCCAAGCAATGGCAGAAGGTGTCAGACTGACAGCTTGGGAAACACGGGAAGCCTAACCTTCTTTGTGCTGTAGTTCATACCAGTTTTAAATCTATTGGCTGGAATAGCTTGACAATACATTGTGGGGGAACAGACCAAACTCTATTTAAATGTTAGCACCAGTAACACTGTAGTGTAGGAAGGAAGCAAGACATCAAGACTGGGAGAAACTCTAGCAAATAATGCACAAGTTGACTTATGCAACCATGGGCTATGGAGGCTTGTGTTGGCAAGCAATGTGGTGTTGTTCACCACACATTATCAAATATGTTGATACCTTTGCAGGCAGTTTGAGTGATCCTTAGTCTCTCTAAATTAGCCTTACCAACTTGGTACTGTTTTGGGCTATGGTTTTCATTCTCCATAGCTAGAATGGCTGCCACATTATAAAGGGACTTGAACAAGAAAGGAAAGAAAGAAGGTATCTGCTTCACTAACTTCTACTTTGATTCTGAGTCCAGTTTAAAAGACTGGTCATTATATTACATTCAAAGCCACAAATGGCTTGAGAACACATTGATTTATGGAACATCTCTTCCCAGAAGGTGCTGGGCAAATCATCATCATCGTTGTCATCGTCGTTGTTTCTCTCTCTCTCATTAATACAAAGAAATGTATTAATTCTGGTGAACATTTGTCAAAAACAAATGGAAAGAAAATTCTTTCCCATTTTCACTAACCAGATAAAACAGACACAGTTACTTCCTGCTTGGTGGGGGACAAGTTACACTTGCTTGCCACATGATTAGTACAGATGAGAAATCTTTCATAAGAAAAGGAGCAGAACACCTATTTTGGCACCACAGACATGGGTGAGCAGACAAGATTTAAAATCTAAACATACAGGAGTTAGTCCATTTTAGGAGCCTGGATGAGTTTCACTTTTTCCAATTGTCTTTTAATCTCAAATTCTTTTTGGTCTCATTTTTGTAAATGTAGACAAGTGCTTATCAAAAGAAAAAGGAAGGAAGGAAGGAAGGAAGGAAGGAAGGATAATGATTTTTTTTCAGCCATCTCTGACATGTTTCTAACAGATCATTGGGGCAAAAACTCTCTGTCCTACTACTAACAGATCTATGGGGAAGGGCGTTTTACACTATGTTGGGCAGTGTGTGGATCAAGTTGGAAAACAGACCAAACTGTTTCCCTGATTACCAGAGTTGAGGAAAGGTACTTTTTTTGGTCTACAACTCCCAGAATACCCAAGATAATATGGCTAGTAGTTAGGCTGGCTGTGGGATTCTAGGACCATTAATATAAAAAAAATGTAACTTTCCCAAAGTTTGCTGATATTTTTTAGGCAAGGCTCTTTTATTCCTTGGTACAGGTTGTAGTATTTTAGCTCTTGCACTTTGTTTACTTGAGTGTGTGCATTTTTCAAAAAGAATATTTTTATGGTTTCAAATTGTATGAGCCACCTTGACCATTTTAATAAAATGACAAGGTTGGGGGGAAAACAATTGGTTTAAACTTTTTGTTTTGGTGAAGCTATTTTTTTTTTTTTGCATTAAAGTTTTAACCACAAAATTGAATCCTACTTATTATATTAATACCATGAAACAATATTTTATGTATTAGAAAACTTGATCAACCATGTTTTGATGTTTTCGAATGTTAACAATCCACAGTTATTAGTCTTTGATATGATTTACATCGTTGCGTAAAACACCAATTTTAACTGCTTATTATTCCTATTAAATCTGAAAATATTTAGACTATACATAATAAAACATAAAAAGTACTCTCAGAGTTGTTTTGGTTGAACCTATGTTAATTGAACGATTTGTTTCTGAATGGCATTTCTTGCACTTATAAAAATGAATGATTTAAAAAGAGGCAACTGACACTGGATAATGGTCTAACAATGAACAATCTCTAGTAAACTGATTTAAAATGTTTAAATACAATTAGTCATTGCTGTTGCTTTAAGATGGTTGAAAAATAGTAATAATAGATTTTTTTAAAAAAATATGAACAATCAATTTTAAAAATAGTGGGGTTTTTTGAAAGTCATTTGGCAGGTTTAAACCAGCCAACCCTGCATGAGGTGAGATACTGTATATACTCATGTATAAGTCTAGAAATTTAGGTAAAAAAATTGATCCAAAAAGCCTGAGCCGACTTATCCACGGGTCAATGTAAGTACTGCATACTTATTTAACTCTTATTTAAAAGAAGGAAGCATCCCCTGATGAAAAGCAAGAGTATGATCTGTCCTGGAAGCACTGACCCCCTTTACTCTCTCATCCATCCAGTCTTAAGAATAAGCACAAAGAGTTATGTCTGATGGATTTTGGAAGTTATTTGACATTGTTTTGCTTTGCTTCATCCTTTAGATCCTTTCCTATATGACCCTAAATTTTACCCTCGACTTATCCACGGGTCATAGCAAAATCCATAATTTTGGCCCCAAAATTTGCCCTCGACTTATACATGAGTATATATGGTATATGTTTCCAAAACAAACCGATCATCAACCTGCAGAAAAAGATCCAGGGTGACTGAAGCTGTTATGCCTCTCCTCCCACTCTTTCTATCAGTTAACTTTATTTGAACTATCTATCTGCTGCTCTCTCTGTGTATTTTCTTTTATGATGTCCTGTTGGTGTCATCCACCTACATAAAGTTGCTTACACATGTGGTTGTCCTTTTTGGCCTTTATACCATAGTGGCAGAGCCAATGTGGCATAGTGATTTGAGTGCTGGACCTAGACTCTGGAGACTGCTAGGCCATGAAAACTCACAGGGTGACCTTGGGCAAGACACACTCTCTCAGCCTCAGAAGAAAGCAATGGCAAACCTCCTCTGAACAAATCATTCCAAGAAAACCCCTTAGGTTTGCCCTAAAGTCAGAAACGTATGGAAAACAACAACTACAGGGGGACTCCATTCCTGGTAGTATAAACAGGGCTCTACAAGTGTAACCATTTCACATGCAGTTGTACATTCTTGGATTGTGTGTAATTATTTGTTGGTGCCTTTAATGTACAAATGGATTCACTGGAATTGCCAAAACAGCCCATTCATTCCCCATTGCACCATAGGACAACTAACAGGTATAGAGATATACAGTACCATCAATTGCACGATTTTAGTATTTAGCCCTTCGTATAGAAGGTTTTTTTTAATCTACGGTTTGAAAATATTTTTAAAATTTATAAATTCCAAAAAGTAAACCTCCATTTTGCTATAAGGGACACTGTTTTACTATGCCATTGTATATAACAGGATTTGAGCATCCATGGATTTTGTTATCCACAGGGGGTCCTGGAACCAAACCCTAGTGGATACCAAGGGCCCGCTGTACATATGAGTCAAATTAACACAACACAAGCATAATGCATGATCTTGGCTCATATGTCTCATTGTTTTTAAATTGTTGCTAGCCACCCTTGATGCCACCATGATGAAACACTTTAAATAAACAAGCAAACAAATGGATAAATAAAGATTACTTTTCAGGGGAAAAAA
Source organism: Urosaurus nigricauda (assembly GCA_034509955.1). Lineage (NCBI taxonomy): Eukaryota > Metazoa > Chordata > Lepidosauria > Squamata > Phrynosomatidae > Urosaurus > Urosaurus nigricauda. Next base: position 12,414,611 of record JAOEGL010000005.1, read on the forward strand.
TCAAGTATGGGATAGAATCCTTTCCCTAAAAAAAGTTTGCATTATAAAAATGAAGATGTCCTTGTAAAAACTGAGAGGTGACACACACACACACACATCTGATAATCAATCTCTACCATGCGTGGGCACTCACTAGCTGCAAGCAGTGGCAGTGTGACAAATATAGCAAAATCAAAAAAGCAAGCTACGATAAAAAGAGGAGGAGGGGGAAAATCTTTCACTGACCATCTGTGAAAACAAGGCATGTGGCCATTAAATGCAGAGGCCATAAATACACACAAATGCTAAGAAACAAATGGCAACCAAAAGAAAAAGAAAAAAGAAAAGAAAAAGCAAGAAAGAAAGAAAGAAGAAAAACAAGAAGTAGGAGTAAGCTCTAAGCAAAAAAAACAAATCAAAATGTTTAAGGCTGAGAAAAAAAACAAGTCCGATCTTAGTGTTATATCAACTTGACATTATTTTCATCATCACCATCATTCTTCTTTCTTTTTCTTTTTTAGCAAAGCAATCAGAGGAGGGGGGAAGAATGAATACAGTAGCTCTTTAAAAAAACTACCAATTTGATGTGAACAATTCCTTGAAGGCTTCTGATTGGATGCACTTAATGGATGACATTTGGAACAATGGACAAGTGATGGCATCATAACCACACAAACCATGTTGATGTGTTAGTGCCATCAAGAGTGCCCAGACATCTTGCAACAAGGTAAAGCATACTTCATACTTCACCACTTCACTCTTGCACCTGTTCAAATCCCATTGCCTATTTGAACAAAATTTGCCAAGTTGAACGCACAATCCAGTAAAACCTATATCTACCAAATTTTTCATTAGACCAAAATTTTAAGCCATAGCCACATGATGGATTTTGGGAGCTATATTTCAATTTTTCCAAGCTCTGGTGGTGGAGTACATGCCTTGATAAAGTGACACTTTAAAGAAAAATGAGCTCCTAGAATCCTAAGAGTTGGAAGACACCACAAGGGCCATACATCAAAGGACTCCCAAAAGATTGCCATCCAGATTGTTTCAAAATCTCCAAAGAAGGATATGCCACCACACTCCAAGGCAACATGTTCCGCTGTCAAACATCTCTTACTGTCAGGAAATTCTTCCTAATGTTCATGTGGAATCTCTTTCTCTGTAGTTTGAATCCATTGCTCCATGTCCTAGTCTCTTGACCAGCAAAATCAAGTTTGCTCCATCTTCAATATGACATTACTTCAAAATTTATACATTGTCATTATGTCACCCCTTAACCTTCTCTTTCCCAGTCTAAACATACTTAGCTTCCTAAGCTGCTCCTCATAGGACATGGTTTCTAGATCTTATATAATTCTGATGAAATGCTCCAGATGTATATACCAAACTACATTATAAGCTATATTGTGCTGTGCACAGAGAAGGTCCAGGTTCCAGTTTTCAGCACCTCTAGTCACAAAAGCATCAGGTGGCAGGAGATGGGAAAAATTTTCTTGAGATCCTTGCAGGGTTGTGGCCAGTCAGAGGTGATAGCATTGGGCTAGGCTGGACAAATTGCCTAGGTCAATATAAAACACCTTCCAATGTATATAGGTATCCTGTTTCCCCGAAAATAAGACATCCTCAGAAAATAAAACCTAGTAGAGGTTTTGCTGAATTGCTAAATATAAGGCCTCCTAAGACCTAGCAAAGTTTTTGTGTATATACACACAATATATAATAAATGTTAATTTTTTTTTGTTCAACAATAAATGCGAGATTCTTCTTCATGGAAAAAATAAGACATCCCCTGAAAATAAGACCTAGTGCATCTTTGGGAGCAAAAAATAATATATGCACTATGTTTTAACTAGTTGTTGGTTTAATCTTTTTTTTAAGGGGGGGGAGGTGGGGATGGGACTGGACATTTTAACTGTTGATGTTTTAACTTCCTTCTGTACCCCGCCCCGATTGCTCGTTCAGAGGGGTGGGCTAGAAAATTATTATTATACACTGTCTTATTTTCGGGGGAAACACGGTAGATAGTAAGATGATTTTGCTATAAGCAACATTCCAAAAGCATCCGCTTTCCTTTGGAAAAACATAAAAGAAATTTGGAAAGACGGAAGAAGAATTTTCAGAGCTACCACAGAAATGTCAGAAGCTACCTTATGCCAAGGCAGTATCACCAGTCCATCTAACCAAGTATTGTTTACACTGGCTGAATATCAGACAGCAGTCTTTTGTAGCAATACTTGAAGGTGTTCGGATTGAACCTGAACCATCTTGTATGCTTATCTGAATGGGACAAATTACTATTCTCATTCTTCCTATATTTCCTGTGGCAGCTGGTGGTTTCCAAATCAGTGGAACGGTTAATTCACTCTGAGCTTTAAAATAAAATTAAAGGAGCTAACCAAGGTTCTGAACTTAGTCCATATTGTAGGTTCAGCATCTCGAATACATTAGACCTTTTACTAAAATGCAGAGTGGACTCACAAGTTGATTGAATCTAAATCTGTATGTGTGCATGGTTTTAAATTGCCTGACACTGTTTTATCTAGCTTTTTTCCCCACTTCTGGCAGCCATGGCAAAAGGCATGAAGACAATCCAAAATATCATGAGACAGAGGCAAAGTTTTTGCTCCCCCTTTTTTTTTTTTTTTTTGCACTAAATACACTTTTCTTTGCATAAAATGTTACCCTGGGAGAGGCTTTTTTGGACAAAAATGTTAGGGGTTTTAACCCCGCCCCAAGAAAACAAGCCCTGGAGTGCAGAGGGAAAATTCATAGAAAAAGTAGCAAAAATATTGGATTTCATAATCTTGCTAAGAAGTGAGAAAACTTTTGAAATTAATTCTTGGCTCTGAATATCCCATCAGAACAGGCCTTGGAGAAAGGAAGCTCTTGAAAAAACATGAATCCAAAATACAGGAATACTTCACTTAACAAACTTCTGACAAGGAAGCTCATTTTATGCCCACTCAGTTCCCATCTTCTCCTTCTTGTCCTCTGTCTAGCTGGATGCTTTTGTTTAATAGCACTGGCACTAAGAGGATGTTGGAGAAGGACTGGAGGAACACAGATCTTTGTTGTTAAGTTGCAGCAGCAAGTCTGCAGTAAGCAATGTAATAATGCTTGAGTTACAAAAGAATGGGATTCTGCTCAATCCAATTCTACTGTAGCTGTGTGTGACTGCCTACAACAAGCAAAGTAAATAACAGCTGCCTCCAGAATCCTTTATTAAACTTATGTGAACAGCAAAACAAAGAGAAAAGAGGACAACATATAAGCCTGACTCACCAGCTACACCCAACGTGTTTTAAATGCATGGATCTGAGTTGAACTGTTTTTCTTTTTTGTTGTACAAGAAACTACTGCTACTCTTTCTAGGTTATTTCTGCCTCTGCCACTGCCCCATATTTCCTGTTAAAGAAATAATACCTAGCAACACATCTACTTCATCAAGTGAGGTAAAACATTTTTTTTAAAAAAATTGGGACTGCATTTGGCATGTTTAGTTGTTGTTGTTGTGGGCCTTCAAATCGTTTGTGACTTATGGTAACCCTAAGGAGACCCTATCATGGGGTCTTTGTGCATATTGGTGGGCCCAATAAATGTATCATTGTTCTGTGTATTTTGGAAATTAATGTATGGAGGTATACATGTAATTCTGCTGTTCATTTCCCAAAGACTGCCCCCCCCCCCCCCGCTCACCAAGATACCAGTCTGGCATTGTAAAGCGTTAACACTTTTCATTCCCATCCATCAGGTTACCAGAGACCCATCGGGAGAGCATGATGGATGCAAAATTATCACAGGGCTGCCACCCGATACACTTCCTGCCATTTGTAACTAGCGCTAGAGCTGACATGCTTCTTTTCATTATTAAACATCTACATTAAGTCAACATTGGTCACTGTCATTTCAAGTCTAGTGCACTATGTATGGGAAAAGTGGAAGAGGAGCAAGGAGGAGGAAGGTGAGGATGAGAGTTAAAAGCAATCTGGATCTCGCTGTCCTTTACTTCCCAGAAAATAATAATAATAATAATAATAATAATAATTCTAGCTTCCATATTAGAATAAACTGCAGTTGCAAAAAAGATCTTTTGTTCTCCAGCCAAAATACATAAAGGCTCAAATTGTTCCAGAGAAGAGGTGCTACACAAGCAGCAGTGGTGGAAACAGAAAGGAGGCATGGAATCAATTTAAAGAAAGATTTAAAACACAGAAAGGTTTTCGAGGTGCTTTCACTTCTTTGACTGCCAACTGCCACGGCAATGTGGAACTACCACCAAAATAATATGTGCATTGAGTTGGCCCTGTAACAGTAAAGATAATTTACAGCATGAGATAGCCATGCTAAAGGTACTTCCATTGGCCCATTCCACTTCTTTGACAGGTGTTGTTAGGGATATGAAAATGTAAGCATGTGTAACAAAGGGCACATTATGGAGGAGAGCAGGAACATAAGGGTTCCATTTTTAGTGGTATTCCATTGTTGAAAATAACATCATTTATACTATTCCAGAGTAACTGTGTATGTGTTGTATGTGTGTGAAAAAGAGGGGGGGGGGTGCACTGTCAAAGGGTGTATCCTCACTGCAGAATTAAAGCAGTTTGAAACCACTTTATCTGCCATGACTCTGTCCTACAGAATCCTAGGATCTGTAGTTTGGCAAGATATACAGCCTGTTCTGTCAGACAGCTCTGACACTTTATTAAAGTATAAATCCCAGGATTCTGGAGGTTAGCGTCATGACAGTTAAAGTGGTGTCAAAGTGCTTTAATTCTGCAGTGTGGCTACACCCAAAGGGAGCAAGTGGGTAGGAGCATACGTTATTTTTCTTGGGATTGTACCTGCAAATATACACAATTTGTACATTTTACAGAATGAAGATTTTTCTTTCTACTTCTGATTATTATTATTTTTAAAGAAATAGCATACAGAGCCTTGGCCTGATATTGAATGTTTGAATTACCTAGAATTCTACATAAGGTAAGACAGAAAAGTAGACAATTCTCAACTCCACAGAGGGCAAAGTGGCATTTCTAATAGTACCCAATCATTATTCTCTAGATGTTAACCTGAACTATTGGAACCAAGCATTTTTTAAAAAAGTTATTTTTGTTTAGATACTGCAAGTATCAAGTTATAATTAACTGGGGATTACAATTATAAATACAACTCTGTCCCCAGGTTACCAAGAAACCAGAAAAATACAAGCCGTGCATATGTTTCTTTCTTAGGTTGAAATTTCTCCAAGAAAAGTAAAGACTTTTTAAAAGGGATGTTTTATTGCCTTCTCAATTAAAATACATTTTGATCCAAGTTGTATTCATTATGTCCATGTATATAAAATGAAAAGATCCTTCCCTACCAACTTGTGAACATGAATATCCGGCTTAAGAAAGCTAGATAAGTCTTATTTACAGTTGTCAAACAGAATTCTATTTCTAGACTGGTCATGTACCATGGGAAGAACTCCAACAACCATTTTCTCAACAAAATACTCTTCACATATGTCTTTGCTAGATAATGGGCAGTGCCAATGGTAGTGATGTTCTTGGTAATTTATATAGTGACCTGCAAATAACTTCATAATGCCACCCTCAAAAAATGTTCAGTTCCTGCTCCCACTGAACTTGCAATCTAACATGAAGAAAATAAGAGAGAGAGAAGATAAGGGGGGAAAGGAGTGAAAGTGAAGAAATTGCAATTTTGAGTTATTTCTCTTATTTTAACACTGAGATGATGATTAAGGGATTAAGCCAAAGGCTTCCAGGAAAAGATGAAGGTTTTGAGGTGGGATTTAAGCTTAATTTCTAATCAAGACAGAAAACTGAGTCAGAAGCACATTCAATGCTTCCTGCTGTGGACTAAGGATGAAGCAAAGCAGATGCCTACAGATTAGTCATCCAGCTGCTAATGCAAGTTGCTTAGCTCAAGACTGGGTCTACAGGTTTCTGAATTTAGTCTGGAACCAACCACAGGAAGCTAAAAGATGGAATACCTATAAGACATCAAAGCACCAGTAACCTGAATAGGATGAGGCTCCTCACTTTGGGTTTCCATAGTTCCCTATACAGGGCCTCCTGGTTTTGTAGCCTTGGAGTCTGGTCCTATGTTGGGGATGCATAAGATGCCCTGAATCCAGTAAACCACAAACCCTTGAGAGTGAGCATCAACCCAGCAGAAAAACCCCTGACCTGCAACCAGGCCTTACCAACTTCTGGAGTCCATCCATTGGGATCATGGTTGATGAAGCCCTGCTCCGTCTCCTGTGGAGACTGGTTGAGCAGTACTATGGCTGTTTTTCTCTCTCACAAAGGATAGAATGTCATTATGCATTTGGAGGTTCCAAGAAGGTTTGAATTCTTGTGGGAAACAGGAAAGCTTGTGAGATGTGAGGCACCCTTATATAGGCTTGCCACATGTATCCTGGCCAGTATGGAACTGGCCTGACAACTGGGGGGAGTTTGTCCCATATTGCTGTGCAGAAAACCTAGCAAGGACCATTTATTCCAAATCTCTCTCCCGTCCAGGACACACAACTATGGCACTCCTCAAAGATGTCCATCCAACCTATATGGAAAGACCTCCAAAGAAGGGGAGTCAAGCACCATGCGAGGCAATCTATTCCACTGACAAACAGTTCTTGGAATAAAGAAGTGCTTCCTAAAAGTGTAGGTAGAATCTCTTCTCTTTTAATTTGAACCCATTAGTTCATGTTCTAGTCCATGAGCAGAACACAGGTTTGCTCTATTCCTTCATGTATGGCATCCCTTCAGATATTTAAAGATGGCTGTCATCCCACTTTTCAGCTGTTTTTAAAATGTTCCATTTTCTCTTTTTGCCTCCCACTCCCCCCCTTCATCTTTTATTTACTTCATTTGGTGCAAATTGAGTTCAAAGTGCAAAAGTAGTATGTGTTCAATTAATTCAGCCATGAGGGGAAGGGGAGAAGAGGATGAGTGGAATCCTGCTCTATCCAGCAAACTCAGGCAAAAGCAAACTGCTGCAGCTCTCCCCACTTATCTGTTCTTCCTCATTAATAACTTTTGCCATCTTACCCACACTCCAATGGTGCTTGGTCACACATGTATCAATCTGTGAAATGATGGAGGGTTTGTTTCTGTAATTTCATGTTATGATCTCCAGCCATACCCCCATCCCCATCTTCAAGGAGTTCCCCTAATTTCACTGAAACCAGTCAGTATTTCTCAGAATGTCTCAGATATTTCTGCCTGAAATATTTTCCCAAAATTCAACCCAGAAGTCAGCTTGAGAGGATGGGAAGGGGGAACAATTCAGTGGCAGTTTTCATTCTTTCAGCACTCAATCCTGAAAGGGGATCTCTTTATTCTGCTCTGTTCCTGCCCAACCTGGGATGAAACAAGCAAGAGAGACGAGAGGAGACGGGAGCCTTGACAATCGAAAAATGGTAACCTAAAGTGAACACAGATGAGGCCCGTAGCTTCTGTTACTTAATCAAAAAGGCTGAAGCCGAGTCACCAGGGCCAGCGCAAAGTCATGTGTTAGAACAACAGCTGATCTGTATTAAAGAAGATTAACTCACAGTGCCACGGCGGAGGGCCCTGGATTATTTTATGTACTTCCCCTGCCATACAAGCCGTCAGCACAATTACTGCCCTCCGAAGTGAATGACTGATCTGTAACCACAGCTAAACAGCAGGCTGCTTAGGGGCCTGGCCTGCTTCATGAAGATGAATTTCCATACCATCAAAGCGCTTTTAATGGGCTCCCTGATCCCAACCACAAGGCCCTGCTTTGCAAGCATATAGAACTTGGGATGAAGGCTTCCTGTCCAAATGGATTTGGTTGGTTGTCACTTGACAATTCCCAGCTCGCACAAGGGAGGAGGTGCAAAGGGGGAGGGAGGTGGAGGAGAAATAGGTAGACTTGTCTCTGCTTTGGAGGATTAAAAAGAGAGAGAGAGGAGTACAGATGCTTTCTGAATGCAACCAACTGCTGTATCCACAGCTGAATTCAATGCGCTTAACAAATAACAGCAATTTAGCTATGCTTGTGAGGAATAGCTTGAGTCACTTTGCATTAGCATCTGGCTGAGTGTTAAAGTCATTTCTACATGGGGAGCAGAGAAAAGGAATTTCTGCTCCGAGCATCCTTTCAAGAATGCTTAAATATTTGAATATAAATTCCTTTGTGCCTGTGATCACTTCGTCTTATATCTGACACTCCACTTTCTCCCCATGCGGTACCACTCTCCCTCCCCACACTTCCTTTCTGGTGCTCTTCAATCTGTAACACCATCAACATTCATTCTTCCATCCCCTCCCTGCTTCCCATTCCCTGCTCCTTCCCACAACCAAAGTTGCCCTTTATTCCTCTCAAACAGATCTTATGCAGTGATAGACACCTATTATTGTTTAGAATCATAGAGTTGGAAGAGACCACAAAGGCCATCCAGTCCAACCCCCTCGCCATGCAGGAACTCACAATCAAATTATTACACTGAACACTTTTTGTCTCCATCAATACTGGAGGTTATGGCTGGAAAATGCCTGAAATTGTTACTATTCCTCTGTATTTTGCAGTTGGGGATTGCGAAACAGTATACTTTACCTATGGGTTCTTGTATGTGTGTGTATGTGCTCCATGCCCTCCAACATTTCACAGATGAAAACTGGGACATGTATGGCCAAACAAAATCAAAGTGTGGTCAAGATGCCAAAAGCTATCAACAAGAAAGGACAGACAGTCTAAAAGAGGCTGCAGCATATTGCTTTTGCCTGAGGTTCCTGGGAAGGGCACGATGCTATATCCCCACTTCTGCTGACTTTATTGAGTTCAAACTACTCTTACACTTTGAACACTTTGTGCCAATGGAGGTAAACTCAAGAAAAAGGGGAGAAATGGGGGGGGGGGGGGGAGTAACTGCAGTTTTTCAAAAGCAGCTAAAAAGTGGGATGACAGAGGATTAATCAGGACTCTCCCTGCCAAATCAGGACAGTTGGAGGACATGATGTGCCTGAGCTTGCTGAGATCATCAGAAAGTTGTGGTGGGGGGGAGGGCACGTTTTTCACTGAAATGGGCTACACAACATCTATCAACCAATTTCTATAATAAGATATGTCTAGGATGGAAATGGAGCAGTATTTGGGTGATCAGGGGTCTTTGGCAGGTGATCCCCACGGGGAGATTCCAGTCCACTTGACAAAATGCTTTACAGGCAAAATCATTCAGACTGACTTAGACTTGAATGGTATGATCAATTGAGATCCAGTGGATTCAGTTGATTTAGCCTTGGCACTTGCTCATTCAGTAATAATGGACACTTTGTAATTTGTATAGTGCAAGGCAGTGGACAGGATTCTTAGAGAGGTGAGGGCCTTTCCTGACTTATTAAAAAAGCCAGAGGAATTCTGTCTGAAAAGGAAGATGGAGCAGTTAACGTCTCACTAAAACAAGGCAGAGTTCCATTGTGTCTAAAGGAGGCAGTTTTAAGATTACTGTTGAAAAAGCTATCCCTGGATTCCATTATATTGGATATTGGCCAGTTTGCAACATTTCCTTTTTTGGGCAACATATCGGAACACATGGTGGCCACTCAGCTCAAGGAGTTTCTGGATTCTGGATCAAATTCACTTCAGTCTCATTTCAGACCTGGTTGTGGGATAGACAGACCTTTGGACCTACAATGGGAACTGGACAGGGAGAATTTGTCCCTGTTGGTATGGCAGCAGCAGGACACCATGGTATTCTTCTTGGCTATCTTGCTGGGATTGAATTTAGAGCCTGCTGTTCATGGAGGGGCAAACTGAGAAGTTGGTGGAGAGAGAGTCTTGTTCAACTCCTTGGCCCTGTGGATCCTTCAGAGTTTGATTTTGTCCCCCATACTATTTATCATATATATGGAACTACTGGGAGACATTGTCTGGAGTTTTGGATTCCTGTGCCATCTATATGTTGATGAAACCCAATATTATTTCTTTCCACCTAGATTCATGAAAGCTGTCTTGGTTCTAAAATCATGCCTGTCACTAATAACGGACTGGATGAAGGTGAACAAATTGAAATGAACTTCAGATAAGAGAGAGCAGCTCTTGGTCTGTCAAACTGCAAATCATGGAATAGCAATTCAGCATGTAGTGGATGGGGTTACACTCCTCCCAAGAAAACAGCCTGGCAGCCTGGAAGCCCAGGTTTTGGTGATGCATTCAGATGGCTAAGGCTTGAGCATCAGCTGTGCCCATTCCTTGAGATGTCTAATCTGGCCACAGTGACACACGTCTTAGTTACACCCTGTCTAGGGCATCTCATACATGGAAAGAGTGCTCTGAAACTTCATCTGGTCCAAAGTGTTGCAGCCAGATTGTTAGCTCAAGCTGGCTACAAGGAGGATGCAACTCCCTTGTGGCAACAGTACTATTGCTGCTGATCTATTTCCAAGCACAATTCAAAGTGCTGTTCACCTATACACCCCTACAGGGCTCAGGTTGAGGATATCTAAAGGATCATATTCTCCCATATGGTCCAGTCTGTGTTTTGAGATATACTAGAGAAGGTCTTCTCACTGTCCCATCATCCTCACAGATACATCTGGTGAGAGCATGGGAGGGAATCTTCACAGTGGCTGTTTCCCAGCTCTGGAATTCAGAACTGGCACCTTTCTTGCTATTCTTTCATAAACGGGAACTGTAAGGGTAATGTCTCTTTAATCTTATGGAAGAACAGCAGGGATTCTAGAACACTGAGTGTTGCTTTTAGCAGCTATTGCATATTCATTATAAACTTGATTAGCAAATAGCAGTTAGTAAGAATTCTTTACATTCTTAGGGAAACTATATTTCTTTTATTTCTTTCTTTTATTTACTGTTTTACAGTTTCATAGTGATGACTTTTAGTGCTCAAAACAGGTCCTGGGGCCATGCCAGGCACCTGGCTGTGCAATCTTATAAAACTTGAGTTGATCAAGAAGCTTGTTTCACTACAGGGAAATGGACGTTCTTTAACCAATTGGATATGAAAAGCTCTTAAGGACTTTTAAAAGCCTGGAGATGCAGTGAGCAGTGTTCCTTTCCTAGTGCAGAGAAAATTACACTAATACATTGTTTCACTGAAGAAAATTTCTGTATATTGAGGACTGCTTGCATTAAGCCTATTGACTCTCAGTCACACAGTGGTGTGTGTGGTGTGTGTGGTATATGTGGTGGGGCCTTCCCCCAGAATTAAACATGAAAGCTCTTCAGATTAGTCATCTTCTAATTCTAGATAATATTATTTGTCCTTTATGTGGGTTGGCCAACTGACTTTTATACTATAGCTAAGTTTGGGGTTATTTTAAGCTACTGCACAATAGGAACCTGGGTGTAGCATTAGGTGTAGCATTCACATCAGTGGGTTTTTGCTGCTCGAATTCAGAATCTGCCTCAGCACAGGATTTGATATGCTGAGGATTTCTTTATTTAAATTGTTCTTAAGCTGCTTCTGAGGACTCTGCTTTCACAAAGCTATGTGCCAAACAGAGCAAGATTAGATAGAAAGATAGAGGAACAACATCAGAGAAAAGTAGATTCCTTTGAGAAAGCTGCTGCGACACATAAGCAATTTACTATCTCAGTTAAAGACAGGACTGAAGGGGAAGGACTTCATAAACCTGCCTAAATGCTTCTACTGGAAGGGGAGGATGCAAGTGAAGTTAGCAACATCTAGTTTGCTTAGATCTTCCACTGTACTGCACTAGCTTCTGATTTCAATACAGGGTGTTGGTTTTGATCTGCAAAGCCCTAAACAGCCTGGGACTAGGATATCGGAAAGATTACACCCACTCATCTGGGCCTGCCAAAAATTTGAGATCTTTAGCAGAGGCCCTGTGACATGTTCCAACAGCTCACAAGGTGAGATTGGTGTGTACATGTGGCAGAGCTTTGCTTGTGGTAGCACCCGGGGTGTGGAACTCCATGCTAAGAGGATTTAGGCTGAGTTTATTCATTATGGGATTCCACCCAGACACTGGTGTTTTATAAGCTTTCACCTGCTGCACATTGCCTTGGAGGCCTGGGTTGGGAGGAAATATATAAATGCCAATACCAGTACTAATAAAGTAGGACCCCCATATTACTTGAGTTCACATAACACAGATTCGGTTATACACAAAGAACTGTGGGGCCCTCATTGGTTGTGTTTGCACAGTGTCCTGCTCAACTTCCAGAAATATACTATAGAATTCTACTGAAGGACAGAAAATGCCTAGAGAAGGCACTTGTCTAAGCATTTCCAGGTCATCCAGTGTGATTCTATGGTCAACATCCAGTGGAAGCATACCAGAGAATCACAATGGAGGACCTAGAAAATGCCTGGAAAGAACACTGTGTTGTTCATTTCAGTTAAGAAAAATAGCATTCTAGATTATATGTGAATGTCATATTACACGAAGGGTCTTGGAATAGATCCTGCATGTAATATGGGGTTTGACTGTACTAATTTGGGCTACATGAGAAATATTTTGAATCTGAGTTGAGTGAGTGTGGCATTTATTTTGAGTTTTTTGGCAGGGCCTCCCAATGGCATCTGGTTAGCTACTGTGAGAAACAGGACTCTGGACCTCAGAACCTATAATATTAATGTATAATAAGACCCAGTTGTTGTTGCTGCTGGTGTTCCTTTGTGTCTTCAAGTTATTTGTGATATATGGTGACCATGAGGCAAATGTGTGTCTATAATATATAATCAAAATTTGTTCAGAGCGGACTTGGCCTTTGTCTTCCTCTGAAGATGAGAGAGTCTAAGTCTGAGTGACTTCTCTAAGGTCACTCCGTTGATTTCCATGGTCGAGCTGGAATCTGGAGCCTAGTCTCTCCAGAGTCCTAGGCCAACAATCAAACCACTACACCACATTGCTTATTCATTATTCTGATAACTCAATGGGTCACACTACTTGTTATTGTTACTATAGTCTAGAAAGGCAATTCACTAAGTTATTTACTATTGGCAGTTTACCATTTCTGGTATTATTATAGCAGTGGACAATATAGGGGAATGTTCTTTGGTTCCCCCAAGTGTCCAATTCAGACATTATGTCTTTGGAATTCTGTCAAAAATGCAAAGGACATTAAGGGCAAGCCTTTTGGCTGCATCACAAGGTAGCTACTCCTGATTAGTCTTATTTTTCCTCCTCCCATTGCTCAGGCTGAGTCAGTACATACACACTCCATAGTGAATTACAGATAATCTCTTAAGCAATACACCCAAACAGGAGTGGGTACCTGATGAAGATAGTTCACTGAACTTCTACAAGTTCACTGATTCTGCTCCACAAAGTTGATGGGTGCCTAAATGATGCTCATCAATTTGATTCCCATTCTCCAAAGCCATCTACCCATTCCATCCCCCATTTGTTCAATCTAAGATGCACTGCAAACAGAGAACAATGAAACAGAAACCACATATCATGTTTGAGCCTCACGCCTCAACTTTAGACTCATGTTACAGATATGGTATTTTATTATAAGTGTGCATATAGGATTTTTTTCTCCTTCCCAGTTGACAGACCTCCATTTCCAATGTTCAGAAAGTGGCGGGGAAAGGCAGCAGTAAGTCTATTCACACACTCAGCAAGGGGCAGGAAAAGCTAGTACTGTGAAAATGCAGCAAGGAAGTCACAGGGGGGAAATACAGAAAACCAAAGGCTTTCCAATATGCTGTCCCTTCATACAGATGAATTATCTTTGTTGGAATTTAACTGCTTCAGGCCTGGGTTCAAAACTTTTATCCACCATGAGAATGAGTGGCTAATTCCAACACCATTATTTCATTTTTTTATTTTGGTGAACTGCATTGCAAGATGTGGAAATGTTCAGATTCAGAGAGCAAACTGCCTTCCAGTTCATATTTAGGTTCAGGAAGTGCAAATTGGGTAAATTCATATTGAAATGTGAACTGAATGAATCCCTCACCCATCTCTAGAAGCCATTGATAGGCTTATCCTTCAAGAATTTGTCTAATCTCCAAAGCTATTTAAGCTAGTAGCCATCCTGTGGTAGCAAATTCCATAAATACATCTGTCTTAATTCTGTTGTGTTCCCCCTTTTCTCCTTCCCCCCCTCCCGCGGAGTCATCTAACATGACTTGGAAGAGAAAACCTGCAATGATTACAGGACACGTGTGATAGCTTCATGAAGCTCCATCATCAGAAGCTTAGCTTCAACATCAGCAAAAGCTTTGGCTCTTGGAGAAAACTCAATACGATTTTCAAATCCAGCTCATCTCCCCTACACTTGTAAGCATTTCTGAAAAAACAGGATTTTTCACTTGGACCCAGATATTTCAAGGATCACCCAGGCATAATATATATTGACATCTTGAAATAGAGAATTAAACTTCTTGTTATGCCTCCTCTTCCCTCTCCTCCCTCTTCCAAAAGGGCTTAATGGGGCTTTATTCCTTACCATCTTTAAGTCCCAGGGTGGAATTTTTTTTAAAAAAAGGAGGAAGCTGTCACAGCTGAGTATTGTAGAAGAAAGATCACAGTCTCATAGAGTGGGAAGGAACTGCAAGAACAATATGGTCCAGTCTATATGTGCAGGAATATACAATTACAGGTCTCATGAGAGGTGGACATTCATCTTCTGCTAAACCACCCTCTCCATCTTCTCCACCACCCTCCAAATCAGTCTATCCTACTGTCAAACAGCACTCAGAATTAAGCTCTTTCTAATGTTTAGGTGAGATATATTTTCTTCTAATTTGAATCCCTTGGCTCAGATTCTAGACTCTGGAGCAGCAGAAAACAAGCTTCTACATGACATCCATTCATATATTTAAAGATTGCTATTGTAACACCTCTCAGTCTAATGGAATCTGGTGCAAATATATGAGCCATTTACACATACAGTATTACTTTTCTACAGTGCCCATCTGGGTGGATGCTAGTTAATACTGTAATGTGTAATGTGGCACTATGACCAACATGTGTTTGCAATCACATACCTCTTTTTTGGGTATACTGTACATTTGAAAACAAACTGAGCTTTGCTCTTGCGTATGTGCAAAATGGTCCTACAAGAACTCTGGAGAAACTCACAGACTATTTCACTGGTGAGTCTCCAGCTGAGTTCGGGCTTAGGCTGTAAAATAATGATTAATCCAGAAGTGGTGGAAGATGTAAATAAAGTGTTCCCTGGTGTTCTCTTCAGTGTTCCCTGGTGTTTCCACACAAGAAAATCAAATGCTGGAACAGACAGCGGGAAACTGTGACACAACAATTGGAAATGAACTGCCAATAGCTAACCAAAGTGAAATCTTGGGAACTGACCTTGTCTGTCCTGCAGTTATTCAGACCCAGGTTGTTTGTAACAGCAACCTTCCCATCCAACACCTGTTGTTCCCGCCGTAGCTGTTCTTTCATCTGCCGGGCCTCTTGGATTGCCTTGGTAACAGCATCATGATCATTTAAGTAACCTGATGACGTGATAGAGGAAAGGATATCTAGAAAGAAGGCGAAAGGGAGCAGGGACACAAACAGAAGCAAGGTTACCAGGAATCTTTATAAGTGATTATCATCAAATTACTCAGATGCCTTCTCTAATGGACATTG
This sequence comes from Urosaurus nigricauda, assembly GCA_034509955.1. NCBI lineage: Eukaryota > Metazoa > Chordata > Lepidosauria > Squamata > Phrynosomatidae > Urosaurus > Urosaurus nigricauda. Next base: position 12,430,156 of record JAOEGL010000005.1, read on the forward strand.
GACAATAAGAAAACTCATATCTGGTGCGCTGGAAATTATTACGGATGGGTCCTCATGTTGCACAGACTGTCATGTTTGTATTTCATTCTTCATCGACATACTAAAATGATGGTTACATTATCTGCGAGTGTTATTAGTCTGAGCATGTTAAATCTTTCCCTATTCAAGACCTGTAAGAGCAGAGTTTCAAACATTACTTTAAAAATAGTTACAGTTATTGTTCCAAGCCCTGCAGCAGTTAGCTACTGTTTTCCTTTTAAACATAAATATTTCCCATTTTTTTTCAATAGTAAGTAAACTAAATAGATAAAATAAATAGATCTAAGTGATCAAGGCCTTTAAGGGGCAAAGCTTCAAAGGTTGCTTTAAAAAACATTGTTACAGCTATTGTTCCTAGCCTCACAGCAGTTAGCTACTGTCTGTCTGTCTATCTATCTATCTATCTATCTATCTATCGTGGCACTCAAGTTGGGGATTGCAGTCTCTGGCATCAGGAATCTCTAGCTCAATAGGCTGTCTTGGATTTTGGATCCAGATGTCTCTGTTTTGGCTGTAATGCTCGGGCTAAGTGCCTGCTCAGTGTGTACCACAAACCTCTGTGTTTATGCTTGGGTCATGGACTCTTTGGTCCCAACAGAAGGTAGACATAGTGTGATCTAGTGGCTAGAATGGTGGATTTGCAATGAGTGCTGTGTGCTCATATCTTATGCTCCACTTTTGCATTTCATTGTTCCTGATAACGCTTTTGGTATTTCATGCCTTCAGTACCATTCATCTTTTTTTAAAAAAAATAAAAAAATTCAACACTTCTGTGTTTGCACAGGTGTGTGCAAGTTTGTGTGTGTCTGCTTAAACTCCACACACATTGAAAAGTTGACTTTACAATTTCATGTGCTTATGGAATGTTAAATTGTATCCTATTTGATATTGTACATTTTTGGCTGTTATTTGTTTATATTGATGGGTGTATGGATTGTAATAATGAATACTGCACTTTACTGTTTATAACCAGCAAAGTTTACTTTAGTTCATGAAATTTAGGTTTCAATGGTTTTGTTATTCTTTAAGGTGCTACAGAGGGCCTAAAAATCCTAAAGACACCAGACCCTGTTTGATCTTGGAAGCTATGAAGGGTCAGCCTTGGTTAGTATTTGGATGGGAGACCACCAACAAATACCGGGTGCTGTAGGTTATGTTTTAGAAGAAGGAACTGGCAAAACTACCTCTGAGTACACAGAGGCCCTCAGCAGACTTGCCTTAATGTGTTTCAGAACCCATTAAAGCAGTGAGTAAAGGCAGGAACGACAGGCTACAGTCAAAAGGTCTGCCCTTCCAAGGCCTTCTGTGCACCAAGGAAGTAAGTGGAGCCTGAAAGGAGGCTTTGTCTGAGAAGGCACTAGAATACTGATTCCCAAACTATGGTCTTCCAGGTGTTTTAGACTTGGTTCCCAGAATCCTAGACCATTGGCCAAGATGTTGAGACTTCTGGAAGCTGAAGTCCAAAAGAACTGGATGACCAGAGTTTGGGAATCAATGCACTAGAACTGTAGGACCTGTCCTGGAGCAAGTTGAGCACTTGGAGCTCTCCTTGGTGCTGCAACATTAACATTTTTTAAAAATTGGGTTGGATCCCATATTTAGATACAGTTGGCCCTCCTTATCCACAGATTTTTTTATCCACGGATTTGAGCATAAACAGCTTGAAAATATTCCCAAAAAGTATAAATTCCAAATAGCAAACCTTGAATTCCCATTTTATATATGGGACACCATTTTGTTGTACCATTATATTTAATGGGACTTGAGCATACACAGATTTTGTTATTCACCCCAGCGAATAACAAGGACCAACTATACATGCAACCAGAAGTGGAAGTATAGTTCCTCCTCTTCCTTGTCATAGCAAAAATAAAATAAAATAAAATAAAATAAAATAAAATGCTACAGAGAACGTTGGTGAGACTGCTGAGTGAATGCCATAAAGGTCTTATTCCCCACCCACTGAGTGGCTGTACCTTCCATCAGGAGAGCCCTTTGGAAGGAGAAAGTTAAAATCCTACATTGAAGCCTTTTTTCAGAACTCTGTAAGGGTTTATCCACACTACAGAAATAAAGTGGTTTGATACCAGTTCCATCTTGTGGAATCCTGGGTTTGTAGTTTGGTGATGCACCAGAGCTCTCTAACAGACCAAGCTGAATACTTCACCATATTACAAAATCCCAAGATTCCACAGGATGGAGCCATGACAGTTAAAGTGGTGTCAAACTTGCTTTATTTCTGCTGTGTAGCAATAGCCTTAGAAACAAAACAAGTTATATTTAAGCAGCAAGTTGAACTAGCAAAACATAACTGATACTACTTGAAGGCAGCAGTAGAAAACTGTGCACACAAATTCTTGGATCCTATTTTGGGATAAAGGCTGGATAAAATTCCAATAAATAAATAGATAGATAGATTCCTGAGCTTGTATAATTTTTTCCCCCACTGTGACCCTAAAGTTCATTAAACTGGGCACCAAGCAAACATTTTGGAAGCAAATATAATGATTTGTACATTGGACAAAGAGAGTGGGAGACTAGGGTTCAAACCCTGTCTCAGCCATGGAAACCCAATGGGTGATCTTGGGCAAGTCACACTCTCTCAGCCTCGGAGGATGGCAATGGCAAACCTCCTCTGAAGAAATCTGCCAAGAAAAGCCTATGATAGGTTTGCCTTAGGGTGTCCAGAAGTCAGAAATAACTCGAAGGCATGAAACAACAACAAATTCCAGATTGGGTAAACGGAAAAGATCCTTTCCTTGTTTATAAAACATCTCACTCCCGTTTGTGACCCATACAATACTTATCCTATTTGGATCATTCAGAGCACAAATCTGCTGGATAGGAATTAGGTCAGTCCCGTACAGCACCGAACATTGTGGATTTGTATTCCTGCAGCAGCGTATTAAATATATATATTAAAAAGCTGTACAGTAAATTGTGAAAACGTAATTACATTTCCTTGAGTAGATAGGCAGGCTTATTAATTGCGGCGATGGTGGTGGGGAGAATGAGAATATCTTGCACCCCTTCCTCCAGCCTCCCAAATACCTTAATAAAGCACAGGTGGCGTCACTTTGCTATGAGCTATGGCCGCCGAGCACATAAAGCTCTGCCACAGAATGCCAGCCTCTGACTGACACACACACACAAACACACACATACACACTCCTCCCCACACCACATGCCATTTAGAAATGCACAGAGCCACAGACTTTAGACTGATTCCCGATCTGTTAATACCAGGTCAGATGTTCCCTCCTTGGCTAAAGGGCACATGCTTGCAAACACATATACACAACACAGCCTAGGCTTTGGCTGCAATAGCAGCTGAAACCATTCCCTTTAAAAGCCACTACAAGCATCCCCTAATATTGTTTAACTTTAAACGTGTCCCCTTGGGGATTCCCTCTGTCTCCCCTGCAACAGCTTTAGCCTGTCTTCTTATAGATTATATTTATTAGGATCTGGTGTGCTTTTGCAGCTTCCAAAACTGGTAGGAGTGAAGGCGCTCAGACCTTGGATCTATTTAGGTGAAAGAAACTAATATTGATCATTTCTCAAAACTGCCTCCCTCCCATACCCTTGGTTGCTTTTCTCTGTATCTTTTAAACTAGGGCATCAACGCAGCATTTTGTTTCAAGCCCTGAAAACGACAATATGAAATTGCCCGGAAAAGGGGCTTCTGTTTGTGACATGAGGCTAAATCTAACCAGATCCATTGGTGAATTGTAACAGATGGAGGGGCTGTGAGACAGAAGGCTGGCACTAATCACACGCAAAATGACCGGCTTGCCTCAACATGTTCCATGGATTCCAGCAAACTTTACACCCTAATCCATTTTTAGAACAAAAAACATCTGGGCCATAAATCCTCTAATCTGCCAAAACACGCTATTAAATCCCATGATTTGTTGAAAAACACTAAGATTAAAGAAAGGAAATATAAAATGGCTAACTGCCGCGTTAGGAAAGTGTTATTAATACTCTTTTCTTTTGTCTCAATTATGAATGTTCTGTTCCTAAAGAGCCTTGTCTAATCATGTCAGATTACACATCCTTGTTGTATTGCTTGCGTCTTCTATCTGATCTGCCGATTGCCAAAGAATGTACAACATTGTCTCCTTGCGCTCCACTTTGAAACATGACAGGGAAGAGAGGCTGGTGTCAGATTAATTCAGACTAGCACTGCTGGAAGGTTTTGGCTGTTGCTGTTCTGTGTGTACACTGTTTTGTCTTCTTTTTTAATGCCTTTAAAAACCATTTTAGAAAGAAACATAATTGGCAATTCTTGTTTCGGTGAGAAATCAAAACCCACAAGAGTTGGGAAGCAAGATGATAGGGGAACCTCAGTAGAGTTTAGAAAATTGTTTTCCCCAAGTCCTAGAATCCTGCAGTAAGCACAGATTCTGCTCATCTTGGCAGTGGAAATTCTAGGGATTATAGTCCCCCAAGTCACTTTGCTAACTCTGAGTCTTGGGGTGCATCTACACTGCAGAAATAATGCAGTTTATAACACTTTAAGTGCTGTCGCTCCACTCTATGGAATTCAGGGAGTTGTAGTTTTACAAGGTCTTTAGCCTTCTCTGCTACAGGGTGTTGGTGCTTCACAAAACTACAAATCACAGGATTCTGTAGGATGAAGCCAGTGCAGTTAAAAGTGGTGTCAACCTGCATTATTGTGTAGAAACACCCTTGTACTTAGATGCTCTCAGAGCCAATACACACACAAACACACACACACACCACGGTTTCTAGACATTACTAGGTATTTTTGGATTTAAAAAACAAACATATTTTGAGCTATAGATTTAATTTTTATGCAGGGGTTTCCAGAGATCTAAAAATTATTTCAAGGGTTTCTCCAGGGTAAAAAGGTTTAGAAAACAGTATTGCACTAAACAGAATGGTGGGTCATGGACAGGTCAATATTGGCAATCAAATGAGATGGTTGGGTCAGTAGTAGCATTTCACATTTCACCTTCCTGATTCTTTTTTAAAAGCCTCCCTAAATGTTTTAGCTCAGGTTGTTCCCATATATGCCCCCCATTGCCTTGAGATTCATTGTAGTCATTAAAAAATGACCTCTCTTTCTCCACTTAAAAGTTCCACATGCCATTCTACCACTTCATTCTGTTTCATGTGTAGGTTAGGTGTTAATTTTCTTTGGGCTGCATGATTTAAGTACATCGTTTTAAAACTCCAGATAAACTCTTCCCTGTATTTCATAAACTAGTACATCAGGGAGAGCGTTATACAAAATTTTAGTTAACTGACTACTTGGACAGATTGTTTGCTTGCTCTTAATGTTGTGGAATATTTGACAAACTGAATGCCCTCCAGGTTTCCCAACACTCTAAAATGATTTTGTTGTGCTACCTTGGCGATAGAGCCATATGGAAGCCTCTGCAAAGTGCATTTCTTCCCTGAACTGTGCAGGCTTGAGAGAAATCCCAGTTTATGATGTGGCTTCTTTCCATTCATCAGAATTGTGTCCAAAAATACATATGATGGAATCCTGTTTTTGTTATACATGCACATGGGTAAGTTCCCTTCCACATGCACTTTTGATTTTGGGACCATTGTGCATTGCATATATTTAGTTTACAGTTGCTTAAACATGGTTTCAGAAGTGTAAGCAGAGGAAGGATGATGTATCACAACCACTGGATAACTGCACGAGTGCAGAGTTACACGGTTGTTGTCGCTGTTGTCTATTTTCAAATTATTTCTGACTTATGGCAACCCTAATAAGGCAAACCTATTGGCTAGTTTCTTCAGAAGGTGTTTGCCATTGCTATCCTCTGAGTCTAAGAGAGTATGACTTGCCCAAGGTCACCCCATGGACTTCAATGGCTAAGTTGCGATTTGAACCTTGGCCTCCAGGGTCATAGTCCAATGATCAAACCACTAAACAACACTGGCTAGATTTACATTAGACAATCATAATTTAGCATTTTGACAATTCAGTTTTTAAAAATGCACAAGAAGGAGGAGATGAGAAGCAACTGGAATTTTCAAATTCTTGCAACCTGCTATATAACCTCAGGACCGGACGAGAATGTTGGTGGGATTCCTAAAAATGAAAGCCATAGACTCCAATCATACCAATTTGGCAGGGACAGTCCCAATTAATTCTCTGTTACTCCACTATTTTAAAAATGATCTTGTTTTTCTCTGCAAATAGAGTTCAAAGTGCAAAAGTGAACCAGTCATAGGAAGGGGCAAGAAAAAAAAAAACAGGTGGGCAAGTGAAAGGTTTGATAATCTCTGCCCGTTGCTTCTCAATAAAATTTTATTACCTTTGCTGCTGCTATTCAGGGGGATTGTAGTAGTTGCCCAGAGTGGTTAAATCTTCAAGATTTAAAGCATTTTTTTTTTTTTTTACAAAGGACATTGCAACATATTGATTTGTGGACCAACTTCAGGAGGCTTTTTTGGACTAGTTTCAGCACTGGAATATAATTCTTTGCTAATTTTATTCTTGAAGGAAGCAATCAGTCATTTTAGCAATTTTCCTTGCTTTGCAAGAAAGTTTTCAAAAACTACACAGTTGTCAAAGACTGTTCACAGTTCAGGACTTCTGTGCAAAATTCTCATGTGACATTTTCTAAAGAAGAAATTAACCTTTTTTTTTTTACACAGGAGATAACAATTTATGTATAGAAAACAATATGTCTGTAAAATAAGTAGAAGCTGTTGTTTCCGTACAGACAAAATGCTATAGCTGGGGACTTATTCTGTGTGTAATTGGCATGAGTGATTCATTTATATATACAGTATTTGCAGAAATCATGATTTTCTGATGCGCTAATAGTATGTGCGATTATTGCATGGAATGTGTCTCAATATACCTTTGTGAGCTAGTTAGCTTTCTCTCTCAGAGTTCTGGTGCCACAATAAACAACAAATCCTAGGATTCGACAGCAAAGTGGAATCACAAAGTGATGTGAATGTATATTGTTTTAGCAGTGCAGACGCAGTCCCTGTTTGGGGCACTAGGCCTCTTTGTCCCCATGCTTTTCTTATTTTCTTATTTTTTAATGCCATTTTTCTCCTGGAGTAGGACCTAAGATGGCTCACAAAAAGAATTACGGTAGTTAAAAAACCAACCACCCTATACACACACAAACAATAATATCAGTGTTCTCTATTTTCTTATATTCTTTTTACCTCCCTTAAAAAAAAAGGTGATTGATAATTTTGTCATTGTTGTTTTGTCATTTTAACCTAACATTAGCCACCATAAGACTCCACAATCTAAGGAACAGAGCATGAATCCCATAAATAAATAAGATTAAATTGAAAAAACAGCCATTCTATTCAGACTGGTGGCTGCAATTTATCAAGGAGGCATCTGACAACAATGTGAGATGTTACATTTCATATATTATATTTATTCAATCATTCATTCAATTTATATCCTGCCTTTTCCCCATGAATGGGACTCTAGGTGGCTTACAATAAAATAGTACAAATATCTACAATTAATAAAGGCACAATAAATTAAAACAGGATTTAAACACATGCACCAGTAAAAGAAGATACAACAGCCAGTTAAAACTATGTTTCACAGCAAGAATGTCTAATATATGGTGATATATTGCAAACATACATCAGTCTGAGTTAGCCATATCTCCTACTTTTAAGATGACAATTCCTGTTTCAAAGAGCAGGGAAGCAGGGCCTTCAAGTTACCTAATAACAATTAAGATGTGACTAGAATCCTGCTGGTGTGTTGCTGTGTGGCTACAAGTCATTTCTGACATATGGCAACCCTAAGGTGAGCCTATCATGGGGTTTTGTTGGCAAGATTTATTCAGAGGGGGTTTGCCATTGCCACCCTTTCAGGCCATCCAAGTGGGATTTTATGGCTGAGCCAAGATTGGAACCCTGGTCTCCAGAGCCATATTTCAACACTGAAACCACTATACTGTGCTGGTGTTATGCATGTGTGAATTCCCATACAGAAGTTGCTGGGCATTTTTGTCTGCTCTGGAATTCCACATTCAGTTTAAGCTGGCAGAAGAGGAGTCGGATGGATGTGCACTGTTCATTGTACAGGAATGGGGATTGCACATGGATACATACACATGTGCATTTGGTTGTACATCCAGTTGCATGTTTGGTGCCTTGATTGCCATTCAACACAAAGGTTGGATCACACAATTAATGTGTAACTCTACATGTGAAGGATTATGCTACAAAGCCCAAAGACAATTCATGCTACAGGATTATAGCACTATTGTTGTGTCCTATGGAATCCTAGGAGTGGCAGTTTTGGAAGGAGCATTTATAATTTTCCACCACAGCACTCAAGTGCCTCATCAAGCTATGAAACCCAGGATTCCATATGGCAGAAACTGGCATAATAGTGCTATAACTGTGCAGTGTGGTTGGGGCTAAATCTACACTGTATATTTAATATTGTTTGATATTGTTTTAGCTGCCATGGCTCAATGCTGTGGAATTCAAGGATTTATATTGTGTGAGATAATTAACCTTTGTCAGAGAGCTCTGGTGCCACAACAAACTACAGACCCCAGGAGTCCCTAGGATGGAGCCATGACAGTTAAAGCAGTATCAAACTACATTATTTTTGCAGTGTGGCAGCAGCCTGAGCCATTGGATGTATTATTTTGACCCAGGTCATCAGACAGTCACACAAACACAGTTTTTAATCATTTAATTTTAATCTTCTTCCCTACCATGGAAAGTTGCACTGTTTTTCCACTTATATTTTACTAATCATTTCTTAATTTTACATGAGGAGATTTTAATTTTCATATGCAAAATTGTTTTCTTCTTTGACTTCCTTTTGTAGGGAGGATAAGTCATCTTTGCATATCCTTTTGGGGTACTGGGTAAGCAGCCAACCTAGGTCAATAGAATGTGGCAAATTTTTCATTTCTATCATCCACCAACTATAACTCAACCAGTAACTGCCAGAAAAAGTTTTCCCTTGGCTTAAAGAAAATGGCAGCAAAGGGTGGGGGGAGGCACCCGGCTCTATTATGCTAGACAGCACGCACAGCGATACCATTCTGTAACCTCAAAAAGTCCCTTTCTATATCTGTCCCGCAAAGATATACGACAGTGAAGTCTATGTCATTAACAATAACTTAAGTATGTTATCTTTTGGTCCACAGTTTCCCATGGTTTATTAATGGTATAACACATTAATTCTCCTTACAAGAGTGACCTTTACAACTCCAGTCATCCTCACAGCTTTTATCCAATTACATTATCACTCATTACAGGTACAGCCTTTCAAAATCTACATTTCACTGCAAAGGAGGGAAGGGAAATGGCAAGGATTCCAAAGAGAGGAAAGAGACCAGGCACTGGGAAAGAAAAGATTTTATCTGGAAAATTAAGAGGAGTGTGAAGCTACGGTGAGGCTGGTCAAACTGGCGCAGAGTGACTTTGTGTGTCATGCAAGAGAACCTTGGCAGTCTGTCTTTGTGCTGAATCCATGGAGGATATATGGACTGAATAGGAAGCACCCCCCTCCAAAACCTTTTGGGGTGAAATGGCCCCTTGATGAGTTACTACTGGATTTATACTTCTACCCCAACCTGCTAAATGTGGAGGAGTTGCAGAATGACTCCTATATATATAAAACACTTATGCCTTGTACCATAATAAATATTTTATCTGACTTACAGAGTGGAAAGAATGAAGTACTAACATGATACAGAACTTTGGATCATTTTCTTTTGTTAAGAAATAATAATAATAATAATTGATGCATTGTAGTCTGTTGTGTGGCCCACCTTTGAAAAAACTCTCCAAAGTTTCATTCCAAATGCAGTCTGGCAGCACGATGTTTTTCTTATAATACTCCAGCACAATTTTAGAAGTACCTTCTGCCAGTTAGCTTCTCAGTATTTAAAGCTCTATAGCAGAGGTAGCAGATGCAGAGGGGATGATGGGGACCATTTCCCCCCATTCCCTCCCAGTGGGTTGCACCACTGCATTTCAGTGTGCTGGATGGGATGTCACATCATTTCCTGCTTCCATTGTAGCAGATTTTCAGGCTTGTTTTGGCCAGGGTTGTTGGCACTTCTAGGGACAGGGTAAATAAACTGCTGCATTTGCAATTAGTTCAGGAAGATTTGGGGGCAAAAACTACCTGAAAATTGGCATGCTGAGTTTAAGTGTGTGGTGTTGGCTTCAGAACCCATGCTTCTGCACAGTTAAAACTAGTGGGCAGCTATGCCAATTCCTTGTGAACCCAGATCTGGCCACAGTCATGTGACTTACCTATGTCCTGGTTGGATTATTGTGACACACTTTCCATGGGAAACTCTGGAAATGCCAGTAAGTCCAAAATACTGTGGCTAGACTACTGACTGGAGCTGGTTATAGAAGGTGTATAAATCCCTTGCTGAAAAAGCTTGAGTGGCTCCCAGTCCATTTCTGGGCACAATTCAAAGTGCTTATTCTGACCTACAAAGGCCTGGGTGAGGCAGTGATTAAATGGTACTGCAGCCACAACATTGTTAGTTCACTCCTGCAGGGCTCCAGATTGACTCAGCCTTCCATCCTTTTGTTGTAGCTTCTTGGGGGCAATTGACTTACACATTGTAAACTGCTTAGAGAGTGCTTAGTTCTCTATGAAGCAGTATAGAAATGTAAAGTGCTATTGTTATTGCTATTGGCTATTTGAAAGCCTGTATCATTCTAAGTATCATTCTATTTCAGGAAGCAAAAAAGTGTTCCCATTGGCTGAGTTAGGGTGAAAAGAATATTCTAGATTAACAACAACAAAAACAATCTACATTAGGTAAAAAAAGGCCTGAATGTCATTTCACTGCATTAAGATCTACAATCCTCCCAGCTTTTTATTCCCCATGATTCCAGCCCTTCCCATTCAGCTCTAGAATTTGTAGGTTTTGGCACTGTTTTGTTCTGTGTTTCATGTTTTAATTCAATGTTAATTGAAAGGTTTGTTCAAGGTAAAAATAAAAGGATGAGTACTTACCTATTGTGTTGACCCTTGCTGAAGGACTAGCTAACGTTGCTGGCACAGAAGATTTCAGTGAGCTGCTCCCACTGTTTATTCTCAGCGCTGGCATGTGAGGAGAGGTGGGCGATGTGGGTGACTTGCTGTCAGTTGTCTTGGGTTTTGCTGAGAGGTTCAGTGGCTGGGCCACATCGTCCTGAAATGGGCATAAGAAGAACAAGCAGGTGAGAGAGGTCACACTAATGCTCTTTCTGATACGCTGTCAGAGGGTCACACACACACACACACACACACACACTTTCACTGATGATATTAAAATATTTCATGTAGAGTTAGCTGCATTGCTATTACACCTCTGGAAAGGGGGGAAATGCTCTATTGTAAGTCAGGGAAAAATTGAATTAAAGGACATATTTAAATACAATTTCTTCTTGCCACATACACAGATATTGGTTCAAATATCATAAAAACACTAGATCCTATCTGATCTTGGCAACGAAGCAGGATCACCTCTGGTTAGTACTTGGATAGGAGACTGCCAATGAATATCAGTTGCTGTAAGCGATATTTCAGAGGAAGGAACTGGCAAAATTGTATCTGGTTGTTCCTTGCCTAAGAAAACCCTACAAAACTCATGAGGTCACCATAAATAGACAGGCAACTTGAAATCACACACACACACAAATTAACAGCAACATGGAATAGGGAAGCATTTATGAATAGGCACTCATGATGTAAACCTTTGAATATTTTATTCTAGCATGCAAGAAAGAATAATTTCTATAGTTTTCTCCCAGATGTAGAAGAAAATGACCATAGGCATGTAGTTTTCACCCAGTAGTCATACATTCCAAACTGTTTCAGGACATTATTCTGTGCCAGAATACACTTGATTTTTTTGGTGCACAAAATCCCACAATTATTACACAAAACCGACGGCCAAGATCCTGTACCAGAGGCTACAATGTAATAACAGAGTTACAATGCTGACACAATATACAACTATGTCAGTGAATGGCAATGATGCACAATGGGACACCACACAAGATTTCCCATTGCACTTCAGGATACTGTAAGTTACACATCAGAATATCTTGTGCCATGGTGCACTGGTCCTGAAAGCATATCTACATCTCTGCTCTGCTCCTGTAAATACAAATATTGTGCAAAGCTGCAATTCAGCTTTAGACTCATAAATACAAATATTGTGCAAAGTTATATGATCATATAACTTCCCAACAGGATGCTAGGCCGGGTATGTTTTGTGCAAGAAATCACCACAGACACTGGCCATGCTCACTAGGAGGTACTGGAAACTGCGGTCTACAGATGAATCTTTTTCAGATTCTGAAACAAAATTATCTATCCATCTGATTTGTAGTTTTGTCAGACACTAGCAATCTTTGTCAGAGAAGGTGAAAGACCTTGTAATACTATAAATCTCAGGATTGCACAAGATAGTGTCAAACTGCTTTATTTCTACAGTGTAGGTGCATCCTAGGACAGAGAAATGATACTAGGAGCTGGTATGTGTGTCATATATGTTTAAACCAATACTTTTGCTTCTCTTTAGTGCATATCTATATTTATCTATAATCCTGATGCTTATAGATAAAAAGATTCGGAATAGGAATTAAAAGTTTGGGATGCCTACATTAGTTGAACTTTCATATTCTCCAGTTTGTTGAATAGATCGAATTTGCAAAAACAGATGCAGCCAGAGCCATGGGGGGAAAATACTGTAAAATATATAAGTCTTGTATTGCTAGGGTTCGTTAACAATAGATAAATTCAGATTTCTTCATTTTCCAAAAGAGGCCATTTATCACAGAGGCTTATCATGCTAATCTTCTAGACTCCATCTCACAGTTCCATTTTGAAAGCATTCCTTGAATTTGAGTACTAAAAATATGCACAAATTCAACTTCACGGCAAAGCTTTTATCTCCTTCTCTCTGAGTTGATGATATAATCTGATAGTGTGCCAGAGGGACTTCAGAATATAGGTTGAGAACAATCTGGGACTATACAAGGCCTTGCTATGAATACAGTGAGATTTACTGAGTAGCACAATTTCAGGCAAAGTTTTCCTTAGGCCATACTAGGCTTCATCTAGGCACAGGTGCCATTTTGTGTTCTGAAAGACAAGGCAGAAATGGTAGACTCATTCATCTGGTCCAGAGTTTGGGAAGACCTGAATCATTTTGTTCCTGAACCTACCACCTACCTACCTAGAGTAGGACAAATCACTTCGATAAGTCTTATTTGAGTATTTTAAAATTCTGTTTTTCACAGTAAAGGTTGAATATCCCTTAGCTGGATTCTGAAATAAAAAAAATACTTCAAATCCAAAATTGTCCACATTGGTGGCTGAGACACCTTTGCTTTCTGATGGTTCAGTGTACACAAACTTTGTTTCATGCACAAAGTTATTAAAACAATTAGTATAAGATTACCTGCATTTCAGATAAGGGAGACTCAGCCTGTATATAAAGTCAATTGTTGCTCTCACTGTAGTGTGATTCCAAGTTGTTTTCAACTTACGGCTTCCTTATGGTGAAGCTATCATAAGGTTTTCTTGGCAAGATTTATTCAGTGGGAGTTTGCGACTGCCTTCCTCTGAGGCTGAGAGAATGTGACTTGCACAAGGTCACTCAGTGGGTTTCCATCACTGAGCACAGATTTAAATTCTGGCCTCCCAGAGTCCCAGTCGAACACTGAGACCACTACACTAGCTCTCATTAAGTGACTATTTTTACAACAACATGTAATATTAGCACCCAAACTTCACCATTTTTGAAGGTGTACTGATACCCTGAAAGCCACAGATGTTTTCTCCCAATGCATATTGCTTTACAGGAGTGTTTTTCATCAGGACTTACAGGGAAAGGAATGGTTAAGTTCCCCTTCCTCATCTGCCATGAGCTTTGTAATAAGCAGCTGCTCAGTGGTTTTTATTTGCACTTTTAAATAAATGCATTACATTCAAGACACATTGAATGTCATGTCTAGCTTTGCCCTTATGTTCTCTTTTGAAAGATGCTGAGATGCATGTTCTATATTTGATGATCCCAGGGCTTGATCTGAGCTGACAGAAGGACAATGTGGTGGTTGTGTCTTTACAGCTCACATGACACAACTTGGGAAGAAAATGGCAATGATGGAGAAGTGGTCTCAATTTTTTAACAAGTCATCTGGGGCCAAACTAACTTAGATGCAACTTTTTCAGTAGTGCAGGTACCCTTGCTTATTCATTCCAGTTTTGCACGGAGAGGAGCGTTGTACAAAACCGAGAATTCCAAAGCTGATAAATAGCACCCCAGTTTCTCCTGTCATTCACTACCATTATGTGTTTAAAGCTAATGGCAAGTTAAATGAAGGTCACATGTGTTCAGCCTTCATCTAGCAAGCTCAAGCAAACAATTCAGAGCCATTGCAATGCAATAGTACTTTACTTAAGTTTCGTAACACTTTATCTTTTTCAATATATCTCTTCTGGCTTCACCAGAAGAGACAGGGGTGGGCAGAGGAATTACTAGAGCTGGTGTCACCCAGTGCTGTAATTCAATGTGCCACCCCCACCCCCAATATCACAGAATTCTTAGTCACATTTTTTATACTATTATTTATAAATCACTTAGTGAGAGGCAGCATGGGTAGTGGTTTGTGCATTGGACTAGGACTCTGGAGACTAGGATTGGAATTCCAGTTCAGCCATGTAAACCCATTACATGTTCATGTCCTATTAAATACAATGCATAGTAAAATGATGTACCTTATATAAAATAGCAAAAGCAAATTTGCTTTTTGGAATTTATATATATTTAAAAATATTTTCAAGCTGTGGATGCTTGAATCTGTGGATTAAGAATCCATGGCTAAGAGGGCGAACTGTAGTTTATTTGCTTCCTTCTAATGTAAATGCAGTTGAATTAGGTTTTACAAAAAGCTTATTTATGATTAACTAAACACATTAACATTTTCCTACAAACTTTCCTATCTTTTAGATGGCTCCTGAACAACTTCCCCTGAGAAGCTAGTCCTATTCTGTCCTTACTCAGTTTTTGCAAAAGAATGAAGCTCTATTTCAGGGGAAGTCATTGTTGGAGGAAAACTCCAGTGCACCTCAGACTACATAATGGTGAGAGAATGAGGAGGGCTATAATCCAGTAAAATGAGGAGAATCATCATTCCTCTCCATGCCAGCTGAGAAATTTAACATTTTGGTCTGCTGCTTTACATGGATTTAAGAGAAACTGAATTTTTTATTTTTTAAAATAATTGGTATTATTGTGCATTGTTGTTTTTAAAAATCTTCTATACATAGCCCTGGGCAAATGGAGAAGCAGAAGAGCAATTTACAGTGTTAAAAATAAGTGCTGATTATGTCTTGTCATCTCATAAACTATATATAAAGAAAGTCTCCCCAGATATAGCCATGCATATCCAGGACAACCAGCATGGTATAATGGTTTGGGCACTGGATTATGACACTGAAGGTCAGGGTTTGAATCCCTGCTCTGCAATGGAAACCCACTTGGTGACCTTGGGCAAATCACACTCTCAACTTCAGAGAGAGGCAAAAGCAAACCACCTCTGAACAAAGCTTGTCAAGAAAACCCTATGATAAATTTGCCTTAGATTCACGATACATTGGAAATGACTTGAAGGTACACAACAACAACATTTTGTTTTTTTAAAAAATTCCTCTATACATAGCCCTGGGCAAATGGAGAAGTGGAAGGACAATTTATAAATGTAAAACACAAACAAACCTCATTATGTCTTGTTATCTCATAAAGTATACATGAAGTAGGTCTCTCCAGATATAGCCATGCATATGCAAGAGAGATGTGTGTTAGCCATTTTTTACTATTCCTGCATGGATTCTTGGTTTCAAGAAGCCAACAGGGATGAGCTTTGCCAGGTAATTTGTTTTGGCTTAACTAAGGTTTGGTTCACACATCAGTGCCTATGACATGATTTGTCATCCTTTGATGACTTAAGTACACAATGGCAATGGAATGTGTGAAGTGACCCAACTGTACAAGGGATGGCCTAGGAAAATGGGGAAAATTTGTCCAACCTACACTTCAATGCAAATGGAAAATGCCCACACCTAAAAATGAGCCTTACTGCAGCTTCCCTCAAAATCCAATCATTTTGGAAGTTTGTGGATGCATTTCAAACACAGACAAGAGGACACAAATATGTGTACATTTTTTAAATGTCAGGTTTTTTTCAAGAGGGAAATTTGCACAAAAATGCTTATTCGCTGGGAAATTACTTTTTAAAAAAACCCTCACCTATATTTGAAAAAGACGCATGCATAAAAATGCATTTTAAAAAATGAACAAAAATACAAACACATTTTCCTGCAGAATAATAATTAAAAAAATTCTTGTTTTGACACAGGACATAGTGGACTTCACAGTGGGAAAATGAGGAGCCAGGCTTGAGAGAACTACTCGTCTCTGCTTGAACCTGCAAGTTCATCATCAGTTAGGACAGGTGTCTCAAACTAAGGACTGTGGCAAAAGGATGCTGATACCTCCCACCCTCTATCACTGGGGTAGACCTTATGGAGATGTGTTTTATGGTTGCATCTACAACATAGAACTAATGCAGTCCGACACTGCTTAAACTGCCATGGTTCAATGCTATGGAATTCTGGGATTTGTCATTTTGTGAGATATTTAGCCTTTTCTGTCAGAGAGCTCCAAAAATCCATACTGCCAAAACCAAACATTTGTTTATATCTACAAAATCTGGAGGGTTTCAGAAGATTGTAGAAACACTTGAAATCTGTGTGAAATAATGAGAAGGAGAGGGAGAAAGTGAGAGAGAGAGCATAAGCCAGCAAGCCAGCAAATACCTTAAGAAAACAATTTCAGACAATTTTCTCTTCTACTTTATAAAACACTTTTTTCACCAAATCTGATTGCCAGTCCAAACTACTGCTCCCCCAGATCAAAATAGGACTACTGAGTGGAAGTAAAATCATGGATGGCAATTTACTTAAGTGCAAGTATCTAGTAGTAGTAGTAGTAGTAATTGTGTGTCTTCAAGTAATTTCTGACTCAAATGTAAGGCGAACCTATCATGAGGTTTTCTTTGTCAAGAATTGTTCAGAAGAGGTTTACCATTGCCTTCCCTTGAGGTTGAGAGCATGTGACTTGCCCAAGTTCACCAGGTGGGTTTTATGGTTGAACTGGAAATCAAACCCTGGTCCCCAAAGTCACAGACCAACACTCAAACTACCATTCTGGCTTGCAAGTATCTTATGTAAATTTAAATGACAATTCAACATAAATTTAATCATCTTAATTTCCCTGTATTCCAACCTACATCTACTTTATTAATTTATAAAAACTAAAGCAGAAACATCATCCCTTTTCTACTGACCTTCCTGTCTCTGATCAAGCTTTGCCTCAAGATGGTTGTACAGCATTCCCATACCATCCATAAATTTCATTGTCTCCTGTCACAGCTTTTTGTGCACTTCAAAACACAACCCAGGCCTGCTGATCTTTGTAGTGAGCAGGCCGTGGAAACAGCCAATCACAGAGCTCCAGGAGTCCAGCCAATGAGAAGCTGGCTGGGCAGGGCTATAAAAGAGCCTTGATAGGGAGCAAAAGGGGGTTATTTTGTTAGGATTTTGGAGGGAAGAGACACCACAGAGGGAGGGTGTGCTCTTAGGTTCCTGAGGGAACATTTGTAGGTTCATTTATAGACCAGGGAAGGGTTTGAAGAGTCCAGTCAGGGACTAGATAGGCTTGAGGAGTGGAAGAGAGACACATAGCAAGCCGTTAGGTTGAAGAAGGTTGATAGACTATGCTACGAGATATCCTGAGGCAGTGGCTTTGAGAAATATGGAGACAACCACGGTGGCAACCGCTTTAATCAATATTTTTTGCAGATTAGGATTTGCTAGTGAGATTATCTCAGATTAAGGAAGTTCGTTTACTTCCAAGTTAATGCAGAGACTATGGGAGGTCTGTGGAGTTAAACATACAACCACAACTGCTTATCACCCACAAAGCAATGGCTTGCTGGAGAAGTCTAACAGGACATTGGTCCACATGATTAAATCCTATGCTAAGGAAAACCAAAGAGATTGGGACATCAAGGTGCAACACCTGTTGTTTGCAGATCGTGAAGTTCCACAAGAAAGTTTAGGATTCAGTCCATTTGAGTTGCTGTTTGGACGCAAAGTGAAAGGACTTTTGGATCTTACTCGCCATGAGTGGGAGACTCCAGATGAAAGACAGCCTGAAGATGTGGTGACATATGTCCAAAACCTGATGACATCCTTGAAACAAGTCGTACAAATTGCTGGAGGAAACTTAAAAAGAACACAGAGGCAACAAAAGACTTGGTACGATAAAAAGGCCAGAGTGCAAAGTTTTGTGCCGGGAGATGAAGTTTTGCTTCTACGACTGACGAGAGGGAACAAGCTTCAATATGCATGGACTGGCCCAATTCAAGTGACCGAGAGGATCAACGACGTGAACTATATAGTGGACTTGGGAGATGATGGGGGATGTAAATTGGTACATGTGAATCTAACATTGGACTTGGGGCTGTGTTAAGTCAAGAGGGTAAGGATGGCCAGATGCATCTGATCTTATATATAAGCAAAAAATTCTTCCCCAGAGAAAAACTCCTAGCCACAATTGAGAAGGAATGCATGGCTATAGTGTGGGCTGTAAAAAAACCTACACCATACTTATGGGGAAGGAAATTTGTGATCAGGACAGACCATTCCCATTGTGCTGGTTAAATCAGACCAAAGGTAATAACAGTAAGTTACTGCGTTGGAGTCTGATTTTGCAGGACTTTGATTATTCCATCCAGTATGTGAAGGGGAAAGAAAATGTTGTGGCAGACAGTCTCTCTAGACAATTTGAAGAGTGATAACAGAGAGATATGAGTCTATAAAATTATTGATGTAAGTATGTATATAAAAGGTAATATGTATATGGATAAAATTTGTCTGTTTATGATGTTATAGATTGTGGGAATGTATGGTAAGTATATGTTTGTGAACGAGGTTGCATTAACTCACATAACCTTTGGGTCATGTGCGTTAATACACTCGTAAAGGGGAGAGGTGTGTAGTGAGCAGGCCGTGGAAACAGCCAATCACAGAGCTCCAGGAGTCCAGCCAATGAGAAGCTGGCTAGGCAGGGCTATAAAAGAGCCTTGATAGGGAGCAAAAGGGGGTTATTTTGTTGGGATTTTGGAGGGAAGAGACGTCACAGAGGGAGGGTGTGCTCTTAGGTTCCTGAGGGAACATTTGTAGGTTCATTTATAGACCAGGGAAGGGTCTGAAGAGTCCAGTCAGGGACTAGATAGGCTTGAGGTGTGGAAGAGAGACTCATAGCAAGCTGTTAGGTTGAAGAAAGATATTGAATGTAGTACTAGTAATAAGGTTGCCTGAGCGGCTATAGTATTTGTGTTGTAAGGAACTTCTGTAACTAAGGAAAGACAAAGTTTTAAAAATACTTTATTAGTTATTTCTTTATTTTGTAAATAAACTTTATTCACATTTTGAAATGCCACTTGGCCTCTGTTTAACATTTGTGACACGCTACCAAAGATATCAGTGCCTCAGTAGAGAGAGGTGGTGAGTGAACAAGAAAGTGTTCACCACAATCTTCAACCATGCTATCAACTGTGTTTATTTATTTAAAAATCTCTCTGCTTCTTCTAAAACTTTATATCCCATTAATACGTTTCTAAAGAAACTTCTACAGGAGCAAAGGAACTTCACAGTATGGTGCTAAAAACTGAAGGTCTGCAATATCCAGGAACTTCTTGTGTATCATCTGACTGGGAGAGATGCTGAAATGACCTGGCATGAGCACAGTAGAGGCTTCTGTGCTAAAGAGGCTTTTTGTGACCTCTGGGAATGCATCCATCCCATATTGCAGTCTGTTTAAATGACCTTGATGGTAAGAAATTGCAGCCAAAGCCCAGACAGATACAAGAAGCCACAGAGGGAAGCTATTTAAAAAAAGAAAGAGAAATAATAATGCACCCCAACCGCTTTGGAAACAAAGGCCCAGACCTAGTCCCCCTCCTTCCTCTCCCTGCTTTTTCACAGAGATCTTCATTTCATCATAAATGCACAATACGGTGCATTTCCTGGCACATCTGGGGCCATAGACAATCGTGCCATTGTCGTTCGCTGAACAATACTGCCAGTCACTGGCTTATCTACTGAGTCACTAGCTTATTCCAGAAACGTCCGACCAGTAAATATATCAATAATGGACGTCCACTGGCAACTGGCACACGCAAAGTAAAAAACCTTCCCCATAACTCTCTCCAGAGGCTGAAGTTCTATCCCACCCCCTCAAACCTCTTCCCCTGGACACAACAGATGCACAAATACAAGACAGCATTAGCAGTTGTCTTGTTCTCATCCTTCTTATCCTACAAGCAGTCCTGAAATTCAGTCACGAGAATAAGAAGCGGAGAGGTAAAGGCAGTTGTGAAATATGTTGTGTAAATGAATTATGCCGCTGATATTATTATCCTCCCTGATGGAATAATTGTATTAAATTAAGCAGGGATGTTCACATGACAGGATGGTGGAATTAGATAATTCTCCTCCAGCATCCCTCCTCCCACTTTGGTACTCCTCCCTCCCTCCCCATTTCCCTTTCTCAAGTTCTGATTAAGAATAATGCATCCCTTTCTCTCTTTCAAGGAGGAAATTTATGCATCTGCTGAGACACACCACAGAAAGTCTTTAAAAGGAGGAGGGGGAGACAGAGTCTGAAAGACATCTAAGTCATAAATTTTAGCTAAGATACAGGGAAGAACTGTGACTCATTTTTTTTTAAAAAATAAATAAAGCCCAGAAAGGTACAGAATTGTCCTTGAAACTATAGCAGGTTAAGTGACAGAACAGTTTCTGATGTTGGTCATCCACAAAGCAATTTTAGGATGGGAATCCCATTGGCTAGTCCTAATTTGAGTAGATCCATTGAATCAGGTGTTAAATGGTGAGTCAACCCATAGGGGAATACAACCAATTTGGTGGCTCTCCTTTACTCAGAACTATCAGATTTAGACCACTGATTCCAGTCTTTTTAAGTGGAGGAACAGATTATGCCAGTGGTAGAGTTATAATATAACCCTTTGCTTGCCTGTACTAATTTTTAGTTTGCATGTTTGCAGACTACCTGCCAACATGCAAACTCCCTTTTCCTGAACCATTCTAACCACTCCATTTTCTCTTCTCTCTCTTTCTCCTCCATTAGACCATATATTTGATTATGCACAAGTAATTTGTAAGCAATGTTCTTTTGTAAGTTGTACAAAGAAGACTAATAGTTTTTTTGTGGGTTTTTTGGGAGTATGTGGCCATGTTCTAGAAGAGTTTATTCCTTAGGAGACTAAGCTCATTTCTTTCTCAGTTAGACCTTGACCATGGGTAGGTGTGGGACTAATAATTGTTCAGCTTCTGCCTTGCCAATTTGATTACTCTTCTAGAGAGAGCGACAACTATAGACCATAAGGATATACACTCGATTCACCCTGGTCCTTGTGTAATCAGTCCAGACGACATATGGTTACATATTCATCAAAACTGGTGTTTTAAGCCATTAATCCAGTTTAAGAGAAACCAAAGTTTACTCTGGAGTTTCCAGGAAACTCCAGAGTGCCTCTGGTTCTCTTGGCTGTCTGGGCAGCTGGATCAAGTTTGATTCAGTCCGATCTAGTTGTCCAGACAGTAAATGGGATGCTACCTCCCTTACCTTGCACTGAGCAGCACAGGGAATGGAATAGATCCTCTTTGGAGCTGTCATTGCCAGTATTTCACTCGTCAAGAAGTTCTCTGTGAGAGCCTGGCCATAACTGTTGCATCTCCTGAGATCAGAATGGGGTACATATGTGATCAACAAAGAAGACATAGAGCACACCTTCTTGTTGATCACATGGTGGGATACCACAATTCAAAAAAGATGTGGAGAAACTGGAGCGAGTCCAAAGAAGGGCAACTAAGATGGTGAAGGGTCTGGAAACCATGCCCTATGAGGAAGGACTTAGAGAGCTGGGGATGTTTAGTATGAAGAAAAGAAGGTTAAGAGGTGATATGGGAGCCCTGTTTAAATATTTGAAGGGATGTCATATTGAGGAGGGAGCAAGCTTGTTTTCTGCTGCTGCAGAGACTAGAACGTGGAACAATGAATGCAAACTGCAGGAAAAAAGAGATTCCACCTCAACATTAGGAAGAACTTCCTGACAGTAAGGGCTGTTCAACAGTGGAACACACTCCCTCGGAGTGTAGTGGAGTCTGCTTCCTTAGAGGTCTTTAAGCAGAGGCTGGATGGCCATCTGTTGGGATTGCTTTGACTGGGAGTTCCTGCATGGCAGGGGGTTGGACTGGATGGCCCTTGTGGTCTCTTTCAACTCTATGATTCTATGTTGAGGATGCAGTGGCAGAAGCAGCACTAAGAGAGATGGGCCATTGGGGTTGGCCCATGCGCACAGTGACATGGCAACACACCAGATTCAGCCTTATTGTCCATCATTGTCAGTCCAAGGCCAGTCCAGGGCATAACACTCTGGCCTGGCCTGGCAATAAATGGCCAGTGTAGAAATGTCCTATATCTTACATTTCCCAATGGCTAAAGAACTGTAACATGTGGTTGCTGGATCACACCAAAATGGCTGTCATGGGCAGCAGGGCATTAATGAGGATCCTGTTAGCCAATTCTTGTTTGCCTCAAGCATCTAGCAGGCAAAAGAGAAATAGATCATTCTACTTCTGGTCCACATCATAGTTTTATAGATGTTGATTCATAACTCCATTCTCTTCAGCTACTGTATCAATGTGCATTTCATAAACAGACAGAATTATTCTGAAAATTCATATTTAAACTTCTATGTAAACACATTTCTGAACATATTTTTGATGATATATACTAAATAATGCTTTTTAATGTATGTTTTTGTATTTTTAAGTCATAGATTGAATGGGAAAAATGCCAAGAAAATCCCATGAGAGGTTCGCCTTAGGGTCTTCTTAAATCAGAAACAATTTGAAGGGACACAACAAAAATTGATTAGAGAAGTGGGGGGGGGGTGTCTTCCCTGCCCCAGTAAAGGAACTGAAATGTGCACCTTTAACCTCCAAAAATTACTACATTCCTTGGACTAGTTACTTTCTCTCACACATGGGTGTGGTGGGGATAAAATGGATGAATGGAGTATCACATATACTCCTTGTGTTCCTTGGGGAAAATGCAGGATAAGGAAATAATCATATTCCATGTGTGAAGTCTGCATATTTTGAATGGATTTGTACATGTTGTATATCTGAAAAAATGTAATATTTGGTCCATTTCTATTGGCATATTAATCAGAGATAAATATCATTAATTGTAGCTCTCCACACTGGTGGCTTTGAATTTTGTGGATTTGATTATTCATGGATTTGATTGATAAGTTTTCTCTAGCAATCTTTAATTCCTCTAGTGTGACTCTGCTGACAATAAATTATAGAATTATAATGGAGGAAAGAAAACACCTCTCTGGGCATTTGTAAGTCCTCCAGCATGATTCAATGGCCAGTTTTTGGCTTGATGTTGATCACAGAGTTGCACTGGAGGATCCAGAGATTCTTAGAGAGGCTTGGAACCCCCCCCCCCCCAACACCAGTGATTATTGGCAGTTTTTCTACTTTTCTGGCCGTCCTGTGCCCCTAACCCCAGCAATTGTGGAAGTCCCATTTTATTTCAATCTCAGACCTTTGAGGGCCAGGAAGATGTTTCCATGCCTAATTTAACTTTCTTGCCTTGCTATTTAACAACTTTGTTTTGGAGACCGGGAGCCTGCATTCCTAAGTGTATTGAGCTGTTTGTAGTTATGCCATCTCTGGAGATATGACTTAATTGTTATGCCAATGCATAGAGTTCATCCTCTACCTCTACTCCCCTCTTATAGTCTGCAGCTGGCTGTCAGAAAAACAACAAATGCTACTTTTAATTTTCTGTTTCAGGTCACCTCCCCCTTCCCTGCTTCCCTCCTTTCTCATCATCTTTTGTTTCCTCACCCTGATGTCTTGCTGCTTCAATGAAAATATAGTATCCGGTTACAATGACCTGTTTGCCTGCCCAGAAACCCTCAGCTTTTATGCTTGTCTATTCCATATGCTGTTTTGCCGAGATAGCGCGTCAGCATGTTGTTATTCCACTGCATTTGGCACCGTGGATTCTCCATGTTTTATACACAATTCATCAATAGAGTAAAAGGGTGAAGACAGAGAACAGAACAGAACCTTCCTTGATGGCTACAATTCAGTAAATTTGCAGAGCATATTACCTTGGTATTCGTATGACGTGGCTCCGTGGAGTCCTCCTGAACCTAAAGTCACAGGAGTACAAGTGACCTGTCAGGACCTGTCGACATGCCACCTGTTCCTTATGTCAGAGGATGGTTTCTTATTTGATGTCATCATTAAAAGTATATCTTTCTAGTAATGGAGATGTGACCCAAAGGCTCCATGAGTCAATAGAGTTATGACCCAATTTTTATAAGTGTATATTTGTACTTCATAATTGTACTAGTTTGATGCCACTTTAATTGTCATGACTCCATCCTAGAGAATCCTGGGTTTGCAGTTTGATGAGGGTTTTTCTATGCATGAGTGTGAAAGCTGGACAGTAAAGAAAGCTGATAGGAAGAAAACCAATTTACAGTCAGCTCCCCACATATTCTGGTTTCCCTTTTGTGGATTTGATGATTCATAGATTTAATATGTTATCTCTAGGAATCTCTAGGTCCCCAAGAACAATTCTATGGTTAACATCTGGTGGAAGCTGACCATAGAGTCATGCTGGAAGGTCTAGTGATTCATAGAGAAAATACTTATCTGGGAATTCCATTGCCCTAGAAGACCTAGACATACCTAAACAAGTGTTCTCTCAGATTAAAAAAAATAGCATTTGTGATTTGTATTTAAATTTATTTATATTTGAAGTTTTTCCATCCTAATCCTAACCCCTGTGAACTGGGGGGGGGGGGGGGGAAATGAGGTATATGAAACATGTTCTGTAACAGAGTTCTCTTAATACCATGGACTGTGTCAAAAAATAAAAATAAAAAATGAGTCTTGGAGTAAAGCAAGCTTGAACTCTTCGTAGAAGCCAAAGTGACCAAACTGAGGTTATTGTACTTTGGACATAGCGTGTGACAACCTAACTCATTGGAAAAGATGATAATGCTTGCTTGGTATAGTGGAAGTAGGGAAAGAAGAAGACCTTTATATAGGTGGATTGATTCAATAAGGCAAGCCACAGCCCTAAATTTGCAAGACCTGACAGGGCAGTTGATGACTAAGACTCTTAGAAGTCTCTCATTAATAGGGATGCCAACGTAATGACAAAAAGCAACTACTGAGAAGTGACAGAAGTTAGTGATAACCAACTGCTATAATTCTGTAGTGCTAAGTATTACTAGTAAGGAACCATTCCTTCAAATAAAAAGTAAAAGACAAACCTAAGGTGTGGTACAGATGGCTCAAAACGGCTGTCCCCGCAGGTGTGAATAGGGCTGGAGAGCACGCATCAACTCCATGCTCTCCAGCCCTAGCGCATATGGACGGTGCATTTTTTAAAGCGCGCTGTCTATATGCGTGTGCTGCAATGACATCATGGTGCGTGCTGCGTTTACAATGACATCATCACACCGTAGGAGGGTGCCTATGGTACCCTTTCTGTGGTGCAAGAAGGAGCTCTGAAATGGAGCTCCTTCTTGGCATTTGCGTCCTTCACGCAGCCGCACCAAGGATGCTGAGGGGAAAGGGGCCGTGGTTACATTGCAGAAGTCAAGCAGTTGGCTGATGTTACATTGCAGAAGTCAAGCAGTTTGACACTGCTTTAATTGCTCTGGCTCAATGCTATGGACTTCTGAATTTGTAGTTTTGTATGATATTTAGCCTTCTCTAGAGCTCTGGTGCCCCACCAAATTACAAACTACAGAATGCCATAGCAATGAGACATGGGAATTAAAAGTGGTGAAAACTGATTTATTTCTGCAGTGTGGTAGCAGCCTTAATCTTGGATAGGCCAGAGTATATGGCTAATTTGATTGTGCTCATCTTTGGGGATCATGAGTTTGTAGGTCTGCTTACTATGGCCTGAATCCTGTTCATGCACAATATTAAGAATTGCATTTCATTGAGGGTCATGTGCAGGTGTCAAATCAGACACAGTCTGCCAGCTAAAAGTATCCTATTTCTTTATAGCTTTACTTCCTTCCCACCAATTGTAGCCACAGCCTTTTCCCTCCTGCTGACATTACTGGCATTATTGTGCCAGTGTAGTGCACCAACTGGATTCCATCCTTTATCACTTTTTCCTTTCCCACTGCCTCTGGAAGCTGCACCTTTTCTTGGTTTATAAATGTACAAGGAAGTATAATTTTTGTTCTACAGCCACATAGTTCCTGGCTGCACTGTTGGCCAATGGGGCCAAACACAGAGAGGACCAAATGTTTGAAGCAAACCAGTGTCATGAAATGTAGTACTAAAACCATGTAAAGGTATCTGCAAATGGGGGAAACAGACCCAAACAAGAGGTGCTTTTCCAATCACAAGAGGGACCAAATGCATCTGAGGAAGTAAGGTTCAAGTCTACGAAAGCTGATGCTACCAGCTTCTATCTTCCAAGTAGTCTCAAGGAGCTGCAAGATGCATTATGAGAGATGATGAAATCTGTCCTTTTAGCATTCCCTCATATTTGAATATTTTTTCTTTTCAGTTTTCCCCATTCCAAATATGTAATCTGCATATTATGGCATTTCCCCCCCACCCCCAAAACACAATGATTCTCCCTACTTGGCAATTGCTAGATTCAACAGGTAAAGGACCATATTGGACCTACTTTTTTTTGGATGTTAAAGGTGAGTAGCCTTTTCAGAAAGAAAGGATGGAGCTTTAGCAAGTGAGCTGTAGACACAGCTCTCCTCTGACCACCACTGTAGCATATTATATAGGCCCTCGAGATCACTTGTAACCCCAAATAATTAGAGCATTGTTCTGTTGGGTTTCCCACACCACAGCTGCTTTGTTTCAATACTAGTCAGCCTCCTCCACCACCACCCCCATCTCCATAAATAGGTTCAAGCTAGCTGCTAAACAGGAAATGAGTGTCTTAGCTACAGATCAGCAGGGATCAGCACAGCATCTGCAAATCTCTAGCAAAGGCCAGGAGCCAATTTCTGACTTTGCTTTGTACAATATACGAGATTTTCTGAGAGGGAAGAAAAAAAAAAAAAAGAGACAGACAGAGAAATCATCACTGGAAGGCAATCCTACTCCATCAAAAGACATACTCCTTCTCAACACCCTTTCTGTTGAATGGAAGGTGAGCAGAATGATGACACTAATTGACAAAGCTCTTTATCAACACTCATTATATTAACTCACGATGGGCATCATTATCCCTACAGTGCAAATAAAGATGACCCTGGTGCCCAGCTCACCCAGGGACTTTCCTCATGGCCACAAAGGCAACAAATTGGCAAGCCAACCAAAAAACCAAAAGAGGCTAAGGATGGATGGACACACAGTACACACTTTACTGAATTGTACAGAAGGAAGGTATCCAAGTGGTCCCTGAAAGCCTCCTAAGAATAGGTTCCCAATTATCCTTATGTTCTACATATTTGTGAATATTTGTGATATTCACAAATATGTAGAACATAGGGATCATTGGGAACGTATTCTTAGGAGGCTTTCAGGGACCACTTGGATACCTTTCTTCAGTACACATTCAATACATGTTTTTAGAAGGCAGCGGCTGAGAAGGAGAGGAAGAAGGAGACTGGGAGTTTATTAGGGAATCTTCATGTGAATATATGAAAAATGTTTTGTCACTGATTCTTACTGTTCCTCTAGCTGTACTCAGGACTGGGGAATATATGATATGCAGCTGCCGCTGATCTGAATATTCCCTACCTACTCACATTTGCACAACAATGTGTGCAGACAGTGCTGCCAATATTGGCCCATTGAGGATTCCAATTTTGCAGGCTTCTCATCCTTCCGAGAGATCCTGAAGCCCCAACAGTTTTCCCATCTGTACAGACACAGCCCTAACCTACTCCTAACTTAAAGGAGACAGAATAGGATCAAAAACAGCCACAAGGCACCTGCAACCAAAATGCATTCTATAGCCATGCTGACAGTGTACCCTCAAACTGAACGTTTGTCAGTTCTGGATTAAAGCAGGGCCCAGGACTCTAACCCTCCAAAGCATTTTTTTTGGGGTGGTGGTGGTGGTGGTGATACAAGGTAAGTGTAATTTGATTATATCTCCATCTCACTGATATGTTATCAGGACCTTGGGAGATCCAGGTTCAAGTCCTCACTGACCCATGGGACTCTCTTTGCTTTGACCTTGGACCAGTGACTCTCTTTTTCAGGATGATCTACCTCACAGGGGTATATTGTGGAAAAATAAACCCTGTACACTACTTTCCCAGTTAATACTGACTTAGGACCTTATCAAACGGGAGGAATTTCTCTTTATTGTGAATGGAGCCAACTGGAGCCAATTCAAATTCATGTGAATTCGCTAGTTTAGCGAATTTACATGAATTCCAATTGCGTTCAGAATGCATTCAGAATGACTTCCCATTACCCGAAAATAACCCCTCATTGCCTGAAATTGTGTGAGATGCTTTAATTCACAATAACGTAAAACCCATGATTACGTTCGGAATGACTTCCCTTTTGCTCAAAATTGCATGAGATACTTTAATTCGCAATAATGTGAAACCCCATGATTGCCTTCGGATTGCCATTAGATTATACTTCCAATTTCCAACGTCTGATAAGGTCCTTAGTAAAGGGTTAGTGACCCGAAGATTGGGGCAGAGTAGAACATCCTGAAAATACTATTAAGGAGCCAGAGAAGAAATCAAGCAAGAAGCCAAAAGCCACACTGTCCTGTACAATTGCTACATTTTAAATGAACATGAAAACAGAAGCCATGCTGATCAAAGCCTACCACTTCTCTCTGCTGCGGATGACACCTATGCTGGAAGCATCCCACCACTTCAACCTTACTCCTACAAAAGGAATTAATTTCAAAAGGGAAACAGACCAAAGCACACTGATATCAAAACAAATTAGCCACAGACCCCTCAACCTGCTGTGGTTGTATAAAAGAGAAGGGAAAAATAAAACTTAAACCTCCTCCTCAAAGCTCTGAATTCCATGAGTAGAAGAGAGAGGGAGAAAGAGCTCTCAGGCTGCAGATGAGTCAAAAGGAGCTTTAAAGAAACAAAAATTCAAACAGATTGGATAACCTACAGAGGACAGAGAGATTTCTTTTGATAACCTACCTGAACTTCTTCTGACATTGTATCTTCATCACTAGGGTGTCTCCATAGACTTTTGCATCATGGATGCCAATCGGGACATGGTGTTGACAACACAAAGTGCTGGGCCAAAGCTTTTGTGGGTTTTAGATGAAACAAGTAAGAGTTTGAATTCCTCCCCTGCTGCACCTTCACACTCTCAGGCTGAGCCCAATTTACAACCTGATCCTAAACCTGTTTATTTCAGATGTCCTATTGCGTTCAATGGATCTCACTGCCTACCGAGTGTGATTAGCAGTTTGGACCTTTTCAGCAGGGCTTACCTCCTGATTCTCAACATCCTTTTTTGCAAGTAAACTTGCTTAAATGAACAAAAGTGACATCAGAAGGAAATATCTAAACTTCAATCCAAACACTTTAATTGGAGAGATGGGAGGGCACATCCCATATACACTCACAAAAAGTTTGAAACCATTTCAAAACTCTGGAAATGTTTCTCCTGAAGAGAATTTGTCTTGCTATAGATTAGATTTTTTGAAAAAAGACCTGAAGCCTATGACCCTGAAAAGTGTTTATATGTAGGTTTCAGGAGTTGCAAAAACTGGGAACATTTTTTCCTTCACTTTCCTTGTTTAAAATTGTGTTTAAGTGCTTTTTTTCTGGGAAAGATGACTATAATATTTGCCAGATTTTCAAAGAGGTTTATAACAAAAACAACAACAAAAATTAAGAATCATCACCTTACTTTAATCTATACCCGCTTTGGGTCGTGCCAAGCCTTCCTATGTTGTAGGCTTTACCAGAACTCTAAATTTCCTCCTAAAATTCTAGATATGTTTTGCATAGCTGTGCAGAGACCCCAAAATTTTGCTTGCCATTTTCTTTGAGGTCAAACTTTTAATGGTAATTTTCTCTGGCTTAGACAAGGATGACTACTTGGTACATTTTATTTAGCAGGAGTAAATGGTTTGATAGCATTTCTTTCACACCATAACTGATTTATCCCTCATTGTTAACAAGTGAACGTATGAACAGTGCAAAAGTAATTCCAGTATACCTAATCTCCCCTGTAGGCACAGTGGTGGATTTTAGGTTCCATGAGTGTTGATTAGATTCTCAGCATAATATTTTCTTCTCTCTGTCATTGTGGGTTTTGCTGTGGACATCTTTGAACACATGACAATGAACAGAAAACAGGGTTCTTGTAACAGGGATAGAGTGACATTGCATGCAGTCACATTTCTCTTCCACAGCAATGGAAGGCCAACTTGCATGACATCCAATAGAGAACACTCAACCCAGTTCAAGTTCTGAAAAGGTGTTTGCCACTACTCTCAGCAATCCACACAAAGTCCTATGAGCATCAGATTTTAGCACAACTGATTCTATCTGGTTGTGCTCATATGCAGAAAGCTAATCTAATCACAGCATAATGTACATAAACAGCCCCACCTTCGCATGTACTACCAGAATGGAAACTCAGCCAACACAAGCTGAATGTGCTGCAGCCACTATACTCTGCAGAACTGTGTGGAGCACCTCAGGGAGATTTTAATGCAACATGCCTCTCACATTATTCTAAAGTATCTACATAAGAACTGATTCTTTTTTAATTACCAAAAGAGAGTAATTATCTATAAAAACTGTGGTAGCATATGCTTTGTTCTTGCATGCTTAAAAGTCATTTCTAACTTATAGTGACTCTAAGGAAAAACTATTGCAGGGTTTTATTGGCAAGATTTATTCAGAGGGGTTTCTGCCTTCTGAGGCTGAGAGACTGAGGGTTGTCCAATGTCACCCAGTGGCTTTCCTTGGCCAAGTGAAGATCTGAGCCTTGGTTTTCCAGAGTCCTAGGCTTGCCTACACTGGCCTGAAAACTCTGGGCTGGCTGTGAAGACAGTCCATGCCTGATTTGGCCCTGTATTGTGTAAGCAGGACACAGTGAGCCTTGGAGGAGTTTGAAGTAAATAACTCATGTAGACAAGGCCCTAGCCCAGCATGCAAACCTTTACATCATGCTGACTCTCAGCATATGCTTATAGCTCATCTATTCTTCTCAGAACTACAGCAAATATTGACTTCAGAGCATTTCCAAATGCATTGCCATCATCCAAGCAGAAGACATTCACCTCCCAGAAACCAAAAATGTGCAAGATATGGAAAGTGGAAGAGAGACAGGAAAGAGCTTCAGGAGGAGTGACCTTTAATCTTCCTCTAAGCTTGGCCAAAGGGCCTCCAGTTCAGCCCTGGCCCACTTCAAGCAGGCTGAGTTGTGTCAAAAACTAGCTGTCAGCAATGTTTTGATGGTCTGTAGCTGACGTCTTCAGATTGCCTTTTATTTTAATGATAACCTCAATGCAAACATTAAGACTGTCATTGTCTTACTGGCAACATCCTAAGGGGAAACTTATGTCTGAGGGGAGGAGGAGGGAACATAAAATTGTCCAGCTCTTGATATACAACACCACTTAAGGACAGTTTTATGCCACACAGAATAATGTATATATTTCATCTCTTCCAGATTCTGACCTCTATGATTTAAGACAGATACTAAGACTGGAATCCTGTTGGTGTCATACCCAAGTGTAAGGTAGTATATTTTGGCTACAGTGTAAGGAATGCCTTCAGTCCATGGCTGCTTGAATAGAGTGCCATAAATGTAACAATTTCACATGGGCCTAAACTCATGTGAATCTTGTTGAGTGATAAAGGGTTTTTAACTAGGAAAATTATGAAGGCTGATCTTGGGCAAGTCACATGCTCTCAACCACAGGGGAAGGCAATGGCAAACTTCCTCTGGACAGATTTTGCCAAGAAAATTCCATGATAGATTCACCTTAGGGTGGCTATAAGTTGGAAATGACTTGAAGTCACACAACAACAGCAGCAGCAACAACAATGTGCCCCACAAACTTCAATTGGTTTGACAGCAATTTCCTCACTCCAGGAAAATCTGGGGAATAATTCTGCAGGAGAGTTTAAAGATATCTAAGGAAGTTCTTATCACTTCAATTAAAACAGTTCACAGGATTCTATGGGAAAGGAACCCTGGCAGTTAAACTGGTAGGAGATCAACTTAAATTTAAAAATATAGAGGACTTTGGGAGGGTCAGAGCGCTGGTGGGAGCGGCGCTCCATAAAATGCCAGCCTGCCGGACTCCCCCCCAACAGCGCCAGAACACCTTTTACCGCCTGCGGAGGACTTTGGGAGGGGTGGAGCGCCAGTGGGAGCGGCGCTCAATAAAATTCCAGCCTGCTGGACTCCCCCCAAACAGCACCAGTGCCGGAACACCTTTTACCTCCTGTGGAGCACTTTGGGAGGGGCGGAGCGCCAGTGTGAGCGGCGCTTCATAAAATGCCGGCCTGACGGACTCCCCCCCCCAACAGCGCCAGCACCTGAATACCTTTTGTCGCCTTGCAGAGGACTTTCGGAGGGGTGGAGCACCGGTGGGAGCAGCGCTCCATAAAACGCCGGCCTGCCGGACTTCCCCCCCCCAACAGCGCCAGTGTCGGAACACCTTTTACTGCCTGTGGAGGACTTTGGGAGGGGCGGAGCGCCGGTGGGAGCGGCACTCCATAAAATGCCAGCCTGCCGGACTCCCCCCAAACAGCGCCAGTGTCAGAACACCTTTTACTGCCTGCGGAGGACTTTGGGAGGGGCAGGCCGCCGGTGGGAGCGGCGCTCCATAAAATGCTGGCCTGCCGGACTCTCCCCCCAACAGCGCCAGCGCCAGAACACCTTTTGTTGCCTTGCAGAGGACTTTGGGAGGGGCAGAGCGCCGGTGGGAGCTGAACTCCATAAAATGCCGGCCTGCCGGACTCCCCCCCCCCCAGTGCTGGAACACCTTTCCCACCCTGCAGAGGACTCGAGGATTTGTAACTGATTGACCTATGCTTATTGTAACTGTAATTGACTATGTTTATATTGTGGATTGCCCATTGATATTGTATTGTATGAGTTAAATTGATGTTATGCATAGGTGATACTGTGAACTATTGATTGATTGATTGATATTGTATTGTGTGCACATGTTAATGTATTAGGTTTTTATTTTTATTATTCTATTGATTGTATTGTGTGTATTTCATTGCTGTAATCCCACCTTGATCTGATGGAAAGGCAGGACATAGAAATAAATTTTATTATTATTATTATTATTATTATTATAGATACCAAAGAAAATTTGGCCTCGGAGGACAAAATGAGTTATAGGGCAAGTGGATTAATATAATAACAATTTAACAATGCATATTGTCACATTACTTGACCTATTAAAGGCGAAACCATGGTATAGTGTAAACCTACATTCAACATACTGTATTTACACAGTGGTTACATCACACTACTTTTCCACTGAATACTGACCTTGTGAAACTGATTGTGCATCTGCCAGTGTACCTGTTTATTGTCCTATGGTACAATGGGGAATCCACAGTGGCTGGTTCTGCAATCATAGGGAATCAAATAGTACCTTGAAGGTATGGATGATAGCTACATGGTATCTAGGAATGTGCAACTGTATGGTTGGAATCCTGTTGATTAGTCTGAACCAGAGTAGACCCATTCAGTCAATTGGTAGTTTAACACACAGGCAAATCCAATTGATTCAATGGATGTACTCCAGTCAGGTTAACAAAAATTTGGGTGCATGTGAAATGGCTACAGTTCTGGAACCCTGCTTATGCATTCTTGAACTGAATATGCCCATTTTAAAATGGCCAATGAAGTACATCCACATGTTTAAGGATATTTATACACATGTTGAGAGTCTGAGTTGAGGGGGGGCCTCTCTCCCACAACAAGGGGGTATCAATGGAGAGGCTGAGTGGTATAGTGGTTTGGGTACTGGTCTAGGATCAAGGTTGAAATTCCCATATAGTCATGAAAACCGAATGGGTGAGCTTGCGCAAGTCACTTTCTCTTAATAGCCCTCTCTGATGTGAACAAATCTTATCAGGAAAATCCTGTGATAAATTCACATTAGGGTTGGAATATGCCAGAAAAGACTTGAAGGCAGATGAGGTTTCAGGCCAATTTCTGTGTTCACAGGAAGCAAAAAGCACTGGAGATTATTCAGGAAGATGTAGCCTTTTGTACCATTGCATGCTTCTTTTTACACATCATCATTTTCCCACAAAGGGCGAGTATTGTGTAATGAAGTCATTTATGGCAATCCAATAGTTCTGTTCTATGGGATATAACAAAAGCTTACAGGGTGGAGCAGAAACTATATTAGTAATTTTTACAAGAGAGGACCAAGAGTTGGTTTTTATGTCTCATTCTCATTTTAAGAGATCTGCAGAGATTTTTTTTTTCCTTTTACAAAATCACATTGTAGTATCAAATTTTATGCTGGTGTAAAGCTAACCAACAGAAGCAGAAATGGTTCAATTTTATATTTGTCTGCTACTTAGCCCTTAAACTTGTTGCTCTTGTGTGCCACCCAATCATTTCCGACTTAAGGTGACCTAAGATATGAACCTAAGGTATGAGCCCTGGTGGTGCAACGATTAAATGCTGGTACTGCAGCCACAATGTTGTGAGTTTGATCCAAAGGCTCCAGGTTGACTCAGCCTTCCATCCTTTCGTAGGTAGTAGGAAAAATGAGTACCCAGCTTGTTGGAGGCAATTGGATAACATATTGTAAACTGCTTAGAGCAGGGCTTCCCAATTTTTTTTTTTTTACTCACAGAGTAAAAAAATTATTTTTTTTCCTATGTCGGAGCCCCTAAGAGGCCTACCCTATGTCTTACAAGTTAATGTAATGGTGTTTAGGAGTATATATAAGAATATATTCTTCTTTAATTTCATTCAATTTTTATGTCTTTCATTTTCCTGGAATGGCTGTGGAGCACCTGGGAAGTGCACATGGAGCCCTAAGGGCTCCTTACAGCACAGGTTGGGAACCCCTGGCTTAGAGAGAGCTTAGTTCACTATGAAGTGGTATAGAAATGTAAAGCTATTGCTAAGATGACTTTAACTATGGTGACTCTAACGCAAACCTTTCATGTGGTTTTCTTGGCAAGATTTGTGCAGAGGGAGTTTATCTTGGCTTTCCATCTTGAGGGGAGAGAAAGGCAGGCCACCTCCTGCTGGAAGCAAGAAGAGCCCTCCCTTCAACCACCATCTTGAGGGGGAGAGAAAGGCAGGCCACCTCTTGCTGGAAGCAAGAAGAGCCCTCCCTTCAACCACCATCTTGAGGGGGAGAGAAAGGCAGGCCACCTCCTGCTGGAAGCAAGAAGAGCCCTCCCTTCAACCACCATCTTGAGGGGGAGAGAAAGGCAGGCCACCTCCTGCTGGAAGCAAGAAGAGCCCTCCCTTCATCCACCATCTTGAGGGGGAGAGAAAGGCAGGCCACCTCCTGCTGGAAGCAAGAAGAGCCCTCCCTTCAACCACCATCTTGAGGGGGAGAGAAAGGCAGGCCACCTCTTGCTGGAAGCAAGAAGAGCCCTCCCTTCAACCACCATCTTGAGGGGGAGAGAAAGGCAGGCCACCTCCTGCTGGAAGCAAGAAGAGCCCTCCCTTCAACCACCATCTTGAGGGGAGAGAAAGGCAGGCCACCTCTTGCTGGAAGCAAGAAGAGCCCTCCCTTCAACCACCATCTTGAGGGGGAGAGAAAGGCAGGCCACCTCCTGCTGGAAGCAAGAAGAGCCCTCCCTTCAACCACCATCTTGAGGGGGAGAGAAAGGCAGGCCACCTCTTGCTGGAAGCAAGAAGAGCCCTCCCTTCAACCACCATCTTGAGGGGGAGAGAAAGGCAGGCCACCTCCTGCTGGAAGCAAGAAGAGCCCTCCCTTCAACCACCATCTTGAGGGGGAGAGAAAGGCAGGCCACCTCCTGCTGGAAGCAAGAAGAGCCCTCCCTTCAACCACCATCTTGAGGGGAGAGAAAGGCAGGCCACCTCTTGCTGCAAGCAAGAAGAGCCCTCCCTTCAACCACCATCTTGAGGGGAGAGAAAGGCAGGCCACCTCCTGCTGGAAGCAAGAAGAGCCCTCCCTTCAACCACCATCTTGAGGGGAGAGAAAGGCAGGCCACCTCCTGCTGGAAGCAAGAAGAGCCCTCCCTTCATCCACCATCTTGAGGGGGAGAGAAAGGCAGGCCACCTCCTGCTGGAAGCAAGAAGAGCCCTCCCTTCATCCACCATCTTGAGGGGGAGAGAAAGGCAGGCCACCTCCTGCTGGAAGCAAGAAGAGCCCTCCCTTCAACC
Organism: Urosaurus nigricauda; assembly: GCA_034509955.1. NCBI lineage: Eukaryota > Metazoa > Chordata > Lepidosauria > Squamata > Phrynosomatidae > Urosaurus > Urosaurus nigricauda. Next base: position 12,466,715 of record JAOEGL010000005.1, read on the forward strand.
ACCATCTTGAGGGGAGAGAAAGGCAGGCCACCTCCTGCTGGAAGCAAGAAGAGTCCTCCCTTCAACCACCATCTTGAGGGGGAGAGAAAGGCAGGCCACCTCCTGCTGGAAGCAAGAAGAGCCCTCCCTTCAACCACCATCTTGAGGGGAGAGAAAGGCAGGCCACCTCCTGCTGGAAGCAAGAAGAGCCCTCCCTTCAACCACCATCTTGAGGGGAGAGAAAGGCAGGCCACCTCCTGCTGGAAGCAAGAAGAGCCCTCCCTTCATCCACCATCTTGAGGGGGAGAGAAAGGCAGGCCACCTCCTGCTGGAAGCAAGAAGAGCCCTCCCTTCAACCACCATCTTGAGGGGGAGAGAAAGGCAGGCCACCTCCTGCTGGAAGCAAGAAGAGCCCTCCCTTCAACCACCATCTTGAGGGGAGAGAAAGGCAGGCCACCTCCTGCTGGAAGCAAGAAGAGCCCTCCCTTCATCCACCATCTTGAGGGGGAGAGAAAGGCAGGCCACCTCCTGCTGGAAGCAAGAAGAGCCCTCCCTTCAACCACCATCTTGAGGGGAGAGAAAGGCAGGCCACCTCCTGCTGGAAGCAAGAAGAGCCCTCCCTTCAACCACCATCTTGAGGGGAGAGAAAGGCAGGCCACCTCCTGCTGGAAGCAAGAAGAGCCCTCCCTTCAACCACCATCTTGAGGGGGAGAGAAAGGCAGGCCACCTCCTGCTGGAAGCAAGAAGAGCCCTCCCTTCAACCACCATCTTGAGGGGGAGAGAAAGGCAGGCCACCTCCTGCTGGAAGCAAGAAGAGCCCTCCCTTCAACCACCATCTTGAGGGGGAGAGAAAGGCAGGCCACCTCCTGCTGGAAGCAAGAAGAGCCCTCCCTTCAACCACCATCTTGAGGGGAGAGAAAGGCAGGCCACCTCCTGCTGGAAGCAAGAAGAGCCCTCCCTTCAACCACCATCTTGAGGGGGAGAGAAAGGCAGGCCACCTCCTGCTGGAAGCAAGAAGAGCCCTCCCTTCAACCACCATCTTGAGGGGGAGAGAAAGGCAGGCCACCTCCTGCTGGAAGCAAGAAGAGCCCTCCCTTCAACCACCATCTTGAGGGGGAGAGAAAGGCAGGCCACCTCCTGCTGGAAGCAAGAAGAGCCCTCCCTTCAACCACCATCTTGAGGGGAGAGAAAGGCAGGCCACCTCCTGCTGGAAGCAAGAAGAGCCCTCCCTTCAACCACCATCTTGAGGGGGAGAGAAAGGCAGGCCACCTCCTGCTGGAAGCAAGAAGAGCCCTCCCTTCAACCACCATCTTGAGGGGGAGAGAAAGGCAGGCCACCTCCTGCTGGAAGCAAGAAGAGCCCTCCCTTCAACCACCATCTTGAGGGGAGAGAAAGGCAGGCCACCTCCTGCTGGAAGCAAGAAGAGCCCTCCCTTCAACCACCATCTTGAGGGGGAGAGAAAGGCAGGCCACCTCCTGCTGGAAGCAAGAAGAGCCCTCCCTTCAACCACCATCTTGAGGGGAGAGAAAGGCAGGCCACCTCCTGCTGGAAGCAAGAAGAGCCCTCCCTTCAACCACCATCTTGAGGGGGAGAGAAAGGCAGGCCACCTCCTGCTGGAAGCAAGAAGAGCCCTCCCTTCAACCACCATCTTGAGGGGGAGAGAAAGGCAGGCCACCTCCTGCTGGAAGCAAGAAGAGCCCTCCCTTCAACCACCATCTTGAGGGGAGAGAAAGGCAGGCCACCTCCTGCTGGAAGCAAGAAGAGCCCTCCCTTCAACCACCATCTTGAGGGGGAGAGAAAGGCAGGCCACCTCCTGCTGGAAGCAAGAAGAGCCCTCCCTTCAACCACCATCTTGAGGGGACTTAATTGTCTAATTAACAAATTGTAAGCCGCTCTGATAGCTTTGGCTGAAGAGCGGGGTATAAATAAAATGTATTATTATTATTATTATTATTATTATTATTATTATTCCTTTGAGGCTGAGAGAGTATGATTCACCCATGGTCACCCAGTGGTTTTACATGCCTGACCCACTGTGCTGTCTAGCGGCGTGTTGCTGGCACGAGTCACTCCATCTGAGGTCACAAGAACACACCGAGCCATGTGATCAATGCTTGGTGCCTTGTTTTCAACCTCAGAGAGACTGACTCATGCCAGTGACGGCACTGGGTGGCAGAGTGGTACACGCGTGAATTGCTTTGGAGTGCCCTTTGGGGACAGAATACTCTGGGAGCAGCCTGAGATATAGTAGAAGTTAGACATTGCAAAAGGACACATTCAGCATATCCTTCTGCAATGCCTCCATCACCACCTTCCAGTATAACTGCAGTTTGGCAGCAGTCCCATGAGCAATTAATGACTGGAAAAGGGCAGGGAGAATTCAGGCAGCATCCAGACACAGCTGTGCACTGAGGAGACAGGAACAGCCATCACACTTCTATCATCCAATATCTTTTCTGAAGGTATGGAAGGTATGATGGCTGTTCATTTCACCTGGCTGCACAACTGAAGCTGGACACTGTCCAGTTGGCCCCTGTCACTCCCATGTTGTTCAGCTCTGTTGTCTAGGGGTGAAAGTATGCTGGAGAGCTCTTGTGCTCCAGGGTACAATGGATATTACTCCACGATGAAGTACAAACATACTTAGTCAATATTCCAGATTTAAAGATTCTTCATATGCAAAAGCATTTCTAATCAAATTCGTGACAAACAGAGATGCTTTATTTCTCTAAGAAAATAATTCAATTTACATTAATTTACACATCTTCCAGACTATCTCAGTAGTTAGTGAGGTTCATCCTATGATATTTTATTGTCCCACAAGCTTTAACCATTATAAATTAAGGACTATTGTTGGTGAACATTTTCCCCCTTCTTCTTTTTATTTAATCAGGGATGTGGTTGTATTGTTATGTGTAGTCCTCATTTGTTTTGTTGCCTGCACTATTAACTTTAGTTTAAAATAAAATTATATGCAGGCTATAAAAAGCAAAGGAAAGGCCAGAATCATGCAGTTCACCCATAAAGTGGAATGCTAGAATTTTAAAAAGTGATATCATTTCTCCATAGTATCTCCCTGCATAGCATACAATAAATTTACAGCACCGCTTTCTCAATCCATCGTACTTTTGACATATTTTTCTCTCTCTCTGTAAAATATTTGTGTGGAGCGTTCAGGGAGTGGGGGGTGGAATCTTCACAGATACTTTAGGGAGTCTTTTGTGCTAATTTTCCCATGGATATGTCACGTTGAGTCTCATCTGTCACTACAACTCCAGCGGTGTCATGTTTGCACAAAATCATGTAAGGCAACAGGATTGACAGATGTGTGATGTTGCTCGTCATTTTCCAGCTTGTCAGCTGGAAGGCTATGCAAACCCATTTGTTACATATCTGTTCTCTCCTTGCCTTGCCTCTATCCAGAACTCAGCTGCCAAAATCTTTTGTCTGATTCACTGCCCATGAAACTCCTTTCTTCATATTCTTACACTGGTCTCCCATCATCTTTTGCATCCAGCACAAACTCTTTGTTCCTTATCTTTAAAACTTTCTGCTCTTTACATTCTCAGCTTTTTATTTTTCCTGTTTTGAATCTTCCCAAAATACATCATTACTTCTGGTTTACTTCTTATAACTTTGTTATTTTGGGCCACCTATTATCATGGCTTAAGTCATTCTTGTAAAGCACCATATTTTTATGGCTTTGTACAAAGCGATCTCAATAGGATCTCCCTCTTGGCAAGTAATAGAGAATGGGGAAACTTGTCAGTTTTGAATTCTCTAGCATACATTTGCTTTGGATAGCCAGCAAAAGTATGTTATTTTTGGTAAATATTTTTTACAAATGAAATGAAATCCACCAGATAAGTTAATTTCCAAAGATGCTATTTCCAGCATGGAGAGGATCGTGCTGCACTTGGTTGCCATAAAGATGGGAAAAGATTAATCCTTTGGCAAAAGAATGTGTCCACCCTAAATTAGTCCTGATGTGATTGAATACATAGGGATACAAACCTCAAATGAAACAGATATGATTTATTTGGAGGGACCATTAAAAAGCAAAAATCAATTTTTAAATTATATTTTTTATTATTGTGGAGGGTAACATTTTGATTTCCTGCCTGGAGCACCAAGATAGGTTGGGTGACTGCATGGTGTACTGAGAGGTGAAAGAGCCAATGTGATGTAGCAGTTTGAATGTTGGAGATCAAAGTTTGATTCCTTGCTCGGCCATGGAAACCCCTTTAAGTGACCATGGATGAATTACACACTTTCAGCCAAAGAAAACCCTGTGATAGATTTGCCTTACAGTTGCCTTAAATTGCAGATGACTTGAAGGCACACAACACAAACCTATAGAAGGCCAAAATGAGAGCACTGCTCTTCAGATAAGACTTCTGTCCCAAATGACATTTTCCTCTAGTTCCCAAATTTCTAGCATTGTCGTAACTTAAAATTTCAGTTGAGCATTTATTAATACACTTTAATCATCCAAAGAAAAAGAGCAGACAAAGGTACCATGGGAATATGAGCATGGCGGTAGAAGAGTTCTGGATATAGATAATGTTCACTGTCTCACTTTCTGCAGTGCTGGAATTTCAGGGAATGAAGGGAAATTTCATTTGATGGGGCAATTATGGGGGAAATGATGACAAATATTCTCATTTTGCCCCTCTCCAGCTGCATCACATGTATGTGAGAGAGTATGAGCTCAAATGACATATTGCACCAATATGAAATCAGGCACAACTTTAAAATTCATGCTTCAATCATTTTAATTTTTTAATAAAAAAATTGCAGTTAATTTCTACCTTGAGGAAATACTTCTTGTTTTATAATGCCTACAATCCCAACTGCATTCATACCTGGGAAGATTGAAGACCATTCAGAATCAGAAGCCCTAATTGACAACTGAGTGCTTGCATGCAAAATGAGGATCATAGAATTTGCTTGAAATGTCCATGGTTTGCAAATGAATGTCAACTCTACAAAGAGTTAACCTTTCTGGCAAGGGGTGAACAACAACAATTCATTCCCATCCATTTTTCCCCCAGATTTCATGCTGCCCTACAGTTACACTTTTATGACCTAGTTAGGAAATTCTGGTCATTTGGATGCAGCAGAACTATTTGCTATCCTAAAGGCTATACAATTTGTGAAGGCTTGGGCTGTCGTCCAATATATGTGTGTTATAAAATGATAGTCTTCCTCTGCCTGCTTTGTGCCTAGCATATCTCTCTCTCTGTCTCCCACAGACCATACCAAAACCAATCCCTGATTTCAATATCAAGCAAGCATGCAGAAACATTGAATCTGGATCACAACATCCTTCATAACCAGGTGAGCTGCAGGTCGGTTGGATTACACCTCCCATTGCCTCCAGGCAACATGACTGTGCAAGCTTGGAATGATGGGAATTCCACTCTTGGTTATTTTACACCGATCTGGAAATTTCCATCTACCACCCCATGCATATCTCTCTGTCTTTTTCTGTGTCCCATCATTCCCTCAGAGCATTCAGAGCAGTGTCACTGGAGTTCTTAGGTTCTTCTCACAACAAACTTGGCATGGAAAAAGAAATTCACTGATTTCCAGCCTCACATGGAAGTTATCCATTTTACATAGAATCATAGAGTTGGAAGAGACCACAAGGGCCATCCAATCCAACCCCCTGCCATGCAGAAACTCCCAATCAAAGCATATCCAACAGATAGCCATCCAGCCTTTTGTGGAACTCATTATAACATTGCAATGCAGATACAGCCACAGTTGACAGCTTTGGAGCCCGTTAGGTTCCGGTATATATATGCAAAAAGTTACCCATTTCCCTTCAAAATCCAAACTGTTGTCCCTAAGCATTCTTAAAGTGCTGTACTGTCCCATTTGAATCATCATCATCATCATCATCATCATCATCATCATCATCATCTCTCTCTCTCTCTCTGATTTATAATGCCCATTTCCCCCCCCGGGTTTCTGTCTTTGTTTAAAACTTTTTCTGTCTCTCGTTAAAAGGATGGCATTTCTTTTCCTATCCACCGTTAAGTCTAGTGATCAAGGAAGATGGGAAAATGAGAGAATAAAGTTCCCATTTCACTTAAGGATAATTTCAAACCAGCTCAATAGAGAATGCAGCTTCCTAAATCCAGCTGGTTATTCTTGTTTGTAGCTTGCCTGAATCGCAATCTCTTCTCCTTATTGCAACTCCCAGGTGCTACTGCTGAGCAAATAGTAACATCACTGCCCAGGAGAAGCTGAAAAGAACAAAACAAAAATTGATTCGGACAATCTGTGTGCTGTAGCCATTGATGGGGACACAACTGTGACTTGGGCAAAAGACTGGGGTCATAATAAGGTTAAAAGGAAAGCAGCTGGGAATTGGTAGCTCTTGCTAGATTTCACATTGAACTGGCCCTTGTTTTTCCAGCGGCCTCAGACAATGCACTGTGCCTTGTCAAGTATCAAGAGATATTTAGCTAACATCACAAGCTGCACGGAAAATTCATGGTAGACCACAAACCCCTTGAGTGAGGGAAATGATAAAGGGCTTAATCTTGACATGTTGCAGGTGGGTAAATGCCACCTATGTTTAAGTGAGGTTAAAATATAAGAGACGAAGATCCGCATGGCGCAAGGCAACATGATTGCTACATTGTTCCTTTACTCTGTGTTACATGGCATGATACAAAGCCTATTGATGTCAATGGGAAGCAACACACAAGGGAGGAAAAAAGTGTGTTCATCTTCTGCTGGTGGAAAGTAAGCAACATTTGGCTTTGTGCATGCAAAGTCTTTATTCTTTGCTGATTGTCAGTGTATATGCAGACACCATGCAAGATGCTTTTTAAAACCCCAAATCAGGAGATCTGCCATAAAAGCCACATGAAACTTCCCAAAATAACAGTGCAGTCCACCATCATGCCTGCATGCCCCAACTCATTTCTATATATCTCTATTTAAAACTGAGGAATCGCTTGCATGCCCCTTTGGGTGTGCGGAAGGGCAAACTTACCAGGTCTGCAAATAGATCTGTCCTGAAGCTGCCTTGTTTTTGTACATGTTTTTAATTGTCTTTTGATTTTAACTTGCTACTAGTTTAATACACTTTTAAGGGGTGGGAGGTTGGGTAATGGGGTGTTGGAATTGTTTTATTCTGTGACATTTATCTGCTGTAACCCGCTCCAATTGTTTTGACAGAGGAGCGGGCTACAAATAAAATAATAATAATAATAATAATAATAATAAAGCTAAAGCCACACCTTTAGCTTACAAGACAAAATTATCCATCATGTCCCCTTGAGTGTCAAATAGAATGGAGTCATGGGAGAGGTGAAGCCTTTCTGTGTTTGGAGATAGGATTGCCTGGATCCTGAGAGCCAGCAGTTTGAGCACTGGACTATGACTGTGGAGACCAGGGGTTGATCGATGTAACCTGCTCCGATTGGATACAGAGGAGCGGGCTATAAATAAATAAATTATTATTATTATTATTATTACTACTATTATTGATTCCCTGCTCAGCCATGAAACCCACTGGGTCACCTTGGGCAAGTCACATGCTCTCAGCCTCAGGGGAAGGCAAAGGCAGATCTTGCTAAGAAAATCTCATGATAGGTTTGTCTTAGGGTCACCATAAGTTGGAAACGACTGGAAAGCACACAACACACAACACATTACTAGGATCATCCCAGGCTCTCTGGAATTCCTGGCCAAAACCTAGACCTAGGAACAGGCCCTGGTTATGTATTTAAGCATTATACATTAAATAACACTTATGACTGCTCACAGTTTTCATTCCAAAACAAACACACACACCTACCCGCCTCCCCACACACCGTATTTTCCTATTTAGAAATTAATCTTAACCAAAGAGGCTGTTCCCAGATGGTGAAATGAGGGGATTATTCCTTTTTACTCACTTAGGAAGATAGGATATGAAACACTAATCTAGCCTACTTGCTTCTAGCCGGAAAGTGGATGCCGAGAAGAATGGAGGATGAATCCTCATGTCACAATGACTTTGAAAGAAGGAGGAAGCTACCCTGTTTCCCCAAAAATAAGACATCCCCGTAAAATAAAAGCTAGTAGAGGTTTTGCTGAATTGCTAAATTTAAGGCCTCCCCTGAAAGTAAGACCTAGCAAAGTTTTTGTATATATACTCTATAATAAATGTTCTTTTTTTCCCCAGCAATAAATGTGAATTCCTCTTCATGGAAAAATAAGACATCCCCTGAAAATAAAACCTAGCACATCTTTGGGAGCAAAAATTAATATAAGACACTGTCTTATTTTCGGGGAAACACAGTAAGTAATAAAATTGGTAGACCTCCTGAAACACCACTGTAAGTTGCAGCAACAAATCAATTATGACTTGCAAACTATAGCAAATTGGTGCTTTACTAGCTGAAATGGAGATTTGTCCACCCTTTCCTGTGAGAGCTGGAGAATTTGTACTCCTTTATCCTAGCTGGAGATGTCTCAATGAAACTGGGTACTTAGGGCCAGGCCCAGAGATGTGTCATCCCTATTGCATGTGCAGTTTGCAGATCTAGTGCCATTGTCCACTCCTGTCCTACATGGCTTGGGAGCAGTAGATCTGAATAACTCTTATGGAAAACTTAATATTTTTGGTCCACAAACTATGGATGATCACAGCTTTGGGTGAGAGGGCATTTTGTTAGCATCCACAATGGGGATCATGATGCCTTGTGCTTGGTGTGAAGGGGCAAGCTGCATCACATATAGGAGGTCAGGGAGGAGGCTATTTAAGGTCCTAGTCATCACCTCACATGTTGTTCTCTCCTGTTCATAGCAAGTGAATTCACTAACAATTGTCTCTGGCTTGCTAAGTGCTCCTTTTTCTGTAATCCTACATGGTATCTATAGAATGTTTTTTCTGCCTGTTTTGTGATCCCTGCAGTTTTTGGGTGCCTTGTTGTCTTAATGTCTGTATGTTGCACTTGGTTTGGTGGTGATGTTCTCACCATGAGCACCACATGGTGGGCAGGTTTCACCCTTACCTTTTTATTTCTCCCCTTTTTGCCCCTCTCCCATGCTTCTTCTGCTCATTTCCCTTCTCCTGTGCAGACCTGCAGTGTTCTTATATGTCCCTCCTTTTTGTTTAAGTGGTTGGACAATTGTTTGAGAGGCTATGAGGTGTGCATGTGGTGAAAGGTTGTACAGGTCTGTCATGTGATTGTGTGTGTCTCTTAGAGGCTAGTACTTTGTGGAACATTTTCATCCATGTGGTGTTGCGTAGGGCCTTGCAACCTACTCACAAGTAAGTACAACAGTGGTTCCTAAACTTTGGTCCTCCAAATGTTTTCAACTTCAGCTTCCATAATTCCTGATTGTTGGCCAAGTTATCTGGGACTTCTGAGAGATGAAGTCAAAAACAACTTGAGGACCAAAGTTTGGGAACTACTGATGTATAGCACTGTAGACAACAATGGAATATTCTGCATCGGAGTGTGGTGGAGTCTCTTTCTTTGGAAGTTTTTAAACAGAGGCTGGATGGTTGTCTGTTGGGAGAGCTTTGACAGTGTTTTTTTTTTTTTAAAATAAATTTTGGACTGATGGCCTTTGAGGTCTCTTCCAATATGATAATTTTATGAGAATTTGTCCAGCCAATATCCACTTGCATCCATTTTCTAATCACATTTACTCATGACATTTAGCCACACTAAATTCAATGGGTCTTATGGTCTACTTAGTGAGCATAGGCATGAAACCTTATTCATTGTGATCTATGACCTGTAAGAAGGTGAGGTTGGATGGAAAAATACAGTGGGGTTCACCTCAAGAACTTTTATATAGGCTGGAGTGTGTTCACATTCCCTTGGTAATTTTGCTTGTTCCCCTCTTCTGTGTCAGTTCTAAATGCTCAACTCAAATTTTACATTACTTTAATATCTGCACCAGAAATTTGGAGAGTGAAGGGGAGTTTCACTTGGGTGGGCAGTATTACTATTTGGGAGGAAGTGCCCTCATTTTGCTGTCCTTGTAGCTACACCCCTGGGCATACCTGAGCTATCTGGCAACCTAACAGCTGTGATCCAAGGTGAGCAAAGGTGAAACTGAATGCTGAGACTCATATCTGGAGAAAGAAAAGCAGCACAGTGGTAAGAGCAGAAGACGCCAAATGATGCCTCCCAGTCTGATGTTCAAACAACTGGTGAGGACCACTGATAAAGAGTCTGCCAACATGGCAACTGCCAAGGTCTTAAGAGGTTCCAGTGGTGTGCTTAAGTCTTACATAGATTTAAAGGATGATCTTTGGCATGTTTTCACCATTGCTTCTAAGCATTTTTACGGCCAGCACTTTTCCATCTGCTGCCAAGGATGACTTTGAACAATCCTTGCAGAAAAAGAAAGGAGGAGTAGCTCCTGAAGGGTCACAGTGCAGGAGAAAAACACCTCTCTTCCCTTCAAGATCCACTTGCTCACACCTTTTTGGAGTAGCCTCAGGTGAAGCTTTTCTTCTCTCTGGGAAAACTTGGATGTATTTTCCCCACACAGTGCCAGGATAAGGGTGGCTTGCAGAAGGGGACTCAGCAAAGCAACAGCTTCTTGAAGGTTATTTGCAGGGTGGAGGAGAAACCCTGAACACTTCCTGTGTGGAAATTTGGCTCACAATTGATTTTATGAAAATTCCTCCATTTCAACACACAAACACATACACACACATTACATTACATTTACAATATGGGTAAAACAAAGATTTTACAACCCCACAGTTTAGTTTTGGGTGGAGAAGAGCTAAAATCAACCAGCGAAGTGATGTGCGATTTAAATACGTAAAATCCCACACTGCACACATTACACTTCATGCATAGATATTTTCTTTTTGGTGTATGGAGAAAGGAATCCCCTTGAATATCTTCCCATTCTCATGGAGGAGAAAATACGTGCTGTCTTAAAATGTTGTGATATAGTTCAAGAGGTTCTTTCCATGGGTTTATTTTAAATATTGTGGTAAGCAAAAGAATTTACTCTAATACAAACCCCAATACTTCCTCCCCAACTCTCATGACATTTCTTATCACCATCAGGTCAAGAATGTGGCAATGGGAGAGACACACCCTACTCTAAATTTTCTAGCTCAGACTTTTTAACATCCCATAAATTTCTAGGTGCAGGGAATTTTTTCTATATGTAGGAGCAGTATATCACATGAGCTTCTACCCATAGTCTAAGGTAGAGTCAAGATGCAAATCTGCCCCTGGGGGCTACACTTCAATTGACATTGGCAAGAAGGTATGCTTCACTTGGCAAAAGTTTATCTTCCATTTAGGATACAAATAGATATAGGAATTAACTAGTTACATACAAGTTACTTCCAATAACAAAGGCATAATCACATCACATTACACATTAATTAGGGATAACTTCAATGGTAATTCTTACATATAAAATAGGCCTGAGATTATATCTTGTTGCTCGACAGGTTAAACATTTCTCTCTTTTTTAGGGTGAACTTGATGTATTTGGCTGTTCAACAGAGCTACTTCTAAAAAGGGAACTATAACCAATACTTTGGTATGGCTTCTGTCTATGAAGGTGACTAATTATTTTTAGTAGAAACTTTCAAAGCTCTGCATAGAATCATAGAATCATAGAGTTGGAATATTCATGCCCTACACACAAATACAACAAAGAAGGCTAGAGAACAATGATTGTTAAGTCCTCTTTTCTCTCAGCAGCTGTCCAACCACAATTACCTTTCTTCTGGGTCCCTTGAGAAGACTTCTTTTAATTACCTTCCAAGAACCCCTCCCCCCCTCAAAAGGTTCTTTTTAGATCACAATGGATTATAAATAATATGTGTTGCTTTGCTTCAGTTCAAAGCTCAAGACAACACTCGGCCGACTCCACAGGCAGATCGGGCGACCTTTTCCTCCAATTTGGCATCCCCTGCCCTTCTCCCTCTTTCCCACTTTCTCCCTCTCTGCCCCTTTCCATCTCTGTGTATTGTGGAGGACAGACAAAGTGATATGTCTGTCATACGCCATTACCATTAGAACAGAATCTTGTTCTTTTATTACAACTGAACTCTGCCGGATTTCTCAGCAGGAATGCTAAGTGAAATCAATGTCTTGGATTTCCAGCTTGAGCTTGGAGGTCACAGCCACTCTATCATTTCTCAGCATTATCCGTTCCCTTCACCCCCCTTCCTTTCTCTCTGAGCCTCCAACTGGCACACAGCAGATTGAAAACAGCATGATTCAGAGGGATCATGCTGCACAATTTTACAGCCTTTTGGAGGGCCCTTCATTCACACACAGTCACATACACACACACAGACACACACACACTTTCCCTCAGGACCACTCCTCCCCCTTTTCAGTTTGCTGTGAGTTCTGTTTGTGTGCTTTGACCAAATGATAAGCCAAAGGAACAGAGACACCTAAGAAAAGTACTTGAAAGGTGGGGAAAAGTAGAGAAAGAAGGAAGGGTAGAACCAAACTGTGGTAGCTGTGGATGGGATTTTGATTCTCCTTTTCTGACAGGTAGGCAGGCTCTCAGGTTTCCATACATGACACACAAAAAATACTGCACTATCAAAGAAGGATTTTGCTAAATTTGCAATGGCACGGTCAGCCACCAAATATAAGTCAAGCTAGACATGATGTTTGTCGCATTATTATCCCTTTTAAAATGAAAAACTCAAGAATCTGATAACAGAATCATAGAGTTGGAAAAGACCCCAAGGGCTACCCACTCCAACCCCCTGCCATATATCAACCATTTGATATAGTATGTATGTGTGTATACATACCCTGTTTCCCTGAAAATAAGACATCCTCAGAAAATAAGACCTAGTAGAGGTTTGGCTGAATTGCTAAATATAAGGCCTCCTGCAAATACCTAGCAAAGTTTTTGTATATAAATATATATGCAATATATAATGGGTTTTTTTTTGTTCAACAATAAATGTGAATTCTTCTTCATGGAAAAATAAGATATCCCCAGAAAATAAGACCTAGTGCATCTTTTGTAGCAAAAAATAATATAAGACACTCTTATTTTCGGGGAAACATGGTATATGTGTGTGCGTGTGTGTATGTGTATATGTGTGTGTATATATATATATATATATAATTTTAAAATGTGTTTTATTCTTTTAATAATTATCTGTTTTAATATGGTAATAATTTAATTCCTTTTAATATACTTTTTTCTATGGTTTTAATTGTACTGTTTTAATGTTGTGAAGCTGCTCTGAGTCCTAGTTCTGGGGAAAGAGCGGGATACAAATAAATATAAGAATGATGATGATGATGGTGGTGGTGGTGGTGGTGGTGGAATACACAATGAAAGCACTCCCAACAAATGGCCATCCAGTCTCTCTTTAAAAACCCCCAAAGAAAGAGACTCCACCACTTTCCAAGAGAGGATCTTCCACTGTTGAACAGCTCTTACTGTCATGAAGTTCTTCCTAAAGCTGAGATGGAATCTCTTTCCTGTCATTTGCATCCACTGCTCCATGTCCTATTTTCTGGAGCAGGAGAAAACAAGCTTGCCCTAACTTCAATATGACATCCATTCAAATATTTAAATAGGGCTATCAGGTCACCCCTTAATCTTCGCTTCCCTAAGCTAAACATACCCAGCATCCTAAGCCACTCCTCATGAGGCTTGATGTTCAGGGGAAGAAGATGGATCAGAGGCAATTGTGTCTTGATCTGGCTCCCTCCTCCTCCTCCTCCCTACTGGCTTTAAAAATATGTGATCCAGTGTTAACCACATGATGAGACTCATGTCTAATTTGACACTAACCTTTGGGACATGGAAGCAGAAGATTTTAATTTGTGAAGCTATTCTAGTGGTGGGGGAAAATGACGTAAAATAAAATAAAAAAGTCCTCTTGCAAATCAAACCTGCAATTCAGGGATGAACACTATTCAGCCACTTGTAGGATCACTGGCCCATTCAGGGTAGTATTTTTATTCACAGTGCAGGGAAAAATAAATAGTTCAAAGTCTGTTTGGATTTGGAAAAAATTGAGAATATTCCATAAAACTGTTTTGTTTTGTTTTAATTTTTTTTGTTTGATTTGAGAAAAAGCAACAAAAATACTAATTTACACAGTACACAGTTAATTTACCAAACGTGTTGAGGCAAGGCGTGATAAAGGCCTGTAGCTTTTCTGTGTCTTTAAAAAATCCCAATAATGCATGGAAGATCAATAAATCAATAGTTATTAGCTATGATGGCTTTTGTTTTTCTTGTGCAAATGATCACAGAGAAATAATCTTCTGAATATATTTTCATTTTTAGTTGTTCAGTTCAAGGACTTTTGTTATTCTGTCTCAAAGCCATGAAAAATACAATATTAATTAATTTAATTTTATCTAATGATATATTTACATCATGCTTGTATTCAAGGATGTCAGGGATCTCCTTCAAATATATTCATCCATCCATCCATCAACCCATCCATCCATCCATCCATTTTATTTGTACTCCATCTTTCTGATGACATGAGATCCAAGTATCAAGGTCCCAAGCTGTTTAGGGCTGTAAATGTCATCACAAGCACCCTGAATTCAAAGTAGAAGAGCCTTGGCAGCTAATGCAATTCTTTTAAAGTGGCTTTATATGATTTTTCCAAAGATACAGGTATTCCAGTGCCATGTTTTGCTAGCTGAAGCTCCCAAGTTAAGCAGACCAACACAAAGCCTGTTGCAATAGTCTAATGAGAAAGTTACCATTCTTTGAATGACTGTAGCTACCAGTATGCAAAAAGTTCTTGTAGCAATTCTAAGACTAATTGATTAAAAGACGTTGTAACATAAGCTTTCCTAGACTTTAGTCTTCTTCCTCAGATATGTGGAATCGACTGTTGTGCAGGAAGAACCTTTATAATAATAATGTGTGGATAGTCATAAAAATGCAGAACTTGTGGGTATGGTGATGAGATGACAAATGTCCAAGTGTCCAGTTTGACACCACGTTAACTACCAATCTCGGAGTTTGTTGCGGCATCAGAGCTCTCTGATGGAAAAGGCTAAATGTCTCACAAAACTACGATCCCCAGAATTCCACAGCATTGAGCCATGACAGTTAAAGTAGTGCCAAACTGAATTATTTCTGCAATGCAGATGTAGCGAAAGTGACAAAATTATCCAGATATGCATTTTGGAAGATGCCCTGGTTGTTTCATTTCACATGCACACAGTACTACTTATGAATTCAAACTTTGCTGAAACATGTTAAACAGGTCTTCTTTTTTTGTGGTGTAGGAACCTATTCTTATTATTTCCTTGTTGTTTCTATCTCTGTTATCAAATATTCTATTAAAGAAGTAAAGTCATCATCATCATCATCATCATCAACATTATTATTATTATTATTATTATTATTATTTCATTTTTAAAATTAAGTATGTATATTATTAAGTAGAGCTTAAAATATTTTAAGCACATAAAAGTAAAATAAATAAATAAATTTTTCAGCACTGGGAAGAATATTACTAGAATTACTTCCATTAAGACTGAATCAATGAAGAATTGATTTCCTTATTCATCCCTATTCTGGACTCTGTGGCTAAATTTCACTTGGTAGTTCCTACTACATTGAACTCATTTAATCTAAATGAATGTTATCATTCAGCAGCTGAATCAACAAGTCTACTCAAGCTCAAATTCAGCATATGAATTTAGGGGTTATAAACTAAATAAGCCGCCTTGATTGATCTCAAAGTGGCAGGTTATAAATAAATTTTATTATTATTTATTATTATTATGAGCTGAGCCCAAAGTTTAATCTCACTGCAGAAATCATGCAGTTTGACACCACTTTAACTTTTATGGCTGAATGCTATGGAATTCTGGGATTTGTAGTGTGTTGTGTAATCAGAGCTTTCTGACAGAGAAGGTTAAATATCTCACAAAACTACAAATCTCAGAATTCCCTAGCATTGAGTGATTGTAGTTAAAGCAGTATCAAACTGCATTAATTCTGAAGTACAGATCAGGCTCAAGCTCTTGTTTTGTGTAGAGGTCTATCAACATCCTCATTACCAACATTCTACACTAGAGTTGGGACACCTATATTCATAACCGGTAGTGCAGGACAAGTATTATCAATGCACATGTTCAATCAAAGCATAGGGAGAAAAATCAAGGATGAATCCTCTCCCATCTAACTCTTTTCTGAAGAAATACCTAGCACACCAACTAACACAACAAGTACAAGGGATATACGAGGGGGTATCCAAAAGTTTTAATGATCACCTTTTAAAAAAATTGACAGAAAGTTAGTTTTGATTTGTAGTTGTTAACTTATCTCTATGTAGTCACTATCTAGATTTATACATTTTTCCCAGCGTATCTTGACCCCCCCCCCCAAATGCCTGATATTGTAGAATTCTGCAGATCACACCTTACGAGGGGGTATCGTAAAGTAATAGTTATTACCCGGACTTTATTATGGCATATTGATGAAATTTTGTCAGTGTCATCATTGGTCCCTAAGTGCATGTTGCTGAGAAAATCAGCTCATTGTGTTCTTTATTTTTGTGACTGGCTCTGCCAGAAGTGACTAAAGTGTAAAATCCTCATCAGGCGCAATCTGCAGGCTTCTACAATATCAGGTATTCGGAGGGTCAACCTATACTGGGGAAAATGTATAAATCTAGATAGTGACTACATAGAGATAAGTTAACAACTACACATCAAAACAAACTTTCTGTCAATTTTTTAAAAAGGTGATCATTAAAACGTTTGGATACCCCCTCGTAAGAGAAACATAGCTGTCACAATGTGCAGAACAGTTAGCCCTGATACCATTACAACCCCCTTTTGTGTTTAACAGTGCTGACAATTGTGAGTGCTGTTAATAATTATTAATAGAAAAACAGATGTTCAAACACGGGCTTTGCTGTTCCTTTAAAAAAAAATAAGAACATGATGATGCATAACAAGGAAAGCTGAAGGAAGTGGGTGTGCTTAGGTTAAAGATGAAATACAGAGATCAGGATTAGATTTAATGGGTTTAAATTATGGAGAGTAGATTGTGGCTGAACATTTGGGCTAACTCTTAACGGTAAGAGCAGTTTAGGAATGGAACCCATTACCTACAAGAGACTAGTAGACGCTGGATAGCCACCTGCAGAAGATCCTCCAGCTCTAGTTTTCTTGCATAGAAAAGGAAATTGCATGAGATAACCCATTAGACCTCCTCAATGTCTTATAGAATGTGTCAAAAACAAACAAACAAATAAATAAAATCCATATATACTGCATGTTGATTTTTACACATATAGAATCACAGGCTGCTAAATACCAGATTAGTCTCTCTTTACTGATTTATAATGCTTGCAAGCATCACGTAGAATTGTAGGATGCTACAATCACATATAATGCAAGAAGAAATCAAATTAATGTGCAATGCATGTAAAAAAGCCAGGCAGACAGATCTTTAAGTAGTACCTTGCTTTTGGGTGGAGGGCTGGTTGTGCTCTTGTCAGTGTGGATGCTGGTAGGTGATACTGCTGCTCCAATGTTGCTTTGGGGGATTCCGGGTATTTTCCCACCTGGGGATACTTGCATCGCTGCAAGTTGGGCAGCATACAACTGCTGCAAAAAGAAACAATCACAAAAAGAGAGAAAATGAGATAAAGGGGGAAAGCTCATCAAGTAGGAAACCAATATTAATAGAAGCTGCCACTCCAGGCCAACACTAGCTCCTAGTTGGCACGCTAGTCCATTTCAGCAAAATAATGAAGAGGCACCTTTAGGACTAGCAGATCTGTTTTAGCATGAGCTTTCATGGATTACAATCCACTTACTTAAATGTATGCAATCCACTTACTTAAATGTAGATTTCTGCAATGCACTCTACATGGGGCTACCTTTGTACCAAGTTCGGAAGCTTCAGCTGATTCAAAACGCAGCGGCCAGACTATTGACAGGGGCTTCAAGGATGGAACACATCACCCCCATTCTGAAATCTCTGCACTGGCTGCCAATCTGCTTCCGGGCGCAATACAAAGTGTTGGTTATTACCTTTAAAGCCCTATATGGCTCGGGCCCAGGTTACTTGAGAGAACGCCTCTCCCTACATAATCTGCCCCGCACCCTAAGAACTACCGATAAAAAGTTGTTAAATCACCAACATACGAGACTAACATCTACGTCTCGCCTTACCTTCTCAGCAGTGGCTCCTAAGTTGTGGAATAACCTGCCGGAGGAGATCCGTCTGATACCTACATTAGAGGTGTTTAAAAAAGCGCTGAAGACGGATCTCTTCCGGCGGGCATATTCATCTGATCTCATCTAACTCTCCCGTATGGTACTTCCCCTGAAGTTATAGGCCCCATGACGTAATATGTTGTTTTTAATGTGATATTGTTTTAATTGTGATTTTATTGTATTGTATTTTATCATGTTGTAAGCCCGCCTCGATCCGTAGGGAGAGGCGGGAGATATAAATAAATTTTATTATTTTTATTATTATTATTATGCAGTGTTCTGTGCCTCTGAAGGGGTGGCTTGTCATTAAGAGATATAAATCCTTGACTATTTCACATGCCTCACATATGGGGACAAATAAGTATAGTAATGTTTTGCCTACTGCAGGAGCAAATGAATTCCTCTGCAATTTTCTCCCCATACTTGAACATCCCGAAGTGATGCAAGGCAATTATTCTGCAGAGAGGGGGAAAAAATAAGTTTTGTACACAAAAATTGTTTGCATAGAGAACACTACTCCTTATATAGGAAACTTTTTTTTTTTTTTTTTTTGGTGCAGAAAACAGGTTTTTGCACAGAAAACATGTGCTTTCTTATGCAGAATAATTCCTCCAACACCACTACAGGGCAACTGAATATGAGGAGAAAATTGTAGAAAATTCTCACTGGTCTAATATTCTTCTCAAGGAGGTTTTCCAACATTTAGGGACATTGTTTTTTGACCTGGATTTTTTTTCATGTTTAGGGATGATCCAACAAAAATTATATTTATGCAGAAGAGACAGGTTTTTGTAGAAAACTAAACATTGTTTTTGCTTATTTTTAAAAGTAGTTTTGAAATGCAAAGGCAAACAAAACAAAACTCATGACATGGAGCTGATCATTTTTAAAAAATCTCAAGAAATTACCATGATGATATGAGAATTTGTGAATTTTTTTACATCTCTTCCAAAGAACATCAGCTGTAATGCTCAAATCACAATCTTTTTCAATTGATCCATTTGGTATTTAAAGACCTAGAGGAAATCAGCATGGCAACATTGCCTAGGGGGTGAGATTCAAAACAGCAATGCCATTAATGAAAAAAAGTCCTATCTGGTAAAATATTTATGGTTTACCTGTTTCAAATTCTAAAGTGTTAAGAGAAGTGATGCATTTATGTGTCTGTGTATGCAGCATCAAAATACTAATTTTATACTATAGCTCCCAGGTCATGTCTGCATGGGCCAAAATATTCCATCAGCTGTCCAGAATGTTCTGATACTGTAGCTGACCCAATGTCCCCTCAATACCTGGGACCCTCTTTTGTGAGTGACATTGGATGGCTCATCACATGTATGTCCCACTGTTCTATCCATGATCACTGTTGCTGGTTAAAGTCAGGTCAGAACAAGGCACCCAGCCACATGATTGAGGCTGGGAACCTTACTCTGACCTCAGTTCAAGTGACTCTTGGCAGCAACAGTGATACCAAACGGCACAGCAGGACACATTGTAACCAACCACCTGACATCACAACAGAGGGCTCAGGATCTTCTGGGAAGATCTGGAGCAAATGGTGAGTTCTTTTTTTAAAAAAACATTTTAAGGGTTTTATATTTTGGATTCAAAATAACAATCTGGATGTTATCTGGATAGTTCGCATGAGAACCAGGGATTGGGCCTGGCCAAGATGACAGGTGGAGGGAATTTTATTTGGCCCATTCAGGCAACCCCCTTGAATCCCCCTGCCAACTTGACCAGCAAGGAAACACTAGTCCAAAAAAGCAACTTTTCTAAGCTTTGGAAGTTAAACGCAGTTACCATGGCTGAGTGAAGCCGCTCCCAAAGTGAAGAACCAAACATGTTGGAGAAAAACAGCAAGAATACCTATTCTATGTCCCTGATGCTTGATACACTTGTAGGTCAAGGTAACAGGTAAGCTATACAGCAGCTTAAAGTGAATGTATAGAGGTACTGGATATGTATCAGCATTGTGCATTTGGCCATTATTTAAAGGAAAAGAAAGTCAACAAAATTATGCATTTCCACTGAAGATGTTTTCCATTGTAATGCTAAGTACAACCATGCTGGGTATGATAACAAACAGAGCAAGGACAAACATGCGACAATACCGTGACCAAAGTTATGATCAGGTATTGTTGTTATTGGGTGATCTTCTTTTAACATTGACTGTTTACATTAGCAGAGCAATGAAGGTTAGAGGGCACCAGACTGTGGAATGCTAAACAAAGCATGTGATCTCTGAGGGTGAGTTTGGAACAGCATTTCAAGGTGATCAAGCAAAACGGAAAAAGCTCAGAGATTCCACTGTAGCTTTCAAAGATGCAAGATATTATATGTGTGTTTATTAACCTAACTCTCTTCCTCCTTCGTCAACTACTTCAAAGAGTCTGAATGTAATATTAACTGGCATTGTCTTTCATTCCAAATGTCCTTGGTTCAGTTTCCTATATAGAATAAGTCCATGTTCCTGCCTGCTATCAGGTGAGTTTCTGAGGATTTTCACTGCAGTGGATCCTATCCATATAGCCAATGTGTTCACAATGGGGCTGGAAGATTTGCCCCACATAGAGGTAAGCTTTGATGGAACTGCCAAAGATACATTCTATTCCTTGCCTTCTGTTCATTCTTGTTAGTTGCCATCAAGTTGACTTTGATTTATAGGAATCCCATGAATGAGATGCCTACAAGATCCTTCATTTATCAACTGCCCTGCTCAGATCTTGCAAACTCAGGACCACGGATTCCCTAAATCCAGGGTAATCATTTCCACCATCCCTAGTCTGAGATGTGTTTGGATTTAACCCAAATTCAGTGTTGGCTCAACTAGTCCTCAGCCATTTCTGTGAGTTACAATTGTGTTCCTATTCTGTTATAGTAAAAACAGTGAATATGGAGGCATCTTAGAGTGTGAAAAAATCATTATGGTATAAGCTTTCCTAGGTTGGAATTTACTTGCATCTGATGACATGGATTCTAAATCATGCAAACGTGTGCCCATGATACATTTATTAGTCTCAAATATGCCAAAAACCTTGTACTTGTTTGGGACTGCATCTACATCGCACAATTAATGCAGTTTGACGTTGCTTTAACTACCATGCTTCAGTGCTATGGAATTCTGGGATTTATAGTTTTGTGAAATATTCAGTCTTCTCTCTCAGTGAGCTCTGGTGGCACAAAATCCCACAAATCCCAGGATTCCATAGGATGGAGCAATGATACTTAAAACTGTATTGAACTGCAGTGTAGCAGCAGTCCTAGAAACAGCTCAGTAAAACCACACAGGGATGAAAGTACTAGTGTTGTCAAAAAGACATGACCCCATTGCTTGAATGCCACTATTTCCAGGCAAGATACTGACACTGCAGCACATGATTCTCCTGTTCACAAAAATCTGGTGACAGTAGAGGGCCAGTCAGAACCTACAGAGAAATACAAAGTCTTGTAGATCCCCACTCAGCCTAGGGAATTTCTTCTTGTACAGGCACCCAGATGTCCAGATTGCTGGCACCTCCAGATGGCTGGTTTCATGGATATTCCACACCTGTCTCCAGTCTCTACAGCTTGTCTTCTACTCTGGTGCCCAGGATATCAGACTTCCTTTGATTGAAACCATAGCACCTTGGCTCTGCTGATGGACTTGGACAGCAGTTATCATCACTCTCAGCAATTTGATCAATAAGGAGGGACAATGAGACAGTTTCAGTTCAAGAGCTCCCGGAGGGATATAGGGTCCTTATCCCCAATACAAATGATCACACTACCTTCTTTGCCTTCCTCCATCAGGCCCCTGTACACATGAAACCTTCCTATCTCCCATATAGTAGTATAGGAGCTGAGCTGAACAATATGGGTGTCCTATTGCCCAAACACTGTCTACACAATTTAAGCATGCACATTAATGACAAAAAATAAATAAATAAATCATTCCTCTGAATGTAAATTCAAATATTTTGGCAACTGAGCCACATGTCTGGCTTTTACCCACACACAAATCTGGCAACTGGCCCAGAGGTTACACACAAGTCAGGCAGGGGTTTTTGTTTTTTGTTTTGTCAAATCTGGTCCATTGGCAATTCAAGTGCCATGGCCTAAGGCTGAAGGATGAAGTAGCCCCATGACGTGTGACATTACATGGACAGAATTGCCTGGGTTTTGTTCCTCTCTTGTTTAGTCAATGACATTCTTCTTACAGACCTGCCATGTCTTGTAACAGAGAATGAAATGTACAATATGCAGAATGGGGCGCAGCATGTTAATATTTTTAGACAAGATTGAACTTTGACATTATTGAATCTGTCTGTTCAGATTTAATCATTGCAGGGCAGGACAACGTCTGGCTCAAGACCAGGAGAAAGGACACTGGAATGACCGCATGCTGTGCATCAAGATGGTTAAACTGACAACATTTTAGAGAATGAAAAGTTATGGCACCCTGAAGCAATCAAACAAAGGACTGCATCTATTCAAAGGTCTACAACGGAGAGCTCCAAAATTTGGATTAAATTTATACTCTAGGGATGCTGCCAACACTATCTATGGCAGAGCAGTACAGTGAAACACAATCTGTATTTTGCCATCTTCCCATAAGTGTACATTCTCTATGCCTTCGGCGCCTTTCTTAACAGGGAAGGCAGAACTTGGGAGTATTTAAATAACTGAATATAGTGCTGATAAAATTTGTGTAATTTATTTCATGTGACTAGTAGACAGGGAGAAAAAAAAAAGAAAAAGCATGATTATTTGATAATGGTTTGGACAATCTGCTTATATATGTAGGAAAAGCAATTGCTAACCCAAGTCATCACGGACTTTTCACTGTTTGATCTAACTCTTGGAAGAGTAGACCCAGTTCACATATTCACTGGAAAGATGTGTGATCCCTGGGTCACACCCAGAGCTGAGCTCAGTGGTCAGATCTTTTTTTTCTCCTACAGTCACATGTGTCTAAGGTGTAAAGGCACAAAGAAACATGTCACCTCTTGCCAAGGGTGGATGACAAAAAGGCACAAAAATGCCAAGAAACCTTTTAGCTCTTTAATTTATGCTAGAAATTATAGTAAACATATTATATAGCTCTACCCAATATGCCAATGAGAATTGGATGATGGGTATTTCCTTTCTCTAATATTTACACTATCAGCTTCTACCATTCAGGAGTATCTTGACCTCAGTACTCTGGGGGAATCAAATTTCACTGCAACAACTATAATACAGTTTAGGACACAATGTATATGTTCTACTTCTAATACAGTAGATATGACTAGATTGTCACACCTACCATAATGCTAATGGGTATCCTGCTTACCTTTATGGATAACATGCCAGAACAAACAAAAAAAGGTGGGACGTGTACGTGAATTATATCTCATTACTCAACTGATATGCAGTGTGCTCATAGGCTGTTTTGTCTCTGAGACAACATAGATAGGTTGCATGGAATAATCAAAAGTTGGTCATGATTAAAAGGTATGCCATGATAACATTTATAAGTGCTGACGTAAGAATTGTCCAGATCATTGGTTGCATGTAGCTGGGGAGTGGGGAAAGTGCAGCTTTTGGGAATGTTCCACTGACACTTTCAAACCTCTTGCACTCCCCTGGAAAATTTTCAAGACCCTTAATTTTGAGACAAAAATGGCTTTTTATATCCCTCCCTAAAATAGCAGCATCCCCAAATGTCCCCAAAAGATGAATGGGAAAAGCAGCAGCAGCAGCAATGGCACATTATGGGATTTTGAAGGACAGAGTAGCCAAAAATCAGGTAGTGCCGCCCTCTATGCTAAAGGGCATGCCCATTCCTGATTGAGCACTTGCTAGTTGCACAATTCAGTTACCACATTTTTGATTTTTCCTTTCTGCCTTGTTATTCATGACAGCAACAACAGGGTTATTCTAAGTTATCTACATCACCATTCCATGAGGTGTGTTATTCTGAAAAGCAGTTACATTTATGACCTAGTAAGAACAGAACCCAGTTGACATGATGCAAGATTAACACTCTTCTTATGGCTTTCTATAAATTTGGGAAAAGAACTCACAAGTTGGAAATGGAATAATGGGGGGGGGGGGTTAAATACATTTTTTAAAACTAAACTGAAAGGCTTCTTGGGTGTGTTTTACTATCCTTGCTCCCAAATGTGTGAGCTAAGTAACTAAGATAATATAGACAACTTCTTCAGGTCTGGGGAACACTTTTTTTTTTTTTTTTGGCCTAAGGTCCTTGTCAAAAATGGAGAGGAATCAAGACCTAATGCAGACAGAGGTTTTGGTTATACAAAAGACGTAACATATTTAAAAGCTGAATCACTGTTCCCAGAGGCTTACAGAAGATGCAACCTCTGCCTGCCTGCCTGTCTCCCTCCTCCCTTTCAATTTCTCTGCCAGAATATGGATAGCCATGGAAATCTAGTAGGGTTGCCATAATGCTTTTCCAGAAAATTGGAATAAAATATAGGAAACAATGTAGGACAAAATTTTGGACGTTCAAAAAATGGAGGACACAACCAACTAAAGGCGGCAGCGGCCTTCAATCCCACCCCCCAGCCCCCAAGACCAGCAGGCTGCCCCCGGAGGCTCCAGCTAGGCCTACCTTCCTGCCTACCTGACTGCCCACGCCACCTTAGCTAGTGGGCTGGGCCTCCACCCCTCTGCCAACCGGAGAAGGTCCCACACACAGGCTGCACCAGGGAGGCCTTGCTTCCTGGATGTTTTGGGGGCTGGCTTGGTATCTGGTTCTCTGTGGGGCTCCTCCAGCTGGTGGAGGCCCCACGCGTAGGCCGTGCCAGGGAGGTCTTGCTCTCTGGGAGTTTAGGGGCTGGTTTGTTGCCCTGGCATCCAAGGCCCCCTGAAGCTCCTTCAGGGTCAGGGAGGTCTTGCTTGGTCCAGGACATGATCCCCAAAACAGGCAGGACATCCCAAAGAGCCTTAACAACAGGGAATGTCCTGGGAAAACTGGGATATAGCAACCCTAATTAGGGGAGAAGACACTAGCCGCATGTCAGAGGACCCCAGAATCCCAAGTTTAATGTATCAGGTCAAAGTGAATTGAATATCTTCCTTCCTGGGTTCAGGAACTTGGACTAGGGTTCTTTCATATATGCCCTCCTCTGTCATTGTAGAATTATCTTGAATTTTTACATTCTTAGGGAAATGTTATCTGTTTTCAGCTCACAACTCTGGCCATCCATCATCTATCATTTAGCAATATTCTGCTAAATTCTCGGCAGGATTGTGAAAGTGCTCTTGGCTGGATGGCACGGCAGTACATCAGAAGTTCAGCTGTGAGGTTAGACTGCCTTTGAAATCTTTCCCCTGGGGCATTGTTATTGTATGTTAACAATGCTCATTACAGCTTCAAGGCCACACTAAAAATGAATTCTTGTTCTGTTAATAAAGAAAATGAGAATGTGGCATAATAGCTATTTTTAAATTATTTGGGGAAAAACCATATTAGCTGTTTTAACATTAAGCAGATCTATGTGTTTTGTGCCACAGCCATGTTCTTAATATCACTTTAAGAGCCAATGGGTTCTGTATTTGTAGTTGGGGACAAAGAAGAAAATAAAATAAAATTAAAATGTGTGTGTGTGGGGGGGGGGGGGAGCAGTAATAGGAAATGAGTTATCTGAAGGGCTAACTTTCATTCTCAGTACTTCCAACATACATTCTGTATGGAGCCATAGATGAACCAATCAGAGTCCATGAATTTAAGTCTCTGACGTAATAAAGTGTGGCGATGTTCATATTGTATATCATTCAGAGCCCCGTAATTAAAAATGCACACATGGCTGGATATTGTTCTGATTTCTGCCAGTGTGCACCATAATTCTGCATGGTTTAGATATGTTTACTTCATTTGAATACAGATTTTATGAAACCAGGCTCTCTCTGTGTCAAATGCATTCATGTTTGGGTATTTTGTGCAGAAGCCTACTGGAACCAGAAATTGTCATTTAACAAGAGAAATGACATTAATCAAATGTAGCTTGAAGACAAGCATGCCATGAGGGTCTTCATCTTAAGGGGGGAGTAGATTTTGTAAAACAATAGTTCTATAACCCCCCCCCCCCCCATACCTCTGTTCAAGGACATATTGGTAGCATCACACAGATACATTTTCTGTGACTCCATTCCCATGACAGCAGCCCATTCATGAAAGAAGGAACAGAGAAACTCACAGTACAACAATATCATGCTCAAACCTTTTTATTTAACAGACCTTACATGTAATAATCATGAGAGACTATTGTTTCCAAGGGCCAAATGTCTGTTGAAATGGTTCATTTTGTCAGGAGAGTTGGTTCTCTCTCTCTCCCACTCCACCCCACAATGGAAGAACATGTACAGACTGCCAAGCTTTTTAAACATTGGATGGACTCCTGTTAGTGACTTACTCATGCATGAGGACAGCCTACGCATGCATAAGTCCCTTTCTGGACAGGGCACAAAGGGTATTTTCTTGCCCTAGTACTGCATCCAAAAACCGCCCACCCTCAGGAATTAAGATGGAATGTTGTTGCAGAGGGAGGGGAAGCAATTCAGACTATCAAGTTCTGGCTGCTCTGGGCTCCTGGGGGAAGGAAAAGGCAAGTGCACTCCATTTGAGAATACAGACCATCTTCATTTCTTTTCCCTGACCAAGCTGAGACTGGCTGTGTCTCTATGATCTGAATCATTTTCCTACTCTCCCTCCCCCACTAGGAAGGGACAGCAGCAAAGGCTCCTTCCTGGAGCTTGACAACTGTTGGAGTATGGAAGGACAGCGAACTGTAAATGTGATTATATGCATATGTAAGACCTCCGCCATTCAGCCTATACTCGATTCTCTACCCTTATTCACCATACATATGGTTCCACCTCATTCTCTTCTTTCAGTATTACTTCTTGAAACTAGGAACCCAAAAACTTACTTTTTTGAACAACTTCTATCTTTAGATCACACTATCCTTTTGGATCGGCTGAGAGAGTTGGGGATCGGTGGCACCAGTCCTTTCTCTCCGGCAGATCCCAAAGGGTGAGGCTCAGGAACAGTTGCTCCCCTAAAATCGAGCTTAATTGTGGCGTCCCTCAGGGCACCATCCTGTCTCCGATGCTGTTTAACATCTATATGAAGCTGCTTGGTGAGATCATTCAGAGGCATGGAGCTCAGTGTCTTCAGTACGCTGATGACACTCTGCTATATCTCTCCATGACAAGATCGTCCACTCAGACCTCAGATGGCGTCTCTCCTCTCAACTGCTGTCTTGAGGTGGTAATGGATTTGATGAGGGAAAACAAATTGAAACTCAATCCAAGCAAAACGGAGGTACTCACAGTCACAGACCCGAAACCGGGTTTGGGAATACAATCTCCAGTTCTTGATGGAGTCACACTCTCCTCTAAGGACTGTGTTCGCAGTTTGGGGGTCCTCCTTGACTCGTTGCTTCACATGACTAGTCAGGTGAATGCGACAGTCAGGAGTGCCTGTTACCTGCTTTGGCTGATCCGCCAGTTACGCCCTTTCCTGGAGAGGAAAGATCTGGAAACTGTGATACACGCACTGGTAACCTCACGACTGGACTTCCGCAATGCACTCTACATGGGGCTACCCGTGTGCTTAACTTTCAAAATACAATTGGTCCAGAATATGACAGCCAGACTTATTACTGGTACATCTAGGAGAGAGCACATGACACCTGTGCTAAAATCTCTCCACTGGCTGCCGATCAGTTCTTGAATGGGGTTTCATTATTTATCAGTGCCTTTACAGTACGGCTGAATCAACTGGAGTTGCAGTCCCTTGTGCATTCCCCACTGCACAATAGGACAATAAGCAGGCACTTTGATTGATACACACTTGATTGCACAATGTCTGCATTCAGTGCAAGAGTGGTATAGCATTTCCACCATTTAACTATGTTAACGTAGGTGCAAACATGATTAAAGATATTAGTCCTAGTCATGGGGGTCAGTTTGACACTCCCTTCAGTTTGGCATTCATGGTGGCTATCCAAATCATATTTAAAGCTGGTCCTGATTCCAAGTTGCAAGAATCCTCCATGCACCAAACTCTATACTCCCTGCTCATCCACTGAACACAGCAGTTAGTAAAATGTCTGAAAATGATTGCATGGTGGTAATCTGGAGTACGAATCTAATGCCCAGAGTGTGCATCTCCAAGTCCCTTCTGCATTGACTGCAAGATCTCCTTCCATGTTGTTCACATGCAGGGACTTATCACTAGGCACTTCCTATCATCAGCTTATAAAAATGTGTTACTCAGCTTCTGCGATAATAATGCATCGCTGTGAAGTTAGCAGACCAGATTGCCTCTCCCTTTGCAAATTAAGAATAGCTAACTGGAAGGCTGCCCAAATAAGTCACATATTTGTACATAACAATGTTCGCACCATGTGACAGTAATTGAAATGGAGTGAAAAGACTTGAAAGCTGGCCAGAAAGGAAATTTGATAGGGTCATCCGGGTAAACACTGTTGGCTGATACGTTCCATATGAATGTGTTGTCCGATGTAAGCAGTGTAAATGCTCCAGGCGAACAAAGAAATCTAGCAACAATTTGTCCATAAGCCTTATCTGCAGGCCTGAGTCTGCAGTGTTTTGTAACCCTTCTGGATTTCCTAGGGAAACAACTAAGAAGGGAAAGGCAAGGTACATAAATGCAAGATGTACACTGAGAAGATGGGGCAGAATTTAGTGGGAAACATTATTTTGCATAATATAAGCTTATAGGAAGACTCAGCTAATTTAACTGGTTTTTGGAGCCAGAGGAAGGACATGTTTTCCAGAGAGCAATCAGTTTAAAAGAACGAAAGTAGAGTGATACTCCTAAGCTTGTCAGCAGCTGAACTGATAAGATGAAGTAGCTTGAAGAACTTCTGTTACAATGAGTACAGGCTGGATCAGGGCCAGTTCTAGGTTTACATGGCCCCTGAGTAAAGTGTCCTCTAGAGGATCCTCTCTTCTATTGGTGGGTTCTGCTATACAATGCTGGTTAGCTGGGGAATACCAGTTTGATTTCCCATGAAGCCTGGGAGATATGCTATACCGAGGATAGTGTCAGAAACTACCCTCCTGACCTACTACTAGATATTGGTTCAGAAAAGTCAAAAGGAATAAAAATGGCACTTATCATGAAATGATAGAACTCATTGGAAAAAAAAGCCACCGAGTTTGCAAAAGCAGAGAAGGGCAGTTGGTGAGCTGGGCTCTTGGAGATCTGTCATTCCTAGGGTTGCTTCACCTTGAAGCCAACTTAACAGTAAATGGTGTCATGCTACAGCACTGGAGTCCTGGAAGTTGCTTGAGAAGGCCAGGTGCTAATGTGACCTCTTGCCTGCATGGAAAACATATCTAAGCTGCTTTGAGCCTCTTGGAGCAGAACAGGGATATATGTATGATAACTACTCATAAATTCAAAACTGGCTGGAACTGCTGCATGACCTCTTTAGCCTACAATTAGATCCATGAAGAAGGCATCTACAAATGGCTGTTCATCATGATGACTAGGTGTGACACCTAAAGCTCAGAGGCAATATCACTAAATACCAGATACTGGAAAGTGACAGCCAAAAGAAAGCTATTGCCTTTAGCCCTTGCTTGCAAGCTTCTCAGAGCAATTAATTGTCTCACCACTGTGAGAACAGGGATTCTGGATGAGGACTCATCCAATACATATTTTTGTGTGTTTACAAAGCAGCTACAACAACAACAACAAATAAAATGGCCTCCTTGTGGAATGCTCATGACAGTGTGCAAAGATGAGGATTTTTATATTCCCCCCTGCAAAACCATAAGCCTATTTTCTGTGTATTTTTACTGAGTCAAGAAGCAGAGAACACCTCTGCCCTGCTTATGACAGAACAGATGAAATCCCATATTTGCACAAGGTGATTTTCTCTTCCTGTCTCTCCCTCTGCAGCCTTCTTCCCCATGTCTAAAATATGTTCTGGAACAGATGTTTGAATGTTTGAATAGTGCTCAGCTGCAGGACAGGAGATCCAGTCTAGATGAGGATTCCTCTTATTATTGTTGTTCCGCTTATTTGTCCCTGGATGATGGGTGCACCAATCAGAAATTGAACTGTGGTGGGGACATCAACGAACAAGCTACAAATAATCTAAACATTTTAACCTTAATCATTAGTCTTGTTTACAAATTCCCTATCAAGGCATCCATTGGATCCTTTCTCCTCACCTTTTTTCTAACCTTACTTTTTTTCTTCCCCTTTCTCCTAGTTTCCATATGGGCCTTACATAAATAAGAATGGAATATAGACCTTACATAAATATTGACATTTAACATCCCCATTGATTGAATGCATCTACTTTGACTGGGATAAACAATCAGCTTTAGTTCTCTGAAATTGCCATGCATTGACTCCATTTGCACTCTGTTGCAAATAAAGATGATGTACATGTGCCAACATGCGTATGTGTGCAATTATCACATTGGATGTGATAATACAAGTGCCAAATTTCCCCATAAATGGAAGTTATTTTTCAGGGGGAAAAAGATATTTTGCTCCTATAGGTAAGTGTTGCTTATCTAAGTCATTTATCCATTTCAGGTGAAATTAAGAGGGGAAAAAACACTTGAATTGGCCTGCAGTTCCTGTCTCCCTTTGAAAATATATATTTGACTCCTCAAATAAAGTTGTGGTTGATGTCCAATTGCTAGTCCCTCTTAGAGTGGTTCCACTGAATCAACACTTCTGTAAACCCCATTCATTCAATGGGTTTACTTCAACTGGGACAAGCAAATGGATTCAGGCCACAAAGTAAATAAACTTCTTGCATAGAATAAAGGGGCTGTGATCTCTAACTGTCACGTCCCATTAAGCACTCCTGGTAAGACAAAAGGGAGCTAAGGAAACCCTCCAAACCCAAGCTTGGAAATCAGGACAGCCTACAGCTTAACTTTGAGGGATGAAGGATACATCTTCTGCCATATCTTAAATGTCCTCTGCTCCAACATACCATTTTCTGCTCCAAATTCAACTCCTCTTTTAGTGAGCAACCCTATTCCCTCTGCCTCCTGTGTGGCAGTGAGCTCTCCTGGCTAGCCCACAAGGCCTACTTGTCAACTTCTTTCAGCTCTGCCTGAACTGGAAGAGGGTAACTGCTTTTTTCTGCACACACTCCTCTGCCGAGCGCCGTGTGCCGACGAGTGAGTGTCTGTCATTGTCACCGTCACTCTCATTGGTGCCTTTATCCGGGTCGCTTGACTGACAGTAATGGAGAACCGATAATAGAAAGCAGTTCACAGAGCAAATTAAGCTTTTCGAACCAGTCGACCAGATGCCAGCAGGTCCTCGGCTGACCATGGCACACATTAATTTACATCCCTGAGAGACGATCAGGCTTTCTTTGGGATCAGTCTTATTTTCATAACAAAAAACCCGCACAAGCATGTTTTTTTTAAAAAAGAAAAGAAAACAAGACCCATTTTTTCTTATATGTCATCTACAATTACCAGTGGAAGATCAATTTCCCCCTATAAACTGCAGCATTATTTCCCCAAAATCATGAACATGGATTTGTTACAAAAGAAGTATTTTACACTTGATAGCCCACACCACACCACACTCCTCTACTTGTGATTTGTCTGCCTGTCTGTCTGTTCTTGGTCAGAGAAAACTATTGTGAAGTTTCTGGGAGGAGTGGGATGGGGATCAAAGTTATGTCAAGTTTAAGAGGCCCCACAGCATTACCAAAAACCAACCCACCCATTATATTGCTTTGTATTTAGTAGCCTCTCATAATCTGAGGCCCCAAAGAATAGCTTACATATTGTGTGTGTAAATCAAGACAATGTATGGAAGATCGAAGATTGCATCCACACTTTTGCTTTTGGGGAAAACTGTTTCGGGTGGAGGAAAAATTATATACACTAGCACCCACCCACTGCTTCCAAACAGACCTTCTCCTTTCACTTTGCATCTGTCTGGGAGGGAGCAAAGGCTTTGGCAAGCCTTTAATTATCGTCTAGGATGGAAAAAGCAGAAATAGAAATCAACTAAAGGAAATGTCATAGCTTGGTGGCCCAGTGAGTTATAGCACCTCAGATTTTATCTTTGGCATCACCAGCTAAAGATTCTCAGGTGGGAGAGCTGGCAGACAGTCCAGGATTGCTTATGCAAATCAGAATAGCCAACATTGGACTAAATAATTATCCAAACAACTAACTGATAATTATATCTGTTTTATTTATTTATTAATAGATTGTAGCCAGACTGTTTTTTCAACATATGTTCCCATAGATGAGTCAATCTCTTTTTACTTTTTAATGATGAAGACAATGAAGAAAACATGAAGCATAATACAGCCTTTCCTTCTGTTTCTCCCAACCTCTAACTTTTATATAATAGTTCTTTCACAAGTTGTGCCGCATTGGGAACTTATTCATCTATCCCCTGGTTATGACTCAGAAGATCTATTCTGCATGAGGTAGGGAAGTAGAAAGTATAAAAAAGCAGTTATATTTCCCATTCCCTTCATAACACTGTAATGTTCAGAGTCATTTTCACAATCAAAGCCAGCTCCTTATATAGTTGATTGCTACTTTGATTTATTAATTTAATACATTGAAGCTTTTGAATATGTATTTAATTGATTAATTGGTTGGTTGAAGGATAAATGATAAACTGAATTAAAAAAACAGTAATCAATAAAGGTCCTTGGGTTCTATCATTTTTTTTAACCCTGGTGCCTGCTTGAGCTGAAATTAGTATTTTATAACCTTCAATTGTCCAAGTTTGCAAGGGGCAGTCACAATTAATCCTCTGCTATCCCCTTTTCTCAGTGGTTTTTAAAATGTCATGGCTTTTCTTTCCTATTCACACTTTCCTCCTTTATCACCAGCTTACTTCAGCTGCTGGAAACTGAGTTCAAAGTGAAAAAGTAGTTCACTTATTGAAATGTTGACCTTTGCATGCTTTTAGCAATGTTATATTGTACTTGTTTTAAATTATAAGCCACCTTGAATCCCAGTTTTGGAGAAATACAGGATATAAACAAAGTTAACAATAACAAGTCAGCTAAAGGACTCCGAGTCTCACTGATTTAACACAGAAAACTAGAGCATTTTTAAAAGAAAGAGAGAGAAGGAGAAGAAAATATTTTACATCTCTTTACTTCACTCCAAATCATTATAAACTGAAATTACTTCTATGAAAGCATTCAGTTCTAACAATGAGATTAATTAAGAAAGACCCTAATCCACATGTTATAAATTAATCACCCACAAATTCCCACTTAACAGAAGGGGAAAAGTGGAACAATTTCCAATATGGCAATATTTTTTCCCATTTCATATGCTGCTTGCAACCAAAGCAGCTGTTAAACATATATTTACCAAAATATACAAACACAAAGAACAAAACAAATAAGAACAACACACTAACCCCAGAGAGAAAATGAAAAAATTTCCAGCTAATAAAGTTTTGAAAACTCATTTTCAGCTACATCACTATGAGCACTCCTTGTATTTTCAATCAGCTTTTGGGTCTGATAAGAAGGCTAATGAGGAAGGGACATGTTAAAAAAGATATAAATGAAGGATAGCAAGCTTTGGGGAATTACTGTAACAGACTATGTACTATCCAAAGTTGACAGACCTCTTTCCTTCTCATCAGTTAAATAACTGATTGTATTGATATAAAACTGCATGTTAAGTGAAACCTAATACAGATACCCTTTTAAAGAACAGAAGGTTAATGTTTATTTATTTATTTATTTATTTATTATTTAATTTATATTCCCTCTTTCTCCCAATATCCAACTGAAATCAGTTTACAGTATAAGTTAAAACAGAATACAGTGAAAACAAGAAAGCACTATATCTATGGGGGGGGGGGAACTAGGCTGAAACACTTACCCTTAATATTTAACTTTATATGCAGAGGACTAACTTGAGACAGTGGAAAATGGAGAGGTTTTCAAGCATATGCACTCCATTTGCAGCTTGTCTTGGTAAGGGGGGGAGGGGTGGGTGGGTGTATCCACACTGCAAAGTTAAAGCAGCTTGACACCACTTCAACTGCCATGATTCTGTCTGACAGACTCCTGGCATCTGTAGTTTGGAGAGGCATCAAACTTCTTTGACAGATCAAGCTGAATACCTCACCAAACTACAAACCCCAGAATCATGGCAGTGAAAGTGATGTCAAACTGCCTCAGTTCTACAGTGTGAATACATACCTGTGCCCTGTTTATTTCATTTTGAATATTATGGGAGAGAATACCCACAGAATAAATAAGCAAAACAGACACACAAATAGAGGTAACTCTGCATCAGTGCTGAGTATACAAGGAGTGCCAATATTAAATATGTGTGTATGAGACAAGATAAGAAATATTTAACTGATCCTACTGACTTGTAACCAGAAGGTGGATGTAGAGCATAGTGGAGGGTGAGCCCTCGTGACACAATGCCCTCGAGAGAAGGAGGACGCTATCTATGTAAATACATAGACCTCCTGAAAGATCTAGCAAGTTGAAGCAACAAATGAATTAAGCCTTTCAAAACGTAGCAAGTCATTGCTTTACTAGGTGCGCCAGAGGTTTGCACACAGTTCATTCTTTTTTCCAGGAGCTGAGCCAAGTAAACTGTATCTGCACCCATGTCTCTCATCTGGAGATGGCCTGCAAAAAACTGGAAACTTAGGGCCAGAATCTGAGATCTGGCAATCCTTAAGACGGGCTGCAAGTGAGGAGACACACTTTTCACCCGTAGTATTCATGGTGGCATACAGTGAGGCTCTCCTGGCAATCATTTTGGTTGAGGGAAAGATATATCCCCCCAAATGAAATAGCTTTTAAAGTTTGTTTTTACAGTATTTATTTTAAGCTGCTCTGCATCTCAACTGATGGACATCTTACATTGAACTATGTTGTTATTTTATCCTTTTTGAACTTTTGTAATACAGTAGTTTCTGTTTGTATTTTTTTTAACCTTACACCACTACACCACCCAGAGAATGTCCACTGGCCATTCAAAGGTAAGTATACCTTCCACAAAATAAAAAGAGGAAGAGAATGACAAGGAGAGGAAAGATGGGAAGTGGTAGGAGATGTTATAGATATTAGGTATACAAGTTGAGTCTCCCTTCTTTGAAATGCTTGGGACCAGAAGTGTTTTGGACTTTGATTCCCCCTCCCCCCCAGATTTTGGAATATGTGCATATACATAATGAGATATCTTGGAGATGAGACACGAAATTCATTTTTGTTTTGTATATATATTACACATATAGCTTGAAGGTAAGTTTACACACAATCTTTCAAACAATTTTGTGCATTAAAAAAGTTTGTGTATATTGAAACATCAAAAAGCAAAGCTGTCACTATCTCAGCCACCTATGTGGACAATATTGGATTTTGAAGTATTTCAGATTTCAAAAGTCTGGATAAGGGGAGACTCAACCTGCACTATCAGAGTACTGAAAGTGAGAATATCTGAATGGAATGTTAATAAAATTTAGCATAAAATATAATATTTTAAAAAGACCTAACAAAGTCAAAATTTAGCACTTCTAAGTGCTAATTCACATTTGAGAGATTTAAGGACATATTCCCTATGAAATCTCTCCCTCTGGAAACCATGGGACTTGAAAAAAAGGCTGAATTGGATCCTTAGAAATAACAGCAACAAGAACAACACAGGGAACTGGATATGTTTAGCATGGGGAAAAGAAGATTAAGAGATGACATTGTAACCATGTTAAAATATTTGCAAGGATGTTGGAGAAGGAGCAAGCTCATTTTCTGCTGCTCCAGAGACTAGAACACCTAACAGTAGATTTAAACTACAGGAAAAAAAAATCCCACCTAAATATTAGGAAGAACTTTCTGACAGTGAGAGCTGTTTGGCAGTGGAATACATGGCAGTGGAGTGTGGTGGAGAGGGTTTTAGATAGCGGCTAGATGGCCAACTGTTGGGGTGCTTTGATTGTGTCTTCCTGCATGGCAGGGGGCTGGACTGGATGGCCCTTCCAACTCAATGATCCTATGATTGAAGGCCCTTACAAACATCAACAACAGGTGGCAGAGACCACCTTTGGAAACACAGAAAAGGAAGATGCCAAACCGGGGAGTCCTGTTTTGTCAACTATAAATTAATTCTTTAGGAATGTCATTAGCCTACGGGATATCAAAAGCCTAGCAGGCGGCTTTATTCCTTCCTCCTCCAACCAGTCTCCATTAGCCACAATAACTTCTCTTCCAAATTCTGATGACTGCTTATGAGCTCAGCTGTCACTCTGTGCCACTAGGGAAAGATCGATGGGACACACCATCCCCAACCTCAGTGACCTTTGAATGTGACAAGATTTTTGGTCAGGCCTCCTAAATGGAAGGCATGGTGTATTGAGGACTGCCTCAGGGTGAAACTTCCAGTGAATTTATTATCTCCCAATGCCCTTTGGACTGCTTCCCACCATCAAACACCATGGCAGCCCTCGGAACAGGAAGAAATACATTAACTGGAATCTGATCATTTTAAAAGGTTACAGATGCCCAAATATAATTTAATTTCATACTTGCCCTTTGAGGGTTTGGTGTATATTTTCATTTTATGACTGCAAATGATAAAGCTCTTAAGATTCCAGGCAATAAAAAGAGGAGGAGGGTGGAAATATTTTAAGGGCTGGGACTATTCTCTGTTCACAGTCCTTGAATAGAGTGATGAATCAGCTATTGTTTCTTTCTGTATTTTTAAAAATCAATAATTTTTCTGTGTTTGCATCTGGCCTCTTCGCTGACACTCTTATCAGCTTTATAGGGACTCTGACCCAAAGGCCTACTATAGGTGTACCTAAGAGCCTGGATATGTCTAATGGAGAGTTGACCTTTTGGTCTGAATGGGAGGCTCCTTCTTCCTCACATATC
The DNA here is from genome assembly GCA_034509955.1 of Urosaurus nigricauda. Lineage (NCBI taxonomy): Eukaryota > Metazoa > Chordata > Lepidosauria > Squamata > Phrynosomatidae > Urosaurus > Urosaurus nigricauda. The sequence goes on from JAOEGL010000005.1 coordinate 12,503,784, forward strand.
ACAAGCTGATTTGGGAAGTTTAAAAAAATGATTTGCCATGTGGAATTGAGAGTGGTGCTTAATAAGCAGAAGCTCAAAAATCTCTGGCATTTACCAAGTTAGACATAAGGGTCTTCTAGAACAAGGTAAATAAAATCATTTGCACAACAGCATCTTAAAACATCATGGCCTAGCAAAAGACTGGGGAATCTCTTTTGACCTAAGGGCTGGATTCAATTTTTGAGAAGTTATTTTTGGAGAAGTGCTGGATTGGCCAATAGCAAAAGAATGTGACCAAAATATGTGGTTTTACTGTCAGTCCCTAAGCCTTACTGGTTGCATTTCAATCTTTTAGAATGGGAAAAATTACCAGACCAAAGTGAGAAACCAGTAAATGATGACATCATGGGGAAGGAGTATGAATATCTGGGAAATCCCAGAGGGCTGTATTGGAATGCCATGAGGGACATATTTGGCCCCAGGGACTGAGTTTTCCACATCTGCACCCCCCCCCCCTCAATAACCTCTGTAGGAAGTGAGAGTGAATGGAGTACATGTACAAACACATTGGATTCTCATATTAAGTCAGGATCCTGTCTTATTGTTATGATCAATATACTCCAAAAATAAATATTAAATCTGCAAAACTGTAGGCTAAACCTAAATATCAGCCTTTTAGGATTGATTGCTGTGATGCCATGTCAAGGAGCATGTGATCCAACTAGGCACATATATGTAAATCACTGACAGTCTCTAAGCCATTTCAAGGTCTGCTTCAGATTTTGCCAAAAATGGTTTTAAACTACTTCATACAGACGTCAGGACAATGTTGTCAGAGAAGAACAAATTTTATGTCCTTTTGTAGAATATAATTGCATGATTGTATGTACAGCTGTATCCAAGGGAAATTATCTGTGATTTTAGGTTATAGGGTACTGGCTTCGTGAATCCTGTGGCTGCCTTCTGCAAAACTATAAGCTATCATACATTGTGTACGACTGTCGGAATGTTTAGGAAGGTACTGTTTACCCCACCTAACTGTGAATCTCTGAATCAGGCAGGATATTTCCCTTCCTCAACTCCCAATGTAGAAATGCAGAGGGCAGAAACTGGAATTGTCCATATGGCTAGCTGGTTTTATTCCACTGAGCCAAGGTCCCTCCCTGCTTGACCATGGAAGCCTGCTGGGTCGCCTTAGGCAAGTCTTTTTCCCTCACCCTCAAAGGAAGGTAAAAGCACCCCCCCCCACTTTAACAAATCTTTCCAGGAAAACCCCATGATATGTTTGCTTTAGGGCCACTATAAATCAGAAGTGGCTTGAAGGACCACAGCTATCACCAGATAAAATTGAGGAGGACTTTGAGTTGTTACCAACTTAATTGTGCTTTGAGTAGAGCCACTGAAATCAATCAGACATAGTAATCACAACTCCCTTAAGCACCACTGATTTTGATATCAGCAAAGGAGAGGTCTGTGTTGAATGAGAGTTTGTATCTGCTATGAGCTTCTGTCATATGCATTGTTATAGAAATATGTGATTACAGAGAAACAATGTGGAATTAAAAGCAGCTAAACAAACTTTTTCATAAGCTGCCTGTCAGCAAAATGTCAAAAATAAACAAACAGTTCTTTCCCAACTCTTCTTTTTAAATGACAACATTCCTCTCTTGGAACTGGACCATGGGATGAAGCACAATTCCATTGATGGAGCTTCTGCCTGTTGCCACAACTACTGACGGTGTCAGCTACTCAAGCAATATTCATGTAAAATTAATGTCTTATAAATAATCAAGGAGTGTTCTGCTTTACTTCTCTGCCTGCTTAACCTCAAAAAGAAAGAGGAGGAAAGTGTAACAGTCTTTTTTTAACACACTTTTCCCCGTCTCTTACAAGAGGAAAGAAATTAAAGATGGCCTGACCTCTCCAACTGTGCTTGCCAGGGAGTTACATGTTCCTGCTTGCATAACCTCTTTTTGCTTTCTCATCCTCCAAATGGGTGCTGACTCAGAGCTGGTGTCAGAATCAGGCCAGGTCCGTGGGCGGCTGTATCCAAATACAGACCTGGGACAGAGGCCTTTACAGTCCAATATTTCTGGTGTAACATTGCTGAAACTTGAATTGGGTTCTGCAGTGCAACAGGCAGATGCTTCTGCTCTGATGACTAAGCAAGAGCAGAAGGCCAAATTCATGGCCTTGATATTAAGCAAGGATCAATCTAGAGGCTCAGTTCTGTCTGCCAGATATACAGCATTCCTCTGCTTCCTTCTGTGTCTAAACAGGGTTATGGGTTGGATCTTTTGGCCTAGAGTGTCCTATGTGACATATTTTGCAGAGAGTACTCTTCTGTCTGAAAGGCTACTACAGAAGTACCAAAATCCAATAGTTATGTTGCCTGAGTGAAACTCTTTGGGATGGAGAACATAACATTAGAGAAGAGGTTGAAGGATCTGGGCACATTCACCTTGGTAAAGAGAAGACTAAGTAATGCCATGATCACAATCTTTAAATACCTCCAAGTATGCCACAAAGATGAGAGTTCAGGCTTGTTCCCTGATACCTCAGAGGGCAGAACCATATGCAGTGATTTTAAGTTATAGGATAGATTTTGACTGAATATTAAAAGGAAAATATGCAGGAAAATGAACCTGGGAACATTCATTTGCACATGCAAGACACGTATTCCCTTACCTTCTCTATTTATCTGTGCCCTGGGCTAGTCTGCTTCAAGGACAAGCCTCTAGCCATGCCCAAGTACAAGAGTCTGAAACCTGAAGTTGGGAACCCTAACAATTAGGCAGCTTGGCACAGGGAGATAGAGAGAGAGGCAGAAGATAAAAGGAAAACTGATCAAAACTACAAGGAATACGAGTCAAAACAGAAAAGCAGAAAGAATTTGTCTGCAGGACTAGAAGATAGGAATGGCCATGTTTTGAGGCTGTTTTAGTGGGGAACAAAAGTCACCACATTCAAGCTGAAGGCTTGGTGATATGAAAAAAGCATAGAAGAAAAGCTTTGCTCAGGCTGTTCCTATTGTCCAAATGTCAGAGAGCTCCTGGGAAGCCCAGCGGTAGTAATAGCTGTGTATGTAGCTCCTCACCGCTTCATCCTAAAGGGGATTTTTATTTATTTATTTATTTAGGAGAAGGAAAGCAGCATGGGTGGGGAGAGCAAGGAGAAGAAATCACTGGGTCCAAAGATTCTTGCCTGCTTGAATTAAGTGAAGATAGAGGAGAAGGGGAAATAAAATCAGAATGGTCTCAGGCCTATTTGCACGCGTTCTTTAGTATTCCAAATGTCTCTTGATGTAATTGAATTGTTGTTTCTGCCTCTATTAATACATATGCAAATGAGCCAGCACTGCAGCTGTGCTGTATTAATCATATGTGTGCTTCTGTCTGTCTGCCCTGCAGGCTCAGGGCTGGGAAGAAGAGGGGGAAAGAGAGGAGAAACGCCAGCTCTCTAACCCACAAGGAAGCTCACTCATGCAGACCAAGGTCTGCTAACACACAGCAGGCCAGAGCGGAGACAAGAGGAAGCTGTGAGGTTTCCTGGATCCTCAGCTCCAAGTATGTGCACACACTGATCGACCAAATGTGTTATGCAAAAAGAGTCATTAGCTTAACAGCTTTTTCTTACCCTGTTTGTACTCACTGGATTCCCCCACTTCATATGAAAGTGAGGACCATATTCTAGTAGCCATTCTTCCTTTCCCACCCTCAGTTTTGCCATCCTGAGTGGAGATGTACAAGTACAAGACCTGTGGGCTTCATGGGAATGCAAGATCAAAATCTGACACAGGTTCCTTTAATGCTTTGGTAGAAATGAGGTGGGCCATGGCCCGCATGTGACCCCAGACTGTTTTTAAAGTATAACAAGAGTCCTCCCTTGCCATTTTTTTTTCAGAAAAAGAAAGAACTATACCTCTCAGGAGATTCAATTCTATTCTAGAATAAAGTGTGTTCTCTTGACTAATGATGATGATAATCACCACCACCACCACCATCATCCTTTTTAAAAAACAACTCATTATCAGTGGACCCTCCACATTCACTGGGATTACAGGCACAAGACCCCCAAGAAAGTGGGAAAAACCAGAAATAAAAAAAACAAAACAGCATTTTTTTTACCTGATTGAACACCTCTCTAGGAATCTCTAGGTCCTCCAGGGCAATTCTGTGGTCAAGACCAGCCAGAAGATGACCTTGAAAATGTGCTGCAGGACCTACAAATGCCTAGATAAGTGCTCTCTCTAGTAAGCTCTAGGTCCTCCAGTGTGACCTTTGGCAGAAGTTACCAAAAGTGACATGTTGGAGGACCTAGAAATTCCTAGAAAGAACATCTTAATCAAATCCATGAATAATAAAATCCACAAAAGTCAAAGCCGCAAATGTTGATGGTCAACTGTAGTTTTATTTGGAGTGGTGGCTGCAGTGCCTGGAGTGAACAATGACCCCTGGAATGGAAGAGTTTATCCACTCCTGCTTTTCATGGATGGAAATGATCATCAGCAAAGAAGAGGAGAAAGGCCACTGCTGCATCAAAGAAGGGCTGACCTAGTACAGTGTGACTCCTGTATCCATGGGGAACCCATTCCCATGGTTACCACAGATAAGCAGAAATTGCAGTTAACAGTGAATGCTATATTCCCAGCAGAGGTTGACCATAGTGTCATGTTGGAAAACCTGCTCGAGAACCTAAAGATTTTTTTTTTTTCTGGAGCCAGGTAAGTCGAACCACTGTTACTGATCCTGTGGATATGGGGGTCAGACTGTAGTTATAGATATATAGGCCTAAATCCAACTGCTAGTGTCAGTTGGAGGAGACCTACTTGCTGAACATCTATTCCAGTCCCATTGTTGCAGTGTCTCTGCTAGTTAGGACTAGCTGTTAGATTTAGCTTGGAGGTGGAAATCATACAGACATCCAAATTTTGTTGTTGTTTCAGATTGCATAGCCTGCATATCCTGTCACCAGAAGGTCATAGAATCTTAGAGCTGAAAGATGCTACAAGAGACACACATATAATCTAATCTCCTTTCATTTAGGAACACAGAAGTAAAACATATAGAAATTCATAGAAACTCATAGAATCTTAGAGGCTCGACAGACCACCCCGAAGGAGCAGTGGGACACCACCCTTTTCCTAGCCAGATTGGGGTCACAGCAATCTCATGCCACGGCCCCAATCCAGGTGTGGCACATGGCTATATGGTGCTCCTTTGGCACTGCATCATATGGACACAGTGCCGGAGGCGCACCATGACACCATGCACTGTGTGGAGTGGTGTGTGGCATCAGGGCACCTGGGGGGGGGGCAGAGTCAGGCATGCGTTGTGAGAATGCTACACCCCAACTTTGCCTCCTTAGAGATGGAAGGAACCAACTTCCAACTCAATAAGTCTTGGAGGGCTAAATTATTCCCAACCCAGCAAAATCTTCTTCAGACTGTGTACAGTGTGGCTGGGTATATCTTTTTTTTTCAGGCAGCTATGGGCAGTGAACAATAACTCTCTCTCTCTCTGCTAATTCTTGATGACCACTTCAAATAAGTGCTAGTTTGCAGGTTTCCCTTTAAGTACCCTATGCAACTTCACTATGGCTCATCTCAAAACTGTGGTCAGTGAATGGAGCCTTTAGGATCTCCTTCATGTCCCAGACTGAGGGTAAGGCATTTCTCCCATTTATCTATATTGATTTACACCTTATTGGTTTAGAATAGTAATGGCTAGCCAGTGGCCATTGAACCATAAGAATCTTACTGGGAGCATATGACATGTGAATCTCTAAGAGTGTGTATGTAAATTGAGACACCACACATTATAACACACACCCCTTGCAATAATAGGAAATCTTGGACATTGAAAAAGGGGAGAGAGTCCCATGCTTGCAGCTGCAGGGAGAAGAGGTGAAAAAACCCATTTAAAGCATTAATAGTGCATTATTTGACAACACCTACAAGCGGAGCACGCCAGCAGAATGTCTCTCACCAATGCTAGGTCTAAATCCTCAGCTGTTATTTATGGGCATTGATCCATTTGCACCCATGGAAGTGCATCTATTCCCTACAGCTGTGGAACTGGCCCTTGATCTCCACCAATCTCACATAAAAATGGGCATTTTGGCTACCCCTCGGGCAGAACAGGTGGTGAGAAACTTGCAGCCAATGCACCTAAATATAGTATCTGCAAAAAATAGGAGAGCATGATGCCCAATCTAGGTTAATATTATACATTTGAGACCAATTTTAGGAGCTAGCCAATAGGAAATATTCATACTATGCTGCCTTATTAACTCACTGTCATTATCATCTTCAGCATTTGTGATGTCCATCAAGAAATGTGCATATTAATGTTAAAGGAATCTAGTGAGCTAATGACTGATGGATGCCTGCCATGTTTTGGCAATGCTAATCTGAAACACTGCAGTATGTGTATTTAGCTCTTATTTTCAGTTTATTTTGCCCAGATGTTCATGGAATGTTTCTCTGAGTGGAAACCCAGTTTCGCTTTGGTTTTTCCAAACTGTAAGTGAATTGGAGCTGTTGTCTAATGTAGTAGTTAAGCAATACAATAATGATTTGTCATCCTAGAAAGAAAATATTTAAGAGAGAAGGCAAAGGACGGAAAAAAATGGCAAAAGACCTCTCTGCTCAGCTGACTAAAAATGCAAAGCTTTAACTGGTGTTTAAAGCTGTGTTTTAACTACTGGATGTAAAATGTAAACTTATAATAGCAGAATATAAAATAATATTTCAAAAATGTTCTGGGCTGCTTACCAGCCAAAGATAATCATGAAATGTCTTCATGTTTGCATATACAATATATTGGTGCAACCCCACTCTCCCCTTTGTTATGGTTGAGTGCCGACATGAACGATAGGAATATAGGAATCTGACTTTAAAGCAAGTCGTGCTACTGAGCCATTTCAAAACTATTTATACCACAGATAGACATAGTACAGCTCATACTTTGTATGTAAAACCTGAATTCCATTTTTGGGTCCTTCAAACCCTTAGCAGTTCTCTCAAAGCCCCACTGCTCATGGGTTTGTAAAAATAATAAACATCCACTTTTAGGGAATGTTTGCCTCCAGTCACACAGAAAGTCCCCAAATGAGTGAAACCATGTAAAAATACTTTCAACTTACCCAAACGCACCCCAGAATCCTGTACTACCCCCAAATACCTGTTTTCCCCTGCAGTCCCTCTTAAAATGGCAAGAGGAAGTAATACAATGTCACCATATTGAGAAAGACTGTAGAGATAAATTGAGATATTTCAGCTTGTATATTTCACTGAAAAAATTAGCCTCTAGTCCCCACACATTTGTCCTCCCTTGGTCTACATCAGCAGTGGAGAACCCACAGCCCAAGGGACTGATCCTCTTCCTTTAACTACTCCTCCACCTCTGAAATATCTCAGCCCTCAACACAATAATGATGGCATCAGAAAGTTGTCCAGTCTTTTGGAGATATTACATTGCCTTGCTGCACAACCAGAGTAGGGGGAGTACAGAATCAGCATGAGAAAACTTGCTAGCAGAATATAGTAGAACTGCACGTTCTAACAACAAATCTGTAGAGACCATGTGGTCTACTGCAAACTGGGTTAGGAAAAACCAATCTGGGATGGATCTACACAGTAGAAATAGTATAGTTGGACACCACTCTAACTGCCATGCCTCCATCATACAGAATTATGGATTTTGTAGTTTGGTGAGGCAAAAGCACTCTTTGGCAGAGAAGACTAAAGACCTTGTAAAACTACAAATCTCAGGATTCCACAGGATGGAGCTACAGTACTTCAAGTGATGTCAAACTGCATTATTTCTACAGTGTCGATGCACCCTTAATCTTTTCCTCTTCTCCTCCTTGGCCATTCCTTCATTTCAATTCACAAAAACACAGATCTGGCCTTGTAACAAAAGCAACCCTCTGATTTCCAACAGAGAAACAACACATGGAATCTACACATATGACGAATCATGTGGCTTCACCGTTTTTGCAGAACTTTCTACCTTTCTTCAAACCCTCTAGATTACAAGTTTTGTGGCAACATTACCCAATATGCAATCTCCCTGCTCATGTCAGTTCAGGCCAACAGAATCTAAGCAAGCATTGCCTGAGAGAGTGATAATGAGCATTCCCAAGTTCCATATCTGCAAAGAAAGACAGAGAAGTCTCTGCTTTATCCACACAAAAAGAAGCTCAGACATAGATGGTATGGCATGGCCGCTTCCCTAAAGTAGCCAGTTACATTCATTGTAGAGTATCCACTGCTACTAACAGGGAAGGCAGTTTAATGTACCTGCTCATCCAGTCATTAGCCTCCCGGCAGGCAGTGCCAACAAGGGCAACCAATTAGTGCTAACTGTGACAGGTAGGATGGCACAGTGGGGGACTCCTGGAGAGATGGAGGAGAGGAAGGGCTTCAAACACATGTCCTCTCAAAGCCAGGTTGGCAGGGGTCTTTCAACAGGAGAGCATGTGTCAGACACTGCAAAGAAGTGGCGACATTGTCCTTTCCCCCTTTTCATCCCCTTCCCACAAAAACCTTGTTTCACTACTGCTGTCAGAGCACAAAGATTTGGACAGGATGAAAGCACAAAACCAGGAACAGAGAATAAAATAAAAGGCAGACAGGAAAAATGAGGGCAGGTAGAAAGCGTTCTTCCAAGAGTTTTAGAGATGACTGCGAGGAGACATAATTGAAATCTATAAAGTCATGAGTCAACTGAATAGAGCGGCTGCTTACACTTTTGTAGCAGACTAAAAGCCCCACAGTTTAGTGAACATCTATTGCAGGAAGTCCCCAAGTGGAGAAATGTACTTAGTGACAAGATCACTATTATCTCTGTCCTGCACCCACTATATCAAAAGTGCATGGCCCACAGCACTAATGTCACCCATCTACATTATGAAGGGGCACTTGGTTTCAGAGGTTGGAAAAGTTACTTTTGGTGAGTGTTTCTCCCAGAATACCATGCTGGCAGGGGGATTCTGGCAATGGTCATTCCAGAAAAGTAACCTTCCTGAGCTCTACTATGCCTTCAAAAAAACTATCCCCATTCCAATGTCACCAGTTTCTTGGTAGGTAGGGATTTGAACATGCATCTTTGTTCAATTGCAACAGTCTATCTGCTACAATATAGAGATATGATCTAGCACAGTTGGAAGCATTCCACATAAAATCCAAACGTGCAATGAAACATTTTGAAAAGTGAGACAAGGGATGTCTCTATTTCCTCCTTTTCTTTTAATGGGAGAAACCGCAGGGAAACTTCTCAACACATCTTGATTAAAATTTGGCACAGATATTGAGGGCTGGATAAAAATTGCTTTTGGTGGGTTAGAGCTAGACCTTGGGCAGACAGGTGGCCATCATTTGGCTCAAGACTTGCTTCAATCCATCTTGGGTTCCTGCATGATGAGTGCTCCAAGCCAGAGGAATTGACTTGCTCATGAGCCCATTATTTCAATAGGTCTTCAGCAGGATTTTATCTTTTTCTCATCTTCAGGGCTCTTCTTACAAGAGCTAATGATACAGCTCCAATCAGTTTTACTCTGTTTTATAGTTCTCAGAAAGACAACTGTGGCTGTTTTAACTTTTAAATTTTTTTTATTTGTTTTTTAAATGTTATATTGACACATTTTGATGGTCTGGTTTTGTTTTTAAAGTGTATTGTTTTAAATTTGCTGTTTGCTGCCTTGAGCCCCTGTACAAGGAGAAAGACAGGACAGAGGTGAATAAAATAATTAAAAACTCAGGGTTCTTTTAAGGATGGATGAGAATTTAGTGGAATCCTGTTGTTGGTTAGAGGAGTCTAATTGAATGGTGGGTCAACACATAGGTAAATCTCCCTGATTCATCATAGAATCATAGAATCATAGAATCATAGAGTTGGAAGAGACCACAAGGGCCATCCAGTCCAACCCCCTGCCATGCAGGAACTCCAAGTCAAAGCATCCCTGACAGATGGCCATCCAGCCTCTGCTTAAAGACCCCTAAGGAAGGAGACTCCACTACACTCCGAGGGAGTGCGTTCCACTGTCGAACAGCCCTTACTGTCAGGAAGTTCCTCCTAATGTTGAGGTGGAATCTCTTTTCCTGCAGTTTGCATCCATTGTTCCGCGTTCTAGTCTCTGCAGCAGCAGAAAACAAGCTTGCTCCCTCCTCAATATGACATCCCTTCAAATATTTAAACAGGGCTATCATCAGGCCTACTCTGTTTGATACTAACAATAGGAATTAGCTCTTTATTTTTAGATTGTTATTTTAAGAGAAAATTCCTGCACCCTTAAAGTCCCTTATCTTTGTACTTGAGAAAAAGTGAGCTTTTAAAGGAATGCATATAAGAAAAACTGAAACTGATAAAGTCATCCATCGAGGCCTAGAGGTTTGGGTGCTTAATTCTGGTCTTGAAGCCTTGTTTATACAGCTATATTTCTAATACTGAATTAAAGTACCCAGCTCTTTTTTTTTTTTGAAAGAGAGAGAGAGAGAGAGAGAGAGAATCATGTCATCTTTAACTCCTACCCAACAAGCAGTTAAAACTAGAGTAGGGAAAAGTTATACCAGAATCCCCAGGCTAGAACAAATATCCAAAAGTAAGTCAAATGAAGTACTGTAACTTTTCCATGTTCTGTGTTGCATGTGATGCATTTCAACTTGCAAACACCTATGCCTCCTGCATTTGGTCAGTGCAGTTCTTTATGTGTGTGTGAAGAATTTATTTTAAAAATTGCAAGTTTCTTTGTATGGAAATCAGTTGAAAATTTAAAAATTTAAATGTAAGAGAAAATGGAACTGATAGATTCTTTTATTGCTTCCCAGTTCAATCCCTCTAAAAGTCAATGGTTGTCAAATTCCCAGTTATTGGGTAACCTTTTCCACATTGATTTGTCTGCTGAGAATATTTTGATCACTTGCCATGGTATTTATTTATTTACAAGAACCATTCCATCCTTGTTTGTTAATTCTAGGGCAGTTAAGCCAGAGCATATGAAGGCAATGAAACTATTAAAAAATGGAAAAACAACCCTCAAATAACAACAGATAAAACACCAGCCTATACAGAAGCAAAAAAGGTCAAAACAATGTAATAAACACACAAGGGATAAAAGCTTAAAAGTCCTGGTTGAGACACTGTAGTTTCTTTCCTTTGCCAAAAAGAGAATATGGAATCAATATTCCCAGGGCTTGGAATAGTTACCTTATTGGACTATAACACTGAGGCTGCTTCTGCACTGCAGAAATAGTGCAGTAAGACAGCACTTTAACTGTCATACCTCAATGCTATGGAATTCAGAGATCTGTAATTTCTTGTGGCACTAGAGCTCTCTGACAAAGAAGGCCAAATAGTTCATAAAACTACAAATCCCACAATTCCATAGCATTGAGCCCCAGCAGTTAAGGCAGTATCAAATTGAATTATTTCTACAGTGCAGATGCAGCTTCAGAAACCATTTTTTAAGCAGTCTGATGAGGGGGAGCGAGATAGTCTTGCAGAAAATCAGACATACCCTAGTTCAGATCTAACACACCATGGGTTTGAGGATTGGGTATGTGTGTATGGGGTTAAAAACTGTATTAAATTCATGGGGTCTGCATAAGTTGGCAGACAACTTGAAAGCACAGACACACAGATATGGGGTCAGGGGAGGTTTTCCAGGATGTCGCAAGCTGAGATTATGAACTGGACATACCTTCATAGGATCAGTTCATCTTGCAAAGTGAACCAAATCATCCGATACTTAATAAGTTATTTTTCCTGTTAATAAGAGCAGGGGAAGATAATGCCAACTGGCTATTCACATTATCAGCTCCCCATGCAGAGGACAGAGTTAATATCACAGACTGTCTTTATGGTAGTGGGACCTTATACCCTATGCTGCTGCATGCATAGATCTAAGCAATATCCTTAGAATCTCAGGGCTATAATCCAAAATCTAACTTTCCCCAGTGCTTTTTTATTCTAAAGCTATATCTACCACACCGGCCTTTTTTCCAGAGTGACTTATGGATGCTTTGTTAGCAGTAGCAAACCAGAATAGATGTGTATGTGTGTGTAGAAAATCCATATATATCATTCATACACAATATGATGGAGAAGAATGTGCAACTGCTGTGTTGTTCTTAAAAATGAAACATAGTTTTTTTACATGGTTTACATCAATGTTTTAAAAGTAATATTTTGATTGGATTGCTTAATGCTTTTTAAAATTTTGCACCACATATTGTTTTAGCTACTATTGACTCTTCCTTTCCCAAACCCCTTGGGACCAAAGGTTTTTTGTTTTGTTTTTTTGGATTTCAGGGTGGCTGGCAGGATTTTTTATTATTATTTTGGAATACCTGTATTTTAATATATGTATATAATGAGATATCGTGAAGATAGGACTCAAGTCTAAACACAACATTTATGTTTCATAGACATCTTATACACATAGCCTGAATGTAATTTTATACACACTATTTTAAATAATTTTGTGCATGAAACAAAGTTTGTGTACACGGAATCACCAGAAAGCAAAGGTGTAACTATCTCAGCCACCCATGAAAAAAGTTTTGCATTTTGGAGTATTTCAGATTTCTGGATAAGGGAGATTCAATCTGTATTTTGTTTTAACTTATATTGCAAGCTGCTTTGGGACTCATTTTGGGAGAAAGACAGGATATCAATCAATCAATCAATCAATCAATCAATCGTTACACTCCTTCTCTCTGTGTATGTGCTGCCCATGACTCACTGAGCTCCACTGCCCCAGCACTTACAATAGATCATGCTTCTGGAGCTACTAGATATTCATCTATCAGGTTGTCTCTATTTTCACATGTTGGAGATTGGATGGATTTTTCCTCAGTACAGACTTGTCACATTGCTTCCCACAAAAACCGATAGCACTGGCAAAATGTCCACATTGCCTCATTTTCTACTAACCACTATCACAGTTTTCATTTTATTAGAACTCATGCATCTCTGAAAACCACAAACAAGGCCAAATCTTGAAAACTGCTATATACTGTCCACTCCTTCTATCGCTGATTTTCTCCCTGTTTTTTTTTAAATGACAATAGAAATAAAACCACTTTGACCTCTAAAAATTTTACTTCATGGCCAGTAACACAGCTCTAGTTAATGCTTCCCCTTCTTTTTCTGATTTATGACTTTGTTGTCTTTGCATCTGTTGGAACTATTTGTAGTACTTTATGAGGACTGAGGTTCTCCCCAAGATATCTTTCCTGGAGAAAGACAGATCTACACAGTCTTGCATCTGTGGTCCTAACAAGCCAATACTGTCTGTGGTATTTGTAGCACAGTGTTGCTTTTCATATAAAGGCACAATAGGGGTGAATACATTAACCTCTGCAAGCTTATACACTGACAGTGCTTTTGCTGGCACTCAGCTGACTCAACTGCAGAAGAGATGTATCTTAACTGTCCTCTCTCCTGCTCACTAAAAGAATGACTTATTTTGTTGATGTTATGTCATACACAGCCAAATGAAAATGATGATAATTTCAGGCCAACTCACAATGTGATAGTTACTCCATCTCACTGAAATGATTCCTGCTCCAGGTATAAGGAAAGCACGGGGAAAGGAAAACTCTAACCCATACAACCGCTTCTTAACAGGCTGATAATTTTGGTGTGTGAGTTGGTTTTGGTGGACATCAGGCATACTGAAGGTTTTATTTAGCACACCTCAACTCTGTTGATTTTGCATTTGTATGTGGGCTCAGAAAGGTTTTCCACAATGTGTCAAGCTGTGATGTGGAAGTATGAATACATTAATAACACTGATTAATCTTGCATTGTGAACCAGGTCCTCTAATAGCTAAAATTTATTGTTCCCTGTCAATAAAATCAGGGGAAGATAACATCCAATGGGCATCCAATTCATCAGATACTCATATGGAGGACTGAGGCCTTGTTCAGACAGTGTGAAAGGCCGGCCTGAGGGCAGAGTCGGGGCATTGCATCCAGATGATGCATGCCCTGACTCCACCCCCAGGGTGCCATGATGCTGCACACCGCTCCACATGGCACATGCTGTCATGGCACTACTCCGGCACCGTGTCCATACGACACAGTACCAAAGGAGCGCCATATAGCCACAGCAATGTGGCTATGATGCCCTTTCCAGAGCACAAAAAGTTGCTTTTTGCAGCTCCTTTTTGTGCCCTGGAAAGGCTGGATTGGGGCTCTGGCATGGGGTTGCCATGGCCCTGATCTGGCTGAAGAAGGGGCGGGTGGAGGCTGCCCCTTCAGGGCTGTTTGTACAGACCCTGAATTAACACAGCACATAGTCATCATAGTGGAGACGATTTCTGGCTTCCAGTTCTTCTGCCATAGCAATTGAAAGATGATGTCTCTCTTGCCCTGAATTATATTGCTGAAATGATGGCAGCTTGGAATAACCAGAATTGGATTTGAATGAGAAATGACTATGGATTGCATTCAGTGCTAGTTTATAAAACAAATTCTTGACTTCAGAATTTTCCAAATTATAAGGACATCTCATTTGTACCAAGAGCTGCATGACAGATCTTAATGCATACAAATTTGGTTGTCTCTACCAATCCTATGTACATTTTTGGTACATAGGTACGTTTTTGGTCCTTTCTAAGCCAAGTGCTGTTTGCTGCACAGAATCGCTAGCAGCCTGAGAAGGAATTCATCATTTATCTCTATTCTCTCCCTTCATCAACATGTTACAAGTATTCTAAGTCTAAACTTGGAACCCAGGGAACATAGGAAAGTGCAAGGGAAGAGAAGTGCAAATGTGTGTACTACTATTATTATTTGCCTCCTAAGCTAAAAGCATCACCAGGGAGTAGAAACGATCCTTCGTATTAAGCCTCCCTCACCCAGGTGAAAAGAAAACCATCTCCAGATGCAGTTTTGAAAATGAAAAAGCAGGGCATGCCAAAAACAAACAAATAAATAAAAGAAACAAAACAAAGGATGGGGAAAGGGTGGAAGAAACACGTTGTGGATTTCAGGCCATTCGAATGGGAGAGAAAACCCTTTTCCATATTTATTTAACCTTTGCCTGGTCCGGCATTGTATCCAGACTTACCTGCAGTTGGAGAGGGCCTAAGCCGGGAGTTGCTGCGGCAGCAGCTGCCATGGTTGTTGGGATCAGCTGAACAGGGTAAGGGTCACCTAAGTAAGAGAATAATAGAGGCATCAGCACCTTTTATCTACTCTCCACCTGCAAATTAAACTCCTGCATTCACTCTTCCCAAAAGCCTTCTTTTGTGTGCCTTGCTGGGGCCTAATGAAAAGCTCCATTGTGAAGCCTTTTACTAACACTCTTCACAATTCTGGCTGAGAGAGGAATGTGAATAAAAGGCACAAGCAATTAAGGCGGAAACCTCATCCTTTTTCATGATGTATTTAGGGAAATAGGGAGGGGGGAGCGCACATTGATCAGAGGACTGAGCTTCAGAAGGTAGTGGTGGTGGGGGGAAGCCATGAAAGAAAAAGGATGGTGGTTGGGGAACACTGCAGTCTTGATAAGAGCATCACACTAGATGGGACAAATTTACAAGCTGGTCCAGAGTAAGCATTTAACACAATGGAGCTAACTTGGGATAAACCCATCATGAGTTTACTTACTGGTTTCATGGATGCAAGTCTGGGTGTGCTTGTAACACGTCTGTATTGACACCAAAGAGCACTACACAAGTGCCTTGAGCCTGTCATTTGTTGTTCTTGTGTGCCTTCAAATCATTTCCGACTAATGGTGACCTTCATGGGGGCTTTTTTGGCAGGATTTCAGAGGACATTTGCTATTGTTTTCCCCTGAGGCTGAGAGCATGTGACTTGCCCACGGTTATCCCAGTGGGTTTTACGATTGAGCTGTGAATAAAACCCTGGTCTCCAGAGACATAGTCCAACACTCAAATCACTATGTCATGCTGGCTCTCATATGCTGCATTAAATTAAATCCATTTGAAAATGTTTGATTTCACAAAGGAGGTAGCAAACTTTGGTTACAGGCCCCATCTTAATTAGAATGTATCTCAATTTATATAGTTGCTGGAGACTTTTTGGTGCTGGCCCCACATTATTTGAATTAAATGCCAAAAGAGTTTCATAGGGTAAAAGAGTTCAGCTCATTCCTACAAAGTGCAATGGTGACATCCTATCCTTTCTTCTTGTAGAAAAGTTTCCCAGTACCTGTAGTCTGACGGAACTCTAGGCCACTCATAAATGAGACTGAATTGTAATATTGTGACAAAATTTCTCAGATAAATTTGTTTAGCAGATGGGATAGGCACAACAGTGCCTTTGCTTTTTTAAAAAAAGATACGGTAGCTCCTCCTGTCTTTCTGTTTTCCTATAACTGATATGAAATATTTTTAAAAGAAATACTTATATGAATCTTCTTTAAAACATTAGGATTGAACACATCCAAGAAAAGGCCTTACTAAATCTTGCCTGTTATCTCTGATTTAATCTGAATTAACAATCCTAGTACCCCTTCTGTTTTTGTGCAAAAAACAAAGGAACAAATTGTTAACATTTAGACTTGCAGTTAACACAGATGTGCAGTGCTTTATATATTTCTGGCCTCTCTAAATGACAAAATGTTTAAAAAGCTTTCCACTCCATTAATAAAGATCATTGGAGCATTTGTGCATAGACCAATGATGTTAACAGAAATTACTGGCTCAGGAAAGTCTTTGGAAACAAGACTAAGAACAGTACACATTCATTGTAAAAGGACAATGCATGGTCATGGTGTATCTGATTAGATGGGCATAATTCGTTTCTGGATGTGGCTTTTGGATTCTTGTTATTTTCCATGAAATATGTTTACCACAATGTTGCAAGTTAATGTAGGTGAACTTTTATTGGGTTTTATCCAATGTTGCAATAAATCATGCAACAGTTGCTTCTAACCACTCCTTCCCATTCCATCTCCTCTCCTGAAGATAATAAAAGTCTGTAATGGAGGGAGGGGTTTCACCAAACATCTGGCAGAAGCAACTTCATATACAAAGGACTGCTGCTCACAATGGTAGTGATTACATCCCCAGCCATATTTTTTTTATGACACTGAGCACACGTGTGTTTTAGCCTCTGCCATCCCTGATGTTCCCATATGTTCTTGGGCTGGGGGAAGGGGAGAGATAGTGCTACATCCTAAGTCCCCACATTTCATTTAGATGTCAGAAATAGTTGGCAGGTGCTCTTCACAGGATCTCAAAGCCTTCATGAACTAGTCATGTTCATGTCATGTTCATGTTGACAATGGTTAGGAAATTACTGTCATCAATAGGCCAAATGTTTTTGTTGGCTGGGATCTTCAACATTCTGAGTTAGGGTTGCCATATAGCTTTGTGACAGAGATGGGTAACCTTCGGTCTCTTGTTTGCTAAGGATTATAACCCCAACTTTCACCTCCCTTTGGTCATTCTGGGTAGGACTGATCAAAGTTGTAAAACAACACATCTGGAAGGCCAAAACATCCCCAATCCTGTTCTACAAAGCATGAAGTTCTGTTTAAATTACCATCAAAGGACAGTCTAAAGTTGTGTTTTTCTTTAAAGGACCATCCACTCCAAAGCCCTCCATCCACTCCAAAGCCCCACCAAAGTGGGAAGTGTGCTATAGCACTTGGTGTTTAATGATGATCTCTTTTTGATCTTTAAACAGCAACTAATTTAACACATTCCCCACTGTGGTAAGTTGTATTGTTGTTGTTGTGTACCTTCAAGTAGTTTCCAACTTAAGGCAACCCTAAGGCAAACTTATCATGGGGTTTTCTAGGGCGATGAGAGTGTATGAGTGGGTTTCATGGCTGAGCCGGAACCAAATCCTGATTTCAAGTATCATAGCCCAACCCTCAAATCACTACGTCATGCTGGCTCTCAACCTGTACTGCTATGCAAATCATATTAATTTTTTTTTCAAAATTTGCCTTTGTGTCCTTATTGAGAAAATTAGTGTCCTCTTTTGTTTCCCTCTTTTGCGCAATGAATAAATAGGTACCCCATCCTGACACCACCTTCAGTTCCTTCTCCATTCTTTCTCTGGAGAGAAGAGAAGAGCCTGGAACCTCAACTGTGTCATCAATTATCCATGACCTGAAGAGACTGTCGTAAACATCTCACATGTCTCTAATAAATGGTACTTTTTATTTTAATTGTAGGCTGCTTTGGGAGCTAGTCTTGGCTGAAAAGCAGACTATAAATAACAATGGCACTTAACAATATGCTGGTCCTCTTCAAATTAGTTAGATGTAGCTGTGTGGACCAGAACATAAATTGCATAGTCCACAATGTGATAATGGTTCTATTGGGTCATCTGAAAAGGAACAAAGTTCTCTGTGCAGGCATTCAATGCCATGCATTTTCTTTCCATGTGAGAAAAGTGATGATGGACAAAATTGGCCAGGCATTTTCCATCTACAGCTTTGATTCAAACCAGGTACGTAATGCCTGAACAGGGCTTATTTATATATAAAATCTACATCATGTTATTTCTCCCCCCAAACGTCCACTCTCCCCTATAGGGCTTGGCAATTTGTTAATGTCCTGGACATCATCTGACAGTACTTAAATCAGAAATTAGCCAGGAGCCTTCACAAAGCCATGCCTGCGGGTCTTGTGTACAAGAGGCATTATAATATGGCCCACATGATACCCTATTAAACAATGAAACATGTGATGGACTAAAAAACAGAGATACATCAGCAAATCTGCCTGGGGAAGTTTATGGTATTTAAATCCTAAACATTAATTTTATTGTCCTGTACAAAAAACCAATTAACTATGAGTTTCATAATTTTTTATTGGATGTAGGGGATAGTGTTCAGATAACCGACGAATGGTAAATTCAGCATATTTTAATTTTATTAGCCTTGGCTTGTCTACACTCGTACTGGTTTGTGCCAAGAGTAAAGAGTAATTAGATAGATAACTGTGCTGAGATTTTTTTTTGTATTTTTTAAAATTTCTAGCTGATACATACACACACATATATATCACACATACAAACACACCCACTCACCCTTTACCTATTGTGTACATCATCCTTTCCTCCTTAAAATGTAGGTATGTCTGAAACTGGAATAAAAATACCCCATCTGTAAAGCCCAAGGTGATGACATCTGACTCACCACAGAAAAGAGAGTAAATGTTGAAGTCTCCAATTGAAATTAATGGTACTTTAAAAAAAGCTTAATGTGGGCTGAATTGTTCTCAGAATTCTTTGTGACAAGTGAAATGGCCAAATACTCATTTTAAAGAAAAAAGATAAAATTTCAATTCTAGGGGATTTGATACCTGATTTCTCATCACCTAAATATCTGTGAGTATATCTATAATTTATCTAGCCATACTCATCAATTTGCCATCTGTACACCCTTCCACAACGTCATGTACAGTGAGAGTTTGGTAGAATGTGGGCCAAAATACAGAAGAGGGACCTTGGAAATAAATCTCATTAGTCCAGAGAAAAAATGGAGCTTGATAGATAAATGTCACATTCCCATCAATCTTGTCTATCACAAACAGCAATTTTCACTTCCACCTATTTTTCCAAAAAGTTTCTGGGTAATGGATGGAAGTGGCAAGGAAAGATGCTGGGAAACAGAGATATAAGGTATACACACAAATTTTCCCATCTTTGGCAAGAGAGGGTGCCTTGACATATTGAAACACCTTATCAAGGAGATAGCCAATCAGCTCAAGTTTTTTTGTAGTTCAGGTCTTAACTGGACCTAACTAAAAAACAGACTGCTTGGTGCTATTAAATATTGGCAACATTGGCACTGAATAATGTAAATCCCTACCTGCAGATTTACACTTAATAATGCTATGTAACACTTGTGTTGAATGGCAATATCGTGCAATTGGATCAAGGCACCAAACATGCAACTGAAGTCACAACCAAATTCTACACGTCAATCTGCAATGCATATGTGATTATTATTATTATTATTATTGCGCTGTAAGTTTACACAGTGCTGTACATACAATCTTATAGTTAGACGGATCCCTGCCCACAGGCTTACAGTCTAAAAGACAACATAAAAGGAAAAGGGGAAGGTGGTGGGGAGGGGATGAGGTCCAGTGGTTGTTCTCTCCCTCTGGGGCCTGGACCAAGGCAGATGGACTGGAGGGAGGGCTTGGGTTCTTAATACATAGTTAAGAGGAGGCATCCTGGGGCAGATGACACAATCCTGCGAACGCTTCCCTAAACAATATAGTCTTTAATTTACTTTTGAACCTGGTTAGAGAAGTGATGAGGCATGCATGTGGGGGAAGAAGGTTCCAGGAGTGAGGGGCAGCAAGTGAGAAGGGACGAATCCGGGACAGGGCAGTGCAAATCCTCGGCTGGGACAGGAGACCTTGACTACCAGAATGGAGGGTATGAGAAGGAGTGTGAGGAGAAAGAAGTTCAGACAAGTAAGGAGGGGCCAGTCCGTGGAGGGCTTTGAAAGTCAACAACAAAAGCTTGTACTGGATGTGGAAGGGGAAGGGGAGCCAGTGAAGGGAGGATAAGAGGGGAGAAATATGGTCAAAGCGGCGAGCGGATGTGATAATACATGCAGCTGAGTTCTGGACAGAGATTAAAGGATGGAGGTGAGAGAGAGGAAGCCCTGTCAGAAGAAGGTTACTATAATCTAGTTGTGAGCCCACCAGGGCATGGACCAGAGTCTTGGCAGTGGAGGCTGAGAGGAATGGATGGATTTTAGCATGTGCATCTGTGCCAAAGGCTCATTAAGGTGGAGTGGTACTGAATGTGCAACTCCACTTCCACATTCTTGAACTGAATCCAGTTCAACACAATTGTCAATTGTTTTCACAGGGGAACATGCAGATGTTTAAGACACCAACAAGATTCTGACCATTATCTGATTACTGTTGTCACCACTGTGCAACTGTGGAAAAGGTAAGGATTTGGAGACCTACTGGATACCCACACAGCTTCACCAACAACGCAGATAAATCATCCTGATCTAGATCCTGTCTGCACTGGCAGGTTACGCCTAGAGTATCCTTGCCCTGGAGCTGCCCTGACCTTCCCCTGTTACCTTAGCCCTATGTTCTGATGCCAGGCAACTGCTCCCATCCCATTGTGCTGCCAGGGATGGCCAATGCCACAACAAGTGGTTCGTCGCTAAGATCAGAATGAGGAATCCAGGCTCAATCATATAGCTGGGCACCTTGTTCTCACCTCAGAGTGAAGCAACCTGTGGCAGTGGTGCCCGTGCCAGGTAGCACGGCAATATGTCAGTGCAAATTGCTGCCCAGTTTCAGAACCTCTTCTAAGAAGATTTGGAGCAGCTGGTGAGTTTTTAAAATCAACAGCAGTGTTACATCCTGAGTTTGACATGGAATGGTCAAATGTCATCCAAACTGTCAGATTCAGAGATTGGGCAGTGTGTTGTCTGGTCTCCTTGCCAATAGGATGGGGTGGGGGTAGGATGATCAGATGTCATAACCACAAGGGAGAACAAGGCCCCATAAAATGTAAAACATTCAAGTAAATTGTAGGGTATTACAACATACAAGCTAAAAATGCTAATATAAATACACATTGATGCTTCTTAGTCGTACTCAAAATGGAGAACGTTTTTGAATTCCTCCGGAACATAAGGTTCAAATGGAGGACATGTCCTGGAAAATGAAGACATCTAGTCATCCTGGGAGGGGGCTGGTTTATTTTGGTCTGTGCAGTCATGGCACTACATTCTATCTGTGTGGAGCTCTATGTATGAAGCAAAACATCTGAGATTCCCTATAGACATTGTCTCATATAAGGAAGATGTTTACCAAAGACAGCTTTTGCATGGATGAAGCAGGAGTTTCAGGAACCTCTCCTTGGCATGCAGTTATTAATGACATCCTTCAGGCACAGGCAAAAGGAGGGTTTAGTTTTCTTTTGCATTTCCATGGCTACCTCCCCCACCCCATCCAAACTCTGGGATGTTATGTCAGTCTCATGGATGTAAAGTCTCATGCAGCTGCCATGCTGTTAATATACTAGGAGTTGAAAAGCAAACATACATACACAGCGTCACACTATGTTAAACAAGGAATTAATTGAATCTGCCAGATATGTTTAATGGGATGCATTCTTGACCTTTTCCAGGCCTACAAATAGAGCCACAGTGATATTCAACACAGCTTTAAGTTACACTTTTGGAGCTGTGAATCACTACATTTCCCAGTTTGAGGAAGAGAAATGATGAGAACACTAGATGTCCACACTCTAGGCAGTCCAGCTATTGGTGGGCTCAAGAACTTTGATTTTCCTCACTGACACTGTAGAGAAATGTGGAAATGTTTGTTGTGGAAAGTGATGTTAAGTATATCTTTAAAAATGTAACTTTGATAGCCTTCCCAAGAAGTCTGGAGACAAAATGAACAAAACTGCATCCAGTTTGAATCCCCACTCAGCCATGGAAACCAAGTGGGTGATCTTGGTCAAGTCCCACTGTCTCAGCCTCAAAGGAAAGCAAAGGCAAACCCACTCTGAACAAATCTTGTCAAGAAAACCCCATGATAGGGTCACCATAAGTTAGAAAGGGCTTGAAGGAACACAACCACCACCACAAATATCCACATGTATGTTAGGCAACTACTCTGTACTGCATGGCAACATTGCTCAACTGAACCTCAACACATCTTGTTCACCTGAAGTAAAATGTGTATCCAAGCACACATGAATACTTATGCACAATGCACAAAGTGCACCCAGTGTACAATGTGGATTTAAATTTTGATGATATTGGAGAACATGGGCCCAAACTCATGGATGCAAAAAATGCAGCTGGTCACCACAAATTTAGGATTTTATAACTTCTTTACAGTAGCTCAAGGATATGATAGAGCTAAATTAATTTTAGCATAGAGGTGAAAGGATACAGCGCTGCAATCTCAGACAGTTGGGATTAATATCTGTGCCTCTTTCATTCTTCCATATTTGTCACTTTCAAGGCAACAGGAAGATAGGCCAAATATCAAAATGAGAATAGAATGCTATAATGGATTATTTGTTGAGTTTTAACTGTGTATAACGGCAAGTCACTAAATTACAATAAATTTCTAGACTGCTGGCTTTGAATGCACAATGGCACTGCATACACAATTCTGTTCATGTAAGGATGAATGGAATGTGGATGTTTCATACTGGACATAAACATCCAACTTCTGTAGAAGAAATATCCATGTGTAAGACACCAATAGACAAATGGTGTGATGTAGTGGTTGAGTATTGTACTATGACTCTGAAAGACCAGGGTTTGAATCTCCGATCAGTCATAGAATGTCACTGGGTGACCTTGGACAAATCAACTCTCAGCCTTAGAGGAAGGCAAAAATCCCATTGAAAAAAACCTTGCCAAGAAAACTCCATGACAGGTTCACCTTAGGGGCACCTAGACACAACTTGAAGGCACACCACCAATAAAATATTTTAGCCACAGAATATGTGCATGGAGTATGTGCGAGAAGGAAATAAAATCTTGTTGTCTTGGAAGTATTAGTTGCCACTCAGAAAATCTACATTTGAGAATAGTTAAAGAAAATCTGTTTTTTGATATGTTGTCAGGTGATCTTTGTCATTTTCTATATAGCCTGGATATATCGATATATATATATAGATATTGCATTTATGACATTCTGTTTTATAAACAAAAATCAGCCTTGAGGATTATCACATTTAGAATAGATATATCACAAGCTTAGCCCTTTTGCCTTGGAAATGAATTCATCTGCTCCTTTTAGTGAATACTGTGCTAACAAAGAAAGAAAGAAAGAAAGAAAGAAAGAAGCCCAACAACAATTGAGGAATTCATGAGTTAGTCAATGATACACTGATGCGAACATAATAAAGCCAAACAGAAGGACCAAAGACAGAAGCACCCAGAACAAGAGAGCCTCAGATAGCTAGATAGGAAACTGATGTCAGAAGAGTTAGATAAGCGGAAATGAATGAAACCAGTTTTATGAAATCCATGATGAAGATAAATTTGTTTGCTGAAACGAAGGCAGTTGTGATCTTCCTCCTTTCTTTTCTTTCTTTCTTTCTTTCTTTCTTTCTTTCTTTTTTTTTTGTAAAAAAAATAACCCATGTCTTGATGACAGGAAAACACAAGAATCTATATAGAGCTTCAACAGAATTGTCCAAATAACACACGCGTACACACACACACACACTCCCTTGAAAGCAAAGCCTTCAAGGATTAATCTGCAGTGTTCAACCTTAGACAGTTATAAAGATACTCATGCTTTGTGTTAGCCCATAAATTGGGAGGCATATGCTACCCTTGATCCATGCACAGAACTCCTGTTGAGATTAATAGGACTTGCATGTTGTTTGGAAGTTGCTTTCAAAAAGGGCAAATTAAACCTCTTCATTAAATAGGAAACAGGCTGTTTTAAAAGGAAATCTTATTTCCTCTACAACAGTGTTAACGTTGGATTGTGTGTGTGTTTTTTTTTTAACTAGGGTGGGAGGAAAAAGAGACCTTTGAAACAACAGCTGCTTTAGAAGCGTTATGAGAGAAATGTATTTTAAAACTAGCAGGTCCATTTGCTTGGGTTTTATGTGCAGAAATGTTACCAGTAAGAAATGTTCTCTCTCTCTCCCCCTCTCTCTCTTGCTGCAGGGCCAACCCAACACATTTTGCTGCCTAAGGCAAATGAGCTAGTGCACTTTAACCTAAACCCAACTTAGTTATTTTGGGCACACAAAGCAGAGAAAACACCGTTCTCTCCCCCTTTCTGGTAGGAACAGAAATGTACCACAAATGGAATATAAATCGAAATATAGTCTTTTAGATGGTCTGGATGATGATGTCCTGCAAAATCTGCCAGTTGAGCACCTTTCTTGGAAGGGGCATAATGATCCGCCAAGCCAACTCTAGTAACCAAGATCTTCTCCTGCTCTCCTGTGACATCATGTATCCCACTGTTCCTCAGGCTGGAAAGATGAGCATAAATCACACCCGAAGCAACGGTAATCTCAGTACAGCGGACCAGAGAGGAATGGATCATAGAGAAAAGTAACAGGGAAGAGACTTTGGCTTGGCACATCAGAGGATGTGGCCCAGTCTTCAGAGGGTTTGTACCCCATCTGCAAGCAGACCCACACGCAACAAATGTGGCTTGTGATTGCTTATAGGATTATAGCATCTGAGAAACAGAAACTGAACCCTAACATTTGCAGGAGCGCAAAGGTTATCAGAGGAAATTTCCCCTAAAGAAGTTCCCCCTTCCCAAGGAAAATCTCCCAAATGAAGAATGAGCATACTCAGTGGAATGCTGTGTTTCTGTTGTTACAGAAAACCAGAGGGCAGAGAGAATGGAAAGGTGTATCCTGGAGGAGGGAAGGGTTTGCTGTTTGAAAATGATGGGAGCATTCCACACTAGCTTTTTGATACAAATCTCTCTTATAAAGATAATATTGGGGCAATACGTACCGCCCCAAAAGGGTGCCCTTCCAGCACCTGATTTTCCGCCGGAGGGAAGCTGCAGCGACCAAACTGTGTGGTTCCCGCTGGTGGAAAAAGAACCTGCAAGAAGCAGGTTCTTTTTAAGCCACGGTGGCAGGCAGCCATGGCATAACGAGTGTGCCACTGGCACACTCATTAAGTAAGTGCCGCATGTGAATGCTGCTCAGCGCTTACGTAATGATGGCAGCACTCATGTAAACAGGGCACTGCCATCTTGAGGCCCTCATCACGTGCTAGGGTTGCGGGGCATGTGTAAGCTCCGCCCAGAGGCAACCCTAGCACATGACGAGGGCAGTTCAAAGGATCAGTCTGTACCAGCCCATTATTGATTTTTCATATAAAGTTATTCTCATGACTATTGAGATGAAGCATATGAAGAAATGAAGATGAGATGGTGCAAAATTCAGAACCTGTATTTGTATAACTTCTATAACACTTGAGTTCAAAGTAAATTTGGATCACTTTCCATAGTTTGAAGTTTCCTATGTATTGGGAGGCATGTGCTTCCTTATTTGATCTATGGAGAAGATCCATGTATTCAGAGAAACATGAATGACCTTCCTCCACTGGAATTAATGCCAGATGCTATAACACATGAGGAATTTCTGTTGAATACATAATAATAATAATAATAAATTTTATTTTTATACCGCCCTTCCAAAGATCAGGGCGGTGTACAGTTAAACAGTTAAAAGCATATATATAAAAATTAAAACATTCAAACACAGTAAAAATAGAAGGTAGGGTACAATGTCCGCCAGGGCTTAATGGAACATCCAGTCCGATCATGATGAGGGAATAATAAGATAACATAGGAGAGGAAATCATTGGTAGGCTTGCTCAAACAAAAATGTCTTTAGCCCTTTCTTAAACAAATTAAGAGAGGCGGCTAAACGAAGCTCCGTGGGCAGTGAGTTCCAGAGGCTAGGGGCTGAAACGGAAAACGCCCTTTTTGCTGTTGACGATAATCTAGCCTCTGGAACTCTTAGAAGTTGTTGCCCAGTCGATCGAAGTGTGCGGGGCGGATTGTGTGAGGAGAGACGGTCCTTCAGGTGCTCTGGGCCCAAGCCATTTAGGGCTTTATAGGTAATAACCAGCACTTTGTACTGAGCCCGGAAGCGGATAGGCAGCCAATGTAGATCTTTCAAAATTGGTGTTATATGGGCGGTCCTGGGAGCACCAGTGACCACCCGTGCTGCCATATTTTGCACTAGTTGAAGCTTCCGAGTGTGATACAAAGGCTGCCCCATGTAGAGCGCATTGCAGAAGTCCAATCGAGAGGTTACCAGGGCATGTACTACTGTTTCAAGGTCCCTCCGGTCCAGGTAGGGACGCAGCTGGCGTATCAGCCGAAGCTGATAACAGGTGTTCCTGACCGTCGCATCCACCTGAGAAGTCAGATGGAGCGACGAATCAAGGAGCACCCCCAGACTGCGTACAGAGTCCTTCACGGGGAGCGTGACCCCGTTCAGGACAGGTGGAACCACCTCCATCCCTGGGCCAGGGGAACCTATCACGAGTACTTCCGTTTTCTCTGGATTCAGGCTGAGTCTGTTTTCCCTCATCCAGTCCATTACCGATTCCAGACAGGCCACGAGAGGAGTGACGCCATCCCTGGTCACTGCATCAGTCGGAGACATAGAGAAGACTATTTGGGTGTCATCAGCGTACTGATAACACCGCGCCCCATGCCTCCGGATGATCTCTCCCAGCGGTTTCATGTAAATGTTAAAGAGCATGGGGGACAGAATGGCTCCTTGAGGGACCCCGGAAGTGAGGGCCCTCTTATCGGAGCACACGTCCCCCAGCTGCACCATCTGGAACCTCCCAGAGAGGTAGGACCGGAACCACTGAAGCGCAGTGCCCCCGATTCCCACCTCCGCCAGGCGTTCCAGAAGGATACCATGGTCGATGGTATCGAAAGCCGCTGAGATGTCCAAAAGCACCAACAGGGAACGCTACCCCTGTCGATGCCCAGACGGAGATCATCGACCAGGGCGACCATAGCAGTCTCAACCCCATGGCCTGCCCGAAAACCGGTTTGAAATGGATCTAGAAAATCCGTATCCTCCAAGATCGATTGAAGCTGGAATGCAACCGCCCTCTCAATCACCTTCCCCAAAAATGGCAGTAGCGAAACTGGCCGATAATTATTATGAACCAGGGGGTCGAGGGAGGGCTTTTTTAATAATGGTCTTACTATGGCCAATTTAAGGTGGTCAGGGAATTGTCCCTCCCTCAGAGATGTATTAATGATTTGGCGTAACAGCAAGGTTACTGCCGAACCCCCCTGGGCCACTAGCCATGAGGGGCAGGGATCGAGAGAGCAGGTTGTCTTCCGAACACTTCTAAGGATCTTGTCCACATCCTCGGTACTGACAGACTCAAACTGATCCAGTACAACAGAGTCCACGGAAGCTCTGGACGCCTCTATTCTGGATTCTGCTTCAATTCTGGCGTCCAGACCTTCGTTTATCCGAGAGATTTTATCCGCAAAGAAGTTGTTAAATTGGTCACAGCAGGCCTTAGTAGGTTCAAGGATCTGGTTCGGGGCAGGAGGGAGCTGAGTTAGCTCCCTCACTACCCTGAACAACTCTGCTGGACGCGACTCCGCGGACGCGATGCGAGCAGCAAAGAATGAGTTCTTAGCTGCTCGTATCGCCTCACCGTAGTCCTCCAAATGGAGGTCTAGGAGAGCCTTGTCGGATAAACGCTGGTGTTTCCGCCAGGCATACTCTAGCTGTCGCAGGACCCGCTTCCTTGCCCGGAGATCTTCCGTATACCAGGGCTTCCTTTTGGAAGCAGGCCTGAGAGGGCGCTTGGGAGCGATACTGTGTATAGCCCTGGAGAGATCAGTATCCCAGGTGTTAACTAGGGCATCAACAGTGTCGCCGTCACTTCCAACCATATAACCCTCTAGGGCTTCTTGGAACCTTTTGGGTTCCATCAGCCTTCGAGGGTGGACCATTCCCAAGAATAGACTGCTTGATTTGGAGTTCATCTGCACTGTAGAAATAATGCAGTTTGATACCTTTTTAAAGTGCTTTAGCTCCATCCTATGGAATCTTGAGATTGGTAATTTTACCAGTCTTTAGCCTTCTCTGCCAAAGAGTGTTGATGTCTCACAAAACTACAAATCCCAGGATTCTGTAAGATGGAGCCATGGCAGTTAATGTGATATCAAACTGCATTTTTTCAACAGTATAGGTGCACCCTTGGAGACCATGTCTTCACAAATTCTGGAATTTTTGGCTTTGTGACTTCCAGAAAAATTAAAATTATTGATTATAACAATGATATCACAGATAACATTTATAAAATGCATTTCACATGTTCAAAAAGCAGCAGATACATTAACTCAGTGATTTATACAACAGCTCTATAAATTATGCTAGTGTTATTACCAGCCCCAGAATGATGGCATCAGAGGCTTGCATAAATATCCATTTCATGTAGGGTTGCATCTTCTGGCCTTTTACTGACAGATGGACAAAAAAACCCACACACCTCCACATGCATATGCTGTGAGTGTGGAATCACAAGTTCTGTTTTGGACCAAATTACCTAAACTCTAGTTCAGGGCAACTTTGGCTCACATCCCTACAGCCATGGGTTGGGGATGACTAGACTTACTGCAGCCTGCCTTGTAGCTGAAACCCGGAGGAAGGAGGAATCCTTGCTGGGCTGCTGCTGCTAGAGTCCGCTGGTCTGGAGGGAATACTGGAATCATTAATGGCGGTAGCTGACCTTGGACCTGCTGGACAAAGAAGGTGAACATAACTTCTTAATATTATGCTTGCATAGTATGGCCATATGACTTATATAGTGTGGCATGCATAGTATAGGCAATAATATGCTTAATTGTATGTTCAGCCTGTGGGGATATTTTTAAAGGACAAACAATTTCAGTCTAGAAATGGATGTCCACGTTACCCTTCCACTCCAGAACCCAGGAAATGTGATGCAGAGCAGGTATGGGCAAATTATGTGGCCTGAAATATTATTTTGGACCCCTCTCCCAAGACACCAATGATCTCTAGAATTTTTATTTTCAGCTGAGATCTGGAGCCACTATGAAATATCTACACACTTTGATCAGGAAGCAAAGCACAAACTGGTGGAACTGTGCCATATTTTCATAGAATCAAACCACAGAATCACAGACTTGAAAAAGACCACAAGGTCCATCCAGTCCAAACTGAATGGTCAAAGCACTCATAACTGATACCAATTTAGTCTCTGTTTAAAAACCTCCAAAGGAGGCTCTAGGTGCATCTACATTGTTTCACACAACATTTTTGTTTGTTATTACAGTTGGCCCTCATTATCCATGGATTTTTTTTTATCCACGGTTTTGAGCATACACAGCTTGAAAATAGTCCCAAAAATTATAAATTCCAAATATAAAACCTTGATTTTCTATTTTATATATGGGACATCATTTTGTTGTGCCATTATATTTAATGGGACTTGATCATCCACGGAGGGTCCTGCAACCAAACCCAAGCATATAACAAGGGCCCACTAGTGCTTTCAATCATTTCCAACTTATGGCAACCCTATCATGGTGGGTTCAGTGTTGTGGGCACCCTAAGGGGAGTAATACCACTGTCCTCAAATGTCTGCCTTTTGGCAGAAATGAGCTGTGGTGTTTGCCTGAGTCCCTTTAAAACCCTGGAGCTCAGTCGAAGAGAAGGCATGAATGGGGCGAAGCTCAGCAGATGGACAAAGGAGAGGCCTCAGGTTGTCTTTTAAATTTTAATCTTTATTAATTTTCTTTAAAAACATCATATCTTACCAAATTTTCACTTTAGCCACATGAAACTATGCAAATCCCAGGATTTAATAGAGTGGAGCTACAGCACTTAAAAGTGATGTCGAACTGCATTATTTCTACAGTAAAGATGTAGCCCTAGGCCAAAATGCAAACCACTGGCACATAGTATTTATAGGACTGCACTCTTAACTTTTGGAGACTTCCATTTCTGCCTCAACTTGGTGTTCCTTCTCATTCTCTTTTTTCAACAATTTTTTTTTAAGAAAAATGACAAAGAAACTCCATCCTTCTTTTAGAACAAAAATGAACAGCCGAGTGGAATTTTTGCATCGTATTCTTCGGCAGAGAGCCACAAAACTTTTATTTTATTTTATTTTTTAGAAAAAGAAGGTTCCAAGGATGAAAGTGACTTTGCCAAGCAAAGAAGCTTCAAAACAGAACTCAAAACACTAATAGAGAGACAGATGGCTCCACTGAAGGCTTTGCTGCCAAAAAGGGGGGGGGGGGGGAAATTATATACAAAAAAAAAATATCAAAAAAATCATAGTGATGTTATTGAAGCTGACTGGAAAGTTCTCTGATGACTACAAATACTCTTGTCCCATTTCAAGTGTTAACTCTGCCTCCAGGGCTAATATAAACTAAAGCAACACACACAGAATCACACACACAAAGTGCTTCTGCCAAGACCACAAGGTAGTACAAGTCTGCACTTGATTTCAAGTGACTTCTGGGTATACTAGGAAACGCATTGTGCTAAACTGTCCTTGTTTGGCAAAGGAGCCACTAGGAAAACAACCTTCCCTCTACTTTTCTTTTTTCAAAAGTACTATCACATTTTCTCATGCATGCTCTCTACCTCCAGTACACATACAAAGAGGGTATGTGTATATATATATGTGTATATATATATATATCTCCCTCCCCAAATCTCTTTTGGCTCCAGATGGGAAAACTCAGCTGAGTAATGGAGGTAAGAAAAGCAGAAAAGGTGAGGATGGTTTGCATGGAGACCAAAATAACTCAGTCAAAACAATGCAATTTTCCATCCAAGCTGGAATGTAGGATGAGGAAAGAGTTTTAATACCTGCACTCCATTTCCTTTTTAAAGTAAATAAGTGCTCAGGTAATTTCATTGTTTATCAAAATATTACAGGAGAAGGAAATGTGAACTGAATGCACATGATGACTGGCTCTGCTCTCAATGAAGTATTTATTTTTTTGCGGGGGGGGGGGGGCGGCTTTCAGGATGGTTTGTTTACCCAGAATTGTTGCTAAGTTACAGAGGCGAAAAATGCTGGGGAAAAACAGATTTCCCCACCACCACCATCTTCCTCTAGGACAACATGGTTTTAAAAAAATCCTTCTGTTTATAGGGAATTTTATAGACACACAGCTTCTTTTCTCTCCCCACCCCACCAATGTACCTTCCAAATATATCCCCGAGTAACTTGTTGATCCTAGATTTAGAGTTTTTAGGGCTGCTAAGAAGTTCTAATCGGGGCTAGTGGCAGACCCTGCCATATGTTCTCCATACTCCATGCTTTACAAATTGTGCCTATATTTGAAGATTTTTATTGTTAGCAGAGGTTCTCAGATAAGGGGTATAATGTCAAAGTTATGCATGCACCCATATTCAGAAATCCCCCAAAATGAGACACAGAAGATGCTAGAGCTTCCCATGAGACTGGCTGGAAGTGGGTGTCTTCCCTTGATTGGAGGAGTAAGTAAAACAAAAATAAAACTAAAAACTTGTAATCAGGAGAACTTGATAATGGCAAGAGAAAGAGCCATCTCCAAACTCTACCCAATTCATGGTGATATTCTGCTTTCTTACACAGTTCTGGTTATGATCTTTAAAGCACTACACAGCTCAGGTCCAGGTTATTCGAAGGACCGTATTCTCCCTTATGACTCAGCCCATGCTCTGAGATCTGAGAGAGAGGCCTTTCTCTCTGACCTCCCTCCCCCAAAGGTCCATTTGGTGCAGGGTGACCAGATGTCCTCCTTTTACAGACCATGCCCTACATTTGAACATTCTGTCCAGAAGGAATTCTGAAATGTCCTCCATTTGAAACATGAGTAAGGAGCATGAATTTGTACTTCTGTGAAAATTTTGAGCATTTGTTTGGTCATGTCCTCCATTTTTTGGATGTCCTACATTTTGTGCTGTCCTTGCCCTCCTTCGTGGCTTCCCTACTGGCTTTAAAAATTTGTGTTGACAGCATGACAAGACTTGTGTCTAATTTGACATCAACCTTTGGGACATGAAAGAAGGAAAATTTATAAATATTTGCATCACTGCAAATATTTAAACATGGCTATCATGTCACCTCTTAACTTACTCTTCCCCAGGCTAAAGATACTTGAGCTGCTCCTCATAAGACATAGTTTCCAGACCTTCACCATTTTGGTCACCCTCCTCTGTACTCACTCCAGTTTTTAAACAATCTTTTTTAAACTGTGGTGCCCAGAACTGGACACAGTATTCCAGGTGAGGTCTGAGCCAAACAGACTTATGCTGTTTTACTTGCACTGACTTAAAATCAGACAAGTTTACTTATCTCTATGAGAAAAAGTTAGAAGTGCCAGCCAGGGAGGGGGCTGTGCATCAGCTATGATCTCTCCAAACTGAGGAATGGACTACATCAAATGCCCACCCACTATGTAGATGCAAGGAGTATCACTGTAAAGAAGAATGAAGTTATTTCACACAGGACAGAAACGGATTTCAGAAATGTACTCCCAAATGTAGCTACTGCTACAAGTTACTGTGTGATGCCTCTCCTTTGGAAGTGGAAGGTGGAAGGGAGGGAGGGAGAACTGTATGATCTTTTCATTAATAACTGATGTTTCCGCACAGCATACGATGGAACATACAGCTTCCAGATGCTTGTTTAATGCAGCGACTGATAAGCTGCAGCCCTTTGCAGAGCACCGCAGTGGTAAGTGACTCAATGAAACATTTGTCAGTGAAAGGAAAACAGGTGTGAGATTGCTTGATGGTGGGTACTTTTTTTTCTTTTCTGTGAATATGTTGGATAATTTCTCAAGCTGGAAAGACAGCTTCATTCTGGAAAGCACCGTTTCAGATTTCAAGACACTGGGAAGAATCTGGTACTAATGTAATAAATGAATTATTTACTGGGGGAAATATATTTATATATATATGTAATTGCTGGAGTCACCAAACTCCCACGCTCATGGGGAGAAATTAAATAGCTTTATTTCTAAAGTGGTGCGCTGCCTCCTATTGCATTCCAAAATACAGGTTCATTGGGTTTCCAAGGCTCGATTATTTTTTT
Source organism: Urosaurus nigricauda (assembly GCA_034509955.1). Taxonomy (NCBI): domain Eukaryota; kingdom Metazoa; phylum Chordata; class Lepidosauria; order Squamata; family Phrynosomatidae; genus Urosaurus; species Urosaurus nigricauda. Next base: position 12,537,327 of record JAOEGL010000005.1, read on the forward strand.
CCATAGATGTAAATGGCTTCTACTGAATTCGGAGCATGAGAAGGACTCTGCTTAATCAGAACAAAGGCCTATCTTACATTCTGCAACATTTGACAAGATGAAAATGCAGACACCTGTGACCAGGTCATATCAGAGTGTGGTCAAGATGGCAAAAGTTATTAATGAGGAGGAAAAGACAAGCTAGGAGGGGCTGCAGCAGTTTGCTTTGCCCGATTCTACTGAGGGGGCAACATCCCACCACCTCCTCTTCTGTCCCCCTTGTTGAGTTAATAGAGGGCAAACTACTTTTGCATTTTGAACTTTATCTGCAGCAATGGAAGTAAGCTGAGGAAAAAGGGAAAAAAGTGGAAAAATGGGAGAGAAACTGGTACATTGAAAAAGCAGCTGAAAAAGTGGGGTGACAGTTGGTCCCTGTCAAATTGGGACATTCGGAGGGGTTTACTATCTAGCGATATTCTGCTTCTATAGTGGTCAACCAGATGCCTATAGGAAGCCCATATTAAGGATATGAGTACAATAGTATTCTTTTAGTTGTAGCATACAGAGGCTATTGCTTCTGTTACTGGATGATATATGTAGTCATAATTATTTAATAATAATAATAATAATAATAATAATAAAGTTTTATTTATAGCCCGCTCCTCTGTGTCCAATTTCCTTTCTTATTCCACAGTTCTCCCAATATGGAACCCAAAGCACTTACAGAAAATGAAAGTGAAAAAGAAATAGCTAAAACAATACATAATCCAAAGTTAAAGAAAACAATTAAACAACTAATCCAATTAAAACTAGGCCATAGTTTGTCCTATATATATGTAGTCAGCCCTATGAAGTTACACGGGGTTTACTGCTAAGTACAAATCTGCATTATGCTAAGTTAGATCATGGGACATTCTACCTCAGTGGATACAATATTGCAGCCCAAGGTGAGAAACGAATGGCTTGGAATTTCAGTGTTATACAGGAGACATTATTAAGATTACATTCCACAAAATGCCTGTGGAAATAATATTAGAATAATAATATTGCCATATTAGAAAGAAAAAAAGACAAAGAAGAACCCAGAGAAGCCATTCTGATCTACCCATAAAGTGGGTGGAATGATGGAGAACTTCATTTCTTTTATCTTCACCAGATGGAATTCCTGCCCACTGTGGGATAAAATGAAACACTTCAGACACTGAACCAAGGCTTTTAATGTGCCCTTATGGGAGGAAGGTATTCCTCAGATATGCTGGTTGTGATAGATCATTTAGAACAGGGGTGGGCAAACTACAGCCAATGGGGAAGACATGGTATGGATCCCAAAACAGGATGCCCCCTTCTCCCAGAAGCCTTTCCAGTCTTTGGCTCTCCTACCCAAAAAAAACAGTTCCAGATCTTAGAAACACGACCCCCAGCTTCTTTTTCTTGTTTGACCGAACCACACATACCCTACTCTGAAAGCTCCCAAACAACAAAAAACTAAACTCCCAAACAACAAAAATTAGGTTTTGGATCTTCTGCAGAATTCCAGGAACTGTGGTTTTGTGCACTGAATATGCACACAGCAGCTAACTTTTGGGGGTGGTTGGCAGCTCGATCACTCTTCCACCACCCCAAAGCATGAGACTGATGTTTGCACATTCACACAGCAGCCCTGCACAAGGTGATTGAGGCTGCCAACTGCTTCTAGAAGCTGGCTACAGTGAGCACAGAGCAGCTGGCTATAGGAGGCACTTGATGGCCAAAACTGCTGCAAGGGACAGTGGGGAGACAGACAGAATCTTGCCCACTCACACCATGTGACTACCTGAAAAGTAGAACTACAGTGGAAGGGGCTTATCACATGAAGAAAGAAATGAAATAGGAACACAATTGAGTCCTTATTAGTGGGTTTTCCCCATCAATGAAAGGGTGCAGTATGTTAACAAATGCAAGGCAAGGCAATAGTTGGATGGACATTATGTTCTGTTATAAGTACACTCATCCCTCCATATTTGCGGCTTTGATATCTGCGGAGGAACTGATTATTCATGGATTTGATTAATATGTTCCCTCTACGAATATCCAGGTCTTTCAGGGCAACTCTATGGTCAGCTTTAAAGGTTGCACTGAAAGACATAGAGATTCCTAGAGACAATACTCCACTAGGCATTTGTAGCTCCTCTAATGCTGTTCTATGGCCAGTGTCTGTTGGATGTTGACCTCAGAATTGCACTGGAGGACCTAGAGATTCCTAGAGAGGTGTCCTTTCAGATAAAAATACAGTGTTTTTTTTTATTTGCGGTTTTTCCATATTCACAGGGGTCTTGTGCCCCTAACCCTAGTGAATATGGAAGGACAAGTGTACTGGCCGAAGATGTTAAAATTCTGCCTTATAGTAAAATCCTGAGTTTGGGAAAAAGATGGGAAGCTGATGTTACATATTGATATACATCAGGCATAGGCACTTACTGTACTCCAAAGCCAGAACTATTCTTTGAAAGGCACAGAAAAGGAACATCTCAGCAGAAACAAGTTAGCACTAAATCACAACTGCAGAAAAGACCACCTGGCAAGTTGATCTACATGTGGATAGATCAATCTGTTTCTAGAGACTGGAAAAGTAATTTTTATTGCTAAAACTCTTGGAATCCTCCAGCAAACATAGTTTGTGTCTGTATCAGTTCTGTTTCTGTGTTCATACCCTTTTCCTTCTCATTTCTGCACTAAAATCCCAAATCATATTTCTTTTAAATTAGATTTCTAAACATATTTTCCATCAAAATATGCATTTATTAACATACTTTTATACACAGGAGGATGAGGGAATTTTGTCTGAAGGTTCTAGATAATTTAAAGCTGGAGGAATAATTGTAAACTACACATATGTCCAGGAGGATAAGATTAGAATTCTCTTGGTGCACTATGCTAGTAGTTTCACTTTTTTAAGAGTCTAAGAGCAATATTAACAGAGGTAGAGATAGTAGCTGCTCACTTCTGGGCTGCTGGTGTGATCACTCTGCCCCAGGTGTTAAAGGAAGCATCCAGGGTGCTGAACTTATTTTGGGAATAGAATTCAGCACTATGGATAGCTCTTTTAAAATTCAGCATAAAATTTGGAGTCAATTTACTGACATGGAAGTCACTAAACTCCAATGGAAAACAGACTATGACCAGGAGCCTGCTGGTGGTAAACATGTAAATTCCCTGCCACATGTGATTGTCCTTTTGGGGGTCACTGTATGATGATGACTGTATTCAGTTCATTGCTGCATGAATGAAGTTCGATAAATTTTACATAGGCCTAAATCCAATTGTTCGTCCTGACTATAGTAAAGCAATTGAAACAACTGGATTTCCCTATGTGTTGACTCACCATTCAACAACTGATTCAAGGGGTCTATTCTGATTGCAACAGACCAATACAATTGCTGCCATGCAGTTCTGTCTTCTTGGGCAATGTGTAACTATTTCTTTTTGCCTCCAGCATACCACCTGATTCACTGGGATTGCAGAAACAGAGTCCTCCATTGCACAATGCAACAATAAGCAGGCACACTGGCTGATACACAGTCAGTAACACAATGCCAATATTCAGCATAAGGATGGTCTGCCATCCCTGTGTGGGCTATTTCACCACTGTTTTACTTCCTTCACAGTTGCTGCACCAATAGACTTTTCCTTCCTTCACTACTTCCTATGCCAGCTTAGTTACACTAGTGTAGTACACTGATATGATTTCAGGAAAAAAAATTATTGGGATTTGTAATATCAAAAAAGCAACCCTGCACTGAAAGGAGGCAGGATCTAAATATAATAAATGAGCAGAGTTCACACCCATCCATTTCAGCAGGATAACCGTACGTTAGATTTCACAGTCAGAACAAAGTTTTAGACATAGAATTAACAACATAAACCTCACCCACCAATAATAATGTTAAAAACCTAGAATTGAGTCTAGCTTTTGCATGGCAATTGCTTCTCCATCCACTCACAATTCCACCTGCTCATCCCCTGCCTTAATCAATCCAGACAGTTTGCACAGCAGAGTCTACTTAGCCATCCAAGCTTTATCCAGCAAATTATCATTTCATGTTTCTAGCCTTGCACTTTTCATTTAGATGGCAGGTGATTTTTCCACGTAAACAACAAGCCTTACTCTTGTCTCACATCTGTTCAATAAAATCATTAGATCCCTTGAAAAGGATCCTAATATATTGTTGATCCATTTGGATGGGATTTTTTTTTAAAAAAAAATGTTTTTCTTTTCTTTCAGTATCTCCCCCCCCCCCCCGACAAGTAGTTATCATGTTTAGATAGTAGTGTTTGCTTTAATTAATGTGTAGGCGGGTGGGCAAGAATGGGAGGTTATCTAGTAGTATGTGGCGGGCGGTGATTCAAAGCTAGCACCATTTTTCCGTGATGCATTGGCACACACACAAAGAAAAGTCTAACTCACTTTAAGTGATATCCATCCATCTATCATGGGGGTGGGGGACAGCTTTATTCTGGAGGCAGAGCAGAATTTAAGCTTTGATAAAACACTGGTGCTCGAGTTCTGTAGTTGGGCAAGAAGCCAAAGAGGCAGAAAACCAGGGCCATGTTGCCCAAATAGTAAATAAATAAATTTATAAGGCTGCTTCCCTCCTGCTCAGTTCCATCAACTGCTTTTTAAAATTAGGGTGGTTTAAGTAGCTTGTTGCCATTTGACATAATGGTTTGATGTTCAGATCAAAGATGTACAACGTCCCACTCCCATACCTGTTGTACACAGGCAAGTACCTAGATATGATGAAAGCTGGAAAGTGGATCACAGCTTTCTGTTCTAATATGTTGCTATGGCTGGCATGCATAAAATGGTGGCTACCTGGGGTCCTCTTTCAGTCACTTGCAGTGGTGGCTGCCTCTGTATTTATCGAACACTCAGAATTCCTCGGTGCTGCAAATCCATGTCAGTGAGGTGGATGAATCTGCTCTAGGTTTTACTATGAACTATAAAAACAAGTCAGCACCTTGGGAAGGTCCTTTAAACATTTAGAATAAAACAGTGATTTATTCTGGGTGAACTGGGAGCTACCAGCTGCCACTGCTGCCTTGGTATTTTAAACCTCTTCAGTTTGAGTGAGAACATGAGAAAGTCCCATATAAATCAGCCCAAAGGTTCTCCAAAAGGCCAGTGCTTCCCAAAGTGACCAGCCAAATGTCCACACAAAGAAGGATGAGGCCTTGTGTTCTTTTGCCCCTTAAATAACAGAATTTAGCAGTGCACCCATTTGAACATGAAATGTGTATGTTTGTGCCTATGCACAGACATACATGCATCTACAGCTTTCCTTTGCCCTGCAGCAGGTGTGGGCACATCAGATGCTGCCCCATTATCAGTTCTGCTGGAGCACACTATCACAGCCACTATTTTGAGTGACTAGAAATAATGATGTGTCACTTCTACTTCCCATTTCAGAAAACTTTTTGTTTCAAATGGCATGCAATTGCCCCACAAAGAGGGTTCTGATCCTTTAGTTGCCTTTTTTTAGCTGGAAATTTTGGGTGGTATCAGGGTCTTTACAAGAGGTAGTGGGGGTCCTAAGGGCTGGACTAATCCCCTCCAAAGGGTGGGTCATGTTGCCTTTGGGCTAGCAATTACCACCCCTGCAGTAGAGCAGGTTTGAAAAATTATGGCAGGTCCAGAAATTTATTTTGAGCCTCACAGAAGGATGCACATGTACCAAAATTAACATTTAAAGTGGTTCTCAAAACTGAGAATAACTAGAAGTTCGCTTCCAGTTTGTCCAGAGGGGGCGGGGGACCCCAACTAGAAATTCTCCTTCCACCAAAGCAAGGAGATCAGGGTCTTTGACTTTAGATAAGAACTGTCTCATCTGGAGGGTTCCAAGAGGGAAAATTCTGGGTTTTTTGTAACCAAAAAAAAAAAAAAAAAAAAAGGAGATTCTGCATAGGGGGACTGGCAGTCTCACCTACGCCTTTTTCATGCAAATTCAGAATAAAATCCTGTAGGTTAATCTGAACTACAATAGACCGACTGAATAGATAGTTGGATGGTGAATCAACATACAGTATAAGTAAATCCAGTAAATCCAATTCAGTGGTTGTATTCTACTTGGGACTAACAATTGGATTTATCTATTAAAGTGTGGATCAGCTCTAATGGAATGTAGAAAAGGAAACATTTTTGTCAGTTGATTGGCTTGGTTTTAGCAAAGATCAAATCTATTATAAAATCTGAGGGCACAATATAGCTGACGGTGAAGGAAAATCTCTCCATAACATTGTGCATAAGAACACAGTAGACAATATACGGCAGGTTCCTGTGTTCTGCAACTATGCATGCATATTCATGTATAATTGGGAGAGCATATATCAAGCCTGGCCACTGGTATTCCAAGGCTTCAGGAAAGAGCCTTTCCTAGCCTTGAGATGCCTGAGACTGAATCTTAGAACAGCCATATGCAAAGCAAATACTCTTCCAATGGGTTATGGACCTTCATCAGTTTTTACTAATTCTTTTTTTCCAAATAACAGGCTCCTATTCTAGATCACAATATAAGAAGCTCCCTTTGACATTCAAGGGACTTTGAAGACATGCAATCAAAGGGTGGATCTACATGGTAGAAATAATGCAATTTGACACCACCTTAACTGCCATTACTCCAGCCGACAGAATCCTGGGTACTAGCACTCTTTGACAGAGAAAGCTAAAGACCTTGTAAAAACTACAAATCCCCAGATTCCATAGGATGGAGCTACAACACTAAAGTGGTGTCCAACTGCATTATTTCTACAGTGTTGATGCATCTTTTGAGACTGTTACTCAAAAGGAATGGCTGTACATCTCCTTGGTTCTGCCTGTCTGTGCTTTCTGGATTGTGGCTAAGATCTTAAATCGAGCAACAGGGCTTTCTAATTGAATCAGACATGACTGTATGGTTGGCATGTAATGACATCAGGTTTCACAGCTTTAGTTGTTACAACAGTTTAATCTCATCCTTTCCTCAAGGTGACACATTTTGCAATTATTTTATATTGAGTGTTATTGCTCAATATGATTTTTTTAAAAAAAATATCTGCAGTTCATTGTGATGGACAAACAGAAAGAGAACCAAAATAAAAGATAATAAAGTTCAAAATATTTTAAATAATAGTAATTATATATCGCCCCAAATTTTAAGACTTTAATTGCTAGCTAGGAGTGTAGACAATGAGATTTTATTTTATTTTATTTCAGATGCTAGGATTTGTATCTGGTTGGCATACCCACTGCCACGTGACTTTTTATATTCTAGTTGTATGTAACCATAAACTCTGTTTCATACTTTTGGCACTCTCCAAATCACTATGTAACAGTGGCTATGGATATTAGTACTTTCCAATTAGGTGGAGTTTATCACACAGGAGGAATTTCTCCCAATTTCGAATGGAGCCAATTCAAAATCACGTAAATTCGCTAGTTTAGCGAATTTATGTGAATTCTAATTGCATTCGGAATGCATTCAGAATGACTTCCCATTTCCCGAAAATGACCCCCCATTGCCCGAAATTGCATGAGATGCTTTAATACAAAATAACGTAAAACCCATGATTGCATTCGGAATGACTTCCCTTTTCCCTGAAATTGCATGAGATACACTCATAAGTAATAAACGTGAAACCCCATGATTGCATTCGGATTGTGATTGCATTATACCCCCAAATTCCATCGTATGATAAATTCCGGTGTAAATTCATGTGGGCACCCTGGCATAAGGAACTTACTTTTCCCATCATCTCTATGTAACAGTAGTAAAACCATCTCTATAGGGTTGTTGTACAGATTATAGAATCACAGATATGACAGAAGTACTGAAAAAGCTTGGTCTCAATATTTTCAAATACAAGAATAAACAAGTGAAATGCCCTTGAATATTACTGTGGACCAGCTGTCCTAACAGATACACACAGACATTTAGAGCTGCTGCTGCTTTTTTCTTTTTAATAATCAGACAAGCAATTTTGTTTTTATATAAAAAAATAGCAGCAAACAATTTCAGATACAATTAAATTGCAGATGCAGATGATAGGGTTAAGCATCTGGCTACCTGCTGTTGCTTTCTGCCCCTCCCCAGTGAAAATTGGGTTATTAGCCATAAAAAGTCTATTATTCATGACTGCTTTTAATTGTCATGCACCAGAATTGGGGATGGACACAGCTTCACTTTGGTCCATTATTTTCTGTGCCTCTTTCTCCTCCTCTTTTAGTCCTGGCTAGAACTGGCAGCAGAACAAAAGAACAAAGGAAACAATTTAAAAAAAACAACAAAACAACTTTGTTTTGCTGGACTTTTCCATGTGGGACTCCCATGCTGTCGAGGAAAATAATTTTTTGAATGAACTGTGTTACTATCAAACATCTCAACAAGGTATCATGGTATCCAGCCCAGTAGATAGCTCTGAATTTGGCTCAGTTCTGAACTGGGTTTGTGACTTGGAGTAAATTCACTTTTACAACTCTTAGACAATATGTGATTGGTATGCAGTGGAGGGGGCCGGAGGTAGGCATGAATGCAACTCTTTTTCTCTCTCCTGTTAGCAATATAGGCAATATCCAAGAGAATGAAACATAATTAAAGTTGAGTCTCTTTTGATGCTGATATTTTCTGCCCAAAGCTGAAATAGTTCCTGAAATGCACAGCCTTTCTTTACCCCTCCCTTCTTCTTCTTCTCCTTCTTCCAGATTGCTGGTCTTTAAATACACAACGATTGCACTTCTAGCTCCATTTCTAAGCTGCTATAGGTATTAGAGGATAATTTACATGCAATTTGCATTTTATTTTATTTGTGTGTGTATGTGTGCCTGTGGTTTTGGTAAGTCTTCCATACCTAATGACTGTTCCTTTTGGCCAGCAACATAAATGCTGTAATCACACAATTATTGTGCTGGGAACAGTTTAATTCAGCATTTTGTTCTCAACCACAGAACAATTACTCAACAATTTTGGTTAACCGTACCAGCTTGCAGCCTGGAGAGGAAGCCACTTATTCACAAGATCTATTGTCCTACACAAAGGTGCAGTTACCCTTGATTCTTATCTGTTCCAACTTTCAGCATCACTCAGCTCTTTAGAGGAACTTCCATGTTCTCTTTAGCTAATGAAAATCAATGACTGCAAGGCTTACTTTATTAGCTTATTCATTTCTATCTCCTGAGCACTTTTAATTACTCATTTGCTTATCAAGAGAAAGGTTTTCTGTGCACGTGCCTGAGAAGCAAGTTAAAATATCCAGAATGAATTTAACCCTCTCTTTACAGCCTCAACCAAAGATATATGCAATTTCATGCAGCCTGGTTTTCCCCCAAGGGAAAAAAAAGGATCTGGCTTCTTCTTACCTATGAAATACTAGAGTTGCTAGAATCCAACACAGATCTAGATGTACATGGATTGGCAAAAAAAAAAGAGTTCATAAAAGCTGCTTTCTTTGTAGTACAACTTTCAACAACTCCTGCAGTCCCCTGGCTAGCAGGAGCCTTGGTGATGCTGGCTCCCACAATGAGAACATTTTCATAAACTTTCATAAAATTTTCAAAGCCCATTCCCAATTTGCGACTTATTCTATGAAAAATTAATATTTGGTTACTTTGCACCAAAATAGCATTTTCTGCAGTACTAATGCTGGATTTTTATTTTTTTTAATGGAAAAGTGCTGTTTTCTGTGCAAAATGACTGCATGTAAATTTGGCACAGAATAATTCCCAATTACAGCATTTTCTGTGTAGGAAAGCACAATTTCCTCTGTAGACATTAATATCTTTGTGCAAAAACTTTATTTTCTGTGCAGAACATGCTGTTTCTTGTACAAAACAACTGCATGTGAATTGTGCACAGAATAAGGGTTGAACTGCGAAGATTTCCCATCAGTCCAGGATCTTGCATGTTGGGGGTTCTCAGCACTTGAAAAACAGATTTGGGAGCTTGTTTTTTATTTTTTAAAAAATAGATTTGAATAGTCTGTTCATCCATGGTGAGCATAGACAGGCCACTGGTCTGAATGAGCAGAAGGCAATGGCTTTATACCTTTCTCTTCCAAGGGAGTGTTGTATCCTGCCTGATGATATTTCCCAGGACACAGTAGAGTCCTGTCTTCTCTAAATTATGAAAACAAGGCAGTGAACATGGCACAGGAATCCTCTGTAGACCACACCAGAAGACATAACATGCCTTTCACCTGGTCCCACCTCCACCCAAATCCACAAAAAAGGGGGCTGGAAAACCACAGGTTGTCCACAACCATAAATGTTCCACCCCCGCTCTAAGAATTGTTGCATAAGCCTTTTTTTTCCCCTGAAGACAACTGCATTCTACCACAATGCAGCTGCTTTACAGACATCAGTACTGTTTCCATTTTTCCCCCCTCCAGAATGCAGGAACACAAACTTGCAGCAATGTTACCTAGCCACAAGTCGTGTCTGTGTGTGGCCATAGTTAATGAAAAACAGCTGCGCTACAGGCACACAATTTTGACTAAAACAATTAAAGGGGTCTTTGGCTGCTGGGCTTGGGTGGGGTGCAGAGGAAGTTATATTTACCTAATTGACTAACTTCCTTAGAAGACGGGCTACTTGTTATGTGCTCAAGAATGTTGTCTGCCATAAAAATTTGACAGTTAGGATAAAGGATTTCTTTCTCTTTTTTAAACTGAAATATCGCTTACTTTTACATCGGACAGTTTGCCCTTGGAAAGAGAAATATTTATTAGAAAGCCAATCAGTTTTTCTAAGCAAACTCAAATGAACAGCCTTTTTCCTAAAAAGAAAGGTTCTCCCCCTTTTGTATTGTTTCAGCCCTTGTGCTCACAAGTAACAGGATGTTCCCGGGTCAACTTACTCATCAGGATAATGTGCATTTATTGTTTGTTTATTGTGTTGATATTCCACCTTCCTACACAGGACCTCACTCAAGGTGGCTTAAATGCTTCTCACTTTAAGCCCATCTTCACAAGAACCCCCTGAGTTTGACAACTGAGTTGATCTTTGAATCTGATTTTCCTGACTCCTAGTTTGGAATGAGTGAAATGTTAAAACCACGTTTATTGAGGTTTCCACCTTTCCTGGAAATGAGATGTCAAGAGTCTGGACTGTGCCACTTCAGAATGCACAGACATAGGGTTTTGATCTTTCAGACTTTGCACATTAAAACAAAACAGCCCACCCGCACAAGAAGTAAAGTAAAACATAAGAGAGATGAATTCAGCCTAAGCATCTTTCCTGAGGGGACACTTTAGTAAATGTGGGATAGAGTACTATTCCAAATTTGGGCTAAGTCTTTATTATTGTTCTGTTCTATATCTAGTTTAGACTTGTTAACTCCTGGGCAGAACTACATGATATAAAGAACTCATGGCCACACTCAAGCTCACTGCTCTACCTCCATGATTCAGTCATGAATCTTGTTCATCATTTCCCCCCCCCCCCCACAGTCACCACATAAAAGGTTTTTTTGGGGGGGCAGTTAGATCTTGACAGCAATCACCCTCTTGCCATTGCTAATCTTTGGGAATTGGTATTCAGCTTCATATTGCTTCCAAGGTTACATTTAGCTACTGTGACAGCCTTCTCCTCCATGAATCTGTGGAATCCTCCCTTTAAAGCCACCTTAACCCTGGGATCAACACCACATCTTGAGTTAGTAAATTCCATGAATTAACAGTGAGTGTATCCACACTGCATAGCCGTAGCACTTTGGTAATGTTTCAACTGTATTGATTCAATCTATGGAATCCTGGAATTTGCATTTGCATTATTTCTCCATCAGAGAGCATTAATGCTGTAGTTCGAGGAGTCCAGTAGAGGATTTGAAGTGTTGTTGTTGTTGTTGTTGTGTGTTTCCAAGTCATTTTTGACTTATGGCAACCCTAGGACAAAGCTTTCAGGGGGTTTACTGTCAAATTTCTTCTGAAGGTGTTTGCCATTGCCATCCTCTGAAGCTGAGAGAGCACGACTTGCCTAAAGTCACCTAATGTTTTTACTTGAACAAGGAATTGAATCCTGACCTCCAGAGACATAGTCCAACACTCAAACCACTTCATCAAAACTAAAAAATCCCAGAATTCCATGGTAATTTAAAATGATCCATACTGTTATAATTATGCAGTATGGGTAAACCTCCGTGAGTTACATACAATACTAAATTTCACTCCTGTGTTCTGAATCTACCAAAACTTTCCATTGGATGATACCAAATTTTAGTATTCTCATATCAAAAATAAAATAAAATAAAAAAATCTACTTTTTTCTACTGTGTGTAATTTTATAGACTTCTGTCATGCCTCCCCAGTCCAAAACATAGTGCAGAAATTATCCAGTTTGATACCACTTTAACTGCCCTGGCTCAGTGCTAGGGAATCCTAGCCATTGTAGTTTATTGTGGCACAGAGCTCTCTGATAGAGATTATTTCTCACAAAACAACAGTTCCTAGAATTCCATAGCACTGAGCCAGGGCTGTTGAAGTGGTCTCAAACTGGATTATTTTTGCAAGCATGTTTTGGATCCCTATTTGTTTTCATTTTCTTTATCCTAACCCCAAAAGAACCAAAGGTCTGGGAAACTTGTTAACCTCTTTATCTTGTGGAATTCCTGCTTCCATCATCTTTGGCCTCATTTTCCACATGTGCCAATGCCATTTTTCATCAGGTGGTGGCTCCAACCTACATGTTCCCATCCCTGTGTGTCACTACTGGGAGCTGTCATATCTGACAGAATGTCACCCGGTGTGTGAAAGTTCCCTGTACAGAGAAAACTAGATGTTAGGTGTTTTAGCCTCAACTTTCCCCTACTGTCTACACTTTCTGTGTAGAGCGATGTTTCATGAAAGGGGGCATTCAAATACAGTCTGAAATGCTACAGTCCACACTTCACTGAGAAGCAGGGCAATTTCCGACATAACAGGAAGACACACAATAAACAGCTGCAAACATGATCTGTGATATTTGTAAATCCCGACTGACCATGAAACGAAGCTTTAGGGAAACAATTTCCTCTGCTTAGTCACCATTGGGAAGGATGGAGATGTGTGTGTGTGTGTGTATTCTCTCCTCTTGCCACCCGCTTATCCTGTCCTTTGGGGAGGGGCGGGGAGAACAAGAGGATTGTTTTCTCTCCCTGCTTTTTCCCTTTTCTCTTTCCAATCAGTGCTTTGCTGATCATCCTTCACATTTTAGCCTCTGCCCTGGAATAGTCTCTGGACAATAGCATTGGTTCCATCTGTGCTCTCCATTAAACCCTGGTAATCCTTCTAGGAACAGCTGGACATTGTGGATTCTCTACACACAGAAATGTCTTTTTGTGGAAAACGGTTGGCTACAATTACGCTGAGACTGCGTATTCCCACTTCATGCCTGCAAAAGTCTTTTGTTGGGGCTCAGGCATACATATCTTACTAATAAATGAGCCAAAGAATGTAGTCAGATTGAAAGGAGAACTAGGTAAACTGTTTAGCACAGAGAGTCACCATAGACATAGATGACCACCATTTCTTCAGATTATTCTTAGCAAGTGAAAGGGATGGCACTTTATCCTTGTTTAACACCAAGTTTCTAATGGACTTTGAGAAAAATTAAGAGTCTTATACATTTCCTGTTTCAGGCATCATACACATTCTGATAAAGAATACATAAACGCATAATTTGTGCAATTAGCTGAGAAGCAGAAAAGATGGGCATAGAAGTGGGTGACACATGTCTTGAGCAAATTAAAAAAAAAAACAATCACAAAACACCATTGCGTATAGTATATAGATAACACAATGTTGGACAAGGTTTGGTTTCATCTCAACAGGGATGCAATTCTTGCTAAGTTTATTTTCAAAAGAAGCAACAAGTAATTTTAGCCATTTTTTTCTTGATGTGAAAAAGCCTTTGAAAATGTTCACATTTTTACATATATTCTGCGTAAAATATATGCAGGCCCAACATCCTAGATTGTTAAGAATCTTTGCAGCTCAGGAGTTATTCTGCGCAAAGTTCATGGTATTTTGTACAGAAACAAACCCAGCATTTTTTGCACAGGAATACTTCTGCAGAGAAAATGCTGTTTCTTGTTCAGAAAATGTATAAGAAACAGTATTTTTCCCCACGCAAAAATATTATATGCAAATTTTGTACACAATAAGTCTGGCACTATGAAGAAGAATCCAGGATTCTTCTCACTGGATTTTTTTTTCAACATTTAAAAAACATATTTTTCAACCAGTTATCAAATACTTGTGAATATTCTTCCCAAACCTACCCATCACCCAATGTGATCTTGTGCAAGTCATTATCTTTCACATTAAAAAAAACTGTTGTGGTGAGTGGGAGAACCATGCATGTCAACTTCAGTTCTTTGAATAGTTTCAATAAACGGATAATTCAATAATTGATTGCAAATCTCTGGTCATCCTAATTTTACAATGGAAAATGATTATAAATAATAATTATAAGCAATTATCCCAGACAACAGATTTTGGGTGTTATGAAAGGGCAACAAACATGGATTGACTGACTGACTGACTGACTGACTGTATTTTTCTTAGCAGGGTGGGAAGAGGTGCAGTGGGATTTTTCTTTCTCAAGTACCAAAATAACTTGGTTGGCCTTGGGTACACTGTACCTTGACTTAAGTGGATTGAGGGGACTTTATTTTACCCTTGTCATGCCCTGCCTCCAGGATCCTGGCATGTCCTCTGAGTCTGAAGGCTCTGATGGAGAGCCTGAGAACCTGGGGGGCGTGCCAGGGCTGCAGCAGCTCCAGCAGCTCCAAGAGAACCTGCAGCTAATACAGGGACTGAGTTCCCAGCAGCCACAAGAGCAAAGTTCGCTACAGACACAGCCCTAGATAAAGAGCCAGCCTTACCAGTGTCTACACCTGCAGAGAGATTCCAGGAAAGAGAAAGATGCCAGTGCTCTGAGACTCAAATGGGCTACAAATATCCCAGCATCTCCTTTGGTCCAGTGTGGTTAACAACCATAGCTTGTTGGGATAGATACCCAAGGGCAAATTAGGCCAACCCTTCATCTTAGGCGGCAAAATAGGCCAACCCTTCATCTTAGGCAGCAAAATGTCTTGCTTTGGGCTTGCTACTATGCCAGGACAGCAAAGGCCCACAAAGAGGTGGGAAAGGGACCAAACAATACATAATCTAGAAGACTAAGACAGGAGTTTAGTATCTTTCAGTATGACTCTATAAATCTGAGGGCCAGCACAGACAGGCGTCAAAGAGTGACCTAGATCCATTCCAGCCACAAGTGGGTTGGGACTGTGCTGACCACATAGTCTGCTCCCAAAATAGTCAGTGGCCAAAGGACCCAACCTGTGCCACCAGGAGGCAGATTGTTATGGCTCTTTTTTGCTCCGGTCCAGGCTTCAGGTTGCTTTGGAGGTGTGCATTGTTTGAACACTATGCCTCCAAAGTGGCCAGAAGCCACTTCATTTGGTCTGTCTGTTCCAGGCCTGAGTGAAAACACAAAGGTAACACATAGGTCACATAGGTAAAACCAGGTGCCTCCTTCCTGCACTTATAGGCCACAGCATGGGACTGCACATAAAATGATAGTAGAGATGGATGAGGCAGTGGCAGCAGCGTCTCCATGTCATGGCACCTAGAGAGAATCTGAACACCTTGTTGCACTGAGCAGGTATGTGCTTGTGTGGAAATGGGCCAGATCCATGTGCAGGATGGGGTTGGTCTGTTGTATCCTGCCCATGCACTCAGTGCCAAACACACATTAAATCTGGTTAAAATATTTTATAGTAATGTACAGGGGGAGGGGTTGTGTAAAACTAGTTAATCCCCAAAGTTTTTAGTGTACAGAATAATGGCAGTTTGAGCTATCCAAGTCTCCAAGAGGAGGGTATTCCATACCTGGGGTGACACAGCAGAGAAGGCTCTGTCCTACATTGTCATACAGTGCCTTGCTCTGACTGATTGGAGACAGAGGAGGCCTCCTCTGGCATATCTCAGTTCCTGGGCAGGTTTATACATGGAGAGACCCTCCTTCAAGTCTCAGCCATAATCACTGTCTGAGTTGACAGAATTGTGTTCTCCCAGTTATACTTTCATTCTACCTCACAGAGAGGGTTGTTCTGTGTCACTGAATAAAGACCACCTTACAAGTAACACATTTCTCTATGGTAGCAAGTATGTACATTCAAGTGTGAAGATTCCATATGTGTGCATTTTTCTCCATTGTTCGGGATGAGTCAATCAGACATATGCAACAAAACAGAAAGCAAATGTTATTTTCACAGAGGACAATGTGCATATTTCTTGTTCTAGGAATGCCAAAAAGCACCCTGAGAAATGTTGCTAGTCTTGTCAAAGTGCTTTCAAGCCTCTTTGCAAACTCCTCAGATGTTTTGTCTGCTTTAGGAAGAACTCAGTGGCAACCTACGAATTCAGACAGGAATAAAAAATAACAATCTGACCTCTGAAGAATGTTGTAGTTTTATTAAAATGTATTTCAGCTACCCTTAGAATTCTTCTGAAACTTCACCTAAACAGCAACTTCAGACATCATCAAATTTCATTTTATGCAAAAAATTATTTTTTCATTCCACCAAATGCTCAAGTGCACCCATTTAAGAACATCATTTCCTAGAGTTGGCATAAAGTTTTGCCAAGTGTGTAATCTGAGGTTTTAAAAAAAGCCTCTGGTGAAATTTGAAATAAATGCTGAGTGTCCTTCTCAGATGGAAAATATGTTGGGTTTTGAAGGAAAATATAAGAAAGGGACAAATCTCCAGGAAATCCAGGTAGGATAGTGCTGAATTAATTTTAAAAAAAAAAAACTTTTTAAAAATGATGGCTGCCAGTACTATTCAGGGATAGGAGGAACTAAAGTTTTCAGCTAGTCCTTCTAACAGAGGACAAAGAGCTTTTAAAATTTCGACAAGCTTTTAAAACTGAAGGTTTTTAAGGAAAAGGCTTTTAAGAGAGTGCTGTATTGTTTTTATTGAACTGCTTTTCCCCCAAATTTTTAAATGCATGTTTTTAGTTGTTTAAATATTTTGAGTAGCTTAATTCTATTCTAATGCAGACTTATTTTAATGTTGCATGTTTTCAGCTATATTGCACTTGTTTAAATTGCATACCCTTCAACTGTCCTGATTTGGTAGTCACAATTAATTCTCTGGCATCTCACCTTTTCAACTGTTTTTAAAATGTCCTATTTTCTTTCTCTTCATCCCTCTTCCCCCTTTGTCTTCAGCTATTTCAGTTGCTGAAAACTGAACTTAATGTCAAAAAAAATATATAGTCATTTGTACTTGGTTAATGTGTGTGTGTGTGGGGGGGGGAGGTCAGGCAGAGTTTTGCCCTTCCCAATAGGTTGTGGCAAAAGCAAACTGCTGCAGCTTCTCTCTGCTTCTGTGTTCTTTGTCATGAACAACTTTTGTCAACTTGACCATATTTGGATGTTGTTTGCCCACCTATGTCCTGATTTTCATCTGCAAAATGATGGGAAGGCAATGGCAAACCTGCTCTGAACAAATCTTCCAAAGCAAACCCTATGATATGTTTGCATTAGGGTTGCCAAAACAATTTGAAGGTACACAACACGCACACACACACACACACACACACACATTTATTAGCTGCCTTGGCTCCTAATTTGGGGAGGGCAACTCCCAATTTTGGGGAAAATTTATTATTGATGCTAATTACCATTAGTATCAATAATACTGTATTATTACTAGTCACCAAGGGAAGCCCCCGACCATTGTTGTTAAAGTTGTTGCCACCATTAGGAACCTGTGTGAAATCTGATTTCAGTTTCACAGGTTTGTTTCAGCCTGCACTTTTCTAGGCTTTCATAAGGTAAGTGCAATTTGTGCTTGTGAATCTTAATGGGGATGGAGAGCTGAAGATGCAAAAACCACAAAGAAAGTATACATTTGACAAGTGCACCTACAAAATTGCATGTATTTCAAACGCACACAAAACAATGTTAAAACACAGTGGAAAAGGAGTTAAGGCAAATGCTTTTGGAAACGTGAACATTTAAGAAACACGTGCAAAAATATGCAAAAAGAGAGAGAGGTTTCAGTCCATGAAAGGAAACAAAAACCTACTGACAGTAGCAGGCATGGAAGGAACCAGGAAAGTCCATGGATGCAGGGACATATCCAGATAGGTACGTATCAAGATATGTACATCCCATGCCACCGGCAGTGGTGAATCCTTCCTGCCTTGTGAACTCTTCCAAAAATTATCACTTCCCTCTGCCTCCCCAAATCACCAACATTGCCCCCTCCAATTTCACTACTTGTGAAATGGTGTCAACATTTGTGGAGCCTACAAATTGTCTTGTGAGTAGAGGAGTGAGCCTTCTGTATCTCTGCCACAGATGGTGCAGCTCTAAGATAAGCACAGTGGAACACATTAAAAGTGTCATATAGATGGATACGAGAGGAAAGCGACTATAAAAACAAGATCTATATTGTTCCGCATAATGTCCTTGCAGGGCGAGGTGTGGTAGTAACTGAACATACACCCAGCTCCTCCAAAACCAAATCTTGTTAAGATAATAAGATGATCCCACAGTAAAAGTTTTAATGACTTTAGTTAGGGGGAGGAAAAGAGGAAGGGGGAGGAAAAAAAGGTGGAACTTTGCAGCCAGCTGGTTCTATACTGAAAGCCAGGCTGCACAGCTTGAACTTAAAGCTATCTTAACATAATGAATAAGTGCCAATAATTAGCATATGTAGTGTGAACAGGTTTGCTGGCACAAGCAAGTGAAAAACTCCAAGGTAAAGTTATTATTAGGGAGTAATTAGCTCTGTGAAGTAAATGAGTGAAACAATAGCTGCCAGCACTGACAATATGGCTAACATCTGACTATCTGGAAGATAACATTGTAAAGTATTGCTCCCTGAGCTAGAATCTGTTAATAACCATATGTTAGTGTAATTAATGCAGAGTCTTCCTGACCTGTTGTCACATAAGAACAATACTTTCTCGGAAACATTCAAACAGGCAGCCCTGCATGGCAAGGAATAATCTGAAACTTTTACATGCAAATACCTGTGCCTTTCCCTCCTAGGTTTTAATAAAGAAGAGTGAATCAAGAAGCAGCCTCTGGGACATTGCTAAGGGGCCATTTAAAATTATAATGTTCGAGCAGGGACTAATAGCTTTTTAAAAGATTAATTACCTACTACTTCTGCCATACCAGTTCATTAATAATGCTATTAATTAATAACGATTATTTGCATTGCTATACAACTCTATACTGATATACCCAGGAGGACTAGCCAAAATGCAGAAATTATGTACAATCTTTTTTTCTTCTTTCCTTATTTTTGTTGTCCTAGTGTGCATGATGCACATCTCTGAAGTACATCCTCTGGGGTGTTAACAATCCAGAATTCCACCACTTTATTTTTATATAATGTACATGTGAAGCTACTTCTTTTATATATATTACTAAGAGCAGTAGCTCTTCCACAAAGTATGAAAAAATGTGTACTTTCCATTCAGAAAACAATGGGTTCAGTCCCAAACATTTCCAGATAAGGCTAGTGATAAAAATTCCCGACCAAGACTATACCCATACCATGCCAGTCCATATAGAAGAGAGAAGGAAAGAAAGAAAACACAGAGCATTCAGTCTCACAGAAGTTCTCTGTGGTTGCATTCCATTGGTGGGTAGGGTCAAAGGCAGATGGATTGGACACAAAATAACAGCTTATTTTAGCTCAAAACTCTTACTGCCAGTAAACTAGACCTTAATTTTTATTTGTGATGTCTCCAATCTTTCTGAATGAGTAGCACATTTTAAGTAGTAGAAAAACAGTGCAAAGGCTGGGAAACCATCCAGTCATAGGTTCATGTCTGTAGTCTTAAGAGTGGGACCAGAAAACTGGGACCATAAGAAGGCTAAATGCAGCCATAGTGTTGGGCAAAGGAAAATTGTCAGTCTTAAGCATCTGTCCAGTGGCTGAAGTGGGGGTTTGTCATTCAGAGCATGCATTTACCCTGTAGAAATAATGCTGTTTGACACCACTTTAATGTCCATGGCTCCATTCTACAGAAGTTTGGGATTTGTAGTTTTCTGAGGGACCATAACTACAAATCCCAAACTACTGTAGAATGGAGCCATGGACATTAAAGTGGTGTCAAACAGCATTATTTCTACAGGGTAAATGCATGCTCTGAATGACAAACCGCCACTTCAGCCACTGGACAGATGCTTAAGACTGACCATTTTCCTTTGCCCAACACTGACAATCCAAACAGGAGCAAAGGGGGAGTCAACCCCTCATGCACAGGGGTAAATACCAGATGCCAAGCAATTAGCTATCTAGATGTCAAAGTTACACAGCTATAAATCTCCCAGCAGTGGAAGAGAGTCATCACTCCCACTATCATACATTTGACTTCTTGCATTCTTGATAATTTGGACTGGTTATAAAGTACAGTGGTGCCTTCACATTCACTGAGGTTAGAGGTGAAGGACCCCCATGAATGTGGAAAAACCAGAAAAAAACCCACACTATTCTTTTTATGCAAGAGAACACCTCTCTAGGAATCTTCAGGTTCTCCAGTGTAATTCCATGGTCAAGATCTGCCAGAAGTCGATCATAGAATCATGCTGGAGGAACTATAAATGTCTAGAGAAGAGTTTTTTTGGGGGGGACATATAAGTTTTACAACACAGCTCTATGGTTAATTTCCAGCAGAATTGTGCTGGAGGCCTTAGAGATTCCTAGAGAGAATATATTAATCAAAACTGCAAAATGATCTTCAAAAGTTAAAGCAGCAAATGTGGAGGGCCAACTGTATATGACTTGTCTTGCTACTTCCTATGGAATACTGGGGACTGTAGTTTGGCACTAGAGGTCTCTGGATGTGAACTCTAACTGTCCCTCCCTAAACATCAAATCTGAGGATTCCATAGAATGTTGCCATGGTGATTAAAGTGGAATCAAAGTACGATAACTGGGCAGTGTGAAAGGACCCTTGGTATACAAATGATTCACGAATTCCATTTTGATGGGAGAAGTGAAAGGCAGGCATGTAGGGGGGAAATACTGAGAATAAGTTTCATTACATGAACTAGAACTGTACATCAAGTCTCAGAAAATCTAAGGTTGTATGAACTGACCATAATGTGAATTGGTAAATCAGAGCCATAGGCAAGGAGCACAAGATTTTGTTTTGCTGATGCACAGGACATGACCAGACTCTGTTCATTTTCAGAACAGAATGAAATAGTTTCTATCTTTTTTTAAAAAAAAATTAATAATCTAGATATATATTTTTGTGTGAAGCTAGTTTTAAGATTAGATTGTACTGTTTGCATATTTTAATGCTTTGAAGACATTTCATTCTACATAATGTAAGTTGACTTGAGGGTCTGATTTCAAGCCAAAAGATAGGATATAACTTTTGTAAACAACTAATAAATAAAGTCTTGATGAGAGAATAGTGAAGATCTGGGAGGTTAATAGGAAACAGAAACCACTAAATCTTCAGGCCATGGCTGTTCAGGATTGGCTTAATGGGAGGAGTATGTTCAAGCTATGCCAAAACTGGCACAGTTCATGATTAAGGTGAGGCAAGCAGGGGAAAAAAAGTCTTATCTTGCCAATTAGTTGATTAATTAGCCAATTAAAATAAATATGGCCAGATTATTCTGAGAGGAGTACTTAATAAAAAGTTCTGGTATATAAAATATACAAGTTTTATTTATTTATTTATTTTATCATTTTTGAAAAATGCATTGCCTGAATTAAGAGGAGGGGAAATCTGTTATTGATGGCAATAATGCCACACTTTCCAAGGTCCAAAGTTCAGCTGAATCCAATTTAAAAATCCACATTTTTAACTTGCAGTGTATTAATAAACCCATTAATTGAGCTGAGCAATTAACACTTTGAAGTCTAATTTGATGAATCCAAATGCCATAATGGATGAAAGCATGGTAGCAAAATGAGAAGAAAAACATCTCAGGAATGTTAAAAGAATAGTAAAATGTTCTTATTTAAGAATGGCTTTATCTCCAGCTACTGTAGTATTGATAGGTTCGAGACAAGAATCAGAGGACCAGTTTCCTCTTTGAAAACTTGTATTATCTTCAGTCAGCACATGGGAGGATCCACAACATATGATTCTTTCCTTTGCAAAGTTTTCCAGTTTGAGGGAAATCATTATCAACCACAGTCATGTGAGTAGTTTAGTTCTTTTGAAAATAGGGAGTATACATGTTCTTGGGGTTTGCTGAACTAGTATTCTGATCACATTGTTTTCTCTACAATTTCTAAAATCAAGAGGCTTAATATGGTTGACCTAGGCTGCTTTAACTGCCATGGCTCCATCCTATGGTATTTTGGGATTTGTAGTTTGTTGCGGCACCAGAGCTCTCTGACCAAGTAAGCTAAACGTCTGACAAAACTACAAATCCCAGTATTCTATTGCATTGAGCCATGGCAATAATGTTTATTTATATTTCCCGCCTCTCCCATTGGATAGAGGCGGGATTCCAACAGTTAAAACATATACAGCTCAATTCAACATCTTAAAAAATATAAAATCAATAAAAACAATAACAACAATAATCAGTAAAAACTAACCACATGGATTGATCATTAATCTGACAGTTGTTACTGTATCGTGTATAAATCCAGTTATGTCTATTTATTCCTACTGGATTAAAGTAGGTCAGGTGGGTAAGCCCGCCGGAAGAGATCCATCTTAAGAGCCTTCTTAAAGGCATCCAAGGAAGTGATAAGACGGATCTCCTCTGGCAAGTTGTTCCAAAGCTTCAGGGCTACTGCAGAGAATGCCTTGTGGGAAGTTGATACCAGTTGTGTATACAGTATGTGGAATCTAACAAATTCTTTCCTGATGTTCTGAGAGTACGGGGCGGATTATGTAGGGAGAGGCGTTCCTTTAAGTAACTCAGACCTGAACCATATAGGGCTTTAAAGTGGTACCAGAATGTATTATTTATGGAGTCTACAGCAGTAGATGTTGCAATTACATTTGCAAAAAAAAAACAAAACAAAAAACAAAACACACACACACACACACAGAAGTCTTGAAAACATACAAAATTTGTCTAATACTGACCCGAGAGAGAGAGGGGGGGGGGGGAAATAACATGTGTTAGGAGTAATAGAGTGTTTGGTACCTTCTTGTTTGCCAAATGAAGATGAACCACATGTGGAGAGCAAGTTGCAATCTGCATTCCCTTATACCAGGGGAGGACTCATGGAACCCTTAGTATGTTGCTTTTCTGCATCTCCCAGAATTTCTCACTGCTGACTTGGGCAGCTGGGAGTTGCAGTTTAACAACTTCTGGAAGGCCATATGATTCCAAGCCATACTGTATATAGCACACAAGACAGATTGTATTGCTTTGGTTAGCAAATCAATTTACCTTTGTCCAGTTTAAAGCTGAATTTGGGCAGCATCTTGATCTTATCAGATGTTTTTTGCCCCAGAATCTGCTACCCAAATACAGCCCAGGTCCATCTCCACTTCCACAGCTGCTCCTCCTGGCTCTTTTTGGGTCTGTCTGTTTTCTGACTTAAGAAAATGGCTGGCAGAGTGGCTCTGGAAGCGGGGATGGACCTGGGCTGTATTCGGGTGGCAGGTTCAGTGGCAAAAAAGTCTGATAAGATCAGGATGTCGCCTGAATTCAGCTTTAAACCAGATAGAAGTAAATCGATTTAATAACCAATGCAATATAACACTATTGTTGGGAGGTGTAATAATATTGCAAGGAGTGTAGGAAGCTTCTCTATTACTAAGGTTGCCAGGTGAAATAAAGGAGAGCACTTCTATCCTTTTAATGGCTGTGTAAAAGAGCAAATTGCAGGTGTTCCTTGCATGAAAAGCAACAACTGCTTTGATTCTCTCTTCTACACAACTATTGAAGGGACATGAGCCCAGTCCTTACTTCATTTGACAATCCTACCAGTGACCCAAGCTATGGATGGATCATACTGGCTCTGATTTATTTTTTTTAAAAAACTGTTTTAATGGGGGTGGGGGGGTGGTTTAGCTTGTTGTGGTTGTTGTTTCTGAAAGCTTCCTTTCTGGTGAAATCTTTAAAAGCCATAATAGTCAAAGGAACCCCACCTGTCTGAGAGACCCCAGCCATTCATCTTCTTGCTAAACAGCCATTTAAGGCTTCATGTGCTCAACCTATCAGCTCCAGTGATCCAGAAAGCATTTGAACCTTGCCACAATCCTCAACTGCTTGTTTGATCAAAGCCTCTGTCTGTGGTAATCACCTCCTCCTCTTTATCCTCCCTGCTTCTCCTATATTTTGTATAATGGAAAAGGGAAATCAGAAGGGGAGCCACAATGAGTATGCCTGCAATTAATCTTTCCATGGAGGAACCTGACAAGATATGTATGTATATGTGTGTGTGTGTGTGTGTGTGTATACAGAGAGAGTGCAAAGTCTTTTTGCTTGTTGATTTTTACCAGGTGACTTTACACTTTACAAGAAGCCTTATTAATAGCTTTATGGACAACTTGGAGCATCTCAGCCATGGGATTTTAACTCCTTTGTTTAAAGGGCTTCCCTGGTTACTGGTTTGTTTCCAGTGACAATTCAAAGGGCTGGTTATGACCTGAACAACTCTATATGGGTTAGCTCCAGAGTAAATGAAAGATCAGATCTCCCTATGAAAATCTGCCCAAGTCTCTAAGGGGCTGAACAGACTGCCCCTAAGGGGTGGCCTGCAGCTATCTCTTTCTTGCCAAATTGGGGCTGCAGCAACCACATGCTGCAGTCCTGATCTGGCCTTTCCGCGGTGCAAAAAAGAGCTGCAAAAAGTGGCTCCTTTTTGTGCTGCAGAAAGGGCACAATAGCTGCTGGCACCACAGCTTTTCAGCACTCCTTTGGCACTGCTTCATCTGAATACAGAGCCAGAGGAGTGCCATGATGCCACCCACCATGTGGTGCAGTGCACAGCATCATGCCACATTGGAGTGGAGTCGGGGCATGTCGTGTGGACACCACACCCTCATTCCACCCCCATGCTGGCCTTTGATGCCACTCTGTACAGCCTCTAAGTTCATTAGAGGAAGGTTTTCTCTCAGTCAATGATTCTTCCATGAAATCTTTTTTAGTGGCTCTGTCCAGACTGTGGAATATGTTCTGCAAGAAGCTAGGATGCCTCCCTTTCTGCAGTAGTCTAGAACATGAACCAATTGATTCAAATTACAAGAAAAGAGATTCTTTCTAAACTAGGAACTTCTTTACTGTAACCAATAAAGTTGAAGCCTTTTATACTCCAGAAAATTTTAGTGAAGTTCACTGCCTGCACTCTACCCCATAGTCTTACTACTAAGGCTTAAAACAGGTTTTAGGGCATGAAGAAAATATATACAAAAATGATTACATTAGGAAACATGTGTAATCAAATATGTACATTAGAGAAAATGAGTATAGGGAAAGCATATGAATTTCTAGGCACTAAGAAAAAAACAAAGTCTCGCAATCTGAGATTGAACAAAGATAGAAAAGAAAGTAGGTCGCATTTAGAGAGACATCTTGAAATTATGATTAAGGTTGGGGTTTTTTTAGGCAAGACCCAGTAAAGCTGTTTAAACCATAAAAATGTACACTACTAATATCTGGTCCCAGTTAATGATCTAATGACTGTACAGTCAGCCCTCTCTATCCACAGTTCTCTATCCATGGATTCAACCATCCACAGCTTGAAAATGTTTTTTGAAAATATTCTAAAAAGTATAAATCTTCATTTTGACTTTTATATAAGGGATACCATTTTATTATGCCATTTTATTAAATGGGACTTGAACATCCACAGATTTTGCTATCTAGTGGTGTGGGAGTGGGGTTCTAGAACCAAACTCCAGCAGATAACAAGGGCCCGCTGTATTATGATCCAACTGTAATTCTTGGACAATCTCCAAAGGTAGCCCTGGATACAATATGTCGAAGTAGTCTAAACATGGTGGCTGTTAATCTAATGGGCATGCTTATCATCCAGACTTCATTGCCCAGCTTACTTCTTTACATGTCACAAATGAAGTGGACAGAAATGTATAGATGGAAAGGAAGGTTTTTTGGAACTGTGTGGCTGTTCAACACAAAGAAAAGTCCAAAGATAGCAATGAAGAAAAAAACCCTAATGGGGATAAAGTGAATGATGGCAGCACTTGCTATGCTATGTTTAGTACAGGAATTAGGAGCATGACTAAACATGGAGGAACATCAGAAGTTGTGAATTTCGAGGGAAGGAAAAGGAGGAAACTTGCCAAGTTTGAATAACTGGAAGTCAATTTGGATCCTGGTGGCTGCTGATACAGCCCTGACAATAATTAATGTCTGTTGTGATATTTGGATAAAATGTGGTATTGGATACAACAACAATAATAAATTTTATTTCTAGCCCGCCCCTCTGAACAAGCAATCAGGGCGGGTTACAGCAAAAGTTAAAACAGTGTCAGTTAAAATATCCCGTCCCATCCCTCACCACCCCCCTTAAGAAAAAAATAAATCACAGTAGAGTTAAAAACATGGAATAAAAGAAAATAAGACAATAAAAAGCAGCAACAGGGAAATGGGCCTGAAGAACCTAGGTTGTATAGGGGGTGGAAGAAACAGGAAAGGAAGGCTGGAAGACAGTAGGGCCCAGGTTTGGAGCTGGGAGATGTTCACATTCTCTGGGAAGGCCTGCCGGAAGAGATGCGTCTTTAGGGCTTTTTTGAAGCCTTCTAAAGAGGGAATAAGATGCATCTCATCCGGCAGGTCATTCCACAACTTGGGGGCGACAGCTGAGAAGGCCCTCTGGGAGGTCTGCACCAGCCTGGTCTTCATGGGCTGTAGCAGATTCCTCCCAGAGGACCGAAGTGTGCGGGGGGGGGGGGGTCATACGGGAAGAGGGGGGTTAATACAAGGAATCTACACGACTACACATGCTATAGAAGTCAAGATGTGGGGTGCAGAGCTGGGTCATATGTTGACCTGCTCATTTATTTTTTTTTAAATGAAGGTCTACAAATAAATCATTTGTATACCAAATAATAACACTGATCCCATCATCCAGCTGCAAATGAGATGGTTTGTATTCCAGTAGTTGCAGCTTCCAGAAGTCGTAGGCAGATTAGGGCTGCATCTGCACTGCAGAAATCATGCAGTTTGACACTGCTTTAACTTCCATGGCTCAATGCTATGGGATCCTTTGGTTTATAGTTTTGTGAGATATTTAGTCTTCTCTCTCAGAGACCTCTAGTGCCACAACAAATTACAAATCCAGAATTCCACAGCATTGACCCATGGCAGTTAATGGTGTGTAAAACTGGATTATTTCTGTGGTGCAGAAACAGCCCAGGTCTTACTTAACCCAGGTACCTGAGATACTTACAAAAAAGAAACTGAACATGCCAGGGATGGAAAGTGGGATATTTTACATGCAAGATCCTATTGCTTTGCATTGAGCATTGACCCTCCTTAGATTTCAAGGCACTAGAAACTTTCTGTTTATTGGATTTCCCAATAGATCTTTCTTCACATCATTAACTCAATTTGGGCTACACTTAAATTAATTTCATACAATCAGTTTTAAGATTAGTAAAATGAGAAGAGCCAGTGTGATGGACCATGACTCTGGAGACTAATGATTCAAATCCCCACTCAGCCATGGAAACCCACTGGGTGACCTTGGACAAGTTACACTCTCTCAGCCTCAGAGGAAGGCAAAGACAAACTCCCTCTAAGAAATATTGCCAAGAAAACCCTGTGATAGGTTCACCACCTAAGTCAGAAATGATGTAAAAGCACACAAGAAAATTATGAAAATAGCATATTGACAATTCCAATTAAAATGTATTTGCTTGGTTAAAATTATTTTTAAAAATGGAGAGAGATTTCCCAACAGTTTGTCAAAAGTTAACCAGAGACTCAGTCCCTTCACTCTCCTGTAGTTATTTTAATATACAGGTCATTTTCTATATGGTGCCAAAAATGTTGAAGTATGGCATTATGACAAAGAACAACCTGAGCACGAAACTATGCATAAACAGGATGCTCAGGTGAAGAGTTCATGATGGACAAAGGGTGGGATGAGTGGCCTTTGTGGAGGTTCATTTGAGGCCTTAGAGGTTGTATGAGATGGTGTTGCCATAGTAATGAAGACTGTACAAAATAGTGAAGGGTTGATAGGAAAGATAAGGAGTTCATCTGAGGTTGGTGCTTTTCCTTAAGAGTGATCTTAGCCAGAGATTAAAGCACACAAATCACCACTATCTGGTCATTGTTTTTACTGATGCAGGTCACAGGGGTGCATATCTAGTCCCATATGTCTACCTTCTATGAAGGGGCTGTCACTCAAGGGCATCTCTCCATTTCAGCAATCAAAGTCTTCATGTCCAAATCCTGATAAACCCTCACCTATATATATTTTATCCTGTGAAGTCTTGCTTTGATCACAGAACAGCGAGGACAGAGCTAAACTGTTATCTCATCCCATTTGGTTTAAATCTAAATCTCATTGAGCAATTAAGCATCCAGAGGGGTCTGAAAGTCTGTTAGGAGATGTAGTTTGCTATTAATACTACCCTGAGACACACAGAGAATTAAAATGAAAGAGTTTGGTTGTTTGCATTTTAAAACCAACAAACAAATCCCAAAGCAGCTTAAGATAAATGACTATGAAACATTATGGAAGCGAGTCTCCACTAAACAACATTTTCTCTTAGTTTTAACAGTGTTTGCTTTTGCAGGCTAGGAATGGGGAGAAAGAAATGTGATGTTGATCACAGGTTTGTTATGAAAAACAATCCCATGACCAGATCTCTTTCCCTTCCTGTACGTTTAAGGCACACACACACACACACACACAGAGAGAGAGAGAGAGAGAGAGAGAGAGAGGGAGAGATGGGGGGGGAGTATGGCATGCTGTCATCATTCTCTATTGTTGTTGTTGTGTACCTTCAAGCCTTTTCCAACTCATGGAGACCATAAGGCAACCCTATTACGGGGTTTTCCTGGCAAGTTTCTTCCAAGGGGTTTGCCATTGTCATCCACTGAGGGTGAGAGTATGTGTTGCCCAAGGTCACCCAGTGGGTTTCCATGGCCTCCCTTTCCCTGGAGGTCTGATTGGCACCAACCTTGGTATGATTTTTGCACCATCAAAAAATTCCTTTTTTTAATTAAAGCCCCTGGACCTAATTGATTTTATCTGGGCTACTCGTGTGCTATAGTCACACTATTTTAAATTGTTTAAACCACTTTAAAGTGTCTGGTTTATTATAATTTATTATTTAAAGTGATTTCAATATAAGCTGCATTGAACGGCACGTAAATATTTTAATGAAATAAAAATAAATAAAACTAATGTTACGACTATAAAGATCAATGTAAAGTTAATTAAATATGCATTTTCATGCAGATGTAAAACAAACAATAAAAATTTACTGAAGAAATAGACTTATGAGTAAACACACCAGGGGTAGAACAGACTACCATAATTCATCCAAACCTGGTCATACACATTTCTTTCTGTATTAGAAACAGAGACAATATTGGGCTTGTTCATGAGTTTTTCTAGGGTTTCTACCTCTGACACCAAGGATCAAGACTTCACTGAACCCTAGGTGACTAGCATTGGTTACATGTTAGAGACACCAAGGAATAGGAAACATATGGGGAAATCTGAGAGAATTAACCTGTGTCTGTTTGTAAATCACTCTGGCCAGATTATGGCAAAAATCTGGATAGATGGTCAGACTAACATTCCTGCTTCATCTCTACAGAACCTCTTCGATTTCCTAGAAACATGACATTCATTTTACTTTATTGCCTTTCAACAACTTATCTTTAGATAGATGTTTAATTAACTCATAGTGCCAGTTTCAGTGTTTAGCCTGAAGGAGAGCATGAAGAACATTATTTTACTTGTGAATGTAAAATACACGGTACATTAAAAAAAGACCTATTAAATGCAAAATAGAAGTGGTGATCACATCCACATGTATCCAGCCTCCAGAAATATAGGAAGATAGGGTCCCCATGGTAATCTTTTAAAAGTGCTAATAGAAGAATCAATAATCCAGAGATACGCATAATACTTATCTTTATTTCCAAATCTAGTTCCTAATCTCTGTCAGAGGAGATCCACCGAATGTACTTCTAAATTGTAAATCAATACTTCTCTAAATCCCATTGATATAATGGGTCTACTTTACTTGGTTTTGATAATTAGAATTAGGATTTAGAAATACAGAAAATCGCAGAAAACTAGAATTTAAAGAATCTACCTTTGTGGCCCAATCCAGTGGCAATAATCTGCAGTGCAAACAGTATGGAATGGCTCCAACCATCACATTGCAATATCCTTTGAGTAGGAAGAAAGATGCAAAGACCAGTGGTCTGTCTAGTCCAGAATTTTGTTGCTCCAGAGGCAATGAGGTTTGTTTGTTTGTTTGTTTAATTTAAGGTTTGCCTCTAGGAAATCCACAAGCAAATGATGAAGGCAATGTCTGTTGCTTCCCAGCACTTGATTTCCATTGGCACATTGCATCTGAACTTGGAGGCTATGCATATACACAAATGCCACTGTGACTAATCACTGCCAAAATATGCAAGAGTTGGGTATACAGTACTGGATCAAAATTGAAAAACAGGTCTCATGTTGTATGCTAAAGACTAAACAGGGCCTTTCTTCTTTCTTGTGGGGAAAAAATTTCTAAACAATAAATGACCAGATTATCACATTTTGTCTACGTTGTTCTACATTCACTTGTGGTGTTATTAATGAGTAATGGCATCTGTCAGTGAATTTTAACTATAGGACTGCATCTGCAATGCAGACATAATGCAGCTTTACACTGATTTAGTTGTCACAGCTTCATGCTATAGAATCCTAGTTTGCTGTGGCACCAGAGCTCTCACCAGAGGACTCTTTCACATAGGAGGAATTTCTCTTTACTGCAAATTGAGCCAATTCGAATTCCTGTGAATTCGCTTGTTTAGCGAATTCACGGGAATTCCCATTACGTTCGGAGTGCATTCGGAGTAACATTCCATTTCCCAAAAATGACCCTCCTTTGCCCGAAATTGCGTGCAAAGCTTTAATTCGCAATAACGTAAAACCCATGGTTGCGTTCGGAATGACTTCTCTTTTGCCCGAAATTGTGTGCGAAGCTTTAATTCGCAATAAAATCAAACCCCATGTTTGCGTTCAGATTGCCATTAAATTATACTTCCAATTTCCAGCGTTTGAAAGAGTCCAGAGAAAGTTCAATATCTCACAAAGCTACAAATCCCAGAATTCCATAGCATTGAGCCACGTTTGGTAAAGTAGTGTCAAACTACATAATTTCTACAGTGCAGATGCAATCTTGATTTTTGGATCAGCCTTCTTCCCCCTTCCTTCCTTCCTTCTCCTTTTTTCTGCTCATTATTTTCTGAATTCAGTACAAGCTGGCTTCTGTTGAGCAACTTTTCTGAACATGTGAAGCTCCTCCTATCCCAGGAAAAGTGACTGTCAAGCACTGGTATGTATTAAATCAGAAACTAAGATGTTTCACCAAGACATGGATATTCCTTTAATCAAATCATTTGTTAAAATGAAGAAAACAAAGCGGCCAGCAGCACTTTTATTAGACATCACACATACATTCTGTCTTATGCAAAAGAAAGTTTACTCATGGTTTTTCTCTAGATAAGCATATGCTGCTAACCTTTGCTTTCTCCTTTGTATCAGACCATCAAATGAAAAATAAAGGAATTAAAAATGAAGAAAAATGAACATGGCTGAGACATATCTGCTTATATCTTTTAAGTACATGCTTGGCTTACATAAGCACAATATTGAGTTTCTTTCTTGTCTCCAGCCCTCTTTTCCCCTTTCTATGAAAGCAGGTAAGTCAGTTTCTGGAACACAACAGAAAACGACACGGTGAATAAGGCACTCAGTGCTGGAGCAGATCAATCTGGATCAACAATGTGGGCAGGTCTCCCGCTGACATTTAGCAGGGCTTAACACAGCCAGTGCTGAATGAAAGTGGAACAATGGTCAAGGTGAGCTGAGGGCAGAAGATAATGAATCGAACAGGCTACTCTGCAAGCATGTTTCTCAGAGAAAAGGAAGGGTGACATCCATATGAACTATATAAAAAGAAGGAAAAACACCTCTACACTAAGAAATAAACTTCTGTTTCTTTGGCAGAGAATGGGAGGAGGAATGAAATAAGCTTTGCTAGAGAAACTTGAACAGTAGTGGTTGGTGAGTACAAATGTCTTCCAAAGAAACTTGGTAATCAACTATACCCTAAAAGCACCAGATCTCATTTTGGAAGATAAGCAGGGTCAGCTCTGGTTAGTACCTAGATGGGAAACCACCAAGAAAGATCACGTGGTGTAAGCTATATTTCAGTGGAAGGATCTGGCAAAACCACCTCTGAGTATTCCTTGCCTAAGGAAACCCTCTGCAATTCATGGGGTTGCCATAAATCAACATGTGACTTGAAGGCACACACACACACACAATATCAAACTGTTTGTATTTATAATTATATTTTTTGCTCCTTTAAAAATTCTGTCCCATCAAATTGTTTTTCAGTAAGATTTTCCTGGCACTGCGATTGCAGGAGAATATATTACTACATACTTTCCAACCTTTCACAGATAAAAACCAGGATACATGTGGCCCAGAAACTTCAGAGTGCAGTCAAGATGGCAAAATTTATTATTAAGGAAGAATGCTCAAGCAAAGAGAAGCTATAGGAGTTTGTTTTTGTCCGTGTCTATAGGGAAGGACAAGACTCTGCATACTTCTCTCCTCACCCCTTCCCAGAGTTAGTTGAATATTTTACATTTTGAGCTCAGTTTGCACCAATAGAAATAAACTGAGAAGAAAGTGTGAAAGTGGGAGGAGGAGAAAGAAACTGGGACATTTTAAAAGCAGCTGAGAAAATGGGATGGCAGAGGATTAATCGGGACTGTCCTTGCCAAATTGGGGCAGTTGGAGGATATGTTACTACTGTACTTAGTTCAGGACACAATACTAGACTAGGAATGTCTTAATTTACCCAACAATAAAATAAAAAGACCAATTTTACAAATTTACAAAAAGCCACAATTATTCACTCTTGTTTTAACTAAGTGAGTGGTATATCATGCACCAATGCTAACATTTTGGCCTAAACTCTATTGATAGTCCCAACTGCAATAAATGTACTGGATCAATATTAACTTGTTCAGGCAACACTTTATGTAAGTTCCACTGAGTCAAAGTGTTTACATTCATTGAAAAACAATATATCTTTAACTACAGTTCCATTTGGGACTGATTGTCATACTTGATTTTGTTGCTGCTGTAGTCTGTCTCAAAAGCCTGTTTGCTGAAGAGCAGATTTGTTTCTTGGTTTCTGCACATTTCCCTGAGAGTCAGCTCCACTGAACACAGTGAGATTTACTTCTGCATAAATGTGTACAGGATTTTGCTGTTACAGTTTTTAAAACAATTTCTATTATTTATTGAAATATTTATATATCCCTGGATCTTAAGGCCATATATGAGTAAAATCAAATTAAACAGTTGAAAACTATTTAATATTTAAAACAATCTAAGCTAATTTAGACAGACTAAAAGCTTTAACAAAACTTGTTAAACAATTTAACAAGTTAAAACAGGTTGAAAAGGTTAAAACAGTTTAAAACCATGAACATCTACATTTTCAGGGGGAGGATCTGTTAGGCTCCAAAGGCTTTTTGTAAATCTCCATGTTTTAACTTTGCACTGGAAGGAAACCAGCATCAATGCCAATTGGCTTTGCAAGGAGAGGGCATTCCACAGCTTGGGTGACACAGCAGAAAGTCATGTGTATGCTCTCACAAAAAAGGATCCCCGAAGCTGACCTCAGGCAGGAATTTATAAGGAGAGATATCAAGGAGCAAGATCCCAAGATTTTTAGGGCTTTGAATGTCTTCATCAGTGTTTTAAATTCAGGATACTTTTATTATTATTGATAACCATTCTTCAGTAGTATCAGAGGGAGGTAAATAATTTCACAAAGTAATAGTACAGTTGGCCCACTTTCAACCATCTATGGCTTGAAAAATATTTTTAATATATATATATATTCAAAAAAGCAAACCTTGTTTTTGCCATTTTCTATAAGGGACACCATTTCACTATGCCATTGTATTTAACGGGACTTGAGCACCCATGGATTTGGATATCCACAGGGAACCTTGGAATCAAACCCCAGTGGTTACCAAGAGCCTATAGGACTCAAAGGGGTGAAACATACTGTTCCGAAGGGGCAGCGTGATGCTGCCCCTGAAAGAGCTGGGTGGGCACGGCAGCAACCACATGCTGTGCTCCCACTCTGGCATTTTGCCACTGCAAAAAAGAAGCCACAAATTGCCACTTCTTTTTGCAGCAGTGCACTGTACTTTTATTTTTACTGTTATGTTTTGAAATTAAGTATTGGTGCTTTAATAAATTTGTTTATTTAATTGTATGCTTTTGACAATTTTTTATCCTTAGGGTTTTAGATGTATCCTGTTTTAATAAATGCTGGGAGCAGACATGTGTCCCATGTCAGGAGAAACATGGGGTAAAAATGAAATGAAATAAATATGTTGTTTAATTTTATGAACACACTAGTGCCTGCTTCTGAGTAAGCACATGTAGCATTTCAATCAACAAGAAATGTAGCATTTTATTATAACAATATTTTGAATACATGTAGTAGAGCACAGAAGTAAAAAAGTTTAATGGGTTATTTTTTTTTAAAAAAACAAACTATAGTATACAAAACATGCCAAATATGTGTTTTCCTTCTCCTCTATAGTGGCATTTTAAGTGACAACAGAATGGGGAATCTTCCTCTTTTTAAGATTTGTTTTTGCTGGCTGTTTACTTTTTGTTCCTATCACACAGATTAAGCCAAATTATCTGATGATGTATTCCACAGGCTGCAAATTATTTTAATGCCAAATTTCTTGCTGAGTACTGCCAATCCTTGGTGTCTATTATCCCTGAGTCAACATTTAGTGAGATTGACTTGAAAGTTAACAAAATTATCTATCTAACTATTGATTGGTTGATTGATTTATTGATGTCTAGATAGACAGAATACAAATGGGATCTCCAACAAAGTGTTTCAATACAGATTGCTTCTGTTCAGTCAACACCTTGTCAATTCTGCCTCCTGATTTCTGGGTCCAGCTCTTCCCATGTTGTTGTTCTTGTTGTTGTTTGCTGCCTTCAAATCAACCTTGACTTATAGTGATCCTATGAATGAGACACCTCCAAGACACTTTACCCTCAACTACTTCACTTGGTTCCTGCAAGCTCAGGGCTGTGGCCTCCTTGATTAAATATATGCATCTGGCACATGGTTGTCCTACTGCCTTCTACCTTTCCAAGCGTGATTGTCTTTTCCACTGACTCATGCCTTCTCATAATGTGGCCAACATCCAAC
Organism: Urosaurus nigricauda; assembly: GCA_034509955.1. Classification (NCBI taxonomy): domain Eukaryota; kingdom Metazoa; phylum Chordata; class Lepidosauria; order Squamata; family Phrynosomatidae; genus Urosaurus; species Urosaurus nigricauda. The sequence goes on from JAOEGL010000005.1 coordinate 12,572,742, forward strand.
AATGTCAATTTAGTCATCCTGGCTTCCAGGGAGAGTTCAGGCTTGATTTGTTGCAGGACTCATTTGTCTGTCTTTTTAGCCACCCACAGTATCTGCAGAACTCTTCCCATACCCTCCAACATTTCATCAATGAAAAATGTGTCATGTGGCCAGGCCAAATCAGAGTGCATTCAAAATAGCAAATGTTGTTATGAATGAAGAACACACAAACTAGGAGATGCTGTGGCAGTTTCTTTTGCCTGAGCCTACTGGGAAGGGCAACATTTCACCCCTCCTCCCCCGCTGAGTTAACTGAATGCAAACTATTTTTGCACTTTGAACTCAGTCTGTGGAAATTAAAGTAAGCCAAACAGAAGGGGGAGAAGTGGGGGGAGGAAAGTAAAACTGGGGCATTTTAAAAGCACCTGAAAATGTAGAATACAGAATAGTCATGAGATTGGGGCTGCAGCAGATCAGCAGAGAGTCCATGTACTGTTGAATGGACAACTGTAGCATAGTTGTTTGTACAGAACTATTATGCTACCTTCCATACAGAATCTTGGCCATGGAATAGTGATGCAGCACAACCACCTTATAGCCATGCAAATGTAGATTTATATTGCTTAACCATTATTTAGGAATGTAGCCAGTGTGCGCAAATGTACTTCAAAGATGCATGATTGGAGGATTAGGATTTGACACAAATCTCTTCTGCCGGCCGAAAAGCCAAAAAGGGGTTAGAGAAGGCAGGATATTCTCCAGTCAGGGCCCACAGCCACAATAGTGGTACAGAGTTAGATCACGGAGACAATAGTCTTGTCCAAAGGAATTTCCAGCACCTTATTTTGAGAGGTAACTATACTGAACGTAACTTTAGATTGCCTTGGTTTGACTCAGCTGGTTGTTTGCAGTGTTACCCAATTACAGTTGCATACACAAGCCTGGATGCACTACTCCTCCTCAATTTCTCTCTCTCTCTTACACTTGCACACACACACACACACAAACAAAACCATGACCTATTTTTACATTTGTATTTTGGTTTCCCATATTGAATTATATTGTAGGAATGGCTGCTTATCCCCTTCTCCATCCACCTTACTTTGTCAACAAAGTTATCTAAATAGTTATACTTCAAAAGGCAATTTTCATTATTTCAACAGCAGGAGATTTTTAGAATAACATCACATTAGTGTAAGATTTGCATGTAGATTCATCAGAAAACCTCGAGTGTTGGCAGCCAACAGGCGGGTGAGATTCTGTGCCAACAATATACAATCTATTGTCACTTCTGGGTTCTTCCTTCCATCAAACATTACAGTATACACCCATGACAATAAATATGGAAAAGGGGCCTATGCACAAAGACACAATCATACACTTGCAGATTTTTCCTCATCAACATGGTTTTAGTGAAGGGGAAAATATCTGAATGAAAAAGAGAAAAAGCAACTGCATAAAAAGTGAAAGAAGGCACAAATGGTGGTGATACCTGGCAAATCATGTATAGAGTTGGACTTGTATTACAACTATACCAGCAATTGGGCTAGTATGGGGTCTTCTTGGTAGTATTTCCCTGCATGTGAACTACTATTCCAATTCACATCTGCCAGGCCACATCATTATAGTCCTTTAGGTGGGTTTGTAACAGACCTTACTGGCTGTTCTTGGCCCATACCTTTCTACAAAAGCAAAAGCAAACTGCTACAGCTTCTCCTAACTTGTCTGATCTTGCTCAATAAATAATTTTTACAATCTTGACTGCTCTCTCCAGTTGCTTGGCCACATATGTCCCCGGTTTTCATTTTGCAATATACTGGAAGGTGTGTGAAGTCAAATACTGGAACCTATAGTCTAAAACACATTGCAGAAATAATTTGAGACTGCTTTAACTGCCCAGGCTTAGTGCTAGGGAATCCTGGGAAATGTAGTTTATTGTGGCATCAGAGCTCTCTGACAAAGAGGGCTAAATGTTTCACAAAACTACAGTTCCCAGTATTCCTTAGCATTGAGCCAGGCCAGTTGAAGTAGTCTCAAACTGGGTTATTTCTGTAGTGTGTTTTGGACCTCAATCTCCAGATCTAGTGCTGTGCCAAGACATTTTGATTCTGTATCAAGAGGAAGAAAGGACACATTAACTAGATCACTAATTACAACGCTGCTCTCTGAGGTACAACAGTAAATGCTTCCTCCTGCCACTGAAATCAAATTAAGGTACATGGTGCTCAGGTTTATGGCATTGTGACAAGATATTTTATCAACTCCCTCTGTGGCTTGATAAATGCAACAATAATCAAATAAATCACTGGCCTTTTTATGTTATATTTTCATCACATTCCAAATCCCCTGCCTAAAATGGCAGCCTAAGGCCTTGCCTGTACAAGTGGAAAACCCCGTGCCCAGTGCAATGCCAGTTTCCACAATATACAGCGATGTCTGGTGAGATACTGTGGGTTTTCCTGGCATTAGCAACGTTGAGGGAAGCTCCAGTGTTTCCCTTAAAAACTCTGGGGTAGTGCAGGGTTTTGTGGCAAAAAGCTAGATTGGGCCCACTTTGGGCTTACCAGCTGTTCACATGTCAGCTGCTGAACCACACACCTTCCCTGCACTGAGCAATGCACTGAAAGGGGATGACCTGTCCCCAGAGGCAATACTGCCCTGTCTCTTACCTGCAGAAGCTCTATATACAACCTCCCAGCATGATGCTGCTTCTCCAGAGGATGGGCTCACCTGTGCCATCAGGGGGAAACATCTACCCTCTCTTCTCATTGATTACATGGATGAGCCTGCTCTCTGGAGAAGCAGCAGCACACCAGAAGGCAGTAGCAGCCCCATATCAGGTGTCACCCGATGCAAGGGTGGGATGGTAAGGGGCAATGATGGTGGCAGTGGGAAGTTGGCCCTCAAGGCTTCACCACAGCGCCCACTCCTCCTCCTCCTCCTCCCTCCTCCTCCTCCGGGTTGTGAAAGCAACTTGCAAGGGCATGCATGCACTGCTTCTCCTTCTTGTCCATCCCGGGCTTCATCTCTAGAGAGTAACCCTGTGGCCAGAGTAGGAGGAGCAGGAGGAGCATGCATTCCTATGTCCTTGCAGGCTGCTCTGTTCTGTGCTTCCTCTCCAGGGAAAAAGCCTAGCACCCTCTCTTCCTGCTCCTTCTCTGTCCCAAACTTTTTCCCTGGAGAGGAATCCCAGGATGGAGCAGTCTGCAAGGGCATGTGCATGCTTCTCCTCTTCTTCCTCTTTTGTCTCCATTCCAGAGCAAAATCCAAGCACAAAGCAGCCGGCAAAGCTGCACGTGCTCTTCTTTTCCTGCTCCTGGGTTTTTTCCTTGGTGATGAAGCACAGAGCCAGAGCAGCTGGGAAGGGGGCGAAGGGTCAAACTGGGTGCCACCCCTCTTCTGGGTGTCACTCATTACACTCTGCAATCCTGCACTCTCCTAGTGATGCCACTGCCACAGAGCTCCCATAGGTAAGGGATGTGGCAGCTCTGGGAACAGGGGACAATCCAGGTTTGCCAATGCAGTTTCAGTTAGATTGACCCACACAGACAACTTTCTGCCACCGTGCCAAATCTGGCAGCTGCCATCATGGCCAATCCAGGGCCAGTTCCAAAGCATAACACTCCAGATTAGTAGCAGCCAGTGCAGACAAGGCTTTAACACACTCTAATTGGAGAGGTGGCTTTGCGAAGACCAGTCTCAAATGAACAAGCTCATGCATTATTCATTGTCGAGTGTATTATTTCAATACTTAGCTCTGTTTCTATTAAGAAAGTTTATATTCAAGTTATTGGCAATTGGAAGCTGGGATACTATGCAGGCTGAGGAACAGCATAGGGCAATACATTTGAGTTGACAGTTGAATTATAAATCCATAAGCACGGTTGGTGGGGAGGGTAAGGGATTGAATTTCTTACAACTTAATTGACAGTTTAGGGGAATAAAAAGATTAAGGTTCTTTAGCCACACTAAGATATGTAAAATTAAGAGACTGGTGCATTGTGGGAAATCTATATAGCTGAAGCTTTCTTTCATATTCTAAGTGAAGACCAATGAGGAGGTGTCCTCCATAAAAGCATTTCACTTGCCTTGTGAAACTGTAAGATAAGGACCAAACTTTCACCCTAATCTGTATTTCTACAAGATTTAGGAAATCAGCTTGGTATCTTAAGGACCACTTTTCACAATATCTAAAAAGAATTAGATTGTGGTCGCTTTATCTTAATCAAACATGGGTAAATACCTTGATTTTACACACACACACATACACACGCACACACACACACTTTAACTAGTAAAGTTAAATCCCTTCTTTCCCCGTGAAAAACTCAGATAAGTTTGTGCCTTTTTGCTGTCTCCCCTTTCCAGGTATTATGTCACTGCACATTAGCACATGTCAACACACCGTGACTTCGTCCCCTGCTAATGCAAAAGCTCAGAAAAACATGGAGCCTGACAGATAATTTCAGAGCATTTTCTTTTCTCGTTTTACTGTAACCAGGCATTTATCTGTCCTCGGCTTTGGCATTTCCACAGAGAGACAGTCCCAACATGAAGAAAAATAGTCTTTCAAATTCAAACATGCGTACAAAACTCCTCAAAGTGACACAAAGTCGCGAAGCTGATTTGGAGGTCAGGTGGTCCATGTAAATTCCCTGTCTAGCCAATTCTGTGCAGAGTTCTGATACATTTCTTGGGCCCCATAAGCACCTTTTCCCCCCTCTTCTCTCCAAAAGGCAAATCCCTAGACCACATGAGGTGTCAAAAATGTCGCCGTGGGAGGTACAGCCAGAAAGAAGACCTCAGAGATACAAAAGAAGGCGGCTTCAGAAACCCACTGGCTTCTCAACTGGCAGGGGCATATCTTTGATAGTTGTCATATTGAAACGAAGAGTTCACCAATGAAAGTATTCACTTATATGGGAATTAGTACCCTACATGGGGTCAAAGTCTCTTCCACACTATGGAATTATAGTATTTGGCTTCCACATTAACTACCATGACTGCATTCTATAGAATCCTGAGAATCTGTAGTTTAGAATATTTAGAATTATCTGTCAAAGAGCTCTTGTGGTTCACCAAACTACAAATCCCAGGATTCCATAGGATGCAGGTTGGAAATGAATCCAAACTGAGACAAGCACAGTATATCCTTGACCAGCCACTTGTGTGATCCTAGAGTAATCATGTATGATCGTGTAGTAAAATGATGATATCACTGAGGGCAAAACCTATGCAGGGTAGTGATTCCTGTGTAAGTGACTATGTTCTTCTTTCACAACCTGTCACAGTTATCTGCAAAATATCTCTTGAATGGTGATGTCCTTTTAACACTGATAACCATTTTCTCTCTCCCTTTCTCTCACAAACATCTGTCCTTTTGACTCTAGCCTACAGGGTGTCTGCAATATCTGCATTCATTACCATATTATAAATAACATATTGGATCAAAGAATAGGACAGGTACTGGAATAATAGAACACTACTAATTACATGAGAGTATGATGAGTGTTTGGACTTTGACTCTTGGAGATCCACAGATCAAGTCCCTACTTCCATAAGGAGATGTTGGGTAAGTTATTCAGAGGAAGACCATGGCAAAAAAACCAAAAACAAACCAAAAAAAAAAAAACCAAAAACAAAACAAAACTCTGAACAACTCTTGCCAAGAAAATCCCACTATAATCAAGGAATCATAGAATTGGAAGAGACCACAGGAGTCAACCACTCACCATGCAGGAACACACAACCAAAGCACCCCCAACAGATGACCATCCAGTCTATGTTTAAAAACCTCCAAAGAAGGAGACTGTACCACACTCCGAGGGAGTGTGTTCCACTGTCAAACAGCTCTTGCTGTCAGAAAGGTCCTCCTGATGTTTAGGTGGAATCTCTTTTCCTGTACCTTGAATCCATTGCTCCATATCTTAGTCTCTGGAGCAGCAGAAAACAAGCTTGTTCCATTCTCAGCTTGACTACAAGGCTACTGTAATTTAGAAAAGCCTTGTGGGCACACAGCAGCAGTAGAGGTCTTTTTTCTGTCTTGGGACATTCTTTGGACTGCACAATTACCCCAAAATTACCAAAACAAAACAGGAGATGGCTAGAAGTTCACAGCTTTCAAAAAGTCTTTTATTTTCTTTGTTGTTGCTGTTGTTGTTTTCACACAGTGTTGCCCTTCCCCCTTTGCAAAAGTGAATCTCCATGACTGAATGCTTCCAGGATAAGCAGTGCATTCCCCCCCCCCCCATTTCTTTTTTGCCAGAAAAAGGGTGTACTGGAGCAGCTTGTGGAGCTGAAGCCCTAGGAGCTGCATGAAGCCCTAGAACTGTCCTTTGCTCACTCCTGCTCTATGAATTCATCTACACCAGGCAGAATACACCAGGCTGCTCCTATAGTATTCTGCTGCCCCGGATTCCCTCCATTACCACCATACTCCAGAGTGACACCAAGTGTTTAGCAACACTCTCATCCTGCTGCCACCACTGCTGGTGTGAGTGACTCCCTCTGAGGACAGAAATGAGACACCCAGCATCACTCACATGGCTGGGCGCCTTATCTTGGCTTCAGATATAGTGACTTGCATCAGGATAGAAGGACCGGTGGCAGAGCAGGACATGTGTGTAGACAGTTGCTCAGCATCACTCCATAGGATTCTGGATTTTCCTGAAAAATCTGGAGCAAAAGATGAGGTTTTTTAAAAACCATTTTAGGCAGGGATAGGGTGGAATCAGTGTGGAACCAGCCTCATATTGTAAAGACAATCCACACTTGAACTGGGAATTTGGTCCTGATTGTGTAAACAGATTGTGGTGAGCGTGGGGGGAAAATAATGTAATTGGCCCATGTAGACTGGTCCTATGCTGACCTCCAGTAGCTGCCCAGGGTATCAAGCTCTCACAGCCCTTTCTGAAAATGCTGCGACCTGAACTTGAGGTTGTCTAAATGCAAAACAGGAACTCCATCACTGACTTACAACTCTTCCCTTTAATTTTTTTTCTTTTAAAGATTTATTTTAGAAATTGTATTTAAAGAGAGAGAGAGAGAGGGAGGGAGAGAGAGAGAGAAGGAGCTAAAAGCACCAAGAATAAGCCAGTGAGAAATGGATGTGTGGTCAGAATGTGGCCTACTTTTATATTTAGCTGGTGAAAGACAAAGATAATACAGAGAAGCGAGAACAAGAGACTTGAGCAATGAAAATGAATGAAGAAATGGAAGGCATTTGTGTATGCACAAATTCCATGTGCAACTTGGCATCATTACCACAAAGAAGAGTTTAATCAAAAGTCTCCAAGGAACCACCACAAAGGAAACCCTTGTGTTGCCAGCTTTGGTGTACTGAAAGAAACACCTGCTATGCACAACAAAAAGAGAGGCAGACAATAGGTAGAGAAGAAAAACCTGCAACAAACAATGGGAAATGGGGCGGTCATTTTCCCTCTCCCCCTGAGGTGCAATCCACAACCCACTTGCTCTGGAGTATTCCCACTGATTTGTATAGAATTACTTAGGAGTACATTAATGCTGGGTTTAAGCACATAAACACAAGGCAGGGAAAGATACAAAAGTCTAGCATTTCTGGGAAAACCTTAGCAATAACATATTGTGTTAGACAATGGTACTGAGGTTTCAAAATCAGAGTCCAGGGGCAGAAAACGTTGCCCTCATTCATTCTGAAAGGCCTAAAAAGCTCTAATATTTCTTCTCCTTTCACATTCTCAGGATTGGCTCACAATCTACCCTCCTGCTGGACTTGGTGTTTTTGACTGACTCATTTTGAAACATCCCTGCAGCCATGAGGATTGGAAGGCATAATGAAGCTGGGTGCTCTCTGCAGAGCTTATAAGCGCTGGCTGGGAATGTGTTGATCCTTCAGCCCTTTCCAGAAACCGGGAAGAGGCAGAAGCAACAAAGCAAGACTCCCAAGTCTGGAGATCCACCCAGAGCTTCAGACAAGAACCCAAAGATGTCTGGGGCCATGGCCATGCCACGGGCATCATAGAATCATAGAAGCATAGAATCAAGAGTTGGAAGAGACCACAAGGGCCATCCAGTCCAACCCCCTTGCTGTGCAGGAAAACACAATCAAAGCACTCCTGATAGATGGCACGGCTACATCCATGATGCCATCTGATCCACAGAGGGCTATAGGGTAGAGAATTTGGACCCACAGCAGAACAGTTTCCTAGCTCTGGGCTATGTCATGACCACAAATGGTTTAGCACAGAGGTGAGGAAAGTGTAGCTCTGTATCTGGAAGAGAACTGCCCCACCTGGAATTGTGGAAGTGTTGTGATATTCAAAAGGGTGTAGAGAGGGCCCTGGATCATTTTATATTTAGATAGCTAGATAGATAGTTGTGTACCTTCAAATCATTTCCTAAGACAAACCTATCATGTGGTTTTCTTGGTAACAATTTTTCAGAGGGATTTCCCTTTGCTTTCCTCTGAGGATGAAAGCATGTAACTTGCCCAAGGTCACCCAGTGGGTTTCATGGCCAAGCTCTGGAGTCAGTCCAGCACATACACACACACATACTTACTTACACACACACACATTAAGAACCAGTAGTGGATTTCCATCTACTTCCAGGTGTATTTTGTGTGTGTGTGCGTGCGCGCGCACACACATTTGCATTTCTCCTTTGGCATCTTGTGCAGCTCTTGAAGCATCCCAAGGGAAATTAATGGGCTTTTGGATCTGCTGCAACTGCCCACTAATGTCTCAGAATCTAGCTCCTAGGTCATATGCTAAGACATTCAGACAATTCTGAGACACCATGCACATGAGGATGGGTTACACTTGCCATTTATGTATCTCTTTTCTTACTGGCCATATTCACCTAAATCAGGGATGGGGAAAGTCCAGTTTGTGGGCCACATTCAATATCTGCACTTCACTTTGGGGCTCCTGAAACACCCCGTTATTTTTTTCAATGTGATTTTTGGGTGGTTTTCACCTGACCACAAATTTTTTTTTTAAAAAAGCCCCTAAATGTATAAGAGGATCCTCGCTCCAAACTAAGGATGGAAATAATATTACAAAATATTTGGAAAATTGTCAAAAAACATGTTTCTCAAGTGCCAGGAAAAATGTGTCAGATAAGGAGAATCCTGAATCGATGAGTATCTTTGCAGTTCAGAATATACAGTTCAGGCCCTCCCTATCCACAGATGCTGCATCCAGAGAATCAACCATTCATAGTTTAAATATATATATATATATATATATATATATATAAACTATGAATGGTTGATTCCATATATATATATATATATGGATGGTGCCCCATATATATATATATATATACCAAAAAGGAAAGCTTCATTTTACCATTTTATATAAGGGGCATTTTACTGCATTATTGTATATAATAGGATTTGATCATCTACAGATTTTGGTATCAATCAAGAGTCCTCAAACCAAACCCCAGAGGATACCAAGGGCCCACTGTATTGTGTACAAAATCCACATGAGGGACTATTGCAGAATTTTATGGTGTAGATAGAAATATTCCTATGATATATACAGTGGGCCCTTGTTATCCGATGAGGTTTGGGTCCAGGACCCTCCGTGGATAACAAAATCCGTGGATACTCAAGTCCCATAAAATATAATGGCTCAATAAAATGGTGCCCCATATATAAAATGGAAAATTAATGTTTGCTATTTGGAATTTATATTTTTTGGGGGGGAATATTTTCTAGTGTAATGCTCAAATCTGTGGATAGAAAATTTGTGGATAAGGAGGGCCAACTGTAATTCATAACACACACACACACACACACACACAAATATTTTCTGCCTAGAAAATGTTGTTTCCTCCTCAGAAAATGCTTGAATCCATAGATAAGGAATCTGTGGATACGGAGGACTGACTGTACCTGCATCAAGAAAACATTGATCTAATTCAGTTGAAAAAAACAACAATGAAAGGGCAAGCTAAATCTTTTCAGGCAACATTTATACCACTGTTTCAAGCATTTTCTCCACTTTCAGATCCAAGTATGCTCCTCCTTTCTCTGGTTCCTGATGGTCAGCCCATTCCATTTTACTTCTTTATTGCTACTATCATAGCAAAATGTAAAGGATGTCAGACAAATCTGCCAAATATGCAATAAAAACCAGCCCAACAAGCAGGAAAAAGGAACCTAACCATCACATTGTTCCAATTAATCGCCATGCAGACTTCACATTTCACCTCCCTAACTGGTGATTCAATTATGTCTCATAAAAACAGCAGCAATGGGCACTGCCCATCTTTAGAGGAATGGTGTGTAAGGGGAAACCCATAATGATGCAGTCAACAGGACTGGTGACTCAGTAGGTGGTACCAATACATTTCCGGTGAATCACTCTGCCAGAGCTGCTCCTAGCATTTTGTTGGCAATGGGAGAAATCAAAATTGCTGCCCAAACCAGCAGCTGGAAATTAAGAGAATAAAACATTGTAAGTAGCAGCATTCCCCAATTTTTCTATATTCAAGGTCACTTTATTCTTGATATGAAGCCATTTTAGTCTTGATTTTGCTATTTTATACAAGGGACACTATTTTTACTCCCCATAATATATAATGGGAAATGTCCACCCATGGATTTTGTCCACCCGTGGGGGATCCAATGTCCACCCATGGGGGATCCAAACCCCAGTGGATTCCAAAGCCCCACTGTATAAATTAACAATTAATTGATCAATTAATTATTTGTGTGTGTGAGAGAGAGGGAGAATGAATATCTTTGGGAAAGTATGCACAAAAGCACACCTGCTGAAAAACACATGCATGCACACAAGCAAAATGCCAAGTGGCGCAGAAATGGCATAAAATAAAAAAAGAGAAAATAAGCAAAAATGAACCTGAAAGATACATCTATACCTATTTGTACCCCAAAACTATGGTCCTTCAACTGGTGTGTGTGTGTGTGTGTGTGTGTGTGTGTGTGTGCTGTATGCCTTCAAGTCATTTCCAACTTATGGCAACCCTAAGGCAAGTCTATCATAGGTTTTTCTGGGCAAGTTTAACCAAAGGGGGTTTGCCATTGCCATTCTCTGAGGCTGAGAGCATTGACTTGCCTAAGTTTTCATGACTGTTCTGGAATTCAAACCCTGGTCTCCAGAGTTGTAGTCCAGCGCTCAAACTACTACACCACACTGGCTCTTTCCACTGGATTACAGCTCCCTATAAAGTGGAGAAATCAATTTCCCCATTAAATTTGGGAGAAGGATAGCCCTTGACCAAGAGAAGGCCCAGCCAACATTGTAGAAATCCCAGCTATTGCATTAAAAAAAAAAAAAAAAAAGCCACGACCATTATAATGATGATCTCCTTTTGGGGAAACACTGCAATACTACATGGGTGATTTGTCTGTTAAATTGAATCTTTGCCTCCAGATAGCAAGATAGATGGATCCAAAGTTTATTTTGAAACGTCTCCCAGTGCCTTGTGAGTCTGACTGATGTGAGATGTTATTTTGAACATGCCAACGCATCTGAATGGCTCAGAGTCCTTTTTTCTTTTTCAGCGCACATTCCTTGATAAGTGGCAAAGCTCCCCACTTATCAGTCACTCAAAGTGACTGCGGCTGTCAGTTGTGTACAAAGCGCAATCAGTTTGGAAGCACAGACACCGGCATTTTTCTTCTCAGCTTGAAGCAAACACGTTTTGACTGCTAGTCATTCAATTTTAAAGCATCGTCAATTAGGGGCGGACGGAGATATAAAGAAAACACATCCTAAACACCTCCACCAGCCAGCAGTAAAAAAATTTATTGTTATCTTGCTTGAATCATCTTTTTTCCCTCCCATCTTTCTTTCCTTTTTTTTTTTTTTTTTAACCTTCCCAAAGCAAAAGCTGCCTTTTTCTCTCTCTCTTCTTTTGGCTGCCAAAGAAAAGTGCTCATGACTCCACATTCTCCACACAGATGAGACGGTGATCATATGGTGTACTAATGTTCCCCTCAGTAGGTCAGTTCAATGGACAAGGATGCTTTTCTTTCTTCCTTTTGGCTCCCTGGGCTTCATGCTGTGCTTTTCCATATGTACAAGCACATGGTTGCAATAAATAAAATAAAATAAAAAGGCATTCTTAAGAACACCGTCCCCCTTTTCTCTTTATCTTTCCTCCCCTCCTGTCCCACAAAAAGAGAAATATGGAAGCCGACTCTTCAAGCTCATCTAAAGCCAGTCACATGGACCACAGTGCAACATAAGGACTGGATGGGAGAAATGCATACAGTATACTTTGAAAGATTGCAGTTCTCACAATTAAAATAGGCTTCGGCTGCATCTACACTGCAGAATTAATACAGTTTGACACCACTTTAACTGCCATGGCTCAATGGTATGGAATTTTGGCATTTGTAGTTTTCTGAGACATTTAGTCTTCTCTGTTAGAGAGCTCTGGTATGACAACAAACCACAAATCCTAGAATTCCATAGTGTTGAGCCATGGTGGTTAAAGTAGTGTGAAACTGGATTATTTCTGTAGTGTGGATGAAGTTTGGGAGTCCTGCTAGTTTTGATGCTACTGGTGCCGTTAGCTAAAAGAAGAAACTGGAGGTATTCCCAACCAGGCGAGGAATCCTGCTTTATGGACAAATCAGGAAAGAAACCACACTATAAGGAATCTCAGGCCCCATTCCCACTACATTTTGATTCGAAGTGTGACGCGGGCTATATGACCCTCGTTCACACTCGAATCGACTTCCGATCCTCATCGGATCTATTAGTGGAGGAAAGGACCGGGTTAAAAGCAAATAGCCTGGGCTTTCCTGACACTAATTTTAAAGTGGTATTTTTCGGAAAACACGATTCTGAAGTGTTTCCAGTAAGTGGGAACGCTGGTCAGAATCGTAGGTTTTTTGTTTTGTTTTTTTGGAAGGGGGTATTGATCGCAAAATCAAATGCACAAGATCACAAATGCACAAGATCACAAATGCCACAAGATTGCATTTGTGATCAGTATAATGAAGAAAAAGAGAAAAAAAGGAAAGGAGGAGGGAGAGAAGGAAGGAAGGACCCCCTAGGAGCAAGTGTATGTTTTTTTTCTTCATTATACTGATTGCAAATGCACAAGATCACAAATGCACAAGATCACAAATGCACAAGATTGATTCTGCAATCAATACCCCCCCCCAATAAAAAAAATTCCCCTGCAGGAAGGGGATGGGGCGTTAAGGGCTGTCACTTTACATGGCAGGTCCAGTGGGAACGACGAGTGTTCCCGGCTAAGAAAGCAAATGCACAAACAAGGTCCCTTTTCATAGTGTGAACGAGGGGCCTTCTGGAATCGCTTTCATAAGCGGAGCACAGCCCGATTCCAATGTGGGTTTTTCTGCAAGTGGGAACGGGCCCTCAGAGGTGCAACCATCAGCTTCTGGACATTAGGAAACTCCATACCCTTCTATACTGCATCTATATGGCTTCATCCATTAACCTTTCCATCTGTGCTTTCAAGTGTAACTATTGGGGATGGGGCATGTTTTTGCCCCACTAAATAAGAACTCTCCTCCCTAAAGAAATTTCTCTTCAGTCTTCAAATTTCTACCACAGCAGAGAGTGAGACACTGAGAATCATCCACAAATAGAATCCTTTATATTTCCTGTGTTTGCATTTCTATAGGGACTGTGGTGCTATATGAGCAATACCTGAAATAATTTTGCAGTCTTTGTCCTCAATCCAACATCCTTCAGAATGCAAAAGAGTACAAGGAATTCTTGTCTGAGGAATGCTCTCTCCTTGGATGCCCAGTTGGCACTGACATTTGCTTTATCTTTGATGCCATGTTAAGACTTGGCGCCACATCAAAAGCCTTTCGGATCTAGGGATCATGGTCTGATGAGGCTGTGCACACAGTTTTATATGCTTAAAAATTATCTTGACACTTTTCCAATTTTGTTTTATATTGTTCTGCAGTCTCTACCCTGCCCTGAGATATTTTGATACTGAACGCGAACTAAAAATTGAAATAAATAATGAAGAAAGAATAATAAATAACAAGAAACAACTATGGACCATTTTAGTTTGATCTGCAAGGCTGTTCCTAATTTCTTAGGGCCTATATATATATTGTTTCTTAGCCTGTTTTATCTGGATTTTCAAGTATATTTATACATGAAAAATACAGCTTAAACTGAGCATCTGTTTGCAGGCTTTGGGGGCCATAAAACAGGGTCTTGAAGGTCATATGTCCCCCCTCCCCACTTCTTGCACTTTTCTCACTCCTTTTGCACAAACTCACCTATTGGTCCACTGAACTCTGTGGGACTTACTTCTGAATGCACACAAATCTTTATATTTTTGGTGAAATCTATCAATGGAAGCCTTCTCCTCCTTGAACAATAATTCATCCAGAAGTACTATGGCTATAGCATGTTCTACAGAAAACTGGATCCAGTAAGTAGGATCTTTTGTTGTTTTTTAAAAAAGTTGTGTTTGTTCCTGCATTTTAAGCATTCAAATGCATGATGTAATATCAGGCCTGGTTTTCTTGAATAACATCCTCAACATTGTTCAGTCTTCTAAGCTGGGGGAAAAAGTAGCAAGAATGAGAAAGAATGGATTGGTGTGGAGAAAAAGCTGTCTTGTCTAGAATACACAAGACAGCAAATTCTGAACAGTGCTACAACAAAATTTCTTCCTGTTTCTTTATTGTAAGCTTCTTTTATTTTTCAGAAATATTGCCTGGAAACACCTTACAATGGACAAATGTTCATCTCGGTGATCCTGTCTCCTGTTGTTCTTTCCCCTGTTTACCTGAGGCTTCAGTGCCATACTCTGTTGTTTAATTTCTCACACAGTGAATCCCAGCCAATCAAAGATACCTCAACATTGCATCCACACTGCAAAAAATAATCCAGTTTGACACCACTTTAACAGCCATGGCTCAATGCTGTGGAATTCTGGAAACTGTAGTTTTGTAAGACATTTAGCTTTCTTTGTTAGAGAACTCTGGTGCCACAACAAACTACCATTCCCAGAAATCCACAGAACTGACAAGCATGCCAGCTTGGGGAAAGTCATGATTCCACAGCTCTTCCAAATTGCCATGGTGCTGCTTCTGTCCTGGCCTCTGTTTTCCAGATGCTGTTTTCCAGCATCTATAGCCCCCTCTCCTTGCTCTATGCCTTTACCAGCATGCTTTTGGGTCTGCATTTATTTTTAATTATTTTTATTTTTAGAACAATTTCATGATCACAGCAATCCATTAAGTAAAAGAAAAGAAAAGAAAGTTTGGGGAGAAAAACCAGTCGGCTTGGGAACAGCAGCAGAATAATACCCACTCACACCACATGACTGCCTGCATATTGGATTTGGGAGGAACTTATTACAGGTGCATCAACAGTGGAAAAGTAGCACAACTGGGAGGCATTGATGGGTTTTGCCCCTCAGCCAGGTTGTTCTAGTCGCAGTGATTCCCAAACTCTGGCCCTCCAGGTGTTTTGGACTTCAGCTCCCAAAAGCTTCAGCCATCTTGGCCAGTGGTCTGGGATTCTGGGGCTGAAGTCAAAAACACCTAGAAGACTAGAGTTTAGGAATCACTGCTCTAGTGCCTTGTAAAACAACAAGCCCAGGATACCGTAGCATGGCAGTTAAAGTGGAATCATGGTAATATAACTGTGCAGTGTGAAAGGACCCATAATTTCAGAGGCTTTTTTGCATTCCCTTTAGGGGTGGTGTAGGCTGGAATCTTCCTGGTGTAATTCATAGAATCTTGGAGATTGGCTCCAATGGCTATCTAGTCCAAGCCCAAACCATGCAGGAATAGAACAGCTAAAGCACTCTTGAAAGACACCCATCTTGTTTTAAAACCTTCAGTGCTGAGCCTAAGATCCTCTGAAGCAGTCTATTCCACTACAAAATAGTTCTCACAGTAAAGAAGTTCTTCCTAATGTTTAGGTGGAATTTCTTTTCTTGTACACTGGATCCTTTGGTTCATGTCCTAGTCTCTGGAGAAGCAGAAAAACAATACCCCCCCCCCAAGTTTTTAAAAAAGATTTGCATCATTGGCAGTGTGAATAACTGATGTGAATAGACCCTGGGTAATTCATATTAAACTCTGCATGCCTTCAATATGTTTCATATACACTCACATAGTCGACACCGTGTTAATTCAAGTGCTTGCATCTGTGAGCAATTGAACTTGAAGAGATGCACATTGATGCGGTTGCATTTAAAAAATAATGTGAATGACAAAACTGGAATGTATAAGAGAGGTTATTCACATTGCTCCACTTAAAAAAACAATGTTTGAATGACCCCCCCTAGCACCCACTGCTCCCAGTATATAGTGGTACTAATAGTTGCGCGACTGGAGATACACATGTGGAGGCCTAACTGCTGCTGCATACCCATGTACAATATTGCATCCCTTGAGTCTAACCATCACATATTAATGCTATTCCATTTCTTTCCATATGCCATGTTGTTCTAATATACAAAAAATGTATGAAAAAGGTCACTCGCACTGTTATGTAAAGCAAGGTGCTTGTAATGGATGAATATGTTTAAGGATCTAGAGTTTTGAGCTCTTGCTACAGGATTTCTTTCATTTGCTTTTTCTAAACCCTGCTTTTCACAGTTAATTCTCAATCCCTTCACAACTACATAAGACATATTAGAATTGTAGAAAAAAACTGTCATAACAGAAAAGATGGGAATATATTCATCATATTTTTCTAGGAAGTGCAGGGACACTAAGGTTACAAAGGAAAGACTCACCCCTGTTCTCATTAGCAACAGAGATACATGTAATGAAAGCAACCTATGAAGCTCAAGATACCCTTTCTGTAAGAGCATTAGATTTCAGACTTGCACTGTATATAATCGATTGAATTTAGACTTACTGGTAGGTGCTGTACAGATTAGAAGAAAGGGGGGGGGGAGAGACTGCCCCTTTCTTCTCTGGATCATTGCTGTGGCAACCGCAGAGCCGCAACAATGATCCACCCCAAAAAGGAGCTGCAAGATGCATCTCCTTCCGGCGATGCTGCCAAGGTGCCATTGCTGCCCTGGGATGCGTTGATGACGCGAGCACCGCACCCCAATGTGCGGATGCTGCACCACACTTGCATCATCATGGAGGCCACCATGATGGCGGCATCCGTATGGACTAGGGTTCAGGAGCGAGCAGTTGTTGCGGGCTCCCAAACCCTAGAATCTGCACTGAGACACCACTTTCTGCCCATATGTACCAGGCCTATGTCATACATGTGACAGACTCATGGAGCTCAATGGGATGAAATTTAGTAATGAATAAACTGAGTTGATGTCAATGTTTCTACTCAAAGAATGACTCAGGGTATGTCTACACAGGACAATTACAACAGTTTTCTTCTGCCTGCACTACAACCTGTCTATATAACACAGGGCCAAATCTACAATTTGAGTGTGGACTGTCTTCATGAGGAAAGGCCAGTTCTGCACCGAATCCATCCTATCCCTGCTTAAATCAGATTTTAAAAACTCAATTTTTGCTTCAGATTTTGCAAGAAATCTTGATGACTCTATTGTGACACTAAGCAGCTGTCAAAACATGTGTTCTGAGATCACAGTGAGGGGCCCAGCCGTGGAAGTGAAACTGGGCAACTTGTTGTGACCTTAGAGGAAGTGAATTGTTCCAGCAGCGGTGATGCTGGGTAGCATGGTGGGATACATGTGTAGACAGTCACCCAGCATTGCTCTGGAGTACAGAAGTAATGGGAAGAATCAGGCAGATCCAGAGCCAGAATACTCTGGGCTGCTCTCAGAGTATTCTGGTTGGGGAAGTCGAGCCTTAAGTCTATACCTTATTCGGTTTGCACAGGTACCCCAATGCATATAAACAGCCATAGTTCTAAAATGAGCTTCAGTTCGGGTATATGTGGGCATGTGTCTCATATTTTTGAATGGCAGTAAATTGTTACCTTGGAAGTAATGAGAAATGTGAAAAGATAGAAGGAAATAATTAAAGTAATGGCTGCATTCACAATCTCTGACCTGAATCTGTTGCTGTAGAAGGTTGATTTTGTGTTGTTGCTGCAGGAGCTGCTGCTGTTGTCTTGCAATCTGTGAGGGGGTCAACAAAATACACAACATAAATTAACTGGGAGTCATTGATACCTGTCCTCTTCCTAAAATAATAATTAACAAAAAACAGACCATTGTCCACTTAACTTGGATATTTGCCAACAGCTAGTCCTACCTAGATTCAAACAATGTATACACAGTCAACAAATGTATAAAAATGGTATGTCTAAAGGCTCGTGTATAATGGTTGTGGGAAAATATTATTCTTTATATAGTATCGTCTTGTCATATTTATTAGAACAATTAAAAAAAACTTACGCAAAATTCCATATTTTATCAACAGCTTCATTTCATGCCATATAGTTTGTATATGATCTGATTTTAGTAAAAGAATGTCATACTCTCCTAACATTTTGCAGACAGAAACTGGGACATGTGTGGCTAAGCAAAATCAGAGTGCGGTGAAGATGTAAAATTTATTAATAAGGAAGAAGTCATAAATGAGGAAAAGCTGCAGTAGTTTACTTTTGCCTGAGCCTACCAGAGCCTCCTCTCTCCTCCTGCTGCTGAGTTGAGTGCAAACTACTTTTGCATTTTGAACTCAGTTTCCAGCAACTGAAGTGAGCTGAGGACAAAGGAGGAAAGGGAGAGGAAGAACCAGGAGATTTTAAAAGTAGCTGAAAAAGTGGGATGACAGGATATTAATCAGGATTGTCCCTATTAAATCAGGACAGTTGGATGGTTTATGATCAAGGCAGGGCAAGTCAGATATTTGAGCATGCGGATTTCATTAATGCTTCATCTTGCACATGGCATACATGTACTATTTCCTCCATAATTATTATGCCCAATACTTTAAAGCTGGAATTCCCCCTCCACCCTATTAATAAATACTGTACAGACTTCTATATATTCCATCCAACTTTTCACATACATCCCCAGGAAAAAAAATCCTAGCATCAGATTGTGAACTATTTCACACCTCCTAAAATAGAGATATGTTAATGGAGTGCTAATAACCTACTCCCAGACTAAAGAGCAGGACTAGATTAAAAGTCCCTTTTAATAATCGCTCACCTGTTCTTGTTGCTGCTTGGCCAGCTCCATTTGCTGGCGTTGCTTCTCAATTTGTGAGGCCGCCAGTTTCTTCTGCTCATCGTGAGCTGCCAGCAGCTGCTCCCGCAAACTGGTCAGCTGATTGATCATGCCCATAAGCTGTCTCTCTTTCTCAGCTAGGCTCTCTGGAGTCCCTGAGCATCATATGGTGACAAAAGGTAAAGGGAGAAAGGAGAGAGAGAATGAAAAATGAGAACTGGGTACTGTTCCAATTGAACAGTCCCTGTAAAGCAGAGCTGGGGAAAAATGCATATTGCAGAAGAGTGCCTTAAAACAACTTAATTATTGGTTTTCCTAATCTTATTTATATATGTATATATTTATCCATTTAATTTATGGTCCACATTTGCAGTACATCCAAGTGTTCTGATCTAGAGATAGGTGTGCCTAGAAAGGGGCTCTCCATCTGAGGCTGAGAACATATCTGCCAAATGAAAGCCAAGCACAGATTGTTGGTCCAACTTTGCCAGTGCTAATCACCTGTCTTGAAAAGATAGGGACCTGAACACAAGGCTGTCTTCTTGCTGTGCATTTTTCTGGGTGGGTGTGGGTGGGTATCAGTAAGTTTTTTATCTGGCACCTCTTGTTTGACATTATATTACAAATAGACAAGGCTGGGATGCCTCTACACTGCAAAAGTAACACAGTTTGACACCACTTTAACTGACACAGCTCAATGCTATGGCATTCTGGGATTTGTGGTTTTGTGAGTTGCTTAGCTTTCTATGTCAGAGAGCTCTGGTACCACAACAAATTACAAATCCCAGGATTCCATAGGATGGAGCCATGACAGTTAAAGTGGTGTCAAACTGCATTAATTCTGCAGCATGGCAGCAGCCAAAAAAGAGGACAGATGTTGGTAACAACTACTTCTGGAAAGTAACCAGTCTTTGAAAAGTTATTTGTTGGACTCCACCTCCTAGAATCCCGTAGTCACACTTTTTTTATTGTGTTTCTCAGTGATGTCTTTCTAATGCCAGGGCTCCTATCAGTTGCTGGATTTTCAAATCTCCAAAGAGGGGGAAGGAAGGGCGGCACAGGCTTAAATAGCCTAAGCCCCACCCCTAACAGTTCCCCAAGGCTGGTGGGAAACACTGGCCAATCAGTTTACTAGCCTCTATTCAAATGGGCCAGTAAACTCACCTCCCAGGCATACAGCCTGGTTGGTGGATTCTTTTGAAAAACAGCCTTCTACTCTGCCAATAATTAATTATTGCATTAATTCTGCACCCAGTGACCTTGGGTAAGCCACATTCTCTCAACCTTAGAGGAAGGCAAAAACAATCTCGCTCTGAACAAATCTTGGAAGGAAAATCCTGTTATATGTTTGCCTTGGGAACATCATAAATCAAAAAGGAATTGAAGGTATAGAACAACAACGCTTGGAAAAGTCTTTGAAAAGCTGAAATGGACCACCCTGACTAGTAGGCTATTTACCAGCACCTTTACTTCCAGTTACAGAGCCAAGGATTGGTTCCTGCATATAAAGGTCTCAAGTCTGTTATGAAGGAACTCTAAAAATCAGTTTCTCCCATGCTTTCCAGCTTCTGGTCTATGTTATTTGTCTCAAATATTTCCACAGACAACTGAGGTCCCAAACAGACTGGCAGTAAGTGCCGGCTTCGGGGCAGTGTGGGGTCATGGCGTTTAGATGACATGTGCCATGACACTTTCCCCAAGCTGGCATCATGCCAACCACCTGCTCAGATGGCGGGCAGCATTGCAGCACTCCAGTGACACAGTGTTTATATGCCACATGCCACAGGAGCGCCACAAAGTTTTGGCGGCCTCTTTTTGAGCCGGCAAAGCCGAATCAGGGCTGCAGTGTGTGGTTGCTGTAGCCCCAATCCAGCACTCAAAGGGGAGGTGTCATGTCACTTCTTTAGGGCTGTTCATTCTGGCCCAAAGTTGGTTCTAATGTCTTTAATAAAAATTACACAAATGCAAAAACAAATGAAAGAACAAAACCAGCCACCCTTAGTGGCTGTCTATTTCATTTCATGAATTGGTGCTGGAGAAATATTCTCTACCAAATATTCTCACGGTTGTGGCAACATGGGGCAAATGGCAGCAACAAAGAAATAATAGAATTTTCCACATGAAAATCACTTTCCTGTCAGAAATAGGGATGTAAAATTTACTGCCAAAACAACAGCAACACCAAAACCCACTTCATTCTTAATGAATTTTAACTTTTCAGTGCCGCAAAGAATCTATTCAAGACATTGTTGTAGCAGTGTGCTTGCTGCCTGGATATCCTGTTTGTCAGAAGTATCTGTTAAAATGCCTTGGGATCCTAAGAGATGTGTCACAAAAAAGGAAGAGTTTGAAAGAGTCATCCTTTTGGACTGCAGCTCCCAGAATCCATGAGCCAACGTAAAAATAGATTGCAGCCCCCCAAAAGTAACTTTTCCAGGATCTGCAAAAATGAAGAAGATATTAGCAGTTGTTCTATCCCAAAAAGATACAACTCCAAGTCTTTTAAAAAATAATCCCTCAACCGCAAAGTCAGCCACATAGAAGCAATTTATGGTACTGTTTATCATGGTATGAAACATGTTTGATTTTATGTAAGTACTCAAGCAACCAGATAAGTAACACTGTATAGACTGGAGGTAGTGAAATCAACAGAGGGAGGAAGAGAAGTATTCAAAAAGGATGACAAAATAGCAGTTGCTGATAGACCAAAGGCAATCCCCAGAAAACAATACAACTGCTCCTTTCTTAGCATGTATAATAGCTGTGTTCTTAGATAATATGCACACACAGCATTGACTGTCAAGAACTGGCATTTCAACTGTGTGATCTGGAATCAGTTTTGACCTTGTGAAAATGTTTGTAGTCCCCTTAGTTTAGGTGGAATATTAATGAGAAAGTCAAGGTATTCTTCAAAACAAACAAAACAGATAAAAAGCTTAAAAATCACAATATTAATTTCAGTAAAAGAGATCTTGTCTGTACTGGAAGCCCAATATATCATCTAAACAAGATGACACCAGAACAGCGGTGAAATGTATTTTTGGCCCCTGAAGACAAGGTGATAGACTCAACAGCACTCACTGTAAGAGCTAACTAAGGTAGTTGTCTGTACCTATCAATTTGGAAGCAATAAAAGAAAAAGGGGAAAAAAGACTCCCTAAATATAAGATGATGGTTTCCTCCTACTCAGGGGACTCCCTATGTATTCAGAGAGATATATTCTAAATAATAATTTAAAAAATCAACTGTGTGGCAGAATCAATGAGCTTTCAATAAAATGGCTGCAGCAGAATTTAAGAAATAGAGATAAAGAGAGTGAGATCATGTGAGGTGGTAAATTTGGGTTCACCACAATATTCTAAATGCACCCTGATCTCATCTGATTTTGGAAGCTGCAAAGCATCAGACCTGATTAGTTGGAAGCCCACCAGCAAACAGGAATGCAATTATTTGCAAACTTTCTTCTCAAAGGAAGGAACAAGGAATTTTAGTCATTGTCTTCTTGCTGTGAGGCTTCGAAAACTATACAGTGTTTTGAAGAATATTCACAACTTGAGAATTATTTAGTACCAAATTCATACAGTGATGTTTGGCACAGAAAACACATTTTTCTGTGCAAATAAATGGTTAGGCCCAACTTGAGTAGAGCCATTTATCAACCTATGAGTCACTGATTGATTGAACATTGACATTTGATTGAATCAATCGTATCTTGTTGGGACCAATCAATAAGATTCCAGCCTCAGCAAGCCAAAGGCCTTTAAGAAGTGTAGTTTTGTTCTGTTGCAAAACTGACTTTGAAAAAATGAATTCTGCTAAGAGGACTACAAGCCCATGCAGAAAATGCCATTCCTAGTAGGTCATTTTCAACAATAGAGAGACCTGGAAGGGTCACTTCTTCTGCATATGAATCTTCTATGATACTTTTAACCCCACACTCAGTTTTCCCAATAGTAGGTTTTAGGGAACTGCATATCCCCCAACATTTCACAGATCAAAACTAGGACACAGGTGGCCAAGCAACATGAGAGTGTAGTCAAGATAACAAAAGTTATGAATGAAGAACACACAAGACGTTGCAGCTTGCTTTTGCATGAATCTACTGGAAGGGCAATAATCTATCTGTTCCTTTCATCTCCTGTTTACTTAATGCAGACTATTTTTGCACTGTAAATTGTGTTTTGTAGCAAAGGGGGAAAGAAGAAGGAAGAGAGAAACCAGGACAATTTAAAAGCTGCTAAAAAAAAGAGGGATGACAAATGATTAATTGGTACTGTCCCTGCCAACTTGGGACAATTGGGAGGTATGAAACTTTTTGCGGAAAGTGCAAGAAATATAAGAAGGGTTTAGCTTGAAATGGGCTTTGCTAGCAGACATGGGTTCTAATTTTAGGTTTCCATCATTAGAGGCCTCACCCAATCTCTGGTAGATATGATCTCTGCTCATAGTTCTACAGCCTAAAGAAGTTCTACAGCCTAAAGAAGTTCCTACAGTTTTAAGAAAGGGCAAATCCAACAAAATTATGATACATATCAGATTTGAAAGACAAGGAAAAATCACTTTAACATATTTTATAACATCAGTTTGGCTTCAAGACTCATGATATGGACCCAGGTTTTCAAAGCATTTTCCTGGAAAAGGCTGCCTGAGTTTAAGATGTTTAGAAGATGTCCACCGTGTGCAACCATGTTTAGGGACAGCATGAGAGAAGGCCTTCCCAGTGATGGCTTCAGAGTCGTGGTAGTCCCGTCTAAAGGAGGCTAGGATGTGCACTCCCTGTTGCTCTTCTACAAAAGAGATTGACCTTTTCATTCAGGTAGGCTTTAAGAAATTGACCACCTCCTCCTTTGGTGGGATATAATCTTCCCCCAATTTTTTTAAAAAAATGTTTTTAATTTATTCATTCTTTTAATATTATCATTTTATTAATTTTAAAACCACAACAATGTGTTTTGCTTGCTTTTCATTGTTTTTAATTATGCTGGGAGACACATTGTGTCCCAGTATTGGTGGAAAGGTTGGCTATTAGAAGAGGAAGAAGAGGAGGATTGGGTGAGAGGAAGAAGCAGCAGCAGCTGATGCTGCTAGAATTGTGCTTCATTTTATTTTTTAGTTACCCAAGCTAGCTGGTAAAACACCTCTCTTTCTTTCTGTCTCCAGATACCCATGCATCCCCCACCCTCTACATGCAGTATGAATGACTACCAAAATTAGACTGTAATTTTAACAGAAACAGGGAGGAAATGCTGGGGCTTAATGTATTTGCAGCCAATCTCATGATTGGCAGGTTGTCACAGTAAGGAATGCCTCTGTCGGATCGTGTTGCCAACAGAAGAAAACAGAGGTTTGCTGCTTTTCATTCCCTCTTGTCTCAAGGCTGAAGAAGAAGACAGACAGCCTTGATGAGCAAAAATATAATACCTCCGAACATACTCCTCAAGTTACTCTAATTGACAGGGACGTCCCTAGTTTGAACCTAAGCTTTTAAGCTGTCCCTCCATCCCTCATTATCCTTGCAATACCCCCTGATGTTTCACTATGGGTCCCTGTTCTTCTGCCTGTGCCAAAGACATCTCTTCAGGACTTCAGTGAAGGGCTAGCCTCCAGTTCAAATCTGATGTCTGCCATGAATTCACTAGGTTCACAGTTCTCAAACTTTTGATGGGCCACTTGAAAAACTGCTGGAGGACCAATTAAATGGAGGACCAACTAATAAACATCTTTGGAATGACAAATCAAAGTACATACATTTTGTTCTTCCTTGGCTGGTGCAGCTCCACCACCACCACTGCCACATTATAAAAATCACAAGGTCTTGGCCAAGGTCCAGCGGAAGCTGATGGCTTCCATGTTGATGGAGGAGTCATTGCATTCTGAGCTTTACTCTGAAATTCAAAGGAGCTATCCAGTGTGCTAATAGCTATTGTCAAAGAGATAGATAGCATCTAAGATAATGCTTAGGTAATGCGTACCTAGCTTGTTGAGGGCAATTAGCTTACAGTTGTAAACCGTTTATGCAGTATAAGCAGCATATGTATATAAAGCTGTTATTGAAGCTGCTTTTAAAGACAACAAGCCAATGAATATTTGACACCTCACTGACATCAAGGGCCTTGTCAATCATTTTGGTGGACTGGCCCTGGTCCACTCTGCCTCAATTAAAAGTTCAAGTCTTGGGGCTTGCCTAGACAGGGAGAAAACCCCGTGCTCACCCTGAAGCCACTCTTCTCCAGGCACACAGTGTTCCTGAGGATTTTTTTCTCAAAAACTCCAGAAAAAAACCAGAATTAACTACCTCTTACCCTGCATTTCCTTGGAAATCCAAAGCAGCATTACTGCCACAGTGAATGTAGCATTATCAGAGCCACTCTGTACTGGGAAACTGCATTGAGGCTGCAGGGTGATTATGGTTTTTCCTGCCAGCATGGAGAAGACCTTGATCTTCTCAATGGTTCTGTAGCCTTCTAGAGACAGCATGAAAGAAGCTTGTGGTCCCCTCGGCTGCATCTGCACTACATAAATAATAAAGTTTGACACCAATTTAACTGCCATGGCTCCATCCTATGAAATTCTGAGATTTGAAATTTTGTGAAATATTTAGCATTCTCTTTCAGATAGCTGTGATGCCACAATAAACTAAAATACCAGAATCCCAAGTGATGGAGCCATGGCAATTAAAGTGGTATCAAACTACAGTACATTGTTTCTGAAGTGTGGCTATAGCTCTATTCATTCATGGAGCATAGTCTGAGAATTTCTGTGGCAAACGATCCCTCTTTTCTAATCTTTCAACATTACCCACTTTGCCCTTGAAACTAGAATACAAAGATCTTGTTTGTCCAAGTTTTCTTCTTGTGGTTTTTAATGTAGGAACTGTAATTCAAACCTGATGAAGCAATATATATGAAATGCCATTGACACTCATCATATAAATTCAGAGGATTGTCCAGTAAACTCATTCATACAAGTTATGTTCAAAGACCACTAGAAAATTATCCCATTTCAGTATCATCCCATTTTATGGAATGGGAAGCTGCACA
This sequence comes from Urosaurus nigricauda, assembly GCA_034509955.1. Classification (NCBI taxonomy): domain Eukaryota; kingdom Metazoa; phylum Chordata; class Lepidosauria; order Squamata; family Phrynosomatidae; genus Urosaurus; species Urosaurus nigricauda. The sequence goes on from JAOEGL010000005.1 coordinate 12,598,859, forward strand.
AGACAAATCTGAATCACTTAGACATCGCACAACATATAATTTCTCCTGCCTCAGTTTTGAAAATCTAAGGTAGGGTCTTCCCTGATTGCTTATTTGAAAATCATTTTAACTGTAGATCATGGATGGGCAACTGCATGAGGACCAGGAGCAAATATTCCTCCAGACTTCCAAATGAGCTGTAGACTCATAACAACCCCAAATACTTTTCTTCTGCAATCTTTTGAAAATTGCAACAGGAGGTGACATCCTGTCACCATTTTGAGAGGGACTGCTGATGAAATAGAGGTATCTAGGGCTAGTATAGGCTTCTGGAATACTTGTGGGGGGTGCGGTGTGATATCTTCATATGATTTCATGTTGGGGGGAGCTTGGAGAGGACTGGTGGAGAGCTTCAGGGACCACAAAAATGGAGTCTAGGGGCCACATGCAGCATGCAGCCAATTCTTTGCCTACCCCTGCTATAGATGTCCTGGATCTGTGGTGGTGAATCTGTGGCATGTGAATGAGAGAGGGCATGCAAAAGGAGCGAAGCAGAAGAAGAGTGGAGCATGCACACAGGGTAGAAAGCCTTTCCAGGGTGAGAGGGGGGAGGAAAGAAGCCCTTAATATCTCCACCCCTGCCACCCTGGAAAGGGGGTGGAGAATCGACCCCCATCCCATGGCCCTATTCAGGAGCAAGAGCCCCCATGGTGAACCAGGCATCTATCCATCCTGGAAAGAGGTGGAGAATCGATCTCCCCACACAACTCTTTCCAGGATGGAGAGTTGCCTGATGGACCAGGCAGGTCTTCCTCCTGGAAAGGGGCATGGGGAGGGTGGGTCCTCCATCCCTTTCCAGTATGGATAGCTGCCAGGTGAATCAGGAAACTCTCCTTCCCGGAAAGGATCATGAGGGGGTGTTTTAGCTCAGGGTGACTAGACTTGGTCCTCCTCCTTTTCAGGACCTGTCCTTGATTTTAACCTCCTGTCCAGGAGAGATACCAAAGGTCCTCTATTCTGAGCAGGGCTGAGCAGGGTGGATGGAATATTTATATGCGTGGCTTTTTTGTTTTATTTTTGTTTTGAGCTTTTATTTGGTTAGATCCTCCACTTTTTCCTTGAGTTTTACCCCTCCTGATGTTCTGCTCCCAGAGGTCCCACCTACAGAAATTGCCACCCTCCCCAGCACCGGTTGACACCCAGTGCGAGAATGCCACTGAGTTTGGGCACTCTGCTCGATCTCTAAAAGGTTGGCCTTCACCGTCCTGGACTGAACCTCAGGGTCATTTCATTCAAAATGGTGTTTCACCTAAAGTAGATGGCATGCAACCCATGAGGATACAGTACTTCTAACCACCAGCAAATGCCATCTGACAACCTCCCTGAGGTTGCAGTCCTAAATGAGCAACAAAAAGATGAAGTTAACTGTCACACATGATAGGTTTTTCCCAATGGCTGCGTGTCACATGTTTTGTGGATCCATTTTAGCACCTCCCTTTGGGAAAGACAGGACACTTAGTATAGGCTGAGTTTGAACCACAAATTTCCGATACCTCTCTGATCTGGAGGTATATGAGAGAGATATTGCCTACTAGTCAAATCTTGGCTGGGAAAATTTATGCTAAAAAGAAAGCAACAGGAGAAAACAATGAAATGAATCTATATTTATATATTCAGTGCTCATTCAGCCCCCTGTTGCTAGATTTCGACAATGTTATTTTGCATTTAGACTTTATTATTTTATCATAAAAAATACTTGGCAAGGTAAGACTATGGCTTGGTTTACAATCCTGTGGGACTAAAGATTTGAGTCTCATTCAAGTGTTTGCCTGCTTATGTGTAGGGCTAAACAAGTGGAAGAGAAGTGTCATGCATGTAAATTCTGTGCCTGAACATCCCCACATATCTAGAAGTGACCAAGATCTTCCAGGTCTAAAGAAGTATATGTAACTGTATCTGGCTGAATGTAAATGAGTGCTTGGCTGAATTACAGAGTTCCCATGACCAGAAGTTCTGTAGTTGTATTTAGCTGAACACATTTACAAAGAAACCATCATATTTTTGCATGTTAGGAAACTGCTGAATATGTAGGGATGATCTGGGTGCTGTTGTACACACCCATATTGTTGTTATTAACTACCATCAAATCAACTTATGGTGAATCTATGACTGAGAGACCACCAGGTCACTCTATTAACAACAGCCCTGCTCAGGTCTTGCAGACTATCTGTATTATTTATTTATTTATTTATTTATTATTAGAGTATTTATACCCCGCCCTTCAGCCTAAAGGGCTATCAGAGCGGCTTACAGTAATTATTTTAATTAGACGGTTCCCTGCCCTCAGGCTTACAATCTAAAAAGACACGACACAAAAGGAGAAGGGAATGGTGGAGGGGAAGGGGATCAGGTCCAAAACTTAATCTCTCCCTCTGACACCTGGACCAATGCAGTAATGTAATGCAGTCTTCATCTTTTCTACTGCCTTCTACCCCCCCCCCCCCCCGAATTATTGTCTTTTATAATGAATTATGTCTTCTCATGATATATGCAAAGTATGATAGTCTCAGTTTAGATAGACATTAATCAGCATGGAGACTGTAGTCAAGAAATAAGAAGAAGACTTTAACCTGGAAGGGAAGAACTGAAGGGACCAGATCTTGAAGTGTATATTATTGAATAGTAAAGGTAGTAAGCCAGTGTATTTCCAGTTTCTATGTATGGTTTTGAAAGAAAGCTGATAGGAAGAAAATCAAGTAATCTGAGATGGGGTTCAGTAGAAGAGTTCTGAGGATACTGTGAACAGCTCAAAATAAATGAATGACTCCTACAGCAAACCTTGACCCACTTCCTAGAAGCCCAGATGTCATGTGAAGACATGAGTTCGCTGGAAAATACCATAATGCTTGATAGGAAAAGATGAAGACTGCATTCCAGATGGATAGACTCAATCAGGGAAGCCACAGCCCTGAGTCTGCAAGACTTGAGCAGGGCTGCTGAGGACAGGCTGACTTGAAGGACTTTCATTGATAGGGTTGCCATAAGCTGAAGACAGCTTGAAGGCAGATAACAACAACAACAACAACAACAACAACAAGATATGGGAAATCCTAACTGTTTCAATATGTTCATTATCTACTTTAAAGTTATGTAGCTCATCTGTGGTCATTATTTTAATTTTCTTAATATTCAGCTGTAAGCCTACCATTATAGTTTCCTCCTTGATCTTCTTCAGTAATCATTCCAGGTCTTTGCTATTTTCTGCTAGTAGTATGATACCCCTCTCTCTGGCTTTTCTTTGCTAACGAAGATTCAGGAAGGACTCATCCCACGCTTACTACAAATGCGTTGATGACTAAAAAGGCCGATCCGAGATAAACAAGTCCGGTTTCAGAAAGCACAGCAGAAAGTCTCCTTGGGTGATGCTTCCAAGTTGTGGTTCTTTCTGCATTGTTGTTTCTCCTCGAGACTCGTTCAGTGTGAGTTCTCAAAACAGGCTGCAGCATTGTGGATACTGAGTCTCCATGCCTCCCGATGTGAGGCCAGGACAGACCATTGTTGGTGATCAATTTGGCCGAGCTTGAGATGTTGTTTTAGGGAGTCCTTGTATCTTTTCTTTGGGGCGCCCCTCTTACGCTGACCCGTGGCAAGTTCACCATTAAGTACTATTTTTGGGAGGCGGTGGTCCTCCATCCTAGAAACGTGTCCTGCCTAGCACAGCTGCATTTTCAATAGAATGGCCTCAATGCTGATGATCTCTGTTTGCTCCAGGACAGCAACATTCGTCACATAGTCAGTCCTGTGTATGTTTAGGATTGTGTGTAGATAGCGCTGATGAAAGCGTTCGAGGAGTCGAAGATGTTGGCAATAGGTGACCCATATTTCAGACCCATAGAGGAGAATGGACAATACAATGGCTCTGTACACACTGATTTTTGTGCTTTGCCTCAGGTGTTTGTTACTCCAGACTCTTTTGTGAAGCCTTCCGAATGCACTATATGCCTTTGCTAATCTGTGATCAATCTCTTTGTCAATCTTGTCATCTGAAGAGATGATACTTCCCAGGTAGGTGAACTGCTGGATGGACTTAAGCACAAATTTGCCTATGGTGACCCAGGAGTGATAGTGATCTTCCTGTGGTGCAGGCTGGTAGAGAACTTCCATTTTCTTCAGGCTGACATCCAGCCCATATGCATATGTATTACCCACCTATATTTCCAAAACATATGGTATGATACTATATGCATATGTATTACCCACCTATATTTCAAAAACACCTAAACACCAACATTGTACTTCCATTACAACTTAGCCTTCTTCTAAGACTGAGAGAATATGACTTGACATGCTTTACCGAGACCTGGCTGGGAGACGCTAGTGCTGTGACATGGGTGCAGGTTCTCCCAGCTGGGTATACGATCAGTGAGCAGATAAGGGAAAGTGGCCGGGGGGGGCGGTGTGGGTATAGTCCCTAAAACCAACTTAACCTTGATCAGGAAGTCTGTCCGGAAAACAACCCACATCAAGTGTATTTACCTCAGCCTGAAGACCAGGGACAGTTTGGGGATTCTGTTGGTATACCGGCCATCCCGTTGCCTAACAGACTCCCTAACCAAGGAGACTCAGCTGGTCTCTGAGTTGCTGTTGGAGTCACCCAGACTTTTGGTTTTGGGTGACTTCAACATTCCTCTCGAGACCAGCTTATTTGATTTACCTGGAGCAGCTCAGGAGTTCATGGAATCCATGACAAGCATGAACCTCTCCCAATTGGTCAACGGGCTTACTCATTGTGCGGGTCATACGCTCGATGGGATTTTTAGTATGGAACAGGAGCATCCGTGGGCGGAGGTAATCAAAACCTCTGCATTGTCATGGACAGATCACTTTCTGATCAAGATGGAACTAAAAGCTGCCTTCCGTCCCCCCGGGGGTGGTGGACCCATTAGAATGGTCTGCCCTCGAAGGCTAATGGAACCAATTGGTTTCCAGAAAGCCCTAGAGGGTTTAATGGTTGGCAACACTGGTGATTCCATCAAAACCTTGGTGAATACTTGGAACACCAATCTTCCCAAGCCTCTCGACGCAATCGCTCCCAAGCGTCCTCTCCAGCCCGCTCCCAACCATAAACCCTGGTTCACAGTGGAACTCAGGGATATGAAGAGGGTTGGACGATGACTAGAGCACAAATGGCGGAGGACTCGACTCTTATCTGACAGAACTCACCATAAGCAGCATCTTCACGCCTATCGGGAGGTTTTGCATGCAGTGCGGAGATCTTTCTGCTCTGCACGCATTGTGTCTGCAGAGTCCCGTTCAGCAGAGCTGTTTAGGGTGGTGGGGGAGTTGACACAGGTCCCCTTCGCCAACCCCCCACTTGACCCAATGACAGCCTGCTGTGATGCATTTAACACCTAGTTTGCAGATAAAATCTCACAGATAAGGACTGACTTGGATGTCAATGTTTTAGCAGAATCCACAGATGAGGCTTCCAACAACTCAGTTGCTGTCGTTTTACTGGATGAGTTTCAATCTGTTAGCACCAAGGACATGGACGAGCTCCTTGGAAGCACGAGGAAGAAGACCTGCCCTCTCCGTCTCTGTCCATCTTGGCTGGTTGTCCAGGGAGGAGACGCACTGAGATTATTCCTTCAGGATATAATCAATGTGTCTCTTAGGGAGGGTTCTTTACCATCTAGCCTGAAGGAGGCGGCTATAAAACCCCTCCTGAAGAAACCCTCCCTTGACCCCCTGGACAGGAACAACTACAGACCAATGCCCTTGCTACCATTTCTGAGCAAGGTGATCGAGAGAGCAGTCACCTCCCAACTCCAAGCTGTCTTGGATGAAACCGATTATCTTAATCCATTTCAAACTGGCTTCAGGACAGGACATGGAGTTGAGACTTTAAAGCGCTATATGGCTTGGGTCCGAGTTACTTGAAGGAGCGTCTCTCCCTATACAGCCCACCTCGCACTCTCAGAACATCAGAGAAAAATTTATTGGAGAGCTATAACACCAGATTAACATCTACCCCTCACAGGGCATTCTCAGCTGTGGCCCCGAAACTCTGGAATGGCCTACCGGAAGAGATCCGTCAGATAACAACGTTAGATGCCTTCAAGAAAGCACTTAAGACGGATCTCTTCTGGCAGGCCTATCCACCAGATCTGGTATAATGACTATGGAAGATTTATATGAGAACCAGTCAATAGAAGAACAACTTAAGACTGGCCCAGATGGAATATAGTTAGATGACAGTTTGGAATTGATTTTATGATTGAATATTGGATTTTATACTCGTATAATTGTAATAATTTTTATGTTTGTTTATGTTTGATGTTTACTGACTGTATTTTTAACTTGCTGCAATCCTGCCTCGATCCAATGGGAGAGGTGGGAAATATAAATAAATTTATTGTTGTTGTTGTTGTTGTTGTTGTTGCTCTGACCGATGACTTCCGCTTGAGTATCGACAGGGGTAGTGTGACCCTGCTGGTGCTCTTGGATCTCTCAGCAGACTTTGATACTATAGATCATTCTATACTTCTAGACCAGCTGAGGGAGCTGGGGATCGGGGGCACCGTGCTTCGGTAGTTCCGGTCCTTTCTCTCCGGCAGATCCCAGAGGGTGAGGCTCGGGGACAGTTGCTCTTCAAAAATTGAGCTTAATTGTGGCATCCCGCAGGCTGCCACCTGCTTCATTCTGCCTACAGTAGAGCCAACCTATACTTGCCTCCATTTGCCTAGCTTCTGCATAGCTAGTTGGTCATATCCAGCTGCTGGAAGTGAGTCAATTAAAAGTAGACTTAAGGAAGATTTTCTATATTTTTCTCTTTTGCTGGAAAAAAAATCCACTTCTGAAAATGAAACTAAAGTATCTCTCTAGTACCCCTAAAGTGAACTGATGTCAAATTTTAAAGAGCATATTACTTGTGCAGGGGTGGAACCTGCAACATGGGACAAGGTATAACACAAGTATAAGTTCCCAATGGGGTGGGGTGGGGGTGGGGGTGCGGGGAAGAGATGTATTAAGCTATACAAAAGCACAGCAAGCTCCCATGTCTCAGTCATATTGCCAGGTTTAATAACCAGGAACTGTATCCAAACAAAACAGAGCACTATTTAGTCCCACTGATTTGTACAAGAGAGTTAAACACATCCTCAGTTATTTTTCATGGGATGAAAATAAATGTTCCATCTCATTCTTACAGGGGGATCTCAGTGTCTTCCTGACCAAGGAAGCAATTAGGGTCAACACACCTGTTCAGCTTTTATATTACATGCTGCATCAGCTACTACCTGAACCATAAATGTGAAGGACTTAGCTTTGGCTGGATTGCGTCCTTGACCAGCTACTCTGAATATAGCAATCAACTACTCTCAGTGGATTTTAAAAAATATTTAAACCTCCTCTAAATTGTTTCACTGCCAAATTATGAACCTAAAGATTTTTGAATGCTTATTGTTGAAAGACTATACAAAGATAAAATAACATATTGTGCTAGGTTGGTAGAAGCTGGTAATAGTGATGGAAGCTCACCCCATCACGCGGCACCTGGGCCTTGAACTGCCAATCTGCCAGTCTTGCAACCAACAGAGTCAGCATCTTAACCACTTGAGCTACCACATCCCTTTGCCTAATATATCCAGATTTCATTTCAAAAGTAAAATATTCTATACATCCAAACATATCAATGATGTTAAAGAGAGGCTGATCCCTTATTAAGTTACAAACATACTGTAATTATTTCTTCATTACTAGAAAGAATCATTAAAAGGAGATCATTATTTGTAATGAGGAACTTCCAAGCTGTGAAGTAGATAAACATTCACTCTGATCCAGCAGGCTGTTCTTGTGTTCTCAACCCACATCGCTTTTGGACCGAAATGGCATGCAGTTTTGTTTACAGGTATACATGATGATATCATCAGCACAATGTGATGTTATTGACAAATAGTCTCTAATTGTCCTCACCAATCAGATTAAATGACAATGGGTACAAGTGAAGCCAAGGTCAGTGGGGACAAAGGAGAGGAAAGGGAACATTGTGAAAAACTGGATCCAAACAAGCCCAAGGTGTTTGCAAGAAGAGCCAGAAATAGCTGAAAATGAAGAGAGCTTTCCATGAAGCATGAAAATAAACACAAAACAAAGTGAGTCATGTCAGCTCAGTGATACACAGAAGCTAGCTGTGCTTGTTGCCAATGTAAACGGCTTTTTTCTAAGATTTTGGGAACACAGAGGATTTGTTGGTGATTTTGCCTGGGTAGATTGTTAGTTCCAAGCATAGGGTGAAACTACACACATGCACACACACACACAAAACAGATCTTATATCTATATGCAGAGGGATCTTTTAACTCCTTTGAGACTAGTTGAAAGAAAAAAGTTGGTAGCATGAGCTTTCGTAGACTCAAGTCTATGAAAGCCAATGCTACCAACTTCTTCCTTTCAGTTAGTCTCAAAGGGGCTACAGGGTCCCTTTGCATATTGATTTTCCAGACAAACATGGCTATGCCTTTAGATTCTAGATCTTATAGCTTCGCTTATTATTTTGAAAACATGCGCAGCAGCATCTCATCCAAAGAGCAAAAGGCATTAAGAGGAACCTGTAGGAGGAGATTATATCTAGGCAACAACAGATGCTGGTCTTCCTACCTTGCTCCAGCAAACACCTCCACTTGCTTGTTTCTCTGTCTCCTCCTCATTCAGATAAAGGTCTCAGACCAAAGCCAGCAATGACTCTTCAGATTCACCTTTTCTGTCAACTCAAACCAGCAATTTGCTTGTGGATGAACTGAAAGTTGTCCCATATTTGTTTGTTTTTCAGTTCCTGACTCATTGGTTTTGGTCATTTTGTATTCTCTTTCTTTCAGAGAAGCCACCAAAATTGTAGAAAAGTTTATTCCACATTGCCCTTGCCTTTGCTTTTGGCCATTTCAAGGACAAGAGTGTCAATTTTAGTTATTCCTCAAGTATGTTCTGTTCATTCTTTGGAAAATGTTACTGGAAAGAAACTGGTCCATTTTAAAAATTAATCCCCCCCCCCCAAAAAAAACACTCAAACAGCAACAATGTTACTGTTAATATTAATGTGCTAATAATTTATCATTCTACTTATTACCCATGAAAAACAAGGAATGTGTTACACTGAGTAATGACTGACATGATTCAACGTTTTAGCCAGATGACATTTGCTCCTCCTCTAGCTTTTCCAGTATCTACAGAGTCTCTACTTTAAAGAAAATAAATAGGTTCCCTTGTCCAGTGTTGGGGAAGCCCCTCCATACACCCTCACCCTCCTGATGCTCTGGAAACAGTCTTAACTCCAGAACCCACCAACAGCAGATGTCTGCTATTAGCAATTCCAAATATCTTACAAAGAAGCCAAGACAGAAGAAACAGCATGAACTGCAGTAAACACTGCATGTATCATAAGGAGTGACAAATAATCACATGTATCTTATCTCCTTTGTTTAAGGATCTTTCTGCCCATCCTCCTCTCTTCCTGCTTTTTTTTTTTTTAAACAAAGCCAAAGCATCGTTCAAAGAGAACCCAGCCATTCTGACACATCTGGCAAAAAGATGCAGCAATAAATAAATAAAATAAAAAAGCTACTAAGAGGGCATGCTGCTTAACAATATCTCCTGGGGAATGTATGCTATATTAACCAAAGGTTTAAAACCAATATTTGTCCTATAAAGTAATCTCCTTACCGTGGCTTTCCTATCCTCTGCCTCCTCCAAAGCAAAATGTGCTGAACCCTTTAGCTTTCTTGTTTCCAGTTTCCAGATTACAAGATCCCAAGTGTCACACAGTGGATTACCCTTCCTAACCGAAGTGCTGTCCCCCTCCTATCTTCCTTGTCTTCCAACTTGTCCAGTGTTACTTAAATGGAATTATCTGCCACAATCCATATACAGAATCTGCCTAGCCCACTTATCTCAAGATTCTGTATGTCACCTAACAGATTATCCTTTTTAATCCATACATTGAATCTACATAACATATGTCTTTAATTCACGGTCGCTGATGAGCTATAGTATCACTGAATGGATTATTTCTCTTAATCCATTATTGGCAGTTGTAAGAGTGTTCTCTGAAGAGAACCCCCAGCCCCATCTTGGTGACACATGCATGCAGGGCTTTAGTTTTCTGCAAACAGAGTCCTGTCATATGTCAGGCACAGTATGACATAAGTACCTGTTAGTGATGTCCTCTGTGCTCCATGATACTGAGCTATGTCTTTCCAACAAATGTCTATTTCAGACTGATGGGGATTTAATAAACTAAGATTAGGCATGTTGAGGCCACAGTTTCTGCTTTCAGTTGTGTTCCTTTAAATCCCGAGTTGCTACAGTGACATTCTCCAAGTTAAAACCGATTATACGTGGGTAAGACTGAGGGTAAATTTTTTGTCCTAGTGACACAAAGTCGTCCAATTCACTAAGAACCAGAAGGAAAAGAAAATTTTGCAGCTAAACTAAGTTGCATGTTACAATCACATATTCAGATTTAAAAAGCAGACACTTAAATTGTGTGTGTGTGTGTGTGTGTGAGAGAGAGAGAGAGAGAGAGAGAGAGAGAGAGAGAGAATGGATTGCTAAAATACCACAAGGAAAAATAGTAGACAAATACCAACTCCAAATACATACCAGTATAAAACAATTGATATATGAGGGAAAATTTAAAAAGTGCATAGTAGGAAATTTGTAAGAAAATGCATATAATAATAATCTTTATTTCTAGCCCGCTCCTCTGTGAGTACAATCGGAGCGGGGTACAAAAAGATTAAAACATACAAATTAAAACACTTCATTGACCCATTTCCAGCCACCCTCCCCTTAAAAATAAATTAAATTAACAATAGTTTAAAACCAACAACATTAAAAACATAATTCATCCTCCATAGTTCTTAGATTGAGGAGAAAAATAGCACCAGGCAAGGGGTCAAATTCAATTTATAGGTCCCGTTCGGAGCTGGGATCTAAGAGGTGTCAGGGAAGGCCTGCTGGAAGAGATGCGTCTTCAGAGCTTTTTTAAAGCAGTCAAGAGATGTTATAAGACGCATCTCATCCGGCAGTCCATTCCAAAGCTTGGGTGCAGTAGCTGAAAAAGTCCTCTGGGAGGTCTGCGACAGCTGAGTTTTCACAGGCTGTAGCAGGTTTCTAAATATGAATTTAGAAGAAGACTTCCTATTAATAGATTTGCAAAGTGCTGCAGAGATAGGATGGAACCTGTGAATGACTCTCCCCTTTCACAATCTATCCTGAACAAAACACCAAATGAAGAAGTGTCCTCAGGCTGGTAAACATAATGGAAAAATCCACTCATCCCATTTTCAGCAAAGTACAGAAAACAGAAACAAGAATGAATTAAGATCAGCCTGAGACAGCTCCAAACAATGTTTTGAGAATGAACTAGCACCCAGCAATTCACAGATGAAAACAAAGAGTAGCCAAGTGTATTCAAAATGGCTGAAGTTACTAATGCGGAAGAACACACAAGCTAGGGGAGGCTGCAGCAGTAAGCTTTTGCTTGAGCCTACTGGTAAAGACAACATTCCACCTCTTGTTCTTTTCTATTCCTTGAGTTAAGTGAGTGCAAACTATTTTTTTTTTTAATTTGAACTCAGTTTTTCAACAATTGCAGCAAGCTGAGGACAAAGGGGGAAAGTGAGAGGAGGAGAGAGAAACTGGGAAGCAGGTTTTAGAAGCAGCTGAAAAAGAGAGACAACAGAAGATAAATCAGGACTGTCCCTCCCAAACTGGGACAATTGGAGGGTATGAAAAGGTACTGGAAGAAAGATTCAGCTGTAGTGTTCATAGGAAGAGATCTTCACAACTATGGTGCCACAGTTGCAGATTTTGTCCTGAATATTAATACATGGATGGATAGATGGATGGAATACTATTGAATCCCGGCAGGGCAAGGGAGACCCACACTTCTAGACATTGCTACTGTTATTGTACAGATATAGAATACTGGCAGTTCTCTGCACGACACAAGTGCTTACTTGGTTCAGGAGCCCATGCTGGTTGGCATAGCCTAAACTAGAATCAGCTTTTGATTTTCCAATACAAGGGAGAAAAATGTGAAGGTATGATCTCTCAACAAACAAGTTGGAAGAAATACATTTTGGGCTACAGCTCCCAGAATTTACTACGCAGCATGGCCATGCCAAATTTGGAATTTTAAAAATGGCAATTTGTCCAACCTCTGGACCCAAGTATATTAATACAGACACTATGGAATAGCTAAACCACGCAAAAAGTAGGTTTTGATGCTTAGTAGACGTGATATAGCAAAACTATAGTAATAATCATGGAAAACATTCTTGAATATGATATTTATTATATTTCATGAATCTATAAAAGCCATCACACTTCCACTTATTTTTCTTTCCTGTTTGACTGTTTCAAGCACAAATGGATTGGGAGAAGAGATTTATGATGGACATTGCTTTCGCCATTGCTGCCACTTCTTCACTTATATAAAATGTCAAGACTTCAGTACTCCTTTGCAACAACAGGATTAACTTTAGGGTAAACATGTGCCAGATTGGGTTGCATTTCAAGGCATTTCAAATTCTGATATGTATGTGTGTTTTATGTTTAAAAATGGAATGTAGTGGCTGAGAAAAAAATATCCAGGCATCAAAGTCTTCTTAAATAACTCTTCACAGGTGAGAATCTATTACCACAGCACATTTTCTGCCATTTCTGACATGGTATTCCCTTGCAGATGTCTTGGTGTTAACCAGTGCATTGGATGCCAGTAACCTTGGGAACAGAAACACATTCAGAATTTCTCTTCCAGGAATACTTGGCAGCATCCACACAAAATGTTTTCAAAGGAATCACATCACAGAAACAAGAAAACATGCTAGACTCCTCTAGAGAATGAAAACTTAAAACAGGTCAATTTGTTTATATGCTGGGGCCAAGCTGAACTCCCTGCCCCAAATCCATTATGGCCCATTTGCAGGTGTCCACAATCCCCACCACCACCAGAAGTCCTCTGGGAAAAGAGGCTAGCATGGTGTAAACCTTTCCTTATTGTATTTTTACATACAGAAACAAATCTTGGCCCCTGTAAAGGATTGCAAGGGCTTCTGCAGAATTTTCAACCACTATTCATGCTTTGGGACATCTTTCAAAATCACTCTTTTGGACAGAAATTCATTTTTCTGCATGCAAAACATTTCTCCCTATATAAGTGGTTGTGGTCGCTTTGCACACAATACAGTTTATATCTGCTAAAGCAAATGGTTCTGAAAAACATAGCCTCTTTCTGCTTTATCTCAACCAGATGCCCTTGGCTTCAGCAGTGTGTGTTTTGTTTTGTTTGGTTTTGAACAAGTTTTTTTAGTGTCAATATGCAAAGTAACAAATATTCTCCATGTCTGTAGGTGCTACATTATCATGTATCATCATTACTAGATGGATTAAGGAAATGGGAATGAGAGCCATGGCTGTTCTTGGTGCCACAAAACTGGATCCAATGTCATGTTTTACTCCCCACCCATCATCCAGTTTTGAACCCAAACTCTCATATTTAGTACTTGCAGCTCACTCTTTAAAGTGATCATAGCACATCATTTTCTATATAGCACTAAAGTCTTCCCTCCAAAAAAGAAAAAAAAGCCATTCTAAACCTGTTTTCCTTCTTCTAATCTCTAGTTGGAGATCAACAAGATAGTGAGAGAAACTTATATTGCCTCTTCTTCCCTACTCCAGCCAGAGCTGAGCACCATAAGAAACGCGTAAAACTCCTGAGAAATTTCTTCAAACATATTTTGGCTTCCCCTCAGAGTTTCTCAGATGCGGAGTTTGGGGAAGGGTTACACATAGTGTTTTTGCAGCAATTTTTTTTTAAAAATAAAAAATAAAAAATAAAAAATATAAATAAATAATACCAGTAACAAAATCTTATAGCAGTTGGTCATTGTTTTGATGGGGCATTTTGATATGTTGATGCACCATTTCCACCCTTATTATGCACTGAAGGTCTTTTTATGATAACACTGTATGCCCAGCTTCATCAGTGTCGGAAGCAAGGTTTAAAAAGCATGGTCCTACCTCTTCATATGTTCCTTGAATATTTTGCATGTTTTTAAAACAGAACTGGCATTTGTTGTACAACACAGAAGCTTTCCTTTCCCCTTCAACAGGCATGGACACCTGACATAACAGCAACTTGAGACAACCCTGTTTTAAAAGAATCTTTTTTAAAAAAGGAAATCCCATAAATTGCATTATAAATCCAACTGTGATTCTGTCAGAAGATAGATAGATAGATAGATAGATAGATAGAGTCTACTTCTTCCCCCCACCCCCTTAGGAAAAGTGTTTGATACATTTTATGTCTGAATGAAGAAAGAAAGCATGGTGTTGCCTAAATAAAATATTCTAGAAAGCAGATTTACAAAGTTATTTACAAAAGCTATTTATGAGGTAAAAACTCTTTCAGAAATGTATTTATGAAGTTTTATACACAGTTTTGCACCATTCCTGAAGAATACAAGTGCACAAAGCAAGATGCACATATGTAGATATATCCATGTGCAGATATGGCCATGTGCAGACTTCTATGTGAATTAAAACACACAAATATATGTGGATAATGATGAAGCTTGAGGCTGTGGTACATTGACCACATCAGGAGAAGGCATGGATCACTACAAAAGACAATAATGCTAGGAAAGGTAGAGAGCAGAAGACGGTGAGGATGACTGCATGCCAGATGGATGGACTCTATCACGGAGGTCATGGACATAAATTTGCAGGACCTGAGCAGAGCAAAGGAGAAAAGGGGTTCTTGGAGATGTCTCAGGATGAGTTAGGATTGCCTTGAGGACAGCTAACAACAACAACAACAATGATGATGATGATGATGATGAAGCTAAGACTCAACTGACACTGTAGATTATAAGATCTTAACTGGTGATTCTTGATGTTCTTGGTCAGCCCTATCACAACATTCTTCAGTAAATCCAGAAATCTGTTTTTCTCCAATATGGGTTAGTTTGGCTGGCTCCACATGCGGCTGAGTCCATCTTCTTGGACTGGCATGGATACAAGGAAGATGCTCTCCCCCTCTCTTGGCATTCTGTTCAACTTATAATGGCTGGGGTGAGCAAGAGATAACAGCTGTTCCCACCCACACAAATGGCAATGGTGAAAAGGCATTCCTGCTACTGTGGGGCATCCCCATCATACTTTTTCAGCTGAAGTAGCATTAAGGCAGTGAAGAAAAGAGAGTGACTCCTTCTCTCCATATAATTTAATCTCTACTGGGAAGAACATGAAGGGGCTTCTTCCCCAAGAGTATATGCAATTCCCAGATCTTTTCTTTCACATCATCATGAAAGAATGCAGTGTATAATTGTTCATTCAGAGGGGCAGGTTATAAATAAATATTATTATTATTATTATTATTATTATTATTAGCATTAAGCAGCTATAGCAATTTGATACCACTTTAATTGCCATGCATCCATCCTGTGGTATCTTGGGATATGTAATCTGATGAGGACTTCAAGCACTATAATCCTAATTCAAAAATGAGTCGGATGTAGGGGATTAGAATTAGACACAAGGTTCTTCTGCTGGCAGAGCATTCTTCTGCCAACTGATCTTCAAATGTCCACCAGCCCTAAGACACAAGAGAGTAATCTGCTATGGTAGCAGAGCAGTTTATTGTCAGATACTGCTTTACTAATAAAGATTGGTCAAGAGAAGTGCCAAAAAAGTAAGGAAATAGGATGGAATGAGGGAGGAGTCCAGTTATGTCAGATTTAAGTGTCCATCAGCTCCAAGACACAGCCACAATGCCGGTACAAAGTTAGACTAGGGATAAAGCATAAAGTTTTATGACCATGTATCTACCAGATTCCATCTAATCTTGGAAGCTAAGCAAGCTCAGACCTTTCATGGGGGAACCACCAAGGAATACCACCTCTGAGAAGTCTTTGGCTAAGAAAACTATGAAAACTGTGAAATTCATGAGGAAGCCATACACTGACAGGTAGACTGAAGGCACTTCCACATTCATATGCCTGTAAAACAAGCCCCCATCCCACCCCAGCACCACAATCCTTCATCTGCAATAATTCATGAACCATGAAAAAAATTGTTTGAATTCTGACATTACTGATACATTTTCTACATTTTTAGAAACAATTATCTTTGCTATTTTGTTTAATACAGTATTAAACAAACACTGCTGGCGTTTGGTTGCAAGACCCACATGGATACCAAAATCTGTGGATGCTCAAGAATGCAATAGTAAAATGCACTAACATAAAATGGCAAAAAAACCACACAAGGTTTACATCATCGGGGGAGGGGGGGGAATTGGTGAATACTTTAAAACAAAAAAGTGGTTGGTTGTATCTATCAGTACAGAATAATACCCTGCGAATCCTAAAGGTTTGCTAAATATTTGTTAACTTTTTGGTCATTAATAAAGATATTATCCTTGACTCTTTTTTTTATCCTAATGGACCAATGTGTCTGTAAACATTAATCTAATTAATATTAACGCTCTATTTTTCTGGCCTTTTCCATTGCAAAATCATGAATTATCTTCCCAAAGTCATACAATTTTCTCTTGTAGGTTCAAATGCAATAGACAAGATCTCTGGGTAGATTGCCACACTGCAGTTTTTGATGAGTACTAATTTGCTGAATTTTCCTTCCAGCTTCTGCCACAGTCAGCCACAGTATGGAAAAAATCCCCAGGGTTATGCTTACTTCACTGAAAATTAGTTGCAGTTGTTCCTTTTAAATCTCATTTAATAATGTAAGTGGGAGTAATTCGTATTCTCTTCCAAAAGCAGAATTGAAGATGTTTTTTGGGTGCAACTTTTTATATGGAAAATTTCAAGAAAGATCAGTGGAATATTTGTGAAATAGTTACTTAGCGAAATACGGTAGATATTTCGACACTTCTACTTCCAACTTGAAAGCACACACCACCAACAAATAGCCTCCAACACTTCACAGATGACAACTGGGACACAAGTGGTGAACCTACATCAGGGTATGGTCAAAATATCAACATTTATTAATGGAAAAGGACACACAAGCTAGGGCAGACTGCAATAATTTTCTTTTGCCTGAGTCTACTGAGAAGCAAGATTCTTCCTCTTTCCTCTGTTGAGTTAGCTGACAGCAAACTACTTTTGCACTTTGAATCCGTTTTTAGCAGTTAAACTGGGGACAAAGGGGGACAGTGAAAGGCAGAGAGAAACAGGGACATTTAAAAAGCATCTGAAAGAGTGAGATGAGAAGGGATTAAACAGGACTATCTCTGTGAAATCAGGACAGTTGGAGGGTACAGGTAATTTCCAAGGCTTGGGGTGAATCCACATTGCAGAAATGAAGCAGTTTGATGGCACTTTAACTGTCATGACTCTATCCTACAGAATCCTGGCATTTGTAGCTTTGTAAGGAACCAAAGCTCTCTGGCAGACCAGGCTGAATACTTGAACTCAACTACAAATCCCAGGATTCCACAGGATGGAGCCATGATGGATAAAGTGGCATCAAACTGCTTTATTTCTGCATGAGAGGTTAGATTCAGCAGAGCTCCAGGTGGCCTAGTATCTGCTCAGATGGCCCTGGACCATCTTGGCCAGTTAGGATTATATTCTAACCTGATAAGGGGTAGGGAGAGATTTGTGCATCCAAAAGTAATATTGGAGGCCTCTTCTTCCATCTTCATTGCCTCTCTTTCTCTTTCTGCCTCAGTCTTCTAACTATTGAGAGGGAGTTTTAAGAGGCAGGTGGGAGAAGGGATGGAAGCCAGTATGGATTTCTTTTCCTTTTTTCTTTCTTTCCTTTTTTAATGGAGTGGGGTATGTATACATATTCTTCTACAAAAGACGTTTGAACGTTAGCACTGGGCACATTCCAGGGCAAAGCAATAGAAAGGCCCAAGGTGTCTGGTGCCTGTTTTTCCAAAGGGGTCACTGCCAAGACAAATATATCAAGGAATTAATTAAAACTTAAGAGCTGGAAAACCCTTCACAATAACCTTATATTCATGGAGAAAGAATGAAGCAAGCCCTCTTTCCAATACATGTGTGAGTGCATGCAAGGCCCGCATACACGTTCCATGTTGTTTCAACAAATACAGCTGTACCATGGCCTGAGCTCTCATTTTTTTGCTCTTTGCTCTCAGAGGCAGCATGATTGCCACTTGCCAAGGCTCTGGATAGTCATCTTGGCCATCCTCCCTCAAAAAAGAAGAAAAGAAAACATAGGCCCAAGCCATGTACTAAACCAAGTATTTCATTGTTCCCTCCCTTCCTGCCACCTATAACAGACAATAATTCCTATTGTTATGCCAGTCATGTATTGTATGCATTACCAAAAAGAGATGAACTGCATTGCCCTCCCCCAAAAACATTGCAAGGGAACACAGATTTACATAGCATTGGCATATGCTAATTTTTATGATTATTTAGAAAGAGGACTACTATACTCAGGGTGACCAGGCCTCCTTCTTTTCCAGTTTATATTCTACATTTCAACCTTCTATCCAGGAAGAATTTCAAAATGTCCTCCATTTTGAGCATGGCTAAGAAGCCCATTGAATAACACCACATTTACTGTCCTCCTTTGAGAAATATGACTACTTGGCAATCTGTTCTCACTGCTAGTAGGGAGATAGAATGAATCTTTTCTAGAGTTCGTTTTTCCTAGGAGCAGCAGTAGACCAGATTTCATGAATTTGTTTCTCTGAAGAGAAAAGGATAGCAAATGTATTAGGCAATGGGTGGCTTTAGGACACAATGCAAATGTTTAATGGGTTTTTCCCCTTAATTTCACCACAACTGACAAATGAAAGTAATAAGTTAAAAGCAGATTCAGTCAATGGTTTGTGGCTAGAAAAGTACAATTTAAGAATTTTTTAAAGATCAACCTTATAAATATCCTGCAAGCCAACAAGTCATTTTAGAAAAGATAAGTTCATCAGAAAAATATGGTTTACTGTATATACTCACATATAAGTCTAGAAATTTTAGTCAAAAAAATGACCCCCCAAACCTTGGTCAACTTATCCATGTCTTAATGTAAATAGTATACTTTAACTCTTATTAAAAAGGGAACCATCTCTTGGTGAAAGGCAAGAGTGCAATCTGCCATGGAAGCAATGACCTCCCTCTACTCTCTCTTCCATCCAGACTTTCACAGGAGCCAAAACTGTTATTGTTTTCCTTTGCTTATCATTTAGATCCTTTGTTGCATTCCCCAAGTTTTACCCTCAACCTATCCAAGGGTCATATCAAAATCCATAATTTTACCCCCGAAACCTGTCTTAGACTTATATATGTGATCGACTTATAGTCGAGTATATATGGTAATAAAATACAGTATATATAACATAGTTGTAAATAAGCCGCATGAAATGAATTTATATTTATATTAAGATTTGTAGCTTTTATTTTGTAATCTCCAGAGCTGGGCACACCTGCTCTGCACAGCTGCCACTTCTCCCCATTAGCTTCTCCCCTATCATTGAACCCAATTCATAGAGCCACTCACTAGGAGAAAGCAAGATGAAGAGGGTCAACTCTTCCTTCTCTTTGCTTCTGCCACTGCTTACTTGCGTAGAGGGCACAAAAGAAGAAAAAAGAGAAACAGGGTGAGAGGCTCCAGGATATGGCAGCTGAGGCAGGATGGCACTGTGGTTGGTGCCCAATGAAGCTGACTCTAGATGCTGTCCCTCAGGAGACCTATTTTTTCAACATTCACAGGTAAAGACCAAACTTGACTCCAAAACACACAGCCACAAACACAACCATCCATTCCATGGCATTCCCTTCCCTTCAATATCTCAGATGCAGGGCTTGTCAACAAGGAGCTTAGGTAATGCAATAAATAAATAAACAAACAAAGAAACAAACAAAGAAATAAATAAGACAGGGTACAATGAAATATGTTTGTGGGGTGCCTTTACCTGCCCTTAAGTGCTCTTATCTTTTTTAATTGCATTCTATTTTTACACAAATTATCTGTTTTAATATTGCAGTAGTTTAATTCCTTTTTAACTGTCATTTTTATAAAGTTTTAATTGTACTGTGTTTTTAGACTGTTTTGAATTCCAATTTTGCCAAAAAAGCAGGATACAAAAAATAATAATAACAACAACAATCACAACAATGCCAAGTGGTAGACTTTTCTTTGAGGCTTGGGTTGTCCCTTCCTGGCATCCCTCAGCCAAGGCTGAAAGCACCGAGAAATTTCTTTTTGTGTTACCAGCTCACAGCGGTGGCCACTTTCAAGTGTACAACAGGGAAGGGAAAGAGCCAAAAGAGCTGTAGGGAGGGAGAGAAAAGATTGCCCTCCAACAGAATGAGATCATAGGGCTGTGAACAGATTACCTTCTCTAGCAACAGACACAATCCACTTGACAGCAGCCAGCACTCACACACACACACTTCTAACTTTAAATAGCTACCCATGAAGAAGCTTCCCCCTTCCTCCTTTTCCAACAATGAAAGGAAGTCAACATTGACCCCAATCCAGTCTTCACGGGGAAGACATTCCACAATTGGGGCACCACTACAAAGAAGGCCCCCTCCCTCATCTTTGCACAGGGTACAGCTCCCATTGGTGCTTTTGAAAAATCATATGGACTTTTTACCACATTATTTTTTTCTCCACTGTTTAATGAGCAAGTGCCCTAAACTATAAACACAACTTAAAAATTACAGTTACAGGAGTGAAGTTATCGTTTTATTCATTATCAGTATGATTTCAGTGGTTCTACTCTAATTGGGATTACCACGGGATTTAACTCACTGCACACTTCTAAGAAATGGTAGTGCTCTTCACGTGTCAGGAAAGTTCTTCACAAATAACACCAGAGTCTGTAGAAGTTACAGAATAGCGACACAATGTAGCCTTTAAGAAGGCTTGCTTCAAGTCACCAGTTCCTGAGATGCACTTTGCAGATGTAGCTGAATCCTTATGTTTCTAAACCAAACCCAAATCATGAGCTGCTTCACACACCTCTCATCATTTCCTAAATCCACTGATTACCTGTGAAAGAACTAGCACTCATTTATCAACTTTCAAATTATCAAGCAATATACTGCAAGAGATCCATTTCACCGAGGCATGTTATCTGGGAGATTGTGAGAGCTGTAATCCAAAGAAGTAACTTCCAAATTCTGGTTCTGACATATAAGATTCATTTGCAGTGGAGTGCAGAAATGACCTCCCTTTTGCTCCCAGTCCTACTGTAGCACAGAGAATGGTGAACAGGTGCTAAGCGTATCAGTTCCTACACAAGTAGATTCTACTTCTCCATTCCTAAATCAGGGCAATCATTCATTGATGTGCAATGATATCAGAGCCAGCTCAGGATTTCCTGATACAAAGGATAGTTGAGCTTCTTCCACTTCACCCCCGTTTCCAAACCAGGTTGGCAACTGAATTTTCTTCATCATTGTCATCAGGGCTTCCATTGCACTGCAGCAAGCTAGCTTAGTGGGTACAAGTCAGGTTGCATGGCATACACAGCTCTGTTCTCCAATATGTCACCCACAAAGCCTTCCTGTAAGGCAAGCAACTCACTCTGTAATGTTAGGGCAGGCCCTGAATGAGATTACTTAACACTGATGTTCAAGACCAAGAGCTAGCCCTATTTTGAAAAGTTTCTTCTTGAAAGTAAGGGCAATATCTATCTTTGCAGTGTCCGTGACATACCCTTCCCTTATTTTAAATCCATAAATTTGATTCAAATCCATACATTTATAGAGAGGTTGATGGTTTCCCAATAGTCCAAGATAACTGGTGCATGCATCAGCAGGAGAATTAATGCAAGATGTCTGCCTTCATTAGTAGTAATTTTCCACAAATTTTGAATGCAATATTCAAAAGATTGTGGGAATTAACAACAGAGGCCCCACCATTCTGATGTCTAACTGCAAAATAGGGTGCAGCTTTGTGAAGACTGCACAAGTTGTTTTCTGAGAATCTGATATAGAATTCCATCTGCCATCATCGGGCTTCAGCAGGAGAAAAAGGCAGGCCCAGCTCCACGAGGCTTAGCCAGAGAAAGAAGAAGGGTGCTCCCTCCAATCTATCTGCCATCATCCACCCTCAGAGGGAGACAAAGGCAGGCCTAACTCTATCAGGCCTAGCTGGAGACAGAAGAAGGGCCCTCGCTTTGGTCCATCTGCCATGGTCCAGGCCTCAGAGGGAGAGAAGAACCACTGGACTTGATCCCCTTCCCTACTGCCATTCCCTTCTCATTTTGTGTCGTGTCTTTTTAGATTGTGAGCCCGAGGGAGGAACTTCCTGACAGTAAGGGCTGTTCGACGGTGGAACACACTCCCTCGGAGTGTGGTAGAGTCTCCATCCTTGGAGGTCTTTAAGCAGAGGCTGGATAGCCATCTGTCGGGGATGCTTTGACTGGGAGTTCCTGCATGGCAGGGGGTTGGACTGGATGGCCCTTGTGGTCTCTTCCAACTCTATGATTCTATGATTCTATGAATTGTCAAATTAGCTACCTGGAAGCCGTTCGTAAAGCCTTTGTGGGTATAAATACAAAATAAATAAATAAATCATTCTGTTCAGGACTTACTGATGGTGATATTGTGATGCAGGCAGTTCCAGCTGAAATAGAAAGGCCCTGCCCAGTTTTAGCATGGGGACGTGAAATGAGGGCATTGTTCTCCCAAAGAATTTGCTCCCCCATGTAATTTTCTTTCAGTTCTCAAACTTCTATCTTTACAGAGAGTGAGACACAGAAAATCATTTTCATGTAAAATTCTGCTATTTGCTGTGTTCAGTTTCCCTAGTAACTTTGCTTTTTCCTTTTGCTTTGGTTGCCAAAACTATCTTTTTAAATGCTCTACTGAAATTTCTAGTTCCAGCAATGCTAGAAGTTTGGAGAACGAAGGAAAATTTCATTGAGGACCAGAATTCTTATTTGATGGGGGCAATGCCCTCATTCCCACCCCTACAGCTTTACCTCTGCAACAGAATTGGCCCTGAAGGCCTTTCCTCTCTGCACAGAAGAAGAGCAAAATAATTGAAATCACACATATTCCCATTTATGTTTTTCTTAACATCCTTACCAATCAAACAAAATGAGGCTTACCTTTTATTTCTCCAAAGTTCCCTGATCCCATGGCAAGAAGCTTGTCTTTCCAATCTTTTGATAGTAGCTTTTCAATACTAGGGGTTTCTGAATAAAGAGGGGGGGGGGGAGAAAGAGAGAGAAGTGTAAGCGAAATCAACATGACTGACGGCACAATAGAACTCATTAAAAGTCTATCTGCTAAAAATAAGAGCTACCCCATCCTGGACCCCAGTTCATAATGACTTCATCAACAAACTGATAAGAGGGGAAAGCGTGAAAAAAACGAATGTGTTTTGTCACCTGCTGTTTCAAAATCATTAGCTTTTCCCTCTTACGGAACAAAGCCATTCCATATGACAATGGGCACACAGAAACCTGGCGTGTATTGTTTTTCAATTTAGAGAACAAGTTTCTGCTTATAATGGATGCTTGTCAATTTCAGGGTGTTAGTCTGTGTTAAAAAAATTATAATTATGTTGATAAAATGCAGAGTGGGGGAGAGAGAGAGAAAGGCAAAGAATTAGCGCCTAAATCTGCTACATGTAATTATATCCCTCAGTGTGTTTACAATTACATCCACTTTACAATGTGTTTAAACATAGTGTGGTGGTAAGCACGCTGTGGCAAGATCCTTCTCTCCCCCACAGAAGTAACACACACATTGCAAACAAATAATAACAATAATGGGGAGAGTTCAGGGCAACCAGCACTTTGCAAAGATTGTAAAATCCTGGGAAAACAATGAAAGGAGCCTTGCATGGTGTATAAGAATATCAGATGAGCCCTGTTATATCAGATCAAGGACCACTCTATGCCTCTGGAAGCTGCTTCCCAGAGTGGCTTATCATCTCCCTCCAGGAAGCCCATGAACAGAGCTTCAAGCAGGATTTGAAGGCTGCAGCACCCCAGCAACCACTATCATTAAGTACATATTCTTTTTGAATCTGCAAATGCCTTATAGCCAACATGGCTAATAAACCATTCATAAATCTGTGCTCTATGAATCTAATTCCATCTATGGTAAGAACAGAAGAAATTGTCAGATAGATCAGATAACAGGCCTACCTAGTCCATCATTTTGTTGCCACCATGGCCATCCACATACCTATGGGACATTCACATGAACATGTCTACCTCAACACTCTTCTGTTTGAACATTCCAGCAATTGGTATATAAATGCATGACAACTGATGTAATGGGAGGAGTATACACAGTGCCATCATCACATACCAACTAGCAGAGCTCCTAGTTATGTAGGGGGGAAGCTGATACAAATTTATTGGATCCAGTAGTCCAAAAGGGGAATTATGACCCAACTATATTGTATCTGTTTTTGTCCTTCTCAGTGGTATCATTAAAATAATAAAGATGTTTGGTGAGTCAGCCCTTGCTTCAAGAGAGAGCAGGACAGTAGCCTAAGTGAGGGAAAGGAAGCTATGGGTTAGAAAAGGGGTGCAGTAGTGCACAAGAGCAGCAAGCCAGCGTGGCATAGTGGTTTGAGTACTGGACTACAACTCTGGAGACCAAGGTTGAAGTCCCCGTTCAGCCATGAAACTCAGTGGATGACCTTGGGCAAGTCAGATGGTCTCAGCCTCCAACGAAGGCAATGGCAAACCTCCTTTGAACAAAGCCATGATAGGTTTGCCACAAGTTGGAAGGCACACAATACAAACACACACAGTGCTCAGAGTGAGATGACAGGAACAAGAGAGGTCACAGGGTGAAGAAGGGTGAAGAAGGGATCGATGTTTGATATCTATCCCTTCTTCTGTTCACTCTGTTTCCCAGGATAATGTGGGGAGTGCACCAATCGTTCCACTATCCCTTAATCTGCTCCTCTGCAATGTCAGGTCGGCCAAGGGGAAAACCCACATCATCCACGACCTCCTTGTGGATGAACAGGCCGACCTGGCATGCTTTACTGAGACCTGGCTGGGAGATGCCAGCACTGTAACATGGGCGCAAGCTCTCCCAGCCGGTTACACGGTCAGTGAGCAGATAAGGGAAAGTGGGCGAGGGGGCGGTGTGGCTTTAGTCCATAAAACTAACCTGACCTTGATCAGAAAGCCTGTCCGGAAAACAACCCACATCGAGTGTGTGTACCTTAGCCTGAAGACCAGGGATAGCTTGGGGATTCTGTTGGTATACCGGCCACCCCGTTGCCTAACGGACTCCCTAACCGAGCTGACTCAGCTGGTCTCTGAGTTGTTGTTGGACTCACCCAGACTTTTGGTCTTGGGCGACTTCAACATCCCTCTAGAGACCAGCCCATCCAATCTATCTGGAGCGGCTCGGGAGTTCATGGAATCCATGACAAGCATGAACCTATCCCAATTGGTTGACGGGCCTACTCATTGTGCGGGTCATACACTCGATGGGATTTTTAGTACGGAACAGGAGTATCCGTGGGCGGAGGTAACCAAAACCTCTGCATTGTCATGGACGGACCACTTTCTGATCAAGATGGAACTTAAAGCCACTTTCCGCCCCCCCGGGGGTGGCGGACCCATTAGAATGGTCCGCCCTCGAAGGCTGATGGAACCAACAGGCTTCCAGAATGCCTTAGAGGGTTTAATGGTTGGTAGCACCGGCGACTCTACCTTGGTGAATACTTGGAACACCGTCCTTCCCAAGGCCCTCGATACTATAGCTCCTGAGCGTCCTCTCCAACCCGCTCCCAACCGTAAGCCCTGGTTCTCCCAGGAACTCCGGGAGATGAAGCGGGTTGGACGACGACTAGAGCGCAAATGGCGGAAGACTCGGCTCTTGTCCGACAGAACTCGCCATAGGCAGCATCTTCACGCCTATTGGGAGGCTTTGCGTGCAGCGCGGAGATCCTTCTACTCTGCACGCATTGCGTCTGCAGAGTCCCGTCCAGCGGAGCTGTTTAAGGTGGTTGGGGAGCTGACGCAGGTTCCCCCTGCGCCAAATCCCCTACTTAACCCTACAGTGGCCTGCTGTGACGCATTTAACATCTACTTTGCAGACAAAATCTCTCGGATAAGGGCCGACTTAGACGCCAATGTTTTAGCAGTATCTGTAAATGAGGCACCTAGCAACTCCGTTACTGTTACGTTATTGGATGAGTTTCAATCTGCAAGTACTGATGACGTGGACAAGCTCCTTGGAAGCGTGAGGAAAACAACCTGCCCTCTCGATCCATGTCCATCATGGCTGGTCGTCCAGGGAGGGGACGCATTGAAGACATTCCTTAGGGATGTAATCAATGCGTCCCTAAGGGAAGGCACTGTTCCTTCTTGTCTGAAGGAGGCGGCCGTAAAGCCCCTCCTGAAGAAACCTTCCCTTGATCCCCTGGACCGAAACAACTATAGACCAGTTTCCTTGCTGCCATTTTTAAGCAAGGTGATCGAGAGAGCAGTCGCCTCCCAACTCCAAGCTGTCTTGGATGAAACCGATTATCTCGATCCATTTCAAACCGGCTTCCAGGCAGGATATGGAGTTGAGACTGCCATGGTTGCTCTGACAGATGACCTCCGCTTGAGCATCGATAGGGGTAGTGTGACCCTGCTGGTGCTCTTGGATCTCTCAGCGGCCTTTGACACCATAGATCATGCCATCCTTTTGGACCGGCTGAGAGGGATGGGGATCGGAGGCACCGCCTTACAGTGGTTCCGTTCCTTTCTCTCCGGCAGGACCCAAAGGGTGAGGCTCGGGGACAGCTGCTCCTCCAAAATTGAGCTAAGCTGTGGTGTCCCACAAGGCGCCATTCTGTCCCCGATGCTATTTAATATTTACATGAAGCCGCTGGGTGAGATCATTCGGAGGCATGGAGCTCAGTGTCATCAGTACGCTGATGACACTCAGATATATTTCTCCATGACCAGATCATCTGCTCAGACCTCAGATGGCGTCTCCTCTCTCAATGACTGCCTGGCAGCGGTAATGGATTGGATGAGGGAAAACAGATTGAGACTTAATCCAGACAAAACGGAGGTACTGACAGTCACCGGCCCGAAACCAGGTCTGGGAATACAACTCCCGGTCCTAGATGGAATCACACTATCCTCGAAGGACCCTGTTCGCAGTCTGGGGGTACTCCTAGACTCGTCACTTCACATGACTAGTCAGGTGAATGCGACGGTCAGGAGTGCCTGTTATCAGCTTCGGCTGATACGCCAGCTGCGCCCTTTCCTGGAGATGAGGGATTTGGAAACTGTGGTACACGCTTTGGTCACCTCACGACTAGACTACTGCAATGCGCTCTACATGGGGCTGCCCTTGTGCTTAACCCGGAAACTTCAATTGGTTCAAAACATGGCAGCCAGATTAGTTACTGGGACATCTAGGAGAGAACATATAACACCAGTGCTTAAATCTCTCCACTGACTGCCAATTAGTTTCCGGGCACAGTACAAGGTGCTGGTTTTAACCTTTAAAGCCCTACATGGCTCGGGCCCATCTTATCTCAGGGACCGCCTCTCCCCATACAATCCTCCCCGCACACTTCGATCCTCTGGGAGGAACCTACTACAGCCTATCAAGACCAGGCTGGCACAGACCTCCCAGAGGGCCTTTTCTGCGACCGCTCCCAAGCTCTGGAATGGTCTGCCGGATGAGATGCGTCTCATGACATCTTTAGATTGCTTCAAAAAAGCCCTAAAGACGCATCTCTTCCAGCAGGCCTTCCCCTGAAATTCCCTATCCCCGGCTTCGGTCCCAGACTTTGATTTCCTGCCTACTCCCATGTTTCTGATCCCCACTTATGACGTGGCCGCATAAGGAAGGGTTAGGATGTTGTTATATGTTTTTAAATAATTACTGTTTTAATCACTGCCGGTTTAATCTATTTTTAAGGGGTGGGAGGTTTGGAAACGGGTCATGGGATTGTTTTAATCTATGTTTTTTACTTGTACCCCGCTCCAAGTGTATGTACAGAGGAGCGGGCTATAAATAAACTATTATTATTATTATTATTATTATTATTATTATATATTAACTATCCATAGTTAATACACAAAACCTCCAAAGATGGTAACAGAATCTGGAAAGAGCCCTCAAAGGAGAAGAGGAATGAGCAACAGCATTGCCTCCATCTCCCCATCCCAGAGCATCTGGTAGACCAAAGTTTGAGACCACTTGCCTAGAAAAATCAAGCATCTGGTCTGAGTGAGTATAAGACAACTTCTTGTGTTCCTACAATGCTCACAAGTACTACATGAGAATCTATTATTTATTCACTTCATAAACATATTGCTTGCTTTTAATATATGTCTCCAGGATTTTTAGGGATACATATTTGTAAGGTGTGGATGGGCTCAGTGTTTATAACTCTTGTATTCTGACCTTGTTTTTTATACAGATTTTTAATGCATAAGTAAAATACAAATGCTAATACAACTCAGGGGATGTTAAACTCGGTTCCAAACAATGTAATTGCATATTCTTGTCAGCATTTAGAAGGGTGCACAATTACAATAGCTTTCAATCCTGCGATTAGTGCTGCATTCAGTTCGAAAATGGAGTGTACTAAAAGATAAGTGCTCCAGTATGTTCCATCTAAATAACAATGGCCACACTTACTATCTCGATCTAAGACATATAACTGCTTTCTCCACTTTTGTGCTTATGTGTATTTGCTCCCGCATTTTTTACCCCCTACTAGGAACTGAAAGAGAGTACATGTTAACTTTTCAAAGGGACCGTCTGGCCTAGAGACCGTATACTTATTAGCAACTGGTTAATTCCCTCCATGGAAATAAAAAGGCATTACAAAGATCCTCCATTCACTTTCTGGCTAATTTTGCTAGAGGTTTTATGTGTGACTCTTTTCTCAACCTACTCCATGGCAGTTAAGATCTCTATGGAACAAGAACAAAATTAGTCTTGATGGAAAAGAGATGTGGGCAACCTAGAGTCCTAAAGATTATTCACGTACCCAACTGCCATTGATCTGAACAGAAGGAATTCCCAAGATGCTAAAAGAATGCTGTCTTCTTTTGGGGTCAAGGTACTCTGGGACATGGGATTCTGGGATGAGACCTAAAAACCCCAAATTCACAAGATCCCATCTGATTTTGAAAGCTAAACAAGTTCATCCCTGATTAACATTTAGATGGGAGACAGCCAATGAATATCAGATGCTGTTGATTATATTTCAGAAGAAGGAACAGACAAAAATACCCCTGACTATTCCATGCCAAAGAAAACCCTATGAAATTTATGGGGTCACCGTAAGTCAACAGGTGACTTAAAGGCACATACACACACATTCTGGGACAAGATGATGTCCTCCCCATTGTATTCCACAAACAGAATCCACTGGCTTTTCACCTGGAGCTCACTTTGGCATCAGTGAAGAAACAGAATCCTCTGTCACACTCGAGGAACACACCCTTTCTTAGGAGCAGAAGGTAATGCCAGTTTGCAGGACCCAGAGGAAAAGGGGTGGAGCACTTGCTCCACTTCCATTTTTTGTGGTTTCTGGAAGCTCCCTTATTTTGCCTATTTCTAGAGGTTAGACCCTGGGCTCATCTAGACCATAATATATCTTCTGTACCTGGCAATGAGTATCCAAGATTATTTCAAGGCTTGCTGCCTGACATTTAACCTTTCTTACTTGGGAATAAACTTGGGACCTTTTGCACAGGGTGCATGTGTTCTGCTGCTAAATTAGGTGTCCCACTTCTAGTGAGATAAGAAGAATGAGTGTTAATATTCACTTCCTTGACAAACAAAAACCAAAAAAAAAAAAAAAAAAAACCCCAAAAGACATCATGCCAACGGAAAGGAAACCACCTGTAAAATTCTTCACAATTTGTTGGAGAAAAACTGCACAAATATATATATGGCTTTGCTGCATGGTTTTTTTTTGGGGGGGGGAGGCAATATTTTATGCAAAAGCCAAGTGGCATCCCTGCCTGGGGTGTCACCCAGTTTGGGAAGGTGGAGCTCCTGAGGGGCGATGCCCCCACCTCACTGCCATGGTATGTTGAACTGTGCCATGGTAGTGAGGTGGGAGGTGTCCTGGGCCCTCACAGTAGGCCCCACTGGCTTTCTGGTCATGCATGGCTATGGGATTCAGAGGTTGGGGGTGGGTGGCTGCCTTTCAGGTTCTGCATGGCTATGCCTGCCCAGGACCTGGAATACAGCCGCCCACTCCTCCCTGGGTGTACTAACCCACTGGATGACACCTCACTCTGGGGTGTCATCCGGTGCAGTCTGAACCACTGCACCCCCCTTGTGATGCCGCTTGAGAAACCTGTATATTCTGTGCAAAATACATGTTTTCTGCTCAAAAACATGTTTTCTGCATAGGAAATCCAGGTGCATTTTTGAGCAAACAATTTTCCCCTAATAAAATCCTGAGGTACAAATATTGTCAGAAAATTGTTCAGAAAATGTCTTATTCTTTCAGAGAGGGCACAGAATTTTTGAAACTTGAAATTTGGAACAAAACAAGCAATGAAATACACGCTTCCCCTCTTTCCACAAATGCTTGCTCTTCTCACATAGACATTCTTGTTTTTTGGTGTGTACTGAATCTGGTCTTCCTGTGGGGGCAAAGTGTGATGGAATCATTTCAACCATAGAAGAGTAGTTTAGTGCCCCTGGACCCAGAGCCAAGCAACCCTCACATTAGTTTATGATTCCTCATTTCCTATCTACCAGCTCTGCCTTTCTCCCTTCACAGTTCTCTTCACCATCCTATTTTTTTCTCCTTCAACATCATTGTTCTCTCTTCTTCTTCTTGCCCCCTTTCCCACCTCTCAATTATTTCCCCTCCCTTCACCACTTCTCTGCTGTCCTTTTTCTTCATTCTGATTCTCTTTTACATTCCTTTCCATTCCCCACTTTCCTCTGACCCATTTCCTCTGTCCTGCTCAATGCAATGTGGAGGTAAG
This sequence comes from Urosaurus nigricauda, assembly GCA_034509955.1. Taxonomy (NCBI): domain Eukaryota; kingdom Metazoa; phylum Chordata; class Lepidosauria; order Squamata; family Phrynosomatidae; genus Urosaurus; species Urosaurus nigricauda. Next base: position 12,629,808 of record JAOEGL010000005.1, read on the forward strand.
GTCACGTCACCAAGAGAATCCCAACTGAAGTGATCGACAAGCTGCACCAGGTGCCAGTTCACTAACCTAGGGGAACTGGTGGTAGCAGAGGAATTGGCTACCTAATTCATGAGTTAGCATGGCGATAGATGTTTGTGTGTTGGGGGGAGGGGGTAAGGCAAAGACAGGGACATTTCATTGTCCTTGATGGAAGAAATATGAAAATCATACCTACTTGAGCAACATCTATCTCATTCATACATACAAGAAGCTCATATAGAGCCAGAAGGGAGTCACCTTTCCATACTGGAATTTGGATCACAAATGTAAGGATTGTCTTTATATAATAAATGCAAAACCATGCAATAATTCTTTTCATCATTTGGGGTCATTTTTGTCAATAGGGTTGTGGACATTCTATACTCCATTGTACCTACATGCATTCAATTAGCCATCATATATGACTATCACTAGGAGGCAGGCAGCACCATCTACAACCCAGAAAGTATTCAGATGATAGATTCTCAACAGCAAAACCTCTTTTGCAGAACAACAAAACCCTTTCCTCTATTTTAACTTATGGGAATTAGGAAGGGATTTTGCTCTGGAGTAAGTATCACTGAGCTGGGATTTACATTATCATAGAGTATGCATTATCATAGATTCCAAGCCCATGCTATTTTCATAGGGTCCAGCCTAAAGCACTCCTGAAAGTATTAACACACTTGGACACATGAGCCACTGGATTGCCCCATTAGCTGATAAACTAGGACAGATAAATTGTACATTTGTAGCTATAAATGAATTGTAGCTGTATAGTAAATACAAATGCTATGATATCTGCAGAGAAGCTAATATAGAATATAAATATGGAGCAAGTATGATTTGTGTGTTATTTAGGTTTTCTAGGTATGGAAGAATTTGGTGGGCTTTTGCAAATCTGACAACCTACCGATTGCCACGTCTCATATTATTCAATGCTGGCGAAGTGAACATACACATAGAATCATAGAATCATATGCACAGTTCATGTCATTGCCATTGAATAATATGGAGTGTGATCATCTCTGTGTTTTTTAGAACCTGCAAGGGAGCCCAGAAACAAACCACCATCATTATGGAGGGCCCACTGTTTTTGCTTTTAAAACCCTCACTTAGGTGAACATTCCATAGTTTTATCACCTTGGTGGAGAAATCCCTAAGTTGTGTGATACCTTATTCCACTATTTTAGCGATTGAGTATGGAGTGAAATTGGAAACGGGCTTCTGATATTATCTAAATTTGGGGTGATGAACAGTGTGGAGAAAATGATATCCTTTTCTGGCCATGCCCATTGACATAATTGATCCTTTTGTTTTGAGTCCACTGAGACTCCAGCTTGAAACCTCTTTTGTTGCTTCCAAAATGGCCAAATTCTGATTCTTTAGAGGGTGGATTAGGCCTGAGAGATGGATTCCTCCCAACTCATAATCAATGAGTCTGATTAATCTAAAGGTGAAGATTTCCCCAGGCATCACTAACAAGTATGTTCCATGTTTGAATTGTTTCCCACAGTGAATACTTCATGAAGGGTTAAAAATACTAACAACAAAACTCAATAGGTCATATAAACATTGGTATATTTCTTTTTCTCCTTTCTGCTGTTCCTTTTTTTAAAAAAAATCCTTGAGTAGTAAGCAAACAACCCCGACTACCATGGTATTTGCGGTAGAAGACTGTCAGTCATTAAAAGCTAACAAACCTTTGCAAAGCAGGAATGCAGCAATAGAAATCCATTGTGAACTAACAATAGACTACAGAACCTCCAGGCACCAAAAGCAGACCATTTTACCTCTAAGTCTATTGTCAGCAAAGTCCGTGACAAAGATTTCCCCAGCAGCTAGACAAAATATTCACCCTAGTGTGCTTGTAAAGAAACAGAAGACTTCTGTGTAACTTGCGCAGTTAAAGCAACAGTCACCCAGTTTGAGACGTCTATAGACTACAGCTACAGTTTGGCTTGACAAGTATAAAGCATTGGCCCTTGACCAAAGTTCAGAATCCTTGGAAAAATCATCATCATCATCATCATCATCATCATCATCATCATCATCTGCGTATTCTTGAAGCAGAAGCAACAAAGGCTAATAAAGAATCCTGTACACATTTACTGTAACTTAAATACACAACAATGTACAGTGCTGATGTACACACCAGTGTACAGTGCCTTTGTATCTACAGGGTTTGGATCAAGGATCTCCTGTGGCCATCATAATCCGTGGATGCTCATCCCTGGAAGTTTCATTAAATACAATGGAACAGGAAAATTTTGTTCCTTATATAAAATGCCAAAAATCAAAGTTCACTTTTTGGAATACATATTTTTTCTGAATATTTTTAAGCTGTAGATAGTTGAATCTGTAGCTAAAGAATCGATAGATACAGAGCACCAACTGCAGTTATGCTGGATCCCAACATTGTGCAACCTCTCCTGAAACAGTCAATGAGTTCTACACCCACTGAGTCCAATATGTGAGAGGCTGTGCGTGTGTGCTTGTAGGACAAATGGCTGTACTAGACCAAATTTATGTAACCTCCTAGAAAGTCCACTTGTTTACACATTTGTTTACACTGCTTGCACAATTATTTCTATACTAGTGTAGTGTTGCTATCAAAATGAGTACTACCTATGCCATATTATTTCCGATTTCTGTGCATAGTTGTGAAAGCTGAACAGCTAGTCAAAAACAGACAGAAAGAAAATAAACTCATTTGAAAGGTAGTTTTGGAGGAGAACTCTAAGGACACAATGGACCTTTAAAAAGACAAATGAATGGGTCCTAGAACAAATGAGGCCTAAATGTTCACTGGAAAAGACAATACTGCTTGGTTAACCAGGATGCAGTAAAGCAACAGCTTTGAATTTGCAAGCACCAGCAGGACTGTTGGTAATAGGGTCTCTTATTCATAGAGTCACCATAAGTCAAAGTCAATGTGAAGGCAATTAATTAGCACAGGAATTAGCCTGTGTTAGATGATGTGGCATCCAAAAACAGGTTCCCAGTTTAAGTGTACTACTGGACTCCGCTCGGAACCTGGAGGCCCAAGTCTGTGCAGTGCTTTTGCATATTTAGGAGAGCTTGTACACCAACTGCATCTGTTCCTTGAGACACTGGATCTGGCCAAGTTGATATATGCCTTAGCTACATCCCATTTGGACTAATATAATACACACTACTTGGGGCTGTCTTTGAAGAGTGTTCAGAAATGTCAGCTGATCCAAAGAGGTGAAACAATTCCACTGGCTGCCAGTTTGTTTCCAGGCACAATTCAAAGTTCTGGTTTATGACCTATAAAGCCCACCACCATCACAAGTATGGTTGGTAGGGTCATAGGAGAGGACCTGCTTGGTGGCTGCCCCTAGACTGGAACTCCTTTCCCAGGCAGGTCAGAGAGAAAGATTTTTAAAAATAGACTAAGGGGTGCTTTATTGATTTAACTGAACTATTTTAAAGCACTTTTATCTTTACTATTGCATTTTATTCTTCTATTGTGTGATATGTTTTAACACTGTAATACTTTTATTCTAATTTACTGCTCATTTTTGCATGTTTTTAAATATGTTGTTCTTTTACATTGTGAGCTGCTTTGGGTCCCAGTTTTTTGGGGAAGTGAGACAGAAATAAATATAACAACAACAGCAACAATATAACAACAGAGTATTTCTGAGAAATAATGTGCTCACTAAACAGTGTTCCTCTTTCAGATGTGAGCAGCTCCAATGGACACAGTTGAAACATAAGATGTAGAAGCACACTTCAGCCAACAGGGGAAATTCCATAAATCAAGTAAAGCACATTAGAAAAATGTGTTAAAACTGTGCAGAGAAAGCACAGAATCTCACATCCAGATGCACAACAAAGACAAGGAGACAATGGAGGTGGGAATTAGTGAAACTCAACAAAATCTATATTAATTGGTCCTTCCTCTTCCTGCCAGTCCTTTTACCCTCAACAACAGCCCTGCAAGGTAAAGCAGGATGACAGGTATGTGGCCTGATCGTAGAAATCTAGTCCTTTGAGGCTCACTGGAGACCTGAATTGTGGCCTATCGCATGTAGGGCCTCTCTAACCATTGTCAGACCATTGTCAGCACTCTCTGGCAAATCTCACTGTTTGTTGGAAAAGGAAAGAAGAGGTGTGGACAAGGGAGATACAGTCTCCCCTTCTCTACCTTGAGAGATGAAATCTACACTCACTATTTCACCAAACATCCATTATTTTGACCCATCAGGGCTTCTTTCCTCCTTGCCATTCTCTCCCCTCCCCAGTCATAGCTCCTCTTTCTCTCTCTCTTTCATTCTCTCTCTTTCATTCCCTCTCTCCCTCCCTCTCTTTGACAGCTGTCTTCCTATCATCCCAACAGGTGCTATTAGGCCCTGAACAAAGGCTAAGGCTTTTAAGCCACTGGCTGTTGACAAGTGAAAAGGAAACAACAAATGGCCCCAGCACTGCTCTTCTCCCTGGGTCACTCAGCCAACGGTAATCGCTATTATTTTTATTTATTAGTTCTGCAGCACTGTCCTCTAACCTGCCTTCGCCCACCCGCCACCCCTCCCTTCATTCCGTGACAGCCAGGAGCATTTTAACTTTTAATAAAAAGAAGGGGGGATGGAGAGCGCTGCACACAGCTCCTGAGCAAGCTCTTTCCGTAAAGTGCCTGGCTAATGAATGTTGTCCATTTAGATCTGGATAATTTATGATGTCAGCAAAGTGTAGGTGGGGAGGGGAGCTGGAACTAGAACCTAGGCATTTTTTACTTGCATGGCAAACACACTGAAAGAACACAGTAGGGAAGAGAGGAAGAAGATGAGAGAGAACGAGAGAGACAGAGAGATTGGGCCTTTTTGGAAAGACAAGGCAATATTTGACGATAAAGATATACTATCAGTCTTTCTTAAACTTTTTGCCTTTCTGCATCAGTGTGTTTCCAAGGAAGCTGCAGAAATCTTATGGTGGATGTGAACATTTCTCTGGGTGCAGTATATGTAGTTTTGGGATTTGTAGTTTTATAAGTTTAGACTTGGTTGCTTAAAGATAAGCATTTAAGAGTAAAGAAAAGGATTTGCTGATTGTTGTTTCTGTCCACTAGTGAGTTGAATAAATTTCCTCAAGTTGGATAAATTTGTAAAACACTTCAGTGAACGCAATTTCTTTTCTGTATCCTGTGTTCTAGTGTAAGGTGGGTATGGGTGTGGATCTTGCTTAGTTCATTTTTATAAGAACTTATCAAACTTCACAAATCGGTTCATGAACAATCTCAAGAAAGAGCTTGAGATTAAGGTAAAAAACAAAAACAAAACAAAAGTGGGAGAAAGAAAAACTGACAGATTCATCCAAACAGCAAGGAGACTTTGGATGGTCTAAAGAAAGGGTTCCCAACCTTTTTGACTCATGGAGCCCATAATCCAATGGCAGACCCCCTAAGAGGCCTACCCTATGTCTTACAAGTTAATGGTGTTTAGGAGTATATGAGAATATATTCTTATTCCTTAATTTCATTCAATTTTTATTTCTTTCATTTTCCTGGAGTGACTGTGGAGAAGAAGTAGCTCACATGGGCTTCAATGTCTGTCTCATGAAGAATTTGATCTAGAGATTGTGTCCCTTAGAGGCAAAATAGTTAGAGATGCCAGAGTGAAATGAAAACTAGAGATGACTCCTGTGTACAGAGAAAGATGTTTTAGGAGATGTTGCTTGCTACCTAATTGTGTGACAAACAGATCCTCCTGAAATTCCCTCTTCTATACAACCTTTAAAGGTTCAGGAGCTATCTTCAGTTTTCTGTCTGGCAACCCTGTAATTAATCATTCTTCCTCATGAAACCAGGAGTATGGGAGTCTTCCTGATCTTAAACAGAAACATTAATTTTTCCCAGCTACACCAAGAGATGATTCTTGAATGAACCAGATACCATATGAACTCTGTTCTTGCAGCAATAGTCTCAGGTTTTGTTTTGTTTTTTAATGGAAACATACTATTTTCAAAGCATCCAATACTGCACATCTTTGCAATCCTGGAACTGGGGCTGCTACTGCCATTGCATTCTCTTCCTGACTCCCCCTTCAACCTGCTTCCCTGTATTATGCCCTACCCAGCATGTGTCTGGGGCTATTTATTTTTTTTAATTATTTATTTTTCTTTTAATTTTTCCATGCAATTTCAGAGCTCTGCTACTGCCATGTAAGTATTAAAAGAATAAAAGAAATAGAAGGGAAAAGGCAATCAGGCTGCTTGGGAATAGTGAGGGTGAGGAGAGGACAGAAGGAGACTGTGACACCATGTAACTGCCAATATTGTAACTGCTCCGGCAGTGATATTTCACACCTGCAGAATTGGGATGCCATTGATGAGCTTCCCCCATCAATGGAAAGGGACATAGCAGCCCCAGATTGGAGGCATCACCACGCAATAAAGATTGCTTAAGTTGCTTTATTTCCCAGATCTAATCACAGTTTAAAAGCCATTTGTAGTAATCTCCTAAAGCCACATTCAAGCCTGGATATCTGCATATGTGAAGATGAGTTTCAGTGCAAGGAGATGGGAGTGGGACAACGTCCCCTACAATTGTAGTCCCAAGAGCACCCCCAAAACTTTCTTCAGAGGGCAAGGAAACCCTCTAGAGGTGGCAGCTTGGGGGGGGGGTGGCAATGATGACTTATGGTCCCCCTATCAGAGAGTCAGCAAATCCACTTTTGATTTTAATACACATTTTTAAGAAGCTATCCAAGATGAACTTATTTTGAAGATAGAGTTTAGCTCCTTGGAAGGTTCCTCCAACTTTCCAACTGAACCCTGGAACAGATTCACCAGCCCACTGATACAGAGCCTGTAGCCACCACAGGCTGCAGAAGGGATCAGAAGGGAAAGACATTCTTGGATGTGCACAACATCTATAAATTTGTATTTAGTTTGCAAATCTATGAAATGCTTTGTAGTGGTTTAAGGAGATTATTAGAAAACTTATCTGTGTATTACTGTGCCTGTTGATAATCAAGTGTAAAAATAAAATTATTGAAACAATGTGTTTGTAATTTTTGATGGCAGAAAATTTGAAAATATAGAACATTGAGGGAGGGGGGACATTTTCCTTTAAAAAACCATGAACAGAATGTTAAAATCATAATCAAGGAATCCACACTAGAATTAAATTCTTTCTAGCCATCTTGAAAATATGACAGAATGTTTTGCCACTGGAAGTGAGAATTAAACTACACATGCCTGATGCTAAACCACTCCATATCCTGAACTCCTCTTCCATAACATATGTGAAAACAAAATCACAATCTTTATTGTGCCAGATGCCGGAAGAGATGAACAATTTAAAAAAGGAACACATCCTCCATAAATCAGACATAGTGAAGAGCAAGGTAGTTTCACAGTAAATCAGGATGCATTTTTTAAATGTAGATGATATTTGCATGAAATCATAATGTCAAATTAAGTAGAAATTATTAAAGCAAATGTCAGCCTTGAATTTGCTTCAGTAGGGGGAAAAACCTTGTAAGATTTACTCATGAGCTTCTCCACTAAAGTACAATGTTCCATCTGCTTTGGCAACTTGTTCTGCTTGTTCATACTTGTTGCCATTCATAGATTATCAGAATACATTTTTGTTATTGTTTTGGCCTGTATTATTTCCACTAAATATAAGGAAAGAAAATATTATGCCTATTTGTTTGAAAGAATATGATGGGTTAGGAGGTGCTTTGATTGTATATAATTGCATGGCAGGTGGTTGAACTAAATGGCCTTGGGGAGTATCTTCCAACTGTAGGATTCTATTATTCTAAGTGGCAATGGAGAATAAAATTGGAACAGTCCCTGAAAAATCTTACAGGTTGTCTTTGAGCAAAAGAACAGAAATAATTATGAATTCTGTATGTGAACATAAGGACCAGAATTTTATTGGTGACATCCACAAGTTCTCGTACACATGTGGTTGCACTTTTTTGGCCCTTGTTGAGTGACTGTATGCTGTGCATGACTGAATAAGTGGAACTCAACAAGTGTAACTATTTCAAGTGGCTCAGATCATAGAGTTAGTCCCAACTAGGGTACAGCCATGGAACGAACTGCATTCACTCACCAGAAAATTTAATGCCTATTCCTTTGAAAGAATATGATGGGTTAGGAAGTGCTTTGATTGTATATTATTTGGTTGAAGAAACCCATTCGACAGGATTCTAACCATACTGTTGCACATGCTTGGACAGTAAGCAACAATTTGTCCGGGCCTTCAATGTCCTACTTAATTCACTGGAATTCCAGCAACATCCCATGTGCTTTCTGCACTGCACAGTGGGACAAATAAGCATGATCACTAGCAGAGACTCAAATGGTTGCACACTGTCTGTATTCAACAAGAGTGATGTAACACAACCACTGTGTAACAATGCTAAGTATAATAATCTGTCCATAAGCATTTCATGCATCTAATGGAGTAGTCCCAGTCTACAAAAGCTTGTACTTTTTTGTTGTTGTCAACTGCCCTTGAGTTGACCCCAACTAATGGTGACCCTATGTATGAGATATCTCCAAGACCCCCTATCCTCCACTGCTCTGTTTATGTCCTGCATACTCATGGTCATTCTCCTTGACTGAGTCCATCCATCTGGCATGTGGTCTGCCTCTCTTTCTACCACCTTCTACTTTTCCTAGCATTGTTATATAAAGCAAATGAGCCCTCCCTTCACCATCTTCGTCATCTAAGGGAGAGAGAGAGGCCTGCCACCTCCATCAGGTCAGGTCTGAACTAAGAAGAAGAGCCCTCCGTCCAGTCCATCTGCCTTGGTCCAGGTCTCAGAGGGAGAGAAGAACTGCTGGACCTGATTCCCTTCCCCATCACCATTCCCTTCTCCTTTTGTGTCGTGTCTTTTTAGATTGTAAGCCTGAGGGCAGGGAATCGTCTAATTAAAAATAATAATTGTAAGCCGCTCTGATAGCCTTTAAGGCTGAAGGGCGAGGTATAAATACTTTAATTAATAGATAAATAATAAGTACAGTAAGTGAAGTGACTTGAGTTCAAGTCAATCTATTCAAGTCTACATCACTGCCTTCATCATCTTCCCAAAGCTAGAGCTGCTAAAGAAAACTTCCATCTAGACAGAGAATGAGGTCAAAAGTTGGGCTGGGAAGGAATAAAAATACTTTGCAAAAAGGACCTTCTTTCTCAGAGGCTTTATTAACAGAGGTGTGCCTATATGCCAACTGCTGTAAAAACAGCAGACTCTCCACTCCAGTACTCTAACCATTACACAAAACTGCAAAAGCAAGTGGTGAAATTTCATTTCTTTAAATACATGTGGCACAAGGAACTTTTAATGGAATATGCTGGGACTTTATATTTTTATTATGTTTAAATGTGTTTTAAACTGTTTTACATTTGTTTTTCAATATTATTTATTTATTTATTTATTTTTTAAAAAAACACTTTTGTTCTAATAGTTTTTTGGGTTTTTCAAATCTGTACTTTGTTATAATTTTTGTAAGTCACCTTGGGTCCTGTAAAGGGGAAAAGGTGGAATGGAAATTAATTAAATAAGTAAGTAATGAATAATGTTATAAGCCATCCACATGGATTGGTTTAGATATCTGAATAAGGATATTAGGTTAATAAGAGCATTGGGGTGATTGTCATTTAAACATTTATCACAATATTTTATTTAGTTATTCCTGAAATAATGTATTTTTGAGATGCCTCATTAATTTTTAAGATGCCTCAATATGGATTGAGCGTTTTAATTTTTTTTTAATCACGATATGTTTTGGATATTGGGATGACATAGGACCTTATCACACAAAGTTGCCAAAATGGAATTACAGCAGGATGTTAGCATCTGTGGTGTACCTTATCATACAAGGCTGTTTCTGTCCTGTTGCTAGTTTGTCTTCCATCCATTCCTGCAGTGTTCCTTGTCATTGATGGGCTAAAACCATCAATGCCTCTCAGTCGTGCTGATTTTCCATTATAGATTCACATGTGACACTTTCCTCCCATTCATGCAAGCAGTCCCATGTTGCACATGGGCATGATCATGCTCTCTCCCCTTCTCCCCTCTCCCCCTTGCTATTCCCAAGCAGGCTGGTGGTTTTTCTTTTTTCTTTTTTTTCTTTTTTCATTTTCCTTTCTTTTCTTTTTTTTTATTTGATCAATTGCTACGACTGTACAACTGAAAATTTAAAAAATACAGACTGAAATTGCTACGACTGTACAACTGAAAATTTAAAAAATACAGACTGTCACCTGGTGTGTGTGTGAGCTGCCAAGAGGACAGTGACAGTGGCCAAAAGAGTGCCTTGGCTTTTCTCCTTTGCTAGGTGGCAGCCTCCTCCTCTGGAGGAAGTGGGTGCTGCCATGGCAAAGCCCGGAGTGCCATACTGGTTCTTCACCACCATGGCAGCTTCCTCCCCAGGAAATGGCCATCACAGCAGCAAAACATGGTGTGTGTGTGTGTGTGTGTGTGTATGCGTGCTGGCCCTTTTCACCCTGTAGTAGGGGAGAGCAACACCAGGTGTCACCCTTCTTCTGAGGTGTCACCCAGTGTAGGCCATACTCTCTGCACAACCCCTAGTGATGCCACTGACTGAAAGGCAAGCTGATAAGGACATAGGGCAGGAAGCTGAGATTATAAAGGCTGGCATGCAGAAGACAGAGCCCAGGATGATAGAAGCACCATGGTACTTTTAAAGAGCCCAAACAGGTATGTTTTGTGTTTCCAACATAATTGTGGCATTCTAGCAGCCTGGTGTGATGAAGTCCAAGATGGGAAGGTGCCCGTTCCAGTGATGTGTAAAATGCAGTGAGAATACACAACTCAAAGAGAGATGAGTGGGGGTGTGGAGAAGAGTTTCTTCAAGTCATTAGAATCACATTCAGATAGTTCTCAGTGGGACTTGTACAAAATCCCTTAAGCTGTGCTAGCCTCTTAGCTACATTAAATTAATGAGGCATCTTAAAAATACATTCTTCAGCAGCTGCCCCAGCCTCCCTCCAGCCGGACATCTTCCAGTTCTCTAAATTGGAAACACTCAGCTAACCTAAGGGAGACAACAGACCAAATAATATCACATTGTAATGTACAGATATAGATACAGACAGACGAGGATAATACAGATACGAAGTGTCACACATACACGTACATTGGTACTGCAATTTTTCTGTGGGGTGTTTCACAGCATAAATGTCATGTGTGCCATTGATGCCTCTTGGTTGCTAGTTTACTTGATTATATATATATATAGAGAGAGTCATAATCACATGGTATATTAAGGATACATTCTTATGTACTGCATGGCTGGCTGTGGGGCATTAGGAAATGCCATTAGGCCTGCTCTGATGAGAGAAAGGGAACTGCATTGCAAGCATGACATGCTGGTGGAATTCTTCTGGTATTTGAACCAGCCTTGGATACCTGCGGCAAAGTTATGGGTCAAATATGAAAGGAATCCCTTCCCATCCATATTTCTACACCCTCCCTGCCTTCTCTGAGTGCATCCTTGATGTAAAACACTTCCTCTCCCCAAATGTATGCTATTTGCTGTGCCTGGAAGGCTTAAAGAATCTTGGTTTTTGAAATAATATAGGAGTTATTGTTGTTGTGTGCCTTCAGGTTGTTTCTGACTTACAGAGACCCTAAGGAGAACCCATCATGGGGTTTTCCCAGCAAGATTTATTCAAACGAGCTGAGAGCATGTGGCTTGCCCAAGGTCAACCAGTGGGTTTCATGGCCTAGCTGGGAACTGAACCCCCATCTTCAGAGTTGTAGTCCAACACTCAAACCATTACACCATGATGAGACACAAGTTCCCATTTAAGCCCATTCTCCTTAACTTAAAATTTTTACAAAAAAAGTAATCTTCTAGACACTTTTCTTCCATAGTGCCTTCATTCCAGCCATGCTCTATACCACTGCTTCTTCCACTTTCAGTGACATGGAGGTGATGCTAGACCCACCACTGCCACATTCCCTTCATCTTCCTTCCTCAGTGGGGAGGGTGCAGAAGTGACACTACCTGCCTCCTCCTCCTCCTCCTCCTCCTCCTCCAGGAAAACTTTGAAGCAGCATATACCTGGCATCCTGTGAGGAACATAGACACATATCAATTACACTTGTGTATGTCCTTTTGCGAGAGCCAGTGTGTGTGGTGTAGTGGTTTGACCATTGGACTAGGACTATGGGGACCAGGTTTGAATCTTTGCTTGGCCATGCAGACCGAATGGGTAATCTTGGAGAAGTCGCACTCTCTTTGCCTCAGAGAAAGGCAATGGCAAAGTCCTTCTGTACAAATCTTGCCAAGAAAACTTAGTGATAGGTTTGCTTTAGGGTCACCATAAGTCAGAAATTACTTGAAGTCACACAACAACAATTATGTCCTTTTCTGAGTACCACAGAAATTGGCCTTGCTCCCTTTGCAATACCCAATGAAGCCCCCCCACATGACCATTTCCTTCTTTATTGTATCCTCATTGCCAGACATGAAATGATGACACAAGTGCTAAGGCTGCCAGAGTCTTAAAGAGGTCTCAGCTCCACTGTAATTATTTCATGTCTGGCTATGAGGATACATTATTACTATGCCCATGTCTATGTCCTGCCCAAGACTTTTATAAAGGACAAAGGCACACAATATTTAAATGAGACAGTAGAATATTGGGGTAAAAGGATGTGCAATATATGTTCTTTTTTAAAAAGTAACATGTGATTTATGTGTTTTTATTATTTTAAATTATTGCTTTAAAACTAATGTTTAATAGGATGGATTATTTCATGCTTTAAAAAACCTTTGTACCACATATTGTTTTAACTGTTTTCTTTTGATGTATATTATAAGCTGCTTCCAGTTCCATTTTGGGAGAAAAGTGAAATATCAATGAATCAGTCAGTCAGTCAAATAAATAAATAGAAAGTGTCTACCACTTTCCCTGTCCTTTCTTATTCCACACTGGGCCCTTGGTATTTGCTGGCGTTTGGTTCCAGGACCCCATGTGGATACCAAAACCTATGAATGCTCAAGTCCCATTATATATGATAGTATAGTAAAATGGTATTCCTTATATAAAATAGCAAAATCAAGGTTTTATTTTGGAGACACACACACACACACACACACACAGAGAGAATATTTTCAAGCAGTGGATGCTTGAATCCATGGATAAAGAATCTGTGGATATGGGGGCCTGGCTACTTTGTTCAGATTTGCTTTATCATTACCCACCCATTAAGAATGCAGTTAATTTTTACTTCCAAAATCATGTGGTTTTCCATGATTTCCAACTCTGCACAAACACTTTTCTTTTATCTGTGGAAATAAGGCAATGGGAAGGTGTAAATATAAGAAAACCTATTGCTGTGGGGTTTCCAACTTGGCTTATAGCAAGAGCTATGCAGATTGCTTTAAGAAGGTACCATCATAAATAACAACAAAGCAAGCCCTGAATTATCAAGGCTGTAACTCAGGCAAAAAAAGGTGCTCTATCCATTTATATTATATGACCCCAGTGGAACATTCTTAATTGAATTGCAGCCATTCATTTAATCAGCTGCTTGGCTATATTTTCAGCACCAGGATGGTGAAAAGATTTCTCTTGTCCAGTCGACAGCTCTAGTAACCTGTACTGCTGCAATAGATCCATACATAGAGTGATGGGTCCATGCTATTGCCAGTAAATGGTTAGGTGTGAAAAAAATAATATACTAGATATAATCAGACTAGATAAAAAGTCTGAAAAGGGCAGTGCTTATTTCTATAACAGTGTTCTTCATATCTGCAAGAATGCGCATCTCCCATCTCATCCTGGACCAGCTGACCAGTTCAAACCAAGAGAGCAATTGTCAGAGATGAGAATACAGTAGATTGTTAAATGCAATCAAGACTGATGGGTTCTTTATCAGTTGGGCAATGAATCTACTTCAGGTTTTACTCCAAATTTTTTTAAAAAAAATTATAGAAGATTCCAAACTCCATCCTCCAAAACTGGTTTAGCACCTTAGATTTTTTTTTTTTAAATTTAACTGCTAGGCTGAATCACTGGGAGGAATTTTTTTGGTCAGTCCAAGAAGAGTAGACCCTTCGAAGCAATTGTTGAATAGTGAGTCAATACCAAGGTGAATCTGGTAGATTCATTCAGTTTAACTTAATTGGGATGAACAACAGGATTTCAGACCCTATCCACTGAAGCCACCAGGAGCCACTGATGAAAAGTATGATTACATAAAAGTGTTCCTGTGAAACCCTCACCTTCTAAATAGGAATTCTGATATTTAGGCTTCCAGACAGTGGAGCATTTAGAAATGGTTATGGAATCAAGTTGGCCATTCTGCTCACTGTGTGCCCATCATTTCCCTCTTTTTGACTTCACCAATAACATTTATATTATAGGGTTATTAGAAGGAAGATATAACTCCTTTGTTGAAACAGCTGGTTAAATGCTTCATTTCCAGACAGAATTTAGAGTTATGATATTTAAAGTCCTATATGTCTTGGGTTCAGACTATCTTCTGCATTTCTGTAAAGCACTCTACATGGGGCTACCTTTGCATCAAGTTCAGAAGCTTCAGTTGGTTCAAAATTGCGGCAGCCAGACTGGTCACTGGAACACCGAGGTCGGACCATATAACACCTGCGTTGAAATCACTCCACTGGCTTCTGGGCACAGTATAAAGTGTTGGTCATTACCTTTAAAGCCCTACATGGCTTGAGTTACTTGAAGGAATGCCTTTCCCTACACAATCTGCCCTGCACTTTCAGAATATCAGGGAAGAATTTATGACAACACCTTTAGTCCACTCTAACAACAACTTCTCATAGATCATTTATGGCCACAACACACAAATTATGGAATAGCCAACTGAAAGAGATCCATCTTATTACCACCTTAGATGCCTTTAAGAAGGGTCTTAAGACGGATCTCTTCTGGCAGGCTTACCCACCTCAGCCTAGCAGATCTTAAGATGAAACGCTCTACTCTGGTTATACCAATATGTTTTTGGATGTTTCTGGTTATTTAGATGATATTTTAGTTTAAAACTATTCTGTTAGTGTTTTATTATCTGAAAATTTTATACTTGTATTTTACTATTTTATTGATGTAATCCTGCCTTGATCCGCAGGGAGAGGCAGGAAATATTAATAATTGTTGTTGTTGTTGTTGTCTTGCATGAACTATGTAGCACAGCATTCTGGGAATAGCAGGCTCCCTATTGGAATTGGAGGAGAATTTCATTTCAATTTCTTTCTGAAGAATTTCCCCAAATTTGCAAATGCATAACTCAGAGTACTGTAGCTGTATAAATACCTTATCAAGCATAACTGAGACCTGCAAATCAAACAGTGATACCAAGATATGCTAGGTATCATACTGCAAGTTGAATATCCCTTATCAGAAATGCTGGGTACCAGATGTGTTTTGGACTTTGAAATTTTTAATTTTGGAATGCCTGTATTTGCATATATGTATGCATATGAGATATCTTGGAGATGGGACCCAAATCTAAAACACAAAAATCATTTATGTTTCAAATACATTTTATACACATAGCCTGCAGGTAATTTTATTCAACATTTCTTTTAATAATTTTGTGTATGAAACAAAGTTTGTGTACACTGAATCATCAGAAAACAAAAGTATCACTATCCCTATCTCTCACATGGGGGAAAATGTATGTTTTTGTTTTTGTTTTTGTTTTGTTTTTTTTTTTTGAAATATTTTGGATTTTGGAATTCTGGATAAGGGATATTCAGCCTATATTATTTTGGATCAAAACTTCCCATTTCCCTTTCTCTTTGGTTCCACATTTCAGATGCTACAATTAAAAAAGAAAATAATATAAATGAATTTGCACTTTTAATTGTGTTTCAAACCATTTTTAAGATATCAAGATGTGTTTTTTCAGCAAGACACCTTGGCTGAAAAGTATACTCATGGACTGTATGTTTCCAGATAGCTGTATTTTATACTCCCACTTTGTAAGGCACATCGGAAAAACCCTAAGCATGTATCTAAAAACATAGCTCCTGGTGTTCTGCACCAATCTTGGAGATTGTCTTTCAGGTTTGTGTGTGAAAGTTTTGTAGCCTGGGTATGTGGAGAAGATGCTGAAAAGAGTCCCTTTGTAAATCAATGACTGAGCTGAATTTGTGGGGTCTTGCCAAAGTTAATCATATGTAGGAATTCTGAGGTAATTAAAAAAAAATGTTGATACAAATATCAGAAATGCCCAGGAGTGTTTTCTGGATTTGCCAACTAAAGCCAAACTGAGTCCAAAGTGGAGAATCCTGGAGGACAAAATTACTTATTTACTGTCAACTCAAATGCACACAAGAGACAGCCTTATACTGTATACCATTAAAAATAATGCTATTGCTTAACTAAAGCAATTTGTTAAAATAATTCCTCTTTCTATTAAAGGTTGACATCTGCATCATCGAAATCTAGTGACTGTGGGGAAACCTAAAAGGAGTTTGAAAAGACACTCACAATTTCCTAAAAAGGGTAAAAGGGGGAAAGGGGAATTTCACACATCCCTAGCCTTCACGTCTGGAAAAAATAACCCTACAACTTTTTTGGTTGGGCCCTGAGAGACAACCTCCGCCAAAAGCATAAATTAGAAGCCATTCACTGCTAGCTTAGATAGAATCCATTCACTCCGCTGAGGTCTGAGGAAAGAGGAAGCATTAAAACAATGGCTTTAGTCGGGGAGAACAATTCATGTTTTCAAGAGAGCTCTCCATCGCTCCTCGCTGCTTCAACCCTACGCTTGGACATCATGGCGCTTTCCCTTATCATTAGCTGTAACTTTTCATATCACGCCCAGCTTCCCCTTTCTCTTTGGACCACCATCACCTCCTCTGTCTCAATACCTCCACAGTGTCAGAGAAAAGCTACACTAAGACTCTATTTTTCCCCACCGTCCTCCCCCTCCCTCCTATTTTCTTATATTTGTGTAGCTGTTAGACATTTTGCAAAGGAGGGGAGCACTAGCCAGGCTTTCACAACAAAAGAGCTACTGTCACTCCGCCAGTCCCAGACATGGTGGAAAGCAGCCCACAGGAAAAGGCCTGGCTCCAGTGTTAGGCCCCGGCCGAGCACAGTCACCGCATTCACTCAAATTGGCAACAGGTCTCAGTGTTCCTGGCTTTGAGCTGTGAACAAGGGTCGGGATTGAATAACCAATTATACAACCGCTGACTGAGTTTATCCAAGGTTTGCAAACTGCTATAATAGCCCAGTATTCAACTGGCTGTTTTATCCCTTTCCAGATATAGTGTCATATCTCCCCTTGTGCTCCATTTACATGTCATTTTATTACATACATCCATTAAAAAAGGTTAATACAATGTCACAGTCAGTGCCTAAATGATGCCATTCAGCCTCTGTGCCCCTGGCTGGTGCAGTTCCTACAGGCACCTCTCTCTCTCTCGCTCATTTTCACTCTCTCTCTCTCATACACACACACACATGCACACACACGTACATCACTGCACACATTCTTTCCTGTAGCAATGTAAAAAAAGCGTCTTTACAAGTCCTCCCAGACTTAATATGAAATTTGGAGCGGTAAAAGAAATCAATGACTCAAAATTCTCTCTCTCTCTCTTTCACACACACACACACACACACACACGTACATGACTGCACACTTTCTTTCCTGTAGCAATGTAAAAACCGATCTTTACAAGTCCTCACAGTCTTGAAATGACATTTTGAGCATTAAAAGAAATCATTGACACAAAATTCTCTCTCTCACAGAAAGAGAGAGAGAGAGAGAGAGAAACACAGTTTCAAAGGCCAAATGTTGTGGTCTCAAAGTGTAAGCCTTATGTACATTTTCAATACACGCTCAGCTGGAAGGGCAGATAGATTTCAGCTTTATCAAGGCCAACAATGATCAGTCACTAAAAATATCTGGTTCCAAGCATTGCAAGGAAGATTTTTAAAACTCAGATTGTCATACTTCGGAAAGTTCGCAAATGATGCTCCCAAGGACCAAACTATTTTTTTTTGTTTAGTTTTTGAAATAGGAAGTCAGGATTGGGACCACGACACAGAACTGAGTTAGGACATAGCTGTTTCTCCTATAGACATGCATCCTCTGAACAAGTGAAAGCATCCCCCCCAAAAGCAACTGGGGTCAAACTTCCCCTGCTATCTTCCTCACTACCTGAAGGAGGGGATTTAAAAACTAGACATGTTAATTGCAATTATGAAATTAACATAATGTCTGCTTTGGCCTGGAGTTTCAGCCAGCTAACTGTGGCCAGGAAAAGGAGGGTTACATATTGCAAGCAGTGAATAATCTAGCAAGATGCCAAACCATGGTGTATTCAAACTAGGGTAGCAGTAGTTGTCACTGGAACCCCCCCCCCCCCAGTGTGTGTGTGTCATACAGGCTCCTGCACACTGCAGAATTAATGCAGCTTGACATTGCTTTAACTGTCAATGACTTCATCCTATGAAATCCTGGGATTTGTAGTTTGTTGAGGCACCAGCGCTCACCGATAAAGACGGTAAAATAGCTCAGAAAACTACAAATCCCAGAATTCCATACCATTGAGCTGTGGCAGTTAAAGCAGTGTTAAACTGCACCAGTTCTATAGTGTAGATGCAACCACAGTCATATATTCAGTGTCAGAGTGGTCTGAGCATACAGTAATGATTTTGGTTTAAATAATATTTACCATTACTTACTTTAGCAATTTTACTTTTTTTTTTTTTTGACAAAAAGCCTTGGGATCTGTAGTGTAAAGAGTAACTGCAGAGCTATTTTTATTGCATTTCTAAATCAGACCTATGCTCAGCTTCCTTGGTGACCATGAGATTTCTAATCTATGGATGGCTTGCTTAAAGGAACATGCCTTGCATAGGTATCTACAGCACATAGAGTCTAACATTTTGCAGTTGAGAACTGGGGCATGTGTGGCCAAGCAACATCATGGGCAAAAGTTAATTATTTGGTTTTTCGGGCTATGTGGCCATGTTCTAGTAGAATTTATTCCTGACATTTCATCTGCATCTGTGGCTGGCATCTTCAGAGAATGATGGCATGGAAGTGTGTGGTGTATATATTCCTTGGCTGAGTGGAAGTTATTTACATTTTAATCTGTGTGTTGGTCTGTTGACCATTCACCAACATACCAACTAATAAATTCTTCTAGAACACAGCCACATAGCCCAAAAAAATCAACAAACTCTATGGATGCCAGCCATAAAAGCCTCTGACTTCTCACAAACAGAATTTTGAATGAAAAACTCCAGTATATGATCCAGAAAGATCCTGTGCCTCATAGTATATAAACTACTCAGTTTATATAACATACTGGTGAAAATCCCTGATCCGTAATGCTTGGGATCAATAGTGTTTGGGATTTTAGATGTTTTGGGGATTTCAGAATTCCAGTATTTTCACATGCATACATAATGATACATCGAGGAGATGAGACCCAAGGCTAAACACAAAATCAATTTACATTTGTTTCACATATACCTCATACACATAGCTTGAAAGCAATTTTATACATGATTTTAAATAATTTTGTGTATGAAACAAAGTTTGTGCTCATTGAACCATCAGAAAGCAAAAGTGTCACTATCCCAGCCAGCCATGAACACAGTTTTGGTTTCTGGAATATTTCATATTTTGGAATTCTGGATAAGAGAGAGTCAACCTGTGCTGGAAAAAAAGAGCCCACATGTTAAATACAAATTCAGTTTAGACCCTATTCTTCTCAGTCAGCACAGGGAATGTTTATACAACAGATACATAAAGCTCCACATTCCAGAATCTCTCTTCTTAGATCGTTAAGCTCCCTCATTCTTTCTGCACAAACAAAACATATGCCTATAAAATTGCATTGCCTTCTACTTATGTTAAGGGAGGGGGATTAATGGTGTATCTTAAATATGTGAAGAAGCTGATGTTTCAATTGCAATTTAGGCAGCAGGCTAGAACCATTTACCAGACTACAAAGGGGGAAAGTCGGAAAAATAATGACGGGAGAAAGTAGAAAGAACATGAGAAATACTTAAGATTCTCACTCAGACAGTAAAGACAAGCATGCCACCACAAAAGTACGTGTGAAAGGGATCTAGTGAATGAAAGTACTTGTGAAAGGGATCTAGGAGTCCAAGTAGACCACAAGTTGAACATGAGTCAACAATGCAATGCGGCAGCTAAAAAGGCCAATTCTATGTTAGGCTGCATCAATAGAAGTATAGCGTCTAGATCAAGGGAAGTAATAATGCCACTCTATTCTGATTTGGTCAGGCCCCACCTGGAATACTGTGTCCAGTTCCGGGCACCACAATTCAAAAAGGATGTGGAGAAACTGGAGCGTGTCCAAAGGAGAGCAACTAAAATGGTGAAGGGCCTGGAAGCCATGCATTATGAGGAACGACTTAGGGGGCTGGGGATGTTTAGCCTGGAGAAGAGAAGGTTAAGAGGTGATATGATAGCCCTGTTTAAATATCTGAAGGGATGTCATATTGAGGAGGGAGCAAGCTTGTTTTCTGCTGCTCCAGAGACTAGAATGCAGAACAATGGATGCAAACTGCAGGAAAAGAGATTCCACCTCAACATTAAGAGGAACTTCCTGGCAGTAAGGGCTGTTCGACAGTGGAACACACTCCCTCGGAGTGTAGTGGAGTCTCCTTCCTTGGAGGTCTTTAAGCAGAGGCTGGATGGCCATCTGTCAGGGATGCTTTGATTGGGAGTTCCTGCATGGCAGGGGGTTAGACTGGATGGACCTTGTGGTCTCTTTCAACTCTATGACTCTAGTATTCTATGAAAAAGAATAAATGGACTATGGCAAGCTCTGATTTCTATGAATCACATGCTCCATATGTGCACATTCTTTCCACTAGATAGTGTGACTGAGCACACAGACATGTGGAGGAATGTTAGGCTGGATGAAGAGAGGAATGCAAGGAGACAGCTAAAGTTGGTTTTTCAAGAGCCCTCTATGGCATGATAAGGCACAATAGAATAACATTTGGATCCAATGTGTCACAACCCTCTCCATGATGCACTTTTTCATGGAAATGATTGCTGTTATTCTTTGAGTTCCTAACCCTGACACAAGCCTTGTCTGAATTGGCCAGGAGCAGCCAAGAATATCCTGGCTCCATAGCCACCCTGTTTTGCCCCTGTTACCTTGGCCTCCATTTCTGCACCACTTCTGCTGTCTGCATGGATATCCTACTGCTTCCCCTCCCCCCGCCCCGGTGCATGTCCACTGCCTACATAGGTTGCTCACTTCTGAGGTCAGAATGAGGCATCAGTGATGGTCACATGCTGGGTGTCTTGTTCTGACTTCAGAATGAGTGACCCATGATGGCAGCAAATGCACTGGGGCAGCCCAACGGGATGACAACTCAGACACTTGCCACCATGCAAAAACAGAGGACTTTGGATCTTCCCCAAAGAACTAGAGCCACAGGTAAGTTGGCCAGAGAGAATTATCCCAAGAGGATTCAGTTCCACAATTTGTAATTCTCAATTTATATACTGGTTTCTGGATCAGAAGCCATTTTTAATATTCAGTAGAGTCAATCTCAAGGAAAATGTCTCATTTTTTCACTCATATTTGGGGCTTTACAGAAGAATTCTGAAAAGAGCCTGTAGAAAAGCAAAGGTTTCCTAACTAACTAAATAAAATTGATTGTTTAGCATCAAACAACATACATTTTCAACTGAGCAAGCTCTCCTGTTTTGTAGTACTGATCTACCTCCCCTGTGAGAAAACCAGGTCTGGATGTTCTGTAACCACCTGGAATGGAGAGCTGCCATGCTGTTTCAGGATTAAAGGGATTGTGAGATTATAGAAAGAGGTGTCTGAAAGGAACAAATCCTTATGATCGCTCTATAAAAGTACTACTCATCATTAGACTTTTGGCACTGATACTGTATTGTTGTTTTCCCAATACCGTCTTGGAGAGTTATGTATCATGAAGGACAAAATAGATTGGGGTAGAAACAGCTGACAGGTTCACAACAGCAGACAAACTTTCTTAAAAGCATATGGTAAATGGAATATATTTCTCCCCTCTGGATGTAGAAAAATGAAAAATGAATCTATCATTTAATAAAATGATGGGTATCCTGGATACTTCTGACAGCTATCATTTGCCAGAGCTTGGAAGCAGCTCATTAGAAATAATGAGTTATTTGTAGATATTTTTTGATCAACACACAAGGCAAAATGAAGTTTCCTTATGACTGTAATGTAGTATCTAACTGTTAACTGTTTTCAGTAACTTTTAATAGTGTGGTTTTACTAAATAAGGTCTGTTTTACATCACAGACCAGAAGCTTATTGCATTCTGGTTTTTCCCACCAGCAATGAAAAAATAAAATTTTAAATGGTGATAAAGTGTTCATTTTTTTAACAGCCACTATAACAGTATTTAAGTGTTTGTGGTTGTAAATATGGCTGCAATTAGTTACTTTTTGAAAGTAATTTCCCCATCTTTGACAATTCCTTGAACTTCACTGCAAAGATGAACTGGAGGGATTTTGATCTGAATGAATGGATTATGGCTCCCATTCTTTATTTTGTCTTCTCCCTCACTGGGAAGGAAAGGGCAACAAGAATAGGAAGATAGGGATTCCCACACTCCTTTTCCAAAACGGATCTCCTTTTCCAAAACAGAAACATAAATGTATGTCAGCACATAGGCACGTACTTCAGCACAGGTGACTGACCTGGATATTGGTGCTATCTTCTCCAAATACTTAAGCCAGGGGTGGGGATGCACTGGCAGTCAGAGGGCCATTTATGACACTTCCCAGTCCTTAAGCAGCCACACCAATTTGGTCAGTGTTGACTAGAGGTGCCAAATTAAAATTATTCCAGGGATTAAGGATGGAGAGGATGGGTTGGACTTGATGGCCCTTGAGGTCTTTTCTGACTCTATGGCCTATTCTAGATTGGCAAAAAGAAGTGTGTTCATGGCTGCATGAAACTCTAGCCTTTAGATGAGAAAAAGGGAAAGTGTGCCATTAAAACACTTTTTTTTTTTTTTTTGCATTTTAGGGGAGAAGAAGCACCTTTAAAAAGGTGCTGGTTTCCCCAGCTTCTTTTTTAAAAACTGCGGAACAGCGCAGCTCCATCTAAAGGTTGTCGTGCAGCTGCTAAGCATTAAGGAAAAGGCAACTTCATGTCACACTTTCCTGCCAATCTAGAAAGCCCCTATGATTCTGTTATGTTCCAAGAGGCAGTCTCTGGTGATATTAAGCACTGTGCCTTAAGCACCAAGCACAGTTGGACAGATTATGCCATTGAAACCAGTGGAAGGGGAAAATATATATATATTTTTCAGGGCAGAGCTCTTGTCCTGATCTTCCTCCCCCTCATTCTGAGCATGGGAGAAGAAGGGCCAATACTGAGATGTGAAATACATAGGAATTACAAATTTCAGAGAACCCAAATTGGTCACTGTTGGATTCCCCCCCCCCCCCCCCGCCCCTTTTCAGGGTAGGCAATCCTGAAACAGAAATTATGAGGCAAACCTAGCTCCTACAGAAGGTAAAATTCAGAGATTCAAATTCAAATTCATGGCTGTGTTAATCTGGAATATCAGTATACAAAGGGATCTTGTACCACCTTTGAGACTAACTGTGCAGAAGAAGTTGTAACATAAGTTTTCGTAGACTTGGTTACTTCCTCAGATGCACAGAGTGAACAGTTACAGATTCCAGGACAATAGTTCACTTCCTGGGCAACAGATTCCTTCCTGGATATCAGTTCACACCATATGTCTGAGGAAGTAGACCAAGTATATGAAAGTTTATGCTACAACTTTTTCTGCAGTTACATACTGATAGCTTCTACAGGTATTTTTGATTGGCAAGCAAATAGGGGAGAGGTGTTGGTGGTATTTAAAAGATAAATTGAGGATCAAGGGGGAGCAAGGGTGTCACAGGACCCTCACCCCACCCCACTCCCTGGCAGCTCCATACCAGCTGCAGGATACACAATTCATGCCCATGATTTAAGCCAAGATGTGTGTGTGGTGGTGGTGGTGACGCCCACATAACTTTACTACAGGACTTTCTGCACCTTACTTATTTCTTTAGGCCATGATTTACTGATATTGCTTTTCTGTGATAACATCTTTCCTTCTTTGGAATCCAGGTGGTTACAAGCACATGGTCCTGGTTCAAGTCAACTCCCAATAATCAATATGGAGATAAGGGGAGTATCTTGCAGGGTAGTTGCAATGTGTTTAGGAAAAGCACTACCTAAATTCTAAACTTTTGAATGGGGATCAGCCCTGGTGGCGCAGTGGTTAAATGCCTGTACTGCAGCCACTCACTCAAAACCATAAGGTGGAGAGTTCAAGACCAGCAAAAGTGCTGAAGCTCGACTCATGCTTGCATCCTTCCGAGGTCGCTAAAATGAGTACCCAGATTGTTGGGGGGGGGGGGCAAATAGCTTACAATTGTAAACTGCTTAGACACTCCTTAAGGGTATGAAGTGGTATATAAATGAAGCTGTTTGTTTGTTTTGTTTTGATAATTATCAGCATGATACCTCTAATATGCTGCAAATCATTGTCAAAGCTCCCCTCCAAAAAGAGAAAACCCTACAGCCCATGCAACAAACACAACCTACTTCTTACTTCTTGTTCTTTTACAACACAGAAACAGACTTCTGTTCCTCCCCTAGTACTTTTAGGATTCTGAGGATTCAAGGTGTTAACTGATTGGCAATCCTGCATTTACAAACACATTGTTTGCAGTCCACTGTCTTCTGTTCACAGTTATAATGATTTAATGCCCTTCTTTATTTCCATCTCTGTTGTCTGCCATATTTCGTTTCCCTACTGCTTCTTCCATTCCCCAGCTAGATGTTATAAACTTGAAAGGATTTGGGAAGTGATCAGCCACTGGTGGCTAGTCCAGACCATGAGCCAATCACCCTCAGAAGGGAAGCTGTCTTACCTAAACAAACCATTATCGGCTCATCTCCTGTCTTTCTACTTTTTTCCTCTCTCTCTCTCTCTCTCTCTCTTTTTGGCTATTACCTCACGGGATTAACTTCTATCTCTAATCTCTGCTCTGGCCAACTGTCAGGGAGCCTAAAAGCCTCCTGGCTTTTAATCTGTGTGTAATAATACTGCTGCTACTAACAGATAACTGTGAAACAACATGGAAGGGAAGGCAATCCCACACTCAGAGAAGGAGCTCACTGTCCACAAACAGCTGTCCCAGCTTCTTACCTGAGAGGCGAAAGGATGAAGCAGAAGTAAAGCCGTTCAGGTTTGTCTACTGTCATCATAGCATCCATTTTTATAAGCTGATAGGAAAACCATCCTGAATGCACAGATCCGTTTCTAAGCCATCCCTGTACAAGACAGACTCGGGGGGAATTTGAAGGAGGGACAGACTTCAGGAACTGAGAAATCTATGCTTTTGGTTGCACTGAATTTCTCATTTCCCTGCCTGCATGTTTGTTTTAGCAGATGTCTGCGTTAGTTTGTGAATGTAATAGTAATTGGCATTGAAAATTCGTATTCTCTCTGTGTGTGTCTTTCCTAAAAACACACATTTTGGTAATGACTTCTATGGTGCACACTGTTCACAAGCATCCCCCCCCCCAATAATGTCTCTCTCTCTGTGTACATGTATTTTCTGAAAAGTACCTGTTTCAGCATTCAAGTGAATTCAGCTTCACTTAAAGATTGCACAACATACACATTTATGAAGATCGATCTATCTGTCTATCTATCTATCTATCTATCTAGTATATCTGTCAAACTACAGCATGTTTGGGTATGGCCCTGTAGAAGTGGAAAAGCCTGAAACAGACCAATGAGACCTGAGCCCAGAATGCTGGTTAGTGGTTAGAGGAAGGAGAAAGGAAAAACAAGTGTGGTGGGAAAATGGACCTTCCTCAAAAAGATCACGATTAGCTGCCTGGCACCCTCATAAGACACACTCCATAACATTCTGCTATGGGCCCCAATTTTATGTACTTTTCCTGTTTCTTCAACAACCGTCAATCTTATAGCAAGGCAAACATACCAGTGTATGCCTTTAGTATATGTGATGTGACTGAAGTGGTTCTTTGGACCAGTCTTACATGTTACATTCTATACTTTGAAAAGATATGCAAATAGTTCTGCAAGACAGGCTTAATCTGCACTGCAGAATTAATGCAATTTGACACTGCTTTAACTACCATTCTTGGAACTGTAGTTTTGTAATATATTTAGCCTTCTCTGCCAGAGAGCTCTGTTGCGTTACCAACCTACAAATCCCAGAATTCCATAACATTGAACCATGGCAGTTAAAGCAGTATCAAACTGCATTACGTCTTCAGTGTAGATGCAGCCAGAGTGTGAAAGGGTCTTGGGGATTGCCACTCTACTTACCTACTCTCCTCTAATGTTTTCCCAAACTGGGGAAAATCCAGTAGTCAGTAGTCAGGAGAAGGAATACAGCTGTACTGAAGAGCAGTTAACAAGCACCAGGCAGATAGCAGAAGCTCAGCATGCTAGGTGATGGGCAGCCCAACTATAAGAAGCAGTTTTTGGTGGAGCTTTTGGGCTATGTGGCCATGTTCTAGAAGAGTTCCTTTCTGACGTTTCGCCAGCATCTGTGGCTGGCATCTTCAGAGAATGATAGCCTGGAAAAGGATTGGATATATATATATCTTGTGTGACCCTGGGAAGGAAGGAGTAATTTGCACATGTATTGTTCTGTTGTAGAGCCCAGTTACAGGCCAATGGTTACTCCAGCGCAGACATCAGAAGGGCTGCCAGGCCCAGAAAAACCCAGAAGACTCAAGACAAGCAAAGGAGTTACAGATAGAATAGGGAAAGTGGTGAAGAAACACAACCTTCAAATGGTTTACAAACCGACTAAGAAAATCCAGCAAATGCTTCACTCAGCCAAGGACAAGAGAGACCCTCTTACGGCCGCTGGAGTCTACCGCATTCCATGCAGCTGCGGACAGGTCTATATAGGGACCACCAAACGCAGTGTGTAGACAAGAATCAAGGAACATGAGAGACACTGCAGACTGGATCAACCGGAAAAATCAGCAGTAGCAGAACATTCTATAAACCATCCTGGGCATAAAATGCTGCTTGAAAGCACTGAAATTCTGGACCATGCCAACAACTACCATGTCAGAATGCACAGGAAGGCCATTGAAATCCATAAACACCTGGACAATTTCAACAGGAAAGAGGAAACCCTGAGAGTAAACAAGGCTTGGCTCCCAGTCCTGAAGGACAGCAAGGTCAAGACTCAACCTATGCAAATGAGAAACAGCCAAAGGCCAGGGGATTCCCAGCAGACAATGAGCACCAGTTAGCAGACATTAATCCTTGTTTGCATATCCTCCCACCCTGAGGACTGCCATTAGCAACAGAACAATACATTTGCAAATAACTCCTTCCTTCCCAGGGTCACACAGGATATATATCTCCAATCCTTTCCCAAGCTATCATTCTCTGAGGATGGCAGCCACAGATGCTGGTGAAACGTCAGAAAGGAACTCTTCTAGAACATGGCCACATAGCCCGAAAGCTCCACAAAAAACTATGGATGCCGGCCATGAATGCCTTCAATTCCACATTATAAAAAGCAGCACTGTAGTCATGGAAAGGGAGGTGTTTGGAAGCAACAGCAGTGAGCTTGTAAAAGGGGTGCTCGTGAGGAGGACAGCAGGGGCAGGAGGAACAACCCATTGTCCCCTCAAGAGGTACTAGCTTGTCAAAGGAGAAGGAGAAAAGACCCAGGAAAGGTGCTGCACCAAGTTTTCCTGCAGCCACTGACGAGTCCACAACATCTAGACACAATACTTCTATTGATGCAACTGAGAAATCAATGGGATTCTAGGCTGCATCAATAGAAGTGCCTAGATGGAGGGGAGTAATAATACCACTCTATTCTGCTTTGGTCAGGGCTCACCTGAATTAATGTGTCCAGTTCTGGGCACCGCAATTCAAGAAAGATGTTGACAAGTTGGAGTGTGTCCAGAGGAGGGAGACCAATATGGTGAAAGGTCTGCAATCCATGCCCTATGAGGAAAGACTTAGAGAGCTGGGTATGCTTAGCCTGGAGAAGAGAAGGTGAAGAGGTGATATGATAGCCATGATTAAGTATTTGAAGAGATGTCATCCTGAAGATGGAGTAAGTTTGTTTTCTGCAGATCCAGAGAATAGGACCTCGGAGCAACAGGATTCAAACTACAGGAAAACAGATTCCACTTGAATATAAGGAAGAACTTCCTAAGAGTTCTTTGACAGTGGAAGGCATTGCCTCAGAGTGGTGGTCTCTCCTTCTTTGGAAGTTTTTAAGCCAAGACTGGATGACCATCAGACAGGGGTGCTTTGACTGTGTATTCTTGCAGGGCAGGCGGTTGGACTGGATGGTCATTGAGGTTTCTTCCAACTCTATGATTCAACCTAAAGGTTGTTGGTCTATCCATGTGGAGTCTAACCCTGAGGGCCTGTGGCTACCCTGGGGCCAGGTAGTACTGCTGGAAGTGCTTAAGTGTTGGAGTAAATAAACTGCTTTATGTGACACTTTGGCTTGACATCATGAAGAGTATGTTGTCCTGGTGGGGTGGATGGAGTTACCCTGAGCGTAAGGTAACTTCCAATGTTCCAGTAGAATACCCATTGTCCTTAACATGGAATGCAACATTATTCACTGAATAGACCCCAACATCTCAGTGAGCAGGGAAAAACCTGCTCCCTCCACAGATTTCCTGTCCATTAAAATTTCATTAGTATAAAACAAAGCACAGCACTCAATATTTCAAGGAGCATTTGAAATCCTTACAGCTATGTTGTGTAACAATTATAGTCCAAGTAAAACAAAGCATGCTCAGAAGAAATGCATTTTCAAGGCAGAAGCTTTCATACAAATTAGTGTTCATCTACCTAAGAAAATAAATAAATCTCATTGTAGAGTGTCCTATAAAATTATTATGCAGAAAATAGACTTAAGATCACTCTCCATTCCAACATGAAACAACCGGGGGTGAGTGAGGATTAGAAAGAATTGTGCTTGTAAATAAGAGTAGCAATTGACATACACTCAGTTTTGTGACCTTTTTGTAAAAAAATAAATGCATTTAATGCAATGCTGCTACCTGAAAACAAAATAATTACACAAAACAATATGTTTCTTTCTCGGAAAACTGTTACAGCAATAACAAAGGCAGTATAGAGCCATTCTTGGATAAGAAGCAATACTGTTTTCAACAATCAAAGGCATTATTATCACAAAGTTTCTTAGAGGCTGCCTGTTGATCTTGGAAAACCATAATTGCATCCTGTGGGATGTTAGGTTACATATACACAAACCATCAATCTGATCTAGATGTTCTCTTTGCTGGATGTTGTTATCAGAGCTTGGAAAGTACATGAGATAAACAACATTCTATTTGTAACTAATTCCTTTTCCCTACTAATGGAGGCATAACTTCTACATGGTAATGTAAAAGGGGATATTTCACTCCTTTTGTAGTGCAACTATAACTTTTTAGTAGCTTTTGTATTATTAGTATTATTATTAAGTTTATTTATATAGCTCTGTAAATTTACACAGTGCTGTACATACAATCGTAAATTAGACGGATCCCTGCCCTCAGGCTTACAGTCTAAAAGAGACAACACAAAAGGAAGAGGGGAATTTGGTGGGAAGGGGATGAGGTCCAGTGGTTCTTCTCTCCCTCTAGGGCCAGGACCAAGGCAGATGGACTGGAGGGAGAGCACGGCTTCTTAATACATAGTTATAAAGAGGCATCCTGGGGCAGATGGCACAATCCTGGGAACGCTTCCCTAAACAATATAGTCTTTAACTTAATTTTGAATCTGGTTAGATTAGGCACAAATGTGGCGGAAGAAGGTTCCAGGAGTGCAGGGCAGCAAGTAAGAAGGGATGAATCCGGGACAGGGCAGTGGAAATCCTTGGCTGGGACAGGAGACCCTGACTACCAGAACGGAGGGTAAGAGAAGGAGTGTGAGGAGAAAGAAGTTCAGACAAGTAAGGAGGGGCCAGTTCGTGGAGGGCTTTGAAAGTCAATAACAAAAGCTTGTACTGGATGCAGAAGGGGAAGGGGAGCCAGTGAAGGGAGGATGAGGGAAGAAACATGGTCAAAGTGGCGAGCGGATGTGATAATATGTGCAGCTGAGTTCTGGACAGAGATTAAAGGGGGGAGGTGAGAGAGAGGAAGCCCTGTCAGAAGAAGGCTGCAATAATCTAGTCGTGATACCATTAGGGCATGGACCAGAGTCTTGGCAGTGGAGGCTGAGAGGAATGGACGGATTTTAGCAATGTTGTAGGTTCTTTTGTAGTTGTCAGAATCTACAACTACAACTTTTGTAGTTGTCAGAATCTGGCCTCAGTCCCCAGCGGTTTTTTTAATGGAGCCCCTGTGAGTATTTTCAGTATAAAAAATGCCATTTATTTATTTAAACTATTTCTGTATCTATTCCCGGTTTATAAAGGCTTAGTATAATATAGAGGAGAGGAAGAATCCTGTGGAATGGAACAAATTTATGAATGAAACAGAAATGGGCTAGAAATAGACCAACCCATCCAATCCCTCCTTCTCTCTCTTTCTTTTCTGCACAACCATACCTCCTTTGCTGGGCTCAATGGGATTTATGGGGAACATAAACAAATAATAGTATGCAAAGGGATCTTGTAGCACATGTGAGTCTGAGTGAAATATGTTGTAGCATAAGCTTTTGTTGATTTTGCAAATAATAATAGAAAATTACTATGTATTATTGTATCATGTATTGTTGTTAGACATTCCAGAGAACCAGAATGTTGTAATGGTTTGAGTGTTGGACTGGGACCAGTGTTGAAATCCCAACTCAGCCATGGAAACCTAGTGAGTGACCTTGGGCAAGCTGCACTCTCTCAACCTCAAAGAAAGGCTTCTAAACATTTTCTGCCAAGAAAACACTGTGATAGGTTCACAGTGCTGCCCTAAGCCAGAAATGACTTGAAGGCATGCAGCAACAACAAGACATTCCAGCAGGCATTCTGTGTTATAGGCCAAGTATTAAACATACAAAATTAATTATTTTTAGCCTTTAGATATGAATAACCCCTGGTCAAGCAGTTAACGTGGTCCACTTGTAGTCCAACATTAGGAGTAGCCCAAGCTGTCCCATAGAAAGCAAAGCATCACAACTCCCAAACTGTACTGATGGCAGCAGGTACATCTTATCAGTATGAAACCCTCTTAGAAATGACACACCTGTATCTACTTCCTCACCTTGCAATGGAGGAAAAGAACCCATTCCCTCCACATGCACAAAAGAAGATGAAGGGGAAGGGGAGGAGGTGATGATCATGGACTGATGGACTCTCGCAAAATAAAAAATAAATAAAAAGTTGGTAGAACCTATACCAATTTCTTTTCTAGTGTCATTCCCATCACCAATGAGCTCTGTTGTATAAAACTAGCTTCTTCCCAATTGTCTGACTTTGTAGTTCCTCCACACCAGGGTCTATGGGAGAGGTGACTTTGAAAACTGCTTGTGCCATGAATGATTTTTGTTTTAGTCACTTCCATATAGCCAAGTTTAACATTTGGGAAGCAGCTGGCTTTATACAGCCACTGATTTTTTTTGTTGCAGCTCTTAGCTGGGGGAGGGGAAGGCAAAATCCAAATAAATTTGAAATACATTTTGTATTTGATTGAAAATACTTAGCTTATCTGTATGTGCACAGTTTTACATCATTTTGTGAATGTGTACTATCACCAATTTTATGCATGCTTTCTGCTGATCTCACAGAAACCACTGCAACATATATAATCCTATATGTATGTACAGATCTGCACACTTAAATGTTTTATTGCTTTGAATCAGTGCTATAACTAAATAAAAGAAATTGAGAAACCCAAACAATATTATTTATACAGCTCAGCTGAAACCCATAAGGAGATTTAACCTGTTTGTATTTTTAATCAACATCTGGCTCTATATCAAGAGCCCTGTATATCTGTATAGTGGTGAACATCTCATGCAGTGAAGGACAATTAGCACCTAGAAAGCTTCATAAGGAGAACTACAATAGAATAATCAATCCACTTGGAACTCTGAAGTACAGTATACTTACACTGATACCATACTATGAAGATCTTTTTTCACCCACTGCTGAAAATCATAGGTTAATTTAGCTACAGAGGCCATCAACTTTCCAAAGAACCAAGGAAGAAAATCATATTTACAAATATGCCAGCTTCAATTTCAAGGTCTACAAGTAGATTGCAGGGTGGCAGGAGGGGGGGGCAATGTAATAAAACATGAAATCGCTCTTCCCTTCTTTGAACACATCCAGCAAATCAAATCTTTTAGATCCAAACATTGCCCTAGATATGTATGAGAATGAAAATAAGGAAGATAAAACTACTGACACAGAAACCCAGATAAGAATCATCTTATGTATTACTCTAGATGTTAAAGGGAGCAATGTTAAAATTATTAAAAAATACTAATTTTTCCCAAAAAAAGGGGGGGGGGTTAGAAGGGGAATTGCCATCTCTCCCTTTTATACTCAAACTACATGTCACAGCTAAATAGATACACACAGAGAGAAAAACACACACACAGTATTACATCTTTATTATCTTCAACAGAGGCAGTGGAGTGTGTCTGAAAACCAATATCCTAAAACCCTGGAATAAGCCTCATTGAATTCAATGGGATATATTTTCAAGCAGACACACAAAGGTTTGCAGTCTGTTTTGCCCAGTAGAGACCCTGGGTTAACTCAGGTGTGGAGAGAAGCTAGACCTGGATCTACTGTGAGATTTCTGGATAATCTGCAGCACATCAGCAATGATTTCAAACTCCAACTTATTTCAGCAATAACAGCTCAGTTTTACACTTTGATTGTTCTGACATCCTGATATTCCTTGGGATTGATACTGTTCAAGTACTGGCAGCAATCCAGATAGTGTAATGTATTGCTACAGTGAGCCTTCTGCCTTAGTGGGCTAGAAATCCAGATTAGATTATCCACAGATTGCCATGACCCATATTATCCAATGGTGGTGTGTACATGTGGATGCATGCCATAGTCCAACAAAGCCCATAACCAAACTCCCATGGATGGGAAGGGTCCAGTGTATATATACCTACACAATCCCACACTCTAAACAAGAAACTGTTGGCAAGTACAGAAATTTAGCCAAAATGGGGCTATTGAGGAACAGCAGAGTAGCATCTACATGCTCAGGGTAACTCCAAGATTTGCAGATGTATAATGGAAATTTAAGGAAATACATCTAAAATGGAAGGGGTGGGGGAATCTAAGCAAGCCCCAAAGCCACATGAAGACAGAATATGTTTAGTTGCATGATTTTAATAGATGTATAGCTTTGAGTGTCTACTGGTGGAAGATTGGGATGGAGTTGGAATCGATGGATGAATGGGGGGAAAATGGAGTGGAATTATAGATCCCAGAAGAAGATATGTGTAGCTCCCTAGGACCTTGGATAGGTGCAAACTCTGCAATTTTTGTATAGATCCCATACAGTAATTTAGAAGCAAAATTTCACTCCTCTGAGACAATGGAAGAAGTGGTTTAAAAGTATAAACACTATATTCTTTTTTCTTTTTTAAAAGGGGGGTTGCACAATTGTTTAGATAAAATTAAGATTAAAAAATAATAAAAAAATAAGGAAAATTAAGATACCTTTTGCAAGACAATGGTTTCTTTTTATTTTTAAATCATTTGGTGTAAGAGAAAAGAGAAAAGAATGCAGAAATACACTCTCTACTTGACATGTATTTCTAAACATTTTTTAGATATGATTAAAACCAGTAAAGATTAAAAACATACAAGAACACCAGTAGTTGTTTAAAACAATACAATTATTTTAAAAATCCAAGGAGGAATTCAACCTAGCCTCCCTGGGGAGGTAATTCCAAAGTCTGGGAGCAGCCATCAAGATGGCCTTCTCTTTTGTACCCACCAAATATGCCTAGGAAAGCAGTGAGACTAGAGAAGGAGCTCCCTGAAAGAATTTAGAACTTGGATAAGCATGTGTGTGTGTATCCATTCATTTATTTAGTTTAATAATCTATCTATCTATTTATCTATCTGTCAGTCAATCAATCAATCATCTTTTTTTTTTTTCATTTAAGGATATTCCTCAACCAGTAGCTATCATCACTGCTGCCTATGAGAGTTTGTGATTGAGGGAAAATGTTTCCCTTTCTATGGAGGATAACTGACAACTTCTTTGTGTACATGAAGTTCTGGATCATTGCAGAACTTTCACTTTGTCCCATGTCCTTCTCTACAACCACGGATAAGAATAACATCTAAAATATAGGGCAAAGTCTGGGTGGGGGTGGGGGGGTGAGAGAGAAAAAAGAGTTTTCTTTCTCCAAATAATAAGGATGCCAAGATTTCTCACTTTTCCTATTTATAATATTTTCAGCAACGATAAAAATACCAGAACATAGTTGGAAGGGTGTTTTTTCCCTCTTCCTTTTGTCACCTCTCATGAAAACTTGGTTAATTAGTATTGCATTGAGTGATGGCCTTAGTGTACATGTGACAATATTCGCCCACACAACAGCTCACTGTGCCATATTAGAACTTAATTAGAAATAGGCCTGTGAATGCCAAGTCCTTACACTGATCCAGGCATCTTTAGATTTATTGGATGATGTTTCATTTGGGAAGCTGTATAAGACTGAGGAAGATATTATGAAGCAGAGAGAAGATTTAATGGGAAGCATTCTCAGCTAATTTTCAGAATGTGGAGGTTGCATAATGGATCTCCTGCTTTCTGGAGTTGGAATATCTATGAGGATGGCCACTGTGGAGATGATGGTCAAGTGGCAAGCAATACTATTTTTGTAGACTCATACAGATGAAAGGACCACAAAGGCCAACTGGTTCAACTCCTTGCCATTTAACATTATACAACATAAGCCTTTCCAAAAGATCTCCATCCAACATGTTTAAAGACCTACAAAAAGTAGACTCCACGATCCTGTGAACAGTTCATACCACTGTGAAACAGCTCTTGCAGTCAAGACATTCTTCCTAACATTTAAGTGGGATCTCGTTTCTTGTAATTTGTATCTACTGATTTGTACTGTATCTGGGGCAGCAGAAAATAAGCTCACTCAATTTTCTACAGGACATCCTTTCATACATTTCAAGATGGCTATAATATTCTGTCACAATATACTCTTCTCTAAATTGAACATAGCTCACTAAACTATTCCCAATCTTTCTCCATTGTATCTCAATACAATCTTAAAATCCAAAATGGAGAAAGGTGCCATAATCCAACATGCAGTTAAACATGTTTAGTTTTATATTGTGCCTAACCTGGTACTGTATTGTGTCAATGATTTATAAGAAGCATAAAATACTACTCTAGAGTCATGGCAGGACAGCATGGGTGGGAGGATGTAATTTAATAGTCTCTAGCTGTCTTACAAGCAGCCACATAAAAGGAAAACTTAGAAACCTCAAAGTGTTACCTTGCAGTTTCTAAAGGTCCACCAGCCAAAATTATATGAAAGCCACAATTAATCCTTGCTGTTTACAAGTTACTCACACTGCACACAATCCTTCTACCCAAGAAGCTTTTTAGCCATATACATGGTCCAGGGTTGGCATTACTTGTATGCATCTATATCCCGGCAGGAAAAAAATGTCTTCAGAATGCAAATTCATAGAAACTCTGACATCCAATATGATTGATCATCGTAAAATACAGCTCTGCATTTATTTACACAAGTTTGGACCTAATAAAGTCAATGTGCTTAAATAGATAGAAGTAACCAAATAGTTTTTTATACCTGCCAGCACATCATGGATAAAAGAGAGAATGCTATGTTCATATTAAGTATTTCTTTTCAAACCTCTTCCACTTCATGTTCAATCACATGTTCTTGGTGGTCTTTTACTGTCTGCTCTATTTGACTCTGTAACATCCTTTCTCTCCTCTGATTTTAAAGCCAAGTGTTCCCTTCTTCTCTGTTTAAGAGAAATTCCACTGCCCACCTCGTTTACTCTAGAATTATAACTGGAAATCTGTGGCATTCCTCTCATTCTCAGAGATCATTTTAAGACTTCTCCACACCCAAAGCTTCTCTATATCTCCCACATTTGTGGAGGACAAACTACCTTGTGGAAGTGAAGACAGACATTTGGCCCTCCTTGAAACAAAATATTCATGAATCTGAACATTCCTGAAACAAAATGCAAATCTAGTCATGAACCAATCAGATAATCGAATATCAATAATGGCTCCCCACTCACTGGGAATTAAAAACAACAACAACAACAAATGCTGGAATGCTGATGCACTACAGTAAAAGTTGCACCTTCTCCAATAGTGCTGAGGGGAATTAAATAAAATTTGAACAGCCTGTTCCTCCACCGTCTTGTTTCTTTTGTCACTGCTGCACTCATGGCCATTGTGCTCTTGCTGCCACTCATATGCTGGTGTAGTTACACCACAAACAGTCATCCACAGGATTACTGCCAAAAGTAACAGCAAAACTGGAAATTTAAATTCAAAGAGACAGGAATAAAGAGAAAATACATTTATGAAACACATAAATAAATGAAAGGTTTGCTGGAAAAAGATGTACTAGCCAAATGGAGGGCATAGCTGGACCTCCTAGGTGGTTTCCTCACAGGGCCCAATCCATGTCCCAGGGCAATTTTCCAAAGAAAAAGAGGTCCGTTTTGCCCTGGACCAGGACAGAAACTCTGGAAAATCCTATGGGCATTCAGACTGAGTGCCAGTGAAAGAACAGGGGCAAAGCATCAGCAGACAGACAAGCTGCTGACCTCTTCCCACCCAGAATCTCCAACTCCCCACCACAACATTTTCAATTTCAAGTTCATGTTTTTCTGGCATCATTCCTTTTTCAGACATGCAAACAGATCACACATGTGCACATTAGCAAAACAATACCATCTGTGCAGCACACCAACACTCAATAGGATGGCCATTGCCTGGAGAGTGTATGAATAGTGCTGCAGGTATTGGCCCATTGTGAGTGATGGTTATGAATTCGCCTTGCTGATCCAGAAGCCTAAATTGGAAGATGGGTTTCCCATCAGTGTAAAGACAGCTTCAAGAAAGCTGTCAAGACGGATCTCTTCCGGCAGGCCTTCCCAGAATAGTACTTGGCCAAAATGATCTCTCCCACACATGCTGTGATTTCGCCCACCATCTTTGATTTTATTGATTTTAATGTTTATGTAATTAACTGGTAACTGTTAACCTTAACTGTTTAATTCTTTTTAAAGGGTGGGTACTGGGTATGTGGTTGGACT
This sequence comes from Urosaurus nigricauda, assembly GCA_034509955.1. Classification (NCBI taxonomy): domain Eukaryota; kingdom Metazoa; phylum Chordata; class Lepidosauria; order Squamata; family Phrynosomatidae; genus Urosaurus; species Urosaurus nigricauda. The sequence goes on from JAOEGL010000005.1 coordinate 12,667,133, forward strand.
ATTTTAATGATGTATGCCACTTTGATTGTTTTAACAAAAGTGGGATATAAATAAAAGTTTTTGTTTGTTTGTTTGTTTGTTTGTTTTGCGATCTTCCTAAACAATGTCCCCCAAAAATTGGTGTGTCATCTGAATTAATTCTAGGGGAAGACAATTGATCTGTGTCTTGAGATAATAGTAGAGATATAATTCTTTGTTGATTTTCTTCTTGAAGGAAGCAATGAATCTTCATGCTTCAAGAAAGTCTTCCAAAAATACTGCAGTTTTTGAAGACTATTCACAGTTTGGGACTGAGTGTGCTCAAAATTCGCACATGGTAATTTTGTGTAGAAAACTGCATTTTTTACACATGAGACAAAATTTTCTGTGCAAAAAGTAATATAATAATATTTTTGTGCAGTAAATGTTATTACTTGAGAAAAAGATGTTGCCTCATACAGACACAACAAAAGACATTTGCAAATTTTGTACAGAATAAGTGCCATCACGCAAAGATTTTTTTTTTTTAACCAGTGCAGGATTCTCTCCACTGGAATTTCTGAACATTCAAGAACCACATTAATCAACCATTTTGTGGAATATTTTAAAATATTACCTCCACCTCTAGATAATGCTATCACATGTATAGCTGTTTCCTTCATTGTGTTGCAAATGTAGGAAGGAGGCAATGTACAGAGCATCTGCAATTGTCGCTTATATAATCTGAATAAGGGCCCTTTGTTTTTTGTTGCAGTTTGTTTTCAAGGCTCACGTTTTAGTTCCCATATTTATTCTGGGGGAGTAATAAAAATAAAGAAGAAGAAAAAACAAAGAGAGAAAGAGTGAAGAAGCTTACACTAGCATCTATAATAGACACATAAATGTAGAACCCCCTGTGTCTAAAATTCCCTTAAGCATGATTCTCCTTCATTCATTTTCTGACATTAACTACATTTGGGAGTTATCCTGGCAACTTCCAACAGATCTTCCTTGTAACCAAGTGGGACACAGTTGTGTAAGTAGTTCCAAGACAATCAATGTTGTTTTTAAAGATCACCTCAGATTCTGTTTGTTACGTTTGAATGGAACTACCAAATTCACCCAGTTTTAAGAGTGTGTGCTAATCTGAATTTGTCCCCTGGCAGTTGGGAGGACTGTCTTTTGTTTTATTCCATTTGGAGTGAGTGTTGTTCCTTAGGAGGGTACCTCAAGCACTTTGACAATTCTGCACAGAATGGCCAGCTTCCCCTAGGGTTGTATGTAAGCAATAATTTGAATATTTCCTCTGGTCTAGTTCCAAGTCACTTGACTCAGAGGTTAACAGGGACTTTACACTTACACACACACACACACACACACACCTCAGTCCTGAAGATACCGCAACAGTGCCCACAATACAGATTCTGAAGAAGCTTTAGGATACCTTTAAAAACTTAGGATACTTTCTCTTTTTCTAATTTATTTACTGCATCACTGAGATACATATTATATTCCTAAACTTAAAATCTACCACAATGAAGGAAAAAAGAAGGGAGAAAAAAGAATAGAAAATACTGGAATAACATAGCACTCTTCCTGCTAACAGTGGTTGCCTTACAGAGATATGAGGGATATATATAGATAGTGATTGGGGAGGGGGACTATTGATGTTTCCTTGAGGTCCCAAGAAAAAAGGTGAAATATAAAGGTAATTTTAAATAAAGAGTCTACTTGCAGTAGGACAATCTTAAAACTTCTCCTTTCAGTAGAACAAAATGAATATGAAATAGGTGGTATTTCATGCCCACATGTATGTACACGTGTGCCATCATCCTTTTTTGCTCTCCTGTAAATTCTTCCTTTGTCTATCTTCATGCATTCTTTTAAAATTTACAAAAGCATAGAATTAAATGTACTAGGAGACTGGTGTGCACAAGGCTGAAACAAATGCTCTTCCCTTAACAGTCCATTCTGATGATTTTGGATTTCTTATGTCAAAGATATGCTTATTCAAAATTTATATTCAAGTAGTTTGGGCTGTAGTTTCCCCTTTAAAAGAGAAAGAGAGAGAGAAAGGGGGAAAAACCACACCAAGGCACACAGACACACTTATTCTCAGCCCTTACAGAGAGATCCACAATGCAGCCTCAGAAAACTTGGCAACCTGTAAAAGTGCCCAGTTGAAAATTACTAACAGCTGGAGATGACAGTTGTTTTAACAGCTGAGCTGACAGGATTAATTTAAATGCACTGAAATCAAAAGTAGATAACACCTGTTTAGTCTTCCAGGGCCATTCGACAAGGTAGGCCAAAAGAGGAGGAGGGAGTGTAACAGAGCCAGAATATTCTCTCCTTTGCTCTGTGTGTGCCTTTTCGAAGGACGGGGGATTTCAGAAAAGAATGTCATAGATCCCGGAAAGGAAAGAAGCTGGGGAGGGAGGGAATGTTGCAGAATAACAAAGCCACGTACCTCCATAGGCTTTGAACATCTGGTTCCCATTGCGCTCCTCCCCTTTTCTCTCCCTCCACCTTGTCCAAGGTCTTTGACCCAAACCCAAGAATGGCTAGAGATCAATGAATTTCAAAGCCATGCTTTCTCACTCTAGCATTGCAGCAATCCTCCTGGGTTAATTAATGTATTCTCTTTGAGCTTTATGGTGCTCAGGCTTGCTCCTTGTTCCACACTTGCACACGCCTTTCTTTCTCCCAATCCTGGGAGTAAGAGAAGAAGAAAGCTCAGAAGTGACCCACACTGTTTAGTTTGTTTTAAAAGAGGAGTAACTAGTATAGTTCACAGCACAATAACTATATTACCCCATCACTAATAAAATGGAACATGGTTTGGATTTCTGTTTCTAACAATATTGCAATGCTTTGGGAACAATTTAGTGGTTTTATAAAGGTAGGCTACACCTTTATTTGGTACTCCCTTTTAACAAGAGAAAGCAGGATGCAAAGAGATCGTGCAGCACCTTTGCATATTCCAGACAATGTCTCTGAATTCTACCCCCAAAGAAAGCAAGGATCATCACCAAACACCACTACAAAGAAAGCAAGCAGCTTAAGAGACAAGGAAGATGGTTGCTTCCCCTTCATGCAAAAAAATAAGGTGAGGGAATAAATTGGCATTGAATTTATTCTGTGCTGGACTTGGTGTTAACACTGATCCTCCCCAATTGTGTGATTTGAGATTTGGGATTGATTGCAAAGTTCAAAGGTCTTCTGTTGGATATATATGGCATGGGAACCACATAGTGACTTCTGCCTATGTAGACTCCCATTCTGATTTCACCCAGCAATTGAGGTTGGGTGTTTGGTTTTTTCATTGGCTGAAAGGCAGGTTAGTCAAATCTGGACACATGCAAGGGCTAACTCTTCTTCAGAGGTAACCTATAAAGTTGTGACTTTTTCTTGCTAACAGCAGAATCCACGTGTGCTTTTCCACTCTGAAGCAAAGCCTGGGTCAACACTGATCCACAAATTCAATATCAGACTGAGAAAGTCCAATACATTGATTTTAAATGATTGTTTTAAGAGCTTGTGTTACTCATTCATAACAGTAACACAGGCACTCACCGCTCTTTTATTTTTTTAGGCAAAAGGATTGTGCTTTTGGCATGCATCACATCCCACCGCTTGTTCATAACAACGATAACTCAGTGACTATCTAATGAACTGGCTAGAGATAAAGGTATTCCAGAGGGATAATTATGCCTAGTGTGAAAGATGGAGTGGGATTAAGGGGAATGACTGCCTTTCTGTGCACATTTAATCATGCTTTTCTCCCACTTCCATGCCATAGATCTGTTCACTAGGATTTCTGTGCTGCAGGAAGATTAGCTGTTAACTTTAAAAACACAACACACACACACATTTAGGAAAGGATAGACAATCTTAATATAGTATATAGGTAATTTAGGATGTTGTTTACAGGGTCTGGTGATTCCTGCTAATCTAGGTGGCCTTAAGAGAGCATCAGATAAATTGATAAGTATAAGAATATCCAAAGCTGTAGTCAACAGGATATAAGGAGAAGAGCCAGTTTGGAGGCAGTGCTTCATACTGTACCAATTGAGGGGGAGTAACAACATGCGAGAGCAAATGCCTATCTGCCCTTATAATGAGCTCCCTGTAGGCATCTGGTTGGGCAGGCAAAATCGTGCATTAAGTGAACCTTTGGTCTGATTCTGTGGCCCCTTTCTATCTTCTGATGACTTCCACTTCTCAGGGTGGTGTGTATATACAGGTATGTGTTTCTTTCCTTTTTTTTTTTTTTTGTGGAAAGTTAGGAACAGAACTTTGAAAATTTACTTTTGGACTGCAACATCCACAATCCACAAGGCCATGCTGGATGGGGATTCTGGATCTTGTTAGTCCAAAGAAAACAAGGTGTCTAAGATCTAGGCAGAAAGTATCATTTTGACTGTCCAGCCTTTTTCTATCTCTTCAGTTTTTGTGACTGTCAAATGAAAAATGTTACATATAACAGCAATAGCCATGGTGCTCTCTTTCTCTCTCTCTGGCCTTGTAGTTTAACCTTATTGTGTTCACTTTTCTCAAACATTTAGTAGACATGTTTTGACATCTTATCTTAATAAATGAGGTAGGTGAGTTTACACATATATGTACTAGGTTTCCCACAACTGTCAATTATTAAAATGAGTCACTTGTGATGTTTTGGAATTTGAATGATACAAATGCCTGGTTTTGTAGTTGAAATGGTTTACATTGGGATGAGGAGCATTTGGTCATCAGATGGCTTCTGCTCCCAGCATTGCCAAAGGTAAAAGACTGTGGAGTTGTAACTCAAAATATCTGGAACATTTTCAAGTACTGCTTCAGTTAAGCATCTTCTCATACCATTTTTCAAGGAGTATGGGAAGCTTCTTGTGCCAGATGAGACTGTTTGTCTGTCCAACCCATTTAGAATCAGCATTGTTCCATTTTTACTGATGAGAATTCAAAAGGAAATAAAAGGCTGGAAAAATGAACTAACCTGTCTGGGTCATCAACCTCTGACATCTGGCACATCTACTTTGGAGATCAAAGGTCAAAGGCCGACCCAGGTCACTTCAAGTGAAGCATAAGGTAGATAACTCACCCTTAATGCCCCCAAAATGTAGCGGCTTGTATTGCTATGCTTAAAGCCACGCATCCAGTCCTTCCCATGGAGTTACTTTACAGTAAATTAGATTTTGGTCCATCTACCCTATCTTGATATAAGCTGACTGCCAACATTTCTCCTTTGTTTCAGACACCGTTTTTTAGCCTTTCTGTGAGAGATGCCAGGGATTTATTCTGGGGCCTACTGCATGCAAAGCATGTCTTCCACCTCCAATGTCTAGCTACAGCCCTGACACAGAAGTAGTGAAGGCATAGCATGAGTTTGGATCGCACCTTCTTAAACAAGCAATGAAAAAATATAAGCCAAATTCTGGTGCTGGTCTAGAATTTGGGGTGAGTGGGGATAACCTCTGAGCAAGAAGCCTTTGAAATTTCCCTTCCATGTTCAGTTGATTTCCCTCTTCCCCCTTTTTTTTTTTTTTTAGAAAATGTGTTGGGGTGTATGATTCAAGGGATGAAGAAGACAACAGGAAAAAAATAATCCCATTTGATTTTAACAGAAATCTCATGGCATCTGAAACATGATTAATTTCTGCATTTAAAAGATAAAACATCTTCTGCTCTCCTCTTGTCCAGAGTTTTTTTTTTTTTTTAAAAAAAACACAAAACAAACCTTGCCTATAAGGCATGAACAGATGGCTGCCGTATGCTAGAAAAGTCATTTTCCATACTCAGAATAGATGACTTTCACTATTTGCAGACTGGAGGAAAAATCATGGGGGCTCACATTTTACTTAACTAAGGGCATGATCCAGCCAAAGATAATCACTTTGAAGTCTTATTGTTCCAATGTTTTATTGTTTCAACACTATACCAAATTGGGGGGAATCAGTGGTATCTCAGTACTTTGGTTGGATCACATCCTATCTCTGCAGCCTTCTGCTCATTTAAAATTTCATTTATTTTGATAGAGTTTAAGCACCTTAACTATTCACAAGGCTGCATTTTTGGTCTAAGCAATATACCTCCTTTATTGGCTGTTAAGTGCTTGTTTTAAGACATTGCACAAAAAAGACAGAGATTATCAGGTTTCCCTCTCTCTTTTATTTTACTGCAGGGACAGTATTATTCATTGTGATTTTATGCAGCTGTCAATAGCTGACCACAGAGAACAAATATGTTCCATGTCCAATGATGCATATTTTCGAAATAAAGACTTCAGCTACTTTACAGATATCGGAACATTGCAGAATGCCCTGAACTATTGAAGTACTAATCTGCAATCTATTTAATACAGCTACTGATTGTAACAATGAAATGTAGTAATTGATGCCAATGAACCTCCTCTGAATTGATATGATGCTGCTGGCCAGAACCTAAGACTAAACAAGTTCATGGCTAAGTGTGTGTGTGTGTGTGTTGTAGTTGTATGTCAGATTCCTCATAATATCATTTTATGCATTTTTACTTACTTTTTACTTATTTTACTTATTTACAGTGGCAATCCCACTGATATCTGGTCTGAATAACCACTTGAATATGATAGAACACTGAGGTAGTAGATTTGACATTAAGAATTCAGACTGCAAATGGAATGTCATTTTTACACAATTCTCCAATTTTCAAAAATGTTTAGCAAGCTAGTACAAGAGGAGAAAAGGTTCTGAGCCAGTTTAGTTCCATGTCACTATTAGTTTTCTATGTGCAGAGAAGTTTCTTCATAGAAAAACATTCAGAAGTGATATCCCACAAATGCAGTCTGAAGTGGTATAGCCTTTCCCGTTGTTGTTGTTGTTGTTGTTGTTGTTGTTGAATGTATAAACCAACCAGGGCTGTAATGGGCTGGATTAATTCCCCAGTATCTTTACATAGGATGATTATTTTACCAAAATCCCACAATCTGTGAGACAGTGCAGATATAACATTATCATCCTGGTAGTAGTAAAGGATTCAACAACTTATTTATAATTATGCTTAATTTAATTACAATTTACTCTGATGGCAATAGAATAGAAAACTATCAGAAGTTCAGATATTTAGACTGGGCCATGGGTTCATGTCCCTTCATGAAGGTCTCCCCATTCCAAGAGTGAATACCCTCTCCTGAACCAGATGCAGCTTTCATTTCCTTTAAACATGGCTATGCTGAATTTTTGACCTACCAAAACATTTAACACAAAAGTGGAGACTGGAGCTCACACACTTCCATTGTTCACACAGTGTTCACAGCTGCTGCTTTCCCTGATTTGCAATTCTTTTTCTTTTAGAAAACAGCCAAGCCAACAAGTAGCCATATAAACAGAATGTTATATGACATCACTGTAGAGCCAATCAGATCCAGATGTATGATGAATGTCACAAAGACAAGCTAGAGTGAGGGCAGACAGCATTGCCATCACTCCAAATGATCTGTCATTTCATTCTTATTTTGAAGTGTGTTTGGGAAGGAGCATAACAATCACCAGATGGGAAAGGGAAGGGTACATTTCAAGTTCATAACACAAAAACTTGCCTTAATTTAAGTGAACAGGGTGTAAAGGCATAGAATTAAGCATGCCCATGAGTATGGCAGCTGACCCACATGGGCTGAGATCTTACAATGTGCACTCTATCACCTTTCTGTTGAATATTGACATTGTGCAACTGACTAACTCCTAATTTTCCTGCATATTGTCCCATTGTGCAATGGGATGGTGCACACTGGCTTTTACCACAATCCCAGTGAATCAAGTGATACACTGAAGGTACTGACGAACAGCTGCACACAATCCAATGACATGCAAATGCATGGCTTGAATCCTGTTGGCTATTCCCAACTCTCATAGACCCATAGAATCAATTGTTGAATGATAAGTCAATGTTTAGGTGATTTCAATTGATTCAGTACCTCCGTTCTAGTCAGGACCAATAATAGGATTAATGAAGTGGACTTGTTGGACTCTGCTTATGCAGCCATGGACTGAATATGTCAATTGCATAACAGATTGTGTTGTTTTTTTGTTTTTGTTTTTTTTTGTTAAAAAAAGGGACAACTACTGAAAATGTGCACAGATGTACAACTCCAATGGGATTCAAGCCAAGATCTTACCTCAACTTTCCAGAGTTGTTATTTGATATACAGGTGTATAGAGCAGCTCACACTGAAGTGAACCTTGAATCTAAGGCCTGATCTAGATTGGCAAAAAGAAGTGTGTTCATGGCTGCATGAAACTCTAGCCTTTAGATGAGAAAAAGGGAAAGTGTGCCATGAAAATGCTTTTTTTGCATTTTAGGGGAGAAGAAGCGCCTTTAAAAAGGTGCTGGTTTTCCCAGCTTCTTTTTTAACAACTGCAGAGCAGCGCAGCTCCATCTAAAGGCTGTGGTGCAGCTGCTAAGCATTAAGGAAAAGGCAACTTCATGTCACACTTTCCTGCCAATCTAGAAAACCCCTAATAATCCAGGGAATATATGACAGTACGGTATCAGGTGGAGTGCTTCAACTGACAGAACAACTTCTGGTAGTGTAAGAGGAGCAGTTCCATCACACTAGCAGTTGAAGAGTAGCCCAATGCTGGTTTCAGCCCATAATCATGTCTCCATACTACTTTGCTTCTAATAGCACCCCCAAATTCTCATAACCATATTTCTCTTTACTTATGTTTTGTTCTAGAAAACTGTATGTCTGCAGCATTTTAAGACCATCTTGTCCTAGGAAAAGTTATCCTTCTTTTGTTTGCTATTTTAAAATTAAAAGCTGCCATTTCAGACTGCATTGTCAATCTAGTTCACAATAATTGCGGCTCAGTTTTGTCTAATGATAGATTCCTCTCCTTGGATAAAATAAGAGGCAGTTTGTTCCTTGCTTTTTTTTTTTAAAGCCATCTTTACACAACTCAGAGTCTCAAAGAAGATAATTACAAACAATGCCTGAAGAATGGATCACTTAATGTTAATTTATACAACAAACTAATTACTACCAAATGGTAAAAAAAATTAAAAATCACATGTGGAAGGTTCCTCTCTCCCACGCACACAACTAAACCAGCAGCCATCTGTCTCAGCTTTGGAGCTCTCAGTGACAACCAAGAGTAGAACTGAATGTCGAAGCTTTCATCTCCTGACATAAATTCTTATGTACTTAAAAAACAGTTTCCATACAGCCAGGGTGGGCACTAGAGGGATATTCTGTCTGTTCTTATGTGTGTTTAAAGTGGCTAACACCTGTAATGTCTAAATCTTTCTCTTTCCCTCCCTTAAGAGACTTTTTAAGAATCTCTTTGTCATCAATTTTAATTCTTCCCTCTGGTCATTTCAAGACAATGTTCTCTTCTACCTTTCCTTTTTTAGATACAGTGCAGTATCTTTCATCTTGAGTCTTTCTCTCTCTTTAAAAAAATACTGTAAAAAATATACCACTCAGTCCAACTGTATATAACTCTGAGTTAATGGCCAATTGGGATTCTGGACTGAGCATCTAGTCTTGCCTTGCAATGGTAAGTTGTAAGCATCCTATACAGGTGATGTCTTAGACATCTTTGAATTTACCCATAGAGTGGCCTATTATCATTCTTTCAAAGGGTTCTTATGTTGGTGAGTCTGAAAGTTGTAACCTCCTCCTCCTATTTATTTATATCCCACTTTCCCCCCAAAAAAATTGGCACTTAAAGCAGCTCACAATTTAAAAGAACAATGCAATTAAAAACATACAAAATGCAAGCATTAAAAAAGAATTGAACTATTACACGATCAATAGTAGTCAGAATGTTCCAGTTGATTTCAAGCAAAACTGCATACAGTAAGATATTTCTTATTAAAATATATTCCTCATACAATTTTTTTTCCAAACATTAAATGCACGAATTCATAAAGATGACTCTTTCCTGTAAGGATGATTTGTTTTTTGTTAAGTGTATACAGCATCCTTCCACAACCTGGTACTCTCCAAATGGCCATCTTAGCTGATAATGATGGGAGTTGCCATCCAACACATATGAAGGGTGCCAGGATGAGGAAGGCTTGGATACTATCAGACATTGGAAAACTACCATTACTGTCTATTAGCCACACTGTGCCTTTTACAGTTCCTCTAGAAGTGCAGGGATGAGCTAGAGTCTGGACAGTCCTGTTCCAGTGTGGTGCTTGCTCTAGAGAGTGTGCCTATGTTTTCAGCAAACAATACAGAAACAAAGCCCAAACACGGTTAAACACAGAGGATCTATAAGATGGCTCAGCACAAAAAATAGTCCAAGAAGGATCCAGAGCTAAGAAAGGAGTCATGGAAGAAAACAGTCCAAAGTGCAAGCCAAATGTCAGGAAACAACACCAGTCACACAGTCCAAGCAGGGGCAATGGATCTGTTGTTGTGCAGCTGAGATGACCTTGGCTAATGTATAGTAAAGGTAACATTAGTCCCTTGACATGAATGTAGGGGGCAGTGATCATCTCCGTTACTAAGCCAAAGAGCCAGTGCTGTCTGAGGACTGCTCTAGTGGTCATTTGGATAGCATGATTGCACCAAACACTGTTACCTTCCTACCGAAGTGGCACCTATTTATCTACTTGCATTTGCATGCTTTCGAACTGCTAGGTTGGCAGAAGCTGGGACTAGTGACAGGAGCTCACCTCATCATGCAGCACTTGGGCCTCAAACTGCCAACCTTCTGATCTTCCGATCGTCAGAACTGGTGTCTTAAGCACTAAGCCATTGCATCCCCTAATGTATAGCCAGCTGTAAATGAACACAACTGGCCTAATTAGCTCAGGGTTGCCTTTTCAAAGCACATCAAGGCAGGTCCTGATCTCTTGCTGCTGCTTTAACTTGCAATGTACAAAAAGGGAGCAATGTATTTGATTCTTGCTCCTCAGGGTCTACATCAGATGGTCCAGGCTCTATTTCCAAGGCAGGGCAGCCTTGGTCAGTGCTCTGGCTCCAACTGGAGCATGTGAGCTGGGCACTCCTGGTCCCCTTCCCCATCAGAGAAGGTCTCCTCCAGGTAAGACATGGGATGATTGAATAAAGTAAATAACTCATATCTTATATATCTTATCTTACACATTTCCTTTCTAGAAACTCAAAGAGGCACACATGGCCCTACTGTTACCCTTCCCCCTGCCATACAGAAAACCTAAAGGTGTCTTTGGCTCAGTGTTAATGCTACCCCAATATCACCCAGAAGGCTTCAAATCTAAGTGAATTCTGGTAAGGAATTGATGAATCCACTTTAATGCACACTGATTTTTTAAAAATGAAATGTCTTTGGTTGAATTTTCGAAGCAGTTTTAAAAAATTCTTAATCTGTTTAATCAAATGAATTTTTCAGCTATCCACACCAGCCAAATCAATGGTCAGTATTCTTATCAGCTACTTATTAACTGCCATGGCTCCATGGTATGGAATTCTGGGAATTGTAGTTTTGTGAGACATTTAGCCTTTTTTGTCAGAGAGCTCTGGTGCCACAACAAACTACAATTCCCAGAATTCCATAGCAAGGAGCCATGATAGTTAAAGTGATATCAGATTGGATTATTTCTGTAGTATGAGTGTAGCCTTTGACTTGTACTAGTCTAAAATATGTTTTGCATACAATCCAAGAAAAATTGGACAATGAATAATAAATGTTATGAAGCTGGCAATTGATTTAATGAAGTCTCTTGGCATGTCAGAATATCTCTTCTTGTTGAGAATGATAACATTTGAAATAATTCTTTACATTCCTAAGTTATCATCTGATAATTGATATTTGTGTGATAATTTATTAATTAGATTGTGTAATTTTTGTTATTTATATTTAATATTTTAAGAGGCTTTTAAAATATATATGGCTAATTGTTGCATCAAACAGTGCACATATGTGCATCAAATCAACGTGAGAATTAGCTTTGAATACTTATATTTAGCATTAGGCATAGGTGGAGTGTGGCACTAGGACTGCAATTGGCAACCAAGGCTGAGGTCCTCATCCCATCTAGTCTCCATGGGCTGTCCTTTTTCATCCCCCTAAAGGGAATACCGTATATACTCGACTATAAGTCGATCCCATGTATAAGTCAAGGGCAAGTTTTGGAGACAACATTTTGGATTTTGATATGGCCCTTCGATAACTTGAGGGTAAAACTTAGGGATTTACAACAAAGGATCTAAACAATGAAGCAAAGGGAAAAAATGCCAAAGAACCTACAAAATTATAGCAGACATAACTCTTTGTGCTCCAGAGACTCCAGAGACTAGGACCCAAAACAATGTATGCACATTGTACAAAAAGAGATTCCACCTCAACATTAGGAGGAACTTCCTGACAGTAAGGGCTGTTTGACAGTGGAACACTCTCCCTCGGAGGGTAGTGGAGTCTCCTTCCTTGGAGGTCTTTAAGAAGAGGCTGGATGGCCATCTGTCAGGGATGCTTTGATGGAGAGTTCCTGCATGGCAGGGGGTTGGACTGGATGGCCCATGTGGTCTCTTCCAACTCTATGATTCTATGCTCACTCTTAAGTCTTGATGGAAGAGAGAACAGGGAGATCAGTGCTTCCAGGACAGATTACACTCTTGCCTTTCACCAGGGGATAGTTCCCTTCTTAAAAAGAGTTAAAGTATACTATTTACATTGACCCATGGATAAGTCAACCTAGCTTTTGGGGGTCAATTTTTTGACTAAAATTTCTAGACTTATACATGAGTATATACAGTAGCTTCTCCTGGAAGCTTCTGGAAATGACAATTCACTTTTTAATAATTTGCAGTACAGAGAGAAATAGGCATTTTGGCAGTCTGGAGGATCTCTGGGGCAGAAGATTGGCCCACAGGGTCACCACAATCCCCCCCCCCCCCCCATATCATGTGAAAATACTATTACTGGTAGTCTCTAGATCGCAAAATGTTAGCCCTATTCCACACTATAGTGCTTCCATCTTTTTCTAGTGCTTCCATCTTTTTCTCTTTTTCTTTTCACTGGTCCTGTGTTTTTTAACCTTAGCCCTGTGTTTTTTAACCTTAGCCCGGCAAGCATAAACTCCCCCCCTGCCCCCGGTGGCAAAAAATAATCCTCAGGGCTCTATGGTATGAAAGCCTGGTGCAGTTTGTTGTGGCACCAGACAGAAAAGGCTAAATGTCTCACAAAATTATATGCCTTGGAAGTTAAAGTGGTGTAAAACTGGATTATTTAAGCAGTGTAGATGCAGCCCATGTCAGCAAAAACTTTGCCGCTTCGATTCTATTAAACTGATGTTTCACTAGATGTCAGAAAAAACAGTGGCAAGAGAAAAATAAATTGCATTCTTACACATCAGCATGATTTCCCCCACAAACACATCCATATCTTTCTTATAAAGAATGTAGTAGATTTACAGTTTTATTTTGAAAGAAGAAAGAAAGAAAGAAAGAAAGAGAAAAGAAAAAGAATCTTTATTTATTTGATCCATCCCAACAGAAGTTTGATATTAATATTTTATTTTGTGAAGTCGGAAGTTTTCATGGCACACAGCCCAAAAAGCCCACAAAAAAACCCCTAATATTTTATTTATTTATTCAGAGTATTTATATGGAAAGTGCAAAATGGAACCCTAGTATTTTGAACATTAATTATTATCTGATGAGTACTCAGGCTAGCAAACTGAGGGTAAAAATCTTCCCTCTACTCCACAATCTTGACTTCAATATTCTCTTCTCCCTGAGAGCACAATGCAGAGAAGGGAACAGACGTTCAGAGTTTTAAGCTCCTGTGCAGCTTTAAGAAAATTTAACCTGTAAGATCATATGTCTATGTCTAAAGTCCTTGGTGTGTCCTGGGGCTGGCCCAAATTCTATCCTCAAATCCATTTACTTTTTATAGTGTTCTAGTGTGTGTATGTGCGTGTGCATATCCATCCCCTGGAACAGAAATACCCATATCAAATACTTTTCCTCTGTAACTTATTTCTTTACATCATAACCTTAGTGATTTTTTTTAAACATAAAAAACATAGGAGTACAACCATTCTTTGAAATAAAGATTTGCAATTCTCCTAGGTACTAGGATGTTTATCTAGTGCTCCATAGACTGATGACTTTGCTTATGATTTCAATGAATGGCTGCCTTTACAATCTATAACATCTGAGAACTAGAGTGTTCACACCAAGCTTCATTCAAAATGGGTCAAAAGAAGCTATGCCTAAAAACAGGTGAAGTTAGCCTGAGAGCTCATTAAAGACTAATGCACACTCAAAATCACTCCTGAACAAGAACGCAAGTGTTAATGTGCATATCATATCTTGTTTTGTCAAATTCAGTTTATAAATATTCATTCTAGAACAAAAACATACAGGAATTCAAAGGTTTTATTGGGGAGGTATCTGAAGAAGTCTGAAGGATCATTTTGACAGCTTTTATTTGGGTCCCTTTAGATAACAAACTAAATATGGTGAGTCTGTGTCCAAGCATGGGGATCTGCACAGCATAAAACAGACAGAAGATAATACTTTAAATTATAGTATTGATTTGATGATATCCAGTGGTCCCTTGGTATCTGCTGGGATTTGGTTCCAGAACCCCTATGGGATCAGTGGCTGCTCAAATCCCATTAAATACAATGACATAGTAAAATGGTGTCCCATATATATATATATATATATATATTAAAAAAAATCAAGGTTTGCATTTTTTGGAATCTATATGTTTTTAAAATATTTTCAAGCCTTGGATGGTTGAATCTGTGGATAAATAATCAATGGATGTGGTGGGCCAAATGTATGCAATACTGCCATGCAGGGTGAAATGCAAGATACTGTATTAAATAAATGAAAGAATATATAGATAAAAAAATTAATAATATTTGCCTGACTCTCTGTCTCCATAACTTTTATTCTTTACTGGGTTTGTTTATCGGAAAGGTTATATTTGCTCCTCTTAGCAGTAGTAGATAACTCCTACTGATAAGATGACTTTGGTTTGACAAGCATATTCAGTGGGAACATAAGAGAGAGTCTTCTCCATGGCTACTCCCATGCTTCCTTCCTTGGGAGAGCAGACCACTCCCTCCTTTTATCCTTTCATAGACAGGAGAAGACCTTTCTTATTACAGCATGCTATCGGGAACTGATGGTTTTACAAGAATAAATCTTCCTTAGTTTGCTGTACTACTTGTATTCTTTGCTTTTAAATAAATGATTTAAATGGTTTTGATTTTTACCTACATGTGCTTTCACTTGTATTATCTTTTATCTTATAAGCTGTTTTATAAGCTTTGAGAAGAAAGCAGAATCTAAATACAATGGGCCTTCAGTATCCACTATCATTTGGTTCCAGAACTCCCTGTGGATTCTAAAATCTATGGATGCTCAAGCCCCATTAAATTCCATGGCATAGTAAAAAAGTGCCCCTTATTAAAAAATGGAAAAATCAAGGTTTTCTTTTGGAATTTCTATATCTTTTAATATTTTGAAGCTGTGGATGGTAGAATCGATGGATACAGAGGGCAGACTGTAAAGTCATGGAAAATGGAATGGATTCATCTTCTTAGGCAAAGATACTTGACTTGCTAGTCTATCTTCTTCTTATCTGATGCTTTGTTGCTGAGGAAGAGATGTATTTTTCCTCTGCATAGACTTCCTTGGCTAGTTTCCTCATGTTTTCTGGAAGCCAATTAAATTTGGAAGGTCTTGTTTACAAAACAAATAGACATGGTTCAGCTACCGGGTCATATCAGACTCCAGATGAAAAATCTAGGTGATTTGATCCTTCCAAGATTGCACAGTTTTGTTTTGAATCAGAGAAGGGAACACTGCAAAGAGACTGAGATATTTCAATCCAGTTTGGGAATGCAAGGATATAGCTAACTACGAATCTGGCACAATGTGCAGATTTTCTAGGCTTGCATTCTGTTTGTTTGTTTTTAAACCTCAAACCTTAAAAAAAAACATCTAAAGCCAAACCTTTAAACTAAAATAAATGTCACATCTAAAAAAAATATGCTCATAAGCTTCACTCAAAGGCTTAATAACTGAGCCTGCACTCAAAACTTGAGTTAGACTTTGTTGTTATTCTTATTTGCTATCAAATTGTCCTCAACCCTCTCTGCAATGGAGTGGAGCAGCCCAGATTATTCTGCTTCTAGAGCTGCCTGGCCCTCCTCCACGGCAAAGCCCACCATTCTGAAGCCGGGCGGCTGACCAGAGATGCATCCCTCTGAGCCACTCGGCACATTCACCACCACTGCTGGTTGCTGTGCTTTGAGATCAGATCGAAATCCAGCAATACTTATGTGGCCAGTGGGATGCATTTCAAACAGCCTAATGGCATGAGAATGGAGGGCTTCAGATTTTCCTGGAAGATCTGGAACAAATAGGGACTTAAAAAAAAAACATGATAGGAGGGGTGAAAGCCAGATATGGTGCTGAATGGGCTGACCATTGTCTGGTCTGCCCATATCAGAACCTGGTTTTGGGCCATGTGTCATCTGGTTCCCCCCACCAAAAGAATGGGGAGAGGCCATTGTATTTTGCCTATGCAGACAGGGCCATCAACTGATGGGAAAGCTATGGATGAGAGGCATCCAGGATCCAGTCATTAACTGCCCTGCTCAGATTTTGCATCTCAGGCCATGGCTTCCTTGGTTGAGTCCATTCACCTGTAACATGGCCTTCCACTTTTACCAAGCATTATTGTCTTTTCCAATGAATCACATCACTGCATGACACATCCAAAGTATGACAGCCCCAGTTTAGTCATGGTTTCTAGTGAGTGTTCAGGCCTGATTTTCTCTAGGACCCATTAGTGGTCCTTGCTGGCATTATATCTATGCCTCCCTGTGGGCTTATCCTCCATGATCATGAGAGGCCAATTAATTCCGTTTTTTTGTTTTTTTCCTTCACCATAGCCTGTTTTAAAGTATCAGAACAGGTATTGTCATTTCAATATTTTCTGTAGTCTGACTAATGCTAACCAAGATGGAACTGTGCTTGATTTCAAATACATTTGTGTTTTTAGAAACATATCTCTATCTTTCAACTCCCTTGTTCATGATTACTGAGTTTTAACCCTCCATACATTCACAGTTGCTTCCTGGACTGTTAAGAGAGTTCTTGAGGTGCAGGGACCGGCAATACACTGAGATCCGCTACAAGTGCACACTTCTTGCATTCTCTAATTATGGAATAACTCTTCACCTTGGACACAGTCTATATCTAGATCCAAGCATTTACATAATACAGTATTTGACAAAAATAGCTGTTGCTTAGTAAAATTGTATTTTCCTCTACAAAAGGAAGATACACAGTGTCATGTTTAAAATCTTTAAAACCATACTAAGTCTTCTGATCCTTGAGGTGAGAATCATGCCATCCAAATATGTGGCCAACAAAACTGCCCAATCTCAAATCAGATTATTGGTCCATGTAGCTCAGAGCTATGTAATATGGCTGTCTGGACCTCTTCTGGGTCTCAGGTGAGGTAGGATGGAAATTAAACACCCAACACTGCAACACATGATCCCTTTTTCTACTTGCAGATGCTGGTTTGGAATTCAGACCTTCTGGTTGTGAATTGTACTCCTTAGCTATGGTACCTCCCAGCAACCAGAACAAAGAAGGGCAGTTTTAAAAGCAAGTAATCTTGTATCATCTCAACAGAATCCTAAGTGTTTATTTAGGAAGCACTTGAAAGAGTTGACAGGTTAGATCCAAAGTCTTATGGCAATCTTTGTATTGGTCCCAGTGGCTCACACATCAAGTTTGGATACCCTCTGAATAAACATGTGAATTTGTATTGTGTACTAGATAGGCCAGCCTTTTCAATGGAGTTTATCACACGGGAGGAATTTCTCCCAATTTCAAATGGAGCCAATTCAAATTCACATAAATTCACTAGTTTAGCAAATTTACGTGAATTCTAATTGTGTTCGGAATGCATTCAGAATGACTTCCCATTTCCCGAAAATGACCCCCCATTGCCCAAAATTGCATGAGATACTATAATACGCAATTACGTGATATCCCATGATTGCGTTAGGAATGGCTTTTCATTGCCCAAAATTGTGTGAGATACTATATTACGCAATTATGTGAAACCCCATGATTGAGTTCGGATTGCCTTTGCATTATACCCCCAAATTCTGTCGTATGATAAACTCCAATGATAGTGTAGATTTTATTTGCCCCATTTGCCATGGAAAACATGAAAACAAGAAGAAACAACATCTGTCATTAGTAACTGGGGGAAATATGAGGTAGATGTACATTAGAAGCAAGGTGCTTCCTAACTGGCAGAGCTGCGTGGGGAGAATTTGCTTTTTGGATTGTAATTTCCAGAATCCTCCAGCAAGTGGCCATGCTCACTGGGGTATTTGGGGAATTGAGTGTAAAAAAAACAACAAAACACCCCAAGATCTGCTAATGGGTTTGCATTATGTACTAGAGATGCATTCAGTGAGCACCAGTTGAAAGCTACACATAGAAGATGACATCGTTGTCATTATGTAAAAGACTTTCATTTGATTGCTTTAAACAGGGAAACAGTCAGATCATGCTGCTTCAGCATAGAGGGATGCAATATAAAAAGAAGGGTCATTATGCATCTCAGGCACACATACACACAGACAAAAATTGTCCAGCTTGCAGGAATGATCTCCCCATCCAGCAACCCTTCATCCTGTCACTGATTTCCCAGTTCCTCCCCCTCACTTGCCCTGTGTAGCCTGCAGCAGATCTCACAGCCAAAAGTCTGCCTCTAATTTTAGTTTCTTCTTCTGGCATATGTCATGTCCTAGATCACCATGAGCCTCGAATTAATTCACTAAGACTCAGTATTAAGCCAGACAACTGGAAGCTTTATTGGACGCAACCAGCTTGGCAGGGGAACTCTACCTGGTATTACTTAAAGATCCCCATTGACTGATCTAATTTAAAAATACAATATAGGGGGAAATAATTCACTTTAAGCATGGGAGAACCAGACACATAAACAGCACTTGCTTTCCAGATCTTGCAGCAACACTTAGTAGAGCTGCGTACAATACTATAATAGAATTGTATGGCAATGAAGCTCTATGTGTGACAGATGCCCACTGCACAAGGTGACTGCAAAGGTGTCTGTCTTCACAAAGAAGCAGTGAATATACCAGGTGTCACAGAAGCTTTTAAGAACCTGGGAGGAGCATCTCTTCTGATCCCTTGGCACACAGAATTTTCTTTGGCTGGTATAGCTGAACTCCCTACACATCATAGCATTGAGCAGAGCTAGCTGGTGGTGCATGACAATGATGGTGGTGATGGTGATTTTTTTACCCACCTCTCCCCATGGATCGAGGCACAAACAACAATAAATATAAAACATACACCATCAGTTAAAAGTACACAGTCTCAACTTAAAAGAACAAATACCACAAATACATATTAAAGCAATAAATCCATATTTTTAAAAATCATAATTTTAAATTCATAATTTAAAAATCAGATGGATAGGCCGGCTGTAAGAAACTGGTCTTTAATGCTGTTTTAAATTCAGACAGTGTATTCGGCTGGCGAATCTCTTCTGGTGGGTTGTTCCTCAGTCTAGGGGTGGCTACAAAAAAAGTCTGATAACAGTTGCCAACCTAATTCTGGCAGACTGGAATAAATGTCTCCCAGAGGACCTGAGTGTACAAGGTGGATTATATTGGAGGAGACAATTCCATAGGTAATCTGGTCTCAAACCATGTAGGGATATAACCAACATTTTGTACCTATCTTGGAAACTAATTGGCAGCCAGTGGACTGATTTTAATATTGGTAATATCACTCCTAGATATATCTGCAGTCAATCTGGTTGCTATGTTTTGAACTAATTAAAGTTTACAAACATAATAATAGTAATAATAATAATAATAATGTTTTATTTCTAACCCCCCCTTTGTCCAGCCTATTATCTATCATCATCATCATCATCATCATCATCATCATCATCATCATCATCTTCCTGCACAGAAAATACTGTTTTCTATGAATATTAGCCATGTGCAAATTTTACACAGAACATATTCCCAATTACAGCTTCTATTCTGTATACAGAAAACCACTTTTTTGGCACAGGAATTAATATTTCTACATTTAATTATTTTTTCTACCCATAAAAAGCTATTTCATGCAGGGGAAATGGTGTTTTCTGTCCAAAATAATCATGTATACATTTGGTGCAGAATACATCCCACACTGTGAAGATTCCCATCAGTCCAGGATTCTTCCTGTCAGAGTTTTCTGACACTTGAAAAATATTTTAAAGATATTTGTAAATATGTTTTCCATCTCTACTTGTAAGACAGGCTAAATATGAAGGAGAACAACAAATGCATTTTGTTCCTCAGTTCCTTCCCATATATTCCATGGGGAAAAGCCAAAGGCATTTCTATACAGCAGACCCTTTGGCGGGGGTGTCTAAATACTTTTTAACTGGGGAAAAGATAAGATTTGTGAATAAAAGCTTCTTGATTATAACTGGGCTCATGCACATTTGGGGTAACAGTCTTCCATTTAGATTAATAGCATGTGATTTGCTTTGGAATGACAAAACTATCCATCTTCTTGTGCAAGTGGCTTCTGGTACTTTCCCCACCTGTTAACAAAGATAGCTAAATTTTCCTCTATACAAACATCTGCTGTAGAAATCAGCTAAGCTCCCCATAATACTTTAATTCTTTTTGTAGGATGAGTGGTTGTGTGCTTTGTTTGTTTGTTTTTTCATTATTTCATAACTGTCTATATGTGGGGATGTTCACAGGCTGTAGCTCCTCTAACATCTGGCTCCATTTTGGAAAAGAAGAAAGATATTACAGAACTCCTACGTCACATCTCCTCTAAACCAAAGTGCAGCTTCACAGCTGGGAGATCATCAGCAGATATAACTCACTAACCCAGCTAGAAAAGAGGAAGGAAAGTGACCTTAAGGCCACTGTCACACTGCAGAAATAAAACAGTTTGATACCATTTTAACTTCCGTGTCTCGGTGTGATGGAATACTGGGATGTGTGGCTTTGTGAGATATGTAGTCTGCCCCACCAAATTACAAATCTCAGAATTCCACAGCATTGAGCCGTGGAAGTTAAAGTGATGTCAAACTGCTTTACCTCTGCAGTGCAGCAGCAGCCTAAGAGCCCAAGAAGCCTGGTGCCCAAAAGAGCAAACAATATCCTATACAATTATACTATGGATATAGCCAGCAAAATTTATCTCTTCACAAACATGGAAAACAGACCTTTCCAATTTAGCTACCCTTCCAGATATAGAGATATCTGCCCCCTTATCCGCCTATTCTTCCTCGCTTGTTTCTCTGTCTTTGTGTAATCTTCTTAATGTTTTTAATGTTTTTAATGCTTTTAATGTTTTATAATAATAACCATTTAATTCCATTTTAGTACTGGGAATGGGGGGCGGGAGAAGTTTAGGGTTTGATTTTATTGTAACTTCGGTGTATTTTATTTTTGTAAACTGCCCGGATTCTTCATGATTGGGCGGACTAGAAATAAATCATCATCATCATCATCATCATCATCATCATTCCTATGAAATCTTCTAAGTTTTTCAGAAGTTCCTAATTGAGGCCGATTCTTCAACACTATACATAATATCATGTAGTTCCAATCATTCATAAATAAAAATGTCAAGCGCAGCAGGCTGTAGTCTTGTGTCAAATCTTTTTTGCGACTCTTTCTCTGAGTTTTTGAGCCTTAGTTTAGTGCTGCTGGCAACAGGATCTCTGTATATAACACAAGAATAAACTTAGAACTTTCTTTACTTAAAAGCTCCATCAGTAGGGTAGGTTGCTGAGATTCAAGGAAGTGCTTCCCCCCCTCCAGATGATACCATGTTCCCTACCTACAAACAAGCCCCCTAGAAAACCTATTGATCAGCTATACCATGGCTCATTTAAAAGTCTATGATCATCCTGACACACCTCCACAGGTAGTTGTACTCTGTTACCTTGGTCTTACAGTAACAAGATGACCTGTGATTTGAAAATGGAAGGGAACACTGTGTTGGAAAAGCATACATCAATTTTGGCAGACTTGATAAAGCATTATTTTTTAAAAAAATATACCATACAGACCAACATCACTCAAAGAAAATGCCAAAAAAAAGAAAAAAAGAAAAAAAGAGGAAGCTTGCAAAGGAAGTTTAGAAAAGCTTGGTGCTTTTCAGATAATTAAACATAGATCCAAAAGATCTTGTAGCACCTTTGAGACTATCTGAAAGAAAGAAGTTAGCAGCATGAGCTTTCATAGACTAAAGTCTTGGTGCTTTTTAGGCACTTAAACATAGATTCAAAAGATCTTGTAGCACTTTTGAGACTAAGTAAAAGGAAGAAGTTGGCAGCATGAGCAAGTAATATAGGGCAGTAGGAAAAGAGGAAGACAACATGCAAGATGGATATATTCGATCAAAAAGCCAAGGCCATGAATCTGCATGATCTGAGCAGGGCAGCTGAGGACCAGGTGACTTGGAGGTCTCTCATTCATGGGGTAATATAATCACTAAAACAATAAATAAATTCAGCAGTAAAAACATTAAAATAGTCACAACAAATACTGGAACAGTTTTAAAGTCCAATTTGAATTACCTCATCAATGGCAATAAATTAAAGTATTTTAATATCATAGTTGGTATAATTGTGTTTTAATATGATATATTTTTGTATGTCTTTTCATATCTGTTTTTAACTTTTGACTATATACATCTGCTTTAATTTTACTCAGAGATGCCTTAGGTTCCCATTCTGGGAAAAACAGGATATAAATCAATCAATTAAATATCTATAATAAGTTACTTTTTTGTAATAATTCATATTTCAGAAGTAATCTAACCTCTGGGAAAAATTCATTTCTTGGTGTAATGAACACTTTTCAATCTAGGTATTCATTGAGCAATTTTGGCATGATTTTTTTCAAGTTGATGGCACTTTAACTGCCATGGCTCAATGCTATGTAATTCTGGAATTTGTTCATTGGGCAATAGAGCTCTCTGACAGAGAAAGCTAAATCACTCCCATAACTAGAAATCCCAGAATTCCATAGCATGGTAATTAAAGTGGTGTCAAACTGCTTTATTTCTGCAAGTGCAGATGTAACCAATGTTAGGAGAAATGTGGACAAATTGCTATTTATTTTGAAAAAAACTTTTCCAAATTCTACATTATATATATTTGCAGAAATTCAGTTCTCCTCTGTTTATGCATCAGTCTCTGGCTTCCTTCTCCTTCTCCAAGGCCCAACTCAGATTTGGATAAGTTACTTTTAGATGTCAATGGCCATGCCAACTGAGGGTTTCTGAGAATTGTAATCTAAAAATGGAACTTTTCCAAGTTACTGGAACAAACTGTGCACTGCTCCTAGTGAGATTAAATACTAAAAGCTTGCGATCAGAGCAATTTACAGAAAATACAATTGTCAATGACCATGTCATACTACCTACAAGGTATCTCCATCTTTAGAGAAAATATTCTTTGAATATTAGATACTGGAAAGTGGGGGGAGGTGATACCACTTTCATGCTTGGTTTGTGAGATTTCCAGAGAAATCTGGCTGTCCACTATTGCAAACAAGATACTAGGTTAGATAAGCTAACCTATGTCTTCTTATGTTCTTCAGAATGGCAAAAGACACTCGCTTGGAAGCTTTCAAACATGCAGTGGCAGCACCCATACCAGCTTCGTTTTCTTTAGAATGAGTAATCCTATCCCCATATAGAGCACAAAGTTGAGTTTGATTTCTCCTGAACTCTTTTTGTGGGTATCTGTGCAGGCTGGGGCAGAACCCCTTCTGTTTGCATTGTATTCTGCCCCACCTTGCCACTTGTCAATCAAAGCTCCATTCCTGAGTTGGAAAAGATAGCAGGAAAAAGAGAGTCAAAGACAGGGGAAGAGATTGAGGAAGGGAAGACAGGATCATTGCACAGATTTAAGGGGAAAAAATGTTCAGGATGGTAAAAAAAGAAAAAGAGGGAGAAGACACACATGAGATTAGAGGGTAAAAAAACTAAAGAAGATGATAAATAGAACCCCAAAGGGAGAGGAAAAAAATATCTTTTGTTCCTGTAAAAGGCTTTCTGCTCTCAAACCCTCCACATGACTAATGCCACACTGTGGTGGATAAAACCTCTCGGGCACATTATACAAACAAAGCATAACTTGGCCACAGCAAACAAAGGCCTAAGTAACAGTGATTGAATTCATCTTAAAACAACAAATCAATTCTTCCCTATTAATGCCCTAAATACCAGCGTAGGAGCACTGTCCTGTTGTAATAAACAGCCATGTGTTCAATTACCGTCTGTTTTCCCCAACTACTGCTCTCTTCAGTAATTACGGCATGCAATGCATTCTACACTGACATTATATTAATGCGCTGGGAGGGGAGACCTTAAATACGAATTAAATCAAGGCTAAACATTTCAGAAAGCCATGCACTGTGTCGTACGAGCGCTAACAGCACATTATTTAGAAGGAGGCTCAGAAGGGTTTGTTCTCTCTCCAACCCCCTCCCTTCCTGCTCCCCATTTTAGCAGCCACTGTTTTTCCATTTCTCTTATTAAATAAAACAAACTGGAGAAGGGGTAGAGGAACAGACAGAGGGGGAGTGGAAGGGGTAGACAAAAAGCTGCTATGGAAATAGAAGGAAACAAAACAAAATCTCAGCATTGGTGTAGCACGCTGCTCCAGCAGCCGAGCACAGTTAACCTTCACCATTAGATCCCTCAATGCTGTTTTATCTGACAAAAGGGACACTTATCAATAGAGTTGCATAAATATGTGCACATGTTAAATCAGCACTGACAAGCAGTAATAATAATAAAGGGGGGGGGCTTCAGTGAGAGGCAGGCAGGTACGGAGCGACAAAAGGGGAGAGAAAAAACGGCAAGCAGAAAAACTTTTTTATTTCCTTGTTGTTTTCCATTCCTAGACAAAAGCAGAAGGATAGAAGTTCACAAAAAGGGTTCTCTCGCTCTGAGAAGCATGCAAAGTCTCACTTCTTCTCTTGCTGTCTCTTTCTCGCCAAATGTTGAATAGCACTTTGTCAACAAACCAGACAATAGCTATGATGAAAGCGGTGTTGATGTGCAAAGGTTTTCCCCACATACATGCCTCCCCCTTCTCATTTGATCCATTTTTCCGCTATATCCCTTTCTTTTCATTGCATTATGGCTCCTACTGCAAACCTTGCAGTGTGAGAGTAAAATAGCCCAAAGCAACCTGGATGCAAGAGCAGGGGGCACCTAGCCAAGCTGCCCATGTGTGCTTCCTCCTGATCCAGCTCTCCCTTATCTTGATTACAAAGCCTGGGTGGATTGCCTTATTGTCCTCTGGAGTAGTAACTGGAAGAATGCTGCAAAATCAACTCAGTTGGGTGAAAACTTTATACAAACAAACCAAAATGATGTAAAACGATGAGCTAACTTTCAATGGCTCCAGGACTTTTAGGAGCTGAGTAGATCCGTGCTATCCTGGCCCCGGTGCTCACTCAGCTTGGTCCCCAGGTTGGCACAATAATCTATGCCAATCCAGGACCCACTACTGGTCCTTAACTTGCCATGCCATAACTCTTATCTAAAAAAACAAAAAAACAAAAAACTATTGCCATGTCCAATGAAGAATCATGGGGCCAAGTTTCAATGTCAGGTGCGGTGATGGTGGGTTTCTGAGTAAAAGTGACCGTGACACAAGGTAAGGAGCATGGGAGGCCCTGTAAACAGCCGGGGTTTGCCGTGGAGTTTCCAGGAAATCTCATGGCACAGCAGGGGTAAATTGTCCTGGGGTATTACGATGGAATCACGCCTGGTCCTTCGGATCTATGTTTGACCTGGCAGGACTGGACATGATTCTGCCCCTGTGGTTTTGGCCTTCATCTTTTAAACTAGATGACACGAGGCCAGAGAGAACCTGGGTCTTTTGGCCTGTGTGGACAACCCCTCTAAAATAAAGGTAAAGGCATTCCCTGTTGACAAAGTTGTCAAGTTGTGTCTGACCACAGGGGACAGTGCTCATCTCCATTACTAAGCCAAAGAGCCAGCATTGTCAGGGACTGCTCTGTGATCATGTGGCCAGCATGATTGCAAAGAATGCTGTTTACCATCCCACCGGAGTGGTACCTATTTATCTACTTGCTTTTACATGCTTTTGAACTGCTAGGTTGGCAGAAGTTGGGACTAGTGATGGGAGCTCACCCCATCATGTGGAACCCGGGCCTACGAACTGCCAACCAGCCATTCTTGTAATCAACAGAGTCGACATCTTAACCACTTGTGCCACCACATCCCCTTGGACAATCTCTCTATCAATGTATAAAAAAGGAGGGGAAGAGGGAAAATGGAAAGGAAAAGAAAAACGAGAAAAATAACGGCCCTATTCAGAATTCCAGCAAACTCTTTTAAATACATACCTGAGTGGGGAGCATGTGGACAACTTCTCCACCATCATTTCCACTGCTCTCCTCACAGGAAAAGATACAGACAGAAGGCAACAACCATCTTAATACACAGAGGAACCTGTCCTCTACAGACTTTCACTGTTCACACAGGGAGAGAAGGAACAGAGAATAGTGAGGCCAGCTGCCTTCCTCAGTAGATTACTGACTGTCTGAATAGGGCTGCTGTGACTAAAATATCTTCATTTAAACCCATTCTCAAGACTGAAATTGCAAAGTGAATGAACAAGTCTCTTCCAGTGCCTACAGGTATCCAGTTACACTGTGGATTCTGTAATGCAGAAGCAATGGCTGACCCACATTTTTGCAACCCAAAAGCCAAGCAAAATCTTGTCTTTAGCCTTTAGCAAAAAAAATAAAAAAATAAAAAAATAAAAAATGGGTTCCCTTTTTTGCCAGTAAGCAAAAAGGAGGGAGAAATTTGAGAAAGATTGCTCACTTATTTTGTGATACTTTGGATGGTCTGAATAAAGTTATTGCTCACCAAGCAATCTTGTGCACCAACATGGCAACATTAGCTTTTTATGTACCATGGAAGAATGCTGAGAACCAGCAGGGTGTAATACTTAAGAGCAGGAGTGGGGATCAAAACATCATTCAGCTGTGACCATTCCTTGGGTCCATCATGTGCTCAGCTTGACTTACCTTCCAGAGTTGCTGTTGTGGGGATAAAAATAGGGAGAAGGGGAGAAACGCATATCATTGGAGGAAAGGCAGGATTAATAAACATACTAAATAAATGAATCCAGGCATCCATTATACTACGTGAATAGCCTACCTGAGAAGAATCTTCCAGTTCCTGGGCATGTAGACAAAAGCAGCAATTTTCCCAGGCTTTTTTTTTAAATAAAAAAGAGAAATCAGGCCCCTTTCTGAGCTATGTTTCCTACAATGGAGAACCACAGTCATACCAGCAGTTTCAAAAGAAAGAAAGAGAGCGCTGCTGGTGTTTATAGGAGGTCCAGTGAAAAGGCTTGAGGAAGCCACACCAAACTTTCCCCACCTATCCCCTAATCCTAGAGTGTGCTAGAACAATGTATTTAATTTACAAGCGATCTGATACATGGGTAGGGCTGGTTTCTATTTTAATTTTTATAGTAGTGAATTATTGCTTCTTGGTTGCAAATACAATTCCAGAGTACCATTCCTGATTAATGCAAGAGGTCTGCAAAGGAAATCTAATTGGACAGGAATATTACAAAAAAGAGCAATAATGTCTTTTAGTTATACAATAATTAGCAGAGTTGTATTAAGAAAAATTCGGCACCCTGCTTAGGTCACTTGCATGAATCTGATAATCTTGAACGCAAAAGTTGGAGGTGGGCATATAGCTTAGTCCTAGAGCACATGTTCAGTTCCTGGCTTCCTCTGTTAATGGCTCTCAGGTAGAACAGCTACATTAAAACACTCCACCCACCCACCCACCCACCCAAAATCCTGCTGTCAGCCAGGATTAGATACAGGGTGAGATGCTAATGATCAACTCACAATAGGATATAAATATAGAAAATAACCACATGGTTAACTGTTCATATGATTTGCTTTGAATCAATGCCAGAGACTGTTAAAAAGTGCCTGAAATCAAAAACCAATTGTGTTACTGTATAAAGAAAAACACAACTGTGTTATAAAGAAAAAACTGCCAAACTTGAAGTCAGTCCTTCTTAAAAAGAGCCTGATCTGTACATCAAGTTCCTGCATAAATGAGCTTCCTTGATCAATAATATGAAAACATCATGCTCACTGAGGATTGTGTACACAGTGGTTCTTCCTCCGTTGAACTGAATGGGAAGTCTTTGCATGCAGGGTTGGAATTACTTATGAATGGAAGGGATCTGTGGGTTAGTTCACCCATACATGTTCACCATAAATGGCTTGAATGTGTTGATGACTAATCACTGGTCAAAAACTGTAGCTCCTATCTCGAATTATTACAAGCACAGTGCTCAGGTCAGATTTAGTAGTGTCTCCTTGGCTTGCCCAGGAAACTATTTGAGTTTTCCAGTGTTTGAAAGAACCTCAAGGGTAGCCCCTGTCCCAGGAATTGAGTAAGACATTCTCAAAAGGTCCAGTTGGATAAAATCTGTCATCTTCCTCCCTGTAGTCCAGGGGTGGACATGTGCTAAGGGTCATTTTTGCTTCTTCTTGTCCCTCAGTAGTAATTGGACATGACTTATGGGGCAACCTCTACTCACTATTTCAATAATAATAATAATAATAATAATAATAATATTTCTAGCCCGCCGCTCTGAGCAAGCAATCGGGGCGGGGTACAAGATAAAGTTAAAAACAGGACAGTTAAAATATCCAATCCCTTTCCCACCTCCCCTCCCCCTTAAAAAAGATTAAACCAACAACAAGTTAAAACATGGTGCAAATAACAGTCAACAATGACAAACTAAAAGTTCCTTGAGCTGTATCGGATGATGAAGACTAGGGACTGGCGAAAGGTTTGGAGCTGGATGATATTAAGCATTTTCTGGGAAGGTCTGCCGGAAGAGATGCGTCTTCAAGACTTTTTTAAAAGCTATCAGTGGATGGAATAAGATGTAACTCATTCGGCAGGTCATTCCAAAGTTTGGGGGCAACCGCTGAGAAGGCCCTCTGGGAGATCTGCATCAGCCTAGTCTTCATGTGCTGTAAGAGACTCCTCCCAGAGGATCGAAGCGTGCGGGGGGGGGGGGTTCATACGGGGAGAAGTGGTCCCTTAGATATGATGGACCCGAGACATGTAGGGCTTTATAGGTTAAGACCAACACCTTGTACTGTGTCCTTGTACTATTTTGAAATGCCCTCCTTACAGCATTTATAATTAAAATGCAACCTATGTCCTGTCTGCACTGGTGTGAGTATCCTGGCCTCAGAGCTGCCCTGACCTTCCTTCATTGCAAAGACGCTGCATTCCAGCACTGGAAAACTGATCACATGCACTTTTCCCTGGCGTATCTACCAGGTCATTTTGTTCTGAGGTTAGAACGAGGCTCTCAGCCTTGTTCACATGGCTGTGCACCTTATTTTGACCCCAGAGTGAGGGACTGGTGGCAGTAGATGTACCAGGCAGCACAGGGTGCCAGGCAGCACAGTTTCAAACAGACACCTGGCCTAGGAATCGAGGGCTCTAGATCTTTCAGGAAGATTGGGAGCAAATGGTGAAGTACAGTGGGCCCTTGTTATCCGCTGGGGTTTGGTTTCAGGACTCTCCATGGATAACAAAATCCATGGATGCTAAAGTCCCATTAAATATAATGGCACAACAAAATGGTGTCCCATATATAAAATCAAAAATCAAGGATTGCTATTTGGAATGTATAATTTTTGGGAACATTTTCAAGTGTGTATGCTCAAATCCATGGATAAAAATCTGTGGATAAGGAGGGCCAACTGTATTTTATTTCATTTTAAGGGGGAGGGGATACCCCGGTTTTCGTTTTGAATAGGCCAGAATGGTTCCCCACCACCACCAGAACCATGATTTGTCCAATGCATCATCTGGTCTTCCTGCTGAGAAGGCAGGGGTAGGGTGTTTTATTTGGCTCATGTAAACCGGGCCCAAGTTTTTGGTAGGTGAGAGTTTCAACCTTTTAAAAATAAATCAGGGTTTGTGGAGTCCGGGCATAATGGGGGCCAAGAACTACATGGGACTCCTGCATTTTACCCTACCTTTCCCAAGCCCCTCTGTTTTATCTCTGAGGAATCACTCACTATGGGAAATGTGCCTGGCACCTTCCCAACACTTCTGAGGGGGATTGCACTGAGCTAGTTCATATGCTTCCCATGGAAAAAGGAAAGAAGGGGTAGTGGGCACTGGATAATGGCAGAGAGTGGGCAGAAACCAGTTTAGAAACCCTAAAATTCCCAGAATTTGTAGCAATGTTAGCGGAGGGGGAGAATGGGTCCATCTTGAAGGGAACATACCCCAGCCTATAATCCAGCCAGACTTTTTCAGTGTGTGGAAGATCTCACACTTTGAATTTCCCATCTCCATCCCAGATCAATTTTCATACCATTAGAGGGCAAATATCCAGCCTCCAGCCTCAAGTCATCAAAGACCTGGTATTCCAATGTTTTTTGTTTGTTTGTTTGTTTGTTTGTTTGTTGAGGAGGGGACGGGGACCCAAAAACATGCCTATGTCTATTTCAACTTTGTGAGCCACAGAGCTGGCATTTCCATTGTAAGCACAAGATGAAAAGTACTCCAGCTTTTCTTCAAGTACAAGACTCCCTGAACTTTCAGTAGAGGAAAGACAATAGCATGGGAGAAGGCCAGTTATAGGAGACTTGAGTCCAAAGTGATACTACTAGACCATGTGGGAAACTTAATCAGTTTTAAACAAGCTGGTCCAAATGCTCATTGTGCCTTTTCAGCTTTCACTCATTGCTCCTCTTACTTACTAGGCTACAGTTTCCCTTCACTTATTCCCTCCCCAAACAGAACAGTTAGGAAAGGATCCAGGGAGCTCTCCAACCCTCGACATTCTGGACACAGGTGGCACAGAAAACTTTCAAGTGAGCCTTCCACTTGCTACAGCACTGTCCGTGCCTCCTCTGTAAGCATCTCCTATTAGGGGGGAAAGAGACCAAGCATCCACTAGAGCTAAGCCAAGCAGGCCTTTTTAATTAGGGCAAATGCTTGATAGCCACTTCTTCATATTGCAAACATACAGCTACAGAGGCCTAGGAGGTCTGATTAATTTTAATATGCACAGTCATGACAATTGCCTCAGGAGGAAGAGATGAGGAAAGAAGAGGCCGTATGTCTATGCTAGGCTTTGGCTGTGTGCATGAATTGGGACAGAGGGAACCTTCCTTCCTTAGAGATCCATAGGCCTCAGTTAAATAGTAGCCAGATTAGAGGGTTACTATTCATCTATGGTCTCGACCTTTAAATAGGAAGGAGAAAGATGCCTGCAAAACAGGTGGCTGGCTCTTCACTCCTGCATAAATTGCATCCCCTGGAAACTGTAGAGGAGGCAGAAAAGGTTGGCACCATCTGTGGCATATATTTGTACATTAACATGCTAGGTCAGAGGGGCGTCAGAAGACAACCTGGAAATGAGATTGACAAAGCTAATGGCTTCTGCCAAAGGACACTCGACACAAAACAGGCCAATGGAGTCTCTTCCTCTGCTCTCATGGTGTCCTGGCCCAGTTCGACTGCTAAGATGTTGGAAAGATGCTCTATTGATATGGGCAGTGGGGAGGGAAAAGCCAAGACAACCTTCACTTGTGTTTTCTAGGATGTGATGGACTCAAAAAACCTGTTATTTCTAAACAAGGCTTGGAATAGTTACTTTTCTGGACTAGAATCCCAGAATCCCATCACCAGCAAGGCCAGTAATATGTCCAATCTCTGCTCCTAACATTGCTGTTTCTAACATGCCTGTACCAAGGTCTGCTTTCTGGCATCCCTGTATCTGGCACCACTGCTTTGGACGTTGTTTCGAACTTCTCCAGGTTATGCTTCTTACAGTTCAGAGCAGAAAGGTCCATGAAAAAAATCATACCTTGTTCTGCCAACTGATATAATCTAGGCCACTGAATGTTATAAACTGAAATCCAGGGGTGAATGATGGATGTGTTTACACTGTAGAAATAATGCAGTTTGATGTCACTTTAACTGCCACAACTCCATCCTACAGAATTCTGGGATTTGTAGTTTTGTAAGGCAACAACATTCTTTGACAGAGAAGGTTAAAGACCTTGTAAAATTACACATCCCAGAATTCCATATGATAGAATTACAGCAGTTAAATATAGCATTATTTCTATATCTTACAAAAATGTAAGAACAACCATCAAAATGTGAACAAATAAATCAATTAGCAGTGATAATTTATAAAAATGATCTAATAATCATGCTTCCAATGGCCATTCTGAAGAGAAAAACATAACAACAGCTTCTGAAATAGAAGAGAGAAATTATCTGAGCTGCCACTTTGGGAAAGTGGTTCTATAATCCTGGAAGCATCAAGACGGGCCTAGCTTCCCTGTACATGCCCTGGCTTCCCACACAGATCAGCCATCAAGAAGGGAATCTGACAAAAATCTTAACTGTACAGAAGCATGTACTGGGAGTAATTGGAATATTGTATTGATAATTAGGGATTTGAAGTCAAAGGCTTTCATGGACACCATCCATAGTTCTTTGTGGGTTTTTCAGGCTAAGTGGCCATGTTCGAGAATAGTTTCTTCCTTGGAAGAAACTGTTCTAGAACATGGCCACTTAGCCTGAAAAACCCACAAAGAACATTTCCCAAGAGGTCTCCCTTTGATTTTTTTTAATTTGAAAAATTTCAAATAGACTTACAAAAGCTGTGGACAATATTCATCATTTTAGAAGAGGCATGCGTCCTCTGTAACACATGGAATCAAGTCTTCTAAGATGATCCTGACATCATAAGTAAGTAGTTTCTCTACTTACAGATATAGAAAGGGGAAATTTTGTCCACCTGGATTCAGCTGGTTAATTGCAATGATTAAATCCATTACTGAACGTAGAGCCAACACATAGGTAAATCACACTGGTTATTTGGAGTCTTTACTACAATTTGGAGTAAGAATAGGATTCAGGACAACAGCATATGAAAGAAAAGTTAAAATGTGATTATTTTAAAACTTTAGAATTAACTGACTGGATATACACTACTTAGTTGAATTTGCATTCCCAATGAAATCAACATATAAAGCTCATCATGACTGAAGTCTCCCTGATTCTCATGGGGTCTAATATCTAACTTTTTACTCAGATGTAAGTTTGGTTGATTAATAGCCTAAACTTGTACAATCAGTTGACTACAATTTCTTTAATTCAGCAGCAGCCCTAATAATTAACAGCTGAAGGATAAGAAGTACACTTTCCTTCTATCACACAGAAGCGAAGTGGCAGAATAAAACAGCAGCCTTTCAGCTAAAAGCAAACTTTTTACTATAAACTCTCTCACTTGACCTCTCCTTTAGTTTCTTCTGCATTTCAAGATGCTGTACGAGCGTTCTTAGATGTCTTTCATCCAAACCAAAAACCTACAAAGCTCTCCACCTTTGAGGATGTAAAGCAAGTGAGATTTGGAAAGGATTCTAAAGCAATATCGAAAGCGTGTGGGTGGGTTGGGGGAGGACTAAACTACCATTAGCTGAAATCAACTTTTTACTATCAGTATTAACTTATTAGGAGGTGGGGAGAAAACTCCTGAAGGTGACAAATGAGCAAACCACTTTGAAGAAGGGAGAACTGGCAAGTCTTCAAAATACATGCCATCTATTACAGCCTTGAAATTCTCGATAGCAAAAGATTTCCGCCACCACAGCATTTAAAGACTTCCTTTTACACAGCCAAGCTCTGCGTACTGCCTCTTCCTTTTTCTCATCTCTCCCCTGCCCCACTCTTTTTTAATCATCACTTGCATGTTTGTGCATCTCCATATGGTGGTGCTTTTGAAAAAGGGGGCTCTGAGGTGACAAGCTACCTTGCTCTACAAGAAGAATGGCTTTGCATTTGCTGTTGGTGGTGAGTGTATGTGTGTATGTGTGTGTCCTGTTTTTGTTTTCCTGGGGATAAACTGCACAGAGAAACACGTTGCCTTGGTGCATTGGAAGCATCCTTCCCAGCAGCAGGAGGGTGGGGGCACCCAAACTTGAAAGCCCTTAACTGCAAAGTACCCTTGTTTGCCCTTCAGTAGAAAAAGCATTACAAAGCCTCTTTCGTGTAGACTTTGTCAAAGAGGATAGCGAAGAACCAAACAAACGAAACTCAAACCTCAGCCAATTAGAGTATCTCGAGGCTTTTCCTCAGGTTCTGATCACTTTATTTTTTTAAAAAAATAAAACCTCCCCCCTTTCCCCTTCTCCACCTCATCAGATGTGCTTAAAAAAGAAAAAGAGTTTGCGTTTTCAAAGGGCTTTCTCTTGTCTTGTCCATTAACAATTGCCTTTCTAACATGGATGGCTTGTAGAAGAGGTAGACCTCTTGATTCCGTAACAAGAGATGGTGATTAAAAAGTTTGATAGTATTAGGGGATTTTGTACAGTTCATATTTCAGTGAGGAGTGTCCAGATCCAATATGGCAATACAGTTTGTAATTATATAGAGCTCTCTCACACTCTTGTTCTCTCAGTCTTACACACTCACACACAGAGGGAGAAGGACACCAGATGAGAACTAAAAATTGAGTACCTTAGGTGATTTATAATGTGAAACATAAAACAGAAATGCACTATGAAGATGTAAGTATGACAAAAGTTTTACGCCCAAGCCTTTAATCATTACCTTTTCCATTGTCGTAAGAAATCAGAATATTTGTAACATGTATGAAATGTATGAAGGCCATATAAATTTCAGTCTGAAGAATGTTTTTAAAGGCTGCATTTCTATAGGTCTCTTTTTCTCCTTTTGTGTTTTTTTTCAGCAACTAAACAAGGAAAGAGAGAATGCTGCAATATTAAAAGACAAAATCTTGTCATATAAACCTGTTGCTTCTTCAGGAGCTACCTAGCCCTGCAAAGATGGAATCCACACATCAGGAGCACACGTCAGACAACCATTTGTGGTGGGGGGGGGGGCTTTGCTTAAGAATGGAGAAAATGACAGAGAGATTGTAAGTTCAGTCTTTGGATCTTTGGGAAGGGCTGGTAAAACCTCTTACCTAAAATCTTGGAATGCTGGGGTGAGGAACCCTGGGTCCCCATCTGGACCTTCTGGGGTTCTGAGTCAAGCCTTCTGGAATTCTAATATGCACACCCTCATGGCAATGTTATTTAATAGTTTCTTAGCTTTTCTATTTCTTCATCCTATTCTAACATCTCTCATAAGTCGCATATAGTGGAAATAAGATTCTGAAACAATGCTGGTTATTTTGGGTTCCATCCTTGGCCCCAACCACCTCTGGTCCCTGAAAATATCACTGAAATTTAATGCAACCTGCAAAGTGAGCAAGTTTCCTCACCCATGCTGGGGACTCATTGCCAAAGTTGGCAATACTGAAATAGAACTACTTATAAGGCTGCTTACTCTGTTGTGATATAGCTTGGAATGTATGAAATGGTCTGAAGACTTATTCAATAAAGGCTATATTGACTGATTGATATAGCTTGGAAAGAAATTGCTAGTGAAAACAAATAAACAAAACTAGAATCTGCTTTGAGGACTTCCGCACTCCTGAAAACTTCCCAACACAATATTCTAGGTAGAGAGAGGTGAATCTATGAACTGCAGTGTTGTTGTTTTTTTAAAAAAATCTCACTTCTTGAACTGCAGGGCTTTTTGTGGGAGTGTGTGCATTTGTATCAGTTTCCAAACATGGAAAAGTATACCTTTAAAACATCTGCAACTGTTGTACCTTTGTGCATTTTCCCTAATATACACAATTTTGTACACATTTTCTTAGCGTGCACATATTTTTGCAAACACTCTCTCAGAGCTTAGAAGAGTTAAAAGCAATTGCTTTTAGTAATGCAAGAAGTAAGAGTAAAGTTACTTTATTGATGTAATGTATAACAGTTACTCATAACTACTAGCAGATTTTGTTTTATTAGAGCATTTTAGAGGCATTTTGCTAGGATTTGTTTTAGGTTTTATGCCATTCTCTAAAAAATCCTACTCTGCCCTAAAAAAGTAATGGAAAATAAAGGTAAGGTGCAGTGAGCGGTATCACAAGCAATGTAATGAATTACTTTCTCAACACTGCACTAGCACCAAAAGGTTACTTTGCAAACATTGTTAGGAAAAATGGGAACAAATTATTTTTAAAACCACTTTCCAGGCTTTGTCTTTTCACTAATATGCATTTCATGCATAGTTTCCCCTACTATGTACATTTTTAAGTTGCAAACCTGACTGCAATATTCTGAAAACTGAATGTTTTTCTGGTTCAGCCAATCTGGATTTTGCATGCTGGTGTAACTTTCATTTACACCCCCATATATGATTGGCTAAAAGCTCTTCATTCTAGTCCACTTCATTTCTATGCTTGCACATTCTGCTGCTGAATCACTGACAGCAAGTCTGGACAGCTTCAGTACCCTCAATTTAGGTTCATCAAGTCTTGCTACAGTATCTTTTGATTACTGACTTTTATTGTCTTCACCTTGTCTGCTTCTGCAAGCCAGTCATTGATGGTGATTCAAGAAATACCCACAAATTATCTCATCCTCAACTAAAGGATGACAAAAATCATGAATTGCCACAACAAAAAAGTGTGCAAAAATAAGATTTGTGCAGAAACAGCAGTGCAAAATGCATATTTTCTTGAGCAAAACTTCGTAATTCTTGTTGGAGTGTTTTTTGTTTGCTTGCTTGTTTGTTTGTTTTTGTTTTTGCAGACAGTTCCATCAAGGCTGCATCTGCAGTGCAGTTTGACAACCATGTCTGAATAATATGGAAATTCTGGGAATTGTAGTTCATTGTGGCATCAACATTTTCTGACAGAGAAGGCTAAATGTCTCACAAAACTACAAATCCCAGAAGCCCATTGCATTGAGCCATGGCAGTTAAAGGGGTGTCAAAATTGTTCACTTTGCTTTCATCCAGACTATAGAAATAATCAATCATAGAAAAAAATACATTTATTTCCCCGAAAATTGTACTCTAATCCAACTTGGAGAAAAACATCAACATTCTTCATTCTTGTATGTCAGAAGGGGAGGGGGGAGCAAAGATTTATATTCCTATTATTTGAAGAAAGGCCAGTGTGAGAGTCCTCAAAAACAGAAATCATCAAACAAGATACAGATTTACCCATTACATTGGGGAAGGGACCCTCCAGATGAGTTCAGAATTTAACTTCCATGATTCCTCAACAAAAGTTTAGGTCTGATGAAATCTGAAGTCTGATGATACCAGAAGGGCCATGTGTTCCTGAAACCAGCAGTACAGTTGTCTCCAAATTAGTACTCTGTTGTATCACCAAAGGGCATGCATTCAGTTGCTGATGTGCTGAATGCTATATGTCAGAGTGATGAGTGATGGCCATAATTTTATACTTCAAGAAAGTACAGGGAATCTATGGATGGTCTTGATTTTACAGAAATATGTTCTAAGGTCAGGAGGGATAAAGCTTCCTTATGTAAATAAAAGTAACTGCTTGTCTGTGGAGGGTAATTTTCACAGAATAATTACTTTGCAGTAATACTACATGATCTTGTGAATGCAGCCCCAAAACAGACTTAGAGTGATGAACATAAGTTGCATGAAACAAAGTCCCTACTACAAGTTTTAGTTTTAGTAATAGCCTGAGAAGAGGTCACATAAATGAATACCTCACCCTGATCAGAGAATGATTAAAATGAAAAAAATGAAATAAAAAGTAATAAGTATATGGTTAATTTTATAAATGTGTGTGTGCTTGCGTGTATATATAGAGAGAATTCCTACTGAACATGTTTTAATGTTTTCTATAGAGAAACCAGGGCTCCAAATGAATCAAGTGTCCTCCAACTGAATCAAGAGTCAAAGTCGGAATTCAATAAGGGAAAAGGAGGGGTTGTTTGGAAGTTTTGATTCTGTGAACTTCATTCATGCTCAGTGTTCCACCCAGGGCTAGAAAGAACACAGAAGCCCTGTGCCATCCTCCAGTATCTTAAGAAAATAAGAGGAGGAAAAGAAAATCCTTGTATCTCATCCCACTAATGATTTTTGCTGCAAGAGAAATACCATGGTTAACCAGCACCCCTCGGAGTAAGGGCGGGAGGTCTGTCACAGCCTATAAGACTTCTCCAACCCCACTCCATTATCTTTATTATTGTACACCAGAAATAGAAAAGATCTGACTCTTCTTCTCAGGGAATTTAAGCTAGAAAAGAGAGACTGTTTCATATAATATAACAGGGGTTGACTTCAGCAATAGCATTTTGCCTTTGGGGGCATGAATGCTAAAACAGCATTGATGTTCAACACAACAATAATAAGTCAAACTCCCCACATTCTGTATCCGCAAAAAAACAGGCAGACAAACATGTGGTTGAAATGGCTCAGATTTGTACCATCTATTGACATTAAGAAGGACTTGAACAATGAAAGCAAAAGATATGGGAAAGGGGTGATGGGAGGCAACAAGGTGCATGGAGATTAGATTTCATGAGAAATCATGGAACAGCAGAAAGAAAACATTTGAAAAACAGGGAGATGGCAGTAAATATCTGCAAGAAACTTGAATGTGACTTTCCCAACAGAAAACTTAATTCTGTCTTGGGAGGTGTGAATGTGGGGGAACTTGAGCAATTTTCTCCAAGAAAAGGAGCTCACTTTCACCTAGTCTCTACACCTTTGGGCTCTGCCACATTCCCTACCACATCTGAACAAAGGTAGACATCCTTGTAAGTGAAGACACTTGGAGTTTTATTCTAAACTTTAAAATAGGTACCCAAGATGCCAAACATATTTTCAGACCAGATTTACCAGAACCCTCCCATGAAATCCACTAGGTGCCACTGATCTGAAAAATGACAAACTAAACTATAATCTACTAACCAGGATTGTAAATTAGGATCAAACAAGGGTTTACAATCCTGGCCTGAAAAGATAACTCATACCTTTGTTTCCTAATTTGGAAGAAATGAAGTTAGCCTAAAATGTGAAAGGAACAGGGAGTGTAGGACAAAACTGCACATTCCAAGGAATTCAAATCATACTGTAATGAATTGTATTGGCCATAATTTACTATACACAGAAATAACAATAAGCCATAGTACATGAAGAATATGATTGTTGCACATAAAAGGAAAAGAGGAGAAAGGAGGTAACTTTCAAAACCAAATATGCTTTCCTTCTGCATATTGTTCTATACAGTGGGCCTTTCTTATCCATTGGGGTTTGATTCCAGGAGTCCCCCCCCCCCCCCCATGGATAACAAAATCTGTAGATGCTCAAGTCCCAGGCAATTCAATGGTATAACAAAATAGTGTCCCTTATATAAAATGGAAAATCAAGTTTTGCTATTTGTAAGTTATGCTTTTTCTGAATATTTTCAAGCGGTAGATGCTTAACTCCATGGATAGAAAATTCGTGGATAAGGAGGGCTGACTGTATACAGTGGGTCCTTGCTATCCAGAGGGGATCAGTTTCAGATCTCCCTGTGGAAAGTAAAAAAATGCAGGCCCTCAAGTCCTATTCTTTTCAATGGGCAATATCTAATAGTAAGAAATGGAAAGGTCTGCTGCTCTAGACAGGGGAAAGCCATCAACTGTAAACAGATTGGCCAATGCTTTGATTTATTATAAGGTAACTTCATACATTCATATGAATATATTGATGAGGAAGGATAGGAATCCACATGTCCTTGGCCCAGCATTAACCATGAGCAAGCATCATACCCTCCAGCTAGATTTATTTTCTCACCCAGTTTAAATAGGTATGCCTTGCTGTTTTGTCTGCATTTTGCACATAATATCGGAGTATATCCTGTCAACAGACTTCTTTGGTTGGTAAAACACCACTTTCTTAATTGGATACAACTTTGCTAGCCTATTCTAAGCTTTGAAATATTGAAAATTATAGTATTTGGGCATGAAGACATGTTCAAGAAAAACTATATCCTGACGTGTAGGAGCTAATGTACAAATATGTGGTTTCTGGAATAGCAAAGACATTTACATTTTAATGTACAGGTTTAGGACAGAACTAGATGTAATTCAGATAATAGGGTTGCTACAGAAATTGGTAACCCTACATTTCATTCCTCTCTCATTTTCCCATAGTGTTTGGCTTAGAAAAATGCATTGTTGATCATTATATTTTGTAGTTCCCCACTTTCATTCCACAGTGGCAGTTGCTGAAGGAAGAAACACTTTGGATACTAGAGGAGTCACCTGAACCTTTAAGCTTGACCTCTAAACAGTTTCAATTGGAGGGTTGATTGCACTCCTGGGAATTGGCTCTCCTTTCTTTCTCCTCTTCCGAGAAAAATGAAAACAAAATACAATAGGAATTTCAGCAGCATATGACATCTATGCATCAGACTACAACCATTTGACTATCTGATTCTACACTACACTATCTGATTCTAGCTACACAAGAATGTTTTGAGAGCAGCATGAAGATGACATTATAAAACTAGATTTGGACCTTCACAATCTGACAAGTTGATGCAACTGACCACTTATATGTACAATGCATTTTTTTTAAAAAAAAGAAAATCAAGAAATCTTCCCATACACTTTTTTGGGTTGTTTTTTTTTTTGGTAAAGAAAGGTAATCTTCACTTCTCTTCCTAAAAGCCTTTCTCTTCCCTTTCTCAGATACTAATTTAAAACTATTTTCTGCTTCTATGACAGAAAAGGGTGTGTTTTTAAAAAACAAAACACTTTCCGAGTGGAAATTCAGTTTGAGAAAAGGAAAGGATAGCATCTTAGTGCTAATGCACACCCTGTTTTATCACTTCTTAGTGGTCTCATTCCCTGTTCGTACACCTTTTGAGTAGGTGTGCCGATAAGATCTCCTTTTACCTTAATCTTAAAACAGTCCAACTGTTGTTGTTGTTGTTGTTGCTGCTGCTGCTGCTGTTGATTATTTTTTTTGGGGGGGGGAGGGAATCCACCTCATATTCTATTCCTTATTATTATTTTTTGCTTCCTCAATGGAGAAAAGAACCAAAGCTTGAATATGGCACCCTCATAATGATTTAACTAGAGCTTAATGAAATTTTCATCACAACCTGCTGTTCATTTTAATGGCCTTTGAAAGACAATAGAACAATGGCTGGAGGGAAGAAAAGATTTTCTGCTGCATACATTTGTTTAAAAGCCCCCATGTTCTGTAGTTCTTTATCCCCCCACCCCCGGCACCTCTTCCCTCATCTCTTCACAAAGCTGTAGGTCTTTTGTTTGTGCTATACATTTTCATTTTAGCAGAACTGAGATAATGCATAAGCTCTGTTACCATTCTTATGTCTAACTGTAACCTTTACTTAATGGAGTCCCTGGCATATGCATGGCCTCCCACTCTACACAGCATTTTCACAACCTACTCCCATCCTTCCCCCATTCCAATTTCCCTCCCCCATCCACTATTCAAGAGACATGGCATGGGCCTCATCTCCAGAAGGTCCTTTCCAGTCAAAACTATGAAATAAGTCTTAATGTTGAGGCCATAGTATCTGTGTAAATGCAAACAACAATGTTCCAATCTAGTGAATATGTCCCTTTATTGGTGGGTGGAGAGGAAGGATGGGGGAAGGGGAGAAAGAAGGGAGTGACGACAAATGGCCATTAAACAAAGCAGTTGTTTTCCAGCAGACTCTTATTGTGGGCCTCATTCAATAGGAACAGACTAATTTACAATCACATCACACAGCCATGTGGGTACAAGGCCGAGAACACTGTATTTGCAGGTCCCTCTCAACTAGCTTCCCTGCAAATTTTGGTGTACCTCAAATATGATTTCAGATGGAAACACATGTTTTCATCTCAAATGGGTAACACAGAATATCAGATTAGGAGATCCTATTTTTTTTTAAAAAAAAAAAACAACAAAAAAAACCAAGCTGCTTGAGGGGAGGAATCCTTTTTTGACTGAATCTCCCAGAATCCCCAAGCCAACATGGCAGGGATTTGTAGGCCCCCTTCCCCCCCCCCCCCAAAAAAAACCTTTCAGAGTGCTGCTAGCAAAAACACAAAATTTCCACAATTTTGACATGGTCACCAACAGAATGGTCAAAATAAGAAACAAGAATATTATCCCTTTTATTTCTCTTTCTCTCACTTCTCTCTTCCATGCTATGTTGATATTATGTACAGTGGGTCCTTAGTATCTGCTGGGATTTGGTTCCAGGACTCAACATGGATACTAAAATCTGTGGATGCTCAAGTCCTATTAAATAAAATGGCATAGTAAAATGGTGAAAATCAAAGTTTACTTTTTGGAATTTATACATTTTATGAAGATTTTTAGGCCATGGATGCTTGGATAAAAAAATCTGTGGATATAGATTGGAGTGCTTAAAAGACCAACATATGAATGAGCTTCCAAGCTCTGGATCCAGCTGGGCTTCCCTTCCTACTGTTAAGATTATGGTCAACATAATAGGAAGCACTAAAAATGAATTAGAGCTCCAAGAATCCACCAGCCATCATGGCCAATGAATAAAATGTGAAAATTCCTGCTTATAAAAAAGAAGAAGAAAGTAAGAAAACACAAGGTATGAAGTTGACGACTTTCATGGCCGGCATCCATAGACTTTTGTGAGTTTTTTGGGCTATATGGCCAGGTTCTAGAAGAGTTTATTCCTGGCTGGCACAGATGCTGGTGAAACGTCAGGAATAAACTCTTCTAAAACATGTCTATATAGCCCGAAAAACCCACAAAAACTCAAGGTACTTCACAACCTCACTCCACCAACAACACTTCTGATGACATGATGACAGGATCTATCTTCAAAATCCAGGAAGTTCTTTCTCTCTCCACTCAAGCACAGAGATTTATGACAAGAACAACTTATCATAAAACAAATGTATAGGCATGGCACTATATGAATACATATGGAGACAGTCAGCATGCAAATATGACATGTTTCTTTCTAAGGCTTTTTTTTTTTTACAATTTTCACCTTAGAATCATAGAATCATAGAAATTTAGAGTTGGAAGAGACCACAAGGGCCATCCAGTCCAACCCCCTGCCGTGCAGGAACCCCCAATCAAAGCATACCTGACAGATGGCCATCCAGCCTCTGCTTAAAAACCTCCAAGGAAGGAGACCTTCTTACCATCCATTCATGAAAGCTGTTAAAGCTAAAGTATAGTACTTGGCCTCCCCTCTCTAAAAACTTTGTTACATTGTTAACACCAAGAACTTTCCCCCAACAATTTTGACAACGCTAATAACCCAAGAGGATGTGGGCAGGAAGCAGTTGTCATTGCTCCAGTCACCATGGTGATTAGTTTTCTCTGAACAACATTAGATGGTCCATACAGCCGACAGATACAGTTGGATCTCAGCCAAACTTTACAAGGGATGGAGCTG
The DNA here is from genome assembly GCA_034509955.1 of Urosaurus nigricauda. NCBI lineage: Eukaryota > Metazoa > Chordata > Lepidosauria > Squamata > Phrynosomatidae > Urosaurus > Urosaurus nigricauda. The sequence goes on from JAOEGL010000005.1 coordinate 12,710,494, forward strand.
GACTGCTGTTAACAATGGTGTGAAAAATTCTAAACTATTTACAGTTCTATTTTTGTTTAATTCACAATCCATCATCCATTGTAATGGAGCTACAGTTTCTCTGAACTCATTTTCTCACCACTGCCATGCAGTTTTCTCACAACAGTAAAATGTTGGTTCCTCTGACAACATTTGCCTTACTTTCCATGTGCCACGTCTAGAAAATCAAGACTGAGAAAAGGGTGAGATGAACAATACACCTCCACAGCTTTTTACTGAAAAGCAGAGAGGTTATCAAAATGTCACAGGGCAAAGCAAGGCCACATCCAAAGAATAACTAAGCCAAACAAAAAGCTCAAATACCCAATTGTTCCACAGTACATATGACTGACTGGAACCTATGGAGAGTCTATAAAGACCTTTCCCAGATACTTTCCCATCATGAAGTTTTCTGATCTAAATATAATTGTGAAGTCCCAACTATAGTAATATTGAATCATTGGAGACTTTGATTCAGTGGATTTCCACTACTTGAGGAGAACAATTGGATTGAACTGAAGCATGATCCTATCCCTAGTATATCTCACAATCTCTGAATGAGCCTAATGAGAAACCGAGAGGCTTCTCAGAAGACGACGATGACAACCATGAGACATTTAGGTACTTATCAACTCAGGAAAGGCAGATTAGGGAAATCCAAACACCCAAAGCTGGCATCTCTCCCCAAGACATCCTCAATGGAGAAGAAAAATACAAAATCTGAACAGTGTCATAATGGCACACCCTCCCTTCAACCACCATCTTGAGGGGAGAGAAAGGCAGGCCACCTCCTGCTGCAAGCAAGAAGAGCCCTCCCTTCAACCACCATCTTGAGGAGAGAAAGGCAGGCCACCTCCTGCTGGAAGCAAGAAGAGCCCTCCCTTCAACCACCATCTTGAGGGGAGAGAAAGGCAGGCCACCTCCTGCTGCAAGCAAGAAGAGCCCTCCCTTCAACCACCATCTTGAGGAGAGAAAGGCAGGCCACCTCCTGCTGCAAGCAAGAAGAGCCCTCCCTTCAACCACCATCTTGAGGAGAGAAAGGCAGGCCACCTCCTGCTGCAAGCAAGAAGAGCCCTCCCTTCAACCACCATCTTGAGGAGAGAAAGGCAGGCCACCTCCTGCTGCAAGCAAGAAGAGCCCTCCCTTCAACCACCATCTTGAGGAGAGAAAGGCAGGCCACCTCCTGCTGGAAGCAAGAAGAGCCCTCCCTTCAACCACCATCTTGAGGGGACTTAATTGTCTAATTAACAAATTGTAAGCCGCTCTGATAGCTTTGGCTGAAGAGCGGGGTATAAATAAAATGTATTATTATTATTATTATTATCTCTTTTCAACTCCCTGAAATTTCTCTTGTGAGGTGAGCCTTTTACAGTGATCAGACAGTGAATGGGTTTAAGACTTCATTGCATCACCTCTATCTATCCCTTGGAACTCTTCAAAGGTCTTCTTCAGTGCCTGGATCCATCTCTATAAACCCAGAGCTTGAAAAGTCACTGTTTAGGACTCTCTAATTCCCCCAAGCCAGCACAATCAGATATTTTCACAATCAGAAAACTGATAAAACAGTAAACTGTCTTTATAAATGAGGGATGTTTATTGGAGCACAAAAGTATAGAAGATGGCAGAAGTGGCAGAGGTATGAGAAGACTTAGGTGATAGAAGTATGAGAAGACTAGATAAGTTAATAACAGGTAATAATAATAATTTTAAAAAGCTGGTTAGTTGTAATATTCTCTACTTAAAATTCTGTTAAGAAAAACTTTAAAAACCAGTTTAGTTGATCTGAGTTTATTACTATACTATACTATAAGCAATATACTTGAAGAATACAGGAACACAGGTAAGCTAAGAACTGCAAACCGCAGGATGGGTGCAGAAGTCTGAATTCAGTAAACTAAAACTAAGTGAAACACCTGAGGAAAGACAGTGTTCAAAATAGTACTGTTGTAGTAACAGTATCAAGGTTTGATGAATCCCACATGTTTGATGTCAAACACAAATAAAATCTACCCACTAGTTGGGCTGTATTCATGCATTTTCCTCTGGTTTATTGACAAACAGGAAAGGGAATGTAATGGCCTTCCCTTCTCTGTCCCTGGTTTCATCACTGTCCTATACGATGAAGAAAATAAGCCTAAAGGAAAGTTCTTTATTATCCATCGGATACTCTCCCGGTGATTTGGAACCTGGTTTACTAGGGTACCAACTTGCATGGAGAGCTTCACAGAAAGTGGAGGATCTCTATTACATACCTGCCCCCTCTCTTTGTCGAGGATAATGGAAGTGATGAAAGAAGGTACAGAGATGAGATTTGCCCCTCCTCTTATGTTCACAAAACTTGTAAAGTATGTCAAAAAATATGATTTTGGTAGCAGTGCTACTTTGAAGGTGATGCAGCATTGATGGGGATGGATACCTGTCCACCAAGGTTAGAATTCAAATAGTTCAGTTCTCAAAATTGGCTTCCATTTTAGTAGAAACACTGGAAACAGTGTACATACTTGAGATTCATATACCATAGAGGGCTGTGGTACAGTTAGGTTCAAAACTGAGTTTGACTTGGATAAAAGTGTGCTCAGACGTGATATTTAAGATTTACCAATTTATTCATAGTATTTCTAAGTAGCCACACCCACCCAAGTCATGGATGTGAGACACAGTGTTACAAACAAATCATTCAGTTGACTTTAAAAAATCAGATTGATTTGAGAACTTTCAAACAGCCCAGCATCAACATCAGGAACAGGAGTCTAAGAAATATGATTTGACTAACCACTCTTGAGGTACCTGAGCAGCCTAATAAAAACACCAACAATATGGGAAAAAATAATGAACAACTTCTTTTTACAATTGAAGTTAGCATGATAGGGAAAGAAGAGAGCATTTTCTCATGAATATGGTTATGTTTGTTTACATATCTGGAAGGCAAACAAATCCTAACTTGGAAATGTTACCATTTTGGGTCACAACTCCCCAAATTCTCTAGATGTCATGGCTCCTGGCCATGCTAGTTTGGTGTTTCTGGGAGCTGTAATCTTAAAATAACAACAACCAAGCTCTTAAAAAGAATACAGATTAATTTTCACACTAAAGCATAGCTTCATGTTACAGGGAGGTGTTGTGAAACAGTGCTACTTAAAGTGGTAGTCCCTGGGCCCCATGCCAGGCCCTGGACCTCTGACTGATGATCCCTGGAAAACTTTCAAGAAACAAAGAAACTGTAGCCAGTGGGCACAAATATGGTGCTGGTCCTTGGCACACTGGGGAAAAAATAGTTGCAATTTCCCGAGGTCAGATAGCTTGAGAAGTATTGCTGTAGACAAACCTTGGTCCAAATATCTCCCTTCCTTCCCTTTCTCTGGCGTGGCCAGAGATTGAAAGCTTTTAACCACAGCTTGTTGTGACACAGGAACATGGACAAACCATGATTCATGTTAACAGCTGTTGGATTAAACAAGCAAACTTCAGTTCAAGGATTAAGGCTTTGTTTAGGTGAGCAATTTGATTAAGATTAACCACAGTTTATGGTTTGGGTAACACACTACAAAGAAAAACAGAAACAAAGTTTCTTATCTACACAACTGTGATGGAGGAAGAAAGAGGAGGTATGAGTGCATGAGAATGGGGGTCAATGTGTCTCACCCTTGTAGCATTAAATGATAGTTTACGTTGACCTGTGAACACAAGCACTAAGTGAGGGTAAAACTCAGACAGCAAGTGCTTCAAGGCTCATTGCAATGTAGTATGCTTTGGTGTATTGAGGAATCACAACTGATAGGAAATTGCAGAAAAATTCTTCTTATCTGTAAAGCCTTACCTTCTGGTTCATTTTTGATGAGCTCCTCCATTTTCCTCTGTTTTAGCGTGTCCACAACATCTGCTAGACTGCCTTTACGTCTCTCAGGAGTACCCAGGGCTGTACTGGAGAAGGATTCTCCACTTTGACGCCCACCTTCTTCTGCCTTCGAGGGTGAGGTAGATGAGTTATGTGGGGCAAATGAAGACATCACTTTATTGCCATCAACTTCCTGAAAGAGAAATAAGACTAAATGAAACACCTCTTCCAGGGGGAGGGGGAATGTAATGACATGTGTACACAAAGAAAAGAAGAAATAACAATCGTTTGTTCATTGGATTTCATTGCTGTTTGTTCCTCTGTCAAAATCTTTATTTAATGGGGGGAAGAAAGAAGAGGAAGAAGAAAAAGAAGTATAGCTTTAAAAACATAGAGAACAAAGCCTTTCCATCAAGGATAAACTAAGATTACAGGCTGAAGTGAGAAAAGATTAGCGCTCTGGAGAGAAACATTATATATATATTGTTCCTCCAAATGAGAACAGTTAATGTTCACAGGTTTTCCAATAACAACACTATGGATTACCATTAATTGTTTGCTCCTTTACAGCTTTTTATGTTCAACCTTTGGGGACTTTTAAAAACCTTTCTTCTTCTTCTGCTTTGTTTTGACTAAGCACCATTAATTTCCCGCCCCACTCTTTTTTTAAGAGCTTAATATCAGGATGTGCCATACTACAATGGCCTCATCCTCTCCCCTTCCCAATACATGGCTTAAGTAACTATTTTTTCTCCATGGATCTGATCAGTTAGATCTTTGTAATTTATTCTCTCTCCCCAATCCACTTTCATCTCCTCTTTACTTTTTTTTTTTTAAAGACTCCTTTAAAGACAAAGCCTCTGGAACAAGAGTGGTCCTAATGATGCTTGCAAATGGCAAACCCAATGACAGAAGCACACATCTTTCTCCAGCAAAGGTGAGATCTGGCTCTCATTAAAGTCACCAAGAATATTCACACCTATTTTAATGGATCTGACTCTTAATAGCCACTTTCTGTTATGTCCTGATGGAACCAGCCTTCTTCACACCTTCTGATATTTCAAACATCATCCCCCTCCCCCTCCTTCACCTTTTGGTCTTTATTCCTTTCTCCCTCCTCCTCCTTTGTCTTTTAGTTTCATCTTGTTTGTGTATCTTAAACTGTTTCTTCTGTTGCTGGGCTATAATTGTGTTGAAAGTCTTTACATGGATCTAAAGGTGGAGGCCCGCCTAGAAAAAGCTATGCCATATTACGTTTGAGTCTTTAAATTGCTGCAGGAATCTCTCATGCATTCAGTGTCCACTAATCTCTGAAGATTCCCACAACACCTTTTTAGGTTCATCCTTTTTTGTGGTTGATTTTTAAGGAAACAGTGATGCTGGTAGATTTCTTGCTGGGGATGCAGATCTACTCTCCTGTTTTTCAACTGCTCTACCCACAACTGTTCCAGATTGTACCTGGATTGCTCTAGAAGCAATCCAAGTACCAAACCCATGTCAAGAATAAGGTTCTGGGTGGCTCTTGCATATCCAGAGCATCTGCAGAAGGAGTGTCCACAGAACTGAGAGTGGAGGTGCCACCTCCATATGAAAGGACTACAAGCTGCCCTGGCACATGGTAGTAGTGTTACATAACAGATTTGCCAGAGTCCAATGACAGCCAGAGTCACTGGGCCTCCACTCTTGTTCAGCTGGTAATTAGAAGTGCATCTAGCATTTAGAGAATGATAGTTAGAAATAAACTCGCTCTGAAGCTTCAAAATGCATTTAGAGATGGTCCTAAGGGTTATTCTGTTTACTCACACATATCTATACATTTCCATAAAGCATACATTTCCTTGAAATTTTAGTATCTACTTGATAAGATTAGCAAACATGAAGAACATTTTCTGAACAGAAAAAAATTAAAAGTTAAAATGTTGTGCAGAATAAGTACCTTCCATCCAGTGCTTTCCACCCCTAAAGTGTTCATAGTAGCAGTGTGTGGGGGGACCCCTCTGCCCTTGTCTTTGTTTCATTTGTTGTTATTTTTATTGCTGTAGAAATGATGTTGTCCTTGTACCAGAGCTCTCTGACACAGAAGGCTACATAGATAACAAAGCTACAAATCCCAGAATTCCATAGCATTGATCCATGCCAGTTATAGTGGTGGCAAACTAATTTATTTCTGCATTGTACATAAATTATACCTGGGAATTCAGGAGGTCAGGGTTCAGATTCCTGCTCAGCTGTGCAAACCCGTTGTTGGGTGTATATGGGTAACTCACACTCTCTCAGGCAATGAAGGTAATAGCAAACCTCCTATGAACTGAGCTTGCCAAAAAACAGCAACCCACAATTGGGTCATGTTAGGGTGGCCATAAGTTAGATTACTTGATGGTACATGACAAGAATAACAACAATTTGTAGTCAACACATTCGGTGTTGAGGTGTGATACATAAATAATACTCCTTTGATCACAACAGAATTTCTAATATCAATAGTAGTATGGCTATTTCATTTTGCCAACATATTGTGATATGCAGACTTTCAAGTTATTGAGTTGCTTAGGTCAGCAAAGAATTGTCCTACACATCCAAATTAAAAACAACAACACACAAATGGAATAGCCCTTATTTGAACCACAACATATATGGCATAATCCTTACTGAACCACAGCACAATGCATACAGGGGAATTATATACTTGAATTTTCTGAAAAATGAATGAATAAAAACCCTACAGAGCTAGAACAATGGGAAGAACATTGGGGTATAAACCTTCCCCTTCACATGCTAGCTTTCTAAAAGTGATGTGGTTTTTGAACTCAGGAAGCATTCAATAATTAGTATAGGGCCAGAGAAGATCAATGTCGCACAGTACTTCTGAAAATCTCATTTGGATCTTAGCAAGTATGAAGACTGTATGCAGACTAAACAACAGTGTAAGTTTGAATCAGGACAAACCAAGTCTCTTAAATAAATGCTTAACAGCAAAGTGATGCAAAACCTCAAAAATGTATGTACACCTGGTGAAGCCTGTAGCAGTAAGGAGAGCACAGACTTTTGCCCCCCGTTTGGAAGCACATATTATAATTATTTAACCTGTTGGCTCTTCCTAGACATTTAACATTTAGACAACATTTGGACTTGCAAGCAAGGTAGTTCAATCACATGCAACACACACAAATTGTCTCAACTCTTTCTCTAGTGCCCATCACAAAAGCAGGAGCTATAAAATTGAATTGGGGGTCATAGTTATTACAGATTGAGTAATAAGATTCATCAGTGCACTGAAAAATTATTCAAAAGCTTCTAAACATCTATCCAAAGAGGCACAGCTTTAAATTCAACCTAGTTTTTTGAAGGGACTCTTGAAAAATGGGGTTGTACTCTGTATTTGCAGGAGGATGGATCCTTAGTAGAGACCAAATATTAAAAGAAAGGCATATCAAAATTTAAATTATCCTCAGCTGAATCTTCATGGTAGACTCTGTGAAAAAAAAAACTAGCATTCTTTTGTAAAGTTCAAAACACGGATGAATTCTAGTAAACAACCATTATTGTCCCAATAGCAAACACAGTGCTGTCTCCCTGCCTTCTCCCTGTCACCTGCTTTCAGGAATATTGCTGTCTACTAGGAATCAGTTCACTTGTTCAAGTTTGATTACATTTCAGCCTTTGACTATGCTAATCCTTCTAATAGTTTTATGAGGTTAGTCGTTGTTTCCATGCACAGAGATTTTGCCTTGCAAATCTTGTGCAAATCCAATGCAGTCCAGAAACATTGAACTCAAAAAAGTAACAGCTTTTTTTTAAAAAAAATGCAAGCCCTCCACCAAACCCTCTTGCAAACTGTCATTGTACTCACCACAGGACCTGCTATCGTTTCTTGTTTCCTCACTTCGAAGAACAGTAGAGAATTTGCTCAGATTCTGTCCTTCCCTCTCTCACTGTCTAGCCCCTCCATATTAAGAATAAAAGAGATTGGCCCAAGAATAGTGTTTCCAGAGTCCATCCAGTGATAATGACAGACAAAGTTGCTGTTCTCATTGCCAAACAGGTTTCCCATCAATGACGGAACATCCCACTTCCAAGGTTTAATGATAAAACAGGCTTCTGCCCTTTCGCGATGAGGTCAATAATCTTCCTTTGTTAATCTTGATGAAGCTTTGCTTAATCTAGCCCCCTTGTCACCTTTGTGATTGACAGGTAAAGTCATGTCACTGGACAATAGACTTTATCCTCATCCCGGACATTTTCTCTTCCCCCTCCCAAGTTAATCCAGTGTTCCCATCCCCTTCTGCTCTGCCCAGTTTAAAGTCTTTATTCCATATCTATATTATAATTATTATTGATCAAGTTTGTCTTTGTAAAAGTACTTGTTCCTTTTTGCTCCACAAAGCATTACTAAAATGTCATTTCTCAGGAACATGTTGGATATTACTCAGAAAGATTTTGATAGTATTTTTTTTCCTTTTTCTATGTAGCTAGAACTTCGTATCATACACTGACTCACACTGACACTCATCCCTCAGCCACCTTCCCTAAGCCAAAAAGTAAATTCAGGCAGATGGGAACAATGGATGAAATGTTAAAGCCTTTGAAATAAATGTTTTTATGCTATTTCTATTTGAGGCAGAAGCATCCCCTATTTCTCCTCAAGAAGATATCTACCCATGATGTCCACTGGCATCATTCAACTTATTGCTGAGCTACACCTGATGAACTGCATCTCTTTTCACTTGTGGTAAAAAGAAGGTGTTAAGTGGTTTCTTTGCATGAACTCTTGTGAATCTGCTTGTGGTGCCATAGGCCCAAAACACACTGCAGAAATAATCCAGTTTGACACCACTTTAACTGCCCTGGCTGAATGCTAGAGAATTCTGGGAAATGTAGTTTTGTGAAACATTTATCTTTCTCTGTCAAGAGAGCTCTGATGCCACAATAAACTACAATTCCAAGGATTCCCTAGCCGAGTTAGGGCAGTTAAAGTGGTGTCAAACTGGATTATTTCTGCAGTGTGTTTTGGGTCATATTTTCACCATCCCAAGTGAAAGATTTATAAACAAACAGCTTCATTTATATACCGCTTCATACTGCCTAAGGAGTGTCTAAGCGGTTTACAACTGTAAGATACTTCCCCCCCCCCCAACAATCTGGGTACTCATTTTAATGACCTTGGAAGGATGCAAGTCTGAGTCTAGCTTGAGCCCTTTTGCTGGTATTGAGCTCGCCACCTTATGGTTTTGAGTGAGTGGCTGCAGTACAGGCATTTAACCACTGCACCACCACGGCTTCTCTATAGAATCATAGAGTTGGAAGAGACATCAAGGACCATTCATGCAGGAAGACACAAATGAAGCACTCCCAACAGATGGCCATCTAGCCTCTGTTGAAAAATCTCCAAAGAAGGCGACTTCACCACTCTCCAGGGCAGCATGTTCCACTGATGAACAGCTCTTACTGTCAGGAAGTTCTTCCCAATCTTTATATTGAATCCCATTTCCCATAATTCAGTTCCATTGCTACATGACCTAGTTTCCAGAGCAGCGGAAAGCAAGTTTGTTCCATTGGCAGTATGTTCTTGTTATTGTTGCTGTGTGCCTTCAAGTCGTTTCTGACCAAGGGTAACCTATCTTGAGGTTTTCTTGGGATGTTTCTTTATAGGGGGCTTATTATTGCGATCATGTAAGGCTGTCACTTGCCCAAGGTCACCCAGTGGGTTTCTATGGATTTGAACCCTGGTCTTTCAGTGTCCTAGTCCAATGCTCAATATGGAAGCATCCTCAATATGACATCCCTTCAACTATTTGAACGTGGCTATTGTGTCATCCCTCAACCTTCTCTTTCCCAGGCTAAACATACCTAGCTCCCTAAGCCAATCCTCATAGGTCATGATTTCCAGGCCTTTCACCATTTTGGGCACCGTCCTCTGCAATAGTGTCACCCAGTGAAGGAGGGGGTGCCGAGGGGAAGGGGATGGCCAAAAGGTTTTACTAGGCCCTCTGCTGTTGTGGCAAACCTATGAACAGCATGCTCAAGCCTCTGCTTTGTCACCACAGCAGAGGGCTCCTTTTAAGGACACCTCCACTGCCACAGTGAAGCCGGGAGGGGCATGCTTGGCCCTTCTCACCCCACAGCAGGAGGAAGGCCCAACCAAGTGTCACCCCTCTTATGGGGTGGCACCTGTTGTGGGCCACATACCCTATACCCTGTAGTGATTTGAATGCCCCTTTCGACATGGTCCTTCTTGAATTGTAAGTGCCTAGAATTGGACAAAATATGTCAGGTGAGATCTGACCAAAGAAAGAGTAGAGTGATAGTACTATTATCCTCAATCTAGACATATAGTCCTATATTTGAACTGTTACATGGTTGTGAGTAACCTGCCCTCCATCATCTTAACTGTTGGATCATCTACACATCTCCCCATCCTGACTATACTGGCAACATTTGTACATCAAGCTATTCTTTCTGCCAAAGTTTTGATGAAAGAACAAATTAATCAACTGGCAATAGCCAAAGCCAACTCTAAACTGAACCAAGTAAGGTAAGGCACAGAGGTCCTAACTTAAAGAAGACCTGAGAGCAGTCCATGTAATGGAAAGGCATGCCACTTCAACAGTGAATCAGAACAAACCTTTGTGAAGGGCAACCAATAACACATCTATCCTGCTTTGTCCAACTGCTTGGGTTGTTGAGCACCAAGTTTCTGATGTTTGAAGTAGGTTGATTTTAAGGAAGATGATAATGGAAATCAAAGAAGGGAAAGGTTATAAAAAATAAACTTGGTAATGAAAAATAAGTAAAGATCATAGCAGACTGAGAACAAAGTCAATAGTTCTTGTATTCTCTAGGGAATGGTGTTCACCTATGCTAGAACTGTAGATAATTTCCATCACTTCTCTGTTCTTCAAATTCAGATGCTTTGGACCTTCACCAATCTTTCTTCCCTTCCACCCTTTGAGAAACTTCCCTTATTATCAGGAACAGAGTCTTCATGTGGAAAAAAATATGAAGACTGAAAGGGCCAGCCAGCTCATAGAAGACCATCCAGTCCATAAGAAATCCAAATTTGAAATGAATGTTGAGAGATATTGGTAGCTAACATTTATGAATGGGGAAGAAGAGGGAGGTTTTAACAGAAAAAAGAAGAAGCAGATGGAACATACAAGGAACATAGAAGCTGTCAGAGAAAGGCCCAGAGCATAAGACCGAGTGGTTCCATATCCAGATTCTCTATAGTCCAGCACAAGATTGAGGATCACCTTCATATTTCAGTATAGATTCTCAGGATGGCATTCAGTAAAGCAGTGGTTTTAAGTATTAATTGGCTTTGTAGATTTTTTTTTAAAAGAATGTATCAGAACATTTGGCTCAGAATCTAGCCCTTAAGTATGGATGATGTGTCAAGTGTTTGCATTTCCATGGAGAGGAATATAGTGAATAATAGACAGAGTGTCTCACAAACATCTCCTTTCCTATTTATAATAAATAAATAAATATTTATATTCCACCCCTCCGGGGCAGAGTACAACATTTAAAATACATACATTTAAAAAACACATCAGTGTACCCTCCTGCCCCTTAAAAATAGATTAAACTAAGAGTAGAATTTAAAACAGTAAAACATTAAAAGATGGATATTAAACATGGATAGCTCTAAAATTAGAAAGTGGGCGGCCTCAAGAGTATTACATATCTCAATAAGTGAGAACTGAAGGGACTATAGTTGATTGACAGTTTACTCGTTTGCAGGGAAGGCCTGCTGGAAGAGATACATTTTGGTAGCTTTCTTAAAACCATCCAAGGTTGTAATAAGGCGCATCTCATCTGGCAGGCCGTTCCATAGCCTGGGAGCAACGGCGGAAAAGGCCCTCTGGGAGGTCTGCACCAGCTTAGTTTTCTAAGGTTGCAGTAAGTTCCTCCCAGAGGACCGAAGAGTGCGAGGGGGCTCATATGGGGAGAGGCGGTCCGTAAGATAGGATGGATCTGAGCCATGAAGGGCTTTAAAGGTCAAAACCAGCACCTTGTACTGTGCCCGGAAACTGATCGGCAGCCACTGGAGGGATTTGAGCACTGGTGTTATGTGCTCCCTCCTGAATGTTCCGGTAACTAGTATGGCTGCCATGTTTTGGACCAGTTGGAGTTTCCGAGTTAAGCACAAGGGCAGCCCCATGTAGAGCGCATTGCAGTAATCACATCATACCTCCCAGTTTATGTCAACTAGAGTAATGGTTTCTTGAGGAAGAATAATATTAGTGCATATAACACTTGGATTTTATTCATGCTGTATACAATTATTGTCCCTTGAATATTGGCAGGAGACAGAAGGGAGTTCTTCAGAGAGGCTTAAGTGTTATGATAGAACCATCAGTATCTGTTGTGCATGTGTTCCCTTTTTTCACCCACTCCCTGTATTATGACTCTCTAAATCAGTGATCCCCAAACTGTGCCCTTTAAGAAATTTTGGACTTCAACCCTGGTGGTCAATAGTCTGGGATCCTGGAAGCTGAAGTCCAAAATCCCTTAAAGAGCACAATTTGGAGACCGCTGCTCTAAATGATCACATTTGCAGATATAGTAGCAAGTATGTAGATTTGGGACGGGCAATGTGTAGCCCTCCAGATGTTGTTGGACCATAAGTGTCATCTCCCTTCCCAGCATCACCAGTGGTGAGGGGCCACTGGAATTGCCCGCCAGTTGCCCACCCTTGATGTAGATCAAGATCAGTGGTCATTTGAGGAAATTACTTTTCATAGTCTGAACTGTAAAACAACAGAGTTGAGCACACCATGCAAAATAAGTTCTGTTCTCCTAAGGTTTTTTGGGGGGGGAGGGGGTCTTTTTTAATGTGTTGTGTTATGTGAAAAAATTGCAGAGGTACCCTGAACTTCAAACTCAGTTTAATCCCATATCATCAATGCTGCAACTTTGGATTCAAGCTGGAAACAGCAAATAAACAAATAAAGCTTGCTAACTTCCTCTATAAAGACCACCAGCAAACACTTTTTTGACCACAAATTATAGTCCAAGAACCACAATGACATTAGTACAGGCCTTTTTATCCTTTGCTGCCTTCCCATCACCCTCCCACCAACAAACTGAGCCCTGAATTGACCTGAGCTGATCCAGCTGCCAGCATCTGGGTAATTACAAGCCAGAAAGCTATGAACACAACTACCCATCTGAACACAATAATATATGGACAGGCAGGTTTGCAGATGCAAGCCTGGAGGTCTCCATTGAAGGGGGGGGATGTAAATGTGTACACAGAACTGATTTTCTAGGTATAATGATGACCAGTGAAATTGAATGTATTAGTTTCTCTTGTTTTGCAAAACCAAATTGTTTGCTTAATTTATGTTTTAATATCAACAATTTTGAATCTTTTAAAAAATTTTGTACTTCTGTTTCTTAAATTATTGTAACCTGCCTTGAATCCTATCGTGAAAGAAAGGGAGGACATAAATCTTTGAAATAAATAAATATTCAATCTATTGTTTAGTTCAGTGTTTTATAGCTAAGCTAATGCATATGCAATCAAATATACAATTGGGCATTCATAGATGTCATGTGTACTCTACCTCCTACAAGATGCACAGAGATGGCTGCACAGGACAAGAGGTAATTGCATCTGGCAACATGGTAGAGATTAAAATCTTTGGTTACTTTGTAGTCACATATTAATACAAACAATTCCCATAGTTTTCTCATTGCTAGTGGAGAAAATGAATATTCCTGAGCAGTTCTTCTCTGGAATTCACACACTCCATAATATTTGGGGAAATTATTCTGCATAGAAAATAGATGCAGATTTGGAGGGTTTTTCTTTTCTTTTCTTTTCTTTTTTTTTTTTTTTTTTGGTGGGGGTGCATGAAAATCACATTTTTGCACAAATTTGCTGTTTTGCACAAAAGCAACAATTTTACATAGATAATCCATATAATTTTCTGGAGAAAGTGTTTCCAGAATATATGGCTATCAACACAGGAGGCTGTCTTACACAAATCAGTTGGCTGCACCACACTGCAGATTTAATGAGGTTTATAGTTCTGTGAGATATTTAACCTTCTCTTTCAGAGCATTCTGGTGCCACAAAAAATTATAGATCCCAGAATTCCATAGCATTGAGCCAAAGTGGTGTCAAACTGTGTTAATTCTGCAGGGTGTCAGCAGCCACTGTAACCTTTGATCGGCTGCTGCTCTTCAGGGTTTCAGACAAGATTCTTTACTAGCCTTGCCTGGAGATCCCAGGGATTACTGACTGGTCTTCCATCCAAGTACTAACCAGTCCAACCATGCTTTGTTACCAAAATCAGATGAGATCAGGCACTGCCAGGTTAATTGTCATCAGTATATTTATGGGTGGTGCAAATACTTAAAAAGAAACAAACAAAAGGGCCCTTTTGCTATCCCTGATATTTTTGTTGAAAAATATTACTCTACATAACAGTTTATTTTGAATAACAGGTGCAAGAAATTCATTTCCCTTTGTTTTGTCAAAGTATTGCCTGGCTTTGGACGGATGCCTGGATGATTTGCCATTCTGCCCCTTTGGCAAAAGTTTATGATAGGAAATCTTGGATAGTTTCTTCTATTAGCTTTTTTTTTAAAAAATGTATCCACAGTATGGATTCCAAGAATGTTCACATGTTTTTCTCATCCTCAGTGAAAAAGAGTGCCTTTCTGAGATACCCCATCAAGAGAACAGACAGCTGCTGTGATATTTTCATTTTCATTTTCTGGAGGAAAGAAACACATGCGCACATGTTACAGTTTTTTCTCCTAAGAAACCTGTGAGGATGGGGTTGCATAAAAACAATATCTTCTATAAAGAGAGCAGCATATTTTGCATAAAATTCACAGGTTTTTTATGCAAAACCCAAGTTTTTGGTGCAAATTTTTCACAAAGATATGAAGTGTGAAAAATCATCACAAAATGCACGAAAACATCTGTAAATTCACACAGAATGCAGGAAAGTTTTCAAAGTATTTGTTCTTGTATTTGAAAATAGAATAATTTAAGATTTAACTCCCTAATCTACCTGAAAACTTATACAGGTATGGCCTTTGGCAATCCCAAGATATTGATAGATCTTTAGGCAATGTATTTGTAAGTAGTTTGCAAATCAAAGTAATTCAAGCTGAAATATACATTCCAATCCTCAGGAAAGGGGACACCAGGGATTGCAATAACCATAGAACAAATGCACTGATATACTACTCTAAATTCTCTAAATTCCACAACAAAGACTTTTATCATACATGGAGTGAGAAATGCCAGAAGTCAAAGTGGGATTCAGGAAAGGAAGAGGCACAGAGGATCATATTGCAAACACATTTTTAAAATGGAGTGCACCAAATTATTTTTAGAAGAAAATCAGTCTGCGATTTATAAATTATAGGAAAACCTTTGATTTTGTACATCAGGAAAGGTTTTAGATTGCTTGTTAACAAATGGGTGTACCACAACATTTGATTGTCCTGATGTATAACTTGGACCTAGGACAAAAGGCTACCATCAGTACAAAATACAGAGAAATTGACACTTTACTATAGCAGAAAATAGCAAAGACTTAGAATGATTAGTGATGAAAGTCGAGGAAGACAGTGCAAAGGCAAGTTTACAGCTGGGGATTTTAAAAAAACAAAAATACTGATCGCAGATGATTTATTTTATATATAATTTGTTTATATATAATTTTAAAGCAGACAAAAGAGACCTTGAAACAGTTCAAGATATTCTCTACCATGGCTCAGTCAAACATAAGGTCATCATTGGTTGAAGTTGACTTGACAAAGTTAATAACAAACCAGTTTCAGGACTGTGTCATCAGTTTCAAGGGTTTCAACTGTTTGGTTAACAGGCATGCCATGTACTACATCACCATAAAAGACAGTTTTGTTAAAATCATTTTAGAAAAGCTTGCTGGGAAAGAAAGGTCTTAACCTGTCACCAACAGAAGAAGGTGTGCCCCTAACTTCTTCCAGAAGGGAGTTCCAAAATGCAGGAACAGCCACAGATAAAGCCTTCTTCTGTGATCCTATCAACCATGCCTGTGAAGGTGGTAGGACAGAGAGAAATACCTCCCCTGCAGATCTTAGGGCACCAGTAGGATCATAGGGGGAAAGATGACCCTTCAAATAGCCTGGGGATGACAAACCCCTATCTTTAACCCACAAAGTGATATATAATGCCATTCACTAAACAAGACTTCATTGACTTTCTTGCCCTTATGGTCTTCTCAATACAAACATCAAAGCTGAAGAACACATGGCTTTCTGGATGGTGCTGGTGGCAACTTCCATCAGCCCTAGCTAGCTAAGTCAGTGGAAACATATGTCCAGTATCTTTCAGAAGACCCCTGTGTGTGGTGTGTGCCTTCAAGTCATTTCTGACTTATGGTGACCCTAAGGTGAACCTATCATAGGGTTTTCTTGGCAAGATTTATTCAGAGGAGGTTTGCCATTGCCTTCCCCCAAGGCAGAGTTTATGACTTGCCCAGGGTCACCAAGTGAGTTTCTTGGCTGATCTGGGAAGCTAACCCTGGTTTCCAGAGTCGCAGTTGAACACTCAAGCCACTATATTATGCCGAGAGTTCCAGTTCTATCAATAACCAAAAAGTAGGTTTAAATAAATAAGGGTTCCAACAGATCCTTTCATTATAAAGTGCTTCTGCAATCATGGAGTGTGTTTATAGTTTGAGTGCACAGGTTTAGGAAAGGCTCTCCCACCCAGTAAACTCAGGACCAGTGTACTACAGGCTGGACAAAAATGAGAAAAAATATTCACCCATCTTCCTGCTGAATTTCCTTGACTTAATTTGATACCGCTAACTCCCCTTAATGCTCCCCTTCAGTATTCGAAACCACCTTCTTCTCCTTCCTTGGTGCCTGCGCATGTTGACATCCTCTCAGGCAGTTATCCTGCCACATTTAGCCTTTCTGTATACATATTTAGCTCTCTCAATCTTTCTCCACTAATGAGTTCCTGAAGCCCTTTCATCATTTCCCTTCCTCGCATCTGAAATCCCTCCAATTTGTTGACATCTTTTGAGGTGCCTGGGATTGAACACAACATTTTACATGTAATCTGACCAGAAGCTATGAAGAGCGGGACAATTACCTCCTTGTTACCTCCTTTTCTCCCTTCCCTGCCTTAGAGGAAGCTCACATCTAATTTGCTCTGTCACACCTAAACCTTTTTTCACCATTACTCCTTTTCCAAGTGATTTCCTCCCCTCGATTATCTGGATTTTGCATTATTTTCTTCCCCTATCTGCATTAAACTGTAATTTTACAAGCATAGCCCCATTTCATAACTCCCACAGATAACATAGTTTTAACCTCTCTTCTTATTATTTCTCTCTCTTGACTGGTGATGAATTCAAAATGTAATTAATCCTTTCACTTTCTCTTTTTTACTTATTTCTTTTTTCCCCTCAAACAGGAAACCAGCTCTCTCCTACAGAATTACCAGAATAACTATTTTAAGGGTCTTTAAAATAAATAAATTAAGACAACAACAACAATCCACTGCTACATAGAACATTTTACTGGCTCACTAAAAGTGAAGCAAAATGGTTGCTGGTTAACTAATATATTGCTTGTTGCTGAAATGATATAGATTGCTTATATTGACATAAAGAGATGCAAGTATTCTATAGTTTTTGATTGGTGAAACTTTTGCATATATTCATTCATAAATCCCTTACCTTCTAGTTCACCATTAATATCCCAAAGATATGAAAATGCACCCTAACCCTAAATATGGGTGAAATTTCAAACACATTTTGGTTGATCAGTTCTGAATGTATATTATGTAAACATAAACATGCATATTGCAAAGAACTGCATTAAAATATTGGGAATGCACCAAGGCTTGGTAGCTAAATTTAGCCCATAAGATGCAAATTACATCATTTTATAATAGAGCCTCTCTTAGCCAAAATATTTTGAACCAGAAGTGTTTTGGATTTTATGCATTTATTTATTTATTGTTTTGGAATGCCTGTATTTGTATGTATGTAAATAATGAGATATGAAGGAGATAAGGCTCAAGTCTAAACATCAAATTTCTGTTTCATATATACCTTATACACATAGCCTGAAGGCAATTATATACAATATTTTAAATAATTTTGTGTATGAAACACATGTTTGAGTACACTGAGCCTACCAAAAAGGAAAGGTGTCACTATCTCAGCCAGCATGAAAAAGGTTTTGGTTTTGGAATGTTTTGGATTTTGGAATTTTGTAAAAGAGAGACTCAACATGTAGAATGAGACATTCAAAACTAAGTAGTAAATTAAATTAACCATTAAACTTACAGCCATATTTCAAATATGTCATTTCCAAACAAGGGGGGGGGGGATTTCACCAAAACTATTTTCACCTCTGAAAAGGTAAGCCTACTGCTGAAGAGCCAATCCATTGTTCAGTTTTCATTCTACAGGCATGCCTCCATTAACAACGTTTCTGACAAGTAAGCTCCTTTTTATTAACTATTTGTAACCATCTTCTTCATCCCCTGTCTTTCTATGTTTTTTCTTTTCTTTTCTCCCCCCCCCCCCCCCCAGCAGCACAGGCTTTCAGTGTCAGGTTGCAGAAGTGTGTCTGCAACAAACAATGCAACAAAGCTTGAGCTGAGAAAAAAAAAATGCTAGTGGATTCTACTGCAGCTTTGTGTGCCTGCTTACAGCAGGTAAGGTAAAGCAGCTGCCTTTAGAACCTCACCATCTATGCCCAGCCAGTTTAGAAAATAACAATAACAAATCTATAAATCTATTAAAGTAGAAACCATAAAAAGAGTGAATGCGTGTGCAGGGGAGTCATCCCTGGATGGATGTTAGAAGATGTTTTTAAATTAAAGCATTCCCAGTAAGCTGCCCAGCCTCTTTCTGAAGACATCCAGAGAAGGAGACCCCACCACTTCTCTAGGCAATTGGTTCCATTCATTCTCACACCACTCTTACTTTCAAGAAGTCCCTTCTAATGTTCAGTAAAAATCTTCTCTCCTGTAACTTAAAACCATTCAATCTGGGCCTATCTTCTGGAATAGCAGAAAATGGGCCTTCCCCTTCTTTTCTGTGATAGCCCTCGAGGTATTTAAAGAGTGCAGTCATGTCACTCTCAGTCTTCTCTTCACGAAGTTGAACAGGCACAAGTCTTTTGGTCTTTCCTCATACTTTGTTCTCCATACTTCTTATCATTCTCATTGCCGTTCTTTGAACCTACTCCAACTTGCCTATATCCTTGTTAAAATAAGGCACTCAGGACTCAAAATAAGGCACCCAGAAATGACCAGCATAGAATATAGTGGGACTATTATTTCCCTCAACTTGGAAACTATGGCCCAATAAAATGGGTGGGAAGCCCTAGTCCATATGGATGCCGCCATTATGGTGGCCTCCCATCCACACCGGGCCACCATGATGACGCAAGCGCAGTGCAGCATCCGCACGTCATGGCACCGCACTCGTGTCATCGATGCGTGACAATGTGTCGATGACCACGGGTACCAAAAAGAACTTGCTTTTAGGAGGTTCTTTTTGTTGTGGAGGGAGCCCATGCAGTTTGGCTGCTACGGCGTCTCTCAGCAGCAAAATCAGGTGCCTCCAGCCCGTCCTTTCGGTATGGTCTGTTGAGCGCCTATGGTTCTATTAATGCAGGCTAAAATAGCATTCTCCTTCTTTCCTGCAGCATCACACTGCTGATACATGTTCAACTTATGATCAACAATAACCCCATCTGTGCATTTGGGGTGTGTGTGTGTGTGTGTGTGTGGCTTAAACATAAAGTTTTGCATTTGTCTCTACCGAATCTCATTTTATTAATTTCTTTTAATGTGTTTCACTCCAGAGACAAATATAAATTGAATTTGGATAGAGCAGGCTCTGTCAGTATTCAGTGAGGCAACTAATTCAGGCATTCAGTACTGGTGCAACAGTTGCTACCACCCAAATAGTTCCTTGGACATCCGTAGTCCATTGGACATCCCTTCTCTTGGGGATGAGAGCTGTGTATGCCACATAATTTTTCCTGCACTCCCTAAATGGCTCATGGTGTGGCAGAGGACTTGCCCCCTTGCTACTGTAACATTCAGCAGCTGGTTCCAGTCAATTTCTCTACATGAATATATAGGTATAGAATGTTAGACACAGGAAGAAAAGTATTTGGTAAGGGAGCTCTGACATACATGCAGAATTGTTGTGCATCTAACACCATAAGCCAAATGCTCCCTTTCAGATCTCTTTTCAGACAAATAGAAATATTAAAACATGGGATACAGCTGAAGGAAAAGAGTAAAGAAGTAGCATTGGAATAGCAGTTTTCAAATCATCCTCTGTGTGTGTGTGTGTGTGTGTGTGTATATATAAAAGTCATCTGTTGACTTATGGTAACCACATGAATTTCTTAGCATTCTCTTCAGCAAGGGCCAAAACAGATGGGAAAAATACCATGGGGCAACCCTGTCGTATTCTGACCACAGTTTCCACCCAGGTTAGTCCCTGGGCCAACACAGTGATTTGTAGATGTTCACACACCGGCCCACCAAGCCATGGATCTGCTGCTGCCATGCACCCTTTACCTGCCATCAGCACTGCATCCACTCCAAAGGCTGTAACGATGGTCCATAAGAGTGGAAACAGGGCCTTTGGCTACACCCATGTGGCCATGTACCCTATTCTGAAATGACAGACCATGGTGGGGGCTATTGGAACAGACACAACAACAGCAGCAGGTAAGGGTGATGCAGGGCTCTTTGATCTGCTGGCTGTTGATGCTGAGTTTCCAAGAAACTCTGTGACAAACAGCTGGTCTTTTAAACCAAATTAAGGCCCCTTTGGGTTCTGGTCCAGTCCACAACCATTGGATCAGCATCCCAACTTGTCAATTCTCGTCCAGGGTTAATAGCCTGCATCATCTGGACAAGACAATGCCAGGCCAAGGGGAACATGGCCCTTTTGGACCACGTGTACAGGCCCTTAGAGGTGGTTTTGCCAGGTCCTTCTTCTGAAACATAGTCTACAGCACCTAGTATTTGTTGGTGGTCTCCCAAACAAATAGTAACTAAGGATGATTCTGCTTAGCTTCCAAGATCAGACCTAGTGCTTTTGGGATGTCATCCTAATCACTTTAACAACAAAACAAAACCTAGAACCTTTTTTTGGATAAAAACCTTTTCCTTGATACAGTGATTCATGTGTGTCAAGGTAGACTGAAAGTCAGAATGAGTCAATAGACCAATCCTAACTTTGTTATTTATTTATTTATTTATTTATTTACTAACTTATTTACTTACTTATTTATTTGAGTGATGAGAAGTAGGAGAGATAACAGTGATGAGAGTATAAAAGGGGGTGAAGCAAGTGGTGAACCGGCACCCCCTAAAAACACAAATAGACCATAAATATTGAAACACGACAGAAATCAAAGCAATTTTAAAACACATACATTAAAAGGGAAGGAGAAACACAGCACCAATCTGTTAAAAAGCCCTTTTCCCAACAGTCAGCCAACTGCTGAAACCCTGCCAGAATAAAAAGGTTATGACATCTCCTGGTTAGAAAGGTTTACTTTGCATGAGGGATTTTTTTGCTTCAGAAAAAGTGTGGAGTGGAGATAGACACATGGCATGAGGAAAATGGATAGGGAGAATATTTCTCCTCACATGATACTAGAGCTATTGGAGTTATCTAGAGATGCTGAATAGTTAAAAGGAAGTACTTTTTCACATAGCGGACAGTTACACTGGAATCTGTTATCATAAGATACAAGGATGGCCACCAACTGGGCTGACTTCAAAAGGGGAATAGACTGGGTAGTACAGCCTGACACAGTTTATCCTTATACAGTAAATGGGGCACTGCAAACATTTTTCTCCTTACTGAAACATGACAAGATTTTTTAAGTAGGAAGAGGGGACATGGTGAGATTTTGCCCATTTCCAAAGCTGGAGTGTTTGCTTATTTTATTCTAGCTTGTATTACTATCTACTGTTATATGCATTTGTAATTTTTAAGATTGTACACCACTGGCAGGTTTTATTATGCATATTGATTTTATCCATTCTATGTACAGTGCTGTGCAAATTTACAGCGTTTTATAAATAAAATAGAAGAAGAAGAAGAAGAAGAAGAAGAAGAAGAAGAAGAAGAAGAAGAAGAAGAATCTCTATACCCTGTTTCCCTAAAAATAAGACATCCCCTGCAAATAAGACCTAGTAGAGGTTTTGCTGAATTGTTAAATATTAGGGCTCCTCTGAAGGTAAGACCTAGCAAAGGTTTTGTATATAAATATATATACAATATATTATGTTCTTTTGTTGTTGTTCTTCAAAATAAGGCATCTCCTGAAAATAAGACCTAGCGCATTTTTGGGAGCATAAATTAATATAAGACACTGTCTTATTTTCAGGGAAACACGGTATATGTATAAAAATTAAAACGGTTGCTTTGCTGAATAAAACAAAACAAACAGAATTAAAAAGGTTGCCTTGCTGAATATGAAAAGTAGTAGTACTTGGATGAGATATTCACATTTTTTTTCTTGATGCAATGAAACTGTCTTTTTGAGCCCAGAAGTATGCCAGACCTTCCAAGAGGAATGACAGCAGAGGAAATTTAAATTCTTCTCTCCACATTAGTCCTTGAGGTGAAGACTTGAAAGATGGGTCATTCCTCAAGCATCTCTACCTCTTTATTCTCATTTCTTCTACCATTCTTTTCATGAATCATACTTGTGTGGGAAAGGTGCAAATGGTCCATAAACAACATCACCACTATCACTCCCATTTCATCATCCTCATCCATTCCTTCTAGTAATGACTGAATTACTGAAGCTAAGAGTGCCAATTGCAGAGAATTTTTAGTTTTTTTTTATCTAGCCAAAATAGGGCATCTGAAAAATAAGAGGGAAGGATGAATCACTGTTGTTGGAGTAGCCCCAACAATTACAGAATGGGAGTATTTTAGGGAAAAAGAACCAATGTGGGGGAAAAATCAACCTCTTAAGGTCTTATTCACACTACACAGATACAGCCCTATGATTCCACTTTAACTACCTTGGTTCCATCCTACAGAATCATTAGATTTGTAGTTTGATGTGTTACTTAGAATTCTTTGTGACGAACTCTTGGGCCTCAGCAGATGACCAATCCATTACACAATTGCAACCCCCAAGTGTGAAGGAGTGTTACAGCAGAATTCATATTGTCCATTGGATGGGAAACAATGAAAACCTGAAGATTACTGTGCTTGCATACATTTAATTGTATATTCAATTTATACTCCACCTTTCTCCTGAGACTGGAATTGAATGTGTGTAATGGGTAGGCATGGCTGTCTGACTGCTGTACCCCCAAATAGATGCATTCCACATTGCAACACTTCATTGAAGTTCCCATTTGTTTAATATTATAATTAACATTACCCCCTAAATTATAGTGGCATAAAACCAGCCACCCCAAATTCAGAAATGTACATACAGTTTCCTCTGCTTTCTTGCCCCTAAGAATGAATGAAATCACATTCCTGTGACAAGGATGTGTCGTTTGATTAATAGAGGCTGACTTTAAACAATCTGGTGTTTCTGGACGTCAGATCTATAAAGAGCAAATCTCAGGGTATGATCCAGCCAGGTATCGCTGTGCCTAACAGTACTGAACTGATACGCATCGAGGGTTCAACAAAAACCCCTCTGAAATCCATTCATTATACTTAGCAACATCAAACAGAGAAAAATAATTAAAAAGCTCCCATTGAGCACCTAGAGACCTTGAGCACAGACAGGGGGGAACACAAAGGCAGGGTATTTGGTTACAAGAGTCATGCTTCATCTTTTTAATTATTTTTTATGGCAGGTTTGGTGGTCTGTCAGGGATTTACATATACACCCTCCTATCTTTCATTTTTAATGACTATGCACTGAACATAGACGTTGTGTGCACATGTAAAGAGTAGGTGTAGATGGACTTCAAGAGAAGTATTTCTAAGATGTTTCCAAGTGTGGATGCTCATCTCATATAGTCTCTCATATATATATATATATATATATATATATGCACTTGAAGAAATTAAATTGTAGTGGAAATAACATGCAAATGATGTTACAGTTGTCTCTCCTCATCCACAGATTTTTTTTATCCATGGATCCAAGCAGCCACGGATTGAAAATATTCCAAAAAATATAAATTCCAAAAAGCAAGTCTTGATTTTGCCCTTTTACATAAGGGTCAACCTTTTACTGTGCCATTTTATTTTATGGGACTTGAGATTTGGTATCCACAGTGAGTCATGGAGCCAAACCCCAGCAGGTACCAAGGTCCTCTATACATTATAACTAAGATTCCCTTTTGTCCAAGGTACAGATATACGAACAATACTGGTATCCAAACATACCTTTCTGGAGAACAACTAATCTCTTTATGATTAATAATAATAATAATAATAATTTATTTATAGCCCACCCCTCTGAAATGGCAATCGGGGCAGGGTACAACATAGTAAAAAGCAGCACAAGTTAAAATACAACAATCCCATTCCCCTCACCCACCCCTTAAAATAGAATTAAATAGCTAAGAATTAAAAACATAGTGCAAATAAAACATATAAAAGTAACTGCCCAAAACTGTGTGAAACAATTTCGAAGGGGGGGAAGAGGAACTAGGAGAAGGAGTCAACAGTGGGTATGGAGCTGGGAAATTAAATGTTATCTGGGAAGCCCTGCCGGAAGAGATGCGTCTTTAGGTTATAGTTATAGGGAACATCTAAATATAGCTGTAATGTAACCAACTACAAGTAACTTCTAAGAAATTACCACTGAGGAGGGGGCAACAAGACCACAATAAAGTCACATTCCTGTAGGGGTAGAAGGAAATTTTGCGCTGAAGTCAAACCTATTGTGAAAAAAAGGCACACATCACATTAATAATTCACACATTTGTGAAGATCACAAGGCACTTAAAAGAAATGTGGTCCACACAAAATAGTGTGCATATTTTAAAATGTGAACAAATAAAGTGTGCCTTTAAAAATGAAACACAGAGACACACTTTAGCCAATGGGGGAAAGTTGCATAAATTGTGCCAGTTAGGGAGAAATGTTTAAACATTGTGCAAATTGAAGTGTGGGAGGAAAAAAAAAACCCAAGCCTCACAACCCAGTATGGAATAATAATAAGAAAATATAGACAGATTTTCACTTTTCAAAGTCATTTCTTAAGGACAATGCTAGATATTTTTAGGGACATTGTGATTGTTTGGATTTTGGGATGATTTCTGGAACATATCTGTGCAGGCAAGCCACTAGGGTTCCAAGATATCAAGATATTCTTCTCCCACCCTCAGGGTCAGTGTCAGAAATCTAAGAGTGAGAGCACTGTCCTGGAAAGTGTGTGCACACTTTTTTATATCCTTCATTGTTACACGTGGTGTGTTTTTTATTTGAATGGCATACTATGTTCAACAGTGGTTGATGTTTAAGATATCATGCTCAATGACAGCACCAGCAGGTGCCCCTAGTAATATCACTCTTTAAACATCAATGGGGTCTTACATTGCAAGCAGTCATCCCAAATTCTCAGAATGCAGCCATGTCATCTCATAATCTTGTCCTGACAACCCTTATAGCCAATTCACAAGAAGTGAAGTTCACAACACAACTTTGCAATAATCTTTGCAATTAGCTACTTCATTATAGATTTATAACATGCAAGACCTTATACAGGCTATATATGTTCCATTCCCTAACTTCTATGGCTTTGTCATGGAATAGTGACTATAATTCCATGGTAGAGCTAGGCAAATGAAGAGAGGAGATATGCATATGAGTAAAGCTCAGTTATCAAATTATTTACTAGCTCACAAGTCTTAATTGACCAACTTTTAGAGTCCTATAGCCTGTGTATTTTGATTATTGCCACATTATTTTTATTCCAAGCTTATCTAAACTGTAGAAAGGCTGGTAATAGTGGAAAAGGCACCACTTAATTTTCAGATCTAGGATTAATTCTGCAAACAGAGGCAATTAAACATGTGCAAGGGTGTGATCCTTCTCTGATGTGAGCATATCTGGTCTGACCCCATCCATATAGCCCTATAATGGCATATTTGCAATAATTGTTCTGACAATATCCACCCATTAAGTGTTGAGGTCAATTGGTCATGAAGAATGAGCTCCATACTTCTGACATGAGAGTAAATAAAGAGATGTGACACTCCATTAACCTTCACAATGACAGTTATTTATCAAAACATAAAATGGAGTCCTCAACAAGGAATGTATGAATTTTTCAAACAGAAAGCAGGTTAAGTGCAATAAAACATAATGGTTCATATTAGTAATCCTTTTTTTTTTTCTTTTTTTGCAATGAACCTCCTCAATAAGAAAATGAAACTCTAGGCTTGCTTTCTCCTACAGTGGAATTAAAACTCATGTTCTATCAGTACTGAGTACAACAACATATGAGAATTTGGGTAACTTTTTCCCACTGTGCACTGACCAAATTCAAAACATATACTTATTCCCAGCATGAGGATGACCATGTTATATTTTTCTATCCCCTAGATGTTAAAGATGAGGAGCTTGCTGGGGGAAAAAAGAAAAGAAAAAGAAAGATGCCAACCTTAAACCCTAATACAGAATGAATATGTTTACATTTAAAAGAATTAAAGTACTGGGCTCAGATTGACAGATTTGTTAATTCCAATTTCTCCCCCACTCGAATATGTTTAATCTTACATTCTTTCCACTCAAAATATGAAGAATTATGGAATCCTGGTAAATTCCTATTTTATAAAAAACATGAAACGAGCCAAAATTCTCCTCCATCAATCCTAAAAATCCTGCCAGATCTTTTACATGTCCTTAAAGTTTCCTATCACTTCTCCAAGGCCTGCACTATTCACCCTCCACGCATTTCTCAACTAATTTGCCTGAATGAAGCCCCTCAATTGCATTTACATTGCACAATTATTTATGAAATCATGGTATGGTCTGAGCCAGAACCTTTCAGAAAAGGATATTCATTACTCTCTTCCCTGCAAAATGGAACAGTTTCACTGGGATGACCAATACGCATAAAGAATCTTGGGGTCTAGAACTGGGGTGTTCTTAGCCTAATATATATGGCATATATTATCTCTATATAGGGCATGCACAGGCCCAGAAGGCACTTTATAGCTGCCAGAATGAAACATGGGTATATAACATTAGATACTGATAACTAGCAGGTAATAGCAACATTGTTCAATGATCACAGTTGCCTCAAAGATGAGCTGGAGCTTATGAGTGTTTACATCGATCCTTTGAAAAGTGTTGAGGGCAGTAAACAGTCTCATTTATATACTGCTTCATACTGCCTAAGGAGTGTCTAAGCAGTTTACAACTGTAAGCTACTTGCCCCCAACAATCTGGGTACTCATTTTAGCAACCTCAGAAGGATGCAAGCCTGAGTCAAACTTGAACCCTTTGCTGGTCTTGAACTCGCAACCTTATGGTTTTGAGTGAGTGGCTGCAGTGCAGGCATTTAACCACTGCGCCACCAGTAATGGCTAGTCACTTCCATGTCAGTGGGACAATCAATCTAGTCTGGATTTTTTTAATGCTTTTAATTTATTTATAGGCTGCCTCTCCCCAAAAGATCGGGGCGGGTTACAATCAAAATATTGTAACTTTGATGAACTTTAAATGTCTCTACTATCTGCCTGAGATAAGTAAATTGAAAGTGCTGAACCCTAAAATTGTTTTTCGGAAGACAAGATGGAACCCTGTGGCACCCCACAGCTTAATACTCATAGGTGTGAACATGAAACCCCCAATATTACTATGTAGAATCAGTCCTTTAGATAGCAAAGAAACCACTCTGCCTCCTCCTCCCATCTGGCAGAACTAGACCAAGAAGAAACCATGTTCAATGCTATCAAGTTGTGAAGGTGCGGGGGCGGGAGGAGGGAGCCGCGCCGCTCCTTAAATCTAACTTCTCCCAACTTTCTCTTTTCTTGAAATCTTTCTCCTTTCAGACCTCCCAATAATTTAGGTATGTTGAATTCTCAGCACTTCAAAGGTGTAAGCTGCATTTAACTCCATTAGGCTTGCCTCTGAAGAGACATGCCTACATAAGACTGCTCTGTTATTTCCTTGCTGTTATTGTTATGTTGTTGTTATTTCTGTCCCACCTTTCTCTCACTCTAGTACCCAAGGTGGCTTACAAAAGTGAAAACAGATATAAACTAACAATTTCATTGTACAATTAAAAAAAATTGATATTGAAAGTAGTTAAAAACAAGCCATCAGAAAGAAAAATGAATATAAAAAACATAGCACATGAAAGGGCCTTTCCTGCTGAGCAGTGCTCAAAGGCCTTCCAAAACAAAAAGTTCTTTATTGTTAACTGCCATCAAGCTGACTTCAACTTATGGTGATCAAGGAGATCTCTTCCGGTCACCCTGTCAACAATAGCCCTATTCGGGTCTTGCAGACTCTTAGTCTCGATTGGGTCTATCCACCTGCAATTTGGTCTTCCTCTTCCTACTTTTCTTATTGTCTCTGTGAAGTAGAAAGCTTTCACTTCTGGAATCCATTGTTTGTTGTGGGGTTTTGGGGTTATGTGGCTATGTTCTGGAAGAGTTTGTTCCTGATGTTTCACCAGCATCTGAAGATGCCAGCCACAGATGCTAGGGAAACATCAGGAATAAACTCTTCCAGAACATGGCCACATAACCCGAAAACCCTGCAAAAAACTATTATTGTCTTTTCTCGTGAGTCACGTCTTCTCATCATATGGCCAAAGTATGACAGTTTCTTCTAGGGAGAGAACAGGATTGATTTGTTAAAATTTGGGACAGTGTGGCTTCCAAAGGATATCACAAGAAGGGCAAATCAGGGATATTGACCTTTAAAATGCAGTCTAACTAAATCCTCAAGCATGTCTGAACATACTCTTTGCATGCAGAGAGCCCAAGTTCCATCAATGGATATCCTGTAAAATGGATATCAAGACGCTGAGCTGGGAGGTAGGTATAGTTTTTAGAGCAACTGCTAGTCAGAAGTGACAATACTTGGGTTATGCTAGATCAGGCTTGGCCAGGGATCATGTCCTCCTCAACAAACATCCAAACTTGTAACATTCTGTTTCCACAGACACTCAGGTCCTGCTGACTTTACAGTCTTCCTATTTTTTGTTCTCTATCTCTGTTTCTTAAAACACACACACACACACACATTTTAATTTTTTCCAATTATTTGATAGATGATGGATGACATTTCAGATTATTCTGTGTGATTTTGAAAGGCAGTGGTTTAGATCTGAGCTTGAAAGCTTGTTAAGTGGAACATTAGGTCCCTCTATCAATTGAATGGGGACCCAGGATTGTGTAGTGGTTTGAGTAATGGAGTAAGACTGGGAGACCTGAGTCTAAATCCCTGCTCAGCTTTGGAAACCCAGTGGGTGACTTTGGCCAAGGAACATTCTCTGAACCTTGGAGGAAGGCAATGACAAGCTCCCCCTGAACAAAACTTGCCATAAAAATACCATGAGAGGTTTGCTCAAGGGTTGCCATAACTCATAAATAACTTGAGGGCACAGAACTATAACATCAAGCAAATTAATCAGTGATCTAATAAGTACCAAGTATGCATATATTCATGAGAACTAGGGTTTCAGTGTAGGGTACAGTCCTCCCTCCATTCTCACTTTCTTTGGATGCCACATTCGCTCATACGCAAGGGACGAATGGAGGGAGAATGAATGGGGCATGAGCTTGCCACATGTGCCCCCCTGCAGGCCCACACCTATATTCAAGCCAATGGGGCTTGAATATAAGTGAAAGTCCATTTTCGCAAGGGGGTCCGGAATGGATCCTTTGTGAAAAAAGAGGGGCAACTGTATTAAGTTTCAAAAACAGTAGTCCCTGAGATGAAGCCAGGGAAGAAATCTAGGGAAAGTATAACCTGGATAGGCCTTGCTGAAACAATGGTAGAGGCTGGTGTAACTGTATAGATTATAGGCTGAATGAGTGTAGCATCTTACAGATGAGGTACATGGTCAGAATGCAGCCAGGTGGGTTACAGACAAAGCCTGGTAGAATCTAGAGTTCAATGGATAGTTGGGCCTAAATGCTAGTTTCTTCAAAGAACAAGGATTTACTGGTTGGGTTAACAATATAATTGCTGGCCATCAACTGTAAAGGCATGATCAAAAAGTAAAATTGGGGGAGGGGAATCTAGCACACCTTTAAGACTAACTACATTATTTTAGCATGAGCTTTCGTGGATTTCAATCCACTGGTATCAGACTACAGACATATTCACAATTACATAGTTGTGGAAATGGAATCAGAGCTCACTAAGATACAGCAATATGCAACATGCAACACTGGCCGTAAACTTTCAATTAGTTCTGTCAGACAGGTCTGCTAGGCTGGTCTGTAGTTTTGCCCCAAGAAAGCAATAAATCTGCTTGAGGAGAGTCAGTTCCCTTGAAGCTTTGACGGGGAGATTAGTTTGTTAAATGTCTGGTTGTGAGGACATATGCATCAATATGTGTCATTATCTGGAAAGAATATGACTGCAGCAGCAGCAGCAGCAGTATTCCTTGACTAAGACAGCCCAATAAATTCATGTGGTTGTCACAAGTCAACAGGCAACTTGAAGAGAAACACATGCACACCTACAAAATAAAAATGCTTCCTGCCTACTCATATTTACCCAAAGAGGTGGTGATCTATGCTGCAAGTGACACCAGATTAAATAATATAGTAGGGTACTGAAAAAGAAGCTAAAATTTCTTTCTTTAAATAAATACATGTTGGAAACCACCCTGCATCTCAGTCCTGACAGATAGGAAGGTATAAATCAAATCAAATCAATAAATTATAAAAAGCATAAGGGATTTGGATTGGGACCATGCCACCAGATAGAGCAAAAACATTCTCCTCACTAGAGCATTTTACCAGTTCAAGTTATTTCTCAGACTACTATCTATCTTGCTAGAGAAAACAGAGAAAGATTCAGGCATATTTGTATCTGATTGTTCAGTATTTGAAAATCAGAATAAAGAGGGAGGGAGGGAGGGAGGGTATTACATTTTTGTTTTTGTTTTTCAATACATAGGACACCACATCTCCATCAAAATTGACCAAACAACGAGCATAATACTCTGCCACCGCACAGTTATTAATTGAACAAGAGTCCAATTAGCATGAAACTCTTTTCACCTTAGTGTTAAAAGCATTCTCTTCCAACTCTCGCCTTCATCTGTGTCCCCTTCTCCTCTGGAATGCTACAAGAACCCTACACTGAAAACCCTCCAGGTCCCCTAAAGGAAGACAAAAAAACAAAAACAAATGAAGAACAGAGAGAGAAGGAGAGAGAATAGGAGAGAGAAAGAGAGAGAGAGAGAGAGACTGAGTCTTAAATACTATCTTTCCTCTAGGCAGCAATTTCCACAGATGAAGAGGTCACCACTGTTTAACAGTGTGCTGCCACGTTAATTTAGTATGACAAGATAAAGCAGTAATCTCTGCTCGAAGAGGCTGTAAACCGCCTGCTATCCAGGGACATGCTCCAGTCGATTTGTACTGTATATCACTTTATACAATTGCCGTGACAAAGCCCCCTGAGTTCTCTCATGTAAATCTCTCCGCTCTCTCCTTCTCAACTTCTCTGCCAGTCAGACAGCCCTGGATCTGCGTTATTATAAGCTATGCAAACTTAGTGTCTTACACATGCCAGCAGCCCACAAACACCCCCCTTTGCCCACCCCTCCAGAGAAGATGTTTTAGGACTTTGATAATCCATTGATCCCGCTTCCATATCGGCTTGTATTTTTCAATCTGTCATGTTAAGTTGTCAGAAGGGGTGATTATACCGATGTTTCATGTTTCGAGATTTGCGTTGCCAGCAACGATAGTTTTCAAAAGCCTTTCTTGTGAGGGTTCTGCCGAAAGATTATCCCTAAGAAAGCTGATGCGAATATTATTACTGGCATAAACCTGGTAATAAAAACCGTAAAGTGTTTTAGGTAAAGACATTTTAGAGATATTCAGGGTTATAAACATAAGAGTTTAAAGCTGGATAGAATTTTGAGTGCTGGGTGGCTTTTTTTAAAGCTGTCAGCTGTGTAGTCTGTTCAGCATGAATCAGAAGAAAACGTAGAGGAGACAAAATGCTTCTCTCTCTCTCTCACTCACTCTCAGATATATATATATATATATATATATCACACGCAAATATATATATATATATATATATACACACATATATACAAATAAGTGCAGAATCACAGAGCAAGACAGAAAGATCATAGAAGTGGGAATAATATATATCAAGCACCAAGAAAGCATCTTTTCAACAAGATAGCAAAAGTCATATATCTAAACAATGCCACAGCAAATACATCTGCTGACGGTAAGATCCGCTACACGAATAGGGCTGCACCCCTGCATTTATAACATGTTCAAGCATTTCATGTATATTATCTCAAGATGGAACTTTGGTTATAAAACATACAGGGCTTCTAATGGCAGTCCCATATCAAGTCCTTTTTTCCTCTCCACAGTGTTTGTAATAAACTGGACTGCCAGTTACTGAAGATAGGAGTGTCTTCAGGCAAGAATTCCATGGTCCAATATTGTCTGCTCTGACTGGCAACAGCTCTCCCTCAGTTTTGGCTAACCTTCTCAGCATTTATGATCCACTAAAGTAATCCACTAGAGTAGACTCTGTGATCAACTGGATTTGCAAAAGTGTCAACCTGATTCATAAAAACTTGCTAAGGACATATCCTGGAATATTTGGAATGCTGTTATGCATTTTACAATGCTACCCTCCCTTAAATTAAGTATACCTCAATCCAATTATTACTCCTAATAAGAGTAGACACAATTGAATCAACAGGAATTTTCTGAATCAACACTTTTGTAAATCCCAATGAGTCAGTTACTCTACTCCAGCTGAAACTAGAGAGAGCCAATGTGTCACAGTGGTTTGAGTGTTGGGCTTTAGACCAAGGTTCAAATCCCAGCTTGTCCACAAAAACCCATTGGGGATCTTGGGCAAGTCATACTCTCCCAGCCTCAGAAGATGACAATGGCAACCCCCCTCTGAATAAACTTGCTAGTTTTCCTTAGGGTTGCTAGAAGTTGGAAACAACTTGAAAACACACAACACACACAGCTGAAACTGCTAGTTGGATTTAGGCCATTGGGGCTAGTCAGTATTATTATTACCTAGGGAAGAAACACTGTTAGTAGAGAGAAAAAGAGAAAGCTGTCTGAGATGACATCTGAACCTGGAATTTCACCAATCCTTCTTGAAGCTCTGATCACCTGTTTTTCCCTTAAAGAAAGCACAGGTATTGACACTATAACAGATGAGCTCTCAACACAAATAGTTGAACAGATAAAATATGTTGTATTGCATTTTACTCCTGGTTGAGACAATAAGTATTCTCCATTTCTTCTTCTTATTGACATCTCCTTTTCCTTCCTTCAACTCATGGCTGATAATAAAACACACAGAGCAACATGCCAAAAGGTAAACCACTGAAACAGCATGCTGGACCAAGACATAAAGCTAGATATGCACATAGACAGCCGGCATGTTTGGATTAAACACAGATCAGGAACTAAGCTGGAATTACAGCTAGAGCACCAACTGTGTGATTTAAGTATGACAGCTTCATTTAGAGTGCACCCTTTCTACTGATATATGTACATGGGCATACAGATGGAGATACACAGAGGAAGGATATCTGATGTAGATTCCAGAGTAGCAAAATTGTGTGTTTCCAAGTAAATGTTTCTAAGAGCAGTATTGCTGGCTGGCAAGGGGCACAGAGGTCAGCTTTAGATTTTGTGTATGAAAGGCAGAAAGCATTCCTTTGAGGATAGGGCACCCAATGGGGATATGAAAACTTGCAAAACAAATTCAAGCTCAACAAATTGAAGTTTATCAATTTCCTCCACAAAACCCACCCTGAGTTAAATCTATATCGGATTGCAAGGACTAATTGAGATCTTAAAGTGTAATTTCACTGGGAGGAGACAACTCACTTCTACTCCTGAGCCTCCATCCTACTCTCAAAACTTGCTCTGGACACTTAAGAAATGTTCTGGAGCAAATCCCCAGGAGTCATGGAGGGTTTAGCAGAAGAAAGGAACAAAGTTCTGTATTCCTAGTGGTCACCCACTAGTATCAGGCTGGATTTAGGCATTTATTTCTTTTTTTTTTTTTTTTTTGCGTGGAAATTTATGCATATTGTTTTGCATGTTTTTTATTATGCACATTGAGACAAGCAGTTGGTACAGGACTTGAGATGTATTCCCAGCTACCTTTTCTCAAAGTGCAGAAATCATTTCACAGCATCCCAATATGCAGTGATCTGGACTCCCTTCAGCTGGGGTGCTTTTTAGTTTAAAAGGTGGGTTTTTGAAAGGGTGGCACTATCAGAGCCAGCGTGGCTTAGTGGTCTGAGTGCTGGACTGTGACTCTGGAGACATTGGCTTGATTCTGAGCTTGGCCATGAAGCACATTGGCTGATCTTGGGCAGGTTGCATGCTCTCAACACAGTGGCATTACTAGGGTGGGGCAGGGAGTCCAGACTGCACCAAGTGACACCCTAAGGGGGGGATGACCCCACTGCTTCCCAAACACCTACCTTTTGGCCGAAATGGGCTGTGACATTCACCTGTTTCCCTTTAAAATGCTTTAAGAGATTTAAAAAATTTAAATTTTTATTTTTTAACTTTTTTAAAAATAAAAAAAATCTTTTTTAAAATTTTCTTTTAAAACATCACATTTAACCAAATCTTCACTATGTATATGTAAATACATTTAGGTTGTTATTGTAATTTGAAGATATAATTTTAATTTTGCTAGTTGTTTATGTCATAACTATTAGCATTATATTCAGTGGTTTATGGGAATTACAATTTACAAGTACCATCAATGCAAAAAAGCATTATTATGGATTCTGTGGTGTGTGAAATGGGAGGAGATCAGTGGGAGACACCAAACCTCATGATGCCACTGTCTCAGCTTCAGGGGAAGGCAATGGCAAACCTCTTCTGAACAAATCTTCCCAAGAAAACCCCATGGTACATTTGCCTTAAGGGCACCATAAGTTGGAAATGACTTGAATGTACAACAATACCAACACCAACAAGAACAACAATTGCCAGATGTAGTCACAATGACAACATAGCACTGGCTTATTTTTAAGAATGCAGGATCTCATCAATTTGCACCTTTCCCCCTTTAAAAAAAACCCTTTCTATGCTGTTGCTACTGATGATAGAAAAATGATACTTTAAAAAAAAAAACCGTCTCATTTGAGGCAAAAAATCACGATGGCTGACAATTTTTTTCAAAGGGCTATTTTGACATGCTAAGATACCCTTTTTCGTTGAAGATAAGAGCATTTTCTAACACCCATTACACCCTGGTACCTAGCTAATGCCACACATTTTACCATGAATTAAAACAGACAGTTTTGAGAAATACGTTCACTCAACAAAGTGGTAAGCAAAGACTTTTTTTTAAAAAAAAAAAAATCCCCATTTGGGCAATTAAGAAAGTCTATTTATCATCAACCCCTCAATCTGGATCAATAGGAAGTGATGGAATGATCTGAAATTGCAAAGAGGAAGTGTTCAGTTTAAAGGCACAGTAGGCCCTCGGTACCCACCAAGATTTGGTTCCAGGACACCCATCGATTTGAAAGTCCATGAATGCTCAAGTCCCATTATATACAGTGGGGTAGTAAAATGGTGTTTCTTATATAAAATGGTGAACAAGACTAAGGCTTTGCTTTTTGGAATATGGGGGGGGGGTATTTTTGAGCTGTAGTTGATTGAATCCATGGATACAGAACCTGTGGATATGGAAGGTTGAGTGCAATGTACATTGTAGAGCCACACCAGACAGGCTGGTGCTGTATTTGAATTCTCTCTCATTTTATCACATGCATACACACATCACCACCACCACTGCCACCTATCAGCTCAGAGGGGGAAAAACTTTCAGAGGATTACTCGGGAAAACAGCAAAACTGGCTACGAGTGATGCCAAGTAAATGCTGCATAACAATGAGTAAACAAAGAAGTTACCCTGAGTACTGGGTTCAATCCAAGCCCTTCCATCTTACCTGTATTGTTGATCAGTCCATTAGGGGAAATGGGGAGGGGGGAGCACTTTTTTTTAGTCCTGTTCATAATACACCATCATTATATTTCAAAAGATACAATTAATTATTAACAGGATGATGATGTTGAATAATCAAAAGGATATCATGTCACCAGAGTAATAGAAACAATTATTGGATGCGAAGCATTTTAATTGGCCCTTGTTCCAAATTATCAGCAAGCATTCTCTGTGACTTTCCCCTGTATCCTATCTGCAGCTTGCAAACAGATAATCCTGTTTCCAAAGCTCATTCTCCCCTTAGGGCTGGCTTGAGGTTTTTGTGTGTTTCTTTTTCCTTTCAAAGCACAGGGAAGGGATGCTGAAGCAAAACCCTCCTCCTACAGATAATGATAGCATTGTTTGGGGATCTGTGGCAAAGTCATCCCCAGTTAATTTAGACACAAACTCTACTCAATAGCTTTATCTTGTGATGTTAGCTTCACAGGGTTCACAGAGGTTATTGGCCTTACTAAACATGAGGGGATGCCTCATCTGCTCACATGTACACTGCATTTTAGTGGCAACCAGGAACACAGAGCTGAACTTCACAGTTATACCAATGCAGGAAAGAGAAGAGAAAAAGAGAAGAGGGTTTTTTTGAACATTCTTAATTGGGTGCATGGAAGCCAGTTGTTGTTGCATCTTTCCCTTTCTGCAAAGATGATGATGTTGTTAGCATGCAAAAGGGACAGTCAACTGAATGTCAAGAGAGTCCTAAATTCTGTGGCACCAAGGGTGTGTTTTGAGGGGTGTATGGGGAGAGCAAATATATCAGGAGTTGTTATTTCATTTTCAGCGTTGGACTCATAATCAACTATTATAACTGGGAAGCCCACTCAGGAAATTTCTTAGTAAATATGAACGTGTTTGCATGCTTTGCTAGTAAAGGATAGGAGTCAGCAAAATGTTGCTGTAAACTACTATCAGGTTGACTTTGATTTATGGTGACCCTATGAATGAGAGCGCTCTAAGTCACCCTGTCATCAACAGTCCTGCTCAGGTCTTACAGACTCAGGGTCCTGGCTTTCTTGACTGAGTCTCTCCATCAGGAACGCAATCTTTCTGTTTTCCTACTGCCATCTACCTTACCAAGCATTATTGTCTGTCATTGTTTTTCAGGATATGGACAAAGTACAACAGTCTCAGTTTAGTCACATCAGCTTCTAGAAAGAGTTCACACTGGATTTGCTCTAGGACCCATTTATTTGTCATTTTAGCAGTCTACAGTATCTGTAGAATGTTTCTCCATCACCACGTTTCAAATGATTTTTTCTTCCTATCAGCTTTTCTTCACTGTACAGCTTTCAGAACCATACATAGAAACTGGAAATATGATGGCATGGGCAATCAAGATTTTGGTATTTAATGATATATCTTAACACTTCAGGATCTAGACTAGTTCCTTCATAGCTTTTATTAATTTTATTTTATGACTGTAGTCTCCAGTTTCATTTATGACTGAGCCAAGGTAGAAAATCTTGAACTATTTCTGTTTTCATCATCTACTTTAAGTTTATGTAAATCATCTGTGATCATTGTTTTTGTTTTCTGTTCAGGTTCAACTGTAAACCTGCTATTGCACTTTCCTCCTTGTCTTTCTTTAGTAATTGTTCCAATTGCTTGCTATTTTCTGCTAGCAGCATTGTGTCATCTGCTTCCTCCAATTTTCATGCCTTCAACCTCCAAGTCTAATCTTAATTTATGTAGCATACAAGTTAAACAGATAGGGTGACAAAATGCAGCCTTGCCTGACCCTTTTGCCAATTGAAAGCCATCAATTTCTTCACAGTCTGTCCTGGTGATAGACCCTCTTGTCCTGAATACAGGTTATGCATTGGAACAATCAGATGTTGTGACTACATGTTAAAAAGTGTGTCCCTTCTTGCCATGCTTGACATGCACTGCATCAAAGCATGGACCAGCCACCTTGATTTGGACTAGTGCTTAGAAAAATTGTCATGACGGCTGAAGGATGGCTGGGAGTTTTAGTCCAAAAAGTAACCTTTACCAGGCTGTGTAGAAACCAGGGTTGTAGCTATGAAGGTGAGAGAGAAGAGGGACTGCATCTCCAAGGCCCTGTCTTCATGAGCAGACAGGAAGGAGACCTGGACAACACACAGCCCAAACTCTGGTTCTGATGCAAAAAGACTGGATCATGTCCAGACTGTTCAACACCAGTATCTGGGCATAGTCCTCTTACAATGAGTTTTTAAAACTTACTATTTGCTGTGTATCTTCCCAGAAGAACTGGAGCCCTCCATTCCAATGCTGAGTGGCTGTTTAAAACACCTCCCTCTGAGCCACCCTGCATGTCTGCCACTGGTGCCAGCCACTTGCTTTTAGGTAAGAGTGAGATGCTCAGCCTTGTGATCTAGGCTGGACACCTCATTCTAACAACAGAGAGCAGTGACCCATGGTGGCAGTAGACACACTACGTGACACAGGAGAACACACATTCTGGCATCAGAATGGAGTGCCTTGTAACAGGAGAAGGTCAGGGCACTCTAGTGCCACAATACTCTGGTCTGCCCCTGGCCAGGGTGCAGACCAGGCCCAAATAAGATTTGTGCACCCCTATGAAAATTTCCTTCAATTCCTAATTTCCTTGCCTGGCAAAGAATGGGAAATCATTCACACCAGGAACTCATATTCTCTTGTGTTCACAATTCTGTGATAATTTTGCCTGCCCCTTTTATTTGGATGCCTAAACTGTATGGATGGAGAGACTTTTCAAAAATATTTGTTTAATTATCAAAAAATATGTTCTGTTAGTGCCCAGAAACTTTGAAAAGAAGAAACTTGGATTAATGAGAACCGTTGTGTTTTGCTACTTTTTCTACACAAAATTCACAAGTAGTAATTCTGCACCAGAAATACTTTTTCTGTGCAGAAAAGAACATTTTTAAAATGTTGTTTCCTGTACAAAAATTCTTTATTCTTTGCGAAACAACCATGTTATGCTAGGGATTTTTTTTTTTCAGCAGAAAGGAAACTAGAAAGAATTACATACCTGTTAAATTATATGTTTAAATCCTCAGCTAAGGTTTTAAGTTATTGTAATGGTAAAAATTTGGGAACTGAAGGAAAATTTCATGGGGAATGGGTGGGCAAAATTCTTACTTATGGGGAGGGACCTTTGCCACAAATTAAACAATAAAATTACTCTGATGGATTCTGAATTGCACATTTCCACCTCGTTGCTTTGTACACTATTTCCAAGGTAAACCTGGCGTTTGCCTCATATTGACACAAGAGGCTCTAGCACAAATATTTTCTGTTATGAAGTCATTCAACTGTCTCTCCTCCCCCCCCCCCCACATTAGGTTTGTGCCTGTACAGCTGAAAACAATGGAAAATATACGGTTCCCAGCACATTTAGAAAACAAGGTGTTTGCTTTCCAGGTGATGATTTTCTGCTTAACTGATTCCAAATGACTCCCTTTACAATTTACCAGGGCTTCACAGAGAGTTGTTTCTCAATAAGAAGCTGCAAACCAACCACACCCTCACTCACCAAATGCATTTGTCCTTGTGGGCACCAAACTTTTCAGTCAGCCATAACAAGGCATTGAAGAGGCCTGTCCTGGCTAGTCAGCAGCACTCAATTGCATTGTAAAAGTGCGTCATGCCATCCCCCATTTTTGGCCCTCAGCTGCAAAGACTAGGGTTAAGCATTTTGCATCATGAACTTTTCTATAAACTTTTCATAAACTTTTAATAAACGTTTTTTAAAAATTATAAACTGACAAAGGGGTCAAGAAGATGAGAGAAGCTGCTCAACCCAGTCATGTTGAGATTCTCATTTTTATGCCTCTCTTTCTATCTCAGTTCCACAGATAAATTTAAACATGTGTGTGTATTTCACATGGTCACATTTCTGTACATGTGCAATCACTGATTAAATCCTAGCCATATAAATGTTTACTGAACTGTAAATTTACCAAACTGTAAATTTACTGAACTGTAGCTACATTTCAGAAATGCAACGAAATCCTGTTAGTGAATTTTGAAGATGTGCATCTGAACACTGCCAAGAGTGCTCCAATGCAAGTCAGGAACTTCTGGTGCACATGAGAAACATCTGAAGCACAATGGGCATTCAACACTCCTGTTGTGCACCAGCACTTCCTAGCCAGTGTCCAGATGTGCACAGGGGAGTATCCCAAGGCACTTCAGTGTCCATTGTGCAATGAACATGGATGACAATGCATTGTAGGTTCATAGCAGACCCTAAGTGAATACAGATGATGTGAAATTACTAAATTTCATTTTCTGCGCACATAAGGCTTTTTAACAGAATGATGTTATGATTAGAGTAGGGAAACCAGGGTTCAGATCCCTGTCAGCTATTAAAACCCTTTCAGTCACCTTGGGCATGTTACACTTTCTCAGCCCAGAGGAAGGCATACATTGCCTGAACAAATCTTGCCAAGAAGAACCCATGATATATTCATTTTAGGTTCATCAGAAGTCAGAAACAACTGGAAGGCACACAATAGGAAAGTCCCCAGCAGAATGACTCCCCATGTCTGTCACAGTTTGTCCATGTTTTATAGTGTTATTTGTACAAGTGTTGATGTTGTTGAACACACTGGGTTTTTTTTTCCTTTGACCAAATGCATCACTAGGTTGGAATTATTTATTGATTTCTAATTGCATATTGTTTTCAGTCCCTTGTTTGATTTTAGAAAACCTGGACCAAATGAATTTCTAAACCATTCTAAGTGGGTGATTTGGAGATATTCTGTCAGAGTGGTGGGCATCTTTACCAACCCTAGAACTATACTACAAATTGTCCAGCACAGATTTCATTGGCTCAGTCTGGACACTCGGATATGAAATGTAGCAAGTGTAGTCCTATTGACTAGCACAGGTTATTCATCCCAGGCTTGGCAATGTAGAATTTTGAAACAATTTATCAAGTACCTACAAATGCCATTGCAGGGATGTTTTAGAAATTCTGTCTTAACGAATTCCAGTGTAAAGAGGCCTGATGCTCACTCTCTCAAATAAGATGCAGATGAGAATCTGGAAACAATGTGTACAGGGCACACAATATGTAGCCTACAGTTATACCTTTACTTTTCTGTAACTAATGAGTGCCTCTCACCCCAGAGAGACATAGAGACTAACATACCACAGAGTGGATCTAAATGAGACTTTTTATGGTGGCTTCTGTGAACGAACAACTTACGTTTAAGGCTGTTGAATATTATTGTGGGAAGGGGTATATTACCTCAGTAATACACGATTGGCATGCTAAAGGTTACAAACTGGACTCCTGGCATCTCAGATTAAAGGATCTGAAGCATGAACAGAGATAAAAAACTTTTGGGGGGACCACTGTTCCCCAAACCACCAAGCAAGCATGGTGGGTGGCATGCTGGCTAGTGTTTCTGGGAGCTGTATTCCAAGAAATCAATATCCCAAATTTTAGGCTAAGCACACCAAAAATTCTCTATCTGAACAGCAGAAGATTCTGAATATCCCCCCCCCCCCAATGATTACTGGCCATTGGGGAGTACTGAAACAAGGTCAATACGGTATACTGGCTAGAATGTCCAAGATTATACTGCAGGGATTCAAGTTCCAATCCCAGTCAGCCACAAAGCAGACTGGGTGAGCTTCGGCCAATCATTTGTCCTCAACCTAGTTTGACTTATAAGGTTGTTGTGAAGCTCAGAGTGATAGGAGAATCATGGATACCATCTTGTGCTCCTCAGACCAATCACTGTAAGTCAGGATTATATCAAAATGAAATTACAGCCGAATCTTTGCAGGTGGGCTGAACAATTTCTAGTCTTGCTTAATGCCTCCAAGGAGCATTGTTTATTTAGTCAGATCTGAGAGTAATTTTGTAAGACAATGTAAGTACAAACACTAAAAGGCAGAGGTTTGCAAGCCTGAAATTATATGTACGGAAACAGCTTTCAAGTAGTACTGTAGCAATGACATTTACCGCAACAATGCTTGCAACAATATAATTCCATCATAAGATAAATATCAATTAAGCATGAGGGAGGAAGAGACACTGAAAAAAAGACAATTACAAACTTTGATCACCATTGTTCACTTTATTTTAACTGAACTGGCCTTCTTCAGGGAAGTTGGTCTGCCTCTTAGAGAAACAATAGAATTGGGCTTACACTGTGAAATTGTGTGTATGCGTCGTCTGTATGCCAAAGTGCATAATTATGCTACGTTCTAAGTATGCCTTATTGCCATGCTGCACATATGGCATCTAAGCAAGCCATATCTGAATCTTTGCAAATCTATTTGCCGTGCTATTTAAGCAGAGCACATTCCACATCGTTCAAAAGTAATTACACTTTTGTCTAGAGTGTAGGAGACGGCTTTCCCCAAACAATGAAAATTCTCATTATTAGAGCTGGCACAATAACTACTCTGGTGTTCACAACATTCTGTATTGTCCCATCACAATTAAATAAGGTGTGGGCTAGAGCCTATCTCAAGCTAGATGTACAAAAGGTACACCTGAAATTTGCATTCTTACCCCACAACAGCTCTCTGTTTGAAAAAATGTTCTATTATACAAGCACAGAATTGATGTAGTTGAATGACTAAGCTGAGCTGGGAACAGTGCTCCTCCTCTCCAAAAACAATCTTGTTCTTTAAATGAATTGGTATAGTGGGTTCCGGCAAACCTTTCCCCATCTTAACCAGCCCACATCTGCAATATGATAATAATAATCCTGGCCTACCTTACTGGACTGTGGTAAACCTGACAAGAAGATCAATGTACTACATAAAAAAATCCTGACCATACACCAAGGTAGTGTCTCTTTTATTATTATTATTACAGAAGTCCTGCCAAGTTGATTTAGGATCTTGGTTCCTGAATGACCTAACACACACCACACATATCCAAACCATATCACTACTATAAAGAGTTACATACACAAAATATACAATGCAGAAAGTGGCATTCATGGACTGAAGCAGATTTCCTCTCCATCCTGACCCCACTGAATAGTAGGGCTGCTGTGTTTCAGTGGTGGAACACATTTTGCATGTTGCCAGGCTGCTTCCACACTTTGTTGAAGTGCTGAACTGGGCCCAGCTGCTTTTCACATTTTTATTTGATCATACCATCTAGCTTTAGATTTTCAGAATATGGGAAAGTCACCTGAGTCTAATATATAAGGTCAATTACAAATCTAAACAAAAAAAAAATTGAGATTGTAGGTGTGGCAGCACTAAAAAAAGGCACATGGAACATTTGTTTCACTCTTCCTTCAATCATCTCCCCCTTTCATTCATGGGGTTATCATGAGACATCTTGGATATGGGACCCACGCCTAAACATGAAATTCATTTATTTTTCATATACACCCCAGGCACATAGGTCGAAGGTAATTTTATACACAGTATTTTCTAATAATTTTGTGCATTAAACAATGTTTCTGTACATTGAACCATGAGAAAGCAAAGGTATCACTATTTCAGCCATCCATGTAAACAGTTTTGGACTTTGGAATGTTTTGGATTTTGGAATTTTGGATATGGGAGACACACCTATATTTACTTTTTAAAAAATGATCAGGTTGCTTTATTTTATATTGCCCTGAAATCTTTGGACAGGAGCTGGAT
This sequence comes from Urosaurus nigricauda, assembly GCA_034509955.1. Taxonomy (NCBI): domain Eukaryota; kingdom Metazoa; phylum Chordata; class Lepidosauria; order Squamata; family Phrynosomatidae; genus Urosaurus; species Urosaurus nigricauda. The sequence goes on from JAOEGL010000005.1 coordinate 12,754,129, forward strand.
GCAATTATTTCAATAAATCTAATAAAACAGATGCTTTTAAAATTAAAATCCTATCCTCAGTAAGAAATATATACTTCCTTTTTAGCACCCTGCTGTGAATATAGGGGAAGGGGCAGTATCTTGTTTCATTCTCCAGTGTTCAATAACCAAAGCAAAAAATAAAATAAAATAAAATAAAATAAAAGTACATTTTAAGATATTACATCTAGGTGTTTTGTTTCCATTCACTTCACCTCTATGTACCCTCCTTCCTTATAAGATAAATTCACACAAAACTACTCTCTCACACAGACATCCTTAGCCACCTGGCAGGTAATTCTTCTCAAAAGGTACTTCACCCAAGAAAGAAGATTATCAACACTCCATATTCTTTCTGAAGTGGCACAGCATGTTTAACCTTTTGCTTTCTATACAGAAAACAGGAGGAAGCACAATATTATAAAAATGTTTCAGTAAATTGTTGGATCCCTCCCCCCAGATGTGTATGTGCACCCCTCCATACACACACACAAACACATACACAAACATACATTAAGAGATAAGCAACACAGTTTGTTACTGAAGGAAAGGGTGAAGAAAACTCAAGAACTATCGCAGTCAGGTGTTCCTCATATCTAAATATGAGAACTCCTTTTAAAACCGGCAACAGGTAAGATGCCCAGTCTTTGAACGTACCCTTGTTGCTTTAACATTGGCTTGTTCCCCAAGAATTCACATATCACAAAAGCTGCATGCTTTTAAACACCCCCCCCCCCCCCGATTTTTCCAACTTTTAAAGGTACAAGAGAAACAATTCCAGAGTGAAGGTTACTGACAGGTTAGTGAAGGTTTCGGCAGGCAGGCGCAATTGCTGTGGGGCTCAGAGCCCCAAGATGGCCACTGGGCCTTTTTCCCACTGACGGGAAGCCTGCAAAACTGCAGGCTTCCCGCCGGGGGGAAGAAGGTTGCAAGCGTGCACGTGTGCTCGCCTGGCTCCCAGGCTTCCCGGGGATCAGGTGGGTGACGCGCTGATTGGCCCGTTTCCCGCCTCCTCTTCCCATTGGCTAGACGGCTGGGGAGGATGGGCTGAGTGCAGGCCTCTACAGAGGGAGGCATATATAAGGCCGGTGTGGCAGTCGCACCGTGCCTGGGAATTTTGAGCGGCCCCCCACCCTCCCTCCCTGGGATTGGTGTTGCTTGTCACAACTTGTTTGGGGGCGGCAGCACAGGTTCTGGATCTGGTGGGCTGGTTTCCAGGGCTCGGTAGCACTGGACCGGGGGTCCTTTGGACCCAGGAAACATCAGGTGCGATGTGGCCAACCGTGGGTCACATGGAGTATATCCCGGTGATGAGAGGCCTTACTATGGTAGTTTCGTAATTGCGGAATTACACAAGGGCATTGCGTTGCCTCAAGTCATCCCGATGCTTGGCGTACAAGCAACCTCACATCTGTCCAACCTTGGTGTTGGGGATGTGCAGATCCAGACCTTGTGCTTGTGGGCCAACCCTACCTTGTATTGCTGTTGTTAATAACATTGTGGCCTTTTCATTGCCAATATGTTTTCTGTCTTTCTTGGGGTGGAGTACTTCCACTGCAAGTCACCCTTACACCTCTTACATGAGAGGCCAGGGCTGAGCAGGGAATCAAACCCTAGCCTCCAAAAGTCCTAACCCAACATTCAGACCACTACACCATGCTTGCTCTTTTTCACCTTTCATACTTGCTGACAAATCACACCTGCACACTGCTAATATACAAACTGTGTTGAGATCTGTGTGCTCCCAGGTTTGCTTTCAGTCTGCTGATGGGTGATATCTTTGTGGTAATGTTCCACACACAGTATTTGTTTTGCTACCCTTGCCAAGGTGTAAGATTGCCACCTGGATGGAAGGTCTGCACTGTGTGTGTGCGTGTGTGCATGTGTGTGTGGAGGAGCGGGGGAGTTTATTTTCCTTTTATGCTGTTTTATTGATTGACTGAACTGAAGATTTATTCATTTACTTTACAATTGAATAAGGCATAGCTACTGAGTTGGTGATAAACTGGAGGTCTGATAAGGTTAGGTTGCGATCACTTCTGGAAGGCTCTGCTGCAAGGGGTACCAGGAGGAAACTGATCTGGTTAGGTCAAAGTTTTCCCATTATTGTGTTGTGTTCCACCCATGTGATGGCTCAACTGCACACTGTACAAAAGGAGAGGTCTTCAGATGCCAAGCTATTGTGGAGGCAAACCAAAAGCACAATAGAGCCTGGAGGAGACCTACCATTGTGTTTTGCTGAGAGGTGGGAGTCCTATGGCCGCAAGGCTCTTGCGTCAGCAGAGAAACTGGCTGAAATTCCTCAGAATGAGGCTTGTTGGGAAAACTCACATGCAAAGGAAGGTGAAAGGCTTGGAGCCCGTCACTCTCCTCTTCTTCCACTTTCTGTCTGCCTGTCACCATGGCTACCTCTCCATCTGCTTCCCCATACGGAGAGGCTGGTCGCTTGGAAGACATCCTACAAGGAACAAAAGAGGAGAAAATAATGAAACCTCCACATAAATCCTTAATGCCGTCATTGTGTGGTTAGGGGCCATTGTAACAGAAATGCCTTTTTTGTGCTGGCAGAGAGCAGGAAACCATCCAAATACCACTGCAAAGCATACACAATCGGGAACAATGGCCAAGCAGGTAGCAACAGAACAGTGCTTGTTTGTTGTGAGAATAATACGCTAATATAGCACTCTCTTGTATGCTGGCTTCTTAAACACATTCACGAGGGGAAAAAAATTACCTAAGAGCACAACATAATGAAATGCAATTCCATTTTATTTTATTTTATATATGGGGTGGATGGGAATAGGAGGTTCTTTTTTTAGCACTTTAAAAGAAATTGCAAAAGACAGAACATTCGTCCTGTCTACATGGCTATTGACTTGCTCCTTTTGCTCTCCCCAAGCCATCTTAGGAAGTGCGGGGGGGGGGGGGGGGACAAATTTTTGGTATTGATGTGGAAGAGAAAGGTCTGTTGTGAAGCCCAAACTTTTGTGATGCTAAAAGTTAGTTGGCCACCATTTTGTGCCCTTACGTGTATGAATTTAACTCCTGCCAATTTCAATACAAAGTAAAACAGAATAAAGCAAAAGAGCTTTAGAAGTTCATTGGGATTTTTTGTCAAGTGTGTGTTAATCAGATATTACAAGGAGGACCTGTGTCACCTGATGTGAGTTTAATCATTTCACTGTAAAGTGGTCATTGTCACACATTTAGTCAAGATATCTAAAGTATAGACAATCCAGTGATCCAGAAATCCTTCAGCACAACCCTTGTTATCATAACCAAGGTGTGCGCTTGCATCAACACAAGCAGTGGAATCTGGTGGCTCTTATGTCAATGGGATGGTGGACCTACTCTAGGTTTTAAACTGACCTACCCAAGGGACTGAACACATTTTATGGACAAGGTTTAGCATCTTGGATATCTCCTTTCAAATCCAAACTAAAATCTAGAATGGTGAAGCTGTCCCATGGACATGAAAGCCACCAGCCACCCCTTTGTGCATGTTTACATCCATTCATTGATTCAATAGCACAAACACTTAAGGCCCAGTGTGTGCTTAAGTGAAATCCCTTGCAATTTTGTCCATTGATGGAACTCCTCATGTGAATGGACCTGGGATGAAGGATTCTTCCATCCATGACACTCTGGGCTGCTTCAAAATTTGTTCTAGAGGGTCAACCAAGGGGTTGCAGGAGGGAGGAAGGGAGGACAGAAGAAACCCCACAGGGTGAGCATATTTCCACTTGACTTCTTCCCATTGTCTACATGAGTACTTTTACTTGTATATGAGTGGCTACCTATAATTTTATTTAGAATACTCTTCTACAATTTGTTGCCTTGTAGTAGCATACCAATGACACTGGAAAATTCAAATGAGAAACCAACAAATTTTAAAATACAGTATACAACCAAAAGGTAGATGAATATTAATTAGGCATTAAAGATGCAATCAAACAGGCTCAGACAGGATAATAATAATAATAATAATAATAATAATAAATATCGTCCTCACCAGTCAAATGACTCAAGAAGGGGAGTTCCACCATTTGGGTACCATTACAAAGAAGGCCCTGTATCAGGCCTAAACTCAGAGGGTGTGCTGCTACCTTATATTCTGTTCTGGGTACTAAAAGTGATGATGCACAGTGGTGAACTGTGACATAGACAGATGTGTTGTACCATAGACCAGTGGTTTGTAGCAGTTAAAAAGAACAACAACAACAACAACAACAATTCCCGTAATGTTCCATGCTACAGGGTTTTTAAAAATCTGTCTCAATAAAGTCCAGTACCTTCTTGAACCATGAGAGGTATGATATACAGAGGATGTTGTGATGTGAAGAATGTCCATCACAATGAGCATGACATCAGAAACCAACAGGATAATTCACAGTTCTTGGTAAAGACACACTGCATTTCTTCTTAACTGACTGGAGGCTATCCTCCTTCTCTTATCTGAACCTTTATATACTGAGAAAGTAGAAACAGAAACTAGAAAGACCTATATTAAATTCCAAGTCCCAAGCACAAGTAGGGTCACTGAATCAATAGGAGGTATATAAGTGTTGACTTATCATTTAGCAACCTGATTCAGTTGCTTTTTATAGTAATTATTTACTATTATAATTTCATGAAAGTAGCTACAAATTGTTACGGCTATAATGTATAAAATCTTTGCTCTTATATTTCTCAAAAATAAGTCAAATAGTATCTTTAAAAAAACATGCAAATACATCTGCATGCTAAAAGCCACTGTTCTGGTTGTTGTTATACAGTCAGGCTGGCTTATAGTGATCCACAGCCCTACTCAGGTCTTGAAAACTCACTGCAGCTTCCTTTACTGAGTTTTGTAATGTGACCTTCCTCTTTTTCTACTGCCTTCACTTTTACCAAGCATTATCACCTTTTCTAATGTGTCATATTGTCTCATGATATGTCCAAATTCTGTTTAGACATTTTGACTTCTAGGGAGAGTTCAGACTTAATTTGTATGTAGATCCATTTATTTGATGCTTTGGTGGCCCATTCAGCACCACTGTAGCACATTTCAAATTAAATGGAATTTCTTATTCCTGTCAGATTTTCTATCTGTACATAGAAATTAGAAATATTTTGGCATGGTGATCCAGACTTGAGTTTTCAGTACTAAATAACCTGTGGTTTTAAACACACTCTTCTTTGTTCACCTCATCACCTCAACAGCCAGCACAGGGCAGAAGCAGAAGCCATGAACCATGTGATATTCCTCCCCTGGTATTCAACAAAGACCCCAGTCAAAGTAACTGAAAGTTTCAGAAATGTTGAAGACTCATGTTATCCCTTAAGTTAAAAAAATAAAGTAGGAGTTTATCGCTTGGGCAAATAAGCCGGCTTACCTCTTCCAGATTCAGTTCTGGATTCAAGATGCTCCCGGATGTTGTCATAACTAAATCACCACCACTCTAGCCACGATGCCACTGCCCAGATGCATCCCAGGTTGAAGCCTTGCTCAGCCAGCCATTTTTTAAAATTGCAAGCTCCTCAACTTCAAAAAAAGTGTGGGCTCAGCAAGACTTTGATCCAGGATGCATCTAGACAGTGGCATCCTGCCTAGATCGGTGGCAACTTAGTTATGATAACATCCAGGGGCATCCCGGATCCAGAAATGAAGCTAGAAGAGGTAAGACGGCTTATTTGCCCAAATGAGAAACTCCGTAGCAACCTTAATTGATGGGAACAGGAACTTCTTGTCTACTAATCTGTTTCTAGACTCTGACAGGCCTGCTACCTATTGACTTTGTTGTCAACTGCTTTTGTGTTGCTCGCAACTCCTGGCGAACCTGTGGATGAGACACCTTCAAGATTCCCTGATTGAGTCTATCTATCTAGTGTGTGGTCTTCCTCTCTTTCTACTTTCCTCTACCTTTCCTAGCATTGCTTTCTTTTCCAGTGAGTCATGCCTTCTCATGATGTAGCCAAAGTACAACAGTCTCAGTTTGATCATCTTGGCATCTAGGAAGAGTTCACATTTAATTTGCTCAAGGACCCATTTGTTTGACTTTTTGGATGCCATGAAAATAGTTAGAAAATCTGATTTATCATGTCAGTTAAAGCCCAGCCCCAAAAACCTCTCTGAAGCAATGAACAAGATGATGCCATCCATCCCCATTCCCCATACATGGCTTACTTTAGCATTAGAGATAGGACCACCACTGCACTGACAACATTGTTGGAACCATATTTAGCAGGTTTTACCTATAAAGCACCTAAAGGTTTTTCCAGATAACAACAGTCAATGTTATCTGAGAAAGTCATTGTTCTCTGCCTAACAAAGGGGCAGGTAGCCTCACACAGGACAGAAACAGTGTGGATCGTAAGAGAAGTTTTTTTCCTGCTGCTAATAGAGCTGAAATTGTATTGCCTAGATTTTATGGCTCTTTGTTTTCCGGTCCCCACATCTCCAAAGAAAGGAGTTTCCCCTGCCTGTATTGGTATCCCTCCAGACCATCTTAACCGAGAAGAAATGCAACATCTTAAACAAAACATAGGTCTGTGTTTCTAACATAGACCTTTTCTTCTTTTTCTCCTGTATGACTTTTAACACCTTTGCATGATAAAGAAGCCAGTGAAGCTCCAAAAGCTTGCATGATGTATTGGCCCAAAAAGGTACCACTGTTTTGTAGATTTTGGGATTTGTTGCATTTTGCTGTATGGACAATATGGATACCCTGGAATATATTTTCAATAATAGGGTAGGTTATATCTGTATAGGACAGAGTGAGTGCTGCACACAGATGTATTGTTTAACACCTCACTACTAGTCTTTATTTTCTGCTATCTGCTGCCTGAGTTAAAGAACTCCTTTTGCCTCATGGTAGAGCTGGGCCTGATTAATTGCATTGCAAGCTTTGTCTCTGGAAGGTAAAGGGGAGAAAAAGCCCCATGTTGGGAAATGGTGAGATACAAATTGAATAAATGTATTTATATAAGAGAAGGGTCTGACTGCTATGTTAATTTGGAGTAATGAACATACCTGATGTTTTGTGGAGAAGGAACTTCAAAGAATTTCCGTGGAAGCTCCGACAGTGGGGGAGACAAAGGGAGGGTTAGGAAGCCAATAACTCAGCCTCTGTTTTGGATGGATTAACAACAACAACAAAACAAAATAAAACAAATCAAAAACCCCTAAGTGCTCTGCCAAAGCTATAAAGAGAAAGTGGATTTTGAGGATGGATTTGAAGGAAAATCCTTCCAATGCAGGTGTTCTAGGAAAGAATTCCAGAAATAAAAGGGAGAACGGGGAAAGAGTATTGTTCTTCCTACAAACTCCACTGGCTTTGTGCCTGCTTTGTAACAAACATATCCAAACGGCTGAGTATGTGAAAGTTCATTGACCAGTGGCTAAATGTGAAACCTCTTAACAAAATTGGATGAATACTGTGTGTGGAGTGGAGAAGCATTTACATCAGTATTAGAGCTCTATCATTTTTGAATCCTCAAAAAACAAGAAATAAAACAAAAATTGGCATCAGATTCCTAATACTGGGGAGGGAATATGATATGCAGTGAGGCATAGGTGCTTCCCACAAGGTTTATTCTGTCAACAGTTTTTGAAGTTTTACTTTTTAACCTGGGCTGCAAGTTTTTTCTTAAACAGAAGATTAACAAATGTTTTGGTGGAAGCTATTTTTGATTGGTGAGGGCAAATTTCAATATTTGAAACACAAGCTTTCCTTATAACCAAGAGTAGTAGCTTTTACTTATGAAATTGTAAATCACTTCACACTTCTGTCAATATCTCAGACATGGTTTGGTAAAAATTAAAATGAATTTATATTTCATTAATCATCAACCAATCATTTTAAAAGGAGGGAAATTAAAACAGGTACTAACTCTCTGGCTTAATTTCTTTCACCAAATCATCCCTATTCCCATATGCATATCCCAGACATGTCATGTCCAGCCTAGCAGAATCAGACCATTTCTCTTTTTTATCCTTTCACACCAAACCATCACAACTGCCTCCCCTGCCCCAAATATGCCCAGAAACAAGATATTGCTGGCAGACTTCAAAACTCATGATGCAATGTGACTGTAAATGATTTATGTAGATAACAAAGACATAGGTCCATGCGGCATGAATAACACTGATTCAGCATTTAAAAAAAACCACTAATTCTTCATGGGAAGAAGAATTCATCATTTAGAACTGCAACACGTTATTAGGTTTTGTACAGCATTTTGTTGTAATTTTTAAGGTGTCATGGGAATCTGCTGAAGTACAGTGTAAAACTGCAACTGCAGCTTCCAGCATTTCTCATTAATGATTAGGGCTGCTGGGAAATGCAGTCAAACAATATCTGGAGATCTGTATGATTTCCACTCCTGCAATAAAAATGTGAATCCTGTTCCTTGCTTCCGAGAAGAACCATTTTTTCCAGATAATTTGAGGAGTAACAATTTTCATTTTGACTCAAGAAATCAGGTTGGGTCAGAATCTTGGACTTTAAGAACCAAGATGTAGGGTAACATTATTCTCCATTTTCAATCATCCCACCCATGCTATACTCTTCAGGCTAACTCTGAATCCAAACCTCAGTTTTCTAGAGTGGCAATCTTTGAGAAATCTCTATTTCTGGTCACTCATCTAACATGTTAGCAGGGCATCTATAGGGTCTTTTGATATAGGTGCCAAAACATGAATAGGCTCATGTGGGAATGAAGGAGTACTTGGGACTCAAACCTAGGAATATTAAAACCAGTGCACTGATTTTTGTCCGGAAATGCAGAGGAAACCTATTGGAGATATCTTTATATAAGTGATATGATAATCATTATTCTTTGGAACCCATCAAGATGAAAACTGCCCATCAGCTTCACAGGCTAATCCACCAGACCTCCTGGTTTTGCTGTCAAAATCCAGAGAGCTGTCAAGATCCTAACTAGTCATAAAGCATGCATGATGAACTTCTTTTAACTGTGTATGCTTGATGGATGCAGATAGAATCTACTACAAGTCCTTAAGAAAGATGTGTTGAAATGAATAGAGTATGACAATGCTCCTTCAGCGACCGTTCCTTTTAGTGAAGCTTGTGCAGTGCAACATCCTGGTAAACAGTGCCCTTTTTAAATTCCTTGTGCCTCTTAAACAAAACAAAATTAAAAAAAATCTACTTGATAATTTTCTACTTTGGCTTCTTGGTTCCTTCACTGAATGAACTGTGATTTTTCCACCCCAAACTGAATTCCCCATATTCACAAAAGTGTTGTCACCTCTCACAGAGTCAACTTCAATCCCAACTCAACTGCTTATACCATAAAATTATGAAACTCTAATCTTGTTACATTCAGCAAAGTGCTCCAGAAATATTTCAAGAAATCCACAAAGAAGCTTGCAGGAGGGAGGGGGGATGGGTTTATCCATGTCTTTAAAAGTGACGAACACTGATGTGTCAGGAGAAAAAGATAGGGGGCTATAAATCGGAACTTGTTGGGGAATTAATTAAAGGATTCATCAATCATTACACAGCTAACACCACATCTATATGTATATACAGCTAAAATCCCATCAGCTGCCACAACCTTACAGCAATCCACAGGTTCACAACTCCCAAAGTCCTTCTCTTCTGACTATTTATAAATTACTTTGTATAATCTAGCATTAAGACCTGTAATTATAAAACAGCATTAAATACAGGCCTGCATAGTTATGGATAATTATAATTGGTACACTTCAGAGGGAAAAAAAGTTTTAAAAATCCCAACAGAAATAGAAAGCATTTTTATTTAAATACCAGCTTTGCCTTTTTGACAGTTCCAAGTCCATAGGATATAACAAGATGGTTTAAACTGTATGTCATTTTAAAAAACCTGTACTATACCTTTTTTTCTCTACCTCTCCATAAAATCAAAGTTAATTTCTTAACAAGCCTTTTGGGACATGACTAGAATAAAACAGCCAGCATTCAGATCAGGGTGGAAAATGTCTCCTGAGTCCTCCATCTCAACTGGCTGAAGCTCATTCTTTTTGATCAGTCAATATCCAGGTGCCATTTATATACATGACTTTCTTTATACAGGCAGCATGTAGTCAGAGAGAAGGTTTTCTCCCTCCTTCATACATTTAGTACTCACAGTGATGCAATGCAGCTGGATAGTGACAGATTTAGGATGTCACCTTGGTACAATTTATTTAAATATATTCAGGGTCTACAGGGCTATTAATTGATACCCTGCATTCCATCACATCATTGACTATACCTCTATACCCCAAAGTACCATCTTATTAGTTCAGCCACTCTCACATTTGAGAATGGAGTTTAAGTTCAAATGGCACATAGAGACACTCTTGACTGGCTGATGAGGGTTGAGATTTTTAGTACCAAAAAGAAACAATTATCCTTCACATGATCAATAAAAAGCTCATGAAAATCATTGTTTAGTGAATTCTAGTAGCAGCCAGTTGAATAGACAACTTCAGAGGATAGTGGACTCTCTTTCTTTGGAGGTCTTTAAACAGAAGTTCGATGCCCCTGTCTCAGGACTTCTTCAGTTCTTTACATGTAAGGATATTGGAAAGGTGGCATTTGCAGCACCTTCCAGATCTATGGATCTGTTATCCTATGATGCAGTCATGGTGGATTGTTTGTATAGTTTTGTTTTTTAATGATCAGAAAAACTCACAGAAGACAGAAAGCAGAAAGGCCTCACATATACTGAAAAGAGTTATCACTCTCAACCTGAATGTAGGAGAAGATTAGAAAGGGGGCATAAGTCCAAGGCTGTAAGAAGGAGGAGTGAGGAGTTTGAGGTCAACAAAATAAGACTCTCATCTTTACTTTCACACACACCGAGCACTTATATACATAACTGAAAATTCTGCATTTGTAATCTGTGATGGTTCCATCTATATATCCAATAATTACTTGATATGAAGTCAAGGGCCAGTGGGTCCTTTGGGTGCAGTGAAGCAACTACCACAGACAGCAGAATGCAGGGAAATCCAACTGTTGCTGTTCTTCTTTTATTAATGATAGGAAATCTTTCAGAGCACCCCATCCACAATGGCTTGTTCTGAGGGAGGGAGGGAATTGTGTGGTCCTCCAGATGTTATTGGACACCAACTTTCGGCATTGGCTATGGTGACTGGGAGTGGCCACAGAGCTCCCACTCAACCTTTAAATCTGGGATTGGACCAACTCTATGGAGAAGAGCATCAACAACAGATAGTGTTAGCAGTGATGTGATGGAGCAAGCAGTCAGCGATGAAAGGAATTTGAGCCAGCAAGGAGGGAGAGAGGTGATGATGAGCCACAAGGTAAGAAGAGGAGGATCAGGGATATCAGTGGTTGTTTCTGGCAGCAGCAGATCATGGGAGACTGCTGCATTAAGAGAGACAGACATGTGTGTAAGCATGTGTTTGCATGCCTACCAGCCCAAAGAAACTGCAGAAGAACTGAGAGACCAGTGGAGGAGATGTAAATTTGGATCTTTTAAAGACAAAAGTGGTACCCAAACAATTCATGAGATTACTCAGACAGAAGATTACAGTGTGGTGAGCCAGCAGATCACAGACTGGGCTCTAACGGACACATAAAGCTTAATTGCCCTCAACCATCATGTAAAATTGAATAATGGAGACAATCATCCATTCATCACTACCTTAGTGCAGACAGCTTTCCCCCAGTTGTTCAGCTTATTCGTTATTATTTTTCTTTTGTAAAAAAAAAATGGAGGAAAAAATCTCTACACAACTCTTCTTTGCCTTTTTTTTAAAAGTAAGATGAAGAAGATAAAAATTGTGTCTCGACTGTCAGTCATTTTGGGAAATAATAATTTGTTAATCATTAGTTTCTATGAATGTATCAATCATTATCTTTTTTGTTATACTTGTGTATTATTAGAAGGAAGGAAGGAAGGAAGGAAGGAAGGAAGGAAGAGAAGGGAGGAAATAGTGGACTGCTGAATTCATTTCTAGTCAGTAGACTTTCAGCCAGCTAGTACCCCAACAGCAGATACCTTAAACACACCTCTGTGCAATTTAGTTTCAAGTCAATGTTCCTTAATACTCAAATGTCAGCAAATGAAAATCAAAGTGAATTATGCTCCAATCGTTTTGAGTATTGGCAGAAGTTGCCAAAAGATTGCTTAGAAGAAGATGAGGTGCATGTCCCAGCACTGGGGAAAAAATGAATGGACATGGACAGATGCTCAATACACACAACCTTGAAAAAGCATCCTGAAATGGGAGGGGAGGGGGATTGATCTTGGAAAGAGAACTTGGAAATAGTTTCCTTTTTTGAAACTATAACTTCCCAAATCATCCAGCTACCATAGCAAGTTGCCATGCTGGCTGTAGGATATTGGGAGCAGTTATTTTCTTTTATAAAGGATTCCCTCCCCAAGTTCTGGCTCAAGTCAAGGTACATGAAACAAGGCTGGTAATGTATGACTTGGAGTCAGCAGCCAGAATGAGGAGCAGAGGTCTTCAGCTGTATGCAGAGCCAGGGAAAATGTCAAAATGGTGGAATTCCCCCTTGCTTGCTCAGGCACAGGAAGAAGTTAAATAAAATAAAATAATTAATTTAATGGTTTGGCCAATTCAGAGACTTCATTTTGCCTACAAATCGCACTGGGTTTGTTCCTCCTGCAAAAAGACTGCCAAATAAACTACTTAGGAATGAAGAAAAATATTATTTATTTCTATCCAAAGAGCTCTGGGGTACATTATGAAATTTAATACTGGATATTCTCTAGATATTCTTATGTATCATGTATTTTGTAGATAATATCAAATAATATTAATACCGAGATATTCTTAGGTATCACATATTTTGTAGATGACATCAAATAATATTAATTTTTCAATATTTGATAGGTAGACCATTTATGTTTGAAAGTATTTGACAGCTGACACACAATTAATCTTATTAAGACACATCACTAGGCTTTCTGAACCTATGTTCACCACCCTGAGTAAAAGAAAGGAGATGTATAAATGTAATTAATGGATAAATGATTCCATGCTTCATGGTTGACACACAACAGCATTTTTTTTGCCAACATGCAATAGTATTAGTATTTGAGAGGATGCAATAATAGTATTTTGACTGTGACAACATTTGACGGATGAGATGAATCGGTATTTAGGATTTGCTTGCTGGTTGTTTACGAGACTTCATGTTTAATGACTGACAAAACAATCAGGAACTGCCAAACAAGTCCAAAGCACCCAAATTTCATGTTTTGTGGTTAATGTTCTATATTCAAGATGCCAATATGAATTTTGTACTTAAAATGTTACTTTTGACATTTGAACATGCTGCAGAAGCTGGCATGTTTCATGTTTTTCTCTCAGCTTAAAAAAAAAAAGCACAACAACTTTCAACACACAGCTTCAAAGTCAAGCTATTAAGTCCCCATTTCAGGACAGGAAGGGATGTACAAGAGCTCTGGCATCTCCACCAGTACAAACTGGCATCTGCTATGCTGCTCTGGACAAACATTCCATTATTGGAAATGAGGAAGGTATCTCTGCTGGTAATTTCTTTCCAGCCTATGTGCAGAAAATCTTTACTCATGTAGCTTCTGCCAGACTTTAAAGACCTAGTAGTAAGAGGAGACCAATGAAGTACAACTGTGGCTGCAGCCCCAGGGAACATTCCAGCAGAAGGATGTCATGTCAAACACAATGGGCATCCATCAGCACAAATTTGGAAACAGCGGGACTCCACCATTGTTGATATTTCGAGGAAGCTGAGCCCTATCGGTCACATCTCTCATGCAAACAGCCCTTGCTTGACTGGACTTGAATTAAATCTACAACCTCATTTATTTGCTAAAACACTGCTTTAAGTTAGTTCCCCATTCCCATTTTTATCAGACTGTTACCCCGCTTATAGCAAGCCCAAGGAACAATTCTGTTCTTTAGCAATGAATATGTTCACTATAAGAGACCTCTTCATATACATTTTTATAGCCAAGGGTAGTCAATATATTTCCCCTCCCTGACCAGAAATGATAAGTGAAATGGTTGGTACAAAAAAACAACACCTAAAAAAAACTTATTGCAAATTAGCATATGGAACACAGTAAGATACATTTAAAAGATAAAGCCTATATCCAATTGTTGTACCCAACTAAATCACCATATCCGAACTAGAATCCCAAGTAATCCAAACAAGAATCAATGGAATTTGATATAAGTCTTAATTTAGCAAGCCTCCCATCAATGTAATGGATCTTTTCTACTTGGAAGTAATTATTGGAATTAGACCTCTAAATAGCTATTCCCTTTTCACTACCCCATTTCACAGATCCACGTGTCTCTTTCCAGCCTCACAAATACAGTGCAGATACACAGATCTAAAAGTTTTTGATTTTGGAACATTTTGAATTTTGGAATTCCAGACAAGGAATTAATCTTTACTGTATTCCTATTTCAATAGTAGCATTTCCTTTTAAACAGGCCATTGACACATATAAATTAGCATGTCTATATTTTATCTCTGTCCTGCTTTGTCCTCTTTTCTGATTATAAGTTTCTTCCCTTCCTTGATGCGATAGGAAAAAGTGGCCTCCTATAACCAGGAAGGACACACATCCCTGAATATAGAATACTGCCTTATTCTAGGTCAAAATATTTTGCCTTTGCCTTTGACAAACAGCAGTTCTACAGGTTCTCAACTAGAAAAGTATTTGCTCTTTCTAATGCTTGCTACCTGATTCTTTTACCTGGAGAGTCCAGAGAAAAGATTTAGGATTTTTTCACATATAAAGGATGTGGTCTACCACTCAAAAAAGGACCCTTCCAAACATTCAACATCCATTCAGCACATGAGTTTCGTAAACATGTTATAAAAATGTACAACGAATGGGCTAGGCAAGCATTGTGATAATAGATTCACGCCTCCTATGTTAATTGTAAGGTCTGAAAACGCCCCACATATATGTGTTTTTTTAAATGATGTTATGGTTTTACCAGTGCTATGTGTTGTATATTAATCTGCTGTTGTTCCCCACCTTGCAGGCAGGAAATATATTATAATTATTAAATAGAAGATCCAATTTAAGCATTGTATCATTTTAATCTGGCATGTATAATTTACTCATCTATTTTGCCAGTTTCTCAGACAACATCACAACTATCAGAGGTCCAGGTGACCACAAACTGTTTCTAGATATACCAATGCAAGGGAGAATCACAATCCAAATTGGAAGGGGAAATGATTGTGGATCAATAGACTGAAAATATACGATATCCATTATAGCCTAAATTCATGCCATATTTCACAAGGATCCTTTAAAATAAACGACATCTGGCAACTTATCTGCCACTAAAGTTGCTTCTAAATACAGCAGACAGAGCTGATGTTAAGTTGCCAAGACAGAGAGCACAGTCCTGTAAAATGTGATGCATTTTATTTAGATCATGTCCATCAGCATTAAACAATATTTGTCTTGGCTGAAGAAGTATTTTACATTTCAACACACATTTTTTTTTCCTAAATGGAAAAAAAAGATATTTCTTTGGACAAAGGTCTTTTACAGAACCATCCTATACATTTTCCTAAAAAATAATGGGAATAATTTGATTGGAAAAGAGTCAAAGGGGAGGAAGGAGCCTTGTGCCTTTCGATGTGTTTTGAGAAAAGAAATTAATTCTTAAATGTAAATAAAAATTAAAAAACAATAAAAAATATCTTCCCCTTGCAAGTGTGTTGGATGCTTTGGGATGTACACACCAGGTCCTGTGTAAACAATAACAACTGTATATGTTTATAGCCATAAGCTTCAGCAAGCCTGAATTGTGGCCAAACTAGAGCAAAAACGTTTTCCCCACAGGGAGATCTTTCACTTCTTCCTACCTGGAGTAACTTACTTGAATGCCACAATATCCTTATTGAATGCATGCAACCAGCTCCTCAGCAAAAACAGCGTTAAGGGGAACAATAATTCAACCTCCTTTGAACAATACAGCGATAATTCCTTCCAAACTGAAGCTCTGATTTGCTGGAATGATCCAGTTTTTCTTCCTAGGTGGATGCCAACAAACTAGAATGGGCAGCACCCGTACTGCTCTGTATTTTCAACCACAAGAATCTATTATTAATACACTCACTTTCACCCCAAAATAGTTTTTAGGATTGGATTCCACCCCCTTTCTTTCTCCTCCTCCTGAAAGAAAACACACAGCCAGACTTTTCTATTGCTATTATTCTGAACACTACACTTTTTCCTCTCTCCAATAAACAGAGCTTTTCTGTAAGCAGAAATAAAACTTTTTTAAAATGGGGTGCTTCAATATTCCAAAATGGTTCTGAAGTCCAGACCTCAATCACAAATTCTGGCACATAATTTTTACAATATTCAAATTAAGAAAAAAATGAATCATGTGGTGTGTGTGTGTGCATTTAATATATGAATAATCATCAACATGAGCATCTAAAGACACACATAAATTCCATCCTCAAATCCTGTATTATGCAACACTGTTTAACATTTGGGCACATTTTAAAGGTGTCAATGCGCTTATTTTAGAGAAATAGATCAGAGTGACATATTTTAGTGCATATTTTAGTAATGTGTACATCTTTACATATGCCTTGGGGGGACAACATTTGTGTGTGCATTTACATGCATCTATTTTGGAGAATTAAATGTATAGACAGCAAAATATCAGCTCCCATAAACATTGATATTCAAACACTAGAGAAAGAAATTAATTTTGCCTCACTCACCTATTATCTCTCTTTCAACTAGATAGGTACCTATACAGAAAAATAACATTCTCAATTGATTGAAGAAAACTTAGGCTGCAGTCCTGTATACAAGTATTTGATAGTTACGTCTCAGCCAACTCAATAAGATGTATTTCTACCTGTAAAGGATCCACAGGATCATGTTGTTTGTCAGTAAAGGCAGCAATCTGAAACCCACTTACGAAAGACTAAGTTGTGTTGAGCTCAGAGGAAACACAACTGACTAAATATGTACAGGATTGTAGTATTCAGTGCAGTTATATACATTTTACAGGTTATCACAGGCATGTTTACTCAGAAGTAGGGATGTAAAGAATATCTGCACATTTTCTCATCCTTTAAGAAAAAGAAAGTGTTTCAACATAAAAAGTGTCTGAAATCTGAAGACAGCCACCATGATATATATTTTTTATCCCTGTATGAGGGTGAAAAGAATAGGTGCTATTTTTTGCTCAGAAGGCACTGAACTTGTGTGTGCATACAAAAAGACCCCTCTCACAATATTTTTTTTACCAAAAATTTTGAAATGCAAAACAAAATTTCAAATTTGTTTTTCTCACTCAGTCATTTGTGTTTTAGCATGAACAAGTGAAATGTTAAGATTGGCATTCCTACTCAGATGTGACACTGATGTTCCCTCAAGTTTAATGGGAGTTAATCCCAGGTAAGGTGTGTACATAAGATCAGGCAGGGAAATTGGCTGGCAAGTTAAAACTACAATAAATAATCTAAAGCACTAAACTCTCTCCCATTTTTGATGATACACACTTAGTAGATACCACTGTGGTTGTCCTGTCCCAAATCTCAGATATCATCATAATCTTATAACTGCTAGTATTTTTATTTTTACTGAAAATCTGATGCCTAATTAGCATGGATAATTCTTTTAACTGATTGAAGATTTTTAAATGGACAAAGCCAGCCAATTAACATTAAGTAGCATCCTTATCAGTGCCCTTCCCATGCCCTTTCTGGCCAGAAGAATCCTAAGAGAGATTTGGAGTGCCACATCCAAAAAATCCTTGTAGCTCATTCTGACCAAGGCAGACAATCACTCTGTCTCTCTGTATATGTGTCATTGTGTGGTAGGGATATTTTTTTAGGAAGTTCATTTATGCTCTGCTATTCAAAATGGTGGTAGGCGGACTAGTGACAGTTCATGAATCATTGGCTAATGGTCCCTTGTGACTTTTCAGGAAAGAAAGAAAAAAACCATTATAACCAATGGACAGAAATATGGCACAGTCAGCCTTCCATATTCACTGATTTTTTTTAATCAATGGATTCAAACATCCACAATGTTAAAATATTTTTAAAATATATAAATTTCCAAAAGCAAACCTTGATTGTGTCATTTTTTGAAAGGGACACCATTTTACTATGCCACTGTACTTAATGAGACTTAAGCATCCATGGATTTGGGTACCTAGGTGGGGCGTACCCCTTCCTATTCAAGAGCCTGAGATGCACTCCATTAAGTTATGAGTTAATCTGTTTTTCAACAGAAGGCACATTAAATGTTAAGGGAGTAAGAGGCAACCTTGCTGTAATATTCAATGTTGAATGGATTCCAAAAAATGAGGTACCAGCTGAAACTTTGGAGCAGTCGGAACCCTTGAGAAGGTTGGTTGAAGGCATGTTGCCAACTGAGTTGGTGCAGCAAATAGCACCTTCCCAACATATTCAAATCTAGGAGAACAGTACCAAGCCTGGTGAAGTTATTTTGGAACGAGTGATAGGGGATGCAACATCCCATTCTGGAGCAGATATTGGCATCTCAGTTCCAGGAGTTCCTGGGTGTGGAGAATTATCTAGATCAACTTCAATATCAGGCCTGGTTATGGGACCAAATTTCAGCCCTTGTTATGACTTTGGTCACTTTGGTGAGTGATACCTGCTAGAGAACTGGACAGGTGGAGTCCTTTTAGTTCTACTGTTTTCAGTTTTACTGATGTGCTTTTAATTGCATCTTTAATCTATTTTATGTTTTACGTCCCAGTTGGATTTGCTTTATATCATTTTGCTAAGATAAAGGTGGAGTGTAGACAATCAGTCAAAGAAGGATGCAAGTAAACAAAAACAGAAGACCCAGAGAAATCCACTTCTAAAATTTTAGGCATTTTACTATTTAAACACAATCTTTGCCACTTACCTAAGTGGATGCACTCAGTGGAATTCTGTCCCTCTTGTACAAAAATTGAGCAATACACATTGCAAGAAAAACCTGGCACTTTTAAGTCATACGGTGCAGAGGAAAGCATAAGCCTGTTTGTGGTGACCACATCTATTCCTCACTCCAGGGAAACATGCCGAAAGTCTGCCAGCCCTCACTACATAGGTACTTTGTCTACCTTCACGCCTGTTGTTCTACAGCAATTCCCATAAAGCTCCACAAAGACCCAGCTGTATAAACCAAGGCTGTCAAAGGAGGAATGGATAAACCAGGGAGGGGCGTCTAACATGTTGACCACTGACTGAGCATACTGGGATAAAGGAGCCTTGATGGAGAGAAATAATCGCCCATTGCTGTTTGTTTATTTTAACTCTTCTACCACAGCCTGGAAACTTCCCCCCTCTTTTTTTCACTCACCCGCTTGCTTCTCCTCTCCCCACCCCTCTAGTATTCCCCCACTGAGAAGCCTTTGTGATCTAAAAAGCAGCTGTACCCCCCACCCTCTGTTTCTTAACACTGGCAATTTTATACAGAGATCCATAAACTGCCTTAAAATAACCACTTGGCACCTTTCACAGTATCACACTGTACACCGTTTGAAATCCCAAAAACACTTTTCTTTTTTAAATTCAGCAGACAGGAGACAAACAATGAGTGTCAGGGTCAAATCAGACCACCAGTGTTTCTCTCACTGGGAGAACATTTTTGCAGTCATCGATGCCTGATTCAAATGTGGATAGACACTTGATTCCTAGAAAAACTTGCTGCTGATGGTACAAATGGTTTCCATTCACAAGCTATGTGTTAGATGCAATATACAAGTTCTACCTGCATTGGTAAGAAATGGTCTGTCCACTCACTCAAATCGTAACTTGAAACTGCCATAATAAAATGTTCACTTCTATACACACACACATCAATTTATATCTTGCTCCAAAGTGAATCCCTCCTCAATAGAGGCATTCATCCATATGGATCCTTGATAGCAATCTCTGACCCAGTTCACACATATCCCCAGCACATAAATTCTACATGTGATGGGACCTTGGGGTGAATTTTAAGACTCACATACAACTTCCTCCATTAGCATATAGAATGTACCATGTGAAACAGAATGTTCCATGCGAAACAGCATGCACACATATAGCCAATGCATATGCTCCATCTATACTTTTTGGGGCGGGGGTCAACAGATCATTCATATCAGAACTTGGAAATGTTAGCTTTTTTTGGACTATGACTCTGAAACAATAGCTTTAGTCAGTCCTAAGTGCAAATGAAAATGGAGATTTGACTAGCAGCAAGTCAGATGATCCATAGAACTAAGTGGTTTTGTGTGTGTGTGTGTGTTCAATTTTGGCTTTGAGACCCACACTGAGAATTTTCAACAAGTCCTCCTTCATCTCACCGAGCTGGAAGAACACAGCTGCCTCCTGCACTAGTTGCACACCTAAGAAAGATGAGAATTTACCAAAAATGTCAGTTATGATTCCAGCTAGTGTCCTATTTTACAGGGACATTCCTCTGTTTGAAAGATGCCTTTCACTGAAGCCTACTCCAAGCCCAGTTTAAAGATAAAGAACCATACGAAGACAGAACAGGTAGGGACCATCAAAATGTAGTACCTGGACAATGATCAACCCCAACCATCCTCACTATGATGGCATATTTATTTAAATTACAGCAGTAAAAAACATTTATACATACAAACCAGCATATAAACTTTTCATGAAAATAAATTCTGTTTTTAATAATTGCATCTTTCCTCATTTCTGATGATACACAGCTTTGGTAGACAATGCAGGAAAGAGACAAACAGCCCTCTTGGCTGTGGGAAATGAATCATTGCTTGCCAAAATGAGACATAACATGCCTAGCTGGGCACATAGTTGTGCAACCTTTCATCTCCAGATAGCTGGAAAAGAGCCCTTTCTGAATTCCTGGAGAGCCACTGTCAATCAGTATAGGAAATACTGAACTAGATGAGCCAAGGATCTGAATTGGGATAAAGAGCTTGCTATGTTTCTCCCTTCCTGAGGAACAGCTCCAGGATTTCTTAGACATTCTCCTGCTACTCATACAGGGAGTCATGCCACTGAAGTGGTGAGATGAGACACTCATAGAGAAAACAGAGCCTTAGATATCAGTAATAGATAGCAATAAGAAGGATAGTTAGAGCCAAAGACTGAGGATAGAGTTCCATACCAGCCAGAACCACACAGGGCACCTTTGCAACCAAAGAACACTTTTTCAGTCATAGTTGTGACTGGGTTACTCTTTCATTCCTGAAATGAAGTTTGCCATCAAGAACTTTACTTGTCAAAGCAACTCACATCCACACAATGATCTACAGTGTCTCATAAATCTTGACTTTCAAAACAAGATGCTAACTCTGAAGAATCTCTACTCACTTCAACAGAACACCAGTTCATAGTTGTGTTGAAATGAGCACAAGCAACAGCTACCTGGCAATGGACAGGAATAAAAACTGTGAGTGTGTATGTGTCTTCAAGTTTCCTATTGACCTATGGCCATAATTTTCATAGGGTTTTCTTAGGCTGTTTCTTCTTCTGAAATATTGCCTATAGCACCAGGTGTTCATTGGTGGACCCTCATCCAAGTACTAACGTGGCTGATCATTCTTAGCTACCACAATCAGAAGGAATCTGGTACCTTTAGGGTATTTAGGTATCAACCAGTGCTACTCAAAGTGGTGGCCCGTAGACCAGTGTCAATCAGCTGCCAGTCTCTGGAGAGTTTCCAGGAAAGAAAGAAGCACTAGTAGTCATTGGGCATAAATATGGTGCCAGTCTCAGACACACTTTGGGAAGAAAGAAATGCTGGTCCCCTGCATCAGACAGCTTATAAAGCACTGCCTTAAATGACTATATAGGGCAATCCAAGACATATTGCTCTGTTGACCTGTCATTCAAATGGGAAACCATGTCCTGTAGATGGGATAGGATGTCAACTGACCCACTGCCAAAAGGAAGCACACAGAACACAGATGTGCGTTCAATCTGTACATGTGAGTGTGCGTGTGTGTGCGTGTGTGTGCATGAAACATTTAGAAAGGATTGCTATGATTTGCCCATAAATACAATACATATCAATCATAGCAGAGACGAATGGTCACCTAGTGACTCTATATTTATTCCATCTGCTTTCAGAATGCTAACTTGGGATGGGAAACCTTCTTGAGTCACAACCTGCTTCAGTCACTCCATCAGCGAACCACTGTTCCATTGATAGTGAGCATAGAATTATTGTGGGAGGATGTTCATTACATTTCCGTTCATTTTTTGTGGGGAGGAGGGAGAGGGAGTAAACAAAATAGTTGCTAAAAGTGGGGGTTGCCATGGCATTCACCTCTTGAGTTTGCTATTACAAGACACTGGGAAGTCTTAAAATATCACTGGCTTAATCCAAGGGTTAGAATAGGTAAAACCTCAAAAGATTTGCATTGTTGTTAAGCTCAGAATTTACAAGTTGCCTTTGAGCAAATCGTCACCCATAAGTCTCTGATGTGTTCCTGTAAAATTGTAGCTCATCCTTTCTCACCAACATGTAACTGTGTGTATGTGTGTGTGTGTGTGTGTGTGTATGTACAATAAGATTGAACCAAAAGGTGCTTTGCCATTTAACATTTCTATCTGACTTGCTAGTAATAGTAAGAAAACACTGCAATTATTTTTTAAATGGCATGTGGCCTAACAAATATAGGAATACATATCTAGAGGACATCATAAGGAGGTGTTATACTTTTTTTAGACACCCATCTGTCACCAAAAGCCAAACACACACATGGCAGGGCAGTCTTCAATGCAGATAATTTCCACTAAGCCTCTTTTTTTTCTATTATCTCCAGCAGCAGTGTTGCTAACTATAACAGAGGTGACTTGGGCAAAATAAAGGGGACTCCAGAATGAACACATGTCCCTGAAAAGCAATGAATGACAACTACAAAGAAGATGAATAAGTGGGGAAACAAGATCAGAATTTTGGACCTCGGTGCCTTAAATTTAACATCATAACACCTGGAAGGAACTGTGCCACACTACAATTATAAATGTATGGATTTGAATTTGGATTTGCTGGGTGCAGATTAGAAGAATCTCAATCTCTCTTCCCCCCCCTTTTTTTAAAGACACATTTCTATCCCTTGAGGTTGCAAAGACGTATCTTCAAATGGAGAGGCACTATCTGATGAAATATCAGAAATTGGAGGAGGGTTGCCAAACACCAACTAAATATAATTCTGCACTTAGTATCAATCTCCAGTAGTGACCAAATCAGTCCTGCAATTTAAAAATCAAACATCACAACCTCCTTGTCAGTTCTGGCATACTCTGCAACATTCTATGAACTGTTAAACCTGCCATCCAACCTTTGCCTAAAACAATATTCATAGCAAATGCAAGATTTCCCTTCATCAAAAACATCTGAAGAAGTCAAAGTCAGAGGCATTCCAATAATGCCAACAACATTTTCTAGGGTGGGGTAGGATTTGATACTAAAGAGTTAAAATACCACAAGAATGGAACTCATCTGTAGGCTCCATTTTTCCCCCTGAAAGTGCATTATTTGCACAATCAGAATTACAGATTTCTATGAATGTATTCACTGTACAGTTATAGCAGTTTGATACCATCATGGTTCCATTTTATGAACTCCTGGGATTTATTGTTTGAGAAGTACTTTCAATTCTCTGCTAAGACAGCTCTACTGAAGTCCTGTGATCTATGGTACTAGAGCTCTGTACCAGAGAATTCTAAGTTTGCCATACTACAAATTCCAGGATCCCATAGGATGGAGCTATGGTGGTTAAATTGGCCTCAAACTGTTGTGTAGTATGGTATGTACTACAGACAAACTATATTTGTTCAGAAGAACATCAGTAATAACAACATCAGGAACTCATCCCCACATTCTTTTTTTCATGTCGAGTGTGGTTATCCTTATAAACTGGATGTGTGAAACTGCTGCTCTCCATCATGACATTTCATGAACAATCACAGATCACTGCCGCTTGCCACCTCAGGCAATTATTCATAAAATAGGACTGAAGCTGAGAGACAAAATCCCTATCATAGGTTGGCTGTCATCCATAATAGAATGGCTGTCATCTAAATTGAACATAGGAATAAATCCTGAGATAATCTAGCCCTGGTCTTTGACGTAAGAAGCTGGTCTTCTGATTGTTTGCCAGGGCTGCCTGTGAAACAAAACTACTCACTCAAATAGTTTATACATACAGTGACCTTATAACATGGATCCAGGCACGACTTATCAAATTATGCATGATCCAGAAAAGGTAGAATCGTTATCTCACACAGTGTAGAATTTGTTAACATCCAGTGAAACTGACTACCAACAGACTCAAGTCTAAGTACCACTTTATGCAATACCTATTAATCTACAGAATTTGCTTCCATGAGAGGTGATAGTAGGTGATAGTTTAGTTGGCTTTGAAAGGAGATTATCATAATCAATGGCTTCTAGCCATGATGTCTCTATAGGACCCCCAAGGTTCAGAGTCAGCAACAAGGAGACAGTATGTTGGCTGGGAAAAACAGGGGGAAACTATTTCTTTTATGTCCTAGTCATGGGAGTCTTCATGCCAATAACTAGGCACTTTAAGAAGCAGGATTCTGGATTAAGATAAATTTTAGACAAGTCCAGAAATACTTATGATATATTTCTAGTCTGATCCAGAAATTCTTTTCCTATATTCAGAAATGTTCTTCCTGTCTTCATGGAAGATTACAGTTTGTCTTCCATGGGCGGGAGGGAAAGAAGATTCTTCTCGTCTTGAAAGCAGATTTGTAAGTTTGTATAAAATAGTGGCTCCAACTTAACACTGATTATGCAAGGAGGAGACATCGAGTGACTCACTACCTCCATGCCTTCAGCAAAACCAGCTCTCAATAAGCTCTAGAGAGAGAAAAATTAGCTAATATTTCTGTACTGTACCAGGAGAACAACTATAAAGCTGTAGTCTACCTTTTGTGGATGTTTCTTATACCACAATATCATTTTTCTTTAATAGCATAGCACAAGATTGTGTGTATAATATAACATATTTTTTGATTACAAGTAATGATTCAAACTGAGTTGGAATAGACTGCATAACTCTTCTCTGATTCTGGATTTTTAATTTTACTTTTCTTCTTCTTCTGATAGTAGTGCAAACTGGAGTGAATGTTATGAAAAGGAGCTAGGGGCAAGCACTGGGAAAGGACAGTCCACCCACTCTTTTCTCTTGCACCTCTGTTTAAATCCCATCTTTGTTTAGAATGCCATACAGCCTTACCTACCGGCTCAAGAAATGCCTGAGCCAGTGAAATGCAGTATTGTAGAAAGTGACGGAAAGTTGGATTGGGAAACAGCTCCCTGCCAAACCTTTCTTTGGGAAACTAATCTGACAGTGTGAAAGAAGGCTATTATGCACTGATCTCAAACCTACCTCAGTTACCGACAACTCGGGTGGATTGTTAAAAGCAGTGGCCTCTGGTTTGGTTTAAGACACATTTCATTGGATATGCTACCTCTCGAGGTTTATCGTCACTCATTCCTATATGCATTAAGTCCACCAATGCATACAAGCACATTTTTCTTTTCTTCTGCCCCCAGCTTCTGGATTTTTCCAGTGTACCAATACAAGTATTTCTGAACAGTAAGAAATCCCCCTTCCCATATTTAAACCATAATCTAAAGTCTTAAATATTTAGGAGGATTCCCTAGCGAAGTGCTTTCAGCATTGCTGTGTGATTCCGGTTGTGTAAATCTATCTGCGAGGCAGACAGAAATATGGAGATTTATAGCTGGGGGTCTCTGCAGACCACTTTAGGATGACAGCTTCAAGATTATAGGAATCCTTCTATTAAAGATACTCCAGGAAAAAAATGAAGGTGTGTGCGTGTCTGGAGAGAGTTAAGTAGAAGAACTGGAAAGCTGTTCAACACAGAGAAACCGACTCTTTCCTCACTTTGCAGTTTCAGCTAGGCACAGAATTGTGCTTTCGTGATAGTTTCATTTTATGTATATTATTTCCCTCAGTATATATACACATCACTTTCAGTGTCCCTAGGAATTCACGCATGTACACACACACACAGCAAATGCATTGTGCAGATGGCCAAGTGTGGGGAAGGGACATTTTAGGCCCAGTTCCAAAAAACAAGAAAGAACAAAGATGGGGCTTTCTAGTTGATGTTTTAAGGGTACATTCTCACAACACGTCTCCTTACTACCATGGAATTATGCTTCTAGCATATCAGACGTTCTTCTAGCATATTAGATTTTGGCTTGTGGCATTAATATATACTCTGACTTTCAGAAAACCTCACCAGCAATATCTACCTCACTTCTTCCTTCCTCATTCCACTCCCAAAGAAGAAAATAAAAAAGGTAGAAAGGAAAGGGAAAAAAAACATCTAAGCAAATGCTTCAGTGATCGTATATCATTGATAACTGGCTACTGAGGGAACAAAAATGGGAAGGGCTATTGCCTCCATGTCCTGCTCATGGTCTATTTAAAGTATATCTCTTTGGTCTCACTCAGTACAGTACAGCTTTATTACAGATCCCTGCCATTATCTGTCATCATATATTGGCTAATATTAAGAGACTCTTGAATGTTCACCTTGGACCTCAGCAAACATGCTCGATTCATTTTGATAACCTGATCTCTGCGCAACAGGCCACAATATGCATGTGCTTTTGTGCAACTTTGTGGAGCAGTTTTGCCTATCCTTTCACTCAGACTGACAAACCAGGAAGTCAGAGCAAGACATTTGTACTGGGGAACTGTCATTAATGGCTTATGAACATTGCTGAATAGAAAGCTGTGATTCCAAGTTGGCATCTGGATTGTGGTTTGTTTGGAAGCCATTGGTCATAATTCTCAGTTTGGCGATAATAGGAAAATATGGTTGATTGCACCTTCCCCCATCCCCATAGGATGAAAAGAAACTTAACTTCATGCAGGTCCTTGAAATTCATACCTTGGTTTATTAGGCCAAAATTCAATCAGCTCAATTTGCCAATCATTTTTCCCCTACTCATTTAATTAGCATCAGGTAAAAACCAAAAGCCTGGGGGAGATAATTTTTAAGTACTGAAGAATCCAAAGATATTTCTAAAAGAAAAGACAACTGTAATAAAATGTGTGTGCATCTACGTGTGACATGCGGCTAAGCAATCATTAATTAACAGCTTTTTTGGAGCTCTTCTTCCATTGATGACAATTTTCCATAGTGGAGAATCATCTGAAAGACTAATAACATATCAAAATGCAACCTTATAGGGACCAGATGCAGGTGCCAAACTGGACTTTGTACTATGGAAATCTGTGCCCTAATAAATCCGTTAGCCTTTAGGGCACTACAAGACACTTTGCTGTTATTGATGGCAATGCAAGTTTAATTTATATCATACCACTTCAGTTCTTGATAGTTTCATGCAATAAATCAGCCAACGGTGGTGATATGGATTCTGTGCTACAAGTTTACACCTGCCATTTTAATAAACAAAGTTGATTCCTCAATTAATTAAAGTGCTTATCCTCTTTCTTACCACACACAGTCCTACTTTCACTAGCAGCTAAATAACTGCTGTTCCTCTGTTCATGTTGCTCAAGCTGGAAACAGCAATATCATCTCCATATTCTCTTGTATTAAGTATGAGACTATGATTGTGAAAAGAATATTCTATCTAACTCTATCTGTCCAGAGAGCAGCACATCAGTATAAAAAACACATTAATCTTATAATACTTGGAGTAGAATAGGCTATATGTAGAGAAATGATGCAGCCCAGTGTAGAGCACAGGCTTTGCATTAAGAATAGTTTACACAATTAATTCCTACATTGCTGCAGATGTTGGGG
Source organism: Urosaurus nigricauda (assembly GCA_034509955.1). NCBI lineage: Eukaryota > Metazoa > Chordata > Lepidosauria > Squamata > Phrynosomatidae > Urosaurus > Urosaurus nigricauda. Next base: position 12,781,947 of record JAOEGL010000005.1, read on the forward strand.
TAGGGGCTGCAATTCAGACTGAGGCTAAGATAGAGAAGTTTGCCTAAGGCCACTTGGTGAATTTATGCCAGAGAAGAGATCCAAATCAGGATGACTATATCCTGTTTCATGGCTAAGTCATGAGACTGGACACCCCCCACTGTTCAAAAGTCATAGGTTTCATCTTCAGCATCACCAGTTAAACATATCAGAAAGTACTTATCAGTAAGATTTTTGGCTAAGTAATTAAAGTTTCGTTGTGAATCAGAATAGATATAATAGGCTAGATGGACAGGGTTGTTGTACGATGCTACTCCCTATCAGAGCCTGGGGGAGGGGGGGAATCTGTTTTGGATAACAGCCCCAGAATGCCCTGGCCAATGATGAAAACAGAAGACAACATCAGTATTAGTAAAACAATGACAATTATTTTATCTCTTTTAGTGTGCCAGAGTTGACAAGCAGGGATAAAGCACTCAATTCGCATTAAAAGAATTGAGAAAGGGGAACCAAGACCAGGAACTGTAATGATCTGACACTGTACATAGTCTTACATCAAAGTCTTCCTGCTAATTTTGGAAAAGTAATTATATGAACACCTTGTCTTAAACATTTTATGTATCATTCTAAATAAAAATCTTCTATAACTCATTTTAACATTTTTTTTTCTCAGGGCAAAAAAGCTCCCCACCACCACTCCCCCAACCCCCAAAAGCAACTTTTGCTCTCCTCTGTGTTTTTCATCTTAGGCCTTCACATCTCTAGGGATGACAGTGTAATATGTAATCCTGGAAAGACCCTTTCGATGAAAAAAAAAACAAAAAACCAACCTACAGGAGTGCAAAGGGTGATATGTGTTAAGACTATAGAAGCCACTGCAGTTAAATAGGAAGGTGCCTTCTTCCTCTGCAGGGAGAATCTTTCTCAGTGTCAAAGATGATAACTGTACAGTTATCTTGCAGAGCTTGGAAACATTATTTTTTAAGACTGCAACACTTAGAAGAATCCCCCAGCCAGCGTTCCCCACACAGATCAGGTTGGCTGTGGGAATTATTGGACTGTAGTCAAAAACAAAAAGGAAAGAAAAAGTACATTTTCCAAGCTCTGATCTCTCATAACACTAGAATGAAGGTTTGCCCAATGAAAGTAACTGGAAATAGGTTCAAAACAAGGGGTGTGGTAGGAACGGAGAAATATTTATTTGCAGATCTAGCCCAATATTGCCTACACTACCTAATCTGACACTGTCTCAGCAAAATATCAGGCAGTGGTCTCTCCCACCCTTATTCAGAGATACTGGGGATCAAACTTGGGAACTTTTGCATGGAAAGTATGTGATCCATCACTGAGCCACAACCCTTATATGGCTGATGTTTCAGCATTGCAGAACTGAAAGGCCATTTTTCCAATTCTGTCCTTAGCAACCCCAAATCCCCCACTTTCATGGCTTCCCTTTCCCACACCTAGTAGCAGATATAGCACTGCTCAGAAATCAAACTCAGAGACAAGAAAATCAGTGGTTATGAAAAGCTAGTATTTACAATAGCCCTTAGTACAGGTCCAATAAACCTTCATGATCCCTGGGCGAAGCATATATTCAATGTTGCCTTTAGGGTAATAGCATGGCACGAACAGTAACGGTGACATATAATGTTGACTGGCACTATTTCAGGAACAAGCCTATATTTCTTAAGACATAATGTGTGGTTATAAAAACTCTTTTCAAGCCTTGTTTCATTACATTGGAGCCTCCCTTGCCTCCTTTATGGAGAGATATATGTTCAAATAAACTGAAGGAGAAAAGGAGCCCCCCTCCCTATTATTTTTAGTCATAATACATTTGACCACCATTCAAAAACAAACAAACAAACATTGGGGGCACCATGGTACAATTGGAAGTCACAAGAAATGCAGCTGGTTTGTTTTTCTTTCTTTCATTTTTCCATCTAAGAACAAATCATTGCATTGCTACATCAGTTTTCACATCCAGCCTTGTGATCTTTTCATGCACCAAGGACTATACACCAGGTGAGTGTATAGAGTGGAATGTGGGCAGAACATGAAATCAGGTGATGGGCCTTTTTTGATTATGGAAGAGAATCCCATCTGATCATGTATGTTGCTTTCAACAGTTGTTATTGTGGGTTTTTAAAATTCTTTTCCAAGGTTCAGATAAGTAATGTCTGTGTAAGTACGATCAGATGAGGCCGATGAGAGATCTAGATTAGCTGTATAGGCATATTCTTACCATGGAGCTGTTGCCAGGAAAAGTGCAATACATGCATAACCGCCCTCCCTTTCTTTTAATCCAGAATTCTTTAGGCTCATTTTGTCCTTATTCATGGGTAGGTAATGGATTAAGCAGAACATTACTTACTGTTACAGCCACTCATAGTAAGAAGGGATTAATTAGGACTTTTCTACTCTTGCTATTTCTAAAGATATTAAGTTCATCCAGAAAATAAATGTGACTTTAGTCAGATAGACAGCCTCAAATGACATGGCTTAGAAAAAGGCTCTCTTCCCAACAGTAGAACAGTTTCCTTCAACACCTTCATTTTGGTGAGAGAAAAATCCAATTGCCTGTAACAGTACACAGTACATACTTGTTTTGCAATTGTTTTGATAGTAATGCTTGTTTATGTACCTACAAAATTGCTCAGATTTTTTTTAATGTGGATATAAGTGTATTTACATTGGGCCCTTGGTAACTGCTGGGGTTTGACTCCAACACCACCCATGGATGCCAAAATCTGTGGATGCTCAAGTCCCATCATGTACAATGGTGTAGTAAAATGGTGTCCCTTATATAAAATAGCAAAATCAATGTTGTTGTTTTTTTTTTGTTTTGTTTTGTTTTTTTGGAATTTTTTTCAGTTTAAGCCATGGATGGTTGAATCTGTGGATAAAGAATCTGTGGACACAGAGAGTTGACTATACAGTACTTTATTTTTGTCCTTCTTAGCTAGGAAAACAGAAACTACTATACAACCAAGTTCACCTAGTCTAGTATGGTCAACTCGACTCATAGAAACGACTCTCCAGGCTGTGGGGAAGAGTTCTTTCTTAGCCTACCTGTACAGCTCTTGTATTACAGGGTGGTCACCCATCCAGATATTCACCAGGACCAGCACTGCTTTGCTACTGAAATCAGACAGGATTATTGTGTTCAGGGTGGTAAGGGCAATACTTTAGGGTGATATAGTGGTACTGTTATGGTGATATAGTTGTGAATTAGTTTGCACATATATTTGAGAAAATCATATACAAAGTGATGGGCTGAAAGTGAGAAAGGACACCATTAGACTGAAGAACCCTGAAAGCCACAACTCTTGAAGCTGATCTAGGAAGTGTTCTTTTTGTTGGTTTGTTTTAAATTCCCAATAAGAGTGGAATTTTAAAAGATAAAGCTGCAACCTTTACTACAAACACATAAAACCATTAAAATAGTAAAATTAAACCTTAAAATGTTCTTTCATTTTTCACCTTCCTTGTTTTCTACAGTTTCTTTTTATTAGCCAGACTGCCTACTATCACCATCTCAACCACATTTTTAAGGAAAACACACCATGGCCTGACATGCAACCAGTTTAAAGACAATTGTGGTCAACTGAGCTGAGGGAGGGCCTCAACCCAATTAACAACTCCTTTGGGCTGCTTTCTCTCTGATTCCCAAAATCCATCTAGTCTTGAATGGCATTTGAAAATGTGCTATCTGAATTCAGGAGAATACCACACTGCAATGGGGAGGTCCACACAGCAGTGTATTTTCCATGCTTCAGACTAATAAAATAATAATAATAACATAACTAACAACTTTATTTTTTGTATCCTGCCTTTCTGCCTGGGCAGTCAAGGTGGCTTACATAGGATAAAATAGATTTAAATAAAACATTATCTAGATAAAAAGAGAGAACCCCCCCCCCTTAAAAGAGAATTAAACACATTACAATTTTAAAAAAAACTATTAAAAACAACAACATAATATTATTATTAAAACAGCAATTTTCTGAGGACAGTGTTGGAAGGAGTGGGGAGAGCTCAGAAATTGTTGAAATGCTCTATTCAGGGAAGGCCTAAAATGTCTTAGAAACACAGCTATGTATTTGAATTTATGTTCTTCAGCAACTGAAATAGCAAAACAATGTTTTCCTAATGCCACCAACAACTACAGCTATTACTTCATACATTGTCCTGGCATGTAGACTTCAGAGACATAGCTGTTAGTCTGGAATATCAGTATGTAGAGATGTTGTAGCATCTCTGAGACTGTGTGAAAGAAAAAACGAGGTTTCACAGAATTGCAAGCCTACAAAAGCTTATATTACAACATCTGTCGAACAGTTAGTCTCAAAGATCCCTTTGATTATTTTACTGGTATGACAACCTGAACAACGGAAACAACTCTTCATACAATTCACAAAGATAGTTTTTAGAATGTTGTTTCTGTATTATCAATAAAATAATTTTGAATTTATCATTAAGAAAACAGCAATATGTGAATGTCCTCCCCTTCTTTGTTATATCTTGTACAATTTAATTTTTTTTTAAAAATCTAAGACAAATCACATTATCAAGTAGATAGTATTTATAGTATGACATCAACCTGAATGCAGAAATGTAACTTTATCCATGAATCATATGAATGACAGTCAACAAATCTATCAACTAAATTTGGGTAGGGATGAAATAATTTTGAAACAAGAATACTTTGTTTTCAAAGGGGAGCATAGCTTTGCGCTGAGTCACAGCACTCATCCATCTAAGTTATTTTCCACCTTAACATTAGAAGGAACTGCCTGACACTAAGAGCTGTTCAACAGTGGAATATGTTGCCTTAGATGGTGGTGGAGCCTCCTTCTTTGGAGATTTTTAAGGAGAGGCTGGATAGCTATGTGTCAAAAATGCTTTGATTGTGTCTTCTTGTATGGCAGGGGCATGGACTGGATGGCCTATGAGGTCTGTTCTAAATCTATAGTTCTTTGATTTTATCTATACACCAGTCAGGAAGCTAGGCAGTAACTTCTTTGTCATGCATGTGAATAGGGGAGCCTATTCTAGCTCTCCATACACATATTTATTTACACATTAAGAAGGACAGAGCATGGTTAGAAAAAACTCCTGGCAATACCAACAGGAGTACCTAAGCCCTATTTAGTCATAACTACCATATTTAGATCAGTATGTGAATAGGGGAGCCCCTAGCGGGTGTAAACCATTTGGGATGGCAGTAAGGTATCACATAACTGGCTGATGCAGGTTCAAATCAAATCTCTACTTGGGTCAGTCATTTTCTATCTCTGATCAAAGCATCTCACAGGGCTAAGAAACTGGAGAAAGAAAAGATAGGGTTGTGTGTGTGTGTGTGTTTTGTGTTATACGCATTCACATACCAAAAGATTAAAGAAAATCCACCATTTTGCTACTTTTTAGTGCTCCCATTTCTGTGTTAAAATTGTTTTTCTCTGAAACCGAGAGCCATTTGTCCAGATGCATTTAGCAAAAACAATAGCAAATTTCCAGTTTACCTGTGATGAGCTATTCACAGATTCTGGAATATATTATATCTCTTCCTTTGACTGTTGGCCAGCAGTTGCACGTGGTGTTCTAAACCACCAGAGACGTGGTCTGCATTTTGCAACTAAAGCTGCTCTCCAGGAAAAAAAGAGAAAAACTGAGTCTCACAAGATCACACTTCCACTCCTCCATATGTCTCGTTTGAATAACTTCTGCTTTTTAAAAATATCACTTTTTAACAACTGCAACCTTGCCAGTGCTCACAGCTTTAACACACACTCCTGTCATTCTATGCTGGCCTTAAATGGCACAGCCAACCAAACCCAAAACTCTCCCAACTTTCCATTCTGCTAACCCTCAGAGTTAAGAAATATAAAACTTAATTCAGTGAGCAAACTTTTCCTTAGAAAGGGACCAAGTCAGGGAGATATGTAAAATGCATACAGGAGGAAGAAAGAACACTTTTCTCAGTGTGGATTTTCAAGCAGTGGCTTATTTATTACAACTCATCATTATGTTGCACTTCCATGCATCACTGAGGATTGGTAGATTCTGGTAAGGTACTCAGTTTAAAGCAGGGATGAGTGACTTCAAAAGGCCAGGGAAGGGGAATCCCCCTTGGAATCTTTTTTAGGCCACATCCCTTGGATTGGCAGCAAATCAATCAGAATAGATTGGGAGACTGGTGGAAAATTTCATTCTGGATCAGAAGTTTTTATTTGGGGGAGATGTCTTTATCCCCCCCCCCCCCCCCGCCACCTGCTGTTGCTGTTGTGTGCCTTCAAATAATTTCCAGCTTATGGTGACACTAAGGTAAACCTATCACATTTTGTTTATTTGTTCAGAGACTTCTTCTGAGTACGAGAGAGTATGACTTGCCCAAGGTTTCCATGACTGTGTGGGGATTTGAACCTTGGTCTCCAGAATCCTAGTTCAATGCCCAAAACACTATAGTATGCTGTCTCTTGACACACACCCCTGGAAATCATGCAGCAAACTTTGGGGGGGGGGGGGTTTACAGGTATTTTCCAATTTTGTTGCCAAACATCATGGCATGAGGTTGAGTCAGCCTGGGAACTACAATATGGGAAACCACACGAGACCCACAGGCAGTGTGGTGCCCAATGGTGGTCTAAAATATGTCGCAAATAGTGACAGCAGTGGGAAGAGGGAGGCAGAAGATGTGGATGAAAGCTTCCCATTCAATTCTTACTCCTGTTGTCACCACACTTTAAAGGTAAGAAAGGAATGTTGACAGTGGAGGTAGAGCAGGATGCTACAGACCTGCATTTTACCAAGCCGTCTGCACCACACAATTATAGCACTTTGATACCACTTCAACTGCCTGTGTCTGTATCCTGAGATTTGTAGTTAAGTGAGACACAAATACTCAGTGAAAGAGAATACCAAATACTGAATCTACAAATCTCAGGATGCCATATGATGCAGATATGGCCATTAGAATGGTACTGAAGCACTATAGTTGAATAGTGTGAAAGGGACTATTAATATTTTATTGAAAGATTGTTTGACTGTAGATATAAATGAACAATCTCTATTTTTCCTGTCTCTTTATGTTGCTTACCAGTTTCTCTACCCCTCACCTTACACAACACCAGAATAGGAAAGTTAGATAGATCAAGAACATGAATCATACTTTGGAAGAAGATGATCAGTGTTGGAGGGCTCATATTTTGTTTGAACTGTGGTCCATCAAACCTCTGGGTCCAAATCTGAGCCAGGCCTTTGAACATTCACACCATCCTCATGGAGACCTTTCTGATCTGAAGAATGAGTGATTATCCCCTATTCCATTTCATTCTAGTTCCATGGATTGGCTATGCCTTGTGTTCTGTTCCATCTGTTTTAACTTGGAGACTTCTAAAATTAACATCAGAATTGGCACGTTCACAATTTAGCTTCTCCCTCTCCTTTATAGGTTACTGATGCACACAAGCACATACGTGCTCTAATTATAATGCCACTGAATAAAGACTGAGTGTGGTAACATCTGGGTATCTCTCCCATACAGGCACCCATGGGATCATGTATGTGTTTGTGTGTATTGTTAATCTGGAAACAGGGACAAACTTGAAATAGTGGCAATATGTATCTCCGAAAAAAAATAGGGAAATCATAGGTCATTGGCTCATGGATAATTCAAATCAGGTAATTCAGAGCTCCACAATTCATAATGAAATGTGGATGGTGAGGATATGATCACGACTCCCAATCTGGGTACTCATGTCCCTTATGGTAAATCAGAGAAGCGAAGGGTAGGTAAAGAGTGTTATCATGTACAGCCGCAACAGGAGCACAATGCATTCCAGTTTTTTTTTAACTACCATCTTTTTTATCTGACTGCTTAACCCCAACTGCTGCTGTTCCAGCCAACATCAAGGCATTTCTCAGTTGGGACACATGGTCATCCCTCCTGAGTTAGTTAGATCTGTAGGGAATGATTTCTGGGTAGATACTATGCTGAAGAAAAAAAAAATAATCATAAGATTTTGCTTGTCCTGTTACCTCTAATAAGTGGGCAACTTTGACACTGGACCCTCAGAAAAAACGCATCAACAAAAGAGAAGACACGCACCTGAACACCATTTTGCAAAGGCTAATTTATATGCATATTTGTAAATTTAGAAATATTGTACATGATTTTAACAAAAGTACAATTCACCATAGTGGAGAAGACTAAGACCAGATGACTGGTGTGCTTCCTCAGTCTTCTGTCCAGAAACTAAGGACCGATGATCAATATTAAAGCCCTTTCTCTTCTTTAAAACATCCAGCGGTAGCCATGTTGGCCATATTGCAAATCCAATAACATCAAAAAGTTGTTTGTTTTTTTTTTCAAATGGATGTTAAATTTCCCGGACTTTGAGAATCTTCAAGTAGCCACATGGCCAGGAGGAGGTGCCATCTTGCAAGATATACCCCTCCGTACCATCTGAACTGAGAACAAAAACAACAAAATGCAGGTCTATGAATAACATCATTTTTTTTCCTTCTGTATGGTTTTTAATACCTTCCAACGCTTCAAAAGCTTGCAACATGTATATTGTAAATTTTGTTGGCCCCATAAAGGTATCACTGTTTGGTGGATTTTTGATGTTATTGGACTTTCTTTAGACAGAACACATGATCACCATAAACTACAATAACCATCTTGGAACACAAAGCATGTTGTCTTGCTTTGTGTAGTCCAACAGGCCAAAAGTCTCTCTGATCTTGAAATGGCCAACCAGATGTCTTCATGAAACTCATAGGTAGGGCACAAATTCAGTGAGTTGATGTCATTTTGGACTAACTAATCGAATCCCGTCCATAGACTTAAGAGGCCACTTTGAGTTTTCTTAAGGGCACCTAGAATCTGGCACCAGCGATGGTTTGCATTTTGTTCATAGGAAGCAAGCAAAAGAGTCCCTTTGAAAAGGCCATCCTGAAAGTTGTAGCTTGAAGCTTCATATAATAAATAAATACCAGCACCTGGTGTTTAGAGGTGTAATGATGGCATGAACTTATCATAACCAACAGTCATAAACTGAGTAATTTTTATGAATATATTGAATCCCATTCTAAGCTAGTATCAAAAACCTAGGGCATCTTAGATTCACAAGAGTTCATTCAAAAGTCCATTTTGGCTCATTTTTCCTCAATCTGCATTTTTTAAAAATATATATCACATTTTTTTCTGATAAAACACACACTTTTATATGCATTTTATTTTAAAATGCAAAAACTATGTATTTTATCATGACATACACATTTTTCTACTCATATTAAAAAAAGCCTCAAGAGATTTTTACATGCACATTGGTGGGGTTTTTTTGAGCGAGGAAAGTTAATTTAAAATTCAAAGAAGAGTGAAAACCAAAGGACAACTGTATTCTGATATATATACAAGTTTGAATAGTGCAAATCAGGCCAGTTTGCTTAAAAAATGAAGACTGAACCCAATTGTTAAGCATCTCTACTAATATCACATCTTTTTTTTTTTTTTTTGGTGCTGTTATCCCCTTCCCCATTTTCTCTGTTCATTCTCTTGTCCCCTTTTTCTCCTCTTCCCAAATAGTAACTATAAAACCCAGTTGTTAATGGAGTTTAAACATCACCATGTAGAAGACTGTTTTAGGAGACTGATGCATTTAGACATTTCATGGTAGGTGTATATATGGTATGAGGGAGTGACGGCTATTTATTCCAACTTCTCATGTGGTGTTAAGCAACTAAGATTTAGCAGTGTAATCAAATACCTGGCTGGAATGTTAAACCTTCCATTAAAAAAATAAAATAAAAAGGGGAAACAATTGGCAGGTTGTCTCAACTGCAAACTCCCTTGCTCCATGTTTCCACGTTCCCCTTCATCACTTCACCCCTCTGACCACCATCAGAAGCAGTCTTCTCTAGTTTAACTTGCCATGTGTGTGCTTCTACTCAAACCACAGTGTCCTGGAAGCTTTTACAAAGCAAGTGTACAAATAATATTACCTAGAATGCATAGGGATAAGTTCTTGGAAAGGGGCAAAATGCTGACACAAGTCAAGCTTCCCTTCCTCTCTCAAAAAGTTTACAAGAATATAATATGATCAAATAAATTTTAAATTTACTCTTCAAGAGAAACAGATTCTACATCTTCAGACCTCTCACCCTCAGAAACAGCAGTTGATTTCTGCACGTTTATTTTTACTGGCAAGCAAATCAGCTGTTATTTCCTGGCTGTGAAGAAAACTCCAGTTTATCATATGGAACATGCAAAATTGTTCTGCCAATACACTGGCTACATAATATCAGTTCAGTTGCTTTCGGAGGGCACTGCGAGGTGTTTGATGAATGAACTAACTCTCTTATACTACTCCTCTTTTAGGTAACCCTACTCACTCCATCAGAAACAGAGTTTATCTGGCATCAATATTTGCAAAACTCAGGTCATTAAACCTGACCTGGTAGCCTCTAGCCATGGCAAAAGAACCTGAAATTTAATTTCACCAGATTTTTGTGAGAAGGAAGAAACTCAATAAATGGCATACTAAAAAATTGGCTACTTTGTTAAGGGATATAATTAAGATCCAATGACTGGGCTGGGAAATCCAATTACATGATCCTACAGAAAAGATAAATAAAAGATAAAGCTTACTAGTAGGTTCTACCTACTTACTTGTAGGTTGCAGAATTAATCCAGTTTGGGACCGCTTTAAGTGCTCTGGCTCAGATCTAGGGAATCCTGAGAATTGTAGTTTGTTGTGGTATCAGAGCTCTCTGACAGAGAAGGCTAAATGTTTCACAAAACTATAGTTCCCAGAATTCCCTAGCATTACACCAGGGCAGTTAAAGCAGTCTCAAACTGGATTATTTCTGCAGTGTGTTTTGGACCTCAAGTTCAATTTGGCTATTTTGAGATCTCTAAAGGAAGGATAGGACATAAGTGAAGCAAACCAACAAACTGGTCTTGGAATGGTGCTTTTTTTCTTCCACCACACACTCAAGTTATTTTCACAATAATTCTCTGGCTTTCATGATCCCTGCCTAATGCACCGTGCCTAATGCCCACCAAAGCTCAAAACTACAGGATATCATGCCCAAACAGTGGAAGATGAGTGGTTGACTTGAAACAACAACTAAACAACATTTTAAGGTAGCCATTGTGACCATGGTGGTGGTTCCATGTGCTGCAAGGCTGACCACTTTCACAACAAACACACACATTACGTTTGTATGCACTAATTTATATCCATAACTTAAATAGAAATATAATGCATTTCACTATAGTAGAGAAGGCTGTGAGCTGGTGATCTATGTGTCTATGCAGTTTGCTCGCCCAGTGTTGATGAACATTGTCAAGGTTTCTACCTATGCTCTTTTTGGGGGTTCTTGGCCTGACTACTACTACTACCACTGGTCCCAGCTAGAGTTCATTCATTGAATCAATGCAGACTTGATAAGTCAACACATGTATAAATTCCACTGACTCAACAGGCCTTCTTTAGATGGGACTAACACTTGGATAGGGGCCTTTCTACTGGTCATGTCACACTTTCATATTGATAACTACCTTCTATCTTTCAAAAATATGAGCTAATGGCTGTGAGATAGAAGGTTCCAAGGCATGATCAGACTATGGCACGTTCCTATGTCCAATCTGAGGTGGAAGTGGGGGCTCTCAAGCTTGGGAAAATGAGCAACCATCATGTTCCTGGGCCTCTAGCAAATATGGAAGGAGGTTTGAGGTGGCAATGACTCCTCCTTTATGTCAGCTACAAAACTGTAGCTAGATAGTGCCTAGGAGCCCCTCACCCCACATTGGTCATGGAGGTATGCCACAGCACTGGTGAGTGGCATTGCATTACCAGCCTATTTGTGATTTTGTATGTGTGAGCACATATTTTCTATCTCAATTATCTACCTGGGAGAGATTAAGGGACTGTTTTATAGGATCTTTGAATACATTTGTCATTTAGCTTCAAATGCTAAATAGTTTTCTCAGTCCCTGTGTCTGAAGTCCAAAATTTAAGCTGTTTGAATGAATACAAGATGCCTGTTTTGCAATGAGTGTGAGAGTGTGTCTAGATTCCATCCATTTTCTTGCTCCTTAGCTTGAAAAGCTCATAGAGGTTCTATGAAAGAAAGCACTGTCCAGCTTTATGAATGGTATCACTTTTGTTGGTACCTTTAGGGGGAAATGTACGTGTGTGCCTGTGTGTGTGTGTGTGTGTGTCTTCATAAAACTTCAGATAGCCAATGGTTTTTCTGCTGCTGAATAATGAAAACAACTATCATAGCCAAATTTCTCTTCCTCCTTCGATGGCGGTCTCCTTCCCCCCGCCAAAAATTGGTATTTTTTTTCCTGCAATGAAGAAATGTTCCTTAGTTCTCTGTCTCAAAATGGCCAAGTGTATTAAACTACTCCAGGCAAGTGGCCCTTACCACCCCAGATGGTTTATGGAAACAAAACACTGTTTGCTTAGGGATAGGTTGTATAGCAGTGTCTGTTGCCCAGGCACTATGGAGTGTGCTAAATCAGGTTGGAAGTTAATGGACCAAAGACATACTGAAATTTTAACACTTTCCCATTTGAGCTAAACATACAACTTTAAATCCGGATAGCCATTTTCCTTTAATGACACAATGAGGGGAACACAAGATTGAGGGTATTTACGTTAGACACAGACTGCAAATATTGTGACCAAGAGATGCTTCACGCTTTGTCTAACAATTGTGTTTGCTGCAGCTGTAGTTGTCCCACAGTTCCTTCCCTCAGTAAACCCATCTTCCCAGTTAGCATGTAATGCTAAACTGTCTTGAGTCTCATGTTCGCAGGGAGAAAGGCAGGATACACATCTAAGAAATAAAAAAAATAAATAAACCATGGTTCAGCATTATATGTGGATAAGCTGCTGTGAGCCTCAGACACTTCCATTCTAGATTAACTACATTTGGCAGAACCCTAAATTGTAGCTAATCTTAAGTATGGTTTGTTGAAACAAGTCTGCTTCTTAAACTATGGTTTTATGTTGCTTTATTTTAACAAACTATAGTTAAAATTAACCAGTGGAAGCTCATGGATCCAGTGAGGTGATGATTTACTTTGGAGTTTGGGCCACTTGTAAAAAAAGCTATGAAAGATTCTGAAGCCTAATTTCAAAACAGCACTGAATAGCTCCTTTGAAATTTGGACTCAAACCCAAAGTTGTCTCATTGCCTCACTGTCATCCAAGGCCTCAGCTTCTCTTGAGATGGTTGAATAGGTGATGATGTTGTGACAAGCTGTTGTGAACCTATAATGCAAACAAAAGCTTTTGAACTCATCACAGCTATACCAAAGTTGGAACTGGGAATGTGCAAGCCTATGCCTTTCTGCAGAAAACATTCAACTCAGAGATTGGTTCATTCAGGAACATGTGCTAGGAAGTGCTGTTTATTTAATTTATTTATTTCATTTATATGCTGCCTTTTCCCCCAGAGGGACCCAAGGCTGCTCACAGATAAAACATTTAAAATCTCAATAAAATTCAAAACAATTTCATAGACTCATGGAATCATAGAGTTGGAAAAGACCACAAGGGCCATCCAGTCCAACCCTCTGCCATGCAGGAAATCACACTCAAAGCATCCCTGAGTGACCCATCCAGCCTCTGCTTAAAGACCTCCAGGGAAGGAGACTGTGCCACCTTCTGAAGGAGTGTGTTCCACTGTCCAAAAACCCTTACTGTCAAGAAGTTCCTCCTAATGTTGAGGTTGAATCTCTTTTCCTGCAGCTCTCCCATGCTCATGTTCACCATGTATTTCAGTAGCTGGCCAGTGTCTACCTTTCAACAGGGCTGTATTATTTATTGACTGAGGGTTGAAAAGCTTAGTAACACTAGTTCCACACAATGAGCCACATGTCCATACAAGTTATGATTCAGGAAAGAAAGCTCAATAGAGACTTTGACTGCACTCCCATGTTTGACTTCTCTCGACACATGTACAAGCATTCACGGACATTATGAAAAAGGAGCTTGTGAAACCCTCTGCTTGGAAAATTACTTCCAAGGAACAAATCTAATGGGGTCCAGAACAACATCCTACAGCTATTCAATCCTGGATGGTTCAGCATATTGCTATGTTAATTCTCCTTTCCAAGATCTGCTATGTTTTAGGAAGAGAGAATAACAGAAGCCTTTCCCCTTTGCTTTGGCTTGGGAAAAGTATTTGGAATGCCTCATTTAGGAAAAGTCTGATCAATGCAATTTTAAAATAAGTAGCCATGTTAGTTCATTTCAGTATAAAAAGAAAGGAAAAAAGGAGTCTTGTGACACTTGTAAGACTAACAGATTTATTTTAGCATGACCTTTCACAGATTACAATTCCTTCTTCAGATGCATTGTGATTGAAGGCCATGTTGAGTGTCAAATAGGAAATCCCTATAAATCAGATTGACCCTGCAGGCCCATCTTGTGTTGGAGAACATGTGATTTACATCATATATCATTTAGGAGTGCTAAAACAATGTGGCTACGGCTTGTTTTAAAACCATTTGCTTCAGAAGTCTTTAAACAGAGTCTGGGTGGCCATCTGTCGGGTATGCTTTGATTGGGAGTTCCTGCATGGCAGGGGGTTGGACTGGATGGCCCTTGTGGTCTCTTCCAACTCTATGATTCAATGGAAAAAACATGTAACAGATGCAAAATGTAGCCTGGCCCAAAACATCAGAACAGCCATGCTGGATAAAAGCAAAGATGTATATCTAATCCACCATTCTGTCTCACCAGTGGAAATCCACAAGTAGGACATGACTGCAAAAGCACTCATCTGGTAGTAATCTACAGACCTACTCCTTGTTCTGTACCTTGAAGTCACAATATTATTCTCCATCCCCACCATGCAAGTCTACTTTAAAGACAGGCGTGAGCATCTGTAGTCCTCCAAATGCTGCATTTTCTCTTACTATTACCTATGCCCGCTAAGGGTGATGACAGTTGCAGTCCAACAACATCTGGATGGGCACAGTTGTCCATCTGTGCTCTATGCACTCCAAGGTGCTCCGTCCACTGGGCTTTTGAACCTAGCTCTCCTCAGACCAACTCCAATTCTCAGGGTGGACAAAATGTGCCATTGAAGCTCATGCAGCTTCAATGTCTGTTTTCATGGCCCTCAAACCCTCCAGATTGCCGGGTCAAACATTTTTGGGGAATGAATTAAAAGGCGAATTATCTTTTTGGAGACATCAGTGGGTACAAATTCCATTTTTTAAAATATGATACAGTCAGGTAGGATACAGCCATCAAATACAGAATTGAGCTCTTGGACACTTGCAGCTTTTGTGGTTGTTTGATGTTTTTGGCATGCTACATACCATCTAAAGCAGTGATTCTCAACCTGTGAGCATCCATATATTTTGGACTTCAATTTTCAGAAGTCCCAATCAGTATGCTCATTGTTCAGGAATTTTGGGAGCTGAAGTCTCAAAAATCTAGAGGACCAAAAGTTGAGAACCACTGCTCCAAAGGGTCCCAAGGTCAGAAATCTGATGCCCATAGATATAGACAATGGTCTATATCTATGCTGCCATAATGTCTCACTGATACCCTCTTACATTAACCTCCCTCTTCCCAGCCAACTTAATAGATTTTTCAAGTGGCAAAACATTATTTTCCCTTGTATCAAAAAGTTGGATATCAGCATGAAAAATAAACTGTAGTATTGTAATAAGTGGCTCTAAGTCATATATATATATATATATATATATATATATGGAAAATTCATTCATTTTTAATTTTTAATGACATTATCTGATGCATTTGAGCATGTATGGCTCACTTGATGTTACTTAAGAGCCAAAGTATATTAAAATAAAAGATAGAATGAAGAGTTTGATGAAAGTAAAATACTGGGCATATTAAAAACCTCTTGAAAATGAAGGCTAGTAACAACAGAAATATATAGACACTCATTGGCAAAATGGTAAGATGGTAAGATTAATGGATTTTTCTAAGCAGAAAATTACAAGTGTAGAATTAAACCAGCTCTACATGTAGTATGAAATTACTTTCCTTCTGTAAATGAGGATAGAGGAAGATGTTTTCCCAAACTGTTACCTACTAAGTGATTTGGACTACATATACCATTACAAATACCATGACATACACCATGATGGCTTTGTATAATGGGCTTTGTAGTCCAGTGTACCTAGAAGTTGTAGGTTGGGGGGAAACAGAACCAGGAAATACATGGATTCAATTTTTAAAAAAACACAGAAAGAGGAGGACAGCAGCATTACAACTACATACGCATGCCTACAAACACAAAAATATATACACAGAATGATGTCTATCTTCAAGGTGGATACTCTGGATCAGACTTTCTTTTCTCCTCAGCCTTATAGCTGAAGGTAGTTGTTTACATATGGCCCAAAAAGAGGAAATGAAAGAAGAAATGTGTGTGTGTGTGTGTGTGTGTGTTGACTTACATTCAACTTGTATATGATAACTTTTTATTAACAGATAACAGCTAAGGAATAACTTCTGCAATATAAATATAAATATAAAACATCTCACCATAATAGCAAAAACTGCAGTTATCCACATTGAGTATCCACACTGTGCAATTATAGTAATTTAATACCACTTAAACAGCTATGGCTCCATCCCACAGAATCATGTGATTTGTAGTTTAGTAAGGTGCTTTGAATTTTATTCAAATGGTCTCTGATGCTATAGCAGAGAATACTAAGGACCTCACCAAACTGCAATCCCAGGATTCTGTAAGATGGCACCAAGGTCAATAAATGTATATATCAAGCTTCTATTACTGTGTTGTGCTGCTATAACCCATGGTGACTGTCATGCCTACTGGTTAGTCTCTTATCTACCGGTATGTTGACAGTGTTAATGGGCAACATCAAGCTCTCTATTGTCTAATATTTTCTTCTCTTCAAATTGGACTTTGAGTGGAGAACCCATCAACACTCTCCCCTGACTTTCAAATAACCTTTCTGCAAAGCAAGACACCCAGTCACCCTGCTTGAATGGTCCCCTTATCTGGGTTTCAACAAAACATTTGAAAGCACCCTGGGCTAAATCGACTATTATTATTGCCCAGTGGAATCAACAGAACTTAGTTATAACTATTAGAACCCATTCATTGCAAAGGAGCTACTCTAAGTAGGATTAGCACGGGATTTAGCTGTGTTTCTACACTGCGCTTTAACAAGTGTTCTCGGGGATTAGGGTAGAGTTGGGGAAGAGGATTGGAAGCTGTTGGACATACTGAGTCCAACCAGTGGCTATTCTAGCCCAGTATTTCCCATTCTGGTTGGCGGTTGCTGTCTAAGATTCCTTCCTAGCCCTATTTGGAGATCCCACATTCAAGAGCAGCTGTGCTCAGGAAGGTATTATATCATTTAATTTAACTCAATGTCTTACACATAATACATGCTGCCACCTGAAAGGGGAGTCTTTCATGGGTCTCATCCAAACCAGTCAAAATACTCTGGGCTGCATCCAAATTGTTCTGGCCCTGGCATTGCCCTGGATGGCCCCCATTACCTCCACATTCTGTAGCGATGCTGGGCAACTGTCTACACGTGCATCCTGCTATACCACCTGGCACGGCCTCTGGCAGGAGTTGCTCCATCAGGTCAGAAACAAGGTGCCCAGTGTCAAACACATGGCTGGGCACTTAATTGTGACTTTAATGAGAGCAACTTGCCATAGTGACACTGGGCAGCACAGCAGGATGCTTGTGTAAACAGCTGCCTGGCATCACTATGGAATCCTCTGGATTTTCCTGCAAGATCCAAAGCATAAGGTGAGATTTTTAAAAACCGTTTTAGACGGGGATAGGTAAAATTTGGTGCAGAACTGGCCTCATGTTGTGAAGACAGTCCGCACTCAAACTGGGGATTTTCTCCCACATTGTTTATACAGGTTTCGGTGAAGGCAGGGGAAGCTGGTTTTATTACAGATGTGTCTACTGTGCCATTATGCTGAGAGTCTAAAAATCACCTAAGAATACCAGTTCTGGGTAGAGTCCAAACACCCTCAATATTTCAGGAGCATTTCCCCCTTTAACAAATTGCTCTCTCACACAACAACTATGAGCATCTAACGTACCCTTCTCTTTTGGCCTCAATTTGCCCAGCTTTTCTTTTCCATGTTGTTCCAGGAAGCAAAACAGCTAATGTTCCTACTCTGTCCATAGCACGCCTACTCTTTCCCATTCTTCAGACTTTGGATTTTTAATAATAGAATTGCATCACAAATTCATACAGCTTTCCTGGGTGTGTGAATTCACTGGAACACACATAAGAGTGTATTCTAAACACACCAAGGTTCCCCTCCCATTTCCTCTACAGATCCATGACATAACCATTCAGAAACCTGTTGCTATATTTTGTCAATTTATCCAAATATGTGATTTTTCACTTCTGGAATTGGAAATCAGTTGTTCAGGTCATCATTTCTGGAAATGGCCTTAGCATTATCATGTCAGGCATACTTTTTAAGAAGACTAGCTATCTAGCTGCTTCAAGTCGAAACATACTTGTCACATGCTCTGATCATTGGTTATATTTTCACCTCCATCAAGGCAGCAGGGAGTGGAAAAAAGAAGTATCAGAGGCTGTAAATATCCCTGAACCTATCATTATTAATGATATTCCAAAGCCCCCTACTTTACATATTTAAGTAATTTAAGTATTATATTTCATCCTGCCAGAGCGAGACCTTTAGAGATTGTAATTGGACTACTGCTAGAAATCTGTAATTTGCAGTTTCTTGAAACTTAAAATGGGGAACATGGCAAAGGGCAGTCTACAAGATAAAAGACAGAGAGCTAGATGCCAGGAGATGTGATTTTTCACTGAAAGCTGAAAACTCTGAATAGTTTGTTCCTCAGTTTCTCTAGTTGTAAATGTGAAGCCTTTTTAAAAAAAATCCTCAGAAAAATAAGACTCAAAACTTTTCTGAGTTTGCTGGATGGTAATGCACTAGTTGATAAATCCATGTCTAAACTTTTAGCTTCTACAGGGAAAAAGTAAACAGTTTAATTTTCGAAACTATTTCATTAACTCTTGAAATGAACTGCTGAACTCAAACTCCTAACATCACAAATCTGGGCTAAGGATAAACTTATTTTTGAACCGAAACTCTGAAGATTCACAATAATTAAAAGCAGTGGCACAATAAATTAGGTCCAGAATATGTAAGAAAGAGTCATTATAAATGTATAATAAGTGAGCTTTGGCCTCCTTCTTGTGTACACCATCTGACGCCCACACAAATTTTAATGCTGCACAAAATTATATAATATACCGACAATTACATAATAATATAACAGCAGAAAAAGGAAGGTGTAGAAACACCTTGGGCCAAACTGGAGCAATATCTGGAGCTATATATAAATTTCTTCCATTCTGTGATGAACAGATCTATAGAAACAAGGCTCCTGTCAGTAAATCTGGTGAGTCTTTGACAAAATATGCCGCTCTGATTTTCTGTGTATGAATAATATTAACCAGAGCCTGGAAACACTGCTTTTGGGGATTATAATTCCCAGAATTTTACTGGTGTAACACATTATTTTCTAGTTATTTTAAAGGTTATCTAAATGACCATTTTAGACGCATTTTAACAGGAATTTTCCAAGTCTATGGCATTTTTTTTTTCTCAATCAACCCTGTCATTCCCTTCCCAAAAATGAAGGCAGTATATCTTTTTTTTTCTTAAAACAAAAAGCTAGCAACTATGCTGGGTTACTTTCTAAACACTGCATTATAAAAATAAATTACTTTTAAACCACTGCAACAATTAACTGGAATTATTTATTCTTAAAAAATAATTTCCAAGCTCTCTAAATTCATACTGTCTCTCTCACACAAATCTGTCTTCTATATTCTCAAGGATATGATGAGGGAAACCCTATTATTTTAAACACTTGAATAGGTGTGAAATGTCCCATCTGGTCAAATAGGCTATCAAATGATTGAGAAATAAACAGAAATCACATATAATATATTTACAATCAACTTTTTTTTCTTTTTCTCTCTCATCAATTATCTTTTTTCATGCTTTTTGAAGTAAAACAATTCCTAGATTGTTTGTCTGATGACACTATTGAATGGACAAAACATTTTAATGTCCCTATGATGTTTGTTGAAAGCATAAATTCTCTAAATAGATGAAAACTTCTACCACAGAAACTGCTTGGGAAGCATCTGTGGATGGCACCGTATTAGTGTTATGGCAGTAGCAGTATATTTCATTGGCGATGAAAAAGTTAAAGTTGCAGTTTCCTGGCACCCAAATCCATTCCTGAGGATAAACTTGATCGAAATCTGCTTCAGAAATGTAAGTTGCCAGAGAAATGCAATTCAACTTATTTTGGGATTGCAAAACAACTTTAAAACATTCTAGGGGTCTTTACCTGTAAAGGATCAAGTGGAAGAAAAATATTCTGTCCACTCCTTATGTCTAATAATTGGGAAAACAGAAACCTTTTGTCATACAAAATATATATGTATCTAATGACCTATATTGCTGCAAAACAAACTCATCCACACTGTGACTTTTCCATGCTGTGTAAATAAGGGGAGAGCAGTGGCTATATGAGCAGGATGATACTTCCATCTCTTAAGCCTATTATTCTGTGGTATAGACCTGGATGTGGTCTAGAGATTTAAATCTTATTTTG
The DNA here is from genome assembly GCA_034509955.1 of Urosaurus nigricauda. Classification (NCBI taxonomy): domain Eukaryota; kingdom Metazoa; phylum Chordata; class Lepidosauria; order Squamata; family Phrynosomatidae; genus Urosaurus; species Urosaurus nigricauda. Next base: position 12,802,617 of record JAOEGL010000005.1, read on the forward strand.
TTCTCTCATATAAGAACATTTAGAAGGAAAGGAGGAAGGAAGGAAAAGAAAAGAAAGTTTTCCTCATGCTTTTTTCAAGATTTTTCCTATTTGGAGAGTTTTAATGAAAAAGATGTGAAAGTTGTGTGTGTGTGTGTGTACACGCACATGAAGGTGTGTATTCTCTGTAATTCTCTTTCCAGAGAAGCTGGACTTGTCTGCTCCTTACTGTCTTTTTGCAAGCAAGTAACCTCCTTTTTATTCTGACAGACTCCGAAAGCTGATACACGTGGAATAACACATGGAATAGCAGATATAACGTGCTGAACAATTTGCTGTTATTGCTAATTTATAGAATCATAGAACCGTACAGCTGGAAGACACAAGGGCCATCCAGTCCAACACATCTGCCATGCTTTTTAATTTTATAACTGTTTAATTGCGTTTTTAACATTTGTATGCTGTGATCTTTTAAAACTATATTTGGAAGCTACCTTGAGTCCCACACTGGGGAAAAGGTAAATATAATAATGATAATACACCATCAACAATGAGTTTTTCTGCAAAAATAGGTCTTCGTGCAAAATACATTTTTCAGCAACAACAACAAAAAAAACCTGAACTATTTTTGCAGAAAACATACCCAAATGTGTATGTGTGTGTGTGTGTGTGGGGGGGGGATCCAGTCCTTTCAGTCCACCCCAGGGGCAAAGGATCTCATAGCAGCTCACAATTCTTCAACAGGATGGTCCCAGTCACCCTTTTCTTCATGAAAAGCAGCAAAACCTGTGAATATTCTTCACTTCTCTATCTGAATCTGCTGTCCCTTAATTCTAGCTCCATCCAGACTTAATTCTATTTATCCAGAATAGCCCACGTATTAATCAAATATCGTAGTTCAAGAAATAACTCTTCTATGCTCTGGCTCACAAATATCCCTTTGTAGAAGCTGAACCTACAGAGCTGTCTCATAATAAACCAGACCATAGCTGGGAATTATTGTTTTTTGCTACAGCTCCCACAACCTCCTCTACATCAACAGGGACTGGGGAATTCAGGGCACTGTTGTCCCATAAAGTAATATTTTCAAACTCTCATCCAAACCATTGGTCCATGTAGCTCATCATCTTCTACAATGATTTATATCACCTCTCCGAAGTTCCAGACAGAGAAATTTACAGCACTACCTGGAGACACTAGGGGACAAACCAGAGGCATTTTTAAGCATGAACTCTACCCCAGGTGCTGCTTGTTTAAGAGCCAGAATGTTGCGGGGGGGGGGGGGGACTCACATTTCCAAGTAGCTTGCAAGTGGAACACTTTTGCAGAACATCCAAAACTTGAATCTGTACATCTTCCAAAAGCATCATCACGCTTGCTGAAGCAGGTGTAGGGTAATCTTAAAATGTAAATATGTGTGTGTGTGGGTTTGAATGAATGTATCATTTATACTTTTTAAATCTGTGCTAACGGCCTTGGAAAGAGGTATCGAATAGAAATTTAAACACACTGTTACTATACAGCACCCCTTTTGGACATTCCTGATCAAGGAAAAGTTCATTTCCTCAATGCACACGGCTCAAACTAGTTACTGAATCCAGACACAACAAGCATAGAAACACAACGTACAAACCCAGATTGCTAGTCGATGGGTGTAAGGTTGCAGGTGGAGCAATATTCTTTATCCTTAAATAAAATGGCTACATCCAGATCACATTAAAAAAAAAATGAAAAGAAAATCCAGTACACGCACCCTTTCTTTTCAGTAGTCTCTATGTGCCAAATCCATCAGGTTTCAGGTGTGATTCCCTAGCATCTCCAGTTTAAAGGATGATGCTGGTACAAAAAAACCCTCTCTCCATCTTAGACCCAGATGAAAAGCTGCCAGTCTGAGTACATAAGCCTTTCCCAATTTTGCAACCACCAGATTATTTTTCATATAGAAATTCCCTCAGCTCCAGCTAACACAGGTAATAGTCAGAGATAAAAGCAGTTGGAGCTGGAATTGCGGGAGGGTGCAGTAAACTAGACTAGGTAATGTCTATAACTGCACTCCTTATAGGAACATATGATGCTCCTTGATGCCAATTACTTTCACTGCTCCATTTGGCTGAATATTTTTGACATGGAGTGGGAACGGTTCTCCGAGGTTCCAGGCAAAATCTTCTGCATGCAAGACAACTGTTCTACTTCTGTGTCGGTTAGAAGGCAACAGATTTCACACTTCTCTTTTTTGAATTCTGAAATGCATTTCTCAATGGTTTAAATGTACAGATTTAAAAATAGGTACTGCAACAAAACATTACACGCATAAAATCGCCTAACTTTAAAAAAAAAATGCTGAAATTGAATGGCAAGTAAAAGCACATGAAAGGGAACAGAACACTTTATTTCTCCTTAGCTTTGCCCTGGTAAAAAAAGTTCCTTACTCTGTCAACTATGGAATAGAAAGGAGTAAGGTAGAGGTAAGAATTATCTGCAAAAGTTAATAAACAAGACACTTTGGTTTAACACTGTCACAGAGTGTCTTTTTTTGAAGCATGCAATCTATTTATTGCACACCATATTACTGTCATGAAGCCAGAAAACTTTTTGGGCAGCCGTGCTCCTTTTGTGCCACCGACAATTAGCCCCAATTTTCCAGTAGGTGTATCTGAGCTGTCCTATAGTGAGAGAGGCTGCTTGCAGTAGCTGGATAGCACAAAATGTCCTTGTCCTTTCCCTGCCTACCTTGACACATGCAACCACACTATGTGCTGAACTGGTTGGAGGGAGAACACAAAAATCTCCAACATTCTTCTTTATACTTGCAAGTTTCACTTTTCAACAAGAACGGCATTCTATCAGAGGCAACGATTGCACAGGTTAAAAAATCCACCTAAAACCTAGTTCTGCAAAATTCCTTGGAAATAGTCCCATTAAAATCAACTGCTTGAAAAACTAGCAACTGACATCTCAGTAAGATTAGCTAACATTCTATCTAATGCTGTAAATGTATAAAGAACATAAGAAGAGTCCTAACAGATGAGACTGATGGTCGATCTAGTCCAGCATTAGTATTGCCAACACTAGTCAAAGAGATTGTGAAGACAACCCTTGTCTGGATTCCCTGATATTAAAAGGCTCACATACTTCTGGGTCCAAAAATCCCATTGAGCTATCACAGCAATTAGGACCTATACCCACCAAGAATTTGCCTGATCTTTTTTTTTTTTTAAGCAATCCAAACCACTGGCTATCACAAAATATGTGTGCCAGTGAATTACACAACTGTCATGTAAGAATGGCTGAGAACTTGGAACTTTGTGAGTTACTCAGCCAAATGCCACCTTCAATCCCATTTTGGAGAAAAGGCAGGATTTAAATTCAATAAATAAATATATAAATGACACAACCCCCTCCTCTCCAACTAGTCGTAGCTTTTCTGGGGAAGGTGCTACTTGTACCTTAACTATCCTCAAGATTTTTCACTTTTTCGAACATTGTATGACACAGTTCTCAAGAATTTAGAAGTATCAAAATGCATATTTAAACACATATTTTGAGAAAATATTAACACACATACAAAATAGGGATAAAAAAAAATAAAACCACAGATTAACATAGAAATGGATGGAAATTATGACTAGAACATGCAAAACTGACACTGGGTAGCAAACAAAAAAGTGTACCCATCCCTGGTGTCATGTTCTTATACATTTTATCTAAAAAAGAGCAATCTAGCTAGAGACTAAAAAATTAATCTTTTGACAGATATATCAAAGGAAACCAACTCCCAGTCCTAAACCAGAGAGTCTACCCACTACATTAGACTGTATTTTAAAAGAACATCCACTCATTTGAACTGTGTAGATCAAGCTGTCTGTCATTCAGATGAACACAGAGAAGCTTTATCATTTTAAACAAACCATACGCTATCTCAGAATTTTAACGTGAGGCAAGCGTCACTCTGTTGCAGATGCTTTGCTACAAATTACAAGATAAACTACTAGCCAATAATAGAAGGAATGCTGTAATAATCTAGAGTGGTATGCAACATTTCACAACAATACTGAGAGTTAAAACATATTAAAACAAAAAACATGGATAACAGCAATGCATAAACAGAATACATATATGTACACATTTAAAGCCTGACATATCCTGTGGGTTCAAGAAAAGAATGAAGAAGGTATATAGATTTGATATTATCTTTATCAAGATATGTATTTTTCAGAGGGGATAGAAGTTGAAAGCAAAGAGGATGCCAATAGATCAGTTACAATAAACACCAGCACCTGGCACTATTACTCTTCATGGCTAAAAGATCTATGAAAATAAACTTGATCCCCTAATTAACCATTCCATCAAATAAATGAGGAACAGTTATCAACAGTACAGCGATGCTGAGAGCCAAACCAAGACTTCACACTATTAACAACATCATGAATTTGTGCTACTATACTGCCGAAAGGACTGTCACTGTCTGAAGGTATCGAAGATTGGCTCAAACGTGCTTCATAACACAGAATCAATGTGAAATATGTACAAGACTGGAGATGATTCAATTATACTCTGCACTAGAGGCATTTTGGCCCACCGTAAGGCCATCTGTATCACAGTACATCTCTATATACGTACTTAGTATTTAATAATAGCCTTTTCTAATTAGATTTTATACATCTGTGGTAGCACTTCAGAAATACTACTAGAAACTTTTTGGGTGTGCTTCTTAACATAATTGAGAAATCCTTGGGTCCAAGACTGCCACTTAATCCTTTGACCTTCCTCTTAAATGACTTGAAATACTAGTCCCTTAAAAAACACACACACACACACACACACACACACAGAGTACCATTTCATATAATTGTAGTTTCAAAGACAGACAATAGTATTCACAAAGTGTTTCAAGCAAATTAGAATGGTTTGGGAGGTGGGCCATGGAATGTACTAAGGATTATATCATGCCTATTTGCATTTTTATGATATTGATATTTGAAACACGAATGGAGATCTTTAACAAACTATATTTAAGAACATAGCTAAACTATTATGTCAAGAAAGAATCAGATCAACAAGGTCCTGTGATCTTTTTGAAAATGATATAAATGAAGATAATTAATATGAAATGTAAGTCATTAGGACTCATAGAATGATCCAGCCAAAGTTTATGACTGAAGGATTGTAAGGTAAGTGGGAGCATTAATAATGTCTCTAATTTTTTCGTTGAAGTCTGTGGGCAATAAAGGTGTTCAGTTGTGTCTGGATCCATGTCTTTAAATGTTGGATATCACAAATAATTTGTAAATGAATCTGTGATACCTTTTGAGTTGCCCTTTGATATGAAATAATTTATGAAAGCCTTTTTTCAGTGAGGGGGAACCCACTTTAAAATACACTATATGAGTATTTCATTCATCTTGTGCCTTTTGCTTTGTGAGGCTATGACTTGACCCTCAAAAGCGACTTATTATTTTCTTGAATGAATTTAAAACAAATAAATAAGGAAAGTCATGGAACAGTTACATACATTCTTGCAATAAACATGTTGCATTAATAAACAGCAGTTCTTAATAAGTGGCCCATTTAACATTGCTGGGAAACAGTAGTAGTTTTAGGTGGGACGCAAGGATTTCAAAACAATTATCAGTCTACCAATCCTCACATTCACCTACAGGTCTTACATGTCTTTACTTTTGCATTTTACAAGAAACATAGCCAAAAAAATTCTATTCAACAGTACTGTTACAGTTTTCAACTACTAACAGGTAGATTATTTTTGTTTAGTTTATTCCCCAGCAATTCTACTGTGGGTTGCTGTGTTTTTGGGGTTTTTCTTTTCCTTTAAAGCATCCCATAAATGATAAATAGAGTAACACAGTGTCTATAAAAATGTAGAAACATTTTCATGGGGAAAACAAAAACAAATGAACTTTCTGCTTCTGTCATAATGGGACCCAGGTTCTTTAATAGAGCAACTACTGGGATGGAAGATACAAGGGTCTGCAAAAGTGGGTGCAATTCCCTGTCAGCCTAAGCCACCCAGTGCACTATTAGGCTGGGATACTGATCATTGCTCTCAGTCTCTCTCTCTCTCTTATGCAGGTGCAATGCTGATTTTCAACATGTAAAATAACTAGCCACTGCTAATGCAATGCACTCATGCCATGCTTTTCACATTTATAATTATGCACACCCACTCCAACAAATTAGTTAACAAGTATGAAGGCCAAAGGACATGGTAGCCAGAAATATCAGGCGCACACGAAAATAAACAAACAGACAAAAATTGATATCAAGTTTTGCACCCATATCCCAATAGATTACGCCTGGAGCAGTCAGAGTTTGGTCCATTTCATTATGTGTTAATCTACTGGTCCCAAAAGAAAAATACACTTCTGTGTGATTGCTCTACATTCCCCTTCTTTATGGACTTTACTTTTAGCATGTACTTTGCAAAGATAAATCCAATATTAGCAATTTACAGAATTGGCTCTTCTCTCTCATCTATTCCTCTAAAAATAGATTTGTTTTGCTACAAGGATATGCTGGCTTGGACACTATTTTTTCCAACGACAAGAGATTCTCAACTTGGCAAAGGTTAGCAATAGTGTATGGTTAAGGTGAGTTAGTTATTTGCAGGATGGAAGGCACTGTCTACTCTCTTCTCAAATACCCCCCTAGTGGTTGACATGGACTAGACATTACATGATCTCTAAAGGAGAAGCAAGACTCACAAAACGGACTTTGGAACAGGCAGATTTGGCAAAGGAATAGATACAAGTTCAGCTAAAATTGAACCCTGGACAGATCTAATTGCCTTTAAGAAACACAACTTCTCACCCAAATCTCACAGCATGGCAAATATTCGATAGCATCCTTATTTTTTTAAAAAAATCACACTTAGCACACACACAGAAAATCACTGTTCATTGTATTACTTTACTACAGCCTGCTCCACATCCACTTAATTTGAAGTGTTAGAAGAGAAGCTAATTTAGGGAATGTTAATTAAAGAGCATATTTGTGGGGTGGAGGGGTTTAACAAAGTTCCTCAATTTAAATAATTGCTTTAAGCTAACTTTATTCACCTTTGCAATAATATTTTTAATATATGCCAATTTATCTTTATTCTGAATATCAGAAATACAGGGATGTTTGCAAACACAGTATATGAAATGCATTTCTTTGTGAAATCATAAGCTGTAGCCACAACACTGAAGTAGTACAAGTATTAGGAGGATTTTCCTGAAATTGTAACATAATCAAAAGGTATGGTGTGTTAAAGTGGCCTGTGTCTTAAGTTCCTTCCAAGTCCTAGAATTCCGACAAAATTATTACTAAGAAATCTTAACAGGAAAGGAGACAAGCAAATGTTGTTCTGTTTTTTGTCTGTGTGAGAGGGGAGAAAATATGCAATAAGATTCAAAAGCACTCATATGAAAATCACCCAGAGTGATCCCTTTCTATCTGTTGTTCACCTTTTTTTCATCGGCTGGTACTTATATGCATATTTTCTAGCTAAATACAAGGTGGCTGATCAAAAGTAAAATATACATTTCCTAGGGCGCCACAAGAAACTTATTCAATCCCTATCAAAAAGAACCATGGCTAAAACAACAAGACAGGTTGTCACATTTTTAATAAGGCTCTGACACAGATATAGCTGCTAGTTAAAAGCTCCCTAAGAAGCAGTAAATACCTCATGCATTCATTACGCTTAATGTCTCTGGACAACAGGGAGAAAGGGAAACACGCTTTCTCGGCTCTTCAAGATAGCAGACTGTACAAACTGTACTCACAAGCAAACATTTTAAAGTCGCATGTCAAGGGGGTCCGGGAGGGGGAGAGTCGAATGGTCCCCCAGCCCTCTCCCTGTCACTCTCAAATTAACCCCGGGAGTATTAGGGATAAGGTCGCCTCCTGAAATCTGGACCTGTTAAATTCTACATTTGGCACGAGTGCACCAGGCTCCTTCCATTGAATGAACCACTTCTTTGCTCCTTCTCAGAATAGTTTCAGCTCCACTACATTATTCTAGCAATGAACAAATCTACTGAAATGTTCATTTGTATCTGCAGGCTACAAATGTGAGGGGGAACTATTGCTGGAGTTATAGCCAAAATGTTTCCCACTTTTTAAAAAAAGTGTACAAGTCACATCAAAAGCCCTGTCAAACAAACACAGTGAAAGCACATTATTCTTTCTGCCATAGCACAAGGAGGCATCGACGGGCCAATTTATGTTTGGCCAAAATTGATGTTTGTAGAAATTTTCAGGTCATGGGTGCAAATCAATGTCTGGTCTAACAAACAGGAAAATGCAGGAGAGGTACCAGCATGGAAATTACATGACATCAAGTGCCAAGTGTTAGCGTCATAGCATACTTTGGCTTGTTGGGGGAGAGGAAAGTCCTTGTGGTACTGCTTTCCCTAAACCAGCACCCTCTAGATGAAGTGAAGCTCCAAAACCCATCATTCCAAGCCAGCATGCTATCTGGGAAAGTTGAGAGATGTTGTCCAACACATCTAGAGGGTGTCAGGATAAGGATGAATGCTAAAGTGCTTTGGAAGAACATTGTGGCAAATCATTATAATCTGGCCCGCTGACGGAAGGGTGTCAGTTTTTCCAAATCGACAACAACCCTGAGGCGCAAGGGAAGAGAGAGCTGAGTTTCTCTCTTTTTCTTACCAGAAAGTTTTCACTAACACAAAATTGCAATATAGGAAAATCATTCTGTCATTTGGTAGTGTTGGAAGAACCCCAAAACAAATGAAGTGGGAGGCTGGGATTACAAAAGCAACTCATAATATTTTATTGTTGCTGTCCCATCTAAGATTTAAAAAGCAAACACCTCAAGTCTTCAGTGTTTACTGCTAATCTAAAATCCCCTTATTTCTTTGACCAAGACAATCAAAATATTAACGTTGTCTCATTCGTCTCTGTCTTTGTTCCTCTGTTCTTTACTATTACAGTAATACCCTTCACCTTGAAGTCACATGAACCCAGGCCCCAGCATTGTCTTCTGAATACTACATGCAGCATGCAGGGTTTGCAGAGAAATCATGTGAACGCTGCACTTGTTGTTTCAGGTTCAGAAACACCTCAAACAACATGAGCATTGACAAGCAGCCCTTTTATCTTTTCCCCTCCCTTTTACAAGATTTTAGGAATATATGCAAAGTTTGTTCCAATCATTTGCAAGCTCTCAATTGTTTTTGTAAATTTCACACCGAAATTGTGCTGTCGGAGTTACAGGTCTCTTCTACTGACGATTTAGGTAAACGGCCTTACCTTGCCTTTTGCTTTCTGTAGTCTTGCTAATATATGCTTTGTCACAATTGTGGGATGGGGAGAAAAATTAAAAATATAGTCCAGTGCATTTCAGCAAATAAGCCCCACTGGGTCCAGTAAAGTTCACACTCTGGTAAGTATATTTAGAAATATAGCCTAAATCTCTAAGATCTTCTTAGCATGAATTGTGCCCATCACAAACAGTGTATCTTTACCCAATTCTGGAAAAAGCAAAAGCTTTTCCTTGCTCAAATCTTTCAGTAATTTTTAATTACAAAGTATTGAACCCCAGCTTTCAACTGTTGAGTTTTTTGTCTATTTGCACCTACCATAATTTATCTCAGCATGCTAAACGTATCCTTACTTCGATTCAACAAACTGTAGATACTAATTCACAGACTTTAGCAGATATTAATGTGGACAGTTTTCATTCCAGCTTCTGTACTACCAAAGTTAAAAGCCAGGATGGGAAAGAAACAACGCGCACAGACCAAAACAAAAGCTGGGTCAGGTTGTCTCTTACAAAGCCATCAGCTTTTCTTGAACAAACTGAAGTTCCAAAAGTTTTAGAATAAAGCAAAGTGACTGAAAAAGGCAATGGGACAAATCTTTTCCTACAGAGGATTTGAGAACAAGTTGATGAGTGAGAAATGAATCTATGCTAAAATTCTTTGGAACATAAATCTATGCCACTGTGTAGTCGACTGAGTAGTCTAATTTATATATTTTTATATATATATATATATATATAATTTTAACGGGCCGTATACACATTTATAAGAGTCTAGCTTGGTTGTGACAGGTGGTAAATCCCTATAATTGTATTTACATGCACACACATGTACACACACAAACAAACATACAAATTTATATAGGAGAGCGAACTACAACATCCCATACCTAGCTATACATCATGGATTTTCACGTGGATTGTACATGTTCGGATGTAAGCAATCTCCACAACCTGTACAATTCTCCATGTATGTGTGGTTAGTAACTACGGTCAAACACAGAGAATGCAAACAAATGGTAATGATTAACAGAGATATTGGTTTGTATTACCAACTAAAACCACAGATGGAAAATGCTAAATAAAAAAGTATTAGAGGACAAGGTTGCCCTCCCCCTCGCTACCATTTAATCATTCCTATCTGTTCCTGGATAGCCACAAGTCTGTGAAAGCTAGACACATATGGATTATTTAACTAGCTCCTCTTCTTCTATATTTTTAAAAAATTAAAACTCTGAGCATACAGCACATTAAGGGATTTAAAAAGAAACCAATCTAGTTTCTTTATCAGTCAAAACTTTGTTTCAGAATGAAAATGAAACCTCTTGTCTTAGAACAGTACATAGACCAAGGAGTTCACTTCTACGACAGAAAGTGCCATTTGCATCTATCTAGCTCACAGGGAAAGTTGTTGTTATTGTGTATTCTTTAACAGAACACACCTGGTTTTACATTTATATGTATTATTCCCTTTCTATTGCAACAGAAGACTTTTAACTATCTGGGTATTTATTTGAGAAGAATTTAGTGATCGCCTCATTAACACAGAATGTCCTGAGATTAATAGTTAAGTTCCTGAAGATGTATTCGTATCACAATAATATGGAAAGGGGTAACTGGGTGGGAAATGTCAGGGATTTAAAACAAAGGGAAGAAATTAATTGGAGCAAATAAAAACCTTGGAAAGACTTCCAGTCCAGGGTGTTTTCGGTCTTACTTAATTCTTGCTGAATTGAATTAGATTTGATACTAATAAAGACATACAGCTGCACAGTTAGATGTACTGTATATACACACGCACATACAAGCAGAACACCCGCCTCTCCCACTAGTTTGTTGTCCATTGATCTGTGCATTGTTTTACCCAATTCATGCACCACCCTTGCCTTCCTAAGATGCTCGAAACATATTTCTCCCTTATGCCTTTTACTATCAAATCGAGCCGCCCGAATGCTGAACAGCTTGACTTGGCATATTTTTTACCAGCTGGTCTATCACCTAGCTTGCATCGCATAGTCAGATGTAACCAAATGGTTCTGCAGAAGGTAGGTTTCGTGAAACTTGGGGAGCCAAGAAGCAGGCACCCCTGGTCTTTTTAAGCTTGCTTGCTTTCAAACAACTCCCCTAGAAATGCAAAGTCTAACTTTCCCATACAAGTCATTTACCAGATATTTGCTAATATGCATGTGTCGGTGTGTATGAAAAATATAAAAAGTGGGATGCATGCAGCCGGAAGGGAAGTATCCTGGCTTTCCAAAGGAAATTGCATATGTAGCAGAGAGGGATCTTCAAAGTTAGTTTGGGAGATGGAGGTAAGTAGAATGAAGCCTATTTCCTAGACAGTTTGTTTCTAGATCTTCCAAACTGTGTTGGAAGATCCCTCTCCGCTACGTGTGCAGTTTCTTTTCATTCACAAAAGCCCACCAGAGAAGGGCTCTGCAACAGCTTAACTTTGGCAAGGGTGCTGTCGAGCGATGGTGGGGAGAAAGAAGAGGGGCAGCCAAAGAAGCCATAAAGCAAAAGGGCAGTTGTTGATACACAGTCCAAAATAAAAAAAAAGTTGCTGGTGCTCAGTTGAGAAGGAAAAGTGTCACTTTTACTTTCCATGAGGAGCACCTTCTCTTTTCCTATCCCCCTCCTATTATTATTATTATTTCCTGTCCAAGGACTAGCATTAACTCACAGCCCAAAAAAATTACTCATGCTCAGCTCTGAAGGAAGAGGGTCACTTTTATATCCCAAGAGGAATACTTTATTTCTCCCTATTCTCTTCCTCCCATCATCATCATCATCATCATCATCATTTCTATTTCCTGTTCAAAAACTGTCATTAATTCTCAGTCTAAAATAGTTCCTGGTGCTCAGCTCAGAAGGAAGAGGGTCCCTTTTACTTCCCAAGAGGAGTACTTTCTCTCCCCTCTTCCCCTTCTATCATCATCATCATCATCATTATTATTATTTCCTGTTGATTGGCATTAACTCCCAGTCCAAAAAAAAGTTCCTGCTGCTCAGCTCAGAAGGAAGAGGGTCCCTTCTGCTTCCCATAAAGAGTACTTTCTCTCCATCTCTCCCCTTCTCCTATTATTATTATTATTATTAATTATTAATAATAATTAGTTCCTTGTCCAAGAGCTGGCATCACCTTAGATCCCAAAAGGAGCACCCTGCCAAGCTCAGCAGCCCCCAAAGCCCCTGTGGATGCGCTTTCTATAAACTTTTATTTCCCTTTTTGCTTTCTTTTTTCCTCTTCCCTCCTTTCTGGAAGGCTGAGACTGAAAAGTTTGAAAGCCACTGCCTGCTTTCCCATTCATTCCAGGAACTCTCTCTTCTTTTTTGTCTTTTCCAAAGAGCCCCTTCTTTTGCAAAAGAGAAGAGAAGAAGAAGAAGAAGAAGAAGAAGAAGAAGAAGAAGAAATGGAAGACCCAAAACAAACTCTGTCTCCAGGTCTCTCTCTCTTTCTCTGCTGCTCAGTATGGAGCAGATCAAGGCAAGGAAGGGAAGGAGGGGAGCAAGGAAATAAAAAGAAATCAAGAGGAGTAGAAAGCTGTTGTTGCTGTTGTTGGGGGGGGGGGGGTAAGATAAGAGATAGAGAGCTGGGATGATGCGCAAATTCCAAATGTGAATCCGATCAAACATCTTCTTTGGAAGTCGGTTCCAGGACTTTGAGAGTTTCAAAGGATGGGAGGGGAAAGGCAACATTTGTAACCAAAAGCAAGAGATCAGTAACAAATCTGACATCCTGGGAGGGGAAAGGGAGCTCAAGGGCTTAGGGCTTGGCTTCTTTCTATATATATTGCTAAGGATTTTCCTTTCCTGATTTTTTTAAAAAGATTATACAGAAGGAAAAAAGTTGCACACTTTGTAAACATCGTGGCAGCAGGCTGGGAAATAGAGAAAAAAGCAAAACACTGAAGCCCAAGAGACACCCCCCCCAATAAAAATAAAAATAAAAGAAGACCCAGCTCGAAATGCAACCCCAGACCATGCATTTGCAAAACATATCCCCCATCAGATCCAATGCAATAATAATAATAATAGTAATAATAATAATAACAATGCTCCCTGGACTCACCTTTCAAACTCCTGGGGTAAATCAGGGTCAGTTAACATGCTGGAGGAAAATAACAATAATAATAATGATAATATCTCTATGTCTATGTATGTCTAGAAGAAGGAGAAGGAAGGAAGGAAGGAAGGAGAGTTTGGGGATCCCCCTTTGTCACCGTCGCCACCGAAGATCGCCTCCAACTGAACCTGTCAAGTGGAGCCAAAGCTCCTCAACCGATTGATTTTGCTCTCTCTCTTTCTCCTCCTCCTCTCTCTCTCTCTCTCTCTCTGTCTCTCTCTCTCTGAGCTAGGACTCCTTGACCAGGCTCTTAAAGGGGCAGCGCACTTTAGCTGGAGGGAAGAGGGCTTTGCAATTGCAAGCTCCCCCCGCAGCTGCGCCACTGCCTTGGCCTCCGCTCCTGCTAACGCTGCTCCTGCTCCTGATGCTGCACACACAGCCCCCAAACTCCGGGGCCTGGGCAAGCCTTCCTCCTCCTCCTCCTCCTCCTCTTCCAAAGGAGAAAGGCAGCAAGCCTGGCAAAGGCAGCTTCTGGCATCCTCCCCTCTCCCCCCTTTCCCTTCCCCTTCCCCATCATCATCATCATCATCATCATCACCACAAAACACACAAAACATCACATACACACTCCCCTTTCTCTCTCCACCAGGTTCAAAAGTCCTGCTCCAAAGGATTTGATCCTAGATAGCAGCTTCATTTCATATATATATATATATATATCTGTTATGAGTATTGGTTTGGTTTTGGTATATATATATATATATATATATAAAATGAGTATATATATACAATGGGTATTGGTTTGGTTTTTCTTTCTTGGTGTGTGTGTGTGTATGTATATATATATATATATATATATTGAGTGTATATGTATATATATATAGTGAGCATTGGTTTGGTTTCTGTTTCTTGGTTTATATATAGTTAGTATTGGTTTGATTTTTCTTTCTTGGTAGACACACACACAGAGAGAGTATTAGTCTAGTTTTTCTTTCTTGGTGTGTGTGTATAAAGAGTGTAGGATTGGTTTTTGTTTCTTGGTATATATATACTGGATATTGGCTTGGTTTTTATTTCTTGGTTTAGATAGATAGATAGTATTGATTTGGCTTCTCTCTCTCTCTCTCTATATATATATATATGTTTGGTTTTTCTTTCTTTCCATATATATATAGAGAGAGAGAGAGATTGTGTGTGTATTGGTTTCTTTCTTGGTTGGTTTGTTTTTTTAAAGATCAACAGTTCAAAATAAACCAAGCCCCTGCCTCATTTGCCAAAGCCATACTCAAGACAGGGAGGCAGTGAAGGAAACAGGGGAAATGTACAGATTTGTATCAACCCATTTGGTCACAAATGCAGAATAAGTAGGATTTATTGAAGCCGGACCATGGTTTCCCCATCTGGAACCAAACCTCCTCTCTTCTCCTAGATTGCTCTGGTTTATGTGGCCAAAGGTACACCCAGACCTGCTTTTTCCTTAGATCCCTTCTGTATAGATACACAAAATATATACACACACATCTGTCTCCAAATTAATTTTTCTAATGCGGCGCACCCTCCAGTTGGCTTGATTTTTGAGCAGGTAAAATCGTACAAAAGTGAGAGTGTTTCTGGGTGGGTGCGAATGTCAAAGGTTCAGCTAAGAGTTTTCACAAAGTGATGCACACGCTGCAAAACCCCTTCCTTTTGCTAGATTTATCAAATTCTCCTAAGGCAAGTCAGCCCTTCATCAAAATCTTCACTTCCACCTAAAAGATGCAGGAGGGAGGAAAGCACTCCCAGAAAGAAGGGAACATATTATATTTAACATGCAGCTATATTTGAACATCTATATTTCCGTTGGTGCAGAGAGGGAGCAAACTCGCAGGTGTGCTTGTGCACAATTTTAGTTTTTATTTATTTTTTTAAAAGAAGGGCCCTGACAAATTTTCTCTTAACTGTTCTTCTCTAATAAATAAGCAACATTTCCTTTACTTTACTCTTTGTATAGGTGAAACTCAGTGGGGTGAAAGGGAGGATGGAAGGAGAGGCCAAGAGGAATTTAAACAAGGGGTTGCCTGGTTAAGACAGCAGCACTTAGCAACTCCTTCAGAGAAGTTGCAAAGAAAGGGTGAGGGAAACGATAGGAACACCTAAGAACCATTTCTTCCAAGACATTTGCATCCTAACAATCCCAAAGTCTCAATTCTAGATAGACAGAAAAGCAGACAGACAGATTCACATATGTGTGTGTTGCCTTCCCCCTCCCCAACTCGGACTTCATTTTTTTTGGAGGAAAAAACAACAACACCAAAAACCTCTCACTCTGTGCAGGGGAAAGAAGGAGAGGGGAAAAAAACCACCCAACACAACAATCAGGCATTGTTCGGAGGAAAGAAAAGCAACTTTGACAGATTGAAATATACCAGAGGCCCCTTCAAGGAAACCTGTAAACAACTTGTCACTCACTCTGTCGGTTTCACTGCATTGCCCACAAAGTGCTATGAAGCAGCCTGGCAACACCAACACCACCATCGCCACAAACAACAGGAGAGGGGGGGAAATGATTCTTAGCATACCCTCCCAATCCCCCGATTTGTTAAAAAAAAGTTTCCTTCGCTTCAAACTTTTATCAGAATAACCGGACATTGTGGAATAGAGAGCTGTTATGCACAGGGTGGCTATGTGCATGAGGAATAATCTCCAGTCCAGACACACAATTGCACAGAGACAACCCCCATCTTTCAAGTTGTAGATGATGGTTCAGTTCAGCCTTGGTCTCTCTTTCCAGCAGCCTGTGGGGTCTCTGTTTCCTTCCTTGACTAGGCCAAGTCTGGCCAAGATAACAAGCTAGTTCTGACGGAGGTGGTCCTCGAACATCCTGGCCTCCATAGCTGCTTGCTATACCGATTTGACAGAGCAAGAAGGTAATCAGGTAATGGCTCTTGACATAGGATGCCGGGGATCACCACCACCCCCGACATAACATGCTCTGCAGCCATAATGCAAATAGGAACCCTCAAGGGGCCTGAGGCAGTGCAGTGCCTGCGTATAATGTCCTGGTACACACACACACACACAGGCATCCGCACCAAGGTGGTTTTTACTACATCATCTAGAATCAATCATAACCAGGTCAGGCAGAGAGGTTATCCACATTAGATAACTTAACTTAATTAGATAACCAACACACTCACAAAAAAGTTGCATCAAACAAAGTATCTGATCCCAGTGACAAGGGAGAGAGGTGCGTATGTGTGCACACATAAAGGGGAAATTCCCTATTATCCATGTGACAAAGTACTGCATGAAATTTACTGCAGATATTTCTATGAAAAAAACCTCATCTCTTCAAAGAAGCATACGTATTAGAAATGGATCTAGCCCAGACTCCAGTATTCCCTAACCTGGGATCTTCGGTGTATGTTGGACAACAACTCCCATTGTTGCCTGCTGGTGAGAGTTGTCATCTGCCACACCTGGAAGACACCAGCTTGTGGAAACCTGGATTTTCATCAATGGCTTACAAAGAACATGCCTCAAAAAAATTAAAACAGAAATGAAACTGTTTCTCTGACATTTTCAATTATTTCTACATAATTCGTATTCCTTTGTGTCTTTATTTTCACTCTATTGTTGTCCGAATATTTTCTATTTCTTTCCTTCCTTCCTATTTTCCTTTTGTCTCTACAGCTGGTGTTTAGGCACAAAAAGAGCTAATGTTCTGACCCTGCAACTGTTTGACCAGGTCAGTGTTTGCATGTCACCTCTCTTTGGCACACATACACACACCATAGGAATAGGCAGACAGTATGCTTGCAAACAAAAAACAAGTTTGTTCATGAACAGAAATGTTTTCTAAAAAGTCACTATGTGCATGCCAAATGTATTTAAACATTTTAATTATTATTTTTTGATAATGTTCCATTACTGAAAATTCAAGCACTACAGGCCCACTTGGAAGAAAAATATACTCTCACACAGGTTTAGAGGTAATTTTTGATAATGCAAGTTATTTACAGCTTCTCCACAAGATGTGAAAAAAGGACACTAAAATGCAATTGGGAGGCTTAGAATGGATTTGGAATGGACTTTTCAGACATGAGAAGTACAGATCATGCCCATATGCCCAACCTCGACACATTTATTGGAAGTTCTAAAAAGATCCTATGGACACATAACTTGTACATGAGCAGATATTCCATATGCCATAAGGATACAGGATTTGTAGTTCAAACACATAACTGGGTGGGGGGAGATTAGAGCCCAAAATTGTGTTGTTGTTGTTTTTTAAGGTTCTGGCATATACTTCATAACCACAGATGAAGATTAACAGAGCAAACAATTGGTGGGATTTCTCCCTTCCAATCCATGTTTCATTGTCTGTACATTCCACTCATCTCAAGGGAGGCTTGGGCAACTTTCAAGTCACCATCAAATGTGACCCACAGAGCATACATTCTGAATTTTCTGGTGTTTGCTATCCCATTCTATTTAAAACCACAGGCAGGGAAAGCAAACACTGATTTCATGATATAGTAGTTTATGAGTTGGACTGTGATTCTGGTGAACAGAATTCAACTCCCCTCTCAGTCATGGAAACCCATTAGGTGACCCTGGGCAAGTAACAGCCTCAGAGATAGGCAACGGTAAACCCCCTCTGAACATTTTCTTTAAAAAAAATAAAAATAAAATATGAATAGTTTGCTTTAGGATTGCTATAAGCCAGAAAAGACTTGAAAGAACACAACAACATATAGGTGGTGTTATACATCTTGCTTGCTAGGTCACGACTCACCCTGGAGTTGACCTATCATGATTAGATAACAAGAATTATGGAGCTCCTGTATTTCTGCAAAAGGACACTGAGAAGGTGCAGTTTAATATACAAGAATGAAAAAGGCTGCAATCTACTCAGCATTGCCATTCTTGTACAGTTACTAAAGATCCAGAGCACCTATCTGGGTCAGCTTGGATTCTTTGACAAAACACATTATTTTCACTTTTTCCTCTCCTTGGATGGGTCATTAGAGATCTGGCATGGATGTAACACCAAACCATTGTATAGCACCATGTGCCTGGGCCTTGGAACCCTATAGTTCTGTATTGTGACCCATGAGACAGAGATTGGAATCTTTTACTTCCATTTTCTATTACAGTCAGCCTGCTATATTCACAGTTTCTTCATCCACATATTCAACCCCCCATGGTTTAAAAATATATATATTTTTTAAAAATCCAAAGAACAAACCTTGATTTTGCCATTTTATATGTGGGACACCATTTTACTACGTCATTGTATATAATGGACTCAAGCATCCATGGATTTTGCTATCCACAGAAGGTCCTGAAACCAAACTCCAGCAGGTACCAAGGGCCCACTGTAACTGTAATTTATTGTTATAACTGAAACCAAAGCTGTGGTAAATCTTAAAAGTAATCTAGGTCAGCCTCATCCAACTGTTCTCCAAATAGATTGGACTACACATCACATTATCTCCAGCTATCATGATGGCTAACCCAGTCCTAATGCATCTGCAGAGAGGTTAGTCAAGGAAGATTGATTTATGGAAACAAGCAACCA
Source organism: Urosaurus nigricauda (assembly GCA_034509955.1). Taxonomy (NCBI): domain Eukaryota; kingdom Metazoa; phylum Chordata; class Lepidosauria; order Squamata; family Phrynosomatidae; genus Urosaurus; species Urosaurus nigricauda. Next base: position 12,821,511 of record JAOEGL010000005.1, read on the forward strand.
CACTATAAAGATGGCTTGATTCATTAAACCATTACTAAGATTAATTACAGTTTGTCTAGGTGGAGACATAGGCTGCATTTGCACTGAAGAACTAATGAAGTTTGACACTGCATTAACTGCCATGGCTCAATGCTATGGAATCCTGGGATTTGTAGTTTGTTGCAACACAAGAGCTCACTGAAAGAAAAGGCTAAATAGCTTGCAAACCTATTTAGAACTCCACAGCATTGATCCAGGGCAATTAAAGTGGCATGAAACTGCTTTAATTCTGCAGTAAACATGCACCCATGGTGAAGCTGGATTAAAATGGAAGTTAAAACTTATGCTATTCTGTTTATGCTGAAGAGGGAAGGAAAATACTTTCAAAAGTTTTTTGGGTGGAAAGGGCAGAATTCAATTAGAAAGATAAATTTAGCACATGACTCTGAGATTCACCATTGCAATATTAGTTATTACTGGACCAACATCGATGCAAGGCACACACATGGTCAGATTGATGCCAACTGGAAAAAATGGACAAAACAATCAACATAACAATATCCAAAGAACAACACATCTGTTGTGCAAAGAATTTCAGTGAGTATTTAAATAGTGGAATCCTATATGTGTTTATTCAGAATAAAGTACAGAGAGGAGTTACTAAGGCACCAAAGTAGACAGATGGACAGCATTATTGCCTTGTATAGTGAAACAAAGGCTGCTTTCCTAGCCACACTTACTGGGGACTAACCATAGATCTCGGTATTATCAGGTATTAAAAAGATTGTTGTGGCACCCCAGTTGTGGAATAACCTTCCCTTAGAAGCCTGATTGGTGCCAATACTGGTGTTATTCTGGCACTAAGTAAAAACATGTCATTTTTTATTAAAGCCTTTGTAGCCCAAATGGTTTTACTCAGATCTGCACATACATGAAGGCTTTAAATTGCTTTAAATGTTCAAATCGGTTTTAACTGTTTTGCTTTAACTTGTCAAAATGATTGATAAAATTTTAATTCATTTAATTTCTTTTTACTGATTTACACTACTAAAACTGGTTAGACTGAGTTGTTTGTATGCCACCCTGTGGTCCTATAATATAGGGCAAGATATAAACATTTAAATAAATAACTAAATAAATATTAGCCAAAAAAATCATTGCAAGCAATTAATTTACAGAAATAGAAAAGTGTTCTGAAGTAGTAATTTACTGAATCACTTAGGGGTTAGGGTAAGGAGACTTGATACAGTGGTGTTTATAGGAAAACTGGTAGGAAAAGAATCAACTCATTTGAAATATGATGCTGGAGGAGGATTCCATGGCTACTATGGACTCCCATAAATGCAAATAAATGTGTCCTAAGAGCATTTCAAGTCTGAATTATTCATATAAGCCTAGATGAGACTGTCATACTTTGTACATATCATTAGAAAAGCCAATAATGCTTGGTAAGGTAGTAAGCAGTAGGAAAAGAAGGCCACATTACAGGTGGATGGACTCAATCAAAAAACCCTTATCTGTGAGTGTGCAAGTTGAAAGAGTAACATGGAGGTCTCTCATGCATAGGATGAAGTTAACAAAAACAAAAGGCTGCTTATACCAAGATTCCAGGGATGGGAGGACCTAACTTGAAAGCTTGGTCAAGTAGCCCATCCTAGTCAGTATGGCATCTTCCATCCTTTTCCAATTTTGCACCCTCTGTGTTAGATGGTGACATAGGTTCACAGTTAGGGGGTACTCTTGGACTCAGCTTTGAACCTGGAGGCCCAGGTCTCCGCTGTGACCAGGAGTGCTTTCACACATTTAAAACCTGTGTGCCAGCTGTGCCCATTCCTTGAGAAATGGTGATACATGCCTTGGTTACATCCCGTTTGGACTACTGTAATGGGCTCTACAAGGGGGTGCCTTTGAAAAGTGTTCAGAAAATTCAGCTGGTTCAAAGAGCTGTTGCCAGGCTGTTAACAGGGGCAGATTACAGAGACCATACAACGCCCTTGTTGAAACAGCTTCATTGGCTGCCAGTTTGTTTCCGGGCACAATTCAAGGTGCTGGTTATTACCTATAAAGCCCTACATGGCTCAGGTCCACACTATTTGGCAGACCATTTCTCCTGGTATGAACTGGCCCGGACTATGAGATCCTCTGGAGAAGCCCTTCTCTCTGTCCCAATGCTATGATAAAAATGGTTGGTGGGAAAGTGAGAGAAAGCCTTCTCGGTAGCTGGAACTCCCTGCCCAGGTAGATCAGAATGGCTCCCTCCTTGATGGCCTTCCGCTGGCAGGTGAAGACCTACCTGTTCATACAGATGTTTAAGGAATTGCTATAAGGACAGGCTGGGATGTTGGACCATTTTAAAAATTTGATACAGTTTTTCTATATATACAGTTTTATCTTTTTAAAATATGTTTTATTCTTTTAATAACTATCTGTTTTAATGCCATAATAATCTAATTCCTTTTTAATGTACTTTTAAAAAAATTGTACTGTTTTTAATTCTGTGAAGCTGCTCTGAGTCCCAGTCCTGGGAAAAAAGTGGGATACAATTAAATATAACAAACAAACAAATAATTCTCCATCAAGAATAACAGCACTGTGTTGCAGTAGGGTATGCCATCAAGCAAGACCAGATTATAGCAGTTGAGGCCCCAGAATGGTGTCTATTGGAGCTCCCTTTGGCAGAAATGACCAATTCTTGGAGTGGTGGCACTGAAATTACTTAAACAAAAATATATGAAATATAGAACAAAATAGACCAAAGAACCACAAACCCATTGTCAGCCCTTCAGTTTCAGTGAGATTAACAACCTGTTCCTGTGTGTTTTCATTTCATTATTCTAGTAACACATAAAATACTAATCTGACCCAAAATATTGGAAGTGACTAGGGAAGAAAAGGAAGCAATCTATTTATTTAAGAAAATCATTATACCCTGACCTATATCAAAGATCTCAGGGCAGCTTACAAAAAAGCATTAAAGCAAATTACACGATAAGATAATTATATTTACGAAAACATATTAAAATTAAGATATAAGTTAAAAACAGATTTAAAAGATTTAAAGATTTTAAAAACTATGTATTCTGGCTTTGGGAAGAGTAAATGAGGCCCAAAGGTTTTGATGAACAGGTAAGTTATAACTTGGTGCCTCAATGACATGAATGTTTATGGCAGTGGGTCTTTTATGACTGGCATGATATGCTCTCTATATGGTACTCCAGTCAGCAGTCTCACAGATACATTTTGCACTAGCTGCATCTCCTGAGTCTACCTCACTGGTAGCACCATGGAGAGACCATGACTGTAGTCTAAAGCCTTGAAGGCTACCAGTGCATGGATTACTGTGGCTAGCTTATCTGTCCAGGAAAATCCATCGCTGGCACACTGGCACCAAGCACTCCATGCCACAAAGTCCACTTGGGCCTCCAGTTACAAAAATGGGTCTAGGAACACTCCCAAGCTATGTACCTGCTCCTTTAAGGGAGGTTTTAAGAATTTTAAGATCTGTTGGGGAGTGATTTCTCCATCAGCGCCATCATGTTTGGTGCAAACTATGGGAGAAAACTTTTTTGGTGGTTGGTCCCAAGTTGTGAAAGTCCCTTCCAGGGCTCACAGGGCAAATACTGGGATTCCTTTTTTAAAATTACCAGGAAAAATAACACCATCTCTCTCCCACTTCAGATTCTTCATCTGACCTCAGGTGACATTTTCACAGTAGCTAGGGAAGGGTGGGGTAAAAAGGGGCAGATTTTTTAGCAACCATACTGCACCGTGAGTATCCCCGACAGATGACCACCCAGCCTCTCTTTAAAGACCTCTAAGGAAGGAGACTCCACCACTATCTAAGGGAGTGTGTTCCACTGTCAAACAGCCCTTACTGTCAGGAAGTTCCTCCTAATGTTGAGCTGGAATCTCTTTTCCTGCAGTTTGCATCCATTATTCCATGTTCTATAGTCTCTGGAGCAGAAGAAAACAAGCTTGCTCCCTCCTCGATATGACATCCCTTCAAATATTTAAACAATCTTTGTCTTGAATGAGCAATTAAGATCAATCAGCTCTACAAAAGACCTGCCCTAAGTGAAGGCAAAGACTTCTAGAACTTGTTTGTTGATGTGGATCAACCCTATATTTTGCATTTCTGTTTACAACAGAACTATGGATGCCTGGATTTTGGAAATACCTATAGGATTGCTGAGAACAAAGCACACGGAGAGCAGAAATGAGCTGGCTCATAGCAGTGATTCTGACAACAGCATTCCCTACTTCAGGGGAAAGTAAACTGCAGCCTGTGAATTGAATGTTCTTGCCAGGATGCTTTTTTTGCAGCCTGCAGAGTCCCACAAGACATGCTAAAGCAAATCTCTGAACCTCCACACCTAAAATGGGGTGAATATCCCAGTTTTGGTTAAAAAGAAATTATAGAGGTATCCAGGAAGGGTAGATACTGGGGAAAAAATAGTCATCTTCCCCTCCAAGCTCTGCAAAATCAACTGGCAATTGCCTAAAGTGGAAGTAACCAATTGGAGAACAACACAGCTGCATAGTAAATGTAGTAAAAATACTATCTACCAAACCTGCTACTGTTTCCCACCATTTCTCTACCTACACTGGCAGATCACTGTACTTAAAAGTAAAGGTGGGACACACACCCACACACCAAATCAACACATGCTGCCAGTGTGAAACCTAGACTAGCTGATCCTTACAACTGAGAAGTATTGCATGCTGCCAGCTATTTTACTTCCGCATCTGGAGAAAGTTTAAAGAGTATTAAAAATTAGTTCATCTGAAAAGTTGCTAATACTTTTATAGCTCAGATATGTTTTTGTCTAAAACTAATGTAGCTTTTGAAATATAACCCAAAACAGGTGATCACTACATATTTCTACATTCTAGAACTTCTGGGTGGCTAAAATATCATAATTATTATTTGTTTAATTTGTATAATTTATATCCCACATTTTCCCTAACATATGACCAAAGGAAATGCACAACATAGAATAGGGAGTGTGTACTGCTAATTGTAGGAAGGAAGGAGGGAGGGAGGGAGGGAGGGAGGGAGGAAGGAAGGAAGGAAGGAAGGAAGGAAGGGGATTTCACATAAATTTGAAAGGTTTCCCCAGAAATAGCAACAGTTTCAGCATGTACATGTTTAGAATTATTACTGAATTTCATCAAAGAAAATTCAGGCCATGGGATGTGTGCCACCTTCACATGAAGCCACCACCTTACAAAATGTAACGCAAATGGAGGGTTTGGTGTCTATGTGGGAAACCATGTGACAATTGCCACATGTAGGGGACAGGATATGGAATGTGGTGATGTCCATTCTGCAGCCAGGGAAAAAGCATTGCATAATGAGATACTGAATTGCACTTTGTGCAATGTCAAAAAAAAGTACTTAGGCTAGTGTAACCGGGGTTACTCAAGCATAGCTCACTAAGATGATTCCTACCATTGTTTACTACTGTGCAGATGACAATGTCATAGCTTACATTGTGGACATTTAAGTGTTGGCATTGAAGGTAATAGGTTGGATGAAGAAAAACAAATTGAAACATACTCCAGTCAAGACAGAAGTGCTTACTATCAAGGAACCTATCCTGGAGATGGAGTCCTAATATGCGGTTGGGGTCACCCAGTTCTGGATGGGGTTACACTCCCCCTGAAAGACTGTGTTCACAGTTTGGGAGTGCTCCTGGATCTATTTCTCCAAATGTCAACTCAGATAGGTGTGACGGTTAAGTGTGCTTATTATAATAATAATAATAATAATAATAATAATAATGTTTTATTTATACCCCGCTCTTCAGCCAAGACTATCAGAGCGGCTTACAATTTGTTAAACAAACAGCTTCATTTACAATTGTAAGCTATTTGCCCCCAACAATCTGGGTACTCATTTTAGCGACCTCGGAAGGATGCAAGCCTGAGTCAAGCTTCAGCCCTTTGCTGGTCTTGAACTCGCCACCTTGTGGTTTTGAGTGAGTGGCTGCAGTACAGGCAATTAACCACTGCGCCACCAGGGCTGTTTCGGCTGATACGCCAGGGGTGCCCTAGATGGTAATACATGTTCTGGTAACCTCAAGACTGGACTTTTTCAATATGCTGTACATTGGGCTACATTTGTACCAATTTCAGAAACTCGAATCAGTTTCAGTTCAAAAGCCCTACATGGTTTGGGTCCATCTTATCTTAGGGACTGCCTCTTCCCGTATGATTCCTCTTCCCGTATGACTTGAGCCATTGCAGTCTGGGAGCCAGTGCTGGGAGGCTACTTAAGGCTACTCAAGGCTAGCAGAAGCTTCATTTCCTTTAAGGAGGAGAAAGAAAAGGAGGAGGTTCTAGTCCATGTGCTTGGGTGAGATCTAATCTAATTTACACTTGAGCCATTGCATTCTGGGAGCCAGTGCTGGGAGGCTACTTAAGGCTACTCAAGGTTAGCAGAAGCTGCATTTCCTTTAAGGAGGAGAAAGAAAAGGAGGAGGCTGTAGTCCATGTGCTTGGGTGAGATCTAATTTAATTTACACTTGAGCCAAGGCTAGCAGGCTAGCAGAAGCTGCATTTCCTTTAAGGAGGAGAAAGAAAAGGAGGAGGCTGTAGTCCATGTGCTTGGGTGAGATCTAATTTAATTTACACTTGAGCCATTGCATTCTGGGAGCCAGTGCTGGGAGGCTACTTAAGGCTACTCAAGGCTAGCAGAAGCTGCATTTCCTTTAAGGAGGAGAAAGAAAAGGAGGAGGCTGTAGTCCATGTGCTTGGGTGAGATCTAATTTAATTTACACTTGAGCCATTGCATTCTGGGAGCCAGTGCTGGGAGGCTACTTAAGGCTACTCAAGGCTGGCAGAAGCTGCATTTCCTTTAAGGAGGAGAAAGAAAAGGAGGAGGCTGTAGTCCATGTGCTTGGGTGAGATCTAATTTAATTTACACTTGAGCCATTGCATTCTGGGAGCCAGTGCTGGGAGGCTACTTAAGGCTACTCAAGGCTAGCAGAAGCTGCATTTCCTTTAAGGAGGAGAAAGAAAAGGAGGAGGCTGTAGTCCATGTGCTTGGGTGAGATCTAATCTAATTTACACTTGAGCCATTGCATTCTGGGAGCCAGTGCTGGGAGGCTACTTAAGGCTACTCAAGGTTAGCAGAAGCTGCATTTCCTTTAAGGAGGAGAAAGAAAAGGAGGAGGCTGTAGTCCATGTGCTTGGGTGAGATCTAATTTAATTTACACTTGAGCCAAGGCTAGCAGGCTAGCAGAAGCTGCATTTCCTTTAAGGAGGAGAAAGAAAAGGAGGAGGCTGTAGTCCATGTGCTTGGGTGAGATCTAATTTAATTTACACTTGAGCCATTGCATTCTGGGAGCCAGTGCTGGGAGGCTACTTAAGGCTACTCAAGGCTAGCAGAAGCTGCATTTCCTTTAAGGAGGAGAAAGAAAAGGAGGAGGCTGTAGTCCATGTGCTTGGGTGAGATCTAATTTAATTTACACTTGAGCCATTGCATTCTGGGAGCCAGTGCTGGGAGGCTACTTAAGGCTACTCAAGGCTAGCAGAAGCTGCATTTCCTTTAAGGAGGAGAAAGAAAAGGAGGAGGCTGTAGTCCATGTGCTTGGGTGAGATCTAATCTAATTTACACTTGAGCCATTGCATTCTGGGAGCCAGTGCTGGGAGGCTACTTAAGGCTACTCAAGGTTAGCAGAAGCTGCATTTCCTTTAAGGAGGAGAAAGAAAAGGAGGAGGCTGTAGTCCATGTGCTTGGGTGAGATCTAATTTAATTTACACTTGAGCCAAGGCTAGCAGGCTAGCAGAAGCTGCATTTCCTTTAAGGAGGAGAAAGAAAAGGAGGAGGCTGTAGTCCATGTGCTTGGGTGAGATCTAATTTAATTTACACTTGAGCCATTGCATTCTGGGAGCCAGTGCTGGGAGGCTACTTAAGGCTACTCAAGGCTAGCAGAAGCTTCATTTCCTTTAAGGAGGAGAAAGAAAAGGAGGAGGTTCTAGTCCATGTGCTTGGGTGAGATCTAATCTAATTTACACTTGAGCCATTGCATTCTGGGAGCCAGTGCTGGGAGGCTACTTAAGGCTACTCAAGGTTAGCAGAAGCTGCATTTCCTTTAAGGAGGAGAAAGAAAAGGAGGAGGCTGTAGTCCATGTGCTTGGGTGAGATCTAATTTAATTTACACTTGAGCCAAGGCTAGCAGGCTAGCAGAAGCTGCATTTCCTTTAAGGAGGAGAAAGAAAAGGAGGAGGCTGTAGTCCATGTGCTTGGGTGAGATCTAATTTAATTTACACTTGAGCCATTGCATTCTGGGAGCCAGTGCTGGGAGGCTACTTAAGGCTACTCAAGGCTGGCAGAAGCGCGCGCCTAACGGCGCGCGAATTTTGATTTTTTTTTTATCTAGTCAAGGAGGTGTTTAGAGAATAGAAGAGGAGCCGGCCTGAAGCATCAGAGGAAGTGAATCAGAGACTTGCCTTTGGAAGGAGCTTTCAGCCAGGAGCTCTCTACATAACTATAGGCCCCGTGACTTGAACTCAGTGACAGAGCTTGGGAATAAAGGCCAAGTCTAGCAAGGGAAGCCCACAGTCTTGTTTCAGTGCCTCCTTAAGACTTCTCAGTATGGACACTGAAGGCCCTGCAGCAGTCACCTGCAACACCTGTGGGATGTTTGTCTTCTTGCCTACAGAGGTGGCGAACTACACCTGCCACAAGTGCAAGTTGGTAGTCCTCTTGGAAGAGAAAGTACAGCAGCTAGAGGAGCAGATATCTGCACTCCAGCATCATCGAGAGCAGGAGAATCTCCTGAACAGAACAGGCCAGAATGTCTTGGGTGGGAAACACACAGAGGAAGTTGCTGGGGTGGAGGAGGTCACTCCACATACAACAGAGGTAGATGCTTGGAGGGAGGTCACACACAGAAGTAAGGAAACCAGGGAACGTTCTGTGAGCGGCTTGCAGCTACAGAATCGCTTTGAATCTCTCTCTGTTGTCAGAGATGATGAGGAAAAGCAGCAGGGACAGACATCAGGGACAGAGCAGGGGAGCCTGAGAGTATCACGAAAAGGAACAGCCACTGCTAAGCCTCGGAGGAGGCGCGTGGTCGTGGTGGGGGACTCCTTGCTGAGGGGTACAGAAGCAGTGGTTTGTGGGCCTGACAAGATGTCTCGGGAGGTGTGTTGTCTCCCTGGGGCAAAGATCCATCATGTGACGGAGAGGCTGACAAGACTTGTCAAGCCTACTGACCGTTATCCCCTTCTTTTGGTTCATGTGGGAACCAATGATACTGCAAGGCACAGCCTTCAGAATATCAAAAGGGATTATGAGGCTCTGGGAAGGAAGCTGAAAGAGATGGATGCACAGGTTGTCATCTCATCTCTTCTCCCGGTAGAAGGGCATGGTCCAGGAAGGGAGAGGAAAATAGCAGAGGTGAATAACTGGCTCCGTAGATGGTGCCGCCAAGAACAGTTTGGATTCTTGGATCATGGGCTGCGGTTCCATGAGGAGGGACTTCTGGCAAGGGATGGGCTGCATCTCACGCCAGTTGGCAAAAACGTTTTTGCCAACAGTCTGAAGAATCTGATCAGGAGGGCTTTAAACTGAGTAATGTGGGGGAGGGAGACATTATACTGGAAGACAAAAGGGATGGAGAGAATAGTCCAAGTGGCATAGAGGGAACAAGGCAAACAGTGCAAGGACCCAACAGTAGGAGGCAAAAAAATGTGCAAAAGCAGCAAGTAAAGAGGACACATGGTCTTAAATGCCTCTCCACTAATGCACAGAGTATGGGAAATAAGCAGGATGAACTTGAACTCCTAGCACAACAAGGGAAATATGATATAATAGGGATCACTGAAACCTGGGGGGATGAGTCTCATGATTGGAATGTAGAAATAGAGGGGTATAACCTTTTTAAGAGAAACAGGCCAAGTAGGAAAGGAGGAGGAATAGCATTATATGTCAGGGATATTTACACCAGTGAAGAGATCCAGGAAGTCAATACTGGAAGCCAGGTGGAGAGCATCTGGATAAAAATTAAAGGAGAGGGAAATAACAGGGATGTTACTGTGGGAGTCTACTACAGACCCCCGACTCAGGCAGAGGAATTGGATGATGCCTTTCTAGAACAGATAATCACATACTCAGAAAAGAGAGATGTAGTAGTGATGGGTGACTTCAACTATCCTGATATTTGCTGGAAGTCAAACTCAGCCAAATCCTCAAAGTCTAGCAAATTCCTCACTTGCCTGGAAGACAATTTCATTGTCCAAAAGGTGGAAGAGGCAACAAGGGGATCAGCCATTTTAGATCTGATCTTAACCAACAGGGAAGACCTAGTTGATGGGGTGCAAGTGGTTGGATCCTTAGGTGGAAGTGACCATGTTCTCCTGGAGTTTGTTATGCAGTGGAAGGGAGAAGCTAGGCATAGTCAGACACGCACTCTAGACTTTAGGAGAGCTAATTTCAATAAACTTAAAGAAATACTGGGAGTGATCCCATGGTCAGGAATACTAAAAGAAAAGGGAGTTCAAGACGGATGGGAGTTTCTCAAAAGGGAGATATTGAAGGCACAATTTCAAACAGTTCCAATGAGGAAGAAAAATGGTAGATGTCTCAAGAAGCCAGGATGGATGACTAAGGAACTTTCAAATGAGCTAAGTTTTAAACGGAACATGTATAAGAAATGGAAAAATGGAGAAATCACGAAAGAGGAATTTAAACAAATAGCCAGCACATGTAGGGGTAAAGTCAGAAAAGCTAAAGCGCAGAATGAACTCAGGCTTGCTAGAGAGGTTAAGAACAATAAAAAGGGCTTTTTTTGGATATGTCCGCAGCAAAAGGAAGAAGAAGGAAACAGTAGGGCCACTGCGTGCAGAAGATGGCAAAATGCTAACAGGGGACAGAGAAAAGGCAGAATTACTCAACACCTTCTTTGCTTCAGTCTTCTCAGAAAAGGCAAAAGGTGCTCAACCGAAGGATAATGGAGCAGAAGACAGAATAGGGGAATTTCAGCACAGAATAAGTAAAGAGATAGTACAGGAATACTTGGTTAACCTAAATGAATATAAATCTCCAGGACCAGATGAACTACATCCTAGAGTATTAAAAGAACTAGCAAATGTAATATCAGAGCCATTGGCAATAATCTTTGAGAACTCTTGGAGAACAGGAGAAGTCCCAGAAGACTGGAGGAGGGCAAACGTTGTCCCCATCTTCAAAAAGGGAAAAAAAGAGGATCCCAACAATTATCGTCCAGTTAGTCTGACATCAATTCCAGGAAAGGTTCTAGAGCAGATCATTAAGCAGAGAGTCTGCGAACATTTAGAAGCCAATGCCATAATCACAAAAAGCCAACATGGGTTTCAGAAAAAGAAGTCATGCCAAACGAACCTGATCTCTTTTTTTGATAAAATTACCAGCTTGGTAGATGAAGGGAATGCTGTGGATATAGTATACCTCGATTTCAGTAAGGCCTTTGACAAGGTTCCCCATGACATTCTTGCAAACAAGCTTGCAAAATGTGGGATAGACAAGTTAACTGTTACATGGATTTGTAATTGGTTGACTGGCCGAACTCAAAGGGTGCTCAACAATGGCTCCTTTTCATCCTGGAGAGAAGTGACCAGTGGGGTCCCACAGGGTTCTGTCCTGGGCCCAGTGCTATTCAACATCTTTATTAACGATTTGGATGACAGAATTGGGGGCATACTTATCAAATTTGCAGATGACACTAAACTGGGAGGAGTAGCTAATACCCCAGAGGATAGGATCAAAATTCAAAATGACCTGAATAGACTAGAAAGCTGGGCCAGTGCTAACAAAATGAAATTCAATACGGAGAAATGTAAGGTTCTGCACTTAGGGCGGAAAAATGAAATGCACAGATATAGGATGGGGGACACCTGGCTGAATGAGACCACATGTGAAAGGGATCTAGGAGTCCAAGTAGACCATAAGCTGAACATGAGTCAACAGTGTGATGCGGCAGCTAAAAAAGCCAATGCAATTTTAGGCTGCATCAATAGAAGTATAGTTTCTAGATCAAGGGAAGTTATAGTGCCACTCTATTCTGCTTTGGTCAGGCCCCACCTGGAATACTGTGTCCAGTTCTGGGCACCACAATTCAAAAAGGATGTGGAGAAACTGGAGCATGTCCAAAGGAGGGCAACTAAGATGGTGAAGGGTCTGGAAACCTTGCCCTATGAAGAACGCCTTAGGGAGCTGGGGATGTTTAGCCTGGAGAAGAGAAGGTTAAGAGGTGATATGATAGCCCTGTTTAAATATTTGAAGGGATGTCATATTGAGGAGGGAGCAAGCTTGTTTTCTGCTGCTGCAGAGACTAGAACGCGGAACAATGGATGCAAACTGCAGGAAAAGAGATTCCACCTCAACATTAGGAGGAACTTCCTGACAGTAAGGGCTGTTCGACAGTGGAACACACTCCCTCGGAGTGTGGTGGAGTCTCCTTCCTTAGGGGTCTTTAAGCAGAGGCTGGATGGCCATCTGTCAGGGATGCTTTGACTTGGAGTTCCTGCATGGCAGGGGGTTGGACTGGATGGCCCTTGTGGTCTCTTCCAACTCTATGATTCTATGATTCTATGATTCCCCCCCTGCGCACTTCGGTCCTCTGGGGGGAACATGCTACAGCCCATGAAGATTAGGCTGTCGCAGACCTCTCAGAGGGCCTTCTCTGCAACCGCTCCCAGGCTATGGAATGGCCTGCCGGACGAGATACATCTTAATAAGACCCTTGTCTGCTTTAAAAACGCAGTAAAGATGCGTTTTTACGGCAGGCCTTCCTGGACATTGCTTAATTCCTTCCGGCTCCAAAGTTATGCCCTAGAGCTTTCCAGCTCCTTCCTGGCCTACGAATCCTGACACTATCGCCTATGCTGCCCAAAGAACAATTGATTTTATTATATTATATTGTTTTGCATTTCTTGTTTGCCTTGTTTTAATCTGTCTTAGTTTAATTCAATTTTAAGGGGTTGGAAGTTGGGATTGGGTTGTAGTAAATGTTTTAACTGTCACTGTTTTAAACTCTGTTGTACCCTGCCCCGATTGCTTGGTCAGAGGGGTGGGTTAGAAATAAAACTTATTATTATTATTAAACTTATTAAAATATGGTAGCCAGATTGATCACTGGTACATTCAGCAGTGAGCATATCACACTAATATTAAAATAACTCCACTGGCTTATAGTTAATTTCTGGGCAAAGTACAAAGTGTTGGTTATTACTTTTAAAGCCTTACATGGTTTGGGTCAAGGTTACCTAAGGGATCATCTACTCCTATATGATCTGCTCTGTATGCTCAGGTCCTTTGGGGAACATTTACTTCAACCAGCCAATACTAGACTGGCAACTGTCACCCAGAGGACCTTTTCATTGGCCACCCCTAGACTGTGGATTATTTTAATATGCAATAGTTGTCTTAATCTTAAATTTATATGTTTTTACCTATGTGTTTAAATGGTTTTATATGTTAAGTTATATATTATATTTTAATCTATGTTGTACCATGCTTCAAACCTTGATGAGAGGTGGGTAAGAAATAATAATAATAATAATAATAATAATAATAGTTATTATTCATCCAAGGGACTAAAAGCTTCCACTGTAGTGTTGGAGGGTTAAACGCAATTATAGTTTTTTTCCCCCAAGTCTGTTTCTGTTTAAGGCTACAAGTAGGAAAAGTGAGAAAGGATACAACTGACTTATTTTCTCATGAGGATTTGTTTTGAGTAGCAATGGTTTAGTTTGGAAGCCTGGAAAGAGTTGACTATGATATAGTTTGGAAGGCATATTTAAGAACGCCCCCCCCCCCCCATTCCTGGAAGTGGCATGCTGGGCTGATGTTTTCATTATTGGGAATTTAGTACATGTGTCAAGTTGAGATGTGTGTTTTCTAATATATATTTTTTTGCTTTTGTTTTGTTTTGTTTTTAGTAATACAACTGATTTATGCTTTTTGAAATATATAAATGCAAGGTGTTTATATAGGCTGAAGAAAGTGAATGACAAAGAAATAAAAAAACAGATAACTAAAAAAGAAAAGCATTGTGACGTTTTGACTTTTTAAAAAATAGATTCTAATTTTTAAAAAATAAATTCCAGTCTTAACTGTAATTGGCAACTTTAAAAGATGCCAGCATTTGCTATATGTATGCTAATTACAGCTGAACGGAAATTGTTCACTGTACTTTGGGAACATTTATGGTCCTGCCAAAAAAGCCCCCCCCCCTTGCTATTTTTTTTCCAGCAATGCTAGTAAAAATGTTGTTAATTATGCTTCTTTCTTGAGAATCTCAACTCCATTTGCAGTGATGCCAGCCTTAAGCCAATTGTAATTGGTTTTCCAGGGTAGCAAAATTATCCTTTTCAATGAGCGATCCCTGGTTGGAAAACTGATCAGTTATTATCTGGGATTATACATATAAAGTTGAGATATATATACCTATTTACCCAACTATATACCTTTTTACCCATTAATCATCAAATATAAGGTAGGTATAACAACATTCTTACAATTTTAGTATTATTAAGTCAAAAACAACCATGTTTTTGACTTAATAGTACAAGTATTGTGACACTGTAATGTTATGTGGTATTACTTTACGGTAATCAATATTGGCTTTCACTGTATTTTTTATGGCTGTTTTTGACTGAATGCATTTGGCCCTCCACACTTGCGGCTTTGAATTTTGCAGTTTTGATTAATATGTTCTCTCTATGAATTTCTAGGTCCTTCAGTGCACTGTCTGGGACTTCTGGGAGATGAAGCCCAAAACATTAAGAGTGACAAAAGTCGAAAACCACTGACCTAGAAGTTCCTAGAGAAAACACTTCTCTAGGCATTTGATAGGTCTCCCAGCATGATTCTATGATTAGCTTCATGCAGATGTTGACCACAGAGTTGCACTGGAGGATCTGGAGATTCCTAGAGAAGTGTTCTCTCAGGTAAAAAGAATAGTACTTTTTTATTTTATTTTTTTCCCACATTCACATGGATCCTTCACCCTAAGTCCAGTGAAGGTGGAAGGACCATTGTAACACTAAAATTGTAAGAAAGTTGCTACAGTTAGCTTATATCTCAGCTTTATATGTCTGGGGTTCATTTATTCTATTTTGATGTTCATTACATCCCGGTGTTGTTTTGTTGTTGTTGTTTTTGTTGTTGTTGGGATTATGTGACACATCCAGGGAGAAGTAACCATCTGGATGTTTAGTAACACTGAAAAACAGCAGATAAGTGGGAGGAAAAGTAGCACTAAATAAAATGGGGATACTGAAAATGAATACTCTTACAAAGAGTGCGGCTGGAGTTATTTCCAGCCACTTCCAAATCACAGTTTTTGGCCCTAATTTGAATACATCATAGCAAGGGATGCCATTTTGCACTTGCCCATAAGGTTTAAAACAATATGATCAAGCCAAAGTTAGCACTTTTTAATAAATCAGTTTCATTTGGGGGAATTAAGCAGGTGGTGCTTACATTTTCACTCAAAGCGGGGCAGGATTTAAGTTTGCTTGACTTTGGCTGGATCCCATCCTTAGCAACATAATATGAATCAGTTGTAGAATAACTAGCACTGATATGGCTCGTTACATATAGATGGAGAACAATTGCTTGACTGAAATTAGAATCATTGTTTAACCGGCATTTTTGCTCACTCTCCATGAAATCTAAAATGGCAGTAAAATGCTGATCCCATGATAAATGGAAGCCAGTGTACACAGAGTGAACACATAATTGTCCATTGTGTGACAGAAAGAGAATGCTTGTTCTGGGAAAGATTTGATTCATTGCACCTACATTCATAAAATGATGTTGTGAAGAGGACAGAAACCAATCGTTCTCCATGGAGACTGATGGCAGGACAGAAGGTAAAGGGATCTTATTGCCGGAAGAAAGTGGAGGTTAAATATCAAGAATTTTCACCAACAATTAGAAGGGAGAGAGGGGGGAAAAAAAAGACAAACAATGGGGGAAATAAAATCAAGAAAAAACAATGCTGTTGCCATAAGAATTGTTCACACAGGTGAATTAAAAGACAAGTTGTATTATTGTTATTTACCATCAAGTCAACTTCAATTTAAGGTGACCTTATGAATGAAAGACCTCCAAGAGTTCCAGTTATCAAGTCTTCTGCTCAGGTATTGCAAACCCAGGGCTATGGCCTTCTTGACTCCATCAATCCACCTTTTCTACTGCCTCTCACTTTACCAAGCATTATCATCTTTTCCAGTGAGTCACATCCTCTCATGAAATGTCCTACAGATGCCAGCCTCAGGTTAGTCATGTTGGCTTCTAGTGAGAGCTCAAATCTGCTTTGCTCTCAGCCCCATTTTTATTGATTTCTCTGAAAGTAGAACCCAAGGTGGCTCACAGAAGGAAATCAATTACAATCTACAGTGCAATTTTAAAAACAATTAAAATAGTCACAATTAAAACAATATAAAATTGTTTTAAAACATACCAAATTTGAAAGATAAATAAATAAAACTCACACCTCAATTTAAAAAAAGCCTCCCTGAGAGGGATTACATATTAAAAGCCTGCTGAAACAAAAAGGGTTTGGTCTTCTGGAGAAAGGAAAGCAGGGAGGAGGGCAGCCTAGCCTTCCATGGAAGAGAGTTCCAGAGGGTGGGAGCAGCCACCAAGAAGGCTCTCTCCCATGTCCTCACCAAATGAGCCAATGACGGTGGAGGGACTCAGAGAAAGCCTTCCCCTGAAGATCTTAGTGTTCTTGCAGGTTTGATTGAAGAGATACAATCTTTCAGATAGAAACACAGAATCATACAATTCTATGATTCTATGAAGAGACCACAAGGGACATGCTGGTCAACCCCTGCCATGCAGGAATACAAAATCAAGGAACCCCCAACAGATGGCCATCCAGCCTCTCTTTCAAAATCTCCAAAGGAGACTCCACCACACTTTGAGGCAGTATGTTCCACTATCAAACAGCTCCTAACGTCATGATGTTTCTCCTAATGTTGAGGTGGACTCTCTTTTCCTGTAGCTTGCATCCATTGCTCTGTGTCCTAGTGTCTGGAGCAGCTAGCTCCATCCTCATAGATAAGCAATGTTTATTTGTCTTTCTTGGAAATCCACGCATTCCATAGAATGTTCCTCCAGCACCACATTTCAGATGAGCTGATTCAGTTCAAGTCAACATTTTTCAAAGTCCAGCTTTTACATGGGTTATGACTCTCCCGACTTCAAGGCTATTCTCCAAAATAAGCCTGTCTAGATTTTTAATACAATTGGAGAACAATCTTATGTTCCTGCTACCAGATGTCCATCTTTTCCAAGACATGTATGACATTTCAGCCTTCTATCCAGGAGGAATTCCAAAATGTCCTCCATTTTGAGCATGACTAAAAAGCATGAATTTATATTTATGTTGGTCTCTTTAACTTTTATTTGGTAACATCCTACATTTTGTGGTGCTTTGTCCTCCTATGTGGTTATGACATCTGGTCAAATGGCTGCTACCATGGTTGGCAGGGATATAAGAGAAGATTGTATGAATGGCAAAGAAGCTCCTTGCCAAGAAAGGGTAGGCTGTCACCTGCTCCGCCGTCTTTCTATCACCAGACAAAGATACTGTCATTCAAACAGGTCTTTGACATTTAAGCTGCTGAACTGAATGTTTGAGTGTGACTCTATTTAATGATGTTTTAATTGTGTTTCTATATTTTAACTGTGCTTCTAATTTTATTTGGATGTTCTTACTGTTCATGGCCCTATGGGAGGGGATATAAATATAATCCAATCTAATAGATAAATGTTTGTGGTGAGAGTGACATGGGATGACCCCTTGTGCCCTACTCTGAGTTCCTGAAAAATGCTGTGATATAAACATAATGGATAGAATGGGCACCAATTAAATTCTATGGGGGAAAACAAGATGTATTATGAGACATGGGTGGCAGGGGAAGTGAACTTGCTCCTTCCCATTAAATACCAGAGTCAGGGACAGTGGCTCCCTAGAATTTTAGGGTTGCAAGGCACCCAAAAGACCATCTGCAACCTTCCCCCAATAATGCAGGCAATCTGCTGCTACAGCATCCCTAACTGGTGACCATCCACCCTTTTCTTAAAGCCCACTAATGACAGAAAATCCAACACTTTCTGAGGCAGTCTGTTCCATTGCTGAACAGCTTGTACTGTCAGAAAGTTCCTCCAAATGCTTGGTAGAAATCCCTTCCTTGTAACTTAAACCCTGTTTCAAGAGTATTGAATATATATTTATTTATATATTCTTGAGGTCAGCCCTTGACTTTCTATCATATAAATGGATGGCTAACATTCAATTCTATGTGAAAAGGTAAATGATAGCATCCAAGGACAACCAGTACAATAAGAAGTACAATTGTTCATCATTCTTGATATGTGAACCAACTTCAGTTGAAAGAATGGGGTGAAAAAGTACAGAAGCCAACCCTCTTTTGTGGCTCCCAGGTTTTGCTATACTGGAAAAAGTTGGTTTCACATTCCGCAGAGCACCCTTGGAAGCCATGGAACCCATTGGATGAGTTTGGGTGAATCACATATTCTCAACCCCGGAAAACTACATGATAGGTTTGTCTTAGGGTTGCCATAAGTCAGAAACTACTTGAAGGCATGCAACAATAACATGTTTTATGTTTTTAAAATTATTTTGACATTAATGTTTTTAAAATAATGTTTCAGTTGGACTGTTTGTTTAATGCTGTTTTAACTCTTTTGCCATGTATGTTAACTATTTTAATGCCTATTGTATGCTGTTTTAGATTCCATTTTGGGTGACTAAGTCAAATAACTACATTATGTCAGCAGTCCTTACGAAACCATAACCCTGTGTCATATCAGTAGGTTTGTACTCATTTTGCAGATACGGATGTAAGAACATAGATGGAGTTATCTAATTGTAGACTCTGTACTGAATGGTCATGTAAATCGGGTCTCCATCGTTGTTAGAATATATTACTTCATGCAGTTTAAATGTTTTGAAAGTATTCCCTTGTTGAAGTGCTTGTACAAATTTACCTAGGAGATGCTACTGACCTCTGGGTCTTGAAACCTCCCCTGATCTGAATGAGTGTTTGCAACCAACTTCTATTTCACTTGCTTGAATGCTCTGTGTGTAACTTAGATCTCCAGGTCTTAAAATCTTTTCCAGTTTTGAATAGCTACTTAATTTTTAATGCACTTATATGAAGTGAATATCTAAACTTGTAGTATCTTTGACACTAACTTTAAATAAAGTTGTAATAGCTCAACTACAGTATCTGAGGCAGCAGACTGACTAACACAGCTATGCCCCCAGTTTTCTAAATGTTCAGCTGCAATGCTCGAAATGTGGGGTCCGAAGGAAACTTTCACGGGGAGGAAGAATAAGGATTTTTAGGGGCAATGCTCTTGTCCCCCGCCACACACACACACCATTGCCATACTCTTGTCTGTAACTGCTGGATATCTGCACTCCCTCCACCTGTTAATGGCACAGGTCTCCTATAAAGACAAAGGATGGTAAAGAAAAAGAATGCCCCCCCCCCCTGCATCGCAGAGCATTTTCCTGCTTCCCCTTCCCTGGGTGGGCAAGCAGTTTGCTAGTTTGCCCACTCAGCCAGCCACTCACCCAGCCATCTGGGTATTTCTGGGTCTGGCCAGGCAGGCAGGCAGGCAAGACAGTGGGAGGGAAGGGAGGGAGGGGGGTTGTTCACTATCTTACCTGCTCACCTGCATAGCCACTTGGGTCTTCCTAGATCTTGCCCAGTGCACAGGGCATGGGAGCAAGGGGCGGGCAGGGTGGTCCACTGCTGCCACCACCACCGTGCACCGGGTGACACCAATCCTAGTTATGCCATGGGTTTGTACACATGGATTGTGGCTCACAGGTTGTATGCGCCAGCATTACATATTAAATATCAAAGCAGAAACCACTATCTGTTTCATATCTGTAGAACAACTCTGAAGGAGTGATTTTCAGCACAAAATTACCAGTGGGACTGATCCACACATGCATAATAAAGAAAATATTTTGCATACTTTACACATGTGAGCGTTCAAATTAAGGGGTATTAGAAACCACCCTGTTCTTGTCCAGCTTCTTGCTTTCTACCAAGCTTGGAAAAGTTTCATTTTTGAACCACATTTTCCAGAATCCTCCAGCCTGCATGTTTAGTGATCACCTTGGCTGAGGGACTCTGGGAGCTGTAGTCCAAAAATGCAACTTTTACAAGCTGTGCTTACAACAGATGCCATTAAATATTTTTAAAATCCCAAAAAGAACAAAGGTACAACCTTCCACAGCTCATGCCCACACCCCCATCAGCAAGTGGTGCTCAGTGCTTTGGTAAGTTTCATTTACTCTATCTCTGATGGCTAATAGTCACTGACAGACCTGAAAGAAAGGTCAGCTGATGCCCCTAGAAAATGATCATTGTTCTCAATGGATTTCAACTGTACTTCTATCACTCATTAAATCTGGAGTTATCCAACTTCACAGTGTGACTTCTGTGGTGAACATGGATTGAAGACTTCAGGCTTTGTCAGTTTTCATTTATGTTTTGTGCCTTTAAGATGTAAATTACATGGGCAGATGGAAAACCTGGATGAATGCACTCAAGCTTTCACAACTCCTCCTTTCAGTTTTTTGTTGTTATTTTATTTTATTGGCTGTTTCTAGTTAAACGAAAGTGCTTGTATTTTGCTTTCAAGAAACATTCTTGGTTAATGTGAAATGTAAGCATTTTTTTTTTTAAAAAAAAGATACTTGATATTTATGAAGGTAACCCACAATTTCCCAAAAGTAGGGCTTCTTCATAAAATGACCTTGCTCACACAATCTGGCATGAAAAAAGAAATGGTTGCTTGGTGAGCTGCTACATGACAAGGTGCTATCACAGAATTCAATGAGGAAAGATTTATTTGGAGGGAAAGAGATTCCCAGCAATATCACAAGGTCCATTTTGAGATGCATTCAAGTTATGTGTGATAGAGAGAGGGAGAGAGCAGTTACTTTATAATAGTAATAATACTACCAATATGGATAAATCAGTCTTCCTCTTATTGTTGCTGTTGTTGCTTAGAAGGAGAGGAATCAGTGGCTTTGGTATAGAGAGTTCATAAATAAGCCCATTTAAAGTTTACAGCTGGGATGGTGTGACTCTCCAGATGCTGTTCTACTGCAGCTCCCAGTAACCTCAGGCAGCATAGCCAATGGTAAAAAATGCTGGCCATTTCAGTTGAACAACATCTGGAAATTTGGAAATGCTCAGCCTAGTTTATAGCAAGAGTCAATTCAATGTGTTTCTTGGCCAATCATATTCTGAGAAATACCTCATAGGAGTTCATCAGATGACAGAAATTGGAAGTATAATCCAATGGCAATCTGAACGCAATCATGGGGTTTCATGTTATTGTGTATTAAAGTATCTCACGCAATTTCGGGCAAAAGGGAAGTCATTCCGAATGCAATCATGGGGTTTCACATAATTGCATATTAGAGTATCTCACACAATTTTGGGCAATGGGGGGGGTCATTTTTGGGTAATGGGAAGTCATTCTGAACGCATTCCAAATGCAATCAGATTTCACGTAAATTCGCTAAACTAGCGAATTCACGTAATTGCGAATTGGCTCCATTCACAATTGAGAGAAATTCCTCCCATGTGATAAACTCCTAAGGCTGCTGCCACACTGCAGAATTAATGTAGTCTGACACCGTTTTAACTGCCATAGCTCCATCCCACTGAATTGTGGGATTTGTAGTTTGTTGTGGAACCAGAGCTCTCTAAGAGTGAAGGCAAAATATCTCACAAAAGCACATATCCCAAAATTCCATAGCACTGAGCCATGGCAGTTAATATAATGTTAAACTGCATTAATTTTGCAGCATAGCTGCAACCTCAATCACCCTTTCCCAATCTGGCTCCTGCCAAATGGGCTGGGCTACAAATCCCAGCAGTCCTCCAGCATTATCAAGTTGGGAAAGGTTCTGATACAGATTCCTTGACCATAGATGTGTTTTTTGAGGGCAGTTTTAAAGAGCAGATTGAATACTGAAGGGTGAATAAATGGATGCAAGCTGAACACTGGCTGCCTGTTTGATCCCACCCCAATTCAAGATGCTGGTGCTGATCTTTAAAGCCCTGGTTGACTTGGGATCAAATAACTACAAGAAAATCATTCCCTATTATCATAATGTGGGTGACATAAAAATCATCAGGAGAGCCACTTCTCCAGGTATCTTTGTTGCACTGTTTATAGAAGGGAAAACATCTTTCCAATGGTGATTCACCAGCTTTGGAATTCTTGGCCCCATGGAGGTGTAACTTGTACTAGCATTATAATCATTACAGAGCCAGGCCAAAATCCTGTTATTTCCCAAGGTATTTCAAATTAGCTGACTATTTTTTATTTATTTTACATGTTTTCTTAGTCGTGATGTCATATTTGGAGTTTTCATTATGGTGACCAGCATGGTGTAGTGGTTTGAGCATTGAATTATGATTCTGGAGAGCAGGGTTCGAATCCCCACTTGACCACAGAAACCGACTGGGTGATTGTGGGCAAATCACAATCTCTCAGACTCAGATGATGGCAGTGGCAAGCCCCCTCTGTTGAAACTTGCCAAGAACACCCCATGATGGGGTTGCTTTAAAGGTAAAATCCCTCAACATGAATGTCTAATGGTAATTGACTGTAGGGGGTGGTGCTCATCTCCGTTTCTAAACTGAAGTGTCAGCATCGTCTGAGGACTGCTCTGGTGGTCATGTGGCCAGCATGACTGCGCCGAACATTGTTACCTTCCCACTAGAAGTGGTACCTATCTTCCGATCATCACAATTGGTGTCTTAACCATTAAGCCACTGCATCCCCTGGTGTTACTTTAGGGTTGCCATAAGTCAGAAACAACTTGAAGGCCAACAACAAGAACAAATTATTTTACTATTTTAATCATATATGTTCAACACTCTGGTACCTTTATGGATGAAAAGTGACTTTAAAATAAAATAAAATAAATGATATGAATTTACATAAGAGATGGCTTCTTGATCATTATCTACAGCATGAAGATAATTCTAGTGAAGATATTTCTTACAAGGAAATGTTGTTGTATTACCCAACCACTCTTAAAGCCTTGACTTACTCAAACAAAATAAACCCAGACAAGATCCATCCTTTGACAAAAGGCTTTCAACATTTTTCTTCACACAGTCTGATAACATAGGACAATACTGTGCAAAGGGCATTTTGAACTTTCCAAAATCTTGATGGACTTAAGACATTTTCTCCACTTACAGAAGTACTTATTTTTGTAACATCTGAGAAGTTTGACTTCATTTCAAACTATTCCTCAACAAAACCTATGCATGCCTGCTCAAAAGGAAGTACTATTATACACAGTGGAGCTTACCACCTAGTATCTGAATGTACAGTTTCATTCTCTGTTTTTCAGACAGCTAAGCTATCTTCAGAAATTCTTCTCTATGCAGTTGTAATCATGTAGAGTAAGAGACAGGAGCTTCACCCAAGACACTTTCCTTCACCAGTTTCAAAACTATGGAGGAGCCCGGGAGGAACTGTAACAGTAAGGAATGTGTACAAGCCTCTGGTGTTCATTGATCTGAACTTCTACTGGATGAACTACCATTGTGTTGGTATAACCAACCTCTGCCAACTGATCTAAGAGAGCTGCAAGTACAACTGCTCTGGCAGCTGAAATAAGAAAATCCAAAAGTGTGGGATAGGGAATAGGTGAATGATGGGAGAGCCATATCCAAACTATCCCAATCCAGAGACACAGCCAATATGCTGACACAAACACAGGTGAGAACCAGGTAATTTCCACGATTCCAAGATGGGGAGGGGTTTGAATTCAACCCTTTTTCAGTGAATCAAGTATTTGTCCATCTCACTCTCAACTTTCTTAGTCAGTTAGGACTGTGCTCTTTAACAATACTAACCATAGTCTGGGCCTTAAAACTATAAGCATCTACATCTGAAAAGTAATATTTCAAGCTCTGAATGACAGCTCCCTTCTTCAGGCCTTTTCTCCATCGAGGAATTAATTCTGGGGAAGCACTAGTTGGATACAAAAATGAGGAGACTGCCATTGAGCATGGGCAGATGCCCTCCTTCTCCACACGTTATGATCAATCAATGGACCATGTTTTGAGGGTAATATATTATTGGGTGATGTGTTCTAGCACATATTATTTCTATGTTTTTCTCCCAATCAAAATATTGTGTTGTTTTTTTTTAAATTCTCAAAATGATTTTTTGATTTCAACCAAATAAGAAATTGGGGGAAAATCACTCTAAATTTTACTTCAGGAAAAAATTGTTTCAGGAAATATTTTACCCTATCTAGTAGGCCACTTGGAGCTGTCACATATCATTTATCATGTCAATGAGCAGCACAGAGAGAAATGTGTCCCAAATTTCAAAGTTTATCCCACAAAGAACAATCTGAAACTTTTGCCTGCATTGAAGGATCATATTTAATCCAAAACCTGACCACATTTTTGGTTGTTATTCCAGTTCTTTTCTCTGCTTCCCTTCTTTGTAACAGACTGTGCCTACTTCTGAATCTCTCAGTGTTCAGTCCCTTTCTCATTTTCACCCTTTGCTGATGATTTTTCCTTTTGTTATTATTGCAGGGCTGTGTAAAAGTCATTAGTGACATCATGCCAAAGAAAGGTCGAGTCTCCCAAGCAAGGGAAGGATTTTGATTCACTGCACAGAGTCAATAATTTACCTAATTGTGTACTAGATGACCCCCACCCTATTAAATACAAAACTCTTGAGCACAGTATAACATGTTCAGTGCCACAACCTTGTCATCTGCCATACAATCTAAGCCTCTAACAATTGTTTATGGGACAAGTTTTTAGCTGATTTTGTCTGTCACATTGGATTCAACTCACTTTTGTATCCAACTAGTGCTTCCCCAGAATTAATTCCTCGATGGGGAAAAGGCCTGAAGAAGGGAGCTGTCATTCAGAGCTTGAAATATTACTTTTCAGATGTAGATGCTTATAGTTTTAAGGCTCGAACTATGGTTAGTATTGTTAAAGAGCACAGTCCTAACTGACAAACAGTAATAGGCATTTTTTTGCAAATCAACTCCAACTGAGAATACAGGCATGCTGTATTGCTATTGTGCCTATATAGCCACCACACAAAAATCAAATTTATGTCTGAAGCTAATTCGGAAGGAAATCTGAATGAAACATGAAAACTGAAATAATTTAACACGACTAGAAAAATCTCTGAATGGGATTTCATACCAGATTACATCTCTTGGGGGGGGGAATGACCCCCCCCCCCCTTAGGTGTGGTACTTGAGACATACCTAAGAAGTTTCAACAGAAGCCAAAGGTATTTTTTTAAAAATAAAACCAGCAACATTTATATAGGGAAATTTCATCATCCCGTCTCATTGTTGCTCTAAAGCCTAGCAATTTGCATCAAAGTCTTCTGCATCAAAATAGCATTTTCTATGCAAAAAATGCAGTTTCTTGCATTTAAAAAAACATTCTTTGGGGGGGCACGTGTAAATTTTGTGCAGAACAAGTTTTGAATTGTTAATAGGCTTTGAAAACTTTGTGGTTTTCAAAGACTTTGTTGCTGTGGGAAGAAAAGTGTTACAATTCCTGATGGCTAAAATTGCTATGAGTACCACCTAAGATACTACAAAGTATGTGATGGCATATCATCATGCAATGGGGCACTCTACAGTCAGCAGCCAATGAAGTAAAGATGGAGCATGATGAGTGGTGTGATGTCAGGTGATGTAATTCAAATGTTATTAGAAGAGTGATTTCTCAGGCTTTGGGCCTTCAGATGTTTTGGACTTCCGTCCCAGAAGTCCAAGACTGTATGGCCAATGCTCAGAAATTCTGGGCATTGCCAACGTATGGAAAACAAAAGTTTGAGAACCATTCTATTAGAATTTTAGTGCAGGAGTACTTTTGGACCTACTGTTTTCAGTGGTATCCATGTGGTGCCCACTACAACATTTCTCTCCTGCCATAAATAAATAAATAAAGGACTTTCTGTTTGGGAGGTTTTTGTGATCTCTCCCCATGGGCCCCAGGTCACCAAAGTTTGCTCACCCCAACGTAAAGGCATGGATTTAAGGCAGTAGTTCTCAAACGGTCCTCTGGATGTTTTGGACTTCATCTTCCATAATTTCTGACTGTTGGCCAAGTTAGCTGGAGATTTTGGGCTTTGAAATCCAAAAGAAATGCAGAATCAAAGTTTTGGAACCACTGGTATAGTGATAATGATTCTATGATTCTGCTAAGGCCAAATGAGATACATGATCAGTTAAGGTAAGTCCACAAGGTACTGTGCCCCTCTCCATGCATCAGTAAAAACACAGAGGATGAAGAATCCTTAACTCTAACTCAGTTTGAAAAATAGCATATTTTGATCTTGGCTAGCATTGTGTAATTGTTACATTTGGAAAAGCCATTTTCCTCTTTTAGTTTATTTTTAAAAAGCTATTTCTACATGATCCATGTGTGGGGATGGGGGAGACACCTTGCACTCTTGCTATTAATAGCATTAAATTGCCTCCCCTTCTATAGATACAACTGTATTAAAAGTGATTATCCACATAGCTCCTTTTTATAGTTTGAATTATAATATGAGAAATGTAGCATTGTTTGAAGCAGTTGTGTGGGGAAATAAGTTATTAGTCCTTGGAAGCAGATAGCAGGAAGGTGTTTTGTGTGTGTGTTTTTTAAAGAAGGGGAAAAAAAGAACAACAAATCTATGCCAATGCTATTATGTACTTCTGTGCTTTAAATTATTTTTTTGTATATCCATTTTGTAAAGGATACAAAACACACTGCACAGGATTTCAAGGGGAACTAGAAACTGTCTATTTTGGTTTGGTTTTGGTGTGTGGAACATACAATATTCCTGGAAAAGCTAAAGGAACTTTAGGAACTGCAGCAAACTGAGTGAACGTCTTCAGTGCTGAAAAGACATGTCTGAAGCCTGAACTGTGGGAGTTCAATGACCCTGCAGGAACTCCAAATTACATGACCCTCCAGCACTGACCATGCCAGGAAGAGAGAATATCCCACTAACTCGCACCCAATTCTAAAATATACACTGCAGAATCTGGATGATGATTTATTAGCATTCCTCACCCTCTTCTGCACTTCCAGTCTGAGTCTTCCTTTTTGGAAGGCATTCTTCCTTTAACATGTTTTTCCAAGTATCTTAACAAGAAAAAGAACAGGGCTAATAACTATATAGTTGAACTCTATTTAAGTGTCAAGCTAGACTATATGAAACATGTCCAATCTTAATAACAAAGTGTTGTGAACAACAATTATATTCCAAACTATTCACAAGAAAATTGATGTCTTACAAAATGCAGCCAGATAGCAAAATACTTGAACAGACTGGAGGAAATGTCAGAGTGAAAATTCCATTCTGAAAAAAAAAATAAGTAAAATAAGCTTCTTTAAATCCATAAATAATGAAGATACACTAGATGTCTTTTCATTCGCATGTGCCAAAGGGAAATCTTCATAAATATGTGTTAACTTCAACTGGATATTTCCATGGGAAAATCACAGTCAGCACAAAGGATTACTTCCAATACAAGTCCTTTAAAGAGTGCTACAAAGGAGTCACTAGTCATTTTTTGCTGATCATGGTGAATCCTTCATGGCACTCTTTATAGGTTCTCTTTTGAAAATACAGTGGGCCCTCCACATTCACTGGGGTTAAGGGCACAGGGATCTGTGAAAGTGAAGAAAGAAAATACCTTTTTATTAACTTGAGAGAACACCACCCTAGGAATCTCTAGGTCCACCTGTACAACACTATGGCCATTATCTGGCAAAGGTAGAACACAGAATTGCATTGGAAGACCTATACATGCCTAGAGAAATGTTTTTAGGATTCTCTGGGTCCTCCAGTTTGAATATTTGGCAGCGTTGCACTTAATCACCTTGAGATTCATAGAGAAAACTGATTAATCAAACTATGAAGAATCATATCTGCATATCCGCAAATGCGGAGGGCCAAGTGTAATCATTTGTGCTGAATGCTTCTTGGAAGAACATCGGATGTGAGCTCATAAAAAGTCTAGAGCCTTATCCTGTAAGTCTAGATGGACCTCTCCTAGAATGCAAGGTATCTAGTTCCTATCAGACTGAAAATTGCAGTATACCATCTGGCCTCTTTTGGTGGCGGTGCTGCAGTGCCACCATGTTCAGGATAGCAAGTCTCACTCTGTCTACCCACTGCAATGCAATGACATGTTCTTCCAGCACCAGAGTCCTTGGTTCAAGGTCTCCATCACCTTACAATATGGGGTTGATTGACTCCAGGATCCAAGAAAGTTAAAACCAACCTATCTAAATTTGTTCAGGGCAGACAGCCACGACTTTAAGTACATCACCTGTTTCTCCAAGCACCAGCCTCTCAAAGATGCTGCAGGAGAACAGAGAAAGCAAATTAGTAAGATATTGAATGAAAGCGATGTGGTGGGGTGGGGGGAGGAGAGGAGATTAAATTCCACTTGCTGCTCATAAGTGCTGTGAACACTCTTTCCTACAAGTGTAGGACATGTTCCACATGCTTGAGACATCTAATACTTCAAGGTGGATTTTCTGCACACCACAAGGCAAGACACACAGTTCACCCTGTAACTCTAGATGACAATTTAATGCAAGCCTGGCGCGTTTACAGTGCCACTAATACTTGCTACAGCATAAATTAAGCTCTTGTTGCAGGTTGCTAATCTCAGAATTCTTATTAAAAATGGATGATTACATGTACCCACAAACAGCCAAGGCTTCGTGTATTGATTTACTCAGAGAGCAAGTACTGCTCCCAATACATTTGTACAAGCTCTTTATCGAGAGGAAAAAGTGAACATGTAAGTGACAGTAAAGTCAGTCAATTGATCAGCTCTCTTTTCTTTCTCTCTTTCTTTTCCCATCATTTACCCAGTAGTTGACTGCATGCACTCAGGTTGTTTTCTACACTTGAGTGTAGAGGAGGGGTGGAAGGCTTTCTCCCCCATCTCATTGTTTTAACATAGATACCGTTAATGCTCTCCCCATTTTTATGTGCCCTTTGTTGGTGGGCATTTTGGGCCTTTAATACTCACGTTGATGGGCATCTCATCCCTCATTCTATATATTCTTCTGCTTCAATCTGGTGTCAGGCTTAGTGCCAGAGGAAGAAGAGGAAAATGATAGTGGCAGTGCTAATTGCCCCCAAATGCCCCTGAGAATGTTACTCTGCACTTCATCAGCCATTTTCTCTTTTCAAAAGAGCCATTATGATAAATGTTAGATACACCCAGTTTAGCATTAACTAGCCCAGCCTCAACAGAGGTCATACTGAATTGTTGCATTTTCGGGGGGAATGTTGGTCGGAGTCAAAAATAAAATTGAAAAAGCTCAAACTCTGCATAACTATAGAGGGAGAAGCTATGAATACCAGAAAGATCATACATGAAACACAAAATAGCACATTATTTACAAATGCTGAACAGTGAAATTATCCATTTGTAAGAAATGGCTCTGTGTAATCAGTTGATCACTGACAAATTGCTAAACACATCTCATTGTGTCAACACACTGGGAGAAAGCACATCTCTACGGAAAGGCAGGAACAGTGGCTGATGTATGATAGTTTGGAAGTCCAAGATAGCAAAATGCAAGGAGACTGTTCTGAAGACACTGTAGAGAATTAAAGGTAACCTTCATGAGATGCCAAAAGTGACACTTCAAGCTTAATTTGGAGATTCTCACTCTGGCACAACACCCAACAAATATTAAGGAAGGGAAGAAGGGTTTTAATTAGGCAAGCAAGGGGCTTCTGAATATTTCTGAATATGTGAAGGCTATCAAAGTTTGCCAATACTGTAATTCTGAAGGTGAATTTGTAGGTTCCTGCTTGAACAACAGCAGCTACATTTGGGAAAGAGATTCTCAGAGGTGCAAAATGTTTTAATAAGGGTAGGAAAATGTCTCAGTAGGTTCTGGTCACACTGAGTTTCATTTGGGGGCAGAAAGGGTGCATCTACACTGTAGGAATAATGCAGTTTAACACCACTGCCAGTGCTGTAGGTGCATCCAATGGAATCCCCGTTTTTGTAGTTTTACATCATCTTTACCCTTCTCTTCCAAAGGATGCTGGTGCCACACAAAACTAAAAATCCCAGGACTCTGTAGGATGGACCCATAACAGTTAAAGCAGCCCTGGTGGCGCAGTGGTTAAATGCCTGTACTGCAGCCACTCAATCAAAACCATAAGGTGGCGAGTTCAAGACCAGCAAAGGGCTGAAGCTCAACTCAGGCTTGCATCCTTCCGAGGTCGCTAAAATGAGTACCCAGATTGTTGGGGGGCAAATAGCTTACAATTGTAAACCGCTTAGACACTCCTTAAGGGTATGAAGCGGTATATAAATGAAGCTGTTTGTTTTGTTTGTTAAAGTGCAGACAAACTGCATTATTTCTAAACTGCGAGTGCACCCAAAGAGAGTATATAAATGGAATAAAATAAATAAATAAGGTTTTGATTTGCTTTCTCTACATTTATTTATTTATTCATTATACACTTTCTCCAGGTTCAGTTTTAATCAGTTTTGCTGTTAGTATTAAAGTAGAATTCAGCCTGAGCAGCATGGTTTT
Organism: Urosaurus nigricauda; assembly: GCA_034509955.1. Taxonomy (NCBI): domain Eukaryota; kingdom Metazoa; phylum Chordata; class Lepidosauria; order Squamata; family Phrynosomatidae; genus Urosaurus; species Urosaurus nigricauda. The sequence continues at coordinate 12,852,144 of JAOEGL010000005.1, forward strand.
CAACTCATTTTTGAATCCTTATCTAAAAACAAACAAACAAACAAACCTCTTGCAGTTATTCCCCAATCCACCCTACTTTTAATTTTACAAATAGGGATGAGCACAATGGAAATTTTTTTCCATCATTGTTCTAGGAGTCTGACATCCCAGAAATTTGGATCTAGTACAATATTGGTCAGATAGTCAGTTCCCACAATGTCAGACTGGAATGGTGCAGATAGAGCCTGTTTTAGACACTATCTTGGATACTGTCTTCAGGGAGGAGGGTTCTCATCAACAGCAGTTTATGGAGGTATTATTTATTTATGTTATGAATAATGTGAATAGGTTAAAACAATTTAAAACAAGAATAATTTAACAGCTAAAAATATATCAAACAATTTAACAGTGGTAGAATTCAAAATATAGCCATGTTAATCTGTAGAATCAGTATGTAAAAAGATCTTGTAGCAATTTTGAGACTAACTGAAAGAAAGAAGATGGCAGCATGATCTTTCGTAGACTTAAGTCTACTTCCTCAAATGCATCTAAGAAAATAGACTTAAGTCTATGAAAGCTCATGCTGCCAACTGCTTTCTTTCAGTTAGTCTCAAAGGTGCTACAAGATCTTTCTACAAACCATTTAATACTTATTGATAGGGTGTGCCTTCAAGTCCTTTCCAGCTTGTGGGGTTTTCTTGGCAAGAATTGTTCAGAGAAGGTTTGATTTTACCTTCCTCTGAAGCTGAATGAGTGTGAGGTCCACAAGGGCACCCAGCGGGTTTACATGACTGGGGATTCAAACCCTAGTCTCCAGAGTTACAGTCAATTGTCAAACCACTACAATGCTCAAACCACTACACAAACCATAAACCATCACACTGGCTCTTCGGTTAACACTTAAAACAGATTAAAAGCAGTTAAAACTATTTTAAACCACTCACTTGTGCAAACTGGGACAAGATTGATTATGGTCCAAAGGGTTTAGTAAACAGTCATATTTTTACTCAGTGCCAGCATTGGCACAAACTGGGCCTCCAAGCAGAAGGGCATTCCATAACTGCAGTGCAAGAGCAAAAAAAGCCCTCTTCCACATTCTCCCACAAGATATTTCCATAACTGATGTGATGGACCTAAATATCCTGAATGCCCCAGATCCCATCAGATCTTGGAAGCTATGCAGGATCAGCCCTCATAAATACTTGCATGGGAAACTGCCAATGAATACCAAGGTGCTGTTCACCTATATTTCAGAACAAGGAAATGGCAAACACCTCTGAGTATGCCTTGCCTAAGAAAACCCTATGAAATTCATGGGATTGCCATACATTCAGAGACAACTTGAAAAAACATACCTAACTGATGAGACACAGGGGACAACCTCTCCAGAAATCCTCAAATCTCTGGCAAGCATATTTTACTGTTGTTATGTGCCTTCAAGTTGACTTCAAATTATGGCAACACTATCATAGGGTTTTCTTGTCAATATTTATTAAGAGGAGGTTAGCCATTGCCTTCCTTTTTGACTAAGAGAGATTTGCTCAAGATCACGAAATGGTTTTCCATGGCTGAACAGGAATTTGAACCCTGGTCTCCAAGACCCCTAGTACTGGTTATCTCACTATTACTTAAGAAACCTTAATAAACTCTCCAGAGACCCAAAGAACAGAAGTCACTCAGGGCCAGACCAAAGGCTTACCTACTCCAGATTTAAGGTATTTTAATATTTTATACTAAAGAGATTATTTTTCAATTTCTTAATATTAGGAAGTGGATTCTATGGAAATTCCAGGACTTTAAATTCTAAGAAATCTTTAGCACCCCAGATATTTTGGACACCACCCATTATCCTAAACCATTCACTATTCTGGCTGGGACTGAAGTCCAAAATATCTGGAATTCTTTATACTAAAACATATTTATTTTAATGATAGTTTAATGATTTCAGAGAAGAAACACATCTGAGAGCAAATGCCTCATTACACATAGTATTTGAAACTGTGATGCAAACACAAAACACAGGTTTGACATTATGCATAGGTTTTATATTAAAGTAGGTGGGGGAAATTATAGTACAGATTTCATTAACATGGATCTCAAACTTCAATAAATTCAGTTTTTGTCCTGAAGTTCCAGAAAATACATTTCCCAAAATAAAGAAACTTTAAGAGTAATTTCTTTGAGGTGTTTACCTAAGTCCAGGAACAAATTCCCCTAAAGCCCTATTTGATGTATTGATATAAAAAGAAGAGGCATTTCTTCCAGTTCTACCAATTTAGAATCAAAGAATTATAGAGTTGGAAGGGGTCCCATAGGCCATCAAGTTCCTGCTCAATGTAGGATTTTCAGCTAGAGCACACTTAGCAAGTAGTTATCCAGCCTCTTAGAATCATAGAATCATAGAGCTGGAAGAGACCACAAGGGCCATCCAGTCCAACCCCCTGCCATGCAGGAACTCCCAGTCAAAGCATCCCCGACAGATGGCCATCCAGCCTCTGCTTAAAGACCTCCACCACACTTCGAGGCAGTGTGTTCCATTGTCAAACAGCCCTTACTGTCAGGAAGTTCCTCCTAATGTTGAGGAACTTCTTGAAGGTGTTCTTGAAGGTGTTTAGAGAAGGAGACCCATCTTCTTCTTTAGCCAATTGGTTCTACTGCCAAACAGTTCTCATTGTGAAAATATTCCTTCTAACATTTAATAAACTCTAACTTAAAACCACTAGACTTGATTCCACCCTTCGGGGCAGCAGGGACCGAGCCCGCAACCTTCTCTTTGTGACAGCCATTGAGGTATTTAAAAATGAAATCATATCATCATCAGTCTTCACCAAGCAGAATATCCCCAGCTCCTTCAGCCTTTTCTCACGGGGTTTGTTCTCCATTTTAGGCCCATTCTTCTAGGCTGCATCTGCACTGGAGAAACAATCCTGTCTGACACTAACTGCCAAGGCTCAATGTTATGGAATTCTGTGAATTGTCGTTTTGTAAGACATTTATTCTTCTCTGTTAGAAGGCTCTGGTGTTGCAAGGAACTACAATTCCCAGAATTCCATAGCACTGAGCCATGGCAGTTAAAGTGGTGTCAGACTGCATTATTTCTACAATGAGGGTGCAGCTACAAAAGTGTTTGAGGAAGGCTTCTGTCAGCTGTGTTGGGACCTAATATAATGGGTTACAAATTTGGGGATAAAGGAAGAAAGAAAGATGAAGTGATGATCAAATTAATAAAATTAGTGTCAGTTACTCTGAATACCTTTAATTTAATCTCTGTTGGTCTTTTCTAGATTTTTTTTAACATACAGATATTGAGGATGTACTAATGATTCAAATGTGTGGATTAAAGAGTTTCTCAGAATGGTAAATAAGTCAGAGACACGATAAAATTGTCAACTATTTTCAGACATAAAAAGTAGATGTGATTTGCCGCGTGACCAGCACTCAGATCCCCATGAGAAAACAATCTGGAATCAGAGCACAACTTGTTGTCTTTTATGACAGCTGCAACCATTTCAATATCCATCTTGGAAATAACCCATTTGTTTTAAGTGCATCAGGCCCAAGCTAAAAGTAGTAGATTCACTCCCTTGACACTGAACTCTTTTTTTCTTTTGCTTTCTCTCTCTGAAGCAAAATGCCAGGAAGGTAAATACTGACAGTTCAGAACAGGTTGCAAACTGCCACAGTGACAGCTTCATCTCAGTGTGTCAACACACCAAGTATTTCTCCTAGATACCTCTGAGGATCCGACTCAACATTTTTACCCTCCAGCTCCCTCTTTCCTCAAGCCTTAGTAGCTAGAGCAGATTTTACTATCCTAAGTAGCTTCTGCTCATACTCTACCTCTCATACATACATACATACACACACACACACACACACACACACACAAAGAGAGTGTATCTACACTGCAAAATTAAAGCAGTTTGACACCACTTTAACTGCCATGATTCTATCCTACAGAATCCTGGGATTTGTAGTTTGGCGAGGCACCACAGCTTTCTAACAAACCAAGCTGAATACCTTGTTGCTGTGTACCTTTCTGACTTATGGTGAACCTATCACTTGGTTTTCTTGGCAGGTTTCTTTAGAGAGGGTTTGCTATTGCAATCCTCTGAGGCTCAGTGAGTGGGTTTCTCTGACCAAGCCGGGATTTGAACCCTGGTCTCTAGAATCATAGTCCAAACCACTATGCCACTCTGGCTCTCATCTTGAATACCTCACCAAACTACAATTCTTCAGATTCCACAGGATGAAGCTATAACTGATACAGTGGTGGAAAACGGCTTTAATTCTGCAGCAGGGCAGAAAAGAAGGAAGGAAGGAAGGAAGGAAGGAAGGGAGGGAGGCATTTAAAAAATTGAGAGAAGAGGATTGAAAAAGTGAAGATGGTTAAAAGCAGTGGGAACTTTCAAAAAGGAAAACTCTCCCCAAAACACTCTCCTTGGGTCTTAGGTGTTTCCCCTTCAGTGCATTTGCATCTCTGGTTTTTGTGAGGTTCTGAAAAAGTAGCCATAACAAACTATTAAAATGCATTTCTATGGACAATCTCATCTTAATCTACAGGCCAGGATAGATCTGTAGTTTTCTTTACTACCGCACTGAAATAGAGTTCTTGATTAAATAGTGAAAGGAAAAAAAAGACATAGGCTGCATCTGCACTCCTGAAATAATGCAATGGAATTCTGTGAACTGTTGTTTGTTGTGGCACCAGAGCGGAGCCACAACTAAAGTTCCCAGAATTCCATATCATTGAGCAATGGGAGCTAAAGTGGTGTCAAACTGGATTATTTCAGGAGTGTGGCTGCAGCCATAGTTCAACTATTTACTCTGTATGCTTAAATTAAACCAAAGCAGTTCTAGACATTAAAACACATATATAATTCAGGATGAAGCACTGTCTATGTCCACTGTCACTAACACAGGCAAAATTGAAAATAGGGTTGTTTTAACAGACTCTGAGAACCTCCAAAACAACTCAGGTTTTGTGGGAATGAATTACACAGAGTCCATAGTGTAGAACCACTGCCTTGATAAAGATAACAAAAGAAAAATGACACTGAAAAATAACAGAAGCTATTATTATTATTATTATTATTATATTAATAATATCCCTCCCCTCTACAAAATGCAGTCGGGGCAGCTGTAATGCTCTTGACAAATTCAGTAGCAAGTTAGCCAGATCAGAGGCTAAAGTAGTTACCACAACTACTTGAGGAATTTGAAGTTTATCTCTCATATGATATGACTTCTACTGTTATGTATTTTGAAGACATTTAAGCTTATCTTACAGGCCCTGGAACAGGCCTGTTGCGTTACGAAAGGGGGCATGATGGGAACGGGAGGTGGCACACAATGCAGTTTACCACACAGGAAAACGCTACTGCCAATGCCACCAGAAGTTCCCATTGTATTCTGGATGTGTTCCCCAGGAGGCGATTTTCAGGAATGCTTCTAAACCATTCCTGAAAATCACTCCCTCTGGGACGCATCCAGAACTTGATGGGAACTTGTGGCAGCGACATTCTCCTGTGTGGTAAACTGCATTCTGTGCCACCTCTTCTTCCCATCACACCACCTTTTGTAACTTTCCAGGGCCTGTGTGATAAGCTTAATTTACTGGGAAGTGACCAGGAGATGCAGTCTTTTACTGTATAACATATGGATAGGCAAAGAGATACAGTCTTCACACTCATGGCTTTAACTTTTGCAGATTTTATTATTTGTGGATTTGATTAATATGTTCTTTCTGGGAATTTCTAGGTCCTCCAGTGTGACTCTATGGCCTACTTTCATCAGATCTTTGTACTAAAGGACCTAGAATCATTGGTGGTGAACCTATAGCACGTGTGCCCTCTATGGCACACAGAGCCATCTCTGAGGGCACGCAGAGACAATTAAAGACATGGTGCACACCTGTTCCTCCTCTTCCCCCACTTTCCCATGCCTTTAACTGTCTCTGGGGAAGTCCTGCCCCTGGAACTCTCTGTCTCTGGGGAAGTCCTGCCCCAGAAGTCCCCCCCCCCCCCCAGAATGCCTTTGAGTGCTGGGATGCCACTGAGTTGGTCACTTGGTCTCTAAAAGGTTCGCCATCACTAACCTAGAGATTCCTAGAGAGAAGACTTCTCTAGGCATTTATAGGTCCTCCAGAACAATTCTATGGTCAACTTCTGCCAGATGTTTGACCACAGAGTTGTGCTGGAGGATCTAGAGATTCCTAGAGAGAAGACTTCTCTAGGCACCATAACAGTGAAAGCAGCATCAGATTGGTGTTGCTATTTTGTCTAAATCTCGAGTCAGAATTCTGAGGGATTCTATAGGTCAAACTCTGTGAATTTTTGCCTTTTTCTCTACTTTGTGCATAGTCCTTTGTTGATTTTTTAAGTGCAGCATTCCAAAATCTGCAATACACCAAAAACTGGGGGGGGGGGGGGGGCGAAAGAGGTGACACCTTTGCTTTCTGAAAGTTCAGTGTACTGTACAGTCAGCTCTCCACATTTGCAGCACTGACTTTAGCAGATTTTTGATTAATATGTTCTGTGAGGCCTCCAGTATGACTCTATGGTCAACATTCACCTGAAGTTGCACTGGAGGACCTAGAGATCTCTAGAGAAAACACTTCTCTAGACATTTGTAGGTCCTATGATCAATGTCTGGCAGGACCAATAAATTCCTAGAGAGGTATTTTCTCATGGGCAAGCTGAAGGCAATTTAGATTACACTGCATTTATTTCCTCTTTGGGACCCCTACAGTGTAGCTGCTCATATCTCTTGTATCTGGTGGCACAGTGGTTAAATGCTTGTACTGCAGCCACTCATTCAAAACCATAAGGTGGCGAGTTCAAGACCAGCACAAGGGCTGAAGCTCGACTCAGGCTTGCATCCTTCTGAGGTCGCTAAAATGAGTACCCAGATTGTTGGGGGCAAGTAGCTTACAGTTGTAAACCGCTTAGACACTGCTTAGACGGTATGAAGCGGTATATAAATGAAGCTGTTTGTTTTTGTTTGTTTGTTGCTTCTAAGCCTTTTTAGTGTCTGCTCCTGGGCTGTGGAACTCCCTCCCACTGCAAGCTAGCCTGAATTTCCTCTTGTTCTCATCAACAGACAATTGCCTTTTTATTCAGACAAGATGTTGGCTATCATCTGGGTGCTGCAGATGGGTCTTTTGATGATGGCAAGGCAGAGTCCTTTTCTGATACTATTTTCAATACTTTTAAACTGTTTTAAATTAGTGCAGTTTTTAACAGCTAGCTTATTATTTTTAACCCTTTTTGTGCAATCATGATTGGTTTTAGCTATATGTTGTTTCAGCCTTTGTCGTATGCTGCCTTGGGTCCCATATCAGCAGGAAAACAAACAGGCAATATTAATAACAAACCATCAAACAAAAAAAAAAAAAAAAAAAAAAAAGAGTTGACCACCCTTGTAACTTCCTAGTGTTCTGATAAAGGAGTTATTCAGTGCTGATTAACCCCCCCACCCCAAAACACTATTATTATGCCTGTTATTGGATTATGTTGTTTCATGGTGGTTTTCCATAGTGCTTTGGGATTTGTGCAAAAGTGAAGTGGCACCAAATGGTCCCCAGTGCAATAAATAAATAAATAAATAAACAAATAGTTGGCATCTGTAATAGTGGTGCTTTAAGACGTGCTGCTTGCCACTATGGTTCTTTACTTTGAAAGGCCTTCTCCACAGGGTGAAAGAAGAAGCGCTGTCAATCAGTTGTCAGAATGCAGCGAATTGTCCCCTAAAGGAAGCATAGCACAGAGCCTGACGCTCTCTCCATGACCATCATTTGCTGCAAGCTCTGGGCACTTTTCAAAAAGCTCTGGCTCTGGCTTCTGCCTTCAAGCGGCTTGCTTTTTCGTTAAATCCATAGCCTCCAACAGTCATTCCTTGTTAACTCACCCACCCACCCCAGGAGTGTGCATGCTGGAAGAAATGAAACAAATCATCTTAATACTTCCACCTGTTGCTAGAGGTGCTTATATAAAGGTACAACACGATGGGGAGGCAGTAGGAGAAGGGTCTTTGTTCATTTTTGGTTCAGAACATTCCCAACCCCGCTGAATTTAGTCAACAATAATATATAAAAAAAGCTAAAGTCTGCCTTCAAAAGTATTAGAGATATGAAAAGGCCTCAAGGATCAAAAGCCATTTGGGTCTGTTTGTTTGAGATCCAAGGGGACATGCTGTTATTTTATCGCTCTGTGTATAGGCTCTTAGTTTGATGGACAAAATGTCTAGAACAATTGGACCACAAAGTGATATACATCCCTAAAGAGCAAAACACATATACGCATGCAGACTGCCTCACACACACATGCACACGTATACACACACAATCTTTCACAGTACCTCTATGTTTTCCTATTACAAACCACACATCGCTGTAATTATGGTGAATGTACTGATGGATTTGCATGTGTCACTTTGGCAGCATCTGCACTGCAGAAATAATCCTGTTTGACACCACTTTAACTGCTATGACTCAATGCTATGGAATTCTGGGAAATGTTGTTTGTTGTAATAATAATAATAATAATAATAATTCTAGCCCGCCCCTCTGAATGAGCAATCAGGGCGGGGTACTGAAGCTCCCTGACAGAGAAGGATAAATGTCTCACAAAACCACAGTTCCCAAAATTCCACAGCATTGAGCCATAGAGTTAAAGCAGTGTCAAACTGGTTTATTTCTGCAGTGTGGATGTTACCTTTGTCATTTATACTGCAAAGTGTTTGTTTCTGTCATGCCTTGCTACCTGTTCTCAGTATCCTCAAACCAGCTATGTTCTCATGAGAACAAAGCCAAAAGCATGCAAGGTTTCAAGTGTGCTCCATCAACTGCTAGGAGTACTTCCTGAACAAACACCTGAATTCACATTTGCAAAATAATTTTTGACTAAATCTGATATTTAAATTTAAGTTGCATCTGCATTGCAGAAATAATCCAGCCTGGCACCACTTTAATTGTCATGGCTCAATGCTATGAAATTCTGGGAAAGCCTTCTCTATCAGAGAGCTCTAGTGCCACAGCAAACTACAAGTCCCACAGTCTCACAGCATTGAGCCATAACAGTTAAAGCAGTATCAAACTGCATTATTTCTGCAGTGCAGGCGAAGCCCCCATTTGTTGTTAGTATTACTAGTTCTCAGGGTTTGTCCCCAAATCTCCACTTTTTTTATCATTTCCAGGCGGGAGATGCGGGTCAAAAGTCTCCAGTTTTGCTGTGCTCAGGCCCAGACAAGAGGAAAGGGCTGTGTGCCAATCTCCAGCTGAGCTAGGACAGCAGCATCTTGCAACACTTTTCAAGCCTTCTTTGGTTTGTTGTTGCAATGTACAACAACAAGGTGGTCTCTCTATTTACTCTTTCCTTCCCAGTCATTGTGTTGCCTGTGCTGTCCCTTCATTCTGCTCCACATCCATCTTTAGCTAGGAGCAAGTAGGTTAGATTGTCATTGTTGTTTTTATGTACCTGAACATCATTTCTGACTTAACGTGATCATAAGGTGAATGTACCATGAGGTTTTCTTGGCACATTTCTTCAGAGGAGGCTCGACATTGTCATCCTCTGAGGCTGAGAGTGTGTAACTTGCCAAAGGTCACCCAGTGGGCTTTTATGCTAGAGCTGTAGTGCTCAAACCACTACACCAGGCTTACTTTGTAAGTAAAAGGTTAAATTAAATGTTTCTTATTCTGTCTTCCTAAGTCAGTGAGAAGGAATAAAATCCTACCATTTCACCTTGATCTGAGAACAACCCTTTTTGCTAAGATTCCTATCATGATTTCCAAGTAAGACAATCTGTTCTTTCGCCCTGCCTGTGTGTGTATGTTTGAATGACAAGCTATGAATAATTGTGGTTAGTACTTAATGCATAATGCTGAATGATATCACTAGAGACCATCCCTACATCTCATGTTTTGGCCTGGAAACCTCAGGACCTGGAATAATCCTGAACTGGCAGCCCTAGTTGACATTCTGAATAATCTATACAAGTTTGGGAGCAACTCACAAACTGACATCTTTTCCTCAGAAAATTGCTGGTTTTGCTCGATTTTGTATGGAAATTAGCATAAAGCAAATGTTACAAACTACAGGTTCCACCACTCATACTTTGCTTTCATTTAAATCGTAATGAAAAACATCACCGGTAGCCTCATCAATCCTGAGTAGATTTCCTCATTTCTTATGTGCCAAAATACAGTGGGATAGAAGAAATATAGTTTGTATTATTTTCCCCCCTTATTAACATAAATTTCAATCAAAAGTGGGTGTTTCCAAGCAAAATAAGAATGTAGAATGAGACCTGTCAGATCTGACTATAGACTTATCTAGTTCATCAATATGTTCGCTGTGTCCACAGCAGCTATTTCCCCATGAGAAATCCACACATTGGATACATGCACAAAAGAGCATGGCACTGTGTGTAATACCAAAGTGCAAAGAAGAATAGCTATAGTAAGATATGGAGAAGTGCCTCTTTACAAAAGAAAAGAATAGTTTGGAAATAAACTATGTTGAGAGCTTTAGGATCAAAACATTATTGTACATTTAGGGCTTTGACTTTTGCAGATTTGATTATTCAATGATTTGATTAATAAGTTCTCTCTAAGAATCTCTAAGTCTTCCAACTCAGCCCTGGTGGCGCAGTGGTTAAATGCCTGTACTGCAGCCACTCACTCAAAACCATAAGGTGGCGAGTTCAAGACCAGCAAAGGGCTGAAGCTCGACTCAGGCTTGCATCCTTCCGAGGTAGCTAAAATGAGTACCCAGATTGTTGGGGGGGGAAATAGCTTACAATTGTAAACCGCTTAGACACTCCTTAAGGGTATGAAGCGGTATATAAATGAAGCTGTTTGTTTTGTTTGTTTTTGTTTGTTCCAATGCAACTCTGTGGTCAACATCCATGAGATGTCACAGTGGAGGACTAGGGATACCTAGACAGAACACTTCTATAGGTATTTGTAGGTCCTCCAGCACAATCCTATGGTCAACGTCCAGCAGATATTGATCCCTGACATGCACTGGAGGACCTATATTGGGAGAAAAATGGGATATACATTGATTAAGTTTTAAAAAAGAACAGCTCCAAATTGAGACAGACATGCATAGTCTCTCAGAGGGGGCTTAGGGGGCTATTCCTGCTCCTTACACAAACCCATGTATGTGTGAGGCTCCAGTGAGCCTTTTGGCAAGTTAAGGGAGATACTAATGGGGGGGGGGGAGTACTTGCTTTATGGATTTTTGTAAAATGTCCCTCTGGCCTTTGTCTCCAGTACCAGAATGAAGGAACAAATCAGTATAAGAAGGACTTTTTAAAATTGAAATACAGTACATACAATAAAACAGAATCTGGAACTGGTTCAATACTAATTCTAAAAATGACATTAGAACTTGTGGGACAAAAGATGACCATCACCTCCCCCTCCCAGACACACACTGAATTCTGATAATCAGGGAAATACAATAATTGATAAAAAAAATCATTATAGTTAATTCATCTTAAGAGTTACACAGTTGCCCATTTCAGCAACTTGTAAAGCCATCCTTACCCATTCTCTTCTTGAGAGATCATTGGGAAATTACCAGTGTTTGACCATAGCTATCCTATTAGTAGAGTATTAAGTTTTCTAATGGGCTCTATCAGTAATTTTCACCAAATTCTTCAAATAGTTCAACAAGATCACAGCTGGTTACTGTGTTAGCTCATAACTGGCCTCCCACACCTTGTAGTACACCAAGACCAAGATAAGTGAGCAGCCACCCAGAATTGCTTGAGGGTGCCCAGGTAACAGGTTAGTTTGGGTCAACTTCAAGGCCAGAATATTCCAGGCTGCTCCCAGTGTATTCTGGCCTGTGTTTTCATGGCTCCAATTGCTGTGTGCTTGTATGTGCCTTCAAGCTGCCTGTTGACTCCATCAATTTTGTAGGGTTTTCTTAGGCAAGGAATACTCAGAGGTGGTTTTGTCAGTTCCTCCCTCTGAAATATAGCCCACAGCACCTGGCATTTGTTGGTGGTATCCCCTCCAAGTATTAATCCCTCCAAGTAAATTTACAGCGCTACATAAATAAAGGTTAATAATAATAATAATCAGGGCTGACTCTGCTTGGCTTCCAAGATCATTCCCAGCTGCTACTTATTCACAAAACTGATACTTCCTTGGATGTTCCTTGCTGGGAATGAAAAGGCAAAGTTAAATCTCAGAATTAAACTATAAGTCACCACTGAGCTTGGAAACGTTACTTTTTCGACTACAACTTCCATTCAGACTGTGGGATTTAATGCAAAAATATAACTATTCCGATTCTGATCAATGTGTGAATGTCATCTCAGGTCTTACACAGACAGCTGGAACTTTCCTGGCCCCTGATATGACCTCATGACAGCCCTAGGCCATAGGCAAGTATCTGAAATGAGGTAGGATCTGGGAATCAGGAGCTCTGTGATCAGCCAGTAGTCAGAACTGAAGACATAACTGGAACTAAAGAACAAGCCAGGTTAAGGAGCAAAGCAGAAGTCAGGATAAAACAACAGCTAACACACTATTGGAACATGCTGTTGGAACATTTTGAGCTCTGGCATGCAGAAACATACCAGAGCTCAAAAGGATCTTCCCTGAAACAGGAAGTCTTCCAGAGTCCAAGATCACTTGGTCAGAGGAGTCAGTCCAAGGCCTGTGGATACTTTACTGAGAATCTGCCACATACAGTTTGATGGTTCACAACACAGGGAACCTGGCCACAGATTCAGCAACTCCTAATATCTCAGATGGTGTCTGGATGGGATAGGAAAGTCCAGAAGCAGCTTAGAGTATCCTGGCCCCAGCACTGCACCAACCTCGCTCTGTTATCTAGGGCTCTTTGTTCTGACACTGGGCATCTGTTCATAAGCACATCCTGCTGTGCTGCCCAGTGCAGCTGCCATGGCAGTGAATCTGAGATCAGAACAAAGCACCCAACCTTGATCACATGGCTGGGTGCCTTCTTTTGACATGTTGCCTTTGCTTTGCTCTGAGACTGAGAGTGTGTGACTTGCCCAAGGTTGCCCAGAAGGTTTCTAAGGTGCAGCAGGGATTTGAACCCTGGTTTCCAGAGTCCAGTACTCAAACTACTACACCACCACACTACCACACTGGCTATCTTATGTATGCAATTAAAAAAAAAAACCTCCCATGAGGTGAGATTATGAGATTTTCTTTCTTTTCCTTTGAGACTTTTTTTGTGGATGAGACTTCCACAAAAGTTTTGTTGTGCCCAGAACATTGTATTTCATACAAAATATTGTGTGTGTGTTAAGAAAGCATTATCTGCCTCACAAAATAATTTTAGAGGCCTACACCCAGTTCTGTGAGTATGACTCCAGTCTTGCAGCAGACAAGCCTTTTGATAATGCTAAGAATTTTTGCAAATCTTAAATTTTGCCCACTATGCTTAAATTATGTCCAAACTATGCTCCTCTGTGCCCAAATCATTACATTGGACATAAGCCACAGCATCAGAGAAGGCATAATCAAAATGGTTCAAGCACAGTCACTAAAACAGCTGAGTTGATTCAAGCAAAAGAATGCATCCAAGGGATTAGTTTGTGGGGCCTCATGCTTTCATGTATCCATTTCTAAAAATATCTCTTTACCACAATCAATTTGATTTTCAGTGCTTCTATACTATCATTACCTGAAGGAAACAGGGCAGATCTGCCACTCAGAACAGATATTACATGTCCCGACTAGAGCTGACATAACTGTAATTCAAGCCATACTAAAGGGCATGGACTCTGAATTCACCCAGTATTGTGCAGTGGGGCTTTAACTGCAAAACACTCATTATTAGCACAAGTTTTGTGGCACAAGGCCCCACATCAAAAAATGTCACTTCTCTTTATTTCCTGCTTCCATTCATAATCCACTCTGACAGCTCTATCATCAAGAGGAGCATTATGTCAGCCCGCCTGATGCTTCTTGAAGCTGTCAACAATGCTTAGAGTCAAGTCATCCAAACTTTTAAAAACTTAATCATTTTTATACTTACTGCATAAAAGTTGAATGCAACATGCCCATACATATTCTTTGCATAGGGCATTTTAGTGACCTTGGTGGCCAAAGACACCATCAGGCTGTTGAAACATTTAAGTAGTACAAAACACTTTCTTCAGAGAAAGTATGTTCTTAATGGCAGAAGTACACCTGAGGTGGCAAAATAAGGCTTTTTCTTGGTCTAGAAAATATATGCAATAACCTACAATGGACTGTAAAACTATGTGTGTCATTCAGTATGCAAGAGCATCATCTTCAATCAACTTTCTACTGTTGAGTATGGATAAGACAAATCTAAAAGACAAACTACAGTGGGCCCTTGATATCCAGTAGGGTTTGGTTCAAGGAACCCCCATGGATACCAAAATCCATGGGTGCTCAAGTCTCATTATATGCAACAGCATAGTAAAATGGTGTCTAGGTGGCACCTTGACAAAGTCACGGTTTACTTTTCAAATTTTATTTTTTGGGGGATTATTTTCAAGTCATGAATGGTTGAATCCATGGATGTAGAATCTGTGGATACAAAGGGATGAGTGTACATTATTTTTATTTACCCTCATTATTTCTGATTTTATTACTGATTTTAATTTTAATTTTGATTTGTTGTTAGTATTTGCCATTGTGTCAACCTTGACATGTGGTGCCCCTATGAAGGAAAGACAATGGGCATGAGGTGAAAGCATCCTTCTAAAGTTTTTAAACGTTTTAGAAGGCTCCTCTGATGTGCAGTGAGAACAGGCAGCCAAGCAGACCTCAACCTATCTCAATCCCCTTGCTCAACACACTTGCTGATCCCCTCTGAGAAATGCATGCTGCTTCCTTTTTTCTGTTAAAAGTTGGTCCCTAGACTTGAGACTCTACTTTAGATTTGACTTGAATGTATCTTGCATGGACTTGAAACTCAACTTGAGACTAAGGTAGAGACTTGACCTGAGACTTGGAGTGAAAAACTCGAATACATCACTGAGGCAGTGTTTCAGTCTCAACAGCTAACACATGGTGTTTTATCATATGTGTTAAGTATAGGGGCCTTTGCCAACCACAAACATGTATTTAGACACAAATTAGTGCATCTTCAAATATCACATGTTTTGGACACTGTCATACCAATGTTGGGACCTGCCCTATACATTATTTTCATCACCTGGACTAGCATTACCAGGGTGAGCATCCTGCTCTCAAGATTTATCCATGCAGCAAAAATAATTAAGTCCATGATGGAGATAGTTGCTCTTCTCCTGATCCCTGCCGATGGGAACTAGGAGACTTACTATAGGAGGGCTTGATTAACATCATGACTTTGGCTTAATTATATAGTTGAGGGACTGAGAAACTCAATGTGGGGATGCTGATTGCAGTGAGGGAAGCAGCATATAGATCACACCTTAAATTAAGAGTTCTCAGGGGGTGAAGCTCAAGCATTCTGTTCTCACTGGGTCTTCCTTAAAAGTAATATATTTATAAATGCAACTGTTAGAAATACTTCTGTTCACACATTCACACACAAATGCAAAGATCAAAGAGGGATTGGGAACCATGCCTGAAAAAAGTACAGGAGAAAGGAAGAGACAATAGGCTGAAACGAAGCAGATACACAAGAAAGGGGGGAGGGAATATTGTGTTTTGTAGTTTTAACTAGACTCTTCCGTTTGCCAATCCACTGACATGTGTTTTGGTCTAGTGAGGGATTAGAACACACAGCTGGTGCGTATTTGGCACACAGGTGTCTCCCGCTCTGCATTTGCTTGCTAGCTAACAACAGATGGTTTGTGCATACGTGTATGTGTGCAGGCAAGCACGTAAGGGGAAACTCCTGTGCAGTTAAGAATAAAATTAAAGGATCATATGCATTTTGCCTTGTCGAGTTGTTATCAGCTGTTTGAAAAAATGCAGCGAATCCACAGAGTTTCGTCAAAAGGCCCCACGTGGTAACTTTGCCAACCAGAGCATGATTACACATCAGTAATCCTCACCCTGAATTCTGATGTGATGAATCAGAAAATCCAGTCACTGTAATCTACATAAGTGTTGTTGAGAGGCTGTGCTCTGCTGAGGCAACACAGCAGCTGGAGAGAAGGGTGAGTTAAACTGGCTTGTAAAGACTCTTGGGGCCAGGAGGATGGTTAGGAGGAAGTCATACCTTGACCCAGATCTGGATTGCATGTTCTTTACACTGGAGGTCAGTCCCCAGAGCTAGATGTTTGAGTGAGAGCCAGAGCTGATTTAACTTTTACTGAAGTGTAGTAGGCAGAAAGTATTCCTTTTTTGATCAAACAGGGATGGGAAATGGGCACTTTATATCTATATCAGGCTGTCCTGACCAGCATTTAGAAAAAATTGCTTTTTGGCTGGTGGGAGGGCTGTTTTGTTGTTGTTGTTGTTGTTGTTGTTTTTAAATGCTTCTAAGATCTGTTTTCTATGACAGGCTATACTGACTAGTCCAGGCACAACACACTACCAGCCATATATAAGAGTGACTGTCCTGTTTATTTATCTATTTATCCATTCTTATGTCCACAAGAATTTAGTATTTAGCTGTGTTGGCTGTGACTTTGCCTCATTGGCTGGAAAAAAAAGGGAGGAAGGAAAAGGTTATTTTCTCATTATGGAATTTGGGTAGCATTCTTCTCACGGCCTGATAGTTCTTGTCTGGTTCTCAGGATAAGGGAGTGGAATCTCAGGGTGAGAGCACTCCTGTGAAAAGTGTGTTTGTGTGTGCGCGTTCCTCATTTGTAAGACTTGGTGGGTTTTTTTGTTTGAATTCTTTATTCTATGCACTTGTGGTTGGGGCTTAATATCTTGTAGCACTGCCTTTGCAACTTTAGAATCCCTTGTAACATCATATGGAGACATTCCTAAGATCATATGTTTCGGTACTGAAGTTTAAGGGCCTGTGATATTCCTGTGATGTTGAAAAGCTTAAAGATATGAGATTCACATTTGGCCTTGTGTTTTTGCTTCTACGGGAAGCCACACATTAAAAAAAATTAGAGAATTGAGAATCCAAGCCAGCTAATGACACAGTTGGATGACATGAGCAGAATTGAGGCAAAACCTGGAAAACTGTTCTGTTTCATAAGAAAACAATCTTTGAAATCCTTGATTAGAGATCAGTCCAAACCCTTCCTCATAAGGCCATAAGTCAAACCAAGAACATTAAAAAGATGGGATCTGCTACCTTATGGCCACTTCCATGAGTTGCTGTACAAGCCTCTTTCTGCAATAAATTCTGCATTAGAGTTGAGGGTGGCCGAGGAGGACAGTTTGTCTCAAGCAGGAATCTGGAGTGGGGGGCGATAGCTGGCTTCTTCCTTAAATAGCTAAGAAAGGGGTGGCTTTTTAAGAGGAAGAGGTAATACCTTGATCCCCCAAATCTGAAGGGGAAGGGTAGGGGTCAGAAATGATTTAAGTATAGATTATTAAAGCGAATGTGCAACCCCTTGAAAGGTTGGGGTTAGGCTGGGCTACTTCTGTACAAGCTTCTGGGCAGACCCAGCACAATGAATTCCAATGTAGAAAATTCGCCTCCCCACGTGATCAGGCTGGTTTACAAAGAAGTCTTCACTCTCACCTCAGACCCACCTGAAGGCATCAAGGTCTTCCCCAAGGAGGATATAACAGATGTTAAGGTCACCATTGAAGGACCAGAGGGTACCCCATACTCTGGTGGCCTTTTTCTCATGAAGCTGATTCTTGGCAAAGACTTCCCGGCTAGCCCCCCCCCCCCCCAGGGCTATTTCCTGACCAAAATCTTCCACCCCAATGTGGGTGCCAATGGCGATTCTATGATTCTATGAGGTTTGCATAGCAACCAATAGGAATGTCCATATCTCATGTTTTGCATATATAAGGTATGAAGTGGTATACATACCTTGCACATAAACATTAGTGTGCACAGTACAAACAAGAAGATGACTTAGCTGCTTCAACTGCACAGGATATCTTCTGGCCTGCACTCTGTATGGAAGAGGACCAGTTCCATCTTATATCAGGATGTGGTTTGCAACAAAAGGATGTCCAAGATAGGTGCTTGGTTCCATCACTTTCCATGATGGTGATAATTCATCACCAAACCTGCTTTCTACTTCTCTATTTTTACCTGGAAGGAGGAGCACAGACAGCTCCCTTGCTTAAATGCTTCAGGAATAGCCCTTTAGCATAGGAGAAGAAGATTAAAGATTGAGGTGAAGTAAGATGAGTGGAAAGGAAGACTGGAAGGTGTTAAATTTGAGGGAGAAAGAAGTGAATGAGTGAAAGTAGGACATAGGAAAAAAAAATAGAGGATGGGAGAAGGAGGGGGAGGGAATAGGGTTGTAAGAATTAACTGAGTTTATGTTGTTTGTATGTTTTTATGTTTGAAATAATGTGATAATTCTTGAATAAAAATTTAAAATAAAAAAGGAATAGCCCTTTAGCATAGTAGCCAACAACACAACAAATCTTCTGACAGTACTAAAAACAACAGAGATTGTCATCCATCTGTCCACACCAGCACTACCAAATTAATTAATAATAGGTCATTTTAGTTAACACATGGTAAGAAATATGAGAGCCAGTAGTGGGCTGAGTACTGGATTATGATTCCGGAGACCAGGGTTCCTCCTCAGCCATGGAAATCCACTGTGGCAACCTTGGGCAAATCACACTCACTCAGTCTCAAAGGAAGGCAAACCTCCTCTGAACAAATTTTGCCAAGAAAACCCTGTGACAGGTTTTGCCTTAAGGTAGCCATAAGTCAGAAATAACTTGAAGGCAAACAACAACAACAGCAACAAGAAGCACCAAGCTTGGCTTTACATTCAAGTAGTAAGAAGAGATATTCCACATTTCAGTGCTAAGTCTTTCCTACAATAAGTCAACATATAGGTTTGGGTGAAAACTTTATCTCTGGATGGTGACAGTTTGATTGCTGAGTCTGTTTGATTGTTAGGAGAGCACTTTACACTGAACACAAAGTTACACATCATGTGAAAGACATCATTCTGCCTGAAATCCTAAAGAGCCTTTCCCCCCATTTTCTGAGTTCCTTCCCCCCAGCTCCTTTTCTCCTTTTCTCACTTCTGGTATTGGACCAGGAAGACAGACTGCAGATCCAGTGGCAAATGGAACACTCAGTACTTGTTGGAATAAAGACCACTGCTTTACTGGTAACAGCTGATGATACTTGGTCCAATATGGGCCTAGATGCAGGCATAAGAAAACCTACTGCTAAATTATAGACCCCAGTTCACCTAGACGCCTTCCTGGACACGTCTGGAATCAAGACATGGGATTCCACATAAGCAAAACCCACTGTATAGTTCCCCTGCCACCTGGAAATGGGACACTGCCAACTGGTCCTGAGAAAGGACTGATCCTGTTAGCCTGCCCCTACAAGGTCCCTTAAGGGGAGCCTCCTCCTGAGCTGGGTGTGATCCAAAGAGGATCCTGAGTGGTGCCAAAACTGGCAAAGTTGTGACAAATCAGTCTTACACACTGTGAAAACTCCCACACAAAATAATCATCCTGAAAAATTATTATCCATCAATGATCTGAACAGAGGGAGGGTGGGTGGGAAGATGTTCCAAGCCAAACAACTGCCAGAGTGCTTGTGGAGTAAGTTATTTAGAAGCTGGAGGGTCAGAATGAAGAGAACCTTCCAGCCTGCCTGTGAAGATTTGCTGGCTTTCCCATTTCTCTCCCAAAGCCTGGGAAACTGGAAGGAAGAAAGATGGCGAGAGACAGTGGAGAGAACAAGGCATGGAGAGAAGATGGTGACCGGTCGGCACAGATCACAAACAGGCATCCCAGTAAGTTAGGGGATTGTTCTTGTGGTGATTAACCAATGATCAAAAAAGGCTTATTATGAACTCACACACATTAGTGGCACGATTTATTTAAAGCCCACCTGAAAATCCAGTTACAAAGCCTGGCTATAAAGCCATCTACAAACACAAAGGAGGAAGGGTTGGTTCTGTGGGCCATCTTCATACTTTAAATCACCCTTGTTAAGCACCCCTGCATACCTCAAAGTGCATTTTGGGGTCCTCATAGTTTTATATTCCATATCTGGAGATATCATGTTTTTGAGAGAATGATGACCTTTCAGGAACACGAAGTCAGGTTTCGGAGGGGGGGGGGAACATTTCCCCAAGGCATGAGAACATCCAGATAAAGAAAATGCTTCCCCCCCCCCCAAAAAAAAAATAATCTGCATTTTCTCTCACAACTTGAGATGAACCTAAAGCAGGAAGCCAATCTCTCTCTCTCTCTCTCTACCCCTTGTTGTGTTCCGAGCTAAACTTCTCCATCTATCGATCTCCCGATCCAATCACTGTTTTTGTTAACGCTAAAACTGAAGTTATCATGCAGTCCAGAATCCCACTGTGAATTCCTGGAAAAGACATCCAACCTTTACCTGGTCAGACAGGACATTGCTTGAGGCTAGTTTTGAGGTATAAATATGGTTTCAAAAACTCACCTGTGCACACACAGCTGCCATACAACCTCCCACTCTGGGTTCTGTGTTGCCCTCAGACCTCCAAGTCTGGGCCACTCCAGCTTTATATGGTCTTTTCTTCAGACAGGTAATTATAACCCCACAGCAACCCCTAAAAACTATGTGGAGAGAACACAGGCAGATTTGAACTCTGGGAACAGCCAAAGCGAGTTAAGCCAGGAAAAGGTGGGCCCTGCTCCCAGGAGTGAGTAAAAATAGAGGGACAGACCAGTGTTTGAACTTAGTTAAGAGAGTTTTATTTTACCCTAGAATCATAGAATCATAGAGTTGGAAGAGACCACAAAGGCCATCCAGTCCAACCCCCTGCCATGCAGGAACTCCAAATCAAAGCATCCCGGACAGATGGCCATCCAGCCTCTGCTTAAAGACCCCTAAGGAAGGAGACTCCACCACACTCCGAGGGAGTGTGTTCCGCTGTCGAATAGCCCTGAGGAGTTAGCAGCTGAGGAGCTGAGAGAGATTACAGTTGGCTCTCCTTATCTATTTTTTTTTAATCCACGGATTTGAGCATACAAAGCTTGAAAATATTCCCCAAAAGTATACAATCCAAATAGCAAACCTTGATTTTCCATTTTATATATGGGACACCATTTTGTTGTGCTATTATATTTAATGGGACTTGAGCATCCACAGATTTTGTTATCCATGGAGGGTCCTGGAACCAAACCCCAGGAGATAACAAGGGCCCACTATACTATGAGATTGAGTAAGAATTGGGTTTATGTACCCAAGATAGGGAAAGATGTTGATTGACCCCTGAGGGGTTAAGAGCCACTGAGGATAGGATAGGCTGCTGTGAGGGTCAGTTGGGAAATGTTTTTTAGGTACCTGAGAGGAGGAAAGTTCTTAATTAAATTGTTGTTGTAAAATCCTGCGGGAGATATTGTGCTTGGCAACTAGTGGAGTCACAGATAACCAAAAGGGTTAAAAGATCTGCAAGACAGATAAAGGTTCTGTGAGTACTTAGACTGTAAAGGAACATTTATATGGCTATAAAGAAACAATTACAAAAATAAGAAAAAGAAACTGTTAAACAGTGTAACTACTAAAGTATTTATATATCGTATCCATCTTGGATGCCATCCACTAAGAAAGATACTGTATTGAACATGATTTGTAAATAAAGTCTTTTTATTTGTTCAACAAACAGTTGTCTTTAAGTGCTTAAAGAAACGTATTCAAAATGCTACCAGTAGAGAGAAAAGTCTTTTAGGTTTGGGACATATCACATACTGGGTGTGTGGCTGTCAACAAGTAATTGGCGCCAATCTGTTGGGATTTTGATAACTCAGAGAGTAGCATCTGGAGAGATATCTATAGTGTGGGAGACACTAGGGGTAAGAACTGAGTTCGAATGTTGCATCACAAATTTGGTGGCAAATTGATGAGATAATTGCCACCTGTGATGTACTGGTAGCAGCGGTGGGATCAAAAAGACCCATCGTGTTACCATAAAGAAAAGGTAGTTGGGTGGATGTGTTTCACCTTCACACTCTTTCCATATTTCCATTTCAGTTAGCTCTGAATGCTCTGTCTGAATTGCTATCTTGGGTGGGTGTAACTGCACTCTGCATTTTTCTAAATAAAACTTAATTCACCCAAGACCTGTAGTCCTCCTCAGTTAGTACTAGTTTACAGTGGTGCAAACAGTCCAAAGGTTACCAAAGTCTCTTGCAAAGAAAAAAAACCTTAAAATTGCATGTCCAGAAATAGAAATTGCATGTCCAGAAATTGCATGTCCAATAGACCAGAAATTACAAGACTTTGAAAAAGAAACTTAGGGTTTGTCAAAAAATTTATTAAATACAGATGACAAAAAGACTGTTATATTACATAAATTTCTCAGAGAACTTGAAGAAGAAAAGAAACCTGTTTTGGATACAATGATAAAATGGGCTTCAGATCTTCAAAATACTATAGAGATGGATAGTTGGAAGAACGCAAGAGAAAGGACTAAAAAATTCACTAAATGTCAAATCCTCTGAGAAAATTATTGGAAAATGGAACATAGATGGTATTTAACACCGAGCAAGATAACAAAAATTTATAAATCAGGTCCAGGTCTATGTTGGAAATGTGAAAAGGCACCAGGAGCTTGGTTTCATGTTTGGTGGAAATGTCCAAAACTAAACTTATATTGGAAAAGTATTCAAAGAGAAACTGAATGCATTTTTCAACTGAATTTTGAAATGAGACCAGAAAAAGATGTTACACTAATAGAGAAAGAGTGGGACCAGATAATGAAAAATTGCAGGTTATAGACATAAGAATGCAGACACGATAACCTATAAGCAACTTATTTGTATTATAACTTTTAAGAATTCGTATGATTTGGGGGTATATACTTCGAGGCAACAGGAAATAAAAAGGGAAAGTGATATTAAAAAAAGAGAGAATAATGAAATGTACGGATATAGTGTTTGGGAATTGTTTTTAAAGTGACTTTGGAAGTATTGATCTGTTATCTTCAATATATTTTCTGATACTATGTAGTAACTTGAAGCTTTTTTTATTGCTTTTGTATATAAAATGCTTCTATAACTTAAAAAAAAAAATAAAAAATTGCATGTCCCTTGCTCAGGAACCATACACTAAAATTGCATCCCCTAAATATATATCGCAATAGATGTCGAAATGAAATTTGTTACAACCTTGACAACATAAAAACATGGAAATGTAGTTCACTAAAGTCCATCTGGCTTGCAAAGTAACATTTTAGGTTTATGATTGATTCCATGATTCTAAGATGTTGTCTTCTTTAGACTTATCTTCTCACTCACTTGTTCTTTCTGTCTAGATAAAACATACAAAAACTAAAAAAGAAATAATAGAAAAGATAAATATAAGCTAGTAAAAAATTGTATAGTGCATTTTAAAACACAATAATTTGTTATTAATGCTCTGAACATCCTAAAGCTTGAAATATATGGCAAAAATATATTGGAATCTGATTCCACTAAATTTCAAGAGTCAAATCTTGTGTGTCAAAACTCATTTTATCAAAACTGAAAGTAAAAGATGGGGTGGGGTTTTGGTTCATTATTCTTAACTAAAAGGAGCATTGTGGATAAGATTCCCCTGTATTAATATACAAGGAGGTATCATAAAGTTTTAATGATCACCTTTTTTAAAAAAAAATTGACAGAAAGTTTGTTTTGATTTGTAGTTGTTAACTTATCTCTATGTAGTCACTATCTAGATTTATACATTTTCCCAGCGTATCTTGACCCCCCAAATACTGTACCTGGTATTGTAGAAGTCTGCAGATTGCACCTTACGAGGGGGTATCGTAAAGTAATAATTATCGCCCTGAAGTTATTATGGCATATTGATGAAATTTTGTCAGTGTCATCATTGGTTCCTAAGTGCATGTTGCTGAGAAAATCAACTCATTGTGTCCTTTATTTTTGTGACTGGCTCTGCCAGAAGTGACTAAAGTGTAAAATCCTTGTCAGGTGCAATCTGCAGACTTCTACAATAATGGTATTTGGAGAGTCAAGAAACGCTGGGGAAAATGTGTAAATCTGGATGGTGACTACATAGAGATAAGTTACCAACTACAAATCAAAACAAACTTTCTGTCAAAAAAATTTAAAGGTGATAATTAAAACCTTATGATACTCCTTGTATTCTGCTGCATAAGATCAGGAATCACACCTGGTTTACCACAGTTCCCATGAAGCAGCATAATGCAGTATGTGTAGGTACTATCAAGGTCCTATAAAAACTGCAGCCTGCCTGATATAACTGAATGACCCATGTTCAGCTGGCAAGGATAATCCAGAACACTGGAGAGTCAACAGGAAGCTCCCCCCCCCTCCATTTAAAAACAAAACAAAACAACAGCTGGGCATAGAAATGTATTTTGTTCCATGCCATCTATCTAGAGCTCATACTGCAGAGGCTCTTCAAATTTGTAGATGGGTGGTAGGCAGTACCCAAGAAGAAAGGATCCATTAGACTGCTAATGGAATCAGCCACACAAAATGAATTTCAACAAGATAAATGCAGGCAGGAAAAAATCAAACATACAAATACAGGATGACTTATAATGAGTTTGGCAATAATATGTGCAAAAAGGATCTAGGGGCTTAACAGACACCGGTGTGATGTGGCAGCAATTCTAGGTTACATCAACAGAAGCATTCAAAAGAAGCAATAGTACTACTCTATTCTGATTTGGTTAGAAATCAATGAGAATATTATGTCCAATTCTGGATACCACTTTAAGAAGGATACTGCTAAACTGGAATGTGTCCAGAGGAAGGTGACAAAGACAGCTATAAGTCTGGAAACCAAAGCCTATGATCAGTGGTTGAGGGGGAAGACATTTTTAAAGCATTGTGCCTGGTCAACAAGCCTTTCCTTTGATGGGCAGACCTAGTTCTGGGCTCCCAATACATAAATCCTCTGTGGGACCACTCAACAGGGAAGGCAGTAAGGCTGTCTCCATATACATTAGTTATATCCAGATATCTGAAGGATTGATACTGGCAGAAGAAGGAGCAAGTTTGTTTTCTGCTACTCTAGAGGCTGGGACCTGGACCAGTGGATTCAATTCAGAAAAAAAAAGTTCAACTGCTCAACAACCTCCTGACAGTAAGTAGTATTATAAGGGAATAGATTCTACCTAGGAAGGAGATTAGGGTCAGGATTAGATTAGGGTTATGGCTGGTTGTTTTTAAAAGGAAGATGGGTAGTTATTTATTAGGGATGTGGATTTCCTTCATTGGCAGGCTGGATTAGATGACCTCAATTCTCCTCTAACTACGAAATACCATGACCCTATTCCTCAAAGCCAACCAGATTTCTGCAGGTTTTCTTGGTGTCTGAGAAAGAAAATCTCACAAGCATCTATGCTCCTACCTTTACAGTAAAGAAACATAAAAGTAATGCATTACCATCTAATCATTTCTGCCTTTTCATGACAACCAGAAACTGCTGCCTGGCACAGCACTGGTACTCACTGGTATGGCTCGCTCTTTCTGCCAACAGGAGACAGAAGTATGTTAGAGTTAAGGAGGAGGAATTCTCTTTTTCAAATCATAATTTCCATACCACGTCACAAAAAGCTAAAGGTAATAAAGGCCAATCATTAGGCCAGCCTTTCTGATTTGGTTAGTGCTCTCCTTGCTGGTAAAGCTCAGATAAGCAAAATTCAGCGATTCCTATATTTTTGTGACTTTTCTGTCATTGTTCATAGCAGTACCAGATAAAAAGCTGCTATCCACAATGGCACAACACCTGAAGAAACCATTATGCTTAGAAGGAGAATGAGGGTTTAGTCAATTCCTTTGGTGAACTCACAAGCCCCTCTGAGCCTTTTAGCTAGGCTTGGTCAGCTTCGATTACCACCTCTGCTCTTTCTTTCCGTAGAAAGCCAGATAAATAAAGAAAGCATAGTGGTGGGTGTACTCTCTACAATGCACACTTTGGATCAGTTCAAAACTTTCCACATGAGGAAACAGGTGGGATGGATTTCCCCCTCCAGCCCATTAAAATAAAATTCATGATCAGCATTGGTAGCAAGTGGGGTATGACTAAAGTACAGTCAGATCTTCGTGATAAACTTTCTCCCTTTTTCATGTGAAAATGGAAGACGTTCTTGACACTTTTTTGCAGGGAGAGCTGCCTTCACTTTTGGAAGGGAGAGGCTGAATTACCTGTCCAAGCCTTAAGTCACTGCATGTTCATGTCAGAAGTTTTAAATGACTCTTTAAATTCACTATCTCAGGGGCCTTGCTGCTTAATAAAGACTACAGGGTGTTGAGAAGCACAGTATATTATTTCATTAAGTGCTTTTCGGGAGAAGGGGATTTAGAAGTAAAACTGCTGGCTTTGTGTGGCAAGGTCACAACCTTTGACAACTTCTGAGCTTATCTCTTTCATCTTTCCAGTCCCTTGAGACCCCAAACTTGCAGAGGAATCGAAGCCGGTAAGCTGGGGCTAGACAGAATTCAGCATTGTTATGGGGCTAGGTTCTCTCTCTCTCTCTCTCCTTTTTTTTCTCTCTCTCCCCTAAACAAAACAGATCTGAACTGAGCCAAGGAAACAAAAATGTATTGTTCCTCGCAGATGGAAGCGAGAGTCGCCTAGGTAACCAGATTAATCTCCTTTTTCTCTCCCTTCCTCTCTTGTAGTGCGGTAATCGGTGGGTTCTCTTTTCACAAAAAGCCAGCCTCAAAGCTGGGGCTCTAACTAGGTTCCTAATTAGCTGCAATTTACAATGAAGACAACATGATGAGATAATAGAAATTTGCAAAATAATGACATACCTCAGCAAAATATTCCTCCTCCTAAGAACCATTTTTATACAAAAACAATAAAGAGGGCCCTTCTAAAGCAAAGCTGGAAAATGGTGGTGTATTATGTGACACAGAACATTATTGTTCGCCTCTTGTTCTCCCAATCAACAGCTTATTGTTTGGCATCTTAAATAAAAATGACTCAAATACAGGCCACATAATGATCTCCATTGCGCTAATACACTGTATATACAGAGTAGTCAAAAAAAAAAAATGTACCCAAGCCAAAGCCAGTGGGGCTTATAAAGAAGTAGGGCCCAGAAAGGTTATTTACAATGCAACACAATGAAGGTGGAGGGAGGGAAAGTATTATTACGGAGACTTAATCACACATATCTTTGTGATTCCTGTCAGGATGCAGTGCGGACATCCAAAAGAAAAAGAGGGCAGCTGTACAGGAGAGGAGCTAGTTAAGGAAATACGGTGGGTTGCATTTCGTGTCCTGTGGTGGTGAGATCCTGTGAAGCGCTCTTCCTGGTTGTTGTTAGCCAACAGAATTCTCACTTGTGACATCAAAGACTGCCAATCGAGGAAGGAGGGTGAAGAAAAGAAGGAAAAACATGGTAGGTGGACTGGGCTACTGCTGGTGGAAATGCAGAGAGACCATATGAAGGGGGGAAGCTATCAACAAATCATTGCTAGTCCTCTCTCCCTCATGCCCAATGTAGTTAGCCTTCCACATTTGCGGCCTTGACTTTTCAGGAATAACCTGATGGAAGCTGATCACAGTCATGCTGGAAGACCTAGATATTCCTACAGAGAACCTATTAAATCCACAAGTAATAAAACCCACCAGATTATTCACAGATTTGATTAATACCCTGTTTCCCTGAAAATAACATATCCCCAGAAAATAAGACCTAGTAGAGGAACCTAGTGAATTGCAAAATATAAGGCCTCCCCTGAAAGTAAGACCTAGCAATGTTTTTGTATATAAATATATATATACAGTATATAATAAATGTTCATTTTTTTTGTTCAACAATAAATGTGAATTCTTCTTCATGGAAAAATAAGACATCCCCTAAAATAAGACCTAGCACATTTTTGGGAGCAAAAATTAATATAAGACACTGTCTTATTTTCAGGGCAACACGGTATGTTCTCTCAAGGAATCTTGAGGTCCACCAGCATGACTCTATGGACAACTTTCACCAGAGGTTGTGCTCAACGACCTAGAGATTCCAAGAGAGAACATTTCTCTAGTCATTTGTTGGTCCTTCAGAACAATTCTATAGTCAAATTCCAGTGGATATTTAGCATAGAGTTGCAATGGAAAACCTAGAGATTCCTAGAGAGGTGTTCTCTCAGGTTAAAAATATTAGTGGTTTGCAGATTTCCCACTTTCATGGGGGTCAAAAACCAGCAAATGTGGAGGGTCTACTGTATATGAGCATGTTCAGAAATGTTAGGGAGAAAGAGGAAGAGAGCGTACAAGTATGCCTGGCTTGGTTGAAACATTAATGTGCATCACGTGACTGTTCTACACATGATGCAAATTGGCAATAGTATACCCTCAAACATTTCACAAATGGAAATGGGGACATGTGTGGCCAAGTGACATTAGTGTGTGGTCAAGATGGCAAACATTATTAATGGCATGCTAGGAAAGTCTGTAGCATCTTGCTTTTGCCTGAGGCTACTCAGATGGATAAGATTCTGATCCCTCTTCTTGCCCCCCCCCTCCCCAGCTACCAAATTAATTGAGTGCAAATTATTCAGTTTGCACGAACTGAAGTAGGCTAAGGACAAAGGGGGGAAATGGGAGGAAGAGAGAGAAACTGGAACATTTTTAAAACAGCTATGAAAGTGGGATGACAGAGGATTAATCGAGACTGTCCCTGATAAATTTGGACAGTTGGCAGGCATGCAATAAAAATATGCATACATTCAACTGACAAGTGATATTAAAACTCTTTGATGACATATTTTGTAATGGCCCCTTCCATCAGGCCATATAGTCAAGGCCCAAACTCTGATCAGCCAAAATTGGTACCAGCCAGTGTATCTTACTAATGGATCTGAGGCTGCTTCTTCTTGAACCTGCTCAGATTGGCACTAGGAGGAAATTGGTCCCGGAATCAGAAAGTACTCATTAAATGTGTGTTCCGTGTTAGAGAGAATATGCGTTAGTTTTGCTGTTCAGTAACATGGGAATTCTCCTATCTATCCAATGCCAATTCTCTTAGCTCTCCCATCCCAGACATGCTACATTTCTGTTTGCAAGAAATTTTAGCTACAACAGCATTCAAGCAGCTCTACATCACTGCACTGGAAATAATACCATCAGTAAGCATATACAATGTGTGAGTCTAATGATATGTAGATCATCTTTCAAAATAAAGAAAGGACATCACTGATGCACCTCGTTTCTGAACTTCCCTATGATATCCAATGATCTAAGATAACTAGGAAAAGAGATTCCACCTACATATGTTCCTGATGGTAAGTCCTGTTTGATAGTAGATGACATTGCCTCATAGTGTGGTGGAGTCTCTTCTTTGGAGGTTTTTAAACACTGATTGGACATCCATCTTTTGGGAATGCTTTGATTGTCTCTTCCTTTATAGCGAGGGGTTGGACTGGATGGCCCTAGGGGTCTCTTCCAACTCTATGATTCTGTGACCCACTGCTGTCAAAAAGAATTCTAAACCAGGCAAACCATCACTCTGATCCACTTGTCAGCCATCATTCTTATGCTTTAGGCCAGATGTGAGCAACTGTGCCAGCCCCAAATGTTCGACTGCAACTCCCAGCACCACTCAGCACTGGCTATATGGATTACAGCTGATGGGAATTTGTAGACCAAAAGTACCTTGAAGTTGCCACCCTTCCCTTAAGCTGGGGGCATGTATAGTTGTGTGATTCATGTAGCCCAAGAGTTTTTGGGGTGATCCCCTCCTCACCCAAGATTCTCTGAAACTTTCCATTGATTAAAATAATAGATATATGTTTCCCCCAAATCCCCCACTTTGTCTTTTATACCTTTTGGAGCTACCATGGAGAAGACCACAATGGAGATTACCACAATGCATTTTTCATGGATTCAAGCAAGGGCACTGCAGGTAAGCTAAGCTAAAATAAGCTAACAGAAGTGGGGAATCATACAGAAGGACATTTGGCAGAGGGCTTTCTCCTGTATTTCTCATGGAACATGGAATCCCCTTGCAGCATTGATCAACTCCCATTATCATTGCTTTTAGAAAACCTGAAAAGGCAGATTTTTTTTCCAAACTGGATTTTAAATCTGTTTTGGGTTCAAAACACACAGCACAAACAATCCAGTTTGAGACTGCTTTAATTGCTCTTTCTCAATGCTAGGGAATCCCGGGAGTTGTTGTTTGTTGTAGTACCAGAGCTCTCTGACAGAAAAGGCTAAATGTCTCACAAAACTGTAATTCCCACAATTCTATAGCATTCAACCAGGGCAGTTAAAGAGCTGCCTAATAATCAAACTAGATTATTTCTGCACTATATTTTGGACTTTGATTATTGTGATGGTTTTAATGGCTTTATTCTTTAAAGAGATTTTAGTTAGAATCATCCACTGCATCACCATGTATGGATGTGAAAACTGGACAGTGAAGAAAGCCGACAGAAAGAAAGCCAACTCATTTGAGATATGCATCTAGAGAAGAGTGCTGAGGATATCAAAAAGACAAGCAAATGGGCCCTTGAACAGATTAAGCCTGAACTCACCCTGGAAGCCAAGACAATGAAACTGAGCCTGTTGTACTTTGGCCACATCTGTAGAAGGCATGACTCATTAGAAAGGACAATAATGCTGGAAAGGTAGAAGGTAGTAGAAAGAGAGGAAGACTGCACACCAGATGGCTGGACTCAGTCAGGGAGGTCATGGGCCAAGCAGTAGAAGATAGATGGTCTTGGAGATGTCTCATTCACTGAGTCAACATGGGGCTGACCCAAAGGCAGTTAACAACAACAAACAACTCTTAGTCACCTTGAGTGACTTTCTTTTCAGTAAAAAGTTAAGTTAAAAATGTAATGAAGGAAAGAAGGAAACAAATAAGCAAGCAAGCAAGCAAGCATGCCACCTAGTATCAGCATATAGATTTTAGACCTCTACAGCAATTTAAAATGTCTGTGTTCATAGACAATGGTTTCCTGGCTTCTCCTAAAATGAGCTGCAGCCCATTTGTTTCTTCTTGGCTTTTCCTGCCATTGAAAACAGCTGAGATAGTGAATCCACCCTAGATTTTAATATGAACTTTAAATGAGGTATGAACTGATTTTGGCAATAGGAATCAGAACCTTGGATAGCTCTTTAAAATTCAGATGAAAACCTATAGAGAATTCACTGCCTCAGGGACATGTCATCATGCCTAGATCCAGCACCTATGGAAAGGCCCTCCTACCACCCCAACTGTCACTGCTGTGGCTGTGGCCTTGGGATGAGAGAAGTACAGCACCATGTACACTGGTGGTGCTAAATAAAAAAATAAAAAATAGGAACCAACCAGCTGTCCAATATCAGAACTAAGATGAGAGGAACTTATCACACCATTGGAGTAATGGAAAAGCAGCATGATTGGGAGCTCATTGATGGATTTTCCTTTCAATGAAAAGAGGTACTGTACTGATGCTGTACCAATGGTTTGAAAGCAAAGCAGCAATGAGACAGAAATGATGTCATGCAGTAAGTATGGCAAAAGACACTATTCTCCAACTTTAACTGCAGTTTAAAAGCCTTGTTTGATAATCTCCCTCGTCTCTGGAGTAACAGAAAGCATGCTTGTTCCATCATTTACATAATATCCCTTCAAATATTCAAAGATGACTCAGTCTTCTTTTTACTAAGCTAAACATACCCAGCTTCCTAAGCCATCCTTCATAGGATTTGGTTTCAAGGCATTTTATCATTTTTGTCATTAGCATGTTCTAGATTGTCAATATGCTTCTTGAACTTTGATGCCCAGAACTGGACACAGTCTTCCAGCTAAGGGCTGAACAAAGAAGAATAGACAAATACAATAACTCCCTTTGCTATGAACACTATACTCCTGTTCATGCAACCTAGAATTTCTTTGGCTTTTTTGATCACCCTATCACACTGTTGTTTCATGGTTAGCTTGTGATCTATTAAGACCCCGGATCCTTTTCACACGCACTGTTTTCAAGTCAGGTGAGACCCATTCTAGTTTTGTGGATTTCATTTTTCCTGAGCAAAATATAGTACACTTCATTTGACCCTGATGTAATATATTTCATTAGTTTGGGCACAGCTCTCCAATCCTGGTTCATACCTCTGGGTTATTAGCTACTCCTTCAAATTTGGAGTCACCTGCAAATTGGATAAATATGTTCTCCATTTCTTCATCCAATAAATAAATTGGAGAAAATGCAGGATACTACACTTGGGCAGTAAAAATAAAATCCTAGTTTGTCAGCAGTACATGCAAAAGGGATCTAGGAGTCTTAGTGGACCACAGGCTGAACATGAATGAGCAATGTGATGCAGCAGCTAAGAAAGATAATACAATTCTAGGCTGCATCAATAGGAATATAATGTCTAGTTGAAGGGAAGTAATAGTACCACTCTATTCTGCTTTGGGCAGGCCTCACCTAGAATACTGTGTCCTGTTCAGGGCACCACAATTCAAAAAGGATGTTGATAAGCTGGAGTATATTCAGAGAAGAGTGACCAAAATGATGAAAGGTCTGGAAACCATGCTCACCCAGAGGGGCGGAATATAAATAAATATTTATTATATTATTATTATACTTAGGGAACTCGGTATGTTCAGCCAAAGGAAGAGAAAGTTGAGCAGCGATATGATAGCTCTGTTTAAGTATTTGAAGGAATGTCATATTGAGGATGGAGCAAGCTTGTTTTCTGCTGCACCAGAGATTACGACATGGAGCAATGGATTCAAACTACAGGAAAAGAGACTCCAGCTTAGCATTAAGAAGAACTTCCTGACAGTAAGAGCTGTTTGGCAATGGAATACACTCAGAATTTGGTGGACTCTTCTTCTTTCGAAGCTTTAAAACAGAGGCTGGATGGCCATCTGTCCAGGGTACTTTGATTGTATGTTCCTGCACGACAGCGGGTTGGACTGGATGGCCCTTGTGGTCTCTTCAAACTCTATGATTCAATATTTTGATCTGTTCTATCTTGTTTCCATATTGTTTCATGCATCTGTTCCAGTTTGTTTCTGTTGTGTTTTTTTTTTATGACCTTAAAATTCACAATGAAATATACACTCCCTTGAAATTCATATTTAAATGGGGGTTCATACAATGCAGTGGAATATTTGGAAAGTTCTGTAATAAAGGTTTGGTCCACATCTTAGTCAAGATGGTGTGGTCCAGACATTTTATAATGGAATCACAAAGATCGATGTCCAGGGAGCATATGTTACATGTTTCATTTGGGTTCATTTTCTCTCATTTCATCTGTTTTAAGGTGTTGGTGCTTTTTAAGGCAACTTTCCATACAATCATCACAGTCTATTTAGGGAAACTACTATTCTTTTCATATAAAACAATCAGACTTCTATTTTTGCCTTTCTACCATTGACATACTTCCATCTCTCCATTCAAAACACACCAAGAATATTGGCTATCTCTTTCAAAAAACTCATTCCACCTACTCTGTATCTTTGTTCCTGCAAAACTTAATTCAGTACATTTCCTGTTATAAAGCAACATGTTTGCTTTTAAAATAGAACAATAACACCAGGTTGCAATCCATGGGAGCCATGCCTGCATGTAAAAAGCAAAATGTTCTAGAAAACATAACTAAGAATTAGTTACCCTAATGCAGAGACTACATGTCAGGATTCAAATAAGTACTACGTGTTTGACTAGTTTCCCAAGGGATAATAGAGTGAGACTGCATCTGTACTACAGAAATAATGCAGCTTGACATTAACTGCCATGGCTCCATGCTATGGAATTCTGGGATTTGTAGTTTTGTGAGATGTTTAGCCTTTTCTGTCAGAGAGCTCTGGTGCCACAACAAACTACAAATCCCAGGATTCCATAGCATTGAACCATGATGAGTTAAAGTGATGACAAACTGCATTAATTCTGCATTGCTGATGCAGCTTGAGACTGAGGCAGGAATGCATCTCAAATTCACTCACTCTCTAGATTTTGGATTTACAAATTGCCTGGTTTTGCTTCCCAAATGGAAATGGGTTCAGTAACAATCCCATATTGTTCCATTTTTATTTTTCAAATTTATTCAGAGGACTATACTTGTATCATCTGCAACAGTTTTCAGACTCCTTCCTTCCTTCAGTTCACATTTTTTCCCCTTCTACATGGGTAGTACATGAGCACTGATACACATGCTGGGGGGCAGGAAGGAAGGGCAAACATGATAGATCATTTGTATGATCACATCAAGAATTTAGCATGCAGTATTCTGTTTTCCATTATAAATAAAATATGGCAGACTTAATGTTATCACATATATTTCCTATCCTTACCTGTTTTCCATCTTTGCCAGTTTCATCTTTGCTGCATCTACACTGCAGAAATAATTTAGTTTGACACCACTTTAGCTGCCATGGCTCAATGCAATAGAATTCTAGGAATGGTTGTTTTGTGAGATATTTTGTCTTCCCTGTCACAGAGCTCTAATTACAGACTACAAATCCCAGGATTTCATAGGATGGAGCCATGACACTTTTTTGTTGTTGTTATTGTGTACCTTCAAGTTTTTTCCAACTTATGGTGATCCTAAGGTGAACCTATCATGGGGTTTTCCTGGCAAGATAAGCATGTCAAACTGCATTATTTCTGCAGTGCCTATTGAGCCTCAGTCTTGAGTTCCTTATTTTCAAATTTGAGATTAGCCTTCTATACAAACAAACACATTGTTTTTGTTGTTTATGCAGTACTTCCAACTGTTCAATGAAAGCATATTATCCTCACAGCATCCCTATAAAGTAAGCTGGCAATTTTCTCCCATATCAGTGGTAGAAGACTGAAACTAAGAGATGATGGCTTGCCTAAAATCATTTTATGCATTCATGGCTCAGGCATTATTTGAATCAGTTCCCTACATGCCATTTCCCTACATGTCATTTTTATAGGGTAACATGTAATCTACTTTATGGATGGCAGTCCTTTATCTGAAGGTCTGTCTCATAAAAACCCATAATTTACCCTTGTATTGAGAGCCAGTGTGGCTTACTGGTTTGGGGACTGGACTATAACTCTGGAAATCATTGTTTGAATCCTGGTTCAGCCATGAAAACTCCCTGGGCAACTTTAGGCAAGTCACACTCTCTCAACCTCACAGGGTGGCAATGGCAAACTCCCTCTGAAGAAACTTGCCAAGAAAACTCTGTGATAGTTTCACCTTAGGGTCATCATAAGTCAGAAATTACTTGAAGGTACACAACAACAACAAGGTACACCAGTGAGTTTACCTCATTTAAAGTGAGGTGAAGTAAAATAAAAGGCTCTTTTTTAAAAGCATATAAGAGGTAGGCTAGTGGGGTTTCAATGAACTCATCACTGTGAAAATGCTTAAAGGTCTTAGGAGGCATTGTTTATTGTTGAATTTGTAGAGTGTCCCAAGATCAGATTTATTAATTGGAATACTTATATATTAAGCACGAACAAGTTTATGGGGAATTTTAAAACCTCAACTGAGGCCCTCAACAGACCGGCAAAAAACACCAGCATGAAGGCAGAATGGGGGCATGGTGACCGCCTGACCTCATGCTGGCGTTATGCCGGCATCACGCTGCCTGACCAACTGCATGGTGGGTGGCATCGTGCTGCACCAAAGAGCCGGGGGAAAGCCATGGTGGCATCTGAAAGGGCACTGTTTCCGTAGCTCAAAAAGAAGCTGCTTTTTGCAGCTTCTTTTTGTGCCAGGTTGGAGGCGTGGTATGTGGTTGCCATGTCCCCAACTCAGGGCTTCAGTGGTGGTCTGCCAAGCCTAAGTGTGTCTGAAATTCATTTATATACATACTAGTAAACTAATAACTACTTATACAAGCATGAATTAGAGATAAAAGAAATCTCACTATTGTCAAGATTCTAGTTGAAAATGTGACTTTTCCAAGGTCACACAGTGAATTTCTATCACTGACTAGAGAACAGAACCCTGGCCTTCTGGTGTCCTCCTCCAACTCTCAACCTACTTCACTATACCCTCCAACATTTCCCAGATCTAAGCTGGGATATGTATGGCCAAGTATCTTCAGAGTGTGGTCAAGATGGCAAAAGTTATTGAGGAGAAACAGACAAGCTAAGGGCAAGCTTCTACCTCTTCTTTCCCCCTACTCAGATAATTGAGTGCAAACTACATTTTGCATTTTGAACTCAATCTGAAGAAACTGAAAGAAACCATGGCCAAAGAAGTAAAGTGGGAGTAGGAAAGAGAACCTGGAACATTTTAGAAGCATATTCAAAAGTTGGGATGACAGGGGATTATTCAGAATTGTTCCTTACAAATCCAGACAATTTCAGGGTATGTTACACCACATTGGCAATCTGCATGTGCATATCTATCTGTCTATGGTGATGCCTTTCTTCCTTTTTGGTGATGTGTAAATGCTCTCCTAAAAACTCTCCCCTCCCCTTTGCCAGTCAGTATAGGTCCCATTCCTCTTTTGTATTCAGCTGGGCCCTTACATGAAAGATTTCATTAAAGCCAGGGATAGATTATCAAATGATCAAACACCAAAAGAGTTCATTTAGAAGCAAGGGGAATAGCATTTAAGGAATAATGAATGCAATGGATAACTAAGTTGAAAAGAAGTATACCAGTAGTTGGTTACATTGCAACTTTATGTTTCATTTGGAAGGCCCCAAACTTATTTACTTATTTATTTAAATATTTTTATCCACCTCATATTGAAATATCTCAAGGCAGCTTACAGATGAAATCAAAACAAACAGGATCAAACATTTTAAAATGATAAAAATAACTTAAAATATTCTGAACACATTATGAAGTGAAAAAAGTTTAGAAGGCTAAAACAGTTTAAGATCATATGAACAACATTTGAAATAAAGGAGCAAGGCCCAAAGGCTTTTTAAAAAATAGCCACTTTTTAAACTTGCCATGTAAATTAAACCAGTCTTGGTTCCAACGGGGCCTTCAAGGAATGAGAATTACACAGTTGGGGTGCAATGCCTGAGAAGGCCTTCTCTCATATCCTCACACCGTGTCTTGGCTCCACTACAACACAGAGAAGAAGCCTCCAATAGGCCTCAATCCTTAGACGGATATAGGAAGTGTCCTCCCTCAAATATCACTGTTCCAACCTGTTTAAATGTCATTGCAAGAATTCAGAATTTAATTCAGACTGGAAGTGTATTGACAGCCAGTCTTGTAGGACTGCCATTGTATGATATCCACATCAGGCAGCCTTTTGCACTAGCTGGTCCAGGAACACCATAGCTGGGGCACTAGTCAAAGCTAGTGCCAAGCACTCTAAGCCACAGTCCACCTGGGTCCCTAATGACAAAGATGGTTACAGAAGTATTCCCAAGCTACTCATCTTGTCCTCCAGTGGGCACAGAACCCTATCCAGGTCTCAGACCCTTGAACCACATATCCACAAAGCCACCAACTCATCGAGGTACAGCTCCAACATATTTCCCCTCCCATCTATCCCATTATGGCATCCAGACTTTGCATGCTCTCCAATTGTCCTGATTTGCTTGCTTAATCCTCTATTGTCACACATTTTGAGCTGCTTTTAAAATGTCCCAATTTCTCTCCCCTACTCCCATTTTCCTTGTTCATTCTCAGATTACTTCAATGGCTGTAAACTGATTTCAAAGTGCAAAAGTAGTTTGTACTCAGTTAACTCAGTAGGAGGGAAAGGAGATGTGGGGTGGAGTCTTGTCCTATTCAGCAGGCTTAGGCAAAAACAAATTTCTACAGCCTCTCCTGGTTTCTGAGTTACTCATTAATAACTGTTCCAATTTTGACTACACTCCAATGTTTCTTGGCCACGCATGTCCAGGTTGTCATATGTGAAACTTGCAGCTGTCTCTGATGACAAGCAGAAATAGATGTGAGTTTCATCAACATACTGATGCCATCAAACTCGAAAACTACTGACCACATCCAGTGCCTTCATGATGGTAACACCCTTCAATCTAGATCAGTGCTGCACTGAGTATTTGAAACAATAAAGAGATCCACTCCACCAAGCTCATGTTGGTTACAAACTGTGAATGGCCTCTACTGTATTCTCATTCTTCTAGATCTGTCTGCGGCCTTCGACATCGTGGACCACTGTCTCTTGCTTGACTTACTTTCTGACCTCGGGTTCTCTGACTCTGTTCTCAACTGGTTTAAATCTTACTTGTCAGACTGATCCTTTGCCGTGGTCACAGGTGGTCAGACTTTCTCCTCTGTTCCCTTATCTGTAGGAGTTCCTCAGGGCTCTGTCCTGGGTCCCCTTCTGTTCTGTCTATACACACTATCCCTTGGTAAACTCATCAGTTCTTTTGGCTTCTCCTATCATCTGTATGCCGATGACACTCAGCTGTATCTTTCAACCCCTGACCTTTCGCCGGGGCTTGAACAGCAAGTCTCCTCTTGTCTGGCTGCCATTTCTCAGTGGATGCAGCATCGGCGCTTGAAGCTCAACATGTCTAAAACAGAGCTTCTCATTTTCCCGCCTAAGCCCACCCTTCAATACACCTTTTCTGTTTCTGTTGACGTCATTTCTATTCAACCGGTTCAGCAAGCCCGCAGTCTTGGCTTCATTTTTGATTCCTCTCTGTCATTTATTCCCCAGATTAAGGGCACCGCCAAGACCTGTAGATTCTCTCTCTACAACATTGCTAAAATCCGTCCTTTTCTCTCAGCGTCCACCGCCAAGACTCTGGTCCATGCCCTAATGGTATCACGACTAGATTATTGCAGCCTTCTTCTGACAGGGCTTCCTCTCTCTCATCTCTATCCTTTAATCTCTGTCCAGAACTCAGCTGCACATATTATCACATCCACTCGCCACTTTGACCATGTTTCTCCTCTTTTATCCTCCCTTCATTGGCTCCCCTTTCTCTTCCGCATCCAGTACAAGCTTTTGTTGTTGACTTTCAAAGCCCTCCACAGACTGGCCCCTCCTTACTTGTCTGAACTTCTTTCTCTTCACACTCCTTCTCTTCCCCTCCATTCTCGTAATCAAGGTCTCCTGTCCCAGCCGAGGATTTCCACTGCCCCGTCCTGGATTCGTCCCTTCTCACTTCCTGCCCCTCACTCCTGGAACCTTCTTCCCCCACATATACGCCTCATCACTTCTCTAACCAGGTTCAAAATTAACTTAAAGACTATATTGTTTAGGGAAGCATTCCCAGGATTGTGCCATCTGCCCCAGGATGTCTCCTTCTAACTATGTATTAAGAAGCCGTGCCCTCCCTCCAGTCCATCTGCCTTGGTCCTGGCCCCAGAGGGAGAGAAGAAACACTGGACCTCATCCCCTTTCCCATCACCTTCCCCTCTTCCTTTTGTGTTGTCTCTTTTAGACTGTAAGCCTGAGCGCGGGGATCCGTCTAATTTAAGATTGTATGTACAGCACTGTGTAAATTTACAGCGCTATATAAATAAAGGTTAATAAATAATAATAATAATAATAATCATCATCATCATCATCATCATGTAGATTCCCATTTCTAAATGGGTCAGTATCGAGTATTTCAAAAGACAGAAGAGAGGAGTCCAAAATTCTGCTTGATTTTAAAGGTCCATGGCAATCCATGCAGGACAAGAAGATGGATTAAACTGAGTCAAACCACCAGTCCATGTAATTTAGTGGCCTCTATACTGCTATAGTTTCCTACATTTCAGGAATGTCTCTTAGTCTTAGGACCTGGCACCTCTTCTCTTCTTCTCAGAGGGTAGAATAGGAATCTTTAGGTGAGAGCAGTGTCTTCAAAGGTATGTTCATGTGTGTATGTGTGTATGCACAGATTGCTGTTTCTTTCTGGCCTTGCTGCGGGATGAAACATCTGCTATAGACTCTCCAGGGGGTCCACTTGGCCCTCTCCTCTCCTCTCCTCTCCTCTATCAGATGTTCAACTCTAGTCAGAGACACAGGGGATCATGCTTCATACTTTTTGCCTGGGGGGAAAAACCCAACTTCTTTTGAGATAGGACTCTTCTCTAGGTCCACTGGTGTATAAGATTTAGCATTCAAAGATATCTCTCGTTTTGGGACTACAAAACATTTTGTAGCTGCCACTGTAACACTGAAGTGCATGCTCATGACTGGCTGGACCAAGAGTGGGAGCAGGCCGACGCATCAGCAATTAACTTCAGATGTCATACCCTACATTACCATCATGAGCAAGGCTTGAACCATCAGTCTTTAATAGTTGATTTTGCATTGATCTACATTTCACCCAACAGCAAGCCTGCAATGAAAGGAGCAATCCGGACTAAAGAGAGAAACAGCAAGTGTGGTATCAGTCGTACCACAAACAAACCCATGTAGCTAAACAAAGTTTAAATGTACAACCGTTTGTTTTCTCCCCCTCTTACATCCTGTTCGAGCAATGCCGCACTTCTGGAATGGAGGAAGTATGGTTTAAATCAATGACTTGCGGCTGTCAATTTTACAAACCCTTAAGCTATTAGGGCTCAAAATCCACATTGTAACCATCCTAATCTCCTCCCAGCCTCGAGATGAAGACAAACACAGGCGTAATAAAGGAAATACTCCCCTAGCCCTGGGATTCAGAATGTCCCTCCAATGCTCTTTTTACTTAAAAGGAAGACGAAAACAATTAAATGAAACCTTGAAGTAATCTCATACTGCTTATTTAGCCTCTTCATCCCTCAATGTGTGGTTGGTAAGTGCTGCAATCAGGGGTCTACGGCCTGCTATCGTTTGGCCTTAATTAAAAAAGACACAAGCAGTAGAGCTGTGAATTAGAAGAAAGAGAAAAAGAAAAAAAAGGGGGGGGAGAGAACGCAACAACGGCACTACCCCTGATTAATTCGAGGCTCATGTTGGATTAATAACACCAAACAAAGAACAAAAGGAAATTGTTATGCGAATTGCAGCCCTCCCAGGCCAGACAAAGGTCAAATCACAGGATTTCAATTTCATCCGGACTCGCTTAATCAACTCCCGCGGAAGGAAGACCATATGCAGTTCTCAAAGCTGCCCATTGTAGCTGTATTGTCACCGGACCTGGGAGACTGAACAGTGATAATCCCAACAATTCTCCATATTTTGCTTTCTCTCTCCCCTCCACCAATCTATTATCTTTAAAAAAAGACACCCTCTCCCATCCCCCTATCCTAATTATGAGCTAAAAATGGATAGGGGATAAGGCTCCCACACAAGAGAAAGCCATCTTTGTGGTTGCTGGCCCATGGCAGTGCACTTTCCCTCTTGTCTCTCTCCTGATGCAGCTGCATGGGCTGGCCCTGATTATGGTGGGGTGCTTCTCTCCCAGCAGAGGCCAAAGACTGTCAGAGAAAAGGTATTGTCTAGCTTCCTGCAATTGCCCCAGGGGCATCACACTGCAGGGAGACAAAGTAGGGAGGACAGGTTGAGCCAAGCTGCTGCATTGCCTGACTCCTAATGCCAGGTCCTGAAGCTCAACCTGACATTGGTAGTAGTAGAACAGGGCCAAATGCCACAGAGAGTTCCTTCCTAGGCTGAGTCAGGTGGGGTTAGGGGTGAGTCAGGTGGGGTTAGGGTTGCACTGTTATTTTTTGAGTATTATTCTGAGTATTATTTCCTTCACAATAAAGCCTCCTATCCCAACACCCACAGACATATACCTGTATCCAGGAAAATGAAGACTTGAGTGATCAAAGCCATGAAAATGTTGCAGGAAAATGTTGTTTTTGTTGTTGTGTGCCTTCAAGTCATTTCTGACCTATAACAAATACATTACAGGGTTTTCTGGGGCTGAGAATTGTTTGATTTGGCCAAGATCACCAGTAGGTTTCC
The DNA here is from genome assembly GCA_034509955.1 of Urosaurus nigricauda. Lineage (NCBI taxonomy): Eukaryota > Metazoa > Chordata > Lepidosauria > Squamata > Phrynosomatidae > Urosaurus > Urosaurus nigricauda. The sequence goes on from JAOEGL010000005.1 coordinate 12,893,883, forward strand.
ATGGCTGGATGGGGAATTGAACTCTGATCTCCAGAGTCAAAGTCCAATGCTCAAACCAAACCACTACATTACACTGCTCTCAGGCAGATGTGTGCATGTGTGTGTGTTTAAAAAAAAACTTATTATTTATGGGTGTCCAGAGCTTGGAAAAGTTCTTTTTTGGGGATGACTCTTCCCAGAATCCCAAACTAATATACTCACTAGCCATGACAATTAAAGGTCTACAACCTTAACACAATTATTGAAAACTTAGGCCCTCTTCAGACCAGCCATTGAGGCCACACTGGGGGAGGTGTCGGGGGGTCATGTCCAGATGACACACACCCTGACTCTGCCCCCAGGACACCATGACACCATGCATCACCCCAAACAGTGCATGGCATCATGGTGTCCCTCTGGCACTGTGTCCATACAATGCTGTGCCAAAGGAGTGCCGCATAACTGTGGCGACACAGCTATGGTGCCCTTTTGAGGCCACAAAAAGGAGCTGCTTTTTGCGGCTCCTTTTCACACCCTTGAAAGGCCGGATTGAGGCCGTGGCGTGAGGTTGCCACAGCTCCAATCAAGCGCAAAAAGGGGCGTCTGCAGGCCACCCCTCAGGGGCAGTCTGTAGAGCCCCTTAGTCCTTTTGACCATTAAAACCTGGTTTTTGATCACGGTGGTAACCAAGACAGAACAGCCATAGTTGGGGCAAAATTTTCAACTGGATACCCTTAGATCCAGGACACCCATTAAAGACCACAGTATTTTTAAGCTTTGACATTTTCCCAGCTCTTAAGAGCTTTTACAGAACACAGATGCCAGCAGTTGCCTCCTGCAAATCTTGAAGTTAGATTTCTATTATTCCAGTTACAGACAGAAAATACATATTTTGGAGGTTGTCCAAATAAAATTTCCTCCCTCCATCGTCTCCTTTGGGAATCTGCACAATGCATGTCCCATCCCTGGTTCTGCCGCTAACTGTCTAGTTCAGCATGGAACCTGCTGTATACCCCCACTTAATTTTTTTTTTAAAAAACTCATGTTTTGCTCCAGATCTTCATGGAAGATCTTCATGTTGAGATGTTGGGCAGCTATTTACAACATGGACCTCTGTGGCGCCCAGTGCTGCCATGACAAATTGTTCACTTTGAGGTCAGAACAAAGTGCCCAGTCATGTGATCTAGGTGCTTCATTCTCATCTAAGAATGAGTGACTTGTAGTGGTGATGGCAGTGATGGGTGCCACAGTGGGATTCACATTCTAACAGCTGCCTGGCATCACAACAGGACAGATCCAGGGCCAGAATACTCTGGGCTGCTCCTGGAGTATTCTGGCCCATGCGGATTTGGCCTTGGATGTAACCAGATTGCTGACATTATTTGTTGTCCTCTCCTCTTTATTCAGATCCCAGACAAAGATTTTTGCCACCATTTATTCAGTTATATACAGACTGCACACCCCATAAAGTGGTTGTAGGATGATACTCAGATACCTTTTCACAAATTTAGTAGCTCAATTCACATTGGCAAATGACATGTTCATTTCTTTAAGGACCATGTTGTATAAGTATTGATTTTATGCATCTTTCTTACAATGGTCTTCTAGGGGTATGTAAAATGGTTTTAAAGTAAAATAAAATAATAGTAGTACTATAAAGTGTGTAGTGTGAAAGGGACTCAGGACATTTTGATCTTAGGGTTTTGGAGAAGGAATGCTGAATTTGACATATTGAATGCCGAATCCTAATCTCAGTGCATTTTGCTAGATCGTTATCCCAAGAAAAGCAATATTACAGCTCGTTTGGTGGAGCTAATGATCTACTGCTTGGATAATACTGGGTGTTCAGGCCCTTCTGCTTAAGAACACATCTAACAACAATTCCTGTCCTGTTGTGCTTTCTGCAACTTTAGCATCAAAAGAGCAGAAAAGAAGTGGAGGAGGCAGAGGAGAGGAGGGTGAAGGAGCACAACAACAACATCCACAACAACAACTCGGAAATCCATGAACAAGGGAAAAAGAAGTAAATCTCCCCAAAATTTAAGTTCCTCCCTTCTCCATGTCAACATAAAATGCTCCACCTATTCTTCTGAAATTTTTGAGGTATCTGAAATATGGTCACCTCTATGTTACATATCAACTTGCTACAATCTAGTAGGTAAATGTTCCCTTGCTTTTTGGTGGAGTGGAACCCCAAATTGTAAAGATTGGTTTTGCACAAAATTCTCAGCAGGTATTCTCATGAATCTCAATCATCTAAATATGACAATGAAAACTGCAACCACACCTACAAACAATGAAACTTGGCAAGACCATTCACAGCAGAAAATGTGCCCTGAAAAGTTCAACAAAACTGTCAAGAAATGCATAAAATTCATCATATCTAATCAGAAAAGTAATCAACAAAAATTATAAAGGTGCATAGCAGAAAACATGCTATACCTATTCATCTGAACTTCAGCAGGCACAATCCTCTCCTGTGGTTCCACTATGCTAGCTCATTGCTTTAGAGGGGAAAGGGGGACAGTTTGTGAAATCCAGAAATAATCAATGGGAGAAAGAAAGATTTGGGTTTCCAAACTGAGATTTGCAATTGGACCCCAGTTAAAATGGAGGTCTCCACAAGGGTGTGAGCCAAACTGGACTGTTTTCTAAATTGCTGAACCAGTGTTCAACTGAATTTTGTGGTATGGGTATGTTCCTAGTAAATATGAAGAGTATCAATGAAAATGTGCCTTTCTTCTAACCAATGTGGTAAGCATAGAACTGGCAAGAATAAGGGTTGTTAGACGTCACCTGCGAAACACTGCTAGTCTTGTTGAAATCATTTTGGCGTCTATAGAAATTCCTTAATAGTCATTGCAGGAGAACAACCTTCAAATTCATGCAAAAGTTTCACATTTAGAGAAAATTAGTTGGCAACTCTGATCAGAGTAGAGCAGCTGCTGCTTTCAGAGCTAGAATTGTGGGGAGGTGTTGAGCTTGCTTAAAGTTTGTATTCCCCTCTTCAGCTTCTGTGCAACTTCCTGCTGGGGACCTCTCCCTTGGAAAGGTCATCCCCACATGTAGTTGGCATCTGTTGCAAACATCTATCCATCAGTCCATCTGATTCTTTCTCACTCTCTCTTCCACTCTCTCCCTAGAAATATGTTATTTTAGACCAGTCTCCAAACAATGGGCCAACTCAAAAGTTCCAGCCTGAAAAATTATTCCAGTGTGTCTACATACAGTGCTGTCTCCAAGTTTTGAAAGATTCTTGGGCAAGACTTGATCCTCCTTGCTTCTACCTTCCTGAAGTTAGTCTACCAGATGATAAAATCACCCAAAACCATACCTGATTTTGAAGCTAAGCAGGATCAGTCTGGGTTATTACTTGAATAGGAAACCACTAGGGAATAATATCAGGGTGGCACAGAAATGCACAATTTTTCTGTGTAACAATTCTGTGCAAAAATACAAACATTCCTTGCATAAAGTATCATTTTGATGCACATCCCTTCTGTTTCAGAAACACATGCAAAACCAAGTTCTTTTGCAGGGGAAAAATGCCATTTTGCATTCTTGTTGTTAACTGCCCTCGAGTCCACCTCAACTCATGGTGACCCTGTGGATGAGACATCTTCAGGACCTCCTGTCCCCCACTGCTTTGATTAGGTTCTGTAAATTCAGGAGTCTATCCATCTAGCATGATGTCTTTCTCTTCTCTATTGCTGCCTACTTTTCCGAGCATTAATTGTCTTCTCTAATGAGTCATATCTTTTCAAGATATGGCCAAAGTACAACAGCCTCAGTTTTGTTATCTTGGCTTCTAGGGAGATTTCAAGCTTGATCTACTCAAGTACCCATTTGTTTGTCTTTGCGGTTGTCCTCAGCACATTTCTCTAGTACCATATCTCAAATGAATTGATTTCCTTTTTGTCCACTATCTTCACTGTTCAGTTTTTACATCTGTACATGGTGAGGTGGAATGCAAATGTCTGTATGATTCTGACTTTAGTGTTCAGTTATATGTCTTTACCCTTTAGGACCTTATCTAGTTGTTTTATAGCTGCTCTTCTCATTCCTAGCTTTCTTCTGATTTCTTGACTACAGTCACCATTCTGAATAATGTTTAATCCAAGATACAGGAACCCTATGGGGCTTTACAGACCACCCAAAAAGGGCGGTCTGTAGGTACCCCTTTGAGCACCGGATTGGGGCCAGGCAGCCTCACCTGCAGCCCAAGAGGCCCCAATCCACCACTTTTCCAGGGAGCCGAAAAGGGGCAAAACACCCCTTCTCTGTAGCCTGGAAAGGGCTGTCCTTGGGGCTTCATGCCCCAAGGAAAGCCCGAGTGGTGGAGGCAAGGGAAAAAGGGGTCTCCTGGCCCCTTTTTCCCTGCCTTCGTTCCCAGGGCAATCTGGTTACTGCAGGAACAAAGTGCTTCCGGAAAAAGAGCTCTGTTTTAGAGTTCCTTTCTGCACCACAGAAAGGGCGCCTTAGGCGCCCTCAAGTGGCACGATGACATCAGGCATGTGCGGTCTGTCTGGACACAGCGCGCACCGTGATCTCATCAGTGCGCATGCGTATAGATAGTGCAATGTAAAAATGGTGCCAGAACTAGCCTGAATTTATGTTGCTCCTTCATGGTCATTATATTTTTCTTTTTTGCATAAAAAGCATGCATTTGGGGAAACAGTATGATTTTTTTAAAAAAAAATACAAAACATAAGCAACAACACAAGTGGGCCTTTAGTGCAAAAACAGCATATTTAAAAATCATTTTCAAACCACCACCACCACCACCCCCCCCACACACACACATATGTTTCTTCATAGGGCATTATCATATGAGTTTTGTTCTCACCTCAATCACATTAGCAAAAGTAAATGGGTACATACCAAATACCAGGTGAATTCTGCACAAAATTCTCAACTTTATGTTATTCTTCCAGATTGTTCAGCCAGGAAATGAATAACAGTGAATATTCCCTTCATTCCTAGTGCAAAGCACAGAGGACCAGAGTACTGGGGAGAAATGGCAGATAAGACCAGAAAAGATAAAGTTGAAAAGCAGCTCCAGGAGGGATGATAAAGGAAATGTAATAGACATGGAAAGGGTTAAATACTGCTTCCCATAGCCTATCATTGCTGTCCTTCGAATGCCTTTTCCCACTTCTGCTTTGCATACTACAAAGATGAACAGGATGTGGGAATGTGATGTTCACAACTGAACTACTTGCTCTGCTCTGATTGAAGCTACTTTTTGTGGCACAATACAATAATTAGAGGATATTAGTCTTTAAACAATGCTGAGGAGAACAAAAAAAAAAGTCCCCTTCCGCTTTTTCTAGATTACCTTCAGAAGTGAAATCAGAGAGCACTAAACGAATGATAATTTGTGCACCTCCTGTGAATGATTGAAGATTGAATCAAATTTTAACTAGATTCTATTTTGTAAATCCCTCAGGATGACATAATTACAATTCAACACATACATTAATTAGCAGTACACATCTATTTCACAGAGTTTAGCAAGTTTAAAACGGCTTTCATTGTCTGCAGAGCGTATGTTCCTTGGCTGCTAAAAAGGAAATAAGCCTGATATTTGAAATTGCAAGGATTAAATTGACTTCATTAGACTGACAAATTTCCTTTAAGTTAATATGTGCTTAATCTGAAGGCCCAAGGTCAAATCCACATAAGGGTGCTCCCAGTTAAGGATTCAAGGAACTTCAAAAATCAATGGAAAGTATATACTGGCTTCAGAAAAGAGGCATTGAGAAGATTTTCACTGAACTTACAAAGGCTTTTTTTTTTTTTTTTGATTGACAACCAATTCAAATGGCCAGTCTGAGGTATGGAAGGAGGAGGATGATTTCATAACAGGGATGGCTGGAAACAAACTCCCTCCAGTTTTAAAATCTCCAAGCCATTGTAAGCTGAGCCCTCCCCTTGGAATTTTGCCGCCTCTCATAATGCTTGCTACCAGCTTTTCTCCACTGCCAGTGTCTCTTTCCAAACTTTCACAAACTTGCCAACTTTGCAGGGAGGTGGTAAGAGGAGAGGAAAATATCAGCTCTGTATAAAGCCAAAGGCTGCTTTTAAGCTGTTCGTGAGCAGAGAAGCTTTGGAAAATGCACTCTTTTATTCTAACCTTGGGAGAGTTACTTGTTAGAGGTGGAGGAAATGCACCACCAAGGACCATCATACTGGATAGTGATTCTGGGGATTCAAATCCAAGAAATAATGTTTCCAAGTTCTGATTTTACCCCTTCTTTCCCATTGACCTGAGGGATATATTAACAAGATAGATGAATTACCAGAGTTAAGCTGAGGATTTTCCCAACATAGGCTGGGTCCATACAGGCAGGAATACTCTGGGAACACCCTGGAATATTTTCCCAAAGCTACCCAACACTCCCCCATTACAAAGCACTTCATTCTGATGCCAGGTGGCTGTTTGCATGTGTGTCCCACTGTGCTGCCTGGCACCCCCATCACAGGTTTGAGTTGCTCACTCTGAGGCCAGAACACGGCACCCAGTGTTGATCATATTGGTGGGTGCATTGTTCTGACTTTTGAGTGAAGTAGGGTGACTATCAGTGGTAGTGGCACCAGACTGTGCAGATCACAATGGAGAGCTTCAGACAAACTAGAGCAAAATATAACTTCCTAAAAAAAGAAAAAGAATAAGGGGAACATACAAAGGGTTCGGTGCTGACCTGGCTCTCTCTCTCTCTCTCTCTCTATATATATATATATATATATATACATACATCCCACCCAATCACGGGGAATCCAGGTAGCTAACAACAGTAAAAATGATACAACACAAAAAAATTACAATAAGATACAAATTAACCCCTTCCCAATCCCCTGACCAATACAAAATGTCATCTACAATGTTTGCACCAGAATCAGGGATTGGATCCCATGTCATCCTGAGTCCTTACTGAGAGGACGGGGGGGGGGGGGAACATTTTATTTGACCTATATGAACAGTCCACCTAATGGAGTGTGTAACTGCCAGAGGAAAGGAATACACTACCTCCATGTAACACCAGAGAGGTGCACTCCTTGATTGGGATTACGGGCCCAAACTGGTCCACAAGGGAGCTGTGGGAGTACTGTACTTTTTAAAAATGGTAAAGCTCCCCCCCCCCCATAAAACAGTTAAGGTAAAATGTACTTTATGTTTCTTCAGGAGCATGAAGGACATTTTTACATTTTTTTAAAAAATCACGACAATATTAAGGGAGTTGGGGAGCCCTTGAGGAATTGTAGTGGTCCTGTGGGCTACAGGACAAATTTTGCTGACCTCTCATATAATCAGTTCCTCACTTTGTACTTTGAGGCTGTGTGCAGATTGATTGAAAAGACCAGAAAGACCCAGAAGTTGCTTCTGTTCATTATATTATTTTTGCAATCCATTCATGTCTTGGTTATCCCAGAATACATTCAGGGGATAAATGTCCATATTTATCAAGAACAGCAAGAACCATGGATAGTAGTGAACACTGTATTTCTCTAGGAAGGTGACTATAGGGTGATGCTCGGGGACCTCCAGATGCCTAGAGGGAACTTTTTTCTTCTTCAGATGTGGATAAGTGAAACTGTAGTTACTGAGCCTGCAGACTGTGTTTTCTATTAGCTCCAGTTATGATCAGAGATTTTTATACCAGCTTCCTATTTCAATTTATTTAATCCAGTACAAAATCAGAAAGAATTGGAACAAAATTGGGGGTGTTTCATTCAGTCTGGGTGTGCATGGGTATGCTTGAAATGGAGATGGAAAAGAAATTCAAATTTACTAAGGTTTCAAAAGCAAAGTTATTCAAACTGTGATCTGTGACTGTGAAAATTTTAAGGAAAGCGCACCATTGTTTTTGTTTTGTTTTATTTTGTTTTGTTTTGCTTGCTTGCTGTTTTATTTAACCCCAACTCCTATTAGTCCCAGACATCATGGCTAAGAATCAGGGGTTATGGTAGCTGGCCACAGGCTCTAAAGATCTCAAGAAAGTTGGGAATTTTGATTGGAAAAATAATCGATGCATGTCCAAGTTGCTTCTGTTTTCTTGGCAGCCCTGCTGTCAACACACATTGTTTTTGCATTTAGTCTGAAAGCCCATTCACATGACACAATTATAGAATCATGATTCCACTTTAACCATCTTGGTTTTGTCCTATGGAATCCTGGGATCTGCAGTTTAGGGAGGAGTGCAGTTGGGCCTCCACATTTGTGGCTTTGGCTTTTGAGGATTTAATTATTCACATATTTAATTGCTATGTTATCTCTATGAATCTCTAGGTCCATCAGTGCATCTCTACTAGAAGTTGACCACAGAGTCACACTGGGGGACCTAGAGATTCCTAGAGAAAGCACTTCTATATGCATTTGTGTGATTCTGTGGTCAACTTCTGCTGGATGTTGACCATAGAGTTGTGCTGTGGGATCTAGAGATTCATAGAGAGGTGTTCTCACATACCAATAAAAGTCATATTTTATTATTTGCAGTTTTTACAGTTTCACAGGAGTCCTGAGCCTGTAAGTCCAACTAACGTGGAGGATCCACTGTATTTAGAATTCTCAGACTACTTCCCTGACTTGCCAAACTACAAACCCCAGGACTCCGCATCTGAAAAACACTTAAAAAGCAGAACCGTGCTGCTATAATTGTGTAGTGTGAAAGGGCCCTGGGTCAGTGGCTCTAGTGCTTGAGCAATATTGTATATACTGACATATTTGCTAAAAGGGAGCCTGCCACCTCAAAACAGCCAGCAGGGGCAACGCTTTGCTACTTTCCGAGGCCTGGATAATTTTGCCCTTGTCCAACAGAAGAATAGGTCACTGATAGCTATAAAAATATCCTTTCACTGGGACTGGGACTGTGTGTGTGTCTGTGTGTTTCCCTAGGAAGGAACAGAAGACAAAGCATTCCATTCAGCCACAGGGAACTGAGTGCATCGAAAATAAGATGCAGTCAGGTTTTCCCCCTCTCCATTCCTGCCCTCCCCATCACAATAGGCCACAAAACAAAAGGCAGATTATTAGGTTTAAGTATGTTAGCATGTTCTTCACATGCGCCCCCCTTTCTCCTCCCTCCTGTCCAGCACATCTGGCAACCATGTGTGGCAAGCGCTAATGAAGACTTTCCTAAGTGAGCTACAATTAGTTCCGACTGCTGTTTAGTTCTCCCGGGCTGGAGCAAGGAAATAAAACAAAACCCTTTATCGTTACTGAAATATCCACCCACCCACCCACTGTCCTGTGTGCCCCAAAAAGCCCTAGGGATTCTCCCTCATCATCACAATGCCGAAATTAAAACAGAAATGTGTAAGCGAATACTGTTAAGGTTCTCTTCTGCCTGACTTTAAAAAAAAAAAAATCAGCATTTTACTCATTTTGATTGAGTGCAACAGGCAGGCAATAGTGTCTCTATGATCCTTCCAACAAAAGAGAATTGTTAAACAGATGTCCATATTTCTCTCCCCTTCCTCACCTCTTCTTGTCTGATAATATTAGAGGCACACAGCTTTTCTATCTACAGCAGCAGATTGTGTGTGTGTGTGTCTATCTACAAGGGAGTGCAGTCATCAGAATTATTAGAATAAACTGTACAAAGGATGCAGACTGTACACAATTATGACTCTCAGAAGGACCACACATTTTTATTTATCTTTGGCCTCTTTGCTTCCCTCCACACATCAAGCGCCTTCTAAGAGCTGCCTGAGATTTTAACAACAAGCACCTCCAGCAACTTCTTAATACACCTCTGAACTTTCAACCTGCTCTGTCCTTGGAAACTGAAAATGAGGGCAAAACAACAAGAACACAAAATGTTGCTGGGGCATCATGTAGTTTCCTGCCCCAAAGGGTGGACTTTTTCAGCATCATTCATTTGAGTGATAGAAGATTGTATGTGTGCTCCATCCCCTCCCATTGAAATCAACAGTGTGTGTGTGTGTGTGTGTGTGTGTGTGTGAGAGAGAGAGAGAGAGAGAGAGAGAGAGAGACAGACAGACAGACAGACAGACAGATAATGTCTCCTCTGTTCTTTGGCCTCAATGAATGCAAAGGCAGGCAACCTGGTGCCCTCTAGATGTTTCAGGACCAAATATCACATAATAATATCAACACAGGACATGCTGGCTGGGACTGATCAGTAGTCCTCCAACACATCTTCCTGTTCTAATGCTAGAACTCCATGTTATGTGGCTAAATCAAATACTAGACTGTTTAGATAAAGAACTGGTAGGCTTGACGTTTAACCTTTCTGAGATTCATTGCTTTCCTCCTGTGGCCAGTTCTTGGTAACCATGCCTGTAGGGAAAGAATTGAAGGGGAGAGAAAATGGTAGGGCAAGGAGTAAAGCATCTCTCTTATTCTTTCTGATACACTGCTTTCCTAGAGTGGGTAAATCCATTTTCTAGAAGCACAGCTGTAAGAAAGTAGTGGAGTGGAGAGGGAAAATGGAGGGGTTCCCCATATAAACCTACAAGGGTCCTAAGATCTACAGGTGAAGACTTTCTTTTGGTCATACCACCATCACAAGCTCAGTTGGTGAGGACATAAGAGAGACCTGTTTCCACCCTGTGGAACTCCTTTCCATGGGAGGTTAGTCTGGCCCCCTCTTTGCTTTCCTTTTGTCCACAGACGAAGACCTTTTTGTTTAAGCAAGATTTCAATATTTAGTTGCTATGTGCTTTGTTAATTTATTTTTAACTTTTGTATGTTTTGAAAATTAATTTTATATTGTTGTAATATAATTTTATACTGTTTTAAATGTGACAATTTTAATGTTGACAAGTTTTCACTGATTTCTTCTGTAAGCCACATTGGGTCCCACTGTGGGACAAAGGCATCATATAAAATAAGCAAGCTTATCTTTACACTTCAGGACCTTGTCTAGTTTCTTCATTACTGCCCCTTCACGTCCTAGTTTTCTTCTGATTTCTTGGCTGTAGTTGCCATTCTAATTGATGACTGAGCCAAGGTATGGAAAGATCTTAAACTATTTTTCAATGTCTTCATTATCTATTATGCAAGTTATGCAATTCATTTGTGGTCACTCTTGCTTTCTTAATGTTCAACTATAAACCTGCTTTTGCACTTTTTTATTTTACTTTTTTCAGTAATTGTTCCCTCTGCTATTTTTTCTTAGTAGGGTAATGCTGTCTATATATTTTAAATTGTTGATGTTCCTTCCTCCAATTTTCACACCTCCTTCTTCCAAGTTTAATCCTACTTTACGTGTGATATTTTCAGCATACAAGTTGAACAGATAGGGTGATAAAATACAGGCTTGTTTGACTCCTTTGCTAATTGGAAATCATTCAATTTTCTGTATTCTATCCTAACTGTAGCCTCAAGACAATCAAACATTGTGGCACAATTATTTTTTTAACAGCAATCTATAGCTTTCCATGATCTATGTCATCAAATGTTTTGCTATTATCTATGAAATATAAACTGATTTTCTTTTGAAATACCTTGGTGCACTCCATTATCCAATGTATGTTTGTTATATGATCCCTAATGTCTCTTCCTTTCCTGAACCCAGTTTGGATAGATGGGATTCCCTGCTGTGCATATGGCAGAAGTCTTTGATGCTTAAAATTCTGCAACACTTTGCTCACATGGGAAAATTAGTCTGGACCCTGTGGTTACTGTAATCCCTAGTGTCCATTTTCTTGGGGGACTGGAATGTATAGCGAGCAGTTCCAGTTTATGGGCCATTGTTTTGTTCTCCATATTTGTTGGCAGAGTAGGGTAGATCTAGAGTAGTTTCTGTCTCTATAGACTGAAGATTATGTCTCTATAGTCTGCCATCTGTTCCTGGTGATTTGTTTTTCCTATGTGTTCTGAGTGCAGCTTCTGCTTCACTTTTTAAAACTGGATGTTTGTTTTCATGTTTTTTCTTTAAATGTCTCTGTTATTCTTTCCATCTTTCTCTGGATGAACTCTCTACGCTGCTAAATTCTTCCAAACCTACAACTTGTTCTCTTGATCCTATCCCCTCCCATCTTCTAATCTCTATAACCCCTTCTTTTCGGCCCTCGCTCCTCTATATCTTTAATCTCTCTCTCTCTCTCTCTCTCTCTCTCTCTCTCTCTCTCTTTGGGTTCCTTCCCTTCGGACTTCAAACATGCTCTCGCTTCCCCAGTTCTGAAGAAACTCTCTCTTGACCCCTCTTCTTTGTCTAGCTATTGTCCAATCGCTCTTCTTCCTTTCCTCTCTAAGGTTCTGGAATGGGTAGTTTATTCTCGTCTTGAGTTTCTCCAAGCCAACTCCATCCTGGACCCATTTCAGTCTGGTTTATGTCCACGGCACTCTACAGAGACGGCCCTCACCAAAATCTCAAATGATCTCATGCAAGCCAAGGCGAATGGCCTGTACTCTATTCTCATTCTTCTAGACTTGTCTGCAGCCTTCGACACCGTGGACCACTGTCTCTTGCTTGACTTACTTTCTGACCTCGGGTTCTCTGACTCTGTTCTCAACTGGTTTAAATCTTGTCAGACAGATCTTTTGCAGTGGCTACAGGTGGTCAGACTCCCTCCTCTGTTCCCTTATCGGTTGGAGTTCCTCAGGGCTCTGTCTTGGGTCCCTTTTTGTTCTCTCTATACACACTGTCCCTTGGTAAACTCATCATTTCTTTTGGTTTCTCCTGTCATCTGTATGCTGATGACACTCAGCTGTACCTTTTCACTCCTGACCTTTCGCCTGGGCTTGAACAGCAAGTCTCCTCTTGTCTGGCTGCCATCTCTCAGTGGATGCGACATCGGCGCTTGAAGCTCAACATGTCTAAGACAGAGCTTCTCATCTTCCCACCTAAGCCCACCCTTCAATACTCCTTTTCTGTTTCTGTTGACGGCATTTCTATTCAACCGGTTCAGCAAGTCCGCAGCCTCGGTTTCATCTTTGATTCCTCTCTGTCATTTATTCCCCAGATTAAGGGCACCGCCAAGACCTGTAGATTCTCTCTCTACAATATTGCTAAAATCCATCCTTTCCTCTCAGCCTCCACCGCCAAGACTGTGGTCCATGCCCTAGTGGTATTGCGATTAGATTATTGTAACCTTCTTCTGACAGGGCTTCCTCTCTCTCATCTCGATCCTTTAATCTCTGTCCAGAACTCAGCTGCACATATTATCACATCCACTCGCCACTTTGACCATGTTTCTCCTCTTTTATCCTCCCTTCATTGGCTCCCTTTCCCCTTCCGCATCCAGTACAAGCTTTTGTTATTGACTTTCAAAGCCCTCCATGGACTGGCCCCTCCTTACTTGTCTGAACTTCTTTCTCCTCACACTCCTTGTCATACCCTCCACTCTGGTAGGCAAGGTCTCCTGTCAAGGATTTCCACTGCCCCATACTGGATTCATCCCTTCTCATTTGCTGCCCCTCACTCCTGGAACCTTCTTCCCCCACATGTGTGCCTCATCACTTCTCTAACCAGATTCAAAATTAAGTTAAAGACTATATTGTTTAGGGGAGTGTTCCCAGGATTGTGCCATCTGCCCCAGGATGCCTCCTTTTAACTATGTATTAAGAAGCCGTGCCCTCCCTCCAGTCCATCTGCCTTGGTCTTGGCCCTAGAGGGAGAGAAGAACCACTGGACCTCATCCCCTTTCCACCAAATTCCCCTCTTCCTTTTATGTTGTCTCTTTTAGACTGTAAGCCTGAGGGCAGGGATCTGCCTAATTTACGAATGTATGTACAACACTGTGTAAATTTACAGCACTATATAAATAAAATTAATAATAATAATCTTTTTTACATAGTATGTATTGTTTCCATCTTCTATTTTATTTCTATTTGATCATGGACTGTGTTCCCAACTCATGGTTTAAATTATTTTATTTCTTGGATCTTTTGGAAGAGCTCTCTTGTTCTTCCTTTTTTGTTTTCTGCTTCAATTTCTCTGCATTGATTATTATACTAGTTTTCTGTATCTCTGTGCAGAGGTCATTGTAAAGTTGCATCCAGAGTTCTGGCTCTGTTTCTGTCTTCTTTACATTTTGCTCCTCTTTGGTCCTTCACTGTTTTAAGAGTTTCATCTGTCATCTTTCATCTGTCTAGATCAAGGGAAGTAATAGTGCCACTCTATTCTGCATTGGTCAGGCCCCACCTGGAATACTGTGTCCAGTTCTGGGCACCACAATTCAAAAAGGATGTGGAGAAACTGGAGCGGGTCCAAAGGAGGGCGACTAAAATGGTAAAGGGTCTGGAAACCTTGCCCTATGAAGAACGCCTTAGGGAGCTGGGGATGTTTAGCCTGGAGAAGAGAAGGTTAAGAGGTGATATGATCGCCCTGTTTAAATACTTGAAGGGATGTCACATTGAGGAGGGAGCAAGCTTGTTTTCTGCTGCTCCAGAGAACAGGACTCAGAACAATGGATGCAAACTGCAGGAAAAAAGATTCCTCCTCAACATTAGGAGGAACTTCCTGACAGTAAGGGCCGTTCGACAGTGGAACACACTCCCTCGGAGGGTGGTGGAGTCTCCTTCCTTGGAGGTTTTTAAGCAGAGGCTGGATGGCCATCTGTCAGGTATGCTTTGATTGGGAGTTCCTGCACGGCAGGGGGTTGGACTGGATGGCCCTTGTGGTCTCTTCCAACTCTAAATTTCTATGATTCTATGATCCACTGAGAGTTCTCTTTCTTTTTGGTAACAGGTAGTGTCTTTTTGCACTCCCCTCTGGCAGTGTATCTGGCTTCAGTCCAAAGTTTCTCTGGTTCTCAATCAATCAGGGTTAGTAATGCAGATCTGTTTTTGATTTTATTTTTAAATTCCATGGGGATTGCTCTCCCCACCCCCTTTTTTGTTGCTTGTATTTAAGTTCCTTTGGCTTTTATTTAAGTTGTATTTTGGCATGATGGATGGGCCTAGTGTTCTTCTTTAGTTTTATTCTCACTTTTGATATTGGTAGTTCACAGTCTGTGCTACAATCTGCTCCTGGGTTTTGCCATGGGAATGGAGCTTCTCCACCTTCTGCTTCCCAATATGTAGTCTATTTGATTCTATATTGACCATCGTGTGGTGTCCATGTATATAGTCACTTCTTTGGTTGCCTGAAGAATGTGTTTGAGATGAACAAACTGTTGGTCTCACAAAATCCAATTAGTTAGTCTCTTGTTTAATTTCTTTATGTTAGGCCATATTTTCCTACAACCTTTAATACTGGTCTGTTTCCTCTTTTTGCATTCTAGTCACCAACAAGAAGTCCTGTTTTGGTGTGTGATCAATTTCCTCTTGTGCTCCAGCACAGAATCTTTCAATTTCCATTTCTTGTGCCTCTGTTGGAGCATAGACTTGGATTATGGCTATATTGATGAGTTTTCCCTGGAGTCTTATTGACATGATTCAGTCTGACTTTGCATTATCTCCTTTGTTTGCTTTGGCTACCTCTCTCTTAACTATAAATGCCACTCCATTTCTTCTTGCCTTTTCATTCCCTGAGTAAAATACTATGCAATTATCTGACTCAAAATGTCCCAAAGCAAATGTCTACTTTAGCTAGCTCACTCCAAGTACTGCAATGTTTATTCATTTCATTTCTTTTTTACTATGTCTAGTTTCCTCTGATTCATGCTTCTCACATTCTATGTTCCTATAATATGTGTTGTGCAGCTTTGACTTTTCCTTTTCCCCCTAAGCACACAAACAGCTGAACTTCCTTTCGGCTTGAGTTCAGTTGGGCCATTGTCCATAACACTACTGTGTCCTCTCACTAACTCATGTTTCCATTGTTTCATTCTGAGATTTACTTGTTTAAAGATCTTCAAAAGGAAGTTCACCATGCCTCTTACTTTGCTTACTTTATCCTTAATTCTTCCCAGCCAGTACAATACTTTGCTCAGTTTTATTTTATTTTATTTTTAAAGGTCACTGGCTGGCATTGAAATGACATCTGGATTGGTACCAAGTTAACTTCCCTAGGGAAAGTAATAAACATGAACCACCAAGAAGATCCTTTCCCCAGCAGCCCTCATTGGATGGCAGAAGAACCCAAGGAAGAGTCAGTGCCTTGAATTTTGACATATGGACAGGCACATATGAAAACAGATTTTTATGTGCAGGTTCCTAAGCAATTAAGGGCTTTAAAAGTCAAAACTTGTGAAGCAGGACTGGGTAAAATATGGTTCTCTAGACACTTCTGGAATACAACTTTTATCACCCACCACCACTGTCTATACTCGCTACAGCTGATGAGAGTTGAAGGCCAACCATAACCATATCTATAAGGCCCATCTTGCCTAAACATTGTGTTGGATCTTACTAATTGTTGTGAGGTGTGTGGCTGTGGCTGTGTGCACACATGCATGTTTAATGCAGTATGTTTTAACTTGGTTTTAATTCTTTGACTGTCTCGTTTTGTTTTAACTTTTGTATCTTGTGAATTTTAACCATGGAATTTTTAATTTGCTGTGAGTTGCTTTGAGTCCTGAACTGAGAAAAAGGTAGGATAGAAATAAATACAATCATCATCATCATCAGGAAGAAGAGGGGGCACACTCCCAGTGATATTTGTACCGTAGTTATTATGGACATTTGTACAATAATATGACCATATTGGCATGGTTTCCTGTAAACTCATGACAGACCAGCACAGGTCCACAGACCACCAACACTATTTTAAATCTCAACACAAACAGTAAAAGTAAGACACAAGTGTCTTGAAAAATTCAACACACATTTTCATAACTTTCTTTTCTCTGTGTCATCAGACTTCCTTAGCATAAAAATTCATACTATATCGCCCCTAGTGCATATTCCCAACTCAACTTCAGTTTTTACAGAAAGACTTGACATATTTTCCTTTCCTTTCCTTTCTTCAAAGTTGTAAATCAGTTATACCATAGTGTGACTGCTACAAGCACAACCCCCACTAAAAAGCATATTTCCACTAAACAAATTCCTTGGATAATTAGCAAAGAAGTGATCATATCATATCACAATATATATCAAGGGTTGTTGTTGTTGTTGCACAAAGTATGGCTTATCTATAGCAAATGAAACAGGCATGACCCTTGCACTAATGTGAAAGTACAGCCACCTTGGGGATGGGAAGGGATTTGATTTTCATAACACAACCACCAAAATTATGGGGATATTTTTTCTTTTAAAAACAATAGGATTTTAAAAACCCACACTTGGGGGTTAAGAGTTTGCAGATTTGATTATTCATAGATTACTGCATTTGTCCCTGCCACTGAAAGCTTTTGGTCTATACAGATTCAACCTAGACAATGAGGAAATAGAAATAGTAAAATAATTTTCATACATGGGATCAAATATTGATCAGAATGGGGAGTGCAGTCAAGAAATCATAAGAAGACTAAGAATGGGGAGGGCAGATATGAGAGAACTAGAAAATATCCTAAAATGTAAAGACATACAACTGAGGATGAAAGAATCATAAAAGCCATTGTATTCCTTATTACTATGTATGGTTTTGAGACCTGGACAGTTAAGAAAGCGGATGGGAAGATAATTAATTCATTTGAGATGTGGTGCTGGAGAAGAGGGCTGAGGTTACCACGGACAGCCAAGAAGTCAAACAAATGGGTCCTAGAGCAGAAATCTCTTTGGAAGCCAAGATGACAAGACTGAGGTTGTTGTGCTTTGGCCACATCATGAGGAGGCATGAATTGCTGTAAAAAAACAATAATGCTAGGAAAGGTGGAGGGAAGCAGAAAGAAAGGAAGGCCATATGCTAGATGGAAGGACTCTAATAAGGAGGTCAAGGGTATGAATTTGTAGGACCTGAGCAGAGCAGTGGAGCATAGGGAGATCGTCTTGAAGGTGGATAACAACAACAACAAAAATGCATCTGAAGGTCCTCCAGTGCAACTCTACAGGAAGTTGACTATAAAGTCATGCTGTAAGGTCTACAGATGCCTAGAAAGAACATTCCTCTAGACATTTGTAGCTCCTCCAGTGTGATTCTATTACCAACTTCTGATGGAAGTTAACCACCTATTCAGCCTGGATAATCTACAGATGCCTAGAAAAGTGTCCTCACAGGGTTGTTGTTGTTGTTGTTGTTGTTGTTTTAATGAATCAAGCTGTATTTTTAAAGGCTAGAATCATAATTTTTTCAACTTTTGCACAGGGCCATCTGTATAAAAATGCATAAGCTTTTGCTTTCCTAATGATACCTGTGAGGTAGGCAATAACATGCAGAATGAGAAATGAAAAGGATTTTAAAACATGTAACAATTATGATGACAAATTGTATAACAATTGGTGGCATTCCAAGTATGTAAAACAGTTGAGATTGGAAAATCCATGAAGGATTGCTCTATAAATGAAGGGTTCAAGAACAGAAGTCTGATCTTGGAAATATCATTTCCATGAAATACAATTGCTACAATCACCCATGTAGCATAGCCAGGGCACAAACTGGGATTCAGGGATTCAGAGACATATAGTCCAAGAAAAGTAACTTTTCCAAGCTCTGGCAGGTGACTATCCAATTGCAGTTGGTGGGCTGGATGGATGAGTCTATTAATTGGGGGTTCTTTCAGTTTATCTCCCCTTGTATCTTAAACCAGATCACCCCAAACTTTGCCCACCCCCCAAATCTTAGGTTCTGGTTCCTCCAAACTGTTGAGAATCTGAGCTAAATCAAATGTTCCACTGGCAGTTCCATTCTTACACCACCTAAAAATGAGTCCCAGAGCATTTTCCAACCTCCTGGCCTGTTTTGAGGGTAGCTGCAGAGCTGGAGGGTGGAGAGTTTGCCATCTCCTTATTGCCTCCTTTGTTTTAAACAGAAGTTTAATGGCTGCCTATTGGGTGCTTCCATGGCAGATACATGCTCAGGCAGAGGGTGGCACTAGATGGCCCTTGAGGTCTCCTCCAAATACATATTTTTTCCATGCACTTCCAATGCATTCATTTCTGTACACCAGTTGGACTATCAAACGGATATTTTTCAAGCAATATGCCTAATACAATGCAATTTGTTTCTTAGTTTTACTAACATGTATATTTTCTCCAAATATATGCAGTTTCTCTCTCTTTTTCTGTATACACAAAGATACATATAGAACTCCATGGCAAAATTCAGAAAAGTGCTAAAGATAACCGAGTTTCAGCTCATGTATTGATTTAAACAAAGACATTATTGCATTTGTATTAAAATATGAATCCATCAAATTTCCCCTCCCATTTTTAACTGCTGGAGTGGCACAGAGAGGGAAGAATAAGCATTTCACGGAAGGTATCTCTCTAGACACTCTAAAAAGCAAAATGGCAGACAAAAGGGGCATTTCAGCTGCAATCTTATCCTCACTCTCCTGCAAGCAAACTCATCTGTGCACAGAGGCATTTATTACTGATTAAACATGAATAGGATTGTAGGTTAGTCTGATGCATCAGGAGTCTGAGCATGCCTCAGGTTACCAGCAATAGGTTAACATTAACGGAACACCTTGTGTAGGTTGCCATTGAGAAAACTTCAGTTCAGTTCATTTTTTTAAATAAGAATTTACAAAAAGATACATTTTTTCCTTCATATTCCACATAGAAAATTGTTGAAATCTTAAAAATTCAGAAGCTGAAGATACACAAAAACTTATCAATTTGTCTAAACAGGCCTGGGAATGTGTTTAACTCTTTAAAATCTAGTATTGGATTGCTTGAAATTCCAAGGTGGATGCAGAATTAAAAGTTAACAGCTGTTTTCCCCTCCTCATTTTTAACCTTTAACATACAGCAAGCAAGTACAATATGGTCCTCTCCATGCTGGGAATCACCATACCTATGGGATTTGGCCAGGGCAAATGGGGGAGAGAGAGGATAATTTCATTTCAGTTGTTCTGAAGAATTCACTAGAATCTACACATTTGTTCCTTTTCCAGATGGATATAGCATGCTTACACCTGAGCTCTCAAACATGGATGGATCCTGACCTCTGTTTCCATTATAATCTATGGCAGCAGTGTCATAACTAAGTTTTCTTTTTTTATTTCAATGGGACTGATATGGAACTATCTGAGAAAACTTACTGCTAGATCATAGCCTAAAAGGCCAAATCTTAGGAACAATAGTTGAAGGGTCTGGACATGTTTAACCTGGAGAAGGGCAGCATGTGAAGTAATACAATACCCATCTTCAAATATCTGTCACATGAAAGATACAGCAGTTCACCGGGGCATCAAATGAACTTTACCACTCAAGTTCCTACTAAAGTAAAAGACCTCTGACAGTGTTGGCTCCTGAAAAGTGAACAGGGAAAATGGTTCTCAAAGTAATTATTCTTTGCCACATAATTGTGGTTATTTTATTATTTTGCAAATTGAGTTGCATTCTGCCTGGATGTGCTGCTATATCAGAAACAAACACACATACACATACACATATCCCAATTTACTTTCATTTACTGACACATTTTTCAGTTAACGAATTTCAGCAGGAAACTAAGTATATAACTGTCGAGGATTTAATTTCATTTTTTCCCTCTGTCAAATACAAACTTTGCCCAAAGCTAATTTTATTTATGATGAGTATGATCAACTTACTTTCACGAGTCATTGCTGTACAAACCTGAAGGAAGAGCTGGTGCTAATGTGTGAATAATTGTTGACACAATTAAGCACCCGGCACTCTGCCTGTTAAACAGCTTCCAGCAGTAAAAATTTCCAGCTTTTTAAAGGGATAGTCAATTCATTTCCAAGGGAAATGGGGGAAAGGGAGCTCTTATTGGCATGGGTGTTTCTTTTTTCCTAGGCGAAGGAGCATGTATTTGGTTCGGGGACCTTGTACTGCTAAGGATTTGGGTCTCACAGCGGATAATGACCATACATCCAGCCAGACGATTACCCGTTTACAGACTCAGTAAACAGTAAGCTCACCCGGTGACCTTCCTTCATAGAGCCTGTCTGGTTCATAACCTACTACGGACTTCCGTCTGCCTAATGACCTCCTTGTGAATTGGTGGGATTGCTCTAAATTAGCCTACCTTCCGACTGACTACATAAGGCAGGAATCAACAACTTAGTTTGGACTGGAACGCTAAGCAGCAACCAGGGTGGGGTCTGGGGGGGGGGTTGCCACAATGGAAAAAAATCCTCTTTATTTAAATAAGAAGTTGGCAATCAGCAGTTTTTAAAAGTTTCCGACTGTCTCGTTCTGCTCCAATCTATAGGGTTATGTTTCAAAAATGGACATGCCACACTCTTCTCTTGTTGGTAAGAGAAACAGATGCACAATGTTCCTTCTTACTGAATGAAAGGTTCAGAAGGATTGCTGGGCATTTGCAATGGAGGGCCACTGCAGTGACAATAGGGGGGGGGCAGAATCCAGAGAATCCCCATTCAGACACCATCACTGAGATCCATATTTAAACTGCTGATCATCTAGGCTTTCTCTTTCTCACAGACTAATACAAGCTCCAGTTTCTGTCAAAGTCTAGCAGAATACCAAAGAAAAGGAATCCAGAGTAGCTCCTCACACAAAGGTTGCTGTCACACTGCAGAATTAATGTAGTTTGACACTTCCTTAATTGTCATGGCTCCATCTTGTAGAATCCTGGGATTTTAAGTTTGTTGCGATCTGTGATCTGACAGAGATGGCAAAACACCTCACAAAACTACAAATCCCAGAATTCCATAGTATTGAGTCATGGTTGTTAAAGGGGTGTCAAATTTAGTTAATTCAGCAGTGCAGAAGCAGCCTAATACAACTAGGTCAGGGGACAATGTAACAAATACAGGAAGACGATTCCAACTTTACAGCTTCATGAAGTCCTGATCTCCTATGGTTAATTTTAAGACCTTTCTGCATCAATCTGTTCATGCCAATGCAAGATCAATGTGTCTCATTCCCAATGGTCTACTAGGTATGTAAGTGGGGGGAGGAAGGGAAAAGAGAAAAGGAGATGGCAGAGAGAGTGGGAGGAAAAGCTTTGCTCAAGTTTGGCTCTGGTCTTGTCAATTACTGCTTCAGCAACACCCACCATGAATGTTATGCCCCCCCCCCAACAGACTTCTCAGTGAAAGAAAGGTTTACTCACCCCTGAACTAAGGGAACTACTCCTAAGAGCAGGACTGATTCAAGCTATTTTGCCTCCGGATCCAAAGGTGCACATGCTCACCTGCCCCTATCCAAGTCAAAATGAACAGTAATAACACCAACATGGTTATTTTTGGCAGATTAGGAAGAAAATCACATAAGCAGTAATAATCACACACACACTAATAAATGGACAACTAACAATTTTGTGCCTTTTTCTGACACTCTGAAAAATGTGCTGTCTGAGCAGCCACATCACTCTGTGTCATGGAAGGGATGACTGTGCCTCAAAGCCATAATGGTATAAAGGGAGAGTTTTGGACCCAGGTTCAAATCCTACATCATTCATAAAAAGCACTGTTTCTTAGCCTTGCCTACAGCATAAGCCCCCAGTCTTGATGGCTGGGGGATTCCAGGAACAACTTTGCCAAAGTTTTCTGCTTTGCGTGATTGTCGTGAGGATAAAAGAAACAGTGGGAAACTGTGAGCTCCTAGGAGAGCTAAAAATGTATAAAAGAAATGCAACATTGCTATGTAGCTGGGGTAAAGCACAACAGAGTTGTGTGCCTTTGGTGTGCATGCACAGACACACAGAAATCCTTGTCCTTTAGCATCAAGAAGCACCAGCTTTCATGCATAACCTGCAGCCTTCTTGAGGCTAAGTGGATGGTGCTCAGCAGCCCATTTGAAGGCCCCATCTGCTCTGCAGCTCCATCTGCAAATGCCCACTAGAGTAGAGCTGCCGTGTCAGTTCTGCAATCAGATGCCAATGCTGGAACTCTGACCCAAATACCATTGTGCCAGCTTGAGACCCAGCTCACTGATCCTACGAGTTCTGCTGCCAGCACAGAGTGCAATTGGATCTAGTAAATCTGCCTTTTCCTCAACCTAATTAACTCATTATAACTCCTCTCAAACTTGAAAGAGCATGTTTGATTGCAATCCAAAAACAAAGACCAATAGCTTCATAGGGTAGAGTGTAGTATATCATTGGAAAGAAATAGATCACCATCCCACAAGGGCAATGGAGGATCTTCATCAACACTTGCTATTTTATTGGGCCTCTATAAAGTTTTAACCTAGCTTTTCTAAGAATATGATATGGATGATAGCCAACCAGAAGTACATACAGACCATCTTTTAATTTACTAGTGTGTGCATATGACAACTTCTTCTGCCAGTTCTCTTATTATCTAGCTCCAAATCCTAAGAACCCCAGTCAAGTCATCCTTTTACCTGCACCTAATCACTAATCAGTCTGACAAAGCATAGGAACAGTAAGGTTGCCCTTGTCCTTTGCAGAACATTATGGACACACACACACAAAAGACCCCTTTTTATGGCATATCTTGTTCTGCCATCAGCAAGTGAGCAATCTGTGATCAAAGGGTCACTTCATTCTGCTTCGGAAATGCTTACTAAGTACATGGGTTAACTTCCCAAGTTACCACTTCTTAAATACCCATGCACACTCAATACAGAGGTGATAGAAGAGAGACTGAGGTAAAACTTGTCTTCAGCTGGTAAAGCCCTTTTCAAAATTCTGTTCTGCCAGGAACAGAAACAAGTTGTTACCTCTAAGCCTCTGCCCCACTTCTACAGTCTGGGAAAAATAATGTTCTTCTTCCTTTCAGGGTTAATGTGAAGATCACAATAACAATTATGCATAGGATGCGTAATATTCAAACACATGCTTTAAATGACAAGTATCATCAGCACTAGCCTGCTGCCTTCCACAGAGCAGACAGCAAGGCTTAACACAAAGCTGGCAAATTCCTCCAAATGATACTACTGGACTTCAGTTCCATTAGCCCCAGCAACAATAAGCAATGGTGAAGGATTATGGAAGTGCATCTTCCTTTAACAGATAGAGGGTTAGGTACTCCAATCCTGGAAATATAAAACAAACCCCTTCTCCATCCCATCACCCACATCTTATAAACCAACCAAGTGACATTTTCATCTTTCCAACCAAACCACAATATTACCTATGTGGTTTTCCCTCCTCTTTTTATCTGTGAAGAAGGAAGGGCTAGCAAGAAGTACCACAACTGCCCAAATAGGCTTCTTGCTGCTTTGTTCTGATCTGTCACAGGAGACGAGAGCAGCGACATGAGCAACACCAGCACAGCACAGGCGAGACCAATTGATGGAAACCTCACACAGAGTACGATCTCTCCACAGACAGCAAGTAGCTGTTTCCCTTGTCAAGCCAAGGCCCTTCTAACCCCAGGGCCGGTCCTTTTCTTCTTTGTAACAAATCAAATTTTGCAACTGAGCATTGCCACATCATTTGAGTGTATTGACACAATGGGGACTTCAACCCCAATTTTGCTTTGTGTTCCTCAAGCGAGGTTTACATAAGCTGAGAACAAGATAAAGCACGCACAATACATTTGGGGTCCTGTCTAGTGAACAGTGAACTCCACAGGCTTTGTATCCAGGGAGCAAACCTATCACTGTCTGCTACCAATCCCAAAGGGGCATTGTTCCCCATACCCTTTTTTAGAAATTTTATTTTTTTAGAGGTTGCAATGTTATCCTTAAGAACAATGTTTAGAGAACAATGTTATCCTGAATGTATTTGGAGTTTTCTATCCCATTATATTATTAAGCTTGCCAATTCAGGATCATCCCAGGCCCTGAGGTTTCTGAGCCAAAAACTGAGGCTAAGTATTAGCCCCTGGTGATATCATTCAACATTCAACATTATATACATTGTACCAACCACAGGTGCTCATATAAATATATATACACACAACATATTTTCCTCCTTCGAAAGTAAGAGAGTAATCTTAGTTAATGGGGCCATTTTGAAGTCAATGTGATTATTTCTTCTTATCTACTTATGGAAATAGGAGAAGGGCCATTTAATCTAGGCTACTCACTTCTAGCCAGCAGATGGATGCAGAATAGAGTGGAGGGTGAGCCCAGGTGCTAGAACAACTGGAAGGGAAGGAGGAAACTAGGTACTATCCACGTGGAGGGGGTGGGGGTCTGGAACGGATCTCCACAGATAGCAAGGGCACATGGTAAATCAAAAATAATGACCATGGAAGATCTACATAAATTCAGAATAGAGAGTGAGGAAATAGAAATACTTAAGGAGTTCTCATACCTTGGATCAAACACTGATCAGAATGGAGACTGCAGCCAAGAAATCAGAAGACGTCTAGGAATGGGGAGGGCAACTGTGTGAAAGAATGAGAAAAGATCCTAAAGAGTAAAGATATACAACTGAGCACTAAAGTTAGAATTATCCAAGCCATTATATTTCCTATCACCACGTAAGGATATGAAAGCTGCACAGTGAAAAAAGAGAATAAGAAGAAAATCAACTCATTCAAGATGTGGTGCTGAACAAGGTGCTAAGGAGACAGTGGCCACAAAAAAGACAAACAAATGGGTCCTTGAACAGATTAAGCCTGAACTTTCCCTGGAAGCCAAGATGATGAAACTGAGACTGGTACTTTGGCCACATCATCAGAAGACAAGGCCTATTAGAAAAGATGGTAATGCTGGAAAGGTACAAAGTAGAAAGAGAGGAAGACCACATGCAAGGTGGACAGACTCATTGGGAGAGGCCACAGGCCTCAGTTTGCAGGACCTAAGCAGAGCAGTGGAGGACAGGGGGTCTTGTAGATGTCTCATCTACAAGATTGCCTTGAGTCAGGGTCAACCCAAGTGCATTTGACAACAACAACAGAACCAACCTAAGTCTGGCTTGTGTCATAAGGTTTCCTGTTTGTCTGCATAACATTGTATGCAAATGTAATTATATTCACTCAACTAAAACTCATATGATAAGGATGTCATGGCCTGACAGATTGTAATGCTCTGCCTACTGCTGAAACAGTGTGGTGTAGTGGTTAGAGGGGTGAACTGGCACTTAGGAAATTCAGGTTCTACTCTCCAGTGAGGCATGAAGCTCACTTGGCAACCTTAGACCACTTAGCTTCTCTCAGCCTGATCTCCCTCACAGGGCTGTTGGGGGGATATAATAATCAAGATAGGTTATAAATAGAGCAAATAACTGCAAAATACATGGCAAGTTCTCATTAATAGTAATATTACCACTAAAGGGTGTAATATAAGAAGGAACACACACCCGTACTGTGGGCTAAAAAAATGGAACATAGGAAGCAATTATAAGTTCAGATTATGTCAAGGTCATAGAGGCAAAGGAAAAAGATTCCAGTTGCATGATACTTCTTTGTAGCTTTTTATAGGGGAAACATGACAAAAACAGCTTCAATTTTTGTCTTTGGCATTCAGATCTCTTTAGCTACTGGAGCTCAAGTGGTATTTCAATCATGTTTTTTGTTAGTCAGTGGGGGTGAAAGAAAATATGAGACTGCAGATGGTAGAGAAACATCAGGATTGCTCTGTAGCAGGAACCTGAGAGTCTTACTCAGCTTAACATGAGCACAACTTTGTTCCCAAATCACACAACCATAAATGGATACTACATTGATCACTTAGAACTCACCATTTAGAGCGTACCAATTAGACACTTCAGTACAGAAGAGGTGCTCTATTTAAGATCCAGGAAACAATGTTTTAAGGATTACACTTACATTTCCTTTGGATGCGTTTCCCTCTAATGACAAATACAAATGTTGAAAGATGCTAAGGGGGAAAAAAAACACCCTGCATTGTTCTTATGTGGAAATTCTGAGATGCCTTGATTAGCCTCCATGAGTCACTTGTATACAAAAATTTAAAAATGGCAATCCCTAGAAAATGTGGAAAGCTGGTAATTGAGGGATATTTCTTGTTACAAGGCATGCAATGGGTTAGAACTATTATGCACCCATGGTTTTAGCAGTGCAAGGAAAGAGTCTCATCGCACACTTGGATAAAGGTTCCCGTAATGTTCTGAGTATCCCTTGCCAAAGGGCTTAATCACATGGTGAAAATAATCCAGGATGGATTTGAGTTGAATCTCTATTGTTCACATGCACCTTGAATGGTGTTTTTTTTTTTGGGGGGGGGGGCACTATGAAAAAACCCACAACCCAGGATAATTGCTACTGGGTCTTTTCCTGAGCTTTTAAAAAAAGATTTGCATTGTCGGCAGTGTGAATAATGATGTGAGCAGACCCAGATTAAATTCAGCATACCTTTAATGTGTTTCAAATACATTCGCATCATCGATTCCTTGGGGGAGATGAGGCTACTCCCAGCTGGCTTTACAAGGAGATGCTCTCTCCCTGCAGAGACTGGCTTGCTACAGAGACCGGCTTGCTACAGACTGGCTTCTGGTGGCTTCTCAGGAGGAAAGTGGCATCTTCCCTACCCCACTGTCAGACCATGAAGGCCAAGCACAAGACCAGCAATGGGGGACCCATGCCTCAGCCACCGGCTCCTTCTCCGACCATGAAGAAACACAGATTGATGTCATTCCTCAGTGTGAATAACAACCCTAGAAAGTGAGAGTGAGGTTATTCACATTGTTCCGCTACTGAAAATAATGTGTGAATGACCCCCAAGAAACTGTGCATCCCTGCCCTTGTAGTCTCTTCCAACCCTATGAGTCTATGATTTTATGAAAACCCTATGAAATTCATGGGGTCACCATAAGTCAACAGGAGACTTGAAGACACACACACAATCTACTTGGGAATGAACCACCATTGACTAGAAATGACTTGCTAAACTGATGCTGACAGTATGCTACCAGTTAGATTGTCATTATTTTGATGCTAAATGAAGGTGAAGTGGTTAATTTTTAAGCAAGCGAGAGAATGACAGGGACAAAGATGTTCTGAGACACAAGCTTCCTTATATAACACATTTTCTGACAAAGTAATGTGTAAGGTAAGGATAAGGTAATGACCTGACATCTAAAAGTATTTAAAGCTAGTGCCACCACCTTCTTGGTGCTTTGAACATGGCAGTGGCCCTTTAGCACTAGATGATTATAGCACTATAATGCCACCACGGTTCCATCCTATGGAACCGTGGAATTTGGAGTTAAAAATTTACATTTAGAATTCCCCACCAAAAAGCTATAGCCAAACTACAAACTACAAACTCCAGTATTCCACCAGCAGTTAAAGTGGAATCATCATACCATACTATGGGGCTTTCTAGATTGGCAGGAATGTGTGACATGAAGTTGCCTTTTCCTTAATGCTTAGCAGCTGCACCACAGCCTTTAGATGGAGCTGCGCTGTTCTGCAGTTTTTAAAAAAGATGCTGGGAAAACCAGCATCTTTTTAAAGGCGCTTCTTCTCCTTTAAAATGCAAAAAAAAAAAAAAAAAAAAAAAAGCATTTTCATGGCACACTTTCCCTTTTTCTCATCTAAAGGCTAGAGTTTCATGCAGCCATGAACACACTTCATTTTGCCAATCTAGAAAGCCCCTATGTAGTGCCAATGGGCCCCCAGTATTGACTAATATTGGCAGCTAAGTGCAACAGGTCCTAGGGTAGGAGGCCATCAGGGATTCCTATAGGTTTCCAAATAGGCCTAGGAAAGAATCCCTCCAGAAACTGAAAACAGCTGCTGTCAGTCACAGTTAAAAATGAGAGGCTGGGAGTGTTTTTGCATGATTTGGGACTTTCATTGTGGTTTTGGAGTGAAAACGCCTAAACATGGTACTAAAAAATATTGTGAGAGGGACTTTGAGGAACTGATGGAAGGCTTCAAGACCCATGAAACAGAGGCTCATGGGCAACATGTAACCCAGAGACTACACTTAGTTTGCATCCACACAGCAGAAATATTCCAGGTTGACATTGCTTTAACTACCATGGCTCAATATTATGGAATTCTGGGAATTGTAGGAGCCCGGGTGGCACAGCAGTTAAATGCTGCAGCCACTCTCTCACAAACCACAAGGTTGTGAGTTCAATCCCAACCAGGGGCTCAGGGTTGATTCAGCCTTGCATCCTTCCGAGGTTGCTGAAATGAGTACCGAGCTTGCTGGGGACAATTAGTTTACAATTGTCTGTCAGAGACCTGTGGTGCCACAACAAATGAAAATTCCCAGAATTCTACAGCACTGAGCCATGACAGTTAAAAATGATATTGACCTGGATTATTGCTGCAGTGTGGATGCAGCCAGAGTCCACTCATGCTTTAGCTGATAGATTTCACCACCCAACCACACCAAGTGGTGTGAATAAACCTATTGCCCCCCCCCCCCGGAATATCCCAGGACCAAGACTCTGAATTCTCATCACTGACTAAAGTGGTCCGTGGGCTGGGGTAAACCTAGCCCAGCATGAGGCCAATGAAAAATGACTTCCCCTGGTTTATATGGTGAGTAAGCAAACAATGGAAATTGAAATGTGTAAGTGTGACTGATCTCTCATTTTAATAGCTATGAAAACAGTGTAAGAATGTTGCTAAGAGAAAAAGATGCCTCAGTTCCTACCACTTAACTGCCAAGCCAAAGTGAAACTATCTAACAAGGGCTACTAAATAGGAAATCACTCCTTCAGTGCCGCTAGACAGCTGTGAACATCTGGTGATGATGCTGATAAAGACTCTAGACCCCATCACAGTGTAGTGACTACACTGTAGTATGCCATCTAGGAAACATTTTACCACTCATTTTGCTGTCTGCATAAACTCATCCTCTTTCCCATGTCTGCGCACTTAAAGATTTAAGCCTCCACTATAATCTACCTGGCAACCTATCTTGCACATGCACTGGCTTCGTCTAGCTGTGTACTTTTCTGTGGTCCCTTGGCCCATTGTCAAATCACAACAAGATTCTGCCTCATGCTCTGGGGTTAGCAGGTTTCCTAAACAACCTCCCACAAAAAGGACTTAACACAAAGCATTTTCAATATCTAAATAAATCACAGCCAGAGCTCGTCTTCATTCCACTATTTTGCTAAGTCTTTCTAAGAAGAAGAAAAAACAATTCTAATTAGTTGGTGTTTGTACAGCGCTTTGAAGATGAAACGCACTACTGTGTTTGAGTATTATTATTGCAATGCCTGGGGCGTCATCTCCAATTTGCTTCTCAGAAAACTGAACATGATCCAACAGCAGCTCATGTGGGAGCCAGCGCAGGGAATCCCAATTACTATCTCTGTATTGTCAGGAAGCCACTTAGGTTAGACAGCACTGAAATCAGCAAGCATCACCTCCCCTCGCCCCCAAATGTACCTGGAAATTCACGTTTAACAGGGGCCATGTTGAAGGGCCAGTAGGCTGACAAAATCACTTGGATGAAGAGTGAAATGAAGGCAAAGGCTCTTTAACCCCCTTCCTCTCTCACTCTGAAAGCCAACAGAGGTTTTGGCACCACCAATGAACCACTCATTTCAAGGGACAAACAACTAACACGGATGTGCAACAAAACCAAATTAAACCACCCCACCCCCCCACACCTTGAAAGGATGGGAGAGAGGGAGAGTTGGGGGGAGGGAAGCCTGTTTTGTATAAAATTTGCTGATACTGTGGATAGATGTACAGTCACCCCTCACTATCCACAGATTCTTTATTCATAGATTCAAGTATCCATGGCTTGAACATATTTTTAAAAAATATAAATTCCAAATGGCAAACTTTCATTTTGCCATTTGATATAAGGAAGACCATTTTACTATACAATTGTATTTAATGAGACATAAGCATCTGTGGATTTTGGTACCCATGGGAGGTCTTGGAACCAAACCCCAAAGGATAACAAGGGCCCACTGTAAAGTGCATTTAGAAATAATTGACATAATTTCAATAGAAATATCACATACATATCACCATAGCAATGAAGAAGGCAGTGAGAGACTAGGGCACTGTCTGCACAGATCAGAATATTCTGGGGGAGGCCCAGAGCATTCTTGCCACAGAGCTGTCCCATTGACCCTCATTACCTGGCACTTCCATTGCAACACCAGGTGGCTGTTAACAAGTACATCCCACTATGTCAGTTGCCACTATGGTGAATAGCTCACTCTGACATCAAAACAAGGTATCCAGACTTGATCATATGGTTGGACACCTCATTTTGACCTCAGAGCAAGCAACTTGATGCATTGGTGACCATCCAGGTGGCACAACAGAACACATTTTAAGTAGCCTCCCTGTGGTACAATGGAGAGACCTAGATCTACATGGAGAGATCCAAAGCAAAAGTTTAGTTATTTTGCTCCATTCTAAAGGGGGATATACCCTGGGTCCAGTGCTGAACAGGCTGGATGTTGTCTGATCTGTTCACATCAGAAACAGGATTCATATTGTGTGTCATCTGAAAGAATGGGGGGGGGGGAGGACATTTTATCTGGCCCATGCCAGTTCCTAGGTGAACTTTTTACCTGCTACTTGATTGGAATCTTCTTGTGGTTTATGCAGCTTTTTCTGATGTTACTCAAGAAGGCATTCAGGGCCCACCGGAACAATGGTTTATCTATGCTATCCAATGGCGCCATCCATACCCCTTCACTCCAAATAGCCACTCATTGGTAGGAGGGTACAGCAGAAAAGTTCCTTTACATAGTCAGCTAGTTGGCTGCCTTCACTTGCCCAGACCTCTGATGAAGCTTTAAGCTCTGCCAACTTCTAATAGGATTGTAGTCTGTTGTATGGAAGGGCCAAAGGTGGATTGGCATCTTCCAAAGCACTGCTCCCCACTCTCCCTTTCTAGGGTTTCTCTGTCATTAAATTCTGTAAGTACAGAATTTCTCTGTACTTAGAATCATAGAATCATAGAGCTAAAGGGACCACAACGGTCATCCAGTCCAACCCCCTGCCATACGGGAAGACATAATCAAAGAACCCCCGACAGATGGCCATCCAGCCTCTGCTTAAAAATCTCCAAAGTAGTAGACTCCACCACTCTCAGAGGTAGCATGTTCTACTGTCAAATAGCTCATATCATGAGGAAGTTCTACCTAATGTTTGGGTGGGCTCTCTTTTCCTGTAGCTTGACTGTACAGCTTTCAAAGAAAGAAGAAGACTGAGTTTTGATAATCTTACAAATAATGCCCAGTGGCCCACAGAAGTTGTAGCTTTTTTCAGAGGACTATTTCAGTTATAACTTTCAGTTACAGCTTTGTCATTATTTACCATGGTTCACTGTATTCAGTTGCTGATGTTCTGAATTTAGTCTTAATGAACTTTTCATGCCAACTGCCGCTATGATGGTTCAGAGTTGTTGTTGTGGTTGTTAAATATGATTTTATATGATCTCATATTTTGAAATTCCTGTTAAATTGATTTTCACTTCTTTCTTTCTTTCTTTCTTTCTTTCTTTCTTTGGAAAGGCAAGAAATACATCTTTTGAATGAGTGAATAAATGAATGAATGTACAAAATGAAGTAACAGTGTGTTCAAGAAGAGAAATATGGGGATTTACAACTTGATGACAAGGTTGCATACAAAATCAAGGAGAGATGCATTTTTAAACAAGGGGAATTTTTGTTTCCCTTTCCCTCCAAAAGATATTGTGAACACAATCTTTCTTGACACTTTAATTAAAATTTGGCTGGGTTGCCCAGGGACCAAAGCAAACAGCACTGGGGTTTTCATATGGCTTTCAGGCAACCAGCTAGCCATCTCTGCCTTTTAGGCAACGTGGCTTTTCTAACATCATTTGAACATTCCCACAAAACCCCCAAACAACCTCCCAAGTCTTTCCACTTTACCTTATTATTTCTTTTTTTGCAGACAAGCTTACAAACAGCAATGCTTTTCAGTGGGAGGAAAGCCAGAAAAAATTATCCGGCACGTGCCGTGCTTTGAGTTTCCAGTCTGGCAGTCCTCCCCGTGTTATGAATTTTGGGTTTCTCCTCCCGACTTCTTCCTTGTCACTACAACAAGTTTGTTTTCATTTTGTGTTTTCAAGCATGGGTTGTGGTCATGTCTGTCCCATGTGTCTCTCTGTTTCTGCTGAGTGCTGTGTTGCTTGTTCCCTGCATCTCATCATCGCTTTTGGCCGGGTCTCCTAACAGGAAACGTGAGATTTATTTTATCTGGCCTGAACTACATTGTTCCTTCCTGACTACTGGTGTTACTTCACTCTCAATAACAAGACTTGGTGCTCACAGCCTGCCTAAGGTCAAAACCTGAGGGTAATAGGCATATTTAAGAGCAGCGGGTGCAGCTGAGGGAAGAGAAAGCAAAGGGGAGGGAGAAGGAGGATATGTGGGCAGGAAGAGAAATGCCTGGCTAAAGAACTCCCTTTGACATGGGCAGAGAATTCCCCATTCCAAAAAATGTGGCAAAGTCCAGTTCAGTCCTATGCCTACTTACTAAGAAATAATATAAGTCACATTGAATTCAACTGGCTTCTCTGTTAGGTTTATAATGAACTGGGAAGAGTTACATTTTTGATGTAACCCTAGATAGTTGATCTGCTCCCATGTAGCAATAAAGTGTGGAATTAGATGTGGCCCCATACATAAATCCAATAGCTCCCCCACCCATCTAGATGCTTTCTAGGTCTTCACAAATTCAAAACACTTTGACTATTTTTCTCCCAATGAGCAGGGGGAATAAGGATTTCCTAAAGAGGTCTGGGCGATTCCCAGGAACTGGGAGTCTTTGTGGGCCTTCCTTTCAACATTGGAGGGCCACCCCACATGCTATGCCTTGTCATGCCCCCAACCGTGATTTTTTTCTTCATTTTTTTTAAAAAAATATTTGCTTTAAAATGGCCCTGGGGTGATGGTGGGCAATTTCCTTACATTTTGAATTTCCCCATGCATCATCATCATCATCTTCATCTTCATCATCAATAACCTCTAGGTCACTATCCTGTATGGCTCAACACAGTGTCATAGTTCTGCATGCAGATCTATGTTAGGCTGAGCCATATACCACCCTTCACAACCAGACTTTGAACTTACTGTGCAGATTCTGGGGACCCACCCTGCACAGCCATTTTGTGCCTCGTGGAGAGCATGCAGTATTGTAGGAGCATCTAGCTATGTTCCTGTAGCCGGACACAAAATGATTCCATCAGGACTGAGATCCTGGAGGTCTCAGAACTGCTGTAATTGTTTTATGTGTGGCTATGGGACATAGCCAGACACTTTTCTAATTCTTCCTGCTCTCCATAATGCATGAGATGGATGTGCAGGAGGGTGGGGTGTGTGTGTGTCCAAGACTGTACTGTAAGTCCAGAGAGTGGTTTTGGTTGTTACAGAGAGAAGAAGGATAAGACAACCTCCGGAAAGCTCAGAAAAGGAGGTGTAAGGGGAAACATGTTCATGGGCATGCCACTAACAGGATACCAACTCTAGTATCCCCCAGGCAGTGTGGCCATTTGATAAGCTGGCTGGTGATTCTGGGAGCTACAGTTCAAAAAACTAACTTTCCTAAACCCTGAACTTTTCAACAACAACAACAACAACAACAAAATGCACTGCCTCTACCATCGTTTTCTGGCCAGTCCCTCCATATTTGAACCAAATATTGCCCAGAGAAAGATTCAGCCTAACTTAAAATACTTTGTTGTTGTTTTTTTAAAAGCCACACAACCTAGACTCAAGAGTCAAGAGAAAATCTTTTAAGTATAATTGAAAACCATGTCTTCCCAGTCCTCCTTTAATATTTTTAAATCTGAGCCTTATTGGTGTTCTTTCCAAACTTAGCCACATCATCATCCCTTTGAGATTCAAATGTTCGCCCTATTCCAATTTCCTTGGCAATTGCCAAAGTTAATTTTCTGCATTCTCCAAGTGTGGGGAAGAAAAACAGCTAGACTGCAGCATCCCAGTCTGTCTGTTGTGGTTCGTCATGAGAGAAGCCATGCCAGCTCCGTTTGCCCATGTTTTACTAACAGCCATCTGGCAACAAGCAAATCTGCACAGAACCCTTGTTTTTCTTTCTTTCTTCCCCTTTCTTTTGTTCCTTTCAAAGAAAAGCACACAGGAAAGCTAAAGAGATCACCAGGCACCTGAGATGGTTGCCAGATGGTAACCAGGTATGCTGATGAATTTAAGATTCTTATTTCTGTGTCAGTGTGTTTATCTCCTGTTTATCTAAGAGGAAAGAACAAGGAAAGGCCTTGGAAGGACCTGGGGCTGGAAGAAACAACAGAGAATAGATTCAGTATTTAAAAGAGGAGTCAGGACCGGCCCTACTAATAGGCAAAGTGAGACAGCTAGCTCAAGCATCAGATTCTAGGCCTTGTGAAATGACAGAAAAATCTCTTAGACCCCATTTACATTACAAAAACAATCCAGGATGAATCCCGGTTATTCCATTGGAGTTCATACTCACCCCAAATGAACTCAGTGCGCTTGTGGGAGGGGAGCTACCAAACCTCCCACTTAACCCAGGATATTCAATACCAGTTTTTTCCCCCCAAGTTTGCCTGAAAGATCTGCATTGATCCACATCTTTGACAATGTGAACATAGTTTCAAATTGATTTAGATCATTCTGTATCATTCAAGGGAATGGAAGCAGCTCCATTTTATCCCGAAACAATGGCATGTGTGAATAACACAAGAGTTAAAAAGACTGGGAGAGATTTGCAAACCCAAAGCTTATTGGAAGCAATGATCCTGATATGCATCAGCATGGTAATCTGCATCTCCTTGGGACAAAAAAACTGGGTGTGAATGCCCTGTTAGTTACCTAATTTGTTGTATTTTTACTGCTAGAGACAGGGAGAGGTGCCTGAGGGATTTTCTAACTCATTCACCAAAATGATGAGGCAGACTTGGAATACTTAAGTTGGATGGGTGGCTCTGCCATTTGCTACCATGCCTCAGGTAGCAAGATGTCCTGGGTCAGCCCTTAGCAGAGTAGCTAAGTGGCCAATGTAAAGATTTTGGTTGGAGTCCTATTAGTTAGTCCCAGCTGAAGCAGACATATTAAATCATTA
Organism: Urosaurus nigricauda; assembly: GCA_034509955.1. Lineage (NCBI taxonomy): Eukaryota > Metazoa > Chordata > Lepidosauria > Squamata > Phrynosomatidae > Urosaurus > Urosaurus nigricauda. The sequence goes on from JAOEGL010000005.1 coordinate 12,929,661, forward strand.
GTTGAATGGTGAGGCATCACATAGGTACACCCCACTGATTTAATGTTGGAACTAGCAAAAGGATTCAGGATATTATTTTTCCTTTTACAAACTTATCTCATGGTACAGTTAAGTATTTCAAGAAAGTGCATCCATATCTGCCTCAGTTTTAATAATTGGTCTACACTTAAAGTCAGAAATAAGGACTTTGTTTACTGTGATGGCTACAGGTAAGTGTATCAGTACTAGTATATCAGTACATGGCAGGCCACTGTCCAAAAGGCCACAAGGCCACCTTCACCAGCCATGGTATAGTTGTGTGTGATTGTTTTCAAATCATGGATAATGGAATTTGTGGATATGTAGGGCTGACTGTACTATTTGCATGAAATACATTTTTGTGCACAAATGTTGTCTTGTGTGCAACCACCACTGAAGACAAAAACAAAACAAAATAAGGTGTTGTTCTTTTCACTCTCATTGAGCAACAACAACAAAATGACAGCAGATGGCAAATCAACATTGTTCACTCTTGAATTCAAGAATGAAGTAAGAGAAGATTTGCATCACTATTTGGCTGCCTTTCTGTGTAGTGTAGGCTGTGGAAATGTACATAGCATGTGCAACTTACTTAAGGGCTATATACCAGCAGCGAAGGTGGTGTTGAGAACTTCAGACTGTACACCTTCACTGCAGGTGGCATAGACACTCCCAAAGCAACCAGAGGTGATGTCACATCCCTTCCTATTACTTAAATTTATTTAACTGTGCTGATTTCTGATAGGGCACTTGGAATTAATGGGGGAAAAGAGGGCCAAAGTTTGTGGAAGTTTTAGGGGATTTTCATATTTTCTGGGCGTTCCTTTTCAATTGAAAAAATGGGGGATATCTGGGGGCTTCAGGAGATTCCAGAGGCCTTCAGAGGCTGCCAAATGGGCCCACAGGACCAAATGGAGTCTGTGGGCCTCACTTATCCTAATCCTGTTCTATAAGAAAATAGGAATTACTTTACCAAATTAGGCTAAGGACATCACATTTCCAACAGAGGCCACAACCAGATGCCTCTGTAAAACTCATAAGGCAGCACATAAAAAAAAATGATAGCGGACATCCCTGAGGACAGGGGTAGTGGAAGATAAATCAATGGGTTCCATGTGGCCCATAAGGGTTTTTGGCCGCCTTTTTGGCTTCACCAAGTCCTTTTCAAGGCATTGCACCCTCAAAAAACAAAATCTGCCAATGTTCCACCCCCAAATAGTGGGAAAGGCTGCTGGTTGTGGTCTTGGCCTGGTAATTCACTTGTTCCCTCTTATCCCAAACCATTAACCCCCCCACCCACCGTTCTAAAAAAAATGTTTTGTTTTTCAAATAGGTGAAATTCAAATAGCTGAAATTGGAAATGGAAATGAGATGTTACTTCCAATATTATTTCTGGCTAAAAATCAGCCCAACCAGGGTGGCATAGCCTGCTGTGTGTCAAAAATTGTCCACTCTTGCCAAATAATAAAATAATAAATTTATTTATATTTCCCGCCTCTCCCTACGGATCGAGGTGGGATTACAGCATATAAAACAGCAATACAATGTAACCAATACAACAATCACAATACAACAATTTAAAATTATCTAATTAAAATCAATTAAAATCAACTAAGTGATCTAATAGAGGGGTTTTCAAACCGGGGTTCAATAAAGTCTTATACACAATCTGGTTGATATGCCTGCCGGAAGAGCTCCATTTTTAGCGCCTTTTTGAACGCTTCTAGAGTGTTTACCAAGCGGGGCTCTTCTGGCAGGTCCTTCCAGAGTTTCAGAGCCACTGCTGAAAATGCCGTACAAGAAGTTAGCATTAGTCTCGTATCAACAGAATCTAATAGGTTTTTTCCTGATGTTCTAAGGGTGCGGGGCAGATTATATAGGGAGAGGCGTTCCCTCAAGTAACCTGGACCCAAACCATGTAGGGCTTTAAAGGTAACAACCAACACTTTGTATTGCGCCCAGAAGCTGATTGGCAGCCAGTGAAGAGATTTTAACACGGGATTATATGCTCCATCTTGGAGGCCCCCTAATTAATCTGGCTGCTGCATTCTGGATCAGTTGAAGCTTCCAAACTTGGTACAAAGGTAGCCCTATGTAGAGCACATTACAGAAATCTAAACGAGAGGTTATCAATGCATATACTACTGCTTCTAGGTCCTTCCTGTCCAGGTAGGGATGCAGTTGGCATACCATGTACTCCTGGCAGTCTCCTCCAACTGATCCGTGCAAAAGACCATGTTGAGTGTATTACCAGCAGAATGTGTTGGCCCTGAGACCAACTGGGACAGGCCCATGGCTGTCATGGAGTCCATGAACTCCCGAGCTGCACCTTTCAGTTCTAACAAGTTGGACTTGAAGGGGATATTGAGGTCCCCCAGGACAAGAAGCCTGGGGGACTCCAACATCAGCTCCGAGACCAACTGTGTCAGCTCGGCCAGGGGGTCTGCTAGATTACAGTGTGGACGGTAGACTAGCAGAATCCCTAAACTGTCCCTGGCCTTCAGGGTCAGGTAAGTACGCTCGGCATAAGTCATTGCACGGCTGGAAGACGGGATAGGTATCAAGCATTGATCTCGTCTTCTCTTTATTTTCTTTACAACTCTGTTAACACCATACCTCCCATTGCCCCACACCACTCCTATAGATTCTTTGTTACTGTATGTTGTGGTTACACATGTCTGGCTTGGTGTGGCATTCCCCTGTATACACATATTGTCTACCTTGTACTCTGGTCTAACTCCAATAAGGTATAATACAGGGCAGAAATTTGTAAGGAAATCTAATTCCTTAATTAACAGATAACATTCAGGCAGTGCAAAAGATGTTAACCTTAATACAATAAATCTCTGACAAGTCACCCCTCCTTAATGTCAACTAATCCCAAAACCCCACTCTTGGAGATCTCTATTGCACAGTTGCTTCGGTGCTGGCATTGAGCTGGAATTCCATCAAAAAATTGTCTATTTGAACCCAATGCCAGGAAAGGAAAGCCATTTCTCCAGCATTCCCAATAGGTGGTCACCGAGACACCATGTAAAACCTGTAAAACCCCATCGCTTTCCAAGTGTACCTGCTCCTTGTTTTCCCCCAATTTTCAGTACTTACTCTGGTTTAACATTTTCAGCACTATATTGCTGATGAAATGACCATAACTTATTTATAAAACGAGAACTCCATCATATTTTTATCAGAACCTCCCTGCAGCTCTACTCCCCATCCCCAAGAATTCAAGGTAGGAGTTTTCCTCAATTTTTCTTTGCAATACTGTCAGATAGGCTGGAGAGAATGGTCCTATATTCACTAGCCAGAATACTCCAGGGGCAGCCTGGAGTATCCTGGCCCCAAAGCTGCCCTGATCTCTCCTGGTTACCCTGGCCCCTCCATTCCAATGCTGGGCAGTTGTTTCCATGTGCATCCTGCTGTGGCACCCATTACAGCCTCCGTGGCATCAAGCCACTCATTCTTACATCACATGTCTGGATACCTTGTTCTGACCTAAGAGCAAGTGACCCACTGCCACTGCTGATGCACTGGGCGGGATGTGTTTTAAACACCCATCCAGGACATCCGGGAGGATCTGGAGCAAACAGGGAGTTTTAAAAATATATTTTAAGAGGGGTATACCCTCGCAGCTAAACATGCCAGATGGGGTTTGGGCTGTGTGCCATGTGAGCTTCCCGCCAAGAGGACAGGGTGAGGCTGTTTTATTTGGCTGGTGCAGACAGGGCCAAAAGGGGACTAGCTGCTCCAAGATTACTGCATGAGATTCTCAGCTGAACAGAGATTTGAGCCTTGTTCTCCTAAATTTCAGATTTTATGAATAACACTGAACTTTCTCTCCAAGAGATGTGGGCATAAAAATATCCTGCTGAATAAGAAATGCCATCCATGCCCTATATCAAAATAAAAAAGCTGTTTTAAACAACATAGTACTGCCTTGGTTATATTACAACAAGGATGAAGTTTACTATTAGACAAAATAAGTAGATTCTATAATGCAAAGTTTGAGTGGGAGATGATTCTTTTGGGCAGGAACATATCCTATGACATTTCACACAGGAAAACTGGGACATGTTGGCCAAGCAACATCAGAACATGGTCAAAATGGCAAAAGTCACTAATGAAGAAAAACATTCAAGCTAGGAGAGGCTGCAACAATTTGCTTTTGCCTGAGCCTACAGAGAAGGGCAAGATTCCATCCCTCCTCTCTCCCCCCCTGGGTAAGTTACATGAGTTCAAACAACTTTTTGCAGTTTGAAGTCAGTTTTCAGCAAGCAAAAAAAAAAAAAAAAAGCTTAGGACAAAGGGGGAAAGTGGGACAAAGAGAGAGGAACTAAAACATTTAAAAATCAGCTAAAGAAAATAAGACAACAGAGGATTAATGAGGCTGCCCCTCTCAAATCAGGACAGTTGTGGGGTATGCATGAGCTTCTGGCCCAAATGATGTTAATAGTTTGAAAAGGAAATGAATCCTTTAAAAAAAGTTCTTGTGTCCCATGGGCTGTATATGCTAGCTGTATAAAGCCTTTTGGTAGGAAAGCATTCTATGAACTCTTCCCAAAGACAACCCAACAATCAGACTCTCTCCATGACATTATCGCTTCATTTCCTGTGTCCTCTTTCTTTCCAGTAGACTGACATAGGCCAATGTTGTATTACAAGAAGGTCAAGACTGCACACATTTGGAAGGAAACAGTCTTGTCAGTTCAGCGAGCAAAAGACAAAAAAAGAAAAAGAAAAAGAAAAAAAACGAAGGGGGAAAAAGAAACACTGAAAAAAGAGGAAAGAAAAAGAAAAGGCCACTTGTAGTTCTGATTGCTGTTGGAAATCAGCATGTGATTATGACTGGGGTGGATGCAGGAGGGATGAGGGCTGTTAACATATCTCATTTAAATACATGCACAGGGATTTTTTTTCTCTGTGTGTCTCCCTCCCCCTTCACTTTAGGTAAGGTAATTATTATGGCAACTGTCAGCTGGGTTATTAATTAAACAGCCATGAAGATGACACACACCACACAGTCTCCCCCAATAAGTCTTGGCATAAGGGCAAACAGAAAATGTTGGCAGGAGGCAAAGAGTGGAATAGGCTGTCGAACCTAACCATGCCCAGGCCCTCTTGACACAGAAGGGTTTCCCTTCCTTCTGCCAATACCTTCTTCCTCGCCAGCTCGGCTGCCACCCCACTTCCAACAATGGGCTCTCCTCCATGTTGGCAACCCAAGCCGTGCTGAAGAAAATATGAAATTACACTTGGAAAAAATGAAAGTGGAAGGATGAACAGGGAGCCAAGAGAGAAGGATCCAAATGTAAGCTCCCACACTGTTAAATGTCACTCGGAAATATCACACGCGGAGACAGAAAGGGAGAGAGGGGGAAGGAGGAATTAGCTTTGTCCACACAGTCAGACATAAGTGACTACAACTGTATTGCTGGATGATGATGATAATGATGATGATTATGATGATATACTTGACATGTACACAATACATATGATGCCCCCAGACATGCCAAAATATCCTTCCCAAAACACACCCTCACTTTAATACTGGATTTGTTTACATGTTTCAAAAATAGATCTGACACAGAAGAACATTAAACTAGCTTCTGAATAAAAATCCCTAGATTATGGATGATGACAACAGTGGGAAGAAAGAAGAGAAGCTGGATTGCCAGAATCATCAGGAGCAGCAAGAGCCCCTTAGTAATAGAGGAAAGGTTACGCTGCATGCTCCATGCTGCTGCATGACAGGTAGAAAGCAACATGTTCTTTGGGCTATGGCGATAATGAAGATAATATTTCTAACTACCTGATTTTGAAAGGGAAAGCCTCATCTGTTGAGTTTGGCAGTTTATGCTGCTATTAAAACCTACACATCCTTATTACAGTGAATTCTTTGTACCCACTGGGATTTGCTCCCAAGCCCCCAGTGCATGCCTAAATCCACGGATGCTCAAGTCCCATTAAATACAATGGCATTGTAAAATGGTGTCCCTTATATAAAATGGTAAAATCAAGGTTGGCTTTTTGAAATTTCTATACATATTTCAAATATTTCCAAGCCATGGTTGAATTTGTGAATAAGGAGTCCATGATACTGAGGGGCAATTGTAGCTAAAACCCCACAGCCAGGGATAGGCAAAGCTATATCCTATTCTAATATTTCCAACAATGCTACACACATTACAGCTCTATGGCTCCATTTTTACTATTGTGGCTACATCTTATGAAATCTTGGGGTTTGTAGTTCAGTGAGGCACTAGATCAATCTGGCAGAGAATTTTAGGTGCCCTAAACCACAAATCCCAGCATGACACAAGATGGACGCACAGCAGCTAAAGTGGAATCATAGTGCTACAATTGCACAGTGTGAAGAACTCTTGGGTTTCTAATGAAGCTCCAAGGCAGTGCATCTTAAAGCTGATGTGAAGGACCACCATCCCCCCTCCATGGGAGAGATGGGGTAAAAATAAATTTTCTGTTCTATTTCTATTCTATTCTACTCTGTTCTATTCTATTCTATTCTATTGTGCCTCAAATTGGCATCATATTTATGTTCATTGCCTACCACTGTCTGTTTCTTTCATGGAAACTTGCTGTGGAATGGCAACCATCATGGACCAACAATTCTCCATTAATTTTCCTTCTAGATTTGCCGTAAGGAATTTAGCACAATCTATCAAGAGTGTCATGGCAGAAACGATCAACTCCAGAACACTGGCTCCAAGAACAAGATGAGTACTTCATGGTACCTTTTATCTGAAGTTGGGTGTTGTTTCTTTCTCTCAAGTGTCAAGTAATCTTAGCAGGAATAATTTAGGACTGATAAGCAACTTATCAAGACTTATTCTCCACAAAATGTGTACATAGTTGTTTGGTACATAAAACAGCATTTTCTACTCAGGAAAAAGCATTTTCTCCACAGAAAATGATATTTCTGTATGTGGCTTAGTGGTATAAGTCTTGAACTATGACTCTGGAGACCAGAGTTCGATTTCCAGCTTGGTCATGAAACCCACTGTGTGACCTTGGGCAAGTCACACTCTCTCAGCCTTTGGGAAGGCAAGAGCAAATCTCCTCTGAACAAATCTTGCCAAGAAAACCCCATGTTAGGTTGGCCTTAGGGTCACCGTAAGTCAGAAATGACTTGAAAGACTGTTTTCTGCAACAAAACATCCTGTGCAAATTTTTCACAGAAGAAATCCCAAACTGTGAATAGTCTTTGAAAACTGCACAGTTTTTAAATGTACTTTCTTGCAGTGGGGACTACATTTACTCACTGATCCTTTTGAGAAGAAAAGTAGCAAAGAATAACATCTTTATAATGCAATCTAGAAAGATAATTAATTGTTTTACTTGTTAATGAGTTTCTCTTCCTTTTGCTTTTGTCTCTTGTGCCTTGTTGGGGGGAATGGAAAACACAGCGATTTGCTCTCTGTGTCTGACAGCAGCAGTCACCTACTACTCCCCGCCACATATTTCAGAATTTCTCTCTCAGAGGAAGGTCAAAAATAGGTGGTTAACTTCTAAAAAGCTTTTTTCTTTGATTTCCACCAAACCCAAGTTTGTCTCTCCTTTCTAGTTCAATATTCTCTCTGTCATTCTCCTTATCAGGTACAGCACAAAGTCCCTTCTTCTTCTCTCTTCCATTGTTTAGACTAGGCTGTATCTGCACTGCAGAATTAATGCGGTTTGATACCACTTTCACTGCCATAGCTCAATGCTGAGGAATTCAGGGATTTGTGGTTTGGCGAGTTATTTAGCCTCCTCTGTCAGAGAGTTCTGGTGTAATTCTGGAACAAGAAGAACTGATCTTGTAATAGCTACAAGAATAAGTGGCTGCCATTACTAGTTATTGGGTGTGTACGTGTGTGCCGACTCATACCACTGCCACACTGCTGAATTAATGCAGTTTGATACATTTTTAACTTTCATGGCTCCACCCTATGGAATCCTGGGATTTGTAGTTTACAATCCCAAACTGTGAATAGTTTTTGAAAACTGCTCAGTTTTCAATTTTTCCAGATTGTTACTGGAAAAAGTAACCAGTTGCCAAATGAACTTATTAGAAAATGAGTTATTTTCCAGCTCTGTTCTTTCTCTTTTAAGCCACCGTAAACTTATTAAGAGAGCCAGAGTGGTGTTCTGGTTTGAGTTTTTGGCTATGACTCTGGAGATAAGGATTCAATTCATTGCTCAAGCATAAAAATCCACTGGGTGACCTTGGGGAAGTCACACTCTCTCAGCCTCAGATGATGGCAATGGCAAATGCCCACTGAAGAAACTTGCTAAGAAAACCCTATGATAGGTTCACTTTAGGATCACCATGCATAAAAAATTACTTAGGCCTCATTCCCACTGGGGCATATAAAGCACTTTTTCTTTTTGGTGCGATCTATTCAAGTTTGCTTCCAGATCGATGTATCCTTATCGTTCCTATTTATAGGACAAAATGTAATACCTTGGGGGAAAATACCCTTATATTATTCACATTCACAATGCACTGTTTTATTTTACCCTGATTCATTTTGTCCACCATGCCCACTTCATCCACAAAACCAGTTTTTCGGGTGTGTGTGTGTGTGTGTGTGTGTGTTAATCGAGCTGTCAATCAATCGCAAAAGTGATTCTACATCACTGTGATATGTCGCTTTTGTGGTTTATCAGTTTTGCACTTCTATGCTTCTGCGCCCTATTAAAAAAAAATTATAAAAAAGGAGAGAGGTGTTCTCACACTGACACGTGGACGTCTATGGGAAAACTGTGTGGGGAGTGGGTGGAATCCTTACCAGGTTCAGTGCTTATCAGTTCTTATCAGTTCAGTGCTGTAGTTTACCGACAGAACGTTTGCGAGAAAAATAAAGTGGTTACACAAAAACCTTTGCCAACGCTGCTTTCTGATCCACCATAGAAAGGCTGAAAATGGTGCTGGGAGGAAGGAAAGAACAAAGAAGGTGACACTCCCTGGCCAGCCCCTTTCACATTGGCCCTCCCATCCAAAAAGAAACGAATCTGGCATCCTTGTTGTTCTCATTGATTTACCACTGATCTGACCTGGATCCTGGGAAAACAATCACTTAGAAAGTAGTGACAAAATACCCCGCTGTCAAACCGCATGGATTCTGGTTATATCAAGATACAGCGAATCGAAGGAGAGTGACCACTAATTCCAATGGGAATGAGGAACATGGAATCAAATTGTTTGAAGAGCTTTATTGAAATGACAGAAAGCTTTGCATTATCTACTAATAACTGACTAAACCTGGGTTATCGTCTTTTGAAAAAACAAACTGGACAAATCATACCAGATATTGTGAATCTTGAAAAATGGCCATGATCCATCCTGCATCTGAAGGTGGAGTAGTGGCAACCTTTTACAAAATCAACTGTTTGTAACATCAACAATTTTTAGCACTTCAACACATGTCTGAAACATCAGTTATCTTTTCTGCCTTATTCTACGTTCTTCTAGGTCTTGGTGTAGTTGTTTTTAAATCATCTTAGGATCTTTTCAAATTAGGAAAATTTCACAAGCGTAACGGCATATATGACGCACAAACCCTGCCCTTCCCTTACAGTGAAGCACTGTGCGGATGATAGCCAAATGTATCTCATCGTGTACATTCCAGGGAGGCCTTGGAAAATGGGGGGGGGGGGGAGGCTCAGCCCTGGGATTTCCATTAACTGTGTGTGTCTATTTGTTTCTCTCCCTTTCTCCCCCTCATGGGCACACCCAACTCATGGTACAATTCTAAGACATCAGCAGGGCTGCCATGGTTAGCAATCTTTTTTTAAAAAAAGCCTAGAATAACCAGCCTTGAAGTCATCCAGATTCTCAGGATTGTTTTTGCAAAGACAGACAAAACATAGAGGGGAAAGGAAGGGAGCAGCCATGGGTGTTTTCCCCCCTCTGTGATCCACACATCCCTGAGTGCTCCAAAGTAAACCCTGCAGAACAGGAGAAGTGCATTACGCTAACTCTTGCTCTGTAACTCTGCCACACTAAAGGTAAGGCAGAACACAGTGCAGCTTTTATCCACCAGGATTCCCCTCAGGCAGCCTCCGTAAAAGGGTTAATGACAGATGTTTCCATTAAATCTGACCTACCTCTCAATTTTGCAGCCGACTGACAATATCCCTGCCTTTCTGCTGATTTGCATGGGCAAACAGACTTGCTCCATGACATGTCGCACACAGGGCATACACATGGCCTCAAATGTCAATTTGGTTTTAACCAGTGCATATAGTGTTGATCTAAACAATTGGAGGAGGAGGCCAACAACACCTTTTGAAGAAATGTACCACTTCAAAGGCAATCCACCCATCTTGTGTTCTGCAAAAGGCCTTAGCTGTTTGTCTAATCATAGAATCTTAGAGCTGGAAGGGACATCTAGTTTATTGCTGTTGTCAATATCATCATTATGAGCATGCTTCACATTGATCTTCATGCACTGCTGTTCTGGCTCTGATGCCACTGCAGCAGTGAATCCACTCTAGATTTTAGTTCAAACACTGAAAAATGATACAAGGTGCCATGCCTATTTTGGGTACAGGCTTCACCATCACTGATAGCTCCTTTCAAATTATGATCAAAACCCAGAGGGGATTTACCACCCCAGGACCAGCCACCAGGGCCCTCATGAAAAGCTTGGGAAGAGTCATATACCAAGGGAGGAAGAAACACTTGTGGTGTGTGGTGGAGTCTCCCTCCTCGGAAGTCTTTAAACAGAGGCTGGATGGCCCCCTGTCGGGGATGCTTTGATGGAGAGTTCCTGCATGGCAGGGGATTGGATTGGATGGCCCTTGTGGTCTCTTCCAACTCTACGATTCTATGATTCTATGACTTGCAAGTTATGTTCACCTGGATACTGTTTTAAAAGAATCAATTATTCCCTGTGATTCCAGCCTTTCCCATTTAGCCCTAGAATTTTTAGGCTTTGGCATCGTCTTGTTCTATGTTCTAATTGGGTGTAGTAGCTGGAGCAAATACAGTGGACCCTCCACATTAGCTGGGGTTAGGGGCACAGGCCCCTTCCTGAAAGTGGAAAGTTAAAAAAACACTTTTTTTTTTAACTTGAGGGAATACCTCTCTAGAAATTTCTAGTCTTCCAGGGTAACTCAACATCTGCTGGATGTTGACCATAGAATTGTGCTGGAGGACTTACAAATGCCAAGAAAATTGTTCTCTCTGGGAATCTCTAGATCCTCCAGTGTGACTTATGGCAGAAGTTGGCCACAGGGTTGCACTGGAGGACCTTGAGATTCCTAGAGAGAGAATATTAATAACATGCAAGAATAATCGAATCCACAAAAGTCAAAGCTGCAACTGTGAAGGGCCAACTGTACTCTCAACTGTGAAGGACCAACTGTACTCATTCCTTGTTTTGCAGCTCATTACTTTTTTGTTACTTCCTATTACTTCTTTGAGAGAGAAAAAAGATTGAAAAGAGAGTGGCAGAATACTTTCAGAAAAATCTCAAAATGCCACTTGAAATGCCTTTAAAAGTAACTTTCAAAAGTAACTTGAAATTGTTTCTCATTACAGCAATAAAGTAATTCAGATCATTATCTCACTTTTGAAACAGTATCTTATTTTTGAAATACAAGTTTACACCTTTGTTATCTGAGAAAGTAACTAGTTAACATGCAACTAGGTTACCTCTTTTGAGGTTCAGGCTATGCCATGCAGTGGAAGCCACCCCTTTTCTGGAAGGAGGGAGGGATACAGTTTTCCAAATCCTGCAAGTTGAACTGTCAAAGAATATCATCTCCTTCCGCTACATACACAGACACACTATTAAGTGGCTTTAAGGAAAATAGAGTTGAAAGTGACTGTAAGGACCCTCTAGTAAAATCTTCTGCTGTGAAGGAATACGTAGGTAAGGTGCTCCTGAAAGATGCCTATTCAACCTCTGTTTAAAAATCTCCAAAGATGGAGGACACAGGAGCAAAACTCTGTAAGCCAGCTATGGTCCAAAACAGAAATAATCCACTTTGAGACCACTTTAACTGTCCTAGTGCTTAGCCTAGCTTAGTGCTAAAGAATCCTCAGAACTGCAGTTTATTGTGGCACCAGAGCTCTCTGATGAGAAGGCTAATTTTTTGTTGCTGTTGTTTATTTATATAAACAATAAATTTGCACGGCACTTTACAGGCATCATCAAAACAGCATCTAACCTGCCAATGGTGTACAATCTAAAAGTCATAAAATATAAACTATACAAAATTAAGCAAGTTATGTAATTAAAATGCAAACTGTAAAAACAACTCATACATATAATGAAATATGAAATTATAAAACAATATTAAAATACAGTTCCAAACGCTTTAGAGAACAAGAAAGTCTTTTAGAGAACAAGAAAGTCCAAATGTCTCACAAAACTACGGTTCCCAGAATTCCTGAGCTTTGAGCCAGGGCAGTTAACACAGTCTCAAACTAGATTATTTCTGCAGTGTGTTTTGGATCTATGTAACACAATTTGAAATTCCGGAAGAGGACATATCACATATAGTTTAAACTGGTGCCTTCCACAATTCTATAAATATCACTGTCTGTGATTTATTCATTCATATATTTTACTACTCTCTCTTTTCTGTCAAAAGGGGGATTGTGATGTAGAGAACAATTCTCTCCAAGTCGTCTTCAAACTGCAACATTCCTTTGTGGGTAGGCATTACCATTAAACTGTCTTAAATTAGAAGTGCATTTGTAGTGCAGATCTAGCCTAAAGCAAAAACTACAATTACTATAATTCCATCTGGGTAACAACAAGAAGAGCAAACAGAAAGCCAAATCACTTTCCCCACTTTCTGATAAAATTATAACACTGGTAAAAAAAAATCTTGAAGGAATAGTTGCAATGTAGGACAATATAAGCATACAGTTTCTGATTCAGATATAAACATATAGATACTGATATATATATATATTTCCTATACTCTAATGTAGAGAATTACAGGTTTGTCAGACAGAGATCTAGAAAACTTACTAGTGACTAAACTGCCACAAGGAATTCAGGAGAAGATAAAGTGTCTTTTGAATGCAGTCGTAAGCATTACTGACCCCTAGAGGTAGTGATATTAATGGATTTACCAATCCACAATAGATTGAAAAGATGAATAAACTCTGTTTGAATGACCCTTGTCAATTTTGCTTTTTCCCTGAGTAGCAACCAGTTAAACAACAAACAAAAAGTCAAGATCTTTCTATTCTGTTTTTGAAGAAATATGGAGTTAATATCAAAAATGAACAAAATGGCATTCTCAACTGGCTCTTTTCTGCAAAAGAAAACAACTCTACTGAATTTCTCCCTCTTTGCAATGATATATCATAGCCAATGAGGGATGATGGGAGCTGCAGCACAACAACATCTGGAAGTCCACAAGTTGTGTGTCTGTCCTTGTTCTTGGCCACCCCCTTCCCAACAGTTCTAGATAAGGACTGTTGTGTCCATATATCTTCTAGCCAAACAGGAGGACTTCTGAGGGGCGGGACACCGGTGGGAGCGGCGTCCTACAAAGCTGGCCCACCAGTCTTCTCCTCAGCATTTGCGCCAGCCCTGGAACACCTGCCTGCCACCTGCAGAGGACTTCTGAGAGGCAGGACGCTGGTGGGAGCGGCGTCCTACAAGTCGGCCTGCTTTAAACACTAGAGACCTAGTTTTCGTCCTGCCCACTTAGGAGAGGAAGGGTTTGATATTTATGTTGTATCTGTATTGTAACTGATAGATATTATCTATATTGTATATATTATGTAATTGATTGACTTTATGTACTATGTTTGTACTGTGGATTGCTTCATTGATATTGTACTGTATGTGTTCAATTTGATGTTAATGTACTAGGTGAGATTATGAACTGTTTTATTTATATTGTATTGTATGTACTTAATTTGATGCTAATGCATTAGGTTTATATTTTGAATAGGATTCTTGATATTGTACTGTGTATATTTAATATGTTGTAATCCTGCCTTGATTGAAGGAAAGGCAGGACATAGAAATAATAATAATAATAATAATAATAATCTGAAATGCTTTGGACCAGAACTATTTGGGATTTGGGGGTTCTTTTTCAGATTTTGGAATGTTTGCATATACAAAATGATTTTATACATAATCTTTTAAAATAATTTTGTGCATGAAACAAAGTTTGTGTACACTGAACCATCAGAAAGCTATGATGCCACTATCTCAGCCAACCATGTGAACAATTTGGGAGTATTATTCACAATTCTGGATAAGGGAGACTCAACCTGTATGAAATTGTTAAAAAACCAATCAAATCATTGCAACTTAAATGTTAATACAACACATAGAAGTGCTTAAATCATGTATAGATGATGCACACACTTCTCATGTTCAGTAGCACATTAGCTGTAAAGACCTGCTACTTCATTCCCTCCCCGGCCCACCACTCCCTCCCCCATAAGTGCCGTTACAATTCCATCAAAGTGCAAATTACTGAAGAAAAGTATTCCGTTAGCATTGCAAGCTGTGACTTGGCATAGAAAAGAACATCGCAGAATAGAGATAGCGGTGAGTATCCCATTGCAGATTAACGTGTGCGCGGAGGGACAAGCCCTGATTTAGACAGCCCAGCAGGGGTTTACCCGTCATGTTACATGTTAATTTGACAAACTCAAACTCCTTGACAATTCCTTGGCAGTTAAGGAGGAGGTAAGCATCCTAATGCTTTGACAGAACCCACATCTCTCACAAGCTTCTATCCTGACCCCTCTCCCCTCCCTTCTCCTCCCAATGTCACAATTTCATAATACAAGCACAGATTTCAAAACTGCTGGCAAAGGCCATGTCAGCTTTTCCTGCTGACACACTTGGGGGGGGGGGGGGGGGACAGGGGAGAGGACTGCTTGGATTCCATTCAACATTAATCCACACCTAAATACAAGTAAATATGAACCACAAAACTGCACTAGCTGATGTGACACAGAGGCCAATGGGCTGCTCTATGAATCAAAAAATTCCGAAGTTTGAATATTGATTCATGACAGACAAAAGAGCACACCTTATTGATTAAGGAGCTATAATCTAGTTTGGACTGACAGCAGATTTTAGGTACGGGATTTTATTTATTTTTTTGCCGCGGGGGGACTGGGTCCTGTTTGGGGCGGAGACAAAAAAATGACAATTACAAATTGACAGAGTGAAGGTGTGAGGTTGAAAAAAGGTGGGGCTGAAAACAATTAGGGGGGTGTCAAGGGCTTGATGAGTTCATGGTGGCTTGGGATGGTACAGAGGCTCACATTGCACAACCAAGGGTTCCATTCAATCTCCACTGTTGTTTTAAAGATGTGATTCTCACTTTTGCATCATCATAGGCTCCAAGCAGTGCCTGAAGTATGAAATATGAACAAAGAAGGAGTACACGCACCAACCTTACCCCCAACCTCTCCATGCACGGTCATTTCTGATCCTAAGGCAGGTCTCTCATGGGCTTTCTGGGCAAGATTTGTTCAGAGGGGGTTTCCCGTTTCCTTCCTATGAAGCTGAGTTCTCCAAGGTCACCCAGTGGGTTTCCATGGCCAAATGGGGATTTGAACCCTGATTTCCCAGAATCTTAGTCCAAAACCAGAACTTCTGCACCACAATGGCAATCTTCCCCATACATATCACTCTCCAGTCCTTGCTCTCCACTGTTTTATCAGGTTCCCTGTTTTCATGGAGCATTCTATACTCCATACTTTATATTGTTTAATTAAAACAGTAGCCGCAATATTATTTCTCTTCTTATGATTAGTCAACAACCTCCTCCCCCCCCCCCTTGCTTGCTTTTGATTACAAAGATGTTGGGAGACCAAGGGGAGTTTATGACACACCTGAAACGTGTGTATCTTATGGCACCAAATCGTGCCTGTATGTGGGCTTGCTTTTGCCACATGGCATCCAACCACAGACTCATAGAACTGCAGAGTTGGAAGGTTCTATTTCACCTCCTCTGTTGAAGAAAATCCCTAACTAAAGTGTGAGTGACAGACATCCATCTAGACTCCAACAAAAGAGAGCCCACTACCTTACAATAGTACATCTCAATATTGAACAGCTCTTACTATCCAAGTGTTTTTCCAAATGTTCAGTTAAAATCTCCTTTCTTATAAGTTAAACACATTGCTTCAGTTCCCACCTCTAGAGTAGCAGAGCACTCCAACCTCTGTGTGACAGCTCTTCAAATATTTCAAGATATCTGTCTTGCCATCTGTCTATTTTCACTTCTCCTGGCTTAATAAACCTAGCTCCCTCAACAGGTCTTGGTCTCCAGATTTTTTACTGTCATTGTCACCTCCTCCAGACACAATCCATTCTTACTTGTTTTCCAACTCATTAAACTACAGATAAAACCACTCTAAACCACAAGAGCTGCAACTGAGTGGCAATATTTCATGTTTTCTATTTAAGTAATGACACACTTATCAAAAAACAAAAAGGTTACCCTCTCATGATTTTACCAACTAGCTGAAGTTTAGTAGCCTTTATCTGAGCAGAGGTACACAGAGAAGTAGACTATAGCAAACAAATTTGTAAGGATATTTTTAATGCCACCTTGCTCTCATGACAGAATTCAAGGTAGATTCTTAGGCAGTGTCCAACCTCAGATTTAGGGATGGAAAAGAATGTTGGTCATTTCAGAATTCTTAGTGATATTATCCCTTTCAAACCTTCCAAGACTTCTTCTTGAAAGACTACTTATAGGATTGTGCATGCCATTGTATATCCCATCACTTTATTTGGGTGTGAGAGCTGTACCGTGAAGAAAGCCGATAGAAAAAAAAATGAAATCATTTGAGATGTGGAAATCATTTGAGATGTGGTGCTCAAGAAGAGTTCTGCAGATAGCATGGTGATAAATGGGTCTTAAATCAGACCTGAAGTCTCACTAGATGTCAAGATGGCTAAGTTGAGGCTATCATACTTTGGTGACATCATGAGAAGGTATGACTCACTGGCAAAGACCATAATGCTTGGTAAGGTAAAGGGCAGTAAGAAAAGAGGAAGATCACGTTCCAGATGGATATATTTAATCAAGGATGCCACATTGCTAAGTCTGCATGACCTGAGCAGAGCTGCTGAGGACAAGGTGATGTCTCATTCATACGGTCACTATGGGTCAAGGTTGATCTGAAGGCAACTAACAACAACAAATAGAACTTGCTTCACACCTTTATATGTTTGCAAGGCTTGTGGTACATTTTGGGGAAGTGAAAATCATGCACACATTTTAACAATATGAACAGCTAAAAATGTATGCAACTTAAAAATACGCACAAACATCCTTTGGTCAATGGAGAGCATGAGTGAAAACTTTGGAAATCTGTATCAATAAAAGCATATGTTATGGAAAATGTGTATAAAAATGCACACCAACCTTTATGGGGAAAGAAAAAGAAAAAGAAAACTTGCAGCTTGGTATGAAAGACGTATGGGATAGAAAAGCTGTTGAGATTCAAGAAAGTGCAGTGAAAATGAAACTGAGAGTCTTCCACATCCCTGCCCAAAACCACTTAGCCTTCAGACCACAATGAGAGTAGAAGCCAGAGAAATGATCCCTGTGAACATAAGAGTGAGGTAGCATTACCACTACTTAACTATGAGATAGAGTTATGAACTCAGTGGTAGATATGCTCAACGAAAAAGGTATGGTCAAAGATACAGTCTTCAATAACTCCATTTTACTTTTGGCTGTGGAATTCAGAAATAAATCTCAGAGGGAACAACCTCAGACAAAGTTCCTAAGCAGCCACTACAAGCCAAAGCAGACAATGCTGGTCCAGGATGGCCAATGGTCTAGCTCAGTGAATCTTTTTCTGGCCAAGACAAAACACGGATGAGCCAATGCAAGAGAAGAGAAGCAGGATTACAACCATAACGCTGATGCTAGAAATCTACAAAGAGGTAAGAAATTCCCCTGAGATTTTCTATCAAATTTTTAATCATTCAGCAATTGATTGATTGTGTCTCTCACACTCAAAACTTATGCCAACTTTCCCAAACTTTCTGAATGGGGAAGACATGATCCTGCCCAGTACAGTATTTAGCAGAGATTCATCCATGTGAAAGTGGTCATTACAGGATTGAAAATGTTAAAAGAAGGATAATAAATGGAAAAAAATGGACTGTGAATTCTGACCATAACACATTTTCTTCTGTACTAGTGACCTTAAGCAGCAGACAAGCAGGATCATCAGGTAAACTCACAGGGCATATTTCATCTCAAACAAACAAAAAATGAATTCAAGATTTCTCACTACCTCTGTACTGGAAAAGATGCCATTTATTCTGGGGGAGCAAACACAACAGGAAACTCAGTAGTATAAGACTTCATGTTTCTACAGTGCATTAAAATTCCCTGTGACTTTTTAAACAACAAAAATGTAAGCATCATGTGATAATTTTTAAAACATCTTCCCCATCCAAATAAAAACCCTTGGGGGGGGGAATAATGCAGTAGTTTTGTGACTGATCTGTAGCCTGAGATAAAGCTCATCTTTTACCAGGATATGTTGAGCATTTGAAAATGTTTGAATCATAATACACACATACACCTCTCCATCAACTACAGCCAGAACAAAATTTAAAGGAAATATCCCAGTAATTTATCCTGACTTGAATTAGTCTGTAAAACTTCTCTGGGTTGTTATTTTCTGATTGAAGCATGTCTCTTCACAGGAATTTAGACAAAAAAGTCTTGTATTTTTTATAATCTTATAATTCTTATACTCAAAGTGTAAAATTGCTCAACAAGATTTAACATTTAGGTTTTGTGAATTCATTCTTTGTGAATTCTTATGCAAACTGGCCTGGTTTGTCTGGAGTTGAAAACAGCTAGCTTTCAGATTTCACATTTTGCTAAATTTTATGATGTATATTTCAGCTCAATAAATGTGTAAAAATTAATATTAAAAATGTCTGTTTAGGAAAAATAGATTTAGGAGAGCATACTCTATAATAAAATTTGTTGGGAAATGTGTACTTTGTGAGAAAATACACTTTATATGTTTAAACATGGGGCATCCCTTACAACATTCTTGAAATGTTTAGTCATGATTCCTAAAATTTGGAGGGAAATTCTGTGATATTTTAATTTTAAGCTTCTTTTTGAGGACTGTATTAAATATTTCTATTTGGGGTTGTTATGAACAATAATGACTTCACCATAGGACTCAAGAAAGTAACTCCTTACCCCATCTGTCCAACTCTCCTTCCCCCCCCCCCCCCTTTTGAAGATATCCTGGGAATGTTCTTTGTCAATTTACAATGTCATTTAACACATGAAACTTGACAAGTTTTTATGTTATGTCAGGAAAACCCCTCTTGGGGAAGAACAAAGGGAAAGAGGTCATCTCTCATCTATGGAAGAGTGAGCAACACTTTCTTGGGGATGGAGTTGCTCTTCATTTAAATGTCCTGTCACTAGACAGATGCTTTTCTGAAAATCCTAACTGGCCAGATGAGAATATTGTGAAGGTAATTGCAGTGAGAGACAAAACTCACCAGTAAGTAGTGTAAGAATGAGCACTAGGTAGATCTCAATTTGCCTGCAGGCCTCTGAGTGATTTATAGTGTAGCAAATCAGCAAGAATATCTAATTCCCAGCTGCTTGATATTAGTGACTTTAAGATCTAAATAAGACATTTAGAATTCATGCTCTGTAGTAACTCCAATATAAATTTCTATTTATGCACCAAAGTCATATAGTATGTTGTTCTTGCATCTAAGGCTAGCTGGTGAATCTTGGGTTAAAACAGAGAGAGAAATTCTACTAGCCAAAACTATTTCCCCCTTTTAGTTGTACTCTCCCCCCCCCCCCCCAAATAATTGTTATCTCCATGTGTTTAGCATTTCATACTCCATAATACTTATAATTTCTATTCATTATCATGCCCACTCTAAAACAGTGCTGGTTGAGATGGTGGTCTTTTGGACTGGTGTCATTCTGTGAGTTCTCAGCTGCCAGTCCCTGATATGTTCTCAGAAAATTTTGAAACAACTGTAGCCAATGGCCATAAATATGGTACAAGTCACTGGCACACTGGAAAAGAGTAAATGCTAGTCTCTAACATCAGATAAGCTGAGAAGCACTGATCTAAAAAACTGTTCACTATGGAGTCCTAAATGTCCGTGTTAACAGATAAAGTTGGGTGGGCAGGTACACTCAATCAGAAAGTCATCTGGTGATGATACAAGCAAAATGCTACTTGCACTGAAGATCCAGGCTTGGGTCTGAGGCATCATAGCAGAAACAAGCTATCATTCTTGGGTCAAGGGTTATTTTGGTGCTGAGTGATCTGCCAGAATGCTCATGCTAGCAATGGAGGGACTAGAGCAGTGGTTCCCAACCTTTGTTCCTCCTTTGGTTGTGGACTTCCACTCCCTAAATTCCTGACTCTTGGCCAAGTTAGCTGAGATTTCTGGGAGCTGAGGTCCAAAAAAAAAAGGAGGACCAAAGATGGACTAGTCATGTTGCCATGATGAAACAGAGGGGTACTTATATTCTTTCACTTTTTTCATTCTCTTTTGTCAGCTAGCCCACTTTCTCACTTCAGAACAGGGCTATGAATCATTCAGCCCTCCAGATGTCAGGGGACTGCATCTCCCAAAATCCCTCACTATCACTGACTACGCTGGCTAGGGCTCCTGGTATACCAGTAATACCGTGGAGGGCCACATGATTCCCATCTCTGATTGAAAATTTCAGTCATTTTTAAGAATCCACCAGACATTATTCAGTTTTTGAGAAGGGGGAAGGAGAAGAGAGAGGAAGATATGGTCACACAGTCCTCGGAGAACATTTGTGGGAAGTTCCTTTTACTCAGAGGGCCCCAGCAGCAACAAACTCCAAAATCCACAAAAAAAAAAAAAAAAAAAAAAGATACCTTTATGGGCCAGCCAAAACACATCATGCAAGCTATCGAAACTCCACTGGCTTCTTCATCAAGCAAAAGGTATTTAAAAATCATATAGGAGATAGAAAATTGACAATGTTGGAGCCACAGACCTACATTTTGTATCTGCTGTGTAGATTAGTTGATTTGGAGGTATCTCAATACAAGCTGTAAGGCCAGTCCACCCTCCTGGCAAGATGGGACTTCTAGCTGCTGGAGTCCTGCTGCCAAAGTCTTTGCAGGACCAGGCCAGAGCTGTCAGAGTCCTGGAAGGATCAGGGCTAGCCAACAGGCACAGCTGGCTCTACTCATGCATGGCATCTGGAGCAGTTGGAGGTATAGCCATTTAAGGGTGGCATTGGCCTCTCAACCCTTGCCACACCAACACAGTCTTCCTCTGTGCTGTGTACGGTTGCTTTGTTCTCAATTTGCCTTTGTCTTGCTAGTCTTAGACCTTTGTCTGTTTCCTGTGTCTGGCCCCTTAGTCTCCCAGAGCTCTGCCTTGCTGTGCTTAGACTTTGGTCTGTTTCCAGACCTTACCCCTGGAGCCTGTCTTGGAATCCAGGCCACCCATGCCTCGGACCCTGACACAGAGAGAGGCCAGTGCCCTCTTGGTCATGTGGGGAATCAAACCAAAGGACAGTAAAATGTGAACATAATTAGCAACAGAAGTAGCAACTACAGCAGCAGGTATCTCCCTGTGTTCAGCAGTAATAGTACTATGAAGAAATTTATACTCTGAACATAATGTATGAAAAACTGGATGAAACTTAGAGGGAGGAGGTGTAAAAACTGGAGGAAGAAACACCATAAATTTAAAGTATGCAGATGATACCATATTACTAACAGAAAATAGCAAGACTTGGAACAACTGTTGTCAAAGACAGAAATGTAAAAGAAAAAAAAAATTAAAACTGAATATTAAAAAACATAATAATGACCATAGATGATTTATATAAGTTTAAAGTTATATAAAGTAGATGATGAAGATATCAATATTGGTAAGATTTTTTATATCCTGGCTCAGTCATAAATCAAAATGGTGACTGTAGTCAAGAAATCAGAAAAAAACTAGGACTTAAAAGGATAGTCATGGAGGAGCTTGATGATGATGATGATGATGATGATGATGATGACGATGATTTATTTATAACCCGCCCCTGTGACCAAGCAATCAGGGCAGGGTACAACAAGTTTAAAACAGTTACAGTTAAAATTATTACAACCCATTCCCAACCTCCCACCCCTTAAAATAAAATAAAATTAGCAAGGAATTAAAGCAAGGCAGCAAATACTTACAATAAAATATCATAAAACCCAGTCATTCTTTGGGCAACATAGGTGATGGCGTCTAGGATCGTAGGCTGGGAAGAAGCTGGAAAAAAACTCTAGGCATAGCTTTGGAGCCTGGGAGAATTAAGCGCTGTCCGGGAAGGCCTGCCAGAAAAGATACATCTTTACAGTTTTTTTTAAAGCAGTCAAAAGTCATAATAAGATGTATCTGGGAGCGGTAGCAGAGAAAGTCCTCTGGGAGGTCTGTGACAACCTGCTCTTCATGGGCTGTACCAGGTTCCTTTCAGAGGACCAGAGAGTGCGGAGGGCTCATGCGGGAAGAGGCAGTCCCTAAGACAGGATGGACCCAAGCCATGTAGGGCTTTAAAGGTTGAAACCAACACCTTGTACTGTGCCTGAAAACTAATTGGCAGTCAGTGGAGAGACTTGAGCACTGGAGTTACATGGTCTCTCCTAGATGTTCCGGTGACAAGCCTGGCTGCCATATTTTGGACCAATTGAAGTTTCCGGGTTAAGCACAAGGGTAGCCCCATGTAGAGCGCATTACATGAATCCAAGCGTGAGGTTAGCAAAGCGTGTACCACAGTTTCCAAGTCCCTTAAATCCAGGAAAGGGTGCAACTGGTGTATCAGCTGAAGCTGATAACAGGCACTCCTGACCGTCGCATTCACCTGACAAGTCATGTGAAGCGGCGAATTTAGAAGTACCCTCAGACTGCGAACAGAGTCCTTCAAGGAGAGTGTGACTCCGTCTAGGACTGGAAGATGTATTCCCAAACCTGGTTTCGGGCCTGTAACTGCCAGTACCTCCGTTTTGTCTGGATTTAGCTTCAATCTGTTTTTCCTCATCCAATCCATTACCACCGCAAGACAGTCATTGAGAGGAGAGACGCCATCTGAAGTCTGAGCTGACCATCTGGTCATAGAGAAATATATCTGAGTGTCATCAGCGTACTGATGACACTGCGCTCCATGATCTCACCCAGCGGCTTCATATAGATATTAAATACCACAGGGGACAGGATGGCGCCCTGAGGGACACCACAATTAAGCTCAAATTTAGAGGAGCAACTGTCCCCGAGCCTCACCCTTTGGGATAAGACTCTCAAGTGTAAAGATATATCATCAAATATATCGATGCCACTGAATTTCCCATTCCTATGCACGGTTGAGAAACCTGGATTGTGAAGAAAGCTGACAGGAAGAGAATAAACTCATTTGAAATGTGGTGCCAGAGAAGGAGAGTTCTATGAATACAAAAAATGGGTCCAAGAGCAAATCAAGCCTGAATTCTTACTGGTAGCAAAGATGACTTAGAAGCTTATCGCATGACCTTTAAAAGCAGCTCAAGCCTCCTGGGCTGCAGCTGGGACATGGTATGGAGGCTGGAATTATCACATGCTAAATTGCTGCCTAATCGCTGGCTGTCATCACCCCGGGTCCCAGCTATGCTCCGCCAGCACTTTTTAGAAGCTGGAAAACTTCCAACTTCAAAAAAGTTCTGAAAGAGCATGGCTGGGACCCGGCTGGGACCCGGCTGGGACCCAGGCTGACGGCGGCTGGTGATTAGGCAGCAATTTACCATGTGATAATCCCTGCTTCCATCCTGTCTCCTGGCTGCAGCCTGGGAGGCTTGAGCTGATTTTAAAGTTCGTGCGAGAAGCTCCTAAGAGAGAGGCTGTTGTACTTAGGACATACTATGGGACAATGCAAAAGACAGTATAAAAAGAGGAAGACTGAATTACAGTAGAAATATGCAATCAGGGAAGCCATAGCCCAGAGTCTGTAAGCCTTAGCAGGGTTGTTAATTACAGGATATCCTGGAGGTCTCTCATTCCTAGAATTTCCATAGGTTGGAGCCAATCTGACAGCAATTGAAAACCATATATTTGCTTTCAGGAGGCTTGATGGCTAGTCAGATTCAGTTAAACCCAGTCAATAGTTCCAGCAAATGATTCTGGGAACATATGGCAGGTGATAGGTTCCAGGTCAGTGGGATGATGAATCTGAGCTTTAATTTTAAAGGAGCTATCCAAAGAGCTGAACCTATTGTCATGTTTGACACCTTGGATACCTCCTTTAAAGTTTGGATTAAAACCCAAAGGGGATTCACAACTCCACTGACAAGGAACCCATCCCCAATGGTGAGGAAGCTGTTTTGTCTTTTGATCTCAGGGGGAAAGTGTCTTGGGTTGATTCTGTATGGCAGTGGTCATCAGCCTTCGATCCTCCAAATGTTTCCCTGACCACTGGACGAGATGGCTGGGATTTTCCAGAAAATGAAATCCAAAACATCTGGGGAAGGGTCCAACTACTGCTGTGTGTAAATGAGCATCAATTTATGCCTCAATTTTTGGCCATTTTTTTAAAAGATCCCACTGGGTGACCTTGGGCAAGTCACACTATCTCAGCCTCAGGGGAAGGCAATGGCAAACCTTCTCTGAACAAATCTAGTCAAGAAAACCCCATAATAGGGTTGCCTTAGGGTTGCCATGAGTTGGAAATGACTGGAAGGCACGCAACAACAACAACATCCAGGAGCCCCTCAGGCTTAAGATGGTAAAGAAGAGCCAAGAGTAGGAGCCAAGCAAATCCCTACAGATAATTTTGAACTCCCTGCTATCTGCAAGCCATTTCAAGAGCAGTGCATTTAAAAAGAAATCATAGTAATTCTGGCACATGCAGAATACTCTCATCTTCACACTTAGTATTAGCTACCCTCCTAATGACTTCTTTTAAAAATTTTAATCAGATAATTATCACAAAATCCAAACAGGGCTCTGTACACAGTGATAATACCATCTGCTTTCATTCGTAGTTTGGCTTCCTTGCCCCATTGCAGCACATTGTTTTGGCCTCAGCACAGAAATCTTCAAATTGCTAGCATGGCAAAAAGGCCTAATTCTCTGAAACATTACATGAACTCCATGAAAACCTCCACCCTTCAGGATACTTCAACATTGCAGAGCTGGCAATAGGGTGGCCAGATCAAAGGACTAACCCCAATGTTTCAGAGTTTAAGTTTGCCCTCCTCCTGACATTTCCCTGCTTTTTGAAAACAAAAGCATGGGGTGGGTTCAAACTGAATCAGAGGTACATCTGGGGGAGAATTAAAGTCCCTGCCCCCCTGCTGGGATTTCACTCTGAATTCTACCACTGTTACACCTGCAACTGGCATTTGAAAAATTATTTATGCAATTCCCCCATGTCCTATCATTGAGGGCAATCTCTCTGGTGAGCCTTTTCTGTTATGGCACCCTGGTTATAGAATACCTGCTCCTCAGAGGCCCCAGTGTTTGTGTTAGTCTGTGTGAGAGGCTGTTAGTGCCCCACCAGTCAGGGCATTTCATTGTCGAAGGCCATGGGAGACGGTTTTCTTTGCTCTGGTTATGGAGTACCATCACCTCAGAGGCTTAATTGGCACCAATACTGGTGTTATTTGGGTGAGAGAAAATACAGCTCTTTATTAAAGCTTTTGGGACATAATTTATTTTATCCAATTTGCACATGTACTATAGTTGGCATTATTTTAAATTGTTTTAACAGATTTTCAAGTGTCTGGTATTAAATGATAAATGATTGAACATATTATTGTTATTGATATATTCTGTATTAAATTAATTTTATTGTATGCCACCCTAGGATATACAGATATAGGATGGGAAAACAATAAATAAATACATACATTTATAGTTTCATGAAAAGCATAACATCTTTTGTTCCATGTGAATGGATACTGATTATCTGCTGTCTCTCTCCTTACATGTATGTAGCTCCCTACAACTAATCAGTCTTGGCCCTATACAGACATTATCCCCAAACCAGCATTTAGCAGCATTTACATTTCTGTACTGCTTCATACTGAACTAAGTAGCCTGTAAGCAGTTTACAACATGTAAGCTTATTGCCCCCCAACAAGCTGGGTACTCATTTTAATGACCTACAGAAGGATGCAAGTTTGAGTCAACCCTGGAGCCCTGGGATCAAAGTCACAACCTTGTGGTTGCAATACTGGATGCAGTACGGGCATTTAACCACTGCACCATGAGGGTTCCTCCAGAAACAGCAGCACATGTATAGGGTCTGGAGATGTACTAATTGTTCCTGACTTCCAAATTCCCAGTCTCCTGAAGTGGAGGTTGGATGTCTGTAAGGGGATTCTGTATGACTAGTCATCTATTTACATTCTGGAACTATGCTTTAGTTAGGTACTTGATGTGTCAGAGAACTGCATACAAGTAGATGCATGGAAAAATCTTCTTCTGACCTTAAAACCGAGGAAGTTAGAGGATACTGGGTATGAGTCAGCACCCATGGTCCAACAGTCCATACACACTGATGATTCCTGAGCATCATCATGTCTGGACATGACTCTTATCTGCAAATGCTTTGGAAAGAACTAATATATTTACTTCAAACATCCCAAAGCATTTATAAAATTACAAAGTATTTTAAAACTAATTAGCAAAACAAACAAACAAAATAAAGAACAAATCTGATCAGAATGGGTTTCCTTTCCTAAAATGATTAGTTTAAATGCTTCTTAGCCTTGTTGCCAACCAAAGAGAATTCAACCATCTCTGGTATAGGATATCTCTGAAATTGGCCAACTCCAAATGATTCTTTGCAAGACCTGTCTGCTTCAGTTTTGTGGAATAATGATTGGCTCATTGCACTGAGGGCAGAGACCATTACACTTTCCCAAGCCCTCAAATGGACTTCCTATTAAACATGTAGGTGTCCATTTCCTGGAAGTTTCAGATTTCACTGGGTTCAGTTGATGTTTCAACAAATGGATTTATTTCCTTTTTCATCTAATTTTGTTCTTCCAAAGAACCTGTACTATGAGCGGGGCAGAATGGAGATTAATTCAAGTCTCGATACAGCTGTGAAAACAAACTTAACACTTAAGAAACCAGTAACCAAAGATGTATGTATCCTACCACAAATGGGGAAGGCACAAGAATCCTGTCTTCTCCTCTTCCTTTATGGAATACCAAGAGAACTGATGTTGTAATAATAAGCTTATGTTTAAAATGTACAGGATACATTTTTCATTTTGCACCATACACCACCAGTACACTACAGAGAAATGGAAAATAAATGAGAAATGGGGTCATCTGAAACATGGAGGCAAAGCAAGTAAAGGGGCTTCTTGACCAACCTGGATGGCTTTCCAGCAGCTATCAGCTCTGTCCAAAATTTGATGATAGCATCCAAGATAGGGTTTGCCAGTTCAGGGTTGTTCCAGGCCTTGTGTTTTCCAGGCCAAAACCTGAGACTTAGGGTTAACCTTACTTGCCATCATTTTTGAGAAATCTTGACAAACAGACTGTATTACCAGGTAGTTGGACCTAATGACTTAGAGTACCCCTTCCAAACCTATCATTCTATGGCCCCTGGTGATGTCACAAAGTCTTATGCATTAAGTATTCACTACAATTGTTCACAGTTTGTCATTCAAACACACACATGGAGAACAGATTTTCCTGTTTGAGAATTAAGACAGAAATCTTAGCTAAAGGGTTTGTTCCCAGATCAAGGAGAAATGATAGTATTTTATTCCTTCTCACTGATTTAGGGAAATGGAAGAATGAATGTTTAATCTAAGCAAATTTATTGTTGCTGTTGTTAATGGCCCTTGAGTCGACCTTGGCAATCCTGTGGATGAGGTATCTTCTACTGCTCTGCTTAAGTTTTGCAGACTCATGCCTGTGACCTCCCTAACTGAATCTAGCCATCTGGTGTACAGTCTTCCTCTTTTTCTTCTACACTTAACTCTTCCAAGCATTATTGCTTTTTTCTAATGAATCATGCCTTTTCATGATGTGGCCAAAGTACAACAGCCTCAAGTTGATCATCTTAGCTTCTAGGGGTATTTCAAGCTTGATCTGTTCAAGGACCCATTTATTTGTCTTTTTGGCTGTCCATGCTTTCCTCAACACTTCTCTCCACCACCTCATCTCAAATGAATTGTTGTTGTTGTTTTATCTGCTTTTTTACAGTTCAGTTGTCACATCCATACATAGTGATGGGGAATACAATGGTTCGGATGATTCTATCTGTATTGTTCTATTGTATATCTTTACTCTTTAAGATGTTCTTTAACTCTTTCATGGCTGCCCTTCCCAGTCCTAGTCTTCTTATCTCTTGACTGCAGTCTCCATTCTGAACTATATTTCCTCCAAGGTATGAGAAGTCTTTATCTCAATTTCCTCATTGTCTAATTTTAATTTAGTCCATGGTCATTATTTTTTGTTTTATGTTCAGCAGGAAGCCTGCCTTTGCACTTTCTTCCATGACTTACCTTAGTACTTGTTAGAAGTACATAATGTTCTTCACCAGTAATATTGTGTCATCTTCATATCTTAGATTCACTTCTCCTCCTCCTAAGTCTAACCCTGCTCTTTGTATGATGTTTTCTGTGTACAAGTTGAATATATATGGTGGTAATATGCAGCCTTTTCTGACTCCTTTGCCAACAGGAAACCATCTGTTTCTCCATATTCTGACCATAGCCTCTTATCCCAAATATAGCTTTCTCAACAGAATTATCAAGTGTGTTGGCACTCCCATGTCTTTGATAGCATTCAATGAAATCAAAAGCTTGCTGATTTTCTTTTGGAACTCCTTGGTGTGCTCCATTAGCTATCATATGTTTGCAGTGTGGTCTCTAGTGCCTCTATCTTTCCTGAACTCTGCTTGCACCTCTGAGATTTCTCTCTCCATATGTGGTTGGAATCTGTCTTGCAGTATTTTAAGCATAAGCAATTAAAGCTTACATCCAGAAGGTGGAGCACAGCAAAGGGTAAGCACTGGCAACACAATGATTGAGAGTGAAGGAGCGACCACCTGGAGCGTCTTTAGAAGTTGCAGTAACAAATCGATGAAGGCTTGAAAAGTGTCTCAAGTGCTGCTGTCCTAGCCGAGCTAGAGATCTGCACACAGAGCATTTTTCTTGCCTGGAGCAGAGTCTCCCAAAATTGTAGAATCTGGACCCTTATCTCCCACCTGGAAATGAACCACAAAAACTGGAGACTTGGGCCTCATTCCCACTTACAGATAAATTGGTGTGTGATACAAATTGATGTGATACATTGTCCCCATCTTCAAAAAGGGGAAAAAAGAGGATCCCAACAATTATTTTCCAGTTAGTCTGACATCAATTCTAGGAAAGATTCTGGAGCACATCATTAAACAAAGAGTCTGTGAATGTCTAGAAGATAATTCCATAATCACAAAAAGCCAACATGGGTTTCAGAGAAACAAGTCATGCCAGACAAATCTGATCTCTCTCTCTCTCTCTTTTGATAAAATTACCAGCTTGGTAGATGAAGGGAATGCTGTGGATATAGTATATCTTGATTTCAATAAGGCCTTTGACAAGGTTCCCCATGATATTCTTGCAAACAAGCTTGCAAAATGTGAACTAGACAAGGTAACCATTACATGGATTTGTAACTGGTTGACTGGCTGCATTCAAAGAGTGCTCAACAATGGCTCCTTTTCATCCTGGAGAGAAGTGACCAGTGGGGTCCCACAGGGTTCTGTCCTGGGTCCAGTGCTATTCAATATTTTTATTAATGACTTGGATGGAAGTATTGAGGGCATAGTTATCAAATTTGCAGACGACACCAAATTAGGAGGAGTAGCCAATACCCCAGAGGACAGGATCAAAATTCAAAATGACCTGAATAGACCAGAAAGCTGGGCCAAAGCTAACAAAATGAAATTCAACACAGAGAAATGTAAGGTTCTGCACTTAGGGAGGAAAAATGAAATACAGTGGTCCCCCGGGATACGAATCCCCCGCCTAACGAAAACCCCGGGATACGAAAAAGCCGGGGCCGAAAAAATGGCCCCGGCTTGCGAAAGTATCCCCGGGTTACGAAAATCAAACGGCGCGAATTTTGAAAGTTGCAAAGTGCTGCTATTGGCCAAGAGGCTGGCTGGTTAAAGGGGATTGGTTACGAAACGCAAACGGCGCGAAATTTAAAAGTTGCAAAGTGCTACTATTGGCTAAGGGGCTGTTTAAAGGGGATTGGTTAACGTTCAGCTTTGGCGCGAATT
Source organism: Urosaurus nigricauda (assembly GCA_034509955.1). Taxonomy (NCBI): domain Eukaryota; kingdom Metazoa; phylum Chordata; class Lepidosauria; order Squamata; family Phrynosomatidae; genus Urosaurus; species Urosaurus nigricauda. The sequence goes on from JAOEGL010000005.1 coordinate 12,959,940, forward strand.
TTGAACTTGGTTTAGCAATCTGATTGGCTTGCGAAAGCAATCTGATTGGCTAACGAATGGGGGGGGGGGTGGCTTCAGAAATAAAAGCCAGGTACCAGTGCTGGGACCCCTTGTTCAGCCTTTGTGAACTGGTGAGATAGAGTTGATTCTCTTGGCTCCAGTGAAGGTCTGAACTTCTTCGACTGGATTTGTCTGGCTGACTTCTGCCTGGCACCTTACTGTACAGTACTGTACCTGTGCATCTACGCCTGCTCTTTGCATCAAGACCTGCGGTGAATCCCTGGAAGTGCAGGTACAGTATGGATTTTTTACTTCTTCTTGTGGGTGAATGATGTGCATGATGTGGCCTTGTGCAGTGAATGGATTTTTCAACTTTGGTTTTTTGGTTTTGTGCACATTGGGCTGAGAGAGTGATCCCTTGCCTTGAATTTTCAAATGTTTCTGGGGGGGGGGGTGGTCTTCTGCTTCCAATGTGCCCATGGGCCTTGGCAAGGCCTGTGAAGTGGATGGCTTTTGAAACTGGTTTTTTGGTTTTGTGCACTTTGGGCTGAGAGAGTGATCCCTTGCCTTGAATTTTCAAATGTTTCTGGGGTGGTGGTGGTGGTGGTGGTCTTCTGCTTCCAATGTGCCCATGGGCCTTGGCAAGGCCTGTGAAGTGGATGGCTTTTGAAACTGGTTTTTTGGTTTTGTGCACATTGGGCTGAGAGAGTGATCCCTTGCCTTGAATTTTCAAATGTTTCTGGGGGGGGGGGGGTGGTGGTCTTCTGCTTCCAATGTGCCCATGGGCCTTGGCAAGGCCTGTGAAGTGGATGGCTTTTGAAACTGGTTTTTTGGTTTTGTGCACATTGGGCTGAGAGAGTGATCCCTTGCCTTGAATTTTCAAATGTTTCTGGGGGGGGGGGGTCTTCTGCTTCCAATGTGCCCATGGGCCTTGGCAAGGCCTGTGAAGTGGATGGCTTTTGAAATTGGTTTTTTGGTTTTGTGCACTTTGGGCTGAGAGAGTGATCCCTTGCCTTGAATTTTCAAATGTTTCTGGGGGGCGGTGGTGGTGGTGGTCTTCTGCTTCCAATGTGCCCATGGGCCTTGGCAAGGCCTGTGAAGTGGATGGCTTTTGAAACTGTTTTTTTTTTTGGTTTTGTGCACATTGGGCTGAGAGAGTGATCACAGTGCATCGGAGGGGGAGGGATTTAGAGCATGGGGGGGTGGGAAAGGATGGCCTGTGAATGGGTTTTGCTCAGTGCCTGTTTCTTTTGCCCTTTTTAGGCTTCGACTATGGCCCCCAAGAAAGCCAGTGGGGAGGAGAAGAAGAAGAGGCTTCCCTTGTCCTTGGAGGACAAGAAGGACATCATTGCCAAACACGAGAGGGGAGTGCGCTTGGTGGACATTGCGAAGGAGTACGGCCGGAACCCTTCAACCATCGGCACTGTCCTCAAGCAGAAGGAGGTGATCAAAGGCGTTGTGGCTCCAGCGAAAGGCGTCACCACCATCGCCAAGCAGAGGACACCAGTGCACGACGAGATGGAGCGCCTGCTGCTCCTCTGGATTAGAGAGAAGGAGAGAGCTGGGGACACCGTCAGCACATCTGTCATTTGCGAGAAGGCCACAGCCATCTTCGAGGACCTGGCCAGCAAGGAGGGAGGCGAAGGAAGTTCTTCGCAGGAGCAGCAAGCCACCCTGGAATTCAAGGCCTCGCATGGGTGGTTTGACCGCTTCAAGAAGAGGACCGGCATCCACTCTGTCGTCCGTCACGGGGAGGCATCCAGCGCAGACCGCCAGGCCGCCGAAGAATTTGTCCAGCGGTTCAAGGACATGGTGGAGGAGGAAGGCTACGTCCCAGGACAAGTCTTCAACTGCGACGAGATGGGCCTGTTCTGGAAGAAGATGCCTCGTCGCACCTTCATCACCCAGGAGGAGAAGACATTGCCAGGCCACAAGCCGATGAAGGACAGGTTCACTCTTGTGCTGTGTGCCAACGCCAGCGGGGACTGCAAGGTCAAGCCCCTGCTGATTTACCACTCCGAGAACCCCAGAGCCTTCAAGGCACACAAGGTGCAGAAGGACAGACTGCCTGTGATGTGGCGTGCCAATGCTCGGGCATGGGTCACACGCCTCTTCTTCGTGGAGTGGGTCAACGGTGTCTTCGGCCCTGCTGTCAAGCGGTACCTGGAGGACAACGATCTCCCCCGGAAGTGCCTCCTCATCTTGGACAATGCTCCTGCGCACCCGCCCGGCCTGGAAGAAGACATCTTGGACGAGTTCTCCTTCATCAAGCTCCTGTTCCTGCCTCCCAACACGACCTCCATCCTTCAGCCCATGGACCAGCAAGTCATTGCGAACTTCAAAAAACTCTACACAAAGCACCTGTTCAAGAGGTGCTTTGACGTGACGGAGAACACCCAGCTGACCCTGCGAGAGTTCTGGAGACAGCACTTCGACATCGTCGTGTGCTTGCGGATGGTGGACTTGGCCTGGCAGGAGGTCACCAGGCGCACCCTCAATGCAGCCTGGAAGAAGCTGTGGCCTGCTGCTGTTGCGTCGGAAGGGTCAGAGGCCGAAGTTGAAGATCCCGGTGAGGCAGAGGTTGCGGAAATCGTCTCCCTGGCACACAGCATGGGACTGGTTGTCAACGCGGAGGACATTGACGAACTCATCGAGGAGCACAACGAGGAGCTCTCGACGGAGGACCTGAAGGCGTTGGCAGCCATGCAGCACTCGGCCGTGGAGGAGGAGTTGTTCGGGTCAGAGACAGCTCAGGAGGAGGGGGAGGCGGCCGCATCAATTGGCACTTCGGAAATCAAAGACATTTTGCGGCAGTTCCAGACTGTTGCTGATTTTGTGGAGAAGCATCACCCTGAGAAGGTGTTCACCAGCCGCGCAATTGCGCATTTTGATGATGTCTGCCTTAGCCATTTTAGGAACCTGGTTAAGAGCCGGCAAAAGCAGACATCCTTGGACCGGTTCTTCCCGAAACTCGGAGAACCGCCACCCAAGAAGGGCAAAGGTGCTGGTGACTCTTAAAAAGCCCTAAAAATTTTTTTAGAAAAAATTTGTTAAAATGGTTAACTTTGTTAAATTTGTTGAATTGGTTAAAGTTGGTTGAATTGGTTCAAATTGGTTGAATTGATTGATTGGGTTTAAATTTGGGTGTTTTGGGTGGCCTCCTCCTCCTCCTGTCTCACTCAAGTTTGCCATGACCAGCAAAGGTAAGAAAAAAAATTTTTTTTAATTCTTTAGATTCTGCTTGCAAGGTGCCCATGGCCCTTGGCAAGGCCTGTGCAATGGATGGATTTTGAATCTTTGGTTCTTTGGTTCTTTGCAAAGTGGGCTGAGACAGTGTTCAGAGTGCATTGCCTTGCCCTTTGAAAGCTTTCTGGGGTCTGTTCTGCTTGCAAGGTGGCCATGGCCCTTGGCAAGGCCTGTGCAATGGATGGATTTTAAAACTTTGGTTCTTTGGTTCTTTGCAAAGTGGGCTGAGACAGTATTCAGAGTGCATTGCCTTGCCCTTTGAAAGCTTTCTGGGGTCTGTTCTGCTTGCAAGGTGGCCATGGCCCTTGGCAAGGCCTGTGCAATGGATGGATTTTAAAACTTTGGTTCTTTGGTTCTTTGCAAAGTGGGCTGAGACAGTGTTCAGAGTGCATTGCCTTGCCCTTTGAAAGCTTTCTGGGGTCTGTTCTGCTTGCAAGGTGGCCATGGCCCTTGGCAAGGCCTGTGCAATGGATGGATTTTAAAACTTTGGTTCTTTGGTTCTTTGCAAAGTGGGCTGAGACAGTGTTCAGAGTGCATTGCCTTGCCCTTTGAAAGCTTTCTGGGGTCTGTTCTGCTTGCAAGGTGCCCATGGCCCTTGGCAAGGCCTGTGCAATGGATGGAATTTTAAAACTTTGGTTCTTTGGTTCTTTGCAAATCTTTTTTTTTTTATTCTTTAGATTGGCCCTGCAAGTCATTCTTAAGTTCTTTAGTGCCTTAGGGAAGTTTCTATTAGAGTGTATTGTAGGGTACTTAAGGAAATAGGCCTCTATTGTAAGCTTCCATTGACTTGCAGGGTCAATCTGGGGTCATGGAACGGATTAGTTATTTTCAATGGGAAATAGGCCCCGGGTTACGAAATTTTCGGCTTACGAAATAGGTGCTGGAACGAATTAATTTCGTAACCCGGGGGACCACTGTACACAAATATATGGGGGACACCTGGCTGAATGAGACCACATGTGAAAAGGATCTAGGGATATGAAAGGGTTCTGTCCAAGTAGACCACAAGTTGAACATGAGTCAGCAGTGTGATGTAGCAGCTAAAAAGGCCAATGCAATTTTAGGCTGCATCAATAGAAGTGTAGTGTCTAGAAAGTAATAGTGCCACTCTATTCTGCCTTGGTCCTGACAGTAAGGGCTGTTCAACAATGGAACACACTCCCTTGGAGGGTGGTGGAGTCTCCTTCCTTGGAGGTCTTTAAGCAGAGGCTGGATGGCCATCTGTTGGGTATGCTTTGCTTGGGAGTTCCTGCATGGCAGGGGGTTGGACTGGATGGCCCTTGTGGTCTCTTCCAGCTCTATGATTCTATGATTCTATGACCAGCAGAGCATGGTCCCCACTACATTTGTCCTGATCACATTTTTCCCCCTCAAAAATAATCCACTTTTGGTTCATTAATTGATTCAAAATGGACCCGCTCCAGCTGGCCAAAGGGCAAGTTTAAATCACTTCTGATCTGCATCTGGTTAACACTTTCACAGAATCAATTTATTGAAAAAGACGCAGAAAAATTGTCATCAAAGAGATGCAAGTTAAATGGGTTTAGCGCATGACCCCCTCTCAGAATCACTTCAGTGATTTGGTTTAAGTGGGAATCAGGGTCATATGAGCCAGTTCAAACTGATTTGCAATCCAGTTTAAAAGGTAGTGGGAATCAAGCCTTGGGATCAGGCCCAAACCTAACTCAGGATGATATCCTGCCCCCACAGGACCTGGATTTGGCTCTGACTGAGGGCTAGAATCCTGAAAATGGGAACTTCCACACAATCTCTGTGGCCGGCTAATTTCCCACTAACTGAGAAGTCACAATTGATCTCTTGAAGTTGGGTAAGCAGGATTCTCCTTCATCCCGCTGGAAACATAAGTCTCTAACCTTATTGAAATAATGACAATAATGGGATGGAAATAAGATTGTTATAACCTTAGCATGTCCAAAGCTGCTGAGGTGCTAGAAATACAGTTCTGGAACTGAACTCTGCAGCTCTGCTAATAAAGACCATATTGATTCATGTCAGTGTTTACAACAAATTTTCGGCGGCACCACTGAAAATCCTAATTACAGAATCAACAAAAAATTACCGCACAATAGTTTCCACCAGGAACTCCAAGCCAATTAATTAACCACTTCTCTCCAATAATCTCATCAGCTTCTCCTGAACTCTTTCAGCTTCAACCCCCATAGATTTGAGGATCACAGGGGTTAGGCCGAAGCGCCACTTCTTCCCCGCTGAAGAAGGGGGGCGGGGGAAGCCATACGTCTGCTAAAAATCCTGACTTCATTTGATTTACTTTCCAGGGCTGTTTTTCTTTTATTAAATATGTTTGACTGCTATTTCTAATTAAATGTCGAATTAATTTTGGCAAACGAACCGCAGATGCAGTTTATGCTCAATTTTATCAGACAGATTTATTTATAAGCTGTCAGCTTCTTGAAAAGACTTCATTTTGGAGCAGCCTTAAATTGCTAACAGTAGCTGTAAATGGGGCTACTGTTCTCTCCAAGACCAAAGAAGTGTGCTATAAACGTCCATTCCATCTGTGAGGAATCATAAAACAATCACATTCCTTTATTCCCCCTCCCCCCTTTTTTTCTTAGGCCCTTTATTAAATTAGTTCAACTCAATTAAAAATAACTTCAAAAACATTTCAGGGTCCTTTTGTTTCATGGAATACTTGGAACTCTCTGCACGAAACGTCACCCTTTTAACTAATCCCTTTTGCTAAATGGAAGAGAATAGTGGTATTGTGACTTCAGACAGTGCTTTCAAGGGTCTCTACTGTACCGAATTGAGGTCACTCCAAGACAATGCCCAACACCCAATAGCCATTCAAACATTCTTCACAACTCTATCAAGTGCGCCTTTCTTTCTCCCTTCTCGCTTTTCTCTTGTGGCAAAGTCATAGGACAATGGGGGAAAAAGCCTCTAGCACCATTTATGGGCACCATATTTGCACATGACAAAGACTATTCTTTCTGGTTTGCCAATTCTCCATTAGGAATGGGGGAGGGGGGCGGGAAGGAACAGAAGAAAAAGAAGAATGAACCGAGGATAGATTTTCCCACCACTACAGTTGTTGAAATGTAGCTTAGACTTCAACAAAGTATTCTTTCAGCTCAAACTTCCTGCGATTAGTTACCTAAAAAACACCAGGCATAGAAAATCATATGGAATGCAAGATTATATATGCCATATTACAAGCAACACATGAATGACTTAACATGCAAATTAAAAGCATATCAAGACAAACAATAAAACTAGGGCTATTATTCCTCATCTGGTGTTAACAACATTATAAAACGTATTGTCACCAGAAAATAATAACGCATGCCCCTCCTTGTCATGATGCAAGCATAGGATCTGAGCTTTCCTTGAAAGCTATTAGCAGTATCCGTTACCAATAAAAGAGGAAAAACAATTCAACATATGTTTATGTTTGCTAGTCCTGATGTTTCAGAAGGAGTATTTCTATCCCCCCCCCCCAGTCTGACAACTTTTCTCTTTAATTTGATGAAGAAAGGGGAAGGGGAAAATGGTGTCCCAGACAGAGATGATGCCTTACCTTGTTTCAATAATGAGGTCAGAAAACCAGTATGTGGCATCAGTATATTCCTGCCTTGGAAGGTAACAGGAGATATGGTACCATATGAACATAGAATCATAGAGTTGGAAGAGACCACAAGGGCCACCCAGTCCAACCCCCTGCCATGCAGGAACTCCCAATCAAAGCATCCCCGACAGATGGCCATCCAGCCTCTGCTTAAAGACCTCCAAGGAAGAAGACTCCACCACCCTCCAAGGGAGTGTGTTCCACTGTTGAACAACCCTTACTGTCAGGAAGTTCCTCCTAATGTTGAGGTGGAATCTCTTTTCCTGCAATTTGCATCCATTGTTCTGCATTCTAGTCTCTGGAGCAGCAGAAAACAAGCTTGCTCCCTGCTCAATGTGACATCCCTTCAAATATTTAAACAGGGCTATCATATCACCTCTTAACCTTCTCTTCTCTAGGCTAAACATCCCCAGTTCTCTAAGGCAGTCATCATAGGGCATGGTTTCTAAACCCTTCACCATCTTAGTTGCCCTTCTTTGGACATGCTCCAGTTTCTCCACATCATTTTTGAATTGTGGTGCCCAGAACTGGACACAGTATTCCAGGTGAGGCCTGACCAAACATTTCTATAACAATCCAGTGTGTGCTGCTATATTCCTTCTCACAACATTGAAAGGGGGGGGGACCCAGCCCTTCTCCATGACTTCTAGGCCATCCTACTTGTGGAATGCTATATGTGAAGAGCTAGGTTTTAAAAGGGGACCTGGGTAATGTGCCATCTTCCCTCAGCTGCTGCCATTCTAGTGCCAATCCACTGGGGATGTAAAGATGGAGGCTACTGCTGCTGCAGCCACCATTTCGTCTAATATTTCTTTTCTCAGTGTGAGGCTGAACATAGCCCCTGTTGTGCCCTCCTCTAAGTTTACCAGACCAGAGGCAGACACAGTTGATAGCTCTGAGAGGGAAAGCTGCTGCAGCTACTACAATCTTTCAGGGACAGCTGGTGGCTCCCAGGTCATTGGGGTGGTGACTCGACTCCTGGTTATTTTCTAGCTCAGTGGTTCCTAAACTTTGGTCCTCCATTTGTTTTGGACTTCAGATCCCAGAAGCCACATCCAACTTGGGCAACAGTAAAGAATCATGGAAGCTGAAGCCCAAGGTATCTGGGGCACCAAAAGTCAGGAACCAGTTTCGCCTCTCAAGGAGTTATCCAAGGTACTGACCTCCATGCCCTAAACAGCATTAGCATCTTGGCTACTCGAACCTTTGCAGCAATACAAAACTTTGAATGGATTACCACCCCACTGACATGGGATCCACCAGCTGCCACCACTATTTTCATTAACCTTGATGCCCCTGTGTCCCAGAGAAAATAATGGCTGGAATAATGTTGGTACATTGTGCTAGAGTTGCAGATTTTCCAAGCTAGTACAGGGATGGCAAGAGAAAGCAGACAAAACCCAGTCTGCGGCTATTTTCCATGATACTGAGCCTATGGTCTTTTTCCTCACCTATCAACAGGATACCAACATGATTCTAACTAACAAAGCCTAACATAGAGAAAACCAATGCTGAAGGCCTTACAAGCTGCAAAGACCTGGAGTCCATTGTGGTCCCTAGAACCCATCATAGACTGGTCTAATCTTCCCTACATTCCCAAAACAAAACCAGAAGTAACTGGAAGTCTGCTTCTGGTTCAATAAAACATCTTTGGGTGGGTGGCTGGGTTACACTTTGTTTTAAGGCAAAATTGCCGTTCCTAGAAAATTCCAGCCTATTTCTTAACTGAAAATGTTTTCGAGCGGACTAGGGAGATACAAAAAAAGGCCCATAGGTTACCAGATCCCCCCTTTGTCACACACACATATTAAAACTTTTGATTAAACAGCAGAGCTCCATATTATGCAGTACTAACCCACATATCTCACATGGCCTTTCATCCTCAAGGTAATCCCTCTGATTTGCAATGACTTTGGTCTACAGAGATTCCTGGTTTCACTGCCATTGTAATAGCACTGAAAAACCCAAGTCCCTTGCACCGTGTGACACTGCATTGTGGAAAGAGGGAAGAGCTTGTTTCAAATCCCCCGTGAGGCTTTTACAAGCATCATGATGAGGTTTATTGCTTGGCCCTGAGAAATGGAGCAGAAAAACAAAGCAGTTCTAAACCCTGGCCACCCATTCCAGGATGAAAGACTCAAGCCTGACTCCTATGCTGTGTTGGCAATAAGGTAGCCACTTGAAGAAGAAGAAAAGGTGATGAGTGACATTCAGTGACAGAAAGATTTACACATATCAAAACTTGGGTGTTTTCCACTTATTAATAGATATATTTAATTGCATCTATATGGTGAGGTTGGGAGACTTCTAACCATTTAAATTTAACTAGCTCCATTATCAAGTGGGTGTGAAAAGAATTAATGTCTTATTTCTTAAAATTACTCAGTATTCTCAGTATCTTTTCATATGCCTGTACCAGATTTGAGGTACAGAACTAAATGTGAAATTAATTTCATGGGGAGTGTGAAGGTCACTCAATAAATCTTGGGCAGAACTTATGTTATGTTGGAACAGAAGTATATAGGCAGTTCTAAAAAGGTCCATGCGATTATACCTGTGTTTGGGAGAATAGTTACTTCACTATTCTCGCAAACCTGGGAAGATCCCAGTTTTCAACAGAAAACACCCTGAATGTGGGATGGAATTGGTGAAACCACTAAAAAAATGCAGGCACCTTAGCTTATGCTGAGAGCTGTGAATACTGTTATCTCTTCCCTAATTTCAATGTAAATGGAAGGGATGGGTATGCTAGGACAGCTAGCTCTACTTTTCTGGCATCACCACTGAAAATACTCTTTCATGAATCCCAAAAAGGTTGTGGTCTCTTATATAAAGCAGCTTTCCCAGTTTGACCACATAGGGCAGGCAGAGTTTTTGGATATCCTGCCTGAAGGTACCAGATCCCACTTGATCTTAGGAACTAACAGACTCAAGCCCCGCTAATTCTTGTTTGGGGGGGCCACCAAAGAATACTAAGTGCTGTAGGCTGCATTTTAGAGGGATGTAATGGGATGTGATGGCAAACCAACTTTCATTGCCAAAGAAAACTTTGAAATTCTTGGAGTCACAAACATTGACAAGCAACTTCAAGGCACGTACACATACAACTGTTTCAGATCTTAAGGGTAATGACCAGAACTTTGAACTGAGCAGAAGATGGATCAGTAGGCACTAAACAAGTCTGCTTGCAGCTATATATTAAACCTAGACACCTATAAGCACTTGATGGTTGTATCCTAGTACAGTCACCCACTTGACTCTACAGTAGCAGTGGACAACTAAAGCTAATCCAGCAGCTTTATGGACTACCAAAATTTGCTCCAAAATAAGGAGAAAACCCAGAAGTGGCAAAGGTCAATTCTGGTTTTCAAAAATTGGTTTTTGTTTTAAGGTTAAACAATGTAGAGGGGCTCTTCCTCTTGTGTAATAAAATTGCCACCCTAGAGGTTTCCAGGAAAGACATTTCACTTGTTTTTGCTAGAAAAGGAGAAATTTGGGAAGCTAGGAAGAGTTGTTGGTATGCCAAGGCTGCCTTTGCAGGCCACATGCAGACTCAGGATTGCACACTGACTTTTCTTCCCTTTGCTGGTCAGTATGGGCTGCAGGCATAGTGAATATGGGTCTCAGAAATTCATTCCTCCTGCTCTCTCTCTCTCTTTCTCTGCCTATCCTTGCCTGTAAGTCAGAGCTACAGCCTCCATAGTGAATTGATACATCTTCTTCTACCAGTATGCATCACTGAAAGGATTGCCATATGGTTAGTAATTCTACTTATCTTCATCTTTTTAGTACCAAACAAAGAATTTTTGTGGGGGACATTATACTTTTTCAAGAATTATGTCTCCAGGGTTTTACATCTGAACAATAACCCAAAAATTTATGTGATTGTCCCCTAGCGAAAACCCAAGAAATAGTCTATTTATGAATGCAAATGGGACATAAATATAAAAACGGTCATATGCATTTGCAATATTTTGGAATTTTATGCAAAGCATTTAGGTTTTCTGTCCCTCTGATCTCCTTTACAGCCATGGAAAGGCCATGTGACACCAAAAAGGGAATTACAGAGAAAGAAAAGTGTCATATGCTTTCAGAACAGCTGATATTTTGCTTTAGGCATCATATCTGATAGCAAATCATCACAAGTTAGGAAACTGACATTTAGAAAGAGAATAAATTACACAATGTTGGAAAATCCAGACTGCAAAGCTTATGAGCTGCCCAGAATTAGAAAATCTATTGCTAGGAAGTGAAATAAGTCCTAGAGAATCTAGTTCATCTCTTGATGGCTGCAGTATCAGATAGCAACTTGAGTGTGTGAATAAGCCATCACAGAACATTAGAGGTGGAACTTTTACACCCGGTATCAACTCAGATTCAACATGTATCACTTCAGACATTTAGTCAAGAAGCAACAAGTGTTGAGTAACAAGAAATAAATTTGTGTATCTGAATATACTGTATCTATATATGTATTATTGTTGTGTGCCTTCAAGTCATTCTTGACTCATAGCCACCCTACAACAAACCTATCATGGAATATTCTTGCCAAGATTTGTTCTGAAGGGTCTTCTGCTGCTTTCCTTTGCTTTCCTCTGAGGCTGAGAGACTGTGATATGCAGGTTACTGTGTCTGAGTGGAGATCTGAACCCTGGTCTCCAAAGTCATAGCACAACGTTGAGACCACTGCATATGAATGTGTAAATTGCCTTCCAGTAAAGAAAATGGTATGCAATTCTTGTTACTATTCAGCATGTTACTACAAGAACTTGGAGGTGATCTAACTTGAAAGACATTTGATGCTGCTTTATACCAAATCAAAAAAAGTGCATGTGTCTTGAATGGGACCCAGCACAAGCTCTTTTAAGTCCTGTATGTGGTACACAGGGCATGCCACAGCTGAAAATCACTTGATCAATACCTAATCTTTGACCTTTGCCTTAGAAGTAAAGAGACATCAAAAGATGAACCATCAGTTCATCAGACACTGGGCCCAGGACAGAAATGTATGGTATCCCCAAGAAACTTCACTCTTATTTTGGGAAACTGTTGTGGATTGTCTTATTAACACCTTAGATGCCTTTAAAAAGGCACTTAAGATGGATCTCTTCTGGCGGGCTTACCCATTCGACCCTCCATGAACAAACCCACAGAATGTTTCTTTTAGATGACTGGAGTATTGGACTGACAATGGTAATCGGATATGTTGATTATAGAAATGTGTTTAAGATTGTTTTAATATTGTTGTTATATTGTATTGTGATTTTAAATTGTTGTACTCCCGCCTCGATCCATGGGGAGAGGTGGGAAATATAAATAAATTTTATTATTATTACTACTACTATCACTCTGGCTGCCTTAGATTGTTTTGTCTTTGCCTAGCTTTGCTTATGAATTAAGCTTTGCTTATGAGTTAATATAATTTTTGCCACACGATCAAGAAAACCACATGAAAGCCTTTGCTGCTCTGAATTTAGACTTTGATAAATGTTCTGATTCCTCAAAGCTATTTATATCAAGTTAAGTCAGTTGGTTCAACCTGTTTAATTCATCCAATTTTTGGCAAACATACATCTTACAAAATTCACAAAATCAGATAACAATTCTCTTTTCATTTTGATCCCTCAGCATAGATATATCAAGGGGGGGGGGGGCACACTTTGCTTGGCATAAGCAAGACGGGGAAAACATATGGATCTACAAATGTCATTGGACTACAACTCCCAATAAACCCAGCCAGGATAGTCAGTGGTGAAGAAAGTTGGAAATGGCAGTACAACTTCTGAAAAGTTGTGGCTAGAATCTTGTTTGAGCTTTACAGATATTCCCTCACATCTGTGTTTGTACTTTTTTTGGCCATTGTACAAAGTTGATATCTAGTCCCTACTTTTGTGAGTGAAGGTCCACAGGTGTAATCATAGTCCTAAATTCTATTCAAAGATATAGATGTGTTACTCTGGAATATGAGTATGCAAAGGAATCTTGTAGCACCTTTGAGACTAAGTGGCTATACAATGCAAGCCCTCAGCCTGTATGTTCCCCATCCCCAACCTTAAGTACAGGTTAGGTATTGAAGGAAATTTGTATTTTTTTTTTCATCTATTCAGCAATTCCCTTTCTTGAGCCACATTTTTTGCTGAACAATGATATGAACAACACTAGGAAAATAGGTGTAATAAACTCAATTAAAATTTACATTCCTGCATCTGTGGGCACTACAACAAGAAACACATGCTCTATTTCCTTTTAACTTCCAGCTGTCACTCTTTGCACAAATCTTGGCAGACTGACACACTGCTTGTGAAAGTGCCATGTTCCCCTCTCTCATCCAGTGCTCCAGAGATCATGTGAATCTGTGAGACCCCATCCCAGAGACCATGGCCACCAACTCTCTTCTCTTCCTGTACTTCTCTCTTTCCTTTTCATGATGTAAAGGATCCTAAATGAGTTTTGTTCCAGGCTATTAACCTAAGCCGGGAGACCACAGAGATAAGATTTCATCGTCAAAGAGAACAAAGAAATTGCATGGGTGTGGAAATTGCAATGACAAGGTTGTCTGGATAGACTGTGATGCAGTGAAATGAAGTATCTGACAAATGGGCCCAGAAAACATAGGCTAGCTGATAGGAACAAGCCACTTGACTCAGCTAATACTAATATTAACTGTATTCAGAAGATGTTTGAGAGGCATTGTTTAGCAGTTCCACATGTGAATTCACATATTCTTTTTCAATGGTAGCCATAATGGGGTTGGTGATAGCCTGCTTGTTTGGTCTTATAATCCTTGTTATTGGGTGATTGTTGGTTACTGTCTTGCCCTGCATTTTAGAATCTGTATGGCTCATGCTGCAAAGGGGAATGCCAAACTAGACATTGGGTAAAAGCTGGTAAGACTTCTTCTTAAGGCTGCATGACAACAGCAGGTGAGTGGGCTTCCTTCCTTGCTCCAACTGCCATTGCTCTGGCCTCTAAGGGAGAAAAGAGGAGCCAGGTACAGGTCCACCATGTCTTGGCCCCAGTGATCAGTGAGAGTTCTGCTCTCCATATTCTAAATGACATTGCTCTGGCCTCTTGGGGGAGAGAAGAGCTTTCAGTATCTGTTGGATGTAATCCTCCACTATTCTTTTTTCTTTTTTTATCATGTCTTATTTAGCCTGAGGGGAGAGAACTCCAAAATTAATTATTTGTAAGCTGCCATGGGGGCCTTTTTGGCTTATGGGTAGTGGATAAATAGTGTATACCCTCTCAAGCTCATTTGCTGCCTGGGGTGAATAAAATGGCACCTCCCGTCATTTTATCTAGTGAATGTAGCGAGTGGTAAGGATGCTGGGTGCTGCCATCCAACAATACCTAGAGCATTATTATTATTATTATTATTATTATTATTATTTATTATCATCATCATCATCATCATCATCATTTATTTATAGAGTGCTGTAAAGTTTGCACAGCACTTTATATAGTATGGGTCAAAAAAAGGGGGGGGATAAAAACCTGCCGAGTGCCATACAATCTAAAACAACAATCTCTGATTTTGATTGATTCCTGATCTCTGGAAGGGCGGTATAGAAATAAATTTATTATTAACAACATTACATGACTAAAGTATCTCTAAAATAATTCTAATGTCCATTTCATCTTGCCACCAAAAGAGGGGTTTAATGCAATTAACAAGACGAAAGTGATAGCTAACACTGTGTAGTGTTTTGAGTGTTGGATTTGGACAATGAAAGACTAGGGTTCGAATTCCTACTTGGCCATGGAAACCCACGGGATGGCCTTTAGGCAAGTCTCACAATCACAGCCTCAGAGGATGACAATGGCAAAGCCCCTCCAAACAAATCTTGTCAAGAAAACCTTGTGATGGGTTCACTTTGTGGTCTCCATAAATTGGAAATGACTTGAAGGCACACAACAACAACAACAACAACAACAAGCAGCCAAATGTTACTCATGCTTCAAGCTGGGTGTTTCTGTATTCTGCATATCATTTTCAGTGACCAAAGAACTCAGAGAAACAGTTTAGTAGCTAAATGGCATTGTCCTGTGCCTCACTCCCTCTTCTCATTAAATCCCCAGCATACTATGACGCAAAACACCCTGGATCAAATTATTTCCTGGGTTTGAGATAAGGGGGGAGAAAAATCCTAGCAAACAGCCAGGAAAGGAAGCCATGCCCTTTCAGATATGTATCCTCCAAAGAGGCTTAGCCTGGATGAGCTCCGATTAAATCAGTGCATGCAGGCCCATCTTGAGTATTGAGTCCTTACCCAGCATTAGGTCTTATGAGCCTCCCATTTAAACAACCCGTAGCATTTCACTGCAAGAGCTTGCTCATGCTGTAAATTAAGTCACACACTCTATTGTTTTAAACAGATTTAATCCCATTACAGCTTGACTGCATTATTATAATTATTAGAGATAAAGACATTTTTATTATTAAAAAGGGAAAATAATTATCTGCAATACACTAGCTGGGAAGCCTGAACAATTTGTCATCAAAAGGAATATGAAAACTTGCCTTAAAAGACTATCTTCATATTTCTTCAGGTATGCCATTCTTATTTTGCAAACTGAAATTGTCTTGAAATTGCAAATTGTGAACAAGTAATGCTTTTTTTTGCTTTTGTCTTCTACGTTTATGCATTTGTAACATAAAATATGTGTAAAACTAGTTTAAAAATTACAATAAAGAGAGTAATGCTGTCTAGTGAAGAGAAATATAATAAAAGATGTTCTAAAACCATGGGTTACACAGTTTCACATCAGGTGACATCACATATTCAACGTTGCACATTCAATGACTGTTGCTTCAAGAGGCAATATGCATGTATAAAGGAGCTACCATGGGTCACGTATCACAGAATAAGCTTCTACCTCATCTCACAACATGAAACCTTTCAGTGGAGTCAATCCATACTGGCGAATCCAAGCCACCAAGTGTTAACAATAAAGAGAAATCAGTCACTAACTGTGCAGACTTCAGCCAATGTTTTGCTGACTGACCCATTCCAATTGTGTGTGCATTAACAGAGAAAGTACAAAGAGACATTTCCAGGAATGGTCATTTCCATAGACACTGAGATCTAACAGAACACGTGAAGCTGTCTTACAAAAAGCCAGACCACTGCTTCATCTAACCCAGTATTCCCTTGGTGGCACTTGAAGATCTCAGAGAGAAGTCTTTCACTGACATATTGCCAAAGATACTCGAAGCCAGAGATGCCATGGTTTGCACAATGACTACAAAAACCACCAGCCATAATGTCTTTCCACCATTTCCCATTGTTTCACTTCTGTCTCTTTCAGCTTCACTAGTTATACACCTCCAACTGGCTTCACTCATAGTGGCAACTCTGATGTAAGCACTTTGGTGGCATTCCCAGTCAGCTGTCTGGGGCCTGTCTGCACTGGCACAGGGCAATCCAGAGCATCCTGGCCCTGGACTGCCCCAATGCAAAGTTCTCTGTTCTGTCACTACACAGTTGACCACACATGGATCCCACTGTGCCACCTGGCATCTGTAGGTTGCTTTGCTCTGAGAGCAGAATGAGGTTCCCAGTGATGATCACTTGACTGGGTATCCCAGGTGGCTCAGTGGGATGCACATGTTGTCAGCCACCCAGTGTCAGAACGGTGGGCTTTTGATCTTCTGGGAAGAAACAGAACAACTGGGGACTTTGGAAAACACATGGAAATAGGGGGGAAACTTGGTTCTGGTGCTGAATGAGCCAGCCATTGTCCAATCTGCTTGCACCATAACCAGGCTTTGGGCTGTGCATCATCTGGCCTTCCCAATGAGAGGAGAAGGGAATCTGCTGTACAGTATTTGGCCTATGCAGACAGGGCACTAATGTCTCACATCTTCCTGGGTCCAACAATGACCCCTCTTCAGAGATCAGCCTATGCTGATGGTTATGAGAGTCACCATTTTAATTTCCCATAAACTTCTCAAACAATGAAATCAGAGACTGTTTGGGCAAATGAAAATGCCAGCTCCTGTTTGACTGGCACTGATCAGAGGGCTACTGCTATCACTTCCCATCATCACCACCATCATCACTACCAGTTAAGCTTGTCGGGACACTTTCCTAAGAGATATCTGGTGTTGAGAATTGTACTTCTTTACCATGTCTAGTAGTCTCAGGACCTGGATCCTCCTCTACAGTCCACAGGGCAAGGGGGAGGAATCTCAGAGCAAGAGCACTGTCTTGAAAAGGATATGTACATATATCCCCCTTTATTAGACTTGATTGGCATATTCTGAGCAATTGTGATTGATCCTTAATGGATCATGTTTCATTCATACCAAAGCTCATCCCTTATGATATCAGCGGGGCCTGCCTCCTATGACATCACCAGGGACTGTGTCTAGGTCTCAAGTGTTAGCTCTGAAATCTCAGTTCTTGGGATGCTCCTGAGTTCTGACCTGGCAACCATATCCAGGAGTTCCTTTCTCCTTTAAAACAAACCCCATGAGGCATTATTTATTTTAATAAATAATGGGGTCCAAAGCGGTTTACACTGTACATTTAAACAAAATAGCTAGAGCAATCTCCAATACATTTTCCAAAAAAACCCATTAAACATCACTCCATTTAAAAACATTAATTTAGAACAGTTAAAACACGAAAACCTAGAAGATACTGAGAACCAGCTCACACGTTGCACAACTCTAAATAGGTAAAAATGGAAAGTCTATTAAAACAAGAAGGTATTTGCCTACTTCAGATTTCTCTGAAGATCCCAGCCACAGATGCTGGTGAAATGTCAGAAATAAAACTCTTCTTGAACATGGCCACATAGCCCAAAAAACCCATAACTTCACAGTTCAGATGATGCCTGGCGCATTCTGCAGCAGAACAGGGGTGTAACACACTTAAAATGTTATATATATATATATGTATACTTGTTACTCTGGATCCTCTGGGAAGATCCACAGTGCCATAGTGGAGAAACCACTGTGAAGGCTCTCCTGAGTCCTTACCAGACATACCTGTGATGGCAGTGGGCCTGAGAGAACGTCCTCCCCCAAAGATTTTAAAATTTGAGGAGGCATTTTAAAATGGCAATACACTTAATGTTGCCACTGCTGCTACACTGACAAGTTATTTGTGCTGGTGGAAGCATCAGCAATGGCAGTGCTGAAGCTTCAAAACCGGCAGGGCCCTGCATGGGTCCTCCCCGGATAAAGACATAATAAGAATAACCAACAGTCTAGCATCAAATACAATAGCCAAATACTGCACTATGGACAAACACAGTGTTCTGTTAAGATGTGAGCTAAAATTGGGAAAAATCCTACTGTTATGAAAATTAAGTAATTGCTTTTGCAGTGAAATGTCCCAAGGCTGCAATATTGCCTTCTGGAAAGACAGGAAGATCCATGGCAATAAAAGAGAAGTTTCGGCATGTCCCTAAGTAACCATTTGTTAAGAAGGTGCATTAAGCTGATCTATGGGGAAACAAGGCTGTACCTGTACCATGTATCTCAGCCATCTTTCAACCTCTTGCAAAAACCAGTAAGGTTTCCCATTTGCAGGTTGCAGGCTGTGTGTGTTTTTAAAAATATGTTCACACTTTTGATATTATTTGCCAGCTCTGAACAATTAGCTTTTAATTTTATTGTGTATGTATGTATTTCCTAACTGCCAAGAGGGAATAGGATATATTGTGAGAAGTAGCTTCATCTCACAAAAGGAAAGACTGAAAGGAGCTGCTGCCTTTTAAATCTAAAACGGGCCAAGATAGGATGGAAGGACAAAGCTAAGACTGCTAGGGAAAGAAAAGAATGGAAAACAATTAGTGCGTTGATGTCAGCTTAAAGGAGGTCACAGTAAGATCAACCTTTTCAGCATCTGTTCTTTAATTTTGGGTGGGGGTGGGGGAGAGAGAAGCTATGTCCACTACACATCACTATGGTAACATTTAAATATTGTACAATTCAAGACTGGCTGCACAATGAGACCTCAGCAACAAAAAAATTCAAGAGAAAGTTGCCAAATTTTATCCAATAGCATGAGAGCATGGAATGTGTTTCCTGCTTTGCAATAAATTGGGTTGCAATTTTTATTGAGCCACAAAACTTACATTGGGAATTATAATCCTGGAATTCCATAGCACTGAGCTGTAGAAGTTCAAGTGGTGTCAAACAGGATTATTTCTGCAGTGCAGATTCAGACTCATTGGTTAATTTAGTCACCATGAGTAGATCTAAACTTAAAGGCTGAGTTGTTCTTTTTCATGTGAGCTTATTCATAAATCAGTTCCATTTCACTTCCATCTCACCCTACAATTCTTTCAAAAAGAAAAAAAAAGGCACAGATGTAAATAATTAGTTAAATGCGTAGTTTTGACAACTATGCCTTTACATCTAAAATGCTCATTTTGTGTACATTTTTATAGGTTGCTTTGTGCCGAGAATTGTTTCTTACAGTTCTGAAGAGTACATTAACTGGGGACAACCATCAAACACATTTTAGTCCAGCAAGTGTGGATTAAGATCAGATCATTTGAGAATCTGACCAAAAATCTGGAGCATCCCTAACATATAGCTACTGCTGAAAACAGCCTCTTTGCATCCTGTTCTTCACCGCAATGTATAGGACCATTTACCCCCACACCTATTGCTAATGTTTGTTGGGTTTTTGTTTGGTTTTGCTTTTTGTGATTTATAAAAATAAGGAAATTCCAAAGTTTAGAATTAGAAAAGTGCTGTATCAGGATAAAGGTAGGACGAGGAGGCAGAGGTGAGATTAAATCATGTGTTCCTAGATTCCCATCGTGCTTGTTGTCCTTGGATGCCAACAGCCAATTCTTTGATCCTCGGAAATCTGCAAGTTGTAAAGGCTTGAGATGTTATTCAATATATATGTATCAGGGTTCTCTCCCCAACCTCCAACCATTTCCCACTTGTTCTAATAATAACCATACTATTTATTCTCTTAGTTAATTGCAGCTTTTCCTGCTCCTGTCCTTCTCTGCTTCCTGCTTCCTTTCAAATTACCTTTTTTTTTTTTTTTTTTTTTGCACTGTCAGCATTATCATTATGGGAATTCTACCCACAGAAAAAGGTAGGCCTTTTGTTGTTTGCTCTTCTTGCTTTGCTCCCTGTCCCTTTGTAATTATTCAGTATGTGTTTTGTAATCACATTTGTGATGCACCTAATATGTGCTTGTCATTCACTACAATACTTCCTGCTCCCAAGTAGATGTTGGCTTACATAGCACACAAAGCCCCCTGCAGAAAACATCAGCAGGGAAGTACAAATTGGGAATATAATTACCACAAAATGGCCTCCCTGGCAGTTGCACCCATCTGCTTGGTGGATGATGGATGCTGCTGTCAGCATTTTAGGGTTTCACAACAAGATAAGATGGTAAATCTGTTTGTTAACTAGAGGCAGAAAGAATATTTGCCAATATTCAAAAAACATGGATCCTCCTTGGAAGTAGCCAAATGTCATCAGGACTGCCAGCATCAGCTTCGGGGTGAGTGCAGCATTTTTCACCAGCCCTCGGTGCCCTTTCTTGGAAGCCAGTTAATTGCCAAGATGTTGCTTGAAGGAAAGGACTTTATTTGCTTGTGAAAGGACAACAGGGAGCTGGGCCAGTCTAGCCTCCTTGGAAGGGAATTCTATACTATGGGAACAGACAGCTTTATCAAAAGTGCCTCTGATAGTGGCAGGACCAACAATCTCAAGCCCAGGCAGGTTCATACAGTATGGAAGAAGTAAGGAGTCATGTCATGTAGAGCTTTATGAGTTATAAAAAGGATTTAGAGTTGACCCTGGAAAAAGACCAGTAGCCACTAAAGCCGTGGTAATAAAGGAGACTGGTACTCCTTCTAACTAACCTCATTCAAATGTCTTGCCACACTGAAGGTTCCAAATATTTTTTTAAAGATTGTGCCATTGTGTTTTATGCACTCAAGTTATTTCCGACGTATGGAGACCTTAAGGCAAACCCATCATAAGGTTGTTGGTATTCACAGGATTTGTTAAGAGGAGATTTGCCACTGCCTTCCTCTAAAACTGATTTGCCCAAGGTTACCCAGTAGATTTCCAAGGCTGAGCAAAGATTTGAATCCTGGAACTTTATCATATGCAGGTTTTAAACCATGATTAGAGCTAGGAAAAAAAACAAACAGTTTTTGTGACAGTTATCACATGACTTTGGGGTGAAACAGATGGGAAGGAAAAAACCACAATGAAACCCCACCAACCTTACTGCTGGCTCCCAAGGAGTGCTCATGTCATGACCACATGACATGGCTACAAGCCAGGAAGAAGCGGGAAAAAGATGCTTCTTTTTGAAATGGCTTTTCTCTGCATAAGGTGCCTAGAGGGAACTTTCCTGCTGGCTTCAAGGCATGTGTCATCTAAACGCCACACTTTCAAGCTACCCTGAAAGCATGTCTTTTTTCCCTGTCTGTTTAGCCTCAATGTCTCTGACCTGTAGCTGCTGGATCCCTGAAGCATGGTTAGATGATCCCTTGAGCCAGCAATCAGACTAGTCTTTAGGTAAGAAACACCACTCCCACAGTATTTGAGATACGAACAGTCAAGTGGTGTCATTGTCTCCGCTTCTCCCTGTGACTTCCTCCAGCTAATCCCGAACAGCCAGAGTCCCTTTAATTTTTTTAAAAAATGCTTTCCTTTTCTTTTAAAATAAAACAAAAACAGAACTTTAAATAGCAGAGCTCTGGTATTGTGTGGAAATGGTGAAAACAAAAATAAATTAAAGAAAAACCAAAAAGCATGTTGGGTGGGTTATAGGGCAAAAGAGGCACGGTTAACAGGGAGTGTGGAAGAAAGCATGATGGCCAAAGCAGCTGCTCACAAACAGGTATAATTCCATTTTCTTTAATAAATACAATTGCAGCAAGGCTCATTTGATAATGTCCCTGATCTCCAGAATCCTAGTCCAACAGCGAAACTGCTATGTCACACTCATTCTCCTTTCGAAGGTAGCCCTATGTAAATATTGTTTTACAGTAATCTAAACAGAATGAAAATGAGTGATATTCCACAAACTATTAAATGTTACATCTTCCACGTAAATCTTTTCAAAATGATAGGAGAAAAGTAACAATCCATCATAATCAGTGCAATAAGCTACATGAGTATAAACTTTGCAAATCATAATCTGCAAAGAACTGAACTACTGGAGGACAGGTTTTGGTTAAATGTTAGAAGGAGCTTCTTGACAGTAAGAGCTGTTTGACAAAGAACCAATTATCCCAAGAAGGGATGGGGTCTCTTTCTTGGGATGTCTCCAAGAAGAAGCAGGACGAATACCTGATGGGAATGTTCTCACTGGATTTCTTACATTGAGCTGTTGCACTCAAAAGTCTATGGGCCCCTTCCAACTCTGTGATTCTATAACTCTATGCTAAATTATCCCAAACAATAAAAAATTGTATTTCTATACCTCCAACAGTGCAATTCAGAACAACGAATTACGTTCCAGGGTTTTCATGTCTGGGTTCTTTGCAGGTATGATACCCATTGCTAACCATGTTTATTCAGTCATTTAGATGATTGCTGATCATTACTGTTATGTTTTTAACAAAGCTGAAAACGGCTAGTTTTCCAACCTTTATTTTTCTGATGTTCTGATGTTTTCTGATTGGTCTACAGAGGAGTGGGCTATAAATAAATTTTTATTATTATTTTTTATTATCAATATGTCAGCGTACTGAACCAAGAACAGCCAGTCCGCCTTAGCTATGGATTCTTTATCACAGATTCAAGCATCCATGGTTTGAAAATGTTTTTAAAAATATATAAATTCCAAAATGGTCAACTCTGTCCTAAATATTCTACAGTGGACCCCCGGTAGCTGCTGGGGTTTGATTCCAGGACACCACCCGTGGATACCAAAATCCATGGATGCTCAAGTCCCATTAAATACAATGGCATAGTAAAATGATATTCCTTATATAAAATGACAAAATCAAGCTTTAAGGAATACCATTTTACTATGCCATTGTATTTAATGGACTTGAGCATCCATGGATTTTGGTATCCACAGGATGGGGTCCTGGAATCAAACCCCAGCAGCTACCGAGGGTCCACTGTAGAATATTTAGGACAGAGTTGACCATTTGCAAGTAACTAACTAATACTGTATTCACACACTTCAGCAAATGCCATATTCTAATATGTTTGGCCTGTAACTGATATGTCTCATCATCTGATTCCACCAGGGTGTGTTCCAGTCCTATTCAGTTTGCCTACTTTTTGGAACTTACAACTATCAACCAACTTGTTTGGTCTCACGTGATCCATTATTAGTTAGTTTATCTCACCTTCTTTGACATGGATGTGCACTCTATTCACTGCCAGAGAATGACAGATAATTTGCACTTCTGTAAGATTAGTACAATTTGTGTTAACATCAGTGACAAGCCATTTTATCACCAGAAAACATGAATTGCCTCATGGAAAAAAAAGCCCCTTTCTATGGATTCTTCCTCATCTGCCATTTTTACTTTGAGGTCCAAACTGACACAGGCAAGCAAAAATATGTTCTAGACAAAACCCATGTTTTAATGCTGTGTTGTATACTTGTAACCTAACCTCTTTAATCTCCTTTCTCCCTCCTGCCCATTCATCTTTGCAACCTCTTTAATCTAATCCACAGATTACTCCACATTTCTCAGACACTGGAATTATAACACCTATAAGCAATGAAATAAATATTTTTATCTCAGAAATTGCAATATGCCATATTGTGTTTCCCTCAAAAGGGATGTCTGTTACATCATAACAGTGGGGCATAATTTCCAGAAACACATCTATTTTGATTTTACACCGGAATAACCGTCTCATTAAAAATAATAATTGTAAGCCACTCTAATATCCTTTAGAGCTGAAGAGCATGGTATAAATACCATAAATAAATAAATAAATAAATAAATAATCTATCGCTGCTTAAATTCTACTTTTTAAAAAAAAATTACATGAACAATATATACTGGACTAAGAAACAGCAACTCTTGCATGAATAAGGCAAGCTTTTTTTAAAAAAAGGAGACCTAATTTCAATGGGATTTGTGCCTCTAATTTCCCAAAATACCCCTGAATTCCCAAAACACATTGTGACAAATAAAGTAGGAAAAGGACATCAAATAAGTCCTTTCAGTTCAGCTTGCCATTTTCAGCTATACTTCAGCTGAAAGAAGGCTAGGACGGGTGGATCTGGCATTCTCGGGTTTAAGAAAGCAAAACCACCATATATGCAAACAGTTTTCTTGTATTTCAACCAGTTTAGGGCAGAAAATAGCCCCAAAGTGGTCTAAAAATACATTGGGGGAAGTCAGGTAGATTTAGAGCAGTGGTTCTCAACCTGTGCTCCTAGGAGCACTTAGAGCTCTGCATGCACTTCCACCAAACCCTACCCCTTCCCCTACCCCTAACCCCCATAACACTACTCCTAAACACAGTTAACTTGTAAAACATAGGATAGGCCTCTTGGGGGCTCCAGCATTGAAAATGATTCTTGAAAGGGCTCCGTGAGTGAAAAAGGTTGGGAACCCTGATTTAGAGAACTGCCAGGAGGCTTTGGGGCCACAGAAACAAGGGTTGACAGGCTACACTTTCCCCACCATGCTCTAATCAGAAAAACACCTTGGGCTCTAACAGATGCCACAGCAAGGACTATCACAATAGGACTACTCCTCTGTATCAACTGTTCCATAACTGAGCTGTTCACACCACTAGTAAGTTTCTCCTACAATTCATCTGAAATCCACCCACCATTAAACAGAACACATGTCACTAGCTATGAATGGTGTGGTCCATCGGAGATGTGACTAACCTCCTGGTTTCTTGCTGGTGTGCTGTTGTTGTGTGCCTTCAAGTCATTTCCAATTTATGGCAACCCTAGGATGAACCTATCTGGGGTGGGTATGTTGGCAAGATTTGTTCAGAGGAGGTTTGCCATTGCAATCCTCTGAGGCTGAGATCATGTGACTTGTCCAAGATCACCCAGTAGGTTTCATGGATGAGCTGGGAATTGAACCCTGGTCTCCAGAGTCCTAGTCTAACACTATACCACTTTTACTAGTCTACCAACTATAAAAATGTGGGCAAAACAAGACAAGACCCTAGCACACCACAATAGATGGTTATTAATCTGTGGAAGGTCTGGGAATCTGCATGATTTGCAAGTATGTCCTAAAAATATATATTATGTTCATAATGTTCTACTTCTTCTACAAACCCCACAGAAAAACAAAAACAACAAGCCACACCAAATGGCTACAGTGTTGGGTCTAGAGGACTGAATCTCGACTTAGTAATGAAGTTGATCAAGTTTAATTATGAGTTTATGCCATGCATAAATGGTTATCCACCAACTTATTTCACAGAACTACTTGGAGGCTCCAAGTGCCAATCTGAACTTTCTGGGAAATGAGTAAAGCATGAATAATAACCAACTAGACAACCAATAAATACAATGTGCCTCCTAGATGGTTTAGACAAATGTGTCCTCCTTGCTATCTTTCCACAGGCAGGTGAGGTCTTTCTTTTTCAGTTGAGCTTTGAGAAGAGATTGCTCAAGGGGAACAGGTCTTGTATAATGTGATGTATTGTCTATTTGTTGTTTTCTTTGAAATCATTACATTTTTTAATTGGTTTCAATATTATTGGTAGTTTACAATCTCAAACTTTGTACGAGATGAATTTTGTTTGCTTGAATCTTCAGGTCTGGTTAGTTTGGACAGGGCACCGCTGAGAAATATCATGTGGTGTAGTGTATATATTAGAGGAAGGCAATTGCAAACCACCTCTGTCTATGCCTTGCCTAATAAAATCCTATGAAATTCATGGGATTGCCATTAAGTGGACAGGTGACTTGAAGGTATACATACACACATACTACCTTGAGTCCCACACTGGGGAAAAGGCACAATATAAATGTAACAACAATATGGTTGAAACATGGTAAACACCAATCCATTTCAGATTCTATATCTCCTCCTAAAATCCATTTTTAAGACTCGCACAATGACTTCTAACATAAATACAGTCTATTTTATTTTGACTCCTCTCCCCCATTCCCCTCTGCCTAATGGCTATGCTAAAGATTTCAAAGAGTTGCATGCAATCTGGGGCATATTTGTTTGGTCCTGGTAAACATATTGCCTGCCTGTGGATTTTGCACTCATTTAGCTTCCAAACTAAAACATAATTATTTATTTAGCTTCTAACTTGTTAATGAGACAAAGTCCTCCTTCACCCTCTTGTATACATTAAATAAATAAATGAAACTAGCTGTGTCACCTGGGCCTTGCTTGACACTGTGGCTCCAAGCATCTGGATGTTGCAATATTGGCCCTTGGGTGCTCAAAAATCTCAAGCACTCCCCTCCCCAGTATTGAGAAAAGAAAGAAAAGCCCATAAGATTAAAGAGACATCAAAGGGGAACAGCTTTAATTTTCACAGGGGGAGCACTCCAAATTCATTTTTCTGCCTGAGACTAGGGTGCATCTAAACTGTAAAAATAATGAGGTTCGGCCCCATTTAAACTGGCTCCATCCTACAGAATCCTGAGTTTTGTAAAGCAACAGCACTGTTTAACAGAGCAGGCTAAAGCCCTTGTAAAACTACCAATCACAGGATTCCATAGGATGGAGCTGCATCACTTAAGGTGGTGTCAAACTGCATTATTTTTTACAGTATAGATGCACCCTAGTCTCAGGCAGAAAATGGAATTTGGAGTGCTCCCCTTGCCAGTGGCCACGTGCAATTCAAAATTTGATCTCTCTTTAATCTTATGGGCTTTTCTTTCTTTTCAAACATTGGGGAGGGGAGTGCTTGAGATTTTTGAGCACCCAAGGGCCAATATTTCAACATCCAGATGCTTGGGGCTGCAACATCAAGCAAGTCCTAGGTGACACAGCCAGTTTCATTTAAAGCCACCTCACACAGGGATATCATTAGGGGGTTGCAGGGGATGTGGGCTGCACCAGGTGACTCCCTAAAGGGGGGTGACACCACTGCTCCCCAAACATCTGCCTGGGAAGAAATGGGCTGTGGCATTCGCCTATGTCCATTTAAAATGCTGAAGAGGTGGGGTGAGTAGGGCTAGGCTCAATGAGAGGAGAAAGGAGAGGTCCCAGGTTTTTTAAAAAATATTTTTTCTTTAAAACAATTAAAAAATCTTTTAAAATTTTCTTTTAAAAAATTACATCTTACCAAATGTACACTTTGACCACAGGAAACAGTCTATATGTAAATATATTTCAGCTGTGCACATCATATTGTAAATTAGAGGTATAATTTTAATTTTGCTAGTGGTTTATGATACAATGGCCTAGTGATTAAGAGGCCAATTCTGATGATCCGAAGATTGAAAGGTTGGCAGTTCAAGACCCGAGTGCTGCTTGATGGGATGAACTCCTGTCACTAGTCTCACCTTCTACCAACCTAGAAATTCAAAAGCATGCAAATGCAAGTAGATAAATAAGTATCACTTCAGTGGGGAGGTAAACAGAGTTCAGTGCAGTCATGCTGGCCACATGACCACTGTAGTAGTCCTTAGACAACACTGGCCCTTTGACTTATTAACAGAGATGGCCACCCCCCCCATACGGTCAGTTACAACTAGACATTCTTGTCAAGGGACTACCTTTACTGTTTTCCTTTTTAAGTCACAACCAATACATTCAGTGATATATGGGGCTTAACAATTTATGAGTAACATTAGCACAAAAAAACATTACTAAGGATTATGTATGGGGTGGTACAGGAGGAAGTCAATGGGGGGAGGGTGACACCATGAGATAATAATAATAATAATAATAATAATAATTTATAGCCCACTCCTCTGTATCCAATCGGAGCAGGTTACATCAATTAAAAAATACAAGATAAAATATACACGACCCATACCCAACCACCCGCCCCTTAAAATTGAATTAAACTAACATCAATTAAAACGGCATAATAAAATTACAATTTAAAACAACAATCCATTGCATTGATATCAGGGTCAAGATGTTAATGGGAGAGCTTAACCCAAGCAGAGCCGGGAGGTTAAGGACTTTCTGGGAAGGCCTGCCGGAAGAGATGTGTCTTCAAGGCTTTTTAAAAGCAATCAGAGGATGTAATAAGACACATTTCATCCGGCAGGTCATTCCATAGCCTGGGAGCAACAGCCAAAAAGGCCTTCTGGGAGGTCTGCGTCAGCCTAGTCTTCATAGGCTGCAACAGGTTCCTCCCAGAAGACCGGAGTGTGCGGGGGGGTTCGTATGGGAGGAGGCGGTCACTCAAATAAGGTGGACCCAAGCCATGTAGGGCTTTAAAGGTTAAAACCAACACCTTGTACTGCGCTCGGAAACTAATCGGCAGCCAGTGGAGAGATTTGAGCACCGGTGTTATGTGCTCTCTCCTCAATGTTCCTGTGACAAGCCTGGCTGCCATATTCTGAACTAGTTGAAGTTTCCGAGTTAGGCACAAGGGTAGCCCCATGTAGAGCGCATTACAGAAGCCCAGTCGTGAGGTTACCAAAGCGTGTACCACTGACTCCAGGTCCTTCGGCTCCAGGAAAGGGTGCAGCTGGCGGATCAGCCGAAGCTGATAACAGGCACTCCTGACCACCGCATTCACCTGACTAGTCATGTGAAGCAACGAATCGAGAAGTACCCCCAGACTGCGAACAGTGTGTGTGACCCCATCTAGGACCGGGAGGTGTACCAGGTGACACCAAACCTAGTGATGCCACTGACCCCACTATCTAATAGTAGAGCTGGAAAGGTACTTCTGAGTCCTCACTGATAGAGATTACTCCCACTCTTCAAAAAGTGTGGATGAGTGTGGGTTGCTAGAAAGGAAAGAGAATGCTTGTAAGCGAATGCTAAGAACAGCAGTAGGGGCTAGAAATAAGCCTCATCTTAAGATCCAATGAGTCTACATTATCGATTCAATTCTTCACTAATCTTCTCAAAGAAAGCAATTAATTAGTAATTTTGGCAATTTTCTTCCCACTGTAAGAAAGTCTTTATAAACTGTATAGGTTTAAGGCCAAATGTATTCATAACTGAGAACTTACTCTGTGCACAATTTATACATGGTTTTGTGAGGAATGAAGGCTTTTCTGTGCAGGAGAAAGCATTTTTCTGCAAGGAAAAGATTATCTCCATGCAAAAATATTGTTTTCTGCATAAAAAATGCTGGGGTTTTGTTTAGAAAATTTCTATGGAAATCCATCTCAGGTAAATATTGCACAGGAAAAAAAAAATGACAGCATTTTCTGCACAGAAAATAGTGTTTTTTATGTGCAGAAAAATAACATTTCTGCATAGAAATATTATTTTCTGCACAGAAAAATCTGCTGCCTCCACAGAAAAGACTGTTTTGGCTGTCTGTCAATTTTGCACACAAAAAAGTCCAGGATTCTTCTCACCAAGGTTTCCTGAAATACAGAAAACATTTCTGACCATTTTCTGAATGTGTTTGCATCTCCTTTCGATCTCCAGTCTACATATGAGTTGTAATGGCCAGCTGCTAGAAGTCACAATAATTGGAGGAATTAAAATCTTAAAAGTAATTTTGCTAAGGAATTGTTGAGATGTTTCTTTTTGGGGAAAAAAAGGGGGGGTTAATTTAACATGTTCCTCAAAGCACACAACTCAGAAATTAATGAACATCAACATTACTGACAGTGTTCCTCAAGTACTCCTCAGAGCAGAGAAATCAGACAGCCAAGACAGACTTACTTATAACTTAATTTATTCTTTGCTTTTACTATATTGAATGATGGAATTACAACAGAAGCACTGTAGTGTCTTTTCGTTTGTGACAGGGCAGCAGCTTCATTTGAACACTATTTTAGTCCAAAGTACTCCATTAGTCTCCAGCGGAGACCAACAGTTGATAGAGACCACTGGAACAAGGGTCCTCCAACATACCTATTAAGGAAGGAATCTCTGACTCATTTCATATAATTTGTCAGCCTTGGTTACCCTGAAGCCTATTTTATACTTCCTGAGTGTTTTTATGACCACTAAGGTGATATATGCAACAGACAAGATTACTCAGATTTAGTAAGCTGTGTTGTAAATAAAGCATTTTCAGCTGTATTTTGGAAATAATTTCTCAGTATAACAAACAATTTATCTCCATTTGGGGAGCTTCTTTGTGTTTATGAAAGATTACTGTTCTCTTCTGTTTTCTAGCTGGGAGGTTATTGCCTCAGATATACATTTGTTTTTCTTCTATAAATGTCCATTTTCCTCAGCCCCAATTTGTTGCTGTGTGCCTTCAAGTACTCTCTGACTTATGGTGACCCTAAGGGTTTTCTGAACGCTGAGACTGTGTGATTTACTCAGGGTCACCCAGTGGGTTTTAATGAGTGAGCGGGAATATGAACCCTGGTCTCCAAAGCTGTAGTCCAACACTCAAACCACTTCATGTTGGCTCCTTACATGTCTGCATATGTAAGTATGTTACATGACAGGATCTCCCTGTACAAAAGGTGAGAGCCCAGGCCCCCTCCAGGTCTTGCTAGACTGAAAGTCCTAGTACTCTTGGCCATATCATTAAGGATGAGGAATGCTGGGAGTAGCAGTTCTAAGATATTTGAAAGGCTGTAGCAGACAACAGCAAAGACTTGGAAGGATACTGAAGAAAGTCAAGGAAGAAAGTGCAAAGGCAGGTTTACAGTTGAACATTAAGGACAAAAATAATGACAACAGATGGTTTACATCACTTTAAAGGAGCCAATGAAGACACTGAAATAGTTTAAGATTTTTCCATACCTTGGCTGAGTCATTAATCCAAATGAAGATTGCAGAAAAACACGAAGAGTTGGAAGGGCAGCTATGAAGGAACTAGACAAGATCCTGAAGAGTAAAGATAAATCACTGAATACTAAAGTTAGAATTGTCCATGCCATTGTATTTTCAATTTCCATGTATGGCTGCGAATACTGGACAATGAAGAAACATGATAGGATGAAAATAAAATCATTTGAAATGTCCTGGAGAAGAGTTCTAAAGATACTGTGGACTGCTAAAACAATAAATGAATTATTCCTAGAGCAATTCAAGCCTGAACTCTCCCTGGGAGCCAAGGTGACTAAACTGAAACTGTCCTACTTTGCTCACACCACGAGAAAACAGGACTCACTAGAAAAGACAATAATGCTTGGAAAGATAGAAGGCAGTAGGAAAAGTGGAAGACTGCATTACAGATGGATAGACTCAATCAAGAAAACCACAGCCACCCTGAGTCTGCAAGACTAGAGCAGGGCTGTGGATTATAGGGTAATTCAGGGCTTTCATTCATAGGGTCACCATAAATCGAAGTCCACCTGATGGCAGTTAACAACAAATTTGTATCACTCCCGGGCTGGGCAAAATGTGGTCCTTCAATTGCAACTTCCACCAGACCTAAACTGTATAGTCAATGATGATGAATGCTAGGAGTTGCATGTGCTCCAACTGTCCTGAATTGGTAGTTGCAGTCTTGATTAATCCTCTCTGTCTTCCCAGTTTTTCAGCTTCTTTCAAAGTATCCCAGTTTCTCTTTTTTCCTCCCCTCCCCCTCCTCTTTGTCCCCTGCATTTTTCCATTGCTCCAAAGTGAGTTCAAAATGCAAGAGTATTTTGCACTCAATTAACTCAGTAAGAGATTGGAAATGGAGATGGTAACTTTATGTCCCTGCAGACTCAAGCAAAAGTAAGCTGATGCCTCATCTCTTAGCTTGTCTGATCTTCCTCATTAATAACGTTTTTGCCATCTTGACCATTCTCTGATGTTGCTTGGCCACATGTGTACCAGTTTTCATCTGTGAAATTTGGAGGATGTGCAATTGCAGCCCTACTATATCAGAGGACCTACCTATCATCTGCCCAGTTGCCCTTGCTTGCTCCCTGACTCTCGTTCCTTTAAATCTCCCTTTTTTAATCCAGACCATCCTTGCTTGCCTGAGGTCTAATTCTGTTATCTTGCAAAATATTTGCCTATTTCAGTACAGATATTATTCTGGTCATAATTTATCTTGCATCAACAACACTTCCCATGGATGTTGGACCACTAGATGGAGACAATTTAATGTGAACACTCCTAAAGGAATATGAATGAACAAGATATGGGTTAACTCCTCCTGGGCACTTTTATAATCTTACGAAAGACAGGCTGAGAGGCAACCTGCAAGGCAAGATCAAAGCACATATATTAACATTCTCTCCCTCCCTCTCTCTCTTTTTCCTTCCCATCCCTTAAAATCCAAGTTTTAACAACACGACAAATATCCAAAATTTAATGAACCTGATTTCAGTTTGTGCATGTATGTGTGTGCATGCACACAGATGTGTCAACTGTAAGAAAAAGGGAAATCACGTTTTAGAAGTTTTTAGAAGTTTATAATGGGGGAGGGGGGAGAGAAGGAGCAAGAAATTAAAAAGAAATTAAAAGTTTGGGCTTAGCCATAATTTTCTGAAGGCTATAGATAAAATCACAGTCACTCAGCCTCAAAGGATGCCAATGGCAACCCCCTCTAAAGGAACTTGTAAGAAAACCCTGTGCTAGGTTCGCCTTAGGGTCACCATAAGTCAGAAATGACCTCAAGGCAAAAAAAAAAAGGGCCAAATTCTTGAGGGAACTTCATGGACCCCAAATTGTAAAGGGAAATCTATCCCCCCAGAAAGCAGAAGAAGAGCTTAAATTTAAGGGTGGGAGGACATTCACACAGAGTCAGCTATGGAAACCTGCAGTGGTGTACAGGGAGCAGTTAGCACAGACAAGATCAGCAACATATCCATTCCCTTGAAATGCAGGGTGCGCTCAATGGAAAGACAGCAGCAAGATCTGATTTTGTAGAAACTTCTCCGGTGGTCCTGGCCTCTCTCTTCCAGCACTTCACACTGATGGAAAGTCTTCCACAATGGATCCCTACCAGCAGGGAACAAACATGTGCCTATACGCACTAAGGCACATGCGTTTCTGTATATCAAGGAGGTTTTTTAAAATCAGATTAATTTCCATGCAATTAACGGGGCTGTTGAAAGATCTGTTTTACAGCTGCTGCTACTACCGGGAGATGATGACAAGAAAGGAAATGAAAAATCAAAGGAGGAAACAATTACAACAATACTCACTGCAACTATTTACGTATTTTAATAAGACGGAGGAGGGGGGAGAGAATGTAATTGAGAGAGTACATTTTATTACTGATTAAGATAATATTTAGGTTTTCTCTTAAAGATCTATTAAATCAACAATTAAGATCATTTCATTTCCAGCAGGAACAGAAAATTCTGGGTGTTCCATGGTTAACTTCATCCAATTCTGTGTGTGTGTGTGTGTGAAGGAGAGAGAGAGAGAGAATTCAAGAGGGGATCTCCCAAAAGAAATATGATCTCTCCCTTCCAGAGTAAAGAATTCACTTTGGGATGTGATAAAAAGGGGGTCTGTAAAAAAAATGTTGCAGTGCAATTCTCCTATTTAGAATTCCAGACGGGTAGCCATGGCTTTTCCCAGGATACTCTCTTCCATTCTTTTTCCAGAATACTCCATCCCATCCATCCCACATCACCTATTTTCTGGGTCTGCCTCCATTGTCCCCTCAACAGTCACCTGCATTTAGGGCATTTGGACCATAGGCCCCAACATTCTGCAGATGAAAATCAAAAGATGTGTGGCCAAGGAACATTAGATTGTGATCAAAATGATAAACAGTTATTAATGATAAAGAACTCACAAGCAAGGAAATACTGCAACAGTTTGGTTTTGCCTCACCCTACTGGGAAGGCAAGACTTTGACCTCTCTTCTCCTCTCCCTACTTCTGGGATAATTTAGTGCAAACTACTTCTGCACTTGGAACTCAATGTGCAGCAACTGAAGTAAACTGTGGACAAAGCAAAGAAAAAAAAGGGGGGGGGCAAAAAATTCAGACATTTTTTAAAAAGATGCAAAAGTGTGATATAACAGGATTAAATGGGATTTGTGTGATGTATTTTGTGCCTTTTGGGTGGCCCAATTAAGATATTATCACAACGTGTATTTTGAATTTTTGCTACATTTTCCCACATGGCCAGCACAACTACCCTTGGACGTACTGTCCAACTGACCTGATTTGGCAGAGACAGGTCCACTCCTTCACTCCTTTTTAAGTGGGTTTAAAATGCTCCAGCTTCTCATGTCCTCCCACTTCAGTTACTTTATCTTATTTAAAGTACTACAAACTGAGTTTAAAATGCAAAAGCAGATTTCAATCAATTAATTCAGCAGAGAGAAGAGGAAAAGTGGGCCAGAATCTTGCTCTTCCCAGTAAGCTTAGGCAAAAGCAATCTGCTTCAGCTTCTTAACAAGATTCTCATGTTGCTTGGTCATATATCTCCCAGGTTTTAGATGTGAAATGTTGGAAAGTATGCAGTTGGTGTCTGTAAACTGGTGCTGATTCTCAAAACAGACACCAAACTTTAAGATGAAAGAAATTAGGCTTCCAAGTTTATGATTCTGCACCACAAGAACATGGATAATAGTAACTTGTGCATTAAAAGGAGAAGGTCTCCAGAGAATATGTGGAATGGAATGAATGTTATTGGATAAGGTTTCAAGCTATACCAGCCAGGTGTAAGGGAGGTTAAAAACCCCTACTCTGAAAACCTAACACGTGGAGTAACAAAATTACATGTTATAGTTTTTTGATGAGACACTCACAAATAATTTAGCAAGGAAAGTTTTTGAACTATAACAGTGCCATTTGTGGCCATAAAATGTATTTATTTGCATTTGTTTTTAAAAAAAACATATGCTCAAAACACAAGAAACATCTTTTGTTACAAAGTGATGAAGGAGGGGAAAAACTATATAAGTAAAACCAGGTTTCAAACCAGAGTTTCATTATCAAAAGACAATAAAGGAAATTGCAAGCAGGGCTAGTCTATCCTTACCACAAAGGTTCTTCAGGTGGTGCAAGGAGAGGGGGAGGATGCCATTTAAAAGTGTTCTTCATAGTATGGGATGGAGCACCATTTTAGCTCTGGTTTAGGCAGCAACATATTTTTGGCTACAACTGAGTGCACGCTGCTGAACAGAACAATGAGTGGTCATGATGTTTCTAATGGAAAGAGTTTATTTCCCATCTAGCCACAGAGATGCATGGCATGCCTTCCAACCTTTAGCAGATAAAAGCCAGGGCACATGAGGCCAAGCAACATCCGAGAGTGGTCAAGATCTCACATATTATTGAGGAAGAACACATAAGCTAGCTTTTGCTTGAGCCTTCAGGGATTCTACACCCTCTTTTCCCTCACCTCCTTTAAGTTGAATGCAAACTACTTTTTCCACTTTGAATTCACTTTGCAAAAAACAAAGTAAGCTAAGGACAAAGAGGGGAAAGGGGAGGAGAAGAAAGAAACTAAGGGGCTGTGCAGACTGCCCCTAAGGGGAGGCCTACAGCTGCCTTCAGGTGCGCTGGATTGAAGCTTTGGCAACCACTCACCGCAGCCCTGATCCAGTCTTTCCATGGTGCAAAGAGGAACTGGAAAAGCGGCTTCTTTCTGCATCCTGGAAAGGGCACAATAGGCATGGCACCATGGCTTGAAGGCGCTCCTTTGGCGCTGTGTTGTGTGGACACAGTGCCAGAGGAGCACTGTGACACCGCACAACATGTGGAGTGGCATGCGTAGTCATGGTGCCTTTTAGGTGGAGTTGGGGCATGTGTCATGTGGACATGATGCCCCAACTCTGCCCTTAGGCCGGCCTTAATGGCCAGTCTACACAGGGCCTGAAACATTTTAAAAGAAGCTGAAAAAATGGGATAAAGGTAAAGATATTTCCCATTGACAAGGTTGTCAAGTTGTGTCCGGCCATAGGGTGCTCATCTCTGTTATTAAGCCAGAGACTACTCTACTCTATGACCAGCATGATTGCATAAAACACTGTTTACCTTCCCACCGGAGTGGTACCTATTTATCTAATTGCGTTTGCATGCTTTTGAACTGCTAGGTTGGCAGAAATTGGGATTAGTGACAGGAGCTCACCCCATCATATGGCACTCAGGCCTTGAACTGCCAACCTGCCAATCTTGCAATCAACAGAGTCAGCATCTTCACCACATCCACAAACAGGATTAATTTGAATGGTCCCTGTCAAATTGGGACAGTTAGTGTGATCACTAAGGCAAAGTATTGTGTTTGATGTTCTGTTGATATAAATCAGGTGTGGGAATTGTGTGGCTCTCCAGGTATTGTTGAACTTTAATTCAAAGCATTCCTTACCATTGGCTATGCTGGCTAAAGCTGCTGAGAGTTGTTTTTCAATAATATCTGGAGAGCCACACAGGAACCACATCTGAAATGAAGGCACTTAGAACAGTTGGATTTAGTTCACTTAGGAACCTCTTACATTATGGCCCCTGTATCTGCAGGGGATACATTCCTGGACTTACCATAGTAACATGAAATGATGGATCATAGCAAACACTATTGAAATAAATGGCTTCTGGGGAAAATTGACCATAGAGTCATGCTGGAGGACCTAGAGATTCCTAGAGAACATGCCTTTCTGGGCATTTCAAGGCCATCCAATGTGACTCTCTGGACAACTTCCACTGGAACGATACCATAAAATTGTGCTGGAGGGCCTAGAAAATGCTTAGAAAGAACCTACATTTTCAGACACAGGTAAGTAAAACTGAGAGTACTGACCCTGCTGATATTGGGGTTGTACTGTTCCCTTTTGCTTTAAATATGAACAATGGTATTTTACTCCAAGACAGCATATGCTGATAATTATTGCAACACCACATGTTTCTTCATATATAATGTTGGAACACACACACACACACTAAATCCAATATTTGTTCTTCCTGAAATGAAAGGATCTTATTAATCATGATTTAAGCTCCATTAATATAAATGGGTCTACTCTAGATAAAACTAATTTTTGGTCCATGGGATCTATTGTTATTATTAAATACTGACACAAAGTGTTTGGGAAAGCCAAGAGTAATAAATAGTGGTGGAAGATGGAGCGACTTTTATGAAATCAGTACATGGAATCAACACTTTCTCATTTCTTGGATGGGTTGGAGGGAAGAAATATTGTTAAATACTAAAGAAGTTGATGCTACAGGAACCTATTGACTGTTTCCACCTTCTGCCCAGCCATATCAACATCATCATGCAACTAAAGGCTAGTTTACACACTTAAAATATTCCTCATTCCAATCCAATATAATGTGATCTGGTCACATGCAATTCACAGAAGTACAAGCTTTTTGTAAGGGGGGGGGGCACTCCTTAAACTCTGCAGAAAGGGGCTTCTCAGCTTTTATTGAAGTATTTGAGAAAATATGCAAAGATGTGCATTATCGCATGTGTGGCTGTTCGTCTGCTTCAGCAAAGGGAAGGTGCATAGATGTAAACTGATGCAAATTTGCACAGAAAAGTAAAGACAATTTTGCATTGGGTGTGTGAATGTGTGAATATTAGCAACTATTCACATAATACACTTACATGGAAACTAGCCCTAAATTGCTCTTGCCCATAGCAGTACTGTGGGGTAATTTAAGTTTCCTAAGGCTTCAGCCTTTGCTAGTAAACAAAAATATCAAAATATCACAGCCAGGCCTGTTAAGAGTTTAAAATTAGCAGAAATGTGCTCTTGTCTCTGAGAACTGAAACTGACTCAGAAAAAACAACAAACACAGAGTTTTGTAGTTTAAAATACACAAGTTTACTAATGGTTTTAATCTATATTTACATAGAAGCTATATCCTAATCTAGATAGTGAATGGTTCAGGTAGAAAAGAAATCTTTATCTCATCATCTTTCCAAAGAAAGTTGAGGGAACAGGAAGATGGAAACACAACAGCTCAGCTGAAAATCGCTGAATGTCTGTTAGTCCCAAAGGGGAGTGATCAAAGTCACATAGTTTGAATGAGAGAGAGAGGAGAGTTTGCATGCAGGAATTCCCTATCTATCTAAGGAGGGGGAAAGAGAATGCAAACATCTTCCAA
Source organism: Urosaurus nigricauda (assembly GCA_034509955.1). Taxonomy (NCBI): domain Eukaryota; kingdom Metazoa; phylum Chordata; class Lepidosauria; order Squamata; family Phrynosomatidae; genus Urosaurus; species Urosaurus nigricauda. The sequence continues at coordinate 12,997,776 of JAOEGL010000005.1, forward strand.
CAAGTACAAAAACAGCTACTGGTGCAACTGTCTTAAGTCCAGTGGGTGGTGATGGGGGGGAGGTATAACTAAATTTTTACTAAATTAAAGCCATGCATATAAATGGCCTCATTGGATCCATACCTGGACCTTTCTATCATTTTGATGGAAACCACTTGGAAAAAGAAATAAGGATGGAACTGCTTCCTCTTCCAACATTCACAATGTTGCCCCTGTTAGAACCAGGTTTACTTTAGAAGACACCAAACCACTTTTTCCTTCCTTCTTGCTCTCCTCTCCTCTACCAGACTTCAGGGATGCAAAAGGGATCTTGTAGCACCTTTGAGAAAGAAGTTGGCAGCATGAACTTTTGTATACTTGAGCCTTCCTCCTCACAGTTAGTCTCAAAGGTGCTGCAAGATCTCTTTGCAGACTGATTTCCTAGACTAACACGGCTATGCCTTTGAATTCTTAGACTTCAGGGAGGCAGTCTGTGATGAACTCCTGTGCAGCCACCCTTATCTGAAGGCAGCTGAAAGAATAGAGAACAAGCTGGAGCTTTCATCTCGGCGGCACAACCACAGGACATGTCGCTCTAAGGAAAAAGAACTGAGCGCCAGGGAACACACTCAAACACACAGATGCTTTTGTTGGGTCAGGACAATCATGTGAAGTAATTAGCACTCCAGTACTGGGCCTTGCTGCTCGAGGAAACAGATCACTCTCTTTGCTTGGCTCCCTACAGCAACTCTAAAAACCATCAAATAGAATTGGATGCTGTGTGTGCATGTGTAAGTGGGAGAGACTGGGAAAAGGAAAGAAAACATTGCAAGCAAATATGTTTTTCTGTGGGATTTTAACAACAATTGCTCCTCCTTAAAAATAAGATGCAAGGACCACGACCTCCCTTTCCTGCCAGCCACATATATGTGAAGTTGAAGGCTTTCACGGCCGGCATCCATAGTTTTCTGTGGGTTTTTTGGGCTGTGTGGCCGTGTTCTGGAAGAATTTATTCCTGACGTTTCGCCTGCAATCTTCAGAAGCCACAGTTGCAGAGGAAACATCAGGAATAAATTCTTCCACAACATGGACACACAGCCTGAAAAAACCCCACAGTAAATATGTATGCTGTTGCTCTATATGTTTATGAAGAGACTGGGTTGCTTTACCCACATATGCATGTATACTGCATATACTGTAAATAACAAAATTAGTGTTGCAAGCAGTAAGTGGCAAAAATGTGCCTTTTTTGGTTCCTGTGTAGCATTGCCAGATCTCAGGATGTGACCCCTTTTCTCCAGTTTTGAGGGCATAAGACAGGAATTGCAGGGTGAGAACCCCACCTTGCACTTCATGCATATGCACACTCACACAGACATAGATATCCACTCCCCAATAATAACTGTTGACTGTTCTGTTCAAAGCAGAGCTTGGAAATTTTTATTTGGTTGGACTACAACTCCCATGTTTTCTTAAAAAGCAGTGTTTCTGAAGGTAGCAAGAACAGCCAGAACACGGCCACACAGCCCGGAAAACACACACACAAGGAAAACTATGAATGCCAGCTGTGAAAGCCTTCGACTTCACAAATATGTGGCTTGAAGGAAAGGGAGGTGGTGGTCATGATTGTCCTCCTTGCATCTTATTTTTAACAAGCAGCAATTGTTGTATTAATTGCAAAATAGTGAGAGGGGAGTCCGGAGACATGCCTTCCGGTGGAGGACCCTTAGGCAAAGTTGTCACCCCTTTCTTTTCTCCTGCTTTGGTAATGACATGGAAGGAGGCAGAAGCCCGGGTGTTAAATCAGGAGGATTCAGGAACTGGTTTCTTCCCTGCTTTTAAAGAACAGCATCAATTAAACCCAAGGGAGGTGGGGGCAGTTTACTAGTTAATTAGTCAGGGGGATGTGCTCCTTTCATGTGTAATTCAGAACAGGAACACCTGGAGAGAGGCACTTCAAAGGACAAGAGAAGGGGGGGGAGAGGCAAACAATGCAAGATAGGTCACAAAAGAAGGCAGCAGCACAAGAACAGGAGGAGGAGGAGGGAAAGAAAACTTTTTCCCTGATCTGACCTTCACCCTGCCATAAATAAAAGCAAGGCAACCGAGCCCCCTCCACTGGCCTAAGGGGGAACAAACAGCTCAGGCCCACCAGGGCAAGGAAAACAAGGGCAACAAAAGGCCCTGCTGGTAATGAACTATTTGACATCCTAATTAAAAAGAAAACAGAGGAGAAGCTAGATAGGATGAGGACACTTGGGTCTTTTGGATGTGGGGCTCCCACGGCTGAGAGAAGGAGGCAAGTGCCTCAGCAGATGGCAAACAACTTTAGATTTATGTGTACAGTTCTAGAATCTAGAAAGGTGACTTTTTAAAGAGATAGACTCCAAGAATCCGACCCATCAGTATGCCTGATGGCTGTAATGGTTGGGGGATTCTGGGAAATGTGGTCAGAAAAGGTCAGTCTTTTGACTAGAGTATCTTCCAAAGCAGGTGTGACTGCCACAGTACGAGCTAAATATGGAGGGTGATGGAGACATATTATTATTATTATTATTATTATTATTAATTGTTGTTAGGGGTAGGGGATTAAATACCATTGGTTTGTATATGTTATGCATTTTATTGCTATTTTTGCATTATTGTAACCCGCCTTGATCTGCAGGATCAATCTCTCTAGGAATATCTACGTCCTCTAGTGCAACTCTTTGATCAACTTTAACTAAAAGTTGCACTGACTTAGGGCAGAAAAATGAAATTCACAGTTACAGGATGGGGGACACCTGGCTGAACAAGACAACATGTGGAAGGGATCTAGGAGTCCAAGTAGACCACAAGTTGAACATGAGTCAACAGTGCAATGCAGCAGCTAAAAAGGCCAATGCAATTTTAAGCTGTATCAATAGAAGTACAGTGACTAGATCAAGGGAAGTAATAATGCCACTCTATTCTGCTTTGGTCAGGCCCCACCTGGAATACCATGTCCAGTTCTGGGCACCACAATTCAAAAAGGATGTGGAGAAACTGGAGCGTATCCAAAGGAAAGCAACTAAAATGGTGAAGGGTCTGAAAACCATGTCCTATGAGGAATGCTTTAGGGATCTAGGTATGTTTAGCCTGGAGAAGAGAAGGTTAAGAGGTGATATGATAGCCCTGTTTAAATATTTGAAGGGATGTCACATTGAGGAGGGAGAAAGCTTGTTTTCTGCTGCTCCAGGAACTAGGACCTGGAACAATGGATACAAGCTCCAGGAAAAGAGATTCCACCTCAACTTCCTGACAGTAAGGGCTGTTGTACAGTGGAACAACACTCCCTTGGAAAGTGGTGGAGTCTCCTTCCTTGGAGATCTTTAAGCAGAGGCTGGGTGGCCATCTGTCGGGGATTTTGACAGAGTTCCTGCATGGCAGGGGTTGAACTGGATGACCCTTATGGTCTCTTCCAACTCTATGATCCTATGATTCTATGATTCTATGAAAGACCTAGAGATTCCTAGAGAGAATACTCCACTAGGCATTTGTAGCTCCTCCAGTGCAGTTCTATGGTCAGTGCCTGTTGGACGTTGACCACAGAGTTACACTGGAGGACCTAGAGATTCCTAGAGAGGTGTACTCTCAGGTAAAAACATCTTGTTTTTGTTATTTGCGGTTTTTCCATTTTCACAGGGATTTTGTGCTTCTAACCCTAGCGAATATGGAGCGACAAGTGTGTGTGTAGGGATGCATTGGCTTAAGTAATGAAGACCCTGACTCTGCTCATTGCAGGTTGGCAGTTCGAGGCCTGAGTGCTGCATGATGGGGTAAGCTCCCAGCTTCTGCCAACCTATCAATTCAAAAGCATACAAATGCAAGGAGATAAATGGGTACCACTTTGGTGGGAAGAGTAGTCTCTGACAATCTGGTTCTTTGAAGTAGTAACGGAGATGAGCACTGCCCCCTACGGTCTGACACAACTTGACAACTTTGTCAATGGGAAATACCTTTACCTTTATATATATTAATGGGATAAGTCTGCCTCAAATATATAGAAACCAATAACTTTTCAGATCCTAACACTGGTTACTGCACAGGCACGGACAGGCCCAGAAGGCAGGAAGGGAAAAGAGGCAAGTAAAGGTGGCCTTATGTTGTGTGGGTGATTGTGTGAACACCTTGAGTTTAGGGCTAGGCAGCATGGTCGAAATTTGGTTCCAAAGAGCCTGGAAGGAGTAAAGGGGATCCCTTTACTCTTTGGTGCTGCTTGGAAGCCTTGCGCTCTTTACACCAGTGCGAGGGAGAGGAAGAAGAAAAAAGAGCTCTTAACTTGGTACTGGTGCTGAGGGTGAAATATAATGTTAGAAAAAAGTGCAATGACTAATGTGATGAATTTGCATAATCAGAATGCAAATTAATAATATGCATAATTATAATAATTTACATAATATGGAAAATAGATGCCCATTTATAGGATTGGAATATGGCAACCCTAGGAAAAAGGAATAACCATTGTCCTTCTGGATCACCAGCATACTTGTTGGGACTCCATGGCAGCAGTGGCTGTTTCTTTTCCCCAGCTGAATGGCTACAGCCAGATGGGGCCTGAGAATTCCTTATTCTCCACCTATTTTATTTATCTATTTATTTAGAGTATTTATACTCCACTTACTTTGCACTGCAATATGTATGCTAGCAAAGAAATATGCCATCAGTACCAATGGACCATTGTCTCCAAGGCATCTTGACCTTTGTCTCCATGTCTATCACCCCCATCCACATAGACACATCTAGTAGTTAGCAATGCTGGATGCATAGCATGCAAGAAACGAAAAGGGATCTCACTTTAAACTGTGCTTTAAACTGTTATGAACTTCGAAAAGAATCCAGACAATCCTCACTAGTTTCAGATGGATGGAAATAATCCTCTTTCTTCATGAAGCCCCCATCTAATGTAAGTCACATGTTCCACCGAGTAGACGAGATTATGCCCCCCATTTCTTTAAAGAACACCCTGATAATACAGAAGGCTAAAATATCAAAAGCTATTAGAAACTCAGAGGCACACAATATATGTCCATCTCAGCAGCTCTCCCTCCCTTCCTCTCCTCTCCCTTCACACCACACAAGCAACAAGACAACAGGCGTGTGAACTGCTCAGCTGCAACTGCTCCAAGTCGAATAATTACAACTTGTCAGAAAGAATTAATTTTCCCATTTCTCATAAAGATGTGTAAAAATTACCATGTTATTATACACTGACACTCTCTGGAGGCAGACACAAAATTTAATTTTGAATTCTTTCCGCATATTAAATTAAATCCATAAATAAGAGTTTAGGCATTCACTCGGAAGCATATGTTCATTGGGAGCGAAAGCCAACACGAGCCCGGCTGTAATGGCTGTTGTAATGTTTTAATAGCTCGCTTCTTCTAAGCACCAATAAATTTACATGATCATAACAGTCGTAGGCATACGAGCAGCCCATTACTGCCTAGGCAAAGGCAGCAGCGTTAACAGGATGGAAAAATGGGGAAACCAGAGTTTAGGGTGGGCAGGGAGAGAACTCTTAAATAAAATTAGTCAACCACACTTGTCAGCTGCACCATGATTGAATTTTTAATATTGTGGTCAATTGGTCAAAACAAATAATGGGATAAAATATTTTAATGTATTTTGATCCTGCTTCTCTGGTGTGTGCAGAGTCAAAAAAGCCATATGACGCTTTGTGCTTAGGAGGGTTTGATGTTGTGGACACAGAGCTGGGGAAAGCACCTGGCTTTGTGTTAGATGGCGTGGAAGAAAAGCTGTAGTCCTTTGATCATTTGGCCCAAATAGATAGTTGCCATTTGGAGGTTAGGAGAGCTGAGTTCTGGAAAAATAGTTATTAGTCCCCATTTATTATTATCCTCATTTACAGATAGGTAATGAATTGGGGCAGCTGGTTCGTTTGGCCCCAAACTACTACTACTCCTCTTCTTCTATATATATATATAGAGAGAGAGAGAGAGAGAGGGAGAGAGGGAGAGAGGGAGGGAAAGAGGGAGGGGGCAGACAGACAGACAGACAGACAGACAAACAGATAGACAGCACAGTGGCTCCCAAACTTTGGTCCTCCAAGTGTTTTGAACTTCAGTTCCCAGAAACCCCAGCCAGTCAGATCAACAGTGAAGAATTCTGATCGCTGAAGTTCAAAATGTCTGAAGGGCCAAAGTTTGGGAACCACTGGATTATCACTGTACACTTTACATGGGCAGCTTGCAATTGTTAATGTGACTGTTTCTTGCCCTTGGGCTTATAAAGACACAAACCACAAGGAACAGAGGGTGGCAGTGAGGGGAAGTATTGAGTCCAGCAGATGCTGGTTGTTGTTCTCTCCATCAGAGGCCATAGTAGTGGCATTTATTATCACCAGCAGCTTTTTCTTCTAATCTCCCAAAGACCCACCCTAACAAAATGTCCATCTTAGTTCATCTTTGTACAGGTGGTGAATTGGGGTGACCGTTTTGACAGCTTTCAGGAGGGTGCAATTCAGTCCCCAAAATATTGCCAGGAAGGGAAAAGGAAAAGGAAGATCCAGTTATATTTTCCTTTCTACCTCACATTTATATTTTATTTCTCCCAAAATTGGGGGATTAAAAAACAGATGCAACTAAACTCACACTAAATTATAACACAAAAATACAATGAAATAGATTAGCATATTAAAAACAATTGATTCAGAAACAAATCAACAAAAAATGAGAAAAAAACTAGTAATCTTAAAAGAGCTTTCTTGAGCATCCACCCACTGCCAAAAATCTGCTTAAACAAAAATATTTTTTCTTGCAGGTGCCATGAATGGGGACATGGCCTCTTAGTCTCCCTTGCAAAGGAGTTCCACAGCCTGGAAGCAGCCACTGAAAAGGGCCTTCCTAAAAATCACAATAAATGTGCCTCTGAGGGTGAAGAATTAGAGAACAGGGCCTGAAGATCTTTAATCTAGCCAGGTTAGTTCATATGGAGAAAGATGGTTCTTCAGATCACCTGGACTCGAGTTGTATAGAACTTCACAAGTCATAAGCAGCACCTTGAATTGTGCCCAGAAACTGGCAGTTACTGAACTTATCATAACCAAGAACTTCAATGTTCCCTGGTCAACAGTTGGCCAAGATGTTTTGTCCTGATAAATTTATGAACAGTTTCCATGCTGTGTGAGTTACTGTAACCCTAACGGGATTTGAATCACCATGGTTGGATTAGGCATCTCGATGAATAGGCCCAGCTGATACATTACCTGCACTCTCAGCCACTGGTGAAACTTGGGCATCCAAACTCAGGACTGAATCCATGGGCCATTTATTACAGTTATTGTGCTGTGATTCCACCAGGAGTCTTAACCTACTTAACTTAGTGTACTGACAGATTTTGGTGACAGAAGGGTCTGACTGCTGCTACCATGTGTTTTTTTCTTCTTCTTGCCAGGATGGAGTGCACTTGGAACTGTGCTAATTGTAGGACTGTCAAATAACAGAGAAAACAAAGACAACTACAGGAATCCACAAGGGCAAAATCCCAAATAGTTCAGATTATCTCCCGCACTTCCTTATCACCCAAAGTGCTGTGCCCCCTTCTTCAGATGAATGCTAAAATGGCGCAAACATAGATCAGGTCTGCTAGAACCATCTTCCCTATTTTGCTGAAGAATTTTTCACTTGCCAGTCAGATAATTTTGATGAAACACAGAAACCCCATGAAATCTCTTGGCTACCTTTACTCTTGGGAACTGTGGATATTAAGCCAAATGCATATACAAATATTGGTGCTTTCTCTACTTTGTAAGAGATGTGCACAGTGAAGGTTGGTGGCTCTGATGACAGAGGTTCAAAGAATCCACAGTATGGTTCAATCCAAAATCTAAAGGAGTTATCCAAGTTGTTGGGTCTATTTTGAAGACAGAATTCAGCACCTTGGACACCCCCTTTCAAATATAGACTAACTGGAGCACATTCACCCACTGCTGACATGGAGTGGCACTAGGTGAGCATTCAGATATATATTCGAGGATGCACTTTACCTCTTAGGCACCCAGCCAGCTTTCACACCCAGGTGTCAATCAATCATTTCTTTTTCAAACAAATATAATTGTCTGTTCCAGTGTAATGTCAGTATCCATGCTGGAAATTATCACAGTATGCCTACTGCATCAGGCCTCAGCCTCTGGACAGCTTTGCATATGGCTGATAGCCTACTCAAAGAAAAACCTTGGCATAAGAATATTGATGCAAACCTGCATGCCAACCCAGAGCCAAAGTGAATGACTGCCCAGGCCACAATGCAGTAAAATAAGAATAAGACCATTTGCACAACAGCCAATAAATGTGTTAAGTATTCCCCAGATAACAGGAGCTAGAAATGAATGGATCTGTTCATTTTACTTTCTATAATGTTTGCATGTTTACAGGCATGTTTGCAAATTTTTTATAATGTTGGTATCTTTGCTCTGTGCCATTTTCACACCAGTTTCTGAATTCTTCATTTTTTCACATACACAGAATTTGCAATCTGCACAAAAATTCCCTAGGCATTTTTATATACATTCCCTCAATATACGTACTCATTTTTCTAAGCAATATTACATAATGTAACTGTTCTGTATGCCATTTCTCTCCCTAGAATATGAATTTCTACATAGATTTTTAAATTTGAAAAATGCAGTGTGTAATTTGAGGAAGTGCTGAAGCCAAAGGAGAATGATATTCTGGTTCCTTTATTAGTTCAAGCAGTGGAAATGAAGTCTGCTTGGAGCTTAGAAACATTACTTTATTGGGGCTGTAATTTCCAGAATCTCCCAGCCATCACAAAGCAGTATTACTCTGGGAGCTGTAGTTGAAAAAGCTAACTTTCCCAAGCTCTGATCATATTAAAATGCAAACCAAACATAACCTCCATGACTAACAGTAGCAGGTATCTTGCTGAGAGTTTCAAGCCTGCATAGATAGCTTTCACTGCATAATCTTCATAACAACCCTCTAAGGTTGATTCAGCCAAAGTTAGGTGACAGACACAAGATAATGATAGCAATTGCAGTCTCCTCAATTCTATTCCAACACCCTAACCAAGGATGATGCAAGCTGGTGCTCTCAAGATGGTTTGGGATATAACTCCTATAGTTCCTTATCATTTGCCAAACTGGCTGTGGATTATGGCTGTTGTCCTTCAAAACATATTGAGGGCACCAGATTGGCTACTGTTGCTTCAACCATATTATGCTGTCTCTCTTTAATGAAATTGATGCAAGGCAAGTTAGGCAGAAACAGTGACTAGCTGAAGGGCACCTATTTAATGGTGTGTGTGTGTTGTTTGAATTGAAGGGTCATTTTACATTACACAATTCTAGCTCTATCGTTCTACTTTAATTGCCTTAGTTCCATCGTAGGATTTTCAGTTTAGGAAGGGGAACTTGGAATTCTCAGCTAGCCAGTTCTAGTGTGTTGCCTGACTACAAATTCCAGGATTCCATCAGCTGTTACCATGGCAGTTAAACTGGAAACACAGTGCTACAGTTGTGCAGTATGAAAGTATCCATGGTCCCAGTTTCTTTACCTTGCACTTCTATAAGTCGAGAAATATATCAACAGGAACCTTGGAGAGACATTGCCAGCATAGATTAGGAATGAGGAACATGCACTTCAAGGGCTATATCCAGCCCCAAGGTTATTTTTAAACCCCCATGGACCCAAATTGGGGGTAGCGGTACTCATAATGCCCCTGAGCCCATTGGGGGCACATGGAGACATTTCATGTTCTTGGTATGTTGACCTGGTTTAGGCCCAAGAGCTTTTTTTCAAACTCACAAGGGACTCTCAGTTACTTCTTGCTTTGGAACAAGATTTTTTTCCTGGGCCTTAAATAGCTAGGGGTTAGGGAACACAGTGTAGATACTTTGGCAACTACTCAGCTAGCGTACCTTCCAACATTTCAAAGATGAAAACCAGAATGTGTGTGAACACAACATGAGAATAGCAAAAGTTATAAATGATCCAGAACACATAAGCTAGAAGAGGGTCCTGCAGTTTGCTTTTGCTTGAATCTATTGGGAACAACAAGACTCTTCAACCTCTTGTCCTTCTTCTTCTCCTGAATTAATTGATGACACCTCTTTGTTAGTTTTTTGCACATTGAACTCCTTTTGCAGCAACTTCAGTAACTTGAGGACAAAGAGGGGAAATGGGATGAGGAGAAAAGCTAGGATATTTTAAAAGCAGCTGAAAAAGTGGAATGATAAAAGGATTAACTGGGACTGTTTCTGCCAAATCGGGACAGTTGGAGGGTCTGAGCTAGACAGACTAACAGTAGAAAGCAATGGCACATATAAGAATGAATGTATTACAATTAAGACAAAGGAAAAAGCACAAGGCAGTTTTGCTTCAGCTCAACCCTCCCTTGTACATTAGTCTAGCAATTTCCAGCCATCTTCAGCTCTGTCTTCAAAAAGTGACAAGAGAAGGACAAGGAGATTAGAACTGTCAATCTCAACAACCCAGTCTGCTTAATGAATGATGAATTACTGTTTTTAGTTTGCCCAATGGTGCTTTATACATATAATTACATAACCTCAATACCCAACAAAGCCCTGCATGGGGAAAAAGTAGTACAGACATATACTAGGAATAGTTTCTACTAGTGCAGAGAATTCACAAGAGTCAGGCTGAAGTTTGCATCGTTTGCCAAAGTGTGGCAGCAGCTTTTTAAATATGTCAGTGAACCACAGCAGAAAGCTAGCAAACAGAATGAGCAAAATCAATAAAAAAAATGCCTTGGCCTTTGAGACATAAAATGACACTTCCGTTGGCTTTGGGACTGTTACAGCACTATAGCCTTGGATCAAAATTTTGGCCACAGAGTACAGTAGAAGCACTTTAAAAGATTGGGAGGAGTTGGTGGGAGATTAAAGGCTACTAGGATTTCTACTGCTGGACTACAACCCCATCATTCTCAGACAATAGCAATGCTGGACAAGGATGATGGATGTTACCGTGCAACACAACTGGAGGCTGCCTTGTTAGGAAAGCCTGCTCAAGTGCATGTAGGCCTTTGAAGTGAAACATATCCTGAGTCCTTGACTGGAGAGGCCTTGATCCCTGCTATTCCACAAGAGACAGGCAAACCTCCATAAATTTCTGTTTGAAAGGGGGAAAATGTCTCTTGGCAGATAAGCACTCCAGTTACTAAAGCTAAACATTTTTAACTGTTACTCCACTGTTATTTGAGAAAAACAGAGAAAATTAAAAGAGTGGTAATGTGAAGTACCAGAGAGTTGGGCAACTGCCCTTCAGATAATTCTGTCCTGCAGCTCCCACGGGCCCTAACCCACATATCCAATGGAGCAGGATTATGGGAGCTTCAATCCAAAAACATATGGAGCATGCCCTCCAACTGTTCAAATTTGGTAGAGACCATACCTATAATTCTCTGTTGTCCTACTTTTCAGCTGCTTTTCCAATACACCCCAGTTTCTGTCTTCTCCTCCCACTTTTACCTTTTGTCCTCAACTTAGTTCAATTGCTGCAAACTGTATCCAAAGTGCCAAAATAGTTTGTACTCAGCAGGAGGGAGAGGAGAAGAGACAAGATTTTGCTTTTTCCTGTAAACACAGGGAAAAGCAAATTATTGCAGCCTCTCCTTGCTTGTGTGTTCTTCCTTATTAATGACTTTTGCCATCTTGACCTACTCTGACCTTGCTTGGTCACATTTGTCCCAGTTTTCATCTGTGAAATGGTAGTTAACCTCTTTAGACCACAGAAAGCCACTGGGTGATACGGGATGGATACTTTTTAGATCGTTCCACAATTCTTGCAGGTTGGGAGTGTACATGCCTGGACTGTTATGCTCATCTCCAGCTCTACATGCTTACAACAATAGTTGCCTGGAAATAGCTACAGTATTTATTTGATGATTCATTCATTTGAGATGTGTCCACATTTTCCCTGTAAATTCTGGTTTTCACCTCTGAAATGCTGGAGGATATAATTTAAGAATTGCCCTGCTTAAGCAAACCAAATCATTTCCAAGAAGCCAACAAGTAACAAATGAAGCCAACATTCTCATTGATATTTGATTGATTGATTAACTGATTTATAACCTGCCCTTCAACTGGCTTCCAAGACAGCTTTTTTTTCTTGAAGTTTCTTTCTTCCTTTTCAGAGAAAATATTTTTTCACACATTGATTAAATATTTCATAGAATCTCAAAGGGCCATGTAACATTGCTTTTGCAGTCCGTTCTATGTACTGCCGTTGTCCATTTCTGAATTAAACCAATGTCAATGTACATGTGGGTTTATAGACTAATCCACACCCACAAGACAACTTCCAGTGCAACACCTCCCGGGAAGGAGAAAGTTTTCATTGCCTGATCATTTTGTTGCATATATAATACAGAAAGTATGTAGGAAGGAAATGCCTTGATGTGACAGCAAAGTCCTGAGGCAAATGAATAGTCATTTTAAAAGACAGCTTCTTCTTCTAACAAACCACTCAAACAACAAAATGAGCATAACATGCTCTCCAGCTAGAACAATGCCCTTCAGCTTGAGATAGAACATCTCATTGATGTCTTCCTAAATTAGAACTGCAAACAACCAGTTAGAAGAGGAACTTCTTCAAGACTTTGATATTACGTCCACCTTAGTCTGAATTCAAGACTACATTAGTCATTAGATCAGGCAGGCTGTGCTTATTTATCTTCCCTTAAAAATAAATCCTGCATTTTGTCTGAAGCTCAGAGGAGATACACTATGAGGCAGGGATACTTCATTTCATTCTCACACCAACCTACAGGTAGGTTACATTGGATGATGAGGACTCAAGCAAGACAATCTACTCAGCTTTCTGTATGAAAGAGAAAGTAGAATACCTCCTAAAATGAGACCTGCCATCTGTGATTTTTGTGAGTGCTTACGTTAGAATAACTCACCTTTGAAAGAAAAAGAAAGTAAGAAAGAAAGAAAGAGAAAGAAAGCTTGCTGCCTGATTAATTAGACGCATCTTTTAAATGGATCAAAAAAGACTAATCTGAGTGATCAATCTACTGAAGCTCTGTATGCATAGTTTTTGCTATCAGCGCTTCAAACAGTGAGCAAGCATCTTGCTTTCAAATTCTTTTCAAATCCCTTTCAAATTGAGGAGAGCTAAATTACCATGGACTGATGGTATTGAGCTACTGTTGCTGGCTGGTACCCCATCCTGCCCAGTCATATAGGGGTTAAGGGAAGGGACAATCATAAGAAACATAATGCATTTCATATTTATAGATTTTTGGGCTATGTGGCCATGTTCTGGAAGAGTTTATTCCTAACATTTTGCTACAATTTCTCTGAAGATGCCAGCTGCAGCTGCTGGCAATATGTCAGAAATAAACTCTTCCAGAACACAGCCACATAGCCCTATACCCACAAAAAAACTATGCATTCTGGCTGTGAAATATTCACATTTGGTATTTCACTGTGCCTCTCAATTTTTGAAATAGGCTGTCTCAAGGGATCCTAGTACATCCTCTCATTTCAGCTTCATTGGCTCAAAAGGATATAAAATCCAAGGGGCACAGACAAGTGGACATATTTCTTTTAATCTGTATACTGAAAGAGCAGGCAGCTATTTTCTTGCAACTGGAATATAACCAAGCTAGAATCAGGGATGGGTGAGAATTTGGTTTCAATCCATTTTTTAAATCAGAAGTCACCAAAATGCATTCATTTCTTCATATTCTTTATATTCTTCATATTCAGTACTTGAGTTTGGTTTTTTAACCAGTCAAATGGTGAGGGGGGGGTTAAATGGGGAGAAAATGATGGAAAATGTCAGATTAGTCATTCCCAAGGCTTTGAGTGCTTAACTCTTTAACTTTCTGGCTTTCAGTCCCTGTGTATGTCAAAGGACCTTTGAGACTAACTGGGAGAAAGACGTTGTAGCTTATTATGGGTAATACTTCACTTCATGCATCTGAGGAAATAGACCAAATTTCCTCAGATGCATGGAGTGAAGTATTACCCAAGAAGGACCTTTATAACAAGACTATATGAATAGCCATAGAAATGCAAGACTTGTGGGTATGCAGATGAGGTGACAAGTTCAGTTTTATGGTTTTTGAGGGACAAAGGTAGGAGGAATAATGTGGCCTAAGATCAAAGTGGATGTATGAATAGTGGAAGGAGTTTTGCAAAATGGTGTGTGCAGGCTGGGAACCAGAAATGAAAATCAAATGTTGGAGAAACCAAATCTGAATTTAGTCACTAGTGTCTTTCTTACACGACTTCCCACTATTCCATCCTCTCATCACTCTATCATTCTGAGATAGGAATGGGTTTCCTTTGCAATGGTGATGTACCTGGGATTCAGCTATGGCTTCAACTATTTGTGCAGCCTACATTTAGGCATTCAGGTGCATCCCTCCTCCCTTGTGCTAATATCAACACCCATATAATGCAGGAGGAAATGTGGGAATTAATGTTGCCATGATCCCACAGAAAAATGACAAATCTATTTCAGACTAATTCAATTTTAGAAAGGCATTCTGGTAGTGAAGAAAGTCAAAACTGGGGAGGAGAACCTAAAAGGTCAGCATATTTTACTTTAAACCTTTTACTGCCGGTAACTCAAGAAAAATTGTTGCTGTCTTTTAGAAGAAGGGAACTTCATGCAAAAATTGGGAAACCACAAGTGCTGGTATTTTAGGAAAGGGAGAGTAGCCAGAAGGCCAGATTAAGATTGTGGGAAGGGGAAATTCAGCCTCAGGGCCTGAGTTTCCACACTCAACACTGTAGATTCCAATGGTTGACTTAATTTTTCAAGGCTCACTTCAGTTGCACCTGAGCACACAGTCTTGGACTCTTCCTGTATACAGTCTGGAAAACACAGTGATCAAGCCTGAGCATCCAGCATCCCTCTCTTTAACTGCCAGTTGTTTATTTGTTTCTTATCTGATTTTCTTTCATTAGGCCTTATCCAAGGGATGGGGCTTCTGCTGTTTTCCCAAAGGAAAATACTGAACATCTGTGATTCTAATATATTAGACATTTGATTAAGGATTCCACCCTACACACACACACAGACACACACAAACACACAGCATCCAACCTTCACTTTATTTACAGGACAAGGAGGAGGGGAAAAACAGAATTAAAGAGGATCTACTATTAAAACAGAGAAAGCAAAAACATTGAAACAATTTCAGCTGAGAAACCAATCAAGAAGCTCTCTCTCTTTTTTTTTTTCTGTGCAATTTCACACAGGCATAAGGAAGGAGAACTGTAATCATATCTAATTAGAGTTAAAATAATGTTTCCCTTTGAAATCTTTAATTAGCTGCGTTTTATTACATAAACATTTTTGACACAGAGCACAGTATGCACAAGTATTCAGGATATGTTAAGCCGTGTAAAGTTCTCGGGCGCCCAGTGTGTGGGCGAAAACCTGACAAGGAGTGGCTGTTCTTACCAGATGCCCGGGACTATCAGCCGATCCATGATGCTTGCTACAAAACAGCAGGCTGGCGTTTCAACCTTTGTTGCTTCTATTGAAGCTTCCCATTGAGCTTTCAATTTCACAGCATCACAAGGAGACAAAAGAAGTTCCTTACAATATGCCTTGGAGTTCAGAGACAAATCTCATTTAAACTTGCTCAGCCTCTCATAACGTATTAGCCATTGTTGTTAGACCACATGTCCTCTGGCAAGACACATTACCGGTTTGGGAGAAGAGGGAAAGGGTTTGCTCTCCCCACCCCTTTTGTTATTATTATTCTTCTCCCCCCCCCTTTGCTTTTGCCCTTCAGTTTGATAAAATAAGAGACCAGATTTACTGGCAAACGTACAGCCGGCTTGTCAGAAGCTTGCGGCACAATTTAATTAACCTTATTACAAATATGGTTTTCTTGAAGATTACATCACAATCTGCTCCCCCATCCCCACTCCCCACATTGCCTGCTGCTGATTCAACGTATTCAGAGCTTTGGAGAATATGTTCATTTTTTAAAAGAAAGGTCAAGGTGTTAAAAATATCTAAAAGTTTCTGTGGGTCCCCCCCCCCCTCCACTCTTTCCTTTCCTCGTGCGTGCGGCTTGATTTATTCCATGGCTCTTTTCACACATTTTCAGTATATCAGCATTGCTTATCTCTGGGACCGGCTGTTCTCTTGCTTCAGTCCAACTGTGGGCCACAACCGTGGCGTGTGTATTACTGGTGAGATGAAACACACACCCACACCTACAGTTATTAGAACATTTTTAGGTAGTAAATTTGATCATTTGTGGAGACAACACAAACAAAACTGCACAAGTTGGGTATGGCCACTGGGAATGGTAGGTTTCTTCCCTCTGTGCCCCCTCTTTCCTGCCAAAAACTGATTCTAGGATATAATGGGAGTGGGAAAAGATACCATTTTGATTTTAAATATGGGGGACAGGACTCCTTCTTTGTTGTAATACTGAAATCATCAAAAAAGTTTTTTTAAAAAAGATGGAAGGAGAAAAGGTGATGTTCTTGTACCATCCCTTCAGAAACTGCACTCCAGTTTTACAGGGAGTAACTTGCCACTGATATTGATCCAGGCTTCAAATCTAAAGAAACATCGATAAGGCCAAACTGGAATTAGAAGTCCTGCCTATTTTACTCTAAGTAGATTCTACTGTGAACATGGGAGGTTTGCTTAGGTGAAGTAACTGTAGGGATCTGGAGAGTGGGGATGTTAAGAGAATTTCAATGAAATCAGCATAATTTGACCAGTGATGGTAGGTCCCCCTCATCACGTCAGTGCCATATTTCACTGAGCTGGCTAAAGTTACTGCTTTAGAGTACAAATCCTCCAATCCCATTCAGAGCACAGCCACTAGTCCAAAACAGCAACTTCTCCAAGCTTTTGCCTGCCTGAAGCAACAGATTCTTCTTCTTTCCCTCAAGCCCTGCATGAATCTGAGAGAACCAAAAGGAATTTTGATATGCTAGCCACATTTCTTGGCACCATTTTTACACTTTTTGAAAATGCCTCTGATTTTATGGAACAAGGAGTGATATGGAATCACAGAAGAAATGCCAACCAAATATTAAATCATATAGATAATGGCAAACAGATTCAAACCAGTTCAAAATCCCAAGTGTGCACACACACACACACACACACACACACACACTTGTTTTGTGGAACCTGTTGATAGCAAAGGTGTGTCCACATGGGCTGCTTAATCCGAGGCCAGTCTGGACAATTATGCCCCACTACAATGGTGACCACATGCATGAGGCCAAATTCAGTTGTGATGCCACGTTGTTGTGCACATGGCCAGCTGGATCAATACCACATCAGCCTCACTGGTCCATCCCCCTCAGTGCTGCCACCCCTTCAGTGCTGCCACTGTCAGAGCACCCTTGCTGGCCAAGCAGGTCTCTGTGACAGCCTGGCCATCATCAGGTCTGTTGAGGTCAGATGAGTGCTCTACCTTGTGATAAACAAGGAGGAGGTCACTCTACTCCACCACTCTACTCCATTCTGACCTCAGCAGAAGCAATGACATGCTGGGCAGGCTTTACATGGAGCTCCTGAAGGCAAGGATGCTATAGCGGCAGCTCCAAAAACACGCCATCCCCTTTCCTCATACTGCTCAGTGCAGGGAAGGGAAGGCACAGCTCCTGGTGTGTGAACAACTGGATTAGGCCAAAATGGACCTGATCCAGCTGTCCACATGCACAACAACCCCAACATCTCTTTGGGATGTCTGGGAAATCCAGGTATTTTCCTTGGCTTTAGATAATTTGTGGCAAAGTCAGAACAAAGGCAAACGGAGAGAGAGAGAGAGAGAGAGAGAGAGAGAGAGAGAGAGAGAGACCTGTACATCATGAGGACTGCCAGAAACAGCTTCAGGGAAAGTGTAGCATTTTTCACAGGTGTGGACAAGCTCTTAGTTACAGTTAGTAGATTATTCCCTGTACTTCATGTTCTTCTAGTTTTTAGCTTTTTTGTAATTTTATATAATTGCTCACACACAGTTCATGACTAACTATTTATTTTCTTTTACTGTCCATTTTTATTGGTATTATTTGCTGATGACAAATTGGAATATTAGCAACTGTTGCTTCTGCTTGACTATATATTTTCACCTTTATAATAACTGTCTCATTTGTCTTGAACTGGTTTGATGACTTTGCCCATTCTCTATATACCTGTATTGGAAAAATTGATTGAACATATTTCTTTGTACTTTTTCTGAAGATATTCTGCCCTCTTGCATTTTGTCAACTGGAATTACTCTCATACTGTGTTATGGTTCAGAAACAGTATTCTGAGTAACTGTGGAGCTCAGAAAAATGGTCATCTTAGATTTTACCCCCAAGCACAGAGCCAATGGTAGACACAGAGTGAGACATCCTCCCAAGGCTAGCCAGAATTTGGGGGCCTTTGTTTATTCATTTCTAATCAGAAGTTTTAGCCACAAGGATGTAAATCTTCTATTACAGTGGTCCCTTCACATTAGCTGGGGTTAGAGGCAAAGGACCCCCATGTAAATGGAAAAACTACAAATAAGAAATACACTATTCTTTTTACCTAAGAGTCCTCCAGTGCAACTCTATGGTCAATATCTCCCAGAAGTTGATCACAGAATCATAATGGAGGGCCTACAAATGCCTAGAGAACTGTTTTCTGTAGGAACATCAAGGTTCTCCAGCACAACTCTATGGGCAACTTCTGGCAGAATTGTGCTGGAGGACCTAGAGATTCCTAGAGAGAACATATTAAGTAAAACCGCAAATAATCAAATCCACAAAAGTTAACATCGCATATGTGGAGGGGTAACTGTATTTCATTTTCCCATGTGCAAATGAAATCTTTCAACATTTTCTTCCCTACCAGGTGACATTCCATAGCCTCCCACATTTCACAGATGAATCATAGAATCATAGAGTTGGAAGAGACCACAAGGGCCATCCAGTCCAACCCCCTGCCATGCAGGAACTCCAAATCAAAGCATCCCTGACAGAGGGCCATCCAGCCTCTGCTTAAAGACCCCTAAGGAAGGAGACTCCACCACACTCCGGAATACATGGAATACATGTAACTTGGCAACATCTGAGTGTGTCAGGATGACAAAAGTTCTTAATAAAGAAGAACACATAATTAGGAGTGGCTGAAGCAGTTTGCTTTTGTCAGAGTCTCCTGGAAAGGGAAAGATTATGCCTACCTCTTCTCTTCCCTCTGTTGAATTAACAGAATGCAAATTACTTTTTCATTTTTAACTCCATTTGCAGCAACTAAAATAAGATGAGGACAAAGAAGGATAATATGAGGAGGAGACAGAAACTGGGACATTTTAAAAGCAGTTGGAAAAGTGAGATGACAGGGGATTAACTGGGGCTACTGCTGCCAGATTAGGATAGATGGAGGGTATGGCATTATGTGAGATATGGTGCATTTGTCAATGCCTTTTACATTTTGAGAATATTTGGTGAAAAATTCACAGTGGACAGTTTGCACAAAAATATGTTGGGTTTTTGTACCACATGCATTGTTTTATCATGAACATACAATAGCTTTGTTCAAAAATATTGTTTTCTTGTGCAAAATGCTCTTTGTGCTCCAAATAGTCTTTCCATATTTTATTATTTATTATTTTATTATTTATTATTATTATTTCATTTTATTTTAGTGAGGATTAAAAAAGCTCTGATTCCATTGCTCTAATAAGGACAAAATAAGTAAATAAATAATCCTGTGGCAGTTGACCTCCTCCTCCTCCTCCTCCTCCTTCTTCTTGGAATGGGGTATCTTAAAATGTTGACACTTCCTTGAAAAGTAAGGGGAAATTTGCAAATATTCTTATTGGTGAAAAATGGCACTCCTCCTCATTCCTTTTGGAACAATTTAATGTGTCTATTTCTGTATCTTTCTCAAGCATTATCAGTTTAGCAAAATAAAGTGGCTGGCATATGGTTATTTGTGCTGGGACAATTTACTATTTCAGGATGATGGCTCTGATTCAACAGAGGACACATGGAACCCTTTTGCAAAAATTAAAATCTCCTGCACAGGCTGTCGATGGGAGAAAGGGTGGCATGGAAAGATACAAATTCAACTCCTTGCTCATCTTCCTGTGTGACCAAGCAGGGCTATTTTGAAAGAGTTCTTCCAGACTGTCCAATGTAGCCCATACTGTTAGATCAGGGAAGGAACTGTGTGTGATGAAACCACCACAGGACTGGTTCCTTCATTCAGTTAGACATTACACCCCTGTAATGTGTGACAATGTAATGACTTAGATCAAAAGCAGGCATGAACTGTCAGTCCCAAACACCACATATGGACCTCCTGGCTGGCTAAAGAACATTCTTACAATGATGTTCCCATTTAAATTGTCCCATGTTTTCTGTCCATGTAGTTATCAAGTCAAAAATCAATTGATAGACTCTCCTCCATGAACAATTTTCTGAATTAAAGGTAATCTAAACTACTGACCATCACCTCATCATGTGGCAGCAAATTAGCATAGCCTCCCACATTTCACAAATGAAAGCTGGGGCACATGTCATTATGCAACATCAAAGTGTGAGATGGCAAAAGAAGAGCACATAAACTAGCAGCAGTTTGCTGTTGCCTGAGTTTACCTGGGAAGATACATTCTATCTCTTATTCTCTTCCCTTACCCCTGCTGAGTTAATTGATTGCAAACTACTTTTTCACTTTGAATGCAATTTGCAAGATAATAAGATGAGGGCAAAGAGATCATGTGGGAGGACAAGAGAGAACCCAGGGAAAAATTAAAATCAGATGAACAAATGGGATTACATATTATGAATTGGGACAGCCCCTGCCAAACTGGGACAGTTGGAAAGTATGTTAAGCACACACTGTGGCTGCACCTGAATTACAGAAATAATGCAGTTTGACATCACTTTAACTGCTATGGGGCAATGCTATGGAATCCTGGGATTTGTCGTTTGTTGTGGCAGCAGATTTCTCTGGAAGAGAAGGCAAAACATCTCACGAAACTACAAATCCCAGCATCCCATAGAATCAAGCCATGGCAGTTAAAGCAGTGTTGAAGGGCATTATTTCTGCAGTGCAAATGCAGCCTGTGTCTTGAACCTGTTGCCAATTGATTTCCTGTGACATCTCTTGGGTTACAGTGTGCTGCAGGTGGGGAACTCTTGAAAGAGTTCTCCATTCCTCATCGTAGAAATTGTAATGCCCCCAAAATATTACTTCATAAAAGATATCTTTTACTGAAGAAATGTTCAAGAGGCCAGTCCTTACTTTGAAAACATCCTCAGTGCGAAGGCCAATCCAATCTAAGTTCAGTTTAAAAATTAAGGGGGGGGGGAAGCAAAAACTATAATAACAGAAATAAGAGAAAGAGGGCAGTCTTGATGATGCATATCCATAGTTAGCACCTGAACAACAGTAAAATAAGCAGCCATGTACCTCACCACATTATAGTATCCATATTCTGGCCAGATGTACTCTATTTCAGTATAAAATAATGATTTCTAAATTTCTATCTATGTATGTTAATCAGTATATGTATTTCTTCTTTCCAAACAAATAAATTAATTACATTTTCATTTACTTTGGCAATGTATTTTCTCTTTTTCCATGATTTGTCTATGCATTAAAATGTTTCCATTCTGCCCCGTATCATGGGATCTCAAAGCAGTCTGCAAAGAAAATCAATTTGATCCACTTAAAGCAAATCAGTTTAAAGAAAGAGAAAAAGATTTAAGCAAACCAAAAACACGTTGAACTATTTAAAAAGTTCAAACAGCTTTGAAGGTGAAAAGTGACATGCACACAGGCAACCAAGTCTCTTGCTTTGTTGCCTTTCGATCTAAAATAAGAAGTTGGTATATACTGTTGTCTTTAGTCATCTGAAGAGCTGTACTCTTTCTGTACTTTTTCAAACTCTATGTAATACTGATGTATTACATGGGACAAACCAGGATAGTACACAGCATTCTATATATATCTGCAGGGGAAATTACTTAGTGGCATTGTGACATTTACATTTTACATATATTTCATTCCCAAATATTGAGTTTGTCTTTCACATTATCCTAGTGAATGAGTTCATTTATTTATTGACTCTGAAGATCTTTCTCTTGTAAAGTCATAGCCTATACTAACTGAATCGGTATGTATGTGGAGTCAAAGCTGAAAAGGACAAATTCAGGGGTTTTTAAAAATGAAGAACATTTCTCCCATAGGTCAAGATTATTATTTTCCCCCACTTCTGTAAGTAAAAACCAACAACCAGACATTTAGATGGTTGAACTATTAAAAATATGATGTCTCTATGTTTGCTAAAATAAATTAATATGGAGGTCATTTTAAATTTGCCACATGCAAACAGTTCAAATGCTCTCTGTGTCGATGAGCAGAGTCAAGCTATGAAATGATTTCCACACAGAGCAAAAGGCCTTGATCCACTAGGAATCCACACACCATTATTCATCTGCCTTTTCAAGAAAAAAATGTTTTAAATATCTAGAGTGGCCATTTATGGATCATCAAAAATTACAGGACAAAAGAGGACACTGAGTTGCATAAAATTTGCATATGTTAATGTATATTTCTAAATGCTCATTTAGAAATAATTACTATAATTTAAATAGAAATACAATGTGTCTCACCACAGTGGGGAAAGATTGTGACCAGGTGACCTGCAAGCCTATTCAGTCTGCTGTTAGGACATTGCTAGCTATTGGTGGGATATTTCAGGGCCTTTGCCCACTCTCCTTTCACATGGTTCTCTGTCTTTAAGCTGGCTAGGAAGTTACTCTGTCTGAAAATCCCAGAGAGCCACGGCTAGTCAGTATAGGCAGTACGGAGCTAGATAGATCAAGATACCTTCTTAGCCACACTAGAGATGTCAGAGATTGAACCTGGGGGTCACAAATTGCATATGTATCTTCCCTGCCATAAAATGCTGGCAAGTTGGTGTGATGGGTTATACAATAGAAATGGCAATTGCAGAGACATGACGATCTCAGGTGCTGAGATAATACCAAAGGAGAGGCAAGCCTGAGTTAAACCTATTCATGACCACTTCTGTGAAAAGAATCTAGCTGTAACAACAAAGAAGGGGTGGTATGAGATCAAGAGGGATGAATGTGTTTATTAAATGTAACAAATAAAAATTAAAACTGCATGAATTTGAAATTTTGTACAGTCGACCTTCCATAGCCACAAATTATTTATTCATGGATTTAGGTATCCACAGCTTGAAAATATTCAAAAATAATTAAATAAATTCCCAAAAGCAAACTTTGATTTTGCTATTTTATATAATGGGCACCATTTCACTGTGCCATTGTATTTAATGGGATTTGAACATCCACATATTTTTGGTATCCATGGGGGATCCCCATCTCAGTACAGTTTAATTAGCCAGTGTTAATGCTTGCTGTTCTATTCTGACAATGAATATCACTGGATTGGATCTATTATTATAAACATTTTCTGAGCTTTAACCACTGAAGACTGAAGGGCTGTACAACCGCACGTTATGGCCCTGATCTCACCTTTCCATGGTGCAAAAATGAGCCAAAAAAGCAACTCCTTTTGGCACCATGGAAAGGGCACCGTAGACACTGGCGCTGTGGCTTTTCAGCGCTCCTTTGGTGCTGCATCATCTAGACGCAGCACGAGAGGCACTGTGATGTCACCTGCCATGTTGTGCAGCGTCACCCTGTCCTAAGGGTAGAGTCAGGGCATGCATCGTATGGATGCCATGCCCTGACTCTGCCCCAGACTGGCCTTAATGGCCAGGCTGTACAGCCCCTGAGTTTCTAAACTTGTGATCCTGCAGGACTTGACACTGGGAAGTTTTGCACATAAATCATGACCACCATACCTTCCAGCCTTTCATAGATGAAAACCAGGATCATGTAGTCCAGCAATAGCAGAGTGCATCAAGATGGGAGAGTTATCAGTGAGCCAACAAGGTAGGATAAAATTCCCTCCCTCCTCTCCCTTGTGTTGAATTTATTGAGTGCAAACTACTTTTGCACTTTGAACTCAGACTGCAGCATCAGAAGTAATGAGGACAAAGTGGGAAAGAAGTAGTGGGAGAAAGAAGCTTGGCCATTTTAAAAAGCAACTGAAAACCTGGAACAGGATCAATTGGGACTGCCCCTTTCAAATCGGCATAGTCAGATGGTATGGTACTCCATTACTGAAAAACACCTGTATGCTCAGAAAGGTATACTCTGTACATATGCCGCAGAACAGAAATGGTGAACACCCTTGTGTTGGACGCACCAGACAACTCTTTTCCCTGCATCCACTAGGAGAGGGCCACACTGTCCCACCACCACAAACCTGGCTCTGTTATTGCTGCTGCTGCCTCAGCAACTATTCTAGGAAGCAAGGAGGAGGAATGAGAATTCCTCATTTGCATTTAATTTGGTATTGGTTGTGGAAGATGTGTGTAAGAGAGCTACAGAGACAGTGGATATACAAGCCATAGGTTTTCCAGCCCTGCTGTAAATGCTTGGGCTCCTCTGCATTAACATTTTTAGTGAGGAGGAATCCACGGATCCCAGTTACATCCCAGTTCATCTCCTGAAGTCCATTACCCACTGTGAGAACAAAGCCTGTCTACAAATAATTCAGCTCAGTTGTAAGGAAGAACGTCTTGTTGAATGTTCATGGAAGACATATACCATAAAATGAGCAGAATTCATATACAATTATCAGGAATAACAGAGAAGCTCTATCGTCAGCTTGCATATTTTTACTTGTGGAGGTGTGTGTGTGGGGGGGGGGGGGATGTTATTCCTGTTCAAATATAAACCAGCAGGAATTGAAGGCTTTGCAGTATCCAGCTCCCTTATCAGAACCCTCCATGGACAAAACACCTGCTTGTGCTGGCACTGAAAGAAGAATATGTGAGCCAGAAGCTCAAGCATCTTGTTGGGCAGAGGATGAGACACAACGCTGTGGCAAAATTGGAAAGTTGGGATCAGCCATTTTTTAAAATATAAATACATTATAAGAATCTAAGCATTGTTCTGGTGACTGGGGTGTAAGCCAAAGTGGCAAGAACAAGAGGACAAGAAATGCTGACATCAACATGTGACTGCTGAGCTGTCCAGATGTGTTACAGAAACGTCAGAAAAATGCAGATTGTTCCCTCCATTTCCAGTATTCAGGCTGTGTATGCTGTTGTTTATGCGCCTGAAACAGTTAATATCTCTATACACAAGAGGGATGTGTCATTAGGCTGCTCTCCTCTTGTGGCGAGTGACTAGGGATGAAAAATATGGCCAGTATTTGACATCAGCTCTTTAGTTAAGCATACATGACTATGAACCAGAACAGACTAGCTCTAAAAGCAGGCTTCTCATGGCTTGGGAGCATGGCATTTATAACTGCATGTCCCCAAGATGTCTTGAAACCACCCAGTTGTTCACAAATGGGCAGCTTCAAGATGCTATAGCAGTACGGCTTTTATATGCCACATGCTGCTGGAGCGCGTTACAGCCAGCTTCAAGCTTCAAAGCCAGCAATTTTTTTTCCAGCCAGGCAAAAGGTGGATTGGGGCCATGACCTTTTGAACCAGAAAAAATATGCTTTTCTCCACAGAATAATCCCTGCATAACACTTCTGGATCTTCCAATACTGGGAGAACACTGCAAAGGAATATTTGCTTTCTCTTGCAGTGGGGAGAAAACCATGCCCAATAACATATCACAAATGGGGGATGTGGGGCAAGCAACATCAGTGTAGTCAAAAAGTCAAAAGTTATTAATGAGAAAAATGCATAAACCAGGGGACGCTCCAGCATTTTGCTTTAGCCTGCATTTACAGAGAAGGGTCAGATATCACCCCTATCTTTCCATTCTCCCTGCTAAGTTTTCGTCCATTTTGAAATTAGTCTGTAACCACTGAAGTAAGCTGAGGATAAATGGGAAACGAAGAGGAAAAGAGAGAAATTGGGACACTTAAAGGGAAGTTGAAAAGTGAGATGACACATGATTAACTGTATCTTCCTAATAAGGACATCTGGAAATGTATGGAAAAAAATCTTGAGAAAGTATGGAGAAAACTCTTAAGAGTAATTTAAAGAAAGAAGTTGATATCATGGGCTTTCATAGATCTGAGCCTACTTCCTCAGATGCAAGTTTGGAGTGGAGAATCCAGAGGCATACCTATATAAGTTGTTTGTGTGTTAGAACGTTAACTCAAATTCAAACCCTTGTGGGTATGGAGATGAGGTGGCAAGTACATTGACATTATCACATACAAATGACTTACATAGGTCTGTCTCTGGATTCTCCATTCCAAACATGCATCTGGGGAAGCCTATGAAAGATCATGCTACCAACTTTTTTCTTTCAGTTAGGAGATTATTGCACATCATTTTTCACCCAATCTGGACACGGGCTGGGAACAGGCTTGAATGGGTGTTATCGGACAGGAGAATGCTGCCAATGCCACTGGGAGACTACTAGCCATCTCCCAGCTGCACTTTGCCAGCAAATTTTGAAGAACATTCTTGCAGTCTCCAGAGGCATCAGTGGTGTTTTCCTGTGCGACAACACCCATTCTCACCCGTTCAAGCCCATTCCTATTCCATGCCCGTATTGGGCAAAAAATGCAATAATCTCCTTAATCTCAAAGGTGCAACAAGATCCCTTTGCATACCAGCTCCCAATTCACATATTATGTGAACTTTTTGATGTGCCTTCAAGTCACCTGTCAACTTATGGTGAGCCCTTGAATTTTGTAAGGTTTTACTAGGGATACTTTGAGGTTTGTTTTTTTTTTTTTTTTTTCCATTTCCTTCCTCTGAAATGTAGCCCACCGCACCTGGCATTTGTTGGTGGCATCACATCCAAGTACTAACCAGGGCTGACCCTGCTTAGATTCCTAGATCAAGCAGGATCTGCTGTCTTTAGGGGATAAAAATATTTTAGAAGATTTCATATTCATTTACCTGAGATATTCTTGCAAACTATCCCTTCTCATGAACTGATACCAGCACAACATTTGGAAAAAGAAGCTTTGATACAAATTATTTTGGATTTCATTCAGCATTTAAAGTAAATTTCATTTGATTCTGTGTGACTGCTTGGCTGGGCACACTGCAGAAGTCACATTTCTACTGAGTCAGAGAACAGGAAAGATAGCACAATGCCCTTTTCACAAACCAATTAGGATCCCCCTGTGGGCAGCTCATGGCAAGCTCCAACATCATCATTCAAACACCTGTTTGTGCTGGCTTGGGTTGGACATTGGAGACTGAAGAGGAAAAAGACTCTGGTCTGCTAGATTTCTCTCCTGGTTAGTTAATGCAACTCACTGTCCCAGGGAAGAAAGAGGGCCTCAAGCAGGGGAAAACAATTATAAACCCTTCTAGGGAAACCAAGCAAGATTTCAGGGGTGAATTGAGTTCATTTTTTTAAAAAAATGTCTCTAATATTTAGGTTTTGTCAGCTTTGATATAGCCATGGAAAACAGGCCATCCAGGGTGACTACCATACCATTAGCAAAGGTATGAACAAGGATAACAGTTTCATGGCATACTAACTGTATTAATATGTGATCCGCAAGTGCACATATAACAAAAGGTAATCTCCTCAGGGAAGGATTTGACCCAAGGGAACTGACTTTGCTCAGTAACTTTACTGCTTTCACATGAGACCACTTTAAAAAGAGGGCTAACAGCAACTGGAAAGCCCTGGTGGCACAGTGGTTAAATGCCTGTACTGCAGCCACTCACTCAAAACCAAAAGGTTGCGAGTTCAAGACCAGCAAAAGGGCTCAAGCTCAATTTAGGCTTGCATCCTTCTGAGGTTGCTAAAATGAGTACTCAGATTGTTGGGGGCAAGTAGCTTACAGTTGTAAACTGCTTAGACATTCCTTAGGTGGTATGAAGCGGTATATAAATGAAGCTATTTGTTTGAAAGACCTCTATCACACAGCCTATACCACAAAGCTTTTTATTTGGCCCACTTTGCATCTTTCCATATCTGATTACATTCTCTCACACTCCTATATTCCCGTAAACAGCCTTTAAAAAACCAGTGGCTTTAATGTCACCCTTTCAGTGCCTCTAAGGAAGTGGACTGATAAAACCTCATAATAAATGTAGAGTAGTTAGTCTCAAAGCTGGTTCTAGGTTTTCTTTCTCCCACTCCTTTCAGATTCTATCATACCTATGTTACACTTTCTTTCTTTTCTCTTACTTTCCAATGCAGCATTTTATGCCCAAGGCTTACAATCCCTAACATCTTACCAGAATGGTATGAAACCAGCCAGTAGTGTACTGGGGGTTGGTGTCCGGGGTGGGGAGACTGCCTTGGCCCCAGAGGTCTGTTTGGTCTCTTGGCATGGTGGCAACCATGCTAAAGCCCATGACTGTGGGCAAATGAGAAAGGGATGCAATACCTTTTCTCACTTGGCTAGCAGCCACGCCAGGTGTATCACTCTGCTGGGTGACACCTCTCTCTGGGGTGTCACCTGGTGCAGTCCACACATCCCACACTCCCCTCTGCTGATGATCTAGCAGGTCCAATGCAGGAATCTACAGCTAAAGCATCTCGGGGAGGTGGGCATCAAAACTCTGTCAAACTTCCTATGAACAGAAGTCTACTACTTTTAGACCTAGTTTGTTCCATATCAAAAACTCTTCTTAGCATTTAACAGCAATTTTCTGTCTTATCAGTTGAATCCTACTCATGTTTGAATGTCAGGGCCACTGACTCTTATTTACTACCTATGAATCTTGGGACTATGGGAAATATAATTGTTGATCACTCTTTGTGTAATGTGCAATGCTACTGTAATTGTTTTTACTTCCTTTCCACTTACAGTGTGCATGTGTGTGAGAGAGCGAGAAAGGGAGAGGGACTGAAAATGAGAGAGAGAGAGCTCACTATTTACGTATGTTTTGTAGCACATGCCAACATTGTGTAGCATTCTGTGTTTTGGGAAAGTAACCTAATGGTAACTATTCAGTGACCTTTGATCAGCAAGAAATCAAAGTTACTATTAGCATTGTCACTAGAATGACAGATAGCTATCAAGAGGCTGGAATTGTAACTAGTGCTGTCCTGCAAAGCCAGATTGTAAAAATGGAAAGGATGGCCAGACAAAATGTGGTCATAGCCCTTTTCAGTATCAGAGATGAAAGAATTATTTCCCTCACATTTATAAAGAAATGTATGTATTTTGATAAATTCTAATTAAAAACAAGCCACAACAAAATTTCTGTTTCCTCAGTATGCTTCCAAAACTATGAAACCTACCCACCTTAAACTTATCTTAAATACTTAGGGGCCCTGTGAGTGTGCATCTCAGGGATGTTTTGTTTTAAAAATGAATTAAAGAAATGTCACTGATCAAAATAATGTGACTCATCTGCTGTAGCACCTTTGGATACCAGATATCCCTAATCAACTTGAGAGACAAGGCTGGAGGCAGGCCTGGGAGATAAATTTCTTCACAGTGCCTTTAGACAACTCCTTGTAATACTTCTCCCTTCAGAGTCCAGAACACTTGAAATAGTTCAAAGAGACTGAGAAGATCTGTGCTGATGGTCTCATAGTGAGAGCAAAGGGAGCAGAAGAAAAGGCTAAATGAACACCAGGCAGACAATAAGGGGACAGAGGTACTAGAAAAACAGTGGAATGTGTTGCACATACAAATTTGATGTTAGAGGTTTGCACCTGGGGATTTTTTTTTTAAAAAAACACACAGTATTGGGTTTTAATTAATGTAAATATGTCCAGGTGTTGGAAACCTGTAGAAAAATCTTCAGTTACTATGTGACAGATTTACCTAATCAACATACAGATTTGCAGTTAAAATAGCTTAAACCCAGAGTGACAGCCTGAAAGACAAAGCCATAAGGGCTGCTCCTTTTGCAGTACTTCCCATGGAGTAGGCCAGTGCTGGCAAAGTTTTTAGAGACCAAGTACCCAAACTTAGGCCCAGTACACTCTGGAACCCTAGTCTGCATGGATGCCGGCATCATGTCGGCTTCCCGTCCACATGAAGACCGCCATGATTATGTATGCAAAGTACAGTGTCCACACGCTGTAGCGCCGCGCTTGCATCATAGATATGCCATAGGGTGCTAATGGCGTGCTCAGCAAGGGGAAGAGGAAGGAGCAGAATCTTCTTCTTCCCAGCAGACTCTGGCCAAAACAAACTGCTGTTGCCTCTCCTAGCTTGTGTATTCTTCCTCATTAAAAACTTTTGCCATCTTGACTATATTCTGATGTTGGTCAGCTATACATGTTCCAGTTTTCTTCCATGAAATGTTGGATGGGATAAAAGTGTGGTGGTATTGGTATCATCACTATCATTTATACCCAGTCTTTTCCCCAAAATTGAGAGTCAAGGCAGCTATTGATTGGCACTAATTGAAAACTAACATTTTTAATTGTTTTCCAGATTTCAAACTTCTCACCATCTGAACTTCTCTACTGGGCCCAGTTTTCTTCTAGGAGGGAATTCACCTGGATTGTGTACGATAAAGGTTTGCTTCACAAAAAACGGGGAGCCGGTCTCTAACTTCTCCAAGGAGTGACTAACCTAGATAATGGGAATCACCGCCCTCAACCTCCTATGGCTAAAGAAGTATTTTTTCCAGCCCACTCCCCTTTTTAATGTAAGCAAATGAGCTCTGAAAATATTCACTAGTGTCAGGCATGCTGTGAGCATTCCTCTTAATGAGACCATAAGGATGCAAGCAGGAAGAGCTATTTCAACGGGTCTAAGGAGGTAATAGCCAACCTTCAAGGTTCTTAATTTCACCTAAGTAGGAGCTGGAGAAAATCTAACATCTGAAAGCCAATTCAAATGGAGGGAAAGGAAACAAAGGCCCTCCAGCCATTTCAGTAAATAAGACAATTTTTCCAAAGTAGCCCAAAGTGCATGACGTGGGGGCGGGGGAGGTATGTGTATGTACATGCCTTCAAGTGCCCTGTTGACTTATGGCAACCCATGAATTCCACAGGGTTTTCTTAGGAAAGGAATACTCAAAGGTGGTTTTGCCAGTTCCTTCCTCTGAAATATTGCTCACAACGATATTTGTGGGTGGTCACCCATGCTAGTACTCATCAGGGCTGCCCCTGCTTAACTTCCAAGATCAGAAAAGATCTGGTGCCTTTAGGGTATTTAGATCCATATACGCTCAGAGAGACCTTAGTTATTGATGTAACCCACTCCGATTGGATACAGAGGAGCGGGCTATAAATAAATTTTTATTTATTGTTGTTGTTGTTGTTGTGGCATTCTGCCATTTGCAAGCACTTACTCTTTATCACTACTAAATAAACATCATTATTTCTCTTAGGATCTATGCTGAAAGGTGAAGAAGAAAACCAAACAGATTGTTGTATTTTAACTGTTATTGTTTTAATTAGTTGTACCCCGCCCCGATTGCCTGTTCAGAGGGGCAGGCTATAAATAAAAATTATTGTTGTTGTTGTTGTTATTGTTGAACAGGAAAGATTTTCCAGATTTTTCATCTTCTCACAAACATTTAAGCCTCATAAGCTAGTGAAGTACTACAGACTCCAGGAGGCTCTAAAATAATTTAAAAACCTGTCAGGGGTTTGCATATGGCTAAGGAGATTATCACACATGCATTTTTTGCCCAATCCACGCATAGGACAGGATCGGGTTGCAGGGAGGGGAAACAAGTGTTATTGCACATGAAATTGTTGCTGCACTGCCAGCCAACCACCCATTCCTGAGCCACGCTTATCCCACTAATTTTTTTACCCCTTTCCATCCCAATCCTGTCCCGTGCCCAGATTGGGCAAAAATGGCTGTGCAATAAACTCCTAAACAAATGGGTTCTTGAACAGATCAGACCAGAGCTCTCCATGGAAGCTAAGATGATCAAAGCTTTGATTTGATCACTGTTTGGGACAGTATCTGGAAACCCTATTGCTGAAATCCAGTTGTAACTAGAGTAGACCCACTGTAGTGACTGGGACCCACCAGTCACTTGGGGGCTTTCTCAGGCTACAAAGGGTTGATCTGGGGGTGGTACATGCTAATGAGAGCTTGCAACACATGCTAATGAGTAATTACATCACAGATAACCTATGGCCCTTTAACCAATCAATGAATTGGACTGGGACTTTTCAAGAACCTTCTATCTGAAACCTTTAAAAAGTCTGGAACCCATGTGCTCTTTTGTCCTTCTTCTTCCTGAAGTCCAGCTGTTGAACCTCTGCCAGCAGGCAGGCAGAGGCATGGTTGGGCTGGCCCAAAAGGTCAGCTCTCACACCCAAATTTCCCAAGGACTGCAATCCCCATATCTCTATGTGAGTAACTTAGAGTTATGTTAGCTAGTG
Source organism: Urosaurus nigricauda (assembly GCA_034509955.1). Classification (NCBI taxonomy): domain Eukaryota; kingdom Metazoa; phylum Chordata; class Lepidosauria; order Squamata; family Phrynosomatidae; genus Urosaurus; species Urosaurus nigricauda. The sequence goes on from JAOEGL010000005.1 coordinate 13,030,063, forward strand.
CGATTTAGGCCTTTTATTATGTTTCTTATGGCTTGCTTGAACTGAACATTTGTGTAACTATACTACTGTACCTGCAAGGCAAGGAGGTCTTGCTTGAATGAGATACCTCTATGCTCTATTCTTGTGTAGTTAGAATAAATCCATTTTCTTGAAACACATCTGTTTGCTCTCTATTCCTACAACACATGCCTTAGCTCAGTGGTTGCTTGCTGGTAGCAAGTGGGAAGTGGAAAAGAACTATAACTCCCTTTAGCAAGCCCTAGCGTGTGCTAAAACAGAGGAATTCAGTTGTAATTCGCTAGGTGGTGGCAGTGATAGGTTTCGAGGACCACAGGGGTGCCCATTCCACTCAGCAGGGAGTGGAAACAGGGATCCAGGGGACTCCAAGGGGGAAACCCAAAAGAAGAACCCTTGGGGTTAAGGGCCAGGAGCAGGGTGTTGCTGGGTTGCTTAACCCCTGGGATCATCACACCCACTGAATAAAAAGTCAACACTTCTTAAAATTCCATAGATCCAAGGGGTGGAATATACTCTAGTGGCTTTTTGGTCTATATATGCTGCTTAAAACTTGGGAAATAACCTTTAACATACTGTATAACTAGATATTGCACCTCTATGACTCCAATTGTTTAGTTGCCCTTATGATTATATTTTGAGAGGTATAAGTGGACTGTTCCTTTTCCCATTATTCAAACATAACTATAGTTTTGTTTAGTTAATTTATTTTTAAAAAAACATTCACAATGCCATTGGTCTGTTGTACAAAACACACCTAAATAAACCCACATTCTCTAAAAGCAAATGAACAATTACTCTTACATAGCAAAAGGAATGGAATTAACCCTCATAACTTAGTTACACCTTTGTTACTGCAAACAAGAAATTCATTACAAGTAAGGAAGGAGTTATTTCCAAGCTCTGACAGAGCCTTGCCTTAGTGAATACTATATTAACAGTAGAAACTTCTGAAAATAATTTCTATTCTGGTCTGTATTCATTTCCACCCTTGATCACATGGATTGTTTATTCACTGCTTTAGTTTGTCCTGTAAGTGAGCAAATATTTTTCCCTAAAAGAGGCTGATTAGAGCAAGATTTAAACGATGTATGATTCAGTCCCACCAAAGAACCTATTTCTATTTAATCCCATTTAATGCATTTTGTGGGTTTGGTTGTTTTTGGAATATCCACAGCACTTTCCTGCTCCACGCTGTCCTAGAATAGAGTCAACCCGCCACCTCCCTTTCACTCTCACAAATACAAGCTTTAGGCTGCAAATTTTATGAAGCCGCTGAACTAACACCCTGATAACATGAAAGAGGTGTCCACAATCAAAATGGCTTCAAACCACAGCTGCTGACCCTGAACAAATCAGGGTCCTGCTTCCTTCCCAGCCTGTGCTTTCCCCCTTCAGTTGCATAAACTGGCTAGATTGATGCAACTGCTTCTAAATAGACTAGGCCAAATTACTCTCCCTTTCATTTGCTCTCCATCGTCCTGTTTTCCCCTCCCTCTTATCATCAGTTTACTCTGCTTAAAGAGGGTCAAATGCCTTGCCTTGAAACAGATGTGTGTATCTGGCTGTGGGTCCATGGGAGAGTGGCACCTCATTTGCAGGCAATACTAGGATGGAGATAAAAGACACAAGTTGCAACAAAATGTTGCAATATATTCTTGCTGTTAGTCAGTGTGGCATAGTGGTTTGAGCACTGGACTATGACTCTGGAGACCAAGATTCAATTCCTGCTCAGCCATGAAACCCACTGGGTGACCTTGGATAAGTCACATGCTCTCAGCCCCAGGAGAAGGCAATGGCAAACCACCTTTGAGCAAATCCTGCCAAAAAAAACCCAAAACCATAATAAGTTCTCCTTAAGGCCACCATAAGATGGAAACAACTTGAAGGCACACAACCCACCCACACACTTATTCTTGTTGTCAGCCAGGAGCATTCAGGATTGCAAGATGGTTTCTGCTGATTCAGATGCAGCAGCCAAACCAAGTGGGAGATGAAACTAGCTTCAGCACTAGCAACCAGTAGTGGCTGTTGGCTTTCATGTCAGCTGGGGTAGGGAGAATGGAGTGAATCCATTCCAATTTTTTAGATCAAAATTTAAAAGAGCTGTCCTACACCATCCAACTTTCCACTGAAAAAAACTGGGGCTTTGCCTGAGCCACATCACAGTGAGTGAAAAACATAGAAAAAAAAGTAGGAATAAGTCCAACCCATCGGAATGTACTTCTGAGTATGTATAGGCATAACTGCACTCATTTTCCTACCCCCCACCTATACAAAAACACACTCCTCTCTCTCTCTCTCTCTCTCTCACACACACACACACATACACTGATATACAGAAACACACAGAATCATAGAGCTTGAAGGGACGAGAAGGAGCAGCTAATCCAACCCCTTTGCCATGCAGGAATACACAAGCAAAGCATACCTGAGATATGGTCATTCAGCCTCTGCTTAAAGACATTCAAAGAGTCCAGCACCTTTTGAGGCAATCTATTCTATTGTTGAACAGCTCTTACAGTAAAAATGTTCTTCCTAATGTTTAGGTGGAATCTCATTTCTTTTAATTTGAATCAACTGGTTTGTGTTCTAGAAACTTATAAACTGGCTTACCTCTTCCAGCTTGAATTCAGGATCCAGGATGCCCCTGGATGTTTTCATACCTAAATCGCTGCCTATCTAGCTGGGATGTTGCTGCCTAGATGCATCCCGGGTCAAAGCCTCGCTCAGCCAGCACTTTTTCAAAGTCAGGGAGCTTCCAACTGTATTCTTTGTGATTTTCCTGGCCAAAATGAAACTCTTAGAAGCTATACTACCCAAGGTACAAAAACCTGTCCCCAAAATAGTTTCAGAATGTTAGCTAGCACCTTTGACATTCACGGAACATGTGTGTATAGGGGACAGATGAACCTTACTGAAGGGCACCTCTAAAAATGGGAAGCCTTTCTGATTTTAGCCCTGGCACAGACAGTGTCTTTCATTTGCCACTTCCCATTAATTCATCTTTGACATCAAGCTACATTTACATGTATGAGAAAAACTCAGTAGCTGTAAAGTCTTAGGAATACCCTTGATACAACAGATCACAGTAATTATGGGTAATTGAGTTGCTTGCCCACTGTTGGTAAATTGAGAAACACCTGCAGGAACTATATTGTTTCAAAGTTTTCTGATGACTTTTTTCTGTTTAATGAGTGTGTGGCTACAATCCAGTGTAATAGAAATATCCACATACACAAGCGTAATTTAAATATCTACATACATAGATATGCTATACAAGCACTATGCAGCCCTCATGCAGAATACAGCAGCAACATTATGAAACACATGGCAATGATTGGATGCTGTTGAACAACACACAACACATGGTTTACAACTACAAAGCACAATACATGATGCCCAACCTCAGCACACAATATAAGATGCTCAATTGCAATGCACAATGCGCAGCCACAACACACAGGACACAGTGTACAACTGCAACATGCAATGCATAATGCACAATTGCATTGTGCAAGGACAAGGATTAGAGGAACATGCTTTCTGTGCAATTCTACTTCCACTACTACTAGCAACAGCAGAGATAAATTGTGCACTGGTGTCTTTTTGGCCTTGCATGTATATTGTGACTTACACATGTGTATATCTTTAACTAAATGACAGCCACTGTGTGTCAATCTGAAAAGATCCCTAAAGATTTAAATTGGGAAAGTTATGGTGTAATTTTCAATGTGCATGCTAAAGGTGCTTATTTAGTACTTATTTTAACTAAAGGGTTTCTTTCTTTAAATATTTGTACATCCTTGTAGTATCAGACCATCCCAGCATCTGGAAGAGAAGCAGCAGAAGATCCCGGGAAATCATCTGGCTGTCAATGTGTTGTTGGAAAGCAATTCCCATCAGTTCAACCTAGCATAGCCAATGCTGAAGTATGCCGGGGAAAGCATTCCAACAACATCTGGAGGGCTGCATGATTCCTATCCCTGGTCTCTAGCTTTCTATCAGACAACTTCCTGCAATGTCCAGGGGAAAAAAATGATGTTACTGTTCCTCCCATATATCAGGAAGTGAAGCTATGGAGGTGGCTGATAGTCTTGTATCACTGCAACCATTAATGAAACTTAAAAATAAGTTGGTGAGGGGACAGTCACATATCTGATAATATTAAGGATAATATATATCACTAAATCTTTCAAAACTATTCCAAACATTCTACTAAAGCAAAATGATCAAATTATGATCATTTTGAATAACACTCCCAATGTGGTTTACAGTTGCATATCTCTAAGCCATTTGCCCCCAACAGGCTGGGTACTCATTTTACCAACTTATGAAAGGATGGAGGGCTGCGTGGACCCTGGAGCCCTGCCTGGGATCAAACTCACAACCTTCTGGCTGTGAGTGGCTACAGTACTGGCATTTAAGCACTGTGCCACCAGGGCCCCTTACATGGCCTAAAACCACCCTCCCATGCACAAACATTGACAGAGAAGGTGACATATGTGAACTTAGGTAGTTTACAGTTTATTAGTCAGAACTGTTTGAAAACTATTAGCCTTTGATAGGATGCCATGTTGCTTGATATCAGTATTCTTATTTACCAGACTCTCTGCAATCCATTAGAGGACAAGCTAATTTTTTTTCTAATCCTAAGAAACTGGAAAACTATTGAGTCCAGTTAGAATGTGTTATAACTAATGCCTGTAGTGCAATGAGGCAAGAAGGAATGTGTAAAATGGAAGAAAATTCTTCTTTCTTTCCCATGCTAGGAATATAGAAGGAATCTGTTTTAAGTCTGAGGTCCTAGGAATCCTCACTAGATAACTGTGAGCATGTCCAGAAAAAAATACACACATTTGAAAAATACCCACTAAAAAAGTACATTTCAGATTTGTGAAAAACATTGGTTAAATACACTTTGAGCTATAGGACAGCATGTTCAAACAACAAGTGCAATGGTAAACAAGCACCCAAATGTGAAATTTTGAAACAAAAACAGAGGGAATAAACAACTAATACAATCATTGACAAGACATGGAGGGGGAAAGGGAGGGCATTTACAGAAATTAATGAATTAAATAATTGGTTAGAGAATTAGTTTTCCTGCCCTATGTCATGAGATTTCAAGATGACATACAAGTAACTTTGTGCCCAGCTTTAGAAATATGCGCTGTCCTAGCTGCACCATCCTCAATCAAATTCCTGCCAGTAATGCATCACAAAGGCCAAGGCTGCAATTCTACACAAACTTACCTAGGAGTAAGAACATTTTCGCACAAGGCTAAAAAGCAGAACTTGTCTTTGGCTGGTACTTATCACACTATATCATGTACATGCTCCTGCTGCCTTGCCTTCCATTTGTTACTGTAGTGTACCTTTTCACTGACAGGCAAAACCTGTTGTTAGGCTCTCAATCTCACTGCTATTCAATTAGTGCCTTTGTGTGATAAGTTCCTTCTGCTGCAGTTCCACTTCTCAGACAGTCACCATTCTGCTCCTCACCCTCTCACCCTCCTCTTCACAATGATTGTGGCTGCCAACAGCTTCCAAGTTGGCTGCTGTATGCACATTAACACAGCAGCCCCATCCTCCATTACGTGGTTGGCAGCTACAAATGCTAGTGTGAGGCTGTTGTGTGCATCTGCACACAGTAGCCCTGTGCTTTGGGAAGGGGAGTAGGAGCAATTGCGGCTGCCAACCACATCCAAAAGCTGGCTACTGTGTGCACATTTACATAGCAGCCAGCTTCAGGAGGTGGTTGACAGCCACAAGCACTCATTCCTATCCTTCTTGGCAATGTGGAAAATAGGTCACATGAATATTGATCACCAATGCACTATCATGGGGAAAAGTGTGATAAGAAATGATGCCAAACTGGTATGCTTCTGTTCTTGAAGTAGGCTGATCTGATAAAATCTTGTGTCTCACTGAATTCAACCAGATATACTTCTGAGTAGAATTAATAGACTGCACTTATCATATGCACTGTAGGAGTTAGTAATTTCTGTGGATTCATTTTATTATATTCTTCCTTTTTTTCTTTTTCTATCTTTTTTCCCCCCTTTTTCTCCTTCTTTTTGCAAATCTCTTGTAAACTACCACATATACGGTAGTGATCATCAAATGTACAGATTTATGTACACTAGATTAATAATCATATGCCACTCTCCTAAAGTTTTCTTTTTTGAAAAAAAATGCTTTCAGAAAATCTACCTTGAAAACTGCCTACTTCATTTTGATGCTCAGTTCCAAGAATACCATCCTTGGAGGCTGATTTTATTTTATTTTACTTTATTTCACATATGCCTTTTAGGAAACTTTGAGGCAAAGTTTCATTTCCCCTTGTGTTTACTTTAGCTACATCTTCAAGGCTGTCTTCACATGGAAAAAGGGGAGCAACAAAATCTGTCATCCTAACATCTTCAGTTTCCCCCAGAGAAGTTCCTCCATTGCTAAACCAGTTGCTCAGCTGGGCAGTCAACGATGGAACATGGTGCATTGTGTGTGTGTGCTTTTAGGAACGGTACTTTCCAAGGAAACCATGTAATAAGAAGAGAAGTGGTCTTATTACAGTTCTCACATCCACAGTTGGTGCTATCTTTTATGTTTTAAATGGTAAATTTAAAGAGTCTCTTTGGGGAGCAAGGGACTGAAGCCAGATCTGTCATAAAACTTTGGAAAAACTACAGAATGACTTTAGAATTCAGTGAAAGAGTACCAATATTCCCTTGTGCATACATATAACAGCAGCTGTTCTCACTGAGACTGGACTTTGTCACATCATCTGCCTGTAGCCTTTATTGTCTAAGAGCTTATGGGAGGCACCTGCCTTCACAGTGTCCTTTAGACTGTGGTGGAGGAACTGCTTTCCAGTAGATTGCCTCCATAATGTTGTGAAAAAGTTTCACTGCTAGTAATCTGGATTAGTGGTTTTCAATTTTTACTCTTTCAAATGTTTTGCACTACAGCTCCAAGAGTCCTAACCACTGGCCAAACTGGTTTCAGAGAGCTGAAGTACAAAACACCTGCAGGAACAATTGAGAACAACTGACACAAATGACATGTGCAAGTGTGATTTTCATTGCTTGCAATATTCCCTTTTCTTATAAGTGGGACTCGGTCTGAATCTCATACTGTATTTTTATTTCATAAGATATATGTTGAATTAATACTTAACAGAAGTGATTGACATTTATTACAACAAGCCATACGAGGCCAGCACCTTAACAGAATCTGTTAAGTTTGTCCAATCTCTTTTGTCTCATCCCAATGCCAAACTACCTTTGTTCCCTGACAGCTGCATTTTAGCATCTTGGGGTGACAAATTCTTAATCCAAATCTTCAGATGAGCAAATTCTGCCACCCCCACCCTAACATTCACATAGTCGTTGTGCAGTCTGCATGGTCAGACTCTAACTCCATGTAGAAAGCAATATTGGGATGAAGTGTTTTGACTACAATGGTGATCTAATTGTGCTAAGGTGGCTTTCATCTGGCACAAAGAAGTACCACCATCCAGGGTATAGCACTGCCTCTGTTTTTACTTCCACCTCCTCCTCTACAGGGCACTGAAACATGACATAACGTGAGCAAAACCACTGGTCCAATGCTTTAGCCCCTGATTGGAGTTTGTTCAACCCAACTCCATAGATGGAGTTGTTGCAGGGGCCTAAGATAGTTTATTGAGAACAGGATGTAAATCTTCACTAATTTTCTTCTTGAAGGAAATTGTAATTTTACAATTTTCATCATTCTGTGAGAAAGTTTTCAAAAACCACACCATTTTCAAAGTCCATTCACAATTTTGGACTTATTCTTTTCAAATTTGTACATGGTTGTTTTGCACAGAAAACAGCACCTTCTGTGCAGGGAATGGCATTTTTTGTGCAGAAAATAATATGTTTGCACAGAAATATTTCCTGTGTAGAAAACGTTGTTCTCTGGGAAGAAAATGCTGTTTTCTATCTAAATACACTCAATAATTTTTTCTGTGGAATGAGCCCTCAATTACAAAATGTTATAGTGGTTTGGCCATTGGACTACGACTCTAGAGACCAGGGTTCAAATCCCCACTCAGCCCTGGAAACCTACTGGGTGATCTTGGGCAAGTCATAAACTCCCTCAACCTAAGCAAACCCCTCTCTGAATAAATTTTGCCAAGAAAACCGTGTGGTAGGTCTGCCTTAGCATCGCCCTGAGTTGAAAATGACTTGAGGGCATTCAACAACAACAAATGGGAAAGCAACCATCCCATCTAGATATGGCTATGGCTGCCCACAGTCTTGAAATCCCACATCCAATTATGTTCTATAGTGTTTATCCCTTCCCTCTATTCCTTTACAATATCAGTGATCTACAAAAGATTATTTGCAAAGGATAACATTAAAGAGAAAGTACATCAAGGCAATGAGAAATCAGTACAAAGGAAAGGGCATCAAAAACAGCCTGTGATTCTTAAAACAAAGTAGTGGGACTGGGTAAAACATGTATGCCAAGTATAGCTTGCTGGGAAGATCATTTTTCAAATTTTTCTCAGACTGGGATGGCCTATTTGAGGCTTTGAACTTATTTAATAACATTAAGCAAGAACACTTAACTATCTAAAAGAAGGATCAGTGGCATAAATCAGACATCATTTCACATATTTCAGGATCAAAGCTGTAAAGCAAAATGATTTGTGAAGACATTTGAACAGCTGCAATAAATCACAAGTCCTTTCGGAGGATACTTAGGCATATTAGTTGCCCAAATGATGATTTCTTTGGATGGCTGTAGCCAAAAGAAAGGAAAATGGAATAGCCCCCCCTTCATTTCATGAGTTGGTTTCTCCATAATCTTGATTTATCTTCAGTATTAAAGGAAACAGATGTAGAGTCCCATGAATTTGAATTACCAAAATTAAAACCAAGAGAGGAAATGACCAATGACAAAAATCTCTTCACAGGAACTTCCTTTGTGGCCCTCTTTAGGGACTGTCAAGCTAAACCAGAAGCCTAGAGAATGTGCACTGAGAACAGGAGATGATTTTCTTTCTGATTAAGCCACCATGCTATGTATGTGTATATAGGAAAGAAGGCAAAATGTGATACAAAATCTATAGTTTTATAGCAAGTTTCTAGACCTTGTGAAGGCAAAGTTAGGGGCTAACTGTGTGGACACTACTTTCCAGATAAGATTCACAGAGTACAATTGCTGATCTCAAAATTGAGTTTACTATGTAGGGCCTGCTTCTGAAATTGAATGAATCATCAAATAAATATCCATATTCTGATGTCATTTGTTGAAAGCATGTATTGCCGAGCATGAGCATTCCAGCCCACTCCTAGCCTACTAGAGTTGAGAGAAGATTTAAAGATCTAAACCATCCAACATGTATCATCCAGTGGCTTTTCATGGCCTACTGCGTAGCCAAAATTTCACCAGATGAAAACAGGGGCACAGGTGCCCAAGAAACATCAGAGAGGGTCAAGATGGCAATTTTTATTAATGAGGAAGAATACACAAGTTACAAGAGGCTGCAGCAGTTTGCTTTTGCCTAAGTCTGCTAGGTGGCTCAAACTTTTGTTCCCTGTCTCTTTTCCTCTCCCTGCTGAATTAACTGAATACAAGCTATCTTTGCATTGTGAACTCAGTTTGCACCGTTCAACTGATCAGAGGACAAAGGACTAAAGTAAGAAAAGGAGAAAGAAACTATGACTTTTTAAAAACCACTGAAAAAGTGAAGTGACAGAGGATGACTCAGGACTGTCCCTGTCAAATTGGGACAATTGGAGGATACAAATGATGGCTAGGCATGTAGAGCTCTACACAACTAGGAATTCTACCTTATCAGCTGAACACAGTTACAACAAAGCTTTAAAAAGTCACATTTCAGAGTACAGTCGTCCCTCCATATTTGCAGCTTTGCTTTTTGTGAATTTGATTATTCTCAGATTTTATTACTGTGCTCTTCCTAGAAATCTCTAGGTCCTCCAATGCGACTCTGTTGTCAACTTCCATCACAAGTCACACTGGAAATCCTAGAGATTCCTAGAGTGAACAATTCTCTAGGCATCTGTAGGTCCTTTAGTGCAATTCTATAGTCAACTTCTGGCAGATGTTGACCATAGAGTTGCCCTGGAGGATTGAGAGATCTCTAGAGAGTATTGGTTGGGGATTCTGTTCCCTGAAGTAAACAAAATAGTGTTGTTCTTTATTTGTGGTTTCTACACATTCATGGGGGGGGGGTTCCTGTGCCACTTAACCCCACTGAATATGGACAACTCCCAGAATCCCCAACCAATACTCATACAGGCTGGGGATCGTGGGAGTTGTACTCTTAAAAAGTAGCTTTTGTTCCCATCCAAGCCATGGATAAGCAAGAGCTTTATATCAGTTCTCTTCATATGCATTAGGAAATCCACAAAACCAGCATCAGCAACAAAGATTAGTTGACATGGCATAAAATGGCAGTTGAGTCATTGTAGTTGAGCACTACATCTCATGGGTGGGCAGGAATCCTCTTTCTCGGAGTAACCATAAAAGAAGAGCTAACTCCATAGTGGTCTCAACTTGATCAGTTTCATTTCCAAACTACAGGGGGCCAGGCCATGTAGTGAGTTTGACAAAGATGAGATTTTGAACAGCTTGGTCCCTTAACTACCTTTAGTGTCACTGTAGAGGTAGATACAGTAACTCTCATGTCATACTGCATACAGTACTCAGCACAGCCGATTAGGGATCAATACTCCTTAAACCATGCTCCTTTTCCCTTTGCCAACATCTCAGGGATTTAAACAAAGGTGGGGAAACTATAGCACATGCCTCTCTCCCACCCCACCTCCTGATATTGGTTTAAATAAGGGGGGGGGGGGGAATCTGCCCAAAAAGTCTTGTTAGGATGCAGATAATCCTATCTTTCTTATAATTTGAAGCTTTCATGTTTCCTAAGATCAGTTAAATATTTGATGGCAATTATGCAAATCAATATAATTTATGTGCATATCTGCTCATTTTGCATATTTTATTCTCATACCAGCATGAAACAGGAGCAGAGCTTGCACCAAGGTATGGGAAAGAAGGAAGCCTGGATAAGAAAGGACAGCCCATTTTATGAGCAGTAGAATGTGTCATAGGAGATGGGCTTGTAATTATTCTGATTCTACATACTGTACTGGGAGAAACTGTGAAGCCTGTTTGTAGCTCCAGTCAATTGCTGATTCAACATCACTTTTCTCCAGGACTACAACCTCTTGTTATCTATATGGTGGCAATCAGTCAGGGATCCTATTGTCAGTGTGATGAATGCCCACTGTTCTACATCACTACATGGCCAATGACATTACAATACAACAAATCCCATCATGATATCTTGAAACCAAGATAACATCATGAATCTAATTAGGAATGAGCTGTGAGAAAATAACTTCACATAATCAATCCAGAGGGTAATGCTTCTGAACTGATTTTGTTATGATATCATGTTATTGTTGTTGCTGTTGTTGTTGCTGTTATGTGTCTTCAAACTGGCTCCAAGTTGTGATGACCTTACCCTGGGCTTTTCTAGGCAAGATTAATTCAGAGATTTGCTTTTGCTTTCTTCTAAGGCTGGGATCATGTGACTTGTCCCATTGTGTTTCTGTGGCTGAGCAGGACTTTGAACCTTGGTCTCTTGGAGTCTTAGTTCAAAACTCAAACTGCTACACCAGGCTGACTCTTGTAACCTATATACAGTGTGCCCATGACATATGCGGGCACACCATATACAGCTTTCAGCTTATGCTGAAGCCACATTGTAATAAAATGACTAGTGCATGACCAACGTAGATTGAGAGTAAGATTGTATTGCCTTTACTCTGATCAATGTCAGGGAAAGCACTAAGTTATAAATATTTTTGCCACTGTTCACACTGTTTTTGCCACTGTTTCCCAGTTACTATAGCTGAAATGACGGCAGCATTTCAGGAACAGTGGTGGCAGCAGGAAACCTGGCTGTAGTTTTGGGAGGACACAGCCCATATAGCAATGTAAGAATGAAGCCCAAGGTGGGAGCAATGCAATCTCTTCCCTAGAATGTTGGCAGTCTCAAAGTAGATGTCATGTGGGCTTCCAGCACACCCTTTCAAAACTTGAGAAGCAGAAAAGAAATAAAAATGTATTTTTTATTTAAATGTATTATTTATTATATAATTATTACAAGGGCCATCCAGTCCAACCCCTTGCTGTGTAAGAATATACAGTCAAAGCACTCCCAACAGATGCCCATCCAGTCATCATTTGTTTCAATAGTATTTATATTTTTAATGTGAATGTCCTAATGTGTTTATCATGCTGTTTTAATAGTCTGTGGACTGCAATAAAGTGATAGATGATTCAGATGGCAGCTTCCAAAATTGCACAGCCATGACTACTGCATTTGGTGGGATCAGAGAATCTCATTTATTGTCCTGTTTATCACAGAGGCCAGAGGCTGGGTATAGGATATAACCACCAATTGTCCCAGTTTGGCAGGTACAATCACACTTAATCCTCTGTTGTCCCACATTTTCAACTGCTTCTAAAAGGTTCCATTTTAAATCTCCTCTTTCCCCCTTTGTCCTCAGCTTACTTCCAATGCTGCAAGCTGAGTTCAAAGTGATAAGTAGTTTGCATTGAGTTAACTCAGCAGAGAGGAGAGGAGAAGAGGGGACAAATTCTTGCCCTTCCCTGTAAGCCCAGGAACAGGCAAACTGCCCCAATCTCTCCCAATTTTCTTCTTGACTACACACCCATTGCCTTCTTGACCACACATCCATATGTGATCCCATTTTCATATGTAAAAGGTTGGAGGGTGTCAACCATTTCCCCAGTTGGCCCCAATCACCAACATCTTATATTCAAAATACTGCTTCAAAACATGTAGGTACCATTTCACTAATAACCACTCATACAGCTCTCTCCTCCACAAATTTGTCCACCCTCCCTTTTGAACCAAGCTAAAAATTTCTATTAGCCATTTTGGAACAAAGACCTATCTCAAAATGAAAGATGCAGATGAAACAGCCAATACACCAGACCATGAAGAATTACTGAAAATGAAGGTTCCAGTATGCAACACTGTTCCCCACTTGCTGTTACCCACCTCGATCCAACACAGGAAGAGGCTGGATACAAATTATTATTATTATTATTATTATTATTATTACCACCACCACCACCACCACCGCTCTTGATATATATACTTCTTTACTTCTTTATAAGCAATGCTATGTCTGCCTAATACTCTGAAGGCACCAGATCTTGTCTGATCTTAGAAGCTAAGCAAGGTTTCTCCAGGTTAATACTTGGAAGGGAGACTGCCAAATGCTGGAGGCTATCTTTCAGAGGAAAGAAATGACAAATCACATCTGAATATTCCTTGTCTAAGAAAACCCTATGAAATTCATAGGATCACAATAAATTGGCAGGTGTCTTGAAGGCAGGCAAACACACACACACACACACACACACAGACCTCTATGCAGTAGGCTTGTTGATAACACTAGGGCCTCCACTGAAGCATCCCCATTCAATACATTAATAGGTTTCGGTTGCATTAAAGACACAAAGAATTTGAATGCATTTGCCTCATTATTCCTCAATAATGCTTAGCAGAAAGATTTAATGTAAAATCTTTTAGAGGGGAGGGGGGATCTTTACCAGGAAAAAAAGAAAGAGAAAGTGAGTGTGAGGGAGAAGAAATATGTAAGTCCAGACGTTTCTGCAGATCTTAATTGATTTTTAATCGGCTGATAGTAGACTATAAATAAATGCTTAACGCACACTAAAGTGCAAGTCAATAGGTACGTATATTAGCTTGCTTTCAAAGAATTATAGCAAGGATTGACGGACTCACAAGCATTTGCAAGTTTAGTGCTGGCTTGTTTCCCTTTTCTCTATGTAACTTACTTCTGCCCAAAATATGTGATCCAGAGAGAACAAGCGGGGCCTCAATCAGTCTTGTAATCTTCAAGTGTTCCCAGTCTGGATTCTAACCACCCACCCAACACCATCAAATATTTCACACATTGAAAGATAAAAGGAAGCACTTCTTTATATACAGCCAATTGTTAACCTGTTCAATTCACTGCCACATGTTATGGGTATCCACTTGGATGGCATTAAAAGTGAACTGGATAAATTCATAGAGACTAGGACTATCAATATTAGTTAGAATTGCTATCCCCAGTGTTAGAGATAGTATGCCTTTCTGTCATACCCTCCATTTAACAGATGAAAATCAGGTTGTGTGTAGCCAAACAACATCAGAGTGTGATCAAGATGACAAAAGTTATTAATGAGGAAGAACACACAAGCCTGAGTGACATTGTGGGAAATTACTTTCAGAAAGTAATAAAATACCACTGTAGTTCCAAGGTCTTGGGAAAGTAGTTAGATATTGTTATATCTACAATGTTTATTTATGTCCTGCCTTTCTCCCAACATAGGGCTCAAGATGACTAGCAACAAGATTAAGACAAGATACAGGAAAACACCTTTTTTAAAAAAGTAAATAAATTATTGCATTAAAACATCAATAATTTAAAACTGTATAAAATTATTTAACAAAAAGGATGAAGTACAGCACCCACAGACCCTTCATTTATTTTCCTGTTTCTCAAAAGCAGCTAAAATGTGTTTTAATTAGCTTTTAATATATATAACACACACACATAAAAATACACACATATCCAAACATTCCAAGTTGTATCTCTGTGATATGAAGCACACTCCTGCCACCTCACTGTCACCTCAATACTCACAGCAGGGCATGAGGCACAGCATGGAAACAGCACATGAACTATGTGATATTCTTCTTCGAATTCAAGAGGCCATTGAACTATACATGTCTCTAAAAAGTCACAACAAAATTCATAAAAGAGTGATACATTTATTGGTTAAGCAAAATTACAGTTGCACTGCCAAAGGAGTGCAGTTATCCAAAATTAAGTTACAGTGCTAAAGTAATCATGCCTTACCTATTATGAAAAGGAATTCTCTACAAATAATTCACCATTTGTGACCATTTACTGTCAAGTTCTGACATTACACAACAGGCTTACTCTGACGATACAGAGTAAAGAAGATACAGTCAATACAGATGATACACTTATTCTGACATAAGCTATTCAGAGAAAAAATTAAAAACAGCACTCTCAAAAACTGGATTTGATTTTGAGGGTACCATTGACTAACTATTTTCCCCATCTATGGATGATGGATAGCATCAAGGCTGTTTTTAAATACAAAATAGATATACAAGAGGGAGCCAAGGGACAGGGACGTAACCTTTGAGGTTTTTACCTCCAACAATGGTTAAACTCTTTCATTTGGACTACAATAGACACATTTTACCTACACTACCTACATTATAGCAGAATCGACTGATGAGGTGTCCAGTAAATCTATTTTTGAGATTAAACTGGATCAGTTTGAGTTGGTGAGTACTGATGACATGGACAAGATCCTTGGGAAAGTGAAAAAGACGAAATTCCCCCTCGATCCCTGCCCATCATGGTTGGTCGTCCAGGGGAGTGATGCCTTGATGGCATTTCTTAAAAATGTCATCAATGCATCCCTTAGGGAAGGCCATGTTCCAACTTGTCTAAAGGAAGTGGTGGTTAAACCGCTCCTGAAGAAGCCTTCCCTGGACCCCCTGGATCTGAAAAATTATAGGCTGGTATCACGTCTGCCATTTTTGAGCAAGGTGATTGAGAGGGCCGTTGCCTTTCAACTCCAAATGACTGCCATTGTTGCTCTGGCTGATGACCTTCGTCTAGGCATCGACAGGGGTAGCGTGACCCAGCTGGTGCTTCTAGACTTATAAGTGGCATTTGATACGATAGATCGTGACATCCTCTTGGAATGCCTGAGAGAGCTAGGAATCAGAGGCACTGCATTGCAGTGGTTCTATTCCTTTCTCTTCTGGTAGATTCCAGAGGGTGATGCTCGGGGACAGTTGCTCCTCAAAAACGGAGCTTAATTGTGGCATTCCTCAAGGCGCCATTCTGTCCCCAATGCTATTCAATATTTACATGAAGCTGCTGGGAGAAATCATCTGTAGACATGGGGCAGGGTGTTATCAGTATGCTGATGACACACAAATATACTTCTCTATGTGTCAGTCAGCAGCCATGACAACAGATGGCATCTCTCCCCTCAATCAATGTCTCGAAGTAGTAATGGATGAGGAAAACCTGACTCAAGCTGAATCCAGACAAACCAGATATTGGGTTGCAACCTCCAGTCCTTGATGGGATCACACTCTCCTCTAGAGACTGTGTTCGCAATCTGGGGGGTGCTCCTAGACCTGTCGCTTCACATGAGAGATCAGGTGAGTGAGACAGTCAGGAGCGCCTGTTATCAGCTTCGACTGATATGCCAGCTGCACCCCTTCTTGGAAGTAAGGGACCTAGAAACTGTAGTACATGCTCTGATAACCTCATGACTCAATTTCTGCAATGCACGTTACATGGGGCTACCCTTATACCTAGTTCAGAAACTACAATTAGTACAAAATATGGCAGCCAGGTTGATCACTGGTAAATCCAGGTTTGATCATATTACACCAATTTTGAAATCTCTTCACTGGCTGCCTATTGGTTTCCGGGCACAGTATAAGGTGTTGGGGTTACCTTTAAAGCCCTACATGGCTTGGGCCCAACCTATCTAAGGGATCACCGCCTTCCATACAATCCGCCCCGCACCCTCAGGTCCTCTGGGAGGAATCTACTGCAGCCTATGAAAACCAGATTAACAGCAGCCTCCCAGAGGGCGTTTGCCGCTGCCGCTCCCAGGCTATGGAATGCCTTGCTGGAAGAGATCCGTCAAATAACGAGCTTAAACAGCTTTTAAAAAGCTGTCAAGACAGATCTCTTCCAGCAGGCCTTCCCTGAATAGAGCATCTAACGCACTCTGAGCTCTCCCCACTCCATCCAACCAGAAAATTGCTGTTTTAATTATTAATATTATGTTGTTGTTTTAATGAGTGATTTTTCTCTTTTAACTCTATTGTATTTAATTCTCTTTTAAGTCGGGGGTTTCTCTCTTTTTATCTAGACAACGTTTTATGTAAATCTATTTTATTTCATGTAAGCTGCTTTGATTGCCCAGGCAGAAAGGTGGGATACAAAAATAAAGTTGTTGTTGTTGTTACACTGCACCTTAACGTTTTTCCAGATGTAACCGTACAGAGGCATTTGAGAAATTCAATGTTCTCTCCCTACGAAAAAGGCAGTCAACCTCACCCAGGAGAGAAATAGTCCGGATATCAATGAAAATTGCTTTTCTGCTGGTAATGGATTTAAACATTTAGTGCCTGCCATTTTATTGTCTGCCACTTATGTCAGGATAGCAGATGTCCCTATCCCCACATGACCAAGAAGAGAAGGGACATCCACCCTTGCCGAGATCCCTCTAGACCATCTTAACTGACAAGAGAAGTAACATGTAGGCCTGTGACTCTAACATCATTGATTTCTTCTCCTGTACAATTTTTAACATCTTTGCCTGAAGAAGAAGCCAGTGAAGCAACAACATTTTGCATTATTCCATTATTCACAAGGTTTCAGAGCAAAAGTTTGCTTTTTCTTAGTTGCCTGAATAAAGATATCTCTGTTTGGTGGATTTTGGATTTTGATACATTTTGCTGCAGGGCCAACAGAGCTACCCCTGAATATGTTAGCAAAAGCAATGGGTTCCAAACCCAAGCCACTGACTTACAAAGCAAACAGTTGAAATAATTAATCAAATGTATTAATAGGATATGGGTCTCACCATTAATTGTTTAATCCTCAACTATAGAATACTGTACCAAATTATTTCCCCCTCCTTCCCCCAATTATGAACTGAGACAACTACAATAATTAAAATAAATTTCAACACTGCCATTGGGAAAATTGCCAGCATTTTTTTTCCTTCCCAGAAGTTATAATTTTCATTTCTTTTCACACACACGCATGCATGAAAAATATAGAGTTTTGACATCTTGGCATAAAACAGTGACTAACCATTATGTTAAACCCGATAGGAAATCACTCTTTTAATAATGACCTTTCAGCTGCCCTTGATAGGGACAGATAGGGAAGGATGGTGGGGCCAAGTGGAAATTGGCCACTTACAGACACAATGACTGATTGACAGCCTCATGCGGCTAAACATATTCTGAGTTGCAAATAAGAACCGCCTCAAATTGCAGATAAGATCCCCCACCCCAAATGCCAGAAGCTTATCCACCATCAAGACACGTGCTTGAAGGTACTATGGACTGTAGCAGAGATGGAAAACATGACCTTTGAGAGGGATGATAAACACAACCCTTTTCACATTGTCTGTTCCAGGTCACACTTCTTGTCCCTGATTACACCAAGGGCATTTGTCAGAAAAGGTACACTTTATTTCATCTCTCCAAGCGACGTTCAGCGGCTAAAGTGTACTAAACTTGCCATTTGTATTCTTCTGCCACATTGTTGTGACCATGAATCATTCTAATACAAATTAAATTTAAGTAACAGTGTAAACGGTAATGTGTGCGGCAGGATTGTGTTAAATTTAATACAATGTGTATTGGCAATATCTCCCACAGGGGCAGCCAGGTTATTAGTTGCAAAGAGGTTTCTAAGCAGGGTATATACGTGATATGTAATTGAGTGTTCAGTGTTGTCATTGTAAAAAGAGTGAGGGAGGGAAGAGAGATGTCAAATTTGTATTCACTGGCCTTTTTACAAGAACAATAAAAACTATGTAAAATAAGTTACATGGGGAGGGCTCCAGGCAATGTCCCCCTCCTCTGATACACAAACAACTGAGCTGGTGAGTATATATAGCCATTATTATGAGCAGGTCATGCATCTATGTGTGAAGTTGTGAAGGGGGAACACTTGCAGACTGAAGGACTGGTGATGAGCTGTTTTTATTCCTACTCCAATATTTAACAGTCCAAGTATAGCACTTAATCCCTCTCCTTTCCACAAGAGAGAATATGTGGGTGACACACTATGGGATGACACTGTGGTACAGAACATTCCGGCTTCAGACCAGCAGGTGGGAACTGTGCAGCCCATCAGCATCAGGTGCCCTTTGCCTAGTACTATGAAGCCCTTGGCTCACTGACTGTCCCCTACACCTTGACATTGTTTTTGAAAAAATCAGTTGAAATGCCATCTGAGACAAAATCCATTTCTAATGGTGGGAGGTGTAAGGGGAGTGGAATTGTGGAAAGTTTTGATAAAAGAACTTCAAAGCTTATGCATGCAAAGTGAGAAGCATGTCCCTAGGTAAGGGATGGGGAAAGTGCAGTCCTGCAGCCACAAATCTGCACCCCCAAGGATATTTGAGGGGGGTGATCCTCCACATTTCAAGAAATCCTAGACCAACTTTTCCAGATCAAATAAAGAGAGTGGACTGCAGCTCATGGAAGCCTCCCGATGAGACAATTAACCTTTTAAACAGGTTGCAAGATCTCCACATATGGTTTAACTTCAAAAGGATACCCATTTTGAGAACCAGAAAACGCAGTACAACCTTTGGTGGGGTGGTGGTCGTCATCATCATCATCATCATCATCACCACCACCACCATCACCACAATCATCTAGTAGTCCATATAGCCCCCAAAGGGTCCCAGGATGTAAAACTGTCTCCCAGACCTGTCAGGGTTGCCTACCACTGACCTAGACCATGAGGAACTTCTAATACTGCACATGTTAAGGGACTCCAAATGTAATCAGCCCCAGCTAGCACAGTAAGTGGTAAGGAATAATGGAGCTATAGTCTAGAAGCCCCTGGTAAGTCCTATGTTGCCTGAACCAGTGAGGTAGACACTTAAGGTATCAAGCTCAATGACAGCACTAGGGGATACCAGCAAAGATCAGTGCTTGAAATTTTATTAAGAGCTATCCCTTTTGACATCACCAGGGGATGCTCTCGGGTCTCAGATTGTGGCCCTGAAATCTCAGGGGCTGGAATGGGGTGTGTGTGTGTGTGTGTGTGTATTATGAATCTTCTAGCTATCTGTTGACTTATGGCAACTACATGAATGTCATAGGCTTTTCTTAGGCAAGAAATCCTCTGAAGATGCTAGCCACAGATGCTGGCGAAACGTCAGTAAGGAACTCTTCTAGAACAGGGCCACATAGCCTGAAAGTGCCACAAAAAACTGTTTGCACTTTCAACTCAGTTTACAGCAACTGAAGCAAGCTGAGAACAAAGAAGAAAAATGGGATGAGGGAAGAGCATCTGGGACAATTTAAGGGCAGCTGAAGAAGTGGGAGAGCAAAAGATTAATTAGGCCTGTCTCTGCCAAACCTGGACAGTTGGAAAATATGTACTAGACTGACAACCCTTTATAAGGCTGAATATTCATTTAGCTTGATTTTATTGACCTCCCAGTATATAAACAGACTCTTTAACATTTTCTTATGTCTGTACTTTACTACAAAATAAAATTCTTTAATGATATTTTTACTCAAGCTGAAAGGTGTTATCTTTGCATAATATGAAGAAAATAAAAAAGATGATATTTGGCCAATGGTTCCCCCGCCCTTCAGTCACATCAATCAGTTCTAAGGTGTATGAAACCATCACCATTACATTACCATTAAAAAAGATCAGGGATGTGAAGAGTCCTTACCAGAATTTAACATCCAAATGATATTTAAATGTGTATTCAAGTTCCTATTTAGCCTTATATTTGACATAAGTGGAAATAAAACAGCCATTTTAAGCTCCCTGAAATGACAATATCATGTTATCTAGATCAGCAACACAAAACCATTATTGAAATTCTGATGGCATTTTGCTTTAGTGGTAGAGGGAAATTACCTGTAATGCATAGTTTAAATAATTACTTTAAAACAAAAGCTTCTTTTCTGCATTGCTTATTTATCTTTCCAGGCCAACTCAGCGGGATTATATATTTTATTACAATTGCCTTCAGACTGTTAATGGCAGGGCATATGTGAGAACAGGAGAAGTGATGTGAGTTTCACTCCTATTCCTAATATTGGGAGCTAGTCCAGTCACTTCAGAGCCAAGAGTCTGTTATGCATTTGACTGATGTTATCAACACTTTACTTTGCTAATCATACCGCTGGCAGCTTTTCTTTCTAATGGGTCAGATTTAAGTAAGAAAGCTTATAATTGTGTTCACAGTAGATGTTTTCTCCATATATATTTGTCTGTATACATACACTGAAATCTCTTCTGTTTGTATTAAGCTTTCACATCTGAGAATAATACTGCCAACTCTTGTTCAGCATAAAACAGTCTCGCCCTCACTCCTCTGAAAATGATGTAGTGGTTTGAGCATTGAATTGAAACTTTGGAGACCAGGGTTCAAATCCTGCTCTGCCATGGAAATCCACAGGGTGACCTTAGGCAAGTCACCATCTCACAACCTCAGAGGATGGCAATGGCAAATCCCCTCTGAATAAACTTGACCAAAAAAACACAAAACAAAACCATTATAGGGTCTCCTTAGGGTTGCTATTGGAAATGACTTGAACGCACACAACATCAGCTAATTACGCCAAGTTACTCCACTGAGGCCCACAAGGAAATCGAGTTGCACACTGACTAAGGGTATATCATCACTGCAGAAATAAAACAGTTTGACACTATTTTAACTGCCATGGCTCTATACAAAAGAATGCTGGGATTCATAGTTTGGTGCAGCACCAGAGCACTTTAATAGGCAAGGCTGAATACCTCACCAAACTACACACCCCAAGATTCCACAGGATGGAGCCATGACAAAGTGGTGTAAAACTGCTTTAGTTCTGCAGTATGGCAGGTCTCCAAGTCAGCAAGAGAAAGTGATGTTGCAATGATAGAAGAATGGAGCTGCCCACTCATACAGTGGGTACACTCTAGGCTGTGGGTGGGAAATGGATAGCCCAATTTTCCTCGCCAGGTTAGGCCTAAAACTCACCAGCCATAGGCACCCTAGGCAATGGGAAGAGATGATGGGGAATGCCTCTGGAAACATCTGGGATGCCACCCTCCTCTACCTAGAGGGCTCAGTGTCTCAACACACATAAGCTTCCGGTGTGATTTGAAGTCCTTAGAGATCCAAACCAAAAAGGGAAGCCTACAAATACAGAAATTGCCCCACTGTTCCAGATGCTTTCCAATGGAGATGGAGATAGAGATGTAATAGAAGAGAGTCTGCTCACTCCTTCATTGTCTGAGAACTTCAGTGACTGCATCAGGGTTATATGTTACAAAGAATATAGAAAGACCTCCATCCAGTATGGCAGCCCAAAGGCAAGTTAATTACAAGAAATGTTATGAAAACATTAGCTATTTTGCATTTCTTCAATATGGGCCTTTCAAACATGTATTTCTCTCCCCTCCTCAATGGATTTTATTGTTGCCTTTCCTTCCAAACTGAAATAGAGCCCCTGTAGACTACCATCAAGAGCTGATTTATCTATATACTGCCTGGACCTATTCTGTGGTTATTCAAATTTAGAAATCAGAAACATTACTTTTTTTGACTACAACTTCCCGAGTCCACCAACTTGCATTTACAACCATTTACAAAGCAAGATGTGGAACCTGTAAACTTCCTTATCTGGATTTCAGACTGAAGGGGAAAAAAGATTCTTCTAACAATGAGGATACCCATATTTGATGGGGTGGGGGAGCAGAATAAGAAATAGTGGAGGATTTTTTCCTTCCATGGCCAAAGAGTAAGCTGATCTCTCAGGCTGAATGGATAGACATTTAAAATATATATATCAGAAGTTATTAAAAATATGAAGGATCATCCGCTAAGCAGGCAAAGATTTGCCAGAGGGAAAAGGGACAGGAACAAGCTGACCTTAACTTCAAAGGAAATAACAGCGTAACTTATATATAAAATTAGCTCACTAGTCATTTGAATAGAAAGTGAGATTATCACCAATGGGACTGTAATATTCAAGTTAAGGCAAAAGTTATTCCAAGTTTCTTGTTTAAAAATGATGGGAAGGAGGCTGTGATAACATTCAGTTTTACTCTCAATGTTTCAGACATAATCTGGGTTGACAATGGTACTTTCTGGAGTACATCTCCCACAATCCCCCAGCCATCATGCCCACTGGCTATGCTCAGTGGGGATTCTGGGATTATTACTCCAAAAAGTAACATTTCCAAGTTCTGGGCAGGCTGATACATATGCCTTCTTCCTATAGGTTGTGGTCATATGAAAAGTATGCATACAGTAAAAATGAGCTAAAAGTTGTCTTTAGAGAAATGTTGGTTTAAAACTGGAGATTAAGGAGGGTAGTGCTGAAGGTTGACCTGACTTTACCTTACTTAAATTTCCCCGATTTATTTATTTTTTTTTCAACAAACTGTACTACCTGTTTCATTATCTGGATCCCAACCTGGGACACTCTCCTGAGTCCAGCAGGATAGATGCTGCCTAGGATTCCATGGTGGGAGAAAGGCAGGGTATAAATTGAATAAATAAATAAATATTTTACCCAAAAATCCTGTAGGGAAAAGACATCGACAGTGGAACACACTCCCTTGGAGTGTGGTGGAGTCTCCTTCTTTGGAGGTCTTTAAGCAGAGGCTGGATGGCCATCTGTTGGGTATGCTTTGATTGGGAGTTCCTGCATGGCAGGGGGTTGGACTGGATGGCCCTTGTGGTCTCTTCCAACTCTAAGTTTCTATGATTCTATGATCCTATCTTTAATTACCTTTAGAATGGTGTAATATCGTCAGAGAGCCTCTTTTAGAAGAAGTTGATTAGAGTTAAGGCAATAAGTCCTATTGTCAGTCTCAGCTAGAATAGACTCATTCAATCAATGGATCTTACGTAAGTATTGACTTACCAAGTTGCTGTTTATTGATGGGTGTATTCCAGTTGGGACCAACAATAGGGTTTATGCTACTGGGTCCTGTCTTCCCTCTAGGACAGGGCCTGGCAAAGTAGCCTTCCAGATGTTGTTGGACTACAAATCTGAAGGGGTGCAAACATAGGGGATTATAACACAGAGCCCTTACCGTAGGCAAAATGTTCCTGAAGCACCAAGATGTGATCATCCATCGCGCTTCTAAAACGCCCTCTTCTCTCCTGTTGTTTAAGCGTTCGTGGAGAAGCCATTTTTAAAAAATAACGGAAGAACCCGTTATTCAAAAAATGGCTTCTTCGTGAACGCTTTGTCGATGGGAGAGAAATGGGATGCCTCAATGACATTTTAGTAGCACAATGGACGATCACACCTTGGCACTTCAGAAATACTTTAGGAACATTTTGCCCACGGTAAGGGCTCCATGTAATAAGGTCCATAGTGAAAGGAGAAAAACCTGGGAGTTTCAGCTCAACAACATTTGGAGGGCTACATGTTGCCTATCCATGCACTAGGGGATGGGCAGGTTTAAAATAGGGCCATGAAGGCCCGCAGGAAATGTTGCCATAGTTCATTAGATTTGTCCATCTCCTCAGTGCCAGCCCAGTCATTGAAATCATTTAAATTAGTAGATTTTTCAACAAAAGTCTTAACTGCTCACTAGAGGTTTTAAAGAAAAGGACTGTGAGTTAATGGATTTGCAATGAGGCATAGGTAAGATATCAGAAGTCGTCATTGCTTGTAAAATGTTTAGTAACATCTGTTTCATTCAACTCTTAGTATTGCCAAGCTTATTTCTTTCAAAAAAAGCCAAGAGCTAAGGGGTTTTTTTTAGTATACTAAGAGGCAGTACAGACTGGCAGTTTATGATGGCCTGAATATGAACTAGGGCTGGGCATCTACATGCCCCCAGCCCTAGTTTCACCACCCCACCACCATCATGGCACACACCTGTCCATATGGGCTTCTTTTAGGGAGCGGGTCGGTGTCGCAGCGTGTGGCTGCTGTGACACCAACCCAGGGCAGGAAAGGGTGGCTTCCAGCCGCCCATCTGTACTGCCTTTAAGGTAAACATTTAGTTCACTGATTATTTGGTGACAAGGCAGATTTAGCAACAAAACTGCTTTAACTTGTCAAATGTTCAAGTACATCTACTACCTCCTGAACAGCCAAAGTGAAGAGAACCTCCTATACTTCAATTCATACGCACTAAAATTGCCCATAGAAAGTTAACAGAACTCCATAACTCTTTATAGAGGATAATATATATGTTCATAGGCCTAAGCAGATTATTCAAAGTAATTGAGGGTGGGGAACCCTGGAACAAATATGGCCTTCTTTTGGGTCCAATTTGGACTTTCTGGGGTTCTCCACATGGATCTACAGTGGAACCTTGGTATCCACTGCAATTTGGTTCCAGGTCTCCCTGTGTATACCAAAATTCATGGATGCATTCCAATTATATAGCCCCATTATATACAATAGTGTAGTAAAATGGTTCCACTTATCTAAAATGGCAAAATCTAGATTTGGTTTTTGGATTTCTTTTTAAAATATTATCAAGTTGAATCTATGGATATTGAATTGAATATTGAATGGCTGAATCTATGGATGCAGAATCTATGGATACAGAGGGCTGACTGTAATTTCTGTCTCTCTCCATAACACCTTCATGTAGCAGTCTTTGTCCAAATAGCAAGAACTTTAAGCTAAAGTCAAAATTGCACTTTTCTGTCCCAACCTTTTGCCTTTGGCTCTACACATATCAAACACTAGGCTATGGGGCCTAAGAATGTCTCATAGATACAGTTCAAACTTTCAGCTGAAAAATATTTGTCCCTTGTTGAACAAAACATGGAGAGCAAAAATGTGTTCCTGTACTCCCAGCTGGAAACTGCATGGCTATATACAACTCCTCAGTAGGATTGCAGACACTGGACCAATTGGAGAGAAGGGTGTACATGTGAACAGGGCATATAAGTTTCTGCCTCTTGACCAATACAGAAAAGGAGGAATAGGGTCTAAAAGTCTGTGAAGATGAAAAACAAAATACTAGGCTGGTCTACCTACAGAAAGAAAGGGAGTAAAATATTTGTTCTTGTAAAAGATAGATGGATTAACCAATATGCAAAATATGCTATAGCATAGGCCCAGCCATATGGTAAGCTCTTGGGCAAGGCTTAAAGGAGCTATGGATAAAACTATCATCCGCTAGGCACCAGCTGTTTCTGATCCTCACAACAGCTTCTTGACACAGAGTGTTCAGCAGTGGTAATCCTCTACTTTTGATGCAACAAGCACTGATACAGCTCCAATACAGATTTCTAGTATGGAAGCCAGCACAATTTTTTAAAAAAATCACTGACTTATAGCTGTTCTCCAAAAAATTCAAAACTGTATAGCAAGTAAACATGCTACAAAACCAGCTTCCCTTTCTTATACTCACACATACACAAATGCATATACATATTATTAATCCTGCTAATTTCTAAATTCTAAGATTTTTATGCAATTTCATATAGAAAGGCAGGGACTGGGTCAACATCTGGGAAGACAAGAATCTATTGGAACCATTTCATGTAACTGCTTTGGCAATTGTATTTTATAGCAACTAACAATTGTTAGCAACTAGGACTGCCGGATTGAATCCAGGACAAGGTGGCAATTGTATTTTATATTGTTAGCAACTAAGATTGCCAGATTGAATCCAGGACAGATTGGCTTCTTTAACTTTAGTCTTTAATGTATTTTAGAGCAGGATGAGTTGAGGTTTGGAAAATGTGGGGGGGGGGGCAGCTATGTTCATCCTGCATGATGGAGGTTTATGGTAACTCTCTCAGCTCCAAGATCCATTAAAGATTAGTTACAGAAACCTCCTCCCAGATCCAGTCTGTTAACCCTGTTAGCACTCAAATGTTTATCATCACAGGTGCGTAGATGGATAGGGGAATTGATTATTATATTACAAGCTTTCTCTGTATATCTCTATATTTGTATGTGTAACAACCATACAAATTCTCTCAGAAATGATGGTTAAGGCTAATCTTGTTCTCACCACAAAAATATCTCCAAGTATGCGCTCTCTTTTTTTTTTACAGAATAAAGGCAACCTATTTGTTTCAGGATGGGAATCGTATGGCCCTCTACATATTTACTGCTCTTCTTGTGTATCTTCAGAATTTTTCCAACCAATGACAATCCTAAGGCAAACCAAGTACAGGGTTTCTTGGCCAGATTTCTCAAAGGAGATTTGACTCTGAGGCTGAGAAAATGTGAGTTTTCCCAGGCCACTCTGAATTTCCATTACTGCAAGGGATTTGAATCCTGGTTTTCTGAAGTTCTATTCCAACATTCAAACCACTATACCATGCTGACTATCCATATATTAATGCAATGCCTTTCTTACTAGCCCTAGAATCATAGAATCATAGAGTTGGAAGAGACCACAAGGGCCATCCAGTCCAACCCCCTGCCATGCAGGAACTCCAAGTCAAAGCATCCCTGACAGATGGCCATCCAGCCTCTGCTTAAAGACCCCTAAGGAAGGAGACTCCACTACACTCCGAGGGAGTGTGTTCCACTGTCGAACAGCCCTTACTGTCAGGAAGTTCCTCCTAATGTTGAGGTGGAATCTCTTTTCTCTGTCCTGGGCAGCATAGACAATGATTAGAAATGCTGAGAGCTCCAATCCAAAAATATCTAGAAATTCTTATATTTTCCCACCTCTGAATTAAAATCATAGAATCACAGAATCATAGAGTTGAAAGAGACCACAAGGGTCATCCAGCCCAATCCCCTGCCATGCAGGAACTTCCAATCAAGGCATTATGTGGAAGAAAGTAAAGTGGTATATGAGGGAGCACTATTAAAACATAACCTAAACAGAACCTGCCAAAGCTATGTTTTTGTCTAAGGCAGAGCAGCAAATGGTGCCATTCATTCACAATATCCATAGTTTATGATAACAGTGGCAAACTACACCATTTTGGCACTGGAAAAATAAATTCCCTAAGTTCTGGAAGTTCCAGCAAAATAAGAGCAAAGCAAACAACAGGTTGATGTGCTGAAATTCACAACTGACTGCCCCTCTCTGCCTATTGGCAGGGCCTTGGAACTAAACTTGCCCCCTGATTTTGGTCTCCTGGGACAGTCCCCCAGATGTTAGACTGCAATTCCCAGCATTCTTCATCACTATCTGTGCTGGCTAAGGCTACTGCAAGCTGCAATTCATCAAGAACTTTTCTCACTTGTGGTCTAAAAATATTAGTAGTGTAATAGAACCTTAGAAAGTGGCTTATGATGGTAGTTAGCTAGGTAGGTAAGGAGGTAAATAAATAAATGAGATAGACAGACTGCTATTTTGTCATGTAATAAATCTTGCTGTTGACCTTTATCACTTTACCACCACCCCCTTTAATTTCTAAAAGATATTCAGCATGATGGCCATGCTGCAAAATATGTTTTTTTTTTGTTGTTGTTGCTGCTGCTGCTGCTGCTACTGTTGTTGTGTGCCTTCAATATATTTCTGATATATGTTGATCCAAAGATGAACCTATCACAGAGTTTCCTTGACAAGATTTGTTCAGAGGGGGTTTACCATTACTGCCTTCTGAGGCGGAGTGAGTGTGACTTGCCCAACATCTGAGCTGAGCAGAGATTCAAACCCTGTTCTCCCAGAGTCCTATGTTCAACTCTCAAACCAAAATACTATACTAGCTCAGCAAAAATATAACAAGCTAAAAAAAACTTTATTAAGCCAGCTAAAAGTCCTTTACCTGCATCAGGTAGATCTCAAATGAATTGCTTTTGTTTCTTGGCAAGGTGGGAGGCAGAAGGAAAAAAGGAAGAACATAATGCAGATGGATAGGTTCAATCAAAGGAGCCACATCCCTGAATCTACATGACTTGAGAAGGGCTGTTGATGATAGGGGGACTTGGAGGTCTCTCATTCACAGTATCCCCATATGTTGAAGTTGATTTGACAGCAGTTAACAACAACAACAGTCATTCTCTCTTTTCCTCATTAATATATGTGTGTGTGTGTGTGTGTGTGTGTGTGTTTGGTAAGATGGAAGAAGAGATGGGACAATTCATGAGGTGGAAGACAACTTTGCCATTAAATTCCATGAATGGGCCAAGGCAATTGCCAGGAAACAGTTTCACCTGGAAGAATCCCAGTAGGTAAATTCATATTCACATCTTGTATTTAACACAATTCAACATGTTCTATGCATGGATCTGGTACAACACACACACACACAGTTAATGGAGTCCACACTGGGTTTGGATAGGGGTGACATATAGATGACAGAATGAAAACAAGAAATGGTGGTGTGGGGGAGAACCAGAGAGTTTATCTTATCTAGGATAAATTGTTCTTCCCTTTAATCACTTCATTAAAAGAAAGAAAGAAAGAATTCAGTCTTTTGTCTTGTTGATTAAAAAGAAACACAAGCTCTTTCTGCCGCGCAGGTCAAAACCCCTGGAGAGAAAACCTTTTTTTAATGTCATTAAAAAATAAACCACTGTCTCTGCTTAATACTACAAAGAAACAAATTAGAAGATAAATTGCAGATGTGCAGGATTATATGAAAATTATACACTTCTGAAAGTATTCTCCACACTTTGCACACATAGTGTTGCAAACAGAAATGATGACTAGATCATCCTGAAAGCTGCCAAGGTTTGAATTATATTGGGAAATAGCTCCTATGGACTTTCTAAATATTGTTCTTCTCTTTTTGAAAAGGTCTGTTGCCACAGCCCAGCTCTCAGTGCTCCATTGGTCACAGAGAATAACCCATTCCATATAGAAAAGCCACAAGGAAAAAAAATAAGGGTCTTGTGGTACCTCAAAACTAACATTTTAATTATGCACAGACTTTCATGGACCAGAGCCCACTAAGTGGACTGCAGTCCAAAAAAAAAAACAAAAAACGCATGAGCCAATAAAGGTTTTACTTTTTAAGATGCCCAAGGATCTTCGGTGCACCACAACTGTCCCTCTGGAATCAGCCACTGGAAAGACACTGTACAGTATTCATAGACATCCTGGGTGAGTTTCAGGGCAACTTCATTGCACATGCAGAGTGAGTTGAACAGGGCAGATACAGTAGCAACATCACTAATTAATGTTAAAGCTGATGCTACCTTGTAGTCAGGGTTTGGAAAAGCCACTTTGTGGACTACAAACCCCAGAATCCCTACCCCTTCACTCTGGCAGAAGATGTAACATTTTGATGTTCTATTTCTAGCCTGTGTTATCAAGATTAAGGCTACAATTCTACAGTTGTTTATCTGGGATTCTGACTTTGGACAAGGGGGTATATGTCCAGAGAAGGGCAACCAAAGTGATCAAAGGTCTGGAAACCAATTCTTATGAGGAACAACTTAGGGAACTGTGGATGTTTAGCTTGAAGAAAAGAAGAATGAATGGTGACAGGATAGCCATTGTTAAATATTTGAAGGGATGTCATGTGGAAGAAGGTGCAAGATTGTTTTTGGCTGCTCTAAAGACTAGGACATAAAGCAATGCATTCAAATGACAAGAAAATAGATTCCACCTAAACCTTAAGAACTATTCAGGGGGTTGCATGTGACTCTGAGACCACACTTTCCCCAACCCTTGTATACAGAAATGCAAAGTAAGTGTGCTCACAACTGATATGGCAAGGGACTACCATCTCTTCTTCTTGCCTCCTTATGGCCATACACAGACTTGCCTAATGGTGACTCTGTAATGAGGCACCATCAGGAGAGAAAAGGTCAAACTGGTAGATGCAAGAGGACCATCACTAAGGGCCATTGTGCTGAGCAGTGTGGGGGGGGGGTGGAGGTGGAGTTTGGTAAGCTGAGTACCAGAGTGAACTTCAGGCAGTACGTGGCCCACAACAAATCTTCAAAGTATGTTAGATGCTGGAAATTAAAAAGCAGCAGATTCCAAGAACATTGGTGTGCTTAGGGCTGTATTCAAAAAGCCATGTGCACAAAGATTTGAATGAGGTAGCACATGTTTACCACCATATACATTCTTCCTCCGCCTTAAGAGGTTGTCATTCTCACACACAATAATCAAATGAATTCCTACTATGACTGATACTCATGGCAGAACTATGAAAATTGCTGTTGTTGAATCCCAGAAACAAATGAGTCATTTGCAAATTCAAGTGCAGTTAATCCACGTAGGGCTCATTCACACTACCAAATAACCCACTTTGGAAGCCAGGTCATTTTCATTTGAAAGCCAGGTCATTTTGGTTTGGAAGCCAGGTCATTCAGACATGCACCAATTGTACTCAGTGGAGTTTGCAGGGGGGCCACCGAAAAGCCCATTTAAGCCAATGTATTTGGCAACTGATCCCTTCGCATTTTTTTAAAAAAAGAAATGAAACGATCTGCATCTCCAATAGTGTGAATACATTATCAGATCAATTCGGATTGTGCAGCAACCATTCATGAAATAGAGGTGACTCCATTTTGATTCAGAATGGTGGCCAATGGGAACTTCAAACCAGATTTAAATGTCACAGAGAGATTCGCTGCCTTTAAATGTAGTGGGAATGGTGAATCAATTTTGAATCAATTCACAGACGTGAATCTCTCCGTGCAAAAAAACTAAAAGTGATTGACCCCTTAATCATTCTGAAAGGGGGCAAAACTGTATGTGGACCACAGCCTACACTTTGACCAGTCCTGATTTTAAAGATACAGATATGTAGGCAATTGATCAAAAGTTTATCCAAAGTGCTCAAAGGTAAGTCAAGAGATTGAAGGCATTGCTGTTCTGCCTTAATCACCATAACTCATGCTAAAAAGAATCTCAGAGAAAACCCTGAGAAAACCTGAGACCCTCAGAGGAAAAGCCTTAAGAAATGATTTCTCAAATGATACAACCAGCCACAACATGATCTCAGCAAAACTTTTGCAACTTCTCTGTGCAATGAAGAACACACAGGTATGTAAAACATGCAGAACGGAGCCAGATCTACAATCACTCATAATAATCCCAGTTCGTTTTTGTCAAAAATGTCTTCCTGCAGCACTTTAAAATCAGGATGATTACAATATCATGTTGCACTGAGTCTTCAAATTTGGCTTCATCTCCACCGCTAGACAATGGACTGTTTTTGATGTTTTTCCATAGGAATATGGAATTTGAAATACTGGGTTTCCTCTTCTTGGAAGACAGTATCCCTGTATGAATTTTCCTAGAAGGCTCAAGCCTTTTGTAGTAGAAAGCATATTGCAAAAAGGAACAAATCTCTTCATTTTACAAATGACTTACCTATTGCGTTTCCCAGCTTTGCTACCCGCTCTTAATCACTCTGACACTCCAGTCTTTTATTTCTGCCTTCGGTTCTGACACTGAGGAAGAAACAGAAGGGAACAGTAATAAGCTGAATGGTCACTCATCTGATAAAACAGAGACTGGGAATGTTCATTCTTGACTACAACTCCTAGAAGTTCCTGTGGTCATGGTGAAGGGGGATTTTGGGAGTTGTAGCCCCAATGAAGAACTTCACACATACACACATACACATCTTCCATACTGAAAAATTCCACAGCACATGCACATTTTCTCCACTTGCTTGGCTTCATTCTCTTCTTTATTATTTCAGAATAGTTGAGGAACAATCTCAGAGATTTCCTTCCTCACAATGCTGATTGTCAGATCAACTTTAAAATGCAAAATGTGTGTTGTGTCATCCAAAACATCCAAAGATCAGTTACACTTGAAGAAGGTGAAAAGGCATTACAATGGGTATTGGAAAACTATGACAAGTCTAACATTGTTTTCAAATTGCTGTGTTTCTGTGGGCTTATGGAAAAAGAAATCCACATACTGTATTTGAAAAAGTTGGGGGTGTTGAGTCGAGGGCTTTCATGGCCAGCATCCATAGGTTTTTGTGGGGCTTTCAGGCTATGTGGCCATGTTCTAGAAGAGTTCCTTTCTGACATTTCGTCAGCATCTGTGGCTGGCATCTTCAGAGAAATCTTCTCTAAAGATGTCAGCCCCAGATGCTGGTGCAATGTCAGAAAGGAACTCTTCTAGAACATGGCCACATAGACTGAAAGCCCCACAAAAAATATGTTGGGAATGTTAATGATAAATACCTTATATTTCAGGCACTGCTAATGATCCAGGGTAATTTTGGGCCAATTGCTCTCTTTTAATCTTATCTTTTAACTAGTCAGAAATGAGAATATAGTCTGCCCCCACATTAGAGGCGGTTAGGGACAACACCCCTCTCCCCACAAAAGTTGGAAATATGCAAATATAAAGGAAAATTGTGAATGCTTTTTTATTATTTAGCTGAGAAAAGACTCCTCTAGAAATTTCTAGGTCCTCGCACACAACTCTATGGTCAACTTCCACCAAAGGTTGATCATTGAAACATGTTGGAGGACCCAGAGAACATATTAATCAAATCCATGAATCATCAAATGTGTGAAAGGGAAACCAGCAAATGGGTTGGGGGGGGGGGGTTGACTATGTATTTCATTACATAAGCTCATTTTATAATTCTTGATTGATTTCAATATTTATATATTGTTCTCTATCTAGACATCTCAGCGTGGTGTAGTATAAAACCAATCTAGACATTTAAAACAGTGTCAATACTGAAATTAATTTTTTCAAGTTAAAAAAGCAGATTGAAAAAAAAATTGAGAAGGTGAAAAGACAAATTAAAACAGTTAAAAGTGTTTGAAACTGAAGTTTTCCTCATTACCTTTTTCCACAGCTGAAAACAAACAAAATAATTAATATAGTGGGATAACAGACATTGACATGAAACTGTTCATGGGAAAAACAAAGCAACAGAAAAACCTCAAATAGACAGATAGATGTACAAAGAGGGCTTATTTTCATGTTGCTGTACTGGAAGATGATAGATATAATTTTTATCTCCTCCTCCTCTA
This sequence comes from Urosaurus nigricauda, assembly GCA_034509955.1. Classification (NCBI taxonomy): domain Eukaryota; kingdom Metazoa; phylum Chordata; class Lepidosauria; order Squamata; family Phrynosomatidae; genus Urosaurus; species Urosaurus nigricauda. Next base: position 13,063,838 of record JAOEGL010000005.1, read on the forward strand.
GAGATTTTTGAGGATGAATACAAAACCACCAAAGAGTTAAACCCATAACTGTTTATACCACAGACCATGCCATTTTTCCCATTCTGGGGAGAACAATTGACACTTTCTTTATAGTTTGCTTGTAGGCACATCATGAGTTTTGTGGATGACAGTGTGAAACTAGAAGCTTCTTTTCAACAGTTTCACGCTTTCATAAACAAAAAGGAGACACATCGTCCTTTCTTTTCTTAAAAAGTACTTCTTTGTTGCCACTACTGTCATTGTAAATCTTATATTTTTCTTCTATAGAATTGAACGTATTTTTGAATTCCAAAGAAGTCAGTAGTACCTTTCATGCATTACCATGAAGAAATGGGAGGGGATGAGGTGCAATCATCACTTACAAAACTTACAAAAGTTTCTTTGGGCACAACTCCCAGATTCTCCATGTTACAGTAAAAAGCTAACCTTTCCAAGCTCTGCAAATCACACATATTGTTCCTTCTTCAAATGTCTACATATTCAGCTTAACAAACAGATAAATCCTATGCCTGTGCAACTGCACTCAGATACCTGAAGAAACATGTGCCACTGATTCACACAGAAACATTTACAAATTAAAATAAATAGGTTTTGCACATCACTCCTTTACTTGTCACAAAAATCAGTTGATTGGTGCTTTTTATGAAGTCTGCAGAATCTCTGATATTTTATGGAATGAAGGGTACAAAGGGTATAAAGGCAAATTAAGGGTTGGTTTTTTGTTGTTTTTTTTTTTTTTTTTGGATTCTAGGGAGAATTAACACTGTGAAAATAGAAATGAGTAGTTAAGAAGGAGAGATTAAAAGAAGAGAGAAGAAGAAGAGAGGTTGCATAGAGGCAAATAGAAAAATTACAGAATTAGGGGGGAAATGAGAAAGAATGAAACAGAGTAGGTAATGAGGGCAAAAGAAGGAAAAATTACCTTAAATTGTTTGAGAGTACACTCACTATGTATGACATGTAGTAATTAAGACTAGCAATAGTAGAAATATAATAACTAAAGCTTGGAGGGATACATGAAGGACATCTTATGTTGGATTCAATGTCATAAATGGTAGTGAATTATGTGTTTCATAAAGATATAACAATATTGGAATTGTGTAAGTGAATAGTGCAATGTGTTAAACAGTGGGTTTGGTTGTACGTTGTATGTTTTTTTAATCCAATAAAAGTTATATTTAATAACAAAAATAGATAAATAATATGTTTAATGGAATTTATTTGTATTTTTAGTGGAGCCCCCAAAGAAGGCCATATTTGACAGAGATCAAAATACGTTGGGCTTTTTGAATTAATAAGAAATAAAGCAACTATCAGCATGTGAAGCTTTGTCTCCTCTTTTGCTTTGTACATGTGCTTATAAGTTCTCTATTTTAGTTACCAAATAGCCCATGCTTGGAATCACTTGGAAACATTTTGGCTGCCCCAATCTTTACTGGAGGTAAATATAAGAGTGTATTTGTCCTCGTGCAAATGAGGTGGTGAAAACTCTCAGCCATATCCTTTTATACGGTAGTGTCCATTTTACCAAGGGTAATGCCTTGCTTTAATTACATCTATACTACAGAATATTCCCAGCAGGACCAAATAATTCTATCTGTCCCTTCTGCTCTCTGACGAAGATGTACAGATTACAAATAAGATCACTAAATTTTGGCAACTGCCATTGTGACTTGTAGACAGATGATAAATCAGCAGTAGATAACGACCATAAAGAGCTTTCTCAGAAGAACTCAGGCAGTCATGTGGAGCTGGTGGGATTATGTATGAACCTTGGATTTAGGCAGAGACTTGTGGCCTTCCCTCTTTTATTATTAAATGTGAATTTTATGTCTTTAGTTTATTTCACATTATTCTGTTCTATGTACCTTATGGTAAAAATTGTCTTCTCCCTTTTTTATGCTGGTCTGAGACTGTAATAAATTATTGATTGATTACTTAGAATCACTATTCAGATTATTATTATTATTATTATTATTATGCAAATTACTATATCCCTAATCAGGTTCTGAGTACCATGAAAACTGCATTCAAAATGGTTCCCTGCAGAAACAAAAATACATGCCCCAAATTCCTAGAGTGATGGCACTGAACATATTGAATTGCTATGAAGAGTCGAGTGACTGGGAAATGAAAAAGGCTCATGATAGAAATGGGATGCCCTGCATGGAAGAAACAACTGGCTGAAAACCTTTTAAAAAGCACTCTTTTTATGATAGACAGTAATTTACTGACCAGGGCTGGCCCTACCATCTGGCAGAGTGGGGCAGCTACTTCCATCAGCAGATTTTGGAGTGTCATGAAAGTGTGTTGAATATTTAGTTAGTGCATTTCTTACATTTAAATTATTAAAATTATTTTGTACAATGTTTTTCAAAAGTCAGGTTGGAGGGAAAGTGATAGTGGGGGGAAAACACACACCAAAATAATGCCTCAGGTTATAAAACAACTTGGTTTGGCTCTAGGTGATATGCAACTTGACTTGGGATGCATGATTATATGGAGCAGAGATGTCATTTATTGCTCTGTCTGCATTATTCAGATGGTGAAAATAATCCCGGTACAACGTGGGTTGAACTTTTATTGTTCACATGCATTTTGAATGCATCAAGTTGGGGGCGCGGAGCTGCCAAAACAAACAATCCAGGATAATCAATCTTGGGTTTTTTCCTGAGTTTTCCTAAAAGATTCACATTGTTGCCTATGTGAATAACCAATGTGAATAGACCTAGGATAAAGCAGGATAAAACTCTGCATGCTTTCAATGTGCCTTGAATACATCTGCATCATTGACTCCATCTTTATTCCCAATGCTGATAGCTGTGAGCAACAGAACTCATACAGATGCCCAGAGATTTAGTTCCTATAAAAAAAATTATTGTGAACAACAAAAACAGAATGTGTGAGTGAGATTGTTCACATAGCAGCTTGACAAGCGGACAGCGCAATGCTGCCCCTTTGAGCCCCAGATGGAGGCCACAGCAACCAGATGCTGCAGCCTCCAAAAGGACCAAAATAACAGAAGAGGCGCCACAGTCTGTACTGCCTCACAGTCACACTAAAAGCAACCTCTGAATAACCCCTGAGATTACAAAGTCTCTTAGGTTCACTCTATTACTACCAAATGGTGGAAAGTTTGGAACTAGCTAGAAACCTGCTTTAACATGCCACGTTCATTTAGATGCTGGACATTTCAAATGTTCAAAGAAGTGAAGGAGTGTATTGTCTACTGATGCCTCAAGTGGCCTTACCTCTACATGAAAAATGGCATTTCCATATTAGTGTTCTAAAAGGATTTCTCCAAGTTAGATTACAAACATTTGATTGTCTTGATGGATAACCTCTACTCAGGACAAGAGGTGGCCGTTAGAACAGAATATGGAGAAACAAAATGGTTCCCAATCGGTAAAGGGGTAAGGCAAGATTGCATAGTATCACCATATTTATTCCACCTGTATGCAGAAAATATTGTTTACACAGCAGGCTTAGAATCAGAGGCAATGAAGATCTGAGGAAGAAATATTAACAACTTAAAATACACAGATGACACAATACTACAAGTAGAAACCAGCAAGGACTGAGAACAATTACTGAAGAAAGTCAAGGAGGAAAGAACCAAGGTTGGATTAATGCTTAATGTTACAAAAACAAAAATAATGACCATGGAAGATCTATAAGACTTCATCCTAGACAAGAAAATCTAAATAATCAAAGAATTCCCGTACCTTGGATCAAATATAGACCAGAACAGAGACAGCAGTCAAGAAATCAAAAAGGGATTAGGAATGGGAATGGCAGCTATGAAAGAATAGGCAAGATCCCAAAATGCAAAGATATAACTTTGAACACTAACATGAGTATAGTGCAAGCCATTGTATTCCCCATCACAGTGTACAGATGAGAGAGTTGGAAAGTGAAGAAAGCCAATAGCAGGAAAATCAATTCATTTGAGATGTGGTGCTGGAGAAGTGTGCTGAAGATACGTGAATGGCCAAAAAGACAAACAAATGGGTCCTAGAACAAATCAAGCTGAAATTCTCACTGGAAACCAAGATGACTAAATTGAGACTGTCGTACTTTGGCCACATCATCATAAATCACTAGAAAAGACAATGGTGCTGGGAAAGGTAGACGGCAGTAGAAAGAGATGAAAACCACACAACACAAAACAGTGATACCTTTATTGGACAACCAAAATGCACAAAATACACAATGCTATCTTTCAAAGCTCCACTGGATTCTTCATCAGGCAAAGGTCTTAAAAATCAAGTAAGAGAAAGAAAGAAAATGACAGTGTTGTAATTCAACATTCCCTGCCAAAGAAAAATGTGGGTAGTCTCACACAGGACAGAGAACCTGGATTTCAATGGAGGTTTCATTTTGTGTTACTATTGCTAATGCACTTTAAATTTCATTCCTGGAGTTCATGACCCTTTGTCCTTCAGAGCCCTGGCCAAGGAAGAGGAATTACCTCTGCCTACATAAGTAACCTTCTGTACCATCTTAACTGAGAACAACCGTTACAACATCTTGAATTAATGTAGGCCTATGGCTCCAACATCATCATCATTTTTAGTTTCTCCTGTTTGATTTTTAACACCTTTGCCTGATGAAAAATTCAGTGGAGCTTTGAAAGCTTGCATCATGTATTTTGTGCATTTTGGTTGGCCAATAAAGGTATTGCTGACCTATGGATGCAAGCTCTCCAAGACACCCATACTCCCTGGAGATGGGGAAATGCAATAAGATCCACTTTCTTAAAGTTACATCCCGCATCTATTGCAGGATCAAAGCCAATGTGATAAACTCCAAGGTCACGGATATGAGTTTACAGGAACCTATCAGAGCAATGGAGGACAGTGAGTCTTGGAGATGTCAAGCCACAGAGTTGGCATGGGTTGAGATCAACTCAAGGACGGTTAACAACAACAACAATAGAGTTTATCCACATATTATCATTTATTGAGTTTATCCACATATAATGAGGTCTTTTCTAATGCCTTCTACTTTACTAACCTTTATTTTATTTTAAGCAGTATTTTCTTTCTGAGATTAATGTCTTCTCATGATATGTCCAAAGTAAGATGGTCTCAGTTTAGTCACTTGGCTTCTAGGGAGAGTTCAGGCTTGATTTGCTATTGGGCCTATTTATTTGTCCTTTTGGCAGTCCTTGATATCCATAGAGCTCTCCTCCAGTGCCATATTCCAAATGAGTTATTTTCCTTCCAATCAGTTCTTCACTGTCCAGCTTCCACAATGATATTGATGAAATAAGAAATTCTATGGAATGGATAATGCTGATTTTGGTATTTGATGGTACAGATAATTTGGTACATGATTACAGAGATATGCATCTCATGTGGAAGTTCATATGCTGTCTTGTATGCCTGTCTTATATATCTGCCTGCCCTTTAGGGACAAGCTTGATTCACAGCCCTTTCCATGAAGAAGCCTCCTTTTGGAGAGTGTGAATGTACTTTGCTCATCATGAAACAATGCCAAATGACTAGAGCAAAATGCCCTGAACCATGGAATAACCACCCCCTAGTGCTGGACAACTGGTACCCTCCTACACTTTTGGACTCTGACCTAAAATGCATGGCTGATCAGGCCAAACACTACTGCTTTGAAAAACTGCTAATACAATTAGATCCAAAATTGGGATTTGGGACAGAATTATTTATGCTAGAAAAATCTCATTATGTTTTGAGGGCAATTGACTTCATTGCTATTGTTTATGTTTTAGTTAAGCCAGGAAGAAATAAAAGCCATTGATTGTGGAGTGTGGTCAGGGGAAAAGAAAAGAGAAGTAGTACAGTTACATGCAGCAGGTGCTGCAGACACCTTATGAAGGCTGAATGGTTTGTAATGAATGAGCAGAGTTATAAACGGGCCTTAAGAAGAACAGACAAAAGGCTCATCCAGGCCAACATTCTGTTCACATAGTGATCAGTCTCTTTCTGGATGACGGTGAATGAACTGAAGGTGAATCCTGATAAGATGGAGACTCTGTGGGTTGGTAGTGTCATCATTGTTCCTGATATGAAAGTCTAATGGGAATAGAGATGATACCTGTGTCCCAAAATAAATAATGCTGTTGTTCTATTGCTGTACAACCCTACACCAGTTGAAAAGGACTGGGCTATTATCACATTTTACTTATATCAAAGTATGGATTCATAAGTTCTGTTCCAAGATAAAGTTGGATATTAATGCCTATTAGCATGGCTTTTTGATTAATTCTTTCAAAAAATACAATTTGGTTTTCAGAGGTTTGTGCATCAGAAATCAACCTTGCAGATCAAGCTCATGTTTGCTTTCTAATGACCAATCTTATAATAAAGCATGCTAAATGCAAGGTACTCAGGTGAGGAAAATTACATGCTATGACAAAATGATGTCTACACCATGAGAAGGAACATTTCTGAGGGAAAATAACATGATAAACATATCTAGTCTGACTCCCAGGGGAAAAAACCCATAAGGGAGACAAAAAGGAAGGGCAGGGATTTTTTTTTTTGATTTTTTTTAGTAAGGCTAGTGAATTTGGATTGAGTCTTTACATCCTTTGTTCCTCTCAATGGTCCCTTCACAAACAGAATCCCAATCCACTCTTCTTTAAATCAAATGGCCTCCCTTTGAATGTAAACAGCACCAGCAGAAGCAGGGCCTAGCTTGCTAAGCTTGTGTTAATTATAATCAGTGTTTTACTTTCTACGTCTTTGATTGTTAAGATAGCAAAGTGCTGTGGAGATCCCTTTGGGGATGTGAGGCACTATAGGAATGCAAGCTATTATTATTAAATAAAAATCACCTGGAGTTTAAATTATACAATAGCCACCTGATTACACTTTGCACTCCAGCTGTAATAAAAAAATAATTGCATGCAATATAAATTAAAGATGTGTTTACCCAAGTTCAACAAAGTTCAGGTGCTTTGAAATAATCACAGGTGTTGGGAGAGAGTTTTGATACCGCCATCAGTCATGCGGCCTCTGGATAAAGAGAGCTAGAGTTGAAGCATGCAGTGGGAATAGAGGCCAAGGAAGGGAATGTTCAACAAAACTGAGGGCCTGTTAACATTACAAATCTAGCACTAGCTTTCTATGTTAACACCCATGGCTCCATTCTGTGGAATCCTGGGATTTGCAGTTTAAGGAGGAGAATTCAGAATTATATTGTATAGATCATGAAAAATCAGGAGAATACTGGTACTTGGAAGGGCAGCTATAAAGGAACTAGACAAGATCCTGAAGTGTAAGGATGTCCAGTCCAACCCCCTGTCATGTAGGAACTCTCCATCAAAGCATCTGCGACAGATGGCCCTCCAGCCTCTGCTTAAACAAACAGCTTCATTTATATACTGCTTCTTACCACCTAAACAGTTTCTAAGCAGTTTACAACTGGAAGCTAATTTGCCCCCAACAATCTGTGTACTCTTATTAGCGACCTTGGAAGAATGCAAGCTTGAGCCAAGCTTGAGCCCTTTTGCTGGTATTGAACTTGCAACCTTCTGGTTTTGAGTGAGTGGCTGCAGTACAGGCATTTAACCACTGTGTCATCAGAAGTTACTTCCAGTCACTTTCCTTAAAATTTACTTTGGGTTGACCCCCGGACCCCCCACAAATGTTGGTATTTTGGGGCAGCCTACATCCCAGGATTTCCAACCCTGCTCTACCCTACAAAATAAGTACAATCAGATGCAGGGTACATCTACACTGTAGAAATAATGCAGTTTGACACCACTTTAACTGCCATGGCTCTGTCTTATGGAATCCTGGGATCTGTAGTTTTACAAGATCTTTAGCCTTCTCTGCCAGTGAGTGCTGATGCCCTGCCAAACTAGCAATCTCAGGATTCTGTAGGATGGAGTCATGGAAGTTCAAGTGGTGTCAAACTACATTATTGCTACAGTGTAGATGCACCCACAGAGGTAAGTGAACACTTACCTTGTTTTGGGTAGCAGCCATTAAAGTATGTAACTATTCTTCCCTTAACATTTGCAGAATTCTCTCCAGAGCTGCCCACATGAACCACCCATGTGCTTCTTCAGCACAGTTTCAAACAACAACATTTGATCAGTGTTTAAAAGCATCATGAGCATGGACCACACAAGGACAACACACACACATACCGGCTTCCTTACGTTAGAAATGAAAGCCATTCAGAAATGAACATGTATTTTTGATCAAAAAAGCAGCCAGGCATTTTAAAAGACTCGCCCTATAGTTAGCACACATCCCTTAGAACGTGTCATTGGAAGTGCATTGGGTAGTCTCTGTCAGTCAAGCTATAACATATCCTGACACCCCTTTTAGCAGAGAGCAGCTCAAAGGGTAAGTAAAGAGGATGTCTTTGTCAGTGGATGGGATCCGGGCAGGGGGAAGGGAATGGAAGAAGCTGGCAAGGGCCTATGTAAGGAGCTATATTAGTTCCATATTGTTGTTCCACTCAAAGGACACAGTGTGTCATAACAAATTACCATTAATTTGCACCAGCAGTACAGTTAGATTAAGACCGGCAAGCGATGATGACAAATAGAACTTGCAAGATCGCATAACGAGAGGGCAAGACTGCTTTGCCAGAGCTGCTCCTCTCAATTAGTGGACAAGGCTTTTAATGCTTCTATGCACAACCAAAGCAATTTTGATTACTCAAAGCTAAGCTTTCATTTAGAAGCATGCAGAAGCTGAAATGCATCCATCTCCCCCACTGATTTTTTCCTCCTTTGTGAAGCATAATTTCTTCATAGAGCACTGGTACATGGGCATTGGTGGAGTGGCAAAAGACCAACGACTCAATCCTCTTGACCATGGGTCAGGACCCGTAAGTGGATCACAGCTTGCCCTACAGAAAAGGTGTGTCATACTGCTCACATCCTTCATCCTTCAGAAAGGGTGTGTGTGTGTGTGTGCGCGCGCGCGCGTGTGCAGGAAAAAAAAACCAAGACAAGAATCAAAAGAAAGAGAGGGGAAAAAAGAGAAAGAGTGTGATGATACACTCTATCTACATAAAGAAATAAAGGAAACCAAGTAGCATCTTTGATGCTTTCATGACTACAATCCATTTGATAAGATACATGAAGAATCTCTATGCATCTCATAGAGTGGACTGGAGTCCATAAAAGCTTACGCTAGAAATAGGGTGCTACTGGATTCCTTTATATCTTTTTATGCTAAAACAGACTAGGATTCCATAGGATGAAGCCATGACAGTTAAAGTGGGGTCAAACTGCATAAATTCTGCAGTATGGCACATCCTAAGACACATTAAGGGTATTTTAAGGGTCATTTCTGCCTGATGCTCTCTGGCATAAAGTATTCCTCTTTTTCTTCTTTTTCTTCTTTTTTTTTTTGATAAAATTACCAGTTTGGTAGATGAAGGGAATGCTGTGGATATAGTATATCTTGATTTCAGTAAGGCCTCTGACAAGGTTCCCCATGACATTCTTGCAAACAAGCTTGTAAAATGTGGGCTAGACAAGGTAACTGTTACATGGATTTGTAACTGGTTGATTGGCCACACCCAAAGGGTGCTCAACAATGGATCCTTTTCAACCTGGAAAGAAGAGACCAGTGGGGTCCCACAGGGTTCTGTCCTGGGCCCAGTGCTATTCAACATCTTTATTAATGACTTGGATGACAGAATTGGGGCATACTTATAAAATTTGCAGATGACACCAAATTAGGAGGAGTAGCCAATACTCCAGAAGACAGGATGAAAATTCAAACTGAACTGAATAAACTAGAAATCTGGACCAATGCTAACAAAATGAAATTCAACGCAGAGAAATGTAAGGTACTGCACTTAGGGTGGAAAAACGAAATGCACAGATATAGGATGGGGGACATCTGGCTGAATGAAACTATGTGTGAAAGGGATCTAGGAGTCCAAGTAGACCATAAGTTGAACATGAGTCAGCAGTGTGATGCAGCAGCTAAAAAGGCCAATGCTATTTTAGGCTGCATCAATAGAAGTATAGCATCTAGATCAAGGGAAGTAATAGTGCCACTCTATTCTGCTTTGGTCAGGCCCCACCTGGAATACTGTGTCCAGTTCTGGGCACCACAATTCAAAAAGGATGTGGAGAAACTGGAGCGGGTCCAAAGGAGGATGACTAAAATGGTGAAGGGTCTGGAAACCATGCCCTATGAGGACCGCCTTAGGGAACTGGGGATATTTAGCCTGGAGAAGAGAAGGTTAAGAGGTGATATGATCGCCCTGTTTAAATATTTGAAGGCATGTCACATTGAGGAGGGAGCAAGCTTGTTTTCTGGTGCTCCAGAGAACAAGACTCGGAAGAATGGATGCAAACTGCAGGAAAAGAGATTCCACCTCAACATTAGGAGGAACTTCCTGACAGTAAGGGCTGTTCAACAGTGGAACACACTCCCTTGGAGAGTGGTGGAGTCTCCTTACTTGGAGGTTTTTAAGCAGAGGCTGGATGGGCATCTGTTGGGTATGCTTTGATTGGAAGTTCCTGCATGGCAGGGGGTTAGACTGGATGGCCCTTGTGGTCTCTTCCAACTCTATATTCTATTACTCTATATGAGTATGAGAAATATGACCTGGCACTGACAACATGCAAGTCTTCAGACCTTCCTTCAGACCCTGGGTGTATCTACACTGTAGAAATAATGAAGTTTGACACCACTTTAAGAACTTAGCTCCATCCTACGAAATCAGTGTAAATGCACTCTTTGTTAGGACACATCAGTAATATCAAGCTTGTCTTGAGTGCTCTAGGCCAATATGTATTTATCTAGATTGTTGGCAGTGCTATCTTTTCTATACATGTCATATGGGATGACTGTATCTATATTCAATCATCTTCCAATCAACATGGACATGGTTGTCCTTGACCTCCAGGTAGTCATTTTCAGCACAGGGTATAGGCTACTACAGAGTTACTAGAGATTATGGTTGCTGAATCAAAAGTCCAACCTAACCTAGAAGCATTCTTAGTAATGAAGCACCAATTGACATACACTGAGAAGAATCAAGTCCAGAGCCAAGAAACCCTTTATTGCCTCACCATTGTGGCTCACTGAATAGAACAGAAGCAAATATTCCCATGGGTTCCTGGTTTCAGCCATCAAAAGTTTTGACTATTGGCTATTTTGCAGTCAAGAAATCAGAAGAATAGGTCTGTGAAGGGCAGCTGTGAAAGAACTAGCCAAGATCCTAAAGTGCAAAGATATAAAACTGTTAGGATAATCCAAACCATAGTATTTGCCATCACAATGTACAGATGTGACAGCTGGACAGTGAAGAAGCTGATAGAAAGAAAATCAACTTATTTGAGTGTCAGAGGAAATTGCAAAAAAGACAAACAATTGTGTTCTAGAACAAATGAAGCCTGAGCACTCCTAAGAGACAACATAACTAAACTGAGGCTGTTGTACTTGGCCACATCGTGAGAAGATCTGACTCATTAGAAAAGACAATAGTGCTAGGAAAGGTCGAGGAGAGTAGAAAGAGTAGAAAGAGTGAAGACTGCATACCAGATGGATAGCATCAAGGAGGCCATGGCCCTAAGCCTGCAGGACCTGAGCAAAGCAGTGGAGGACTGGTGGTCTTGGAGGTGTCTCACTCATGAGGTCACCATGAGTCAAAGTCAACTTGAGGTCAATAACAACAACAATTGGCTCTTTTGACTTATAGCTATGTAAAAAAAAAAAAAGTAAAACTTGAGAAAGTTAGATTTTGGGGAGGGAAGCTTAACCCCAAACTTTGGTAGGACCGAAGTTGTTCTTTCCTTTCCTTTCCTTTCCTTTGCTTTCCTTTCTTCCTTTTTTTAAATTTTTTTTATTTTTTTTTTATATATATTTTTTGGACTACAGCTCTCAGAATCCCCTGTACAGGCTGAGGAATTGTAGAAGTTGTAATCCATAAAGGCAATGTTTCCTAGCTGTGAGTGGGGCACATGTGATTTTCAAACAGTACCTTGGGAGACCACTACTTTAAGCAGTTTTCAGCAGGTCTGTGAGATCATGGCAGAAATAATGGCAAAGGCAATTTCACTGCTGACCAGCTTATTATCCTGACCAGCTTCCTTGCCAGATGACAGAGCATGCACAAATGTAAACAACTCGTTCCTTTCACTTTAAAAGACCAAATTGGGATGGAAGTATTCAAAAGAGTCTCAGCTAGAATGATAATGAAACATAGCTTTGAAGTTGCAACTAAATTGCATTCTCTTTTTCCTCTGCCGTGCCTGCAAAAAATAAAAAATCAGCAAAATTGGCCAAGCGGCGATTAGTCCATAATTCTGCATGTTCAAATAGCTTTCAGTTATTATGAAGCAGGAAATTTCAAAAGGCCAATATGCTGACATTTAAAAACTGGCCATGGGGTAATAGTGGGAGGACCTTCATAAAAAAGTACAAATATGTGTTTCATAAGTCTCTTCACGCTGAGCCAGAAATTTAAATAATGTCTATTCTACAAAGATGTTCTGAAGCTGAGATACCGGAATTAGATCGTGTTTCCCTTGTACTGTGCTTTCTGACCCAAAATGCCCAAACAACTGGATTACTTGCAAGGTGATTTATAATTCCATACAACTGCAGAAAACACACCATATGTTAGAATTCCGGATAATATTCTGCATTCTGAGAATCACACTTTTCACAGGCCCTTTTTAAAAGTATTATACAGGCATTGTTAGGAATGCAATACAAGCCAATTTACACCTAAATGCAATAAAACAACTCTCAACAAAAAGAGATCCTGAAATTGGAAATTTCTGAAAACCACTGAGTATGGACTCATACTGCATTGTTTGTGATCTGAGTTCTTCCCCTCCTCCCTTCCATATCTCCATACCCCATCTGCACCCCCACACACAAGAAACTATGGAAATTTTACTTTTCTGGACTACAGCACCTAGACTTCTCTAAGCAGCATGGAAAAGTAACTTTTCCAAAGTGTACAGTCACTCACCTCCAGTTAAACCTGTAGAATTATTAAATCATGACTAAATCAAAGTCTGCCATTCCTCAAAATCTGCCAAGGCCCTCAATTCAGGTGCTCACTGCCAGTCTCTGAAGGTTCTTAGAGCTACTGCTTTTCCTTTTTGGTTTTATTGCCTTAGAGCAATTGAAGAAGGAACTGAATCTTTTCCACATATTGACTTCTCCCACTCTTGTTCCAATAAGAAGAGAAAACTGAATGGAGTGTGATGTCTCTATTCCTAGAGAGAAGGGAGAAGAGGCAATAACCCCCCCCCCCCCGCCGCCGCCGCAAAAGGAGGCCCTAGCATCTTGCTCATCCCCTCCTAAACCTTCACAAACAGAGCATGACACTGAGAAATGTACATCAGAATCCAACTACATCACTGCGCTAGCCCAAGACCCTGTTGCATTAGCCATTCATTTAATTTATAGTGCACCTTTCTACCAGCACAGGACCAAAGGCAGCTAACAGACAAATTAAAATGAAGTGCAGCTAAAAAGCAAGCATGTTAATAAAAGGTTAAAACAAACAATTCTGTTAAAAATACAAAGGTGAAACATCGAAAATCTATTTCTTTTAAAAAAAAAGATAAAAGCACAACACACCATATTAAAAGGTCATTATCCTATGAGAATGTAACTGCATTCACACTGCAGAAGTAATTTGGTTTGACACCTCTTTAACTGCCCTGACTCAATGCTATGGAATTCTGGGAATTGTAGTTTGTTGTGGCCCCAGAATGGAATTCCCAGAATTCCATAGCATTGAGTCAGGGCAGTTAAAGCAGTGTCAAACTAAATGACTTGTGCAGCCTGATTAAATAAAAGGCAGTAGAAAGAGAGGAGAGATGAGGCCAACTGAATATCCCATGGGAGGGAGATCCACAATCTGGGAGAAGCCATTGAGAAGGGCCTCTCCCATGTTCTCAAGAGACATGTCTGTAATTAAGAGAAGTACCTCCCCTGAAGATCTTAAATCTCTGGAAGGCTTAGATAGGCTTATGTGATAACAATCTCACAGACAGTCTGGACTCAAGCTGTATGGGCCTTTAAAGATTACAACCAGCCCTTTGAATTCTGCTTGAAATGGACTTGTAGCCAGGGAAACTGTTTCATTGAGGAAGGTATATGTTTCCTGTGACTAGACTTGGGTAGCAGTCTAGCTGTGGCATTTCAGACCTACGGAAGTTTCTGAACAGGTTCCAAAGGTAGCCCCACTTAGAGTGTGTTAACAATAATCCAACCATGATTTAATCAAGGAATACGTCCCCATAGCTAGATTTGACACCTCATGGAATGAGAACAGCTGACACACCAGTTTTAGCTGTGCAAATGCACTCTTGGCCACTGCTGAAACTTGGGCATCCAGGTTCAAATCTGAGTGCAGGCTATACAGAAGCTATAGATCTGAGAGTTCAGGTCAAGTGTGGGACCATCTAGCACAGACTGAATCCCTATTTCCTGATCTCTGTTTTGACTAAGAGCACGTCTGTCTTGATTTAATTAAGCTTCCATGGGTTTGCCCTCACCAGTCCATTACTAACCGTAGACACCCGTATAGCAGTATACCAATTTCCTTGGAATTAGATGGAAAGGAGAGATAGAGTAGGATGTCATCAGCATGCAGATGATGTTGAACCCCCAGGTTCTGAATATCCTCTTCCAATGCCTTCATGTAAATACTGAAGGACATGCGGGAAAAAGCTCACGTCTGAGGGACCCTATAAAGACCTACTGAGGAGTTGAATGTGCCCACCACCACCTAAATTCGCAACTCCAAGAAAAGCTGGAACCACTGTAAAACAGGGTGATCAGTTCCATCCCTAGAAAGATAATATGATCAATGATATCAGAAGCTGCTGAGAGGTCTGGCAGAACCAACAAGGACACACTTTCTTTTTCCATTTTCAGGCTTAGGTCATCCATCAAGGTGACCAAAGCTGTCTCCATCCCCCAACCAATCCTGAAGCCAGGTTGAAATGGATCAAAATATTCTGTTTCACTGAAAAACTCCTGGAAGCTGGGAGGCTACCACCTGCTCCAGACCCTTGCCCAAAAAGGCAATATAGGAAACCGTCCAGCAGTTATGTAGTGCAGTCAGGTTCAAGAAGAGTTTTCCTTTCAATGAAGTCCTCACCATAGCCCCTTTTAGGCAGGATGGAACTCTAACTTTCTACAGTGGGGCTACTCTTTGTAGAAAGGCACCATTCAACCAGCCTCCCTCTGGCTCCTTTTATAAGCCAGGGAAAGCACAGGTTCAGTATACATGTTATGGCTCTCCCCTCTCCAAGGAACTTGTCCATATCCTGCACAAACTGAAATGTATCCAATAACATGGACAAGTAGGAGCCAAGATTACATCCACTGGATCGCTATCAACTTCATAATTCAGGTCAGCGCAGATGTGAACAATTTTATCTGTAAAGTGTTCTGCAAACACTTCACAGTAGGTTGTCAAGGTTGTCTTGTGAAGTAGAGAGTGGAAGGTCATACCCTCCAACATGTCACAGAAGAAAATCTGGACAGATGTGGCCAAACAACTTCAAAGTGTGGTCAACATGGCAAAGGACGGACACACAAGTTAGGAAAGGCTGCAGCAGTTTGCTTTTGTCTGAACCTACAGAGAAGAATAAGATTCAGCTCCCTCTTCTCTTCCTCCTCCTGCTGAATTTACTTTCTGCTCTCAGTTTTAAGCAGCTGAAGTAAGTTAAGGACAAAGGGGGGAAGTGGGAGGAGGAGAGAGAAACTGTGGATTAATCAGAACTGTTCCTGTTTAACTGGGAAAGTTGGAAGGCATGGAAAGTCCCTGACTGCTTGTGTTAGCTCTGCTATTATGCATTTTAAGAATCAACACAAAAGTTGTATCTAATACAGCTTTTATTGTGAAGTAGTTGTGCAAAGCAATTGTGCAAGAGGTGTAACAAGAGACTGAATAAATCATTATGAAGCCTATCAGGCAACAAGATTCACACTCTCTTGCACTTTTACACAACTGTTTTGCAAAATCACTTGCAGAATCTAGAACAACTACATTCATTGGGTGTTTTACAACAGTAGCATTAAGTTGGATTTTGAGCCATATTCTTTTGAAGGCAGAGGGGGGAAACTCATGTGGTCAACATATTCCATATACACTGGATATAAATTGCAGGAAAAGAGATTCCACCTCAACATTAGGAGGCACTACCTGACAGTAAGGGCTGTTCGACAGTGGAACACACTCCCTCGGAGCGTAGTGGAGTCTCCTTCCTTGGAGGTCTTTAAGCAGAGGCTGGATGGCCATCTGTCAGGGATGCTTTGACTGGGAGTTCCTGCATGGCAGGGGGTTGGACTAGATGGCCCTTGTGGTCTCTTCCAACTCTAAGATTCTATGATTCTATGCAAATGTTGGGAGGGAAGGCACATGCAGCCTATGGATGTCATTTTTGTTCAGCTGTCAGTTAGAAATGGTTGTACCATGATTTGTCTTTTGATCCAGTGGATGACAACAAAACTGGGATGTTGGCCACTGAGGTTGCAATAAGCTTGCAAGCCCCCCTCCTCACCATGCATGGCAGTGTACCTGCACACCCTGTATACTGCATATATGGCACGCAGAAAGCTCTCTCATATCACTAAGAAGGGCAGTGACTCCACCTAACAAATGTAACTTTAACAACAGTAAAACAACCTAATAGCTTAGCATGCCAGGGGGTTAATGTGGCGGACCATTTAACGCTGAGCTAAATAGCCCTGGTTTGCTTCTCAATGCCAAGTGTCGAACTGAGAATTGCAATTGCAGGAGCAGTTCCTAATTCATTAGTTAAAGGGGGTCATTGCTCATGGGGTGGGGAAGAACTAAAGAAGGGAGGGTAGCAGAAAACTCAGAGACTCAAAGTCAGTACAAGGTTGTGCTCCTGCTGCATGCCTTATTTAGCCACAAAGCTCCACAGGTGGGAAAGAGGCAATGGATTTGTGATACACAGATGCTGGTTGTTCTGTTGCCCAGATAGCAAGTGTGTGTGTGTGTAGGGGGGGATATTAAAATCTACTTTGAATATGCATAATATTTATTTTGATAGATTGGAGCCACATTTAGTTATTGCAGATTGAAAAGAATCAATGGGACTTTCAGTCATCAGCAGGCATGGAAGTTAGTCTTGACTAACTGAACTCCCAAGATTTCAACGAATCTCCCTCTGTATAATTCAGTCTGGACTCAACCCGTTTTTATTTTTTAAAAAAGGACTACAGGGATCATTTTAGCTGCTACAAGGAATCTTACCTTATCTGAACTCCCCAATTTCAGAATGCTACCCACTCCCAGCTGCCAGCTACACTATATATGAATATATTTTTTGGTAAAATCAATGCATTCACACACATGTTTATATGGGGAAAATTAGGAAGACAAGATAACTCCTATAGAAAAGGGAATGCATATTGGACCAGCCACTGGGCCAAGATATTTGCTTTTAGAATTATACTTTTGATGTAAATTAATGAAGCAGGATTAGAGTTGGACATTAAGAAAAGAAACCTAATGGCCACAGATAATTCACACAACTTTAAAGTGAAAGATGAAGACATCAAAATAGTCAGAATTAGCCTTCTATACCTTTGCTCTGTAATAAATCAAAATTGAGACTGTAGTTCAAGAAATCAGAACTTGGAAGGGCTGCTGTGAAGGAACTAGATAAAATCCTCAACTGGAAAGATATATCACTGAATACCAAAGCCAGGATTGTCCGTGTAAGTGTATTTCTGATTTCTAGGTATGCTTGTAAAAGCTGGACAGTAAATTAAGTGGACAAGAAGAGGATCAATTAATTTGAAATGTCTTGCTGGACCAGAGTCTCACAGATACCAAATGGCCAATAAATGGGTCCTAGAGCAAAACAAATATGAAGTCTCCCTAGAAGCCATACTGAGGAATTGTACTTTGGCCATGTCATGAGACATGACTGATTAAAAAGAGATAATGCATGATAAACTGGGAGGCCGTAGGAAAAGCATGGCATAGTGGTTTGAATGTTGGACTTATGACTCTAGAGACCAGGTTCCAATTCCCAGCTTGGCCATGAAACCCACTGGATGACCTTGAATAAGTCACACTCTCTCAGCCTCAAGGGAAGACAATGGCAAACCTCCTCTGAACAAATCTTGCCAAGTAAACCCTATGATAGGTATGCCATAGGTCCGCCACACGTTGGAAACAACTTAAAGGCACAAAACAACAACAAAGTTGGAGAAGAGGAAGACCACATTACTAGTGGATTGATTCAGTCAAAGCAGCCACAGCTCTGAATGTGCAGGACCCAAGCAGAATTGTTGATAACCAGGGCTCTTGGGGGTCTCTCATTCATAGAGTTGCCATAAGTATATGACTTGATGAAAATTAACAATAACAAATACCTGTTAGTGATTGCTTGCACTTTTAAGTCCTGTGAAATAAGAGAACCTTTGTATTATATTCACTTTTTTAGTCTCAATGCTTAATTCCATTTCAAACTGGCTACTACACCATATTCACCACCACTTCTTCTAGGCTGCTTAGGAGGAACCCTGGTGGCACAGTGGTTAAGTGCTGGTATTACAGCCACAACATTATGAGTTCGATCCCAGGCAGGGTTCCAGGATCCACTCAGCCTCCCATCCTTTTGTAGGTCAGTAAAATTAGTACCCATCTTGTTGGGGGCATTTGGCTTTACACATGTAAACTGCTTAGGGAGTGCTAGTTCACTGATAAGCGGTATAGAAATGTACTTGTTATTGCTATTGCTATTGCTTGATTGCAAATAAAAATTAACACAAAAGCAAAAACGTAAGTATCTGAACATCTCATTGTCTTCTAAGCACCTTCTCCCTTTTCTTTCTTGCCACAATGGATAGTGAAGAACTGGAGATGGGAGGGAAGAGAGACAAAAAATAATAGATCCAAAATGGGCTGTAGCAGAATACAACATTTCAATTAGACCTCAGCAAAAAAAAAAAAAAAAAAAAAAGGGGGGGAGGCTTTCTTCCCGTACATTAACCCCTGAAACAAGTGATTTCTCTGCCATCACTCAGACTGGCCTTGAATTACCTCCTGATAGGCCTCCCATGCGCTTGCAGATGAGAGAGTGTAATGGGGATCTGTTAATTAACTAGAAGCAAAGTTGCACGGTGGGGATCAAACGCTGGATGCGTCCTAAAACTCCCACAGCGAAGATGAAATGCAGCGCAAACTTTAAAGACTTCCCGTCATTAGCCAAGACCTTGGCTGCTCCTGGCCCAGACCCCTCCTGTTTCCGAGAACAATGAGGACAATGATGGCAGAAATGAAATGGTGCAGCAAGGGAACAAAGGAATTAGCTATTTACCCACAGAGCATGAAAGAAAAAGCTGGGACAAGGATTGGCAGGGAGGGAGGAGAAAAAGAAGCTTGCTTTTTCTCCTCTGGTTCCTGTCTACTTTTAATTAATTTATGGCTGCCAGGGACTTGAACACCGAGCATGCCCAAAAGCATTGTGTTGGAAATGCTGTGTTAATACCATGTAACATCTACTGTTTACTCCAAGGCAGAGTAACAAAGTCGCTGGGGGCATGCGGCAAGAAGAGGGGGAGAGACATAAAAGAAGGAGGTCAGAAGTAGGAGAGAGATTTTCTTGTTGAGAGAAATGGAGAGAGAAGGCCAAAAGTTTACTTTCCATCCTATGGACAGATTTCCCATTGGAAACTTGTCTCTTTTTACCTCCATCCCTGGCCACTGCTCCTGATTTTCTCATGGAGGTAATCCTTGTAGGCACAGCACCCTGACATCACTGCAGCTCTACATTACAAATGCTCCTTCAATTTCCATGCCATTATTCCCATAGTTTTTATTCACATTGAAAATGGAGCAATCTCATACAGAAATTTGCCCTTGGCCAATTTGCAGTTGAAATGCGTACCTCACAAAGCAGGCCGTTCATTCTCACACCTTGTCCACATTAGTTTCAAGCTACTAATAGGATGGGTGTGAGCAGGAAATGTAGTCACCTCTCTGTAGAATGAAAAACAAATCATATCAGCTGTGATGTCATGATCAGGTTTCAGTCACATGCATCACTTCTCAGCTCTGTTTGATGGGCCCCTGACATGAAATTAGTGCATGGAGTCCATGTGGTCCAGTCTTTTGCTGGCACACCCTCCTTGGTCACAAATGTAAGTTTTGATGAAAAGAAGGGTCTGTGTAAATTCTTCTGCTTGGCAAACATGTGTGTCCATGTAGGTAAGGAATACTCAAGGGTGGTTTGCCATTTCTTTCCCCTGCAATATAACCTACAGCACCTGGCATTATTTTTTAGTTTCCCTTCAAAGTACTAACCAGGGCTGACCCTTGTTTAGCTTCCAAATTCAAGTAGGATCTGGTCACTTAAGGGTATGTAAGCCTCTCTACTTATTATTTATTTATATAGCATCATTAACTTACATGACACTATACAAAAATAAAACAATAAAATAGAAAAACAGCTCTGCCAAAGGCAAGCAAATGGTCCAATTGTACCAGTGATGGCAGCTATGACTACATAAATCCAGTTCACAGCATTCACCAGATTATTGCACTACACTCTTAAAGTGCTGCTATTCCACTTTTACTGCTCTGGCTGCCTCCTGTTGCATTCTGAGGCTTGTAGATTAGTGAGGCCTAAGAGCTATCTGTCTGAATATTCTAAATACCTCTTCGTAAACTGCAAATCCCAGAATGCAACATTAAATACCCAGGGCAGTTAAAGTGGAATAGCAGTACTATAGTCTGCCCACGCCATTCACAGGCTTGCCATCCACGGATGTGAACTCACACAGATGGCAAGCCCCGACAGACAAAATGGAGTAGGCACCGCAAGTGCGCATGAGCTGCCATGCACGGAGTGCGCTGCCATAAGAATCCATATTATTCCAGCAGAGGCTATATTTCCCATATGCAGGGGGGTCTGGAATGGATCTCCCGGTAGACGATGGGCCCACTGTATAAGAGTGAAGTGCGGTAATCTAGTTTATGGCCAGAATTCTGTGCAGCACAGTATGCCATAACAGTTCTGCATGTGGAACTACACTACAACTGACCATGGAAACTGACCCCGGACTTTCTGTTGAGCTGCTGCAAACAATCCATGGCTATTCTGTGTCCCATGGAAAAGGAGGCAGATGAATCTCTGGCTATGCCTCCATAGCAGATGCAAAATCATCCTCATTTTAGCAGATGATGTAATCATTTCACATCTGGCTACAGGAACATAGCCACATGCATTCTGTTTTCCGACACCTGCACACACACACACCATTCTCTATCAGCCACAGAATGCCCATGAGGAAGTCTGGAGGAGCTCAACAGCAAGTGTGGTAACACCCAGTTTTAAAATCAAATGTGCCTTTATCCCGTCAGGGGTAAGGCACTTTAAGGGCAATGCAATAATCTCCTAAATCTATGGAGGGGAGGGGACCTCTGGTCATTGTGAAGGGAGTAAGTGAATTCTGACCTCCACAACAGCCAATAATAACATAGGCAGGGATAAGGTTGATGCCACAGATAGGATGCCAACCAGTCTATGACAACAAGGGAGAATATGCTAACACAAGCACCCACACAGGTCTGTCAGAGACAGTTCCACTTGCAGATCAAATAAAAAAGGCTAACCACAACATTACTTACTTCTGCTTTGATCAGACACTGAAGAAAGGAACTGCAGAAAAGTCCAGCCAAACCCGGATACCAACACAAGATTTCTACTCAGCTTGGGCGAAAAAAGGTGATCTGTGAAAGTCAATGGCAAACCACTGCCCACTACAAAACTCCAAGACTTATCACACTCCCGCAGTCCATGCAAACCACTGCCCACTACAAAACTCCAAGACTTATCACACTCCTGCAGTTATTGCTAAAGAAATCCACCAGAATTTCCTGCAATGGCAACTCCAGACAATAAAGCAGGCATATTCTTATTGATATGATTTGGACTAAAAAAAATCCACTGCAAACAGTAGCATTTCCAACTCAGTTCAGTGAATAGGAAAGTATATTTTCTGTAGAGTTTGTCATATCTATACTGCAGGGAAAAACAGCTCTCATTTTCACTTAAAAAAAAGTTGGTGACAGGGATAGCCAACTGGTCCACACCTGGTCCATGCTAGTTTTGAATGTATGAGACCATATGCCTGTTCTGACTAACCTCTATTTCAGTCATTGTGTTTAAAAGCTATCTTCATGAAAATTAGTATTAATTTTTATGTTTTATATGCATTTTTGTTACCAGCTTTCTTTGGTACACACATTTTTAACAACACTTTCTGCAATTTATGCATATTTGCATGCAGTTTTGGAGCTTAGAATTGGTAAGAAAAATTTGAAATAGTGCACAACCCAAAGGATAATTGAGTTTCAATTCCTCCCATTAGCTGAAGAACTGCAAATCATTTGAAGAAATGTTTGCTTAAAAATTCAGGTTAATTTTTTCCCCCTCTATCACCTTAGTAAGCAGAGATGTATACTGAACTTCAGTAATAGAGAATGAACAGCATCAAGAACTAAATGAAAAAAGAAAGATAAAAGGGGGTCACAGAACCACAGGACTCTGCTGTAGGGTTCTTCTGGGTAATTTAACTGGAGTCACCTTTTTAAGAGTTAGAGTTGAAAAGGTAGAGGAAGACTCTGTTACACTGTTACAGCAAAGAATGCCTAGCTGCTGAAGATTTCTGATTAAAAAGTAGTGGAAAATTAAAACATAAAAATATATTCAGTATAGAAGAGGAGGAGGAGGATTTATTTATATATTCTGCCTCTCCCTACAGATCAAGTTGGGATTACAATAAAAAAATACAAATACAAATACAAAATCAGTAATATAACACAATCCCCCAAATATAGGTTAAAAATCAATTACTTTTTAAAATAATAAATCCTAAAAGCAATTTAAAAACATGCAGATGAGAATAGGGCAACTAGGGGCAGATGGTGTTATCCTTTACGGGCGGTCAGTCTGGGAAGGCCTGCCAGAAGCGATCCATCTTGACAGGCTTCTTAAAGGCATCCAGGGTGATAATATGACAGATCTCTGCCAGGAGGTCATTCTACACTTTCAGAGCAGCAGAAGAAAACATTCTCTGGGAAACTGTAGCCAGGCTGGTCTTATGTGGCTGCAATAAATTCTTCCCAGAGGATCTGAGTGTGTGGGGTGGATGATATGGTGAGAAGCATTCCCGCAAGTAAGACGGGCCCAAGCCATGTAGGGCTTTAAAGGTGATAGCCAACACTTTGTACTGCACCCAGAAGCTAATTGGCAGCCAGTGAAGCGATTTTAAAATAGGTGTTATGTGGACGAATCTGGTTTTACCAGCGACCTGTTTGGCTGCCATATTTTGCATCAGTTGAAACTCCCGAACATGGCACAATGGTAGTCCCATGTAGAACGCATTGCAGAAATCGAGATGAGAGGTTACAAGTGCATGTACTACTGTTTTTATATCACTGCAGTACTTGTGGGGGCATTTGAATTAAGAACCAAATACCAGGATATTGGTGTGTCAGATGGAGATAAAACAGGATATCTTTTGTAGCAAAAACATCTGTTGATGGCCCACAGAATCAAATCTTAGAGCTGGAATAATTGATGATGATGATGATGATGATGATGATGTTTATTTATAACCCGCTCCTCTAGCAAAGTAATCAGAGCAGGGTACAGCAAAGTTAAAAAGTACAGAGTAAAACAACAATCATACCCCTTCCCAACCACCCCCCTTAAAATTAAATTAAATCAGCAAGTATTAAAATCAATGACAGTTAAAATTAAATTCAGTAGCAATTAAAACAAAGTGCAATCTCATGAACAAATACGCAATAGATGAAATCACAGAAATTAAACAAAGGGGACAACTAAGCTTATCTACCCAGTTTCACTTTCAGAGCCGGGAACTGATGTTTCATTTATTCCTTTTCAAGGAAAGGCTTGCCGGAAGAGATGCATCTTTAAAGACTTTTTGAAACTAGTCAATGATGTAATAAGACACATCTCATCCGGCAGGTCATTCCAAAGCATGGGAGCGGTAGCTGAGAAAGTCCTCTGGGAGGTCTGCGACTGCCATGTTCTGAACTAGTTGAAGTTTCTGGATTAAGCACAAGGGTAGCCCATGTACAGCGCATTACAGAAATCCAGACTTGAGGTTACTAGAGTGTGTACCACAGATTCCAGGTCTTTCATGTTCAGGAAAGGGCACAGCTGGTGTATCAGCCAAAGCTGATAACAGGCATGCCTGACCACTGCATGGAAGGGGCCACAAGGGCCATCCATGCAGGAAGATACAACTAAAACACTTCTGAAAGATGTCCATCCAACCTCTGTTTGAAGACTTCTGAAGAAGGAAAGTCCACCACTGATGCAGCCTAATCCACTATCAAACAGCTCTTACAGCAAAGATGTTCTTCCTAATGTTTTGGTGGAATCCTTTTTCTTGTAATTTGAATTCATAGGTTCGTGTTCTGCTCTCTGGAGCAGCTGAAAAGAAGTTTGCTCCATCTTCTACATGATATCCCTTTAGATATTTAAAGATAGCTATCCCATCACCTCTCAACCTTCTCTTTTCCAAGCTAAATACATCCAACTCCCTCAATCATTCCTTATAAGGTGTAGTTTCCTCCTACCTTCCATGATTTTACAGAAGATAATAGGGACATAGCTAGAAGACCGTTATTGTTATTAGAGAAAAGACAATCTGCCGTCAACTTTTTCCTATCAAATTTATGACAAAAATTTCAGGAGGCGAGGTAGAGGGCACTGATTGCTAGAAAATTCCACTGAGGGCCTCACCCATGGATACTAGGCAGATAATATGCTCTTGTAACAATAATTGCCCATCTGCACTGGCCAAATTCAATATATAAAATCATTCATAGTATGGAGGGGATCATACCTGCCTGTCATAGAGCTGTTCAATAGCCATAGCTATTTCCAGTTGTACCTGCCTGCCATGGAGTTGTTAAAGATGACAAGCATCTTAGAAAACAGAAATGATAACCCTAATTGAACTTCATAAATATGGTTGGATACACAGGGATTCAGAGCCAGACATTTAAGAGTAAAGTAATCAAAACGTCCCTCTGGAGGGGTGACTTTCATCTCTTTTTTCCTTTTCAAGCTATTTTCGTCACTTTATCAAGAAATGTGCCAATATTGGAAAGTTTACATTGAGAAGTGAATACATAATTCTTACACACGTCTAACAGATCAGTTCTGGAGTTGTTGACTGCTGATATCACAGGACCAGGACTCAGTAATTTTGCATAATTCCAATGGTGCACAGGAGAGAAAGGGACAGATACTGACTGTTAGGAAATTCCACTGAGAACCTCACCCACTGATACTAGCAGATAGATGTTAATGCCATTCATACAATTACACTCTATACTGTGAGCATTGTTATAATACTAGGAATATCTTGAGCAGACAATGCACAACTGAATTACTCCCCCTCTTTCCCTTTGCTTACCAGCCTTTTTAATGTACATAGAATCATAGAAGCAAAGAAGGGATTCAAGGCCCATCTAGTCCATCTCCCTGACAGTGCAGGAATCCACTGATAAAGCACTCCTTGTAGGCAGCCAACTAACCTATGTGTGGAAACTTCCAGTGAAGAACACCTACCAAGGTAATCTACTCCTCTGTTCAAAAACTCTTTATCATAAGAAAGTTCTTCTGGTGTTTAGTTGAAATATTCTGCCTTGCAATTTGAATCGGTTGGGATGGGGGAAGTCCTCTAAACAATCAAGACACTCTTCCTACTGTTTCAAACCTTGATAAAAGGCAGGATAGAAGTGTTTTCATACTTTGTTTATTGTTGTTAATAACAATATTATTATAACTGGTATTATAATAATGCTCCAGTCAGCCCCAACTCAGAGCGACCCTATGGATGAGATACCTCCAAGACTTCCTATCCTCCACTGCTCTTCTCAGTCCCTACTAACCCACTGATTTTATCCATCTGGTATGCAGTCTTACCCTCCTCCTTCTCCCCTCTCCTGCCCTAGCATTATTGTTTTTTCTAGTGATCCATGTCTTCTCATCATATGTATGACAGCCTCAATTTGATCACCTTGGCTTCTAAGGAAAGTTCTAGTTTGATCTGTTCAAGGACCCATTTGTTTGACTTTTTGGCTATCTATGGTATCCTAAGCACTCTTCTCCAGCACATCTCAAATGCATTGATTTTCTTTAATATTTTTACACACACACATCATCATCATCATCATCATTGATTTATAGCCTGCCCAATCACTAGGAATCCGGGCAGGTTACAACAATATGCAGTTTAGTCAGAATTGTCTGTCTTGTAACTCTATTGTACATATACCCTCTAAAAATTTGGATGGACTCCATGAAGGAAGCCCAGCAGTACTAAAGCAGCAAAAATAAAAGGATAATCTCATCTGTTTAGAATTCAAAGATGAAGCTGTGTTTGTCTGGAAAATCAGCATGCAAAGGGCTCTTGTAGCACCTTTGAGACTAAGGTGCTACAAGATCACTTTGCATATTTATCTGCTTAGTGAGACAGTAAGTATCTGACAGCAGAACGTACCTCTGGCACCAACCTCCATCAGGTCCCTTCCATCATCTTTCGTGTGTGTGTGTGTGTGTGTGGTGTGTGTGACTTGTGTGCCATCTTTCTCTCAAAGTAGGACCTAAGGCAACTCCCAGAAATAGTCGCTTAAAAAACAACAACAGAAGAATTAAAATAAAAAATAAAAAAATAATATTGTTACATAAAACATCATCTGGCCCTAAGTCTGCCTTGCACCAACCATCCAGCTCTGCCATCATCATTTATCCCTTCTCCTAGAAAAACAACAGCTACACACACTCCATACACACTGAGAGATTTGTTCATCCAGTGAGCGTCCTTTTGCTCGGTGGCTGTGTGGTCAAGCTCAGGGATTCCATTTGGCCATTTGGTTGGAAGCATTTGGATCAAGTACAGCATTACATGTAAGATGGTGGCCATATTGTACATACTGGTGCTCCTAGGCCTGTAGAGTTGGAAAGTGGCCCAACCATCATTTAATGCAACCCCAGCCAGTGCAGGAATCATCTCTATCCCATTCAAACTGAACATCACTAGAACACATCTGGTAGCCAAGTGGGGAGTGAGCTGCAGCTGTGTTGCTTGTCAGAGGTGGCAATGCTGGATGGGGGGAATCCAGCAATAATAAGAGTACAAGCAAGGGGTGATTCAACAGCTACGGGATATTTAGGTCCTACCCAACCTACCCCCCAATCCATGATATCCCCACCCATGCTCTGCTGGCTGATTTCTATGCTTCATTTCCTTCACAGTCAGTTGCAGGGTTTTGTCTGGCTCTTATAACAGCACTATGATATTCATGAAGCTTTGAGCTGAAGCCAAAAAGGCATAAATTAGCCTGATTCAGATATTCCACCCCATTCTTCCCATTGCCAGCTGCTGCCCCCTGCTGCCTCACTGAATGAGACTCCTATTTTTGAAGGTGGTGAAATGGAGAAAAGCGCAATGGCAGCAAGAGTTAAGAGCCAAGACTCCCTGGAGAGTTAAGCAAAAAGTATTCACATGCCCAACGTTGGCACAATTGCAGGATAACTGACAGCAGCATACGGCTGCTACTCAAAACAAAAACCATATCTACCCCCAAGTGCAGTCAAGGACTTGCCTACATTTTCTATTCAATACTGCAGCTATGGGGGGGTTAAACCACCAAAACCATAAATGGGCCACTTATATATTGCTGCCTATCAGGTCAGCTTCCTGGCACTGTTCTGCCAGAGGTATTCCTGAGTGCTTCTGGTTCATCTTCATATTTCTTAACAGAAGATCAAGGTTGCTGTCACACTGCAGAATTAATGTCTTGGCTCCATCCTATGGAATCCTTGGCTTTGCAGTTTGCTGTGGTACCAACAGCAACAGCAATATAGCAAGTACATTTCTATACCACTTATCGGTGAAGTAGCACTCCCTAAGTGGCTTACAATGTGTAAGCCAATTGCCCCCAACAAGCTTGGTACTCATTTTACTGACCTACAGAAGGATGGAAGGCTGAGTGGACCTTGGAGCCCTCCTCTAGGATCAAATGTACAACATTGTGGCTGCAGTACCAGCATTTAGTCACTGTGCCACCAGAGCTGTCTGGCATACACAAAACTGCAAATCCCAGAATTCCATAGCATTGAGCTACGACAGTTAAAGCAGTGTCAAACTGCATTAATTCTTCAGTGCATATGCAGCTCTAGGCTGTCATCTCACTCAGGGTTGGCTAGGGACAAGGGAAAATAAATGTTTAAACTCTGCTTTGCTTAAACCCATGGATTTGACTATCAAGCCTCATTCCAAATAAGAATCATAATCTTAGCATAAGCATATCTTAGTTAACAATGCCACTGACTGTGAAGTTACTTTTTACAAAGGCTTTTTAATGCCCACTCAGCCTCATTTTCCTCCTCATTCTGTATTTAGGTGGACATTTTTAAACAGCATGTGCCCTAGGAGGAAGGTAGAAGAAAACTGGAGAAACACAGATTTTCAATATTGGGTTGCAGCAATGCACTCATAGTAAACGAAGCCATGAACAAATCTTCAACTGAGAAAGAGTGGAATTCTACTCTAGCCAATCCTGTTGTGGCCATGCATGACTGCTTAGAAATGGAAAGGGAAACAGCTGCTTCCAGAATCCCTCACTTAGCATGTGTGAATAAAAGAGAAAAGGGGAGTTAACCTGTCTCATCAGCTATCTCTTCAGCATGTTTGGAAAACATGGATCTTTAAATCTGGCCATCAAATGGAAATCATGAAAAAAAATCATAGAATCATAGAGTTGGAAGAGACCACAAGGACCAACCAGTCCAATCCCCTGCCATGCAGGAACTCTCCATCAAAGCATCCCAGACAGATGGCCATCCAGCCTCTGCTTAAAGACCTCTAAGGGAGGAGACTCCACCACCCTCCAAGGGAGTGTGTTCCACTTTCGAACAGCCCTTACTGTCAGGAAGTTCCTCCTAATGTTGAGCTGGAAACTCTTTTCCTGTAGCTTGCATCCATTGTTCCAGGTCCTGTTCTCTGGAGCAGCAGAAAACAAGCTTGCTCTCTCCTCAATGTGACATCCCTTCAAATATTTAAACAGGGCTACCATATCAGCTCTTAACCTTCTCTTCTCCAGGCTAAACATCCCCAGCCCCCTAAGTCGTTGCTCTTAGGGCATGGTTTCCAGACCCTTCACCATTTTAGTTGCCCTCCTTTGGACACGCTCCAGTTTCTCCACAACTGTTTTGAATTGTGGTGCCCAGAACTGGACACAGTATTCCAGGCCTGACCAAAGCAGAATAGAGTGGCACCATTACTTCCCTTGATCTAGACACTATACTTCTATTGATGCAGCCTAAAACTGCATTGGCCTTTTTAGCTGCTGCGTTGCACTGTTGACTCATGTTCAACTTGTGGTCTACTTGGACTCCTAGATCCTTTTCACATGTGGTTTTGTTCAGCCAGGTGTCCCCTATCCTAAATTTGTGCATTTCATTTTTCCGCCCTAAGTACACAACCTCACATTTCTCTGTGTTGAATTTCATTTTGTTAGCTTTTGGTCTCATGGAGGCTGGTGAAAGAAAAATACATCTGTGGGTGCAATTTAGAAGAAACCTTCAAGTGTTCTCTGGCCTTTCTGATCAGGCTGTTTCATTTCACATGTTCATGTCATTAGTTTTGAATAAAAAGTTTGCTGAAACATGTTTTTGGTGGTCTTGGAACCTATCCATATTGTCTCCATGTTATTCTGCATCTAGTACCAAATTTTCTGTTAAATCTGTTGAGCTGAGGAACATATTTACTTTATAAATTGCAGTATACCTATGAGACTATGAAAATGGGAAAGCACATCACCAAGCAAGAGGGAAATGGAGCCTAGAAACCTGTTCTTGAAAGTAAATCATAGTGAAACTTGTTACAAAGCCTGAAAAAATAATTTGTTACACAGAAAACATTCAGGGGCAGCTGTGTTGGCCATTTAACAAATACAAACAAAAATTCATCAGTGATACCTTTATTGGTCAACCAATAAGCTTTCAGTATATTGTGCATATTAGTTAGCCAATAAAGGTATCACTGATGGATTTTTGTCTGTATTTGTTACACAGAAAATGTGGCATTTTATTGGTGTTGCAAGAAATATGAACAACTCATTATGCTACTTACTGTGGGGCTTTTACTTTCAAACAACAACAACAACAACAACACAGACTTACAGTGGATACGAGAAGAGCATAAAAGATAAGAAATTTTACTCAAACCTTCCTTACAATGCCTAAAAACTAGAAACTATTACTTGCTATGCAAACAAAATACTATACTAATTCTTCACATTACATGACTTTTAAATTGTACTTTCAATATGATGACATTATTTTTGCCAAAAAAAAGCCAAAACAAAACAAATCCACCACCCTGTATTCAAGTTTGCTATGTTACTTGTAACTGGTTACGTCTGACATCTGAGGAAGAGACTATTAAAGCAAAAGTCTCTTGTACAAATACATCCTATGCTTGGATAATATTGTCTGGATTAGCAGATTTTACAACCCTGTTAAGCCCTAGAGCCACAATTATCTGGTTGCATTAAACTGAAATCACCTGGAAAAGATGCTTTGAAGGACTAATCTGCCACTTCTCAAATGCTAGTTAAAGCCAGATTCATAGATGGCAGAGAGAATAATGAGTTAACGCGAGGTACACGTTCCCAACTAGTAGGTGTCTGAGCCCAACACTTTCTCTATCAAAGAAAAAGGAGGAGGGGAAGAAGGAAGATTCTGAGTAGAATAAGATATAATTGTACCAAGATATAATTTTTGTTGTATGTATCATGTGAAGCATTTCTTCACTTTGGGGAAAGACAGACTTTCATAAAACGTTAGCATTATTTTGTTATAAGGCCCACTGTTGTGGCCCCACATTAACGCTGGATTGGATTTATCCTATTTATCCCCTTCTGTTTAACCAGCATGGTGTAGTAGTTTGAATGTTGGACTAGGATCCTGAAGATCAGGGTTCAAATCCCCATACGGTCATGGAAAGCCACTGAGTAACTTTGGGCAAGTCACAGGCCTAGAGGAAGGAAATGGTAACCCTCCTCTGGATAATCTCATCAAGAAAAGCACACGATCAGTTTGTTTGAGGGTCATCATAAGTGAGAAACAATTTGAAGGCAGACAATAACATCAACATGAAGTCATAACATCCAAAAATGAGGAAACTTGACAAGGAAGAGTTGTGTTTCAGGATGTCTCATGCTGACTTTGAGATAGAAATGACAAGAAATTGAGTATTAATTAACAGGGGGTTTAATTTTAACAAGTGAGCTCTACACATCAGACATGGTGGGGAGTGCAGTTCCCCCATGGAATTGAGAGAATAGATTTGTCATCCATTTTCTCCACTCATATGGTACCTTTCAGGAAACAATTTGTTGCCTATGGTCAGGAAGATGGTATAGAGTTGGCTGCACTCAAGACATAGAATAAGCTGTTTGTACATTTTATTAAAAGGCAGGGCAGTATTTGACTGAGTAATTCCCTGCACTAGCTGGTAGCAGCTATCCAAGGTTGAAGTTGTGAGATTTTTTGAATGGTTCCTGGAGATGCTGAGGACTGAACCTGGGACATATTGCATTCAAAACAGATATACTTCTGCTGAGGACCAGTTTTGCCATTCTGCAGATTAAGACAGCTGCATACAACATGGGAAATAGCTGGAAGGGTCACAAAATGGCAGCAAACTGTTAGCCCTTTAATTTATTTGTATTTATTAATTTATTTATTGTACAGGTATATCTTTTTAGCTCATCACTTTGATCATGTCAACCCACTTCTGGCATCTCTTCACCGGCTACCCATTCCTTCTAGGATTTGGTACAAGCTTCTTTAAAGCTTTACAAAATCTAGCTTCGCCTTATCTGTTAGTGCTTATTTCATCTCACCATTCTGTTCAAGATATGTGGTCCAAGAGCTTGGGGCATCTTACCCAGCAAAGGGTTTCTTTTTCCTTGGCTTGGTTTCGTCCCTTTTCACTTGCTGCACAGCATTCCTGGAACTGCCTCCCTGAACATCTACGGACTATCTTTTCTCTTGCTAGTTTGAAATCCAAATTGAAGACTTTCTTGTTCTCTAAAGCATTTGGATATGTATTTTAACATTGTTTCATAATTTTATATTTGATTATATGTGTTTGTTGTTTTTGCAGTTTCTATTTTAACTACATAACTTAATTTTGTATAGTTTTGTATAATTTATATTTTATGTCTTTTAGATTGTATGCCATTAGCAGGTTATAAGCTGTTTTAATGATGTGTGTGAAGTGCCATGCAAATTTATGGCGCTATATAAATAAGCATTAACAACAACAACAACAACAACAACAAATGACCTGAACGGAAAGGCCAAAATAAATCTGCTTCAGGTCACTTTGGAGGTATGCTGTTTAAGTGACGCCTGTGTCCTAAGAGCCCGGAAGTCATGCCAAAGCCACGCTCTGGTCCTAAGCGCTGGAGCCCAGCTTTGGCACAGTTTCTGGCCTCTTGAGATGTTTGTGTCATTTAAACAGCAAAGTGACCCAAAGCAGTTTTATTTTGGCCTGTCTGGGCCCAAATTTTACTACACAGAAAGGTGAGGATTTTGGTTAGTTTCTTCTGCTTATGCCTATTTATATCACATGTACCTTGTGATAACTCATTATTCTCTCTCTTCTTCTGGACTGATGTTTGCTCTTAAATATGGATGTAAAGAGTAACTTTCTGATCACTGAGATGTCTTAGAAGTTTGAAATACCCTGACTTCTTCCAAAAACAACCAGGTTTTTCACATTTTCAGAATGCTGTGCAAATTTTTGATTTATTTATTCATTTTGTATTTCAGCAACTACAGTAGTTGAAAATACTATTTGTGCTAAAACTGTTTTGTGCAAAATAAATTGCCTAGATTTAAAGCACTGTATTGTGCAAATATGGAATATATTTTTGATGCTTTTTTTCATTCTCACACACAAAACAAAGAATTTTCATAGTTTTCTTCTTGCAGCTTTTGTACATGTTTTGGTGGGGTTTTTTTTTGTTTTGTTTGTTGAAGTGGGGGATTCTCTTTTACAATTTTTTTTGCCATTTTGTATGTATGTGTGTGTGTTGCTGTTCTTAAGGTTTAAACATGGTCTTTTAATGAAGTTTAATGTTATTGATGTTTAATGTTCTAACTTCATAAATTGTTTAATTACTTTTTAAAATAACTCTTATATTTATTAATGACCTTGTATAGTTTAAATCTTATTGCTTTTAAGCATGTGGTTAGATTTCCATTATTGGGGAAAAGGCAGGATATATATGAATAAAATAAATTATTTTTTAAAAAAAAAATCATGGTAATTCTAGTGTATTCAGGGTTAGGATTAATGGAAGTATTAGCTTTCATACTTTACATTTCCTGAGCTTGTGCAGAACCTGTCACACAAACAGAGAGAGAGAGAGAACCAACCTTCAGACAACTATAGAACTAATGCTTTTCAGCATAATAGCCCAATAAAACAAATGGCATGTAATAATGTTGTTGTTGTTGTGTCTACAAGTTGACTCTGACTTATGGCAACCCTATCCTAGGGTTTTCTTGGCAAGAATTGTTTGGAGGAAATTTGTCACTGCATTTCCTTGAGGATGAGAGAGTATGTCTTGCCCAAGGTCACCCAGTAGGTTTCCATGGCTGAGCATAAATTTGAACCTTAGTGTCCCAAAATCCGAGGAGAGTATCAGGTGGAGAGAAAAAAAGCTGCGAGTAAAAGGCATACTCCCAGCATAACCTTGTGTTCATGCTGAAGATTTTCAGACACATCATGCTCATCCAGAACATATCCCATGAAGATCCAGGAATGCTCCTTCAATTAAACCATTCCCATGAATGGTTTGTTGATGGAGCATTCCTGGATTTTCACGGGATATGTCCTGGATGAGCATCTCATTGTCTGAAAATCTTCAGTGCAATCGCGTGATTATGCCAGGAGTATGCCTTTCACTCCCAGTTCCTCCCCCACATCTGATAATCTCTATAGTCTAACACTCAAACCACTACATCATGCTGGCTCACACTACATTGACTGAGACAAAAAAAAAGTATCCCAAAATGGTAAAAAGTAATAGATTGTTGGGACAATTTTAATACAGCTGTTCTTTGACTGTGAAACAAACATCCACCCACATCCATACCCATTCACACACTGTACATGGCAAGTGGCTGAAGCAGATGGAAATTGTTTGTACCTCTTCTACGGATGAGTTTTGTAACATCTCTTGTGGGCCCA
Source organism: Urosaurus nigricauda (assembly GCA_034509955.1). Classification (NCBI taxonomy): domain Eukaryota; kingdom Metazoa; phylum Chordata; class Lepidosauria; order Squamata; family Phrynosomatidae; genus Urosaurus; species Urosaurus nigricauda. The sequence continues at coordinate 13,098,160 of JAOEGL010000005.1, forward strand.
GTTTTGTGTGAACTCAATAAACATTCCTTTAAGTGCCCATATAGATGAGGGTACAGACATCAGGCCATAACTGTTTACAAGTCTGAACAACCATGGCATACATAAAATGATTAACTCCACCTGCGCTTTTTAGAAAAATGTTTCATTTTGCTGCTAATTGTAGCTTTAGGCAAATACATCTTACAATCACTGGTGGGGAAGATTTGCTTTGGTGAATTAAAAATCATAAGAGTTATTTCACTAGCAAAAGAAGAACACAGAGAGAAGCTCAGAAGATTAGTAAGTGTGCATTTCCTTTATTTATTTATTTATTTCTAGAAAACATAATTCGGTGAAAAAACAAAATAGAAACAGGTTTTCTAGGCTTCTATTATTCTGTCTTTATTCCAGAAACACTGAGAATGTAAAGTAGTGGAAGACAGAAGGAGAGAGAACTGAGTTGGTGTGTCTATGTTAAAAAAAAATGGATGGAGTGCGGTGGGATGGTGGGCTTGGTAAGTTGGTCATAACCTCAGGCCCTTGTTCTAGCTGAGCGACTGTTATTATAAAAATAAAGGTGCTCCACATGATCAAATCATAGCACTAAACCTGGTTACAAGGCATTTTACAGGTCCAATATCTGAGTTACATGGAAAAACGGAAGGAGAGCTTCCGTGCATGATGAAGGAAATGTCATTCCAACTGGCATTCTCTCTTCCAGCAAGTAATTTCTCTCCACTGATAAATCAATATCACAAAAACAAATGAGGAAAACACAATGGGCACATTAAGGATTACATTTTTATTCATTTCAGAGCCCCTGCAGCAGAGTATTTTTCTGGGGGGAGGTGGACACAGAGAAAGAAATAAAAAGAGTGAGAGAAACAGGGCTAGGGCAGCAGAATGATGCACTTGAGTCTACCAGACATAAAGGGAGAGAAAGCATGAAATGCTACAGAATGAAAGATGGAGAAGAGGGAGAGCTCCGATCCAGTTAACTTCAAGTCTTGTCATATTTGGCTGGGACTGAAGAGGATAATCACTGATCTGATTTAAATTAATCTCCAAATGAAATACAAAATAAAACTTTGATAGAGAAAAAATCTGCTCCACAAAGTTTGAGACAGTACAAATGTCTTTTAAAAACCCAAAAACCAAAAAAACATACTGTCATAGTTCAGAGCTACTCAAGTATATTAAATTATTATGAAATTATATTAAATTATTATGAAAATATATTATAAAATCCATTGATTTTTCCCATTCAATTTGGCCACAGCTCTCTTTCTTAAAATTGTTGTTCTTGTTGTGCACCTTCAAGTCATTACTGACTTGCGGCAAACCTAAGGTGGGGTCTTCTTGGCTAGATTTGTTCACAGAGGGTTTTTTCCTTTGCCTTCCTGAGTAAGGCTGAGAGACTGTGACTTTGCCCAAGGTCAACCAATTGGTTTCCAGGGCTGAGCTGGGACCTGAATCACAGTGACAAAAGTCTTAGTCTAACCCCTCACATCCCTAGCCTTAGACTGAGGCAACTACACCTCCCTCACAACTCATCCTCCTGCGTGAGCACCATCACCATCACCTGCTCTTACATCCCTAAACTCAAGTTCCTAAACTTTGGCCTGGAACAGATAGGCAGGAAAAAGCAGCTCAAAGATGCTTTTTATGGAAACAGGTCAAAACCTCTGTCCACACCATCTGCTTGCAAGGTGACCTGAATGTGTATAGCCTGACTACATGGTGTGGCATCAAACCGTGCCTCTGGGTAATTTTTTTCTCACCTCTCCACCAGGCATGCACACAGTTGCACAACCACACTGCCAGAAACTGTCTCCTGCCCAGATGCCATCCCATTGGATGGCTGCTCTTTCAATCTGTCACACAGTAACATCTGCAATCCTCCACCAGTACAGAGTATAAGAGCATCAGTGTGCCCAGTAAAACACTGGCAAAGCACAATCATGCCCCCTTACATGCCCCCTTCACCCACCTTCATCTCATGCCCACTCTTGGACCATCTTATTTGTGTATGCTGTATTTATATCTATTGGAGGTGTCACACTTTCACTTTTTTCACTGCTGCCCCAACCACTTGGGTATGCTGGCTCCATCATTTTTTTAAAATACAGTGGTCCCCCGGGTTACGAAGCCCCCGGGGAACGAAATCCCCGGGACCCAAAACCGCCGGGACCACAAAACAGCCCCCGGGATCTGAAAAAAAAACCCGGGATCCGAAGATGAAAAATCGAGCGGCCCCTTTAAATTTGCCGCGCGGTCTGTCTCCTAAAGCGGTCCCCTGGGAAGCGAAGATTTCCGGGTTACGAAAGGTAATCCGGAACGGATTACCTTCGTAACCCGGGGGACCACTGTACGCACCTGCACTGGTGCATTTATATGGAGCTTTAGGGTTAGGGTTAGGGTTAGGATTAGGGTTAGGATACATTACTCTTTCAGAACCACTCTTGCAGCGAGATGTTTAGACGCAGGATCAAAAATGTGCATTTTCTGCCTTGAGGTGGACTATTGCAGCTTCTTTTTGCTCCAGTTTTTAGCCCTGGAGTGCAACTTCAGTTTGGTTTCTGCTCACTTTGGAGGCGTGTGTCATCTAAACAAGGCATGGAGCGCTGTGTCATCAGTATGCTGATGACACTCAGATATACTTCTCTGTGACTCTGTGACTCATTGGCTCAGACTTCAGATGGCATCTCTCCTGTCAATGACTGTCTTGGAGCAGCAATGGATTGGATGAGGGAAAACAGATTGAGACTAAATCCAGACAAAACGGAGGTACTGACAGTCACTGGCCTGAACCCAGGTCTGGGAATACAACTTCCAGTCCTGGATGGAGTCACACTCTCCTCTAAGGACTGTGTTTGAAGTCTGGGAGTAATCCTAGATCTGGCACTTCACATGACTAATCAGGTGAATGTGACAGTCAGGAGCGCCTGTTATCAGCTTTGGCTGATACACCAGCTGTGCCCCTTCCTGGATATGAAGGATCTGGAGACTGTGGTACACACCCTGGTAACCTCACACCTGGATTACTGCAGTGCACTGTACATGGGGCTACCCCTGTACCTAACCCGGAAACTCCAACTAGTACAAAACATGGCAGCCAGGTTAGTTACCGGAACATCCAGGAAAGAACACATAACACCTGTGCTAAAATCTCTCCACTGGCTGCCAATCAGTTTCTGGGCACAGTACAAGGTGTTGGTTTTAACCTTCAAAGCCCTACATGGCTTGGGTCCAATTTATCTCAGGGACCGCCTCTTCCCATATGATCCCCCCCCCCACACTCTGGTGCTCTGGGAAGAACCTGCTACGGCACATGAAGACTAAGCTGTCACAGACCTCCCAGACGGCTTTCTTTGAGACCACTCCCAGACTATGGAATGGCCTGCCAGATGAGATCCATCTTATTTCCACTCTCAATAGCTTTAAAAAAGCAGTAAAGATGGATCTCTTCCGGCGGGCCTTCCCGGAATAATCTCCCAACTCAGCAAACCCCTCCCCTCGGTCTCTACAGTGATGATTGCTACCATCTCCTGTTGACGCTTTTAAAAAATCTGTTGTACGCCACCCCAGTTGATGTGGAGAGGGGCGTCTCAGAAATAAATTAAATTATCATCATCATCATCATCATCATCATCATCATCATCAAAGTCCTGCCTTCAAAATGGGTGGAAACTACTTTATTTGGCCCATCTGTTTCACTCCCAGGTAACTTCTTCCTCCATGCTGAAAGAGGCAGAAAAGATACAGGCATTTCTTCACCACCACCCCACCCTGATGTATGGGGTAAGACTTCCCTCTCCCTTCAGTGCCTCTAAGAGCAAGTTTAATAGTGTGGTTGTTAATGGTTCAGGTTTTTATATCTTGAGTTAAATCTTGGGGGTCTGCAGCAACAAAATATATTTAAAGGAAGGGGCCCTGGTAAAGAAAAGGTTAAGAACCATTGTGTTAGGGAAGTCTTCCCAGGCAAAGGGGAGAACAGAAACTGGATCACCTTTATAGCACCATAGTTGGCAGTTAAAGGCTGAATCCTGGCTGAATCCTATGGAATCCTGCAGTTTGTAGTTTGGTGAGGCCCTGAAGCTCTCTGGCTGAGAATTCTAAATGCCCCTCCCTAAATGACAAATCCTGGGATTCCAAAGGACAGAACCAAGGAAGTTAATGTGACATGTAGTTGGACTCTGAGATTTTGAAGACCTAGTGCCAGTTTGACAGTAGATAATACAGTGGGACCTTGCTATCTGCTAGGATATGGTCCCAGGACCCCCATGGATTCCAAAATTCATGGATGCTCAAGTCCCATTAACTATAATGGAATAGTAAAATGCTGTCCCTTATATAAAATGGCAAAATCAGGTTTGCTTTTTGAAAATTTTAATGTTTTCAAGCCATAGAAGTTGAACCCATGGATAAAGAATCCATGGACATGGAGGGCTGACTGTATTGTACTATATTATTTATAATCTATGTGTGTAAATCTTCATAAATTTTGTTCCCACAGACAAGAAATGGAGGGACATGTATGAGTCAGGTGGCATTTTATCTATGTGTGGCCAGTAGATCCACCATTATAGGGGAAGTGAATCCATTCTAGATTGAACAGGAACCCTCCAGAGTTGGCCATTAATTCACCAAAGGCAGAGAGCTCCGGTTCAACTCAGAGCAGTTTTGGAAGGAGCAGCAATAAAATCCATCTTGAATTATCTCTCCCTCCATGAGCCCTGCCTTCATCTAACAATCCACACTATCATCTCGAGTGACACATTAAAGACAGGATAAATGTCATCCATCTCATCTTTGGTACCAATTTCTTGTTTCATACTCATGATTTCTGTATAGTGAAGATCCATTTGAGCTACAGCCCTCCAGTGGAGTTGATTTAGCTGGAAGCTATCAGTCTGAAAAAAGGAGGGGGGGGGGAAGCCCTAGGCCTTTCAAATATATCATGAAATTATTTCTCAAAGAAAAAGAATTTTCTCCCGCAGCAAGATGTGGGCAGAGAATGGAGTCAGAGATGAGCAACCTTCTTCCTTCACACCCTGAGTGAAATGTAGCTAATTTTGTTACAGAAACAGGCCCAGATACTTTGGTACCTCAGGCAGAATGCTGTGACGGTAGCCCCCAATGGTGACACAAACATACTACTAAGACAAATAATTAACAATTTCCTGCCCCTTAATGGCATCCAAATATCTTTTGCCTGAGGCAAGGTAATTAACCTTGCCTAATGGTTGGACCTGTTAAATTTTTTTCAGTTCATTCAAAATTTCCAAAGATCAAGACTGTTTCATTTAAACAAAGGATTTGTCACCCAATGCAGGCCAAACCACCCTATCTCCCTAGTGATGCCACTGCTCCAACTTTCATTTCATGACACAGTATCTATATATTGTGTGATACAAAAGACAGTCCTTGATTTGGAGGCTTTTGAAGGTATGTCAGGTGCAAGTCCAATTTTAAGACTAAACAAATCTAAGGGACAGAAGGCAGTGGCCTGGAAGTTGTCCAATAAGACTTAGTACCTGGACCTAAATCCGGTTGCTAGTCCCAACTAGAGTTCAATCCAAAATGAGATTTACATTTACAAGTCAATATCAATTTTTCAAAATGTGAAACAGAATTGAGAAATGGACAAAAAATATTTTCATAATCCCCCCAGCCTTTTACAAGTTAGGTGAAGATCTTCATTCTTACATGGGTGAAAAGCAAAATCTGGCTTTTATCTTTGCAGAACACTCAAAACTGATTAAAGTAGGTACTCATTTAAAAGAGAAGTGAACTGAATTGTTAGTTGTTAGTTTGGATTTCCATGCCTAGTCAGGAGGAGATTCTCCCCTCTCTTGGGAACAGCCATGCAAATGCCACAAGGAATGCATGTTTTACTGATGTCCTGCAGACAAAGAAAGATTTATAGAGGGTTGTGCAGGGAGCCTACAAGCATCCCTTTCAATCCTTGTCATTATATAAAAATATATAGATAACAAAAAAATAAATAAGAATTTGCTATCTTTTCACTGCACCCGAAGTCTGCTGCCTGAGGGAGTTACCATGCTCTGATCCTTAGGTCACTTCCACCTAAGGATCCCACCACTTGCACCCCATCAACTAGGTCATCCCTGTTGGTTAAGATAAGATCTAAAATGGCTGATCCCCTTGTTGCCTCTTCCACCTTTTGGACAATGAAATTGTCTTCCAGGCAAGTGAGGAATTTGCTAGACCTTGAGGATTTGGCTGAGTTTGACTTCCAGCAAATATCAGGATAGTTGAAGTCACCCATCACTACTACATCTCTCCTATCTGAGTGTGTGATTATTTGTTCTAGAAAGTCATCATCCAATTCCTCCATCTGACTTGGAGGTCTGTAGTAGACTCCCACAGTAACATCCCTGTTGTTTTCCTTTCCTTTATTTTTTTATCCAGATGCTCTCCACTTGGCCTCCAGTACTGATGTCCTGGATCTCTTCACTGGTGTAAATATCCCTGACATACAATGCTATTTCTCCTCCTTTCCTGTTTGGCCTGTTTCTCTTTAAAAGGTTATATCCCTCTATTTCTACATTCCAATTGTGAGACTCATCCCACCAGGTTTCAGTGATGCCTATTATATCGTATTTCCCTTGTTGTGCTAGGAGTTCAAGTTCATCCTGCTTATTTCCCATACTCTGTGCATTAGGGTAGAGACATCTAAGATCATGTGTCCTCTTTACTTGCTGCTTTTGCACGTTTTTTTCCCTCCTACTGTTGGGTCCTTGCACTGTTTGCCTTGTTCCCTCTATGCCACTTTGATTATTCTCTCCAGCCCTTTTGCCTTCCAGAATGCTGTCCCCCTTCCCCACATAATTCAGTTTAAAGCCCTCCTGATCAGATGCTTCAGACTGTTGGCAAAAAAGTTTTTGCCAACTGGCGTGAGATGCAGCCCATCCCTTGCCAGAAGTCCCTCCTCATGGAACCGCAGCCCATGATCCAAGAATCCAAACCATTCTTGGCGGCACCTTCTACGGAGCCAGTTATTCACCTCTATTTTCCTCTCCCTTCCTGGACCATGCCCTTCCACCTGGAGAAGAGATGAGATGACAACCTGTGCATTCATCTCTTTCAGCTTCCTTCCCAGAGCCTCATAATCCCTTATGATATTCTGAAGGCTGTGCCTTGCAGTATCATTGGTTCCCACATGAAGCAAAATAAAGGGATATTGATCAGTGGGCTTGACAAGTCTTGTCAGCCTCTCCGTCACATCACAGATCTTTGCCCTAGGGAGACAACACACCTCCCGAGACATCTTGTCAGGCCCACAAACCACTGCTTCGGTACCCCTCAGCAAGGAGTCCCCCACCACTACCACGCACCTCCTCCGAGGCTTAGCAGCAGCTGTTCCCTTTCATGGTACTCTCAGGCTCCCCTGCTCTGTCTCTGAAGTCTGTCCCTGCTGCTTTTCCTCATCTTCTCTGATAACAGAGAGAGATTCAAAATGATTCTGCAGCTGCAAGCTGCTCACAGAACGTTCCCTGGTTTCCTTACTTCTGTGTGTGACCTTCCTCCAAGCATCTACCTCTGTTGTATGTGGAGTGACCTCCTCCACCCCAGCAACTTCCTCTGTGTGTTTCCCATCGAAGACATTCCGGTCTGTTCTGAGCAGGAGAACCCCCTGCTCCCTAAGATGCTGAAGTGCAGATACCTGGGCCTTCGGCTGCTGTACTTTCTCTTCTAAGAGGGCTACCAACTTGCACTTGGTGCAGGTGTAGTTCCCCACATCTGTAGGCAAGAAGACAAACATCCCACAGGTGTTGCAGGTGACTGCAGCAGGGCCTTCAGTGTCCATAAGGAGGCACTGAAACAAGACTGTGGGCTTCCCTTGCTAGACTTGACCTTTGTCCCCAAGCTCTGTCACTGAGTTCAAGTCACGGGGCCTATAGTTATGTAGAGAGCTCCTGACTACTAGCTCCATCCAAAGGCAAGTCTCTGACTCACTTCCTCTGATGCTTCAGGTCAGGTTCTCTTCTATTCTCCAAAAACCTCCTTGACTAGATAAGAAAAATTAAAATTCGGCACATGCCTCTGCAAGCCTTCTGTAGCCTTAGAGTTCTGGTTTCTCCCAGCAGTGACTCCCAGAATGAAATGGTTCTAGTGTAAATTAGTTAAGATTAGATCTCACCCAAGCACATGGACTAGAGACTCCTCTTTCTCCTTTCTTAAAGGAAATGAACTGGAATCTCTCTGCAAGCCTTCTGTAGCCTTAGAGTTCTGGTTTCTCCCAGCAGTGGCTCCCAGAATGCAATTTCATTGCTTATGGAATTTCATTGCTTATGGAAGCCATCAGCTACCACTATTGCTTAATGCTAGTTTTTGGATTTTTCAATTTTTTATTTGTGGGCCAGCATTGCTTACTTTGTTTCATTTTTTTTTTCTTAAAGGCTCTAGGGACCAGTGTGACCCCTGAGTTAGTGCACAGTGGGGCAACCTCAAGTAACACAGAATCAATGAGTGCCTGGAGCTGGTCCAAAAGTACAAAGCTTGGGGCAGCTCCCTAAAGCTGACTGAGCAAAAGCTAGGTCAGTCTCTCTCTCTCCCCCCCCCCCCCCCTTTCTGTACTCTGTGCAAACCTTCCTCCATCTCATATGCCTGTGGGCAGAGAGAAGGAAGTGCACTGCCAAGGAACTGTTCTTGCCTGATCTCAGAGATGCCTGTGAGACACAGAGGATGTCTGCCCAGCCAGCCTAAACAAACAACACATCCATGTATCCCTTCATGTGAAATTAACATATCAATAAATGTATTTTTAAATGGAAAAAATATAAAATTAGACCTCAAAAATGAAGTGCTTGGTTACCTTTTAGCCCAACTTTGGTTTAATTCATTGCTCGCTATATTGGAGGCTAAAGGAGGTGGGGGAGGAATCCTTCCCTCTAATTTCTCTCCCCCTCTTTCCTTCCCATCTCTTCTTTCATGCACTGACCAAGGAGATGAAATCTGGATCCTTTAATTACCATTCTGAGCCAACTGCCTGGCCTTTGATATGGAAATACCACTTCAACTCTGGGTCTGCTGCTGCCGCCTTTCCTGTCCCCTTCCCCTTCCAACCTCCTTGGATGAATTTTAAACAGGCTGGCGTACACCTGATAGCAAGAGTGAGCAAGAGAATGTCAGCACCGGAGTAACTTTCCGGTGCTTGTGATGTTGGTCCTCATCTCTAGCAAAGAAGGGGTTGGGGCTTCAGGAGTGGGATACAGATCGGTCCTACCTAAGCAACTGTCTCACATCTTCTCCACCCCCCCCCCAAACCTCTCCCCTGCTGTCAGCATTTCCTCTGGGCCTCAACTCACATTAAAGGGAGGGGGAGAAGAAAAAGAAAGGGGGGACTGGAAGAAGCAGTTGAAGAATGGATAAAAGCTGTCATGTACTGTTACCCTGTTATTGTCATCTGCCTGCTGCATGACTCCCGGCTCTGGTATAATTATTAATTGCACTTGTCAACTGTCATTAATTCCTCTTTAGCATCCCTGTCTTGGAGTAATTAAACAGAACAGCCTTACTGCACTTATTATTTGGAGAGGCCCCTGAAAGGAACCCGGTGGGCTTTGTTAGGAGAGACAATCATCACTAATACAATAGAGATACCTTTGGTTTAACCCTTTCTAAGAGGCAGAGGAAAGAGAGATGCTCAAAGCAATTGCTGTTTTGGACCAGAGTGCACCTTTGGGCCAAGTATCCCAGTGGCTTCTTCTTAAAAAAGCAACGGGAGGAATATAAAGTGGGAACAAAATCATTTCTGAAAAGTCATCACACTAGTAATGCCTAGTGGGGATTTCTGGACAGTCGACCAATGGTTCTTTTATTTCATTAAAGCCTCAGTTTATATATAGTGTGGTTAAGAAACATTTGCTATATGGGTCTGGCCCCAGAGTACAATTCCTTTTGGAGGAAGGGGCATTAGGGTGCCCAGCATGGTGTAGTGGTTTGAGCATTGGAATACAACTCTGGAGAACAGGGTTCAGATTCCTACTTGGCCATGAAAGCCCACTTTGAGTGACCTTGTGAAAGTCACATTCTCACAGAAGACAATGGCAAACCTCCTCTGGACAAATTCTGCCAAGAAAACGCAGTGATAGGGTCATCTTTGGGTTGCTATACACAAGATACACAACAACAAACAATTAGGGTGATCATGTGCCCTACATTTACAGAGGACAGTGCTCTACTGGAAAGGTTGTCCAGTATAACCCTAGCTTTAAAAAATATGAGAAAGGAGAGAAGGGTCTTGATGTTGCCTTTGAGAATGCAAGCAGCAAACTGAGCAGCAGGCACACAGGTCACCTGGTCACCTTCTTCCTCATCATGGTGAAGTGTTGTGTATTTTTATTTTAATTAGAATCCTGAGAGTAGTTACACCGCAGAATTAAAGCAGTTTGACAGCAGTTTAACTGCCATGACTCTATCCTACAGATTGCTGAGATGTGTTGTCTGGTGAGGTATTTAGCCTGGTTTGTCAAAGAGTTTTTCTGCATCACCAAACTACAAATCACGATATTCTATAGGACAGAGTCATGTTAAAGTAGTGTTAAACTACTTTAATTTTGCAGTTTGGATACACCCTTTATTATTGCATTTTAAACATGCAGTTTAACATGTACAAACTTTATGCTAATCTCTGGCCTATTTTAACCTCTTCTAAGAGGATGCATTTTAAAACATTATTAATATTATTAGTACTAGTATTATTTTGTGATGTGTCATCCTCTCTGTGAAACATTAGCTGACTTTTTCTTTTTGTCTCAACCTGCTCAAAAAGGTGCAGTAAGGTTAAGTCCTAAACATACTCAAACATCATTCAGTGGAATTTATCTCTCAGCAAATGTGTCTAGTATTGAGACAGATTACATTTTAAAGACAATCCTAACATTTTACTATTTCTGCTGACAGATTTCTTCCTATTACTATTATCAATCATCATCATCATCATCATCATCACTAATTTCTACAATTAATTCTTATTAAGCTTAAGTACTATTTTTTCAGTTTGGTATGGTTGAGTTTTGTCCAAAACAAATTAAAAATGATAATTATTTTTATTTAAAAACATAATCCAATAGGATTAAAAGGCTAGCTAAATGACCAGCATGGGGGTCATTATATGAATTTTTTTTTCTTTAAATAAAATCAACTCAGGCTCTTATCACTCATGGATTACTTTGATGCTTTACTTTTTTGACTTAAAATACTATTTTTGATTCCACTAAGTAAGCAGCTCGAGATTAACAAAGCAGTCACCTCATAGCCAATCAGAATTTAATAGGGTTTTCCCTCCCTCCAAATATGGGACAATTTTTTTTTCTTAAATAATGTTTTAGGTCATTATTCCAGGGAGTTATTAGGTTGGAAAACAGCTTCTAGGCAAATGAAGCTATTCACAAACCTTTTACACCAGAAATAATGGTTGGATTATTTCTGCCTCACAAGTAGTCTTGAGGTCTGATTTCTTTTTTTATTATTATTTGTGGAGTTCCTACACAAAAGGCAACATTCCTGGCCGCTGAGTAATAATACAGAACAGTTTAAAGGTGAAAGGAATCCTAACATTGAATAGAGAGATGGCTGAATGTTTGCTAGCATAGTAATGAGAGTGGATGTGTTGTGTTTTGTTTTATTTTGAACTGGAAGAAGAAAATCCTAATTTTCTATGGATTCTCCCTCATATTGATCTCCTCTGATACCAAGGATGTTAAACTTCCTTAATACCCCTACATGTATGAATATGAAACCATGGGGCAACAAGCAATGGTCCCACTTTGGCGGATGCACAGCTTCTGAGATCTCACTCAAATGTCTACGTATGAAACAAGATATATCTGCAAGAGGGCACACAGAGTAGATCTCTATGTAGATAGATTTGCTTCTTGCAGATGTATAGACTACTGAGAGTAGGGATGGGTGACAATCCCATTTGTGGTGCTTTTTTTAAAAAAATGGATGTGCCAAGCTTTGCCAACTTCTTCAGATTTGGAATGGAAAAAAAAACTTTAGGGCTGAGATCCTGCATCAGAAGTTACAACATGCAACTTTACAATGACAGAGCTACACTGCTGACACAATACACAATCATACTATTGAATTATGATGCCAAGCAATGGGTCACCACTTCTGACGCTCCATTGCAAAGCAGGTGTTATCCTTGCACAACAGGACATGTTGTGCTTCTGCCACACTAGTGTTCCACATGCATAATGGTCCTGACGGTGCAGCTGCATCTCCACTCTTTAGAATATGAAAGATGCTCAATAGTGCAATTTAACTTTGCATGACCATAAGGTGGTTTACAATGATAAACATCACAATAGGATCCAGCCTACATTTTTTAAATAATGACAATGGGAAAACATGAAACTCCCAGGTTCTTCAGTCCAATCCAAATTTGGGATAAATGAAGCCCCTGTGGTCCAGGTGGCCCTCAACCACCTCTGTGGAGCCCAAAGCCCCTATGTTTGTGTTGTATACTGTCAAGTCATTTCTGACTTTTGGCAGCTCTAAGGTGAACCTATCACAGAGTTTGGGTTGTGAGATTTACTGGGAAGAGGGGTGCCAGTGCATTCTACTGAAGATGAGATAGTGTGCCCTATCCATGGTCACCTAGTGATTTTCCATTGCCTAATAGGAATTCAAACCTTGGCCTTCCAGAGTTATCACCCAATACTCTACCACGATGGCACTTATTCTAGTATTGTCAATCCTGGCTAGCAGAGGCTTTCCATGGTTTTATGCAGATAATTACTTGCTAGTGACTTCAATATCATGAAGGATCTATTTTTTTTTATCAGTGAAGATATCTCTCCCACCAAAGCTAAGCCTAACAATTTCACATCATGTGCATTTTTTGTTGTTGTTATGTACCTTCAGGTCAGCCTAGGACCTAAGAGGTCACCCTCTCCTAGGATTTTCTTGGCAAGATTAATTCAGACATGGTTTGCTCCTGCCCTCCTCTGAGGGTGACAGAGGATCGCCCAAAGTCACTCAGTGGGCTTACGTAGCTAAGCAGGGATTTGAACTCTTGTCTCCCAGTCCACTGAAACCACTATACTTACTGTACTAATCCTCCTAAAGCTCTTATAGGTGAGATAAAGGTATTCCCCATTGACAAGGTTGCCAAGTCATATCCGACCATAGAGGGAGGTTCTCATCTCCGTTACTAAGCCAATAAGCCAGAGTTGTCAGAGACTACTCTGTGATTATGATTGCACAGGACACTTTTGACTGGCCCTTATACCCGTCTCAAAACACTGTGAGAAAATAATCACCCATAAATTACCCAAAGGGCTTCAACAAAATTCCAAAAAGTGTCAGCTTGTTTGACCCCCCCCCCCCTCCAAAAATGCAAAAATTAAAAAAGAAAGAAAAAGAAAAATCAAGTCACTTCTGGAGTTGCATTTGCACTACAGAAATTATCCAGTTGACACCACCTTAACTGTCATGACTCAGTGCTATTGAATTCTGAAAATTATGGTTTCTTGTGGCACCAGAGCATTCTGACAGAGAAGGTTAAATGTCTTACAAAATTATAATTTCCCAGACTTCCACAGTATTGAGCCATAGCAGTTAAAGTGATGTCAAAGTGGATTATTTCTGCAGTGCAGATGAAGCCTGGGTTTTCCAAAACATGCTCACATGACCCACTGACTTTTCCTTCCCATGCAGTTGCCTACACCAACCCAGACCTTGAGCTAGGAGTGCTTAACTCTTAAAGTCTAGGGCTGATCTCTGTATTCATGCACTGAATTAGCATGAGAGATAGGTTGCTTTTGGTCTACATTATTACCACCTACCACTATTTACCGCAAGGTGATTATGAAAACAAAGTAGGGCAGCCCCACATGTCCCCTTAATTCAGTTTTTAAGAAGAAGGTTTTCCAGGAATGTCTTATTTAAGCAGGTGTTTCCAAAGCTGCTGATGAAAACAAGGCTATCTTCTGACCCAGAGATAACATAAAACATGAGTGAATCAAGAAAACAAAGAGAACTGTAACAATGTAGTGAAGCAGTTCAGATCTTCTAATTTATGTAGAATGGATTATTACTTAGACAACTTGACCCCAGGCAAAAGTTCCTCAGCTGAGAAGATTTACAATCTAATTATGCAGCAAGTTCTACTGTGACAGTTTGGGTCTTCTATTACATTAGATTAGATTATCTGAAAGAGCCACTTCTTTACTCTCTTGGTGTTCCATGCCCTCCAATCTCCTATATACATTTGTACTGTTCCTTTGCTTTGCTTTTGTTTTTCTATATATATATATATATATATATACGGTTGCCTTGCTTGAAACAGCAGTGCAGGCATTAAATTACTGATGCCTTCCATGCTTCTGCAATTTCGGAACTCGTTCAGACTTTAAAGGACCATCAAAGTATTTTTCATAATTTTTCCAATGACCATTTCTGCTTCCTCCTTGCCTCCCTTCCCCATAACATCCTGTCCACAAATAACTCCATGGAAAGCCTGAAGCTAAAATCTGTTTCGTTCCCCCATGATTCATTCTCGCAAGCACATTAGTTATGGGTACGGTAATGCTGAAATTTTCATTTCTATATATTCATATTGTAGAGCAGCCTTCTGCAACCTGGGGCCCTCCAGATGAGATGGACTGCACATTGCATCATCCCCAGCCCCAGATGAGATGGACAACACATCTTGTCATCCCTAGCTCCCACAATCAATGACCATACTGGCTGGGGATGATGGTATTTGCAGCCAAATCTATTTACAGGGCACCAGATTAGGAAAAGCTATTGTAGTGCATTGGATTTATACAAGAATCCACCTTATTTTTTATTTTTATTTTTACATACTTTCAGTATATATGACATACTTTCAGTATATTTTACACTTTTCCCAGATCATTGCCTCATCTAAGCTAATAGGGCCATTGTGACTAGTGGTGACTCTAAGGAAGACTTCTTTCTTTTCCATCTCCACTACTCAAGCATTTTAGCAGAACTGGAGTAGTAAACTTGACTTATAATTATTATTATTATAAGCTTGAGCTTCATATGAAAACAGAGAATAGGATGCAACAGTGGTGCAGGGGTAAATTTTGAAGGGCAGGTACT
This sequence comes from Urosaurus nigricauda, assembly GCA_034509955.1. Lineage (NCBI taxonomy): Eukaryota > Metazoa > Chordata > Lepidosauria > Squamata > Phrynosomatidae > Urosaurus > Urosaurus nigricauda. The sequence continues at coordinate 13,113,250 of JAOEGL010000005.1, forward strand.
TGTAAGAACAATCTCTGTAGTGGCATACCCAAGAAATTTAAAAATGCTGGGTTGCATCATGTCATGGAAGGAGTTCTAACAGTTTTCATCTCCACCAATAGGTATTTTGTGAAGCTAGTGGGTTTTGGCTTCTCATTCAAAAGCAAGCCATATTATAAAAGGCTTAGTTCACACTAATACACTGTTGCTGGGAGAATCCATTCTCTTCTTCTCCATCCATTGTGAGGATTGCAGTTAGAGAACGTAAAAATCAGAAGGTTTCAGACTGCAAATCACAGAACCCTTGGCGCTTTGTTCCAGTGAGCCAGGGTGATTTGAAGTAGGATTCTGGGACAGCAGGTTTTGAATCCCCACTCAGCCACAGAAACCCCCTGGGTGAGCTTAAGTAAGTCACAGTTGCTCAGCCTCACAGGGTGGTGATGGCAAATCTCCTCCATAAAATCTTGCCAAGAAAACCCTATGATAAGTTTGCTTTAGGGTCTCCATAAATCTATGATGGGGTTTGTTTTTTGTTTGTTTTTTTGGCAAGATTTGTTCAGAAGATTTGCCTTCCTGAGGCTGAGAGAGTGTGGCTTGCCCAAGGTCACCTGGGGGTTTCTGTGCCCAAGAAAATAAACTTTATTCTCTAGAATTGCCATCAAGACTGAAGGCTGAGGGTCACATCCATATATTTATATTGCTTTGTATCATCCCCTCATTCATAGAAATAAACGAGTCAGGTCTAATTAGCAGCATTTGGCTTAGATAGTAGATCCAAAAACAAACAAGAAGTGGCTCATTCCCAAAGGCTAACAACCTCTCTCACACCCAAGGTCTTTAAAGTCAAGCAAAAAGTCAGCCATTACTCTGTGACCCTTCATTTATTCAGAAATAATTCAGCAACTTGCTGAAATGTTTTATCCTCCCTATCAAATAGACATTTAACTGTCTAGATTTGTGACCCCCCACTGATGGGTGAAAGTGATTTCTTGTTTGATAAACTCACTTAGAAACGATGGGTGATTAATTGCAGTGGGGAGTCAAAGGTGGATCAGAGAATTGCTGGACATAAAAGAAATGTGTCATATATGAGGGTATATTCAAACATGTACTGATGTAAAGGGCCTCTTCGTGATCCTGTGCCTCTCAATAAAATGGAGGCAGAACGTCCTTCATAGCACAAACCAAACATTTTGGATTATGTAACAGCATTTCCCAGTATTTGGGAATCTGAACCCAGCATTTTCTTCTGTTTGAAAAAGGATTAGTCTACGTACAATGCAGCAGAAACGACAGAATCCTGAAGTGGTACAAGGATTTGCATCACTTCTTTTTTTTCATGTGGAGGAGGGTCACTTATGAGTTGTAAGAGTGTCCCTAACAAAAAAAAAGATTCTGCCCCTTCCCCTCTTCTGAGTTGATGGCAAACTGATGTTAAAGTTGATGTTAAAAAAAAACAAACACCTCAATTTACAGAAATTGAAGCAAGCTGAGGACAAAGGGGGAAAGTGAGATGATAGGAGAGAAACTGGGACATTTTTAAAGGAGCTGGAAAAGTGGGATGATAGAGAATTGATTGGGACTGTTTCTGCCAAATTGGGACAGTTGGAAGGTATACAACTTGCAGGCAGTTTTTAAGGAATTTATCACATTTTAAACCAGCTCCAGCCTCCCAGGCTGGAGCCAGGAGGCATACTAAATCACTGCGAAAATGCTGGCTGCCATCAGCTCGGATCCCAACCGCACTCTGCCAGCACTTTTTAGAAGTAGACTGGGACCCAGGCTGATGGCAGCCAGCAGTTCGGCAGCAATTTAGTGTGCGATAATTTCCACCTCCATCCCGCGGCCCAGCTCCAGCCCAGGAGGCTGGAGCCAGGTTAAAATGCTGAGCAATAAGCGCCTAACATAGAATCATAGAATCATAGAATCATAGAGTTGGAAGAGACCACAAGGGCCATCCAGTCCAACCCCCTGCCATGCAGGAACTCCAAGTCAAAGCATCCCTGACAGATGGCCATCCAGCCTCTGCTTAAAGACCCCTAAGGAAGGAGACTCCACTACACTCTGAGGGAGTGTGTTCCACTGTCGAACAGCCCTTACTGTCAGGAAGTTCCTCCTAATGTCTAAGTGGAATCTCTTTTCCTGCAGTTTGCATCCATTGTTCCGCGTTCTAGTCTCTGCAGCAGCAGAAAACAAGCTTGCTCCCTCCTCAATATGACATCCCTTCAAATATTTAAACAAGGCTATCATTTGCTTCCCTGGGGAATAATGGAATACTCAGCCCCCCCCCCCCCATGCAATTTGAGACAGCTTGCCATAACTCTTTGCTAGGAATTCTGTGGTTTGTAGTTTCATGAGATGTTTAGCTTTTTCTGTCAGAGAGCTCTGGTCCCACAACAAACTACAAATTTCAGGATTCCATAGCACTGAGTTATGACGTTAAAGTGGTGTCAGACTGCAGAGAGGGGAATTCTGAGAATTGCAGTCTAAATGACACTTTTCCAAGCACTGTACAGTAGTGTGATTACTACCAGTGGTGTGATACTTGCAATAGAAAAGTGGTATAAAGACACCCGGACTTGCGAGTGAGAGATGAGAGGATCCAGGGGTTAAAGATAGATTTACTGCAATAAAGTGTCTGAAGAGACTAGGGAGCAAAAGCTCCTTGAATTGGAAGGAACTACTATGATCATCTGAAGCAGTGTTTCCTAAACTTTGATCCTCCACATGTTTGGGACTTCAGCTCCCAGAGGCCCCGGCTAGCCTAGCCAACAGTCAGGAATTCTGGGAGCTAAAGTCCAAAACATCTGGAGAACCAAAGTTTGGGAAACAATGATCTAAGTAATCCCCTGCCAGTGGACTCTACAGGTGACCATCCAAATTTTGTTTAAAACCCTACAACAGAGGAGAGTCCACCACTGCCCATGGTAGACTATTTCACTGTTGAACAGCATTTACCATCAGGAATTTCTTCTTAATATTTAATTACAATCTCCTTTCCTGTAATTGGAATCCATTAGTTTAGATCGTATCCTCTGGAGCAGCAGAAAACAAACTCACTCAATCTTCTACCTGACAGCCCTTCAAATGTTCAAATATTAATATCATTTTTATCTCACCTAATTTTCTCCAGGATAAACTTCCCCAATTCCCTTAAGTTAGCCCTTATGAATCCAGTGCAACTCAGGTCGGGGCTGAGTTTCACTGCTACAGATACTCTGCAACTATAATTTTTTCTTGGCTAGAAACCCCATGGCCTGTTTCTAACAGCAGTTGTCTCCAAACCAGGGGTAGGGGATCATCTTCCAGATATTGTTGGATTCCAGCTCCCATCATCTCTTACCACTGACCAATGGCTGAGAATCTTGGAAGTTTAACACATGTAGAGAGCATCGGATTGCTATAAAGCAAATGTAGGTCTCAGGACAGTGTCTTCTTCTATGCTGTGACAAGCAGCAGTATGCTAGAGTGAAGAAAACAACCATAAGCCTTATCTGTATTTTTCAAACACTGTCCCTTTTCCCTTCTGTGTTTTCACATCTGTCTCCTTTTCAGTGCTCAGCTTCCACAGTAAGAGGAATGATTATATTTGCGTGTGTCATACCCAACAGTGCTGAATCTTGAAAGCACAGTAATAGGACCTAAATCATCAGCAAGAAAAGAGCTAAGAAACAAGGCCAAAATGTCTTCTTTCTTTTTTGCAGTTAATATATGTGTGTGACAAAGTTTGCATCGTAAGGTTGCCACCCAATTAAAGATATCATAATTGATTCATCATATGAGTGTAATCAATTAATCAATTTCAATTTGCATTTCAGTAAAAAAAACAAAAACAAAAAAAACCTTTGTTCTTAAGACAGAAATGCCATATCTCTAGCAGGCATTTTGCACAGAGAGATGGGAGGACCTTTCAAGACAGTGTTAGCTCTTTGCAATTTTGGTATATACCTGCATTTTATATAAACATAAACTGGTTTCTTTTCAGACTATTTCAGATTGACAGGGGAGGGGTATTTCAGGTGAAGCTGGACACAGGGTGAAGGATGATAAGATTATTTTACAGAAATACTCACTCCCTGCTTTTAGTATGAAAGATGCAGACAGTGGGAAAGGAGCTCTAGTTCCTACTAAACTTATTTCTCAGGGTGCATCTACACCCTACAGTTTGACACCACTTTAACTGTCATGATTCCATCCTACAGAATCCTGGGATTTGTAATTTTGTGAGATACCAAAATTCTTTGGCAGAGAATGCTAAAGAACATGTAAAACTACAACTCCCAGGATTCCATAGGTTACAGCTACTGCACTTAAAATGATGTCAAATTGCATTATTTCTACCATACGGATTTACCTTCAGAATTCCTGCTAGCATTGCCCCCAGAATGCCTCTGGGAAGGAAAGATTACTGCAGCAGAGGATTATTCTGTGATATCAAACTTCAACTCAAGACTTGAGATAGGCAAATGGAAGTCCACAGATATGAGCTTTGTTCCCTCCCTTTCTGATACTATTGGCTATGACATCCAACAGTGACACATTCAGTGGTACTGTATAAATGAAGTTACCTAGGAAGGGTCTGCTGCGTACAAGAATCCTTCCCAATCAGGATAACCTTTTACTTTAAGAGGTTTTACATTTATAGAGCCATCCCCCCATACCATTGAATATGCATCCACTGAAGTTGAGGGAAGCATAGATTATTCTTCACATATCAATGAATGCATGGAACATGTTAAGGGGGAGATCCAGCATGGTATTAGCCAGGATTAGGTAGAGCTAGATTCAAATCATCACTCAGGATTGTATCGTCAAAGGGTAGCACTGGAACAATCATAGATTTGCCAGGTGAAAAGGGGGCAGGGTTCAGAGAACAGCAACAAGGATGATATGGAGAGCAAAACATCTATAGGAAGGTTGAAGGAGTTGGGCTTATTCAACTGGGTGAAAAGATGACTAAATACCTACAGGGCTGTCACAGAGAACCCTATTCTATGCTGCCTCAGAAGGTAGAATCATATCTATTAGTTTTAGCTTACAGGAGAGTAGATTGCAATGGAATATTAGAAGGACCTTTTTAACAGTAAGGGTGGTTTGGCATTGAAACAAATTGCCTAGAGAGGTGATGGGCTCTCCTTCCCTGGACACCTTCAAAAAGAGGCTGGACAGCTACTGAAGTGGATGCTCTATCTGGAAATCCTGCACCGAGTAGAGTTGGCTTCAATGATCCATGAGGCCCCTTCCCATTCTATTATTCTATTATTCTAGGGCTTCTGTCTTTTTAACAATTACGTATGTGTTAGAGTCTTGGTTTCTTTGGAGAAAAGGCAGGCTATAAATGTAACAAATACTATTTAAGTAGGGTGATAGAATAAAACCTTAGATTAGTCCTAGCCACATCCTAAATAATATTAACAGGCTGAAACTGAAGAGAACTCCTGCACCTTACATGATTGTATAGAAGAGGGAGTTTCAGCAGGTGTGGTTTGTCATGCAACCAAATCATAAGCAACATCTGCTGGGAATTCCTCTTCTACACAAATATAAAAGGTACAGGATCCATTTCTAGTTTTCATGCTTGCAACCATAATCCCAAAACTTGCTTTCATCTTTTCACAGGTTACTAGAGTTCAGAGCTCAGACCATTTGGGTTATGTATAAAGGAAAGGATGAACGGTTTTAAGACAGATGCATGTGGATTCCCTGGTCTGTATGGACAGCTGGGTTTATGCATTTCTACTTAGTGAAGAGATAGGCTGCTATTGAGCCCTCAGACAATGCCCTTTAAGCATGTAGATTAGATTGCGCCACAAGCATTTTCTTAAAGCTTGGAAACATTTGGATTGCAGCGCCCATAATCCCAACACCAGCAAGTCTTTGGTTACGTTGGCTTGAGGATCCCCCCCCCCCCAAAAAAGTAGCATTCCCATGCTCTGGATTTTATAAATGCCAATAGAAGAGAGAAGTCTAAATGGAGAGTGTCTTTCTCAGGATTGCCAAAATGTTTTGCAGGACTTTTGTTTCCTGTTCAATGTGTATGTTATGAGGGATGGGCTGAGGGGGATTGCAATCTATTTTCTAACCTGAGTCATTTATCCCCTATTAGATAAAAGTATAATAGACTATACCAAAAGGGTCAGTGGCCTTCCATTTAATGATATTGCCAGCACCAATCTCCATTTTTTTCCCAGCAGCATCCCACAACACAGTATAAATGGCTGATCTCTTCACAATAACAGCTGATTTCTATTTATTAAGCTAAAAAGGTCACCATTTTCTACGGCTGGGCCGCCCCGCACTATTGATAATTTTATGCATAAACAAATGGCAAATTTGTGCCACATAAATATGCATTAGCAATTACTTTTTCCTCGGGCAACGCTCCCCGCATGCAAATGTGTCCCTCACAGGGCTGGGTGGCTTTTGTTTTAGCTCTTGAGCAGCCAAACAAAAGAGCACAATAAACAGATTTTTAAAAAGAAAGAAATGGTAATCAATATGAAATGCTAATACAAAGGTAAATGGCAAGAAACTAGTTTGAAATGAATAGAAAGGAAGGGAAAGACAAGCAACATGATGATGATGATGATGATGATGATGATGATGATGATGATATTATTGGAAGAGGAGGAGGAGGAGGAACAATTTACATATGGCATGCCCTTCAGCAGTTCTGTTTCATCCTCTGTCATGCCACTTTTTCAGCTGCTTTCAACATATCCCAGTTCCTCTCTTATAGAATCATAGAATCATAGAAATTTAGAGTTGGAAGAGACCACAAGGGCCATCCAGTCCAACCCCCTGCCGTGCAGGAACTTCTCCTTCTACTTTCCCCTTTGTCCTCAGCTTACTTCCACCACAACAAAACTGAGTTCAAAACTGAGTTCAAAGAGTAGCTTGTACTCATCTAACTCATAGTGAGAAGAAGACAGGAGGAGGTTAAGTCATGTCCTTTCCAGTGGCTTCAGGAAAAAGCAAACTGCTCCATCATTTTCTATCTTGTGAGTTCCTCTCAATTGCTAACTTTTGCCATATTGATGATGCTCTGATATTGCTCTGATATTGCTAGATGTGCCCCAGTTTTCATCTGTGAAATGTCAGAGAGTAAGCAATAGGACTTGTTGCTTGGGTAAACAAAAGTCTCCCAAAATCATTCTGAACAACTACAAAAAGCATAGACAAGTATAATACGAGATCATTCAGAGACATGGCTATGTTCTAGAAAATCAGTGTACAGAGGGATCTCATAGCACCTTTGAGACTAACTGTGAGAAAGAAGCTAGTAGCATGAGCTTCCTAAGGAAACAGGCTCAATTCTACAAAAGTTAATGCAACCATCTTCTTTCTTTTAGGCTGCATCTGCATTGCAGAAACAATCCAGTTTGAAGTGTCTAATACTCTTCTACCATCACTGCTAATGGTGAGCCCCCAGAGTTTAGAAATATAGTTTTAGAATCCTGTTCATGGTGGTCATGGGATTCTGGGAGTTATAATTCATAAAGTAATCCTCCCCCCACCAACTCTGTAAGCCCTACTCGTGAAAAACGAATTGGAAAATATTCCCCCTTCCTGAGAAATTCAGTGAGGTCACCTCTCTCCCCGCCTCCAAACATAATTTCTTTGTCCCAAAAAAGGGTAGACAATTTTTGAGAGACACTAACTCCGGTTAAAATGTTCACATGTAGGTCTCTACCCAGCACACAATTTATTTTTTACCATGACATGTTTTTTTGTAGTTTTATCCATAGAAGTAGGCAAAATTTTGCCTTCCAGCTAAAATATGAAAATGGGTGTGCAGTGGATTTTTTTTCCACATTGAAAATGTGTACAGAAGCAGTTTGGTGGCAAAGCTAAATGTAAACCAGGAAGCAAGAGAGTAACACGATGATCAATATTGTTATTTTTTTTTCCTGTTAGCCTCCAATTTCAATCTCCAACCCGTGGGTAATAGTTCAAAAGATGTCTGTTTTTAGACGTTGCTGAACAACTCTATATCTCATTGCAGAAAGAATTTAAATGTCAGGATGTGTTGGTTTCCCCCCCCCCCCCCTTTCCCTTCTTTTCAAACAGCAACAACAACAAAAAGACATCATAAGAGTTAAACTTCCAGATAAAAGTATCTGATTTCTTCTTTGATTCCAGGCTTCAGAACTATTATCATTTGAAACAGTAATCCTACAGCAGAGTGACAGAACTGTAATTGATAGAGAGTCGAACTACAGTATTTAGGCAGTTTTGTATGTGTTGCATAAGAGGAGAGGGAATGAGAATCGCTGACAATTGATTATGCAAATGCTGGCACATCTACATGATTGACTTCCAAGATAGTTGAATCTTTCCCGGATGGCTGCCACACAACTAGACAGCTATACCTTGTTGTAAAAGCTAACTCTCAGAAGCATAGTGAATGCATTTATTTCTGGATTTCACCATAACATGCAATGGGTGAAATACCCTGGTGAACTTCTGAGGCCATATCTGGGTGCATCTTGATACAATGAAACATAGCAACACTTGTAACAACAATGTAGTGGAACTATAGTGTTGGTGCACAGGTCAACTGAGCCTCTGTCTCAGTTCCTGCCATCCATTAAGGTGGGGAAGGGTTAGGTGCCACCCTCCAGATATTGTTGGAGTTCACCTCCCAGAAGCCCCAGCCAGCATAGCTAAGACAGAAGAACATCGGGAGTAGCAGTCCAGCAACAGTTGAACAGCCATACTTTGTCCATTAAAGAATCCAGATGCATGTCCTCTTTGGAGGTGTGTCCCATTCTTAACAGGGAATAAACTATAGCAGGGAGAAAATACATAACACATTTCTTCATCTAAAACAAAGCTAAGAGTGTAAGGAGGTAAGACCTATTCATCCAAAATCAGACCAAGGTTCCATCAGCTTTTCCTGAACCTGGTATCGTAGAGGACTACAGCTCCCATCTTCCCTAGCCAGCATGGTTACTGGTGGAGGGGACAATAGGGGTTGTAGTCTGGAGGGGGACTGTGTTGGTAAACCTGATTTACTCCAACACTGGGTTGAAACTAATGGTTAGTCTCAACTGGAGTAGACCCATTGAATCAATAAAACTCACACAATTGTTGATTTACCTTGCTTTCATTGATTCAGTGGGATTACTCTAGTTGGGGCTAACAACTGAATTTATCATCAACAACATCCAAACAGATAGCCTAGGAAATTTCACAAGGTTACCAAGGTGGACATACTCTTGTACAACGACCTACTCCAGAAATTAAAATAATGCCACCTCTAAATGAAGAATGAATTTAGCTAACAAATGAGGGACCTATTCTACAGAGACACTACAACCCCTTGGTTTGCTCCTCTGAGAGAAATTGGTTGGCTGGAAAATGATTTCTGTGTGAGAAACAAAAATCCATTTCTGTCTCTATATGAGAGAACAATTGGGAGGCATGACCCACTGTCATAAGAGTTTATTGTGACCATTCATAGATTTAAGCATACTATGGTTGGTGATGGGCTGGATTTCTGCCCTTCTTATATGGTGTCCTGCTGGGAATTTGTATTTTCAACATTCTTACAAAACTTCAGCTGGGGAATGAGTGATTAATTTCATTTAAAAAGGTAAAGGTAGTCCCTTGACATGAATGTCTAGGCGTAACTGACTGTAGAGGGTGCTGCTCATCTCTGCTCCTAAGCTGAAGAGTGAGCATTGTCTGAGGACTGCTCTGGTGGTCATGTGGCCAGCATGACTGCACCGAACCTTCCCACGGAGAAGTGGTACCTATTTATCTACTTGCATTTGCATGCTTTCAAACTGCTAGTTTGGCAGATGCTTGGACTAGTGATGGTAGCTCATCCCTGTCATTCAGTATTCAGGCCTCAGACTGCCAACCTTCCAATCTTCTGATCATCCAAACTGGTGTCTTAACCACTAAGCCACCGCACCCTAGCCTTAATTCTATTTACTTAGCATTAAGTCCTGCTAGGACCAGCCCAATAATTTTTCTTGAGATGGACTAGCAAATAGCTTCCTTTTCTCCTGCAGTCATTGTATATATGATCTATGAATATATTATATATGTGTAAATTTACAGCACTATATAAATAAAGCTTAATAGTAATAATAATAATATTTATTTGTATCCCGCCTCTCCCTGTATTGGATCAAGGCAGGTAACAAGAAAAAAAAAACAATAAAAATCAAACACAACTAACAACAGATAAAAACATAACAAAACATAGCAAATCCTAATTCCCCTATCTCCCTCCCACCCTAATAATAATATAAAAACATCAGTTCCCAGTAAAATTCCCAATAAAATCAGTCACAATCACAATCACAATCTGGCGGGAACAACTAAACAATGGAGAGTTAGATTCCGAGAAGGTCAGTTTGGGAAGGCCTGCTGGAAGAGATTCGTTTTTATTGCCTTCTTAAAGACCTCCAGAGATGTTATATAGTGGATCTCCTCCAGCAGGTCATTCCAGATTTTAGGAGCAGCAGCAGAAAACATCCTCTGGGAAGTCAATACCAGTCTGGTTTTATTTGACTGCAATAGATTCTTCCCAGAGGATGTGAGAGTGCAAGAAGGATTGTATGGGAGTAGGTGTTCCCTCAGGCAAGCTGAACTCAAGCCATGTAGAGCTTTAAAGGTAATGACCAACACTTTATACTGTGCCCGGAAGCTAATAGGCAGCCAGTGTAGGGATTTTAAGATAGGTGTAATAGAATCAAATTTAGAACTCCCTGTAACCAATCTGGCTGCAATATTTTGAATCAGTTGCAGCTTCCGAACATGGCATGAGGGTTGCCCCACGTGGAGTGCATTTTGCAGAAATCAAGATGAGAGGTTACCAGAGAATGTACAACCGTTTCTAGCTTTTCCCATTCCAGGAAGGGTTGTAGATGGCGTATCAGCCGAAGCTGCCGTATCAACCTGCGATGACAGCTGAAGTGACGAGTCCAGGAATACCACCAAGCTACAAACACAGTCCTTTAGGGGAAGTATGACCCCATCCAGAATTGGAGAACTTATCATCATTCCCAGATTAGGATTGCCTATAGCGAGTACCTCCGTTTTATTTGGATTTAGTTTAAGTCTATTTTCCCTCATCCAATCCATTACTGACTTCAGGCAGTCATTCAGACGGGAGATGCCATCCTTGGTCACCGAAGCAGTCCGAGACATGGAGAAACAAATTTGGATGTCATCAGCATAGTGAAACACCCTGCCCCATGTCTCCGGATGATCTTGCCCAGTGGCTTCATGTAAATATTAAATAGCATTAGAGATAGTATCGCACCTTGAGGGACAACCGATTTGAGCTCCCTCTTGGTCGAATAACTGTCACCAAGTGACACCATCTTGAACCTACCCAAGAGATAGGACCGGAACTACTGCAAAGCAGTGCCCTGATTCCTAATTTCCTCAGGCGTTCCAGAAAGATACCATGGTCTGTGGTATCGAAGGCCGCTGAGAGGTCCAAGAGCACCTACAGGGCAACACTTCCTCTGTCAATGCACAGACGGAGATCATCAACCAAGGCAACTGTAGCAGTCTCGACTCCGTATCCCGACCTGAAGCCAGTTTGAAATGGATCGAGATAATTGGTGTCATCCAAGACTGCTTGGAGTTGGTTAGCAACTGCCCTCTCAATCACCTTGCCCAAAAAAGGAAGAAGAGATACCAGCCAATAGTTAGATTTCTCCAGGGGATCAAGGGAAGGCTTTTTAAGAATAGGTTTAACCACAGTCAGTTTTAAACTGACTGGAAGTCAGCCTTCCTTGAGGGAGGCATTGATTATAGATCTTAATAAACTCATAGTTGCCTCCCCTCCCTGGATGGCCAGCCAAGATGGGCAGGGATCGAGAGGGCAAGTGGTCTTTTCAACTTTTCCAAGCAGCTTGTCTACATAATCAGTACTCAAAGATTGAAACTGATCCAAACTAACCTCATTAACAAAATCGCTGGACATCTCTCTTATTGTTTCGGTATTAAGACTGGTGTCTAAGTCAGCCCTTATCCAAGAGTTTATCTGCAAAATAGTCATTAAAAGAGTCACAGCAGGCCTCCGTAGGTTGTAATAACAGATTCAAGGTGGAAGGAGTGTGAGTTAACTCTTTGACCACCTTGAAAAGCTCTGCTGGATGAGACTTTGAAGATGCAACAGATGCAAAAAAGAAAGATTTCTTTGCTGCATTTATTGCCACTCAATAGGCTTTAAGTGAAGTCCTATGACATGTCTTGTAATAATAATAATCATCTAAGACCAAACAATTTGTTTTGGCCTTCTGAAGAAGAAAATCTCACAAACAGCTCTGCTTTTCCCTGGTAGTGAATATATAATAATATATAAATAACCATCTTTTACCTTTATGTGACCCTCAAAATTTGCTCCCTGAGCCAGTTTCCTCCCTCTGTCTCCTTGGTGGCTGGTAGTATCCACATCACTGCAGTGGTAGAAGATTGGTTCAATGCAAGTTTGCTGAACCCTATCCCCAAAACAGATCCAGCAGCTTGGATATCTCATTTAAAACAGAGTGGTTTTACCGCTCCAAGTAAATATGCCACCACTGTTCTGGCTGATAGTAGGCCAACCTTGAGTTTCATTGAGGTTTCCAGATGGAACAGAAACCCTCATTTGACCCTTCTATAGGAAAGCCTTACCAAGTAGATGCATTAAATTCCCTGCATTGACAGCATGTATGTTTTCATTACTGAAGCTGCCTCAAAAGTTCTTATTGCCTCAGTGAGTCATGTGTTCCACCTTTGTTGTAAAAACCTCAAAATAAGTAAGTACCTAAGAAAAATGCCAGTGCTCTATTTCTCTTCCTCCCTTCCCCACATCCCCAGCCTGCATCCTGGCTAATGACTTTCGCCTGAGTCCTTAACATTAATATCAAATGTTATATCCAGAGCTATGAAACAGGAAAAAAAGCACTATCTTCCCACCCTTGCAAAAGCTTTTAAATGCCTCATTTCCATCTCCTTAGCTTGGCCAGCATAGGTGTATTTCTTAAGGAAATTTGAACACCTCCAAACAACTGCTGATGAAAATGTCCAGGATCGAACTCATAGTTCATCAGCTTTAATCAAAACTGGCACTGAAGAGAATTTCATTTCTGGAAAATGACTCATAATATTAGTATATCACAGGTTTGACTGAACTTCCTTCTGCTTAAACTTAACACATCCCAGAGTCAGTTGTGCAGTTTTGTCATCTTCTTTCATCGGCCGATGCTTCTTGCAGGATGAGAAGGAGTTTAATACTTTCACATCAACAAGTGTGCTTATGTCCTGATTTAAAGGCTCAGAGTAAAATGGGAAGCTAGTGTGGGATTTATTTTCATGCTGATAGTTGCCCTTTTGATGAGAGAGAACTTTCTTCAAATAAGAAGGAGGGGGATGTGAACATTTTTGAAGCATTTTTCCAACCATTTATCCTCACAACAACTCTGTGAGGTAGGTTTTACTGAGCACTAAGAATTGGCCCAAAAATACCAAATGAGTGAAAGGGATCTGAAGCTTGTTTTCTGCTGTTGCAGATACTACAACATGAACCAATGAGTTCAAATTACAAGAGAATGGTCTAAGTTCCATGAGGAAGAACTTTATTAATGCCAGAATCATTTGATGGTGGAATTGTAGTTTGGTAGGACACCAGAGGTCTCTCACAGGGAAGACTAAATTTTTCCCAAACCTACAATTTCCAGAATTCCATCACTTTGAGCTATGACACTTAAAGTGATGTTGATCTGGATTATTTCTGTAGTGCAGATGCAGCCTGAGAAGTATAGGTAAAACTTGAGTGGATGCTGTTCTGCATATGCATGCTGGAGAGAAATTGCTCTGGGTAGCCCAAGGAGTCCTACCACAGATTTGCTGCAGCCACAGGATGTTTTAAAAAGAAATATGGCAATGCTACGTAGTAAAATCCAATATAGACATACCCCAGGGATTTTCACTAGCCAAATAATGGCAGCTGGGGCCTTCCATGTCAGCAAATTCACTCTGAAGCTAAGGTACTGAATCTATTTTTAGAGATAGGAATCAGCATCTCAGTTTCTTTAGCAATTACAACTGAAACCTGGAACAGAATCACCACTCCACTAATGTGGAGGGCACCAGCCACCACTGAAGACAAATGCGTATTTCTTGCCATTTTCTCCCCTTTTTCTTCTACCCAGACCAGTCTAGCTCAATCCCAGCATCAAAAATTAATTAGAGAAAACTTTGGCCTAGTGTTAAATCAAGAACCAGCAGATGAGTACTGCATTTGTCTATTCTTGCATGGCAAGCAGTAGGACTGGATATCCCTTGTGGTGCCATCAACTCCAGATTCTACCATTTTAGTATGCTAATTCCAGAGAAATGAGAAACCCAGGAAAACACCCAAGCCAAGTGGTATAGTAGTCATTATCATCCCTTTTCTTTGCACCAGGTATTTTAAAAATTGAAGACATGCTGCTCCATAATGGGGATCTTTCATACTTGTTGCGATTTTCACGAACCCAGCATATACAAACATATAATTGACTTCAAGAGCAAATCAAGCCTGATCTCTCCCTAGTAGCCAAGGCGACTAAAATGAGATTGTTATGTTTTGCACACATGGGAAGACATGTCTCACTAAAAAAGACAATCATTCTTAGTTTAGAAGGCTGTAGGAGAAGAAGAAGACCACATTACAGGTAGATTGACTACCTGAGCAGGGATGTTGATAACAGGAAATGAGGAGTTTTTTCATACACAGGGTTGTCCTAAATCAAAGCTGACTTGATGACAATTAACAACAACTACACGTATGCATCCACATTCACCAACATGTTCCCCTCTTAAATGTTTCTCCACTTAAAGTGCGTAAAGGAGATGTTTTGTTATTTTAAGCTATAATGACCAATAACCAGTGACTGACCTATCCTCTATGAATTTGTACATTTCTTTTTTAAAAAGCCATTTAGGTTAGCAGCACACCTATGCTCACTGTAACCCTACATAATGCTTGGGTTTAAAAAAGAGAAGTTTTAACTAACTCCACACTAGAACAGAGTGATACTGGGGTTTGGGGAGGTTTCCTTTTTGGTTTATAACTCAATAAACATTTTTGTGCCTAATCAGGATTTAATGTCCTATTTTTCATAATGCTGGCCTATTTATTCTCATTATAGTTAAGCCCTATTTTTGGCTTAGTCTGCTAAAGCATCAGTGGATCGTTGTGGATTACAATTGGATTTACTGAGTATCGCAAGCTGTAAACAAGCATCCTGGGTTATAAATGAGAGAGCAAGGTAGCAAATATGTTTTATCATTTTCTGCCTTGAATACCATTACATTATTATGCTCATCTACTTTATTTATGGGACCACATGAAGCTAAACTACTCTATTAAATGTACAGAGTCATTTCAAAGGTATTAAATCAGGGTCAGTGTTTTATGCTGGTAAAATAACTGTCTCCATGTCCTGGTATGGTGATAACACAGGGAGGCTTGCATTGGGCACAACTAACATACAGCCAAAACATTGTGCCAGGTTCATGAAGTGGTTCAACATCAGCAAAGGAGCCATTTTGCTTCAGAAATAAAAAAGGGTTTGAGGTACAGGAGGGGACTCATTGTGAAGGGGCTGAAAAACCTTTTGATTCTGAAACTGACCTTTGTCCATTCTAATGGATTTCTTTTATCCTTAAGGCCATCAATAGACAGCTATCAAGGATTAGTTATATTATAGCACAATGTCATTGCATGGGTTATGTGATCCCCAATTGGCTTTTATAGATCAAGGAGGCATGCATAAATGGCCACTGAAAGTTGAATGATGAGGACAAAGGGTAATAAAAGACAAGTAATAAAATTTTGACTCCATTGGCAAAAAGGAAGTTACTTTTCTGTTACTAATGGAGTTGAATCCATATTACCTGTCTTTTATTGCCTTTTGTCCCTGGTCCCCACTTGGCCAAGAAGGAGGGTGCCCTCTTCCGGCTCTGATATCTCTCTCGACCAACTTTGGGCCAAAACACACTGCAGAAACAATCCAGTTTGACACCACCTTAACTGCCCTAGATCAATGCTAGGGAATTCTGGGAACTGTAGTTTCATGAGACATTTAGCCTTCTCTGTCAGAGAGCTTTGTTGCCACAAGAAACTAGTTTTCAGATTTTCCTAGCACTGAGCCAGGGCAGTTAAGGCAATCTCAAACTGGATTATTTCTTGTCACTTTTTTTTTCTTTTGTATGATTTCTAACATCTTTACTTGATGATGAAGCCAGTGAAACTTCAAAAGCTTGCATGATGTATTTCTGCATTTTGATTGGCCAATAAAGGTACAGTGGGTCCTTGTTATCCACTGGGGTTTAGTTACTCTGATGCATACTAATACTAATAATACTAATACTACTACTAATAATAATTTATTTATATCCCGCCCCTCTGGGTAAGCAATCGGGGTGGGGTACAACATTTAAAAGCAATTACAATTAAAATATAACATTTCAATTTCCCCGCCCACCCCTTAAAAATAAATTAAACTACGATAAAATTTAAAAATACTAAAACAGACCCATTAAAATTGAAACATTAAAACATTGGAAAGCTCTAATTAAAAATTATGGGTGGCCTCAACAATTTCAGATATCCCAGTGGAAGAGGCAAAAGGGACAGTAGTTGGCAGAAAGGTTAATCATTGTCTGGGAAGGCCTGCTGGAAGAGATGCGTCTTGGCGGCCTACTTGAAGCTGTCCAGGGTTGTAATAAGGTGCATCTCATCCGGCAGGCCATTCCATAGCCTGGGAGCAACGGCAGAGAATGCCCTCTGGGAGGTCTGTGACAGCCTGGTCTTCATGGGCTGAAGCAGGTTCCTCCCAGAGGACTGAAGCGTGCGGGGGGGGGGGGGGCTCATATGGGAAGAGGTGGTCCCTAAGATAAGATGGACTCAAGCCATGAAGGGCTTTAAAGGTCAAAACCAGCACCTTGTACTGTGCCCGGAAACTGATCAGCAGCCAGTGGAGAGACTTAAGCACTGGTGTTATATGCTCTCTTCTAGATGCCCCAGTGATTAGTCTGGCTGCCATATTTTGAACCAGTTGAAGTTTCTGGGTTAAGCACAAGGGCAGCCCCATGTGGAGCACATTGCAGTAATCTAAACATGAGGTGACCAAAGCATGTACCACAGTTTCCAGATCCTTCACCTCCAAGAAAGGACACAGCTGGCGTATCAGCCGAAGCTGATAACAGGCATTCCTGACTGTTGCATTCACCTCACTAGTCATGTGAAGTGACGAGTCTAGAAGTACCCCCAGACTGCAAACAGGGTCCTTCGAGTAGAGTGTGACTCCATCTAGGACCGAGAGTTGTATTCCCAGACCTGGTTTCAGGTCAGTGACTCCATTTTGTCTGGATTTAGCCTCAATCTGTTTTCCCTCATCCAATCCATTACCGCTGCCAGGCAGTTATTGAGAGAGGAGACGCCATCTGAGGTCTGGGCAGATGATCTTGTCATGGAGAAATAGATCTGAGTGTCATCAGTGTACTGATGACACTGAGCTCCATGCCTCCAAATGATCTCCCCCAGTGGTTTCATATAAATGTTAAATAGCATCGGGGACAGGATGACGTCCTGAGGGATGCTACAGTTAGGTTTGATTTTAGACAAGCAACTGTCTCTGAGCCTTACCCTTTGGGTCCTGCCTGAGAGGAAGGAATGGAACCACTGCAAAGCAGTGCCTCCAATACCAATCTCTCTCAGCCAGTCCAAAAGGATGGCATGATCTATAGTGTCAAAAGCCGCTGAGAGGTCCAAGAGTACCAGCAGGGTCACACTACCCCATCAATGCTCAAGCGGAGGTCATCTGTCAGAGCAACCATGGCAGTCTCAACTCCATATCCTGCTTGGAAGCCAGTTTGAAATGGATCAAGAAAGTCAGTTTTGTCCAAGACAGCTTGGAGTTGGGAGGCGACTGCTCTCTCAATCATCTTGCTTAAAAACGGCAGCAAGGAAACTGGTCTATAGTTGTTTCTGTCCAGGGGATTAAGGGAAGGTTTCTTGAGGAGAGGCTTTACGGCCGCCTCCTTCAGACAGGATGGAACGGTGCCTTCCCTGAGGGACGCATTGACTACATCCCAAAGGAATGTCTTCAATGTGTCCCCTCCATGGACAAACAGACATGATGGACATGGATCAAGAGGGCAGGTCGTTTTCCTCACACTTCCAAGGAGCATAGTTGGGTGCATAGCTAGTACTTGTGATGCATAACTTGTGATGCATGACAATATTTTTAAGTGGCATCAGATCCAAAATGTGCAGCTCAGAGATTACTTTTCCATACCAGTAAGGATACCAATGGAGGATACCATGCAATTACATTTTTACCTTGGTATTCTTCCTAATGTTGAGGGTAATTTGGAGAGGTAGAGGTCCTCAGTTATATGGCATATGATATGGCACAGTTTCATAGCCTGGCTTTTAATGAGGGTGACTTGAAAAATCTTTTAAAAATACACTAAACCTGAAAACATTTGTGAATAAAGGAATACACTGCTACAAAAAGCATAAATGAAACATTCTAATTTTTAAATTATTGTTTTATACTCCTAAAATTCTATCTGTTCCAAATATACTTGGACCAGGCCAGAAATGCTACAGTTTCCTGAGCAATGCTGGAAGATTAACTTAATATTCCAGGTACATATATAAAAATATAGCTTTCCAATGGATATTTAACTTAGAACCCTGAAGGCTAGAATTAACTGAGCCCTGAAACCTATCTCTAGAAATTAACAATAAACAAGATATAGGAGTCAACATTCAATGATAGGACATATCTAAAGCCATTATTATGTCAAAACACCCAGGATAGCAACAGCTCAGCGGGGAGAAATAAAATACTGATTCTACATATATTCCAAGGAGGGAAATATGATTACTGATGGATTGGAAGAAAAATTGATTGGAAGGTATTCTGAGATTTATTGAAAACTAGAAGAAGTGGAATGAATGAATGAAGAGAAATGAGCAAGCAGTGCTGCACACAAGCAAAACCATTAAAATCCTCCATAATTGGACTTGACAAATAAAATACGTATTTGCAAAGGCTAAAGGGTCTGCAGGGGAAGCTGGAACTTACTATTTCCCAGTCATGTCCTTCATGTTTTGGATTTACTTTGTCGAGGTCAGTCCAGAGTCACAGGGGGCTATATTTAAATCCAGATGCAATAGGAAAAGAAGTTGGGTAGGTTGATGGTTTTTTCAGTTCATATTTTTAAAATAAAAATGTACTAGGCTTGTAAATCTTGTTTATTTTATTCACACACACAAGAATGACAAACCCCTTTTTACCTTCAAGACACATTGAGCATTTTTTCTACACCCCAGCAATTGCAAAAATGTTTTTTGCCAAGTGATAATTGAGTTTGAGTAATTGATGTTCCCCTATGCTCACCCTATTTCTAAACATGATAACGGAGTCATTAAACTGAAAGAAGACATTTCTTTGTATCCTTAAAATCTGAACTTGTAGAAAAAGTTATTCAAACAATCAAATTCCAAGACCAAAGAAGAAAAAAAGAATAAGGGGGACAAGGGGGAGTGGAATTTAAAAAAAAAAGGAAGACACTTTTAAACTTTGTTTTGACAAGACTTTTCATGCAGGCTTTACTGAAATGGCAATCAATTTTTCTTTCTTGTAAAACAAATGTAAATGAATTAGATTTTTAAAAGCATATTATTTGTTAACTAAATGCATTAACACTTTTCCATTAAAGGCCTATATAGATTGGGAGAAAGGGGCCAGAGGCTTCCCCTTTCTTCCTCACATCACATCATGGCTGCACCAACCAAATGGTGCGGCCAAGATGCACCTGGAAAAAGAAGCCACGAAGTGCAGCTCCTTTCTCCACTGCTACCGAGGCACCATAGTGCCCTGGAGCAGTACGGTGATGTCCCTTGTGCACTGCACCGTTTGGATGCAACGCATGAGGCATATTATCATCACACGTGCCATGTAAAGAGCTCTGCACCAAAATGGCACTCAGACAGCATGGTAAAGCTCGGGAGCGTACTGACGCTCCACTCTCCCGAGCCCTACGTTTGTCCCCAGGCCAGTGCAAAGCACCAGTCTGTACCGGGCCTAACTTTCCTATCTTTGTGTTGGGGTACAAGTGTAGACTGAGAATGTTGTATATAGCCATATCATGAGAAGACATAGAATCATAGAATCATAGAATCATAGAATTGGAAGAGACCATAAGGGCTATCCAGTCCAACCCCCTGCCATGCAGGAACTCCAAATCAAAGCATCCCTGACAGATGACCATCCAGCCTCTGCTTAAAGACTCCGAGGGAGTGTGTTCCACTGTCAAACAGTCCTTACTGTCAGGAAGTTCCTCCTAATGTTGAATTTCTTTTCCTGCAGTTTGCATCCATTGTTCCACATTCTAGTCTCTGGAGCAGTAGAAAACAAGCTTGCTCCATCCTCAATATGACATCCCTTCAAATATTTAAACAGGGCTATCATATCACCTCTTAACCTTCTCTTCTCCAGGCTAAACATCCCCAGTTCCTTAAGGCGTTCCTCATAGGGCACAGTTTCCAGACCCTTCACCATCTTAGTTGCCCTCCTTTGGACATACTCCAGTTTCTCCACATCTTTTTTGAATTGTGGTGCCCAGAACTGGACACAGTATTCCAGGTGGGGCCTGACCAAAGCAGAATAGAGTGGCACTATTACTTCCCTTGATCTAGACACTATACTTCTATCGATGCAGCCTAAAATTGCATTGGCCTTTTTAGCTGCTGCATCGCACTGTTGACTCATGTTCAACTTATTGTCTACTTGGACTGCTAGATCCCTTTCACACATAGTTTCATTCAGCCAGATGTCCCCCATCCTATATCTGTGCATTTCATTTTTCTGCCCTAAGTGCATTATCTTACATTTTTAAAGACAATAATGCTTGAGAAGGTAGAAGGAAGTAGAAAAAGAGGAAAACCACATAGCAAATGGTTAGCCATGGCCCTTAGTTTGCAAGATCTGAACACAGCTGTTGATGACTTGGAGGTCTCTCGTTCATGGGGTTTCCATATGTTGAAGATGGCTTGATGGCAGTTAACAACAAGCATAGAGATCTGCCTGACTGAAAGCAAGACAACAGTAGCAACATGTGTGTGGCCAAAAACAGTGAGCACACATCATCGAAGTGTTAACCTTTAAAGCTCTACATGATTTGGGTCCAGGTTGCCTATGGGATTGCCTCTCCTGTATAATGTGCCCTGTACACTCAGGTACTCTGGGGATTTTACTCCATTCAACCAGGACTAGCTTAGCAACTCTCACTCAGAGGACTTTTTCCTTCAGCCACCCCTAGAAGGTGGAGTAACCTACCAAAAGAGATTTGACAGCTGAATACTCTGTCCGAATTTGAAACAGCATTGAAGACTAGTTTCTTCAGGCAGGCCTATCTAGATGATTTTTAAATTGTAAAATTGAAATATATATGTGTCTTGCTTGTTCTTTTAAATTAATGTGTGTTTTTAACTGATGTATTTTTAACTGATTTGTATATTTGTTGGTCTGTTGTTGTTTCCTGCCTCAGTTCATGAGGAGAGTTAAGTAATTTCTTGTTGTTGTTCTTGCTTACACAAAACGACATTCACCCAAAAAAAAAAAAAAAAAAACCCCAAAAACACTGACTGGTGAGTAAACATATATAGAAGGACTTTCATTTTGGTCCTAGTCACAAAACATTTCAATTATTCACTGATGAATTTTCTCATCTATAGAGTTGGTCTTTCTTTCTTTCTTTCTTTCTTTCTTTCTTTCTTTGGCAAGCTTCATTTTAAACTCACATTAAACTAGAAGCTACCACTTTCTTTTTCATTTCTTCCTGATTATCAATTTGCACCTCTGTAAAGGAAGGTTGAATGATTTCATTGTTTTGTTAATAGTCAATTTGCATCTTTGAAAGGTGTTGTAATTTTTCTCTCTTATTTGGCAGGTTAAGACTAATTCCACTTGTACATGAACAAACACATGCACAGAGAGACACTGTTCCTCTTACAGTTTACTAAAAGTAGATTATTTCTCATTTTTGGTTCATTGCTCAGTTTTCCTCTTATGAAACAATCAATTTGATAATAAAATTTAATATGAAATATTAAAAATAAAAATATTAAATTAATAAAATCTACTTTTTATTTTATTATTTATTAATTATACTTATTTATTACTTACTACTTATTACTCAGAGAGCCGGTGTAGCATAGTGGTTTGAGTGTTGCAGTATGATTCTGGAAAGTGGGGTTCAATTCCCAGCCCAGCCATAAAACTCACTGACCTTGGGCAAATCACATGCTTTCAGCCTCAGGGAAAGGCAATGACAAACCACCTCTGAAAAATCTTGCTAAGAAAACCCTATGATATTAAGATCATCATAAGTCAGAAATAACTTGAAGGCGCACAATAACAGCAGCAGCAAAAACAACAACACTTATTACTTATATTATCCTCTTCTAAAAATAAAAAAGTTTAATTAATAAAATTATTCTTTATTATTTAATAATAATTTATCAAAACTTGCAGGAATTTCTATCACTACTGCTCTAGATATTCTTTCTTTCTTGTAGTAAAACTAGATGAACCAATAACATTTTTTTGCCAAATAAAACAAGAAGCTCAAAATGAATTGTGTATTTTTGTTGGCAAATTTGGGTTCTGACTTTTGAAGAATCTGCATGTTTTGATGGTAGAAAAAGTACAGAGAAACAGTAAGGGCTGTTCGACAATGGAACACACTCCCTCGGAATGTAGTGGAGCCTCCTTCCTTGGAGGTCTTTAAGCAGAGGCTGGATGGCCATCTGTCAGGGATGCTTTGATTGGGAGTTCCTGCATGGCAGGGGGTCGGACTGTATGGCCCTTGTGGTCTCTTCCAAATCTATGATTCTATGAAAAAGATGAGCATTGTTGTTTTTGTGTACATTCAAGTCATTTCCAAATTACGGCAACCCTAAGCCAATCCTATCACAGTGTTTTCTTAGTAAGATTTGGGCTGGGGAGACGGCCCTTGGCCTTCCTCTGAGCCTGAGACTGTGTCACCCAGTGGGTTTCCATGGCTGAACAGGGATTTGAACCCTGGTCTCCAGAGTCATAGTCCATTTTGCAGCAACTGAAGTAAGCAGATGACAAAGAGGAAAGTGAGAGGAGGAGAGAAAAACTGTAATATTTTAAAAGCAGCTGAGAAAGTGGAGTAACCGAGGATTAACTGAGACTGTACCTGCCAAATCAGGACATTTGGAAAGTATGAAATACATTTCTAAATATGTATCTATTGACATCTTCAAGCAAAGCTTCCAATAAGCAGTTCCATTTCCATTTCAGGATAGAATCCTTAGTTTGTTGTTTCAATGCTCTTCCTTATCTGGTGATGGCAGTCTAGCGATCAAAGTTCAGTTTTCAGAATGGAGCGATCTGGAGAGCAGGTTAAAACACAAGTGGAAA
The DNA here is from genome assembly GCA_034509955.1 of Urosaurus nigricauda. Classification (NCBI taxonomy): domain Eukaryota; kingdom Metazoa; phylum Chordata; class Lepidosauria; order Squamata; family Phrynosomatidae; genus Urosaurus; species Urosaurus nigricauda. The sequence goes on from JAOEGL010000005.1 coordinate 13,136,694, forward strand.
ACTGAATGCCTATTAAATGTATCAAAAGAAGCAAAAACCCACTTTATTTCCCCCATGAGAATAGTTTTTCTTTTTACAGACTTCTGTCAACAGGCTACAACTTGTTATAAGGCCCATGAGTTAGTTTCAATTACAAAAATAAGTAGGCAATAGAATTCTTATAGTGTATGGTTTTTCTGTGTGCTGGGTGGTACACAAGTGGGAGCTATGATTCTTAAATTTAACAACAAAATTATATTGCCCCATTGTGTTGAGAGATAAAGCTAATTCCTTCTATTTTCACTGTTCAAGGTGTGAGTGCTGCTGTTTATAAATTCAAGTGGAATCACTCCTGTCCAAGAGGGAGGTTTTAGAAGCAAGATGTTGTTGTGTGCCTCCAAGTCATTTTTTACTTATGCTGACCCTAAGGCAAACCTATCAAAGGAGAGAAGAGAAGAGCAAGGTTGAGTCTTGCCCTTTCCAGGAGTCTCAGGCAAAAGCAAACTGCTGCAGCCTCTCCTAGTGTGTGTGAATTTTATCATTAATAGCGTTTACCATCTTGAGCACACTTTGATGTTCTTTCTCTATACTGTCCCAGTTTCCATCAGTGAAATCTTGGGAGAGTATACTGTTTAACGTATCTTTTCACAGTGACATTTGTGTACAATTTAAATGCATGTTCCTAACATGTGCATTCAATTGTGCCTTTCATTCAATTTATGCCACTTTCCCCTGACTAGAGTATGTTTGTGCACATACCTTGAAGCCCTTCATATCTTAAAATATTTGTTCCGTGTGTAATTTATTTCTTGAAAATGCCATATAAGTCTCATAATTTCACAGATTCATCTTGCAAGTTATATTTCTTTGTATGAGTCTTGGGAGATGTGGAAGACACTACTTTACTGAAGACTGTCAAATCCAACACAATTTATTTCTAATCCTGGATGCAGGGCATGCCTGGCTGGTTGGAGAAGGAATACTTTGCACTGTAACATTTTGTTGCAGGTCACAGTTGTAAACTGTCAAAACTGCTTTTTCTTTCTTTTCTTTTCTTTTCTTTTCTTTTCTTTTCTTTTGGTTACTGTTCCTGACCTAAATTACTCATCTAGTTACATACTAAAATACCGGTAGTTGAAGCTGATGTTTTAGCAGCCTGACTCCTCCTGCAGTCTGTGCACTGAATTGTTGCATAAATGCTTTCTGGTTTACACTTTCATAGCAATGAACCTCTGTAGACCCCTCTGTACTAAATTCATCATCATAGCAAGATCCCCAGGATTCTGAGCAATCCAAATATTACCAAGTACCAAGAGCAGGGGTGATGAGGCATGGCACCTTAGGGTGCAAGTGTCAGGTTCATACTATACAATCCTATGCAATCTTATAGGGATGTAAATTCCAAGTAAATATCTATAGGGCTGGGTTGCATGAGGACTCCTCTGTAACCAGATTGGTCCTAAGGTTGATTTGAGAAGGGGTCAATGTTTTCACAAATATTGCTTGATATTCCCAGCTCAGAAGACATCACTCTTTTTTTCCCCCGTTTACTGTTATTATTATTAGTAACTCATTAAATTCGAATGGGCTTCTGGAGTTTTCATTCTCCAGATGTTTTAGACCCACTACACTTCCCATGATCCCTTACCATTGGCCATAGAAGCTGGAGCTCCTGGGAGCTAAAGCTAAACATTTCTCCATAGCCATATATTCCTCACTGCTAGTGTGTGGAATAGTATGTTGACAGTTGCTCCACCTCGCTAATCTCTTACAAATTTCAGCCTAAACTGAGTTTTTCAGAAACATAAAATAAAACTCATTGCATTTTGGCTTCCGCATCCTGAAACAGCTTTAAACAAATTAAAGGTGGTTAAAAGTGATGAAACACAAATAGGCCCTCAAAGGCCTCCAGAGTTCTGGGACAGCTAAAACTGGCAGTGTGTTTGGCTTCAGAGCATGCCCACCCTGTTTTAAAAGATCTTTAGCTAAAAGAGCCACTGCAGTGTAATGGTTTAAGGGTTTGACTAAGCCTCTGGGAGGAGAGGAGGATTTGAATCCCTGCTCTACCATGAAAGGCCTTAGGCTTGGGTAACCTTAGGCAATCCCACCCCCCCCCTCTCAAAATCTATGAAAAAGGTAATGGCAAATCTGTTCTGTGCAAATCTTGCCAAGAAAACCCCATGAATCATAGAATCATAGAATCATAGAGTTGGAAGAGACCACAAGGGCCATCCAGTCCAACCCCCTGCCATGCAGGAACTCCCAATCATAGCATCCCCAACAGATGGCCATCCAGCCTCTGCTTAAAGACCTCCAAGGATGGTGACTCCACTACACTTCGAGGGAGTGTGTTCCACCGTCGAACAGCCCTTACTGTCAGGAGGTTCCTCCTAATGTTGAGGTGGAATCTCTTTTCCTGCAGCTTGCATCCATTGTTCCGTGTTCTAGTCTCTGCAGCAGCAGAAAACAAGCTTGCTCCCTCTTCAATATGACATCCCTTCAAATAAATGATTGGGTCACCTTAGATTCACAAGTCAGAAGTGACTTGACATCACACAACAATAGCAAGAAAAATATAATGTAAACTGAAGCCAAAAAGGTAGGAGCAAAGGCCAAGAGTGAAAGAAGAAAAATCCTAGTTTGCTAAAAAAAAAAGAAATTCCCCTTTGTTCAAGCACATCATCCTTTCCCTAACAGTTTCTTCCAAATGGAGTTTTCTTAGAGCTGCACTTCACAGAATGTGTTTGACAGCAGTGATTCCAAGATACAATCATCTCTAGCAGTTGTATTAAAATGGTATTAATGTTTTCAAATCCACTTCCTATTTTTCCTGCTGAAAACACTGCCAAGCACACTCTTCAACAGACACTAAAATAATTTGGATAGTTGATGTACAGTCCAAAAATTTCAGTGGAAAATTGCCAGAATTGACATCTGTGAGAAAGTGGGCAATTTTTTTTATTATCCTCAGAGAACGTATACTGTGTCCGATATTTTTCTATCTCCATGAGCCTTCTTCTCAAGAAACCGTTCTGCTGTTCTGTGTGGATGAAGCAGATGCCAGAACTTATTTAACCCTTTCCCTGCTGCCAAGGTCTATGACCATGCAGATGGTTTCACTGGCATGTTTATGTACCAGGGATCTTACAAGATGTAATTTGTGATAATAAGTCAAGCCACCTCAAATTGACTCAGGCACTTTATATGTTAAAAATGAAGGACATTTAATATTCTGGTTTACTACATAGCAATCCCATTATGAAAAAAAAAAAAAATCCAAAAGTATCTGAGGACATCTCTAATTTAATCCAGATTTTCTATATAAAACATCTAGAAAATGGTTTGGTGGGTTCTAATTTTAAAATATGTTCTTCTATTGGCCTTTTCACTACAAAAGCCAGAGTATTGTGGGGGGGGGGTGGGCTTTTTGCTTGTTTGTTTTGTTTTTTAAAAAAGACAAAAAAATGCAGTGAATTGAATCAACAGCTTTCCATCTAGGGGAAGATGTCTTCCTCTGATGGAAGGACTTCTACTAGCAGGTGAAGGTCTTTTTGCCACAAGTTTGGAAAGTTTGAATCTATCTCATTATTTGTACACTTGCCTGCTTTGCTATTATTACTGCTACACATTGAAATCATTTTACTCAGAATAACAAGGAGACGGTCACCACACAGAGGCCACAGATCACTCCCACAGAGCAGTCTGTTTGAGGAGAAGTGTAACATTTGAGCTGAACTATGCAAGACTGGAGTTCCAACTCCCCTGAATGTAAAAGTTACCAATACAGGTACACTTCAGTTATCAAAGTAGGTGTGTTCCCAGATATACCTTCTGCAATAGAACATTTCGTACTAGAGGCAGAAATAACATGGGGCTTGTCTACATTAAGGATATACACCTGACTCACTGGACCCCAAATGAAAAGCACCTCCTGGTGCTACAACCTCCTGATGGCTGTTTGGGAACCAGCACAGCTGTGGACCACACCAGGGGACATCTGGGGGGGGGGACCAAGTGGGGTGGTACACCTAGTGGGACTAGTGGGTCTGCTGGGCAAGTGAGAAAGGGTGTCATGTCCCTTTTTCACTTGACCAGCAGCCACACAAGACTCCAAACAGCCCTCTGGAGGCCCCAACACTGCCGCACCAAAGCAGATAATAGGCTGGAAAGCACATAGGCACTTGCCATGTGCACTGGACAGCCAATTTAAGGTGGTGGTTAGACTACTGGAGTACAGCTTGGACAATTTGAGTTCTGTCTCCCACTTGGCCATTAAACCCATTGACCATTGTGAGGATACCATGTGGGGCAGGACAGTCACATGTAAAACCTCCTGCTCCCACCTTTGTTGGGAAAGAAGGATATAAATGTAACTTACCCAGAAATAAAATGAATGTCACCACCCATATTTTGGATTCCACTTTGGGAGAAAGGCAGGATAAAAATAAAATAATACAGCATACTTTAGCTTAACAGAAGCTCATATCCTCTGCCATTTCACAAATGAAAATCAGGAGACGTGTGGCTAAGTAATATCAGAGTATAGTCAAAATAGCAAAAGGTATTGAGGAATAATAGCACACAAGCTAGGAGAAGGTGAACAGTTTGTTTTTGCCTAAGCCTACAGGAAAGGCCAAGATTCCATCCCCTCCACTCCCCCCATCCTGCACTGAGTAAACTAAATCCTGCACTGCAGCAACTAAAATAAGGACAAAAAGGGAAAAGTGGGAGGAGACAGAAACTGGGACATCTTTAAAGCACCTGAAAAAGGTAGGATTATAGAGGATTAATCAGAACTGTCCCTGTCCAAGTGGGTCACTTGGGGACTAGGGAGGCCCAAGGTTTGGGAGTATGGATAGAGGCAGAAGACCATAGAAAATGTATCTTGTTTTTTGCACACTTGGCCACATAATGTAAATATGTAATTGAAGTGAAAAGTGTTCTGCTGGCAGTCTAAAAAAATAAATAAATCCTACTTTACTCAGTAAAGTAGGGTTTATTTAATTTTTTTGCAAATTTGTGGTAAGCACAGTAACATTTCCTTAACATGCATGCTCTATGGTAGGAGATGTTAAAATTAGTTCTCAGTACCTTCCTAATAAAATAGACAATCACCATCTGACCACAGTATGCAGGGGAACCTGATATTCATATTATTTAAGATGAAATCTACCACTAGATGCTAGTTCAGTAGATCTGGTCCAGAATACAGGGATTCTGGCTTCACCCAATTTAATTGCTCATAGAAGTCTTGCCAACAAATCTCCAGGTCACAGAACAGTAGGAACATTTTTTTCAAACACATACACATATCAAAGGACATGTGGTTAGAGAACTAGTCAAAGAGGATAAAATGTACACTAGTTTTTCTTATCAGAGACATTGTGTCTTCATTGCTTTGGTAAACAAGATCACTGAGAATAAAGGGTATTTAAAGTTCCTTCTTGGATGACATATGCTGTCCAGGAACATTTGTACTAATCATTGTGTTCAGTGATGGTATGCAGGGCATATACCCAGATTTAAGGATGGGACAAATGTTCAAGACTAGAACTCTCAAACTCCTCAAGTGAAGCAGACACAATTCATAAAATCATACAGTTGGAAGGGATCTTAAAGGTGATTTGATACAGCATCTGCACTGAAGGATGAGGGATGCTATTACAGAATCCCTTCAGTCACAATGCCAGACACAAATGAAGCATATTTGGCAGAGGGCCATTCATTCTCCACTTCAGCGGTGCCAAGTGTGAAGTCATTTAGGAGGGTCTGTGCTTTGAGACTCCCTAGAAGAGGCCCACTCCACATCAACCTCCTCCCTCCAACAAAAAAATTCTGGCCAAAAACGGAAGCTCACGTCCTCAGAGGCCTCCGGGGGGGGGGGGCTGTTTCTCCTTTTAAATGATATTTCCTCCAATTCTGCCACATCTTTTGAGCTCTGCTCATCAACAGCCCTGCTCGGATCTTGCAAACTCATGGCTTCTTCTGTTCAGTCAAACCATCTGAAATGTGGTCCTCCACATTTACATTTGATTTGTCATGAAATCTTGAGCAGTACTTTGCTTGCATGGGAGATTGATGCAATGGCCCAATGATTTTCTTGAGGACTGGATAAGGGAGTGTTTCTGCTCTATAGGCCACTGTTTTGTTTTCCATATTTGTTGGCTGAATCCCATTCCTAGACTTCCTCTGACTTGCTCATTGATCCTTCTGTCAGTAAGCAATACTGCAAGGATCAGAAGCAGGGCCAGGATGTGGCTGCTCTGGTCATCATGCAGCACCCTGCTTAACAGATTTCCATTGCTCAGGATGGCTCAGTGACATTTCAGGGTCACTTGCGGTCCTGACAATAGTGCCATGATTGCAAATGAGACTATGAAGCAGTTACAATTTTCTAAGTCTAGTTTACATTAAAACTAGTTTTTAGGGTTACTATTATCAGATGGAACCATGAGAAAAAAATCTATCATAGTTATCCCTGATGTTTCAGGATGTTTGTCTGTGTGTTTCCTAAGATTTAGTGCCTCACAAATGTTTTTCCTCCCCCGCCTCATCCTCATTGTTCTCTTCCTCCTTCCTTTTTGGCTCTTTAAAAAAACCCTTACCTTTGTTTCCCCCTTTTCTTTTCCCTCCCCCTCATCCCCCCTTCTCTCTTGGTGGCCATTAACTACACTGACAGGTTGTCAGCCTGAAATAAGGAAATAAAACACTTAAACATTGTTTCTTGATGTATGCATTCATCTCTTCTGCCAAATACAGATATTGAGGAGATGCTTCACTCCTGTCAGCTTGCAAAATTATACCCCAAGCTCACATAGCAACACAACACTCAAGTCTTTCATGTACAGCTGATCCGTCTTCCTGAGCTGATGCTCGTAGTCTGAGCAGTGCTCTCAGCGAAGCCTCAAGGCCTAAGGATTCGAGTAACTCACATTCGCATAGTTTCTGTGGTATTTCAATTTTTGTTTTGATTTAAAAAGAAAAAAAAAACAAGGAGCTGAAGCCCTGGACTTACTCTTCCATTTCTGTATTCTTTTTCTTTCTCCCCCCCCCCCCCCACTGTCACACAAAAATTCATAAGAGTGTGTGGCTATGTGGGTATGCACACTATAATAAGGCAGGAATAAAACTTAATATTTCTGCATTATTCTTTCATGTGTGCATTATGTTCCCATAAACCAAAAGGGAGCATTATGATTCAGTGCCCACACAGACATCCATATTTTGTCAGTGACCTAATAACCTGAAAGAGAGAGCATTGCATTGCAACAAAATGCAGGCATACATCAATCAACAATGCTTCTGACAAAGAAGCTTCTTCTTACAAAATCTTTTTGTGAATGTCCAGGCTCTCTTTTCCTCCTCCTTCTCTGCCTAGCAGGACATTTTTCAGTGTTTGCAAGATAGTGAAGAAGAAGTTTAAGGGGTGACATGATAACCATGTTTAAATATTTGAAGGTGTGCCATCGAGGATGGAGAAAGCTTGTTTTCTGCTGCTCTAGAGAATAGGACCCAAAGCAATGGGTTCAAGCTACAGGAAAAGAGATTCCACCTAAATATTGTGAAGAAATTCCTTATGGGAAGAACTATTTGATAGTAGAACACACTGCCTCAAAGATTGGTGGAGTCTCCTCCTTTGGAGGTTTTGAAACAGAGTGCTTTGTGTATTCCTGCATGGCAGGGGGTTGGACTGGATGGCGCTTGTGGTCTCTACCAACCCTATGATTCCTTCACCAAGTCATTAGCCTTGGGGGGGGGGGTATCTTCTTAACATTTTCTCATTATAAGTTGGTAAGTTTGGTTTTTTTATGCTTTAGTAGCCTTCCTTGGCTTTCTTATGTGTTCACCCCAGGGAATTGTGGGATTGTGTTAATGAGTCCTACTTATTACCACACTTCCTATCAGAGCCAAGGCTTGGCATGACTGGCCAACAGCTAAGGGCACATATTTCAGTAGGGATGCAAGGACAAAAATGTGTGTGCATGCACACATTCACAGCAAGGGCAGCTCTGTCTTTATCACTTATTGTGCCTTTCCCTGTAGCATAGAAAGGATATATATATCCACACACATATACGAATGTATTTATTGGCTTGTCTTTCTCCCAATATTGAACACAAGGTAGCTCACAACATAGGATAATATAAAATTCAGCTACAAACCAATTATAATACTAAAAACCAAAACCTATTATGTAAACACTCTTAATAAAATAGCACTAATTTAAAATGTAACAATATGGATAAAAGTACAACATATTTTCCCACACAAGACCCTCCTGCCATAACTAGTTAGAAGCCAAATGTTTGTCTAAATAAAAAGTTCTTCATCTGTTGATGAAAGTAGAGCAAAAAGGAGGTCAGTTTAGCCTCCTGTGAAAGGGAGTTCCACAGCCTAGAAAGCCTGGTCAGGCAGCAGTGGTGAAAAAGAGATGCTTACTCTCTGGCTCTCTGGCTAGCAACCATGCATTTGATAAAAATGAAGAGAAAAGAGTAGCTTAGAACTAGACTGATGAAAAACAGGTGAGAAAATGCCAGGAAGGGGGCCCATTGAGAGCGTCTTGTCCAAGGGACTCCAAAACTTGAAGTTAGTACTGCTTTTGTCACCTGTAAAATGAGAACTGGTGTACATGAATGTATGTCCACAGGCATAGGTTAATGAGCCTCTCCTGTCACATATAAGAGCTCTATATATGTATTTCTTTATGTTGTAGAGGTCCTTCCCACAGTTGCCAAAAGCTTGGCAGGAAGACGGAAAGGCCAGACAGTCAGTGGTAGCTGGTGGTTCCCATGAAAGAGAAGCAATGGATAGTGAATTCACTCCAGGTTTCAACTTGAACTTTAAAGGAACTGTCCAAGGTGCTGAATCTGGATAGAGATAAGGGAATAAGATTCTCAACCCCTGGAGAAGCCAACCAGGACTCTCTGAGGGAGGGAGTTGATGATAAGGAGATATTTTGCTAAGGGGTATCTCAAACTTGGAGCCAGGCTTCATATTAAGATACTAATCCTTCATTAGGCCCCACAGTACAAGAGGGATATTGACAAGCTGGAGCATGTCCAGAAGAGAGCAACCAAAACAGTGAAAGGTCTGGAAATCACACCTTGTGAGCAGCTGGGTATGTTTAGCCAGGAAAAGAGAAGGTTAAAAAGTGACATGCTAGCCATGCTTAAATATGTGAGAGGATGTAATTTTGAGGATAGAGCAAGCTTGGCACAGAGCAATGGATTCAAATACAGGAAAAGAGATTCTACCTCAACATTAGGAAGAACTTCTTGACAGTAAGAGCTTTTCAATAGTGGAATATGCTGCCTCAGAGTATGGTGGAACCTCCTTCTTTGAGGTTTTAAAGAGAGATTGGATGGCCATTTGTTGGATGGCCTTGCTGTATTTCTGCATGGCAGGGGATTGGACTGGGTGGGCCTTTAGGCTCTTTTCCATTTCTATTATTCTATTCTTCAATATTCTATATTCCTCAAATGCATTTTCTTCTTTTACAGTTTATATTGTAAGCTTGTTTTTCACTCTATTTCATTTTTTTAATTATGAAATTTTCTTTAAAAAAAATAATGAGCAATGATGATAGGCAGGCAGGCAGAAAGACAGACAGATAGATAAATCTAGCTATTCTTTGGAGTCAAGAACAAATGCAGTGGGACTTCATTAATTAAAGGCTTGCCATCTACAGATTTAAGCATCCACTGACAGTAAGCCATGTTGTTTCCAAGGGCAGCACATGCATGCAGCTACACATCCGTATGTCATGACGCCACTAGGGACAATGGGACTTGAGGTCCCACATTTTTTGGTATCCAGAAGGAGGTCTGGAATGGACCCCTCCATGGATACCTAGGTCTGACTGTACCAGTCCCACCTTGTGTATGTCAAAAAATTTATCTTTTGCATTTCCAGCCCATTTAAATATACTTTGTCCTAATCAATTAAAAACAGAGGACAATCCCCTTTTACCTTAAAACATGCAAACAACAACAATTTTAAAAACCCTGTTTGGCATTCACATAGAAGTTCTGCTCCATTTGATCACATTTAGGTGCTTTGCTTTGTTCTTTAAATAATCTTAGACAATGCTTTTGGAGGACAAAAGCAGACTAATGCTACAGTCATCTACATCAGGTTCATCTCAGTTTACAGCCATACATAATATCATCTAATATTGTCTTAATGTCAAACTCCTATCCATGGGAAAATGCAGAGATATGGTCACTGCTTGTTGCTTCCAGTGGGTGCTGCTGTGAACAAGCTTACCAGGAAACACTGAGCAGAGATGGATGTAAGGATAATAAGTTTTGAACTGTGGAAATTTGCTTTATAGAAGCAATTAAGAACTCACCACCATCACACTTGAAAGCAATAATTATCTTTCATCTTCCCGCTTTGTCTTTTTTTCTGCCCCTCACTTATCTGTTCACTATAGACTACAAGAGATCTACATTGGATTATAATTGTTCTCTGCCCCTTTGCTGCAGATGGGTTGTTGTAGCACAATGAGGCTATCATCATAGTGCCCACAGGCAACCAAACACAGTCATTCAAGTCTGCTCTCAGTGCTCCAAAATGAAAGAGGGTGTGAATGAGGGTGGGGATATATATACACACACAGTTGACCCTCCATTTTTGTGGGGGATCCATTTCAGACCACCACCACCCCTGTGAAAACAGACTCACTTGTATTCAAGCCCCATTGGCTTGAATGGGGAGTGCACCGTGAGTGCATATATATAATGCATGAGGGGCATGTGCTGCAGGAGCGCACCTCACTGAGGATAACAGAGGTTGCCCCTCTGTGAATAATCAAGAACATAGATCTCAAGGGAGGGGTGACTGTACACACACACCACACTCATGCATAGCCTGTCTTTGGTATAAAAACACACACAGCCGGTCCTTGGTATTTCATCCACTCCAAGAATACTTATTTCTTTATATCTTGAATTTGCATACTGTCCAACTAGCAGGATATAGCTGGGGGAGTTTACAATCATAACAAATCCAAAATAGTCAATAATGTAGCAACCAAATCACTAAGACTATTGATTCCAATATCAACATGGTAAAGTATTGCCTTATTTTTATTTTTGTGCTTAAAAAACATTGTACATGTTTTATTTCATGTAAGCCACCTTGATTGCCCAGACAGGAAGGCGGGATACAGAAATAAAGCTTATTTATTATTTATTATTTAAAAGGCTACAACAAAATTAATTAACAAAAACAGTAATCTAAAGATGAAATGCCAACCAGAATGGGAAGATCTTAGCTTGATGTCTAAATAAATATGAGGATGCCAGATAGGGAGAATTGCAGAGAAGTTTTTTTTTCCCCTGGTAGCTGCTTATCACACTGTTGTGGGAGGTAGCATCCATAGAAGATGGTTAATAGTTAGTCTGCATAGGAAACAACATTTTCTGCATATAAATATTTTTTCGCTGTGGAGAAAATGCTGTTTTCTGCACAGAAAATTGTATTTTCTATGTAAATTAACCACATGCAAATTTTGCCCAGAATAAGTAATCAATTACAGAATTTTTCTATGCAGGAAACAACAATTTTTGCAGAGGAAATAACATTTCTGTACAGAAGCATTATTTTCTCTGCCGAAAATGATGTTTCCTGTGCAAAACAGAAACTAGCAAATTTTTTGCAGAATGGGTCCTGAACTGTGAAGATTCTCATCTATCATGTTTTTTTTTACCATTTCCTGAATCTTTTCGAATATTCTTTCCTACTTTAATACACAGAGAGAACATATTCAATAGAAAAGAAAATGCTTCCATCTACACAGAGAGAGAGAGAAAGGGAGGGAGGGAGGGAGGGACAACACACATTGGGGCAGAATTGTCTGAGTGATTTGTTACTTCTAGGTATATACATGAGCAAAAAAAAGGTGGATTATTTGCATAAGATGGAGCACAGATCCTTGGGGATACTCAAGTAGTATCCCTACATATTCAAGGTACTTCACATAGATTACAAACAACTCTTTAAGGTAGCACAATGCTGTTATGCCCCTATTATGGATGCAGAGCTAAAAGATGCAGCTTGCCTATTTTTTCCCACTGAGCTCATATTGAAATGAAATATGAAAAAGGGATTTCACAGTTCATCCTTTCAACCATAACACTGTGCTTTTTGCAGCAATGGAGATTGACCACAGCTTAGCAAACCAAGTTGAAAATACCAGATCTTACCATGTGATGACACTATATGAAAAAATATTACATGATGCTGTAACACATTATCAGAGGTTGGTACACTAGTACTTTCCAGTATTCCAGACAATAAGCCCAGCGCTCTGTAAGAATGATTTCCCCCCTCTGCTGTATGTCACATCGCACTGCTGAGTTGTCTTAGATAAAAATACAAAATTTTCCTGGTGTTTCCCCCAGCCATGAGCTGTTCCAAACTCCTTTGCATAGAGTTCAACACCATTGATAGGTAATTTAATGTCAATACAAAAACAGAGCACATTCATCGTCCTACTGACATGGAGGACACTAGCAACCACTGAGGTTTAGAAAAAGAGGTTGAACATAACTCCAATGTCTTGATGTCCCAAAATTGCCTATCCCAATAGTCCCAGTACCCTATCCCAATACTCCCCAACCTTGGGTGCTATTAGATTATTCATATAGCACTGTGATTCCATTTTAATAGAATTAGCAATAGCAAGTATATTTCTATACCATTTATCAGTGAACTAGCACTCTCAAAGCAGTTTACAGTGTGTAACCTAATTGTCTCCAACCAGCTGGGTACTCATTTTACTGACCTACGAAAGGATGGAAGGCTGAGTGGACCCTGGAGCCCTGCACAATCAAACTCACAACCTTGTGGACAACCTTGTGGACAACATTGTGGCTCTGAGTGGCTGCAGTACCAGCATTTAACCACTGCACCATCAGGGCTCATTTAACATAGGTGCAACCTATGTAATCTTGGGATTTTGTGAGTTTAGGAAATTTCTCCCAGGGAGCTCTAGTGCCTCCCAAACTACAAATCCCAGAATTCCAAAAGATGTAGCCATGAAAATTAAAGTGGAATTAAAGTGCTATAATTGTGTAGTGTAAAAGGGTCCCCAGTGCCCTGCAGATATGTTGATTGCAACTTCTATTATTCCCAGTCTGAATGAGAATACATCAGCTCAGAAAACGTTTCTCTTTCTAGTATATCACTTTGACACCAATCATTGTGAGGTCTGATCATTTTTAAGCAAAACATAAATTGGTGGGCTTGCTAATCAGGAGAAGAGGGATAAAAAAGGACAAAAATAAGAATTCTAAAGGAGAGAAAGCTGCTACCCTTTGTGACAATTGTGAAGTCCGATACATTTACAGAGTATTTCAATAATGCAGCTTGAGGAGTAATGAGAATTAAAGGGATTGCTGCACTTTCCTCTGATGCTGGAGATAATTAAGAGGGCAAAGTATTAACTAGATTTGTGGGGGTGGGTGATGATTCTGGTCTTTCTAGAGATAATGTGTCTGACTCCATCCTGCTTTTGCTAATCATTACATCTTACTTATTAGATGGTATCACCCTTTTCCTGGAATTGGCACCTCCAGATTACCGTCCACTAGCCTATTGCTCACTTGGGAGCTCAAAATGCTTTACAGAACAAGTATTATATTGACTTTTTGGCTCCAGCCAGATAATACTTTATACATACATCAGTACTGGTTAAATGTGGCACATAACTCACTTCTTGTGCCTTCTGCCCTCTTTTGGGTGCTGATCCAAGATATTTACAACTTCCAATAGCCTACCAATAATGGGCAGCAATATGCTGGAGATCTCCTAATACACATCCAGATGTTATAAATGAAGGATGGGCAACTGTGTGGGGACCAGAGTCCAGTTCTTCTTAACCCACTTTGCAGGCCACACACACACACCACAGCAAAGCCTGAACATCTTAAATTACTTCTTCAGTCCCTATCAAAATGGCATCAGGAAATGATATGACTTCCTTTTGCCATTTTGAGAGGGACAGCAGAGGAAAACAGGGATGGGATGGGATTTTTATGTATCTTCATGCATCTGGCGTTTTTCTGCATGGTTTTGTAGCATACATTGCTTTCTGTTGTGTGATTTTATTGACATTGTTCTTAAATTTGAAATAGTTTAATTGATTCTTAAGGGGTGGGAGGGGGGATCGGATTGTCATATTTTAATTGTAACTGTTTTTTAATGTTCTACCCCGCCTCAATTGTTTACTCAGAGGGGCAGGATAGAAATAAATTATTATTATTATTATTATTATTATTATTATTATTATTATATACATTGAGCAAAATGGTCCTAGATGTTTTTTGAAAAATTGAAGGGGGCTTCATGGGTCAAAGAAATGGGGTCTAGGAACTGCATGCTGTCCATAGATTACACTTTCCTCTCTGGTCTAAACTAAGGTTAGGTAACATATAAAAGGTGTGGGGAGTTTAACTGGCATCTCTAAACCTACCAGCTTTTCAATTGGTGCTCTGTCGACAGAAAGAAGAAAAAAATAAAGGCACATTTCCTTTCCTTTTAAAAAGTGCATGCATTGATTTTGTGCCTCATTTGAAAGTGCATGGACATTTTCAGAAAGAAAATTCCTCTTGTAAATAAAGAGCATGAGGAATGTTCATCTTGTTTCCAAATAAAATTGTGTTTTCAGGAGGCTTCTGAGAGCAAGATTCAATTTGTAACCAAGGTAAGCATGGAATGCCCATCTGGTTTACAAGTAAAATCTGATGAGCAAGGGGATTACAGAAGCATAATATCACTTGCAAACAAAGTGAACAAGGGAAAGTAAAGGGACCAAGGAATACAGGAAGGGAAAAAAGGCTGGTGTGTGGGGATATTTACAATCACAGTCTGTGTTTTGCTTGCCTCCTTTCAACTGTTAAAGATGAACATTCTCAGATATGGTCAATTGACATGACAGACCTTGACTAGTTCATTGGCTTTTCTTTAAATCCTAGATGTTTTAACTCTAGTTCATAAGCTCAACAACTCTCCACATAGAACCCCATTGACAAACAGCCATGGGGACATAATAAAGTCTCAAACTTCTTGGAAGTCATTTATGCCATCAAGGTGTCATCACTTCAAATAAAAGTCCTACTGCTCATTAAGTCCAGTAATAATAAGGTGTTGTGGTTGTGTGCCTTCAAGTTGTTCCCAATTTAAGTTAATCCAAAGGTGACTCTATCACAAGATTTTCTGGGGCGTGTGGCTTCCCAAGGTCACCCAGTGGTTTTCCACGGCTGATCTCCAGAACCCTGATCTCCAGAATATTAGTCAAATACTCAAAGCACTACACCACACTGGCTCACAGTAATAAGCTTCCTGCCAATATAATGGCACCAGTTCAGATATTACAGGGCTAGATTTGAACAAGAAGAAATTTTAAAAATTGAAATAAGAAAATTTTATTTCTAACAGAGCATATTCTTAGTGTTCTGCTTTTCCTTCAAAAGATCCTGAACAATCAGCTGGGGCTGAAGAACTAGAAGCTACAATTCCTTGGGTTTTTCCCCACTGCATAAATATACAGTACAGTACAGTACAGTAATTCCACTTTAACAGCCATAGTTGAATCCTATGGAAAACTGGGGTCTGTAATTTGGTGAAACACTAGAGATCTCTGGCTGAGAATTCTAAGTACTCATGCTTAAACAGCAAGTCCCATAATTCCACAGAATGGAACTATGACACTTAAAGCATCACCACAGTATAGTAGCAGTGTAGTATGAAAGGGCCCCTGGTCTTTGCTGAGAAAACGGATAAGCTTAGCTAACAACTCCAGTTAAATAACTTCTGAATCATGACTATGTGAACAAGACCTTCTTGGTGTTATGAATAGTGGAATTTTATAAAATTCCCCCACAAATCCCTATTCCAGAATGCATCTGCAATCAGACATCCCTTCCTCCTTGGCATTGCCTGATCATAAGCAGCCTCTAAGCAAGTCCTGCATCTACAAAGTGAAGACATGTCTCCTTATGACCCTAATGGAAAGGCATTATGGGAGAGGTCTTTTGGCTGCCATGGCCTACAAGCGAAGACATCACGTACCAAGCAAAGCCTGAGTTGGGAGTTGCAACAAAGGAGGAATCTTCACACCTTCAGACAGTTTTATGACTTTGTGACACTTTGCAGATACAAGCTATTCCGGTATCAAGTGTCCTTTCCCATCAAGGAGGCCTGCATAGAGCTAGGGATGTGTAAATTTGGCCCCCCTTTTGATGTAAGCATCCTCTTGTGGACGTGACTACAAGCCTATTTAAACCCTTGCTATTTCTTTGTTCTCTGTTCTGCCTTGGAATCTCAGATGGACCCCTGGTCGTTTGGGGCTCCATGCAGTTCCACCCCCCCCTTCCCTTTCCTTTCCCCACAAACCCTCCTCCCTACCTCTCTCTATTGTGATGCTGGCTGCATCAGCCTGGATTCTGGAAGAACCATCTCAGGCAAGTATTTCACCATTAGAAGGCCTGTTCTTTTAAATTCCCACGTTTCCTTCTTTCTTCTGTTAGCCTTGTGTGATTGCGTGCGTGAATGCGTGTGAGAGAGAGTGTGTTTCCCTTCTGCATCAATAAACTAGTTTAAAATCCAAAGACTTTGCTTTTGGCGTCAGTTCCTGCGATTTCTGGTCCCTCCGTAAAAATTCTGGGATTCACGATCTCATTGGTCATTGTAAGGAGCCAAGATTGGTATATTGAGCTAACTGATATTCCCCAAATTTGAGTAGTAATCCTTACATTTTGGTGGAGAATGCTGTGGCAATATAATCCCCCAAGATCTGGACACCCCAACAGGCCAATTGGGCTGCTCAGATCTTGGAACGTAAAGGGAACAGAATTCCAGAGAAACTGTCGCTAACGCAGATAATTAGGAAGAAGTGTGAATTCTGATTCTTGCAAGAGTGGCTAATAGAGCAAAGGGGGGCTATCTGGGTTGGCTGCACCCTAATTTCCATCTTTGGTTGCATGCTCTGTCAGATTGTCAGGCTTTGTGCCTGACAATCCAGGAGTGGTTTGGTAGTACTGAAAGCACAGAGCCAACCAGGCTGTATTTCTGAGTAAACCAGCATAGACCAAACAGCTTCACTTAGATCAGAGATTCCACCGAAGGAGGGTTGATTGCCCAATACAGCTTGTGAGAGAGTAGGAATCCCAGCAACACTACCCCACAACCCCCATCCCGCATACACGCACACAAACCCCTTGCAAAAGGTAAGCAGGAGAGGAGGGGAGACGTCCAGTCAGCGGGAGGGGCTCCCACAGATCCTGGCTGGAGAGGGGAGGAAACTCCTCGATATAAGACATCAAACTCAAAAGGGGGGGACCTAGCTGTGGGGCACAGTTCAGGGTTCTGCTAAGTGACTACAGAGGGAAGGATCCCCTCTTAGGACGGCACCCCGGAACTCCCACGGTGAAAAGACTCAGTTAAGGGAACTGGTCGGTCCCTGGTGCCCTGGGTCTAGCTTCAGTTGTGAGGCACTAACTGCAGTAGTGACCTTCAGCTGTAAGTGACAGTGAGCAGCAAAGGGTGCTGTCTCCGACCCACGAGTTTCACTAGCTGGCGGGAGAGGGAATCCCATTTTGAAGCCAGTGGGGAGAAAACTCCCACTTACACACACGCACAAATTCCTTTTTCTGGCGGGGTAAAAGTTTTCCCCTTTGATGCCAGGAGGAAAAGAAGTTCCTCATCCCAATCCCCCAAAATAAAAACACTGGTTGGGTAAGTTCCCCCAGTGGAGCTGTGACCCCATGCGAGTCCAGCTGGGGCGGGGAGGTCCCATCTGAATGATCTGAGTGATAGTGAGGATGAGGTGGTCCTCGCCAAAGAATTGAAAACTGGGGCAAGGTGGCCCCTGATAGCAAGAGAAGATTTCCACAGGACAGGCTTTGCCACTGTCCTCAGTGTCTTGGAGGACAGTACAAGGAGGTAAATAGCAAGGCCAGTTCCCTGTGTTGAATAATAGCAGAGCCGCCCTCCCATGACCAGACTGGTTGGGGGAGGACAGACAGAGTTTAGAAAGTGGTGTCATTGTCCTCATCGTTCTGGAGGACAGCAAGGAAAAGATCATCCCCAAAGATCATGGCATGTTCTCTGCATGGCAGACAAAAACCCCTTTTGCGTCCCTGGGAGCAATTTTTCTGTCTCTGGAGGAAGAGGTTCTTGTCCTCTGTGCTTTGGAGGACTTAAAATAATGAGAGGGAGAAAGTGGCTGGATCTCCCCCTTTGCATCCAGAGGAGCCCATCTTTCCTCTCAGCCAGATATCTCTCTGAGAGATAGCTTAAAAATGCCCTTTTATGGATGGATGGATAGATAGGTAGATAGATTGATAGATAGATTAGATAGATAGAGGGACTCAAAATCTAAGTGAAGAGGTCTCTAAGGAGGCTGCTTTCTGTTTCTGGTCCCCTGCCCTCCTAAAACGTGTAGGACAATCTGGTTTTGCTAGCCTTCCACAGTTTGGAGGACAATTGGTTTTGAATACTAGTTCATCCTAGCCAAAGGCTGGTGTGAGTTGATGTTGAGGTGGACACTTCCCTCTTGAAAATCCCCCGCACCCCTTCCACTCAAAGCTGTGGAGGGAGTTCAGATTCCCATCCTGGAGAAAAAGGGGAAGGAAAGCCAGAACTTGGTAGTCTCACAATAATTAAAATTAGACCTTTCACCCAGCCCCAGACACAGTTGGGAAGAAAGTCCTCCTTTTTGTCATCCAGAGGCAGGCAGTCAAATTCTGGAGTTCGTCCCCCAGTTCCAATCCATGGGGTAGAGCAAACTTGGCCTCTGAATTGCAGGCTTGGGGATCTGGAATCCACATCCTAACTGTAGATTGGTGGAGGGATTCCCAAATGCCATCCAGCTGAACCCGCAGAATGGAAAGAAAAAGAAAAAAGAAAAAAAAAGAAAAAAGAAAAAGAAAAGAAAAAAAGGGAAAAAGAAAAAAAGGGGGTTCCAGAGGAGAACACCCTAAATTCTGGTCACCAAGGAATGCTTTGATAATCCACATCCCTCCTGAAGAAAGAGAAATGAAAGTGAGAGAGGGAGAAGAAGAGAGAAGAAAGAAAAGGAAAGTAGGAAAGTGAAGAAGGGAGAGAAATGAAAGAGGAAAGGAAGGAAAGAAAGAAGGAGGAAAAGAAAGTAGGGAAGGAAGGAAGGAAGGAAGGAAGGAGAGAAGGAAGAAGGAAAGTAGGGAATGAATAGCGGAAGAAGGAAGGATGGGGAAAAAAAGAAAAAGAAAAAGGGAACATGAGGAGTCACACTGTCTCAGCTAAATACTTCTGTTTTAATTTGGATGTTAAATGTCCTCCCAGGATTTACAAGGGAGAAAAAGTGTTTAAAGAGAGCTTTTTGCTGGATGTGGATTGGCCAGCCGGTTTTTCTGTTAGTATTGATGTTATGTGTTTTAGTTTTAATTTAGAGTTGTGGAATTTCTGTTGTCTGCTTGTCCTGGATTTTTTTTGTCTTCCTTCTTGGACCCCAAACCTAGCTTAATTTGCTGCTATTCTGGGGTGAGAAAATATAGTCTGGTTCCCTTGGATGCACCAATCTTATGGGAAAGAAACATTTCTTTTGAGTTATGTCTTATTTCTCTTTCATTGGCTGTTAGTGAAAATGATGGGTTCGAAGAGTGTTTGTTTTGTTTTGTTTTGTTTGCCCCAGTCCATGTGTGAGTTTGAAGAGAAAGTGATCATGAATCTAAAGGTAGAGTTGTAGAGTTGTTTATTTGTCTGCTTTTTTCCAGGAATTTCTAGTTCCCCTCTTCTGAGCCAAATCTGGGTTGATCTATTGCTATTTTTGGATGTAACAGGGTGACAGACTTTCTTTAGGTACCTTGACCAAACAGACAAAGAAACTTTAAAATTTCCCTTAAATTAGAACCTGTACTTAGTAGTACTTAGAAACACTATGTCGTTTCTTCTCCTTTGGCTGGTCACAGCCCTGAACTCTCTCTCCATCCCTGGGAAGTTTGATTTGCATAACACAGCAAGCTGTGAGAGAGACTGGGCACACTAGGCAGATCTTGCCAGTGGTAAAGAACTGCATGTTCCATCGTCCCCAGTGAGGAGTCCCAGATTTTGCCATCTTGTTGGGTTGTTTGTTTCCTCGTGTGTGTTTTTGGGGAATCTGATGAGATGCAGCAGCTTATTGGGGAAAGGACTTCCATCTTTCCCCTTTGCTTTCAGACTTTTATGGTTTCTGTTAGACAAGCCTCACCAGCAGACTGCAGTCTATTTGACTAAATCTCAGTGTTTTGTTCAAAAGAGGGGTAGAGAGAATCATTTCTCTATCTCTCTCCGTCTCCTACTGTGCTATCTTTCATATTAAATTAGTTTTGTCTTCATATCTCATAGTTATTCCGTTTTGTGTGGTTGACAGAGTGTGACAACTGCACTTTCTGGTTTCTCTTGCCTCCCAGAGAGTGTAGCCAGTCACACCTTCTGGTCTCTAAATTGCTTCTTGTGAATGACTGTGTTTCAAGATGTTAGCTCTCTGTTGAAATGCTAATTATCCTCCTCAGGTCAGACTTAAGGGATTTCCTTTTACAAGCTCTTCCTGGCTCAGGTTTCAGAGAAAGTAATAATAAGAAGAACAATTTTCCTTTTCCTCTGTCCCCACACAGCCTTCTCTGTGGCTGCACCCAGAATATCATGATGAAGGGTTTCTCTTCTGGGCGCTGATTTTGAGAAGAACAGTTTTCAGAAGTTTTGTTCTTTGTTCAGTTCTTGGCTGTGAATATGTGACTTTCAAGTCACGCTTTCTGGCCCAATATTTTTGGCCATGCCTCAAAGATACAGAGTCTCCCTCTCTGGCCCTGAGAGGTATTGCAAGACTTGCCTAGTCCAAGTAAATAATAATAATAATAACAACAACAAGTTTTCCTTCTACAGTCTGTTTGTTAAAATTGGTATCTTTTGAGTTTCTAGTATAGATAGAAATGTCATTTTGGTGTATTTCAAGGCTCATTCAGGTCCCTTTGTTTTTCGTTAGCGTTGGTTTAAATTCCAGGCTTGATTCTCTTTTCCTTTGTCATGTCTATCATGTTCTCCTATCCCCCTGCACAGCCCAAAAGAGTTCTTCCTGCTCAACCTTGCTTTCTTTTAATGAGCCTTGTGATGCATTTTCCGTTTGATACAGAGAGTGTGACACAACAGAGTGGCACTGTCTCAGTCCAAATGCCAAGGTTTTGTTCCCTTCCCTATCTTGGTTTTCAGAATACTCTGGAGTCTGGAAACCCTGTTGCCTAAAACTCTCAAGATTTGATATCTAAATTTGTTCTCAAAGGAGTGTTGTGCTTGGCATAACATAGACAGGATTTCTGGAAAAAACTAGTTTTTTTACAGGCATTGAGGGTGTCTCCTCCACATGGTCCACTTAGCTTGCATAGTCAATAGGAAAACAAAAGGGTCCCTTTTCATCCCATGGGATCAGCACAGTCTACCTGAGAAAATGTCTTGGCTGCTGACTCACAACCCAATACTGTAGAATTCTTGTTTAGCATATTCTGTTTTGTTTGAGATTGGAAGTGTGAAGAGTAGTCCCACCCTAAGGCTTCGAGCAACTTTCTTTGTTCTCATTGCTGGATGTGAGACTGCGATGCCATGTGGTCTCACCAGCGTCCCCTGTCTGACTCAGACTATCACTTCTCATGAGTACATTCTTCACATGCTCAGAGGTCCTCCTCCTTAGAGTTTGAGATAGTTTAATATAGCTTTTGTTCCTGGGTCATCTTGTGCTGTAAATGTCGCTGATGGTGTCACATAGTGCCTCCTACAAGCTTGACTCTAACACAATAGTGAAGATCACATTGTCACAGCCCAAAGTCCTTTGTGAGTTTGTCCTGCTTTTGCTAAAGCCCACTCAGTTTCTTTCAGCTTTTCTTGGTTCAGGTTATTATTATTGTTGTGGTTCTTAACCTTTATTTATATAGCACTGTAAACCTACATAGTGCTGTTGTAAGGAAAGTGACAATAATAATATGATTTTTCACATGCTATGTCTTAGAGCATCTTTTCTATGCTTGCTGCACTCTTGAAATGCCCAGGAATTCTCTCCGTCTCCTCTCCTACAGATAGGCCTTGAAGGAAATAATTTTCCATAATACTTTTGTTCTTTGGTCCTTCCTGTGGCTGTGAAAATGTGACCTGAACACTCTCTGGCTTCAAGGACAAAGAGATTTCTCCTCAAATGCTAAACAGATCCCTCTGGTGGTCCATCAGAGGTGCTACATTTACCGCCCCCTCCTCGTGGTCCAAGTGATTTTGTTCTTCTGTTAGCAAGGGGGGGGGAGGGAATTAGAACCCTTCCCTTGTAACTCATAAGGGTTTAAAGTTCTTTTCCATATTTTTCGCTGTGAGATTATTTATTTATTTTTGTTCAAGGCTGATTTTGTTTTATTTTTTATTTATTTTGACATGTCACTTTTTGTTTTGTGGAGTTGAAAAACTTTTTGTTTTGTTTCAGTGTTACAGATGTTAACAAATTTTCCCAAATTCTTTTGGTGTTGGTTGGAATTTTCCATGCTTCCAAAATCATTTTTAATGGGAAAATTCAGTTTTAATGCTCCAGCTTGTTTTAATTTTTGTTTTATATTCCACATTCGAACACTAGTTTTCAAGTCCTGATATTGAGTTTTGACAAATTGCTTTGGTAGCCACATTGTGAAATTAGGTTGCATTTTAAAGAAGACCTTTGGATTGCTCCTTAGGCATGCTCAAGTGGATTTTATCCTTTATTTTTATCTTTAATAGTGACTTATTTTTAAGGTTTTTCTCCTCCCTTTTGTTGGTTTTGAGTTTTTCTCCTCCCAAGTTTTGATCAGTCCAGAAATTGTGGTCTGAGAGTTTTGTTATTATTGTTGTTGTTTTTTTTTAATTTACTACCAGTTTTAAGAATGGCCAATTCAGCTTCACTGAATTTGGGTGCCCTTAGTTCCATGGAGGAACCCCCTAACTGGCCTAGAATTGATGCAAACTAGTAAATTGGGTTTCCAGGGGGGGAGAATTTTAAAAGAATTTTTAAAGAAGACAGGCTCCTAGACCACCCTCCGTTGTTCTGACTTACACAGGAATGAGAGCTTTTGTCCAAGTGTTTCTCCAGCAACAGTGACCAACCATTTGGAGCCCAAAACAGCAGATTGGGCACACTCTCTCAGCCCCTGAGAGATCTTTCTTTTGTTCTTTGTTCGGTGCCTCAAGACAGAGCCCCTAGTGGTGGAACGTGCGTACACCATTTGCGGTTTTGTGTTGCCAGCCTATAGCCCTCACCAGCCTCTTGGGCTGATAGGGTCTATAGAGGACCAGTCATACCAGCTGCATGTATATATGTGTGTGTGGTATTAATGATAGCTAGTTTTACTAATCTGTTATATGTGTATGTTTATACTGATTCTAGTCTTGAGTCCTTACTGACATGTTTCTCTTGCATGAGTTTCAATTCCTTTAAAAGTTTCTTTCCAAGACTTCTTCAGCCCATGGACACAGGTTGCTAAGCCTGTCTTTTTCCAATACTGTCATAGAAAACTGGGTCTTCAAGAGGATCCAAGGAAAAGGCATGCTGCCTTTGGAAATATGCTGTCCTCTTTGCCATCTTCTCCCATGCATGAAAACAGGCAAACCTCTATCCTTTTCACACTGCACTATCTTGTCCTCTTTTTCTAAGAATATTCTGGGAAGGTAAGCTCAGATCTTGGTTCCAGACTTAGACCTGGTCAACAGAAGTATCTACAGCGATGCGGAGATGCACAGCTATATCAGAAGATATCCTGCTTTCCCCACCATGGTTGATGTGACGTCCTCCAGAGAATCCTCCAAAATACACTCATTGTCTTCCTTTAGAGTGTTTCATCCAGATGGTGTTTTGAAAACTATGCATCTTGATTTGTTCCTGGTCTACTGCATGCTACATTTTCATTTGGATCAACTCCACAGGTGACAGTGTGTCTGTTCATCAACACACCAGTATGAGACCACTGGTATATATGCTCGCATTCTAACAGACCAAGCAGCATAAGGCTGCAACTTGATGGGACACTGTTCATGCTACCTGGAAAAGTATGAACACAACTTTGATTCCTGGTTCCTGTCACAACATTTTGGTTCCTGTGAAACAACAATAGTCTCTCTTACCCAGACACCTAAATATCTACAATCTCAGCAGACTTTGACTAATAGACACTCTTATGCAACCACACAAGGCATGTACATCTCAAGTTCTGGTTCCTGCTGCAATGTTTTGTTCCTGCAACTTTAACAACGTTGTGTTGTACTTCTACAGACATTGGTTATGCATACCAAGTGCATAACCCAAATCGCAGTAGATGCTAATGTGTTCTAAACAGCTTTGGTATAGCACCATACACCAACCAGTGACACACCCAGGTGTCACTTCCCGAACTTTTGGGTTGTCCATTCCGGGACAAAGTCCGAACTTTGTACCACACTTTCTCCGAACTGGCTCAACCCTGATGGACATGTTAGAATACACATCTTACACCACCACACCACATACACACTGATCCAGAGACATTGGTTCCTACACAAAGATTGTTTGGACATTGGTCCGCACAACTAACTTCAGAGACATTGGTTCCTACACAAAGATTGCTTGGACATTGGTCCGTACACCAAACTTCAGAGACATTGGTTCCTGCCTCCAAGAAATTTGGACATTGGTTCCTTCTTTTGGCTATTGATGCCAATCTGATTCTGAACTCTGTTATGCTACCCCACAGCCTTTGGACATTGGTCTTTGGACTCAAAAGTATTACATGTTGCCTTTCAAAGTTCATATATGCTTTTGTCCTGATGCTTGTACTTGCTTCTTCTTGACTATGCTCATGTAAGCCCATGTTTCAATGCTCATGCAGATTTATGTTTGATGTCTTTTTATTCCATAGTCAGTCATTGTTGTGCTCTTATATGTCTTCATTCTAACTGCTTTTGTTTCTGGATTGCTTTTGTTTATCCTTTGCCTATCATTCCCCAATGTGTTCATTTTGTATTGCATACATGTATGGTTATGAGTGTTGTGTGACTGGGTTCCTGACATAGAATCCACCCACACTGAAGGCCATTCTAATGGTGGTACTTTGCTCACAATGGTATCCAACTGAAGACCTTGAAATGATTCGGAGGTCTTTCATCCTCATGAGCCCATGAGACTGAAAAACCTCCGAGGGGGGGGGAATCTGTTATGAATAGTGGAATTTTATAAAATTCCCCCACAAATCCCTATTCCAGAATGCATCTGCAATCAGACATCCCTTCCTCCTTAGCATTGCCTGATCATAAGCAGCCTCTAAGCAAGTCCTGCATCTACAAAGTGAAGACATGTCTCCTTATGACCCTAATGGAAAGGCATTATGGGAGAGGTCTTTTGGCTGCCATGGCCTACAAGCGAAGACATCACGTACCAAGCAAAGCCTGAGTTGGGAGTTGCAACAAAGGAGGAATCTTCACACCTTCAGACAGTTTTATGACTTTGTGACACTTTGCAGATACAAGCTATTCCGGTATCAAGTGTCCTTTCCCATCAAGGAGGCCTGCATAGAGCTAGGGATGTGTAAATTTGGCCCCCCTTTTGATGTAAGCATCCTCTTGTGGACGTGACTACAAGCCTATTTAAACCCTTGCTATTTCTTTGTTCTCTGTTCTGCCTTGGAATCTCAGATGGACCCCTGGTCGTTTGGGGCTCCATGCAGTTCCACCCCCCCCCCTTCCCTTTCCTTTCCCCACAAACCCTTCTCCCTACCTCTCTCTATTGTGATGCTGGCTGCATCAGCCTGGATTCTGGAAGAACCATCTCAGGCAAGTATTTCACCATTAGAAGGCCTGTTCTTTTAAATTCCCACGTTTCCTTCTTTCTTCTGTTAGCCTTGTGTGATTGCGTGTGTGAATGCGTGTGAGAGAGAGTGTGTTTCCCTTCTGCATCAATAAACTAGTTTAAAATCCAAAGACTTTGCTTTTGGCGTCAGTTCCTGCAATTTCTGGTCCCTCCGTAAAAATTCTGGGATTCACGATCTCATTGGTCATTGTAAGGAGCCAAGATTGGTATATTGAGCTAACTGATATTCCCCAAATTTGAGTAGTAATCCTTACATTGGGGCAGTGTACCAAGCCTGAAAGAATAAATGTATCAGGACATGTAAAACTAATAAGAAGTTATGAGTACAAATAAGGATGCATTAATCCTCTGATTATTCCAAAAACAGAATTAACCTGAACACATATTTCTCAATTTAATACATATAGATGGCCCTTATTAGCATATATTTAGCTGCCTTGAGGAGGGAAGGAAACAGGTTCTAATTTAGCTATGTTAAGTGAAAATTTCATCCTTGAAGCATGAGATGATATACGGACATTTCATACAACCCCAACCAAGAAATTTCACCAGAAATTTATTGAAATACTTCACTGTAGCATGGCCTGACGGGATGGGAGTAGAACTATGTGACTTGTAGTCCAATGTAACCAGAGAACACCAGGGTGACAAAGCTGCTATAGCATGACTCCCCAAATTCATCTTAAAGTATTGCTTTAGACAAAGGCTGCTAGCCAATATGGCTAAGTCAGTCTTCCTCATGTCCTCTCATGGGAGTTGGAGTCAAACACATTCTAAGTTTATCAATCAGAAAAAGCTGGACTATAATATTTAGTGGTGTGCTATAAATATATCATATTCTATTCTTGCAGTTATCTCCCACCTTAACTATTTCACTCTGGGGGTGCTACTACAAGTTGAGTCTTATTTTCCTAAAATGCTTGGGACCAGAAGTGTTTTGGATTCCAGATTTTTTTTCTTCAGATTGGTGAATATTTGCATATATACAATTATATATCTTGGTGATGAGACCCAATTCATTTATATTTTGTATACACCTTATACACATATCCTGAATGTAATTTCATAACTAGTATTATAAGGATTTTGTGCTTGAAACAAAGTTTGCAGACACTGAAATGTCAGAAAGCAAAATCATCACTACTGCAGCCACCCGTGTGGACAATTTTAGATTTTGGATCAGTTTCTTAAATCCCCCTTTAAAGTTATCAGATTTGGCAGGCATCACCCCATCTTGTATGGGTAAATCTCATTGTTTCAGTATGTATTGTGTGAAGAAGAAATTTTCACTTTCCCTGTTCTGTTCCACAAAATGACACAAGTTCCAGTTTTATAAGAGAAAGTGGGAACCCCAAAAACTTTTTCCTTCCTTCTTTCTTTCTTTCTTTCTTTCTCTGTCTTTCATGTGCTCCCTTTCTTCCAACATGAGACCCAAGGTGGCTTACCAAAAAGGCTAAAACAAGATAAAACAAAAACAAGAATAAACCCTTCCTCCAAAAACAAAACAAAACAAAACAAAAACAAAACAAAAAAAACAACCACCCAGATAATCAAAATGGTATAACATAATTAACCAAGTTACAGTGGGCCCTTGGTATCCATTGGGGTTTGGTTCCAGGACCCTTTGTGGATACCAAAATCCAGGGAAGCTGAAGTCCCAATATATACATTGGGGTAATAAAATGATGTGTGTATAAAATGGATAGGTGTGGATGGTAGAATCCATGGATGCAGAATTCCTGGATATGGAGGCCCAACTGTAAATCATTAAATTTTTAAAAGGAGGAAAACATTTTAAAACATAACAATAGAGTTAAAAATACAGCAATGTCTCTGCAAAAGATTGTCTGCAACCACTAAATTATTAAATGCCTGTTTGGAAATAATGGTCTTTCCCTGATGGTGAAAGGAGAGCAGGCAGGGGGGTCAGCCTAGTCTCCCATAGAAGGGAATTCCACAGTCTGGGAGCACCCACCAAGAAGGCCTTCTCCCATGTCCTCACCAGAAAGACTTGTGATGGTGGCAGGACTGAAAGAAAGCCCTCTGCATTTTCACACAATGCACAGTTTTGTACAAGCTCTTTGATCTCTCCCCTTATTCATTTTTTGAAGAAAAAAAGTTTAAAAACATCAAATCTTGTAACCTGTCTTTTTGATCAGATAATATTTCACTTCCAAGTGATCTCTCCCAATTGTACCTCAGTACAGCAACACATTGTCCAAAAGAAGGGGTAGCATTTGTACAAAGGAGCTATGTGGTGCAAAGTGCCAATTTTCTTACAATAACATTTACATATCATGTTACTCCAAGAACAATCTACACTTATGAAGTGCCTGCAGTGTATATAAAAGGAACCATCATTCATCTTGAACATTAAACAATGTCAATGGGCATAATATAACCTTCCCACTAGATTCTGTATGCTAGTTTAATGAGCTTTTAAGGGCAACAACAGCTCCAGAGACTTTTGCTCCATGCCTTAAGGTGTGACTAGCTAAACAACATGCCATCAAAGGGTTACAGGTGTTGTGACAGGATTCCCTAAAGAAAAGAACTGGCATCAAGCTGGGAAAGGATATCCTTGAGATGATGTCAGTGCATACTCAAGCAAGCAACTCCAAGGATGCTGCCATGATTTTTTAAATAATAATAATAAAATGTTTACAAAATCTGCCTTCAATAAATGCTCTCCAGAGTGTACTATGTGGGTGATCCTTGCCAGCTCTGCCTTTTGTTCCTACACTGATAATGGGCTGTCAACTGAACAGCTTATGAACTAGGCTTTCCTGGCTGACATATTGAACGTAGAGCCAAAGGACACTTTGAGAAAAAGCATGCAGTGTCACTTGCATGGGTCTACACTACTCTGATGTGCAGATATGGGATACAATTGAAAGTCACGTTTGATGTTTCTCAGATTGACATCACTAATCTTTATCTCTGAGTGGAGTGACTTATTAGCAGCATGTCAGGATGGTGTAGTTGTTTGAACATTGCACTACAACTCCAAAGGCCAGGGTTCAGATCCTCACTTGACTATGAGAATCCACTATGAGACATTTGGCAAATCACACACCCAGGTTGGCAATGGCAAACCCCCTCTGAAGAAACTTCCCAAGAAATCCCTGTGACTAGTTCACTATAGGGGTTTTGTTAGTCAACAATCACTTGGAGACACACAGCAACAACAAGGTAGGATGAGGCATGATGGAGGTATACAAAATTATGTGGAGAAAAGAATACCAAACAAAACAAACAGCAAACATCTCAGCTGAAGGAACTGCCCTAAGTATAGTAACATAAATCTTTGCTTCGTTTACCCTCATATATAAGAATGGATCATTTCAATTTTATTTTTTACTGGGTAGGATTGCAAGAGTTCTTGTGCATTTTTCAATTATTTCTGCTACCAAAATTTAATTCATGTACCTTATTTTAAGTCATATGAGAGCCACTTTGAGTCCTATTTAAGAGAAAGGCAGGATATAAATTAAATACTTGCATAAATACATAAAATCCACATGCTTTTGTGCAGACATTTTTTTTCTTCAAATGTCCTAAACTGCAAATAAGCTCATAGCCATTGGCCATTTTCTTGATAGGGTATCTTGGTGCTGAAATGAAAATCTGCAAAAAAAAATTATCCATAAATGTCTGATTATTGGCTACCATGCCCCATTTAAACAACTTGGGATCTGGTTATCTTATACAGTAATTCCATTTGGGCCCTGAATTCTCTGGAAAGTGCCCCGTAGTGGGGCCACACACTCCTGAAATCCACAAAGTAGTTGTTCAGAGTAAAGCTTTTGTAATATAACACCCATTACAGGAAATTTGCTGTCTTCTAAAATATGACATGTTGCTATTTTTAGGTGCATGTTGCATATAAAACCTTAACTATTTTTATTGTTTTAATTTTGTGTACTGCATATATTGGTTGAGGAGCCAGCATGAGATACTGGTTGAAGTGTTGGACTATGACTCCAGAGAATAGGGTTCAAATTCCTGCTTGGCAATAAAAAACCACTAGGCAAATCACCCTCAGAAAACCCTGTGACAGATTCACCTTAGGGTAACCATAAGTTGGAAATGACTTGAAGTCACAGCAACAACAAATAATAAATATATTGGCTGATGTTCTGTTAGTGAGATAGTTAGTTAGTCAGATATGCAGAAGATATATGCCGGTGATAGTGGCAGAAACAAAGTAGCACACATAGCAACACTGCATGGGTACACACTGGGCACTTCAGTTGCACATTGTACATTTGCAGTTGTGCACTGCATATTCCCTCCCAGTCACTGACAGTATTGCAACATGTTACTGTTCTTCATGGGGTTGTCTAGTGGTAGTGTAGTATATTTCCATAGGCACATATTTATGATACACTGAGGAGATGCTGGATTGCAGACACTATAATCTTTATTATTGCTTATACTATTTTGAAAACTCTTGATACTTAAGTTTTATAAATATTCATTAAAATAAATAATAAACTCAAGGATGGAGAACCACCAGCCAACAAACTTCTTCTGCATTTATCACTGGTAACTGGTGATAAGAGATAGACTTTTTAAAGACTGGGAGCCTTATTTCACTAGGCTCTTCTCCTCCTAAAATAGCAGGGCATTTAGATGACACACACATGACCTCCAAAGCGGATATTCCAATTTAGCCTGAAAAATGTGCATCTTTGCACCTGCATATAAATGCCCTGATGAGAAACCAGTGTTGAAGAAGTGCTCCATCCTAACTCTAGTCCTAAAGCTGCATGTAAATGCACATTTAAAAAGGACGGAGCCAGCATATCCAAGCAATTGGGATGGCAATGCAATAAATAAATAAATAAATAAATAAATATGAAAATGAAACTGTGACAACTCCAATGGACATAAGTACAACACGTACAAACCAGACAGTCCAAGAGGGGGCACAAGGTGAAGAGGGTGAAGGGAACACCTCCACCTTTGTGAAGACCAAGCTGCCTGCCTTTGCCTCTGAGAGCAAGCTGAGCTTCCTCCTCTTCCATCCCCACTCCACTGGGACTCAGGAAGCAGCAGGAACACCAGCAGCAGCAAAACAGTGAGTTGAGCATGGCCTGGAGCCTTTTCCCTCAAAAGGACACTGCTCCACCTTCCCCCCCCCCCCCCAATCTTTGTGAAGACCAGGCTGCCCATGGCTCCACACATCTCTCTCAACCTGATCCCTATCCATCCTCTCCCTATTTCCCAGCTTCCCTTCCTCTGCTCCCTTTGGAACTGTTGTTCCATTGCTGCAAAAGCGGAAGTACTTCATGATCTTTTTCTTTCCTGGTCTCTCAACCTGCTTGCTCTGACTGAAACTTGGCTCCCAGCCCACGATACTGTCACCTCCGCCGCCCTTTCTTATGGTGGTCTTTCTTTCACTCATTCAAGCCACCCTGAGGACAGAGGTGGGGTCGCCATCTTGTTGTCCAACTCTTGCCGGTTTCAACTTATTTCTCCCCCCTCCTCAGCTATTGTTTTTCTTTCTTTGAATCTCACTCTATCTAGCTCTATTCTCCTCACCAGCTGTGTGTTGCTGTTATTCCCTCCCCCCCCCCCGTGTGCCAACCAATTTCTCTCTGATTTTGAGTCTTGGCTCACATTTTTTCTTTCAGGTTCTGTTCTCTCTCTGAGTCTCAGTGATTTCAATATCCATATTGATGGCCCTACAAATTCTTCAACCTCTCGCTTCAATTCTCTCTTAGCAATTTCAATCTTTTACTTCACTCTAACTCTTCAACTCACTCTCTTGATCACTGTCTTGACCTGGTTCTTGTTACTAAATGTGTCATCTCTGACTACTGTGTCTGACTTCCCTCTCTCTGATCATCATTTAATCTCTTTTACTCTCACTTATACCTCACCCCCTCACCATACTGACCTCCACCAATTCCGTAACCTCCAGTCTGTTAACTCTAATCTTCTCACTCAGTCCTTGGAATCATCTCTTGCTTCTCTTAATCTAGGGGACTCTGCAGACTCAGCTACGTTTTTGTTTAACTCCACTCTCTCCTGAACTCTCGACAGCTTTGCCCCTGTATCTGTGCGCGTGTCCTCCTCTTCTTCTATGACTAGGCCTCAGCCCTGGATCACTCCCATTGTTAGGTTTCTTTGGTCCTGCTCTCGAGTGGCCAAACATCTCTGGAGAAAGTCCAAGGAGTGGGCCGACTTTATCCATTATAAGTTTATTCTCTCTTCCTTTTCACACGCCTTATCCATGACAAAACAGAACTATTACAACCTATTGATCTGCGCCAATGTCCACAGCATTTGTTCTCTTGTTTCAACACACTACTAAAACCTTCTGCTCCCCCTGTTTCTTCATTATTTTCTCCTTCTGACTTTGCAAGTCATTTCATTACAAAGATTACCACTTTTCGGTCGGAGTTGACTTCTTCTGATTTGGTTCCTACCGTCAATCTCCTGACTCCTCCTACTAACAAATGCTCTGTGTTTTCTCCGGTTTCTTTGGATGAACTTTCCACGCTGCTGAACTCTTCCAAACCCACAACCTATTCTCTTAGAATCATAGAATCATACAGTTGGAAGAGACCACAAGGGCCATCCAGTCCAACCCCCTGCCATGCAGGAACTCCAAATCAAAGCATCCCTGACAGATGGCCATGCAGCCTCTGCTTAAAGACCTCTAAGGAAGGAGACTCCACCACCCTCCGAGGGAGTGTGTTCCACTGTCAAACAGCCCTTACTGTCAGGAAGTTCCTCCTAATGTTGAGGTGGAATCTCTTTTCCTGCAATTTGCATCCATTGTTCCACATCCTAGTCTCTTGAGCAGCAGAAAATAAGCTTGCTCACTCCTCAATATGACATCCCTTCAAATATTTAAACAAGGCTATCATATCACCTCTTAACCTTCTCTTCTCCAGGCGAAACATCCCCAGTTCCCTAAGGCGGTCCTAATAGGGCATGGTTTCCACACCCTTCACCATCTTAGTCGCCCTCCTTTGGACACACTCAAGTTTCTCCACATCCTTTTTGAATTGTGGTGCCCAGAACTGGACACACTATTCCAGATGGGGCCTGACCAAAGCAGAATAGAGTGGCACTATACTCCCTTGATCTAGACACTATACTTCTATTGATGCAGCCTAAAATTGCATTGGCCTTTTTAGCTGCCGCATCACACTGTGGACTCATGTTCAACTTATGGTCTACTTGGACTCCTAGATCCCTTTCACACATACTTTCATTCAGCCAGGTGTCCCCCATCCTATATCTGTGCATTTCATTTTTCCTCCCTAAGTGCAGTACCTCACATTTCTCTGTGTTAAATTTCATTTTGTTAGCATTGGCCCAGCTTTCTAGTCTATTCAGGTCATTTTGAATTTGATTCTGTCCTCAGGGGTATTAGCTACTCCTCCTAGTTTAGTAACATCTGCAAATGTGATAAGTATGCCCCCAATTCTGTCATCCAAATCATTAATAAAGATGTTGAATAGCACTGCATCCAGGACAGAGCCCTGTGGGACCCCACTGGTCACTTCTTTCCAGGTTGAAAAGAGCCATTGTTGAGCACCCTTTGGGTTCGGCCGGTCAACCAATTACAAATCCATGTAACAGTTAACTTGTCTAGCCCACATTGTACAAGCTGTGTACTGCTGTGCAGTTTGGCCATGCACATTCAGCCCACCTTGGGAGCAGCTGGTGCAGACAATGGGCTGATCTAGACTGGCAAAAAGGGGTGTGTTCATGCCTGCATGAAAGTGTAGCTTTTAGATGACCCACACTGAAAGTTTCGCATGAACGCACTTCTTTTGCATTTTAGTGGGGGGAAAGCAGCTTTAAAAAGGAGCTGCTTTTCCCAGCTTCTTTTTAAAAAGGGTGTAACTGCGCAGCTGTGTCTAAATGCTGCAGTGCAACTGTGCAGTTTTTTTTAAAGCTCCCAAACCCTAGCTCCAGCCCTAATCCGAACCCTAGACATGTGCAGTAGGGACTCTGGGATGCTGTTAACTGTTATGCAACTGCACATAAAATGTCAATTCATTCATAAAATAAAGAAGTTTATTCATAAACTTAAATTGTAACAGATTTAATATCTTTTTAAGGTTGGAGGGATGCAGTTTGTTTTATTGATGCAATAAATGTGTTTTATTTTATTTATTTATTATAAATAAATAAATTTATTAATGTGTAAGCCACCCAAAGGGGTGGGGTATTTATTATTATTATTATTATTATTATTATAAAATAAAGGGGTTCATTCATGGTGCACCAATGCAACTGCACACTTTAAAAAGGGAAGCGAAACCACAATGGTAATTTGACAGAGCTTCATAACTGCACAGTTCATGTGTGATGTACCGGTGCCACTGTGCAGTTCGCAGCTGGCAATACAATTGCCTGTATGATGTACCGGTGCAACTGCGCAGTTCACAGCTGGCAACAACAACAACAACAACAACAACAACAAATTAAAGGTTCAGTGCGGCCAAAAGCCCCGTTCATTGTCACCTGTGCAGCTGCTCTGCCTGTGTTTCTAGCATCCTGATAGCTTCCAATGTAGTTGCTGAGCAACAGAAAAGACTTCAGATAAGTCATCCCCACACCTCTTCGGTGTAGCTGCCCTATGCCTTTTTATTACACACCTGGGACTTGCAGTGCAGCTGCTAAGTATTAAGGAAAAGGCAACTTCATGTCGCCCTTTCCTGCCAATCTAGAAAGCCCCAATGGGATTTTATCCTGCTTCCAAAAATGCAGATATGAGCCACTTTTTCCTGCTCCTCTGTTCTGAGCCAAGTTTACTAGTACTGACTATCAGCAAAATGTTTCACACACATACTGTAATCCTGCATGGGATGCAAATGATCTCTTGCTAAGTTATCTTCCTTCATTTAAACAGAACTATAATGATGGCAGATCTTTAAGAAAGAAAAATTAATTGCAAACTTAGAAAATCAAGTTCCTCCCTCCCTCCCTGAACCTGTTCCTCGAAAGAAAACTGATCAGAGCAGCATTAACAGTTATTTTGATGTGCAGTCTAGACAGCATTAAGAGTGTTACTAAATATAACCAAACAAATGCTATTATGATAAGAAAGCATCAATGTCAGCCAATTGGCATTAGGAAAACCTTTGGTTAAAATGTAACTGTTAGCAAATAGACTGTTCTGCTTTTATTGTCTAGGATTGGTTCAACACTGAGGATTATTAAACTGATACAGCAGAACTAGAAAGGCCTTGAGTTTTGCATAAGTATTAATCTTGAATGGATTTGCTGGATTACCTGTCTTTTTATTTTGGAGAAAGGTATTTAAGGAGGATTCACTATGTTCAAAGGAGGCAAAACCTCCTCTGAACAAATCTTGCCAAGAAAACCCCATGATAGGTTCACCTTTGGTTTACCATAAACTAGAAATTATTTGAAGGCAAACAACAACAACAACAACAACAACAACAACAACAAATTCTGTTCTGTGCTAAATGAGTAACAGCTTAGGGAGATGGGTTTGTTTCATTTGGAGAAGAGAAAAATAAGCAGTGGCATGGTAGCCATCTTTAAATATCCATGTGGAAGATGGAGAAAGTTTGATTTCTGTTGCTCCAGAGACCAGCACAAACCAATGGATTCAAACTACAAAAAAAAAAGGGGGGGGCTATTCCATCTAAACATGAGGTGTTTAAGAGCTGATAAAAAGTGGAATGGACTGCATCAGTGTGATGGACTCTCCCTTTTTGGAAGTCTTTAAAAGGAGGCTGTATGGACATTTGTCAGGAGTGTTTTAGTTGTGTATTCTTGCATAGCAGAGGTTGAACTACATGGCTCCTATGGGCCCTTCCAGTTCTATAATTCTATGAATTCTAGATTAAAGAGATTCAGTATGGTTGGAACCTGTTGGAACCTGTTATGATTTCTTCAATATCATTTAACTGGCAGCTGGATACTAATATGTGCAAATGAGACTTGCTGCCCACTTACGTTTTTTGTAGTACTTTATTCATTTCATTACATTTTTATGCTGTCATTCCACTTTTTAAAAAAGTGCTCAGGGCAGGGAACAGCATCAGTATGAACAAAATGAACAATAAAAACATACAAGTCATTACAAATAAAATTAAACAAAACTATTAAAATCAATGATTTATAAACATCAAAACAGTTTAACAGGTCTGTTGAAAGGAAAATGTTTTCACACCGTTCCTAAGAGCAGAGACTATGGGAATTCTTTCATTGTGTTTCTTTTTCTGTCTTTGTTCCCAGCCACCTCATAGCCCAGAGGTGTCCATCTGTATGCAACAGTCCACCCACAAGACCTTCTTCAGGCCTTCTTCAGTGGATTTATAAAACACACTGGGCTTTTTGGCTGCTAAAACAACCATCTTCTGAGCCTTTTTTGGCACATGTATCCAGTTTCTTCTCTGGCTAATAAAGGCATCATCACAAGGTGTACTTCTAACATTGAAGAGAGTGCATTCCACAGTCTAGGAGCAACATAGAAGACTCTTTGTACTTTCCATACTTTAATAGAGAAGGGGTAGATTTATTCCAGGTTTAGTTTATATGTACATTTGCAGCTAGAGTGGTCCCTACACATTTGCTGGGGTTTGGGTAAAGGACCCCTGTGAATGTGGAAAAACCACAAATAAAAAAACAGTGTTCTTTTTTCTGAGAGAACACCTCTGTAGGAATCTCCAGGTCCTCTAGTTGATCTATGATCAATATCTGCCAGAGACTGATCATAGAATCGTGCTAGAGGACCTACAATGCCTAGAGAAGTGTTTTCTCTACGAAGTTCTAGGTTCTCCAGCTCTATAGTCAATGTCTGGCAAGAATTACGCTGGAGGACCTAGTGATTCCTGGAGATAACATATTTATCAAAATTGCAAATCATCAAAGCTGCAAAATTCAAAGCTGCAATTGTGGGGGGCCAAGTGTATTTATTTAAGATACTTCTAACTTTCTAAGTCCAGGAGTTTCAGTCCAGCACATGTAACAGACACCTGAACTGGAAAAGCTACTAGGATCTAGGATATGTCAGAAATGCTGGGTGATGTGATATCGTCCTAATGGTTTGGTGTCCAATTAATGGGTGTTGTGAATAGAGAGACAATGTAGATTCCTCATTACAACATTCCCCATTTAAAAATATCTTAATATTGCATACTCTCCAACTGTCCTGATTTGGCAGAGACAGTATTAATCCCCTATTGTCTGACTTTTTCAGATGCTTTTAAAGTGTTCCAGTTTCTTCCTCCTCCATGCACTTTCTTCCTTTACCTCAGCTTATTTCAGTTGTAGTAAACTTAGTCCAAAGTACAGAAGCAGTTTGCATTCAGTTAACTCAACATGAGGGGTGGGATCTTGGTTTTCCAAATAGGTTCAAGCAAAAACAAACTGCTGTAGCCTCTCCTAGCTTGTGCGTTCTTCCTCATTAATAACTTTTGCCTTGACTACAATCTGATAGTATGAAGTTATTTTATGTCTAACCACAGACACATACACTGTTCGTCGTTGCAAGGGGAAATCCCAGAAAATTGTAGCAAGATTTTTTAAGCTGTTTTTTGAATAATATATCATTCACTTCAGGGAAGGCTCTGTAGTCCTCCCATGTCCCATACCCCTGACCTTCCTCACTAGAGTAGAACAGTGTGACTGTAAGTCTTCTCCATCACCCTATTTACATATTTCTCTTTTCTCCTTTTTCTTTTTTGGTAACAGGGTGATGATGAATCACCTTCCACTCCATGCCTATTTTGAGCTGTGATATTTTCATCTTTCCTTGTTCTGGTTGGAAATGAAGAAATGGATGCATTGGGTGACAGAGCTCAGAGGGAGAAGTGTAAATAAAGCAAAGTGGAGGCCTGACATCTCAAATTTTATAGCTTTTTTATTATTGTTGTAGCCTAAGCATAAACAGAGCACAGCTGTGTTACACTTACCGCTCTGAGCTCTCCTTCTGCTCTGCCCCTCCGAATGCGTTCAGAGAGATTGTCTTGTAGATGGGACCCCCACTCCTACACATACCAACAGATACACACATACACAATCACTTGACTAGAGGCATTGCTTCCAACAGGCAATGAACTGTGCAGTCTCATATGGAGTCTGCTCAGATGTGAATCTCCCTAGGTTTCCAAGGGCTCAATCCTAGATAAGGAAGTCAGATTTTGAACATAGTTTTATAAAAGCTGACCATAATATATCAATATATATGGGGAATCTATTTGGCATTTCAATTGGAACTTTAAAAGTGTTGTCCAAAGTACCAATCCTTATCAACAAAGTAAGTTCAACAAAATGAATGGGTCTTTTAGTGGTCAAACAAAAACATGGGGTCTTTGTTTACCCTGCTGATATTGGAGCTGCTATCTTCCAGGCAACAGCTACCAACCTTGGTCCCAGTCTAGAGATACAGAGCATGCATACACTATTATGTATGTATGTATGTATGTATGTATTTATTTGTATAGTGCTATAAATTTACACAGCACTGAACATACCATCTGTAATTAGACGGTTCCCTGCCCTCAGGCTTACAATCTAAAAAAGACACGACACAAAAGGAGAAGGGAATGGTGGTGAGGAATGGTGGAAGGGGATCAGGTCCAGCATTTCTTCTCTCCCTCTGAGGCTTGGACCAAGGGAGATGGACTGGAGGGAGGGCTCAGCTTCTGAATACATAATTAAACAGAGGCATCCTGGGGTGGACACGTGTCGTGTCTTTTTAGATTGTAAGTCTGAGGGCAGGGAACCGTCTAATTACAGATTGTATATTCAGTGCTGTGTAAATTTATATGGAGACCCTAAAATAAACCTATCATGGGATTTTCTTGCAAGATTTGTTCAGGGCAGAGGGAGTGTGATTCGCCTAATATCACATAATTCAAACTCATGTCTCCAGAATCTTTGTCCAGTGCTCAAACCACTACACCATGCTTCTGACTAACAACTACTTCCAGGCAGATCTTCCATACAGCCAATTGAAATTCATGTATTATGGCCAGGGCCCAGTCCCCTTGTCCTTCCAATCCACACACCCCCTCACAGCTTTACACACTAGCTATATAAACTTAAGTCTTAAGGTGATACATGACCTCATCCAGATTCATGAAACTACTTCCCACTCTGTCTGTGACTGACTTGAATCCTGTTCCATTTGTTCAATCTATAATTTCATAAACACATTTCTGTCAAAACATACTACTACTCAGAAATGGAAGAGTTTAAGGAAACACGCTTGTAATGTAAACACAGTAACCTCTGAAGTCTATTAAGACACTTAGGAGGTTATTTACATTACCTATGTAAACACAATGAGAGTACAAGAGGGGAAAATGGGGAGGCTATGCCTTCCTCCAAGAATGAAATGATTGTATATCACTGTTTTACAAGGCCACAGATGGTGCCTGACTCCTCTCCATGATGTGCTCCCCACCTGTTCAACAAAGAATGCAACAAGACACCATATAACTCTGAAAACATCCAATTTATTTTGGTTTTTGAAGCTAAGCAGGATCACATCTGGTTAGGACTTGGAAGGGTGACCAACACCGGATAATATGAGAGTTCTCTATGCAGAGGTAATAGTGCATAGTCCCTCCCCTCTACAATGATGTGATTCAGATTCCTCATTCCCACTTGTTGAACACACTTTGGAATCAATTCTTTTCAAAAGAACCGGCAAAGAACTAGTGTCAGGAACAAATGGGTTTTTTGTATTTGCTTCACTTCATCATGATTGAAGCTGATCTCAGTAGGATCAAAATGGGTTTCAAGTGGGAACAAGGCACATATAACCTGATCAGCAATTTGCTTTAAATCACAGTGGGAATGAGGCCAGTGTAAGGCAACTGGAGCCAGCTTAGTGGTCTGAATGTTACACTATGATGCTAGAGACCAGGGTTCAAATCCCTACTCAGGCATGGAAACCCAGTGGGTTGCCTTGGGCAAGTCATGCTGTCTCAGCCTCAGTTGAAGGCAAAGGCAAATCCCTACTGAACAAATCTTGCCAAGAAAATCCTGGAATAGGGTCACTTTAGGGATACCATAAGTTGAAAATGACCTGCAGGTACAGAACATCTTCCTGTGACATTACTAGTAATCTGAAAGAAAGAAGTTGTCAGTATGAGATTTTGTAGACTTCAGACTACTTCCTCAGATGCATTTGGTGGAGTGGAAGCTTTCCACTTTCTTTCAGTTAGTCTCAGAAGTGCTATTGGATCCCTTTACATACTGATTTCACAAACTAACACAGCTATATTTTTGAATAAATAATAATAACTTCTTGGGCTGGATCAGATACAGGGCTACACTCTCATTATTTTCAACCAAAGCCATCCCAAGAATTTAGCTGCCTGAGGCACTGCAGCAAAATTACTTTTTGTTAAATTAAGGTGCATAGCATCCCAAGCCAGCCAATGTCTGGACAACCCTTGAGATATCTCCATGAACTATTTGCACACCAAATATAGGGATACAAATGTGGGAACTATTGCATGCTGACAGAGGTACCATCTCTCCAACTTAAAATGCTGAAAAGGACCAGTCTCATGCTGAACCTAGTAGGAAAAAAATATGTTTGAAGTACCTCACTCTACATTTCATCTACCAATAGCAGCCTCCCAGACCTTCTTTATGCAAAAACTCAGATCTTCTAGTAAGGAAAAACATTGCAGTGAGTAAGGAAAATAAGCCATTCTCATTACAAGCATTAGTTTCTAGGATATCTGCATGCAGCTTAGCAGGGTTGCACTGACTGTCTTTCGGGATGGTAGCTGAACTCTTCTTCTTTGGAGGTCTTTAAAAAGAGGTTGGATGGGCATCTCTCAGTAGTGCTATAGCTGTGTATTCCTGCATACTACTTGGATTAGATGGTCCTTGCAGCCCCTTCAAACTTTAAGATTCTGTCATTCTATAAATGAGAATGTTCAGCCATAGATTTCTTCAATCATCATCCAAAACTGGAAGGTAGTAAGATTGGAATTCTCATACCTTGTATCAAACATTAATTAGGACGGCAATTACAGTCAAGAGATAAGAAGACTAGGAATGGGAAGGGCAGCAACGAACGAACTAGTGAAAATCTTGAAGACCACAAATATACAACTTAGGGGTGAAACAGATGGTCAAAAGCAGGCAGCTTTCCAGTGGATGAAATCATGGTGTTCAGACTGGGGGAAAACTCATTTGAGATGTGGTGCTAGAGAAGAGTGCTGAGGAGTGCTGAGGAGACCATGGATAGCCAAAAAAGACAAACAAATAGATCCTTGAACAGATCAAGTCTGAAATACCCCTGGAAGCCATGATGGTCAAATTCAGACTGTCGTATTTTGGCCACATCATGAGAAGGCATGACTCATTGGAAAAGACAATAATGCCAGGAAAGGTAGAAGGTGGTAGAAAGAGAGGACGGCTACACAGCACATGGCTAGACTCAATTAGGGAGGTCATAGACCTGAGTTTGCAGGACCTAAGCAGAGCAGTAGAGGACAGGGGGTCTTGGAGATAACTCATTCACAGGGTCACCATGAGTCAAGGTTGACTTGAGGGCAATTCACAACAAACACAAAGACTGGAAAAAGTGTATTATATCCATAGCCATAGTTGTGACCAAGGCAAAGACAGACTAAAATAGAGGGGGGGGGGAGGGGAACAAAGGAACTTTACAGTCATCCTTATATCTCCAAGGAAACCTCCAGATCTGATGCTAAATCCAATTATGTTAGAACATGGCAAAGGTGGATAATGTCCAAGTAGTATTTGTACTTTTCAATCTCTTTTAAGGTTAGTGAAAAATGTTCTGAACCTTTTTTAAACCAATCACTCATTTCTTTTTGTTTAAAAATAAGATGCCAGTTGTTGCTGTTTTGTGTGCATGGGTGTGTGTAAAACTGTTTTAGATATAATAGCAAGCATCCTGTTGGGAGCATACACAGATGTGACTGTGAGCGATGCCTCCATATGTACTATTTGGGACTTTGTGGAAGGAGGTATTTGGATAGCTTTCTGCAAAGCCCCCACCCCAGGACACAACAATAGTTAGCAGTTACAAGATGCAGTTCTGCCTCCCTGGCCACAGATTGGCTCCCAAGGTGTACCTGAGTTCATTCCATCTGCTTTTAAGCAAATAGAGGGAAGCACTGCCTTTGGGGTGGGTAAAGATGTTTCTTCTTCCCTTGTGCATGAGCAGCCAGAAAGAACCAATGGGTAGCCCTATAGTCAGTCAGTGGCCCATCAACCCCTGAGATGTCATTGTGACTCAAAGAATGCATCTGGGCAGAAGGAGCAACTTCTGATCCTGCCACATACAATAAGAGCATTGCTGGATATTTACGCCCCACCAGCTTGATACAGGTTGTCTCCACTAGCTTATTTCATTGCTTCAATTGATTTGCAACTTGTAGAGTTAATTCGCTCCAAATGAAATAAGCTGAGGACAAAGGGGCAAGGGAGAGACAAACTGGGACATTTTAAAAGCAGCAGGAAAAGTGAGAGGACAGGGTATTAATCAAACTGTCAAATTGGGACAATTGGAGAATAAGTGAGTTTTGAATTAACCTGGATAATTTTTTTTACAGAGCAGTCCAATAACCTCATGCAAAACGGTAAAAAAGATCATCCGAGAGTGCTCCCCCCCCCCAATTATACACAATGAGAACATGATGATTCTAGATGGTGTGGTGGACTAGGACTCTCGGAGACCAGGGTTCAAATCCCTGTTTGACTATGGAAACCCACTA
Source organism: Urosaurus nigricauda (assembly GCA_034509955.1). Lineage (NCBI taxonomy): Eukaryota > Metazoa > Chordata > Lepidosauria > Squamata > Phrynosomatidae > Urosaurus > Urosaurus nigricauda. The sequence continues at coordinate 13,179,252 of JAOEGL010000005.1, forward strand.
GGTAACCTCAGGCAGGTCACATCTCTCAGCCTAGAGAAATGCAATGACAACCCTCCTCTGAACAAATCTTTCCAAGAAAACTCTGTGATGTGTTTGCTTTAGGTTGCTATAAATCATAAATTACTTGAAGGCACACAATGAGAACAATCCTCTTATATGAATATATCACTTCAGAATGCACATGGGGTGGTTTCAAACAAGAAGTATTTCACAATAAAATAAAGTAAGTGGGGGTATGAGAGAGAATATAAGTGATGAAATTTCTCACAAGTGATCCCTTCTGTATGAGCTTGTTAAAAAACTATAGTATTTAAGTATCTAGATGTTTAAACAGACTTACGAGTTTTCAAAAAGTTTTACCTGTTTACCTTTCCCTATAATATTGACAAAGAAGGTAAGATTTTCAAATGATTCAGCAGCTGATGGGATATTCAAGCATTTTACTTATTTATTGAAACATTTTGATCACTTAGTTATTAATGTTCTCTAAAAAAAAGCCTAAGGGCACCAGATCCCCTCTGATCTTGGAAGCTAAGCGGGAAGATTGGAGGGAAGATTGCCAATGAATACCACTTGCTGAATGCTGTATTTCAGAGGAAGGAATTGGCAAAACCACCTCTGAGTATTCCTTGCCTAAGAAAATCCTATGGAATTCATGGGGTTGCCAAGTCAACAGGCAATTTGAAGGCAAATACACACATACACAGATAAATGAAAACAAAGAATATAAAATAACAATAAACAGTTATAATAATACAAAATGCAAATAGTAACAAGAAGTTAAAATTCTACAGTATTTACTAAAACAAAAGTAAAATCAGTAACAAAAGAAGCACAATATTCTAAAGGCACTCAAAGAGTTCTTACATTTTCGGATAGTTTTTAGAATTCACTAATTACTGCATATTCATTTTAATGATGAACTAGTTGTCACCAGTCAACACAAATGGATTTGGTGGTTTATTTATTACATGCTTTTTATTGCCTTTCAGTCAGAGTTCCAAGGCATTTTACAAAATAATGAAACAATTAACAGGTAAGGAAAAAGGACAAATTAAAAACCACAAAATGATAAAATCAGCATAAAACAGTAAACAATATTAAAATTCTAAAATGTTTGAGAAAATAAAATGATGCTTTTCCCTGCATGAGATTCAAGGTGGCTCACAACCATTTAAACAATGGTTTTCACAGACTGCAGTGATTCGGTGAGCCACATTCACAAGTGTGTTCACAAGGATGTTTCCTAATGTTAGCACAACATTTCGTTTCAAGAAAACTTTGGTAAAAAGTTGCTTCTTAGGGCTATAGTTCACTCTGTGTGTGTGTGTGTCCAACTCTCAATTTATCTAAGGTATGTCTATCCATTGATGGACAAGCTTTTCCAGATTCAGCCTCAAGTAGGCTTTCCACAGGTGGAGTCCAATCCACTTTGCTCTCATTCTCCATGTCCCAACTCTCATCTCAGTCCCTGTTGTGTCACAAATGATGTACAATGTACTCCTATTAATGCTGCTAGGACAACAAAACCCGGGGACATCCACTCTTCAGTCTCATCCCTTACATTTCAACCTCTTTCCCTTAAACATACCTGTCAGTTGTGATGAAGGAGGTTGTTGATTTTGGCACTCAGTCTCTTCTGTCCCATTTCCACATTAATCTGCAATTTTAAAAAAACACCATTAAAATTCACTTTTAAGTTCATGCTTCGTGAGTAAAGAAATTTAAAATGTACAGTTTTAAACATCTCTCTAATTTTTTTAAAAAAAATGTCCACTTGTTTTCTTCAGATTCCAATACTGAACACTGAAACTAGGAAAGGCTGCAGCTGTTTGCTTTTGCCTAAGCCTCCTGCGAAAGCAAGATTCCACCCCATCCTTTTCTCTCTCGCCTGTTGAATTGCTTGAGTAAAACTACTTTTGCATGTTGAACTTAGTTTGCAGCAACTTAAGTAAACTGAAGACAAAACAAAACAGTGGTGTCACTGTGAATGCGCCAGGGGAGCACACTTGACCAGGTGATACCCCAGAAAATAGGTGACACCCAGTTGAGCCCTCCTCCCCCTTCAGTGCAGAGGGTGAATGGGTTCCCTTTCCAGCTGTTCCTTCACTGAGTTTTCTTCCTGGGAAGGAAGCCTGGCAACAGAGGAGAGGAGGGGTGAATGGGCGCCCTTCCTGGCTGCTCTGTTGCTGGGCTGTCTCCCTGGAGAGGGGGTTCCAAGTTTACAGCCCCACCCCACACCCCGACAGCCCTCCGCATCAGATGACATAATATTTAGTGGCACCACTGAGACAAAGCAGGGTGGAAAGTGGAGAAAAGAGAGAAAAACTGTGATATTTTAAAAGTAGTTGAAAACATGGGATAGTAGAGGATTAATTAGGATTATCCTTGCCAAACTGGAACTGTTAGAGGTTATGGAATATTATGTGCAGTACAGAAAGCTTTGGACAGCTGGAAACAGACAGAGAGTTCACGAAGCACCCCTAGAAAGTTCCTACCACTTTCCCTTCCAAAATCTGCTTCAGTCACACTACCAGGAGCTCTGGTGGCACAGTGGTTAAATGCCGGTACTTCAGCCATTCACAGCCACAAGGTTGTGAGTTCAATCCCAGGCAGGGCTCCAGGGTCCACTCAGCTTTGCATCCTTCCATAGGTAGCTAAAATGAGTACCAGCTTGTTGGGGGCAATTGGCTTCCCTATTGTAAACTGCTTAGGGAGTGCTTAAGTGCACTGATAAGCAGTATAGAAATGTACTTGCTATTGCTACTCTGTCTAATGGTCAGGCTCAACTGGCATGTACATCATAAGGTTAAAATAAGGCACAGCCTGCCCTTCCTACAGAAGTAATTTGTTCATTTTCATCTCAGTCCATGAATAGGGATGAAACACTCATCATGACAGGGTAGCAAATTAAAGATATTCTGCTGGTTAAAAAAAAATTGAAGAAACAAACCACGAATACTGATTAAAATACACAGTTAAATACATATTGGAGAAAACAATGGTAGAGTTTGTTTTAAAGCAGATTGATGGAATTTAGAATGGAATCCTAAATAGAATCATGCATTAAAAATATAAAAGTGGTATGGATCAAAAATGGATAGGTGTGTCAATTCCTCACTGAGATAGATTATTCTTGACTGCAGGAGATCGTCCCAGCAGTTGTGCCACCCATCACTTGGAGGTACCGAGAGAGTCACAGAATAAATGAACCCCATGCCATGCAAAAGGCAAGATATAAATTAAATAATTTAAATAAATAAATACATAAATATAAACATAGAGACAATCTTTGCCTCCATTTCCAGCTCCCAGAACATCTGGACTTTGGGAAAGGGCATCTTTTCAGACTACAGACTCTACAAGTCATGCTGTCTGTGAGACTGTAGGAGCTGTAGTAAAAAAAAGTAACTTTTCCAAGTGATTATCCTTGACCTTGCACACTGAGTTTGTAAGGTACAATACAATGCCAGATAAAACACCTCAGCTTCAGAGAAGTGTTTTGTCCCAGCTGTCACAATCTTTAGGTTAGCCAAGGCAAACAAAAAATTAGTAACTCTTGATTATACTATGGCTGCATTAAAGAGGGATGGGCATATCTGTCAGCTTCCTTTTGTCCTACATTCAGTATCTTTAAACCTCTGGTCTGGTCAAAAATTGAGGTCTGTATGAGTTTTGGTAAATTCTTCAAAACCAAGTCATCCTTGGCAAGATGATATAAGCCTAAAGCAGTTTCTTCCTTACAACATCATAAGGGCTGTGATGCAGGCCTGTGACAGACCTTCCTGGCACAGATGTTTGGGCACTCAGACGCCCATACATCATGGACATGCCTGCCATGCGAGCAGTGCTGCTCAATAATGGCACCGCCTGCATGTACTAGGGCTTGGGAGAGGACGGGAGAGGCCTAGCAACACCATCAGTCCTGGTCTCAAGTGGAAGAGCCCTCTCTCCATGCTACGCCATCTTACCCAGGAAGGACTGAAGGGACTGGAGAGGTCTAGCAACACCATCAGGCATAGCCTCTAGTAGAAGAGCCCTCCCTTCTACACCATCTTACCCAGGAGGGAGTGAAAGGGCAGCCCAAACTCCATTGGGCCTGTCCTAGAGTATGAAACAGAGCCCTCCCTCCAATCCATCTGCCTTTGTCCAGGCGTCAAATGGAGAGAAGAACTTTTGGACCTGATCCCCTTCCCCACCACCTTTCCCTTCTCCTTTTGTGTCGTGTCTTCTTAGACTGTAAGCCTGAGGGCAGGGAACAGTCTCATTAAAATAATAATGGTAAGCAGCTCTGATAGCTTTTAGGGCTGAAGAGCGGGGTATAAGTAAATAAATATTATATTATTATTATTATCCTCTATTTGCACTGACCAATTTTAATAAGTGCAGCTGTTTTGAGATTGGAGGGGAAAAAACCACCCTTCCATTGTCAGCAAAAGAAAAACACTGAGAAGTATATGTATTCCTTCCTCCCTCTCCACCAATCTTCTTTCCACTTTTATATCATGAAGAATCCTTTTGGCATTTAATCATCCATAGAAGCCTTTTATTGCTTCCTATACGACATCACAATGAACATAATCCCTTAGTTAAGTGCCAATTAATTATTAAAAAAACACTCATTGGGGATTAGCAATCATGAAACAGATACTGTTCTATTAGTTGTTAATCCTCAATAAATCTACTTGAAATAGACAGTCGTCATTTGAAACATGAGAGAACTGGTCTAAGTTAATCTAATTTTTATATGTTTGGGAGATGATTATTATATGTTAAAGAAGTGATTTCCTCAAGGTTTAATGTATAAATGATTAGTAACTACATAATAAAGACACCTCTTGGAGGAAGTATCTTAGCCTTACAGAGCCCATTTCCATTAATAATTATTTATTTCATGACTATTATCTTTGCCCATGGTGGTCAATGCCAAAGAAGTGGGACTTTTCTTTCATGTAGAACACACTAAATTTTAAAAATGCATATTTAAACCAACATTCTTGCTGAATGATAAAAAATTGGGGGGAAAAAACCGATGATAAAGATGCTGGAACAGCTCTTCTATTAGCAAAGGTTAAATATCTGGAGCTTTTTAACTTCTAAAAAAAGTGGCAAAGGAGAAACATGTTAAACAGTGGAACTCATGCAATCATGGCTTTCAGTGGGAGATAAGACATTTTGGAAACCTTCTCAGGTTCCATTGAGGGGCAATCAAGCATTTGCTTTCCAATGAAATCTCTACAGATTGAGGTTTGTTTGAAGATAGAAATAGCACCCCAAAACTTAGCCTTTTTGCTGCAGTCACACACACACACACACACACACACACACAGAGAGAGAGAGTCAGGTGACTGTTGACCTCAGGCTTTAGTCTGAGACCTAAGAGTTTATCGCACTGCCTTTTTCTGTCCTTTTCTCCCGAGTTAGGTGTGGGATGAAAACTTTTAAACACGGTTTTTATTATACACCTCTGTGCTCAGGCAGGAGTCATCCTGTACCTAATCCAGACTTCTCCCATACTTTGCAAAGAATGGGAGAAGTTTGGATTGGGTGTGGGATGCCATGATCAGGTGCAGAATGCCTCCTGCCTGGGCAAGAAAGGATGTGATGAAATCCATGTTTAAAAGTTTTCATCCCACGGCTAGCTTGGGAGGGACAGAGAAGGTCAGTGTGATAAATTCCCTAGCCTGTCCCCATCTGCTTTCTGAAACCTGCATACTCAATCCTTGTGGTTTAAGCCACTCTTGTTTTCCTGATTTCTATTTCCATGGACCATCTCTTCAGGACTAGTAGATATACCCCCCCCCTCCAACCCACAAACTCTGCTATCCCCTTTCATTTTTCTATATTCATTTAGCTCTGTGAACCTATCATGGTGTTGTTTTTTTACAAGATTTGTTCAGAGGAGGCTTGCCATTGCCTTCCTCTGAAGCTGAGAGAAGGTGATTTGTCCAATACCAACCAGTGGGTTTTCATGAGTGAGCAGGGATTCAACCCTTGATCTCTAGAATCTTAGTCCAACACTCAATCCACTATACCATGCATGACTGTGCAGAAGACAAAATGCACTCACTCAGCAACTACTTCAGTTCATGGAGATTTCCACTAGGACTAAAATTGCGCACAGATTTGCCTAAAACATGACATGGTGCATGGTAAGCTTTCCCAGGACATAGGTTGTTGTTGGAGCCAATGGAAACTCCAATGGTCCATGGAGTTTCTTACAAGCCCTGGAATTACTGCTGCCAAATGCTGCTGTCACAGGAAGTGTTATTAATAATTTGCCTGAGACTCCACTTCTTAGCATGCTCCAAAGAGAATGAAGGACCCAACTGCACCTCACAACATCTCTAGCCCCATTCCCTTCTCCTTCTTCCTGGATTTATTGTGTACCAGTGTGCACCCATATGAAGAATTATCTTTAATCTCAGCCCTTAAACCTGGCGCCAGCTTAGATTGGATGAGAACAAGTGCGCAGGATTTTCAATCACCTCACTCACAAAGATTAAACTTTTCCCTGCTCTTCCTCCAATGTGATATATGCCATCCTAGGCCAGCGATGCCACAATGGACAAACTGTCATTACACAAGAGGATTAATGGAGACAGATCTGACATTAAAAATGACACCTAAGAAACAGTTGCAAAATATTTTCACCTTCTGGACATAATAATAATAATAATAATAATAATAACAATAATAATAATAATAATAATAATAATACATTTTATTTATACCCCGCTCTTCAGCCAAAGCTATCAGAGCGGCTTACAATTTGTTAATTAGACAATTAACTCCCCTCAAGATGGTGGTTGAAGGGAGGGCTCATCTTGCTTCCAGCAGGAGGTGGCCTGCATCTCTCTCCCCTCAAGATGGTGGTTGAAGGGAGGGCTCTTCTTGCTTCCAGCAGGAGGTGGCCTGCCTTTCTCTCCCCTCAAGATGGTGGTTGAAGGGAGGGCTATTCTTGCTTCCAGCAGGAGGTGGCCTGCATCTCTCTCCCCTCAAGATGGTGGTTGAAGGGAGGGCTCTTCTTGCTTCCAGCAGGAGGTGGCCTGCCTTTCTCTCCCCTCAAGATGGTGGTTGAAGGGAGGGCTCTTCTTGCTTCCAGCAGGAGGTGGCCTGCCTTTCTCTCCCCTCAAGATGGTGGTTGAAGGGAGGGCTATTCTTGCTTCCAGCAGGAGGTGGCCTGCATCTCTCTCCCCTCAAGATGGTGGTTGAAGGGAGGGCTCTTCTTGCTTCCAGCAGGAGGTGGCCTGCCTTTCTCTCCCCTCAAGATGGTGGTTGAAGGGAGGGCTCTTCTTGCTTCCAGCAGGAGGTGGCCTGTCTTTCTCTCCCCTCAAGATGGTGGTTGAAGGGAGGGCTATTCTTGCTTCCAGCAGGAGGTGGCCTGCATCTCTCTCCCCTCAAGATGGTGGTTGAAGGGAGGGCTCTTCTTGCTTCCAGCAGGAGGTGGCCTGCCTTTCTCTCCCCTCAAGATGGTGGTTGAAGGGAGGACTCTTCTTGCTTCCAGCAGGAGGTGGCCTGCCTTTCTCTCCCCTCAAGATGGTGGTTGAAGGGAGGGCTATTCTTGCTTCCAGCAGGAGGTGGCCTGCATCTCTCTCCCCTCAAGATGGTGGTTGAAGGGAGGGCTCTTCTTGCTTCCAGCAGGAGGTGGCCTGCATCTCTCTCCCCTCAAGATGGTGGTTGAAGGGAGGGCTCATCTTGCTTCCAGCAGGAGGTGCCTGCCTTTCTCTCCCCTCAAGATGGTGGTTGAAGGGAGGGCTCTTCTTGCTTCCAGCAGGAGGTGGCCTGCCTTTCTCTCCCCTCAAGATGGTGGTTGAAGGGAGGGCTATTCTTGCTTCCAGCAGGAGGTGGCCTGCATCTCTCTCCCCTCAAGATGGTGGTTGAAGGGAGGGCTCTTCTTGCTTCCAGCAGGAGGTGGCCTGCATCTCTCTCCCCTCAAGATGGTGGTTGAAGGGAGGGCTCATCTTGCTTCCAGCAGGAGGTGGCCTGCATCTCTCTCCCCTCAAGATGGTGGTTGAAGGGAGGGCTCTTCTTGCTTCCAGCAGGAGGTGGCCTGCATCTCTCTCCCCTCAAGATGGTGGTTGAAGGGAGGGCTCATCTTGCTTCCAGCAGGAGGTGGCCTGCATCTCTCTCCCCTCAAGATGGTGGTTGAAGGGAGGGCTCTTCTTGCTTCCAGCAGGAGGTGGCCTGCCTTTCTCTCCCCTCAAGATGGTGGTTGAAGGGAGGGCTATTCTTGCTTCCAGCAGGAGGTGGCCTGCATCTATCTCCCCTCAAGATGGTGGTTGAAGGGAGGGCTCATCTTGCTTCCAGCAGGAGGTGGCCTGCATCTCTCTCCCCTCAAGATGGTGGTTGAAGGGAGGGCTCTTCTTGCTTCCAGCAGGAGGTGGCCTGCCTTTCTCTCCCCTCAAGATGGTGGTTGAAGGGAGGGCTATTCTTGCTTCCAGCAGGAGGTGGCCTGCATCTATCTCCCCTCAAGATGGTGGTTGAAGGGAGGGCTCTTCTTGCTTCCAGCAGGAGGTGGCCTGCATCTCTCTCCCCTCAAGATGGTGGTTGAAGGGAGGGCTCATCTTGCTTCCAGCAGGAGGTGGCCTGCCTTTCTCTCCCCTCAAGATGGTGGTTGAAGGGAGGGCTCATCTTGCTTCCAGCAGGAGGTGGCCTGCATCTCTCTCCCCTCAAGATGGTGGTTGAAGGGAGGGCTCTTCTTGCTTCCAGCAGGAGGTGGCCTGCCTTTCTCTCCCCTCAAGATGGTGGTTGAAGGGAGGGCTCATCTTGCTTCCAGCAGGAGGTGGCCTGCATCTCTCTCCCCTCAAGATGGTGGTTGAAGGGAGGGCTCTTCTTGCTTCCAGCAGGAGGTGGCCTGCCTTTCTCTCCCCTCAAGATGGTGGTTGAAGGGAGGGCTCATCTTGCTTCCAGCAGGAGGTGGCCTGCATCTCTCTCCCCTCAAGATGGTGGTTGAAGGGAGGGCTCATCTTGCTTCCAGCAGGAGGTGGCCTGCATCTCTCTCCCCTCAAGATGGTGGTTGAAGGGAGGGCTCATCTTGCTTCCAGCAGGAGGTGGCCTGCATCTCTCTCCCCTCAAGATGGTGGTTGAAGGCAGGGCTCATCTTGCTTCCAGCAGGAGGTGGCCTGCATCTCTCTCCCCTCAAGATGGTGGTTGAAGGGAGGGCTCATCTTGCTTCCAGCAGGAGGTGGCCTGCCTTTCTCTCCCCTCAAGATGGTGGTTGAAGGGAGGGCTCTTCTTGCTTCCAGCAGGAGGTGGCCTGCCTTTCTCTCCCCTCAAGATGGTGGTTGAAGGGAGGGCTCATCTTGCTTCCAGCAGGAGGTGGCCTGCATCTCTCTCCCCTCAAGATGGTGGTTGAAGGGAGGGCTCTTCTTGCTTCCAGCAGGAGGTGGCCTGCATCTCTCTCCCCTCAAGATGGTGGTTGAAGGGAGGGCTCTTCTTGCTTCCAGCAGGAGGTGGCCTGCCTTTCTCTCCCCTCAAGATGGTGGTTGAAGGGAGGGCTCTTCTTGCTTCCAGCAGGAGGTGGCCTGCATCTCTCTCCCCTCAAGATGGTGGTTGAAGGGAGGGCTCTTCTTGCTTCCAGCAGGAGGTGGCCTGCATCTCTCTCCCCTCAAGATGGTGGTTGAAGGGAGGGCTCTTCTTGCTTCCAGCAGGAGGTGGCCTGCCTTTCTCTCCCCTCAAGATGGTGGTTGAACATGGACATACAGTCAAGGATTCACAGACTGTAGTCCTTGATCAAGGAAATTACAAAGGAAGACTAGAAAGAGAAACAATTGGATTGAATTATATTCACAAATCCCAGTCCATTAGCAGCGGTAGATAAACAAAGACAATAGCTCCATGGCACACTACATATATAATACAAGAGTCCTCCCATATAACAAAAGGATTCTTCTCCAAGAGGTTTGAACTTGGGAAACTGACTTTTGATAAGCAAATTTATTGCTTTTACACATAAACACTAACTGACCACTGTAAACATCTGAAAGATCTGTATCACTTCACTCAGCCCTTTGAAAATGCTGGACAAGAGGCATGATTTGCATCTTTCTGAATCCTATTACGTTCTATCCTACTCTCGTAACTAAATAAATATGCTTTGTAACTGAAGTCTTAAAACCACTTGGTACTGCATCCAAAAAATTGGGTTTAAATTCACAGAAGCTTATAATAAAATAAAATCCAGCAAGTCTTAATGGTGCTGCCAGCCACATCTTTTTTTTCTTTCCCTCCCTGCTTCCTCTCTTCAAGCATCACTCACCCTGATAACCCCACCCCATGCTAGACATGGGAAAGCACAGTAATTCCTTGAGAATTCCACACATGCTTTGAGATCTGGAGACCTTTACTTACTGGGCAGCCTTGGGTTAGTCACACTCTCTCAGCCTCAGAGAATGGCAATGCAAAACCCCTCTGAAGAAACTTGGCAGGAAAACCCAATGACAAGTTCACCTTAGAGTCGTCATAAATCAGAAAAAAACTTGAAGTCACACAACAACAATAATTCCATGGGATGGAAGCCCATGTCCTGGGTCCTTTACCATTTGTTAAGGTCCCATTGTTTTTGTATCTGAGAGATCCTCTGCCATTGTCACCCCATCTTTCACTGCTGCTGCCCAGTAACTCTTCTGCAGATTTATTATGGCTACTCAGCAAAAGCCTGTCTGACTTAGAGTCTATGCCAGAAAGAATGCTACCATTCTCGCTCCACTGGAGCACCCAGCTTCTCGCTCCACTGGAGCACCCAGTCCCACTACCATGAAAAGGTAGGTCAATGGCACTTACTCCTCAGTTACTGTCAAGCAAAGATTACAGCCTGAGGTTTCAGCAATGGTTGCTTCCAGTACATCCATGCTACTTTGAACACTGGTATTGTCTGTCTGTCTGTCTGTCTGTCTGTCTGTCTGCCTGCCTGCCTGCTTACTCCTCTATGCTCAATTTATGTATCTTAATATAATGGTTATTACACAACCCCTAAAAAAACACCCTCCAAAACTTCTGTATATTTTCTGCATTCTGAAGAATCAGTGGCATATACAAATTTACCCCACTGAAACTGACCATTGCTCAGTAAAAAATGGGGAAAGAATGAAATAAAATTTATGGAAGAACAAAATACAGCACAAGGGATCTAGAAGGAAGGGAATCCTCTCTTATTGTTGTTGGAGAATATTCCATGATTGTAGACACCCAACCCTTCATTCTATGTCATGCCTCACCCTTCCTAAGCAGTCAGACATAATATATTTAGTTAAGTGTCAAAAATGAAAAGGCCCTAATTTTTCCTTTTAAACAGTACAGTTGTTCAAGGAAGCAAGGTTAACAGGGCACAAGTCTCTGTGCTCAAACGTATCAGGGATGTGCCCTCTGAGGGTCAGGCTTTCATTTGCCTCTGTTAATTCTCTGTTGCCTGTTAGCGGTCCTTCATTGTCAGCCTTATGCCTTAGCTGGGCACACTCCCCGATTCCCCACTCTAGCCAGTAAATAGTGTTTATGTTAAAGAAGTCATGTTCTTTGTGACTGGTGCACATCGAAACTGATGTTGTTGTCACTTTAGATTAAGATCTCAGTCTAGCAAAGGAGGCAATTGGAGCAGGCAGCCGAGTGGCCAAATGAAATATTCAGTTCATTTCATTTAAAGCCGCCCTTGTCTTCATTGTTCCAAGCTGGCATGACTGGTTAACCCTTGTTGGTGCCTGTCTCTGACTTTCTCTTCCTCTGCCTACCTCCTAGCCCCACTTAGCAAAATCTTTCCAGAGTGTATGTTACAGTCAAGCTGCATTTCATGGAAATGTGAGATCAAGCCAAGATTGGGAGTCGGTAATATACCAGGGGTGGGGGCGGATGACAGTTAGAACATGGCAAATTTTAAACCTCTAGGTTGTCTTTGTCTAGGAAAGAGTCAGTTCTAACAATGGAAGGAGATATCTTGGATCTCAGAAGAAGTAACCTTTTTGTATTGGCAAATTCAATTTTATCTTCTGGATTTTGGAATGTTTTGTTCCCAGTGCCAGAAAAACAACACCATTCTGTAGATTCTGGATGTCATTGCATGGCCAACAGGTGTACTCCTGAATATAAGTTCTAACAATAGTTTTCTTCCACCTAATTTAAGCTTAACTGGGACTGGCACTCTCAGGTGAGTTTGGTTGAAGACCATTCTCTGGAATAGATATATATATCCATGATCAGTGTGTCCATATATCCAAATCTATCTGACTTTTTTGTTGTGACAAAAGGCCTGTTTACACAATAATTGTTATCAGCACTAGCTTTATTTATGGCCCATCTTTGTCCAAGACTGGGACTCCAGGTGGTTTACACATTAAAATTATTACAATATAGTTGAGAAAATGCACTTTAAAAGAATAAAAACAAACAGTGTTTTGAAATATGGGTGTACAGTGCAGGGAGGCCCTGTAACCTATTTAAATGGTAGGTTATCACTCTTTGAGACTTCAGGAGAGACAATTCACCCTTGAGGGAGAGCATAAAAAGGGTGGTCTGATGAGCCTGAAGAGGTCAAGCATTGTAAGAACAAGTTCACATCCTGCCCCAAAGCTACTGTTTGTCCACACCTGCTTTAGATAAAAAGTGAGGGCATAACTTAATTTAAAATATGTACAGTGAACAAAAAAGTGGACAGCACTAAAATTTGAAAACCAGAGCACTATAATTTGAAAACCATGTTTGTTTTTGTACCTTGTAATATTTTTTAAAAGTGCTCATATATTTTAGCAACAACACTATCAGCAGGATACCAATGTAACAGGATACCAATGTGATGCAACAGAGAGAGCACAGGGTTTTTAATACATTCAGATGCCCACTCTCAATCCCAAAGCACTGCTGCTGAGAAAAGAATTTACAGCTAAACCTATGTTGCAGCCTGCTTTTCTAACACTTCAAGCAGTGGCTGTGAGACAAAGCAGTCCTACACATATGCAGCTTGGCAGAAGTCTTCCCCCTAGGCTTTACATTTTCCAAGCTTACTGAAGTCCCAGTGCCAGAGTGGAAGCTTAGTAGTTAGAGCACATGCTTTGTATTCAAAAGGTCACAAATCCAATCCCTTGCACTTACAGTTGAAAAAGACCTTGAGCAGTAGTTGATGGAAAAGGTCTCTGCTGGTCAGAACCAGAGCTCAAAACTCTTGAATTACAACTCACAGAATCCCAAGCATGGGAGTTATAGTCCAAAAACCTAGGTTTCTGAATGCCCATCAGGAAAAACCATGTTGGGCTATACACATCCAAGCTCAATTTTCTTTCCTTTCAGTCCTGTATATATTTTTGGTGCTATGTGGCATTTATAATAAATACTGTTTCTGTAATATTTTTTGATCTTGTTTTGTTGTCATGCTATTATCTTCTGCTGCTTTTAACTGATTAGTTGTTTTAATTTATCATTATATAATTCTGCTTTTGAACTGATTTATATGGATTTGAAATTTAATTGTGTTTTTACCATATGTTGCCCTGAGAGCTATTTGTTGTAAATCTTAGAGAAAAACAAATAAATTAAAATAAATATTGCTGTCCAGAGTCAACATAAGGTGGAATCACTGCCTCTCTCTCTCTATGCACACACTCAGGCATGCACACATAGGCAAGTTGTATCTACTCTGTAGAATTAACTGAGTCTGACACCACTTTAACTGCCATGGCTCAATGCTATGGAATTCCAGAATTTGTAGTCTTATGGTGTATTTAGCCTTCTCTGTCAGAGAACTCAGGTGCCACCACAAACTGCAAATCCCATAGGATGTAGCTAGGGCAGTTAAAGTGGTATTGAACTGCATTAATTCTGCAATGTGGCAGTAGAAACACACACACTGCATATATAGATGGGATGAAAACCAAACTATTTGGTAACCACCTTTGATCCGATCCTGACTCGTGGTGACCCTGTGAATGAGACACCTCCAAGACTCCCTATCCTCCGCTGTCCTCTCTGCTTAAACTATCACCTATCTGCCTAAGTCCTACAAATTGATACCCATGACCTCTTTAATAGAGTCCATCCATCTAGCATGTGGTCTTCCTCTTTTTTTAATGTCCCTCCACCTTTCCTAGCATTATTGTCTTTTCCATTGTGTCATGATTGTCTAGGCAGAACGGCAGGATATAAAAATAAAGTTGTTGTTGTTATTATTATTATTATTGGGCTAAAATGCAACAATTTCAAATTTATTATCTTGGCTTCCAGGGGGATTTCAGGCTGGGCAAATCACACACTTTCAGCCTCAGAGGAAGACAAAGACAAATCCACTCTGAACAAATCTTGCCAAGATAACCCCATGACAGATTTGCCTCAGGGTCACCATAAATCTGAAATGACTTGGAGCTCCACAACAACAACAACAACAAATAATTTAAATAAATAAATCAGCCTCTGGCTATAGAACTCTCATCAGCCCCTGCCAACATGGTCAATAATAATATAATAATAATAATAATAATTTATTTGTATTTCCCACCTCTCCCTTCGGATCGAGGTGGGATTCCAACAGTTAAAATAATAAAACAATCAAAATACAATATGCAATACATCAATACAATGTGCAACAACAATACATGCCATGAAATCTAAAACAAGCAACATTAATTCAGTCCTTAGCTGCTGACTATTATAACTATCTGTCTAGTTTACTACTATTCTTAGTTGTTCACGACCATCATAACAAATCAAATGGATAGGCCCGCCGGAAGAGATCCGTCTTGAGTGCTTTTTTAAAGGCATCTAAGGTGGTAATAAGACGGATCACTTCTGTCAAGTCAATGGTTTAAAGATGTGTGAGTTGCAGTCTAAAACATCTGGAAGGCCAGAGGGAACCAGTCTCTGTGATCCTCTTGCATGTTCATTTGTCTTCACATGGTTGTTGTTAATGTGCAAGAGGGCCTTCTCTGGGGAAGTGATTCCTGGGTGAAGCTTCATAGTCCAAAAAGTTAAATTTTCACCAGCAACTGAACTATTCTTTTATTCCTCTTGCCTAGAACAGAAGCAACTATGCATATTTAGAGTAACTAGAGAACTTGTTAAAGGAAACTTTTTTTTTTTAATTACAGTTTTGATAAACTAAATTAAGCTACTCAGTGTTGTTCTGGTTCTTATGCATATGGACTTTGTTATGTTTGCTCTTGATGATTCTTTCATCCTTGTCCACTTGTTTTAATAAGTGGATGTTCATTAATTTCATCCTTTTTTCTATACTATGCTAGTTGGCCTTTCACATTTATGGCGTTGATTATTTATGGATTTGATTAATCTGTTCTCTCTAGGAAACTCTAAGTCCTCCAGTGCAATTCTATGGCCAACTTTTGCCACAGGACCTAGAGTTTCCTACAGAGAACACTCCTGTAGATATGTGTAGCTCTTCCAGCCCAATTCTATGGTCAACTTGAAATGGATGTTGACCATAGAGTTGTTCTAGAAAACCTAGAGATTCATAGAGAGGTGTTCTCTTGAATTACAAAAAGTGTTTTCTTTTATTTGTGGTTTTTCCACTTTCACAGGGTCCTGATTCCTTAACCACATCCACTGTAATTCCCCCTTTTCTAGGTGGGAGGAGGGAAATGGGACATATATTTTTCCTGCCCAAATATCTACATATGTACCTAGATACCTATGCTTCTCATAAGGTATTTTGCTGCTATAATCGATTATATAAGTGATGCAACCAAAGTCACCCCTGTCCGTAGGTACAGCTAAGCAACAGTCCAGAAGGAAGATGCTAGGGGCTAGGAGTGGTAACAAAATGTTGGAAAACAGAGGTACATGTGCCATCTATGCTATGTTGCTATCCTCAGATGTGGTGGAACACATAGCCTTGGCACCACTGTTAATTCTAGTTGAACCTAGGTGGGTTTTCTCTATAGAGTGGGAAACACACATCATCTTATGGAGCAAAATGTTTTGGTCTGGCCTGGCTCTTATGACTGACTCTTTTTGATAGCCATATCCACAACACATACACCTACATATGTGAGTGAGTACTGCACAAAAATTAAGTTGATGCAACCATAGTATTCATCATACCAACACAGCTTGCTTGCCATTGCATGTCAGTTTGTATTAGAGGACCAAGGCTATACAGTGGACAACATAGCTGTACAGTGTACAACAAGTGGAAATTAAAATCCAAACACTGGAAAGTGTCTGATAGACCACATTCGCTTCAGAAATTAGACAAGATTGGGCCAGAACAGTTTGGCAGTAAGTACTGGCTTGGGGTCATGGTGTTTAGATGATGCACACTCTGACACTGCCCCCAAGCTGGCGTCATGCTGCCCACCCAACCAGATGGTGGGCAGCATTGTGGCACTCCAGCAGTGCAGCGTTCAGATGCTGCACACCACAGGAGAGCTGCAAAGCTGTGGCAATGGCAGAAAGGGCACCCTTTTGCCAGCTCAAAAAGGAGTGTCATTTTTGCCGCCCCTTTTTGAGCTGGCAGATAGCTGGATCAGGGCTGCAGTATGTGATTCCTACTGCCCCGATCTGGCACTCAAAGGATGGCATCACGCCACCCCTTTAGGGCCATCAGTTTCAGACCATTATTTGACATGTGGAAATACAGAGAAAAATTCACATAAAGATTCACATATATAAGGACAGTTTCTTAAGTGTTCATTTATGAATGTATTCCACTGAGCTTTTTGTTAATTTGATTTTTTTAAAGTATGATGAATTATTTGCAAAGCATGCATAAAACTTCATACTTTAAATTACATGCATTTCCTCCACCCAATATTCATTTGAATCATATATTTTTTGTATGCTGTTTCTGAAATGTATTTGTGTATTCATTTTTGAGCCAAGAACTTCACCATGAAGAGAAATGTGCAAGTCAAAGAGCAGCAGTGTGCTGATCCACACATTGGGCTGGGATGTATGAATTAGGTTGGCTCTCTCAAAAATGCAGAGCCAACAAAAATGTCTCCAGATTTCCCAGGTAGACAGAATATTGATAGTGTCCCATGTTAAGTATTTGACCGCATAAAGGAATAGGTAAGCAGGGGAATGAGTGAGCTTCATATTTTCTTGAGACAGAGACCCCTGCAGAATCAGAAATTGGTTTCTCCCAGAGTTGAGTCAAAACCTTCAAAGTCCATTCAGATCAAAGGAATCCAGCCTAAAATCCCTTGAATTTTGAAGAGGCTCAGATTAGAAGTTCCAGCTTGGACTCTTAATACCCTCTTCTGTTGAATTATTGCCAAAGGAAAATGTCAGGGATTCCTTAACAGTAATAGCTGTGCTCCTTCTGAAGACGAAAATAGACAGGGTGGGACGAAAAGAAGCAAAATACAAAGATACCTGGGAGCACATAAATGCTGGTAACCTACCAATTGGAACAAGGCATACTTTTGCAAATAAATAATGCCAAGGTTTATTTTTCCTCAAAGAGCAATATTATTTAGCTGTTTTGCAGGGGTTTTTTTTTAAAAAAAAAAATAAAAGGCTTAAATTCTGCTAGAAGATCACATTTTCCAGCTATGACCTTTTTCAAATTGTGTGCCAGCCGTCAAGATTTCATGCAGGTAGGCATTATCTAAAGACACTGAGCATTCCATTGTTATGCATGAAAAAGCAAAGATAGGGAGGGCCTTATGCCTACATCTTGCTAAACCACTGAGCTCTAACTAAGATTATATCTTCAAAAGCTTCCCTCAACATGTAGCCTGATGGGGTTCAATAATTATACAACACATTGTATAAATACTCACTCACACAGAGAAGTGGATGGAAAGGGAGGAGAAGAAGGGAAAACACCTTGAGATTTCAGGAAAGCATTTCTAAGTATTAAGTTTAGCCTCAAATAAATGATATTCAGCATGATGTTTTATGTTTCAAGTCACAAAACAGCCCCCACTTCCCAAACATAGTCTCTCAGTAATCTCTGTGATACTCTTGTAAACACACTAGGAAGATCACTTTCCCTGTTTTTCAAGTAAGGCTACTGCACCTATTTAGACAGACAAGCTCTGCAGGAAAAAATAAACTTCCTCCAGGGAGATGGGGAGCAAGGAATATGCATGGTGGCTTGGAATGAAGCAAGGCTTAGAAAAGTTACTTTCTGTAATCTACAACACTGCCCTATGTGGCTGGGGGACTCTCAAAGCTATAGTCTCAAAAAATAATTTTTTAAGGTCTGGGACCAGATTTTAAGGTCTGGGACCAGCAGCAAGCCAAGCCACCAGCAGCCTTCTTTTTCCCCAACTCCACCTGGGCAAGAAGGCAGCAGAGGCCAGGCAGCAGCAAGAGGGTGTGGCAGGAGTGGTGAACTATAAAGCCACTCCTCTTCCACCCCTCAGGAAGACCAGCAGCAAGCCAAGCCACCAGCAGCCTTCTTTTCTCCCCAACTCCACCTGGGCAAGAAGGCAGCAGAGGCCAGGCAGCAGCAAGAGGGTGTGGCAGGAGTGGTGAACTATAAAGCCACTCCTCTTCCACCCCTCAGGAAGACCAGCAGCAAGCCAAGCCACCAGCAGTCTTCTTTTTCCCCAACTCCATCTGGGCAAGAAGGCAGCAGAGGTCAGGCAGCGCGGAGAGGCGGCGGGGAAGGAGAAAGCAACACCTGGGCCTGCCAAGGCCACCCCTCCATTCAGCAAAACAACGCGGCATTGGCCGCAAGAGGAGGAGCTAAGACATTTCCATATATTGCTTTCCCCGTCATCATTGCATGGCTAGGTTAGCCATAAAGGAGAACATTCTACCTCAGGGCCTTTTGTTTTCAGGCATAATGCTTATAATGGGAGAGCTGACTAGACAGGAAAAGGTTAATATCTGTCCATTGTCTGTTAGACATGGACCTCCTATTCTGGGTCAGAAACTTCTGACGGATAAATCATTTCCAGCACCAGATGATGGAGCCGGGAATAGCCTGGGAGCAGGAATTGAGGTTGTGTGGGGGCAGGGAAGGTATGGCGGCAACAGAGTGAACAAATGTTACAAAAGAAGAAGGGATCGATGTCTGATATCTATCCCTTCTTCAGTTCACCCTGTTTCCCAAGATAACATGGAGAGCGTACCAACCATTCCACAATCCCTTAATCTGATCCTTTGCAATGTCAGGTCGGCCAAAGGTAAGACTCATATCATCCACGATCTTCTCGTGGATGAACAGGCCGACCTGGCATGCTTCACCGAGACTTGGCTGGGAGATGCCAGCGCTGCTACATGGGCGCAGGCCCTCCCAGCCGGCTACACGGTTAGTGAGCAGATAAGGGAAAGTGGGCGGGGGGGGCGGTGTGGCAATAGTTCACAAAACTAACCTAACTTTGATCAGGAAACCTGTCCGGAAAACGATCCACATCGAGTGTGTGTACCTTGGCCTGAAGACCAGGGATAGTTTGGGGATTCTGTTAGTATACCGGCCACCCCGTTGTCTAACAGATTCCCTGACTGAGCTGACTCAGCTGGTCTCTGAGTTGTTGTTGGAGTCTCCCAGACTTCTTGTATTGGGTGACTTCAACATTCCTCTTGAGACCAGCTCTTCTGATCTATCTGGAGCAGCTCGGGAGTTCATGGAATCCATGACAGGCATGAACCTATCCCAATTGGTCAATGGGCCTACCCATTGCGCGGGTCACACACTCGATGGAATCTTTAGTACGGAACAGGAATATCCGTGGGCGGAGGTAACCAAAACCTCCGCACTGTCATGGACGGATCATTTCCTGATCAAGTTGGAACTAAAAGCCACTTCTGTCCCCCCCGGGGGTGGTGGACCCATTAGAATGGTCCGCCCTCGAAGACTAATGGAACCAATTGGTTTCCAGAAGGCCTTAGAGGGTTTAATGGTTGGCAACGCCGGTGACTCCGTCGAAGCTTTGGTGAATACCTGGAACACCGATCTTCCCAAGGCTCTCGACGCAATCGCCCCCAAGCGTCCTCTCCAACCCGCTCCAAATCGCAAACTCTGGTTCTCGGAGGAACTCAGGGAGATGAGGCGGGTTGGACGACGACTAGAGCGCAAATGGCGGAAGACTCGACTCTTCTCCGACAGAACTCGCCATAGGCAGCATCTTCACGCCTATCGGGAGGCTTTGCGTGCAGCGCGGAGATCCTTCTGCTCTGCACGCATCGCGTCTGCAGAGTCCCGCTCAGCAGAGCTGTTTAGGGTTGTGGGGGAGCTGACGCGGGTGCCCCCTGCGCCAAATCCCCTACTGGACCCAACAACAGCCTGCTGTGATGAGTTTAACACCTTCTTTGCAGACAAAATCTCTCGGATAAGGGCCGACTTGAATGTCAATGTTTTGTCAGAGCCCATAGGTGAGGTGTCCGATAACTCCGTTGCTGTTTCTTTACTGGAT
Organism: Urosaurus nigricauda; assembly: GCA_034509955.1. Lineage (NCBI taxonomy): Eukaryota > Metazoa > Chordata > Lepidosauria > Squamata > Phrynosomatidae > Urosaurus > Urosaurus nigricauda. The sequence goes on from JAOEGL010000005.1 coordinate 13,199,558, forward strand.
GAATTTCAACCTGCAAGTACCAAGGACGTGGACAAGCTCCTTGGAAGTTTGAGAAAGACGACTTGCCCTCTCGATCCTTGTCCATCTTGGCTGGTCACCCAGGGAGGGGACGCAGTGAGAACATTCCTTCGGGATGTGATCAATGCGTCCCTCAGGGAGGGTTCTTTACCATCTTGTCTAAAGGAGGCGGCCGTTAGACCCCTCCTGAAGAAACCCTCCCTTAATCCCTTGGATAAAAACAACTACAGGCCAGTCTCCTTGCTCCCATTTTTGAGCAAGGTCATCGAGAGAGCAGTCGCCTCCCAACTCCAAGCTGTCTTGGATGAAACTGATTATCTGAATCCATTTCAAACGGGCTTCAGGACAGGACATGGAGTTGAGACTGCCATGGTCGCTCTGGCCGACGACCTTCGCTTGAGCATTGACAGGGGTAGTGTGACCCTGCTCGTGCTCTTGGATCTCTCAGCGGCCTTTGACACGGTAGATCATTCCATCCTTTTGGGTCGACTGAGAGAGTTGGGGATCGGAGGCACTGCGCTCCGGTGGTTCCGGTCCTTTCTCTCCGGGAGATCCCAAAGGGTGAGGCTCAGGGACAGTTGCTCTTCTAAGATAGAGCTTAATTGTGGCGTCCCTCAAGGCGCCATCCTGTCCCCGATGCTGTTTAACATCTACATGAAGCCGCTGGGTGAGATCATTCGGAGGCATGGAGCTCAGTGTCTTCAGTACGCTGATGACACTCAGATTTACCTCTCCATGACAAGATCGTCGGCTCAGACTTCAGATGGCGTCTCTCCTCTCAATGACTGTCTTACGGCAGTAATGGATTGGATGAGGGAAAACAGGTTGAAGCTCAATCCGGACAAAACGGAGGTACTAACTGTCACAGGACCGAAGCCAGGATTGGGAATACACCTCCCGGTCCTAGATGGGGTCACACTCTCCTCGAAGGACCCTGTTCGCAGTCTGGGGGTACTCCTTGATTCGTCGCTTCACATGACTAGTCAGGTGAATGCGGTGGTCAGGAGTGCCTGTTATCAGCTTCGGCTGATCCGCCAGCTGCGCCCTTTCCTGGAGCCAAAGGACCTGGAGTCAGTGGTACATGCTTTGGTAACCTCACGATTGGACTTCTGTAATGCGCTCTACATGGGGCTACCCTTGTGCCTAACTCGGAAACTTCAATTAGTTCAGAATATGGCAGCCAGGCTTGTCACGGGAACATCAAGGAGAGAGCACATAACACCAGTGCTCAAATCTCTCCACTGGCTGCCGATTAGTTTCCGAGCGCAGTACAAGGTGTTGGTTTTAACCTTTAAAGCCCTACATGGCTTGGGTCCATCTTATCTGAGGGACCGCCTCCTCCCATACGAACCCCTCCGCACACTCCAGTCTTCTGGGAGGAACTTATTGCAGCCTATGAAGACTAGACTGACGCAGACCTCCCAGAGGTCCTTCTCGGCTGTCGCTCCCAGGCTATGGAATGGCCTGCCAGACGAGATGCGTCTTATTACATCTTCTGATTGTTTTAAAAAAGCCTTGAAGATTCACCTCTTCCGGCAGGCCTTCCCAGAAAGTTCTTAACCTCCCGGCTCTGTTTGGGTTAAGCTCTCCCATTAGCATTTTAACATCTTGACCTGATCTCTATGCAATGGGTTGCCGTTTTAAATTGAAATTTTTATTATGTCATTTTAATTGATGTTAGTTTAATTTAATTTTAAGGGGCGGGTGGTTGGGTATGGGTCATCTATATTTTATCTTGCATTTTTTAATTGATGTAACCGGCTCCGATTGGATACAGAGGAGCGGGCTATAAATAAAACTTTATTATTATTATTATTATTATTATTATTATACGAAAAGGCTCACCTGTGCCCATATGTATCTACCGAGATCTTGATACATTTGTCAGCAGCCCTCCTCTGTCTGATTCTGCTGTATGTAAGGGAAGAAGGTCTTTTCAACAGAAAGAACTCCAACAGTGATATGCACTCCCTATTGAGACTTATCTGGTACCATCTCTGATTTTCTTATGATATCAAGCTGAAAGAAACTGCCCATACTTTTAGATTTAGTTTATTGTTCAGCTTAAATCATTTTACTGTATCTCCACCCTAGAGTTTTATGTAGCTGCTAGCATTTTTTAAATAGATGTATTTTATGCTGCATTTCCCAGTTTTGACATATTTTATTTTATATTGGTTGTCAGCTACCCTGAGACTGCTGTTGAAGAGAGGGATATAAATAACGGATATGAATAATAAAATGAATGAACCAATCAATGGCCTAAATCCAACACAGTGTTAGTCCTCAATTGCTAGTGCAGTGAGACTTTATCTTCTCCACCCAGTTCACTGGTTGAAGGAATTCCATTTATAGCCTTATTGGATCCTGCCCAATGTGTGTTTTCATCATGCTTTCAAAGAACCTAAGCAGCAATGTGACAAAGTTGCTCATGCCAAGGCTCGTAGTTTGCATGGAAAACAAGAGTCATTTTCCTTTTATGTCTGTGCCTTTTTGCATGACCTCACCAGAAGCATCCATGATGATGGTGGGACCAAAGGAAAGTCCTTCCCTAAGGATCTTATAACTCAGGCAGGCTCACTTTGAGGATATAATTCCAAGATTTACTGCTTGTTCATGTAAAGGGAGATTTGAACCCAATTCTTTCTTGTCATACATTAACTACAATATGCATCACATTAGCATATCTTGTGCTTGTTCAGTTTTTGACAACATGTAACAGTTCACACTCTCCAGCAGCTTCTAATAGCAGACGGGAATTAGTAAATCCCAAAAAGTGGGAGTCTTTTTCTATACAGAACCTTATGTATCCAGAGTATGTGAATAGATATTTTCCCCATGTTCCCTCAGAAGCAGGTAAAGCACACCTATGTCTTTAAAAGGTACCCAGATAAGCAGACTAAAAGCTGGGGGTTTCATGCTCCATGTCTGCATTCACAGCCAGCCATTGTAATTAAACTCCCAAATTTCATTTACACAGGCTTAAATCCCTTCAAATCTCTACCTTTGCAGATCTCTTTTCCTTTGAAATGTATACCAGTATTATTATCCTTGAATACACATGAAAACACAGTGCTGTGAATCTATAATAAGAGCTTCATCTGGTTCTGCAGCTTAGAACTGTGTGTGCGCCCGTTTGATTAAATGTCCAAATTACTCCCACTTAAACAGTGTCTGCATATGGGCAAAGATACAAACCTACTTAAAAATCAGCTTTTAACAGCTGACCTCAGTGGCTCAGCAAGTATATTGCAGTCTTCCCCTGGGAAACCCAGGGTCATGAGCTAACCCAGGTCCCTCAACCTCATGGTGATGCAGGCCAAGCATGTTAACGTTTTGCCGGCTGTGAGTTCAGCTGCCGTTCTGCTACAATACTATTCAATGTCCAAATGACAGAAGAGCAATCAATGTCACCCGCTACACAATCCATCCACCCACAAGCTGATTGACCAAAGGGCAGAAGAGGTCCAAGGAAAGAGACAATTGGCCATAAGCAAAGAGGACAAATATATCATCTGAAAACAAACCATAGGAGCACAAAAATATACATTTATGGAGATTATTTATAGCATGGGGAGGCACTCAGAGCTCCTTCTGGGTGTGCCACGAGATCAGCTGTTGCACAGCTGCTTTTCTTCCAGTTGGGTGCAAAGTGGGAGCAATGATGTACAGAAAATCATGGTAGTCTTTTGCCACAAAACTTAGTCAGCCTACACACTGCTCTTCACAGCAGGATTTTGTTCTTTGTGCCCTTATGTGGCGATAGGAGCAAAATACGTTTGAGACACATTTTAATACAAATTGACACAATCCCTACACCTGAACAAATTCACAAATTGTAAAACAATTATCTTTCTCCTCCTTCTATTTCTCTGAATTTTGAAATATAGAAGTTTGATTTTTTTTAAAAAAAAATGCACACAAAGATGACTACAATAAAATGACAATGCCATTGTTCCCATTTTGATTCTTAACTAAAGAAAAAATTGCACATAGAGAAAGAGCACTTTGGAGAAGAGTTTGTTATTGCTTATATGTTGCAACCTCTGTGGATATAAATGTGATGCCAGCATGGACACTGGAAGAACAGAGTTGGAATCCTGGCTTGTGCATGAAAACCCACTGAGTGACCCTGGATAAGTCACACTCTCTCATCCTCAGAGGATGGTAATGGCAACCATCCTCTGAAGAAATTTGTCAAGACAAATTTGTCAAGACAAAAAAAGGTTTGCCTTAGGGTTGCCACAAGTCAAAAACAACTTGAAGGCACACAGCAACAACATATACATGTATGAAAGCTATGGGATCAGGCCATAAGTCCAGTAGTGTCTGCTTCAGCTGTTATCAATTCTACAGTGTATCAGGCCAGAGATATGACACTAAATAGATATTAAATCATTTCTCACTTAAAACCGGATGCTTAAAACCCAGTCAAACCCATATAAAATGATGCCCCTAATATATGTGTGCAAAGCTGCAACCTCTGTGAAGGGTGGTACCAACTGGACCTCCAAGGAGATAATATTCAATAACTGTGGTGCCACAACAAAGAAGGCCCTTTCCCATGTCCTCTCACAATGTATTGCCCTCATTGGTGAGATACACAGGAGGGCCCCTCAGTTCTTGGACAGAAAAATATGCAGAGAGGTGTTCCTTCAAGTATCAAAGTCCTGGTCAATTTAGGGCTTTAAATGTTATCACCATCACCTTGAATTCAGACAGGACGCTCAGCAGCAGCCAATGCAATCCCTTTAAAACTAGTGTTATGTGGTTTTTGTGTGGTGTGCCAGTCAGCAGTCTAGGTGTAATTTCCAAGTCATCTTCAAGGGCAGCTCGAATTCTGAATTGAATTGTGATGCCCAGAACTGGACAGTATTCCAGGTGAAACCTGAACCAAAGCATAATAGAGTGGCACTATTAATTCCCTTGATCTAGACACTATACAGCCTATACATTGATGCAGCCTAGAATTGCAGTGGCCTTTTTAGCTGCTGTTGTTGACTCATGTTTCAACTTGTGGTCTACTAGGACTCCTAGATCCCTTTCATATGTAGTTTTGTTAAGCCAGGTGTTCTCCATCCTATATCTATGCCATTTCATTTTTTCTGCCTACATGCAGTGCCTTACATTTCTTCCTGTTGAAGTTCATTTTGTTAGTTTTGGCCCAGCTTTCTACTCTATCAAGGTCATTTTGAATTTTGATTTCTTTGCAAGGTTTGTTTGCCTTCGCATTCTGAGAAGCTAAGAGAGTGTGAGTTGTCCAAGGTTGGGTTTCAGTGGCTGAATCACACTCAAACCACTATACCATGTTGAATCTCATTGGAACTGGGCTGGGAGAAAAAAAGAGACTAGTTACAGCTGTAGAAGTGTGACATCCCTTCAGATATTTAAATAGGGCTATCATATCACCTCTTAACCTTCTCTTCTGCAGGCTAAACATCCCAAGTTCCCTAAGTCGTTCCTCATAGGGCATGGCTTTCAGACCCTTCACCATTTTAGTCACCCTCCTTTGGACACGCTCCAGTTTCTCCATATCCTTTTTGAATTGTTGTGCCCAGAACATATGTAGACATCTACCTGATGTCCCTGTGGAGAAACAGGTAGCAGAGTGGGTACAGGGTAAGTCAGGGATAGAATAGGTTGGGGATCCGTTTGGACTTTTGCCTCTAGTATGGAAACTATCTATGGCCCCTCTGTCTCATGGAAAATACCAACCACTCCTGATTGTTCTATCCCTCAAAGGTGCAAGCACAGCCAACAAATATATAAGAATAGGAATTTGAGATTTGCTACCTGGAGAGACTTAGTAAATTCTTATGTTTTTTTTTAATGAGCACCCTACTGGACTAGAGATGCAGGGGAAAAAAGTAATGAAATGTACAGTGTCAAATTGTTTTATAAAGGATCTTCCACCTAAAGACAAGTGGAAGCATAGCTTTCAAGATAGATAGATAAATGGCTGCCTCTAGAACTTCCATCACCTTCTTTTTAAAGGTAATACCTTAATTTGCATAGTAATAACCCAATTATTGTAAGATTAGGCAACAGGAATCTCATTATTGCTATTCCTAACGAAACAGTCGATATTCCATTCAATATCTTTTAATCTTACCTACCTTAAAACATAATTATTCCAAATAAATGCTCATTCATCGTTAATGCAATTTCTTTAATAAGGTTGAAAAAAGGAAAAAAAGAAAATCTCCCTGTAATTGTTAGCTTTCTCCCCACTAATATATCAGTGTTAAACACTTCCCCCCTTCATTTGGGCTGCTATAGAAACAGTCCAAAAGTGGCCAATTGTGCAGGGGGGAGATTTTTCATAGCATTTCCGAAGCGGGGGGGGGGGCAGTTCTCAAATGCACATATTTCAATAGGTTGGAACACTGCTTGTTCAATACTCTCTAGGCTGCCTGCAGATGAGGTTTTTTTACTGTGCAATTGACCTGCCTTGTATTCACAGAATTTTACTGCGGTGGTGTGGATTAAGGTCAGGTTGGTGGTTTCCATATGTGTGAAACAGAGGCATGGAACCCATTCTTAAGGTTTATTCCAAATTTTCAAAGAGATCTCCAAAGAAATAATGGCTAAAATTGAAACACACACTATAAAATGTACCGTCTTAAACCTGAGTATTCCTTAGCTAGGAAAACTCTATGAAATAGAAGGGGACGCCATAGGTTGACAGGCGACTTGGAGGCACATACATATGGACATGCAACCTATAGAATACTGGAGTTTGTAATTTGGGGATACACTTTGTCTCTCTGGCAGATATTTCTAAGTACTTCTCCCTGAACTGCCAGTCCCGGGATTCCTGGGAGGTTGCCATTGCAGTTAAAAGTTGAATATAGTGCTACAATTGGCTAGTGAAAAAGAAAGTGAAACTAGAATATTTTCCCATTCTTATCACCCCCATAGAGTTGTATAAGCAGGAGGTCTTAGCCTCACTAAGAGTGTGTGAGACATTGCAATGTGTGATCATGCCCAGCTTCCCCTTCCACACAAATATATAATATCTAAAAGATGCTAAAAAGCTGACATGCATACACAAGTCTTTAACATTGGCCATAAAGGTATTTCAATAAAAAAATATCCACCTATTTCTGTAAATAATAATACTTTTCAAAAGGCTGCCATTACAGTTGTGGAATCACTTCGTTCATTGAGTGACAACTTCATAGAGATAGCAGAACATTTAGCAATTTCTCAATAACAACCAAAATACAAGCTGCTGCAATGTATTTATGCCTTTTTCAGCTGTGTCTTCTTTGTGCTTCTGACATGATTAAAAAAGAAAGGAAGGATGAAGAAAAACTGCTTGTGCATTAAAAGGTCTTGGTAAACTGAATATTTAATAGCAGAACATTAGCTCTGACTATTCTGAACATCCAGGATATTTCTAAAACATGTTTTAAATATTAAACTCTCTTTAGTCTGAACTAGACACATATGGCTGGAACGTTAAAAGCATGTGTCTTCTGAACAGGAAGGGCAGACATGGGTGAGACACAGTGTGTGGCTCTCAATGGGATCTGGCATGTTTGCAAATATATGAATTGTCACTAGATGTATGACAATTATGCCTCTATCAGTGTTTGGACTGACATGAAATAGTTTAATTAGGCTCTTTTGGCAACTTTTGGTGCTGGGAAGTCAAGGGAGAAAATATGCTTTAACCTTATCTTAATCCTCCCTCCAAGTTTGAAATGCATTCTTCTGCATAAGCAGCAGTGGGCAAAGTGCAGTTTCCCCTAGAAATGCCTCCTTATATCTGTGTTAGGAAGAGAAACACAGGGGATTATAATACAGCATTTTTGCTCTGGCTGTGCACGGGATGGGATCGGGTTGCAACAGGGAAAAATGGGTGTTATCACACAGTAAATTGCTGCTGCATTGCCACCCAACCATCACCTGTCCCCCAGGCATGCTCTGCCAACCAATTTTGGTGGCACAGAATTGGCCAGCAGAGCACACCCGCGGGAAGGGTGATGGTCAGACGGCATCGCAGCAGCAATTTACTGTGCAATAACACCTATTTTTCCCTGTTCTGACCCGATTCCGTCCCATGCTTGGCCAGGGCAAAAATGACCATGTGATAGTCTCCTTAATCACAGAGGGATATCTCTCTCTCTCTCTCTCTCTCTCTCTCTCTCTCTCTCTCTTTGTATTTGTTGTGTGCCTTCAAGTCATTTCTGACTTGCGTGACCCTAAGGCAATCCTATCATGGGGTTTTCTTTGCAAGATTTGTTCAGAAAAGGTTTGCCATTGCCTTCCCTTGGGGGGAAAAATGCACACACACATATACAGAGAGTGAGAGGGAGCCCCAAAGTCAAACCCTAAGCTTACATTTGAATCTCTACCAGGTCACTTTTGACCATCTGACTAATTATTTTTATTAATATTACTTGACCACTTTGGGACAAAATCTGAAGAAAGCTGTTGAGAAACAAATTACATTTTTGAAATCCATCCCATAAATTTGGTGGAGTGCTCCCACTTATATTTTTATTATATATTTCTTTGCATTTGCTAGATGGATGAAGTACATTATATGGATATAGAACATGTAGAGTAGAACAACAACAACAACAACAAAACTATGGTGAATGGTATACACAGAAAGGGACTCTCCCACAGAGGGCCATTCAGTATCAAGACTAAAGAACAAATGTACTCACAAATGCATTTATTTCTATTTTAGAAGGTTAAAACAATAAAACTGGTACTGTGCTCATGTGTAGTGGACCTGTGAAGGAGTTGGAGTACTCAACGTGCCCGACACCTTTTGAATTACTAGAGCCAGTGTGGTGTAGTAGTTTGATCATTGGGCTACGATTCTGGATCAGGGTTCAATTCTCCACTTGAACATAAAAACCCACTGGGATTCCTTGGCCAAGTCACACTCTCATCCTCAGAGGATGACAATGGCAAACCCCCTCTGAAGAAACATGCCAAGAAAATCCTATGATTTGTTCACCTTAGAGTCACCGTAAGTCAAAAGTGGCTTGGAAGGACACAACTACAAACAACATTTTCACAGATGAAAACAGGCATACGTGTGGCCAAGCAACATCAGAATATTACTTAGATGGCTAAAATTATTAATGAAGAAAAACACACAAGCCAGGAGAGGCTGCAGAAGTTTGCTTTTGCTTATGCTTAAGGCCACTGGGAAGGCCAGGATTCCACTCCTCTTCTCCTCTCCCCCCCCCCAGCTGCATTAATTTAGTGCAAACTATTTTTGCACTTTGAACTCAGTTGAGGTCAAGAGTGAGAAGTGGGAGGAGGAGATTGAAACTGGAACATTTCATAAACAGCTGATAGTTAGCAGTTATGTTACCACGGTCACCATGATTGAGTCTCACAAAGAACTCATGTAAGAATATATTAAACTGTCTTATATAGAGTCAGACCTTTGCCCTTCTACCTCATCACTGTCAAGTCTGACTAGCAGAGAAGGAAAGTTAGGCAAGGTGTTTCCAAGAGAAAGGATCTTTTCTGGAATGGTGTCTCAGAGATTTAGCTGGAGCCAACATGATTCCCCCCCCCCAACATATATATTTTTCTGTTTTTGTTTATTTGTTTGCTTGCTTGGTTGTTTTTAAATATAGCATGTGTATTACATAAGGGATCTGTTCCAGGACCTTTCACTTAATATGATTTTCATGTAAAATCTGGAATCTCATTTCTCTTACCTGAAATGAATGACAAAGTGTTCTCTTTGGGCATTTTTAGGTCTTCCATCACAGTCTTATGGTATTCCTCCACCAGAAGTTGACCATAGAGTCATACTGGAGGACCTAGAAATACTTAAAGAGAACATTTTTTCCCCAGCGCATGAAAAGTGAATCCGTGTTACACGACCTTGCATTATATGTGAGCTTCCTGTAATTGCACTGCTTTGCACTGCATTACATTGTGTTTTCTTAGCCTCTGGGTTATTAAGGAGGTCAGATAGATGATAGATAGATAGATAGATAGACAGACAGAAAGGATATATCCATCACAGATCTGTAAGATAAAGTCCAGATGCACCAAGCCATTAATTCCTGGTATGCTTGTCTATGAAGCTCAACATTACCCGTTATTCTTGGATCTGCATTATGCACAACTCACCAATACTCTTGGAGGTAGCATGGTATATTTTTGCTTTCTCACAGGCATCTAATCCACTTCTGAGTGAACAAGACTCTCATCTCTTCATTGGATCAATGCACTGCAGTTCTTAAATTGTTCTCTCGTTGTACTTGCACAGTACATCTCAAGACAACAATTGTTTATTGCCTCTGCCTCCTCTCTCCAGTTCCATCTCACTCGAACACCAAAGACCAATTCTTTTAACATCATATGCAAAACAAGAACATGAAAGAACATAACGTACATTACCTAAACCATGTTCTTGTGATTAACAAAGCTAGCCTCTCTGCATGTAACAGAATAGGGTATTAAAAAAAAACAATCTGAAAAAAAAATTGCAATGTCAAAAACCAACAGCTTTAATGACAATAATTCCTGGATTTTGGCCAAGACATTCTACTGCCTAAGCCAGATGGCATGCCCTTTCTCTTCCACATACAAAAGCCAACTGGACTGGGAAGTCTCTTCCATTAATGATGAGAGAGGATGCTCCATCATATCTACATCCCCTGGGGCCCCTTCACACTAAACAACTATAGTGCTATGATACCACTTTAATTGCCAACATCTTATGGGGTCCTGGGATTTGCAGCTTAGGGAGGGGCATTTAAAATTCCTAGCCAGAAAGCACTAGTGTCTCAAGCAAACCACAACATAACCTCCAGCATTCCACAGAATAAAGCCAAAACCTTTGTAGCTATGTAAGTTGTGGTTTGAGCATTGAACTACAACTCTGGAGACCAGAGTTCAATTCTTCACTCTGCCAGGAAACCCATTGGGTGATCTTGGGCAAGTCACATGATCTCAGCCTAAGGAGAAGACGATGGCAAACCTCCTCTGAACAAATCTTGCCAAGAAACCCCAATGACAGGGTCGCCTTAGGATCACCATAAGTCAGAAATGACTTGAAAGCGCACACAACAACAACAGGGTGTGGTCAGAACAGCAAAAATTATTGATGAGGAGAAACAAGCTAGGAGAGGCTGTAGCAGTTTGCCTTTGTTGGTTTCTTCAAAGAAGGGAAATATGCCCTGCAAACTACTTTTGCACATTGAATTCTGTTTGCAGCAATTGAAGCAAGCTAAGGAAAAAGGATGAAAGTGAGTGGAGGAAAGGGAGAACTTAGGCATTGTCAAATCAGTTGAAAAAGTGGGGCAATTAATCAGGATTGCTGCTGTTGTGTGCCTTCAAGTCATTTCCAACTTCTGGCAACCTTAAGGCAACCCTATAATGAGGTTTTCTTGGCAAGATTTGTTCAAAGTGGGTTCTTTGCCTTCCTTTGAGGTTCAGAGTATGTGACTTGCTCAAGCTCACTCAAGCGTTTATCACAAGGGAGGAATTTTTTCCCAATTTCAAATGGAGCCAATTCGAATTCACCTAAACTCGCTAGTTTAGCAAATTTAAGTGAGTTCTAGTTGCGTTTGGAATGTGTTCAGAGTGACTTCCCATTACCAGAAAATGACCACCCCCATTGCCTGAAATTGCATGAGATAAGTTAATACGCAATTACGTGAAACCCCATGATTGCGTTTGGAATGACTTCCCATTGCCCGAAATTGTGTGAGATACACTAATTCGTAATAACATGAAACCCCATGATTGCGTTCGGATTGCCTTTGGAGTATACCCCCAAATTCCCTTGTGTGATAAACTCTTCAGTCAAGGCTACTCAGGTTGAGCAAGGATTTGAACCCTAGTCTCCAGATTTGTAGTCCAAGGCTCAAAGCACTACACCATGCTCTCTCTCTATTAATCAGGGCTGTCCCTGATAAATCAGGACAGTTTAATTTGTGCGTCAATCTGCCACTGAACAACAACATGCATTTGGCCAAAGTGGATATTGTTATTTTATCATACTCTGAATGTTAAGCCTCTGAAGATAGAAAGCTAGTTTGTTTCAGTTATAACTGTGGAGAGAGGGGGAGGCATGTTTCAGCTGTTAGAAATTTGGGAAATTTCTGGTCCAAAGATATAAAATTTACTTTGTGCAGTAATTTAAAAGAAAACCTGTATAACTTGATGTATAAATGATATTTAATACCAAATAAGCTGCCAAAAATTTCCAGGAATGCTTCAAACTAATTTTGGAGATGATGAGAGTTTCTTTGATTGATCTCAAAGGGGCGGGGCATAAATAAATTTTATTATTTTTATTATTATTATTAGTCCCAAAAAAAATTAAAGATACATTTGGTAATGTCACCTGAAATGTTTCTGTAGGGCATTATGAATAAGCAACTGGACAGTAAACATGAATTACCTCCTCACTACATGACAAAAACAGGAAGGACATTGCTCAAACTTGGAAATGGACTAAAGCACCAACAATGGAAAAATGATTGTTAAGGTTGCTGAATTAGTCCAAATTGTAAACTAATATGGGTTTTAAAGGATAAGGCAACTGAAGGTTTAAAAAAAAAAGAAATTGGAAACCATTTATGGACTTGTTGATCTTTTTCAGAAACTTTTTGAGAAACTTAACACTGCATTAATATGTGGTTATGGTTATTAGTAATCTGGGTAAGTTTATTTAGTTGGATCTGTAATGGCAGAATAATATATTTTGTCTTTATTTATCTTTTTATTACAGTTAGAATGGAAAGGCAGGGCCCTATTTGGTATTGTTTTCCTTTTCTCTTCTCTTTTTTTCCTTCTTTCTTTATGTCCTTCCTTCCTTCCTGTCTTTTTTTCTGTCTCTACTTTTTGAATGTATTCTTTCAATGTACTGTATATTATCTTGGTTTTGATTATAAATTAGATTGTTAGTGTTATATAAATAAATAAGGGAATAAATAAATTACCCCTCCCCAAAAGAAATTTGAGAAACTTTTTTTTTATTGGAAAAATGGGTAAGGAGAAGTATGTATAAAATAACAGCCTAATTTCCCAGCAACTTCCCCCAGTGTGTTCTTCTACAAAGGGTATGCTCTTTTGTTTTGTGTATTTGGCCGTTTATTGCAGAAAAGTTCATGGTAAGTTCAGAGGAAAGGAATTTTCAAAGAAAATCCAAACAAAGCATTATGGGGAAATGATACAGAGAGTTGACAATATGATGATAAACAATGCTGCCACCAGGGATGGGGAGGAGAAAATAATTGTGTTGAAACACTGAATCAGCTTGAAGCTCATAGTTTTTCCACAAGAAGCTGAAAAAATTCTATAGGATGTGATTTTGTTTCAAAATCTCACCCTTGTTTAGAAAAGAGAACGTGGCATACAACCATCCTAGAACATTAGGACGGACAAAAAGAGAAGGAGAGAAAGAGTCTGTGTAGAAAAAAAATTAGGAAAAATATGTTTGTATGAGATAAGATTTTCTGTATATAATATGTGGCTATCCTTCTTGAATTGGCTTTGTGGTCTTAAGAAGGTAAGAAACCTTTAAAAAAACCACTAGACTTGAAGTAAACACACAATTCTAAGTGTGAAATATTGTGGCAGGCACAAACAATATACTCAGGGACAAGCCAAGAAAGAAGCAGTTGTGCAGTTATGCTGGCCAATCTTTTTTTCTAACAAGCTCCAAAAATGTATATACAGAGTCTTCTAGAATGAACTTAGAGCAACATTATATTTTATACTAGAAGGTGGCTCTGTACAGCGTCAGTAAATGTTACCTTCTTAGCACAGGTTGCTCCTTTTCAGCATTGAAGCTAGTCAAGGAGCCATGTCATCCTTCAATATACTTTATTTTGTTCCCTTCCTTCCCCTTTTGATTTTCATTTTTTCATCTTTACATTACATTCTGTGACTCCAGTACGTCACAGATGAAAACGAGAACACATATGACCAAGGAATATCCAAGTGTGGTCAAGACGGCAGAAGTTATTAATGAGCAAGAACATAAAAAGCTTGGAGAGTCTCCAGTAGCTTCCTTTTGCACAATCCTCCCCTCTCCCCTCTGTTGTTAATAATGTGCATACTATGTACTCAGTAAGCTGAGATTGAAGGGGAGGAGAAGAGAAAAACTGGGCCATTTTAAAAGTAGCTCAAAAAGTGGGATGGCAGGAGATTAACTGGGACTGTCCCTACCAAACTGGGCCAGTTGGAGTGTATATGCTCAATGACCATTGGGCCATTTGGGCTCCCCCCCCCCCCATTAGGGTATTCTTAAAGTATTGCTTTTCCTTCTGTTGCAAATGGTTATACTCCCATCTTACTCTGATTTCTTAATTTCCCAATTTTGGCTTCACTACTGACAGCATTCACTGTCCCTGTTTACTATTAGAGGGGCTGATAGTTGCATCAGGACACAATGCTAGATGAATAATAGTTATACAGAATGATGATGGTGATGATGACAGCAACAACAACAATGACAAGATATGTATTTGTGCTTCAAATACTAGGGATACCTGTTGGAGATGTGTGCGTGTGTATAAGTGACTTCAAGTCACCTGCTGACTTACAGTGAATTTCATAGGGTTTTCTTAGGCAAGGAAAATTCAGAGGTGGTTTTGCCAGTTCCTTCCCCTCAAATATAGCCTGCAGCACCCAGTATTTATTAGCAAATTTAGGAATGCGCCTTTTTTCCAGAGCTTGGAAAAGTTACTTTGTGGACTAAAACTTTCAGAATTCCCTAGACAATATGCCTGGTAGAATTTTTGCTATGGCTCCCTGGTATCCCTGGAACAGGTCCACTACTTGTTTAGTGATCTTTCATGCTTTAGGACACACACAAGCAAGCAGTAGCTTGTAGCCTTCAGCCTCACTCAAAATGGCCTCAATGAACATCTCTTTCTTTTCTTGCTAGGCTATAGAAAAAGAAGATTCTTTATTCCTCTACTGAAGATCAAAAGTAAATGAACTGTTGTTGAAGAAACAGATTACCAAGGATGAAAAGAATGCCCTCAAATTTTCTCAACTTTGGAGAGAGATCGTGCCTCGACACATCAAGAAACTCTATTCACAAAATGGTCAATAGCAGTGAAAAACCCTTTTTTATAGGGGGAAATTGTTCTCTATACAAAATAATAGCTTTTGCATTTAAAAAAGGCAAGGGTATTTTTGGAAACAAATGTTTTATGAAAAAAGTTCTGAAATGCAAAAAAAAAAAAAAAAAAGGAAGAAAGAAAGAAAGAAAGAAAGAAGAAAAGAAAAGAAAAGAAAACCACCACTTAAAAACGATTTTAAAAACCCAGTTGAGAGAAAACATTTGAAATTGCTCATTATCCCATGAAAGATTGAAGATTTATATTCCTCCATGCTTTCTGTAGGATTTTGTTTCTTTCCCATTCAGGACAGAAGGAAAGCACTGTTGAAGGTCCATGTATGAATGGGGGAAGTGTGTTAATGGGACGAGAAAATGTGAATGGAAGAAAATTGTGTGGAAGGGGGGCATGCCCTCCAACATTTCACAGGTGAAAACTGAAACACATGTGGCCAAGCAATATGAGAGTGTGTTTGAGACAATAAAAGTTATTAGTAAGAAAGAACACATGTTAGGAAAAGCTACAGTAGTTGGCTTTTCCCTGATTCCTCCCCATATTCTCCTTTCTCCTCTGTTGAGTTAACTGAGGTCAAAGTACTTTGGCATTTTGAATTAAGTGTCCAGTAACTGAAGTAAACTGAGAACAAATTGGGAAAGTGGGAGGAAGTAGGAGAAACTGGGATACTTTAAAAGCACTGGAAAAAATGGGAGGGCAGAAGATCAATTGATACCGTCACTGCCAAATTGATAGAGTTGGAGGGTGTGGAAGAAAAGGAGAAAGAAAAGAGCAAGGGGGAGAGAGGAAGACAAGAGGAGAGAACAAGCAGAAAAGAGCAAGTGAACAGTAGTACTCCTTTTTTGTCTGCTCAGTCTGGTGTGAGAGGCGTGAAGAGGGAGAGAAATGGAAGAAAAAGAGAGAACAGGAGATTGAGAAAATGGATAGTAGATGAATGAAGGAGATGAGGAGGGAGGAAACTCCAGTCAATATTTACCTTTGACTCTCCCACACTTACTATACCTGTGCACATTACACACCGAGCAAATGCAAAACTGACATAGATCAGAAAAAGACTGATTCATGCAGTCCCACTCTTCCCACCCTGATTTCTGTGCACATTTTTTAAAAACTGTCCATAACAAGAGAGCTGCTAGAATTCTCACAAGGTGGGCTGTGTGTGTGTGTTTTCATATCTACCCACTTTTGTCTTCTCTGAAGTCGGTTAGATCAATGATAATCCAAAATTAACTTCTGTGCTGTGTCAACCAATCTTAATGCACTGTTAAATTCCTCTGCCATGTGACGTTTTCACGACAGTTCACCCCAGTCCATTTTGTGCTGAGGCAAACTGATCTTTTGAGGAATGAGGTCTATGGGGCAGGCAGGTTATCAGGCATTATGTCCAAAATGAGTTTTCAAAATCTGCTTATAATGAATTAAATGATATTCTTGGAAGGCACCCTTCAAGCCAATCTAAGAGCATTAGAAACTAAAATGTTCCTTCCCCACCTTTTCATGACACTTAACAGTAATAACAACCAATATGTGATTTTCTCTTCTGACACAGGGTTGAAACATCTGCAACCTCGAATTTGACAGGCACTGTATTATTGCTCTCTGGGAAAATTAGACAAGATGGAATATCAAGACATCCAAAAATGGACACAAACAGAAAACAAGGACTTTCTCTTGGTCTTTGTCCCTTGTACAATGAAAGATGATTATATGCTGTTAGACATTCCATTTCCAGGGCAGCAAAAGCGATACAGAAGTCATACTTCATCTATACTCTAGCTGACACCAGGGAAGGACCGTGTTAGTCTTTGAAGATGCCATGCTCCCAGAAAGAGAAAGACTAGAATTAACCTTGTCTTCTTGACGGTCTTATTTATGGATTTTGTCTTCTACCAGCAAATGTGGAAGGCAGCCCAATTTTCAAAATGTTTTTGTATCATTATTACAAAGACCAGAACTTTATGCCATGGGAAGCACAGGGCTGCAGCTGAAGGCAAGCATCATCATCATCATCATCATCATCATCATCATCTCCTCCTCCACCACCACCTTCCATACCACCACACTCCATGTTTCTACATTCCTTTGAGCAGCTGTCATGAATAAATCCCCAGAAACTGGTCTGGCAGATGGAAAAGAATATAAGAACACAAGTATAGCCATGTTGAGTCAGACCAAAAGCCTATCTAATCAGTTTACCGTTCCCACAGCAACCAACCAAATGCCTCTGGGAAGCTACACAAACTGATTGGGAGCTGTAGTCCCAAAAGATAACTTTGTCCATGTCCTGAACAAGATGTGAGTACACTAGCACTCTCTCATGTGTTTCCCAGCAATTGGTATAGATAATATACAATTATCATGAGTAGTAGCCATTGATTTCTTTGCCTGTCATGATTTTCTCTAATTCTCTATTTCTTTAATGCTCTTTAAAAGCCATCCAAGTTATTCAACATCATCAGAGCCACTGCAAGGCATTTTGCTTCCTGAGGCAAAGAAACAAAGACAACCCCACATCCACGCAAGTCATAATGTGCTACATCTATGAAAAGAGACCGAAAATATTTTGAAGCAGAATATTCCATGAGAACATTTCCTCCTCTGTGGCAGTGAGTCTATTCAAAATTTGCTGCCCTCTCTTGACACTTTCAGTTTCCTGTCTAAGACAGTTGCCTCTTTCTGTCTTCTAGTAGAGCTAGGTCTAGCCATCACATCTTCTTCTGATAGTTTGGGCAGAATGATCAATGTTTCAATGGGTATAATTGCCCCAGAACCCTCACTGGCTAGGGGCCTGACACTGAAAATATATAGCCTGATTCCTCTTCTTTCTTAATTACTTCCTAAATCATCTAATATTATCGCAGAGCATCAGAGAAACATCTAGATTGTGTCCCCATAGCAAGACACCAACTCTGGACATCTTCCACCAAGGTCCACTGGTGTCTTCTAGAGAAGACCCAATAGATGATGCCCTCAGACTGGTTCTGGCTATGGAGGATATCCAGATGTTTCTCCTGTCCATTATCTATCAGCAATGGAGGGTAGTGAAACGTCTGGAAGCCATGCCCTATGAGGAGTGGCTTATGGAGCAGGGTTTGTTTAGCCTGGAGAAGAGAAGACTAAGAGGGTGGCATTATACCCATGTTTAAATATCTGAAAGTATGTCATACTAATGAAGGTGCAAGCTTTTTTTCTGCTGCTAGGAGAGGCTATAGAAGTTTGCTTTTGCCTAAATCTACAGGGAAGGACAAGATTCCACTCCTCTTCTCCTCTCCTCTTTCCCCTAGCTGAGTGCAAACTAGTTTTGCACTTTGAACTGCATTTCTAATAACTGAAGTAAGCTGAGGACAAAGGTGGGAGGAGGAGAGAGAGAAACTAGGACATTTTAAAACAGCTGAAAAAGTCAGACAACAGAGGATTAATCAGGAGTGTTCCTGCCCAATAGGGATAGTTGGAAGGTGTGGAATATCTGTCAAAATGTTTGTGTATTTTCCATGTCTATAAAATACTCCTCCAGAATTCTTCACAGCCCAATGAATGCCAAGGCTTTTTTTTAATATATTAAAAAAAAGGAAAAAAGATGGAAGAGCAAGGAGAAAGAGAAACAAACTTTCCAATTGCTGGAGAGAATAATGTAATTGACTACAGAGAATCATGTTAATCACTTTCAAAGTGTCTCAAGCTAATATCAGGTTTCTCAATTGGCAGCTTTCCACACCGCAGTTTCAAACCACTAAAGATATAATTGTTAGCTATTAATAAGATAATGTTTGTAAAGTGACTTGAACATAAAAGCATTTTATGGGCCTACAAGGTATTATTATAACCACATTCAATAATAAAACATGAATTGCATCTGAGAGCTCTCAGCTTCCAACACCCAAATGTTTGACATTTGCCTCAGTAAAGTGTGGCTTTTTTTTTAACAGAGAGAGACTGAGTAAGAAACAAAGACAGAAAGAGAGCTGGACAGACAAGAGAATTTGCTAGCAATGGGGAGGTCCCCTTTGTGCCCAAGACATTTCATCAAGATACTTCAGGATGTCTGTTTGCCCTGAATTTCACTTTAAGCATGGGAGCTGAATAGTAGCTTTATCTTAAACATCTATCTTAAACATCTGAAAGGAGAAGATTCAGTCAGTTCTGCTCCATTATTTTTCTAACACTGCAATATCCTTTAAGTACAGTTCCATTTCATTTCCAGCAGGAAAGGGCACATTTGATGATGATGATGATGATGATGATGATGATGATGATTAAGAGGAGGAGGAGGAGGAAAAGTGCATGAAATAGCATCTACATTTCTATACGACTTAAGAGTGAACTCAGCACTTTCTAAGTGGTCTATAATCTGTAAGCCAATTACCTCCAACAAACTGGGTACTCATTTTATTGACCTACAAAAGGATGGAAGGCTGAGTCGACTCCATCATGTGGCACTTGGGCCTTGAACTGCCAACCTGCCAATCAAAATAGGCAGTCTTAACCACTAAACCACCACACGTCTACACAGGTCAAAATGAAACAGTTTCCTCCACAGTTTCACAGTAACCAGTCTTCACAATGCAGGGCCAAATCCCCAATTCGAGTGTGAACTGTCTTTAAGCTAAAGCCCCGTTAAGGTAAAGCCTCTCTGAATAAATCTTGTTAAGAAAACTCCATGATAGGTTCTCCTTAGGGTCTCCATAGGTTGAAAATGATTTGAAAGCACACAACTACAATAAGAATAGATTTATTGAATCACTTATGTAAGTATTAATTCATCCATTCCTCCTTAATTCAACCGATCATTGCTAGTTAGAATTTACAGGTGGATTTAGGTTCAAAAGTCAGAAATCACAGTGGTCCCAGGTTTATATTTCTGGGATTTTGCATAAGAAATTTTTTGTTTTCGTTAATTGTTTTGGAACATAGTGTAAAATTGCACCATAATTTTTAATATGAGCTTCTTCATACTTAAAAAGTGGCAATTATGGGCTTAAATCCTAGATGGTGAGCATAGAAGATGACCATTGGTTGTAAGTAGCACAGGGGTTTGTTCCAGGCAGCTGCTACGCTGCATGAGGCTGTTTTTATTGCTGGCAAACTGCTTTGAGAGGAAGGCAACGGAATAGTAAGGATTACCTGCTATCTTCCTGCCGTTTACTGGGCAAGGAGACAACAATTTAATCAA
Organism: Urosaurus nigricauda; assembly: GCA_034509955.1. Lineage (NCBI taxonomy): Eukaryota > Metazoa > Chordata > Lepidosauria > Squamata > Phrynosomatidae > Urosaurus > Urosaurus nigricauda. The sequence continues at coordinate 13,219,832 of JAOEGL010000005.1, forward strand.
TCTCTCTCTCCTCTAGCAAACTGCAAAGGATTGGAATCTAGTCCTTGCTGACCAGCTGACTCAAGGCTCATCTACACTGGCCAGAATACTCTGGGCTGTTCCTGGATTTCTCTGGCTCCAGAGCTGCCCTTGATTCTCCCCATTGTCTCTGTGATTTGTAGCAAAATCAGATTCCTGTCTATGCACACTTCCCTGCTATGTTGCCTAGTGCTGCTGGTGTTGGTAAGAGTCATTCTCCTGGGGTCACAACTACAAGGCGCCTTATGAGGGGGTATCGTAAAGTAATAATTATCACCCAGAAGTTATTATGGCATAGTGATGAAATTTTGTCAGTGTCATCATTGGTCCCTAAGTGCACACTGCTGAGAAAATCAGCTCATTGCGTCCTTTACTTTTGTGACTGGCTCTTTAGACGTGACTAAAGTGTAAAATCCTCATCAGGTGCAATATGCAGGCTTCTACAATATCAGGTATTCAGAGGGTCAAGATACACTGGGAAAAATGTGTAAATCTAGATAGTGACTGCATAGAGATAAGTTAACAAGTACAAATCAAAACAAACTTTCTGTCCATTTTTTAAAAAGGTGATCATTAACATTTTTGGATACCTCATAGATGTCTAATATCAATCACATGGTTGGGCACCTAATTGTGACATCAGAGGGAATAATTTGCACCAGTAGCAGCAGCAGTGGGCAACGGGGTGTGTGCATGTGTAGACAGCCACCTGGCATTGCTCTGGAATGCTCCTGGTTTCCCAGAGCAAAAAGTGATTCAATAAATCTACTCTTATTGTAGTTGTGTGCTTTCAAATCATTTCCAACCCATGGAGACCTTAAGGAGAACCTATCATTGAATTTTCTTAACAAGATTTATTCAGGGGGGCTTTTCCCTTCCTCTGCGGCTTAGATAGTATGACTTGTCCAAAGTCACTGGGTGGGTTTCCACAGATGAGTGGGAATTCAAACTCTGGTTTCTAGAGTCATAGTCCAACACTCAACCTATCCTAGTCAGAACTAATTACTGATTTTAGGCTTTAGTTTTCTGCTCTAAACATCATATGGTGAATTTAGTCTTACTAAATTAACAACAAAAACTGAATGTATGGCAATGCTGAATTAAACCACACATAATTAATAGGAAATTCAGTTCTCCAAATGCAGATCCACATATAACAAAAGTGGAATGATCCATGCACAAGTTCCCGCTAGACCTGGTGACACCCCAGATTTTGCTGACACACTAGAAACTATTATTTTGAGGGAGGAACTCTTTTAAGGTGAAGGCAGTGCATCCCAATGGAGTCTGAGAATGTCCAACAGCTACAGAATGTTGACCATGTGACAATGGAGGCGAATGGAAAACTGGGTAGAAGATCTGAAACAGACTATGTCAAACAGTAGCATGGATGGCAGATTGAAACCAAAAACAGGAGCTTTTCATACTGCAACATTTTGTTGTGGGCTCTGCTTGTTAAGCCTATTGCAGATACTGTAGAAAGAGAAACAATAGCCTAGTATATTAAGAGAAGTCCTGCAGTTACAGAACCTATGTTTGTATAAAAAGGCCCCTATTTTCAGTCCATGACATCTGCAGACAGATCTGGGAGCATCTGCCTGTGAATTATAGGTATGTTATTGTAAGTGCACTGGTTTAGGAAAACTGACCTAGACAATGCTGAAGTAGAAAGATCAAAGACATGAATGTGTATAAAGTAGGATTAGGAATTAAAAAGAAATTTGCATGAATCTTTTTAATAAAATAAAAATAAAAAATATGTAATCCATGGTCTGTGTGACTATTAATAAATGTCTAGCTTCCCATTGTTGGAAAGAAACTGCAAGTGGCAAATACTTTTATTCATTTTTTTCTTTTATTTTTGACATTTTTTACTTACAGGTTGAGCAATCCTAATTTGGAACTCCAAAATCCAAAAATTTCTAAAACCTAAAACTTTTTATCCACAGCCACCTGCTTCCGCCTTTCAGGTGGCAGTGATAGCGCTCCTGCTCATTCATCTCTCAGATCCTCAGTCTCTCTCCAGCCCCCCATCTCATACAGAACACAAGTAACAAATGAATGAGAGGGGTGGCTGGAGAGAGATGCAAGGCTGGGGAGAGAAGAACAAACAGGAGTGCCACAGCTACCAGCTGAAAAGTGAAAGCAGGCCGCAAAAAAGACACATAGCTGGAAAGAGACTGAGTATCGGTGAAATGGTAGGAATCAAGTATAGTGCTTGGCATGAATCAGTGAGCCCTTTCAGAGATTCTCATGTCTCTCTTCAGTTTCAACAAACCAACTCAAGTCCCTACAACCAAAGAACCCAGAATGTATAACCAAAACAGCAACCAAAAGGTTCTGCCAAAAATAATAAATGAACAGGATAACTGTGGTCCCACTTCTCAATATAAAAAACAGCTTTATAAGGAATAAACAACTAAGTGTAATTTCTAAAAGTGTGACTCTGCTAAATCAAAAAGTATCTGTGTGAGCTGAAGAATTGATTTAAATTTGTTTAAATATAGTTAATATTTCATAGGCAGGCCACTGAGGAAGACTTTCAGTCAAAACACATCTGGCCTGAAGTTTGGATATTTTATTATTATTATATAACTATTTGCTTTTGATGTTTTGCACTATTCTCAGTGGAGTAGTTACGCTTTTAGAAATTACACTGTTTTTCTGCTCCCTAGATTAGCTGTTTATTCCTTATAAAGTTGTTTTTTATATTGGGAAGTGGGACCACAGTTATCCTGTTCATTTATTATTTTTGGCAGAATGCTTTTGGTTGGTGTTCTCTTCAGTTTCATAAATACAGTACAGGTATGTGCTATGTTACTTGTGCATTCCAACATAAATTTTAGAAAGCACATCCAACTCTGAAAAACTTCTGGTTCCACACATTTTGGATAAAGGATACTCAATCTGTATACATAAATAAATGCACACAACTCAAAAACGCTATCTTTGGAAAATTTGTACTTTAGTCCACATATCGATGAATTTTAAATGATAAATTTTAGATGTGGATTGTTTTAATAGGTGGACATCTTATTTGACCATTTAAGTCTATGTGGGTTTTAACCAATGTGATTTAAATGATGTTGTTTGCTTGTTAATTGTTGTTGTCTCCCCTCCTCAATCCATGGGGAGAGGCAGGTAAGAACTTTATTATTATTGTTACTATTAGTCAAGAGGAATAATGAGTATAAAAATGTGTACATTAAGAGCAATACATAAAGAAATACACAATAAAAAGTCTGTATCAAAATAGCCACATATTTACATATTGAGGGAAAACACAGAAAGTCTTGCAAACTGATACTAGACAAGAAGAGAAAGAAAATGCAGGTAAATGTCATGGAAAAAGTACAATAGAACAAAGCTCCACTTGCTGTCAAAGTGGGATACACATTTGCACCTGTAAATGAGAAGCAAAGCACAATTAAGTTAAGAATCAAAATAACCATTGAGAAAATCCTTCTCTTGAAGCAAGCTTGATTATCTATGGAGACAACTGGGGAGGTTTCATACACTCCTACTCCTGCTAGCCCTAGGCTAGCCTACTATCCTGTTACTGGGGGACTGTGGAAACCCAGTGACATGTCAGGATGAATTTGTCATCAAGAAATACTACATTTTAGGGTAAATGTTTTGCAAGAGTCCCAGGGTAAAAATGACTGCAATATTACAAACCTACAAATAGTTTCACAAGAGCAGGGAGAGGGAAATAAAGTGGACTCATTCCTCTAGCCTAACCCGATTAGTGTTCTGCTTAAAGCGATGAAGCTGTCTTTCCCTCTTGCACAAATATATGGAACAATACATCTTATCTATTTACTGTGGCATTGCATTGTGTCTCCAGGGCTTGCTATCAGCTGGTTTAATTGCAAGACAGTTTTATGGAAGCGTGGGAGATGGGGATTCAGTGGGCAAGGCAGAGTCAAAATGGGAAGGCAGAAAGTAACCAGATATCTTATAAACATACCAGAAAGACAGACTAATCATTTTAGTTCCTATTCTCCAGCAGAATTAATGTTACCCTGGCAGCATGTTATCTGGTTCATCCATCTAGTGTATTAAACAAGCAAAGTACCAAATGTCTGGCTGAGAACCCTATGGTTATCATATGTTTGTGAAGTAGGATCTGCCGATTAAATGCATTTTAAATTAAATTTTCTTTGCATGCAGTTTGCTTACTTGATAAACCCTTCGTGAATCAGCAACAACCAGAGTGATTAGGGAGCTGTTTCTCCATTATTTATCCACATAACTGTTGTTAATAATTTCATCAGAATGTTAGTTCATAAGAGGGCATTTAATATATTCTGCCAGCAGGTGAGCACATATCTATGCTGTAAGAGCACAGACCATTATGCATCTTTAAGAATGCCAACATTTTTTATGAGGTTCATGTTCTGGAGTAAGTTCAGTCATTGCTCTGTTGGTAGGGTTGTATCTTCACTTCTTGGACATAGCCCATTTTCCACATCCTCCACCGCCTCACCTGCTGTTTTCCACACTTACTGGACACAGTGGCTGTGAGGGTGAATTGTAGGGTTGCCAAGTTAGGATCAGCCAAGCCCCTGAAATTTCCAGATCAAAACCTGAGATCTAGAGACAGCCCTTGGTGATGACATGGAGGTGGAGTCTCGTGCATACCCTTCATTTTTCCTGATTTGATAGGGGCAGTCTTGATTACTCCTTTTTCATCCCACTTTTTTGGATGTTTTTAAAATGCCCCAGTTTCCCGTTCCTCCTCCCACTTTCCTCCTTTGACTTCAAATTCCTGTGAATTGAGTTCAAAATGAAAAAGTAGTTTGCACTCAATTAACTCAGTAGTGGGGAAAGGAGACAGGGGGGTGAAATCTTGCCCTTTCCAATATGTTCAAGCAAAATCAAACTCCTATCTTATCTGTTCTTTCACATTAATAACTGCTTTGATCCTGATGGCACTCTGGGTTTGCTTGGCCACCCATGTCCTGGTTTTCTGTGTGAAATGTTGAAGGGTACACTGATGATGTCATAAAGCATTTTTAAAGCAGCAACCACAGTACCATATATACTCAACTATAAGTTGAGAAATTTATGCCCCAAATTTGACTCTAAAATTCTGAGTAGACTTATATATGGGTCAATACACCAGTAGTGCTTAGAAAAGTCTAAAGCAAGCAAGCCTTCCCCCTCCAATCCATTTTGCAAGACCTTGCTTCCTATCAGAAAAATTTCCCATTTAAAAACACTTGCTTCTGTCTCTGGTCCATTTTGCAAGACATTGCTTCCTATGGGGGAAAAAAACCTCTCCATTTAAATTGACTTGCTTCCTTTCTCAATCCAATGTTAAAACTAGCACCTGGGAATCAGTTGTGAGAGGTCCAGAGAAGAAGAAGGAGGGACAGAAGTGGTATTTCCCCCTTTCCATCCTTCCTTATAGCCCCCTAAGTTTTACCCTTGACCTATCTATAGGTCATATCAAAATCCAGGATTTTGACCCTGAAACCTTCCCTCAACTTATACCTGAAGTCAACTCGTACACAAGTATATACAGTAATTTTCAAAATGTCATTCAGACACACATAGGTAGACAAAACGCATTTCTTATATGGAAATTAAGCATCTTTGAACATTGCAACACTTGATTTAGCCTTTGCAAAGTGCAACAAGCTGCACAACCAGCTCCAGGCCCCTCTTTCTGACCTGAGGTTTGCATGCAGTCTTGTCTCTCACTCAGAGCTGACCTTATGAAAACTGGAGAAACTGAACCCTGCCTGTCATGCAGAGTTGACCCACTAAAATGGTGGACTCTGAGCTCCACCCTGAAATCTGGCAATCCTAATGGAGCAGGGCAGAAGGTTCACAAAGAGAATGCACAGAAGGATCTGCATTTGTCTCCGACTGTAGCTGTGTCTAGTCTGTGAGGCAGTGATACTAAGTATTGGACTTTGTCAAAATAAGGCTCACTCATTTAATAGTTGACAGCAGTAGTTTCCCAGTAGTTGACTGTGGGGAGGGGGGGAGGCAACTGTCAGAAGTCTGCTAAAAATGATCCTAATTATATCTTGTCATCACTTTAGTATCCCATAATGTGCAGTAGATTAGAATCCAGGTTTTAGTTATAGTTCAGAGTATGGCAGTCTACTGTATCTATAACCAATCACATCAATCATGCCCATCATATCAAAAGTAGCCATATGTAAGCCACATGTAAAATTAGGAATCTCCTTCAGAAATGGAGAAAGAAGACTGAAGGAACCATAAGGAGATGCTAACCCCACTCAGGTATTGTGAAAGTGGATAACCTAAAGTAGATAGCCTTTCTGTAGAGGAGAGAATCAATGTAAGTGGAGGAATGAAAAAAGATAGGATCTAGCAGGATCTTTTATAGTATCTAACATATTTAAGCATAAGCTTTTGTGGATATTAGTCCACTTTCCTTTTTGTATGGGAACAGACTTAACACAGATCTCTTCCTATAAACTGGTTCAGCAAGTGTCTCTGTGCAATTCAGAATACATAACTTCCAGGTTCTGAATTTTGTGGAAAATCTTCATGAACCAAGAAGACGCTCTTCTACAAAAAAAGATAACCTCCTTATAAGCAAAGGGGCAGATAATGTTTAGCCCATACCCTTCCTCATATGTTAAAGGCCCGATACAGATGGCCCCATTTGGGCCATCCTTGCGCCGTAAGTAGGGCTGGGGAGTGTGCAGCAACTGCACACTCCCCAGCCCTAGCGGGTATGGATGGCGGCATTTTAAAATCTCGCTGTCCATACGCGCACACATCAATGACGTCATGGTGCACGCCACATCCAGATGGACTGGCACACTCCTGATGTCACTGCGCCACTGGAGGGCATCTAGGGAGCTCTTTCCACGCAGAAAGGAGCTCCAAAATGGAGCTCCTTTTGCGGAAGTGCTTGCCGTGGGAATGAAAGCAGGGAAAAAGGGGCCATGAGGCCCCTTTTCCCCTTAGCTCCACCAGTTGGGCTGTCCTTGGGGCAGGAAGCTCCAAAGACACCCCTTTCCAGGCCATGGAGGAGGGGCATTTTGCCCCTTTTCCATGGCTTGGAAAAGCAGCAGATTCGGGCCTCTGGGGCTGCTGGTGAGGCTGCCATGGCCCCAATCTGGTGCTCAAAGGGGTGTCCACAAACCATCTTTTTTGGGTGGTCTGTATATTATTATTTTTATTATTATTATTACTACTACTACTACCATTTCTAACCCTCCCCTCTGCACAGCAATCAGGGCAGTGGACAACAAAATTAAAACAATCAATAGTTAAAACATTTCTTCAACCCAAACCCTAACCTCCCTCCCCTTAAAATTAAATTAAACTGACACAGAATTAAAATAGCAATCAGAACAAAAAGTACAATAAAAGCAATATTCTTGAGCAGCATACACAATGGCAACAGGGGTTCATTAAGCAGTTAAGCCAGGGAGTTTAGCCAGAGGGTTTTAGAACCGGGAAGTTATTCCGGGAAGGCCAGCCAGAAGAGATGCGTCTTTACTGCTTTTTGAACCTATCGAAGGTGGTAATAACACGAATCTCATCCAGCAGGCCATTCCATAGTCTGGGAGCAGTCGCAGAGAAGGCTCTCTGGGAGGTCTGCGACAGCCTTGTCTTCATGGGCTGTAACAGGTTCCTCCCAGAGGACCAGAGCATGCAGGGGGGATCATAAGCAGTCAAGAGATGTTATAAGACGCATCTCATCCGGCAGTCCATTCCAAAGCTTGGGTGCGGTAGCTGAAAACGTCCTCTGGGAGGTCTGCGACAGCCGAGTTTTCACAGGCTGTAGTAGGTTCCTCCCAGAGGATCGGAGTGTGTGTGTGGGGGGGTTCATACAGGGAGAGGTGGTCCCTAAGATAAGATGGACCCAAGGCATGTAGGGCTTTAAAGGTTAGGACCAATACCTTGTACTGCACCCGGAAACTAATCGGCAGCCAGTGGAGAGCCTTGAGCACCGGTGTTATGTGCTCTCTCCTTGATGTTCCAGTTACAAGCCTGGCTGCCATGTTTTGGACCAGTTGAAGTTTCCGAGTTAAGCACAAAGGTAGCCCCATGTAGAGCGCATTACAGAAGTCCAGGCGTGAGGTTACCAGAGCATGTACCACAGTTTCCAGGTCCCTCATGTCCAGGAAAGGGCGCAGCTCACGTATCAGCCGAAGCTGATAACATGCACTCCTGACCGTCGCATTCACCTGACAAGTCATGTGAAGTGACGAATCTAGGAGTACCCCCAGGCTGCGAACACAGTCCTTAGAGGAGAGTGTGATTCCATCCAGGACTGGAGACTGTATTCCCAAGCCTGGTTTCAGGCCTGTGACTGTTAGTACCTTTGTTTTGTCTGGATTCAGTTTCAATTTGTTTTCCCTCATCCAATCCATTACCGCCACAAGACAGTCATAGAGAGGAGAGACGTCATCTGAAGTCTGAGCTAATGATCTAGTCATGGAGAAGTATATCTGAGTGTCATCAGCGTACTGATGACACAGCGCTCCATGCCCCAAAGTTACCTCCTCTCATAATTCTTCATCAGAGCCAACAGGGATCGACATATCTGTCGATTTCAGTTCCATTCATTTTTATGTTTTTCCCAGTTTAAAGTTCATTTTGTTTCTACATGATTTTCAATGTTTTTTTTAAATGTGTCAGCATTTTGTGCAATTTTCTCATAACATCTGCATTTTTGATTCTGCATTTTTTCAAGCATTTCCCTGTAATAAGATATTTTTATATATTCTCTCTCTCACTCACACACACACACATATCAAATCACAAAATTTGGAACAGTGCTAATGTTAAAGTATAACTTACTTTAGTTAAAATTTTGGTCTGGAAGTATGAATTAAAATCAGAACTTGGCAGGGGGGGTGTATTAGCAATCTCAGAATCCTCCACTAATAAGACTGGCTAAATAATTCTGTGAACTGTAATCTAAAAAGTAAGTTTTTCAAGCTCAGAAAGCAAGTTGAATAATTTTCTTCTACACCCCTAGTCAATTCACAGGAAAAGAGAAGTTGTTACTGGATACCTCCTCTGCTTCTGAATGTGTAGAACATGTTCTGATTTATCAAAAGATGTTAGCGTTACCTGCTTACCTTACTTTACAGAGGACAGAACCACATCTTGGAAAAGTTATGTTTTGACTACAGTTCCCAAAATCTCAATGCTAGCATACCAATGTTGCCTGAGGATTCTGAAATTGTAGCTCACACATGTTCTGGGTTCTGAAGAGTCATTTATTTAAATGTGATTTTTATTTTCCGGGTTGATTTTTCAAAAATATGGTTCAAAAATAGAGAGAAAGGGAGGTGAGAGTACTTAAGTGCTTGCTTGATATTTATTTATCTCTTTATTTATTATCTTGCAATTCACCCAAGCTGGAATCTAGCACACAGTGTAGATGTAAAAGAAAATATAGGTTTTTGTAAAGCAATGATAATAAAAAGGTTTTTTAAAAATTAAATACACTAGTGTACTTGAAAAGTAAATTGAAATAATTTGATGAAATTTAATTTAAGTTTAATAATTTAATATAATTTAATATAATTTTCATTTAATAATTTAATAGATGAAATAATTTCAAAATGTTAAACTTTAGCACACACAAGCCACCAAAAGACTTCTCTACTCAGCCACTTAGTTGCCAAAAACCTATTTAAATATGAAGGTATTTATCTACTGCAAAAAGGAGTGAAGAGAGAGGGTCAACCTTGCCTTGTGTGGAGCAGCCATTAAAGAAGCCCTCTCTTGTGGACTCACCAGATGGATCTGTGGCTTTGGTGTGAGTGAAAGAAAAATCTCCCACAGAAATTTCAAAAGGCAGGCAGACCCATATAGTAAGACAATAGATTTGTGACCCAAATAATAATTTGGGCCAAAGCTGCATAGGGCTTTAAAAGTCACAACCAACACTTTGAACTGTGCCTAGAAATAAACCAGTATCCAGTGTAACTGTTGCAGCAAGGTAGTTATACATTCCTTGTAACTGGTCCCGGTCATCGTTTTGGACCTGCTGATAGTTTTAACTAACTAGTTAAAATCAATGAAGTTCTCCATTAGACCTCAGAGAAAACTTTTCTGCAAAAAAGTGTAATTTTAATTAAAGTGATTGACAAGAAGTTGGAATTTGAGCATGAACTTAACTGCATAATTAAATTATTACTTCAGTTATAAATTAATTAAATGTGAGACAGTGCTAAAGAGTCAACAAATTTTACATATTTCCCAGCTGCCTGTTTATCCAAAGACTAGTTCTGCAAATTTTTGCAGAACTCCTTCTTGTTTTTTCTTGGTCCCTTATGTTTGAACAATTACAATATTTATTCAAAGCAATTACTCAAAAGTAGTTCCAGAGGATGAACGGTGTAAATGGCTTTCGAGGTTAGTACTCTGAGTGACTAACAGGCAGGGATTCACATTACTGAAACCATATGTTTATATCTACAAAATATGGAGAACTTTAGAAAGGAGAATAGTAAAAAGAAGATATTATAACGATGAAGGGAAGGGAATGTAGGCTGCATCTAACTGACAATGTTTTAACTGTCATAACTCAATGCTATGGAATCTGGAATTTGTAGTTTTGTATGATATTTAGCCTTGTCTGTCAGAGAGCTTGGGTGCCATGACAAACTACGGTACCCAGGATTCCATAGGATGGAGCCATGACAATTAACGTGGTGTAAAACTGCATTAATTTTACAGTGTGGCAGCAGCCTAAAAAGGGGTTTTGATGGGGTAGATAATAGTGCTTTGACTGAGAGTTCTTGCATGGCAGAGGGTTAGAATGGATGGCCCTTGTGGTTTCTTTCAACTCCAGGATTCTATGATTCTAAGAAAGGGTGGTGTTTTTTTTTCAAAAAAAAAATTACTCAGTTCTTTCCTTCTCTTTCAAGCTCAAAAGAAAATAGAGAGAGAGAGATGGGAATAGTTAATATTGAAATAATGCATTATATTTTTCAGATTTGTTTCTTAAGGCATCAAACTTACATTTAAATGTAAAATAAACTAAATGCATTAACCCTTTGTTACTAACTTCCCTATTCTGTTCAATAGTTAGTGGCTATCAGATTTCGCAGCCACATGGATTACTTGTTTGATTATATTTATTTTCCTGTACTAATGTAAGTTAGCATGTGCAAATTTTATTCAGATCTGTTATATGTACCTATTGTTTGGTCAGGCATTTTGTCTTTTTTAGTAGTTCACAAGCAACAACCTTCCTATCTTTGCCAACTCAGCAGCCTTCAAATTCCTGAGATTTCCTTTTGCCAAGAAAACTCCACAATAGGCTGACCTTAGGGTAAACGTAAGTTGAAAATGACTTGAAGGTATGCAATAATACAACTGGCAAAGATGACTAGAAGCAAACCACTGCTCCCTCCACAGGACTCAGATTAGAGGTTTAAATAAAGATCATAGAATCATAGAGTTGGAAGAGACCACAAGGGCCATCCAGTCCAACCCTCTGCCATGCAGGAACTCTCCATCAAAGCATCCCCGACAGATGAATTAATTCAGTCCAAGTCAAACACAGCTGAACTCAATTTGAAATATGCCCATTCCCAGAATTTAAAAAAGTTACCTTTTGGACTAAAACTACCAGAGTCCACAAGCCAGGATGGACAATGGTCATGCTGAATGCTGGATTCTGCAAACTGGTGTCACCAAAAAGTATCTTTCCTAAACTTTGTTAATTCCAAATTGAGCCTTGCTGATAAAAGCATTTGGTGCATGAAGTCAAAGCAGCATATATTTTTCTTGCTTTTTGTCACTTGGGGAAAGGGGGAGATAGGAAGCGAGAGAGAGACTCCATTGTTTGTCTTGTGCTAAACACTCACGTCTGTTATCCTAATGTGAACATGTGCACCCATCACCATTGCCATACAGTTATCTTGTCTTTTTCACAGATGGAAGCTATTAAATAGGACACTAAAACACACACCTTATTTAAAAATTAAACAGGACACTAAGTGATTAAGTAGGGCACAAATGAAGCACTTTATTTGAAAAATGTAGGAGACATGGCTCCTTCCAAGTGCATGCAACTAAATACGTAGTATATTCTTGTCAAAGGTGCTTTCTTCATTAGGAAACCACCTTGTCCCAGAATATTATTGCTCCAATTCAACTCATGGTTAACTCTGCTTATTCTCACTGCTTTCAGTGGGGTTTAAACAAGTTAGCACCAGCACACATATAGAATCAAGAAATAAATAAAGTAAGTAAGTAAAAAATATTTAAGTTAAATGTTTAAAAGGTAGGTCTTTATTGTTATCTCCTTTAATGTATACAGAAAGAGTGGTTCCAATGTCAATGGGACTGTGAATCTGCTCTGGGTTACAGTCCAAACTGTAAAGGAGACATCCAACATGCTATACAGTATCTAGTTTGGGAATATGTTTGAGTACATTGGATATTTCCTTTAAAGTTCAAGCAAAAGTGGTTCCTACATCAGCATGCCATAAACATGGAAACTGGCAGGAATGAATGGCTTCAAATGAGTTACAAATGATATATTATGGATAAAACCTTCCCTAACCTACAGTCCTCTGTATGTGTTAGATTACAACAGCCACCATCCTTAGCCAACATGTGTTAAATATGTAAGAAGCAATGCCATTTCTGTGTTTATTTAACAGAAAAGAAAAAAAGGAAAAAAAGGAAATTTAACTCAAAGAAAAAAGGGAGAGAAAGCTAATCCATAGGGACAGAATCCTTCCTTCCTTCTCACCCAAGCTCGGTTCTTTCCCACCAACCTTCTCTATTGTGGCATTTGCTGCTGTCAATGGGTGCTTGTGTACAGTCAGCAATTGCTACAGCAGGGTGGGATTTCTGTGGGTTGTAGCTGGGATGAGAATTAACCACTCCTCCATATGTGCTGCAGCTCCAATCCAGATCTTACCTCTGAGTGAAACAGAAAAGAGGCTGCATTCATTCCCATTTAAGGTAGCATGCATTTTTCATGTTGATGTGTGATTCCAAAAGGGGATTTGCTGGTTCACAACTCAGGATCCTAACCACCACTACATTCTTTAGCAGGGGTAGCAAGCAAATGTCCCTCCAGATATTGGAGAATTGTGACTCTCAGCAGCCTTAGGCAATATAAGAAATTTGAAGAACAATGGGACCTGTTGGCTTGTGCCTGTGGGATGCTGAATCTGCTCTGGTTTCAAATTTCAAAAGAGTTCTCCAAGATGCTGAATCCTATCCTCCAAATAAGTTTGAGTCCTTGGATAGCTCCTTTAAAGTTCAGAATAAAACCTGGCACAGATTGACCTCTCCACTAGTATGCAAACCAGAGTCACCAGCAGGAAAGAATAATGGGAATTCTGAAGGGCCTTGTATTCAGGTTTTTGTTTTTTAACAGCTGTCAAGAATAAAAAGGGGAGATCTGGAGTAGCATTCATTAATAACAGCAGCAACAACAACAACCTGTGCGCATCCTGTCATTACTGTAAATCAGGCTATAGGATTCAGAAGTATTAGGCATTCTTTTATAAAGTCATGCTGGGTTATTGAACAGCTTACCATTTAGGCTTCTCTTTCTCTCTTCTGGTTTTTACTACTCACAGAATCAGAATACTGTATCAATTTCATTCTCTGCTGTATAAACAACACATTCTAAATAAGGAGAAAGGAACCCATCCAGAAAGAAAGCTCCTTGCACTGAGCCTAGTGCTAATTACCAGTCTTGGCAAATGTCAGCACTCAGTCATTATACCCCCAGTAGATAAAGGAAACATTGATAAACAGCTAGCTGTCCCCTCTATCTTAAAAAATAATTTTTAAAAAGACCAACAATAACAATATTTTGGGATATGTAAAAAAGGACCAGGCCATAATTTCCTGTTTTGCTTTGACTTTTGGAGTACAATAATAGTGGGAAAAATCAGACCAGCATATATACAATCAAAACAGATATTGCAATAGGAGTATTACATGGTACTATCACTTGCAACAACTCCGTTATATCTGGGAAACATTTGCTGTAATCCTTGCTCTCAGCTGCCTTCAATTTAGATCTTGGAAGTGTTACTTTTTGGATTACGACTTTTAGAATCCTCTGCCCATACTATCTGGGGATTTGGGTTGTTGTAGTCCAAAAGGAACCTTCTCAACCTCCTAAACTAATTCTGTATGTCTGTACGTACAGCTATTGTTGGGGCTTTGTAGCCTTCTGATGCTGTTGGACTGCAACTTCCAGCATTCCTCGCCATTGACTATGGTGGCTAGTGCTGCAGGAAATGCCAGTCCAACATTTAGAGAGCTGTGCTTCCAGGCCCTGGACTACAGTCACCCAGATGTGTCTTTTGTGGCCTTATTGCTACACTTTGGTTGTGTACCCATAGTCAAAATTTTGACTGTAACCTCCTTTAAGGATTGAACCTACAGAATTTCATATGTGAAAAAGATGTAGCAGCACGAGCAGACATTCCCATTGATCAGTGTTGCTTTTCCCTTACTTTGTGTTACTGAGATTTGACAGGTTTGTGGGGCTTCCTCTGAAGAGTGCTCACATATTCTGCTGATCCAAACCAAGGACTCCTGATAGGATCCAAGCTGACTAGGCATGTAACTTTCCACTGATTTCATCAGTAGTACATCATTTCTAAATTCTAAATTTTCCACTGCTTGGGAAGGTTTTCTTTGGTCTACCACTTCCAGAATCCCCCAGATGTTGGCTATGCTGTCTGGAAGATTCTGGGAGGTGGAGTCCAAAAAGTAACTTTCCTAATCTCTTTTTTATACTAAGGGTCTGGCCAGATTCCCTTAAGGACTGATTCATTCTGTATGTACAGTCAGCTCCCTGTATCCACTGATTTTTATTTTATTTTATTTTTTATCCAACCATTCAAGCATCCTCAGCTTGGAAATATTCAAAAGCCCAGAAAAGGAAACCTTAATTTTGCCATTTTATATAAAGGTCACCATTTTGCCATCCCATTGTATTTACTGGGACTTGAACATACACAGGTTTTGGTATCCAGGTGGGTAGGAGGACAGACCTGGAACCAATCCCCAGTGGATAACAAAAGCCCACTGTATATACCTAATCCTTAGGAGTCTGGTTTGTTGTGATATGTATGTAGATGTAATTCTGCAGGGTGGCAGCAGCCTTAGCCTCAGAAAACCCAGTGATAGGTTTACCTTAAGCTCACCATAAGTGAGAAGCAACTTAAAGGCACACAACAACAAGGTGCTAGAGCTTTCTGGCTGACATTTTTGAACTGTTGTTGTGTGTAAATTGCAATCCCAGGATGCCATGGGATGGAACGCTGGCACTTAAAGTGGAATCATAATGCCATTAATTGTATAGTGTGAAATGACCTTTGTTTTCTCTGTTTTGGCCACTGGTCATCTTAAAAGGTATTATGTAACATATTATTTGTTTAGTTACTTTTTAAACCTTTTATTTAAAAAAAAACTATCTTATAATAAATAACCACCAGTTCCCTGGACATTACATGAAAATCCCACCTCAAATATTTTAGAGTAACATAATAACCAATAAATAAAGTAATGTTTTAAAACAAAGTAACAATTTGGTAGAAAGAGCAAAAATCTCTGATATGTTATCTCTGATAAGTACTTTTATCAATGTCTTATTACCCCCCCCCCCAAAAAAAGGGGGGAGTTATATGTTACAATCAAGTTACAACCAAAAGTAATAAGTTACTTTCTGACTTCCAAGTTTTGCGCTTCATTTAATTTTATTTTGGACATCCATTTCAAAATAAATAAATAAAACACTATTGGTAAGATACATAAATTATCTCCCCCTACTTTTTATGTCACAGCCACCCAGTGAATGAAGTAAAACTCAGTGAATTTAACCTGCTCAGTATTGTTCTGCAAGTTTCTTACTTGCTTTATGGACCTGAATCCAGGCAGTGCCAGTCTTAGTTCAACACTGTCTGCTACACCATCCTGTATAGACTATGGGTTAGTTCCATACGTGCTGCATAAATTGTTTTGAGTCCATATTTTATGCTTAAAGGCAAGCAAAAGCCTGGCTATTTGGTGCTTTGATAAACACAGAGATAAGAATTATTTTCTCCCCTGTCCCCCTTTCCATCTAATGCTCATCTGTATTGATGTCAGAAGCGAATGGGGGGAAAGAGGGGGACAAACCAACAGCTTCCAATTTGCCCTTTAACCTTTGTAACAGGGCTGGTGGTGGAGATGAAGCTTAATCAATGCAATGGAAGTGACATTCTGCAGTCAAATCAAATTAAATGGAAATGAAAGGAAAATCTGTGGTCCAACCTAAAGGCTGTTCCCTCTTGCCACCGAGGTCATTGCCATGGCAACTAAACGCTACAAATGTGCCTGGTAAATCCTTAACAAATCTGCAGAAAGCATGTCCAATCGAATATGATAGTTTTTGTCACTGTACTTTGCAGCCTACACACACACACACACACACACACTCCCCCCCCCCATCAAAAACAATACCTTGCAATGACATCTTTACATAGAAAGTGCCAAGACGCAGAAGGAACAAAGTACTAAGAGAAAGGAAGAAACAACCAGTGGTAAATTCTCCCATTGTTGCAAGATAACACAGACACCGATGATGATGATGATGATGATGATGATGATGATGATGATGATGATTGATGATGATACCACCAACTAGAGGGATATGGGTAGCTCTAAGGGCACATCTCCACTAAAAAAATAATGCAGTTTGGCACCATTTCAACTGCCATGGCTCCATTTATGGGCATCAATGTTTTAGAAGGATATTGACAAGCAAGAAAATGTCTAGAGATATGTGTCAAGAGTCCATTAATGCTTTCATTAATTCGTTTTGGAAAATCAATGTAATAATATCCATGGATTGATCCTTCCTTCCTTCCTTCCTTCCTTCCCTTTCTTTCTTTCTTTCTTTCTTTCTTTCTTTCTTTCTAAAAAGCATGGAACTGCCTGTAGGTGGGAAAGGGAGAAACTTCAAAGAATTTGACTTGACAGATCCATATAAAGAATGACAACAGCTATGAGGAGAAATAAGAGCCAGTGTGCTGTAGTGGTTTGAACACTGGACTATGACTCTGAAGAACAGATTTCAAATCCCCTCTTGGGCATGGAAACCCACTGACTGACCTTGGGCAAGCCACACACTCTCAGCCACACACAGGATGGCAATGGCAACCTTCCCTGAACAAAGCTTGCCAAGAAAACTGCATAAGAGAGTCACTGTAAGGTTGTCTTAAATCGGAAATGACTTGAAGGCACATGAGAAGAAATCTAAAATCTGCTAAAATTGACCACATTTGTGTCTGTATTTTGCTTCAGAAGAAGCTCAGTATATTTAACACTATGTAACAGCCCAGAATTTTACTGATAAAATAGTGGTATGCTGTTAATTTCTGGCCTTCACACTTCTGTTAAAAGCAACATTTGGAAAGACACAGAGAGGAAGAAAGCTTCTCTGAACGTGTTTCATCACAAGTACAATACCTGAGGATGTGAAAGGAGTATGCTTTTAGGGACAGAATGACATGCAAGCACAACAATCAAGCTTCTTGAAGAAATAGCTGCCAAGTAAGGTACTGTGACACACCACAAAGTCCACTCAACTTAGTCCGGCTGAATGCTCTGCAACTGAAACTGAAAATTTATTAAGCTTCCAAGATTTTCTTCCAACCTGTTTCCTTTGATTTGATAACTTTGTAAATGGCAGAAGGGGAAGAAACACCTGATGTATTCATTACTTACGCCGGGGGGGGGGGGTGTATTATTTATGTAGGAGAATAAATGATGTACAAAGTTTCAAAATGTTTTAATGAACTATTTCAAAACACTGGAGTTCATAGAACAATCTGCCCCTGAAAAGCACAAGCTGCTTGATTAGTACTAAATCTATTCTTGCCAGTATAATAAAATGTGTGACTATTTTGTTTTAGATATTTATTTATTTTTAAAAAAAGATACATACTGGAAAGTTTATAGCTCATTCTGCTCACTTCCAAAAGATGAGTCTGGAGCATTTCATAATTTGAGATGCCAACTTTTCAACCAGCCACTGTAGCTATGCCCTTAACTACAGCTTGGGGAGGAGATGACAGCAGTAGGTGTTTTTCTGTGGAAAAAAACCCAAGATGTTGAAAAAAGCACATGCAGGGGCTTTCCCCCTTGCCCCAGCCATTTGATGACTCTGTTCACTCCATCAATGACATCTGCCAAACACACATCTCCATGTGGATAAACTGATTGCCACACTTTCTACTCTAGCCTTTTGTTATGCTGGGTTCATGCATACATAACTCCCAAGAACTATCTTTCTTTTCATGGCTCTGATGCCAATGGATAGTGAATCTACTCTAGGTTTTAGACAGAGCTTTAAAAGGCCTATCTAAAATGCTGAAACTATTTGGAGAGAGGGTTTTGCAGCTGGGACAGATGCTTTAGATTTCATATGAAATCCCAGAGTAGATTCACTTTTTCAAATGATATGGGGATTCCAGACTACAGGCAGAACAAATAATCATTTGGAAATTGAGAGTTGATCTGCCCATCCATCCACTAACCTATCTGTCATATTCAGATCTTAATTTACCATTTCTGTATGTTGTACTTGCTACCCATTCATATCTGGTTCTACATTAAAGTGCTACTTGTGATTCTTAAAGCCCTTAATGATTTGGAATCAGGCTATCTGAAGGACTGTATGTCTATCATTTTGCTAAACTTGTATCATCACCACTTGCAGCCTTGTTCTCTGGCTTGCCTATATAAGCTTTCATAATGTGGGGATCTTTAACCGTTGTTTTTTAATTATTTGAAACATTTTTAATTTGCTGTTTTTGGAAGCCACCTTGGATCCCACTGTGGGAGAAAGGCAAGCCAGAGAACAAGTCTGCAAATGCTGGTGTTACAGGTTTAGCAAACTGATGAAATAAATAAATAAATAAATAAATAAAAATATGAATGTGGGCTGGGTCTTTTGGGGCATACATTCACCTCTTTGGAATGCTATCCACAGAGAAATATACATGGCTCCATCATTTCTAGCTTGCAAAAGAAATCTGAAGTGTTTCTTTATTCCATATTTGGCCATTGTGCTGTGCTTTGAGTATTTTTTATCTGTTGCTCTCCCTTAATTACACAATGTGATATTTTTACATGTTGCACACTTAGTCCATTTCAATGTATTTTCAAATTCTACCTACGAATTGTCTAGTGAAGAAAATATAACTTCAAAAATGGGCTGGGAATGCATAAAATCAATAAGTATCTAAATACTCCATTTCTGCTTTTCTAGTGTTTCACAAAACAGTTTTTGACTTATGATAATATAATTAAATGTATAATAATAATAGAATGAAGACAGCAGTAGACCAGATTGGTATCATTCCCTACGAAGAGAAACAATAATCTCATTTGAATAAACACACTGGAAAAGAAGTAGGGAAAGGTCCATAATAGGTTGGAAAGGGATTGGGAAATAAAAGTGTTCCTTCAGACCTGACAGGCAAAAAAAAAAAAAAAAAAAGCAGGTGAATCTTTCCCAGCATTAAAAAAGGGGTTAACCAATTGTAACTCCAATATACAGCCGTGGCTTTGCATCACAGTTTGATCTTGTTTTGTAATTCTCATTTGTTGAAATCACAGTTTAATAGTCAACTATGTCCTGGCATGAAACCCAGCTCTGCAAGAGAAGAGGGAGGGAAAAAAAAGAAATGGGAGCAGTTGTGATGTTACATCTGAACACAGCTGTAAGGAGATTATCGCACATCATTTTTCACCCAATTCAGGCATGGGCTGGGAACAGGCTTGAATGGGTGAGAACAGGTGTTATTGTACAGGAAAACGGTGCTGATGCTGCCAGGTGACTATAAGCCATACCCCAGCCATACTTTGCCTGTGATTTTATAGGACTTCTGTCCTTCAAAATCAGCAGGCAAAGCACAGCTGGGGGACAGCTTGTAGTCGCCTAGTGGTATCGACAGCATTTTCCTGTGTGATAACACCCGTTCTCACCCAGCCCATGTCCAGACCAGGCAAAAATGATGTGCAATCATCCCCCAAATATCTGCTGATGTCCACTGTTAAACACAACCACAGTGGCCAGTTGAAAAGCCTTACACCTGAATTAAACAATGCAAAACTAGCATTGTTTTGTTGCTGTTGACTGTTCTGTTCAAGTAAGTCATCAAAATGAAGGAGTGACACAGGCTTTAAATAGCTGAAAATAAAAGGGGAAAAACTTCCTCAGCAACTTAAATCACTCTTAATAAGTAAAAAAACATGACATTCGTCATTAAGAAATAAGAACTCTAAATAATGCATTCAGAACCTATAGATCTGAAACAGAACATAACAAAGCCCCATAGATCTGTTTGTTCATTAAGTAAGAAAAAACTGGGGGAGGGAAGCCCAGACTTTGTGTTGCTATCATGTCAACCAGCACCAAACCGTACGCAATTTAGTGCAACTACAAAGTGAAGCTCATAGTGTACAATGGCAGGGTTTTTGATCACGCTAATTAACAGCCATTTTGTTTAAAATAAACAGATACGACTCTAATTGCCTTTTTTACATAAGAAAGGGAAGATCTTAAAAGTGAATGCATGCCAAAAAAAAAAAAAAAGCAGGGGAGGGAGAAGATCAGAGAGATGCCTTTTCAGGATGATAAGCATGCTCTGTGTGAAAGGAGACCAAATGAAGTCTGAGATGCTCTCTGGCTTGTCAGCAGACTCAGAGAAAAGAGAGGAAGCAAACAGGGATAGCATCACAAGAATGGCCACAATGAAATGACCCAATGGTCCCAGCAGCAGCATCCTGTTTCCTAAGGATGAAAAAGAATTTGTTGGACTCAACTGTCATGGTGAAAGTTGCCTGTCTGCACCTTCTTCCAGTCCTGGGATAAGACATGCAACTCCTCTTGAGAATGTACATATTAGCAAGGATTTTGGGGCTTTCCAGGAAATGTACACGAATCACTGCATGCATACAACTAAAATATAACTCACAGGCATGCTTAGGCAATGGGGGAAAGTGCTTACATTAGATAAAATGCATCAGTGAGTGCACACATAAGAGGATCTGCATCACCCAGTTTATGAATATCAAGAGAAAAAAGCACAAATAAAACCTTGCAACAATACACAGAAAAAGTACAGCAATAAAATGCAGACAGGTTTCAAAGAGATGCAGTGAAACTGAGATTCAACCAGAACTCCCTTGTGATTTTTTGCTGGAGTGACAAGGGAGTGCACTATTACCATGACTTTTTCTGACATTGTTCAAGGAAGTATTCAGTATCTCTTTAGTGTTGTTGTTAGATGCCCTGGTGCCAACCTCACCTCATGGCGATCCTGTGTATGAGACATCTCCAAGACCCCCCCTATCCACTTGCTCTGCTTAGGCCTTCTAGGGGTGAAACAGGTGGGCAGAAAAAAGTGGCTTGAAGCTGCCTTTTCTGAAGCTACATTGAAACCCCACCAACTGCACCACCAGCTCCCAAGGCAGCTGGAGTGCTCATGTCATGACCACATGACATGACTTCAAGGCAGGAAAAAGCGGAAAAAGCTGCTTCTTTTTGAAATGGCTTTTCTCTCCATAAGGCGCCTAGAGGGCACTTTCCTTATTTATTTATTTATTTATTTATTTATTTATTCCCCACTCTTCAGCCCTAAAGGCTATCAGAGTGGCTTACAATTATTATTTTTAATTAGACAGTTCCCTGCCCTCAGGCTTACAATCTAAAAAGACATGACACAAAAGGAGAAGAGAAAGGTAGTGGGGAAGGGGAACAGGTCCAGCAGTTCTTCTCTTCCTCTGACGCCCGGACCAAGGCAGATGGCATGGAGGGAGGGCTCTGCTTCATGATCAAGGGCAGGCCCAATGGAGCTTGGCCTGTCCTTTCACTCCCTCCTGGGTAAGATGGTGTTGTCAGGAAGGAGGGCTCTTCAACCTGGTGTTGTTAGGCCTGTCTTTTCATTCCCTCCTAGGCCAGATGGTGTTGTCAGGAAGGAGGGCTCTTTAACTTGAGGCCAGGCCCAATGGTGTTGCTAGGCCTGTCCTTTCACTCCTTCCTTGGCCAGATAGTGTTGTCAGGAAGGAGGGCTCTTCAACCTTTCCTGCTGGCTTCAAGGCATGTGTCATCTAAACGCCATGCTTTTAAGCCACCCTGAAAGCACCTCTTTTTGCCTGTCTGTTTAGTTCCCTAGATTCAGTCCCATGACCTCCCTAATTGAGCCCATCCAGCTGGTGTGTGGTCAGTCTCTCCTTCTACTGCCTTCTACCTTTCCTAGCATTACAGCAGGACCTCACCATCTGCATGCTTGCCACTATGGATCTGAGCATCTGCAAATGACAAACCATATTGTCCCAAATAGTGGTGCGTGCAGGTGGCCACACACATGTTGCACCTCCATGAAGGACAATGGAACATGAGGTTCTATGTTTTTTTTGTTTCCACAGTCCAGAATGGATTCCCCCATGAATGTGAAAACCCAACTTTATCGTCTTTTCTAATGAGTAATGCCATCTCATGATGGGGCCAAACTGCGAAAGCCACAATTTAATCATCTTGACTATCATGGAGAGTTCAGGCTTGATCATGGACTCATTTGGTTGTCTTTTTGGCTGTCCACAGTATTCTCAACACACTTTTCCAGCACCACATACAACCATTTTTTCCCAACAGCACAGCAGCAGATAGACTGTAGCTAGACACAACTCTCCCACATAAACAGATGGCTATCTGAACTCTCTACCACCCATCCGGCCATATTTCCTACACAATTTGATCCTGGCAACTGCTTTCCAAATGAAATGGATCCTGCAAGGACCATGTGGAATGCCCGCTGGAGTACAAGTGTAGGCTGGGCCAGCCCTGCCATTAGGCAGAGTGAGATAGGCAACTCAGATAGCAAATTTTGGTGAAAAAAATTTGTTACTTAACTAGTAATTGTATTGACATAGATGCAGGTAAGTGTCCTTGGTACTATCTCATGTGCCAAAATACTTTGATGGTCTTGAGTACCACGTACTTTGATTTGAGCTGTTGGGGGGGCGGATTTGTCATAGGCAATCCTCAGCAGCCATACTGTTCTAAGTAAACTTAGGGGCTGTACAGACCAGAAGTAAGCACTGGCTTGAGGGTGGTGTGGGGGCATGGCATTTGTACGATGCATGCCCCAATACCACCACCAAGCCAGTGTCATGCCGCCTGCCTGACCACATGGCAGGCAGCATTACAGTGCTCCTTTGGCATGGCATTCACACATCACATGCTAAAAGAAGCATAGAAAAGTTCCATCGCCATGGCAACTGCGCCCTTTTCTGGGCCAAAAAGAAGTGGCATTTTGCCGCTTCTTTTTGGCCTGGAAAAATGCTGGATCAGGGCTACAGCATGCAATTGCCGCAGCCCCGATTTGGTGCTCATAGGGGCGGCAGAAACCCACCACTTTGAGGCAGTCTGTTTCACCACTTAGTTTCATATCATTTACACAGAATTAAAGTAGTTTCCTGGTTGAAATATAATTGGAAATGCCAGGTTAAACTTTATACCAGTGCTTCTCAAACTTTCCCGATGTTTGGGACTTCAACTCCCAAAATTCCTGAACATTGGCTATGCTGCTGTGACTTTTAGGATTTGAAATCAAAACTATTGGAAAGGCCAAAGTTTGAGAAGCACATCTTTAAACTACAGGTACATTTCAACAAACAAGTTAAAATTTTAAACAAACCATGATAGAAGCAGTGAATGTGACAAATAAGGAGAGGAACAAGGTGCGATTTAAGCAAACATATATGGACATAACTCTTGTGCTTGGTTTCTGAAAATTATGGTTTAACAAAACTGATCTCTTTTTTGATAAAGTTACCAGCTTGGTAGATGAAGGGAATGCTGTGGATATAGTATATCTTGATTTCAGTAAGGCCTTTGACAAAGTTCCCCATGACATTCTTGCAAACACGCTTATAAAATAAGGGCTAGACAAGGCAATTGTTAGGTGGATTTGTAATTGGTTGACCGGCTGAACCCAAAGGGTGCTCAACAATGGTTCATTTTCATCCTGGAGAGAAGTGACAAGTGGGGTGCCATAGGGCTCTGTCCTTGGCCCAGTGCTATTCAACATTTTTATCAATGATTTGGATAACAGAATTGGGAGCGTACTTATCAAATTTGCAGATGACACTGAATTAGGAGGAGTAGCTAATACCCCAGAGGACAGGATCAAAATTCAAAATGACCTGAATAGACTAGAAAGCTTGGCCAAAGCTAACAAAATGAAATTCAACACAGAGAAATGTAAGGTACTGCACTTAAGGCAGAAAAATGAAATGCGCAGATATAGGGTGGGGGACATCTGGCTGAATGAGACCACATGTGAAAGGGATCTAGGAGTCCAAGTAGACTATAAGTTGAACATGAGTCAACAGTGCAATGCGGCAGCTAAAAAGGCCAATGCAATTTTAGGCTGCATCAATAGAGTTATGGTGTCTAGATCCAGGGAAGTAATAGTGCCACTCTACTCTGCTTTAGTCAGGCCCCACCTGGAATACTGTGTCCAGTTCTGGGCACCACAATTCAAAAAGGATGTGGAGAAACTGGAGTGTGTACAAAGGAGGGCAACTAAGATGGTGAAGGGTCTGGAAGCCGTGCCTTATGAGAAGTGACTTAGGGAGCTAGAGATGTCTAGCCTGGAGAAAAGAAGGTTAAGAGATGGTTGTTGTTGTTGTTGTTGTTGTCATCATCATCATCATCATCATCATCATCATGTACATACAATGTTATAATTAGACAGTTCCCTGCCCTCAGGCTTACAGTCTAAAAGAGACAACACAAAAAGGGAAGGGAAAGGGAGTGAGGTCCAGTGGTTCTTCTCTCCCTCTGGGGCCTGGACCAAGGCAGATGGACTGGATGGAGGGCTTGGCTTCTTAATATATAGATAAAACAAGGCATCCTGGGGCAGATGGCACAATCCTGGGATCCTGATATGATAGCCCTGTTTAAATGCTTGAAGGGATGTCATATTGAGGAGGGAGGAAGCTTGTTTTCTGCTGCTCCAGAGAACAGGACCCAGAACAATGGATGCAAACTGCAGGAAAAGAGTTTCCACCTCAACATTAGGAGGAACTTCCTGACAGTAAGGGCTGTTCGACAGTGGAATACACCATCCAGCCTCTGCTTAAAGACCTCTAAGGAAGGAGTCTCCACTTCCTTATTCTTTAAGTCTTTAAGCAGAGGCTGGATGGCCATCTGTCGAAGATGCTTTGATTGGGAATTCGTGCATGGCAGGGGGTTGGACTGGATTGCCCTTGTGGTCTCTTCCAACTCTATGATTCTATGATTCTATGGCCTCTTAAGTTAAGATCATTATGGTCTAATCGGCACTGCAGAAATAATACACTTATGACACTGCCTTACCTGCCATGGCTCAATGCTATGAAAATATGGGATTTTCGGGGGGGGGGGGGGGTATCTGTCAGCTCTAATGCCATAACAAACTAGAAATCTCAAGATTCTATATAATGGAGCCAGGGCAGCTAAAGCACTGTCAACTCAAGCTGCATTATTTCCACAATGTAGATTAGACCTATGACTTAATAGTACTGCTGTGATATAGTGGTTTGACTGTTCAACTGGGGATGATCCCATTCTACCACTTTCTGAAAGCCTGATCTATCTTACAAGGTTGTTGTGGAGATAAAGTGGGGAGGAGGAGACCTTGTTTAGGTTATAAATATAACTAGTGAGGTTTTTAATGTATGTATGTATGTATGTATGTATAGTTACTTTGAAATCCATCTCACCAATGTTTCAGTCAGTAGACTTCTTCAGTTCTCTCTGAGATCCTTGTAACTGTAGATGCCAGGAACTGAACCCTGGGCCTCTAGTTTACTAAGCATGTGCTCTAATAAGATCATAGTCCTATGCTGCCCATTCAACCTTGGTTGTGGAATTCCAGCTCCACATATTTCTTGATAATTATAACTGCTCTATTCTTTTTGTAAGCTACCATGCAAATATAATTGGAGAGCTGGGTAAAAATACTTCTAATAAAAGAATAAATGAATAAACAAATGGATAGTTATTAACAAGGTTATTTACAGCTCACTAGTAGAGAACGAGACCAAATTCATTTGGTTTTCATTTTAATTCAAACTTTCCTAATTTACATTTTCCAAACCAATACATGAACTACAGTGCAATCGTCCTTTATTTTTTGCACTTCTAAAACTTTTGTGATGTACAGTGGGCCCTTGTTATCCACTGGGGTTTGGTTCCAGGACCCTCTGTGGATAACAAAATCCATGGATGCTCAAGTCCCATTAAATACAATGGCACAACAAAATGGTGTCCCATATATAAAATGGAAAATCAAGGTTTGCTATTTGGAATTTATACTTCTTGGGGATATTTTCATGTCATGCATGCTCAAATCCGTGGATAAAAAAATCAGTGGATAAGGAGGGCCAACTGTAGTTTGCCAAGCAAACATTATACCAAAATATGTGTAGTAAGAAAAATAGTGTACAAAAATATTAGGCGGGGGGGATTGCTTACAAAAATAAAATGAATCACTAAATAAATCATACCAAAATATGTACAACTTTTCCTGCATATAAAAATGCAAATATTATCTGGACAGTATGCATATGGTGGTGGAGGAGAGTTCAACAGATATCATGGACTGCCAAGAGGACAAATAAATTGGTTCTGGAGCAAATCAAGCCTGAACTTTCACTCAACATTATGACATGAGGTGACATGACTCACTGGAAAAGACGATAATGCTGTTTAAAATGGTGGCCAGTAAGGAAAGAGTAAGACTGCATGATAGATGGATTGGTTCAATAAAGGAAGCCATGCTGCTAAGTTTGAAAGACCTCAGGAGGGCTGTTGATGACTGGGGCTCTTGTCTTGAAGTTTCTTACTCTAAGGGTAAAAAAGTAAAGGTAGTCACTTCACATGAATAACTGACTGTAGGAGGTGGTGCTCATCTCCATAACTAAGCCAACGTTGTCTGAGGACTACTCCAGTGGTCATGTGGCCAGTATGACTGCACTAAATCCTGTTACCGTCCTACCAAAATGGTACCTATTTATCTACTTGCTTTTGCATGCTTTAGAACTGCTAGGTTGGCAGAAGCTGGGACTAGTGACAGGAGCCCATCCCATCATGCAGTACTCAGACTGCCTCAAACTGCCAATCTTCCGATCTTCTGATTGTCAGAATTGGTGTCTTAACCAATAAGCCACCACATCCCTCTTAGGGTAACCATACATTAAAGCCCACTTGGTGACAAATAACCACAACTGTACAAATTCCATATACAAGGAAAATTAATATTACAAGGATCAATCATGGTGCAAATCAAAATACGTCTTCATACACTGTTGTATAAAGGAACATAAATAAACAGAGATAAACAGATAAAGAGATGCTGTACAGACACACACACACATATATCACTCAAAACAGAGGTGTTGATTCCTAGTAGGGCTCTAAATACAAGCCTGCAGCAGAGTATGTCCTACTCCAGAGATGAGCAAACTAAGGTCCTCCAAAGTCAGATGTTGTTGGACTGCAGCTTCTATCAGTCCTAGCCAGCAAAACCAAAAGAGAGATTATGAGAGTTGCAGTCCATCAATAATATCTGAGAAGCACAATTTGCCAACATTTGTCATAGGGTCTTTGAGTTGGCTTTGAATCATGGCGACCCTGTGAATGAGATGCCTCCATGTCTCCTTATTCTCAGCCTCTCTGCTCAGGTCCTGAAGGTTTAGGCCCATGACCTCCCTATCTGGCATGCAATCTTCCTTTCTTTCTCTTGCCTTCTATTTTTCCTAGCATCATTGTATTATCTAATGAGTCTTTTCACTTTAAGATTTTGTTTAGTTCTTTCATAGCTACCCTCACCATTCCTAGTCTTCTTCCAATTTCTTGACTGCAGTCTTCCTGCTGATCAATATTTGATCCAAGCTATGGGGAATCTTTAATTATTTTGATTTCCCCAATAGCTAGGTTGAAGTTATATAAAACCACTGTGGTCATTATTTTTGTTTCTTCTATGTATAGGAGTAGGCTTGCCTTTGTACTTTCTTCTTTGACTTTCTTTGGTAATTATTCCAAGTCTATGATGCCTCATTCGGAGGAATGGAGCACAGTGTCATCAGTACGCTGATGACACTCAAATATACTTCTCCATGACCAGATCGTCTGCTCAGTCTTCAGATGGCATATCTCCTCTCAATGACTGTCTTGCGGCGATAATGAATTGGATGAGGAAAAACAGATTCAAGCTAAATCCAGATAAAACAGATATACTGACAGTCTCAGGCCTGAAACCAGGTCTGGGAATACAACTCCCAGTCCTAGACGGGAGTCACACTCTCCTTGAAGGACCCTGTTAGCAGTCTGAGGGTACTCCTTGACTCATTGCTCCACATGACTAGTCAGGTGAACGCAACAGTCAGGAGTGCCTGTTATCAGCTTCAGCTGATACGCCAATTGCGCCCTTTTCTGGATATGAAGGATCTGGAAACTGTGGTACACGCCCTGGTAACCTCACGCTTGGATTACTCTACATGGGGCTACCCTTGTGCTTAACCCAGAAACTTCAATTGGTTCAAAATATGGCAGGTTCGTCACTGGAGCATCTAGGAGAGAGCACATAACACCTGTGCTTAAATCTCTCCACTGGGTGCCGATCAGTTTCCAGGCACAGTACAAGGTGTTGGTTTTAACCTTTAAAGCCCTCCATGGCTTGGGTCCATCCTATCTTAGGGAGCGCCTCTCCCCATATGAGCCCCATCACATGTTCCAGTCCTCTGGGAGGAACTTGTTATAGCCCATGAAGAACAGGCTGTTGCAGACCTCCCAGAGGGCCTTTTCAGCTATCACTCCCAAGCTGTGGAATGGCCTGCCGGATGAGATGTGTCTTATTACAACCCTGGGCGGCTTTAAGAAAGCCACAAAGACGCACCTCTTCCAGCAGGCCTTTCCAGATAGTGGTTAATCTTCCCGGTCTCCAATGATACTCACTTAGCTTTCCTGGCCATATATCATGCACTATTTTCAGGCTGCCCAAGAATTGTTTTATTGAGATTGTTTTAAATTCTGTGATAGTTTAATTTCATTTTGGGGGGGGGGGGGGGTAGGGATTATTTTTAACTTGTTGTACCCCACCCTGATTGCTCGTTCAGAGGGACGGGTTATAAATAAAAAAATATTATTGTTATTCTTTCCACTAGTAGTACAGTGTCATCAGCATATCTATATCTTAGATTGTTGATGTTCCTTCCTCCTATCTTAATTCCTCTTCTACTGATTCTAAGTTTGCTCTTCATGTGATACTTTCTGCATACAAGTTGAACAGATAAGGTGATTTAATGCAGCCTAGCCTGATCCCTTTGCCAATTGGAAATCATTCAGTTTCTCCATATTTTATTCTGACAGTAACCTCTTGTCCTAAGTACAGATTCCTCATCAAAACTATCAAATGTAGTGGCATTCCTATTTCAAGGCATTCCATAGCTTTTCAAGGTCTATGCAATCAACAGCTTCACTATAGACTATAAAGCACATGCTTATTTTCTTCTTTCACTCCATGCTTCATTGTTCATTATATGTTTGCAATGTATTCCCTAGTGCTTCTTTCTTTCCTGAATCCTATTTGCATCTTTGGGTCTCTCTCCATGTATGATTGCAGTCTATGCTGCAGAAATAATATGGACACCACTTTAGCTACCATGGTTCTATCCTACAGAACCCTGGTTTATAGTTTTGTGAGGCACCAATCCTGTTTGGCAGAGAAGGCTAAAGACCATGTAAAATTAAAAATCCCAGGATTCCACATGATGGAGCTAGTTTCCATGGAGAGGCAATTAAAGTTCTCTGCTAGAGAGCTCCAATGTACACCCTTAAATTATATCACTAGAATATGGATGTGATGAATCTGATGGAAAATTCTAAATATCAATCCTCATGCTACTAATCCCAGGGTTCCATAGTATGCAATGGTGATGACTGAAGTAGTATCAGTCTACTATAAACATACATGTAGTCTGAAGAGGAAGGGAGTAGGAAACATGAATTTGAGAAGACAGTACACAATTGTGGTGGCTTAAGTGGAATTCTGTGCAATCATGCTGACCACATGGTCACAGAGTAGTCTTTGACAACGCTGGCTCTTTAGCTTAGTAATGGAGGTGAGCACAACCCCCTATGGTCGGACATGACTTGACAACCTTGTCAATGAGGTTTACACAATTAATTAATTTTACACAATTAATTAATTTTTCATGTTATAAAATGAAGATCACTCTTGGCTTCACTGCAGCCTTGTCAGAATTACTGAATGTTTATGAAGCACTCTGGATTTCTTGGAACCTGGCTGTGTCAAATATCTGGTTTGATGGGTTTTGATCCCACTCATTTATTTTGTCTAAATTAGCAAGAATTTGAACAGAATATGTTGATGTAACCAAGTGTTAACAGTATGCTGATTCTGATACAACAGACACTTATTAGGGAGATGTGTGTTCTCACAATAGGGAGACTTGGCAGAACTGGAACAAGTTCATGGTTGAGGTGGGTGGAAGAGGGAAATGATTATGACAATTCCAAAAAATGTTTTATATCTCTCCCTCATTCCCCCACCTTATCCCCAGTAGCTTAGATCTTTGAAGCCCTGAGTATCTAAACACAAAAGCCATCTATGGGGTGGAATTTGGCTGTGAAATGGCACAGTAGCTGAGCCACACAGTGAGAGGTTTTATATTTGTTTAGACATTTGCATCCTGGCCTTCTGTGAGAAGACTCAGAATGTCTTACATGGAGTTCTGAGGGGGGATTCCCATCCACATAAACTGGGCAGCCTTAGGCCTGTTTACTTTTAAGGCTATTAACACATCAGCAATGTACAGTGGAAATCTTAAAGTTGTTCTCTGGGGATGCTATGGAACAAAGTTTCAAGTTGGGAAGTTCCTTCTTTGCACTACAACTCCCAGAAACCCTCTGATAGCATGGGCAATTCCCCTGCTGCTAGATTTCTGGGAATTAAATAGTCCAAAAAGAAGCTTTTCTATGCACTGATTCTGAAATCTGAGCCAAATGTAGTAGCTCTTGCTTAAGTTAAACTTGAAATGTGATTCTTGTTTGAGTTAAACACTGAGGGGACTTTGAAAGAAGATTTGAATAAAACAGAGTATATCTGCAATGAAATGTTCACGTATGGAATGGTTCAGCTCATGGTGGTTGGAACTGCATTTCTTCCCCAGGATACTTCATTTCATTTCCCATCCCTCCTTGTCCCCTCTCAGTTTTTTCTCTTCCTCTGCCTTCCAAGAGTATGAAAGCATTCCTGGACAAGGAGCATGGCCAGCCTTCACTGAGTGTTCGGGCGGGGGGGGGGGGGCTGCTTCTGAAATAGTCTGTGTATATGCCCTCAAGTTGGTTTACAGTGACCCCATGAATTTCATAGGGTTTTCTTAGGCAAGGAATATTCAGAGGTGACTTGGCTTGTTCCTTCCTCTGAAATATAGTGTACAGCTCCTGGTATTTGGGGGCAGTCTCTCATCCAAGTACTAACCAGGGCTGACCCTGCTTAACTTCAGAAGGAATATGGTTTTAATACTTTTTGTAGGTTTGCAGCTGTTTGGTGCCTACTCAGGATAGGCACAGGGATCAATCCCACTTCTTCTGCTTTGGTCAGACCTCACCTAGAATATACAGTTGATTTCTCGGCACCACAATTCAAGGATCTTGATAAGCTGGAGCATATCCAGAGGAGGGTGACCAAATTGTTGAAAGGTCTGGAAGCCAAGCTTAAAGAACTGGGAATGTTTAGCCTGGAGAAGAGAAAGTTAGGAGGGGACATGATAGCCCTGTTTAAATATTTGAAAGGATGTCATACAGAAGATGGGGCAAGTTTGTTTTCTGCTGCTCCAGAGAATAGGACCTGGAGCAATGGATTCAACCTAGAGGAAAAGAGATTCCACCTCAATATTAGGCCAAACTTCCTGATAGTAAGAGCTATTTGACAGTGGAAGACACTGTCTCAAAGTGTGGTGAGGTCTCCTTCTTTGGAAATGTTTAAACAGAGAATGGATGACAATTTTTTGGAGTGATTTGAATGTGAGTTCCTGCATGGCAGGGGTTCGACTGGCTGGTCCTTGGGGTCTCTTCCAACTCTATGATTCTAGAGTGAGTGGGGACTTGCTCCCAGTTCTCTGAATATAGGTTTGCAAGTTTGATTGTACACTAGCTGAAGCACAAGAGTCTTGTTTTAAAAAAAAAAACAAAGGAAAGGAAATCATTAACTCAGTATCCGCTGGCAGTGAATTTCATGAATGAAGTGCAAAAAAAAAAGGGGGGGGACAGTACAAAGGTGCAAAATTTATAGGGGGTGGGCGAACATGAGGTTTAATGAGCATTAGAAGACCAGCAAAATGCAAAGATCATGGAGGTCACAATTATATCAGAACCAAAGATACAAGCTAATTTGGAACTAGATAGAAAAGGAACATCATAATCTGACAAGCTGGATGCAAGACAGAAAAGTTAACCAGGCAAAGCAATCAAAAGAAACACAATCACATTAGCGTGGAGGAGGGAACAGAGATAGAGACCAGTCTTTACAGTGGAAACGAAGGAATTTAAGTGGGGAAAGGAATGATTGACTTCAGAAAGCATTACAATACATTATGTGAGAAAAAAGGAGAAAATCCACTAATGTGGGGGGTAGAATGAATAAAAAAAGGAAGGAGTATTTTAGGGCTGCATGCCAATTCATTACTTTGCTGTACCTTTGTAAAAAGCTTGGAGGAAAAAAGTCCAGTACTTTGTTTGGAATAGAACTTCCAGGATCCACTAGCTACCATGACTAGTGAACATAACTGGTGGATTCTGTAGGGGGGGGGGAATCTAGTTGCAGAAAAAGTAACTTTTTATGGTCCCGAACAGACAGGCCAAAATAAAGCTGCTTCGGGTCACTTTGGAGGTATGCTGTTTAAATGATGCATGCGTCTTAAGAGGCCAGAAGTTGTGCCAAATCCATGCTCCAGTCCTAAGGGCTGAAGTGCAGGTTTGGAGCAGCTTCTGGCCTCTTAAGATGTGTGTGTCATTTAAACAACATACCTCCAAATCAGCCCTAAGAAAATCTTTAGAACAGTTAGTAACTATCAGGCTGCTTTATAGCAAGTCAGAATACAGAATGACCTAGATTAGTACTGTTAGCACTGGCTGACAGCATCTCTCCAGTGCTTCATGTGAACTCTTTTACCTGGAAATGTAGGGGGCTGATTCTGAGAATTTCTTTATATATGTCCTTTATATCTAAGGTACAGCTTTTCCGCTTTAAAAACAAAAACTTAATACCAATGTATATTTTGGAAAATGAGACAACAGTTAGGGTGGTCTCTCTACAATATGTTCTGACATCATAGGAATTTGCTAAGTTTCAAAATCTGAAGTTGGTGTTTTGTGGGTTTTTTGGTTTTTGATTTTTGGTACTTTATGATTTCTGAGAAATTCCATTTCAGTTTTTCAAATGAGCCTAGCTCACTTTATGCTTCCCAGATGGGTTTATAGAATAGACAAAGTTTGTTCTCTGAAATATCCCCACACTGGTGGATAGCTCTAGACACATCCAAGAAACGCCCCCCCCCCCCCAAAAAAAATCAACCTGCATACATTAGAGCAATAGGCATACATGAGTGCACATTTTAATAATGAATATGAAACTTTGCTTAAACATTTTTTTGTGAATAGACAGGGGATGTATTCAATGGATGCATACAATTTAAAAGGGTGCATATGAGGAAAAAATAAGAAAAGAGCAGATTTTATCATATTAGCAAGGAAGTAGCAAGCTCTGGGGATTCAGAGGTCAATTTTACATCCCAGGACCTGCCATGGGCTGCATGCATATCTCCCTGCAAATGAAAATGGGCATAACTGAAAGTCTGCTACCAGCAATGGTGGTTGGTGATTCCCATGTCAGTGAGGGTGTCATTTGCTCCAGGTTTTAGGCCCCAGTGTTAAAGGAGCTATCCAAGGTAATGAAGGAAATAAGGCTCCAATGCATGGAGAACTCCATTAAAGTTTGGAGTTGAGACTGACTTGAGAAAGCACTGCAAAATAGAGTCACTGACACAGTGGCATTGACGATACCAGCCTTCAGTTCTATAAAACAGGGTTTGGTATGAATGGACACTGTGGGCAGCTGCTCCTTCTAGCAAAAAGATTTGTTATTCATATTCATTTCTTTATTCATTCATTTATGTATTTAATATCCTGCCTTTCAGCCATCAGGAGACTCAATTGTTCCAAAAGAAAATCAGAGATTTCCCAAAGCTGCAGTTCTCCAGTTTCATTTTTTAATTTTATTGCTTTCATTCATTTGTTCATTGATGAGAGGCATCAAGAGTATATCCAAAATGGCCTCAAAACCACAAAATATCCCCTAGCCTAGGGCCTCTTATAGGTTTGTAGGTTACATAATTCTCATCACTATATTAAAACAAATTAAGAAAAAATGGCAAAAATCATGGTGGGTTTTCCACAAATGCACACTTTATAGATGGTCACATCTTTGGTTGTTTCTCATGGACACAACATATTCAAGTGTAGTTCACAGAACAGCATCTGCAAAACTATGAGTTCTTTTACTTCATCCCTATCTTATGGTGGATCCAGACTGATTAAAAAGACCAGAAAGTTCCAGATTTCGTTCCTGTTCTTTTGAAATTTATTTTAGAGATGCATACACATTTTGTTTATCCCAGAACATTTTTTGTACAAACAGTACTACCAGATCCATAGGTTTGTTTATTTTAACCTAGCACAAGATCCTGTCTGATCATGGAAGCTAAGTAGGGTCAGCCCTGGTTAGTATTTTGATGGAAGACAGCCAACTGGGTGATATTTCAGAGAAAGAAACTGGCAAACCACCTCAGATTATTCCTTGCCTAAGAAACCCTATGAAGAATCTATGAGGTTGTCATAAGGCATAAAAGCAAGCATAAAAGCAGAAAGAACAGGAACAAAATGTGAGACTTTTTCAACAGTCTACATGCACTTTTAGCCACCATATCACAAGAGTTAACTGAAATACTGGCTTCCACTTTGCTGTGATGTTGAATAACACATTTAACTTTTTATATAAATCTATCAAATATATGTCTCACAAATTTTCTTAATATTAGAGGTGTCCTTTGAGGTCATTCATAAAACAGCACCTGGGTATGTCTTTCAGTAAAGATGCTCTTTATTGATCTACTATTGTACCACAGTAATACCTTTTCCTAATTTAAAACGATGTCTTGAACTGGAAGACAACTGTATTTCTGAACTGTAAGCTTTCATATTGTGCTTGAATAAATGCATTTTGATGGCAAATCCAGCATAATATAACTTCAAATGCTGGAGTAAAAATAAATTAATGCATTGGCTTGCATTGTGAGGAACAGTCTATTTTCATATCAAAAGTATAGATGAATCGTTATTGAGCCATGATGACCTATAATATGCAAATCAATAGCACAGACCAGAATATATAAGAAGATGCTTAACTAAACCATCTATTTTATTCGCTCCCAGAAATCTGTAATCATTATGAAGAAAGAAATACCTTAGTTAAGAATATGGCTCAGCAGACACAGAGAGTCAATAATAACACATTTTATACCTGTGTTAACACTCTGTCTTGGCTTCCAGATAATAAAAATCACATTTATAAATTGTTAAACTGTATAGAATGGACTGATTGTAGGGTGGAAGATAAGATGAGATAAATTTCACCAAAACTTTTGATCAGCCACCAGGCTGGGGGGGGGCACTCCTCTTTTTGCTAATTTCTCTGAGGAGGCTGCAAAAATGAAGATAGATTTATCTTCCCACCCAGTTAGGGAACACATATTGAGCAAAATGACAATGCTGCCTACCACAATGCACAAGAAAACTGAGGTGTGTCATTGTTCAGACTTGTTTAGTACTACTATTCTGAGAAAGGTTGACCAACACTGAGCTAGAATGTTAGGCTTTGTTGCTGTTGTGTCAACTATGACTTATGGTGACTCCACCCTAGGACTTTCTTGAAAAGATTTATTCAGTGGAAAGTAATAGTCTGAGAGATTGTGACTTGCCCAAGGTCAACTTTGGCTTTCCAAGGCTGAGTGGGGATTTGAACCCTAGTCTCCTGTCCTAGTCCAACACTCAGGCCACTACACCATGTTGGCTCTCAAGTTTGGGACAAGGCCATGGAAAATGAAAGTGGAGATCCAGTGGTGTACAAACTAGGTTAAAGCTCTATATTTAAATTTGTATCTACCCAGGCATATCCTCCAAATGTCCCAATTTAGAAGTGATTATCCCAGATCCATATCATCCCACTTTTTAAGCTACTTTTTAAATGTCCAAGTTTCTCTTTCCCTGGCCACTTTTGTCCTTTGTTCTCAGAGGCTGCCCACATGTTCCCCCCAGCCTTATGTTGCCCTGTTTAGATAATGCAGGCAAAAACTCTGGGGCCAGATCAGGCCAGATCTTGGCACACAGGGCATGGCTCCAGTGAATCCAATCTGATCCTGGGGTAAACAAACATCGTTGTTGTTGTTGTTGTTGTTGTTGTTGATAACTGCCCTAAAGTCAATCCTTATTCAGGCCATACTCTGGATGAGACATTGCCAAAATTCCCTATTTCCACTGCTCTGTTTAGGTCCCGTAAATTTATACCCTTTATCTCCTTAAATCCATCCATCTAGCATGCGGTCTTCCTCTCTTTCTACATCCCTCCAGCTTTCCTAGCATTATTGTCTTTTCCAATGAGCTATTCCTTCTCATGACATGACCAAAGTATGATAGCCTCATCTTGGCTTACAGGGAGATTTCAGGCTGTATCTCTTATATCCCACCTTTCTTCTAATATAGGGACTAAAGGCAGCAAACAGCAGGTTTAAAATAATACAATTTAAAAAACAATACAACATTAAAATGTATAAATATAAATTTAAAAAGCAATTAAATCATTTTAAAAGTTAAAATAGTTATGAGTTAAAATAGAATATGTTAAAATACAAACCTTAAAATTCAATTGGCACACCATTATCAGCCCTTATCAGTTTGAAAAAAGCCTGCCAGCACAAGAACATCTTTACCTGCCACTGGAAGGACAGCAGGGATGGAACCATCCTCATCGCTCTGGGGAGGGAGTTCCAAAACTTCTGGAAGCCATTTGTTGGTACCCTCGCCACTCTTCGCCAGCATTACATCTCAAATGAATTGATTTTCCTCCTATCCTCCTTTCTCACTGCCCAGCTCTTGAAACCATAAATGGTAATAGGGAAAACTATGGATTGTACTATTCTAACTCTCATGCTCAGTTGGATATCTTTACATTTTAGGATCTTTTCTGACCCTGGGTCAATTGCACCTCCAATTTGCCACCACATTTCCTGGAAACTCTGTGACAAACCCTGGTTGTTTACACAGCCCCCAGTACTCCTTACCTTGCCAGGCACCCTGTTTTCACATCATATATGGCAACGGGGGGCTTCACAGTAGGAGTGATGACATGGCAAGGTAAGGAGTGTATGCCAATAGTGGGGCCTGGGATGGCACAGGGATAACCAAGTAAACACCTGTCCTTCCCCATGTCAACCCAGGGAGCAACCTGGGTGAATACCCAGGCCAAAATAATATGGGCTCAGCCCACACCATCCTGGCATATCTGCTCAATCCCTCAGAGTACTTCAGTTGCTGCAAACTGAGTTCAAAGTGCAAAAGTAGTCTGCATTCAATTAATCAATTAAGCAGATGGAGAGGAAATGTCAGAATTCTGTCCTTCCCAGTATGCCCAGGTAAATGCACACTGTTGCAGCCTCTTCTCATTTGCGTGCTCTTCCTCATTAATAAACTTTGCCATCTAGACCACACTGTCCCCTTCCCCTTCTGTGCTGTGTTAATTCAACTTCAATCCAAGATTTCAAACAGCTGGAACCACTTTGAGTGGTTCACAGAAACACATTATAAAAATAAATACATAAAATGCAGTGCATTTAAGAGAGAACATTGAAATGAATGATTCAATATACAGCCGAACAGCCCCATGCCATCAGTTGTCAAGACTTTCAGATAACTTCCAGTACTAAAGCCATTTACATATGCGTAAAAATTACAGATGGTGTTCCAGCCTTCGATGTGGATATGAAAGCATCCATGCCCGTGAACCAAAGGGCAAAATTTGACCTCATGTTCCTTATTATCCAGACACCAAGCTAGCTTATTAAAGAGCACAGCAAGTTTTCTTTAAAAAAGAAAACACTGAAAAATCTTCAGTTCCCTTAAGAAATTTTCACACACAAGACAAACACAACCTCCTTTCCCTCTCCCTGTACCCAGTCATATAACGCAAAGTAGAGCTCCTGTGCATTATACGCAGTTGATCCTTCCTCTACTACCTGCGGTAAATACAGAGCTTGGGAAAATTTCTTTTGTAGACTACAGTTCCCAGAATCCCCAGGCAACATAACCACTGGCACTGTTACTTCTTTTTAATGGATATGTTTAAAAATGTGGTTTTAAATGTTTGTTTATGTTTGGCTGTATTTGTATATAGTTGTCAATTTTTGCCAGAAAGATAGCATCTAGGTTATAGGGAATGAATAAATGAACTAATCGATCAATAATTTTATATATATTTGCCAAACCTTGGTTTGGTTGGTCATTCACAGTTGTCAGGGCAGCAACAAAGGCACCTGAAGGGATGCTCCATGGGAAGAAGGGTTCCAAGCCAAGGGTGCAATGGCCAGGGACTAACCTGCCTGGGATGGATGCCCTCCTCTCCAGCCCCACCAAGGGGCACCACTCGAACTCTGGGTGTGCCTCTTTTCTCTCTGGTCAGATGCTCTCAGCGATTGGGGATGCCTGGTGTATTATGCATTTTATTTTATTATTTTTTTACCCATGTGTAAACCTTACTGTATGCAAGGTGACTTAGTCTGTCAGGGTTGCCACTTTGCTGCCCAGCCTGGTCTTTGAGTCTCATCAGCCAAAGCACCCAGGAAATACAGACAGTTTTGATGGAGAGGTGGCCCCTCACCCCTGCCCCCCAGCACTCTTCCAGAGGAGTAAGAGGGGCTTCAAGGCGAGAGGGAATTCTGTGAAGCTCCACAGCTATGCCTACCTAGTTATCAGGAATTCCTTTCTACCCAGCTATGAGGAATCCCTCCAGCTCTCAGAGTACAAGTTTCAGTTATGAAGTCCAATACATGGTGAAGTCTATGAAAGCTCATGCTGCCAACTTTTCTTTCTGTTATTCTTAAAGGTGTTACAAGATCTCTCTACATACTAAGCCTAATATAGAGCCTGGACAGATGGGCATTATACGCCAGCATGGGTGTGGCATGGGGGCACGGTGTACGCATGCTGGCCACCCCATGTTGCGTGCCCAACAGATTGACAGTAATCTGTTGGCACAGCATTTAAACGCACTATGTCAAAGGGGCATTGAAAAGCTGCCGCTGCCTTGGCTAGGGCACTCTTCCCGCAGAACAAAAAGGAGCCACTTTTTGTGGCTTCTTTTTATGCTGCAGAAAGGCCAGATTGAGGCCACGGCATGCAGTTGGCCCAATCCAGCAAGGAAAGGGGTGGCACGGAGCTGCCCCTTAGGGGCAGTCTGTTGAGCCCCATAGTAAGGTTTGTAAATGAAATGCAGTGCCAGCCTTCTCATTAATTAATTAAAATTTACAAGTAATATTAGGACACAGTTCAGCATTCAGGTGTTATTATTTTAGATTCATATGGAATAATTCCAATAAAAATATTATAATAGGATTAGTGCATTCATTTAATTAGTTCTCCCCTCTCTCCAAATTTGAAGATCCCAATGAGCAACTTTAAAAAATTTTTTTAATGTGATTCAGTATGCCAACCTGTTGTAGTGGTTTGAGCTTTGAACTATGACTCCAGAGACCACGGTTTGAATCCCTGTTTGGCCATGGAAACCCACTGGGTGGCCTTGAGCAAGTCATACTCTCTCAGCCACAAAGGAAGTGAAAGGCAAACCCCTTCTGAACAAATCTTACCAAGAAAACTCTGTGACAGGTTTGACTTAGGGTCACCATAAGTCAGAAATGACTTGAAAGCACAGAACAACAACAACAACAATAGGTTTTTAAATCTTGAGTTAACTCTTGGTTGTCTGCCACCACAAAAGATATTTAAAAGGAGTTCCTGGTAAAGGAAAAGTAAAGAACCACATAGGGAATCCACCACATTTCCGCTCAGATGCCAGTCTCCTGGACTGATTTTCGTCTCTCTTTTCTATTAATGAACAGCTTCCCATCAAGACTGTGCAAGAACTCATTCTTTTTACCATTAACTAGTCTATTTTGGCTTCCTGTTTAAGCTGTTGGTTTGCTGCAGCTGTTTCTGGTCTTGCCACTGAAGCCCCAGAGAACTTTTTTTAAAAGAAAAGAAAGAACACCAAAGAGAGTGGGGAATTCCCTTCTGTCACTTGTATTCCTCTTATTTGTAGAGCAGGGATGACGTGTCTGGCCAGGGAAAATGCTGGGCAGGAGGGTTTGTTTTATTTTAAGCCTTCAAAGGAAATGAGTAACAATTCTCCTCCACTCATGCTGAGATCGAAAACTAGATAAGGGGAAGCTTGCCCGGCTGCCACCACAACCCTTCCACTTTCTTCTTCAAGGACTCCTGTGTTTATGCAAAGCCCACTTGTGCTGTACATTTATCCTTGTAACATGGCCTGGTCATGCTGACTCAAGGATTATGAGAGCTGTAGTTCAAAAAAGTAACTTTCTAAGCTCCACATGCTATTCCTTTCATTTGGAATAAAGGTTAACTATAACATTGCCAGCTTTATTTTTCCTGGCAGCCTCCTGTGCAGAAATTGAAAATATTTACCTATATGCTACTATGAATGTCAGGTTTTTATTTCTTTATTTATTTTCTTTCTTTCTTTTTCTTTTTTTCTCTTTTTGTTTTGGACTTATACCCTGCTTTTCTCATGGGAAAGCCAAGACTTAGAGTAGCTCACAGCAATATTAAAAAACCAGGTACCGATAAAAACAAATGCTAAAACAAATTTAACAAATGTGTTAACAAATAAAAACAAATGCTAAAACACTGATTTAAACACATCAGTGTGTTAGATTCCAAGCAATTATCTCTCATTCATTCCAGACAGGACATTTTACTGCCCAAGACCCAAATTTTGTTGCAGGAATTCATGAAAAACTAGACCTAAAAGACAGATATTTTACGACACTGTCCCCAAGACTAATCATTTGCTACCTACAATGGCTGGTTTAGAGATAAAATACAATAATGTAAAATAAAGTGAGATAAATTAGCAGGTTTTTTTTTTTTTTTGCCATGATCACCTTATTTGATTTTAAATATTAATGAATGCAAGTGAGGTAAGTGAGTTGTCATTTCCTAATATATTTCCAAGTATCCTATTAGAAACTATTTTGAGTACTACCTGCATTAAAAACTCAACCTTAAAGCCAAACAAAGGCTGGATTAAAGGGCTGTTGGAAGGGCGGCAAGTACCGCTCCACCAGCACAAAGGGGAACTTACTCAAGAGAGAAACAGCTCCATTAGCTGCCACTTTTCTTCCTAGCACAATCCAAACTGCTGGTTATGACTTATAAAGCCCTATATGGCTTAGGTCCACAGTTGGTGGGGACGCGAAAGAGGGCCTTCTTAGTGGCTGCCCCTAGACTCTGGAACTCCCTGTTCAGGGAGATCAGAATGGTTCCCTCCTTGTTGGCCTTCCGCCAGCAGGTTAAAACCTTCTAATGCAGGTAGGCTTTTTAAAACAATGTTCTTAAAACACTAGGGTGTTTTATCATTTTAAGTGTTTTTTAAAAAATTCTTTTTAACAAATTTTTATTCTTTTAATAAGTAATCTATTTTAATATTCTTTTTAAAAATTTTATTGCATTAAAAACACTTAACAAAGGAAAAACATACACACACAAAACCCGACACATATCATTACAAATACTGTACATGTATCACAATACAACAACAACATTCTAACAATTTAATTCTGTTTTAATGTATCATTTTTCTATGTTTTTAATTACATTATTTTAATATATATATATATAGTAATTATCGTTGTTATTATTATTATTATTATTATTATTATTATTTAAAGGGTAAACTGTTGTGCATGGAGGCTTCCTTGCCATTTGTCAGGGATGCTTTGATTGTGAGTTCCTGCATGACAGGGGTTGGACTGGATGGCCCTTGTGGTCTCTTCCAACTCTATGATTCTATTATTCTATATTTTGATGATTTATATACTATTTATACACTACAGTTACACTCCATTGGATTCTGGAGGTACTGAAAACCACAAAAACATCCTAGTGTCCACCCCTAGCTTTGCCACACAATCTCATCACCACCACAGGACTGTTGCGCCCACAATTCCTCCCCCACACACACACACACACAAATTTTATGCCCTGTAGGCAGAAAGGATATTCATTGAGCATACAC
This sequence comes from Urosaurus nigricauda, assembly GCA_034509955.1. Taxonomy (NCBI): domain Eukaryota; kingdom Metazoa; phylum Chordata; class Lepidosauria; order Squamata; family Phrynosomatidae; genus Urosaurus; species Urosaurus nigricauda. Next base: position 13,262,341 of record JAOEGL010000005.1, read on the forward strand.
AATTAACATGGTGCACAATTTTGGTGAAACACTAGTAGGAAATGCTACGTGAGGTCCCAATTGTCATTATCACCACTTTAAAAAAAAAAACCCAACTATTGAAATAGTACAGGTCCCCACTTTTTTTTTCTTGGTGAAGGACAAAATTTGTTTAGTTGTCCCCCAACAGACCATGTGATACTAAATTAAATTTCTAGCATTTGTACTCATTCTAGAAGACTGTAACTTTTAAACCAAACTAAATGCAAAAATAACCTGTTCCTGTATAAAAAATAATAAGGTACATTTTCAAAAGCCTCCACTTCATGCTATTTTTTTTCTGATTAGAGAAGGTTTGTGAATAGTTGATAGGGATGGGGAAATGAGTAGATGAGTTGGTAACTGGTTTATATCAAATGAACCTGACTTTGCAACTACCAGAACTCTCAAAATCCATTCACGTTATTGGGGTGTCCCCTTTGGGGTGTCCACTCCAGACATCATCTGATATGAAAAAGAAAATAAAAGCAATACCACTACTGTAACAAATCACGCACAAGATTTAATGTTCCAATTACTTCTACACAGAGAGAGAGAGAGAGAGAGAAAGAGATTTTCTTAATATTCAGTGTCACTTTATTTAGCCTACTGTTGTGGTTAGGAAAATGGAAGGTGGGGGAAGCCCACACTTACCTGTAAATGCTTTAATACCAATTCATCGTGTTTTTCTTACGGAGAGCAGACCAGTACTGTAATGCCTTAACAATTAATTCTTTTACCTCTTTTTCTCTCCCCCACAGTTTAGCCAGCCTACTTTGAACAGATGAGAACAAGACACATTGTCCCTGAACGCAAGGAAATCAGCTGTACTCACAGTAATTATCAGTGAATATTACTAATCCCAACAGAGGAAAAAACCCATATATATAAAATTCAAGCCAAAATTAGGAGAATATGCAATGGGGCGCGAAGGAAGGAAGGAAGGAAGGAAGGAAGGAAGGAAGGATTCTAATTACAAATTAAAGCAGAAGGCGTGATATTAGTGAAATATATTTATCATGTTAATATACCATTTGTCTTCTGGGCAAGTTACTAAAGGTCATTTGTTCTTCATGGCAAGTGTTGAAAATAGTTTATGTTGAGGGTCTAACTTAAAAGAACAATGTCAGAAGCCTCAGGCCCAAAATGACCTTTCGACGTGGATGGAGAGCTCTAAATCTGTTACTGAGGCAAGTGGTGATGTTTGCGGAGCTCCCTCCCGCTGCAAACCCCCACCACCACCACCAAACCCTCCTTCACTATTTCCTCACCAGTTCAGAACGAAACACTTTATGACAAGGAAATGGACTGCAGAGTTAATGTACTTTACTTCATACTACTAAATCTTTATTTCCAGCTCTTTTGCTGCTGTTGGACCTCCATGGCAAGAGAACAAACACTGTGGCCTCTCGCAAAAGGATTAAAAAGAAGGTGGTCCATAGAGATGGACACTTTCCACTGGGCCAGGCTCTGGTTTTCTAAATGTGTTCTTCCCGTTAAAATATAGGTATACTCAATATCTCCATACTTGTTTACTTAAAAGATCAACAGAAGAAAGAACAGTGTTCAGTGGGGCCTACTCTCTGGTACACAGGAGAAAAATCAGTTTCACTGGGGCTTACTCCCAAGTAAGAATACATGAATCAGTTTATTTCTAGTCCATGTCAGTTTTGCAAGCAGCATCAGTTCTAATTTCCAATTAAAATACAGACACACAGACATATTTGTACTTAATTTCAACAGCAGCATTTCATAACATATGTATTTTGGCTTTATCTTTCCATAAGGAAAATAGACAGACAGACAGACAGACAGACAGATGATATTATTACACAGTTTCTCATATAGAAACCTAAAACCATGTGGGGTTGCCGCGGCCCCAATCTGGCGATGAAAGAGGCAGCTGCAGGCCACCCCTTAGGGGCAGTCTGTTCAGCCCCTGGGTTGCTATTACACTGGGAGTTTTTTCTAGAGTTCAAAAATGATACAGACATTTATAAAGAAGTAAGAAAAGGAAATATGTAACACTACTTACAGGGTTTTTAAAAGAGTTATTTCCTCTTCCATTAGTAGTTTGATAGTTATTAGAATGCAAACATTCTTGGGATTACTTCCTTATATTTGATAGGTATCTGCACTCAAAGGGAATAAATGGATCCCCCCCCCTTTTAAATTTATGGAATTCTGGATAGTTATTGTAGCTAGTCAGACTGTTAAACTGAAAGAAAACCATTTTGCCTGAGCACATGTTATGTTGTAATCTAGTGTTGCTTCTAATGCAGTAAGCATTGTTGATTCTGGTGGAAGGATGGGATGGTTTTACTGACAGGGAAGGGTATTTATATTGATTGCTGGTCGCGTTGTTACATGTACTTTTCTAAGAGTCCAAATTGCTCTGAGTGCCCATGGAAGAGGAGGTGGGGATTGAAGATGAAGCATGTAAGTGATATACCATGCAATCTTGGCCCTGTCTACTCAGGCCAAATATCCTGGCCTCCCAACATCTGGAAAATGCAGAGACAATGCAGGAGTCTGGACAATACAATCTCTGAGCCTGGTGCTAACTAGATTGTGATTCCTGATTCCTCCACTCCTGTTTTCCTGCTGCGTTAATTAAATGCAAACAATGTCCATCCCATTCAGCATCAAACCGAGTGTATACTCCTCTTAAAACAGACTAAACTGCATGTCTGCTTTGCTCTGGATCTTCCCGGAAGATGGTTTGGTTTGCTCCAGATCTTCCTGGCAGACCTGGAGCCCTCCATTTCGATGCCAGGAAGCTATTTAAAATGTGTCCAGCTCTGTCACCCAACACCACTGCTTCTGTGCATCACTCGTTCTGATGTCAGCATGAGGTACCCAGCCATGTAATCAAGATTGGGCACTTCATTCTGACCTCAGAGTGAGTGGTGCAAGGCAGTGTCAGGCGGCAGAGTGGGATGCAAATGCAACAGCTGCCCAGCATCGGGGCAGTAATAGAGGATGTCAGGGCAGCTCCAGGGACAGGATACTCCAAGCTGCCCCTGGAGTATTCTGACCTGTGCAGACACCACCTCTGTATATATGTATTCAAGTCCCATTGAGTTCCACAAGACTTACAGCAAGGAAGGACTTGGAAAAAGTTATTTACTCCTAGGCCGAGCTTGAATAACTATTTCTGGGATCCTTGAGCCAATACAGAAAAAAGAAACTTTTCTAAATTCTTCTCCCAGCTAAGCAGGCACATGATTACATTCCCGCCAGCTCTCTGATTTGGCAGGGACAATCCCAATTAATCTTTTTCAGCTGCCTTTAAAATGTTTCACTCCCCCCCCCCCCTCATTTCACTTTCCACCTTTTTTCTCAGCTCACTTCAGTTGCAGCAAACAGAACTCAAAATTAGTTTGCAATTAATTAACTCAGCAGGGAAAGAGGATTGGAGGAAGCAAAATCTTTTCCTTCTCAGCAGACTCAGGCAAAAGCAAACTCCTGCAGCCTCAACTAGCCTATGTGTTCTTCCTCACTGATAACTTTTTCCATCTTAGCCAAATTTGTCTTTGTTTTCATTTGTGAAACATTGGATGCTATGGGATTATGACCTAAATAAATAAATAAATAAATACATTAACCCAAATTGCTAGTGACTAATATTCACACAGATTCCTAATGAACACAAAAGTGTTAGGCACAAGAAAAGGCTGCTGAAGCAAACACCTTTGAAAAGCAGGCATTGTTTCTTAGCATCAATAGGTTCCTGTTGTCATTTGCCAACACTTCACTCATCTTGTGAGCTGATGTGACACTCTCTAGGTGTCAGCAGAGAAAAAACAGAAATGTGACAAGCAGAAAAGATTTCTTGAACCATATTAAGTTAGTTAAGTTTCAAATATTTCCAAATTAGATGTAAATATTCAACATCAGGCAAAGGTTTATCTGTTCATTACATCTGCATCCGCCAAGAGTTTTTGGGCAAAAATATGAAAGGCCACCTCATTTTTTCTTCATCTCTGTTCCTTACTAAGCCCATCTAGCAAAGTTCACAGATGCACACCCTGCAACATTTCACAGATCAAAACTGGGACATGTGTGCCCAAGCAACATTGGAGTATGATCAAGATGGCAAAAGTTATTAATGGGGAGGGTGAGATTATGCCCCCTTCTTTGCTCTCCACTCACACTGATTTTAACTCAGTTTGAAGCAACTGAAGTTGGGGGGAAATAAAAGATGACAGAGAGGAACCAGAATATTATAAAAGCAGCCTGAAAAGTAGGATAAGAGAGAGGATTAATAAACAAATCAGGACAGTTGGAGGGTATACACATGTGTAAGAATCTGAACACAGCACTTGCAAGTTACAATAGTAGCCCAATCACTACCATACAGGGAGAAAAAGAGCCTACCCTGATAGTGAAAGACAGTGTTCTAAAAGATTTTGGTGGGAAATGGCATGGCTACAGAGCCTGGAACGGATTTCACTGCAGGCATTGACAAAAGAATGGAGATCAGCTACAGAGTTTCCTTTCAGGCAAGGGAGGATATGACTGCAGAGTTAGTTTTGAAAGCATATTACTGTCACAGAGAGGCAACATGGCTTAGTGGTTTGAGTGCTGGACTACACCCCTGTAGACTAGGGTTCGAATCCGGCTTGGCCATGAAACCCACTGGGGGACCTTGGGCAAGTCACACTCTCTCAGCCTCAGAGGAAGGCGATGGCAAACCTCCCCTGAACAAACCTCACCAATAAAACCCCATGGTAAGTTCACCTTAGGGTCTCCATAAACCAAAAATAACTTATAGGCACACAACAACAATTATTGTCACAGATATTGTACAGCTGTGTCCAAGGTGTGATATATCTCTGTATGTTTAGAACAAAGAGGCCTTCCTTTTTCCTTGAAACATCATACATCTCCAACTGAGTACCATATTCCCAACTACTATCTAACTCTGTCCAGCTAGCACCTCTCCCTTCCCCTCCTTCTCCACTCAAGCTTCCTTCTCCCTAGACCCCAGCCTTCTTTGGGATCTCTTCTCAGTTGCCTCCCTGTCACACAAAGCTACTTCTGTCCTTAAGGTTTGGATGAAGCTTTTATCCAAGCCAAAGTAACAACCTCCCTTTCTCTCAGAAAAGCTGGACTGTACATGTGCTGAAAACTCTGTTCTCTGAGCAGTCGGAATGCTCACAAACCAGTTCAGCTATTCAGTGCCAGAGGTGTCAGCACCATGAACACAATACAACTCACACAATGAAAATAAACCTTGTTTTTGTATGCCTTTACTTTTCCAGCACCAACAGCACAGACCCTAACCTTCTCCAGCTCTTTCAGAAGAGAGGGCAAAATCACTTTCTTTCAAGCAAGAGGATTTGTTCCTAGTGTGTTTCTGCTCTTGACAGCTAGAGGTAAAACACACATTAATACCCAAGAGATCAGCTTTAGAGTTGTTGATGTTTTTTTAAAAAAATATATTTGCAATCAGCCGCTGAATAAAACTGTGAAATAGAATTGCTCAAGAGATTCGAAAGCATTAAAACATTTTTTTAATTGACCTGGTCATAAAAACTACTACACCAACATGGCATTGCAACATATAGTGTTGTCAGTGGGATACATTGACCTGGGATATTGCCACTGACACCATGCATGGTTAGATGATACTACAAGATGCGTAATGTAACTGCTGTGGCACAGCAGTAGAACGGAGTGCCATGACTTTATAACTTGTATTGGGACAGAATGATATGTCTCTTTCTCTTTATTCCAAAGGGCTTTCAACTTTAACAAAACCACAACAAATGTGTTACCGTAATTATGAGATAACACTACCAAAATTCGGCTTGTCAGAATTTCTTTGGAGTTCTGAATTGTAAAGTCTTCTTTGAAAGGTGGGGCTGATGTATTAAGAACTGTCCACTTATCCATTTCATTTTCAGTGCTGAATACTGGATATGGCACAACATGAAAACTGGATATGGCATTACATGGATATGCACAGTTTGCCACAACTGCACAATTCATCCTACCCACCTCTTCTTCCACACTGTCAAGCATGCATGCATTGAGATAGGAATTAAACCATACTGAATTATATGTAGGAAAAGGCCATGAAATTAGTGAAATTTAGATTTCAGTGGCTAGAATCTTCTTCATGACATACAAAAATATGTCATTAATAGGATTATAGCCATTGAAATTAATGGGACTTTGCTGTGTTTCCCTGAAAATAAGACAGTGTCTTATATTAATTTTTGCTCCCAAAGATGTGCTAGGCCTTATTTTCAGGGGATGTCTTATTTTTCCATGAAGTAGAATTCACATTTATTGTTGGGGGAAAAAATGAACATTTATTATATATTGTATATATATATTTATATACAAAAACTTTGCTCGGCCTTACTTTCGGGGGAGGCCTTATATTTAGCAATTCAGCAAAACCTCTACTTCAGGGGATGTCTTATTTTTGGGGAAACAGGGTAGTTAGACTTTTAGTTAGTAGCTTTGGGGATATAACTTGGGCACATAGTGCAGAAGGAGATATTGAGTACCTCATTAAGCAACGTTTCCCCTGCCCAGCACTGCAGTTCTGTACCTGAGATTACCCTGAGTACAATATATGCTCTGTTCTCTCAGCTGTAGAAGTAAGTTGGACAGTGCCCTCTGTCTGACATCTGCTCTTTCCCCCTGGTTGTTGAAATGCAGCAGTCCAGCTACGAAATGGTTGTGGTGCTGTGAGACAGCACTGAGAAGCTGCCTTGCATGGAGTCAGAAAGAATAAAAGCCCTGTGGAGTATTACATTCTGAGAGAATGTGGGATGGTGGCCAGATTGGTCTTTTTCTTATGACTAGAGGTGCATCTGCACTGTAGAAATAAAGCACTTTGCCACCACTTTATCTGCCATGGCTCCATCCCACAGAATCCTGGAATTCATGGTTTGGTGAGTCATCAGCACTCTTTGGCAAAGAAGGCTAAAACTATTTATAAAACTACAAATCCCTGGATTCCATAGGATGGAGCTACAACACTTAAAAGTAGTGTCAAACTGCATTATTTGTACTGTGTAGATGCACCCTAAGTCAATGTTTAAATCACACTGCTTGGTTCCTCACCCCACTCTAGTTTAAATATGACTGCCTAATAGAAGCAATAAAATTTCTTTTCTGTAGTGGTTTATGAATCCATATATGCCCTTGTGAAGATTGATTTAAACAAGTATTCAAAGAGAGGGAAGAAGAAGAGGAGAAAGAAGAGAAGAAGTTGATATGATTATATCAAGGAATTTGTGTGGTATTTTACCTATGTACAGGAGTGTGGGAAGAGAACAGCATTTTTAAGAGAGAGAGAAAGAGAGCTTTCTCTAGCAAAATGGCTCTCAAAGGACTCCTGCATACAGCAATATCTAGACTATTTTTCCCCAGTGTTTTATCAATGTCTGCAAGCAATGAGATGGGATTGGAAGATTACCTCAACTAAATTGTGGAAAACCCAGTGCTGGACTTAATGTTAAAAATTTGCAGCGTTAAACTAGAATTGAAGCCAACAAATCCTCAAGGCATTGTGAACAAGAGGAATGAGAAGGGGAAGGAAGGGATAATCCTGCCTTGATATACAGCAGTCCTTACAGACATATGGGCTAAATCACAAGTCAGTAGAAGATCACCTTCTGTGAAGGCAGAAGAATCTACAATCAATCTCTGGCAACTCAAGTATTACAAAAGGATCAACTGGCAGGCAATGGCACTGACCTCCACCTGAAACTCTGAGAAGTTGCTGCCAACAGAGTAGATTTAAGATCCTGTTGATAACTTATGGCAATGTACTGGCCTTAATTCTGTTACTTGTCCTAAAGAGAATTTGCAGCATCTGAAGTAAGCTGAGGACAAAGTGGAAGGACGAAACAGAAACTGGAACATTTTTAAAGCAGTTGAAAAAATGGGATGAGAGAGGGTTAATCAGGACTGTCCCTGCCAAATCAGGACAGTTGGAGAGAATATAACTGATGCTGGTTCTCAAGCTATTGGCTGCTGGTCCACAGAAGGTTTCCAAGAAAGAAACAGTTATAGTCAATAGACACAAGTATGGTGCCAGTTCCTGGCACATTAGGGGGTTCCTCCATTTCAAATAATTTAAGCATTCACCTAGATGGACAAATAGTGGATTATATCAGCAGAGCTCTGGGACAGTTACTTGTTTGCACTACAGTTCCCAGAATCTCTCCACAGGATGCTACGTAGCTACGTTGCTTAAGCAATTATGGGAGTTGTAGTCCAGACTTCCGAAACTCTGGTTATACAACAGCTTTTGATGAAGAAAGGATCTACAGTCTGAAAAACATGTTCACTACACTGCATGGGTTCAACCGAGGGAGGAAATAGCCTTGATTGAAATAAATGAAATTAAACAAAATGAAATGTTTGCCGGCATGAAAAGAAAACCAAGGCCCAAATCTTTGACAGAAACATAAAAGCAGAATTCTCTCTGTGCCTTTCATAATGGTTTTTCTATTGAGCTTCATTCTGACCTTTCCCAGCACTGAAGGATATTGCCTTTCAGCAACCTTCATGTCTCAGCTCTTGGCTATTATTCTCACTCCCATTGTTAACAGTTGTTAGTCACAGTTGTTCTAAATGTGCACTCTGGCCCACTGTGTCCAGAAGACAGGTGGTAAAAAATTGAGAAATAGTTTATTTAGTGCGTTTGCTTTCTTTCCCCTAGCCCCATCTTTTCCACAAATCTACACAGACAAATGGCTTGACAGAAACCACAATGAAGGACAATGCAAATATAAATGATCAGATGTAAAAAAAAGTTACCTTGTCCCAACTTAATCATAGAATCACAGAATCATAGAATCATAGATTTGGAAGAGACCACAAGGGCCATCCAGTCCAACTCCCTGCCATGCAGGAACTCTCCATCAAAGCATCCCCCCCCCCGATGGCCATCCAGCCTCTGCTTAAAGACCTCCAAGGAAGGAGACTCCACCACCCTCCAAGGGAGTGTGTTCCACTGTCGAACAGCCCTTACTGTCAGGAAGTTCCTCCTAATGTTGAGGTGGATTACTGTAATATAGTGTAAAAAGGACAAATGTTTGGAGAAGTTCAGCAAAAATACAAAATATAGCAAGTTGAGTCATCTCTTGAGTTTGTTTTTTGGGAGCCTATTAGTCCATCTCAGACCATCTGCATTAACTTACAGCTCAGTTCCAGGTGCAATTTAAGCTCTGGTTTCCCACTTTAAATGCATTAGGAACAGGATATTTCAAGGACTGGCTCATTTTGAGAATGTATATTGAATGATTCATTGTCGGAGGCTTTGTTCCACATTCTGTTGTCCAAACATAAGAACTTAACAGTTGTGCTTGGTTCACAGGTGGACTTTCATGATGTTTGAAAAAGACAGACCCCCCACCCACCCACCCACACCTACTATCCCAATCTCCAATGCAACCCTCATTTTTTTTTAAAAAAAAAAAAAACTGTTTTGCAGTAGATATACATTTTCATTCTATTATTAATTCTGACTGCCACAGAGCCACTGAATTAATTTGACTGAGCACATGTTGACAAGTGATTCACAATTGCTGTCTCCCTGTAATTGTAGATGAGGGAACCTTCTTTATGGCTAGCCTATGGTTAATTAGTGAGTTTATGGCATAGACCTGATTCAAGACAGAGACTTATAGATGTCTAACTCATTCACTTATTCAGCATACTACACTAAAATTAAGGATCCTAATGAGTCGATCAGTATATGCACTTCACAAACCTCCATCCCTAACAAATAAGAACTAATGAGGCCCTCAAAAAATAACATCACATGTGAGGGCTCAAATACCTTCCATCAAAGTAGAAGCTTCAGAACAAAAAGGTTTTACTTTCCCTCTGAAGGCAGGTTAAATGGGATCATGCTCTTTCCTCCCTGTGCTTGTCCCTCTCCTGCTATATGCTACATCTACAGAGGCTCTGTATTGCAAGAGTGAAAACCACTGCTCCTGGGGAGAAGGTTGCCATCCAGTTATTTATCCTTAAAAAAGTGGGAGAAGGAAGGGACTGTTGCTTGTTTAGGCTCATTGCTTCATTTATGCTTGCTCTTATATTTCTTAGGAGCCAGCACTGACAGATGCAAAGCTTTCTGGGAAAGAAGTTACTATACTTCCTCTTTTTCCATACAGTTATTTATGGTAAAGAAAAGTACATGACCAAGTGCAGCATCATGCCTGTACTTCACCTCTCTAGTATGCTCCATGCTCACACATCTTGTAAGCAACTCTGCATGGCCAGTTTCAAACCATTGGCGCAAAGAGCCTGTACTGCAGCTGCAGAGTGCTTTGACATGAGTATGCAAACAAAATGAAAACCATTGGCAACCCCCTGCAGTGAAGTTCATCGTGATTAACTTGTTAAACTAGCTGAGCAATTTTTATCTTGGGTGGCCAGGTGACATGACCCAGAGGGCAGCCGCAACAGTTCTGCAGCTGTAAAAACTGTGGTTTGGTTTTTCTAGTGCCCAACACCTCCCTTCACACTGTATTTCCAATTTACTATATGACAAAATGAAGCTCTGACTTGCACAACTTGCAAACCAGTGAGTCACCCACAAGCCATGTGTACGGCTTTACCCACCAATGCCTTGAACAACTTCTTGTTTTTGCCACCTGCCCAGGACAATGAAAAAATAAATGCTGCCAAAGATCAAGCAGGCAATGATGCAGATACCCAGTGATTCAGATAGCCAAGTCATCAATCCCAGTTCAAGCAATACCTATAAACACAGGAGTCTTGATTATTCATGGCCCTTGATTTCTCAAGGCCACTACAACACTATGGTTGTGCTAAGCTCAGGGCTGTATTGGGGGGGGGGGTGAAGGCATTGCCCTACACAAATAAGAATTCTGCTCCCCATGAAAATTTCTAATATTGCAGTAACTTAAAATGTCTGTTGAGCATTTAGAAAAACAGGCCAAGATTCTGCATGGAACAGCTATGATGCTATTGCTGCACTATGTCCCTTTATCTGTCCCACTTAAATCCATTTTAAAAGCCAGGCACTTGTACTGAGTGAAAGAATTGTGTTGCCTTGGAAAACAGGAGAGCTGCGGTGAGACAAGGGGAACCCTGCAGGCATCCATCCTTCTGGCCACTGCACTGAAGAGACAGAACAGGACCACAGATCACCAAAGCAGCACGGTAATGCTAGTGCAAAGAAGTGTGATAACGAATATTTCCAAACTGGTATGTTTCCATTCCTTAAACTAATGTAATTGCACCAAGATAGCAGGCTGGGGCAAAAAAGTCCTAATTCCTAAACTGATGTCTACACACAATTCTCTCTAATTCTCATACATACCAACCTTTTAAAAATCTCTTTATTCAGTCAAAACACCCCAACATTCCATACTCTCACCCTCTCCCAACATATAACTTTACCATATTGCATTAACTATACATTACACACATAGCCATCCTTTGCTTTAATTTGGCTGGCTGGGTAAGGGAAGTAGTGAATGCCTCACTACAGCAAGGTAGGTTTCCAGCTTGTCTAAAAGAAGCTGTGGTGAGGCCACTATTGAAAGAATCTTCCCTGGAACCCACCAGGCTGGAGAACTATCAGCCAGTCTCAAATATCCCCTTTTTGGACAAGGTATTGGAACATGTGGTGGCCTCGCAGCTCCAGGGATTCTTGGATGAAAAGGATAATCTAGATCCATTTCAATCTGGTTTCAGACCTGTTTATAGAACAGAGACAACTTTGGTCATCTTGGTGGATGACCTGCGCAGAGAACTAGACAGGGGTAACTACTCAGCTTGTTGGGGGTAATGGCTTACATATTGTAAATGTCTTAGAGAATGTTCATTCACTGATAAGTGGTATAGAAATGTACTTGCTATTGCTACTTGCTAGGCTAGTTCCCTTTTCTGGCCTTCTATTAGCAAGTGATGAAAACTTTTTTGTTCTGACAATCATTTAGGAATTGACTGCTAGATATTTTTATACTGTGCTGCTTTGCTGAGTTTTACATGTTTTGTTGCAGATTTATTTTTAATGATTTTAATTCTATGGGTAGCTAACTGCAATGTATTAATAGTTTTTTATACGTTTTAGTTAAGATTTTGTAAGTACTTTTAAACTGATCTGTTTTCATTTTTGTAATCTGTCTTGAGTCCTAGTATTGGAGAAAAGACAGGATACAAAATCAAACAAACAAACTGTAATAATAATAATAACAATAAAGATAGATAGATAGATAGATAGATAGATAGGAAGTAAAGAAGAAATATAAACGAACACTCAGTTTCTACTCAAAGGAACAGAAAAGTCTAGTGGCTTCTTAAAGACTAACACATTTATTGTGGAAAAAGCTTTCATGGACCCAGCCGACCTGATCAGATGCAAGTTGTGATTGTTAGGAAAAGGGAAAAAAGTTCCCACAACCCTGATCATGACAGTAATTACATAATGCCTGAACTGGGACAGGCTAGACTGAACTTGGCGGAGCAGGAGGAAAAAAACAAAGCCACCAGTATGGAAAACCTTGAGAGGACAAAGAGCAGACACCATAGAAACAGAGGAAAGGGTGGGAGAAAAAAAGAAACCGACAAGATGAAAGCGATCGATACACAAGGACTGATATGATGGAAACTCAACAAGATATGAGTGGAAGTTTTGTTAGTGCTAAGTGTTCTCTAAACAGACAAAAGTCTGTGTGTTTAGAGCCACAGGAGCCCACGCACTCTGCTCTTGTTGCTTGGACTTTTTTTCCCTGTGATGTTTTCCTCCTTTTTTTATTCTTACCAGGGAGGCTGATATGTTGGCAGAGAGTCAGCAGGAAGTATCTCCCTCCCTCCATCTCTTTCTCCTCTTACATTCCCCCTTCTCTTGCCCTCCGAAAATCTTTTTTTTTTTCTGTTCTTAAAAATATATCTCTGTATAGCAGTAGAAGCAAAAAAAAAAAGGGAGGAGGAAAAATGAAAAATGAAAAGAAAAAGTATGGGAAGCTGCCTTGTACTGAGTCCAGCCATATGTCAATCTATGCCAGAATTGTTAATACCTGGCCTGTGCATCCTGCCCTCCTCCAACCACTAAATGGCCACGGTGGTGAGGCACTCTGATGGCAAGGTGGCTCACCTTAGGAGGGGGAAGGAAGTAGAGCTATGCCTGGCAGAGCTTGATACTCTGTTCTTGAGCACTATGTAAGCCAATAATGTTGGTGCCATTGTTATGTGCTTTCAAATGAACTCCCAACTTATGGCAAACCTGGACTACAGTTTTCTTGGCAATATTTACTTAGAGGAGATTTGCCATTGCCTTCCAACAAAGTTGAGAGTGCAATGTGCCAAAGTTCATCCAGTCAGTTTCCATGGCTGACTCCTAGTCCAACACTCAAACCAATAAGGATGTGCTGTGTTGAGTCATTTATTCCTACAAGGAACAATTAATAATTTTATCAGTTCTATCCCCACTGGCAGACATGTTTGAAAACAATGCCATTAAGAGATTTTTCATGGGGAGAAAGTATCTGGCAGCAATAGGTATGTCCTGGCCTATCATCACATGACAATGGGGGCGCTATGGCTCAGCCCAGTATCAAAGTGGGGAAAGACACCCTCCGGAATCTATCATCTCCCAGTATACTCAGATGCCCAATCCTCAGATGACATCTAGGCAGCAGGGCAGGAAGGGAACCAAAGTATGGTAGGATGAAGTCTTCCAGGATCCTCAGCTGGTTGGTTCCTCACCCTACCCTATCTTCACAGCACTATGTCAGGAGAGGAAAGGCAGCTAAAGTTATGGAGGCCAAAGCTCTTCCATAATAATTTTCTGGAAAGGTCTTACCATATCTGTTCACTTTTTGACATCAGGAGGTAACTGCATTGGAAGATGGGGGAGGGGTTGGGTAAGGGGCTAAAAGAGGCTTTTCCTCATTGGGATTTTTGGAAAATGATCTTTCTCAGATAGATTTTTTATGTATTCAAATATTCTTTAAATCCCTATTTACCACATTGGCTCAACTAATACAGAGAGTTGTACAGAAGCGAAAATCAAAATGATGGCCAAGACGGTGGTTTCCTTGTTTTTAATTAACTTAGGGCCCCAACAGAGATGCCAAAATAAAGCTGCTTTGGCTCACTTTGGAGGTATGCTGTTTAAATCACACACACATCTTAAGAGGCCAGAAGCTGAACCAAAGTGGCATTCCAGTCCTTAGGAGTGCTGCTTTGGCACTCTTGAACCAGGAACTTGACTATTGCTGAATCTTGCTGATCTATGGTTTGGCAGCATGGAAGCATAATTTGAGATACTAATCCGGCATAGAAGGATATTGCAATGCTGATGAAGACTTCTATGAGCTGAAACAGCGACACATTGCTCCAGAGGTAGCCGTCTTTCATGATTGAAATTCCATGACTGAAAGATTTCATGCCATAACTGCAAGATAAGGGCCTCTCCTGATGATCTCAGTGATGATCTACTGATGATCTACTGAAAAATTGTTTAATTAATTTGAAAGATTCTAAAAAATCATGAAAACTTTTCAAACTATGCATTTATTACATAAGGCAGAAAAGCAGTTTTAGCTACATGTTGTTTTAACCTGTACTATAAGTTGCTTTGGGTCCTATATTGGGAGAAAGCTGAAATATAAATTAAATAAAAATAAATACAGTTGGCCCTCCATATCTGCATGCTCTTGGAAAATATTGCAAGCCACTTTGGACCCCTCCTATTAATTAATAAAATAAAATAATGTGTAACTATTCATTAATATTGACCTCCTCAATAATAAATTATTATTATTATTATTATTATTATTATTATTATTCCATTCATGAATAACCAATAATCCCTCAACAGGGCAAACTTCAATAATGTGAACATGATTGAAAAGTGATGCTATTGGACCCAGCCTTATGGGGTGCAGTGGGGACAAAGAAATGGACATGACTTAACATATGTATATGTTGTTTTCTAACCTCTGCATAAAAAATGAGCATTAAAAAATATTGAAACGTCTGCATTTTATGATGGAAGAAAACAATCCTCTAACTAGAAGTCAACATTCCAGCCAAAGTCTCATTAAAGTGTTATGAACTACACCTACATGGTAATGAACGTCTGCTCATCCATAATAATGAAATCACTTTGGTGCTAAATATTTTAACTTATTGGCAATGCATGTCATTTTTTATTCCAGTCTCAGGTATTATGCTTATCAACTGTAGGTTTTTAAAAAAAAAAATGGGGGGAGCACATTTCCATTCAGGAATAAACGCCATTTGATATTTCCAGGTAAGAATGAATTTGCTGTTTTTGAGGGAGACTCCAGACAGCTTTTCACCATATGAAAATTATAATTCAGTCCTCTCTGTCTCTATTATACTTCAGAATGAAAGTTTTTTGTTTATTTCTGCTTTTAAAAACTAAAGGGACTTTAATAGTATCCATTCTTTGTATAGTGTAATCTATAGAGTGATATAAACTAACAACAGATGCATCAAAATGCCAGGAGGATCTTTGGAGACACAGACCAGGATCTTATAGTGTCAAACTTCTAACACAATAGGTGTAGCCCAAGTAATCTGATAATCTCTTTGTTCACACAGAGAAGTATCCAAGACCTCAATGTAGAAGCAGAAAAGCAAAGACAGTGGCAATGGAGATGAGAGGGGGACATGGCCATCAACTGCCTATGTTCAGAATGCCTGGCTTCAAGGGATCCTCAGTGCACACACAAGTGATTTTTCAAGTCACCTCTCCCATAATGTTTTGGCTCCAAGAACTCCCCAGAGCCAAGCATTCAAGTAATAAGTGGTTCACCCATTCCTCCTCTACTGTTCCTCTCCCCTCTCTTCCTTCTCCTCCCTGCCACTATCTGTTTCTTCTTCTTATCCATACTGTTGCAAATAGCATGTACCATTATGCACCACCATTTTCTCCTCCTCCTACATGGTAGTGGAGCTTATAATTTTCAAAGAAAAACATAATTTTGCTGCTTCCTTCCACTGAAGTCAATGGAAATTAGGCAGCCTAACTGCAAATTATTTTAAACAGGGAGGTCATAAGAGCTCTCATAATGTACACTACCTCTGCATTAAGAAACAGGCAGACACCACATTTCAAAGGAATTTGTTACAGTAATTACTTGCATACAATATGATAGTTACTTGCATAAATCCTTTTTCTCCACAATAAATGTTTAACGATTGTACACAACAATGCAAATACAATTTAATTACTTCATGTATACAATTAACTTTTTAGTTACTTTTCCAGTTACTGGGGTGTAAAATCACCATGTAAGTTCTGTTTCAAGGTAGGAAGGACTCAGGAAAACACACTTCTAGTTCTAGCAACGTACACCCTCTGCACCTCCAGGGTCATACATGAAGGGTCTCTAAGAGAAGAAGAGTGGTCAAAGCAGTCTGGAGTCTAAGCACGAAAAGCACTGCAAGCAGGGTCAAAGACAAGACTCAAAAGAGCAAGTCAACATTATTTTACAGCACAGAAGTGGCCTTGGCTGTGCTAATTTATAACCAGCTATAACACAGCATAGCTGGCTTAAGTATCCCAACATTTCCCTTTTAAGAAAGATCAAATTCTTTCTTGTGCAACAGTTACCATAATTTCAGTCTGTGACACTCCAAAGGATGAAGTAGCTCAGCCTCCAAGTCTGGTTCTTGAAGGTCAATCTGAGCTGGCCTGGGCTCTGCTTCCAGGATAGGGATGTTAATTCTGGTTCTGATTGGAGCCTGTTATCTGGGCTTACATCTTCCCCTTCTTCATCTGAGGCAACCTCTCCCAGGTAGGACATGACAATATAGGGACCTGTTTGGAATCTGTCATCTTCAGGAAAGACCCTGTTGCATGTCCCACCACTTGAAGTGCTTAGGTTACTGATTTTTCTTCTATTGCTTATCAGTCCAACTACCAGAGAGTTATTTGCAATTCCAAAATATTTTGCTGGTGTTTGAATTAATGCCCCTGAAGAAGGACAGTCAGTTAATGTACCAGCTGAAACAAGTTGTTTTTTTAAAGAATACATTCTGCATGGATGAAAACGTGTACCCATTTTTCTGTGTCATTTCTCTCATACTTTTTTTCTTTGCATTCATTTTCTGTTGTACTTTTTGTACACTGTTTCCTCTACTGCACACATTTTTGGATGCCACGTCTCCTAAATTCTGTGAGTGTGTGTGTGTGTGTGTGTGCGTGTGTGTGTTGAGCAGACAACTGTACACAAAATTGCGATCAATATGAAAAATGAAGGATGATGGCATTTCAAGTTCATATATTAATCTGGAAAGCATTCATGAGACTGATTTATATTAAAATGTAAAATAACCGAATTTCCCTCCCATCCCTATTCCTGTTTTTTATTCTTCGTTGCCAAAGTAGACAGAGCTATCAGTACAGAACTGAAGGATGTATTACTGATCTCTCCCAAAATGATTTCCAAACCACAAAAAATAAATAACCAAACACACTTTCCCCATATGCACACACACACACTATTTGATGCTGAATCTGTTTTAAAAGGTACAAAGACTGCCCTAAGCCATTATGAGTTATTTACACACAATGACATTGTATGGGATTTTTGCAAGGTGTAAATTCTAAAAGTTTTAATGAATGTTAACCATCTGGCATTTCGAACGGCACACTCGCAGCTCAACCATATGCTTTGCCTTTTACACCTGTGCATTTCTTCCCCAGCTGGTTCTCTCTTTAAACTGTTTTACCTTCCTAAAGTGGTACAAGTATTAATATTGGGGAAACAAGACTGCTGCAGCCTAGACAGTAATTCTCCATGGTTTGTGTGCTGTATGTCATTCCCCAGGCTCTGGGAATAAGTGTGAATGAATGCACTGGAGAGGTGCTGAATTAAGATAGAAGCCAAGCATTTCTACTTCCTTTCAAATACTTTAAAACTCGAATGGGAGCACCAGAGCTTTCAAGATTTGGTGGCCATTTCTGGTTTTTTTTTGGGGGGGGGGATTACAATGATTTGTAACAATGAATGTAATATTTTGCAGCAATAATAGGTGGGAAGATGGCAGCAAAAGCTATCATCTCTGTGAGGGAGGAAGCTACTGAACTTCTGCAGCTTCTCCTAGCTTGTGTGTTCCTCCTTATGCACCATAGGAACATCATGCCACCTTGACCAAACTCTTCTTGGCAACATGTGTCCAAGGTTTCATCTGTGAAATGTTTCAGTTATGTGCTGCCCCCAGGCAGCCAGCAGTTGCCCAGCCCTGCACTAGTTAAAAAGGATGGATGGATGGTCCAAATGTTACTGGCAGTTACTCTCCTGCTTCAGCATTTGTTACTGTAAGAGACTAGACATGACAAAATTCTCCAGAATTCTTCCTATGGTGCATTATTGAGGAGGCAACAGCAGGGGACTTCCAATGTCTGGGAAAGAATGCAAGTCATCCCTGCTTCTTCCCTAACTCTTGTAGAAATGTGGCAAGGAAACTCCTCAGATCAGTCAATGTATTGTTTGTTGCTGGTTGTTTCAGTCACAGCAGTGGAGAGATGCAACACAAAGTCAGCCCAGACCTGCTCTATTTAAAACAAGAGATGTCGAGTACTCTTCACCTGATGAGTGAGGACAAATGGAGATACCCTGTTAAGTAAATGTTCAACTGTCACAATTTTGCCCCATAATTGGACTTTTTGTGACAAACATTTTTGTACAAAAACCTTGGTATGTTGCACAAACAAATGACATTTTTGTGCAATCTACCCTCACACACACACACACCCCACTGCTGGGTTGAATTAAATTTGTACTAAATATGTTGCATTCTACACAGAGATGTTGGTTTTGCAGCACTTTGTTGATTTCACTCTTACAACAGTAATGATTAACATGGTGGTACTAGTGCAGTAGAGAGAAAAACAAACAGATTCATTTATATCCTGCTTCATACCACCTAAGAAGTGTCTAACAGGTTTACAACTATAAGCTACTTGCCCCCAACAGTCTGGGTACTCATTTTAGCAACCTCGGAAGTATACAAGCCTGAGTCAAGCTTGAGCCCTTTTGCTGGTCTTGAACTCACAACCTTATGGTTTGAGTGAGTGGCTGCAGTACAGGCATTTAACCACTGCGCCACCCGGGTGAGTGCTGCCAGTAGGAGGGTTAGTTATGGCACAATTGTCTGAATGTGAGATCACATGCAGCCACCACTGAAAAAGATTATGGTATTAGCTTTTTGGGTTTTTTTTTCTTTTTTCCTTTTTTTAATGTCTTTATACTCATCTGGAAACAGTTTAATTGTTTGTTTTTTCCAGACTCTTGACAAAATATTCCTTTTTCTACCTGTGCAATTCCTAGCAGATCTTTGTAATTTACAATGTTTATTTTTCAAGTTCTTTACTTCTGTTTAAACAGCTGTTTTTCGGCATACTTTAACTTAAAACCATTAAGGAAAGGGGGGGAACTCTGAAGCTACCCATTGTGAACGTTAAATAAAGCTGCTGTGGGTTTACTAGGAATAATCGCTAGCAGCGGGAAACAAGTTATTTTTATTTTTCCACATCATGAGGCAAATAGTGCCCAAAAAAAAAAAAAAAAAGGAAGAAGACATGTGCCCAATGCACAGTTGCACACTTAAAACACCATGATTTACATTGCTCAAAAGGCGAGTGGGGGAGAGGCAAACAGAAGGAAAGGTAGCTAAGTAAGGAAAAGCTTGTCCCACAAAAGCCATAGTGTGAACTAAAACAAACAAAAGACTTAGTTTGCCCAGAATATGAAACACATTGCCAAACTTGCATATCCATAATGAATGGTATTCATAAAAACAACAGTACAATACAGGGAAAACTCACAACAGAGCGAGAAAGTCATATAAAACATGTATGCGGGTTCTCCCAGCAGGTTGCCAGATACAGAACAGCTGGACAATTAAGATTAGCCTAATGTGAGGGGTTTCAAATGGTGTTCCAGGGAACCTTGGAGCTCCTCAGAAGCTTACTAGGGGTTCCTCAAGGAGAAGATGAGTAATAGAGGACAAGTTCTCTGTCAGGAATTTTGTTCATAACTACTGCAATGTAGAACTGTAGAGCATGGGATGTTATTGAGCGTGTTTTAGAGATGCTTCTATAAAGCAAAAAAGAATCCATGTGAAAATTACATACATCTCAGCATCTTCTGTCCTCGAAGTCACTCTCTCCTCAAAGGACCCTGTTCGCAGTCTGGGGGTACTTATTGACTCGTCACTTCACATGACTAGTCAGGTGAATGTGACAGTCAGGAGTGCTTGTTATCAGATTCAGCTGATACGCCAGCTGTGCCCTTTCCTGGATATGAAGGATCTGGAAACTGTGGTACATGCGTTGGTAACCTCATGTTTGGACTACTGCAATGCACTCTACATGGGCCTACCATTGTACTTAACCAGGAAACTGCAACTGGTCCAAAATATGGCAGCCAGAATTGTGACGGGAATATCTAGGAGAGAGCACATTACACCAGTGCTTAAATCTCTCCACTGGCTGCCAATTAGTTTCCGGGCACAGTACAAGGTGTTGATTTTAACCTTTTAAGCCCTACATAGCTTGGGTCCACCCTATCTTAGGGACCGCCTCTCCCCATATGAACCCACACACACACACTCCGGTCTTCTGGGAGGAACCTGTTACAGCCTTTGAAGACTAGGCTGACGCAGACCTCCCAGAGGCCTTCTCAGCTATCGCCCCCGAGCTGTGGAATGACCTGCCGGATGAGATGCGTCTCATTGCATCCTTCAATGGCTTCAAAAAATCCTTAAAGACTCATCTCTTCTGGCAGGCCTTACCCGACAGCGTCTAACATCTCCCAGCTCCAAATCCAAGAGTTAGAAGTCCTTCCAGCCTCTTTCCCTTATGATTTTAACCCACCCATCCAGCTTAAGGACTTCCTAGCTTTGATATAATTGTCTCCAGTCCCAGCAGCTGGTGAGGCACACCCTCCCTCCATTCCAACTGCCACCGCTGTGGGCTCTGAGGGAGAGAAGAGCCTGAAAGCAAAAAGAGCCCTCCCTCTATCCACCATCTTGAGGGAAAGAAAGGCAAGCCAGCTCCAACAGGCCTTGCCTAAAAAGAAGAAGAGCCCTCCCTCCAATCCATCTGCCATGGTCCAGGCCTCTGAGGGAGAGAAGATCTGATGGACTTTTCCCCTTCCCCACCACCTCTCCCTTTTCCTTTTGTTTCATGTCCATTTTAGACTGTAAGCCTGAGGGCAGGGAAATGTCTTAATTAACAAATTGTAAGCCGCTTTGATAGCCTTGGCTGAAGAGCAGGGTATAAATAAAAATTATTATTATTATTATTATTATTATTATTATTTTGCTTTGTTTTGTGTTTTATGTTTTAACTCACTGCTAATTTAATTTCATTTTAAGGGGTGGGAGGTTGGGAAGGGATTGCTGTATTTTAACTTTTGTCATTTTAATTAGTTGTACCCCACCCTGACTGCCTGTTCAGCCTGACTGTGGGCTATAAATAAAAATCATCATCATCATCATCATCATCATCATCATCATTTAATACCCAGAGGTTATGTTGCAGAGTTACAAGGACACTTCAAAAGACACAGTACTACGAAACACATTCCTTCAGGGAAGGAAGTCAGGATAACACAGTCCTAGTTAGCAGACACTTGTGCCTGCTCAAGAAGTAAGATCTGCTGTGTCCCAGCAGTGATGTCAATGCACTGTGTGAGAAGGTCTTTGCAACCATGGCACTTCAATTCTGGAATGTCCTCTCCTTGGAGGCCTGACTGGTGACAACAGTGGTTTCATTTAGGTGTTGAATAAAAACATGGCTGTTTATTAAAGCCTTTGTGCCTCACTGATATACACTCATGGTTTTAAACTGTTTTAATCTTTCAGTCATGCTTTTACTTACTAATGTGTTTGATATGATTTTAGATTACTTTATTACTATTGTTTCAAATTGTTTTAACCATATTAATTGTATTGATTTTACTTGTATGCCACACTGAGATCTGTTTATATGGAATGAGGTAGAATTTTTAAAAAATAAAATAAAATAAATACCAGTGTAATTTCATAAAGATGCAATGGACTAGCTAAGAATAGGAATATTCACATGGAGATGTGTAAAGGAATTTTTAGGTGTGTGTAAGAGAGAAAGAAAGAGAGATTTATGGTGACCCCATGAATTTCATAGGGGTTTTTAAAGCAAGGAAAACCCAGAGGTGATTTTTGACAGTTCCTTCCTCTGAAATATAGCCTGCAGCACCTGGTATGTATTGGTGGTCTTCCAGCCAGGTTCTAACCAGCGTTCACCCTGCTTAGCTTCCATGATCAGACAGGTTGTGGTACACCTTTAGTGTAAATCTTTCTTCATATTCAGGATGAAAAGAACTTGAGATTAATGAACTGGTTGAATTAAAATGAGGGAAGAATTTAAAATTAACTACTTCATTCATACTTCTAGATGCAGAGTTTAGCTTTTACCGGTATGGATTTGAATCTTAGGGCTGATGTCATTGTAAATGGGACACAATTTCATGCCTATTCATTTTTTAGGAATATGCCTCATGATTATTCTTTTTTAAACATTTTTAGGAGCATGCCTATTCATTTTTTAGAAATTTCTTCATATCATGATGAAAAGAACATGTGATATAAAATACCTTTAAAGCCCTACATGTCTTGGGTGCATCTTTTCTCAGGGACCGCCTCTCCCCGTATAATCCCCCCTGCATGCTCCGGTCCTCCGGGAGGAACCTGCTGCAGCCCATGAAGACCAGGCTGTCACAGACCTCTCAGAGGGCCTTTTCCGCCACCACTCCCAGGCTGTGGAATGGCCTGCCAGATGAGATACATCTTATTACGACTCTTGTTTGCTTTAAGAAAACAGTGAAGATGTATCTTTTCCAACAGGCCTTCCTGGATAATGCTTAAATTCCTCCCTGACTCCAAAGTTTTTGCCCAATGTTCTTCTCTGGAGTTTCCCAGCTCCTCCCCCTGCTGACGTAATGAGATGCTACCACCCTAGTTGTCCAATTAGAAATTGATTGCCTGTTTTTAATGCGGTTATTTTATCTACTTGTTTTAATTTTGCCTGAATTTAATTCTTTTTTAAGGAGTGGGAGGTTGGGATTCCGTCGTAATAACTTTAACTGTATTTTGTTTTTATATTTTACTGTACCCCGCCCCAATTGCTTGTTCAGAGGGGGGGCTTATAAATAAAATTTATTATTATTATTATTATTATTATTATCATCATTATTATTAACACTGAAAGCTAAGAGAAAGAGAAGCTGACAGATTTTCCCATTCTCATTTTGTTAAATATAGATGATATTTAATTTTGTAAAATATGGTTGAAAAAAATTACTGGAGAAGTACCCAAATTAACTTCAGAAATCTGCTGAGCCAAATTAATTATCTTTTCTTTCCATAGACAGCTATCTAATTCTTGATTCTCAATTCTGGACCCCCATTTTATATCCCCATTTTTCCTCTCTCTCTCTGATCAATCAGATTTTTTATAAAAAAAAATTAACTGGAGAAATAATAGGTATGCAATAAGAAAGAAAATAGTTATCTGTTGGATCTTTATGACTTTATGACTGCAGACAATAGGATCAAGGAGGCCAATACGATACTTTTTAAAATAAGTAGTCAGTCTGGCATGTTTTCATACATATTTCCCACTGACACAGTGGGGCAAATCTTCACTGACATTTTGCTAATGAACTCAGAGCCAACATCAGCAGTTCACTCAGAGGTGCTAATTGAGCAAAAGAATGTGTTGGAAAATGGGTGAAAATTTGTCATGGAAAATTTATCAGGATTTCCAAAATTTCCCAGAAATTGCAGACAAATGTGTCAAGCAACAAAGACCCAGGAGGACTGCCATGGATTCTAAGGCCTATGTTCAGTTAAGAAGTGACTTGGTGCCATATGGAGTGCTGCAAGCAATCATAAATGAGTACATTTGAGAACTGTTGGTGGCTTACACTGATGCAAATACTGTTAACCAGGTTGTTGCACTTTCTAGGAGGTTGTACAAGAGGCATGTGAGGCACTGCCACCCATTGCTTGACCATTGCTTGAAACTGAGAAGCTTTCTTTCCCCTTTTGAGAAGCCTAGAGTTCAGCACCCTGGGTAGCTCTTTTAAGATTTGGAGAGAAACCTGGAGCTCCACTGACATTAGATACCAGCCACCATGTGCATGGTTGTTTTTCTAGTGGGGAGGAGGACGCTATTCCAAATGCAGACCTGGACAGATGTTCTCATTCTTCAGGAGCATAGACCAGGGATGGGCAACTGTGGCAGTTCCAGAAGCCACTCCCCCATCCAGAACCCTCAAGGGGATGCAAGAACTACCAAAATATAAAGCAAAAAAACAAAACAAAAAAAACCCTAGAAATTAAAGTGGCCAAAAGTTCACTTCTGCTTCTCAAAAAAAAAAAAAAATACTTCTGTTGTTAAACATTACAAGTAAATTTCAAAGGTAAATTGTTGCACTTGAATACTTCCAGGAGCAGCAATTCACCCTCTTTTGTGGCCAGACAAAGCTCAATCTGGGGACATTCTTGGTAGGTCGAATGCAGCCTCAGCTGCCCACCCCTGGCTTGAAACATAGGAATCTGACCATATAGTGAGTCAGGCCATTGGTCTATCTAGACCAGTATTGCCAGCTCTGACTGGCAGCCATGCCTTTCTAGAGTTCCTGCATAATTTTTTCTCAGCCCCCCCCCCCCCCCAGAAGACCTTGATTTTAAAGGTGGCCTCTCATCAAAGAATTAACCAGACATAAACCTGCTTAGCTTTCAAAATTAGACAAGATTGGGTGCATTCAGATTGGTTTGGACCTCCCTTTCATTGCTCATCTTCTACTTGTCCTCTTCTTTATTTTTCTCCCTCCACTCTATAGGGCTGAGACAAGATGCCATCTACCCAATAGTGTTGAATCTATTTGGGAGATCATGTTCAGCAACCTGGATAGTTCCTTAGAAGTTAAAACTTAAGAGCTGATCCTCTACCACATAGACTGGGAAGTGACAAGCCCCACTCCCCTCTCTGAGAAATATGCCACACCATTTGTTGTTAGCATAGGCGTTCACATTTAGAAAAGTTTCCAGGGTTCTTTCCACTGGTAGGAAGCAGTGATACAGGTATGTGAAAAAGCAAAATAAGATGAGAATGAAAAACTAGGCCTTTCATGGGAGATGGTGGGAACTGTAATCTACAGATGCTTGCCACTATCAGTAAGCTCCAAAAAAATCTTTCCATCCCTACCTCTGAAATCTCACCATCCATTTTTAAAGCCTGAAATCTACCGCTTCCACCCCCTCAAACCTAAAGTCTGGAAAAAATTAAACTTGTAATTTAGATCTACTTGCTGATATACTATTTTTTAACCTGACAAAAAAGAGGAAAGAAATTGCAAGATCTTGCAGCACCTTTGAGACTAACTGAAAGACAGAAGTTGGCGGCATGAGCTTTCACAGACTTCAGTCTACTTCCTCAGATGTGTTCGTCCCACACCCTGAATTAGACATGAATATAATATTAATAGTTGTATGTTACAAGGTAAAAAAAAAATGGTTTCCTGACAGTCAGGAAGTTCTATTGGGGTTGGGGAGAATAACATACCAGCAAGAAGTTTGTGCAATTTTCTCCTAATATTTATTCAATTATAAAATATGGGAGGGTGGGTTTGCACTAAAAAACTGTTTTCTGCACAGAAAGTGAATTTCTTGTACAGAAAATACTTTTTCCTGTGCATGAGACCTGCTGAACAAAAACCCATATATTTTTGTCCGCAGAATAACTTCAATACAAAACTGTGGGGATTAAAGTATCAAGGATTTACCTCCCTATCCCGAAAATGTATACCCTTCATCACTTAACGAAGGTCAAAAGAGGGGATGAGAAAGTACTTTGGCTTATGCACAAATTTCTCAGCATCTATGATGCTGTGTGCTGTAACAAGTGACAGCTGAAGAAAGCTGCTGAAACTTCTCTTTTGTCCTCAAGAAGCCCTACCTGTCATAAACACTTTTGTATTCCCTCTACTGCTCAGGCAAGAATTTTTTAATGTGTAAAACAGTGCTGGGATGATGAATCTTTAAAAAGGAAAAGGGACAACGAGCAATGAGGGCAAACATTCTTGGGTTTACATTTCCCTAGAGAAATACCTTTGTGTGGTATAGTGGTCATAGCATTGGGCTATGACTCTATAGTCCATGGTTCAAATCCCTGCTTAGCCATGGAAGCCCACTGAGTGACCTTCGGCAAGTCACACTCTCTTAGCCTCTTACCAAAACCCCCTCTTGCCATGAAAACCCTATAATAGGGTTGTCTTAGGGTGAACTGGAAATGTGTCTACAAATTGTTTGATATCACTTTAATTGCAATGTATTTACCTATGGAATTCTGGGACTTTTAGTTAGTGGAGTGGTAGTTAGCATTCTATAATGTATTTCCCTGAACAACTGGCTGATAATTCTAAAGACCCCATCAAACTCTAAATTCCAGGATTCCATCCAATGGAATCATGAGAATTAAAGTGATAACAAACTGATATAATTTTGTTGTGTGGACACATGCACTATACATTTGGTATGCTTCAGGAAACCTATATCTATAGTGTGTTTCAGGAAAGAAAAATGCACACAGAACCAGGAGTACATTTTAAAATGTGCATGGCTAGAAAATCATGTATTTTTTTTAAAAAAATTGTGCACAAGAATGTTTTAATCAATAGGGGAAATTCATGCATGTGTGTGTGTGTGTGTGTGTGTGTTTCACTTTATGTCCCATATTGACAGAATATATAAATTAAGTTAATAAATTACAGAAAAAAACTTTGGAAAATTCATATCAAAATACACAACAACAGCCATATGGGTAAGAAAAAGGAAATTCTCACAACACAGTATGGAATTGTGGTGAGATGAGAATGCTAATGGGATTCTAAGAAACACAACAAAAATCAAAACAGACAGATTTTCACATCCCTTGAAACAATCAATATCTGACAGTATTCCATATGAAAGACTTATTTCTCTTTCCTGAGGAGGAGGAGGAAGATTATGCATGTTTATTTTATCCTTTCTCTAAAATAGATAATCTACAATTGCACATTATTGTTTCAAGGCAGTTTCCACCTGCCTGGAATCATGGCTTTTACGAAATACGGATGGAAGATAATGCACAAAATGTGCCCAAATATATTGTTCTTTATAGATCCATAACAGAGCTTGCAAATGACTGTCTGACTAAGCATTCACAGGAGAGAGGGGGCATGCTGTGAATGTATATTATGAATAATGCATACAACTTAACTAAAACTTAATGAGTCCATTGACATTCTATGGGGTCCCAATACAGCCTCAGATCCTATAACAGCTTTGCAGACCCCCACCCATGGACCCTTTTCAATACTGAATGCACATGTCTGTGGACACACATGCACACCCACACACACCTCCTAATAAATAAAATGTTTGAAGTACTGTGATGTTGTGCAGCCCCCGGAATGTAGATATCTCAACATGGATTATGAGAGAGAGGTCCCCAGGGGATAGTGGTTCAAGTGGGGAGGGGTTAATTGCATGGGGTTTAGGTGACAATCTTCAGGTATGTATCTCCCCCCACCCCATGTGCCACACATTCTGTTCAGAACATTTGTTGTTAACAGCCCTCTGGTTACCCAAACACATGGAGACCCTGTGGATGAGGCATCTCCAAAATCCCCTGTCCTACACTACTCGTAGTTGTTGTTGCTGCTGTTGTTGTTGTGTACATTCAAGGCATTTCCAATTTTAGTGACCCCAAGGCAAACCTATCATGAGGTTTTCTTGACAATATTTGTTCAGAGAGGCTTGTCATTGCCTTCCCCTGAGGCTGAGAGCATGTGACTTGTCCAAGTCTCCAGGATTGTATTCCAACACTCAAACCACTACATCATGTTGGCTCTCCTCCTTAGGTCTTGTAAATTCATGCCCATAAAATCCCTGATTGATAAATAAATCTTAGACATGCACAGAAGAGGAAATTAGGCTGCATCCACATGGCAGTAATAATGCAGTTTGACAATGCTTTAGCTGTCATGGATCAGTGCTATGGAATCCTGGGATTTGTAGTTTGTTGTTGCACCAGAGCTCCCTGACAGAGAAGGCTAAAAATCTCACAAAACTACAAACCGCAGAATTCCTCAGCATTGAGTCATGACAGGTCAAGAGTTATCAAATTGCATTATTTATGCAGCGTTGATTATCCTTCTGTCATACTTGACCTGGTTATAAGCACCACTGTGCTTAACAACATAGAGTATGGACTTATTCAATGGTTAATCCCTCTGATTACAGTAGACGTACTGAATCAATGAAATTTACCTAAGTGTTGCCTTATCAAGTTCCTGTTGATTAAATGGTTCTACTATGGTTGGGACTAACAATCCGCTTCAGCCCCAAATATCCAGGTTGTACAGGTTCGTGTTTCCAAGAAAGAGAGAGAGAGCTTCCAAAAACTTGTGGGAAGTTCACCAGCCCACTAGCAACTAGACATACTTGCTATTTACCATGCCAGTTTCCCCATTTTTAGTCTCTAGATCCTGTTGGATTGCAACTTCCATCATCTTTTCCCTATTGCTCATGTGTGTTGGATGATCATGGGAATTGTACCCCAATGACATTTAGAGGTGTGCTTGTGAAACTGAGCTGTAATGGAGAAAAGAAAGGCATTTTCCTCCTTCCTTTCCTTTCCTTTCCTTTCCCTTCTAGAAAAAAATAGACAGTCTGATCTATCAGTCTATGCAACTCTATGGTAGAGAAACATACTCTCACATCTTTCTGCACCATACAGAAACACTGTAATGGGTGCTTTAGTGGCAGGAGCCTTAGCAACCATCGCCATTCTTCCTGCAGATGCATGGCTCCTTCATGGGCTTGGTGGAGATCGAGTGTCCTCTCCTGCACCAGGGAGCTAACCAGCAGATGCACTAATTGGGTAAAGAGTTTCCCATCTTCTCTTCAACCTTGTATCTCTTTGAAAAGTTTGTGCAAGCCACCCAACCTCTGTAGCTTGTTAAACAACCTCACTGTACAATCCACTGCATGTGCCTTTTCTAACACTACCAAATGTTCACAACTGTTAAAATAGCCTGGATTTGGTGACCTTCACAAATTATACCTCTTAAGTCAGAAATGACTTGAAGGCACACAACAACAACAAAAGCCACTTTCTGTAGTCTCTGTGAATGACATAAGATGTTGCCTTCAAATTTAGTACAAGGGAGCAAAAGGTCAGGCTGGCAGATAACAATCCTGGGAAGAAGAGGGGAAAACTATTTTGCCTCTATTTTGCTTTAGGCCTACTCTTTCACCTTCTCAACAACAGCTGCCTAGATTCTTCTCACCCTTTCTGCTTCCACCTTCCTTTCTGTGTGTGTGTGTGTGTGTGTGTGTGTGAGAGAGAGAGAGAGAGAGAGAGAGAGAGAGAGAGAGAGATCTTGCTAGCACTTTCCCTCTCAGTGGGAAGCAAGAGAGTTTGTGATATCCATTTTGATACAAAACCAAAATTAGGCCTCTGAAAATAGCTAATGCATAAAAAAGGGACACATTTTGTTTGGCGTCGGCATCTTCTATGTCACAAAATTATTATTATAGGTTACTGTTAACCCTTGGAAGATGGAAGTCAATACTACAGTTCCCTGCTGGGCTGAGGAAATCACAACCGCTCCCTTGACAGATCTTTCTTTCAGGAGTGCTCTGATATAGAGGATGATTCTGTTGACCTGTGCTCTTCCTGAGAGCTCATTTATGTGAAATGGAGCCAACTACATTGCCAGTTAAACAGGGCAGGCATGAGTTCTAAAATGTCCTGCCACACAGCTCCTAGCTGTTGAGCAAACAGGCCCTCAGCTGCACTGAATTTTCAGACAGATAAATAATCAAAATCAGAGGTGGACAACCATTGAAGGAGGTTTCATTGGTTTGTCATGAACCCTTGGAGGACCACATTTCTTCCTGCTGAACACTTCATCTTTTTCCATTTCGGGGGGGGGGGGGGTAATATAACTAAAAAGCCTTTGTGCTTCCACTAAGGGACATGTGGGAGCTAGGAAATAAATCAGAAGTTAACCTAGGAGCCATGGGTGAGTTTTTTAATTTAGAAAAACTGGGAGATACTGCTGGGTGGTCCTACATAGCCTCAAAAATAGCTTCTGGAGCTGAATATAGCCCACAGGTTACAGTTTCTCAGCCCTTCTCTAAATCAAAGGTTTTGTTTTGTTTTGTTTTTTTTAAAACAACAACAGCTAGAATTCATTTGAGGCACCACTGCATTGTAAATATGCAAAAAAGTGAGCATATTGAGGACATAAACCAGTTACATCATAAACAGTTTGAGACAAATGCAAAATTCTGTATTTAGGCAATGGCAAAATCCAATTCAAAAATATAGGAGGGGGATTAACTGATCAGGCACTACTTTATGTGCAAAGGTTATTGGGTTGTTTTTGATCACAAGCTGTGTGTGAACCAGTAGTGTGATGCACCTACAGAAATGACGAATGCAATTTTCAAATAGTTTACCAGAACTATAGTTTCTGAGGCCATTGGTCTATTTTATTCTGCAGTAGTCAGACAGGGACAGTTGGTAGCTCCCATGTCAGTGAACAGGTTAATGTGCTCTTGGTTTAATTGAAAGGAACAATCCAAGGCGCTGAACTCTATCCCTAAAATAGGTTGTTTGGATTAAAACTTGGAATGGAATCGCCACCCCACTAACATGGCCAACAACTGCCACTGAATCAAACTTCCTCTGCAAAATTTTGTACGGCTCTGGATTTCATGCTCCACACACTGGAATGCATTTAAAGGACAGACCAAGTCCTATAAAGAAAAAATCAACGAAATTGGTATGTTAAGCCTGGAGAGGACAGGGCTTAGAAAAGTCAGTTTTGGACTATAAGTGCCAGGTTCATATGGATGCCAAAAGTTGACAGGCAACTTGAAGGTACATAAAGGTAAGGTAAAGGTAGTCCCCTGACATGAATGTCTAGTCATAACTGACCGTAGGGGGTAGTGCTCATCTCCGTTACTAAACTGAAGTGTTGTTTGAGGACTTCTCTGGGTGTCATGTAGCCAGCATGACTGCATTGAATACTGTTAGCATCCCACCGAAGTAGTCCCTATCTATCTACTTGCATTTGCATACTTTCAAACTGCTAGGTTGGCACACAATTCAAAACCAAACAGAAAAAAAAACTTGGAAAAGTTGGGGGTTTACATGCAGCTACAAGAATCTCACAGATAGTGTGGCCACTGGGCCCTGTAGGCTTCCAAGCTCTAATCAGAATTACAGAGTGTTCAACTGGCTAAGGGGGAGAAGCAAAGCCCTGCTTGATACAGAAATCCATCACTGAATACATCAATACCATAAAATGTGCTCTACTGTGTAAATCTATCTTCAATGCAGGCCAGGCCAGGCCGACAAGAATCAGACTCTTCCCCCTTACACATACACACACACTACGCTGGCTCCTTTAACATGACAAACTTGTTAACAGCTATAAATAAGCTAGTAATTTGCAAGTTATGAATCACTTCGACTGAAGATTTCTCTAGCGTTATCACAGCTTTCATGCCTCAGCATCACAGACTTTGAGCAATCTTAGTTTCCAGAACTGTCATTCCAGGACTTGGGGAGGGGCTGGGGGGAAGTGTTTGTGTATTTGAAAAATCCCTCATTAAGATGCAAAGAGTCAGAAAACCACAGAGGCACCACATTCATCACTTGCCAAATCAAGCAAGCCTCCTGACCAGACTTTCAGAACCCAAACCCTCCAACATTTCACAGATGAAAGCTAGGCAATATCAGAATGTGGGCAAGATAGCAAAAGTGATTAATGAGGAGGAACAGACAAGCTGGGAGAGGCTGCATCAGTTGAGGGCAAGATTATACCCTCTCCTTTTCTCTCCTCTACTGAATTAACTAGGTGCACACTACTTTTGCACTTTGAACTCAGTTTGCAGCAACTGAAATAAACTAAGGACAAGGGGGGGGGGGGGGTTGAGAGGAAGAGAGGGGAACTGAGACATTTTAAAGACAATTTTAAAAGTGGGATGACAGAGGATTAATTGGGACTGGCCTTGCCAAATAAGGACAGCTGGAGACTATGGACCTTCCTTCATCAGCAAATCAGGCCAACTTCCCTTTTCAGTCTTCTGTGGGTCAGTGTGGGTCTCATTTATTTAAAGCACCTCTCTCTCTGCTTCAAATGTGCTGAATCTAAAGAGATGTAAACTGTGATATAAAGTTCAGCAGCAGCTGCCAGTCAGTCCATTCACCTTATGGCTGAACTCAATTATTTCTCCTTTTAAAGTTCTTTCCCCTTTTAGGTCAATCACAGCTGAGCCATGCACATGTTGGATAACAGCAGACCTGTAGCTTACCAGGACTTTGGAACAGTTTTTTGAGGTCCAGTAACTCCCAACTAAGGAGTTCATGTCTTATTTGCAAGAAGGGAAACAACAGAAGAAAAATGGGACTGTTGGTATGGGGAAACTGAGCAGCACATCCACACCTAACTGCAGGTGAGACCCTCTGACTCCAACAGGGCTTATGTCTGAGTAAACATGTACAAGATTGAAGTGCTAGTGCCCAAAGTTGAAAATAATTCTAGGCCTGGGCCAAGACTCTTTGCTGCCTGACACAAATGACAGAAGGATATATCTCCTCTCCAACTGGACTGGCAGTTGAAACACCTCAGAGCAGTGGGGTAGTTCAAGGCAATTATAATGAAAAGTGCTGGTCCATGGATTGGTGCTGGTCTGCAATCCATCAGATGTCAGTCTGTGGCAAGTTTGCGGGGGGGGGGGGGCAGTTGCTGCCAATGGGCACAAGTATGATACTTGTGCCTGGCACATTAGAGAGCCTGATAAAATGGATTTAGGGAATACAGGACAGACTGTCCTCCAAGAGGAAGGAATTCAAGACAAATGGTTGGGAGGGATGCAGCATTCTTGCCCTCCAGTATTTGCTTCCTGAAGCAGTTGCCTCATCTCATGGAAATCAGTAGTAGAATCATAGAGTTGGAAAAGACCACAAGGGCCATCCAGTCCAACCTTCTGCCATGCAGGAACTCTCCATCAAAGCATCCCCAACAGATGGCCATCCAGCCTCTGTTTGAAGGTCTCCAAAGATGGAGACTCCACCACTCTCTAAGGGAGTTTGTTCCACTGTCGAACAGCCCTTGCTGTTAGGAAGTTTTTCCTAATGTCTAGGTGGAATCTTGTCTCCTGCAGTTTGCATCCATTGTTCCATGTTTTAGTCTCTGGAGAAGCGGGGAAAAAGCTTGCTCCCTCCTAAATATGACATCCCTTCAAATATTTAAACAGGGCTATCATATCATCTCTTAACCTTCTCTTCTCCAGACTAAACATCCCCAGCTCATAGGGCATGGTTTCAAGACCCTTCACCATTTTAGTCACCCTCCTTTGGACACACTCATGAGAAATAGGATTAGGGCTGGCTTCAACTTTTTGAATAATGCAATTTGGAAGAAAAGTTTTCTTCTCTAGAAATTAACAAAGGCTAGAATCCTGTTGTTTAGTCCCAACTAGAGTAGACCCATTGAACTAACTATTGAATGGTGAGTCAACACATAAGGAAATCCCACTGATTCATTGGCTCTCCTCTAATCTGGAGTAACAACAGGATTTAGGCTTTTGATAAATAAAGGTGTGTATATATGTGCCTTCAAGTCACCAATTGACATATGGTCAGTCACCCCATTAATTTTATAGGCAAGGAATACTCAGAGAGGTTTTTGTTAGTTTTTCTTCCTCTGAAATATATGGCAGTCTCCCATCCAAGTACTAACCAGGGCTGATTTTGCTTAGCTTCAAAGATCAAACAGGATTGTATGCCTTTAGGCAGTATAGATAATATATAATCATGTGTGTATATGTGTGTGTGTGTGTATATACATACAGTGTGTGTGTGTGCAGTTTTGCACAAAGTAGTCTACCTTGGTTTTCTCTTATACTGTTCTCTAACATAGCTCCTATGAGTTTTTTGGGCGAAGCTTTGAGAAGTGAAGGATCAGGCTCAATTAGAAGCCTTCATTCCTTTTGCATCCAGGACTTTAATCTCAAACTACAAAACAGAATCTGCTTCTAATGTTTATTTGTCTTTTATTTCCCAGGCTTGTTTATGTTCCTCCTTTTTTTTTAAGAGTTGCATTGAAGACAAGATTTCTATATTTTACACCATTTGTTGGTTTAAATTATTTCTGTGCTGCCCTTATAAGGATAAGATCCTTACAAAATAAACATTAAAACAAGATAACACAGTACAGTATGTAACAATACAATTGTAAGACAACTGTCATTAACCCAAGAAGAGCACGTTTTAAATTAATCAAGAAAATGGTTGTCAGTTTACTTTTTTAATGTTTTCAGAGTTCATTTTGCTGAGAAGCAGCTTGGAAGGGAGTTCCAAAGATGTATAGCTGTCAATGAAAGTGAGACACCAGCCAAAACATCTAAAGGAACTGTGTCCTTCTATGAATCTGTACAATAACATCCCAAATCCACAAAATAGTGATACTTTTACTCAGCCAATCAAAATGCACAAAACACATGATGCATCATGTGTTTTGTGCATTTTGGTTGATCAAATAAAATATCACTGTTTTGTGGATTTTGGATGTTATTGTACTTTGCTATATGACAACATGAATATGATTCTTCTATGCATCTGTGCATCTGATAACCTTGTATGCATCCAATGGACCTCTCTCTCCTCTCTGCAAGGAAGGAAAGAAGGAGATAATAGTAGCATAACTGATTCCTTTAGGTCAGCAAACTACCCACATGGGAGACCCAGCACACCAGCCATACATTGATGGATGAGCTGTCCTTTAGCCACTTTGGGATTCAGTAAACAATACACACTGCTAAAGAACATTTAGAACACACTCGTTTCCTGCTATCATACCTATCTTTTTGCATTTGTTGTGCCCTTTTCACTCAACTCATATTCCATGTCATAGGAAAAGGGAGAAAAACACTGCAATTGAAACAAGGCCATGGCAGAAAGTCTGTGCAGAAAAGAGGGAAGTACATACCCACTCTTGATTCTTCCTCCCCTCTAAGCTCCAGTTCAGAGTCAGATCCATCGGTACTTTTCCACTGTTGCAATGCCTTCTGCTCCCCGATTGATGCTTCCTTTTATTTATTCTGAAGTTTCTCGATGTAAAACAAGAATGCCACCTTTCTAAAATTACTACCATCCACAGAAGTAACATTTACGGGAGGCAATATTCTCCAAAGCTATGAAGCATGCATTGCCCTAAATTACATTGCAGCGTCTGCTCAAAGCTTGCACATTTTTGAATACGAAAGCTCCCAGGGATCCATCCTCTCGTTTCCATACAGAGAGCGCATTTACTGCTTGAAAACATTTTTAACCCAAACACCAAAGTGCCAGCTTCACAGACCTCATGCTAATCCTAGCCCGTGTGGCTGTTCTTGAGGGAAAGCATGCAAAAAATTGTAACAGAGCATCAACTTTGACCCTTTTTGCTTAACACATGAGACTCCTAAATTCCAGAGGGAATGGCTGAACTCTGACCCGCTTAAAATTAGCTTTGTTTAGTGTCTTATGTAGTGACTCAACAGGACAGATTTCTTCTTCTTTTCCCCCATTTTTTCTTTTTGGCTTTTTTGTAACAAGGAAATAATTATTGTTGCTCCTGAGCATTTGGCACACAAACTTCCAGCTGAGATGCAAATGCTTGATAACACTAAAGGCAAACAAATCTGTCAGTTGTGCTTCACATGAGAATTTTGTGGATTTCAGTAAATTATAATCAAAATTGGACTGAAAGAAACTCTCAGCAGTCCATTTTGCTTTTTCCTCACATTCAAATTTTGTGAATTTGGGGGCAAAGTCTTGCAATAAAATTATCACTCACCCCTACATGCATGCAGAAGTAAGACTGGCCTTAGCCAGGCTTTCTAGTCCAATGCCTCTTCTTCAGTTCCTGTGCCAGTGACATGTTTTTGAGAATTCAACAAAGGGGATGACCTGCCTTCTTGGTTGGTCTGTGCCTCTGATATTCAGAGCTATGGTGCAATAGAATAACAAATTTCCATTTAACACTTTCTTTCCTCCTTTTTCTTCTTCTTTTGCACTTGTGGACAATTCAGATATGTTTTAGGGTGTGCAGCATGAGGTGCAGCACTCCAATTTCCCCTGGGTTGCAACAGAGCCCAAAACCTCTAATAGTTCCCCATCCCCTGGTCTCAAAACAACCCCTTATTCCAACTAAGTTATCAATGGCCCCCATAAATTAACACCTATGAAAACTCACTGGTTCAATAAGTCTATTAACCTGCAAGTAATAAATTTGAACCGTTTAATCCCATGTTCTTCTTTGCTAAATATCTTAGGCGGTTTAAAAAAGAGAGAGAGATGGTGTTCACAAGAAATGGCTATTCATGTAGAGACAAGAAACCGAGATTTACACTACTGACCTCATCTTCAATGTTTTGTGCATCAGCTCCACCTCCTCCCAAACCCTGTATGTGTGATATGAAAGGAGAGTCTACATGCTTATTTGTTTTATTTTTTATCTCCACATATCTTCCCATTATCTTTCTGCCCTCACCCTGAAATCCATGTATGGCTGGCAGGAACATGAGAGCGGGACTTCTTGGTGGTGGCTTCTAGATTTTGGAACAGTTGCCCTGAGTCTCAAATGGCCCCTTTCTTGCTGTCCTCCTGTCAATGGGAAAAGATTTATTTCATTCAGACAGGCTTTTAGAACTTAAGACTTTTAACAACAGAAAAGTAAGAAGGTGTTGTATGGTTTTGAATTGTGTGCTTATTTTTAAAAAAATCTTTTAAGT
This sequence comes from Urosaurus nigricauda, assembly GCA_034509955.1. NCBI lineage: Eukaryota > Metazoa > Chordata > Lepidosauria > Squamata > Phrynosomatidae > Urosaurus > Urosaurus nigricauda. The sequence goes on from JAOEGL010000005.1 coordinate 13,299,235, forward strand.
TTATGTTTTAAATTGTTTTAATATGGTTAATAGTTTGTTTTAATGTTGACTGTTTTAATGTTGACTGTTTAATCTTTTCAATTGCACTGTAATAATGTTGATTTGTAAACTGCCTTGAGTCCCAATCTTGGGGGAAAGATGGCATAGAAATTATAATGATGATAATGATGATGGAATGAATTTCAGTGGACCCTTGGTATCTGCTGAGGTTTGGTTCCAGGATCTTCCTGTAGATACCAAACTTGGTAGATGTTCAGGTCCCACTAAATACAATGACATAGTAAAATGGTGTTCCTTATATAAAATGGTAAAATCAAGGTTGCTTTTTGGAATTTACATTTTTAAAAAATATTTTCAAGCTGTGATAGTTGAATCCATGAATGGCTGAATCTGTGAATATGGAGGGCTGATGGCTGTGATGGCTAGTGGGAGCTGTGACTTCCATTTTAGGGGTGGTGGTGAATCTGGGTTCTAAAAGGAACTTTGGAAAGTGCTGAATTTATTTGGGGGATAGGGTTCAGAACGTTTAAAGTTCAGAGTGATGCCTAGAGTACCCCTCTGACAAGGAAGTCATCAGCCATCACTGCTCATCTCCCATTTTTCCCCATACTGAGCTAACAACGTGATTACAAAATGGATACAGCTAAAATGATACAACAATAAAACCACATTAAGTTATAATATTCACTTACTATTAGGTTTTCATATTAAAGTAACAACAAAGTTTTAAAAAATTAAAGCTGATTTTTTTAAAAAGTCAGTTGAAAAGTTAAAATGAAAGAACATCCCATTTGAACAGCTCCAGAAGTTACAGAGCTGATAAAATCCTGATTTGGGGAAAGATGGTGTTTGGCTGTAAGCAGGGGAATATGGAGAATCCAATCTTGCCTCCTTTAGTAAGGACTGAAAGCTTCCCCATTATTAAGAACCCCAATAATGAAGGGGCCTGATTCCAAAGAGGGTTCTAAATACATTCAGCCAACTAAACTTAACTGTAGACTTTCTTGTTGTTGTTGTTGGTAACTGCCTTCAAGTTGACCTTTATTCATGGGAACCCTGTGGATGAGACATCCCCAGGACACCCTATCCTCCTCTGCTCTGCTCAGGTCCTGCAGGCTCAGGCCAGTGGCTTCTTTCACAGAGTTTAATCATCTGGCACGTGTCTTCCTCCTCCTACTGTCCTTCCCTTTCCCATCATTGTCTTTTCCAGTGATTCATGCTTTCTCATAATGTGGACAAAATAAGAGAGCCTCAATTTAGTCATCCTGGCTTCCAGTGAGTGTTAAGGCTTGATCTGCTCTAGAACTCATTTGTTTGTCTACTTGGCTGTCCACAGTACTCTCAGCAGCCTTCTCCAGCATCACATCTCAAATAAGTTGATTTTCCTTCTATTGGCTTTCTTCACTGTCCAACTCTCATATCCGCACATGGTGATGGGGAATACAATGGCCTGGATGATCCTCACTTTAGTGTTCAGACTTATATATTTGTTCTTTAGGATCTTGTCCAGTTCTTTCATCACTGTCTTTCCGAATCCTAGCCTTGATCTAATTTCTTGACTGCAGTCACCATTCCAGTCAATATTTGATCCAATGTATGGGGAGCTATTTGAGCATTTCAATTTTCTCATTATCTAGGATGAATTCTTGTAGTTCTTCTGTCACCATTATTTTCGTTTCCTTAAATGTTTAACAGTAAACCTACCTTGGCACTTTCCTCCTTGACCGTCTTCAGTAGTTGCTCCAGGTCTTTGTTGGTTTCTGCTATAATTATTGTATCATCTGCGTTAATGTTCCTTTCAATCTTCATTCATCCTGCCTTTACGTCTGCTGTGCATATGATATTTTCTGCATACAGATGGAATAAATAGGGTGATAGGCTGCAGCCTTGCCTAACCCCTTTGATATTTGGAAGCATTCCACCCATCCATATTCAGTTCTGACAGCAGCCTCTTGTCCTAACTACAGGTTAAACATCAGAAAAATCAAGTGTAGTGGCACTCTCATTTCTTTGAGTGCATTCAATAGCTTTTCATGATTTATGAAATCAAAGGCTTTGATATAGTCAATAGAATATATATAGATTTTCCCTTGGAATTCTTTGGTGTACCCCATTATCCGTTGTACACTTGCAATGTGATCTTTAGTGCCTCTTCCTTTCTTTTTCTTGCTGAACTCCAAAAGGTGAGGAATAGAAATGATGATGCCACACAACCAGCCAAACACTTTCTATAAGGAGCTGAATAGTTTCCATGTAAGGATAGAAAGAATATTTTAAAATTTTCAAAGAAAAGTTGTTTCTTGAGTGCTGAGAAGCACTGATGAGAAGAAACTTGGACTGACAACAATCTTCACTGTTCAAATGCAGTCTATGCAAAATTTGCACATGGTTGTTTTGTGCAGCAAAGAGCAATTTCTATTCAAAAATAATGGCTGGCATCCTGTTCAACAGTTACAATATTGCAAGATGGACTTACAATACCGTAACTGCTCACATTTATGGACATGAATGACTGAATGTGATCCCAAAACGTTATTGTCACACTGGGAAATGATGTCCTCACTGTGCATCTGGTCACAAAGTACCTTGGGACAAGCAGTTCTGGAAGGACCCACTGGGTTTCTCCAGCTGTCTGTTCTCCAGGCACCCCTATAGTAGGTTAGTGCTGCAGGCATAATTTCCCAACACCTCAGTCTCCAGTGCCTTGGAAACATTTGGGTTGAGGTACTGCCACACTACAAAGGTAGGATTGGAGGGGCATCATTAGTCATGATGATGATGATGCTGCTGCTGCTGATGATGATGATGATATAAGGTTTTCAGCCCTGGTGGATCAGCCTTGGTGGCGCAGTGGTTAAATGCCTGTACTGCAGCCACTCACTCAAAACCATAAGGTGGCGAGTTCAAGACCAGCAAAGGGCTGAAGCTCAACTCAGGCTTGCATCCTTCTGAGGTCGCTAAAATGAGTACCCAGATTGTTGGGGAGCAAATAGTTTACAATTGTAAAACGCTTAGACACTCCTTAAGGGTATGAAGGGGTATATAAATGAAGCTGTTTGTTTTGTTTTGTTTTTGCCAACATTTATCAGCAGAACTATTATTTTCTACACAGGAAATGCTGTTTCCTATACAGAAAATACTTTAGTTGGGGACTTATTCTGCACAAAATTCACAAGTGGGTGTTTTGCAAATAAAACAGCCTTTACTGGACAAGACATATCACTTTTTGTGTAGAAAATAAGATTTCCACACAGAAAATACTGTTTCCTATGCTGAAAATGCTGCTTTCTGTGCAAAATAACCACATGCAAATTTTGTGCAAAGTAAGTCCCAATCTTCAAGTAGCTTTTCTTACGTAGACTTTCTTACAATGGGGAAAATGCTAAATTTACTTGTTGCTTCATTCAGGCAGTAAATTAGCAAGACATTAATCCCTGTCACCATATTGTTTATCAAACCAACTTGTAATGGTTGTTAAATGTAGCCTGTTCCATCTTGCAACAAACTGTAATTTACTAGTAACACTTTCTAATTTTGAGTATGGCTTCAACCACCTTAAAGGATGGTAGCCACTGGACCTCACCATATTTTGTGGCTACAAGTTCCATAACAATATCCTCTGCAGAGAATTACTTCTCCAAGTCAGCCTTTTATCTACCGGTATTTATTTTACAACTAAATATGCAAATACAGGGATGAAGGAAGCTGCTTTGATTCTCTCCACCAGGACTAACAATAGGATATTGTTATGGAACTTAAAATAAAAGCCACTTTTGAAAGCCACTTTCAGTTTTTTAGAAACCCAGGTAATCTAATAATCTGCCATTTATGGTCTTTCTGTTCCACTCCCAGAACAATCTATCACACAGCAGATCCAACCATCACATTTTTGTGACCTGTGTAAGAATGCCACAGCCAATCTTTCTGAAGATGCAAAGCCATAAAGATTATATTGCAGAAACCTTCTTGAATGTTTGACTTTTACTGGCATAGGGGATGATTTCAGTGGTAGTGTTGCAGACACTGCTATATATATACTTAAGTTTCTTTCATAGAAGCAGTCCTATGAATACATACTCAAATGTGAATACATCTGTTAGTGACCTATGGTGCCACAATAAATGACAATTCCCAGGTTTCCCTAGCACTGAGCCAGGGCAGCTAAAGCGGCCTCAAATTGGATTGTTTCTCCAGTGTGTTTTGGACCATACATTTAAATCATACATTTAAATCATACATTTAAATCCTATGAATACATACTCAAATGTAAATCTCACTTTGTTCAATGGCTCTTACTCCCAATAATAGTATATTAAGAATTGTAGACTGAGACAAGAAAAAGCTCAAGTTTGACCAGATCATATTCTAACAGCTCAGTTCTGGACATGTCTATATGGAAGGTAAGTACCACTGAACACAGTGGGGTTTTATTCCCAGGAAAGAATATAAACAAACTTCAACTTAAATCTCTAGTCTTATGGGAAATGAGGGGGAAATTGCAGCTGGTATTTCAATGTATTGCTCAGTAGAGACTGCTTCTGCCTTACAGTGTTTTATCCAGTGAGTACACAAGAACTGGGATGATTTACATTCATTTTTAAAGTTATTCTAATTTCATTCTGTTTTATCTGAATGTGTCTGCTACACGACATGATTATAGAATTTGATACCACTTTATCATGGATCCATATTACGGAATCATGAGATTTGAAGTTTTAATTCTTTGCTAGAAAGTTTTAGTGCACTCTCCAAGCTACAACAGTAAAGGAGCTCTCTGGCAGTGAATTCTGTGTACCTCACCAAATGATAGATCCAAGGATTCCACAAACTGTTACCAGTTAAAGTGGTATCAAACTGCTATCGCTGTGAAATGTAAATACACCATTAAGCATGAATAAAGGTGAGTTATTGTTGTGTCATAGATACAATAGCCATGGACACAATTTTTAAAAACATGGGATTTGTAGTTTAGTGTGATTTTTTAATTATTATTATTTAGAGTTATCTACTAGAAAGTTATTGTGCACCTTCCTTTAGTTCCTTAGGTATCTTGATTTAAATATATGGTCCAAAACACACTGGAGAAACAATCCAATTTGAGGCCGCTTTAGCTGCCCTGGCTCAGTGCTAGGGAAACCTGGGAATTGTCATTTATTGTGGCACCATAGGTCACTAACAGAGAAGACTACATGTCTCACAAAACTACAGTTCCCAGAATTCCCTAGCATTGAGCCAGGGCATTTAAACTGCATTATTTTTGCAGTGTGTTTTGGACCATTATCTCTCTTTTCATCATGTCTTGCAAACTATAGTTCAGTGAGGTACACTACACTCTTTACAGAAAATTCAGAATGCCTCACCAAACTACAGATCCCTGGATTCCTTACCATGGATTTATGGCAGCTGAACTGGTATCAAACTTATATATCTATAGATGTTCCTTTAGTCTGGGCCTAAAACAATTTATTTCATTAAAAGCATATTATAATATAAACAATGCTTAGCATTTAGTATCATAATTATGAATGTTTAATCTATATTATGCATCTGTAACTGCTCCATATTCATGATATTTATTGCCACAATTGTAACTGCCTTCCAAGCCTACTTAAGGGAGCAACAGCTGCACCAAGACAAGGAGGTCTGTCTTACTGGCAATTGGGGTGTGGATGAATGACATTTCCACATGCCCTTCTGCTAGTGAGTTAGGTTGCAAGAGTCAAAAGCAGGACACCATCACAATTCTTTGCCACAGTCGCACTTGCTGGCAGACAGGGGAATGGATACATCATTCTCCCATGCCCCAATTGTCCGCAGAATTGACTCCTTTCTCTTGAAGCATCTTCTGCCCAGTCAAGTAGGTTGGGGGGCATTGGTCCAGCACTCTACTTAGTTAAACATACATAACTAAGTAGATGATGTAGAGTTCCAGCCAATGTTTGTCCAGACATGTATGTATTATGTTTAAGCCTGGTGGTTGTTGTTTTTCTACTGTTTTACATTGACAATCTGCTCCCAGGGTCCCCCTAAGCAACCCACAAAAGTCCTAGCCATGCAGGAGTACACCTCAAGATGGAAGCCATCACAGATGACATCCAGCTACACCCTCAGATGGACAGCAGAGATGTCAAGGCAATCCAGGGGGAGTTAGCACTGCAATGAACCTATTGCTTAACTCAGCATTTAAGAAATGTTTGTACATCTGAGATAAACCGTTGGAGATAAGCAGCATTCCTGGCAAGTGAAAAATGTGTTTAGCAGTGCAATAATTCTCAAAAGAAGACTGGTTTGAACAAAACTAGTACACTGGGAATAAGTGCTTGCATTTAAAACAAAAGCATGCACACATAATGATATAAACTTTAAACTGCTCTAGATCTGGGGATTACAAAGCTTTCTCCCTTTTTAAGAATGCAAAAGGCACCATATATATTATTTGCTATTTACCAGTATTAGAAATGGGGGAACCATAATCTGTACAGAGTGACTAACTATCTGGAATCTTTTCTCCTTAGTAAAGCCAGACTAGCTTCAGCTTCTCCCACTGAGCTACATACCATAACAACATCAGGGTGTTTTACAAAAAGCCCACACATGTTGAAAAAATGTGCGGGGGGGGGCAGGGATGTAGCTATGGTAGTAGGGCAAAATGAAAATGTTGTCCCCCAAACAATAATTCTACCTCCCTGTCTAAAATGTTTCCTTCAGTCCTCAAATTTCAAGCATTGCAGAGAATGAGACACTGAAAATCATTCACACCTAGAACTCCTAAATTTTGTTGTGAAGTACAATAACATCCAAAATCCACAAAAAATTATAACATTATTGAGCCAACCAAAATGCACAAAATATATGATGCAATGTTTCAAAGATCCGCTGGTTTCTTCATCAGGCAAAGTTGTTAAAAATCATACAGGAAGGGGAGAATTGTGATGATTTTGTTAGAGTCACAGGCCTACATTTTAACCTTTTGCTGTTCTCAGTTAAGATGGTATGGAGGGCTATCCATGCAGGCAGAAGCCATTCCTTTTTTAACACGTAGGCTCTGGAGGACAAATAAACTTAACCTTTGGTAACCATTGGTAATTTTGCCTATCCTTTTTCTTTGGATGCTTCTAATCTGTATTTCTAAATATTCAACTGAAGTTTTAAGTTAGTGGAATGCTAGAAATTTGGGGTCTGCAAGAAAATTTCATTGCAGGGTCATAAACCACATTTGAAGCACCATGCAGCTATGGGCACTATTTCTGCAATCACTATTGAATATAGCAGAAAATCATCTCCTGTCTGTTTGCTGAAGGAAAATGGAAAACATTTCTACTTGTACAATCTGCAGGGAGAGGCGGGAAAATATAAATAAATATTATTATTATTATTATTATTATTATTATTATTATTACTGGAGCTGAACTCCTAGGATCCCTGAGCCAGCATGGTTAATGGGCCTGCTGGCTGGGGATTTTGGGAATTATGTTCCAAAAGTTTCCACCTCTGGAAGAAGACTGAAAGGTGACATGATAGCACTCTTCAAATGCCTGAAATTTTGGCACCTGAAACAATCCTGTCTTTTCTCCCAGTCAATCAAACCTGCACCTTTATGGAAAGGATACAGAGAGGATGATTCAATGCAGCCATTATACATGTGCATGTTAATATTTTCTCCACAACAACCTGCAACCTCCATTTTACAGATAAAAACGCAAAGTTGAAAGGTAGTGAAGAATCCATGAATCTTCATTAGGGCCATCTGCAGTCAGAAAAATTAAACACACATGGACAAATATTACAAGCTCTTTTGCATAGTGACTCACAAAACTGCAGTGGTTGTGTAGCAGAGACAGATTAATTAAGGCAGCCCCATCTGCACACTGAGTACACCTGAGCTCCGCATGCGAATGGCAGAGAGCCAAGGAAGATAGAGAAGGGCATCTGTCATTTTTGGCTTGCTATCCACCATACTGTTTAACAACTTACTTGTTATTATCGGAGGGATAAAAGTCTATGGATTTATGAGAGATTTCCTAAACACAAGAGGATTGGCGTTATCGTAGAATCATAGAGTTGGAAGAGACCACAAGGGCCATCCAGTCCAACCCCACTGCCATACAGGAACTCACAATCAAAGCACCTCTGACAGATGGCCACCCTACCTCTGTTTAAAGGCCTCCAAAGAAGGAGACTCCACCACACTCCAAGGGAGTTTGTTTTACTATCAAACAGCTCTTACTGTCAGGAAGTTTCTCCTAATATTGAAATGGAATCTCTTTTCCTGTAGCTTGCATCCATTGTTCCGGGTCCTTTTCTCTGGAGCAGCAGAAAACAAACTTGCTCCATCCTCAATATGACATCCCTTCAAATATTTAAACAAGGCTATCATATCACCTCTTAACCTTCTCGCCTACAGGCTAAACATACCCAGCTTCTTAAATCTCTTCTCATAAAGAATGCTTTCCAGACCCTTCACCATTTTGGTCGCCTTCTTCTGGACACATTCCAGCTTGTCAACATCCTTTATGAATCATGGTGCCCTGAACTGCACATAGTATTCCAGGTGAGGCCTGACCAAAGCCGAATAAAGTGACACTATTACTTTCTTTGATCTGTTGACTCATGTTCATAGCACTGGGCCCAAGACAGAACCCCATGGCACCCCACTGGTTAATTCTCTCCAGGATGAAGAGGTGCCATTGCTCTCTTTGGGTTCAAGCCAGTCAAATAATTACAACTTCATTTTACAGTTGCATTGTCAAACCCACCTTTTACTAGCTTGTTTGCCAGAATGTCAAATCAAAATATGCAATATCCACAGCATTCCCTTCATCTACCAAGCTGGTAATATTATATAGATAGACAGACAGATAGATAGATAGATAGATAGAGATATAGATTATACTAATGTAACATGACTTGTTTTTGAGAAACCCATGTTGACTTTTTGTGCTCATGGCATTCCCTTCTAAATGTGTACAGACTCTCTGTTTAATGATCTGTTCTTGAATCATTCCTGGTACAGTGGTCCCCCGGGATACGAATCCCCCAGGCTACGAAAATCCCGGGATACGAAAGAGCCGGGGCCGGAAAAATGGCCCCGGCTTACGATCGTATCCCCGGGATACGAAAAAAGGCCGGCGGCCTCGGAGAAGAAGGGACGGCCCCGCGATGGCCGTCCCTTCTCCTCCGCCGGCGGCCTCGGAGAGGAAGGGACGGCCCCGCGATGGCCGTCCCTTCTCCTCCGCCGGCGGCCTCGGAGAGGAAGGGACGGCCCCGCGATGGCCGTCCCTTCTCCTCCGCCGGCGGCCTCGGAGAGGAAGGGACGGCCCCGCGATGGCCGTCCCTTCTCCTCCGCCGGCGGCCTCGGAGAGGAAGGGACGGCCATCGCGGGGCCGTCCCTTCTTCTCCGAGGCCAAGCAAGAGGCCGGCGGCCTCGGAGAAGAAGGGATGGCCCCGCGATGGCCGTCCCTTCTCCTCCGCCGGCGGCCTCGGAGAGGAAGGGACGGCCCCGCGATGGCCCCGCGAACCGTCTCCGAAGGTTCCCCAGTCAGCCAAGCCTGGCCCTGGGATCCTAACGAAAGCAAGGCACGATCCGATCGGATCGTGCCTTGCTTTTGCTTCGGGGCGGAGGCCCAGGCCTGACTGGCTAGGGAACGTCCCCAGCCAGCCAAGCCTCTGGGCCTCCGCCCCGAAGAGAAAGCAAGGCACTGCCTTGCTTTCTCTTCGGGGCGGAGGCCCAGAGGCTTGACAGGCTGGGGAAGGTCCACAGCCAGCCAAGCCTCTGGGCCTCCGCCCCGAATGGAAAGCAAGGCTTGCTTTCCATTCGGGGCGGAGGCCCAGAGGCTTGGCTGGCTGGGGACCTTCCCCAGCCTGTCAAGCCTCTGGGCCTCCGCCCCGAAGAGAAAGCAAGGCACGATCCGATCGGATCGTGCCTTGCTTTCGTTAGGCTTGGGGGGCAAGCCCGGCTAGAGAAGGGAAGCTTCCCTTCTCTAGCCGGGCTTGCCCCCCAAGCACGGCTAGAGAAGGGAGAATTCCCTTCTCTAGCCGGGCTTGGGGGGCAAGCCTAACGAAAGGAAGCCACAATCCATGGGATCGTGGCTTCCTTTCGTTAGGCTTGGGGGGCAAGCCCGGCTAGAGAAGGGAAGCTTCCCTTCTCTAGCCGGGCTTGCCCCCCAAGCACGGCTAGGGAAGGGAGGATTCCCTTCTCTAGCCGGGCTTGGGGGGCAAGCCTAACGAAAGGAAGCCACGATCCATGGGATCGTGGCTTCCTTTCGTTAGGCTTGGGGGCCAAGCCCGGCTAGAGAAGGGAAGCTTCCCTTCTCTAGCCGGGCTTGCCCCCCAAGCACGGCTAGAGAAGGGAGAATTCCCTTCTCTAGCCGGGCTTGGGGGGCAAGCCTAACGAAAGGAAGCCACAATCCATGGGATCGTGGCTTCCTTTTGTTAGGCTTGGGGGCCAAGCCCGGCTAGAGAAGGGAAGCTTCCCTTCTCTAGCCGGGCTTGCCCCCCAAGCACGGCTAGGGAAGGGAGGATTCCCTTCTCTAGCCGGGCTTGGGGGGCAAGCCTAACGAAAGGAAGCCACGATCCATGGGATCGTGCCTTCCTTTCGATAGGCGCGGAGGCCCAGGCCTGGCTGGCTGGGGAAGCGAACGTTCCGCAGCCAGCCTGGGCCGCCCCTTGTCCTCCGAAGCCTAGCTTCGGAGGAGAAGGGACCCAAGGCCGCCCCTTCTCCTCCGAAGCCTGGCCTCGGAGGAGAAGGGACTCAAGCCTGGCTGGCTGGGGAAGCGAACGTTCCCCAGCCAGCCTGGGCCTCCGCGGGTGACTAATGGAAGGCCCGATCCACCGGATCGGACCTTCCTTTCCTCAGCCAGGAGGCCCCCGCCAGGCCAGGCTTCGGAGGGGAAGGGATTTCCCTTCCCCTCCGGCCGGCCGGAACAGATTACCTATTTCCTATTGGAAATAGGCCCCGGGTTACGAAATTTTCGGCTTACGAAAAAGGGGCCGGAACGAATTAATTTCGTAACCCGGGGGACCACTGTATTGATATCAGACTAACTGGACCATAATTGTTAGGATCCTCTTTTTTCCTCTTTTGAAGATGGGGACAATGTTTGCCCTCCTCCAGTGTCCTGGGACTTCTCCTGTCCTTCAGGAGTTCTCAAAGATTATTGCCAATGGCTCTGAAATTACATTTGTCAGTTATTTTAATACCCTTGGATGTAGGTCATCTGCTCCTGGAGACTTACATTCATTTAGTTTAACAAGGTATTCCTGTGCTATCTCTTTAATTATTCTGTGCTGCATCTCCCCTATTGTGTCCTCTGTTCCATTATCCTCAGGTTGAGCATCCTTTTTCTTCTGTAAGAAGACTGAGGCAAAGAAGGTGTTGAGTAGTTCGGCCTTTGTCTCCTATTAGCACTTCACCATCTTCTCCATGTAGTGGTACTCATTTCCTTCTTTTTCTTTTTGCTGTGAACATACCCAAAAAAAAGCCCTTTTATTGCTTTTAACCTCTCTAGCAAGCTTCAACTCATACTGTGCTTTTGCTTACCTGACTTGCCCCTTGCATGTGCTAGCTATTTCTTTGAGAATTCTTTTGTGATTTCCCTCCTTGTCCATTTCTTATATGTGCCCTGTTTAAAACTTAGCTCTGTTTAAAGTTCTTTAGTCATCCTGGTTTCCTCCCATTATCCCTCCTTGTTGGAGCAGTTTGAAATTGTGCCTTCAGTATCTCCTTTTTGAGAAACACTCATCCATCCTGAAGTCCCTTCTCTTTTACTATTCCTGATCAACCCCAGTATTTCCCTAAGTTTACTGAAATCAGCTCTCCAATTGTGCAAAAACATTTCTGGCACAATTCAAAGTGATGTTTTTTAACCTATAAAGCCCTATGCAGCTTGGATCTTTGAAGTACTGTATCTCCCTGTACGAATCCACCAGAGAATTGAGATAATTGGGAGAGGCCCTTCTCTCTTTCCCACCACCCTGTCAGGCATGTTTGGTGGGAACAAGAGAGAAGGCCTTCTCAGGGCTGCTCCCAAGCTTTGCATCTCCTTCCCTAAAGAGGCCAGGATGGCTCCATCCCTGCTATAGTTCCAGTGGCAAATAAAGACATTCTTGTGCTGGCAGGCCTTTGCAAATTGATAGGGGCTGGGAATGTTGTACTATTTAAATTTTAAGGTTTGTATTTTTAACATATGATTCTATTTTAATTCATAACTGTTTTAAAATGACTTTTTAAAATATATATATAGATATATATAGATATATAGATATATAATTTTTAATGTTGTACTGCTTTGAATTATATTGTTTTAAGTCTGGATTTCACTGCCTTGAATCCCTATATTGGGAAAAATAACAACAACAATAGTAATGCCCTTCAACTGGGAGAAGAGATGAGATAACAAGCTGTGCATCCAGCTCATTCAGCTTCCTACCCAGAGCCTCAAAATTCCTTTTGATATTTTGAAGGCTGTGCCTTGCAGTATCATTGGTTCCCACATGAACCAAAAGAAAGGGGGTAAAAGTCAGTAGGCTTGACAAGACACCTCCCAAGACATATTGTCAGGCCTGCAAAACACTGATTCTGTACCCCTCAGCAAGGAGTCCCCCACAACCACTTCTCACTTCCTCCAAGGCTTAGCAGCAGCCATTCCCTGTGCTGATTCTACCAAGTTGTCCTGCACTTTCCCTGAGGACTGTCCCTTCTGCTCTCCCTCATTATCCCTGATAAAGGAGGGGCTTCAAATCAGTTCTGTAGCTGCAAATTTCCAGAACAATCCCTGGTGTTCTTTTGTGTGTTACATTCCTCCATCTGTCTACCTCCTGTGTATGTGAAGTGACCTCCTCCCCAGAAACTTCCTTCATGTGTGACAATGTCCATGTGTTTTTAAAATGAAGATGATAACTCCTATTCAAAAGCAGGTTTGGATGTATCTTCAAGAGTACAGAATATAAAAATCAAACCATGCAGTGAATCAGACCATAGTTGCATCTATCCCAGTAGTGCCAACTCAGCTGACAGTATCTCACCAGGGTATCAGGTAGGATTCTTTCCAAGCTCAGCCTGGAGATTATCGTACTATTTCCCAATGGCCTCCCATCTACCTGCTAGCCAGGCCCAAATCTGCTTAGTTTCCATAATTAGATAAGAACATAATATCTACTCAGGGTGGTTGATATGAAATAGGAGAGTCCTGTATTTCTGAAACACAGCTTAGTTTGTTCTGCAAAAATCAATAAATGAAGCCTTTTTATGGGGGGGGGGGGGGAGCTAATATAACCGAAGAAGATGGTGGCCCCTCCCAGCCCATGTAGCACAGTCAACTGGGTCTGACAGTTGACTCTTTCAGCACTGATGATGGAAAATCCTCCTCCACCACCACACTTGAGCACAGCAGGCTAGCTTGCCAAGCTGCATGGGGCACACCTCTCTCCTCTAATATCTTGCTGTCATCTCCAAATATTTACAGCCTGAGATGACCAGCTCACTCTCCTTAATCATAGGACAGCAGTACCAGCAATCTCTCTTCAAAGGAGACTGTACAGTATAGGTTAAGGTTTTGCAAACCTAGGTTCAAATCTCACTTCGAAGTGCTTTATGCCATGTTCCTTTGCTGCACTCTTTATGCCTTAGCTGCAGGAATGTGATATCACACTTGCAAGTATAAAGCACACACCAAATCTTAGGGCAGTTTCAGACAAGACTTTTATCAGACTAGCAGTTTGAATGTGCTCTGGATCTAGTCTGCCTTCTCTCCTTAACAGATATTCTGAGGTAAGAAAAAAGAAGTAGAAAAATAGGGAAGGGTTACAAGTATAGGATGATGACATCTAAAATCCTGGAAAATTCAGCAAAACAGCCAAGGTGATGCAGCTGAATACAGCCTAAGGAAGGTGGACATCTCTGCTCCCCAAACATCTGTCTTTTGGCAGAAATGGGCTGTAGTGTTTGCCTGCATCCCTTTAAAATGCTGAAGAGATGGCATGAGTGGGGCAAGGCTCAGTGACAGGAGAAAGGAAAGCCCAGTTTTTAAAAAAATAAAATAAATTTAAAATTTAAAATTTTAATTGTTAAAAAATAAAAATATATATATAGTCTTTTAAAATTTTATTTAAAACATCACATCTTACCAAATGTTCACTTTAACCACATGAAACAATATACAGTACATGTAAATACATTCAGGCTGTACATATGATATTGTAATTTAAAGTTGTGGTTTTAATTTTGCTAGTTTATGTCACAACTATTGCCATTACATTCAGTGATATATGGGAATTACAATTTATGGGTAATGTTAGTACAAAAACATGAGTTAGGACTCTGTATGGTGTGGTATGGGAGAAGGTCTATGGTGGGGGGGGGGGGTGACACCATGATTTACCACAATGGGTGACACCACCCTAGTGATGCTACTGATTGGAGAGTCTGAGAAAGATTTTTTAAATGACTGCAACTCCCAGAATTCCCTAGGATTCTAGGAAGTGCAGGTGTAGTCAAAAATAATGTTTCCAAATTCTACACACATACAGTATGATAGAAAGAAAGAAGAAAGATAATGCTTGTTCATGTGAGCTGCTTCAGAGAAAGAAGGGATATAAGTAAAATACAATAAAAATAAAATAAAAACAGCATTATCCTCAATTCGGAGTCAGCTGGTGGCTCCCATGTCAGTGAGGCAATGAATCTGCTCCAGGTTTCAGCCTGACCTTTAAGAGAGCTACCCAAAATGCAGGCATCCTCCCCCAAAACAGCTTTTTTTAAACTTTCAGACAAAATTCAAAGAACTGCCACTGTTCCAGTGATGCTTTTCTAATTGACATGAATTTGAGTTACTGTGGCCTAGAACTGAATACTTCAGGCTCACCTCTCAGAACAACATCTGCAAAAAAATGTTCTCATGGGCTGAGAGGTTGTCTGGATTTCGGAAATTAATTAATTAATTAATGGTATGAACTAAGGGATTTCAAATGCCAAACATGAAATTCTAATATGGGGGTATGTGAAACAGGCCAAAATTCTTTCTCCCTTTTCTGGTTAGGATGAAATTTGAGGGCAAGTCACATTCTCTCACCCTCAGAGGATGGCAATGGCATACCCTCTCTGAAGAAATTTTGTCAAAAAAAACTCCATGATAGGTTCACCTTAGAGTTGTCAAAAATCAGAAATAACTTGAAGGTACACAGTAACAACAATGACAGTTCCCAGAATCCCATAGCCTTGAGCCAGGGCAGTTAAAATGGTGTCAGGTATGCTTTGATCAAGAGTTCCGGCAAGGCAGGGGGTTGGATTGGATGGCCCTTGTGTCTCTTCCAACTCTATGATTCCATGATTCTATGATAAATGGTATTTGCAGTAGCAATTAAGGAATGATAAGGTTATATTCCCTATCAAGATAAAGTTTCATGTACTGTACTCTGCAGAGTCCACATTTTAAAGGAGCTATCCAAAGTGCTGATTCCCATCACCAAAACAGGTTCAGCACCTTAAGGTTGTTAAAATTCACCACTCTACTGATGACTTTAGAATCCAACCATATTCCCACAAGTTGGCATTTCCCCCAGTCTTTAAGGGAAAGGCCTTTTAATAAAACCACTATATAACTAATATAATGCTGACAATTGAATGGGTGGGAATGGTTCAGTCTCTTCCAGTTGCTTTTAAAGAGGCAAACTTCGTAGGAATCAGCAAGCAAAGCGATTTGCAGTATGGAGATTAAAAAAAAACAAAAAACAGCTCATTGCTGCAGATCAAATGGTTGCCAGCAACAGGGGTAGTTTTGAAAATTGCCAAGCCTCCTTGTACACATATTTTCTTCCCTTCCAAAATAACCTGCCTCCTTCTTCTAAATGCTCACACCACAAACTAATGCATTTTATGATGTTTTCCCATCCATAATTTAAAAAGCGACTTTAACGAAAGTAGGCCAACAAGAGAAAATGTGTTAAGTTTCACATATAAATATACACACTTGTGGGGCTGTGTTGGTTAAATAGTTGCTCTGCAATTCATTGTTCTGTTCCAGGTTGTTCACAAATGTAGAGATGGCTTCTTTCACACTGTGCACTCACCCATCCATCAAAAAGAAAAGTCTTTAATTATGGCTCTTCTGTCTAGAGATAGAAAGTGGCCTTCTCAACAAATTTTGTCAGTTTGGTGATATTCCCCAAGATTCCACAGGACTGTTGGTAGACTTCTCATAGAGTAGTGTTTTTTTGTGGGTTTTCCAGGCTATGTGGCCATGTTCTAAAAGAGTTTCTTCCTGGTGTTTTGAAGCATCTGTGGTGGGCATCCATAGAGAATGCTTGCTTGGAAAAGAATTGGGTGTATATATACTGTGTGACCCTGGGAAGGGCAGAATGATTTGTCTGTGCTAATCACTGTTGCTAATGAGTGGGAGGATATGCAAAAGAGGCTTAGTATCTGCTAATTGGTGATCACTGTCTGCTGGGAAAGCCCCTGACCCTGGCGGGTTTCTCATTTGCATTTGCAGAGTCTTCCTGTTTTTCAGGACTGGTAGCCAACTTTGTTTACCTTCAGGGTTTCTTCTTTCCTGTTGAAGTTGTCCAGGTGTTTGTGGATTTCAATAGCTTCCCTGTGCATTCTGACATGATAGTTGTTGGCATGGTCCAGAATTTCAGTGTTTTCAAACAGCATTTTATGCCCAGGATGGTTTATAACATGTTTTGCTATTGCTACTGCTGATTTTTCTGGGTGACCCAGACTGCAGTGTCTCTCATCTTCCTTGATTCTTGGTTGCACACTGTGTTTGGTGGTCCCTATGAAGACTTGTCTGCAGCTTCATGGTATGGGGTAAACTCCTGCAGCTGTAAGAAGGTCTGTCTTGTCCTTGGCTGAGCAAAGCATTTGCTGGATTTTCTTGATTGGTTTGTAAACCATCTGTAGGTTCTGTTTCCTCACCACTTTCCCTATTTTGTCTGTGACTCCTTTGATGTATTGTAAAAATATCTTCCACTCACAGAGTCTTCTCATGGATCTTCTCCCTGGGTGTACAAAAGCACTTAGAAGTTCCTGCGGACAGCTCCATGTTGCCTTACACAAACACAATGTAAACTGATTGACTGCAGGAGTGGGTCTAGCAGTGTCCACTGACCCTTGGGATCCTGAAGGAGAAGAACCAGCTACACACACAAATAAGGACCCAGCCTTCTTCTTCTTTGCTAGGGATGCAGGAACAGCCAGATAGCATCCCCTTGACAAGCAGTTTTTGGAGGAGCAGAACTGTGTCCAGCTACCTCGGGCAACCCTTGTGCACCAGGGTCAAGAGATACTTCTTTGAACAAGATCGGATGGTGAGAGCTGTTCAACAATGGGAGGCACTCACTTAGAAGGTGTTGGGCTGTCCTGAGTTAGAGGTTTTTAAAGAGATATTGGATGGCCACCACTCCAGGTTGTTTTAGTCATGGATTTTCTCCACCATTATAAGAGGACTGGCTAGATGAGGTTCCCTTCCAACTCCATCATTATATGATAATCTGTTTCTTTTTGGAAATGTTCCATCAAGTAGGAATGTGGCAGCATATACTGACTTGCCCTCATCCTACTTTCAAAGGCAGAGGGGCCTGATCGTTTTTTTTAAAAAGGTGCAACCTTTCCCTGAAGTCTTCTCCCCAATCCAATTCATAGTTGCCTCCAGACCTCCCAGAACAGCAGCAGCACAAGTAAAAAAAGAGGCCAAACCAATGTGGATAAAGAGTGGGTGTTCTTTTATCATCCCTTGAATTCCCATACTGTTCTTGCACCTCCTGCTGTGCTGAAATTTACCCTCCAGCTTACTGAAAGTTTCCCCCACCTTCTGGGCTTTACCCCTCTTTCTCAATATGATTTAGAATTTCTTTTGATTTTTAAATATGTTTTTATTGCCAAGACCATTGTGTTTCTTCTTGTTTCTTCTATTCAGGGATAGAAAAAATATTCAAAAATATTCAAAACATAGTGAAAAAAATGTTTCTCTAATATCAGAAAACCCTGGTGAAGAGAATCATGGACTGATGAGAAAATTTGCAGTTCTGGGTTTATTCTGTGCAAAATTTGGATGTGGGATTATCTTTCTATTTTTATTGTACAGGAAACAGATTTTTCTCCATAGGAAACACCATTAATATTAAATAATATTAATATTACTCAGTGGAAACATTTTTATCAATCAATCATTAACTGAGTACCAATTAATTAATACTTATTAATTGTAAATACATAGTAATATGATTTATGCGCAGAAAATGATATTTTCTGTGAAAATACTATTATCTGTGTAAAAAGACCACATGCATATTTTGTGTATAATAAATCCCATACTGTGAATAGTCTTTGAGAACTCTGCAATTTTATCTCAGTGAGAAGGAAATAGCTACAATTATTTGTTACTTCTTTGAGAAAGAAATGAGAGATTAATCAGATCTCTGTTTCTATTACACAGCCCTCCAGTGTTCTGCAGACTTCCTGGGTACTCATACTTTCTGATCAAAAAAGGGCTCAATGAGGGTGTTAGTTTGTGAAATCTTCCCTTGGGCTTGAATTGAAACATGGGAAATCAGGGAAGCTGCAAGGTGCCAGAGAACTGTACACTAAAATACCTCTATCTGAATATGATATTTCACATTCACTTCAAATACAGTTTTAAGTAACAAACCAAAACAGTGAGTTTCCTGTCTCTAGAATTTGGACATAGGTCATTCACCAGAGACCATTCCTTAATCAGATTTATCATATTATCTCTTTCACCACTCCTCACCTGCCTTCTTTCCTGCTAGGTCACCATATACCACTGCCCAACAGAAATGATATTTCATCTCTCTGGTGCACTTGCTTTTGTCTCTAATTCTTTCTGTTAAATTCTAAACAGACTCAAGTTTATTTGGATGAGGTCACAATTGGTCATATAAGCCTGACTTCAATCTGGAGTTTTCTCTTTCATTCTACTTTTTACCTGTCTGCAGTGTGTGTGTCATCAGGGCTAACCTAAATTTTAATGCTTTCCTCCAATTACAGTACAGTGGTCCCCCGGGTTACGAAGGTAATCCGTTCTGGATTACCTTTCGTACCCTGGAAGTCTTCGTTTCCCGGGGGACCGCTATTTCTGCCGGACCGCGCAGCCGATTTAAAGGGGTCGCATGGTTTTTCTCATTCACATCCCGGGGGATCCTTCGGATCCCAGGGGATGTTTTTTGGTCCCGCCAGTTTCGGGTCCCGGGGATTTCGTTCCCTGGGGGATTCGTAAACCGGGGGACCACTGTAATCGACTTTCCCTCTGACAGTGCAATTTCCTCAGAGACACTTGCCTTAGCAATCTGACTTGCAAATTTCAGCCTACCTTTTCCTTCCAATGAAGAAAATAGAGCACATTAAATGCAAAATACATAGGTAAAGACTGTTACATGCTATGACAGAAATCTTTCATCACATGAGCTTTCATAGACTTCACTCTACTTCCTTTTTTAAAAATTTTTTAATTTTTATTGGAAAAAAAACTAGAGAAATCTCAAAATACAAAATTGACATTACCCATCACCATATGTGCAAATTAAACATACAACATACAAACTAACAACATACAACATGCGGCACATAAAGATAAACACACAAATAAATAAGGTCAAGCGCTTGGAATAATCTCTTTGTTATCTATGTTCTAATTATCTATCATATAAACAGTACTTCCTTTGGTGCCATCTCTATACTGTTTTGTTAAGTAGAAAAACTTCTAAACCTCTTAGTATCCATTCATATTGTATCCTCAATCATTCATTTCCTTACTAAAATCCTAAAGAAATTTAAATGCTCATAGCTGTTCATAAATCCTCAAACTAAGTAGATATAACAAAGTTATATCTTCCATCTATTCTCACAGTATTTATTAAACAGCTGCCAATCTTCATTAGTCTGGTTAATAGCTTCTCCCTCCACTTTATTTTGTATTTTGTCCAATTCCATCATCTTGATCATTTTAAGTATCCAGTCTTCCATATTAGGTACATCTGTATTTTTCCATTTACTAGCCAATAGAATTCTAGCGTTTGTGACCATATAAAGAAAAATTTTCCTCGTACCTCTTTGTCTTATTATTTGTACTTCCTGAATCATATTTAATAGGTATACTTCTGGTATAAGGTCAAAAGTAATTTTCATCATTTCACTTATTGTGGCATGCAACTCTCCAAAATTTCGCTAAGACTGGACACATCCACCACATGTGAAACCAAGAGCCATAGTAATCATTACATTTCCAGCATATTGGATTGACATCCCTATACATCCTTGCCAACCTCACTGGAGTCAAATACCATTTGGTCTCTAACTTAAAATAATTTTCCCTCATTGCTTGATTTTTTCATGAGTTTATATGTTATTTTTCTAGCATTCTCCCATTTTTCTAAGGGTATTTCTTTATCCATATTTTTTTACCATGCCAACATATGATCTTTAGCAATCTCCCCTTCTGACTTCCTTCTGAGTAATACTTTATAAAGGAGTGTCACTTGCTTAGGTTTGGCTATTAGCAGTACCTTATCAATTTCATTTTGTGTAAAATACAGCCCTGTATTTTCTCAAACCTGTTTTCAGTATATCCTGCAATTGATAATGTTGGAACCAATTAATACTGCTATCAACACCCTGAATGGAGGTAATATCCTTTAACTCTACATTCCCCGTCCGATTACTCTGTAACGTAATTTCCTCATATTTTAAATATTTAGTATTTGAACTAAATCTACTTAGTAATGCCTCCTGTGGGAACATCCATCCCGATATTCCTCTATAAAAAGCTTCTTTTGACCTCATCCATACTTTCAGGAGGGCTTTCCTTATAGTATGGTGGTTAAAGTTTTGGTGGACTTCAATTTTATTGTACCATAGGTATGCATGCCACCCATACCTCAGGTCAAATCCCTCCAAATCTAGCAGCCTTTTATTCTCAAGAGTAATCTAGTCTCTTATCCATACCAAAGCACAAGCCTGGAAATACAATTCGAGATCAGGGAAATCACATCCCCCATTTTCTTTTCTATCAATCAATTCCTTCATTTTGTGCGTAGCTTTTCCCCCTCCCAAACGAATCTTTTGAGTTCTCTGTTCCATACTGAGAAAAGTTTATTGTTACAGATAATTGGTAAATTAGAAAATAAGAAAATGAATTTGGGTAAAATAGTCATTTTTATCAGTGAAATTCTACCAAATAAGGAAAGTTTTAACCTAGACCAGTTCAGTAAATCTTTTTTAATTTGTTTCCATACCAAACAGACTCAAGTTTATTTGGATGAGGTCACAATTGGTCAAATCAGCCCGACTTCAATCTCCAGTATAGTACTAGTATTACCTATCACCTCCTATACCAGTATTAGTTATTGGGAAACAAAGGACAGTACTGTTGTCCTCCTGATCTCATGTAGGCTTCCTACAGTCACTTTGTGAGCCAGATAGTCATCTGGTGAACTATTACATGAACAAAATGATGGATTAGATAGGCCTTTGATCTCAGATAACATGACTCTCCTTCAGTTTTTAAGAATCTACCTGTCCTAATTTTTCAGAGGGCTCATCTTGTGCTTTTAAATTTGAAATACAACAGGAAAGAAGTGTGTGTGTGTGTGTGTTTTAAAAAAAAACTATTATGAAATGGATGGCTGATGGCTCAGTTAGCTGACAATTGTCAGAGCCAGTGGATGTATCAAATCAAACTTTAAAAGGGACTGCTGGTTATGTGTGACTCATCCCAGTAGGCAACAGTGCTCTGGGGCACTCAAGTTCGATTTCCCAGCTTCACAGGGGTAGGTTTAGGAGCAATAAGCTACTTGAATTCTGCATTTGATACACGGAGCCAAAATGGCATTCTTGCAGTCTCAGGCCTCCTGTGCAGATGGAAAAAACAGCAGGGGATTAGTAAGGGAGAAAGTGATTGTCCTTGAGTTTCTGAAAATAGCCAATATTAATGGATTCCATTGTGGATTACCTGTGGGCTTCCGTCTACATTCTGAGACCAATATAAAAATAGAAGAAGATGGAAAGAGGCAGAAGAGGAAATGCTGTCAGAAATATTAGAGAAGGGCCTCCTCAGACTGTCAAAAGGCATATGCTGTCTGCAGGCTGAGAAACATAAGAGCATACATATATTTTTGGAAGCATTAAGAAAGACAACGTGGGCAGGTTTTCGACCGACAGGCAGCTGAAGCTGGCATGCACTGACATGGTGGATGGAGAGCTGAGTACAGACCAAGGAGAAATGAGATTTTTACATCCCAAGTCGAGACAAAAGCAAACATCACAGTAGAGGTAATATGAGTTCTCCCACCCCCCACTCTCTTGAATATCTAACACAATTTATCCCTTGGCCTGATGTAATTATACTGTTCATTTTCCCACCTCCAGCAGTACCAACTGATGATTTTCAGCAGACTCAATGTCCAAGCAAGAGGCAAAAGTTCACACTGTGATTAAGGTACTTGTGGCACCTCCAAATGTTGTAGGATTCAAGTTCCCATCACCTCTGACTATTTGCCCTTCTTGCTGGGGCTAATGGGATTTTGATGTCAATGTCCTCTGGAGACACATGATTGCAAAGTGAAATCTTCCTAGTTCAATTTCATTTCATGTCTGGAAATAACAATAATATAAAGTAGACCTTTGATATCTTCTTGGGTCTGGTTCCAGGACTCCCCGTGGATACCAAAATTTATGGATGCTCAAGTCTCATTAAATACAATGACATAGCAAAATGGATGGATGGATAGATGGATGGATAGATAGATAGATAGACAGATAGATAGATATTTTCAAGCCATGGATGGTTGAATCTATAGATAAAGAATCTGTGGATACAGAGGGCCAATTGTACGTATCCCTGCCCATCATCCCAGGAACAACAGGCAACAAACTGTGACTCAAATCTTACAATGGGGTTACAGAGATGAAATCCCCATTAGTCAGAGTGACATATCAATTGTGCTTTAAATGGCCAAACTGCACAGGTGAATGTACATCTGAATGCTCATGTAAAATGGCGCCACATGCACAATTCTGCTTTCACAAACTTTATCTCAACTATGATGTTCCATATCAGACAAAAATGCCCAACTGCCTTCACAGTATATACTGCATGTACATACATCAAGGGATGGAAAAGAATTTGGGTTTTTTTACAGATACTTCATTAAATTATGCATTGTGCTTCACTGAACCCTCATTGCAAGATGATGTACAAGTTGCCTTGAAAATGCACACATTTGCTTAAGAACTCATACACACTGTTTTAAAATTTGACCAGCGAGAACTACATGCAATTGAAAAATGTGCACACGTTAGCCAGCAAAGAAAATGGTGACTAAAATACACCTATTAGTGAAAGTATATAAATACATATATGTATTATAAGAACTTTTGGAAAATGTGCAAAATGTCCATACAAGAAAAAAAAAAAAACAAACTTAAAAATGATTGGGAGAGAGAAGAAGCACAGTGTAGACATTTCTTTCCTTTCCAAACCCTAAATCAGCCTCCATCTATTGCATCAATGGGCAACTTTGCTGATACAAATGCATTGTATCGCCATATACAAAAACATAGCCAAGAAGACATAGGAAACAATGAAACAATCAGGCATTTTGGATAAACAACTGTTGCAATGCATAAGTTTAGGCAAGAACTGTTTTTCCCCTCTCCTATTGAAAAAAGACAAAAGCAATAATTGCCCACCTGAATGTCTCAAATCATATCAAAATTGTATTATTTATCTTAGAACTTGGAATTTTTCCAAATAAAATGATTTTACAAGGAAACATACTGTTATCAGCAATTGTACTCTACGTACATTTTAATTTACCTTTAGGAACATGGTAAGGCATTTTAGACACCTTCTTGGTGGAATTTTCAACTTTTTTTTTTCCATACCCCCCTCCCGAAAAAAAGGTACAGGAAATAACAAATAGCACAAAAACTAACATCGCATGAAGATAAAATAACATAATTTGCAACAAATTATTGGGTTTTTTTTTCTTCAGCCAGAAACAACAAAATAGGCAACTATTGGGGAACAGGTTCATATGTTGCAGCAGAAGCAGTCATATGGTGCATCTTATTTGTCCTAGATGCTTTTATATTCTCTCAAGTCCTCCTATCTGTTCATCTCTACCTATCAACAATAGCTTTATCCGAGTTAAAATTGAAGATGGTTCCTATCCCTTTACCTGTTGAGTAGAAGAGGAAATTTCAACAAGTGTTACTTAGGTGCATTTGCCATCTTATTTGTCCTAAGTGCTTTTATATTCTCTCAAGTCCTACTGTCTGTTCATCTCTACCTATCAGGAGTAGCCTTATCCAAGTTAAAACTAAAGATGGTTCCTATCCCTTTGATAGTTGTGTAGAAGAGGAAATTTCAGCAGGTGTTACTTGTCCCCTAGTTGTGTAACAAGCAACACCCACTGAAATTCCTCCTCCTCCTCCTCCTCCTCCTCCTCCTCCTCCTTCTTCTTCTTGTCAGTGTGTGTGTTTTCAGGTCATTTTCAACATGAGGCAACCTTAAAGTGAACATTTCATGGGATTCTCTTGACAAGATTTGTTCAAAGGGGGGATGGCTTTGTGAGACTGAGGCTAAGAGACTGTAACTTGCTTAAGATCACCCAATAGGTTTCCATGACTGAGCCGTTTTTCCCTCCAGAGTCTTAGCCCAATGTTCAAACCACTAGACCATGCACAAAACAATCCCTCCCTCTTCTACATAGCCATTCAAGGGACAGGAATCATCTCCAGTTTTCACTCTGGCAACCTTAATCACAAGTGACTGTTGACTAGTTTTCTGTTATCAGGCAATTAGTGATACGTCTTACTAGACTTTTGTCCTCAGCCATGACTTGTAATAATCCAGTTGTTCAAGATCACCCAACATCCACTTAGAAATGAGAGTTTACTAGCATTTTGTAACCGGTTACAGTTATTCGGGCTATTTTCCATCAGCAGGCATGATTAAGGACAATTTTACCAATTCAGTATGACACACACACTCTCTCTCTCTTGGAAAGACTTTGACGTATTTAGCTTACTCGATCTTATATTTTGGATTAAAAAGCTAATTACCCCAAATGGCTTCATTATATACTATTAACTCTATGGAGACAGTGATCTTAGAGTACTTATCACCATTTTTTCCCCAATATAGAGGGTTCAGAAAACTACATCTTGTAAAACATACACAAAATATAGTGTCCAGCTTATAACCCCCATTTTTATTGTATTGTATTATTTATTACTTACCTGTAACATTTATGGTAGTGATAGTTGTGTGCCTTTCAAAATCTTTTCTGATTTAGGGCAATTCTAAGACAAACCTCTCATGGGGTGTTCTTGCCAAGATTTGTTCTAAACCAATCATTCCCCTCCCTTTGCCACATACACATTCTGTTGGACCCAGGGGACTGTATACCACAGAGGTACTTTCTCCATCCACTATGCACATGACATAAAGATGGGCATTCTGCTAACCCACCATGGGGACAATGGTGCTATTGATTGACAAATGTTGCTTTCCTAAATGGTGACTCCACTGATCTTGTAAAGATTTATACTTTGTACATAAATGCCATGACTTCACCTTTTGTGCTTCAGAAGTTTTGGACTTCACTGTTTGCAGGACCAACTACAAACATCAGGAACAGGCTAGAACTTCATTTTGCTAGGTTTTAAAAAAGATTCACCAATTTCTTCAAGTGTTCCACAGAAAGAACTCACAATTTTTAAAAAGAAATCAGATGTGGGAGAAAGCGAAACTGACTGTTTCAGCCACTCAGGCTTTGTGTGGTTAGCTCTCACGCATTTGACTTTCAAAATGTGTGTATTCTGCAGTGTTCGTGGTAAAGAATTACAGTTGCTTGCTCTTTTTGTGTAACAAGCTCCTCATATTTAACAGGTACAAGATAGGAATAACATGATCCTTTCCATGCTGTGAATAGTGATTTTGAATGCTGACAGGATGGAAGATTGGAAAGTTTGCCAGGGCTCATTTGTTTGTTTGTTTGTTTGTTTGTTTTAAAGAAAATTTACCAAGACACAAATTCAACAAAAAGAACTTTAGAATTTTTTTTAAAAAAATGTAGACAGTTTTGGCCATCCTTAATATATGCTCAGATGTCTGCAAATTTGAGGAATAAGACTATACTGTAGAATGAAGTGTGGTCCAGTCCATGTTTAGTCTTTTAACATCACACAACAGACAATAAGGTCAGCTGAACTATCTAATATTGCCAAATAATGGTTAATTATGTGAAAAGTTTTCATGCTACAAGAAAAAATAAAGAGAAATGTAATATCAAGAAGTTTGTTATCTCTTCTAATTAACAAAAGAAATGAATTAACTGTGAGACAGTGAAACTGGGGGGAAAAACAAGCAGTGAATTATTATAACTTTTGATGCTAGAAAAGGTATCTATAGAATCATAGTTAGAAGAAACCCCAAGAGCCATCAAGCCTAACCCCCTGCTATGCTGGAATACACAATTTAAGCCCTCCAGCCTCTGTTTTAAAACCTCCAGAAAGGAGACTCCACCACACTCAGAAGCAACATATTCCACTGGTGAGCAGTTCTTACTGTCAGGAAGTTCTTCCTAATGTTTTGATGGAATCTAAACATCCGGTGGAATCAATAAATGTGAACAATTCAACTGAACAATTCCACTCTTGTAAGCTTAAGGCTGGAAAATAAAAATGATATCAAAACCAGAAAAAGCAACCTAACCGTTACAATTGAAAACAAAAGTCACTATAAAAACAGAATGCTGTAGAGTCTTCAAGCATCTTCTGTATCATGAGTTCATGAAAATATTTGCTGATGCTCAACTAAGGGGTAGTCCATATCAATCCATTTGCAATATTTCACAGGTCAATTTATTGGCATGCCAAACCTTGTGTATATATTTTAAAAATCTAACAAACAATATGTCCTATTTTAACCTAAGGACCCAGCATGGGGTTACACATAATTTTTGTATAAATTTATTAGTTGCTTATAATTATAATTATACAGCTTATACCACTAATACAAAAGGAATCTAAGAGCATAAAAATAGTCAATGAAAGTTTGCACATTCAAACCGAAACACAAAACAGTGCCTAAACTGGGACAAATAATCAATGTTCAACACAGACCAAAATAATGGGAGGAAATGTCTTAATAGAACCTCTGGAGAGCTTAAGAGTAAGGGTTAAGTCACCCAACTCAGAGCAATGCATTGGATTACAGTGGATAGGCAGATTTTTGTGAGAGAAAATGAAAATTCAAATGCGTGCGTGCGTGCGTGCATATGCCTTCAAGTCACCTGTCAACTAATGGTGACCCCATGAATTCTGTAAGGTTTCCTTAGGCAAGGAATACTCAGAAGTGCTTTTGCCAATTCCCTCCTCTGAAACATTGTCTACAGAAAGGTATTCATTGGTGGTCTTCCATCCCAGTACTAACCAGTGCTGACCCTGTTAACTTCCAAGATCAAACAGAATCTGGTGCTTTTGAGGTATTGTCCAAGCACAGTCTGGGCAACCAGCCAAAGACTTGTTGCTACACAGCTGATAGCAGAGACATGGCACCAGCTAATGAGCAAGCAAAGTGATAGAGCAGCCTACAGTTCAGCACTTATTCTGCTTAACAAATCAAACCTTATGTCCCAAACAAAGTTCATTCACAAGCTTTAGGTCTAGAAATGGTGTTCATCAATATCCAAGTCAGGTAAATGGTATCCAGAAAACAATACAGTTCAGGTCAAGCACAGAGTTCAGAAACAAGACAAGGAGCCAGATAGGTCAGATAATCTTTGACAACTACTGACGGGAAAGGCTGGGAGTTTATAGATCAGCAGCTCAATGTAGCTGCTGCTTTATTGCTGCTTCCTATAAATCCTCTGAGACCCCCTCAAGCCCTCTTTGCTCTCTCTGCTTGGCAAAGATAGGTATGAGTAGGTTGGCTTCTGTATCTGAATGGGCAGGACTCTCTGCCAAAGCTGGTACTACACTCTGGTCTGTCTCTGAAACGTGTGGCTCTGGAACCTCCTCCTGCTCTAATTCAGCAGCAGGTCCATTGCTTCCGTCTCTGAGTCCATTTCCATGTTTTGGAAGCAGGGCATGACAGGTATTTAGGCCATGTACCTGGTTCCAAATGGTTTCTTTCAATTTCTTTTCCTTTTCTTAATAGCTTTCTATAGGTATTAGACTACAAGAGACAAGAAGGATTACATTCAAATGGCAAATTATGTCCCCCAAAACTTTAGGGGTACAGTTTTCCATTTGGGGGTAATTCTGCCCACAAATGGCCTCCAGCCTATACTTTACTAGCCTCTAGTTTAGATGAAATAAGTGACCTGTCTTCCTTTCAGATTGGGGCAGGGAAAGTAGAGCCCACAGACCACATGCTATCCACAGCAACTAATGAGCACACAGCTGCCCTTGTGCAAGAGAGCCTCCCCCCCCCCCGAGAAAAATCCCATGATAGGATCCAATGAAGAGAAAATATACTATTTTGTGACTCTTGTCCTTGTTGTTAACTGCTGTCAAGTCAGCTTCAACCTATGGTGACCTTATGAATGAGAGGCTTCCAAGTCTCTTCTGGCTCTATAGTAACACTAATGCCTGTGCTCTACTGGCATGCATTCTTTACCAAAAACATCTTCTAAAACACACAGGCATGCTGAGAAACCACACTGAGACTCAAAGTGATTACATGTGGAACTGTCAACATTATCTCTTAAATACTATAACCGGTCTACAGCAAGAGTCAGTAGAGTTCCTAGCATGCCATACACACTACAGAAACAAAGCAGTTTGCATTCGGCCAGAAGTGTTAATGAAGAATGCCAACGCACAACTCCCATAGGTATATATATCCAGTGATCACATTCAAATTATGTAAGATTATCAAAAGAGCCAATTAAATGCTGCTTTTCTTAACAAAGAACAGACCACTTAATCATAACCCTGCTAACTATTGCCTTATGAAAAACATCATGGGCTTCTCTCTCTCTCTCTCTCTCTCTCTCTCTCTCTTTGCAATTATATAGATGCAAACTTATTTTACTCAATTTTTGAAATGGGCAGCCCCTGTTAGGTGGTGGTTTACAGCACCAAGAAATTGTTTTTAAAAACTTTCAGAGGTCACAGTCCATAGAAGTTCATGGTGAATCTTTGTGAGTCTTTAAGACAACATTGTGAGTCTTTAAGACAACATATAATTCTTTGACTATAATCCTGATCATCAAATGCACTGATATAAGGTTGTATCTTGACTAGGATTTCACATACAGAGTCCAACCAGTGTAACCATTCTGCAAATTGATCTCTTCAAGATGTTGCGTGTGGCCCGAGTCCATTTTGACTGGGGTCCTACTCAACATACATTCTCATGAACTGAGTTGAGCAATCAGTGATTCAGTGGACAATGCAGGATATCTGTGGGATAGCTAATTCATGAAGTACCTGCACTGGTGTAGATTTATTCTCTGCCATACCTATGTTGGATTGTGACCTATGTCAGTTTGCATTATAATGCATGCATATGCTTACCCCACTGCCTCTACAACATGAAATTTGACATCTTAAAAGACTAGCAACTGTAATGAACTGAAGATCAGTGAAAGCTCATCCCATGATAATTTTGTCCTTCTTAAAGATTTTTCTTTAAAAAACCTTCATTGAATGACTTACCCAAAGAACATTTTCATGTTAACTTTTTCTATTTTAACAATACTGTATTTATTTTAATTTGTATGACTCCTTGAATTGCAGTTTTGTGAAATAAAGGTAAGTTATCAATAAAGATCGTCATCATTATCACTACTATTGTCACCATTATTACCATTACCATTAATATTTGCAATATCTTCTGTTCCCATTGAGGGGGTATTAAAATACCCCATGTCAGCTGGAATGATTGTGAATGAAACAGTAAGGATATTTCATAATTCCACAATATCGAAACTCCCAAAACCAGAAAGTACATGTTCACATGAGACAGAGCATTTGCTTTGAGTAGCTATAAACTGTCGGTGGTGGAAATTCTACTTCAGGGCTGAGTAGCACACATTTCTATTTTTGAAGTTAGACGTTGTGCTGCCTGTGGAACTAGTGTGTTGAAAGTCAACAATGTACAACTGAGCAAAAACAGCAAATGTGCCACCAAATACACAACCAAATGTACATATGCATGTACATCCCCACACAAGGTACAACTCAACTTCTGCATCCAGTGTCCTACCACTTCTTTAGCAGAATTTTTTCACGCCTAAGATACCAATAGCAATGTGACCCTTGTTTGGAGTGGAGAAAGTAACCGACAAAAATGTAACATATTTCTTGGGACAGTTTTTGTCCTAGCTGTTTTTGCACTGTAAAAACATAAAATAAAAATAAAACTGCACATGGTAGATAGTTGTTACTCAATGACATTGTTTACAACACTTATAATGATGTTGTAAAACACCCACCTGGTAGATTTAGTTCTATGTGAATCCTGCATCAAATTGTGACTAAAATATCTTACTTGCTTAATTTACCAAAGGAAAGTTTCCTGTTCTTTCCTAGAACTGACTTACATGGCTATTCCTCTGAACCTAACTACAATCTGAATTATTCTGGATATGAAAATGTCAAAATTTTCCTGGAATTTAAAAAGGATCTTTTGAAAAAAGCCTATGGAAAGAAATGGGTTTAAAACATTTCTCATTGACTTCAGTGAAGCTTCAGGCAGAAGCTATATTTAAATCAGTTGGGATAACAAAACTTTTGTTCTACAGATATACAAAAACTATGAAGAAGCTTCTATCAGCTGAAGAGAGCTGAACAATAAGACCAGATGAAAAACTGCGCTGGAGTTGTCAAAACTCCATTTATTAAACTGTTCTGCACTCCACAATTGAAAAGACACCTTGGGGATACACACAAATCAGGGATGGTTAGACAGTCTTGTTCCTTGATTTGTTACTAACACCCCAAATTCAGAGATACACCTGATCCAGTCATGGAGGCCTGATTTAGCAGCCATACCTACTAGTGTGCTGATATACCAGTCTTACAGAAAGATCTCAGAAAGATTTTTGAAAAGTCTACGCTATGTTAAGGTATCAAGAGTTTGGGAAGGTTATTTCTTTCTTTTAACTACTGTTCCCAGAATTCCCCAGACATGAGAGTTACGATATGAAAAATAACACCTTTTTCTAAACTCTGATTACGACCAGTTTATAAAGTCATCAAACAGTCATCAAGCTTTCAAAAGCTTGCTCACAACTTTGACTTTTAGTTGGTTTTAATAACCAGGAGACTGGCTTTTTGCTACCGTTTCTGCTCTTCAATGACTAATATAGCTGTTTACATTTTAATATCTACGTAAAACTTTTCCTGATTTGTATTTTTCTGGAGTGGAAGAGAAACACTTCTAACTTATTTTTAACACCTTCAAAATGTGAAAGTCGAGAAAGGTTTTAGCAAACCAGCCCTCCCTAAAGACAATTTGTTCACACCAGACCTTTCGCCAAACACATTTGCACAAGCATTTTGTTGGCTTTTTAAATAATAAAATAAAGCAAATTGCAACTTCTATATGCCTACCAATCACCCCTGTGGCTGAGCGATGCCTGTTCTAAGAAAGCAAATACCTAAACAAATAAATAAACAAATACAATCCCAGGAGATTTCTAGGGATGAAACTTATTTATGAGCAAGAAGGAAACGCATGGCTCTTGTCTCCGGCTGATTCCCACACTCCTCTTAGCCAAAAATCCCACAGACCGCTATTGGTTCTGCCCTTGGCCAGAGCACAGAGTTGAACACAAATCCCAAGGGGGAGATCTGTTCATGTTCTTCTTGACAAACAAGCCCAGTTATTCCAGGATCCCAAGTCGTCCTGTGACAGAATAAAATCATTCCCCACACCCTCCACTTTGAAAAGTTCACTCCAGCCATCTGAAATGTAGGATTTAGCTTTGACAGTTTAAAATTTTAAGGATCTCTATTATCACTTTTCCTCCTTCTTTCCTCTCTCTCTCTCTCTTGTATGGGGGGGGGGAGAGGGCATAACAGCTGCAAAAAGACTGTCTGGGACAGTCCTTTCTCACAGAGCCAAACAGTTTTTGGTTTGAGTTTTTTATACTTTTGTTTTTTAAAAAAAGGAGGAATGAGATTTTTTTTTCCCCTGTCTTTCCAAAACTTGGAAGGAAAAGCATGCCTAGCTGGAAAGTATGTAAACAATGCCTTCTCTCTACTGCTGCTCATCTCTGAATGGCAGCGTCCGGCAGATCAATACCCTGGAATAAGCAGTCAGACAAAGCACTAAAATGAAACAGAAATAACATTTAAAAAAAAAACAGAATAAAATCCTCATTCTCTGACTTCATCTCCTGCCTCGTTCCATGTCAAAAAGAAGAAGAACCACCACCACCAAAACAAGCTCTATTCTCTTCAATGCAAAGGGATGCTCCTTCCTCTCTCTCCCTCTGCCCCCTTCCCTCCCTCCCAAGCAGGACACAAACAAAGCCAGGCAATTACAATAATTTAATGCTTCCTGTCTGAGGGATCCCGAGGGAGGGGAGCCCAGGCCAAGATCTAAGGGAAAGCAGGAGGCAGAGATCACAGGAACATACACACACACAAATGCACACGCACACACACACACAACACCAGCACACCTTTTTCGCACACCCACCCACCATCCAACCCACAGCCTCTCTCTAAAGGAGTTCAACCAGGAGACCAGGACAATAGGCCCTTTCAGAACCAGGAAGGCCATTCTGCATCCACACTGCAAAAGTAATCCAGTCTGACACCGCTTTAGGCTCAATGCTATGGAATTTCTGGGAATTGTAGTTTTGGGATAGATTTAGCCTTCCAAGTATCCTGTTTCCAGAAGAGACTAACTCAAATTGTGTGAGGGGTGTGGGTTCTTCCCACCTGGCTTCTTTGCATGGGCCTTTGCCATTGGCCCAGTAAACTCAAGACAGGCCAAAGGGAGCTCCATAGTTACCTTCTTCTCCTGAGACTCATGAGGATGGGAAGATTCACATTGGTGGCATTATTTCTACAAAGGCTGCATCCACACTGGGGAAATAATCTGGTTTGGCACCGCTTTAATTGCCTTGGCTCAAGGCTATGGAATTCAAGGCTATGGGCCCCACAACAAACTCCAACTCCCAGAATTCCATAGCCTTGAGCCATGGCAATTAAAGCGGTGCCAAACCGGATTATTTCCCCAGTGTGGATGCAGCCAAAGCAGATGGACCCGCTGACTGTGTCCACACTTCAGAAATAATCCAGGTTGACACCACTTTTAACTGCCATGCCTCAACGCTATGGAATCCTGGAGAGTGTAGTTTGTTGTGGCCTCAGAGCTCTCTGACAGAAGAGAAGAAATGTCTCCCAAAACTACAATTCCCAGAATTCCAAAGCACTAGGCCATGGCAGTTAAAGTGGTGTCACCCTGAACTACTTCTGCAGTGTGGATTTAGCCCTTGTCACCAGGTCCATCTGCTTTGTAGCAATGATGACATTTGACCTCACCTGAAATGTTAGGACTCCATCCTTTGGGACGGGTAGTTTCACAAGGCCTTTGGCCTTCTCAGGCAAAGAGTGCTGATCCCAGGATTATGTAGGATGGAGCCGTTCCATTTTGAGTGGCGTCGAACCAGATTATGTCTACAGTGCAGACACACAGTAAAGAGAGCCAGCATGGTTTGAGTGTTGGGCTACTACTCTGGAGACTGAGGTTCTGAGACTGGGGTTCCTGAGCAAGCCACACTCTCTCAGCCTCAGGGGAAGTCAAAAAACCCTTTGTAAGAAACCTGCCAAGAAAACCCTATAATAGGTCCAATTTAAGTTCAACATAGAATCATAGAAATTTAGAGTTGGAAGAGACCACAAGGGCCATCCAGTCCAAACCCTTTCTGCCATGCAGGAATTCTGTCAAAGCAATCCGAACAGATGGCCATCCAGCCTCTGCTTAAAAACCTCCAAGGAAGGAGACTCCACCACACTCTCCGAGGGAATGTGTTCCACTGTCAAACAGCCCTTACTGTCAGGAAATTCACTTTTCCTGGAGCTTGCATCCGTTGTTTTGGATCCTGTTCTCTGGAGCAGCAGAAAACAAGCTTGCTCCCTCCTCAATATGACATCCCTTCAAATATTTAAACAGGGCGATCATATCACCTCTTAACCTTCTCTTCTCCAGGCTGAACATCCCCAGTTCCCTAAGGCGTTCCTCATAGGGCAAGGTTTCCAGACCCTTCACCATCTTAGTTGCCCTCCTTTGGACCCGCTCCAGTTTCTCCACATCCTTTTTGAATTGTGGTGCCCAGAACTAGACACAGTATTCCAGTATTCTGACCAAAGCAGAATAAAATGGCACTATTACTTCCCTTGATCTAGACACTATACTTCTATTGATGCAGCCTAGAATTGCATTGGCCTTTTTAGCTGCCGCATCGCACTGTTGGCTCATTTTCAGCTTATGGTCTAGTTGGACTCCTAGATCCCTTTCACACGTGGTCTCATTCAGCCAGGTGTCCCCCATCCTATATCTATGCATTTCATTATATATATATATACACACATATATTCTCTACCTAAGCACAGTACCTTACAGCCCATAAATCAGGAACGACTCTCGAAGGCACCCAACATTCCCACAAAAACCTCTCTCTTTTTTTGGTCCAAACCAGTCCTTTCCCTCCATTTAGGTCTCCCTCGTGTGTAAACACCAGAAAAGCGAAGTGGGATCAGGAGGTAATATAAGAAAGAGAAAAAGAGAGAAGGAAAGAAGAGGAATGAGAAATCAGGAAGTGAAGGAGAAAGGAGAAGGGGAAAGAGAAAGAGAGAGAGAGAGAGAGAATGGGGGAAAGCAAAGTAAGAAAAGAATTATTATTATTATGCTTTAAAAAAGATGAAGGATAGCTTAAAGGGAAGAAGGAAAGCTTAGAGGAGAAGGATCAGAAAGTATCTAACGGTAGTAGGAAAGATGATCTGCATCCACACTGGGGAGATAACCCGGTTTGGCAGCGCTTGAACTCTTTGTCTGACTCACTCGCTATGGAATTCTGGGAGTTGGAGTTTGTTGTGGGGCCTTAAGGCCCCACAACAAACTCCAACTCCCAGAATTCCATAGCAAATGAGTCAGACAACGAGTTCAAGCGCTCCCAAACCGGGTTATCTCTCCAGTGTGGATGCAACCAACGTAGAATTAGGTATCACTGAATGTTGAAACGACACAGAAGTTGGCCAAAGTCATGATAGGAAGGGTCCATTTCTCCTTTTATTTCTAAGCCGGGAGGAGAAATAAATAGGTGTGTTTGTGTGCGAATAGGCGCCTGTGTTTAAAAAAGAAATAATAACGAACGAAAAAGTGAGGAGTGAGAGAAAGAAAGAGAGAAAGAGAAAGGCGGGAAAAGGAGGAGGGAGGGGGGGGACCCCCAAAACCAAACCAACCAACCAAAGCGGAGGCTCGACCCCAGAAAAGAAGGAACAACTTCTCTCTTTCCTCCTCCGAAGTTGGTCGGAAGAAAAGGCGGCTTTTTGTCGCTTCGATGGTCGGACTTACCCTCCCGAGGAAGCAGGAGACGAAGGAAGGAGAAGAAGAAGAAGAAGAAGAGTGGAAGGAGGGAAGGAAAAAAAGGAAAGAGGGATGGTTGGTGCGTCTCTCTCTCTCCTTCTCCTCTTCCTGAGGGTCTCCACCTCTTTTACGCACGGACGGAGCCTAAAACCCTGGTCGGCGAAGGGTTTATAGGGGAGAAAAGGGGCTCAATGTGGGGTCCCAAAAAGGGAGAGGAGGAGGAGGGAGGCCTGGGGGGAGGAAGGCCAGGAAAAGGCCCCTGGACTGGGCTCTTTCTCCTCTCCTCCTCCGTCCTGAGAGTCCCTCACTCTCTCACTCTCTCCTCCTCCTCAATGGAGAGCCAACACCGACCAAAGAGGGGCGCGCTTTTGCGCTTAAAGGAGGTGGTTGTGTTTTGTGTGTGTTTCTGTGTGTCCTGGGAGGGCTCTGTGTGTGTGTGTGTGTGTTGTGAGGACCCAAGCAGGGGTCACTTGGCTGTGGGAGTGAGGTACGTGTGTGTGTGAGAGAGAGTGTGTGTTTGTGTTTGTCTGAGAGTGTGAAACCCTCTCTCGGTGAGGGAGAGAAAGGTAGGTTTCCCGGACGCCTTTTGGGTGTTTGTGTGTATTAGTGTGTGTGTGTGTGTGTGTGTGTGTGTGGTTTGTGTCTCCTCTTGTGTCTCCACAATGTTGGTGTGGGTCGCCAACGCCTTTTTTTGTGTGTGTCTCCTGGGTACGTGTGTACAGTGTTTGGGAGATGGGGGCAACCTCTGTGTGTGTGTGTGTGTGTGTGTGTGTGTGTATGAATGGTGCCCGGTGGGTCTGCCACAGAAAGGCAGGTGCCCGTGTGTGTGTGTGTGTGTGTGTGTGATACGTGGGTCGTTTGCCTTTGTGTGTGTGGAATACACAACGGAGGGGTGTGTTTGCGGAGTGGTGCCCGGTGGGTCGGATTTGTGTGTGTGTGTGTGTGATGTTGGGGTCGTTTGTGTTTCTTCTGTGGGGACCAAATACACAATGCACAACGGACCCGTGTTTGGGATATGAAAAGGTAGGGGTGTGTGTGTGGTACTTTGTGTCGTTTGCGAACTTTATTTGTTGCGGGGAAAGACGAAGGCTGCATCCACAGTGGAGAGATAACCCGGTTTGGCAGCGCTTCAACTCGTTGTCTGACTCACTTGCTATGGAATTCTGGGAGTTGGAGTTTGTTGTGGGGCCTTAAGGCCCCACAACAAACTCCAACTCCCAGAATTCCACAGCCTTGAGCCGCAGAAAGAGTTAAACCGGTCCCAAACCGGGTTATCTCTCCAGTGTGGAAGCAGCCCAGGTAAGAGGTTTGTGGGGTACACGTGCCTACAAAGTATGTGAGAGGTGTGTTAATGTGTCCAACGTGTAAATATCTATGTGGCTTGTAGATTTGGTGTCTCACGTATGTGTAATACACGTGCATCTAAAGTTGTGTGTTTGTTTGTGTGTTTGTAATAATATATGTGAAGTGTGTGTGCGTGTGATGTGTCTAGTTATGGAAATGCCTAATCGACGTGTGTAAGGTGTTTCTGTCGTTTGCCTCGCGCGTGCAACACACGTTTGTGTTGTGTCCAAAGGTGGAATTGTGTAGAACGTGCGACGTGTGCAATATGTCTAGTACATAAATATGTGTGTGATAAATGTAAAGTGTTTGTGCAGCTTGGCTCATGCGTCTCACATACACGTGTGTGTGTGTGTGTTAAGAGGTAGGATTGTGTAGAATACGACTTGAGATGCGTGTAATGTGTCTACTATATAAGTGTGTGTGTGTAATAAATGGAAGCTGTTTGTGCAGTTTGTCTCATATACTTGCAACATACACGTGTGTGTAAGAGGCGGGAGTGTGTAGAATATAGTGTGTGTAGTGCTTATACACATTTAATGAAGGCAAGATGGGCAGTTTGTGCAAATGTTGGTCTCGTGTGTGTATAACAAGCAGACACGTGTGTCAGAGGTGGGAGTGGATAGAATATGGGCGTGCAATGTGACTTGTGTGTGTGTGTGTGTGTGTCATGAATGTAAGAGGGTTTGTGCAGTTTGCCTCTATATATATGTGTGTGTGTGTGTGTGTGTGTAAAACATACAGTCATGTGCAAGAGATGGGAGAGTGATTTGTGTCCAACATTTATCATGTATGTATAATATAATATTTATAATATGGCATATTATATTATTATTTATAATGTATTTTAATATCATATATGTATATATATATATATATATGATACTCTTTGCATTGTGTTATATTATATTATATTATATTGTTATTCATAATATATGTATAGCATGTGTGTGAGTAACATGTGCCAAGTCTAGATAATGTTTGCGAGAGAGAGAGAGAGAGAGAGAGAGAGAGAGAGAGAGAGGAAGATTTGTGTGAGTGCGAACCGTGCATTTCTTTCCCCTCCAGCCCCCTCCTCCTCCTTTTGAGGGGTTTAAGGGGGCGTGGCTTGGGAGGGGCCTTCCCCTTAAGCCCCGCCCCCTTGCCTCCCACGTGCCTTGGAGCCGGATTGTAAACAAAGAGGCCAAGGATTGACATGGAAGGCTTGCACTTGCACTAACACCCAATATCCTTTTCCAAGCATTACTAAGGATAGAGAGACCAAGGAGGGGAAGAGAGCCTTTGATTGTACTTTCTCTCTCTCTCTCTTTCTCTCTCTCTACTTTCTTTTCTACTCCTTTCTCCTTCCTTTCTTTTTCAGTCCAAAAACTAAACTATCTACTTTTGAGTCCTGATCTTGCTTTTCCCTGCAGAGATGGTTTGCAAAGGTGTTTATTCAGTGCTGATGGTAATGGATTAAATAAAGAGCTAAAGGGCTCCTAGGAGCCTGGATTCCCTTCTCCGGCTGCATCTTGCGCTGCAGCAATAATCAGGTTTGACCCCGATTTAACTGCCATGGTGTGGAATTCTGGGGATTCTAGTTCGTTCGGGGGATGTTTAATGGGAAATTCCTGTCCTGGACCAGGGCCAACCCAAGTGATTTTGCTGCCCGAGGCTGAGCTGGAAATGCTCTGGGAAGAACTGGCCCTCCTAATGCACAAGGAAAGTTGCTTCTGAGTTGAAAGAAGTGTCATTGAAACTTCAGCCGGTAGAGAGAGAAATCATCATCATCATCATCATCATCAATCATCCTTTTTCCCAGTTTGAGGCTCAAAGCAGTTTACAAACCCTGAGGGCAGGGATCCGTCTAACTATAAGATTGTATGTACAGCACTGTGCAAACTTACAGCGCTAAATAAATAATAATAATCATAATAATAATATACAAAAGTTAAAAAGCAATCAGGCTATCAAAACATTTGAAACCAGATAAAACAAATCAAAGAAAAACTTACAAACGTCCAGCACATTATACCAGGGAAGAGGAAAGGCCATCCAGTTCAGACCTAGGCCATAATAATTAAGCTGCAGGGTGACTCTTACCCCCCAAATAAGAGAGCAGAAATGGAGACATTATTCTATATACTGCTCCACCTCCTTCTTTCTTCTCAAACCAGGGAGTTCCAAGAGTTATGTTCCCCCGCACCTCCAGCCAGAAAGAGAGAGACCCTCACTTCCATCAGGCATTTCCAGCACAGAGCTGGGCAAATTGTGCAAGAATCTGGGGATTCAAAAATACAATCCGCACCTGCCTCAGATAGTTCACACTTAATCCACAAAAACCCATTTTAAAATAAAGCAGATGCTGCTCAAGGCACTGCCATTTTCCCCCCTCCCACTTTTTCTTTTAATGCTGAAACTAAGTGACAGGGCTCTCTTTTTTTAAAAAAAAAAAAAAAAACAATTCATCTGTTGTCCTTTTTGTTGTGGTCCCAGGTGTACAGCTCAGTCTGTGGGACTCTCTTGCTCCTCCCTTTGGCTTGTTGTTATTGTTATTGTGTGCCTTCAAGCTATTTCATGACCTATGGTGACACTAAGGTAAACCTGTCACAGGGTTTTCGTGGTGAGATTTGTTCAGAGAGGGTTTGCATTTTTCTTTGTCTTCCTCTGAGGCTGAGACAGTGTGACTTGTTCAAGGTCACCCATTGGGTTTCCATGGCTGAGCAGGGTTTTGAACCCTGGTCTCCAGAGTCATAGTCCAGCAATCCAACCACTACACCATACTGGCTCGCTCCCCTTTCTCTACTCTTACAATAAAAGAAGAGGAAAAACGTGATGTTCTCCGTGTGTGTGTGTGTGTGTGTGTGTTGGTGTGTCGTTCAGAAATGATTGCTACTCCAAACAGACAAACGAATTTCAGTCAGTGGATATGTTTGGGTAGGAAAGGGAGGGGGAGACGGATGTGGAAACAACAAGGAGTCAAGACATATCCTTTCTCTGGGTGTTTAAGAAAAGCTTTGATCAGCATCCCATCACTCCTGCTGCTATCGATGTTGCTGCTGCTGCTGCTGCTGCTACTGCTGTGTTATTTGTGTATGTCTCTCGGGTGGCAACATCCTGTCCTCTGCTTCTTTCTGTCATGTGTGTCATCAAGTTCTCATCAGCTGTCTTCTGGCTTCCTCTTTGTGTACACACTCGGACACTTTCACTGACCAAGACACAGATTTGTCAGACTGCACTGGGACAGATCGATGAGGAGCAAGAACTAATTATTCAGTTCTGTCAAGATCCCCCCGAGAGACTTTCTTGGCAGGTGAAGTTCATCTTCCAAAAATGATTTATATCCCTGGGGATGTCCACAGGGATTACTTTGTCTGGGGAAAGGGCATGTATCTCTCAGAGGTTTGGGCAAAGAAAGCGGGACCTTGTGATACATGGTGCACTAGTCCACCTCTCGTCAAAGTTACCTATAGTCAAACTATTCCTGAGTGTTTTGTGTGGGCTTTTCAGGCTATGTGACCATGTTCTAGAAGAGTTTATTCCTGTCATTTCACCAGCATCTGTGGCTAGCATCTTCAGAGAAGACGAAACGTCAGGAATAAACTCTTCTAGAACATGGCCACATAGGCCGAAAAACCCACAAAAAACTATGGATGATAGCCATGCAAGCCTTCAACTTCACATTCCTGATTACTTCCCTGCCCCACATATGTGGATATGTGAATTCCTTCTTGTCTGCCTTTCTATGCAGGCCTGTTGTTTTATGCCTTCAAATAGTTTCTGACTTATGGTGACCCTGAGACAAACCTAGGATGGTGTTTTCTTGGCGAGATTTGTTCAGAGGAGGTTTGCTTCTGCCTTCCTCTGAGGCTGAGAAAAAATGACTTGCCAAGGTCACCCAGAGGGTTTCCATGGCCCAAGCAGGGTCTCCAGAGTCATAGTCTAACATTCAAACTAGTACACCATGATGACTCTCTTGCTACCAATGATCCACACTTCACCCTGGCTCTGCCCATCAACCTTGCATCCTCCCATCATTTGGGTCCTAGCTTTTCATAACGCCAACCAAAGAAGGTACCAACCACCACTGGTTTAAGGAGTACAACTCCTTTGTGTACATAACTCCCACCTCTCCTTTTCCCTCCTTCTCTATCCTTCTCTCTTCCTTTCCTCCCTTTTTCTTTCACTCTTTTTTCCTTTCTTTCTCCTTCTTTCACAATAATTTTAAAAAGCAGGCCGAGGGAATGTAAATGTATGCAAATTACATATAAATTAGCATAGAATTCATCACCCATTTGATTATTAGTCCTCTTACATTAGCCATTTGTCCAATCTATCATATTGTAATTAATTAGTTAAATTACCTCTCTCTTCTGACATTTTGATAATTAGTTCTCACATTCTAGTATAGTATTGTAGAAACTTATCCCAGCAGCCCAAAGAATCTCTTTCTGTCTCTCACCCTCCCAAAGGTTCTTGTAATAGGTCATTGTAACATTAAGACCTGTGGCATTATACTATTTCTCCTTGACTTCTGCTGGGAGAAGTTGTTTCTTGCAATGCTGAGCTACTAACACATGTGCTTTAATCTTTGCTTATTTATGAAGGTTTGAAATTGGACTTCTCAGCTGACATGAAGAATTAAAATTGACCCATGCTGTGAGATTTTAACAATTCAAAGTGAGGAGCAAAATCTAAAATAATATATACGAACAGCAAACACAATTTTCTAAGTGCCCATCCTTGTTTAGCCAAAGTACTCATATAGACTTCCTTATATAACCAATCGTCTATATTACATTGCAACCAATCCTTCAATAAAGCTTAACACTGGTTGGTGTCTTATTACCCAGAGATATCATAAGTGATTCGATATTTACTTTTAGTTTTTGGTGGATATAGATGAGATCTACCATGTTTTTTCTGTCATATTACCTTTTGAATCTGAATAGAACAATTATGAAAATAGTGTGCATACTTGTATATGAGGATTCCCCTGTAACTAATTTCTGCACACAAATTGGCCTTTTGGAACTGCTCTATTTTCAAAAGAAACTTGGAATCTGTGATACAAGTCTTAGCATCTTTTTAGTGTGCTCAGGTTATATATTTCAAACCTGTGTTCCAGCCATGCCACCTCCTCTATGGAAAAATGCAACTGGAAATTTGGATTTAAACAGTATGTAAAAGAAATATATGTACATGTTTCCCTCCACATTTGCTGGGGCTAGGGGCTCAAGAACCCCATGAATGTGGAAAAATCTCAAATAACAAAAACTCTATGTTTTTACCTGAGGGAATACCTCTCAAGGAATCTCTAGATCCTCCAGTGCAACTCTGTGGACAACATCTGCCAGACATTGACCATGGAATTGCACTGGAGGAATTACAGATGCCTAGTGGAGTGTTCTTTCTAGGGATCTCTAGGTCCTTCAATGCAGTTTTTGGTCAAAGTTGACCATAGAGTTGCTCTGGAGGACCTAGATATTCTTAGAGAGAACATATTAATAAAATCCATGAATAATCAAATCCACGAAAGTCAAAGCCACAAATGTGGAGGGACAAGTGGATGAGCCCTCCCTTCGTCATCATCATCATCAGAGGGGGAGAGAGGCCTGCCAGCTCCATCAGGCTTGGCCTAAATTTAAGTGGATGAGCCCTCCCTTCATCATCTTCATCATCAGGGGGAGAGAGAGGCCTGCCAGCTCCATCAGGCCTGGCCTGAACTAAGAAGAAGAGCCCTCCCTCCAGTCCATCTGCCTTGGTCCAGGCCTCAGAGGGAGAGAAGAACTTTTGGACCTGATCTCAAAATAATAATTGTAAGCCGCTCTGATAGCCGTTAAGGCTGAAGGGCGGCGTATAAATACTCAAATAAATAAAAAAAACAAGTGTACTTCCTTTTCCTTTAATGAAAGGTGTGCCTATTTAGCTTTTAGTATGCACAGTTTGTGGTATTTTGGCAGATTTTGTAACAGACAGAACAACTTTTTAAAAACATCATAGCCAATCCTTATAACCAGTAATCTTTATAGAGCCAATATTTATGAAACTAGTAATCCTTATTAGATTATAATCAGTCTTTATAGCCAGTCTTTAATATTATTAGGCTGTTGTACTTCAACCAGATTGTGAGAAGACATGACTCATTGGAAAAGATGAGTAAAAGAAGTAGATCAGATGAAGGAACAATGCAAAGCAGTTGAGGACAGAGGTTTTTGGAGGTGTCTGATCCACAGGATCACCATGAATCGAAGTCCACTTGAAGGCAGTTACCAACAAGTGTTATTAGACTACAACCAATCCCTATAAGTAACTACTTTGAGTTAAAAATAATTAGCAAGATTTAAAAGTGATCTCTAAGCTCCCATAGTTGTTACTACAGTTGCAGTTTTAAAAGTAACTCTTTAATTACCCATTTCTCAAAATTGAGCAAATTGTTACTTTTTATTAGTTTAGATACATCTTGGTACAAAAAACTTCTGGACTGTGCATGCACCTCTTTAGGACCTCAGCACCCATAGCGGAGCATAAACCAGCAATGGAATTACATGATATTCCTCCTTTACTACTAAGGGAAGCCATACCTGATAATTATAAAAAGAAGTAATATATAGCACTGCAAGATGAGTGGTTACCAAGAAAACCCCATGATAGATTCACTTTAGAGTCACCATAATTTGGAAACAACTTGAAAGCACACAACAACAACAATCCTTTATTATTGGGAAAAAGAATAAATGACATATATGAAGCTATAACTGAATATTTCCCAGCACTGATCCTTGGCTCACATTATAAAGGACTTCAAAGACAGAACACATTTTATGAAATAATATTATGTTCATGACATGTGTTCCAAGGTAATGTGTATTACCCTGTTTCCCTGAAAATAAGACATCCTCTGAAAATAAGACCTAGTAGAGGTTTTGCAGAACTGCTAAATATAAGGTCTCCCCCAAAAGTAAGACCTAGCAAAGTTTTTGTATATAAATAAACATACAGCATATAATAAATGTTCAGTTTTGTTGATGTTGTTGTTGTTCAAAAATAACTGAATTCTTCTTCATGGAAAAATAAGACATCCCCTGAAAATAAGACCTAGTGCATCTTTGGGAGCTAAAATTAATATAAGACACTGTCTTATTTTCAGGGAAACATGGTAATAGTTATGCAAGTAGATGGATGAACTCAAGAGAGAGGGATTAAGTGATTTGTTTAAAATATAATAAAACTGATAAAGGCAAA
This sequence comes from Urosaurus nigricauda, assembly GCA_034509955.1. NCBI lineage: Eukaryota > Metazoa > Chordata > Lepidosauria > Squamata > Phrynosomatidae > Urosaurus > Urosaurus nigricauda. The sequence goes on from JAOEGL010000005.1 coordinate 13,343,373, forward strand.
GCACCCTAGAATAGAGAATGTTATGCAAAGCACCTGGATAAACTGAAACTAATTACAGCAGTAGCTAGTGTCAACTTTCATGTCAAGGGAATAGTGAATCTATTCCAGGTTTTAGCCTGAATTTTAAAGAAGTTATCTGTCATTTGCCTTTGGGTCACAAGTGTCCAAGGGGGGAAATTTGCTTTAGGAAAGCAGCTACTGAGCTGTCCTGGTCATCCACAGCTAATCCAAAATGATGAAGGAATGTGCAGAAGCAAAGTCTCATCCAGTAGTCCAAAAAGCAAAAAATGGATGAGACAACAAATCATTAAACGTACCCTTTCCAGAGGTCACATGCCAGTAATACTAAGATCACTCTTCAGCTAGCTGAAGAGGCTTCAGTGATTGCTAACAGCAAGAATTCCCCACAGCTGCTGGGAGATTTATAACTGGGTGCCTTTGGATACCAAGTGGTTGATTAGTCAGCATCTTCTATTTAACGGATGGTTCCTACATAGTTTTTCTTCACTGGCCTTCAAAGGGCAGGGGTATCATGATGCTGAGGGAGTGCCTCAGGTACCTCAAGCACCAGTTTCTTAGGCCTGATACAGATGGGAGTTTTGGGGTGTTTTCACGACATGCTAGGGTTGCCCAGGGGCAGAGTGATTAGACACTCCGCAACCCTAGCACGTCCCCAGGGCATCATCACTCCACACCGTACAAACAGAGGGCAGAGTGATGGCATAGCAGGTACGCAGCGTCAATATGGTGTGGCACACCTGCAACATCATTGATGCGCCCCACTGTGCTTGTAGCATCATAAGTGCAACGGAAAAAGGAGCCAGTTTTCTGCACTCCTTTTTTCCTCCATATCGTCACCGCACCGTTTGGTTGCTGCAGCGAGGATGTGGAGGGAAAAGAGGTGTCAAGCACTTTAGATTTGGGGGAGGAATCATCTGGAACAAGAAACACTTCCCAATTCAACTTCTCTGGGTTCCTCAGATTTCAGAGGGTGAATTATGATATATTCAAGATGCTGAACTCTACACACCAAATGGATTCAGCACCTTGGACAGCCCCTATAACATTTTGACATCAATAGCACTATATAAATAAATGATGATGATAATAATAATGGTAACTAAAACCTAGAACAGATTCACCACTCCAATTATCTAGGAGCCACCAATTGTCATGGCTTCATGACCTCCCTGCTGTATGCAGGCACTGGGCATTAACAGGCATTTCCCTTGTATTTATATTGATACTAGAGAAATGTGGGTAAGGTGGGGAAAGATAATACACTGTATGAAATAGGGAATTGTTGCTGTGTTGCCCTTCGGTGGGGGGGATATACTTTCAGGCATCTTGGTTTCAATTGATCATTTTGTATGTATGCTTTAGAACCGAAGATGAAACCAGGAGCAGAGTCCCTGGGCTAGCAGCAGGATAGACACAATTTCAGCTCAGTTTCTAAGGAAGGTGAAAAACGACAATAGCGCTGGAGTCAAACTGATCAAAGACGAGAAAGTTGGGTTATTATTCTTCTCTGCAAGCGAAGCCTTATCTTGTACAAAGACCAGTTACTGGGCTGAGGCCAATAATTAACAGAACAATCAAACAATCTTTCCTGCTTTCTCTGGGACTTTAAAGTCATCATCTGGAAGAATTCATGAGCATTACCCTCTTCCTTTCTGCTCTGGGGCTGCATTGTGTGTGATCTCTCCAGTTTTTTCCCAGCAATATGTGCAACCTTATAATGATTTTGTTCTTTAAAAGAAAACTAGTCATTAACAGCACAGATAAAAATGCAGCACTGCTGAGCTGTGTTTAAGAAGTTGCAGCAAGGGAAAGGAAAGGAAGTAAAATATATTATCTAAATATATATTTTGCAGCTCCATTATGAGCTGACATGATGTAGTGTTTAAAGCAGAATGGGCAATGCATGGTCTGTGGGTAAGATCTGGCCCCACACACACCATAAAATTCAATGGGGTGGTGATAAAAAGAGACCATTTTCACTCTAAATCATGGTCCATGGGGAGCACCATGGCCCAAATCCTGTTGTTAGTCCCAAATGGAGTAGAACTATTGAATCATTTGGATTTACCTACGTGTCAACTCACCATTCTACAATAGATTCACAGAGTCCAGTCTGTGGGTCTGCCCTTTGATGAAATTGACATTATATACAAGTAAATATAATTCTTATTTTTACTACGTTGTTATTGTTGTCATCATCATCATTATCAGTATTATTATTATTATTATGGTTTTATATCCTGTCTTTCTCCTGATATATGGACTTAAGGCAGCTAACAACAAATTTAAAACAGTCCAGGTTAAAAACAATGCAGAAGCACTAAAATCGAGATACAATGTTTAAAAACAATTAAATAATCTGAATAAGGTAAAAACATTACACATTAAAAATCAGAATGTATTAAAAACTCTATACTCTAGTTGGAACAAACCAACAGGATTCTAGCCCAGGTCTGAAATTACCATTTGGACATGAACCTGACTCATCTGCCTCAAAGGGCTTTTGTGGGGTTCAAATTGGGGATGATTAAGAGCTCCATATATTGCTCTTTCATTTCATTCTCTTTTGCAGGACAGCGCTCCATGGAACAACTGCTGTGCACTGAATCAGGCCAGCCCCTGAATCATTCTTTCAATCCAGGCAACCCAATACTGTCAACTCTGAGTGGCAGCAAATCTCCAGGATTTCAGGCAGGGAGCTTCCCTAGTCTTCTTTGGAGTTCCTCGCTTTTCTCTTGGTCAGTGCTTCTCTTCAAGTCACAAAATCAGGCAAGATAGGGTGTGTTCAAGCTGGTAGGGTGGTACTATGTGCCTGATCATATTACATATTGATCTTTTTATTTTTGAAAATACTCCCATGGATACAGTATAAAATACAAGACAACAATATATGAACATATCAATAAAAACCATGGCCATAATTTTCTCTTGTGGTCTACAGTGTGTAACAATCAACATACTTAGCTACTTACAGAGGTGCTAAGGTATCCTATTAGTGAGTTGCAAAGATGCATAATTGGTCTCATTGTGCATTGGGTTCTCTTGCACATCAGACCCATTGTGCATTGGTCCCAATGGGCATTGGTCATTTCACAGGCTCACTATGAAACAACAGCTCCTAATTGAATATGGACATGGTGAAACTGTTCAGTCTGTTTCCCACAGATGTAAGTCCACTTATGAAGATGTAAATCTCCAAGTAAATATCCTAATATTCTAATACTTAAGAATGCTTAAGGGGTGTGTTGATGTTAACTCAGCCTGTCTGGTTTAACCATCATCATGAACTAGGCATTGATGTGGCTAGAAGCTGATAATGGGGCAAATCACAAATAAAAATGTCTGCTGAAGTACAACAAAAACAGAACAAACAAGCAGCAATAAAAGATGGATATACACTTGGTTGTGACCTGAAAATTTGAACAAGTGGACATGTTTTTAACCAGCATCTGAAAGATGAGTGTGGAAAGAACAGTGATCAGTCCAATCTGCACTGCCGTAAAAATGCAGTTTGAAACAGCTCAATGGCTCCATGCTATAGAATCTTGGGATTTGTAATTTGTTGTGGCCCAGAGCTCTCCAACAGAGAAAGCTAAATACCTTACAAAACTGCAAATTCCAGCGTTTAAAAGCATTGAGCCATACCAGTTAAAGTGATATCAAATTTCATTAATTTTGTAGTGCAGATTATACCATCATCACTGCAGAAGGGAGTTCCAGGACTGTATCTCCTTAAATAAACCAAATAATGGAGAGAGGATGTAGTGTTCATTTTGTTTTAATTTCAGCATGTTTTAATGCCTTTTAATGCTGTTTTAACTTGTGTTTTAAAATTAGTGTAATTGTATTTTAACTTTTATATTAAGAGGGTTTTTTCCCCAGTCATATTGTGTTTTAAGGAGTTGTGTGCTGCCTTAGGTCTCACACTAGGAGAAAGGTGGAGAAAGAAAGAAAGAAAGAAAGAAAGAGAGAGAGAGAGAGAGAGAGAGAAAGACAGACAGACATCAGGGCCGCCACCAAGGAAGCCCATTGTGGACCTAGACTAGATAGACCTGTGATGTGATCTAGCATGGCATTTTTATGTGGCAGCAAGTGTTCCTGTGACCACAGTGAAATGTCTTTCTCATTCATATTTATTCTCCTTTCTTTCCCACTGTGTCCTATGATATGCAGTTGAATGAGATGGATATGTTTAGCCCAGAGAAGAAACAACTGAGAAATGATTGTGGCCTAAATTGAATTGTTAGATGCAGGTAGTGTATTAACAGGAACTTGAGAAATCAATGTGTATGTAAATTATGATTCAAGGAGTCAACTCAATTTGTTGGGAATAATAACTGGGTTTAGACCATGATCGGTGTCTTCAAATGTTTTAAGTGTTGTCACTAAACATATTTTCTGATGCTTCTGAGGGTAGAGAGCAAGCCTGTGGATTAAAATTACTGCAGAGATGTTAGCTAAGCATTATAGAGCTTTTTCTGGTAAGCTGTTTGACAGTGTAACCACAGACTGTCCCAGAAGGTGGTGGGTGCTCCTTTATAGGGCATTTTTTGAGCAGAGATTTGATGGATATTTGCTGGGTATGTTCTGCCTCATTGTTCAGCACAATATTGTACACAGGCTCTTAGTTCTCTTCCATTTCTATAATTCTATGATTCTAGGATGGGACTAAGACACTGTTACAGGCTCTATAGTGTGAAATTTTTTTTGTATCATTTCCACTAGATAACATCCCTTGAGTAAGAATGGGAAAGCTTGGCAGTTTGGTTCTCTCCTGCATTCTGATCTTCTAGTCCATGTTTTCATTGCTATTTTTCTTACATTCTGGGTGGTTTTAAAATGAGGCAAAGTAAAGATGTTCTTATTCAATTTTGCACCATTCTTTTTGAATTACCCTGTTTGTAACATGATCTGGACACAGTGTCTTAGAAGAAAACAGTATATAAATATATAAAGAAAGTGCTGGTGCTAACCTTCTTTCCGTAGCTGAAAAGGGGAAGTTTTTTTGCTCAGGAAAACAGTAACAAAGCCAAACACTTCAGCACTCTTGTCTTAACCCAGTCAGCACCACTGTTCTGATGTAGTTTTGGGACCCTCCTGCAATAGCTGTTATCTTTATTTTTAATGGAGATATCTGATCATGGATCTCTTGCTAAAAGCTCTGTTTTAGCTCTTAGTACAAAGCTACTGGCAAAAAAAAATCTTATCAAATGAGAGCATTGTTTGTTGCTTTCAAAAGAGTCTACTGTTTATCTCCTTGGATGCTCAATTCTCAGAGAAAATATCCATAATTATAGAATGGCTTTCAGCAGTGAAGTATGAAAATAAGGAAGACTACAAAAGGGCCCTTCTAATTAAAAAAAACCCTCTCACTCTCTCTCATTCTCTCTCTCCCTCAATTTGTGGGCAAGGGAATATGCATAAATGATAGACAAAATGACAGATAGATAAAAAAAGGAATAAATATGGATAAATACAGGTTCTAAGGCTACATTCCTAAACACATTTACTTTTTATGTATATTTCATTTAAATCAATAGGACTGTGATGGTGACACTCAAGTCACCTTACTGCTTTTCTCAGATGGCAGCTCAATGGGTTTTGTTATTCCATCACTGCCACCAATTTTTTGATGAACACCTACTCTCCTTCGCCAATTATCCTTAAATGGCAGCACCATGGGTCTTTCAAACCCACTTCTTCCTCTTTACGGTAAAGATGACACCCTCAGCCACTGGATGTCTTTCCACTCAATGGCCCCTATGGTTGAAACAGATTCACTATCTTAATTTCTACCAGGGACTTAACCCCAAACTATCCTTTAAGATATTGGTAGCGTGTTTCTTTATTAGATTTCTAGACAAGTCTTTATTAAAACAAATTTAGAAGTTTATGTGAAAGTCAACTTAGAATCATAAAATCATAGATTTGGAAGAGACCACAAGGGCCATACAGTCCGACCCCCTGCCATGCAGGAACTCACAAACAAAGCATCCCCAACAGATGGCCATCAAGCATCTGTTTAAAGACCTCCAAGGAAGGAGACTCTACCACGCTCCGAGGAAGTGTGTTCCACTGCCAAACAACCCTTGCTGTAAGTAAGTTCCTCCTAAAATTAGAATCTCTTTTCCTGTAGCTTGCACCCATTGTTCCGGGTCCTATTCTCTGGAGCAGCAGAAAACAAGCTTGCTCCCTCCTCATTATGACATCCCTTCAAATATTTAAACAGGGCTATCATATCACCTCTTAAACTTTTCTTCTCCAGGCTAAACATCACCAGCTCCCTAAGTTGTTCCTCATAGGGCATAGTTTCCAGACCCTTCACCATTTTAGGTGCCCTCCTTTGGACATGTTCCAGTTTCTCCACATCCTTTTTAAATTGTGGTGCCCAGAACTGGACACAGTATTCCAGGTGAGGCCTGACCAAAGCAGAATAGAGTGGCACTATTACTTCCCTTGATCTAGACATTATACTTCTATTGATGCAGCCTAAAATTGCATTGGCCTTTTTAGCAGATGCATTGCACTGTTGACTCATGTTCAACTTGTGGTCTAGTTGGACTCCTAGATCCCTTTCACATGTGGTTTCATTCAGCCAGGTGTATCCCATCCTATATCTGTGCATTTCATTTTTCCTCCCTAAGTGCAGGACCTTACACTTCTCCGTGTTGAATTTCATTTTGTTAGCTTTGGCCCAGCTTTCTAGCCACAGTGTGCATCTAGCCACAGGAATATAGCCATATGCTTTTGCAATCCACTTGCCATGAAGTATGGAATGACTGTGCCAAAGGCTGTTCGAGTGCAGTAGAGTGGGGATAAGGGCTCTGGGTGCTGTGGGGGGGGGGGGAGGGAATACTAATTCCCACAACATCCAAAGAAGGACATATGCTCAGGTAAGGGGAACTGACATGTGCATATGTCCCCAACAGGATGCTACTTGAAGCAAATTAATGAATGAACTTAGTTCCTGGAAAAAACAGATACACAGAAATACCCGATATGTTAATACCTTTTCAAGAACACATTAGTTATTTATATCGCTTTACCTGGTCTGCTGAGAGAGCTCGTTTGCAAATATTTATTCTTATCTTTAGTGAAGATGTGTTTGGTGTTTTGTTTTGTTTTGTTCCATGATGTTCCAAACCTTTTGTTTTTCTTTCTCACACCTTTGTTAGTGATGCTTGGAGGAATTCCTGGCAGCATAAGAGATAAAACAATAGAGTACTTTACAAAGCTGTATTGAATTATGGGGTTCACATGCCACACACAGAGAGATATAATAAGACCACCTCCCTCCCCCCCTTCCTGAGGTTGCATACAAGTAGCTTTATATTTCAAAAGCAACATTTTATTCTTTTTTCCCCTGTTCAAGCCTCCATAGGGCTTTGTCACTGAGAAAATCATCTATTTCTCTCATGTCCCTGAATGCGTTATTAGTTTTTTAGTTCAATAACTAAGGATATCAGAAGCCAAAGAAGACATCCTCATCATATAAATGTATGCTTACTCTGGAACGTATATTCAACTGAAGAGGAGAATGTCAAAGACAGAAACAGAATGAAATCAGAAGTCTACACTGTTTATCCTAACTATTGAAATGCTGGTGAAGAGGAAGAGGAGGCAGATGGATGGATCTTAGAGTAACAGAATCATAAGATTTTTAGATTCAGGAGCAGTTTGGGAAGATCTTTCAACAGCTCAGTACAGTAAATATGGAACTACAACATTTCTGACAGATGGCTGTCCAATCCCAGTTTTGCAGTTTAAATACCCCTGTTAAAGGAGAGTCTACATCCTCCTGAAGCAGAGTCTCTCACCAGAAAACCATTCTCATTTTTGGGGAGAATCTCACAAGGCTAAATCCAGTTCTTAGTCCCAGTCAACTCAGTGGGATTAAATAAATTCTGATTCAGTGACACACAAGTGTTAATTTACCAAGTTCTCATTGATTCAGTGAATCCTGCTCCTCTTTTTGGCAGCCCTTGAAGTATTTAAGGAGGGTGACCATGTTACCCCTCAACCTTCTCTTTTTCAGGTTGAACAAGCCCAGTTCCTTCAACCTCTCTTCATAAGTTTTGTACTCCGTGTCTCTTATTATCCTTGTTGCCTTTCTCTGAACCTGCTCCAACTTGTCTATATCCTTCTTAAAATGAAGTACCCAGAGCTGAACACAGATTAGGTCTAGCAGCACAGAATATAGGTGGACTGTTACTTCCTTCAACTTGGAAACTTCAACTATGTTTCTATTAATGCATGCTAGTATTTGCCTTCTTTGCTGCAGCATCACACTGCTGGCTCATGTTCAACTTAGAAACATAGAATCACAGAATCAAAGAAGATTATTACACATGCTTTTCATCCAGCCCCAGAGTGGATTGAAACTTGGGGGGGGGGGGGAGGATTTCAAATCAGGTGTTACCACATGCCTTCATGCTCAGACCAGCAGTATCGTGAGCCAATCTTTGCCATCCTGTCCCAATCCCATCCTTCATAAAGGATGGGATTTAACCATCCCTTGTGAAGGATGGGATTAGGATGGATATCTAAAATTGGGTCACAATGCTGCTGGTCTGAGCACGGAGGCGTGTGATAATACCTAATCTAGAAAAAATTTCCCAAAGTTTCAGTCCTCTTTGGGGCCGGGCAGAAAGCCCATGTGATAATCTTCATAGAGTTGGAACAGACCACAAGAGCCATCCAGTCCAACCCCCTGCCATGCAGGAAGTCACAATCAAAGCACCCCGACAGGTAGCCATCCAGCCTCTGTTTAAAGACCTCTAAAGAAGAAGACTCCACCGCTCTCTGAGGCAGTGTGGTCCACTGTCAAACAGCTCTTACTGTTAGGAATTTATTATCAACAATAATCCCATGGTCCTTTTCACATGTAGTACTGCTGACCCAGGTATCCTGTGTCCTGAACCTATGTATTTGGGTTTCTTGCCTAAATGTAGAGTTTTGCATTTTTCTGTTGTATTTCATTTTATTAATTCCAGCCCAGTTTTGTAGTTTATCAAGGTCCTTTTGAATTCTGTTCCAATTTGTTGGTTACCCCTCTCCATTTTGCATTATCTGCAAACTTGACACTGGAGCTTATCTCATTAACAAATAAGACGATTTACCTCTTCTGCTTGAATGCAGGGTCCAGAATGCCCCCAGATGTTATCATATCTAAATTGCCACCTATCTAGCCAGGATGCCACCACCTAGATGCATCCCATGTTGAAGCGTCACTCAGCCAGCCAATTTGTGAAGTCGGAAGTCCCCAACTTTGAAAAAGGGCTGGCTGAGCAAGGCTTTGACTCAGGATGTATCCTGGTGGTGGCATAGGTAGTGATTTAGGTATAATAACATCTGGGGGCATTCCAGATCCAGAATTCAAGCTGGAAGAGGTAAACCATCTTATTTGTTAATGGGATAAGCTCCAAGGATTACCTTTACTCCCTCATCTAAATCACTGATATAAAAAAAAAGTATCAGTGGCAGTTCACTTGAGACCTCCTTCCAGTCTGAAGAACAGCCACTGATGAAAACTCTTTGAGCATGGTTCTCCAACCAATTATGTATACATCTAATCCATATTACACCGGTATTGAAAGATCTCCATTGGCTGCCTATTCGCTTCCGGACTCAGTACAAAGTGCTGGTTATTACCTATAAAGCCCTAAATGGCTTGGGCCCAGAGTACCTGAAGGACCGTCTCTCCCCACATAATCCGCCCCGCACACTTAGATCTACTGGGCAACAACTATTAAGAGTTCCAGAGGCCAGATTATCTACCACCACGAAGAGGGCGTTTTCTATCTCAGCCCCGAGCCTCTGGAACTCGCTGCCCATTGAGCTCTGCTTGGCCGCCTCTCTCGCCCAGTTTAAAAAGGGGTTAAAAACATATTTATTCGAGCAGGCTTACCCCTGATTGTGTTCCCCCCCCCCCCTTGTCATCTTTCCCCTCATTATGAGCCGGCTTGGAGTATTGCCATCGTATAGCTGTATTGGCTTGATATTGTTTTATTGTTTTATTGTTGTTGGATTGTTTTTAACTTGTAAATATGTTGTACACCGCCCTGATCATTGGAAGGGCGGTATATAAATAAAGATATTATTATTATTAGTCAATTTGCTAGTCAAAATATCATGGGGGGGGCATATCAAATGTTTTGCTGAAATTCAGATAAATGACATCCACAGCATTCCTCCCATTTACTAACTTAGTATCCTGCTCAAAAAAGTATATAAGATTAATTTGGCAGGGTTAAGAGGTGATATGACAGCCCTGTTTAAATATCTGAAGGGATGTCATATTAACAAGGGAGCAAGCTTGTTTTCTGCTGCTCCAGAAAACAGGACCCGGAACAATGGATGCAAGTTACATGAAAAGAGATTCCAACATTAGGAAGAACTTCCTGACAGTAAGGGCTGTTCGACAGTGGAACACACTCCCTCAGAGTGTAGTGGAGTCTCCTTCCTTGGAGGTCTTTAAGCAGAGGCTGGATGGCCATCTGTTGGGGATGCTTTGATTGGGAGTTCCTGCATGGCAGGGGGGTTGGACTGGATGGCCCTTGTGGTCTCTTCCAACACTATGATTCTATGATTTGGTCTTGATAACCCATGCTGGCTCCTACTAATCATTGCATTGTCATCAAGGTACTTTGCAAACAGTCTTCTGTATATGGAGTCGAAGGCTTTCATGGCCGGCATCCATAGTTTTTTGTGGAGCTTTCAGGCTGTGTGGCCATGTTCTGGAAGAGTTCGTTTCTGACGTTTCACCAGCATCTGTGGCTGGCATCTTCAGAGAATGATAGCCTGGGAAAGGATTTGAGATATATATCCTGTGTGACCCTGGGAAAGAAGGAGTAATTTGCAAATGTATTGTTCTCTTGTTAATGGCAGTCCTCAGGGTGGGAGGATACATACATCACACCATACATCAAAGGAGTCACAGACAGAATAGGGAAAGTGGTGAAGAAACACAACCTTCAAATGGTTTGCAAACTGATGAAGATGATCCAGCAAATGTTTCGCTCAGCCAAGGACAAGAGAGACCCTCTCACCGCCGCAGGAGTTTACCGCATTCCATGCAGCTGTGGACAGGTCTCCATAGGGACTACTAAACACAGTGTGCAGACAAGAATCAAAGAACATGAGAGGCGCTACAGACTGGGTCATCCAGAAAAATCAGCAGTAGCAGAACATGCTATAAACCATTCTGGGCATAAAATGCTGTTTGAAAGCACTGAAATTCTGGACCATGCCAACATCTACCATGTCAGAATGCACAGGGAGGCCATTGAAATCCATAAATACCTGGACAATTTCAACAGGAAAAAGGAAACCCTGAGAGTAAACAAGGCTTGGCTACCAGTTCTGAAGGACAGCAAGGTCAAGACTCAACCTATGCAAATGAGAAACCACCTAAGGCCAGGGGATTCCCAGCAGACAATGAGCACCAGTTAGCAGACATTAATTTCTTGTTTGCATATCCTCCCACCCTGAGGACTGCCATTAGCAACAGAACAATACATTTGCAAATTACTCCTTCCTTTCCAGGGTCACACAGGATATATATCTCCATCCTTTTTCAGGCTATCATTCTCTGAAAATGCCAGCCATAGATGCTGGCGAAACTCTTCCAGAACATGGCCACATAGCCCAAAAGCTCCACAAAAAACTAAGTCTTCTGTATAATCTAGTCTAATATTTATCCTTGTACTGTGGTCAGGTTGACTGGCCTGTAGTTTCCTGGATATTTTTTTTCTTTGTCTTTTTCGAAAGTAGGACAATGCTTTCTTGTCTCCAGTCTTCTGGCACTTCATCTTTTTTACAAATTTTAAAAAAAAAATAGCAAGGTTTTTTGCAAATATGTTAGCAAGTCCCTTCAGTACTCTGGGATGCAGTTCATCTGACCCTGCAGAATTTAACTGATTTAGGTTAACTAGGTGATTCCTGACTAACTTCTTATCAGTTTTGATCTGCAACCCAGATTCCTTTCCAAGACGTCTGCTGATGCAGAGAAGCACACAGCCCTCTTTTGGGGGAAATAGCTGATACAAAATATGTATTGGGAAGTTCTGCCTTTCCATTGTGATGTGTTAGCAAGTTACCATCATTGCTGAGCAGCAGCCGTACCGCTTCTTTTGTCATTCTCTTGCTTCAAACATATTTTTTGGGAGGAGGGGGGACTTTTTTGTTGCTCCTTGCTTGCCTAGTCTCTCAGCTCCTTCTGAGTTATAGTTTTCTTTATACTATTACTGCAAGCTTGGGCTACACATCTGTATTCTCCTTTGCTGATTCAGTCTTGTTTCCATTCTTTATACATGATATTTCTTTTCATATCCTCCTCAAGTTTACTATACAGCCACATTGGCTTCAGGTTTCTTTTTGCCATGAAATTGTTTCTGATTGTGCTTTTAGCAGTTCCTTCTTCATGATATCCCACTCATGCTGTATGTCTTTTTCCTTTAGCATCTCTAGCCATGGGATTCTGTCCAGCATTTCCCTGGGCTTGATAAAATAAGTTTTCCTGAAATCCAAAGTTCATGTTAAACTATACTATTCTTTGGCCTTTTCCATAATCATGAATTCTAGAATTAAACAGCCATTCTCCTCTGAACTACCAACTGCTTTGATTCCAATTCCTCCCTATTGATTAGGATCAAGTCTAAGATTTGTAATCTCCTTGTTCCTTCCTTCACTTTTTAAAAGTGGAAATTATCTGCAAGGCACCTCAAGTTCCTTTTCATCCTGGAGAGAAGTGACTAGTGAGGTCCCACAGGGTTCTCTCCTGGGCCCAGTCCTATTCAATACCTTTATTAATTACTTGGATGACAGTATTGAGGGCCTAAATTATCAAATTTGCAGATGACACCAAATTAGGAGGAGTAGCTAATACCCCAGAGGACAGGATCAAAATTCAAAATGACCTGAATAGACTAGAAAGCTGGGCCAAAGCTAACAAAATGAAATTCAACACAAGGAAGTGTAAGGTCCTGCCCTTAGAGAGGAAAAATGAAATTCACAGATACAGGATGGGGGACACGTGGCTGAACAAGACTACATGTGAAAGGGATCTAGGAGTCCAAGTAGACCACAAGTTGAACATGAGTCAACAGTGTGATGCAGCTGCTAAAAAGGCCAATGCAATTTTAGGCTGCATCAATAGAAGTATAATGTCTTGATCAAGGGAAGTAATAGTGCCACTCTATTCTGCTTTGGTCAGGCCCCACCTGGAATACTGTGTCCAGTTCTGGGCACCACAATTTAAAAAAGATGTGGAGAAACTGGAACATGTCCATAGGAGGGCACCTAAAATGGTGAAGGGTTTAGAAACTATCCCCTATGAGGAACAACTTAGGGAGCTGGTGATGTTTAGCCTGCAGAAGAAAAGGTTAAGAGGTGATATGATAGCCCTGTTTAAATACTTGAAAGGATGTCAAATTGAGGAGGGAGCAAGCTTGTTTTCTGCTGCTCCAGAGAACAGGACCCGGAACAATGGATGCAAGCTCCAGGAAAAGAGATTCCACCTCAACATTAGGAAGATCTTCCTGTCAGTAAGGGCTGTTTGACAGTGGAACACACTCCCTCGGAGAATCATAGAATCATAGAATCATAGAATCGTAGAGTTGGAAGAGACCACCAGGGCCATCCAGTCCAACCCCCTGCCATGCAGGAAATCCAAATCAAAGCATCCCTGACAGATGGCCATCCAGCCTCTGCTTAAAGACCTCCAAGGAAGGAGACTCTATCACCTTCCGAGGAAGTGCGTTCCACTGTCGAACAGCCCTTACTGTCAAGAAGTTCTTCCTAATGTTCAGGTGGAATCTCTTTTCCTGTATCTTGCATCCATTGTTCCGGGTCCTGTTCTCTGGAGCAGCAGAAAATAAGCTTGCTCCCTCCTCAATATGACATCCTTTCAAATATTTAAACAGGGCTATCATATCACCTCTTAACCTTCTTTTCTCCAGGCTAAACATCCCCAGCTCCCTAAGTCGTTCCTCATAGGGCATGGTTTCCAGACCCTTCACCATTTTTGTCGCCCTCCTTTGGACACGCTCCAGTTTCTCAATGTCCTTTCTGAATTGTGGCGCCCAGAACTGGACACAATATTCTAGGTGGGGCCTGACCAAAGCAGAATACAGTGGCACTATTACTTCTCTTGATCTAGACACTATACTTCTATTAATGCAGCCCAAAATAGCATTGGCCTTTTTAGCTGCCGCATCACACTGTTCACTCATGTTCAACTTGTGGTCTACTTGGACTCCTAGATCCCTTTCACATGTAGTTTCATTCAGCCAGGTGTCACCCATCCTGTATCTGTGCATTTTATTTTTCCGCCCTAAGTGCAATACCTTACATTTCTCTGTGTTGAATTTCATTTTGTTAGCTTTGGCCCAGCTTTCTAGTCTATTCAGGTCATTTTGAATCTTGATCCTGTCCTCTGGGGTATTAGCTATTCCCCCTAATTTGGTGTCATCTGCAAATTTGATTAGTATGCTCCCAATTCTGTCATCCAGGTCATTGATAAAGATGTTGAATAGCACTGGGCCCAGGACAGAGCCCTGTGGGACCCCACTGGTCACTTCTCTCCAGGATGAAAAGGAGCCATTGTTGAGCACCCTTTGGGTTCGGCCAGTCAACCAATTACAGATCCATTTAACAGTTCCTTTGTCTAGCCCACATTTTACAAGCTTGTTTGCAAGAATGTCATGGGAAACCTTGTCAAAGGCCTTACTGAAATCAAGATATACTATATCCACAGCATTCCCTTCGTCTACCAAACTGGTAATTTTATCAAAGAAAGAGATTAGATTTGTCTGGCATGACTTGTTTCTCTGAAACCCATGTTGAGTTTTTGTGATTATGGCATTGCCTTCTAGATGTTCACAGACTCTCTGTTTAATGATCTGCTCCAGAATCTTTCCTAGAACTGATGTCAGACTAACTGGACGATAATTGTTGGGATCCTCTTTTTTCCCCTTTTTGAAGATGGGGACAACGTTTGCCCTTCGCCAGTCTGCTGGGATCTCTCCTGTTCTCCAGGAGTTTTCAAATATGATTGCCAATGGCTCCGATATTACTTTTGCCAGTTCTTTTAATACCCTTGGATGGAGTTCATCTGGTCCCGGAGACTTAAATTCATTTAGATTAACAAGGTGTTCCTCTACTATCTCTTTACTTATTCTGTGCTGAAATTCCTCTATTCTGTTCTCTGCTTCATTATCCTCAGGTTGAGCACCTTTTGCCTTTTCTGAGAAGACTGAGGCAAAGAAGGTGTTGAGTAATTCTGCCTTTCCTCTATCTCCTGTTAGCATTTTGCCATCTTCTCCACGCAGTGGCCCTACCATTTCCTTCTTCTTCCTTTTGCTGTGGACATATCCAAAAAAGCCCTTTTTATTGTTCTTATCCTCTCTAGCAAGCCTGAGTTCATTCTGCTCTTTAGCTTTTCTGACTTTACCCCTACACATGCCTGCTATTTCTTTGAATTCCTTTTTCGTGATTTCCCCCTTTTTCCATTTCTTATACATGTTCCGTTTCAAACTTAGCTCGGTTGAAAGTTCCTTAGTCATCCATCCTGGTTTCTTGAGACACCTCCCGTTTTTCTTTCTCACTGGAACTGTTTGAAATTGTGCCTTCAGTATCTCCCTTTTGAGAAAGTCCCATCCTTCCTGAACTCCTTTATCTTTTAGTATTTCTGACCATGGAATCGCCCTCAATACTTCTCTAAGTTTACTGAAATCCGCTCTCCTAAAGTCTAGGATGCGTGTCTGACTCTGCCTGGCTTCTCCTTTCCACTGTATTACAAACTCCAGGAGAACATGGTCACTTCCACCTAATGATCCCACCACTTGCACCCCATTAACCAAGTCATCCTTGTTGGTTAGGATCAGATCTAAAATAGCTGACCCCCTTGTTGCCTCTTCCACCTTTTGGACCATGAAATTGTCTTCCAGGCAAGTGAGGAATTTGCTAGACCTTGAGGATTTTGCTGAGTTTGACTTCCAGCAAATATCAGGATAGTTGAAGTCGCCTATCACTACTACATCTCTCTTTTCTGACTGTGTGGTCATCTGTTCTAGAAAGATATCATCCAATTCCTCAGTCTGACTTGGGGGTCTGTAGTAGACTCCCACTGTAACACCCTTGTTGTTTCCCTCCCCTTTGATTCTTATCCAGATGCTCTCCACCTGGCTTCCATGATTGATGTCCAGGATCTCTTCACTGGTGTAAATATCTCTGACATATAGTGCTATTCCTCCTCCTTTCCTGTTTGGCCTATTTCTCTTAATAAGGTTATACCCCTCTATTTCCACATTCCAATCATGAGACTCATCCCACCAGGTTTCAGTGATGCCTATTATATCATATTTGCTTTGTTGTACTAGGAGTTCGAGTTCATCTTGCTTATTTCCCATGCTCTGTGCATTAGTGTAGAGACATCGCAGACCATGGTTCCCTTTTACTTGCTGCCTGTGCAAGTTTTTTTGCCTCCCACTGTTGGGTCCTTGCACTGTTTGCCTTGTTTCCTCTATGTCAGTTTGACTATTTTCGCCATCCCTTTTGCCTTCCTTATTGTCTCCCTTCCCCTCGGAACTCAGTTTAAAGCTCTCCTGATCAAGTTCTTGAGACTGTTGGCAAAAACATTTCTTCCAACTGGCGTGAGATGCAACCCGTCTGTTGCAAGAAGTCCCTCCTCATGGAACCGCAGCCCATGATCCAAGAATCCAAATCCCTCTCGGCGGCACCATCTGCGAAGCCAGTTGTTCACATCTGCTATTTTCCTCTCCCTTCCTGGACCATGCCCTTCAACTGGCAGAAGAGACGAGATGACAACCTGTACATCCATTCCTTTCAGCTTCCTACCAAGCGCCTCGTAATCCCTTTTGATGTTCTGAATGCTGTGTCTTGCAGTATCATTAGTTCCCACGTGGACCAAAAGGAAGGGGTATTGGTCAGTAGGCTTGACCAGTCTTGTCAGCCTCTCTGTCACATCCCGGATCTTTGCACCTGGAAGGCAACACACCTCTCGAGACATCTTGTCAGGCCTACAAATCACTGCTTCTGTACCCCTCAGCAAGGAGTCCCCCACTACGACCACACGCCTCCTCCGAAGCTTAGCAGCGACTGTTCCCTCGGGTGGGACTCTCAGGCTCCCCTGCTCCATCCCTGAAGTCTGTCCATGCTGCTCTTCTTCATCCTCCTTGATAAGGGAAAGCGCTTCGAATCGATTCTCTAGCTGCAAGCTCCCCGAACAATTCCTTCTTGGTTTACTTCTCTTTGTGACATTCCTCCAGCTGTCTGCCT
This sequence comes from Urosaurus nigricauda, assembly GCA_034509955.1. NCBI lineage: Eukaryota > Metazoa > Chordata > Lepidosauria > Squamata > Phrynosomatidae > Urosaurus > Urosaurus nigricauda. The sequence goes on from JAOEGL010000005.1 coordinate 13,360,692, forward strand.
CCTCTGTTTGGCAAGTGACCTCTTCCACCCTAGCATCTTCCTCTGCATGGTACTCATCCAAGATGGTTAGTTCTATTGTGTCCAGGAAATCCTCTTGTTCCCTAATCTGCTGAAGTGTAGCTACTCTGGACTCCAGCTGCTGCACTTTCTCCTCCAAGAGTGCCACCAACTTGCACTTGGTGCATGTGAAGTTCTCCACTTCTGTAGGCAAGAAGAGAAACATCCCACAAGAGTTGCAGGTGACTGCGGCAGATCCCTCGTTGTCCATACTGCAAAGTCTAATGCCACTTGAGCAGAGTTGTTCAGTTAAAGAAAACTAAAATTCGCGCGCCGTTACGCGCGCGGCTCTGGAAGGTGGTATATAAAGCTAGTCTGCTAGCTCCGCCCCTTGTGACTCACAGATGTGACTCACAGAAGCTCCTCCCCTTCAGCAACTAGCACACGGTCTCAAGCACACGGTCCCAAAATGGCTGCCAAGCAGCTCCTCTCCTTCTCCTCTCTCTGGCCGGACTGTTCTGGAGGGCTCTGGAAGGTGGTATATAAAGCTAGTCTGCTAGCTCCGCCCCTTGTGACTCACAGATGTGACTCACAGAAGCTCCTCCCCTTCAGCAACTAGCACACGGTCTCAAGCACACGGTCCCAAAATGGCTGCCAAGCAGCTCCTCTCCTTCTCCTCTCTCTGGCCGGACAAGACAAGATGGTTGATGATGCTTTGAATACAGACATCCTGTTCAATTCAGAACACGCACATTCAGAGTGGTGGAGTCGCCTTACTTGGAGGTCTTTGCAGAGGCTGGATGGCTATCTCTTGGGTATGCTTTGATGTGGAGTTCCTGCATGGCAGGGGGTTGGACTGGATGGTCCTTGTGGTCTCTTCCAACTCTGTGATTCTATGATTCCATGATTCTATGAAGAATTTGTTGCAGAGCCTATGCTTAACAGAGTGAGTCTCCCAGCAGATATCAGGATAATTTAAGCCCCCTGCCCCCCAGTTCTTGCTTTCGTGAGATTTCCAAGATTTGTTTCAGAAAAGCATCATCAACCATCTTGTCTTGGTTTAGTGGTCTGTAGTAATCACCTTTAAGTAGTGGATGAATTGAATCCCTTCCTCGTATATTATTTCCAATGTACAGAATGAGCAGAGGTCATTCATTTGTATGGAAGGAAATAAACAACTGTCTTTGGTGGAGCCCTCAACTCGTCCCTTGCTCCTGAGAGTTTTGTTCCCTTTCAGTTACTCACTTTGTGTTCAATGACAGCATTCCACAACTGAGTGCAAATCTGAGGGTACAACCAAAAGCACAACTAAATCTGTTTGCACACCTGTAAGCACAACTCCACTTCTGCACATGTGAACTGAATGTGCGTGTTCTGAATTGAACAGGATGTCTGTATTCAGTTCAAATATTTGCTGACTGCATTGTTTATCAAAGCAGTATAGTGTGCATCCAGGATCTCCCTTATACAGAGGGAAGAGTGCCACCTCATTTGAGGATCTGCCAATCTCTTTCTCCTCCATGTCACAACACAATTCACTTAGATCCTCTGACTCACTTTGTCTAGCGTTTTCAGGGGGCCAGGTGAGCTGCATCTGGAAATATCAGGAAATTTCAAGTCTGCCAGTCTAGTTCCGTGTGGTTAAATCTACTAAATGAAACCCACTAAAACCTGGATAGTACTGGCTGCAGAAGATATTCCTAATCCAGCATTGAGTCAACTACTTGGCATGTTTATTCAAATGTACATCTCATTAATTTACCACTTTGGAAGACTTTAGGCTGCAATCTATGAGGAAATGTTTAAAGAATGGGGTATGTTTATTATTATTATTATTATTATTAACCTTTATTTATATAGCACTCTAAATTTACACAGCACTGAACATACAGTCTTTTAATTAGCCTGGTGAAGAGAAGAACAAGGATACAATAGCTTCCTTCAGCAACTTTGGTTTCTGGTCAGGTCCAGACTATCTGAAAAATCATATCTCCCAATATCTTCCAATATAAACCTGTCCAAGTTTTCAGTATACATTTCTGATGGAATGCTATACTGTCTGATTAGACCCAAATGGTTTTAGCTTTAGTAAATTGTAAACCACCATGTGTTCCGCGTACTGAAAAGTGTCCTACAAATTTATTGCCAAAGAAAGTTCTGAAGATATTGCTTTGAAAGCAATCAGTGGAGCATGATTTCCATAAATATGGGCTACATCCAATGTTAGTCTTACCTAGAATAAATAGATTGAAATCAAAGGGACTTATGTTAATTGCTACTTTTGGGTCCCAATCATTCCTGTGGGCTTACATGGGCATAATGTTGGATTTAATCCTAATTTAGTTAGGCATAATGTTGGGTAACATGACATTGAACACTGCTGATGGATTGACATCTCATTGGTTTCCATGAGAGAAATTAAACCCTTGCTTTATCTCAGTGGGACTTCAGTATCCTCAGCTTTGGATCAATAATGCCCCATCTCTGTTCAGGTTCAGACTGCTACTTTCCTGCTTTTCTTTCAGAGTCATACAAGTGTAGACTTCGTATATTTTACTGTTTGAGCTGAAAACTGTCACCTAACATCATTTAAGCTAATTTGGCACCTTTATGGCTCAGAAAGAAACTCTCAGAGGCATCGTGCACTGGTAATAAAAATAATTTTAATAAAAGTAATGTCTTGTTTGATTTTTCTTTCTTTCTTCCCCCTTGACACAAAATCTTCTGCCTCATTCTGCCTAATAGTAGGGCTGCTCTTGAGTTGTATCCAGCCAGCAAAGGTCCTGTTCGCACAAAAGTTTTTAATTGAAGACAAAAGGATTGTGAAGCAGGTACACTTCCACCAGCGGTGTATCCATGCTACAATGTGATAAGAGTCTGATACCACTTTAATTGCTGTGTCTCCACCCTATTTAATCCTGTGGTTTGTAGTTTCCTGAGGTACTTAGAATTCTCTTTCAGAGATCACTAATATTGCAGCTCAGTTCAGATGTGCAGTAGAGTTCTCTAACAGAAAAGTCTAAGTATGTCTCTATGTATCCCAGGATTCTGTAGGATGGAGCTATAGCAGTTAATTGGTTATCAAATGGCTCTATCTGGGCTGCTCCCCCAATCAAGCCTTTTTATTCTGCAATACTGTTTTTGCTGTTATATTTTTTCCTGCTGCATCAGATAGTTTGTATTAATTAATTGTTGCACACATTTAAAAAGAAGATAAAAATTGTGATTTCATTGACTTGACTCAAGAAGGGTTTGCAGTCTCCCTCTAGTGGAAAGTTTCTAGAAATGCAACATTCAATCATTCCTGCTGCTGCTAAGGACTCCCTCCTGTCCCCATCATCTTTAAGTGGCTGATGAATTAAATCCCCTTCCTCATCCATCATCCCAAATGTGCAGTGTCAGAACAAGGTGCTGCAGCACTCATAATTCTTATTTCAGGATGTGGAGAAGAGTTTGTCACTGAACGCAAAGATAGGAAGGAAACACAGGGCAGCACAAGCATCCCATTGAAGCCCATGAAGAATGAAGAATCCCACCGATGTTTCCTCTTAATTAATCACTTGTGAGCAGTGTGTGAAGAAGAACAGGGCTTGAGGAAAGTTACTTTTTTGTACTAGCAGACCCGGCCTGCCCAGCCAGCAATTCTGGAAGTTGTAATACAATAAATATAAATAAATCAAAACTTTCCCCAGGCTCCAGGAGAAGTATTTTCATTAAATGTATTAATGTTTGCAATTTTAATTTTGGAAATGTTTAATTCTTTTTAAGGGAGGTTATTTTAATTTTAATTGCTGTAAGCCACTCTGATTGTTTTACAAAAAATGGGATAGAAATAAAAGTTTGATTATTTATTTATTATTTTATCATTTTCAGGCAGTAATGTAAGGAAAGCACCTCCATTTTTAACCTCCAGTGTGGCCATGATTAATTTAATGTGTGTGTTTGTGTATGTGTGCTCACATCTGCACACACAAACACATTCCAAGTCTTCTGCCAACTTATGGATACTATGAATTTCATAGGGTTTTCTTAGGCAAGGAATACTTTGAGGTTGTTTGCTATTGTCTCTGACATATAGCCTACACAGCAATGCTACTCATAGTGTGAAATGCCATATACAGCAGAAAGAGGGTGTAGGGTATTTTGACAATATTCAGATATTCTTAAATAAATTAACAGCTAAATCCAAAAATATCTATAGCTTTGGTTTGCCATCCTGCTCTTTCTCTGATCTCTGAGATCATATGAAAAATCCTAGAAAAGTTGTTCTCACTCTGAACAGGTTTTATTTTTCTTCTACAACAATGACAGATAAATCTGGTAGGCTATGACACATTTTGGTAACAATCCATTCACTCTACTATTTGTAGTTGGCTTGGGTTACCCATATTAGTGCTTGCTTCACTACTCTGGAAATGAGTTCAGGTTTTGCCAGGCAAATCAGGAATACTTAGGTAAAGCATCATCTCCACCAACACTATGCAAATATCTTCACAGGGTAAGTCCCTTAAATGTAAAAAAGGGCAGAATCAATTCGCAAAAATATATTCCTCAGTTTCTTACAGTAAAGACAAGAAGGTGTGATGACACTTTGTGGTTTTGAATAGGATGAAGCTTAAAATTGGGTGTGCCTTCTTTTTAAACCTAACATTTCATCAACCTTCAGCATACTAAAGGGGCAGCCAGGGGCTTGCAGGTCAATGGGATTGTGAATCTGCTCTTGCAAATGTCCAAAATGTTGAACCTATTGGGGGATTGTACCTTGGACAATGCCACTGAAGTTTGACTAAAATCTGGAATGGATTCATCACCATGTAAATAACCAGCTGCCACTGTTTAAATGCTCTCTGATATTTCCTTATTGTTGTTAACTCCCCTTGAGTTGACTCCAACTCATGGAAATCCTCTGTATGAGACTGTCCAACCCCCCCCCCCCCCCATTCTCCATTACTCTTCTTAGGTCTTTTAAATTTAGGCCTGTGACCTCCTGATTGGGTTTATTCATCTGCCATGTGGTCTTCCTCTCTTTATACTACCTTCTACCTTTCCTAGCATTGTTGTCTTTTTTTAATGAGCCATGCCTTCTTATGATGTAACCAAAGTACAACATCCTGAGTTTTATCTTCTTGGCTTCCAGGGAAAGTTCTGGCTTGATCTGTTCGAATACGCATTCGTTTGTCTTTTTGGCTGCCCATGGTATCCTCAGCACTCTTCTCCAGCACAACATCTCAAACAAGTTAATTTTCTTCTTATCCACTTTCTTCACTGACCAGCTCTCACATCTGTACATAATGATGGGGAATACCATGGCTTAGACAAGTCTAACTTTAACCCTCAGTTGTAAATCTTTGCAGTTTAAGATCTTATCCAGGGCTGTCATAGCAGCCCATTCTTAATCTTCTTCTGATTTTTGTCTGCAGCCTCCCTTTTTAATCAATATTTGATCCGAGATACGGGAAACCTTTGTCTATTTCGATTTCCTCATTGTCTAGGTTGAATTTATGTAGATCCTCTGTGGTCGTTATTTTGTTTTCTGCAAGTTCAGCATTAAGCCTGCTTTTGCACTTTTTTCTTTGACTCAATTGTTCCAAGTCTGTGATATTTTCCACCAGTAGTATGTTGTCATCTGCATAGCTTAGACTGTTGATATTCCTTCCTCCTATTTTCATCTTCTTCTAGATCTAAACTTGCTCTTCAAATGAGATTTTCTGCATACAAGTTGAAAAAGTAGGGTAATAGGATGCAACCTTGCCTGACTGACCCCTTTGCATCACCCAAAAGTTCATTAACAGGATTTTCCTTTCCTTATGTTATTGCTCATACAGCCAAAGCAGCGGCATTTCATGACATCAATGACATTCAGGTCCAGATTATGTTTGACAGTCTCTGTGGGCTGTTACAAAGATCCAGGATATTTCTCTATTCACAGGGAGTTTGTAACTACAACAGGTCCTCACATGGCACTTTGATATAGGGTGAACAACTTGCCATCTGGGCATGCATCATTTTTACACATTTGCCAAGCAACATGGAGAAAATCGAGATCAGCACTCAGAGTGTGCGTTGGATGGCCTTCTTGCCTCTTCCCCATCATGTAAGAGCTATCACTCAGCATATGCTGCTGGCACCATTTGAGAAACAGGTGAAAGAACTGCAGAGTGGGGCAATTTACAACAGCAGGTGAAGATTGTAACTTCTCTGATCAAAGCTGGGTAGCATTGCCTATCCCAGCAACCTCTGCAGGTAGCTATCTATATTTATTAGGCTGTTGGGTGTTTGACACTGTGAGAATGTTACAAGAATTACCTGGCTTGTTTATGCATGCTTGTGTTCCAAATGCTGCACATACTTATATGTTCAGTTACTGAATTTTCAGTGTGCTGGAACAGCATTTCTAAGTGTTGTCACATTAGGCTGTCTCACCATTTCAGAGTGATGAATGATTCATTTCCTATTTTATTTTTGCTGGACCTTTCTCCGCTCCTTCGAGTACAGTTCCTCACCATCTATCCTCCTCACCATATTAAATGAAATTTATCTCACTTCCCCCACTTCACCTCTCATGCACAATCTGAAGCATGTTTACTGAAGTAAGTCACACCATGGTCAGTGTGGTTTACTGTTGAGTAAATGACTTGGGGTCAAGGTGGAAACAACTTGAAGGCACACACATACACACACAAATGGCTGTAAAAGGTAGGAACTGTGTAGCTCCCCAGATATTGTTGAACTGCATCTCTCATGACTCTTCACCACTGATTCTGCTTGCTAGGACTGCTGGGAGCTACAATCCAGCAATACATGGAAGGCCCCAAAATTCCTACTCTGGACTATCATCATAGGATCTAGGGATAGGCAAATCTGTCATTTCCACTTTTGCCTACATCTAGGATTTCTTTGTTTGTTTGTAGTTGTATATAAAAAAATAACTTCAACAAAATTCTCAGCCATCCCAAGATGTGTTCACATTGGAATGGTGTTGATGTACCATTCTACATCAATGGTGCAGAGATACCATTCTGTGGACTGTAGTGTTAAGAGTTGACTACTCCTGCAAATATTTATTTATTATCTTGCTTTTCTTCCAAATGGGACCAAATCAGCTTACACTGTACAATTAGAACAAAAAGAGCATTAATTTTTTTAAAAAAACCTATTAGATTTTAAAAACCAGCACACCTATGTGCTGCCCCAGCTAGTTGAAAGCTGAAGGCTGCTTTAAATAAGGAAGTCTTTGCATGCTGGTGAAAAGAGAGCAGAGAAGTGGCCAAGCAATCCTGCCTTGGAAGTGATTCCATAGTCTAGGAGCATCTCCCAAGAACACTCTCTTTGGAATCCACACCATTTGTACATGTGATGGAGGTGAGACCGAGAGAAAGTCTTCCCCCAAAGATCTTGGATCTTCTCCAAAGATCTTCAAAACCCAGATAGGCTTGTATATGGAGATACATTCCTTCAGATAGTCTACATACATAAAAACATGGTTGGATGAAACTAAAGCTTGATCTAGTCCAGGATGGTGTTCACAAAGCAGCCAATAGTTTCCATGGATCGTCTCCAACAGGACATAATATACAACATCAACCTTCTCCCCAGTAGCCCGCATATTGAGGCCAGGACTCAGAAAGTTATTGTGCGGACTACAGAGTTATTTTGGCAAGGTCATTGCCCATTCTTGCTGGGAACTATAGTCCAAAAAGAGAAGGTTTCCAAGCTGTAACTGAGGCTTCATAACAAATAGCCATCCTTCATGAATTTAACCAACCTTTTTTTGCAACCATCCAAGAATGTGGCCATCACTGCATCCTCCGTGTTAATAAAGTCATTCAACATGGTGGCCACCACTACATCTTTCAAAGCAATTAATTACATTATGGGCTGTGTGATTCAGTACTCCTTTATTTCTCTCTCGTTAGTCCTTGTTTCACATCTTGGTCTTACTATGTGTAATTTGATGTTTTCACAGCTTGCTTACTTTTATTATTTTAATTTTGTACCAAAGATGGAAGGAAGATGATAGATAGATAGATAGATAGATAGACAGATTCCTCAGACTAATACATAAGTAATAGTGAAATTGGTTGTGGTTTCATGCAAAATGAGCTTGACCACCTGCTTCTTAGTCACTCACTCATTCCTGTGGAGGTAACAGGGTGAAACTCCGGTCCATTTTCTTACAACAATGAGGTTTGGTTCAATTGAATCATTTCCAATGACTGCACAACTTTTTTCAGGTTCAATATCATTGTGAGTGTTTTGAAGGTTCTCCAAACCTTTCATCAATGATGCAGAGTGAAATTGCATAGGAAGTGGGAAAGAGAAGTGGGTCACTGGTTCAGTGTGAAGTGGAAGTCTGCAGTTGCTAGAACAACTCCCTTTTGTTTCATTTTACATTAATATGGCATTATCGTCATCAATGACAACATGAAGACGACTTTGGTTTAATACACATTTTGAATAATGGGTTTGATTCAGACTTAATCCTCCTGCTTAGAGTAGACATCATAGAAGCATAGTGCCATTGATTTTGGTGGATCTACTCTAAACATGGCTGTGTCTGAATCCAACCTCGGCTCTTGTCTGGAAAAGATAAAACCATCTGGGAGCTTTTGAACTGGTTTAATTATTCAATGATTATACCCTGGAGTCTAATCGGATTTTATCTCTGTCAGAATACCTGGCTTTAGAATGAAATTCTTCCCATAGATTTTACCCACTCCTGTCATCCACCCTATAGCAATTACAGGTGGCACAATTTTTTCCCCTTATAACCACCTAGAGGCAAAAGATCCCATTACCCCTTGTGGAGAACTGTACTTGAAAAAGGCAGTGACACAAATCAGTGAAAACCAACTGGGGTGCAGCTGCAGAGAGATGACAATGAAAATCAGTTAGTTGAAAATGCTTCTATTGGTGTCAATTCAGTGCACTTTCCAAGTTCCTCTAATTCATGCAGCAGCTTTTGGTCAGCTGGAACTGGCATGAGATTGAACCAGGAGGTTATTGGCAAAGACCAAATGAGCCACAGGTATCAAAATGGGAAGAATATTACCTTCCACAGACTGCTGTAAACCTTCTTGAATGAAGTTACCTTATACTGAGCAGAATTTAGCAAAGTTATATTTCTCAACTTTTCTGAATTTCTGTTACTAAGTCCCACCTTATGGCCCAGTTTCCCCAGTTTTGTCTGCTATGACTGAGCTGTGGCTCCCAAAGTCACAAATGTGGGTCTTTTTTTACCCCACTTTCCAAGCTTGACCTTAGCCAAAAGGCTGAGAAGCGATATCCCACTTTCCAAATTGCTGCCCCATGCATCCAACAGCTTAATAGAGATGACAGATCAAATCTAGCCATGCAAAGTAGACACATGAACACTGAACTATGGACTCTTCCCATTTAAATCAATTGATGTCAACTGATGGTGGTCTGGAGAGCTGCAGTTTGTTTAATGGTAGATGTTTTCTTCATACCTGGAGTGCCATGTACCCAAGACAAGCTATATTCCATTCCGTTCCCACCATATCCCCATAGTTGTGTGAGTCAAAAGATCCTCAGGTCTGTCTGAACAAGAGACACAGGACTGAATTTTCTGTTTTAACTATATTGTACTTGTTTTAATTTGAGTCTTTGAGCACCAGTTTTGGGGGAAAGGCAGAGAATAAAGAATATATTGGGCCCATCCTATCTAAAACACTGTATAGGGAGCTGAATAAGACTGCCTGAGTTTTCAGATTTTCAGGGGAGAGTTCTCCTGGTCCCACCACCATTACACATGTATATTTAGTGAGGACATGGGAGACCGCCTTCCCAGGTGGTGTCTGCATAGGCCAAAATATCCTAGGAACAGCTTGCACAGGTTTATCCTGGCCCTAAAACTGCCCCAACTGCCCCCGTTACCTGGGGCCCTCTGCTGTGACACTGGTTGGCTATTCACATGTGTGTCCTGCTGTGCTGCCTAGTGCAGCCACTGCCACAGTGCATCACTCACTCTGATGTCAGAACAAGGCACTATAAGGGTGTATCTGCACTGCATAATTAATCCAGTGTAGTGCCACTTTAACTGCCATTGCTCAATGCTATGGAATTCTGGGGACTGTAGTTATGGCACTAGAATTCTGAGACAGAGAAGGTGAAATGTCTCAGAAAACTACAATTCCCAAAGTTCGATAGCATTGAGGCATGACAGTTAAAGTGGTCTCAAACTGGATTATGTCTGCAATGTGGATGTAGCCTCAGCCATATGATCAAGGCTGGGCACCTCATTCTGACCTCAGAAGTGAGTGACTCGCCATGGCCACACCAGGTGGCACAGTGGGACACCTATGCAAAAATAGCTGCCCAGCATCAGAACAGAGGCTCAAGGAGGAGTAACTGACCAGTGTAGACAGAAGCCATGGCCATTAATAATTTTTAGAATTATTTTGGCCTGTGCAAGCACCGCCAGGGAGGGCTCTTACTTGTGTCCTCATCAAATGTGCATATGATGGCTTCAGATATTCCAGGAAGATCTTGAGTAAACAGTGAGTTTATATAATCTGTGTTAAGGGTGTTATATCCTGGGTTTGATGCTGAACTGGCTAGATAGCTTCCAGACTGTTTTCACCAGACTTGGGGATTGGGCCTTGCATTGTCTAGACTCATCTGGACTTGATCTAGCAGAAGGAGAAATGGAAGAGAGTTTTGTTTCAATTCAGTTTTAAAGAACTTATCTAAATGTTCAAACCATGCCAGACAAAATTTAAAGTTTTAAAAACTCAAATGTGTTTTTAAAAAATAAAAGTTACAAATTGAAGGATTTTGCTGGTGTTCAACTGAATGTAAGTGAAAGCTCTTGCACAGAGCTGGATCTACCATCACGCAGAGGGAGGCATATAGGCAGCAGATGGTGTAGATGGTAACTTCCCAGCCACCATCATCTCTTGAAGGGCAGAATTGTGTTTGCCCTGATTCAAAGTCAATGGTACTAATAGTCGATGGAGTAGCTTGGGGGAGTGCAAGACAAGTTATTTGTCCTGCACACCCCCATAAGATAGCCCATTGACTATTAGTACCATTGACTTTGAATAAGAATGCTCTCTTAGGAAATCCAAACTTCTGACATGCATGCTAATGTTACGTTGCTTCAATCCCTATTCACCACCCATTAACCATTAATAAATTCTGTAACACTGTTAGTCTCGCTTCTGACATCAAACTAAAAGTGTCAACTGTTTTAACCAATCCCTTTTATCTCTCTGAACATCAAAACATGCACATATTTTCCCCTGGTGTCTGAACTGACAAGTGAATCTGTATCTTCAAGGAAAATAGCATTAGACTTGCTCTGAACATCATATCCAGTGATTTCAACAGCAGTGTATTTAGGGCTTTTTAAAACGGTATCCAAGGGTGTGTCTAGAGCAGCACACATTACAATTCTTTTCACCTTTTGTCACTCACTCTTCTGCTAACTAATTTCCATGCATTTCACATTCACTTGTGTGCATCTGCTTCTTGAAATTGTAGACTTGACTTTCATCCCCTTTACAATGAAAAATACATTTCTGGGATTGTACATATTTGGGTTGCCAAAACATTGTTTTTGATTAATCCATCACTTCTCCCCCTAATACCAGGTCAGAAAAGACAGGAGGAAATCCACTACATCCCACTCCTACCGGTTTCACATCAACAAATATATGGCCAAGATCATGCATCAGGAGATTAGGATTTTAGGATCATAGAAGTGGAAGGGTCCACAAGGGCTATGTAGACCAACCCCTGCCTTGTAGGTTTAATTAACTAAAACACTCTTGAAGGATGTCCATCCAACTTCTGTTTAAAAACTTCCAAGGAAGGAGGTCACTTCTCTCCAGGATGAAGAGCAACCATTGGTGAGCACTCTCATGAGTTTGGTCACTCAATCAATTGTGAATCCATTTATCCCAGAATTCACCAGCTTTCTTGCAAGAGTATCATGGGGGTCTGATGTACATATTGTAAAAATTCTACCCAGGTAGAATTACAATATGTCTCCCTTCCTGCAGGATTCTCCTTCCTCCTGCAAGGGTCCTCTCTCTATGGTTCTCTCGAGTTGTTTCTTATTGGAGATTCAATTCAATCTCTCTCTCTCTCTCTCTCTCTCTCACACACACACACACACACAGAGAGAGAGAGAGAGCTGCAGGAACTTTCAGGGCAAACCCATTCCAAGGCCACAAGTAATTAATTCAGACTTCATTTTTGGGTTGTTTTGTGTTTTGTTTTGTTTTTTGCTTCATTTCTAGAATCAAAAGAGTTGCAAAGAATAATTTTCTATTTAAAAACCAAAATCAAGGGAAGCCTGGCAGTTTGTCATGTGAGTTAAATTCTCTTATCCAAGTGGAAACATAAAACAGTCTTGTCTGAGTCAGGTCGATTTTGTTCCTTTTGCAATACACAAAGGTAGTTCAATACACAGGATGACCTTTGCTAAAAGGAAGGGGGATTTCAATACCTGACATTCATTAACAGCAGGTGGCCAAATGTTGGTTCATGAGCCAGGCAGTAACCTCATTGTTACTTCCACTTGCCTTAATGGTGAACTTTCAGTCAGGCTCCTCTGTTCAATCCTATACTCTGTTCAATCCTATTCAGGACAAATTTAAGGATGGGTGAAAAAAATTATTGGATTCATATTTGAATTAAAATGTACCTATTCTGAATCTTCCAGGCACAAAGATGAAAGTGAACACAATCTGTGATCAGAAAACCATGCATTTTGAGCTTACAACACAATTCATTCAAAAAAGGGGCAACTATTGGAAATATGCCAGGGTCATGGCAATGGCAAACCCCTTCTGAAGAAACTTCCCAAGAAAACCCCATGATAGTTTCACCTTACTCACCATAACTTGGAAACAACTTTAATGCACACAACACACACACAAACATTGGAAAGGAAAGAGCATAAAAATGCATTCATTTGCAAAAGGCATGCTAATACGAGGCCATCAGAGAACATATACAAAGCATATTTTTTTAAAAAGTCCATGGAAATATTAACATATTTCTATGCAAGAAGCAAAAATGTTTGCAATCATGTTGAAGTGTGGCACTGAAAAAACAGGAAATGAGGCAAGATTGGCCTTGACAGACTCACACCACCCTGTACAAATTCAGTAGCTCCTCTCCACTTAGTTCAGGTTGCTCTTTCATACCATTACAGAACCTGTTGCAGAGTTTCTTATTGACAGTAATAACTGAACTGTGGTATCATGAATAGTAGTCATGGATCAAGAAGTCTGGAAGAAACTGCAGGTTCCACCTAATCCATGAAACATCAGCCTTCATTAATATGAACTCCTTTCCCACTGTGTCTATAAAATAAAAACAGTAGCCTTTTATTACAGTCCATAGACCATTAAGCTGTGTAAAATACTGTTCAGAGGGTATGCACATCAGTCATGACAGCTCGACAGACAAAAAGTAAGGCCACATAGAAAGCAAATAGAACTGATGTCCAAGGAAATAAACTGTTTGATTGCAAAATGCAATTTTGTTTGTTTATTTATTACACTATTTATGTCCTACCATGTGTATAAAAGTATCAGAGAAGGGTACAAGCAGTAAAATAACAAAATCAACATTTCAAAACAATTTGAAGGCTATATTTCACAGGAAGGAACTGGTAAAACCACCTCTGAATTTTCTTCACCTACAAAAGCCCTATGAAATTCATGGGTCACTGTAAATTGACTTGAAGACATATACAACACAAATCCTATTGTGTGTCACAACCAGAGTACTTTCATTGAATCAGCTGGATTTACCCATACGTTGACTCACAATATTACATGATTGATTGAATAGGCATACCTCAGTTGTTACTAATGAACACAATTCCAGCTATAATGTGTGTAAATATGATATTCAGGAAAATAAAGGAATCTATATTTAAGAATGCAAAGGGATCTTGTAGCACCTTTGAGACTTGCTGAAAGAAAGGACCTAGCAAGAGTAACATGAACTTTTGTAAACCTGAGCCTGCTTACTTGGATGCAGGGAGGAAGTGGGTTTGGGTCTATGAAATCTCATGCTACCAGTTTCTTTCTTTCAGTTAATCTCAAAGGTGCTACAACATCTCTTTGCATGCTGATTTTCCAGAATAACATGGCTCTATCTTTGAATTATATTTAAGAGTATGATCAAAGTCCTGATGCTCTTCCATATAGGAAGATAACAGAGGCAACAGGCTGTAATATCTTTTTTTTCCCCTTGCTTGTATCCTCCCTTGCTGTACTTGCTCAATCTTTATATTATCTTTCTCTTCCAAATGTCATAAATCCATAGCTGGTTAGCTGGTTAGCTGGTTGCTTTACCTAGGAGGTTAGGTTTGCCATTAGATGAAGAAGCATAACTTTAAAACATAGCTGAGAATTAAACAACCCACAAGCCTTGTGCTGTCCTTGGAAAGGGATCCTGTGAAGCTATTCCTCATAGGATGTGGTTTCCCGATCTTTTGCCATCTTGGTTAGCCTCCTCTGGACAAATTCCAGCTCATCAATATCTTTCTTTAACTGAAGTGCCCAGAACTTGACACAGCATTCCAGGTGACCAAAGCAGAACAGAGTGATACCATTACTTCCATGAACCAGTGTGGTGTAATGGTTTTGGTGATGGGCTACAATTCTGGAGGCCAGGGTTCAGATCCCAGCTCAGCCATGGAAATCCACTGGGTGACCTTGGGCAAGTCACATTCTATCAGCCACAAAGGAAGACAGTGGCATACTCTTTCTTAACAAATCTTGTAATGAAAACCCTGTGATAGGCCTTATGCTCACCATAAGTTGGAAACAACATGAAGGTACACAACAACAATTACTTTCCTCAAACAAGGCATTGACAATTGATGCAACCAAAATTTGTACTGGCTTTTTGGGCACTGCATCATACTGTTAATGTTTAGCTTAGCTGATTCCTTTTTTTGCTTTCTGCTCAATAATAGGTTCTTGTCCTGTCTCCCCAGTATGTGATGCCCTCCTGTACTCTCAAATGCTGTGTCCCTTCTCCAAATAATTCAGCTTAAAGCCCTCTTGATCTGGTTTGCATGACTAACAAATATATTCTTACCAAATACTGTGAGGTGAACCCATCTCTTTCTAGAAGCATGTTTTCATCAAAGTACAAAGCATGCTTCAAGAAGACAAATCTTTCCTCACATACCTTCATATATCAAAATATGTGTGTGTGCATCCCACTTCTGGTGTGATGGTCTATCTTTTATCTTTTACAACTCTCCCCATACCATTAAAAACCAGACTAACCAGAGCTACAAACCAGAATCACACAAGTCATTTCAGGTATTTTTAGTAGAGGAGGACTAAAAAATTACTGCTGCAGCCTGCTATAATGGCACAAGATCATAACTAGGTGAATCCTTACACTCCTGATATACAAGCTATTCAGATGAGCTATACATCTATGCGAGTTTTGCTTGGAAAGGATGCAAAAGAGGTCAAGATATAGCACCAATCATCATCTTATAAAGACTTCCCAAAGTTGATCTCTTAAGCCTGTATATTGGATGGATTGCCTTTCAGTAACAAAATATGATGGGAAAGGACTTTGGTTGTTAAGCCACGCAGAACACACATCCATTTGAACCACAGAGATTGATAAAATCAATATCTATGAAGGAGATTTGTTAAGTTTTCCCAGTTTATTATTTAAACCTTATTGCAGTGGGGCCTGCTGATCGCAATTCTTTTTAAACGATCCCATTTTTCAAGATTTCCAATCCATTTTTCTTTCTTTTTTTCCTATTTGATTCTTTAAGGTTAACCATAGGCTTTGTGTGAGGGTAGCCACCACTTGTTTCACCTCAGAGAGTGGATTTCTAATTCATATTCTCCAGACAGGTTTTTCCCCCTCGTGAATCTTTTTTTTTAAACAACATCCCTATATTGATCCAATTTCTTCTTTTGTAGGAGACATTCAGCTAGGACTGTCAATATCAATGTGGTGATATTGTCCGCCTTTTGCAAAATGCTCGACACTGCCTTTGATTTTTGGCTAATGGCCAAGGCGCTGCTCAGTGTCAATTATGTTAACGCTAAATGTGTGGAGTCTGTCCTTGCCAGGATTGTCAATGTGCATTTTCCCTGTAGGGGTGAGAAACATCCATGTGACTTTGGAGAGTTTTTGTCTGGATTCATTCTAAAATGGTTTGTCTCATTCATTCTGTGCAGGTTTATGTCATAATCATGCTACAGGTAGGGTTGGAATGAATACACGATACAAAAAAGAAAAGTGAGCTGATTCAGTTTGGCTCAAAACCTGGAAAACTAATTTCCTTCCTTCCTTCCTTCCTTCCTTCCTTCCTTTCCTTCACTACTTCCCAGGCTATGCTATATAGCTCCGGTCCAGGATATGTAGCCCCCTGGAGCTCTAAGGTCTTTACAGGAGTGTCTTCTCTCAACCCCATCATCTTTCCAGGCACACTCGGTACAAGGCAGAGGATCTTTTCAGTGGTTGCTCCCAGACTTTGGAATTCTCTCACTTGGGAAGCTAGAATGGTTCTCACTTTGCTTTCCTTCCACTGTCAAATGGAAACTATCTTGTTGCAACAGGCTTTTAGGAAACTGACTGCAATGGGCTTTTAATAGTGTGTTGTTTTAATGTGTTTGTATCTTCTCTTTTAATGAATTTTAAAATGGGTTTTAATTCTATGGATTGCTTAACTGCTTCTTAAAATAACACATAGTTTAATTGCTTTTTAAAAATAACACATACAGAGTATTGCTGTTTTTATGTGTTTTTAATTTCTTCTGGTTTTAATATTCTGTAAATTGGTTTCCATATAGGGAAAAGGTGATGTGTGCACACATGCACACACACACACACACACACACAGAGCATCCCTTAGTCATAATTATATACACACACATTTACACACACATGTACACACACACTATTCCCTAGGTATAATTATACACACACATGCACACAGACACATACATGGATACCATGTGCTAAAGGTTACATTTCAGAGGAAGGAACAAGGGAAACCACCGCCAAGCATTCCTTGTGTAAGAAACCCTGTGAAATTCATGGTGTCTCCATAAGTCAACTGGTGACTTGAAGGCACCTGCATGTGTATGCACACACAGGGAGAATGACCACTCACCATGTTTTCTGGAAGTCTGGGAGTTACACTTCAAAAAAGTAACTTTTCTAAGCTCTGCTGTGCCTGCAAAAGCCAGCTGTGAAACCCATCTTCTTTCATGTAGTACAAAGCCAAATCTACAAAAGGAACAGAGCAATAATGAAAAGAATGATCAAGATGGTATACTACAAATCAGTCCCTCACACAACAAAAAACATGCAAAGGGATTTTGTAGCACCTTTGAGACTAACTGAGAAAAAGAATCTGGCAGCATGAGTTTTTGTAGGCTTACTATATATACTTGACTATAAGTTGCTATTTGGAATTAATTTTTTTAGTACAATTTCTGTTCGGACACAATTGGCCCTTGGTATCCAAAGATTCTTTATCCACAGATTCAGCTATCCACATCTTGAAAATATTTTTAAAAATATAAATTCCAAAAAGCAAACCTTGATTTGCCATTTTATATAAGGGGCACCATTTTGCTATATTTAATGGGTCATGAACATCCACGGATTTTGGTATCCATGGAGGGCCCTGGAAACAAACACCAGTGGATACCAAAGACCCACTGTACACGAATATATACAATAAGTGGCATCCAAAATAGTAGCCTTAAGTCTATAAAAGTTCATGCTATCAACCCCTTTCTCTCAGTTTCAAAGGTGCTACAAGATCCCTTTACATACTGATCCATACTAGCATGACTATGCCTTTGATTTAATGAAAAATAGGTAAGCGGATTTTCCTGTCAGTGTAGACACACTCCTGGTTAACTACTCCTAATTAATATCTTAGGGAAGGCGCCTTCATGAGCAAGTTACCTTTTGCTAATGTAAAATTGCTGGCACAGAATAAAAGCTTTTCTTAAAAATTCTCCACCTTTCCATTCTCTCTTCATGTGTCTTTGCCTGGTGGGTGTACTCAAAACCCAGAGATGGTGGAAGGTCAACACCCCAAAACAACACTGTTGCCAGAAACATATCTTTTGTGTGTGTGTGTGTGTGCAGAATTCATGGGTTTTGCCCACCCCCAAAAAATTCCATGCAAAAAACAAGAAACTGGGTGGTGTTGTCATTGTTTTATACAAAAACATGTGGCTCAATACAAGTCCTTCACTATTTTTGCACAAAAAAATGCAGGTGTATTTCTGTGAAGAATACTTTCCTGAAACACATCAGGATGTGCAAATACTGGGTGAGAACTGCACAAATGTATTGTCTTGTTCCTGACAGAGTTTCCCTAATGTCACAAAAATCTTTTTTTTTTCCCCACCAGCAAATGCATAGTAATAGCAAATATTATTTCCATCTCTACATCTCACTTTAGACATTTTATATTTAGGAACTTTAGTCAGTGTCACTGTGTTCTTGACCCTGCATTGCTCTGGGACAGTTTGGGAAAATTGCAATGGTCTATCTACAACTCATGGAGAGTCAGCATGGTGGAGTGTGGTTTGAGTGTTGGACGATGACTCTGGAGTCAAGGGTTTAAATTCTGGCTCAGCCATGTAAATCCACTGGGTGGCCTTGGGCAGGTCACAATCTCTCAGCCTCAGAAGATGGCAATGGCAAACCCCCTCTGGAGAAACTTGCCAAGAAAGCACCATAATATGGTTACCTTGGGGTCACCATAACTTGGAAATGACTTGAAGGCACACAACAACACCAACAACCCACAAGTAGATGTCTGCAGACCACCATTTTAATTCTCCACAATTTTCTAAGGAAGCTGTTCCAGTTCTAAACCAGTGTCTGGCATCAGGGATGAATTGTATGAGAACAAATAAACTGAAGACAAGATAACTGATCAGTCAAAAGGATTTTGACAGTGGTGGCTCGAGCTACACATCCTAGAGATACAGGTTTGCAGTTTGGGTGTACTTTTGGACTCAGATTGGAACTTGGAGGCCCTGAATTCTGCAGTGGCCAGGAGTGCTTCTGCACACTTAAAGCTGGCATGACAACTGTGCTCTTTCCTTGAAATGTCTGACTAGGCCATGTTGGTGCATGATTATTTAGGCTACTGTAATGCACCCTATATGGCTTTGCCTTTGAAGTGTGTTTGGAAACTACACATGGGGCACAGAGCTGCAGCCAGATTCTTAACTGGGGCAAGTTCCAGAGAGAGCTGTCTACAAAAACTGCAGTGAGATAGATGCTGTGAGGGAAGAGAGGTAGAGTCATGCTTTTACATGTGATTAGGTACAACTAGGGAGGTTATCACATGCAAAAAGGAGAAAAAAGTGCCTTACCTCTGCAGGGATACAGTTGCTTACAGGATGCAGCCAGGAATTGTCACATGAAAAATGCTGTCAATGCTGCCAGGCAACTGCATCCCAGATCCCTGCCGCACTCAGCCAGCCAATTAGCAAACCCAAGAGGTGCATGGGGAGCCTTCTATTTATCATTTCTGGAAATTCATTTAAATCTATTCCTGTCCAGACAAGATCCTTGGAGAGCTTCTTTAAATTTCAGACTAAAATTCAGAATGGATTCACCACTCTACTAACATAGGGATCACCAGCCCCTCTCCTGCTCTCTGTAGTAAGACATCTCTGTGTGTGATAACTGATCTATAATAGCCACTTCTGGAATATGTTTTTCAATTGTCATATGATGTTTTCCAGCCTTGCAATAATACACTTGTCTATGTTTGACAGTTCATGTAATCACCTTCAAGAGGAGGAAAAAATAGTTTCACATCCAAGGACTTTAGATTACCTAGATTATGGATTGGGCAGCTGGTAACCTTATTTGTTAGCAAAGTTTATCATTTGCCCTCCTTCTTTTGTTTGCACCTGTCAGTACATTTCTTCTGCAGGCAATTCCGACTAACAACAACATTGGTTTTTATTGGCTTAAATGAGTAATTTTTCAGCTGTGAGTTAAAATCAAGGGGAGAATCAATATGGGCATCTCTGTAATTGAAAACCAGTGGGTGATAATTCTGGAGTGAAAACAAGATAATAAGAACAGAGATGAAACACTATCAGGGGAAAGGAAGAAAAGATTATGGATACAATCTCAATTAAATATCAGTTATTAGTAATACATGATCAGAAACTTCCACAGGCTTCTCTTTTTTCTCTAATAACACCCATTTAACAAAGTTCTTTTCTATTCAGTTTGGATGTTGAATGGGAAAAAGAATGTCAGTGATTAATAGAGTAGAATTGAATCTGACTTGAACCTAGAGACAAACCAGATGGGACACCAAGATCCCCATTTTCCCATTCCCCTCTGTTTTGTTGATATATTTTCCTCCATAACAAAGCTTGGATAAGTTTTCTCTTCTTTTCTCTCCCTCTCTGTCTCTTTGAAAGTTTTTGTTTAATTCTAGCTCCCAGGATCCCCAGCTAATAAGGCTGTGGAAATGTGGACTATAGATCCCACATTTCCACAGCCTTATTGGCTGGAGGATCCTGGGAGCTAAAATTAAAAAAAAAAAACTTTCAAAGATCTAGCCATGTCTAGTAGACATTTAATGGCTGGGATTTATCCCAGGAAAAGAACATTAGGGCAGAGCCAATTTGACAGACAGCAAGTCTAAGGTTTTTAAGCAGAGGCTCGATGGTCATCTGTCGGGAGTGCTTTGACTGTGTATTCCTGCATGGCAGGGCATTGGACTGGATGGTCCTTGTGATTTCTTCTAATTCTATGATTCTATGAACAGAAGAAGAACCAGACAAAAAGACTATGTAGTACAAGTGTTATCACACAGTGGTCCAAATTAGCACTAATGGGGAGCCCACAAGTAGGACATGTGGAATAACACCATAGAATCATAGAATCATAGAATCATAGAGTTGGAAGAGACCACAAGGGCCATCCAGTCCAACCCCCTGCCATGCAGGAACTCCCAGTCAAAGCATCCCCGACAGATGGCTATCCAGCCTCTGCTTAAAGACCTCCAAGGATGGAGACTCTACCACACTCCGAGGGAGTGTGTTCCACCGTCGAACAGCCCTTACTGTCAGGAAGTTCCTCCTAATGTTGAGGTGGAATCTCTTTTCCTGCAGCTTGCATCCATTGCTCCGCGTTCTGGTCTCTGGAGCAGCAGAAAACAAGCCTGCTCCCTCCTCAATATGACATCCCTTCAAATATTTGAACAGGGCTATCATATCACCTCTTAACCTTCTCTTCTCCAGGCTAAACATCCCCAGCTCTCTAAGTCGTTCCTCATAGGGCATGGTTTCCAGACCCTTCACCATCTTAGTTGCCCTCCTTTGGACCCGCTCCAGTTTCTCCACATCCTTTTTGAATTGTGGTGCCCAGAACTGGACACAGTATTCCAGGTGGGGCCTCACCAAAGCAGAATAGAGTGGCACTATTACTTCCTTTGATCTAGACACTATACTTCTATTGATGCAACCTAAAATAGCATTGGCCTTTTTAGCTGCTGCATCACACTGCTGACTCATGTTCAACTTATGGTCTACTTGGACTCCTAGATCCCTTTCACACATAGTTTCATTCAGCCAGATGTCCCCCATCCTATATCTGTGCATTTCATTTTTCCGCCCTAAGTGCAGAACCTTACATTTCTCCGCATTGAATTTCATTTTGTTAGCGTTGGCCCAGCTTTCTAGTCTATTCAGGTCATTCTGAATTTCAATCCTGTCTTCTGGAGTATTGGCTACTCCTCCTAATTTGGTGTCATCTGCAAATTTGATAAGTATGCCCCCAATTCTGTCATCCAAGTCATTAATAAAGATATTGAATAGCACTGGGCCCAGGACAGAACCCTGTGGGACCCCACTGGTCACTTCTCTCCAGGATGAAAGGGAGCCATTGTTGAGCACCCTTTGAGTTCGGTCAGTCAACCAGTTACAAATCCATGTAATGGTTACCTTGTCTAGCCCACATTTTACGAGCTTGTTTGCAAGAATGTCATGGGGAACCTTGTCAAAGGCCTTACTGAAATCAAGATATACTATATCCACAGCATTCCCTTCATCTACCAAACTGGTAATTTTATCAAAAAAAGAGATCAGATTTGTCTGGCAAGACTTGTTTCTCTGAAACCCATGTTGGCTTTTTGTGATTATGGCATTGGCCTCTAAATGTTCACAGACTCTCTGCTTAATGATCTGCTCTAGAATCTTTCCTGGAATTGATGTCAGACTAACTGGACGATAATTGTTGGGATCCTCTTTTTTCCCCTTTTTGAAGATGGGCACAACGTTTGCCCTCCTCCAGTCTGCTGGGACTTCTCCTGTTCTCCAGGAGTTCTCAAAGATTATTGCCAATGGTTCCGATATTACATTCGCCAGTTCTTTTAATACTCTAGGATGTAGTTCATCTGGTCCTGGAGATTTATATTCATTTAGGTTAACCAGGTATTCCTGTACTATCTCTTTACTTATTCTGTGCTGAGATTCCCCTATTCTGTCTTCTGCTCCATTATCCTTAGGTTGACCACCCTTTGCCTTTTCTGAGAAGACTGAAGCAAAGAAGGTGTTGAGTAATTCTGCCTTTTCTTTGTCATCTTTGAGCATTTTGCCATCTTCTGCACGCAGTGGCCCTACTGTTTCCTTCTTCTTCCTTTTGCTTCGGACATACCCAAAAAAGCCCTTTTTGTTGTTCTTAACCTCTCTAGCCAGCCTGAGTTCATTCTGTGCTTTAGCTTTTCTGACTTTACCCCTACATGTGCTGGCTATTTGTTTGAATTCCTCTTTCGTGATTTCCCCATTTTTCCATTTCTTATACATGTTCTGTTTAAGGCTTATCTCAGTTGAAAGTTCCTTAGTCATCCATCCTGGCTTCTTGAGACACCTCCCATTTTTCTTCCTCATTGGAACTGTTTGAAATTGCGCCTTCAGTATCTCCTTTTTGAGAAACTCCCATCCGTCTTGAACTCCCTTCTCTTTTAGTTTTCTTGACCATGGGATCTCCCCCAGTATTTCTCTAAGTTTATTGAAATCAGCTCTCCTAAAGTCTAGAATGCGTGTCTGACTATGCCTGGCTTCCCCTTTCCGCTGTATAACAAACTCCAGGAGAACATGGTCACTTCCCCCTAAGGATCCAACCACTTGCACCCCATTGACTAGGTCATCCCTGTTGGTTAAGATCAGATCTAAAATAGTTGATCCCCTTGTTGTCTCTTCCACCTTTTGGACAATGAAATTGTCTTCCAGGCAAGTGAGGAATTTGCTAGACCTTGAGGATTTGGCTGAGTTTGACTTCCAGCAAATATCCGGATAGTTGAAGTCCCCCATCACTACTACATCTCTCCTTTCTGAGTGTGTGCTCATCTGTTCTAGAAAGGCATCATCCAATTCCTCTGCCTGAGTCGGGGGTCTGTAGTAGACTCCCACAGTAACATCCCTGTTGTTTCCCTCTCCTTTAATGTTTATCCAGATGCTCTCCACCTGGCTTCCAGTATTGACTTCCTGGATCTCTTCACTGGTGTAAATATCCCTGACATATAATGCTATTCCTCCTCCTTTCCTGTTTGGCCTGTTTCTCTTAAAAAGGTTATATCCCTCTATTTCTACATTCCAGTCATGAGACTCATCCCACCAGGTTTCAGTGATGCCTATTATATCATATTTGCTCTGTTGTGCTAGGAGTTCGAGTTCATCCTGTTTATTTCCCATACTCTGTGCATTAGTGTAGAGACATCTAAGAACATGTGTTCCCTTTACTTGCTGCCTGTGCAAATTTTTTTGCTTCCCACTGTTGGGTCCTTGCACTGTTTGCCTTGTTCCCTCTATGTCAGTTTGATTATTTTCTCCAGCCCTTTTGCCTTCCAAAATAATGTCTCCCTCCCCCATATAACTCAGTTTAAAGCCCTCCTGATCAGATTTTTGAGACTTTTGGCAAAAATGTTTTTGCCAACTGGTGTGAGATGCAGCCCATCCCTTGCCAGAAGTCCCTCCTCATGGAACCGCAGCCCATGATCCAAGAATCCAAACTGTTCTTGGCGGCACCATCTACGGAGCCAGTTATTCACCTCTGCTATTTTCTTCTCCCTTCCTGGACCATGCCTTTCTACTGGGAGAAGAGATGATATGACAACCTGTGCATCCATCTCTTTCAGCTTCCTTCCTAGAGCCTCATAATCCCTTATGATATTCTGAAGGCTGTGCCTTGCAGTATCATTGGTTCCCACATGAACCAGAAGAAAGGGGTGTTGATCAGTAGGCTTGACAAGTCTTGTCAGCCTCTCAGTTACATGATGGATCTTTGCCCCAGGGAGACAACACACCTCCCGAGACATCTTGTCAGGCCCACAAACCATTGCTTCTGTACCCCTCAGCAAGGAGTCCCCCACAACCACCACACGCCTCCTCCGAGGCTTAGCAGCGGCTGTTCCCTTTCGTGGTACTCTCAGTCTCCCCTGCTCTGTCCCTGATGTCTGTCCCTGCTGCTTTTCCTCATCATCTCTGATAACAGAGAGAGATTCAAAGTGATTCTGTAGCTGCAAGCTCACAGAACGAACCGTGGTTTCCCTACTTCTGCGTGTAACTTTCCTCCAACCATCTCCTTCTTTTGTGTGTGAAGTGACCTCTTCTTCCTCAGCAACTTTCTCTGTGTGTTTCCTGTCCAGGACCATCTGGTCCTTTCTGTTCAAGAGAACCTCCTGCTCTCTGTGATGCTGAAGTGTTGACACCTGGGCCTCCAACTGCTGAACTCTTCCTTCTAAGAGGGCTACCAACTTGCACTTGGTGCAGGTGAAGTTCCCCACATCTATAGGCAAGAAGACAAACATCCCACAGGTGTTGCAGGTGACTGCTGCAGGTCCCTCAGTGTCCATAGTGAGAAGTCTTAAGGAGGCAATGAAACAAGACTGTGGGCTTCTCTTGTAAAACACCAGTGTAAAAAATCCCTGTGTGGCTGGCCTTTGTCCCCAAGCTCTGTTAGTGAGCTCAATCAACTGGGCCTATAGGTATCTAGAAAGTTCCTGGCTGCTAGCTCCTTCTAGAGGCAAGTCCCTGATTCACTTCCTCTGAATCCCCACAGCCCCTTAAGGGAATAGTGGGAAGAAAAGTATAAATATTGAATGACTTTGTCCTCACTGTGTTCAGGCTACCTTCTCCTCTGTACTTCCCCCCTGCCTTGGCTATCAAATATAAAAATGAGTATGAAAAGAAAAAATTTGCGCGCCGTTAGGCGCGCGCCTCTCCTAAAATGAGATTTCTCTTTCCTCCTCCCCAATGAACCAATGAAATGGCTCACAAATTCAAATTTTAAGGTCTTACCCAATCAAAAGGCACACAGAGAAGCACAGGTTTACCTTGAGGAAGGTATGGCCAGAAGCCTCTCCTAGCAGTTATATAAAATGAGATTTCTCTTTCCTCCTCCCCAATGAACCAATGAAATGGCTCACAAATTCAAATTTTAAGGTCTTACCCAATCAAAAGGCACACAGAGAAGCACAGGTTTACCTTGAGGAAGGTATGGCCAGAAGCCTCTCCTAGCAGTTATATAAAATGAGATTTCTCTTTCCTCCTCCCCAATGAACCAATGAAATGGCTCACAAATTCAAATTTTAAGGTCTTACCCAATCAAAAGGCACACAGAGAAGCACAGGTTTACCTTGAGGAAGGTATGGCCAGAAGCCTCTCCTAGCAGTTATATAAAATGAGATTTCTCTTTCCTCCTCCCCAATGAACCAATGAAATGGCTCACAAATTCAAATTTTAAGGTCTTACCCAATCAAAAGGCACACAGAGAAGCACAGGTTTACCTTGAGGAAAGTATGGCCAGAAGCCTCTCCTTGCAGTTATATAAAATGAGATTTCTCTTTCCTCCTCCCCAATGAACCAATGAAATGGCTCACAAATTCAAATTTTAAGGTCTTACCCAATCAAAAGGCACACAGAGAAGCACAGGTTTACCTTGAGGAAGGTATGGCCAGAAGCCTCTCCTAGCAGTTATATAAAATGAGATTTCTCTTTCCTCCTCCCCAATGAACCAATGAAATGGCTCACAAATTCAAATTTTAAGGTCTTACCCAATCAAAAGGCACACAGAGAAGCACAGGTTTACCTTGAGGAAGGTATGGCCAGAAGCCTCTCCTAGCAGTTATATAAAATCAAGCAGTTATATAAAACCCACCTGCTTGAGTTCTCCAGGAAGTGATTTTCCAGATGCATATTGCCTCTGATACTGGCAAGTTCCTACATTTTGCCTGCATGATGGAAATCTACACTGACATAGCAAATCTACACCAACCTTCTACTGGATTTCAACACTGTGCAACCAATTGTGTATATGCCAGCATGGCTGCTTACTGTCCCATTGTGCAATAAATGCACAGTGAGTGTTTCTGCTCCTCGTTCTCCTGCTTGTTGTGGTTGTTGAGGCAAAGTGGACAGGAAAAGAAGACCAGTATCTTAGAGCATTCTGGGTTTTTTTCCCATGTAATCCCAAAGAAAATAAAAGTGCAAGTAACAGGGGGAGATTGGAGCAGCTGCAGGACCAGAATACTCCAGGCTACTCCTCAGAGTATCCTGGCCAGTGAAGACAAGGTCTGGGTATCTGGTCCATTGATTCTATGTTTTTTCACTATTTAAGATGAGTAATGGGATTTAGTCCCGCAATACAGGTGGTATTGAGCACAGGTGTAGCTTTCCCCTGACCTTTGCCTTGATAAATTTTGCCACTGCAAGGGCTTATGTCCAAATCATGATGCCAAGCATTCTGGAAAGCAGTTATGACAAAATGGACAAAGTGAATATGAAGCTACCTTTTGGGCAAGCTTGAAACTCAAGCCTGAATCCAATTGGATTGTCCCAATTAGAGCAGTCCCACTGTGTTAGTTGTTGAATAGTAAGTCAGCATTAGATAAATTCCATTAATTCAATGGGTATACTCTAGTTTGGACTGATGATAGGATTTATGTCATAATATTGGCATTATTTCAGTGTCTAGCCATTATCTTACAAATGACACCCTGACACTATTTGTTCTTTCATGACAATTATCATGAAAAGCCAAAAAGGAGACTTTATGTGCCTCATTCTGAAACATTTCATTATTTAATGTATTTAAAAAAAATAAATAAATAAAACAGAGAGGGTATTTATGTAGATATTTATCTCTGGGCCTTAAAAAAAATTCAGTCTAATTATAAGCAGACAAAAGTTTTTATTATGGATTTAATTTTGAAATGCAAATGGAGCATTGTGAAATTGCATGTTGAAATTTTAATTTGCGCTTTTTATTTGTGTCAGTGGATTAGCAAACTGTCCTGCACTGAAATTAATTATAGAGAGAGAGATACATAAACCCCGCTACAAGATAACAGCACATTAAATGTCCCTGCATGCCAATATTACTCAGAGGTCTGCACCGAAAGTTTACTTTTGACCTATGCATTGCAGTGCCTGTAAATAAACACTTGCCTACTGCCCAAAGAGCTAAAACTAATGTCTTCTGCAATATGATATGTATCCCATTTAATGTTGCCTACTGTTACCATGGCTATGATAGCTTTAATACTGTATGCGCACAGCAAGGTGGCAATTAGTATTTGGATTTAGAGAAAGAAAAACTAATGATTTCACATCGGAGCAACTCTCGCTTAATACTCTTCACTGGACATAAAATGGAAAGCTATGTTCCGCCCAACAATAGTTAAACTATCACATTGTGCAGTTTAGAAATCCATTTCCCACAATCTGTTCTGCAATTTTGAAACACATGGTTTCCGCTCAAGTTCTTGTGTACTTTCTGTACCAGACATTAGTAACCTTTGATTCTCTAAAACTATTCCAGTTCCTTAAATAAAAAATATATATTTGCATTTGAAAGGCATCTCAGTTACATACAATGATGTTCTAGTATAACAAAAGCAGGAAAATAAAAACACAAAAGGTAGAAAAATAACAACTTAGTTGTAAGTTTCTATAAAAGCTGACCAAATGTTATAAGTCCATTTTGAAGTATCCTAGAGCCATACTTCACACCATATAGTCATGGTGGCCAAGGCCTTGAGGGGTAGAAACCGAAAATATCTGGAGGACCACATGTACCCCATCCTTGATTATGTTGAAGGTCCAAATTATGTAACTTGAATATATTCTCCCATATTAGCATGCCTGGCTTTTGAGATTAGCAGGAGAGGCCTTTTTTTCAATCTTGTCCCCATCAGAGATATGTTTGGTGTAAGCAGGAGAAACAGCCTCCCAAGCAGGGGAGTTTCTAGCGAGTTTCTAGCGGGTGTGGACTTCACTGGGTGAAAACCTCAGAGGGGGTGTCTGCTTTCTGGTATGGAGTCAACTACTGCACCTCTCTGTGGATAGACCAGAGGCTGAAGGTCCTGGGAAGAACCTGGTCCATGCACCTGGAAGTGACAAGAAGCCTAGCTGGGACACTCTTGGCATGCTACAGCAAACTCCTGGAGGGCTCTGCTGTAGCCAAATGTCACCTGGACCCCTTTGAGACTTACATGCAAGGTGCATAGACTGGAACAATCAAGGACTAGGCTATCCCTTTGGATGCCTTGGTCCACCGGCCATCAACAGCAAGCAGACTGGATCCTTTCTCTTCCATAGTGGCCTAATTTACTCCTGAGAGGCCATTGGTCTGGTGACAGCAACCCTAATGACAACATTGCTCCCAAGGCAGATTAGATCATGAAATTCAATGGCAAATTATGGAATGTCCTTCCAAAGGAAGTTAGGATAGCTCATTGTTGTTCCACTGGCAGGAAAAGGCCACAAGCAACTAACAGCCTGTTACAATCTGAAGTTTCATAATGGTTGTGCTGGACTTCTTAATATTTTACTTGAATTGGTGCAAAATGTCCTTTACCAGTCTGGATCTTTCCTTCAGCAGTCCTATCAATAGCATCACAGAAGATACTGTGGTTAGTACAGTCAGAATCTATAATCCAGAAAGCTGGTTTCTGATTGCATTCGTCACCTGCTAATGCTCTTTCCTCACATTTTTAATTTGTTTAATCTGTTCATAAGAACAGTTGAGCCATGCTACCTTTGTCTTCTAGGCCAGTACTTGGAGAGCTAACATTGTCTGAAGTCCTCTAGAAGAGGATACAGACTCTGGATACCTTGCTTCCATTGGTGAAAACTGACTTCAAAGTGTGAAAATAATTTTCACTCAAATAACTTTGGGGAGGGGAGAAGTGGCGGTATCCCTGCACTTCCCAATATTGTCCAGAAAAAGCAAATTTCTGCAGTCTCTCCTAGCTTGTGTGTCCTTCCTCATTAACATTTTTTTTGCCATCATGACTGCTCTCTGATGTTGCTTGGTCATATGTGTCCTGCTTTTCATCTGTGTAAAGTTAGAAGGCATGACTAAACCTAACAGATGCATTCATAATTGGTAAAGTATTGGGGAAGACCCAATTCCCACCTTCAATTACTGTTGAATTTACAGCTATCTTTCCATGAAACAAAAATAATGCATTTTGCTTTCTTGTCATTTTTTCATGCCCTTTTCTGTTTTAATTCTTATTTGTCCTCTTGTTCCATTGATGTTTGTGTTTTGGAGTTTTTGTGTGTTTGTTTGTTTTTCCCTTCATTTTCTTTATTCTTTCACTAAATATTTCTCTACAGAATCTTTCTGGTGGTTGCTGTGGGTGTCCTTGAGATAGCATCATTATATTCTTTAAAGAGTTTTTCATTCATGCTCCTTATAGGACCCATATTGTATCTGAATTTTCCAGTGAACATTAATAACTTTTGACAATTGACATCAGCATTGTACATTGGTGCCAAGGTTCAACCAAGTCTGTGGGGAGCCATCACTTTTTAAAAATGAAATCAAGGTTAACTTTCACTAAGCTTAAACAGCACTACTTTCTTCAATAGGAAAAAAAAACTAATAAGGTGCTAACCAAAAACAAAGAAGAATATGGTCACATGGCCATAAAAAGTGGACTCTAGCTGAAATGCTACAGTTCAAGGTAGAACTCTCCCCCTGAGAATTAGAAGTATCTTGGCAAACTACGAATCTCAGTATTACATAGAATGATTTTTATGGCAGTTAAGGTGCTATGGAGCTACGCCATGGAAATAAAGCCTAAAATTGCATTCATGCAGAAATTAGCACACAGTGTACTTCTGCACAAGGAACTACACTGTGTTGAGTCATTTACTACTCCTCTATAACTACACTACAACCACTGAACATGCCAATCCCCATGCATGTCCATTTGTGCCTGAAGAAATGGAGATGAAGGGATTGCAGAAGCAACTGGCCATGTCCTTGTAGCAGGGACAAAATGGTTACTTCAGCTGCTGTGACCTGCTGAGGTCTTCTGAAGTTTGCACAGATGATGTAACTGTTTGGCATCTGGCTACAGGGACATAGCCAAATGCTTCTGTACTTTCTCCACTAATTCCAGACACACATGGATGTGAATGGAGGATTTGAACAGCTCTATAGTAGTTAGTTTGGGCAAGGGTAGGTCACTGCAGAAACAGGAAAGGAATATCAACCTCTAAAGCAAGTATCTGAAGACTACCTCAAGTGGAGAAGGGAAGGTTAAGAGGTGATATGATAGCCTTGTTTGAATATTTGAAGGGATGTCATATTGAGGAGGGAGAAAGCTTGTTTTCTGCTGCTCCAGAGACTAGGACCCGGAACAATGGATGCAAGCTCCAGGAAAAGAGATTCCACCTCAACATTAGGAGAAACTTTCTGACAGTAAGGGCTGTTTGACAGTGGAACACACTCTCTCAGAGAGTGATGGAGTCTCCTTCTTTGGAGGTTTTTAAGCAGAGACTGGATGGCCATCTGTCGGGGATGCTTTGATTGGGAGTTTCTGCATGGCAGAATGGGTTTGGACTGGATGGCCCTTGTGGTCTCTTCCAACTCTATGATTCTATGATTCTATGGAGGGAGGGGCATTGCAACCTCTGATTCCATGATCTGAATACATTAATTGGACAACACCTTAAAAAGTAACACACACATGTATGCAAAGGGATCTTGTGGCACCTTTGGCTCTGAGGATCTGAGGAAGTAGACAGTCCACAAAAGTTAGGTTACAACTTCGTTTGCACAGTTACAAAGGTGCTACAAGTTCCCTTTGCAGACTGATCTTCCAGACAAATATGGCTATTTTTCTGAACATTTACACAAGTGTTTGACTCCAACAGGGTCCCATTATTGCACTTTGAAAGAATTGCACTAGTCATTCAACCAGTCATAACAAGCAATAAATAAAATCCTTAAAAGAAAAATATCTCTGGTATCTTTGTCTGCTGTTGTGTGACTTCAAGTCAATTCTAATTTATGGTCACCCTAATGCCAACCTATCATGGGGTTTTCTTGGCAAGATTTCTTCAGAAGTGTGTTTGATTTTGCCCTTCTTCAGAGGCTGAGAGAGTTTGACTTGCTCCATAGCCATGCAAGCAACTGAACCCTGGTTCCCATAGCCACATGAGCAACTGAACCCTGGTCTCCCAGAGCCAGAGCCCAACACTCAAATCACTACACCAACCTGGCTCAAGGTTTAGTGAGTTTCAAGTGGAGGGAGTTGCTATACACAGTCAGTTGCTATACAACAGTGATGGTTATGAGATCAAGAATGGAACAAGTGCTTTTACCCCAGAATAAAAAAAAAATCAGGTCCTGCTCTGCAGCAGGCTTCTTGCCAGTCCAAAAGGGCTGACTAAGTTAGTGTCCATTCTCATCTATCCTTGAGTGGGTATCTACCCTGGTATTGTCCTTTAGAAGAATGCTGGGCTAGGATTTGGGGATGTCATGAAGTTCCTCTTGGCCCGTCAAAAGCTCTTGGTCTAATCTCCCTTAGAAGATTGTTGTGAGGATAAAAAATGGGAAGGAGAATCATATAATGTCCTTTATTTATTTATTTATTTATTTAGATCCTGGATACACCACCATTTAGCCAAAAGGGGCTCTCAGAGTGTCTTACAGATTGTCTTTGACTTGACATCGTCTTACAAATGGTTCATTGGTCAGTTTCCTACCCTCAGGTTTACAGTGTAATAAGATGCAACACACAAGGAAAAGGGAATGGCAGTGTGTGTGGGGTTAAGTCCAGCAGAGGGCACAGTGGTGGCTGTTGGAACAGAGCATGGGCTTCTCACCAGCCACTGGAACCAAGGCACAATGGAGCCTTGACCGCTTTGGGGAAAAGTATGATACATATGTAACAAATAACAGGAATTACTGCTGGCTATACCCAAGAGGCAATTTTACAGTAGCCTAGGATCAAGTAGGGTGAACCACAATACAGGGACATTCTTAAAACTGTTAAACTAATAATCTTAAAGTTAACTGCCAAGAAATATTTGTGGGGGTCTAGCTCTTCATAGGCTGGGCTTTGAGCACTTGAGAGGGTAATTATGTATTGCAGTGTTAAGAGCCATCTGGCTGGCATGGTCCTCATGCCACAATTACATACTTTGAAGGGAGACAAGATTAGAATCTGCAGAATCCAAAACAGAGCCTTTGATCTTACACCTAAACAAAAAGCAGCCATTGATGGGCTTGCTTGGGGCAAAAAATGGGGGATGAAAACCCTGTGTGTTCATGGTCTTGTTAATGGATTTAAGGCAAGATATCCCAGTGGTTTGTGAAGAAGCCAACTTCGAGGCTGAAAAACAACACCAAAATGAACCACATAAGCTTTTTCACAAAGCATTTGCAGCCTGTTGGCTTTTGTATTTTGGGTTTTGTATTTTTGGGAACAGAAACAAATTCTTTTCTAGGACAGTGCAAGGGTTTGCTTAATATTTGATATGTGTACTGAGGTCTCATTAGAATTGACACAGGACACCATTTGATGGCTAATAAGTAACAGTATTCAGCATGAGATAGAAAACAGGAAAAGGTGTCCAATACCTAGAGTGATGTTTTCTCTCATTTACTGGTTGTTGGAGATGGGAGACAAAGGATTTGATTCAGTTTTTGTAGTCCTGTTTTATTCTGATTTTACTCTATTTTACTATAACTATTAATGTTAATGTTACTACAGTACTTGGTTTTAAATTAGGTTGCACAGCGACTAGAGAACTTTTTTTGAGCTGCATATAGCAGCCAAAATTCCAGTGTTAGGGACATTAGTATGTTAGGGACATTGATACATACAAGTCACACTATGCATGGCCAAAAAGTCACTTTTGTGCAACAGACTTATTTCTGCTGATAGTAGTGAAAGCGAAAGTGAACAGATAGCATGTTCATCTGTGCCTTGTCTTCTTAAATTGCACATTAGGTGTTGTGGTTGTGTATCCTTTAATTTGTGTTGTGGTTGCACACTGTGCATTGTGATTGTGTATCCTATACTGTGCATTGTTTTGTACATTATACATTGTGCATTACACAATAGCACCTAGTCACTGATGTCTTGCACAATGTGGCTATTCTGCATGGGAGTTGCACAGCACTCACATAATGTATCCTTGCATGTAAACATTCACTCATCTCTAAGGAGATGTTGGACTGCAGCCCCAGAAATAAAGGAGAAATAAAATTGGGCCTATTTCTAAAGGGAGCAGGGGAAACTTGACAACTTAGCTGTGCTACTTTTTTAAAAACAACAACAACCAAGAGCTTAAAGATTTGCTGTTCAAGGGTTGGGACTTTGCCACAATAGTGAATATTTATCAACATCTGTGATTTCAAAAAGACATCTTTTCCCCTTGACCTCTAAAACATCTCAGAACTTGCATTCAATTACATGCATACAAAATATCAAAACTCTGCAAAAATGGGATTCAGAAGCAGCATTTGGAATGCCAACCTGCTGAGCAATATTTGCTTCTTACTGCACTTGAAACAAATACATATACACATATTTCTAAGTTGTTGAATGAGACTTTGTCTGCATGATAATGTTTGATCTTTTGAAAGCTATCAAAAAGTGCAGATGTTGTTTAAGAGAAGAAATGTTCACACTTCTTTAAAGGGGAATGGACTACCTCAGAGAGTGGTTGAAGAAAAAATTCTTTGGAAGTTCCGAACCAGAGGTTAGATGGGCATCCTCCAGGAGTGCTGTAGTTGTGTATTCCCACATAGCAAGCTGTTGGAATAGATCGCCCTCGTGGGCCCTTCCAACTCTAAGATTCTAGGATTCAAAGACGTCTTCTGATGCTATCCCCTCAAAAAGAATTACCTTTTAAGGAATGCAGTCCCACAATATTGCCATTTCTGTGTTGCTGAAGAGCAGTAGTGAATGAGGATGCATCCCGCTCTTTCTCAGTTGCTCCATGAAAAGAGATATATTTTTATTACGTTCTCACAAAAGACACACACACACACAAACACACAAAATCAACCAAATATGAAAAACAAACAAACCCAGAAATGTATGCATGATTTCCCACACCTCCGTACATAAGCCATAACTGTGTATCTTTTATATACCTCTTCATTAATATTTATAACAGTAACTCCTTCCATACATTTACAAGAGTAAACAGCTACTTCAAATTTCATGACTCGGAAGCCACTTGTATGGTCTTCCATCCTTTCAATCAAAAAGGTAATTGTGATAGCATAATTCAGATTTGTTGTTGTTGTGGGCCTTCAAGTAATTTCCAACTTATGGCAACCCACAGGGTTTTCTTGGCAAGATTTGTTCAGAAGAGATCTGCCATTGCTTTCCCCTGAGGCTGAGAGAGTGTGACCTGCCCAAGGCCACCCAGTGGGTTTCATGGCCAGGCTGGGAATTGAACCCTGGTCTCCAGAGCCATAGTCCAACACTCAAATCACTATACTGCACAATCAGGTTTAGGACATCACAATTCATGAACAGGATTTATTTATTTTATTTCAAATAAATAAAGACAGCAACTCTGTGTGTGTGTGTGTGTGTGTGTGTGGAGTGGGGATTAACTCAGGTTTCTCCTTTTTTATCTCCCCTGCTTTCATTTTCACTATATTTCCAAAACCTTCACTTCTAGAATAACTCTGGGCAGTTGTTAATGTGAAGGATAAGCAAAAGGTTGCTTCTTCTGAGTGTCGGAAGAAATGCTTTGTGTTTCACGCTTGCATTTTGTCAGGCTGAATGACACACCGGCTGTTCAAAAGAGACCAGTAATGAATGCAAGACTGGGGGGGGGGGGGGGGCAAACAAGTTCATGAAGTTTGATGTTCCCCCTGCCTGAAACGCTGGTCAGTGGCAGACACGTTGTGGAAGAGAATTCTGTGATACCCTTAATTGTGTTGTTCTGCCTTTGAAAGAGAAAAACTTTTCCTTCCGACCGTACTCATCATGGGTGCTCTACCCTGAAGCATGGGAGCAGTTTCCACATTTTATCATTGGTGTCCTTGGCAATTGTTGCTGCGGGTGCTTCTTTCTGCCCCCTCCACGCACATATCACCAACCTGCTTTGGGTTGTTTTCCTTTGTTTTCCACATTTTTCCCCTTGCACAGAAATGTTTAATCCTTTTATTTTTCAGCTTTTCAATTTGCCTCAATATTGTCGTGTATTGGAAGGTTCTGTACTTGAATTATTCTTTTCCCTGCAGCCATGAGGTACCAGGCATGGAATGAGTCCAGAAAATATGAAATACGAGGTGAAAATTTGTGCAGGAGGAAAGTCCCTCATATAGGGGGCACAGCTTTTTAGAGTTCAGTCCAGCCAAAGATAAGCATTTAAAAAAAAAGGATTAATTTTATGATATAACATCATCCACAACAATCCCCCACTCTCGAGATACAGAGGTAGATAAAGTAATATTAAGCATTAAAGCAGATAGTCTTGTGATGAAAGGGGGAGTATAAGTCAAATAAATAAATAATACACCAATTAAAAATGTCAAGTGTTTTCTCACACAGACAGCCAAAAAAATACCAAATACAAAAGTTTTTTTAAAAAAAACATTTTATTTAGTTAGTTATTTATTGTATATCCCACATTTCTCCCAAAATGGGATTAAAGATGACTTACAATAATTTTAAAAGGATTAACTAAATTAACTAAAACATTAATTGCAAAAGTTATGTAATGATTAGCCATACTTTTAAAATCAGCTAAAAACATAACTATTAAAAATGACTGATGAATGAAGTACAGAGAGTACTGCACAATTTAACAAAATTCTAAAGGCCTCAAATGCTTTTAGAAGTTCAGCCTATTTTCTTCTCCCATATGTTGAACAAAGCCATTTCAAATTGTTTAAAAATTATTATTTTTCCTTCTTTCCTTTAGCCAGTTGAAGTATTTTAGGTAATTTTGCAATCAAAGCTAATTGTTCTACCAAATGTAAGCACTTAAATGTTGCACAAGGCATGTGTTGAACCCTCTTTTGTTGAGATGAGTTGTGTCATCATGCAATGGTGTCCCATTGCTTTATTCAGGAAGGAAATTGCCCCACAACACAAAATTGTATAGGAAGAAAATCCATTCATTTGTGATGTGGTACTGGAGAAGAGTGCTGAGGACTCTGTGAACAGCCAAAAAGACAAATGAGTCTTCGAACAGATCAAGCCAGAAATCTTCCTGGAAGCCAAGATGACTAAACTGAGGATGTTGTACTTTGGTCACATCACAAGAAGGCATGACTCACTGGAAAAAAAACAATGCTAGGAAATGTGGAAGCAAGTAGAAAGAGAGGAAGGCCTCATGCTAGATGGATGGACTCTTTTAAGGAGGTCAAGGGGAATGAATTTACAGGAA
Source organism: Urosaurus nigricauda (assembly GCA_034509955.1). Classification (NCBI taxonomy): domain Eukaryota; kingdom Metazoa; phylum Chordata; class Lepidosauria; order Squamata; family Phrynosomatidae; genus Urosaurus; species Urosaurus nigricauda. Next base: position 13,397,387 of record JAOEGL010000005.1, read on the forward strand.
CTGAGCAGAGCAATGGAGATCAGGGATTCTTGGAGATGTCTCATCCATAGGGTCACCGTGAGTTAAGATCAACTGGAGGGCAGTTAACAAATTATCCCCAGAGACCCCACAGTTAGCCCCCAAACTGGATTGTGAGCTCTGCTGTGCATTGATATCTCTGTTGAACATTAACACCTCACCCAACCCAATATGTTTTGCTGCCTGAGACAAAGGACAAGATTCCTCCCCAATCTCATCTCACATTAAGAAGCAAACTGAACTGACATCTGAGAAATGAATTCTATTTACCTTTTTAAAAATTATTTATGTATTGATTACACTCAATAAATAAATTCATCTAAAATATTGCAATGATATAAATGATAAAAACAATATCATAACAATAATCAATATCATAACAACTTTCATCGTAGGGATCTGGGCCAACACCAGAAGATTTATCTTCCTTATCACAAGATTTCTTTGTCACAATGTCTGAACAGGCTCTAAGGTGGGATGGAGGTGGTCTCACAATTTGTGATGTATTCACAAATTCAGCAAATGGAAGCCATGTTTCAATAAAAGCATTAGTACCTCATCAATTTTCAATTGTCGTTGTTGTGTGCCTTCAAGTAGCTTCTGATTTATGGAGACCCTAAGCCTATGACAAGGTTTTCTTGGCAAGAGTTGTTCAGAGGTGAGAGAGCATGTGATTTACCCAAGGTCATGCAATGGGTTTAACGGTAGAGCTGGTAATTGAACCATGGTCTCCAGAGCCGTAGTCCAACACTTAAACCAATATGCCATGCCATTTGATAATTTCTCTAAAAGCCATAGGTCCCATACTCTCTTCCGTCATCTAAGGAAACATTTCTAGTTTTCCAACAACTTGTGGTTTCGATCAAGCATCAGTAATGAAGGAAACAGTCACATTTTTATATTTCACATGCCTGTTTTCCTTAGAATAAATGGATAACAATAAAAGTTCAGGGCAATATTTAATATCTTGTTGAGTAATTGTTGTAATTTGTTTTGAAACATTAAGCATAAAAAAATTATTTACCTTTTCGCTCTGTGGGATTTACCTACATGTTGACTCCCCAGTCAACATGATTAAATAGATATTCTCTGGCTGAGGCTTACCAATAGGATCCAGACCTGAAGGTAATTCAACACTGACAATGGTATGTCTTCAGAAGTATAACTATGGGAGTGAGGGGTAAATGAGAACATTGTCTCCACATTATAATTCTGCCTACTGTCATGAAATTTTCCTTTGGTCCTCAAATTTCTGCCATTGCAGTACCTTAAAACTTCAGTGAAACATTTAGAAATATGGTTTAGGCATGCAAAGAAAAGGAGCAGGCAAAATGGTTAAAGTAATGCAGACAGAACAAAATAAGAGTTCTAGGTGTGAGGAATTTTCAATGCTTTAACCTCTGCAATTTAAGATATTTGAGGACTCCAAAGAAAATTTCATGAGCAGTGCACAGAATTCTTTATTTGGGCAGCAATGCCGTCATTTTGTCTCCTACCCCTTGCAGTTACATCTTCATCTGTCCTCTATTACTGCTCAGAATGGAAGGCTAGTTTAGGGATTGCATGAGAAGACTAGGTTTGGCACTCCCCAGTTCTGTACTCCAACAGAAAGGAATGGCCAAGGGAGTAAAAAAAATGGTTGAACAGTTGCTAATCTCTTTCCCACCTTTGCCTCCTTTTGCCCAACAGGAGGACCATTTCTGATTTGACACAGAGCACTGCAGCTAGGGCTGCATCTGCACTGCAGAAATAATGCAGTTTGATACCACTTTAATGGCCATGGCTCCATCCTATGGAAAACCTGGGATTTATAGTTTGTTGTGGCAGTAGAGCTCTCTGGCAGAGAAGGCTTACTATCTCAGAATTCCCTAGCACTGAGCCATGGCAGCCAAACTGGTGCCAAACTGCATTATTTCTGCTGTGCAAATGCAGCCTAGGTTTGCAGTTCCTGAGCACATTTGGTTTCAAAGAGCAGCTTAACTTACATACTCTTTTAAGAGAAGGGGGGGGGGGGGTAAGATGGACAACTTGATGGCTGAGATCAGTACAAAACTGTTCTCCTCAGAGAAGAACACTGGGCAATAAATATAACAACAACCACACCAGATAGATGACAATTAGTGACCATGTGGAGTCGAAGGCTTTCATGGCCGGCATCCATAGTTTTTTGTGGAGCTTTCGGGCTATGTGGCCATGAACTCTTCCAGAACATGGCCACATAGCCCGAAAGCTCCACAAAAAAACAATTAGTGACCATGTTTATTCACACTGGAAACATTTTTAACGTTAGAAGTGTAATGTTGTCTCATTGATCCCTCTTTTGCCAGCTTTAAAATTGCAAGTTTTCTCCCTAGCTCTCAATTCTATGCACCTCTTTACTTCCTTTGCTGTTAAAGAATAATATCATCTACCATTGTTTGAGGAGGAGGAGGGACTTCCCCCAACTTGAGTGGGAGGGGAGGAAAAACATATTATCTTTTGAATGAGCTTTGAAAGCCAACATCTAACACATTCCAAAGGGAAAGGGTTAATGAATATGTGACACCTCCATTTTTATACTCTGCCTTTCAAAAGCCTTGTCATCACCAGACACACACACATGCACACACACAATGTGGCGGAGTGCTGCATTACCAAGCAGGGCCCAAGAAAACTCTAAATCCTGCAGAAAATACAACTGCTGCCAAACCAGATCTTGGGACACTGTAAGGTCCTTTCCATTCAATCAGTAATACCATAGGTTTTTTAAAAAGAGACACAGAGAGAGAGAGATTTCATGCACATTCCCATGTTTCAAAGAGCCTCTTGGTCTAACTCAGACGTTATCTTGTTTGGCAGGAGAACAACTCCTATGTACATTAAAGCCAAACGCTTAGAACTGACAGAAACAGAGCTGTCCTCCCACCCACATCGCCCCCCAGCCCCAAGCTAGATAAAAAGGCAAAGCTTTAAAGAATGTTATATATTTATAGATAAATGGTTCTACAGTAATCTTTACAGCAGAACTTGCTGGTGTCAGCGAACCTTTTGGATGGGGAAAAAGAGGGGGTGTTATACTCAAATGAGTGGAAATCAGAGATCCAAGCTTCTACCTGCAAAGTTTTTAAAAAGAGAGTAAAATAGAGGGAAGAGTTTGGTAAGCTAGAGGAAGAAATTTACCAAATATTATCAACGCCTCCCAAGGCAGTCAGCCTGATCCATAGATGCAAGCATATGAAGGCGTCACTCACAGAGTGGTGAAGAACCTGCAGTTCACTAGATGTTGAACTGCAACTCCCATTGCCAGTAAGAACCAGTGATGGAGTTGAACAATACTTGGATAATAGCCGTCAATTGCCCATCTCTGCACTAGAAACTCACAAAGCTCATAAAATAAATAAATAAATCTAAGCACAGCACTCATTGTTTCATTTCCATACGAAGGAGTATTGCAGAGTAGAAGTTTGGTTGCTCTATACAATTTTATGATCGGTCCTCTCTGTTTTGTTATTTTTATTAATGTAGAGCAGGGGTGGAATTGTGTGGCCCTCCAGATGTGGATGAACTATAATTCCCAGCTTTCCTTATCATTGCCTATGTTAGCTAGGGCTGCTGGGAGTTGAAATCCAACTTTGCTTAGGGTATGTATGTACAAATCCTACCTTAGAGAGGCTGAGTTATGAATCAGGTACAGTAGTCTCCAGAACAAATTTTGGCTCTGCCACAGAAAAGTCAACCATTATCTCTCTGTCTCTCTCCATTCTTCCAACCCTCTCGCTCTCTCCCTTTTTCTTGTTCTCTTTCTTTATATATTATGGAGGACTGAGATGTGCTTGAAAATGTGGATCAACACATCACTATTTCAGACGGTCCAGATAGGCTACAGTTCCTTACTAGGAGTATCATCTTTGGTGTATTGCTATCACATACTGTGAGGAAATCTCGAAGTCTGAGACTTAAAAATTTATGCTGTTTTAAAATGACACAATACTCTTCTGGTAGTTCTAGTACTTACAAACCTATTTGGAAACTGCAAAATTACTTATCTATACACAGGGGCAGCTCTGTTGTGCTAGGACAGGGATTCCATGCTGGGTTTTACAGGAGCACTGGTTTCTATGAGAGTTGTCCAAGGTGCTGGTCATTATTCATGAAATAGGTTCAGCACAGCTGACAGCTCGTGTAAAACTTGTAGTAGTGGTTGTGTGCCTTGAATTCATTTTTTACTTATGGTGACCCTATTATGGTTTTCCTATATAGGAAAAGGGGGCAGAAATTGTGGGGTTTTGGACAAAAGAGAGAGAGAGAGAGAGAGAGAGAGATGGCACTCTGTCGGTAAATTTCTTATTGTTGCTTTTAACAACCTTCAAGTTGAGTTTGACCCATGATGACCCTATGAATGCGAGACCTCCAAGTCACCCTACACTGAACCACCTGTTTAGCTCTTTCAGATTCATGTTCATGGCTTCTTTAATTGAATTTATCCATCTAGTATAGGGTTTTTCTCTTTTATTACTGTCCGTAACTTTACTATGCATTATTGGTTTTTTTCCTAATGAGTCTTTTCATATAATAATAATAATAATAATAATAATAATAATTTATATCCCGCCCCTCTGGGTGAGCAATTGGGGTGGGGTACAACATTTAAAAAACAAGTACAATTAAATGTAACAACCCAATCCCCCCTCCCACCCCTTAAGATTAAATTAAATTAAGATTAAAAGCATTAGAATAAAACCAAGAAACATTAAAATGTCTCTAGTAAAAATGAATAAGTGGCCTTGAAAATATCTGATGTCTCAGTAGGTGAGGCTGGATAGACAATTAGCGGTCACAGAGTTTAATCATTGTCTGAGAAGGCCTGCCAGAAGAGATGCATCTTGGCGGCTCTCTTGAAGCCATCCAAGGTTGTGATAAGGCGCATCTCATCCGGCAGGCCATTCCACAGCCTGGAGCGATAGCAGAAAAGGCCCTCTGATAGGTCTGCACCTAGTTTTTTTAGGTTGTAGCAGGTTCCTCCCAAAGGACCGAAGAGTGAGAGGGGGCTCGTATGGGGAGAGGCGGTCCCTAAGATAGGATGGACCTGAGCCATGTAGGGCATTAAAGGTCAAAACCAGCACCTTGTACTGTGCCCAGAAACTAATCGGCAGCCAGTGGAGGGATTTAAGCACAGGTGTTATGTGCTCTCTCCTAGATGCCCCAGTGACTAGTCTGGCTGCCATATTTTGAACCAGTTGAAGTTTCTGGGTTAAGCACAAAGGCAGCATGTACCACACTTTCCAGGTCCCTCATGTCCAGGAAAGGACTAGTCAGGTGAAGCGACGAGTCTAGAAGTACCCCCAGACTATGAACAGAGTCCTTTGAGGAGAGTGTGACTCTGTCTAGGACTGGGAGTTGTATTCCCAAACTTGGTCTTCTGATTTCTTGGTAGGTGATTTATGTAAGTCTGATTAAATGCCATCACAACTCTCTTTTTCAGTCATTGCAGAGGTGAGGAAATCCATATGTGGCTGAACTACCACTCCCATCATTACTCCCTATTGGCTATGTTGGCTGTCATTGATGGGAGTTGCAGTTCAAGTGCAAAGGGCCATATTCTAAGTCTCAGATGTGTAGGAAACCACAATGGTGCATTACACATAATTTTTGAAACTTTTCTCGGTTTGCTGGTGGCATGGGATCAGAGAAGCTGCTATTGCTCAAATATGCCAAAAGTCCCATATTCCAGAACTCTGTGTTAAAGGTCCCATAGGGCTTATGGAACTCCACGTGTTTGGAGGAGGATTGTTATCCAAATTAAATATTTACCTTTGCTTTTATTTTGGATAGTTATTCAAAATAATTCTCCAAAATAAAAGCAAAAGTAAAAAGGCTTGACTGCTACTGCAGTTGTGTGAAAATGAAGCCGTGACATGAATTATGTGCAAATATTTGTGCGCTGTTAATATTCACATTTCTGTGACATTTGTTTTTCTATTAAAGAACCTTCTTCTTTTGAAGTAAAATGGTCTGTTTTCCCATCAATATATAAATGTTTCCATTGTAACCGGTCACTGTCAGCACCTCTTTTCAAAACAGACCTCTCTTGTTTCTTTTGGCATGAGGTAACCCTCGCTTAAAAAGACTGCTCTGAGGGAAGCCTGAATAGCCATTTCATTTGTGTGCATGCGTGTGTGTCTACACATAAGTGTGTGTGTGTTCGTGTGTGTTTTTTAAATGATAGCTTTGGAAATGCACAGCTAGTTGTCTGGCCACCGAACAAGCTACTGAAGTCTGACACTGGCTAGCTGAAAAGTAAGACTCCAATAAAGGACAAAACGCCTTTTTTTGGAATAGGGAGATGTTTGTGTTAACACCTCACAGAGCAGAGGGGAACTGGACAAGCAAAGGTAGTGGTTGTACTTCAAAGTGGTTGCCCCTGGCAGGCACTGAGCATGGAGAGAAGGCAGGGGGTGGGGATTGGCAAGCACTTTTGGAACAATGGGCACATTGGCTACATTCAGATTCCCTGGAATGCTGTTGGGAAGTGCGATGTAAGATTTGCTGTGGTTCCGAGGTGTTGCCATGGCACATTAACATCTATGTTAAACAGACAGTGATACAAGGAAACCATTCTAGAAGCCATTTTGTCCATTCATCCAGGTACTGTTAGCAAAGGTTTCTGAGGATGGATTTTTCTAAGAGGGGGGAGGAGAATTCTGTTTTCCACTCGTTCTTGGCTATTGCAAACACATGTTTGAAATTTCACAGTGTTATCCTTCATGTTAAAAAGACTCCATGCAAAGAAGCATGATTGAGAGAGTGAAAAAGTTAATCATGTGTCATTCGTGTTATTGTGGATGCAACAAAGATACTCAGGATGCATTGTCGTGTGGGCAATCCATTCTATTGCCAGGATCAGTTTTGCAGTGGATTTCAGTCTTCTTTTGAGCTATGGGGCACAATTTTGGGAGCAATGTGGTGAAATAACAAATTTTATTTTGCTGTCTTTTATTCTGTGCAAGATGGGAATATGATTTCAAGACATGCACTGAGGCGCCAAAACAGGGTATGAGTGAAACTATCAATTCCAATCTTCTAATGAGTCATTCATGGATGTGTGAGAAACGCGATCATGATATTATATGGTAATGTCACAATAATCACACAATTGCATGACTGTGCAAAAAGGGCCCTGGTGTGACAATCTCCTCTGAGCACAGAGGAGGAAAGTGAGAGGACCGAGAAAAGTCAGCATTTAAGAAGCAGCTGAAAAAGTGGGGCAAAAGAGGATTGATTGGGAATGTTCCTGCCAAATCAGAACAATTCTAACAATTGTAAAAAAAAAAAAAAGTATTTGTTATAACATCTTTAAATCACCACCCCACTGTCATGGAGTCCCCAGCTGCCACTGACTACATCAGCATAGGTGGTGGTGGAGATATAGGAGATGGCCCAGCAGTAGGGACAATATTGCCATGAATGCCACAGTTGGAGGAGTAGCATCAGAAGCTATTCTGGCTCTAAGCCATTGAGAATCTGGCAGTTAGCTTCCTTTGGAAACAGGCTGATATCCTGCTGGTTAGTGCCAACTAGACCACTTGTTGAACTGATGAATCTAACAGATTCAGTAGGGCTATTCAGGACTCAAATAAGATTTAGGGTTTAAAATGATAGAATCTTAAAGTCAGTGTGGCATAGCAGTTTGAATGTTAGACTATGATTCTGGAGACCAGAGTTCAATTCCCCACTGGGCCATGAAACCCACTGGGTGACTTTGGGCAAAGCACATGTTCTCAGCTTCAGGGGAAGGCAATGGCAAGCCTCCTCTGAACAAGTCTTGCCAAGAAAACCCCATGACAGTTTCGCCTTAGGGGATGCACATAAAACACTCCTGAAGGATGCCGATCCAACCTCTATTTAAAGCCTTCCAAAGATGAATAATCAACCCCTCCAACAAGGCAATCCATTCCACTTTCAAACACCTCTTTCAGTAAAGGAGTCCTTCCTAATGTTTAGGTGGATTCTTTTCTTGTAATTGGAATCCATTCATTCAGTCAGTCTTTAGGCCTGAGACAGTTTCCTCTTTCATCCTTCTCACCCCACTGTGCCATTACCTTTGTGTACTGCAGCTGCAAAGAGGTCTTTTTGTCATCAGAAGTCATCAAAAGGATTCCAACCTACTTCACCATCTCCCAAAATTTACCCACATGTGTAAATATCGAGATCCAGCTAATTCCTTCCCTCGCTTCTGGCAACTTTTTCTCCCACACAGTTTTAATCTGAGTCAGCTGCATTGGTTAGTGCCAGCTTGTCAACTCTCTGGCAAGGCTTCTCTGCAAGCACTTCCAGACAAGCCAAGCAGATGCATTGTTTATCCTCAGTCCACTGTCCTATTCCAGGAAAGGCTGCCCAGAGGCGTCCCCATTTTTCCCCAAACAGGAGCTGTCACCGAAAAGTCACTCACCTCTGTTTTGTTTTCGATGAGTGCTGAAGGCTTTGATGGACTTTGCTGTCATGATGTTCTCCCCCAACTCTGCAGACCAATACATTGTTTTGGAGAGCTTTGTAATTAGGAATGACATTCAGTACAGTGTGAAATCCACACAGTATGCTACGGCCTTTTTCTCCCTTCGTATTTCTTGGATTGAGTAGGAATGACCATCTGGGAAGGGCAGGGAAGACATCATGTTCTGGGCCTGGCAATCTTCCATTTAAAGCACACACACACACACACAAAAGGAAAGAAGGATACTTAAGGATGCAAAAAAGGCACAGAATGGAGAATGAATGCTTCAATGGAAAAGGCAAAAACCAAGGATCTCTTCAATATTTTTTAAATGAAATGTCACTTATGTTCCAAAATGTTCCTAAGAAGGAGCCCAGTTCAGATCATGGGTATGCATTTAAAGATTTTATAACACTGTTCATGAATATAAAAATATTCATTCTACTATGTTAAAGGAATGATAGACTAAAACTATTCTCAGCATTAACTTTATTTGGGAAGCTTTGGTCAATATTGGCTGGAATCCTGTATATATTTATGCTGGCATAATCCCCAATTACTCCGGTATAAAACTGATGAAAGCCCTCCCTCCATCCCAACTGACATTCCCCTCACCTTGGAGAGAGAGGGGAAGAGGCAGTATCCGCTAGAATGAAGCTCCTCCTCCATGGCTATCTCCCTTTTCTTGTGTGCCATCTATTTAGATGGTAAGCCTGAGGGCAGGGAACTTTTTTGGCTTGTTCTTTTTCTTGTAAAGCATCTTGTACAGTGATGGTGCTATATATATAAAGGAGGAGGAAGACAAGGAGAAGGAGAAGGAGAAGAAGTACTTTTATGGCCATTGCAGAAGGAGGTGTCCTGTATCGCCTTACACAGTGCCTTTTCCTCCTCTCAGGTGTACATTGGGAGCAGCCACATATTGGCCACCAAGGTGTGCCTGGGAGCTCTCCAGGTGCTCTTGAGGATCCAGGACCAAAGAAGCAGCTTCTATCCTTTTTGGCAATTAAATTGCTACTGTTTTTCCTCCCCTTGGTGTCAAGGACAATTTTCATGATCATTCTGTGGTCAATCAATGGCCAGCAGCCCATCTGTACCCATGAACTTCTGGCTGCCCTTGCTCACCCAGGAGAGGGGGACAAGCCATTCCCATTGGTGCCATGTAACTACTGGATTCTGTGTTCCACCAAAAAAAAAATCTCAAAGAAAAAGATATACAATGACAATGGTCAATCAGTGTGTGATTAATTGCTACACCAGACACTATTACTCTAGGTAGTTGTACTATTACAGGCAGACAGCACTAAATACTAACAACAGCAATAACAGCCTAAGAGCAATCTCAGTTCTTCAAGCATCAGCTCTTTACCCCCATAACATTTGTGTATGGTAGGTCAGCCACTGAGAAACTCAATGATTTTCATGACTCTATAGCCATTGTGGCCAACCTATGGCATGCATGTCCTCTCTGACACAAGAAGCTATCTTTGAAGGCATGCAGTGGCTACAGCCAGTGGGGGCAGGAGGAGGGGTGCGCACTTGGCCCAGTTCATTGTGGCTCACTTTGCCTCTGGATGAGCCACAGCAAGGAGGGGTGGGGAGGCACATGTGGCCAGCCCAGCTCTTTGCCACAGCCCAGTTCTCCTGTGGAAAACTAAGCTGCGACAAGGAAGGGCAGTGCATGGCCCTGATGAAAGCCCTCCATCCATCCCAACTGACATTCCCCTCACATTGGAGAGAGAGAGGAAGAGGCAGTATCTGCTTATGGCCGGAAGACCCATACCTTGCTATGCTATGGATTCTGGGAACTGTAGTTTTGTGAGGTATAATGAGGCTGTCCATGGGGTTTTCTTGGCAAGATTTCAGCAGAAGAGGTTTGCCATTGCCTTCCTCTGAAGGTGAGAGAGTGCAACTTGCCCAAGCTCTCTCAGTGGGTTTCATGGTCAAGCTGGGATTCAAGCCCTGGTCTCTAGATTCACATGCTCAAACTGCTGGCTCTCTTTGTTCTTGTTATTGTGCTGTGCCTTCTATGCTTTATTGTGCTTGTTTTGTTGCTGTTGTTATTGTTGTTCTGTGCCTCCAAGTTGCATCCAACATATGGGCCCAGAGCACCCTCCCTTACTTCCAAGCACTGGTTCCTGGTGACCCTGAGGTGAAACTATCATGTGGCAAGCTTCATCAGAGGGGGATTTCCATTGCCATCCTCTGAGGGTTAGCAAGTGTGACTTGTGTGTGTGGTTCCTTCAAGTCATTTCTGACCTATGGTAACCCTAAAGTGAAACTTTAATGGATTTTTCTTGGCAAATTTCATCAGAGGAGGGTTTGCTATTGTTAGCCTAAGTCTGAGAGTGTGTGCCTTGGGTTTTCCTCCCAGAGGTCTGGTCCTGGAAAGCAGAAGTCCCACCCTCAAAGTCCAGCCTCCAGAAGATGGAAGTCCCACCCCCTGAGGTCCTCCGCCATCACTGTGTGACACCTGGTGCGGGAACGCCTCTGTGTTTGGGCACTTGGTCTCTAAAAGGTTCGCCATCACTGCTCTATAGCAACTAGAACTTGGATTCCCTAAGCTCTCATCCAACACTATAACCAGGGGTGTAGCTATGTTGAGGGGATAACTGCATTGCCTCACAAATAAAATTCTGTCTCCTATGACATTTTCCTTCAGTCCCCACATTTCTAACACTGAAAATTGTTCACAGCTAGAACACTTACATTTGCTGTGTTTACATACCCTTGGTCACTTTGCCTGCCCTTTTCCTTGTGGATGCCTGCACTGTGTTTCTAAATGCTCAAACAGAGTTTTTTGTTATGCAATGCTCAAATTTGACGATTAAGGAAAAATTCATTTGAAAGGGCAGGAGTCTTATGTGGGAGCAATTACGTTATCCACCCCACCCTCCAGCTAAACCTCTGAAGCAGCACCCAATACTGGTTTGTTGTATTTCTAAGCAGAGGGTTGCAGCTTACAAGAAGATTTCTGGAGTCATATGCAGGATTCTTCCACTTCAGTAATTGATCCCACTTCAGAAATGTTGTTTCTCAGCCACAAGAGACAGTTCAGATTTGTTGGACAGAACAAGTCTGGTGGGGCTCTTCAAGATGTCCTCCACTGGCTGGTTCCTTTCAAAAGGAAAAGACTGAACAGACTAGAATTTCTGTGCAAGGTCAAGCATTGATGACAGCAACAAAACCATGTTTATCTCAATGGCTACCACTTTGTTAATGTGCCCCTTTGAGAGGCTGCTTCTGCCAATCCAGCTGAACACGTGTGCAAACATCACCTTGAGCTAGCAGGATTCAGTTTATCTGGAAAGGCAAAGGAAAGCAAATGAGTTTTTTTTTCCTTAAGGAATGGAAGGATAAAAGAAGGAGTGCAACCTTGCCTTGCCTTTTGCTCTTCCCTAATATGGAAAAGAAAATAATGAAAATCCAAGAATGCAATGAAGAGCAAGATGTTTATTTAAAAGAGGGGAAATCGATGTATGCTGTCTTACTTTTTACCAGGGGAGGCATCTATCTTCAGAAGGAACGGGGGGAGGGGGGAGCTTATTTTCCTACATGTAGAATGAGTCTACACTGGCCAGAATATTCCAGGAGCATCCCGGAGTATTTTGGCCCCAAAACTGCCCCAAATTGGTGCCATTACCTGGGTACGCCAGAGTGATGCTGGCTGATTGTTCACATATGTGTCCCACTGTGCCAACCCTCTGAAATTAAAAAAAAAAGGCATCCAGTGTGAATCACATTGCTAAGCACCTTGTTGTGACCTCAAAGGAGCGATTCATGCCAACAGAATGGGCATAACAACAGAACACTTTGTAAACAGCCATCCAAAATCACTCCAGAATGCAAATAGTGAGGCTTTCTAGATTGGCAGGAAAGTGTGACATGAAGTTGCCTTTTCCTTAATGCTTAGCAGCTGCACCACAGCCTTTAGATGGAGCTGCGCTGTTCCGCAGTTTTTAAAAAAGAAGCTGGGAAAACCAGCACCTTTTTAAAGGCGCTTCTTCTCCCCTAAAACGCAAAAAAAGCATTTTCATGGCACACTTTCCCTTTTTCTCATCTAAAGGCTAGAGTTTCATGCAGCCATGAACACACTTCTTTTTGCCAATCTAGAAAGCCCCAGTGAGTTTTTAAAAAAACCAAACAGATCAAGGAATAGCCCAGATGGGCCAAATTCACTGAAGAACTGCCCTTCCCATATGCACACAGCCCCACAGTCAAATTGGGCTTTTGGCCGTGCCCTGTGTGAACAGGGTGACATGCAAATGGCCCACACAGACATGCACACCGCTGGCATGTGAGATTTTGGAAGAGTTCTGTAGCAGCTGTCTGAAGAACCAGCCTAACATTTTGCTGCCTGAGACAAAAGAAAATATGGTCCTTCATAATGGGAAACTATGATTACCAGCAGTACTAGTTTGGTAAACTAACATCAAACCATGGCTTAATATGCTGTCTTAAATGTTGCTGAGTCCCAAAATACAGTAGATCCACTAAATCAGATTTGTTGACTCATCAATCAGTAATTGTTTTGATGTGTTTAGTGGGAACTCACTAATAGGATTTAGGCCCCTGGTTTGTTCAAAACTAACTTTTGAACTATTTAACTATTTCCCCACAATTTTGATGACATGGGAAGCTATGGTTAATGGATAGGGGAGGTTGTTTGAATATTCACTCACACAAAGGGAGCAGCAAGGTGGTTCCAAGCAGACCCAAGCTTTTTCAGTATGGGCTTCCTTCTTGCTATCAACGTTCTCCAGTCCAATCATAATTTTATATAACCCCTTTTAAGTCTCCCAACACAATCCTCTTTTCTATAAACTCAAAAGACCCCAGTACTTTACCTTCCAACAACAACAAAAGTTTTGTTCAAGTCCAGCCTTTGGTGAAAGAATTCCTGATCCATCTACCTGAGATACTCAAGCTGTTTTATTACTTTCTTCTCTCTCCTAGCCCCCACTGGAGTTTTCGTAAAACTATTCCGGCAGTCAAAACTTCACAAGTCAATTTATGATGGAACATATTTGTCCTATATGCAGAGTGCTTTAATATTCTGGGCATTATACATCCATTGGGGTGAGGGGAAATTCACGCACATCCTTTGAGCTTTTAGAAATGCTTTGCAACCATGCCATTAAGAGACAGAAAAGGGCTACAGAGCACAGCCTGCTAACTACTGAAAGAGTCCTTTGTCTTCCATCATGTTTAGATATGAAATGGCTGCTTTTTAGGTCTCCAAGTGGGAATAAGAAACTGTGCTCACCTCATCAAATGGAACAGCAAAGATGCCCGTTTGCACACACACACACACACACACACACACCAAATTCCAAAATTCACCTTCAGAGGGAGGCAGAGGGGGAGGGAGAAGGAGACTTTTGCCACAAAGGAATCATTTTAAAGCTTCCATAAATGTGGTACCTCAGGCTAACATCTCCCAAACTTTAGACAACCAAGGCACTCTGTTTTTCTGAATTAAAATGGACGGCTTGAATCATTTCTGTGTGCAAAAAGAGTTACTGCCAGAATGTGGAAAAATGAGTATCCCCCACTCTTGAGGGAGCTCATTCCCAATGTTTCTAAAGAAGAGTTGGGAACTGTGTGTCCATCCAGATGTTGGTGGATTGCAAGTCCCAGAAACCCTAGCCACCATGGCCAAAGGCCAGGAATGCTGAAAGTTGCTCCAGCAACATCCAGAGGGCTGCATGTTTCTGTCTCTGTTCTAGAGGAATCCCTGTGCTGAAAGGAGTCAAGTCCAAAATTGTAACTCTCAGAAAGGAGCTACTGGCATCTTCCTCTGAGATAAATTTTCTGCATTTCCATACCATTTGTGATTGTTACACCTGATGCAACTGTAGCCCACACTAATATCCCTTTAAAACAGCCACTGAACTAGATAAGTCTCCAAGACCATAGTTTGGGTATCTATGGTGGATGCTTTAGCTCTGGATTTTCTCTGAGCAGAGAGTTCACCTAGCTGGTCTTCAAAACCAGAAGTATCACATTTTTAGATTACAGCTCCTAGAATCCCAGAATTCCTCCAACCATCATAGGTATTGGTCTTGTCAAGTGGGGGGATTCTGCTATTGATGCTGGGCAACTTGTTTTGACCCCAGAGTGACTTGCACCTGGTGCTGAGCAACTCACAGGGACCGTGAGTGAAGGCAGCTGCTGCCACTGCTGGGAAGAGAGCTGGAAACCCATAGCAAAAGGAGGAAGTGAAAGGACTGGAGAGGCCTAGCAATACCATCAGGCCTGGCCTCAAGTAGAAGAGCCTTCTCTCCATGCTACACCATCTTACCCAGGAGGGAGTGAAGGAGAGGCCTAGCAACACCATCGGGCCTGGCCTCAAGTTCAAGTGCCCTCTCTTCATGGCAACACCATCTGGCCTAGGAGGGAGTGAAAGGACAGGCAAAACTCCATCAGGCCTGTCCTAAATTAAGAAGCAGAGCCCTCCCTCCATGCGATCTACCTTGGTGCAGGCGTCAGAGGGAGAGAAGAACTTTTGGACCTGATCCCCTTCCCCCTTCCTTTTGAGTTGTGTCTTCTTAGATTGTAAGCCTGAGGGCAGGGAACTGTCTAATTAAAACAATATTTGTAAGCCACTCTGATAGCCTTTAGGGCTGAAGAGCGGGGTATAAATAAATAAATAAATATAAAAGGCAATGATATATTCAAGTTTTTTAAGCCCACATCTCAAGTCAAATCTCAGGTCTCTACCTTCAAGTCTTAAGTCCTTGCAAGATACTTTCAAGTCGAGTCACAAGTCAAGTCTCAATCTGGGACCCAACTTAAACAGAAAAAAGGTAGTGGTGGTGGGATATGGGGAGTGGAAGAACAAGATGTGCACAAAGTTAGGTTAAAACAATTCATGGAGGGGAACCACAAACATGTTAGGCTATGGGAATGAGGTGGAAGGATCCTTCTAAAGCTCTTCTGAAAGCTTTAGAAGGCTTCTCCAGTGTGCAGTGGGGACAGGCTGTTGAGTAGACCTCAAGCACACTGCCTAACTCATTTGCTGTTTCTGGATGAAATTAGGTCAGCAAGTTGGTTGCTACAAATATACAAGTCTCAAGTCGAGTCAGTGCTTCATTTATTGCAGAATCAAGTCCAAGCCAAATAACTGAAGTGACTTGAGTCCAACCTCAGACAAAGTCAACTAACTCAAGTCTACATCACTTGCAAAAGATTAGTTATTTTAATGTGGATAGGAGGATAAGCCTTGAATTGGATGTGAGCATCATGAAGACAATCCAGATCTGATTCAGGGTTTTGACCCTGCATCATATAAAAAGGACACAGTGAACCAAGGGGGAATTTGGGGTAAATCACTCATGTAGACAAGTCCAATGAGTTGAAATTTATTTCTCACTGCACCTTATGGTAACTTTGCAAACAAACTTGGAGATGAATGCCTTTTAGACAATGCAGACAATGAGTTTTCATTACTATGGGGGATTTCAAAAGAAAAAATATTCACACATGGGGGGGTTTAAAAAATAAACCACTGTGTGCATTCCTAAATATGTCCTCTTCAAGGATTGTGGAAGTGAGTGAGAAGGATGATAAGTGAGTATATTGCTCCAAAAGAAAATGGGATTTTATTTAAAGTGTCTATTAAACAAAGCTGGTGTTCTGTGGATGGTTCATTAGGACAACAAATTCTCCCAAGTCTCACTATCCATCCTTTTCACAACAGAGTGGTCCTTCTAATTCACACTCTTGGTGAATGTACAGTATTAAAATGGCCTCTCTTGTTGGTGTTATTAGCTGTTTTACAATAGCTTTGTCAAGTTATCTTGTACAAGATCAATCAGCACTTCAGAACAAAAGCGAATTCCATTGGGGAATAAAATAGACCACTACTTGTCCCTTGAACCTGCAGCATAATGTTTCTTCAAAAAAAACCAGCAAAAAACAAACCTTTCTCCCATTTTACTAGGATAATATAAGAAAGACACAGTTAGATTGTTATCTCCAGTCTCTTCCAACAATTAATGTCCTTGCAACAGAATCAAGTATCTTTTTTTAATTTTTATTTGACCATATATTGTAAGAGCCATCAAAACTTCTCATTTCCAGTTAGAATCAAAACACTTCTCTCTCATTCTAAACATATGTTTATCTTACCACATAGGGCAGGGTGGGCATTGTATGGCCACATGTGGCTCTTGGACCCCAACCTTTGTAGCAACAATCCCCCAAAGACCAACCTTCCTTTTTTAATACCTCATAATTTTCAGACAGTTATTGCCCCTCAAACATAGATAAATTTCCTCAAATGCATGAAAATATATGAAGATATCCCACCCAGTGTCACAAGAACCTTACAAGCCTCAAACACCTGTTTTCCTGTGTAGTGTCTCTAAAAATGGCAACAAGCACATCACTCCTTGGCACCACTTTGAAAGAAATTGTAGAGGGCTTTCTATGGTCCACAGGATCTGGGAGAAGTCTATCTTGGCATAAAGAATGCCATGACTTATTTATGCCAATCAAGGCAAGTTTAAAGTGGTACTGTGACATCAGTGGTTTTCACCCATGCAAAATGATTTCAGCGATCATGACATCTTCTGGTGAATGTTTGGGGATTCATGTTCAGATGGAATCTGTGCATCATGAAGATCTTTTTTAACATGATGAATTTGCACTATGGAGAATGGCTAACGAATTGAACTGTCTCTATCCATAGATTTATTCCCTACTTCTCTAAGCATACCTTGCACACCTCTAGCTCAAGATGGGGTTTCATATTCGCATATTTGTTGCTATTGGCACATCAAACTAGCAAGGACAAAGTCTCGAATCTGATGCAGTAGGCTGACATAATAAAGTTGTGGTGGTGGTGGTGTGCCTTCAAGTAGTTTCCAACTTATGGCAACCCTAAGGGGAACCTATCACAGGGTTTTCTTGGCAAGGTTTGTTCGGGGGGGGGGGTGCCTTTGCTTCCCTGTGAGTCTAAGGTCAGTAGGTTTCCATGGCCAAGTGAGGATTCAAACCCTGGTCTCCAGAGTGCTGTGCAATCCTTAAACCACTACATCACACTGGCTCTTCCATATAAAATGTGTTATTTAAAGTACTCACAGATGCTTGCTGATGTCTTTGCTATGACAAACTAACAATTACCCTCCGGAAAATGCTTGTGTATTGGTTCATTGGAAACCAGAAAAACATGATGGAAATGATATGGACAGCAGAGGCTACAAAAACTCATGTCAGTGCAGGTAGCCCACTCCTGGTCAAAAGATTTAAAGCGGTGCCTGATGCTTGGGTCCTTCAGAGCTCCAGAGGGCCATTGGCCATCCCTTTGCTGCCATTTTGGATGATAACTCATCATTTCCAATCACCTCCTGGGTCATGTGGGTTTGGGGAGTTGCTTCAAGGTGAGAAGCCCTCCAACACAGCATGTAATAGCTCCACAAAGGGTGTAGAGGCTTTTTATACACTTTAAATGTGTGTTTGTGTATGTGTGTGGGTTCCGCCCCCACCCCCACCCCAAAAATTGGCATTTTGTGCAGCCAAAAAATGTGAAAGAGGTGCCATATCCTTTGTGGGGTTTGTGAAGTCCCCATGGGTTGCACAATTTCTACCCTGGGTTTTTAAAAAGTGCCCCATGTGTTATGTTTCCTGCATACACATAATTGTGGCATGGAATTTATAAACCATATCTCCATGAAGAGTGCACCACAGCTCTTGTCATAATGGTCTGATCTAGATGGGCCTTAAAGAGCGCGATAAGGGCTCTTTAAGGCGCCATTAGGGTTTGGGAGGGCATAGCTTCTACACCTTCCTGAACCCTAGCATGTATGGGCGCTGCCATTATTAAATGGCGACATCCATATGGACGCGCCATGATGGCATCATCATGTGCGCAGCTTTTAGATTCGCTGTGCACATGATGACACCTTTGTTTTGCAGGAGGGTGCAAATTGCACCCTTTCCACGGTGCAAAAAAGGAGCGCCAAACGGAGCTCCTTTTTGTGGGCGGGTCTTTGCTGCGGCTTTTACACAGCTACGGCAAAGGGCCTGGGAGAAAGGGGCAGTGGCGGCGGTGGCCCCTTAGCGGGGTGTAGCGGGTGCCCAGGGTACCTGCTGCACCCCACTTGGAGGCCGCGAGGAACCGGAAGTTTGCTGCTTCCCCGCGGCCTCCAGACTGCCCAGACTGCAGCCTTGGCCCCATCTTGCCGCTTAAAGATGCGGTCACGGACCGCCCCTTTTGGGCAGTCTAGATTTGCCCAATATGAACAGCCTAGATTTTAACATGAAAACTGCAATCTTCCTTCTCTGTGTCTGACTGAGCATATAAAGGCAGCTGCCATAGAAGACAGTGTCAAGCAGCCTTAGAAGGGAACAACTACATGAATCATCTGTGGAAATAGTTACTCATTTTGTTGGATAGTTCTTTGGTGGAGAAATCAGCTCGCTGGCTTTCATTTAACCCAACAACCTTCAGAGAACTGTGTGTAGGTATATGTGATATGGAAAGAGGGAGAGAGGTTTAGAAATGTAGCTGTTGGCTAAGGAAAAATATTAAAGCAAAGTGTGGTGCTATTCTCACAATATTAGAGAATAGCTGGCAAGCATAAAATAGCTGGCAGGAAATTGGCACCAAAAAAATAATAATCCTTAAATACAAAAACTGACTGAGCTGGATAGCAAGCTTTGCATGTGTCTACTTCTGAAATGTTCACTACTAGGAAAATGTAACTCCGCTGTTGATTCTGTGCTCTCCAGCCAACTATATTCAATGATATCAGATTTCCATTGTAAAGACTGCCTTGGTGGATTTCAAAGAATTTGTACCAAAAGGCACATGGATAGTGGGAAAAGCCAGTGGCTCAGACTCCTACAGGATAACACCACGACTGGCCTAGCTATGCGTCAGGTGCTATGTGTCAGCATCCACCCTAGATGGATCTATCCAAGTTGGTGAAGCCCAGCTCCCCAAATTGGTTCAATATCTTGGAAAGCTCCTTTCAAAATCAGACTAAAGCCCAGAGTAGATTCACCACCTTACTGAAGTGGAGTTACCAGTTGCCATCACTAGTACACATCTCTTCTTGGAAGGGGGACAGTGATCTGTTCTTCACCTCAAACAGCAACAGGTCTGGGATTAAACCTGATAAGACTCCTGCACCTTTAAAAGTAACACAGCTCCTGATAAAATCAAGGCTCTTGCACTTGTAAAAAGATTGCAAAAGAGGGAGGTGCATTACAAGCTGCTGAAATTTATTTTTCTTAACAGCTATTAAAGGTGCACAAGCCCTCTTTTTCAACTCTCCCTCTACAGTAGGGATGAACAAATTTTATGATCCCATTTCCCTTAAAACATGTTGAGCCTCAAAACCTGGTGGAGGAGAAGTGGCAAGAAGTCTATTTTGGTAACAATGGGGTCTTATGTTGAGAAAGTGGGTGAGGGAGGCCTGATCATACCCTCGAAAATTTCACAAATGAAAACCAGGGCACATATATCCAGACAACATGAGAGTGTGGCCAAAATGGCACACACTACTGGACAGACAGACCCATTAGAAGATATTGTGCACCGATCCCCTTGGAAAAACACTTGATACCCATACATATTTATGAGGAAGAACACACAAGCTAGGCTGGAGCAGTTTGCTGTTGACTGGATTTGCAGGGAAGGATGAGAATCTGCCCCCTCTTCTCTTCTCTGCTGAGTTGAGTCTAAATTCCCTTTGCACTTTGAACTCAGTTCGCAGCAATTGAAGTAAGCTAAGGACAAAAGAAGAAAGTGAGAGGAGAAGGGAAAAACCTGGGACATTTTAAAAGCTGCTGAAAAAGTGCAATGACAGAGGATTGATCAGGACTGTCCCTGTCATATCAGGATAGCTGGAATATATGCACTATACATCAAAAAGATCAACTGCCATTTCTAGAGGTTTCTAAGAATGAGAATTCACTTTTTTCATTTTGTTTTTTGTTTGTTTGTTGTTGTTTTTGGCGTGGATGTCTGATAGGGATGGCATGGGGTGCATCTACCTTGTAGAAATAATGCAGTTTGACACCACTATAACTGCCATGTCTCTATACTAGAGAATCCTGGGATGTGTAGTTTGGTGAGGCACCAGCACTCTTTGGCAGAGGATGCTGAAAACCTTGTAAAAATACAAATTTCAAGATTCTATAAGATGGCACTACAACACTTAGAGTGGTGTCAAATTGCACTGTTTCTACAGTGTAGATGTATCCAAGGTCACTTTTGTGCATGGGTGTTTGGTAGGGAGGTGTGGGCCACAAAAACAGCTTGGGAACCACAGCACTCAGGTTTCCCCTCCTGTTCTTCAGTCCAAAGGTATGGGAAAGGTTGTGCTGTGAATTCAGAGTAGAAACACCTTGATAAAGGGATGCCTTTTTAAATGCATCTGTACCCGATGCATATGTTTCAAGGTTGAACCTTGGCTTTGAAAACAGATTCCACCGCACAATCTTGGCTCAAATTAAGCCCTGTAAATGGCCCAAGGACTCTCTCCAAACCGCATGATGCTCAAAAACTTCCCGTCTAGGCCATAGATGAAGCTGCTCTAATGGCTCCACTGTATACAATTATCTAGTCTCCAGCAGCATCCCTAAAGCAGATGTAATTAGGGATCTTTGGAGCCAAGCTGTGCATGGTCTTAATTACAGAACCAACATGGGATACTGATTTGTTCCAACAGTTTAAAAGAGGCAGAAACAAAGAAGAGGGGGGAGAATCATCTTTAGGGACACCTCTAATTGAACAGAAAAGTTATTTTTACGCTCGCTTTGACTCAAGAAGCACACAGCTGGTCGGGCTACTCCAACTAGAATGTGGGGCCTGCGATTTGGGTGGACAGCTTGAGGGTTTGTGTTCCAAAACAAACAGGGATATCTGATGTTTACAAGTCTGATTTGCAAGTGGCACCTGCAATAAAAAAGTAGCATGGAGCGCTCCACATCAGCTTCCAGCCAGTTAGCTACTTTTGTTTTCTTTCAGGATATTTGCTTTATTGTTAAATGAGTTCATAAATTGTTTTACTTCCTCACCAAGACTTCCAAAGCAATGCACTGTAAAAATTGCAATATGGGGAGGTGAGGAGACCAAGAAAGCCAAAAACAAGGCATTTTTAAAATTGGGGTAGGCCGTGAACTACCGGCATGTAGATTCCCTTCCATCACAGAGGCCTCCAAATTTCAACTTTTTTTAAAATCTAAAACAAGGAAACTATACTCAAGGAAGTACAGTGTGTCTTGTTTTATAAGAGAATTAAGCCTCCTGGAGTGTAGTTCTCCTATAAAACAAAGTGTACCTTCCATATGGTGGGGATTCAGAGGAAGTGAATTAGGGACTTGCCTCTAGAAGGAGCTAGCAGCCAGGAGCTTTCTAGATAACTATAGGCCCAGTTGATTGAGCTCACTAACAGAGCTTGGGGACAAAGGCCAGCCACACAGGGATTCTTTACACTGGTGTTTAACAGGAGAAGCCCACAGTCTTGTTTCAGTGCCTCCTTAAGACTTCTCATTATGGACACTGAGGGACCTGCTGCAGTCACCTGCAACACCTGTGGGATGTTTGTCTTCTTGCCTATAGATGTGGGGAACTTCACCTGCACCAAGTGCAAGTTGGTAACCCTCTTAGAAGAGAGAGTTCAGTAGTTGGAGGCCCAGGTGTCTACACTTTAGCATCACAGAGAGCAGGAGGTTCTCCTGAACACAATGGACCGGATGGTCTGGGACAGGAAACACACAGAGAAAGTTGCTGAGGAAGAAGAGTTCACTTCACACACAAAAGAAGTAGATGGTTGGAGGAATGTCCTACACAGAAGTAGGGAAACCACGGTTCGTTCTGTGAGCTTGCAGCTACAGAATAGTTTTGAATCTCTCTCTGTTATCAGAGATGATGAGGAAAAGCAGCATGGACAGACATCAGGGACAGAGCAGGGTAGCCTGAGAATAGCATCAAAGGGAACAGCCACGGCTAAGCCTTGGAGGAGGCATGTGGTTGTGGTGGGGGACTCCTTGCTGAGGGGTACAGAAGCAGTGGTTTGTGGGCCTGACAAGATGTCTCGGGAGGTGTGCTGTCTCCCTGGGACAAAGATCCGTGATATGACGGAGAAGCTGACAAGACTTGTCAAGCCTACTGACCATTATCCCTTTCTTTTGGGATATCTCTGCAAGGCACAGCTTTCAGAAGATCATAAGGGATTATGAGGATCTGGTAGGAAGCTGAAAGAGATGGATGCACAGGTTGTCATATCATCTCTTCACCCAGTTGAGGGGCATAGTCCAGGAAGGGAGAAGAAAATAGCAGCTGTCAACAACTGGCTCTGTAGATGGTGCCGCCAAGAACGGTTTGGATTCTTGGATCATGGGCTGCAGTTCCATGAGGAGGGACTTCTGGCAAGAGATGGGCTGCATCTCACACCTGTTGGTAAAAACGTTTTTGCCAATAGTCTCAAAAATCTGATCAGGAGGGCTTTAAACTGAGTTATATGGGAGAGGGAGACATTATTCTGGAAGGCAAAAGGGATGGAGAGAATAGTCAAACTGACATAGAGGGAACAAGGCAAACAGTGCAAGGACCCAACAGTGGGAAGCAAAAAAATTTGCACAGGCAGCAAGTAAAGAGGACACATGGTCTTAGATGTCTCTCCACTAATGCACAGAGTATGGGAAATAAACAGGATGAACTGGAAGTCCTAGCACAACAAAGCAAATATGATATAATAGGAATCACTGAAACCTGGTGGGATGAGTCTCACGATTGGAATGTAGAAATAAAGGGGTATAACCTTTTTAAGAGAAACAGGCCAAACAGGAAAGGAGGAGGAATAGCATTATATGTCAGGGATATTTACACCAGTGAAGAGATTCAGGACATCAGTACTGGAGGCCAAGTGGAGAGAATCTGGATAAAAATTAAAGTGGAGGGAAGCAACAGGGATGTTACTGTGGGAGTCTACTACAGACCTCCAAGTCAGACGAAGGAATTGGATGATGCCTTTCTAGAACAGATGACCACACACTCAGAAAGGAGAGATCATAGAATCATAGAATCATGTAGTAGTGTAGTAGTGTAGTAGAGATGTAGTAGTGATGGGGGACTTCAACTATCCCTCGGAACACACTCCCTCATAGTGGAGTCTCTGTCCTTGGAGGTATTTAAGCAGAGGCTGGATGGCCATCTGTCGGGGATGCTTTGACTTGGAGTTCCTGCATGGCAGGGGGTTGGACTGGATGGCCCTTGTGGTCTCTTCCAACTCTATGATTCTATGATTCTATATCTAGTTTTAACCAAAACGGATATAAAGGACAGGTTGAAACTAGAAGTAAATGCTGGGGCCCTTTCACCCTATAGAATTATAGTGCCACAACGTTACTTTAACTGCCATGGCACCATCCTATGGAATCCTAGGACCTGAAGTTTGTTGTTGTTGAGTGCCTTCAAGTCATTTCCAACTTATGGAGATGCTAAAGTGAACCTATCAAGGGGTTTTCTTGGGATATTTGTTCAAATTTGGGTTTGCCTTTGTGCTCGTCTGAGGCTGGGAAAGTGTAACTTGCCCAAGGTCACCCAGTGGGTGAGATGTATATCTAGAATTCTTGGTCAAAGTGCTCACTTATGAACCCCAGGAGTTCATAAGATCTTGTCATGGCAGTCAAAGTGGAACCAAAGAGTTATACAGTGTGGAAAGGGCCCCGAGGTGCTTCCAGTTTTCAGTACTTTGGGCCAACAGTGGGGTGGGTGCAGCCCACAGATATAGACTGATCCTCCATACCCAGTAAAGTGGGTATGCTTAAGAATACTGTATTCCAGTGCATGTGATTGAGGGAGCAGCAGTTTTCAGATCAGGGACTGGTCACTAAATTAATGCCTACTGAGAACAATTTCTTTCCTGGAACCTTTCCAGGGACCAGGAGTCAATGGCTCAGGAACTGGCACCCATCTAGTGACCCCCATTTTAAGTAGCCTAGTTGTATTCCTTTCACCCATCTCTTAGGAGAGAGGAGTGAATGTCACCGTTTGGGCAGCAATTCATGGTTGTTGAGACTCTTCAAAGCACCCAGAACCCCCACCCCAAATCAATATTTTTAGGTGATTTTTCAATACCCAAACCAACCCAAAATGGGTCTTGTCCCGACTGTCTCCTACAGTATCCCCAACATTCCCCCAAACCTTAATACACCACCTAAATAGTCCAATAATAAATTGGAAATGACATGATGTCAACTGTCACTCACATCAGGTAGAGTCCACCAAGGGATTGGAGGCATGGGCAATATGTAACCCATGGGCCAAATGCAGCTCTTGGGATGCCAATTTGCAGCTTCCAAAGCTTTCAGACACCTCTGATTTTTTTTCAAGGTGTTGGAGCTGGGGAATGTTCATAGTTTGGACTACTGCTCCCAGCATCTCCAACTGACATGGCTGCTGGCCATGTAGGTTAGGAATTTGGGGAGCTGTAGTACCACAAAGTAAATTTTCCAAGAACAGAAGGCAGTCCTCCTTCAAGGAGGGGGGGGGGGGGATAGCAACAACCAGAATTCCCCAGCTGACATGGCCAGCAGCTATGCTGTTTTGAGGATTCTGGATTTTGTTTTGCATAAATAAATTCAGATATATGATCTGATGGTGGCCAGATAGAAGAGAATTTCCTCCAAATAATCCCACCCCATTTGTTCTGCAGCAATGGCTATCAAATGACCTGTGAACATGGTTGTTCCCTTTATCCATCCTAATAGCCACTGATAAGAGCCAGTATGGCATAGTATTTTGAGTGCTGGATTATAATTCTGGAGATCAAGCTTTGAATCCCCACTGAGCCATGTAACCCATTGGGTAACCTTGGATACATCATACTCTCTCAGCCTCAGAGGATGGCAATGGCAAATCCCCTCTGAAGAAATTTGCCAAGAAAACCCTATGAAACTTGCCAAGAAAATGCCTTAGGGGTGCCATAAGTTGAAAACGAATGGAAGGCACACCACAACGACAAAGCCATTGATAACCAAGTGGCAGGATATCATAATTAATTAATTAAGTGACCAAATATTGTAAATGGCTGTTTCTGAATACAATGTAGTATTGTAGGAGATGCTGTAGGGAAAGTGGGGGTAGAAAGGCCTGTTGTGTGTTCGCAACAGAAATCTTGATACCAGGATTCATTTGGCCCGTCCCTATTTCTTGGGAATTGAAGGCAGGGTCCTTTCTTTAAAAAGATTGATGATGATGATGATGATGATGATGATGATGATGATGTGTTTGGACTTGTTGCTTTCCATGTTATACAGCACATTGTTTTGGGGACAGAAGACACTCACTACACAGTGTGTAAAATGGCACAGTGGTCATTATTTCAAAGTGGCAGAAGGGGTGAGAGGTTACATCAAGCTGGTTTCACCCACCATTTGAGACATGTTGAAAACAGCTCTTTGGAGTGCTGCCTTGTTCTCTGCATTTGTGTTACCTGTTGCAGAATAATATTGATGTGCAATTACTGAGATAATGTTTGTGAAGAGCTTTCAATGCTCTTGAGTACTATATAAATGCTAAGTAGCATTGTTACTTTCTTTCTTGAGTACAAACCTAATGAATGGATTCAGTATTTCATCCATCACCTTGTTTAGAATCAGGAGGAGGAGGACAGACATTCGAATTATTTCCCAAGCATGGAAATGTCTACTCAGGGCCTGGCTGGCCAAGTAAACAACCTCAAAGTCAGTTTAACACACCCATTTATTTATTTAGGGGAGGGACTGGCATTGGTGTCTCCCTTTGAACTGAATCTGAAGAAACAAGTGCCATCACAGCGTTTGACGGTGCCAGTGTTGCAATTCCAGGAGTTCCCTTGGATCCCATCATGTCTCAAAGTTAAATAACAACAGCAATTACATGGCACTTTCCATTCTCCAAGTCCTGTACAAACAATAATTAAGCGCTGCAGCTGCATTTTAACAAGGCTCGGATAATTTTGTGAAAGATAGCGAGCGCAGAAATGGCACCATGTGGGAGTTTTTCTACGGCTCTTGAGGGTATAAAACGCTGCAGGAGCCAAGGAGGTGCTCTTCTCATCAGAGATACAGGGGTTCTTACAACCCAGAGCAGACGAAAAGCCTTTTCAGAGAAAAATGCTACATGTTTAACTGTGGGTGCATCTACCCTGTGGAAATAATGCAGTTTGACATCACTTTAAGTGCTGTAGCTCCAACCTATGAAATCATGGGATTTGTAGTTTTGCAAGGTCTTTAGCCTTCTCTGCCAAAGAGTGCTAGTGCCTCACCAAACTACAAATTTGAGGAGTGTTTAGGATGGCACCATGGCAGTTAAAGTGGTGTCAAACTGCATTATTTCTACACAGTGAATGCACCCCATGTACTGGACAGAACCCAAACATACCAGTGTTCCCTTGCCCAATGCTTTTGGTACAGAAATAGATACTAATTTTAAAAGTAATGAGTTACTATTACAGGTAATGACTATGTCAAAGCATTAGGTACAGCTACAACATCACCAAAGTACTTAGTTACTGTAATAGTGACATATCCAGGGGTAGCCATGTTGGCCCTGTAGTAAAGTACAGTAACATCCATAATCCACAAAACAATGATACCTTTATTGGCTAATCAAAATGCACAAAAGACATGGTGCAAGCTTTTGAAAGCTTGCAACATGTTTTTTGTGCATTTTGGTTGGCCAATAAAGATATCGCTATTTTATGGATTTTGGATATTATAGTAACAGTTTTTTAAAGTGGTTGCTCTGCTGTTATTAAGACATAATAATTCTATAACTTTTTAGTTCCTATAAAAAAAGCTTTCAAAAATACTATATGCCACTGGCCTATGGAAGAAAAACATTGTAACAATGTAACAAGACGACTCCATAAAAGACTGCTCAAGACCAACAATAAAACTGAATTGTTACATTAACAGTTACAGTAACTGTACTATAGTTTTTTGTGGAACTTTTGGGCTATGTGGCCATGTTCTAGAAGAATTCCTTTCTGACATTTCACCAGCATCTGTGGCTGGCATCTTCAAATGGGGTTTTTTGGGGTCACTGAAAAAGGAATGACTCTATTTCTCATTATGTTATAATTTAATTATGCCTTAGAGCCCTTATGGATGGAGCTTTTGGTGTGCGTATGTGTTTTTTCCTACAATTTTTACAGCTACTGCTAAAAGGAATTATTTTCTAAGTAACACATCATTTGTAAAATGTTACTTTTAAGCCTGGACTTATCCAAGTGATAAGGAGCTTCAAAACTTACCTAGGCTTAGTTTAGTAGCTTATCTTTGCAAATATGTATGGTGAGCATAGGCAGCAAAAAAACAAACAAAAAAAAGAAACAAAACAAAAAACCCCAAAACAAAACACTTCTAATAAGCAGCAAATTTCCTGCTCCATATCATATCAGATTCCAAAGAATGGTGCCAAGTTCTGGGATTTTTAGTTTGGTGAAGTGCTTAGAATTCTGTAATATATTCCCTTGAACTATAAAGTTTGAGCTCCCTGTGAAGTATTCTGAGTACATTATAAAATTACAATTACCAGGATCCCATATAATGGAGCCATTGCAGTTAAAAAGATAGCAAACTGCTATTATTTTGCAGGATGCATAGAGTCTATGGCAGCTTATTCCACTATCAAGCTAAATGGATTTCATGTAATAACTATATGTACTACTCATGGAACTGTATGCAGTGAAGTCAAAGGGAAATTAAATTCAGAAAATACAGACAGAGAGAATGACTTCCTTAATAATATATTATTAATGCTGGTAATTCATCAAACTATTGCTGCTAATAATACAAACAACCTATTATTCAGAGGCAGTATATAATCCTTACCTAAATTAGGAAGCATGATATCTAAGGGGTGGGACTGAATTTCATTGGGTTTAACAGTCTTGAGTAAAGTAAGCCTTTTGTATCCATCAGATCCTTTGCTTAAAAAGGCAGCTTGCCTTGAGAATTTGCACACTTGCATAACTTATGGGACCCTGTAGAGAAATTTGTTGAACAAAGTACACCTTTACAAATGGGTATGGGTAAAAATGTGTCCAGTTTGAAAATGCAGAACCACACTTTAGTTGCTATGGAAAATACATACATGTGATAAAATACACTTTACATGCGTATGAATTTCCATGCAGGGAAGGGGGGGGGTCAGTCTCACAACTGGAAATGAAATAAAAACTATGAAAGAAATAGAGATAGAATTCAGAAAAACACAATTGAAATCAAAACCAAGAGATTTTCACAGTTATAGCACATTTGTACACAAAATTTGATAGCTTTCTCTCTCATCAATTTCTCCCATTGTTTTCTAAAGCCATATATGTTGGTTGACATAACTTTATGTTGTGGTAGCAAAGTGTCACTGAGGCTGCATCTGCAGTGCAGAAATAGTGCAGTTTCACACCACTTTAAGTGCTGTAGCTGGAATTTCTAATTTCCAGGTTATTTAGCCTTCTCTGCCAGAGAGTGCTGGTGCCTCACCAAACTGCAAATTCCAGGTTTCCTGTAGGATAGAGTCATGGCATCAAAGCAGTGTCAAAATGCATTATTTCTGCAGTGCAGATGCAACCTCAGTCACACTGAGTCCTCATTCCATGTTCCAAGAGAGGAGAATAGCCAGGGAACTCAGGAAAAAAATGTCACCAAGTATGTGTGTCAAGCACTGTTATTTTACTCTGAACTTTAAAGAAACTATCCAAAGTCCTATGTATCCCCCCCCCCCATGTACCCTTGGAGTACATCTACACTTTAGAAATAATGCAGTTCAACACTACTTTAATTGCCATGGTTCCATGCTACAGAATCCTGGGATTTTGTAGTTTTGTGAGGCGCCAGCACTCTTTGGCAAAGAAGACTAAACACCTTCTAAAACTACAAATCAAGGTTTCCATATTATGGAGCTACAGCACTTAAAAGTGGTGTCAAACGGTATTATTTCTACAGTGTAGATGCACCCTTAACTCCTTTAAAGTCTAGACCAGTGGTTGCCAAATTTCTCCTAGAATTTCTGAATGTTGGCCAAACTGTCTGAGGCTTCTAGGAGCTGAGGTTCAAAACACCTGGGGGACCAACATTTGGGAACTAATGATCTAGAATAAAATGTGGGTTGGATTCACCATCCTCCTGACATGGAAGCTGCGCCTAGACCTGGTTCTATTGCCTGAGACAGTTGTTTCACTTTTCCTGATATTAGGGCTGGCCTTTAACTGGACCCATCTATGCCATTAAGCCCAACTTAAACATTTATATTTTTCCCAGAGCAAATTAAATTTAAACACAAGACCCAACAATCACCACATGCAGGCTGCAGCAGGGATACATTTTGGTTCTTATTCTTATTTGCCTTTTGAAGCTGCCATAGTTTAATACCCGATTTGGGGCTTTAATAGTCAAGGCACCACTTGCTCTTGTTTCAGAGTAAGAAGCAACACTGTTGCAAGTAGAACTCTATTTGTGGTGTGTTTTGCTATGAATAAATAAAGAAATAAATCCTGATATTAAATTACAACTGGCTTTGCCCTTCCCCATTTTAACACCTAACAAAGAATCTTTATTGAAATGAAAGCTTAACAGAGCTACTGTATGTGAGGCTTCAAACATTACTGGTGGAAGTGTAAGTGTGTGTGTGTGTGTGTGTGTGTGTTTACATTTCAACAGCCTATATACAGCTCAGAAATGCTGCACTGAAGGTTCTCTCTTCTCATTATATAATGACATTTTTTGTTCCTGCAGTTCAGCATATTTAACTCTGCATAAAATGCAGGCTTCATCCAAGAATGGCATCAAGCTATACCTAATGGAGGAGGAATATTCCAATAATAGAAGATGTGCAAGGAGGTCTGGAAGCTTCCTTCCACAATACTTACAAAGGCACTTACGTTGGCTTCTTATGGCACACTATCTGCCCTACTGAATGGCTGGAACAGCCAGGAGCTGTAGTCTGAGCTTCACTGATTCCACACATTTACCTCCCCATCCTGTTCTGCTACAACCAAAACAAATTCTTTGGTTCTGATCCAGAGTTGGATTTCATCTGTACTGCAGAAATAATGCAGTTTGTCAATGCTTTAACTGTCACGGCTCAGTGCAATGGAATCCTGGGGTTTGTAGGTTTTTGAGACATTTAGCCTTCTTTGTCAGAAAGATCTGGAACCACAACAAACTATGAATCCCAGGGTGGAGCCACGGTGGTTAAAGAGATGCCAAACTGTAATGTTTCTGCAGTTTAGAGAAGACCTTTCTCTGCATTATAGTAATGTGATAGTTAACTATGCACTCCCCTTTAATCTCTAACTTCTACAGAGCATACAAGCTAGTTGAGAAGGCCATTGTTGGCCACTACTGAACCGTAGGCCATCAATTCTGTTCTTCTGTTCTATAGGCCAGAGTTGCCTCCTTAACTATCAGAGTCAGCCATTAGTTTTAGAAAGGAGCTTGATTTTAGTACATAGGAACAAATTTTAATTGGTACATAAGGATCTTCAAGTAGGAAACCTTATGGAACTAAAATGGCACCATCAGTGAATGAGAACAGAAAAGGACCAAGTTGACCCTACAGACTCCTTCCAAAACCTGCACAAAAACAAAACACTGAATCATGCCCACAGAATCCTCAAAGGGTGGCATATTTTGTTTTCAGTTTATCAACACGACCACTGTTGTGGTCCAAAGTAGAAGTTACTGGCTATGATGTATAGGGAATGTGGCCTACAAAGCTCAGAGGGGATGACCCCTAGATCCTCAGAGATTGTCTTGTGCTAGCGAGAAGTAATGGCATGCTTGTGAGAACTGCAACATTATCAAAAATGGAAAACAATTTGGGGAAGCCTAAGGGACTGAAAACTCCATCACACCAGCTACTCAAAACTTGCGCATTTAGTGGTTGACCACAAAAGAGGGTGGATGAAAGAGAGAAGAAATTTAAGTTATCTTGGAGAAGTGTGTAGTTCCTGGTGGTGGGTGGGAAGTAAATCCACACTGCAACATTTTGTTGCAAATCCAACTCATTTCCATTTATTAGCTACACTCTGCAAAACAGATGTCTAAAGTGGTTTCTCTGTGTGCTCTCTCAATCTCTCTCTCTTTCAAAGACAAATAATATTTGCATTTAGAGAGCCACAGAGATCTAGAGTTTGATCTGGCAGAAAGGGCACTCAAGAGGCATTCAGAAAGTCACTGAAGGGCTCCTGACAGCTGCTCAGCTCAATGCATGGATACTTAACCATCCAGAAAAGGAGGTGGTTGGCCAGGCAATACCAGCTGTGGTCCTGTTCCCAACAGGAGTTTTATTTCTAGGGGAAACAAATTAGGGTTGTAAATTTCATTTCCAGACCATAGGCTTATATCACGTTGTGACCAAAGGGCCTTGTCTATGATACAGATTTCCATTGCCATGGCACGGAAAGAAGGGCTATCTAAGGTACACTAGAGGCCATTGCTGTAAACATATATGAACAAATGAAACTATAGCTTCTGTTGAGATGGCGCATCAGTTTTATTCTGGCCCACCTATGCTGGCTGCTGATACATTTCTATGCATGATTCAAAGTGCCAGTTTCAACCTGTAAAGCCTTGGGGGCCGGGGGCCAATTTTTCTCCCCTCTGTGGACTTCATCTCCCACCCCTGACAATGTTTCCAAATACCTCTATCTCATAGCCTCCAACCGTCCCAATTGGCAAGAACAGTCCCAATTAATCCTCTATCATCCCACTTTTTCAGAGGCTTCTAAAATGTCCCACTTTCTCTCTGCTCCCACTTTCCCCCTTTGTCCTCAGCTTATTTCAGTTGCTGCAAACAGAGGTTAAAATGCAAAAGCAATGCAAAAACCTCCAGACTACCCTTTCTCTTTCTTAGAAGGAGAGGAAGAAGAGAGGGAAGAGGGGTAGCCAAAGTATGATTTTTAGAATGTCCATAGTTTGCTTAATCTTGATAGAAAAGTCTTCAGGACTGTCTCGGTTTTGTTAGCATCTCTTTGGAAGCCTTTGAATAGAGAAATATCCCCTTGGTTGCTGCTATACTCCAGGATTCTCCTTGCCTTCCTCAGTACTTGGTCTCAAAGCAGCAAGTCCTGTAAATCCTCCTACTGCAGAGTTGTGGAGATGTTGTTCAATGTGCCAATCACATCTGAGACAAAATAAAGTGGGATCTGATCATGAACAGGACCTTTTCAGTTGTGACACCAGTAGAAATCAGCTGAAGACCAGGCTTGCCCAAGACATTATGCTGCATGTGACAAAGAAGGAGCTCACACTTCCCGAAGGATATCTTCCAAAGAGAAGTCAACTTGCTCCTATGACACCTGAGGATGGATAAAGCAGTTCATTGGGAACACCTACTATTGCCTTCCTCAGCAGCTCCCAGCCAAAACAAATGTCTCACTCTTCTTAACAGTAGAGATAGCCCTAAAATCTAAAGATGTTGCTATTTTAACAGCCATTTCTTGGGACATGATGCCCATTTATTTGCAACGTTGTTGCTCCTTTGACCTTCCTTGAAAATGGATCTTGTTTTACATTGTGTTTTTCTGCTACTATTTTTAGCCTGAGTTGAGTATTTGTTCTTGTTTTGCTTTTTCCGCTTCTTAGTTGTTTAACAATGTGATCTTGTTGCTGTACAATCCTATTCACACAGTACATCCACACAGAGTTTAGTGCATCTCTCTCCCAGGTAAATAGGTGTAGAACTTCACCCTTAATTACACAAGCTATGCACTTATAACAGGAAGATGGAGAATAATAATAATAATAATAATAATAATACAACTGGGAGTAATAAACCATGTATTATCACTGTTGTTACTACGATTGGCTATATAGTAAGAAAGGACCAACACAGATGTGATTATTTATGCATCTGTAGTGTTGTGGATAAGAAATGGGACAAAAACTTAGAATACTTGCATTCAGGTCTTGCCTTTTGTCATGAATTTACTGGACCTCTATAGAGAAATCTCATTTAGCTCTTGCCTATAGTAATGACAGTGCAACATAACTACATTGTAGGGTTGTTATATCTGCAAGGTTATAAAAATTCTATATATTTATATATAGTATTTATATATAGAATTTGTTTATACGAGTGCCTTAAATAATGTTGGGTATCAACCTGTAATGCATTTACAGATTTGTAACCTAGAATTATTGATCCATAACTTTTCCATTCAGTTACAATACTATGTATTCATAATTGTGACATTATTGCCATAATGGTAAATGCCCCCTGAGGTAGAAATGTCTCCCTTAAATTCCAGGGAGCTGCTCTAAACAATAGAAGTCTGTTTTGCTAGCAATTGAGGTGCAGAAGCATGATGTTTCCAGACCCATCCATCAGTGAATGAGGGTGCAACAATCAAAAACAGGACTCCCATTGCTATTTCTCATTGCACCACAAATTACTGGCCAGAACGGGCTGGAAACATTGTCCTCTATGCTCTAATCAGCAGAATTAGACCTCCATCTCTTGGAGCAGATGCTGACTGTTAAGGTAGGTTTCAGGGGAAAGGATCAGGCCCAGAGATAGTACATAGGACTTAATCACACAAGATAGTAAATCAGAATTATAGCATCTTTAATAATAGCATCTTTAGCCTCTATGTATGTATGTAATAGCATGGTAATAGCATCTTTAGCCTCTATGTATCACACAGTCTCATGTCTCTCTTGTAGCCACTTTGCATTTCAATCATTGCTGGAGTGCACCTTTTCATACGCAGAAAAACCCGTCAGTAGCTCCCAATATTGCTGCTTTTCCATAGGATAGATCATGCAATAGATCCCTTCCACTGCAATTCCGATATTCCCATAGCCACATAGAGTGTGTGGGCATGATCTGGAAGGAATGGGTAACAAGTAACCATTTCCTCTGTAACTAGTTACTTTTTCATTAAAGAGGATATAAGTCATGGTAAAACAAAGTTATGTCTTAAAAATAATATGAGAACTATTAATTTAGTACAGAGTGACTTTATCGGCACAATGGGTAACTTTCTGATATTTCAAAAAGTTCCTTTTAGAGGCATTCTTACAGAAATTTTAAAATGTTTGTGCCATTCTACTGATCCCAATGTTTTTCTCTTGAAAAAGCAATGGAAGTAGTAATGGAACAGTAACAAGCAGTACTTAATCCTCAAGAAAGTAATGTAAAAGGCACATACACAGTACTCAGCAGTGACTCAACCTTTTCACTAAGCTAGTAACAGGAAAGGGTTATGTTTAAAAGCTTTAATGTGTAATGGAATGAATTGCTTTTGAAAGTAACTTCCCAAAGTCTGATTCTTGCCTCCTACTCCTCACCATAGTTAGAAGGTCCAGCTTTACTCACTCTGCCTTTGCATACAATTTTATCAATGGCATTAATTCCTGAACTGTCAGGAAAGCAGAATTCATTTGAAAATGCCGCTTCCCACCTAATGCCAAAAGTGTGGGTGCTAAGCGCCATCTACTGTTTCATCACAGAAACAAATATTTTGTTTGTATTCATAATAGAAAACCATTAGACCTTTGGTACCAGCAGGAAATCTCACTGAATTTGATTGGACTTACTGACACTGCTACGTTTACTTTTTTGTACTACAACTTCCAGAATCACTCAGTTAGCATGGCTGAGATTTTAAGGAAAGGAAAATTTTAGTGGAAATGAAAAGGAGGATTTCCTCAAATTAAATGAATGTAGAACTTATAGTTGTAGAACCTATCATGTGTGCACACACATACACATATAACACAGGCTGGGCTACAATTCCATAATGTATTGAATTACTTATTCCTGAAGGTAAGAGCTGTTCAGCAGTGGAACACACTCCCTCGAAGAGTGGTGGAGTCTCCTTTGGCTGGCCATCTGTTGGGAGTGCTTTGATTGTGTCTCCCTCCATGGCAGGAGGTTAGACTGGATGGCCCTTGGGGTCTCTTTCAACTCTATGATTCTATAATTATCTGTTACATTCATATTTAGTATTGATGGCAATGTCAAATCTCTTCTGAACAAATCTTGCCAAGAAAACCTCATGATACATTTGTCTTAGGGTTGACATAAATTGGAAATTACTTGAAGGCATACAGCAACAACACATTTTAGTAAAATATTTACCTCATGCCATCTCTCCTAAAACATCAAAATAAAGTGCAAGCAATTAAGCAATTTAAAATATCTGAGAAAGTTCAGAACTTAAAATAGTTTAAAGCACATCAAAGAAATTAAACAATTTAAAATGATTTATTTATTCAAACTGAATGATCTGTCCTGTCTTTGTTGTTGTTGCTGTATATTTCTGACTTACAGTGACCCTACAGTGAAGTTATCACAAGGTTTTCTTGACAAGATTTGCCATTGCCTTTTCCTCTGAAGCTGACAGTGTAACTTGTTCAAGGTCACCCAGTGGCAAAAATTATTATTATAACCATGATCCTGTTGGTTGCCATATGTACACAAGTGTAGTGTAGTGAAAAATGTGGCAAAAATTGTGGTAAATGGTGTGGCAATAGAATAAAAAGGGGTGCAGGTGTTGAGACAATCTGGAGCAGGGTGGTGACCTTGGTGACACCTGTGAAAGCCACCTTGATGAGGAGAAAAAATGACTCTGCCAGCTATGAAGCTGCTTGAAACCAAGCAGGACACTTTCTCTAGCACTGCAGCAGACTATCTCTGCTGTTTTCCCATCACCACCATACATCACTCCTTCCAATGCCATGATGGACCATTATAGCAAAGTAAGTCTCTAACAGGACCCCAGCCTTCAATTGTAATAGAAATCCAGCATGTTTCCCATAGTGGGAAAATGGTGATCTTTGACTTGTTCTGTCTGCTTTGTATGGAAACCTTCTTCTACGCAGGATATCCGTGGCAAGGTTTCTTCAGAGGAGGTTTACTGTTGACTTCCTCTGAGGCTAAGGTCCTATTTGCACTGATATCCTGGCCCCAGAGTTGGCACAACCTATGTGGTTGTTGTTGGGGGAAGAAAGTTGTTGTTGTTGTTGTTGTTGTTGTGTGCCTTCAAGTCATTTCCAACTAGGCATATCATGGGGTTTTCTGAGGGGACTCAGCATGAAAGGCAAACTTATCATGGGGATTTCTTGTCAGTTCAAATCCAGGTCTCCAAAGTCATAGTCCAACACTCAAACCACTGCAGCATGCTGGCTCAGACCTTCCCCATTGTAAAGACCCACTGCTGCTCTTCACTCTTGATCACATGGCTGGGCTCCTTGTTTTGACCTCAGAATGAATGACTAGTGGATGCAGCAGACATGCTGGGCAGCAGAGCAGGATGCATTTCAAATATCTACCCAGAATCATAAAGTAGGACTCCAGATCTTCCAAGAAGATCCAGAGCAACTGATGAGGTATTTAAATACATATTAAGGGGGGTATACTTGAGTTCTGGTGCCAGCCATCAACCTGTGTGTTTGCACCAAAACCAAGGTTTGGGTCGTGTGTCGTCTGGTCTCCCCAGAGAGGATGGATGGAAACTGGTTTAGTTGGTCCATGCAGACAGCAAAGAATGTGACTTGCCCAAGGATACCAGTGTGTTTCCATGGCATAGTGGGACTCCTGGAGTCCTAGTCCAACACTCATACCACTCACTTCAGTATGTGCTGACTTTTGATGGCTCCCTTCAAGGCTGCCTTCTATGGTTCTTCAGCACAAACATGTGACAGAAAGTTTCTTGAATACAAGACCAGCATTCTTAAAACAGGATATGTCACATCGCCCCAGTGGGAAATTCATTGCCATCATTGTTTGTCTTCTGATTAAATGTTTCCTGTAGTAGAACTGCCCTGTAATTAGTTATACTTTTATTTAACAATACTCTCTTTTTCTAATGCAAATGGATGTTAAATTTCCTGGACTTTGAAAATCTCCCAGTTGCCACAAGGCCAGAAGGAGGAGGTGCCAGCCTGCAAGATATGCCTCTCCATACCATCTTAACTAAGGAGAGAAACAGTAAAATGCAGGCCTATGACTAACATCTTCAATTTTTTTCTCCTGTTTGGTTTGTAACACCTTGCCTTATGAAGACGCCAATGAAGCTTCAAAAGCTTGCAACATGTATAGTGTGCATTTTGGTTGGCCAATAAAGGTATCACTGTTTGGTGGATTTTTGATTGGATTTGCTAAATGGCCAGCATGAGTACCCCTGGGTGTTCTCCCTTTCTAAAGTGGCTTGGGCATTTCAATAGCAATTAAAACTACTAATAAAATAGAAGAAAATTGCCAAACAGAAAGAATAATAAGGTTGGCCCTCCACATTTGTGGCTTTGACTCTTGCGGGTTTGATTATTCATGAATATGATTAATATGTTCTTTCTAGGAATCTCTAGGTCCATTAGTGTGGTTCTGTGGTCAGCTTCAAGCAGAACCTATTGCAGGGTTTTCTTGGAAAGACTTTTTCAGAATGGGATTGCCTTTGCCTTCCTCTGAGGCTGAGAAAGTGTGACTTGACCAAGGTCACTCAGTGGGTTTCCTTGGCTGAGAGTATTCAAACTCTGATTTCAAAAGTCATAGTCCAATAACCAAACCACTACACCATGCTAGCTCTCACAGACTTGATCTATTTGATGAACAAAGACTCATCTGGAATACACAACAAACTTTGCCTTTTCTTGGCCTCGCATTTCACATTGAATGGGGGATTGTGCAATACCTCATCTGAAATTTCAAAGGAGCAATTGGGCAGGCAAGGTTTCACATGGCACTAAACAGCTACAAGCCATTGTGCCCACTGTTATCAATGTGCTTTCCGCTTGATCACTGTGGACAAGGAAGATTTACAGGATGAGCAAATGGAATCATGCTGAGGGAGTTTGTATTTTTTAGCTCAAGCATAAGAAATCAGATTAACCTACCGAAGTTGTAACAGGCAGAAAACACAAAGGTGAGCATAACATGTCCTGACTGGAAATGCTGGTGGGGGGGGGGGGGAACCTTGCAAATATGGTGGGAGATATTGTTTAGACTAGATATAGACTTATTTCAAAGAGTATTGCTTAGAATTGCAGAAAGGGGCATCCAAAATGGCCAAGGGACTACAATACTTCCTCCATGAGGAAGCATTTGTTTAACCTGGAAAAAGGTGAGTAGGATAGACACAATAAAGATGCATAAAATCATGCATAGTGTGAAGAAAGTGGGAAAAGATGGGTTTTTTCTCCCTCTCATAATACAAAAACACAGGGTCATTCTTGTCAAAGGGCAGTGAACCTGTTCTTAGTTTCAGGCCACTCGTATCTCCTTGTGAATTTCCCAAAAACAACATTTCGCCTGGTCCTCTTTTGTGTGTGTGTGTGTGTGTGTGTTGTTTTTCCCATTTTTCATTTGTGTCTTGTTTAGTTTAGAAGAAAAGGTTAGCTGAAACATGTTCAACTGCTCTTCCTTTAGATGCCCTAATCATGTATCATCCTGTATGTATCACTGTTGCTGTTGTTGTGTACTTCCAAGTCATTTTTGACTTATGGCAACCCTAAGGCAAACCTATTTTAGGGTTTTCTTGGCAAGTTTCTTCAGAGGGGGGTTGCTGAGGCTGAGAGACTGTGACTTGCCCAGAGTCACCTAGTGGGATTTTATGCTCAAGTGGGGAATCGAACCCTGATCTCCAGAGTCATAGTCCAGCATTCAAACCGCTATACCACACTGGTTCTCATTGCTCTGGGACAATATGGGTATTTAAAATGATGCCCCTTCAGAGCACCATTTGGGTTAATTTAAACTGACAGCTCCCCAGTTACTCAATAAACCCATTCTGCAGCCTTTAAATAAGCTCACGGCTTATAGGCCCTTTCACACTATCGAATCTTGGGAATCACGGTTTGGTGAGGTACTAGAACTCACTGGCTGAGAAGGCTAAACACTCTCTCCCTAAACTGCAAATTCCAGGATTCCCTAAGACAGAACTACAGCAACTAAAGTGGAATTATAGTGCTGTAACTGTCTAGCGTGAAAGAGCTCTATGTATCAGCAAGGGAGCTGTGATGCAGGAAGAGATTGAGGACCACTGCACCCCCAGATCCCCTTTGTTCCCACCCCTGTCCCTTGTGGGTGCAAACCGGGTGTTGCCATGTTTCAGTTTAATATGCTGCAAAGTGCTGCAGCAATTATTAATATATGAAAATAATATAAATGACAAATGCATTCCGCAGTGCTAATGTCATAGCAGGGCACAAAACAGGTGTCCATTAAACTGCTTGATTGGAAAAAGGACAACATTGCATAATTACAGATATGATTTGGAAAGAGCAACCGGCAGTGTGCGTTTTCGACTGCCAGAACAATACAATTATTACAGCTTTTTTAAAATGTTCAAATGGAAAGGGCTTCTTTCTGTGCCAGATGGTTTCTCTGCAACAACTCCGTTAGGAATATATAATTGTACTTCTCCAAAACTTTAAAAAAGAAGAACGAGGTACAGTTTCCTTTCCTTTACCCAACCATTTCTCTCTCAACCATCTGTTTCTTTATGATTTTTATAGGTTTCTCTCTTCATAAAAATACCCTGTTAAGTTAAACATTTATAAAAGCAGAGACCCTTCTAAAGAGCCATATTTCTCTATCTGCATTTTCATCTTCATCATGATATCAAGAATGTCTGGAGTGCCTCCATAGTACATCTGCAAACTGGATGAATTAAAAGAACCACTTCTGAAATTTTTTGGATTAGTGCCTGTGAGATTCAGAAGGGAGGGCAGGGATATACACACAGCTTTACCAACCAAACACCCTTCAGAAGTGTGCTATTG
This sequence comes from Urosaurus nigricauda, assembly GCA_034509955.1. Taxonomy (NCBI): domain Eukaryota; kingdom Metazoa; phylum Chordata; class Lepidosauria; order Squamata; family Phrynosomatidae; genus Urosaurus; species Urosaurus nigricauda. The sequence goes on from JAOEGL010000005.1 coordinate 13,437,603, forward strand.
CAAATCCCATCATCCCCAGCCAACATTTGGGGTGTTCATACTAAGTGGGAATGATGTGGATTGTAAATCACATAATGGAGTCCACCAGGCTGGGGAAGACCAAGGGGTATTTTGTACCTCTAAGCCAGGAATGGGTAACATGTGATCTTTCAAAGTTTGCTTGACTGCAGTTCCCATTACTCCTTATCTCTTTGGCTATGTTGGCTCGGACTGATAGGAGTTGTAATCCACCAATGTATTCTGCATTGTTAACAATACTTAGTTAACTATACTTAACTAAAGTGCTAAACACACTGCAGAAATAATCCACTTTGAGGCCTCTTTAACTGCCCTGGCTCAGTGCTAGGGAATCCTGGGAATTGTAGTTTGTTGTGGCCCCAGGGCTGTCTGACAGAGAAGGCTAAATGTCTTACAAAACTACAGTTCCCAGAATTCCCTAGCATTGACCCAGGGCAGTTAAAGCGGTCACAAAATAGATTATTTCTGCAGTGTGCTTTGGACCTACTGGTAAGTAACCTTTCCTACCTCAAACCTTATGAAAGTTATATTTAGTTAAGTATAATTAACTAAGTAGTTGATGCATAATAAGCCAATATCTGGAGATCCAAGCTTGCATCACTCAGCCAAAAAAAACCATGGCATGTGGCTTCAGCTGATCCAAATCACATGGACAGTGGTAAAGAGATGGTGTTCCTCATGAAGCTCTTTGGCTTCTCAGCAATAGCCAAACTGCCAAAATAAGAAATGATCAACATCTAGCATTCTGTCAGACAAATAATTTAGCTAAAATGGGTCTTTGGGGACATCATACTATACTAGGGGAAAATAACTAGAGCATTTTTACCGCTCATGAGAGAGATGAGGAGGAAGGAAGTGGGGCAATGTTAGAGAGATTTGTAGTTATGAAGCTGGTTTCCCAATCTCTTTGCCTTCCTTATGGAGAAAGATAAAAAGAGGAGTGAAGTGTAGTTAGCTGGTTAGAATTAGCTGTGGCACAAGGCTCAGACTTGCAAACCACTTCTCTCCTTGTCTAGTGTTTGGAAGCTCTTCTTTTTAGGAGTAGCCAAATATCTTCATTATGCTGTACCCCAAGGGAGCTCTGAGCTAGTTTCTACAATCAAGGATCAAACCATTGTTTATAAGGGTTTTTTAAATACTTTTTATTGTGTGCCTTCAAGCCAGTTCCAATGTATGGCGACCCTACAGCAACTATATCACTGGGTTTTCTTGGTAAGATTTGTTCAGAGGAGGTTTGCCATGGCCTGAGGCTGAGAGCCTGCAAGTTGCCCAAGGTCACCCAGTGGGTTTCAGGGCTATGAGGGGAATCCAACCCTGGTCTCTAAAGTTGTAGTCCAACATGCAAACCACTACCCCACACTAGTTCACTAACCATATTTTCAACAAATCAGATTCCGCATATGTAAACATAAGATCCACTCAGTAGTAAATGTCTTGGATCAGAGTTTGGAAAAGTTATTTTTCAACAGTAGTTCCTAGACTACCATAGCTAGAAAGGCTAGCTCTGATCAGAAGCTTCTCCATAAGCTTTTAAACTAAGCAGAGTTTAGAAACTATGCTTCTGCTCTCCTCCTCATCACCACACCAGAGGAAAAAATGGAAGATGTGGTACATGTAGTGCTAAACCATAATTTAACTTCAGCCTTGTCTGTGCTGGCCAGAATACTCCAAGGGGTTAGAGCTGCCTCAACCTCCCCCATAACCTGGCCCTCTGTTGCTACACCAAAGACCTTTTCAGACATAGGAAATTGGAAGTATAATCCAATGGCAATCTGAATACAATAATGGGGTTTCACATTATTGCGAATTAAAGTATCTCACGCAATTTCAGGCAAAAGGGAAGTCATTCCGAATGCAATCATGGGTTTTACATTATTGTGAATTAAAGCATCTCACGCAATTTCAGGCAATGGGAAGTCATTTCCGGGTAATGGGAAGTCAATCTGAATGCATTCCGAACGCAATAGGAATTCACGTGAATTTGAATTGGCTCTATTCACAATAAAGAGAAATACCTCCTGTGTGAAAGAGTCCCAAGTGGAAATGCATCCCACTGAGCCATCCAGTGCATCCATCTCTGCCATGGGTCACTTCGCTCTGAGGTCAGAATGAGGTATCCAGCAACAATCACATGAGCTGGGTCCCTTATTCTGACTTCAGACCTGGAAGGTCTGGAGTAAAAAGTAAGTTTTTATAATTCATTTGGGGGGGGGCGGTATAACCCAGTTTTGATGCAGTATGTGCCAGACATTGTCCAGTCTGTTTGCACAGGAACTGGGGTTTGGGCTGTGCATTGTCCAGTTTCCTCATGAAGAGATCAGAGGAATGCCATTGTATTTGACCCATGCAGACAGTGCCACAGTTCAAGAACACATACTTTCCATTTTAAAGTGGACAATTTTGGCAGCACTGGTTGACCCCTTCTAGGGGCCACATGGAACATAAAAAATGCGAAAGGATAGCGAGGGAGGTGGATGAGAAAGAGGAGTAGAAAACTAGAAATTGCTGCAAGGTAACTATTGGGTTTTTTTTGGGGGGGGGGGATTGCTGGGTGGCCCTGCAATCTATTTCATACCCTACCCTTGCCAACTGTCCCAGTTTGTCAAGGACAGTGCACCAGTTATCCTCTGGTCTCCTTTCTCAGCTGCTTTAAAGATGTCTTGTTTTTCTCTTTCCTCCTCCTGCTTTCCCACTTCATCCTTGCTTACTTCAATTGCTGCAAATTAAATTAAAAGAGCAAAATCAGTTTGTACCACATTCATCAGGAGAGAGAGCAAAGGAAGGGGAGTCTTGTTTTCCCAGTTGGCCTCATTTGGGTTTTGTTTTGTTGTTGTTTTTGTTTTTAATTTTAACAGCCGTTCATAAACTTAATATACACATTTCAGGGTTTCTTAACTTCTGATAGAATTAGCTATCGATATCCACAGATTCTGTATCCATAGATTCAACAGATTCAACTATCAACAGTGTGAAAATATTTTAAAAGATATAAATTCCAAAAAAAAAAAATGTAGATTTTGTCATTTTATATAAGGGACATCATTTTACTGTGCCGCTGTATTTAATGGGATTTAAGCAACCATAGATTTTGGTAATATATTTATGTGTTCTAGGAGAGACAATTCATGCTTTTCTGCCAGAAGAGAGGCAATCAAGTCTGGGGAAGTCTGGGGCTGCAAAAATAGCCTTGGGAGTTGGCATCAGCCCCAGGGCCACACTTTACCCTCCCTTCTTTTAAAAGGTGCCACATTCAGTCAATGACATCTCCAACTAAGACTGAGAAAGATCCTGCCTGCAAAAGGATCTAAGCAAGTTGGTGGCACTCAGAGTAGATAAGGGTGAGTATTGTTCAGGATTTAGATAAATATCTGGATGATTTCCAGAAGCCCAGGATTTTTAACTGAATAATAGCTGCAGCAGGATTACTTTTGCTCCACTTCACCTCACTCTAATGTAGACCAACTGTGATCCATGGATTAATGGCAGTCCATGGTGAGTTTCAGGAAGGGAGGGAGCCAAGAGACACAAATATGATCCCATCTGTGACACATAGAAGAAAATAATCACCCTTTAACTTCAGATAGCTTGAGATGCTCTGCCCTGGACTATCTTGATGAAATTAATAAAATTTGGGATAATCAACAAGTTCTCAAAACCTTTTACACTTGTGGCCTCTTTCCCACCTACATATGGATGTTGCACTCCCCACCTCTACTTGATATAGTATATTAATAAAAATATTTTGTTTATTTAGTGTGCATCTTGTCCTGAGAAGGAGGGCAGTGATGGGATGGGTGAGGAAGAAGAGGTGGCAGCTTAGGATGGGCTCCAGCAAGGACCATGATCCAGTGAGCTTCCTTGCTTTCTTTTTCCTCTGTCTCCTCCTCCCTCAAGCAGAGGCAGCTGCTCTAAGCACCCTCCTCGCCTTTTTCTTCCCCTCCAGAACAGAAAATTGGGAAGAGGAGGAAGACAGGGATGGAATAGGGTATCTGAGTCTTGTACCCCTCTTGAACAACTCTCACTCCTCATTGGGGGTTTCACCTCATGGTTGGAGAACCATTAGCATTATCAAGTTTGGATTTACATGTGCAGTCCTGGTACTTGAATTCCAGTTTCTCTCATTCTTTTGTCTTCTGCATCAAGCTCTGGTTGATGAATCCTGGGGCCTTAGTAAATAAAAATGAAATAGATCCTTTCCATCTGAAATTTGTTGAATCTTGGAGACAATTCGCAGCAAATTGGGCCAATGGTCAGGCATTGTATAAACCAGCTACATCCCATGATGCATCCAAATGGTACCACTGTACATTACAATGTTATTAAGAAAGGTGTTAATGTACTGAAGCAGCTGCCATTGAACTGGGAGAAGCATTGTCAGCCTTCAGCCAGTCTTTCCTGTCCTCAGTTCCTGCCCTGGTAGATGCTGGTGGTGGCCCATTTGTTTCTTGCCTTTGTGCCATCAGTCAAAAAGCTGTTTTTGACTGCTACATTGGTGCTATGACTTTTCAGATTTCTGGGAAATTTCATGCCTGTAGCTGCCCTCAAGTGCTACCTTCAGAGGTTCTTTCCTACTGATTTGTTTGGATGTAGACCTGAAAAATATTGAAGAAGAAAGTGAGGAGAAAGGATAAGCAGACACACTGGGATTGATCATGATTGTTTTAAAGTCCCACCACTTGCAAGTGGCACACACACGTGAGGGGGCTGAATCACATTTGATCAACCCAATTAAACATTAAATAATTGCAGCCAATTATGCAAATATCATACAACAATATTAATTTGTTGATTTCTTCTTTGAACAGCCCCAAACGTTCCTAATGTTAGCCTATCTTACGTGTTAAATGACCAATTAGCACAACCATAACTAAGCGATGAAGAATGGATAATTGCCTAGTTATGATGTACCATCCCCTTGCTATGTTAATCCACCACAATTAAACAAATAGTGCACAGGGGAAGAAAAGATGCACAGATGTTCTTTTACAATCCATTATTAGCTTAGGGAATTGTGCAGTTCCTGCTGAAGCAGGAATAGGAGGGGAGAGGGGGACAATAGAACCTAATATCTCAAATTGTGTTAGTGTCATTTATGGGGAAACAGATTTATTACAAGAATTAGTATCCGGGAAACCCAACATGTTTCAAGCTACTCTGTACAGCTCTGCAGCAGAGGTGTCACTAGGCAAGAGTCATAGATCAGTGGCAAAGCACATGGTTTTGCCTATAGAAATCTCCAAGTTCCAGTCTCCCAGCACCATTAGTTAAAAGGATAGTGGGTAGAAATGTGGGGAAGGCATTTGCTTAAGAGCATGTAGTGCTGTTACCAGTCAGAGGAGACAGCACTGTTCTTGATGGCAACAGAATGGGAATTTTAAGGATGGAAAATTCTTTGTCCATCAGATGTTTTAGACTACAGTTCCCATTGGTCCTGGCCATTGGTCATTCTGCGTGAGACTTCAGAGAGTTGAAACCCCCAACTTTTTAAAGTCCAAATGAACTCCAGGAAGCAGACTTCCTTTAGCTGGGAACCTGCTCCCATAATTTCTCATCATTTGTCATGCTAGCTAGGGTAGCTGGGAATAGTAATCCAAAAATTTAGAAGTCAGAGGAAACTGGTTAAAGCAGATGACTGTTTTCACCATCTGTGTATTGGCCACCCTTCAGGTCCTTGTGCTGAGGTGGATGTGGCCTTCATATGGGAAGACGGGGTCTCTTTGAATGGAAAAAAATTCTCAAGCTTTGTTCACAAGGGGCACTGTCTTGACCCGAGTTGAAGCGAGTGCACTTTAGCCAACCATTGGGAGCTACCGAAAGGCTGCTGCCATATCTTGAGAGCTGTCCAGTAGCAATGTCATACTAAATTTTCAAATGCAGGAGTTCATCATGACATCTCTCATAGTGTACTAGTGGAATGTTACATGCTAGAAGGAGTACATAGAGCACTTGGTGCTCCAAGGTGTTTGTAATGACCTATAAAGCCCAGATAACTTGGGACCAGATTATTTGAAAGATCACATTCTGCTGTACGAATCTGCCTGGGTGTAAGAACTTTGGAGAGGTGCCTCTTTCCATCTCAGTATTATCTGAAGTACACTTGGAACATGGAAGTATAATTGGAACATTGTTGATTGTTCCAAATGAGAGTTGGGAGCTGGGAGCAGTAACGTTCATACCTTCAAACTGTCCAGATTTCTTGAGGACAGCTTCAATTAATAGTCTGTTGTTCCACTTTTTCAGATGCTTTTAAATGTCCCACTTTCAATCCTCCTCATCTTATTTCAGTTGCTGAAAACGGAGTTCAAAGTGCAGAAGTAGCTTGCACTCAATAAACACAGTGTGTGGGGGTGAAACTAGACTCTTGCCCTTCCCAGTAGGTTCAGGCAAAACCAAACTGCTACAGCATCTCCTACTTTGTGTGTTCTTCTTAATATTTTTTGTGGTCTTGACCACCTTCTAATGTCATTTGGCCACATCTGTCCCATCCCTAGTTTGCAATCTCTAAGTCAGTGGGAGACCTCTGCTACTCCTCTTGACTATATTTTGTTGCAGGTAGGAACCTTCTCAAAACCCTCCTTTTCCATGTCTTACTCTCACTCCCCTTCCCTCATCCCTTCTCCTAGACAAGGACATTTTAAACTTTTGTGTGGACAACACATCCATCCAATAATCAGCATTAATCAGTATTGTTCATACTAAGATTTATCATTGCATGGATATTCATAGATTTTCTAATTCCCCATAACTAAGTGTATTGTTACAATTGATTAACTGTTTTCTCATTTGTATCTTTTAAGTGGATGCGTGTAAATCTCTTGTACCCAAATACCCAGCATTGTGCTTTTTTATCCCTCCTAAAGTTCCTTGAGAAGACAGATCTTGGGGTTGACCAAGGGCTTCCAAAGATACTGCACAAGCCCCATTCTCATAGCAATCGTGTTGGGAGGAAATGGAAACACATTGCGTTCAGAGCCCCAATATTGGCTGTCTTTGAAATTGTGCAATTGGAACTGCTGCTGCCGCCACTGCACTCGCTTTAACCTCCCTGTCACTTTCATGTTTCCCAGTCCTCATGTCAGAATGACTTATACAATAACCGAAGCTGAGATATGCATCTTCCCAGCAATGGCTTCACTGGGGTTGGTATCACCTGTCGCAGCAATCACCATTGGCATTACTAGGATTAGGCATCACTAGGATCTCTTCCCCCCTCCAGCAGGGAGGGGAGAGATGATCCGCTCCTCCCTCTCTCCCCCCTGCTGCCTCCTTCACCTGTTCCCCAGCTGGCTGGCTGTTTGCCCTCCAGTGAAACCTGGTACGGGCTGCCAGTGGGGCAAGCAGCCTGGCAAGCAACGTAGCAAAGAAGAGGCACAGATGGAGATTGGCAGGGGTGTGCATGCGTCAACTGCCCTCATCTTCCTTCCTGCTGTCCTGCTTCTCTCAGAAAAGGGAGCCGGGGCAGCAGGGAGGCTGGTGGTGGTGTGTGCCTGGCACATACACACGCAGCAGGTAGACAGCCAGACCATGTGTCACCCCCTTTGAAGTGTCACCTGGTGTGGACCACACCACTTGCATCCTCTAATGACACTACTGTGCAGTATGAGGGAATGTAAATAGTATAGTCAACCCTCCATATGCATGGTTCTTTATCCATGGATTCAATCATCCATGGTTTGAATATATTTTTTAAAATATATACATTCCAAAAAACAAATCTTGATTTTGCCATTTTGTAGAAGGGAGACCATTTTACTACCCCACTGTATATAATAGGACTAGAGCATCAATGGATTTTGTTATCCACAGAGGCGGGCTGGAATAATATCCCAGAGGATAGCAAGGGCCCACTGTAATGTAATGCAAATAGTAATGTAAATGATTCTAATAGCAATACTAAACACATTTACCATTGGAAACAGAGGAAGTTACAATGTCCGCTTTAGTGCTGAGCTGTTTTTTAGATTTGAGGCATACATTATTTACATGGGTTTTCCTGCTGAGCTGACACCTTTATGTCGACACTTCATTAGGAGACTCACTAGTGTCCTGCAATGGTTAGAGCAGCCTTCTCCCATCTGCTGCTCTCCAGTACGGACTTCACTGTTGTTCCCAGATCTCTTTTCTTCTAGCTCAAGCAAGCATTTGAACTGTTGTTCAAACAATAAAAATACAGACAAACGAAGGTATAGTTTTTATTTATTTTTTTCCATAGGATTGTCACGCAATATCAAAATACTCTGCTGGTTTGAGTGTGATCCATTAACCTCTTTTACATTTAAGAAAAAGAACATGTAAAAACCAGAGCCTTTTGCAACTACAATCTGAAAAAACAAACACCCCCCCCCCATCTCATACATGTTGTATTATTTTTTTACATAAGACAGTCCCAGGGTACAAAACACTCTTCTACTACATTTCAAAGACACAACAGTGCACTCCAGTTAAACTCAGTGGCCACAGAGCAAAGAGGTAAGTATCATATAAATACACACAGCTCTTCTGGACCTTTTTCAGCAGCTTGCCCTATGGAAACTGTTTCTGATGAAAAGCAGATTGGGAATTTGGTAAAGAAGCAGAAGAGAAAACATATAAAAGATCTTGGGCACATGCAGAAATGTAACTACTGGAGGGGGCTAAATGAGTCCATTGCCTTCCAAACTAGGAATTCCATCCCAGAATGAAATTTTCCTTCAGTCCCCACATTTCTAGCATTGTGGAATATGACACTGAAAATTATTCAGAGCTAGAACTCTTACATTTGCAATGTCTGCATTCCCTTGGTAACTTTGCCTGCCCCTTTTCCGTGGATGCTTAGTTGTATTTCTAAATGCTCGGTGAACATTTTAAGTTACTGCTTTACTAGAAGTTTTGAGTCAATGCAATGGAGAGTGAAAGAAAATGCCATGGAGGTCAATGCCCTCATTTTGCCTGCCTCCCCAGAGCTATATCTCTGGGTGCATGCTTAGATCTAGCGGGTGCAGATGGCAGCCAAGGTGCCAGTTATATCAGAGAAAATAGAGAAATTGCTGTTTGTGTTTTCTTGGCTGCTTAGTATTAAAGTTATGGCTTCTTATACTGAGCAAGGTAAGTTTCTAGTACTGTATATGTAACAGCTGTTTCTCTTGACAGACATAGGCTTAATGTGCACTGTAGAAATAAAGCAGTTTGACACCGCTTTAACTGCCATGGCTCAGTGCCATGGAATTCTGGGATTTGTAGTTTGCTGTGCCACCAGACCTCTCAGAGGCTAAATATCTCAGAAAACAGCAAATTTCAGAATTCCACAACATAGAGCCATGTCAGCTAAAGTGGTGTCAAACTGCATTATTTCTGCAGCAAGGATTAGACCACAGTCTGCTCCAGAATATTTCTCTTGAAAAGATTCTATGCAAACCATAAAGTCTCCATGGGTGCTTCTTGCCTCTCCCAATATAGTTTCAACATCACTTCATCACGTATCTTTAGATTTAGATGTTGCTCACAAAGAGCAGTGCCCTGAGCCCAGAAATAGAAAATAACTGATTTTTCAATTAATTACTTTGATGCAGTAAAGAGCTGCAATGGTGGAACTTATTTCCCTGTGTCAGTCAAGGCTGTAATACACTACTCTTTAGTGGAATGTAAGAAGGTTTCAGTCTCTCATTACTGGATATGCTTTGACTCAGTTTGAGCAATGAGAGGGAAAGGGAAAAGGGTCAATGGATGGCTACCTTGTGCTGTCTCTTTATGAGATGAGGAGCAGAGATGTACCAGCAGAACCAGAGAGAAATATGGAAGTGGAGTTTGGAGTGTGTGTGAGAGAAGACACTTAGAAAACATAAGGGTACACTAGGGACTTTGGTTAGTTGGGTCTTAAAATAGTTTAGCCTATCTCTCTGTGTGTGTTGTATGCCTTCAAGTGGTTTCCAACTTGTGGCGATCCTAAGTTGAAACTATCATGGGGTTTACTTGGCAAGATTTGTTCAGAGGAGGTTTGCCATTGTCTTCCTCAATGGGTTTCCATGGCTGAGCTGTGAATCAAACCCTGGTCTCCAGAATCATAGTCTAACACTCAAACCACTATAGCATGCTGGCTTTCCTATCTATTTAGCCTATCTATTATTCTGCCCAAGCAAGAGACAGTTAGGAAGAGATGGTCTGCCTTGCTAGGCTGGATACTTAAAACAGCAAGCTGTTCAAAATCATAAGAACTCTGAAAATGCAGCAACAACTGCATATTAGGGGAAAAAAACTGGAAATCTCACCTCCAATTGGATTGTGTGAGTGGGTTGTAGTTCAAGGCATCTGGGTGGGAAGAAAGTGCTTTGTAGAAAAAAAAAATAATTGCATTTTCCCCAGAATTTCCAGAATTTAACATCTGAATTGGCTACATGGGTAGACCACAGAGCACCTTCCTAAATTTTCTTTATTTTTCAGTGGCACAATAGTAGCATTAGTAATGAGTAGCTTCACAATCTATTTTTCTGGACTACAATATCAATAACAAGAAATGATCAGTTGGATAATCAGAGAAATAAGAAGCCAACTAGGTCCTAAGAGATTCAAAGATTGAGCCATTTAGCATCCACAGCTTGTTCAGTCATGTCTGTACTTGTATTTTAGTACAGATCTGTATCTCTTTCAAAAATGCGGTTGTCTTCACTGGAGACTGTAGAAAAAATGTGGCATAACAGAAGAAATTAACAGCAGGTGCTCCTTCCTCCTTCTTCCTCTGTGTACCTTGAAATGAGGCTTTATATCCCAACCAAAGCTTTTTTGGACCACAATTTTCAGAATCCATATTGGCTGAAAAACTCTAGGACTTGTTGTCCAAAAAACTAACATTTCTAAGTTCTGGTTCTAACTTGTTCATTGAATTCTCAGCAATCAACTTGCCAAGCACCTGTTATAACAGAAGTGCACTGGATGTGGCTTTGGTTTAGGAATACCAAGAATCACCTTCTTGATAATTTTCCCTAGTCCAGTATTTGTTTAATCTCGATACTCCAAACTTCCCAGCATCTGTACACAGAATGCAGTCAGAAATAATTCAAGAATACACCTTGATAGAAAACATCTTCATCTACAATGTCAGTTACTTTGCCCTATTAGATTACAATGTATATACAATCACCATTTTACAGTATTCCTTCAGTTGTTCTCAGGATACACACAGTTACACAAATTACTGCAGTGACTGAACATCAGCATCAGCATCTTGAAGGTCTACAGAGGTTGTGACAAAACTAGTGTTTTTTGTTTTTATATATACAGTAGAGTTTCGATTATCCGACATACAATGGACCGGCTGATAGTTGGATAACCAAAAATGTTGGATAATCCGGAAGGTCTAAGAAAAGCCTTGAAATTGCATGATTACTACTTTTATTGCAATAAAATCACTATTTTATTGCAATAACAGTAAAAGTAAATGTAAAGAAATCACTGATCAACATTGTGATGTACAGTATAAACTGTCGTCTTCTGAAAATTCAAAGAAATCACAGAAAATTTAAAGAAATCACAGCAGTCGCAACATTGGATAATCTGGGATGTTGGCTAACCGAAGGTTGGATAATCAAGACTCTACTGTATATGTATGTATGTATGTATGTATACTTCTGTGAATCTGCAAACTTTGGAGCACTACTTCTAACTAGTGTGGCCAAAGCATTGCTTCTCAGAATATGCACTTGCCTTTATCATTCCCATTCAGAAGCTCACAAACCTCTTTTTCCCAACAAGATATTTAAAATCAGTTAAATTTTGCACATGGCAGTGCTTGTAACCACCAAATCCCCTGCCCCCGTCCCAAGGGGAGTTTAAAAATATAGACAGCTGGATTTATCAAATATAAACAAACCAGTTCTAATAGTTGTCATATATGCCAAGAGTAGGTCTTTTGCAACGCTAACAGGTCTCGGTTCCCCTGTTCAAGACACTCCAAAATACTTTCCATTAGAGCAGGGGATACATTTTTGTTGGGAAAATTAATTTCCTTCACACCTACTGTGAGGATTCTAGCCAAGCTCAGAGAAAATGGAAGCTGGGAAGTGCAACATATGCAATCATGACCCTTACATATGAAAAAGTCTCTTGTTTTGACCATGTGAGTCTTAGACTTTGTCTGCATGGGCCAAAAGACCCACTCCCCCTGCCTCCAGGCAGTGTCCTATTCAGACAATGCATGGCCAAACCCCTGGTTCTGGTACAGGCTGTTTACACACTTTGAAGGAGGTTCCATATTAAACTTAGCCTTTTCTCTCCTTAAAAATAGGCCATGCTGTGTCCTCTGAGGTCAGAGCAAGCACCCAGCCATGTGACTGAAGCTGGGTGCCTCCTTCTGCCCACAAAGAACATGATTCATGGCAGCTGCCTGATGCTGCAGTGGCATTGACAGGTAACTTGCATGGTAGAAATGGACAGCTCCAGGGCCAGCCTGGGTTATCTTGCCTGTGCAGACAAGGCCCTGGTTCCACTACACACTGTTTAACCTGGCTATCTCATGGACATAGGCAGAGTATGTTCATTTTTCACTGTCTGCTGGGAAGCCAGTCCTAGTGTCCTAGCCCACCTATACATCTTCAAGAACAACTTTGAAAATGGTAAAGATTTTGAGGAAAGATAGCAGCTTTCCCACCCACCGACCCACCCCCCCAAAAATACTTTTAAGAACAGAAAGGAGTAATCCAGGGATTTGGGTACTTCATTTATGCTAATTTCCAAATCATGATGTCCTGAAAGCAAAACTGGGAATAAGGAGGTACTCATAATACTAACCAACCAAGAACTTATCTGTTGTGATAATTTTTGGTGGGGATAAACTAGCAGTATGAATCTCTAGTATATCACCAAATGCATTGCTTTTTTTTTTTTTTTAATTCCAACTCTGTCATCAAGAGACTATATCTGGCACCAAAACAACATTTTCACTGGTACATGCAAGGCTGTGAGCCCAAATTGTAATTTCTCCCTGCAAAACAGGAGGGGAGAGGGGTATAGTAGAGAAACAATGAGCAGGAGAGCTGTTGTCACATGAGATGGCAAAGTGTTTATTGGAATCCTGACTAGATTCCTCAGAAAAATAGCTAAGAGGAAAATAGTTGAAACGGGGGAAAGTAGTGGTGGAATACCCCTTTGCTTATCCCTACAAATCCTTTCCCCTCTTGAACAGCCTGGATGTAAGAAGTTTGCATGTAATATAATCACCTGTAACTAATCCTGTATTTATTTATTTATTTAGGTGAAATGGGTACAACCAAGTCACATTTCAAAAGCAACATAATGAGTGGGAATTGTAACTTAGGCAACTTTCCAACCTCTATTTTCCTGTGTTTTTGTAAGGAAAATAGTTTCAAAGCAGATTCTCTGGTGCCATCTTTGCCAGCTATATTTTGGTCTTAGTGAGTCAAAACCCTTAAAGTGGATACACTCTCTCTGATAAAAAGGCACTCTTCAGTTATGATAGTGGCCTTGTTCATGTAATGCCTCTACCCAACGTCAAAACTGTGGTGTAGTCTACTAAATAATGTGGCCACTAGTCTAATAAGCAGGAAGCTGAGAGTTCTAGACATACCACTGGCTAACAATACTTGGAATAAAAGTGAATTGGAGCACAACATACACACAAATGGAAAGATGAAATATACAGTGCTATTTCTACCTCATAGCACAATGGTTTTGACTTAGCATGAGTATAAAAGAACACAGTCTAGCATCATCCACTTCCAGTGGGCTTCAATATAGTGATATATAGGTGTATGAAACAGAAATTGGTCCTAGAGTATATTGATTACGAACCTAGAGCACAGTCTGTATAATCCAATCCCAACTAAAGTAAACCCACTGAATTGATTGCCGAATGATGCACATCAACACATTTATAAATTTCTTTGCTTCAATGAGTTTACTCTAGTTGGGGTCAGCAATTCGAATAAATTTAGGTCAACATGCAGGCAACCCTTTGGCTCTTTGGGTTTCCACTTGTACAAATGAAGGTTAGTGTGTGAACTGGGATTATAACAGATAAACCTGGCAAGATTTTTTGCAAGTGAGATGCCAATGGAGATGGAGTAGGATGGAGTCCCATTACAATCATAGGAATAGCTGTCAATTGTATCTAGGGTTCATAGCTACTGGTTGAACAAACTAACCTAAAAAGTATTTGGTACTGAGAGCTTTATTTTTCAGATGCAGATAGGGGGTTGACTCTGTGGGCATCAGAGAGGTCTTCAACAGGGCCAGCTCAAGATATTTTGCAGCCTGAGGCAAAGCAGCAAGGAGGACACCACACTCACCAAATTCAAGGTGTGTGTACCTAAATCTAGCCAAGTTATTTGGGCTCATGGGGCAGAACATTCCACAAGCACCCTTTCCATTCCTGGCAGTAAAAACACTGCCAGGTCAGTGCAACCAGCATTTTATATCCATGTAGTGCATTATTTAAAGCAACAACAACAAAAAACATCACAAAAAACAAACAGTTAAATAGTTAAAATCTCTTGCCTGAGATGACTGAAGTCTCACTCTGCTTAAATCAGGGATGGGCAACTACTCTTGGGGTAGTGGGGGTTGGTTTTCCTTCCCACATTCTCTTGGCAGGCCACACTAGCACTTTTGGTGCATCCAAAATGCTACAACATCACTTTTGACTGCCATTTTGACTGAATGTTTTTTTTTTCTTTTTAGGGGGAGACATTGGGGAGGCTGGGGGGAGTAGGGGAAGTAGGATCAGCCCCCCAAAATGTAAAAAAGGGGGTCTGGGCGATTTGCTGAGCTTCAGAGGCTGCACTTAGAGGTCCCAAATGCACGCATGGCCCAGGAGCAACCCTTGAGCCACTCCTGGTCTAAACAGTACGACTGGTCCACCTCTTGCACATGTTAAACTAGTGTGTCAGCAAGAAGACTGTGCTATTGTACCAATCCCTGAGATGCTAGATGTTTTTGTTCATGTGACTGTTTACATGCTTTTTTCCCACCTACAGGAATACAGTTTGGGAACTTTCTTAGGGGTCCAGCAGACCATGACGAAATAACATGGGGAGAGAGGAAAGACTGAGAGATACTGAATATATATCTAGATATATATCAAATCACCAAATAGAGGTAGGCTCAGTTAGAAAAGTAGCAGAGTTAAAGTTTCCCAACATTTCACCCTATCCACTTATAGGAGGAGGAAAAAAATGTTAGTTTGAAAAATACTGCCTTAGTGCAACAGCAAAACAGAGAACCCATTCTCTGCACTGTTTAATTGGCTTCCTTACCAGCATAATTCAATCGCTGCCCCCATGAAGCTAGAATAATGTTTATTTAATAAATATCTTGCTGCTGGAAATGTGAGAGCACTGAACAACGTAGTAAGTAACCTCTTTGGCAAGAGATGTCTTAAAGCTAGCTCAGAAAAAGATGTGTTATGAGATGATAATCTCATTTAGTAGATGACAAAATTCATGTGGGTAAAGGGGGAAAAAACAACCAAAGCTATTAATTGTTGAGCCATGGATATAACCAAATGTGGAGAGATTCGGAGAAAAGAAGAGGCAATAAGAAAGAAGAAAAGAGAGTGCAAGAAAAGGTAGTAAATAAAATCCATTCCAAGTTCTTATGTTTAATACATTACTGAAAAGCCTATTAAATGTTTAAGATGTGCTCTATGTGGAATAGATAAGGGTGGACATAAGATAGATCAAGATCTTCAGTAGATTGCTGGATCCTTTTGACACATATGGACAAATATGTCTGGCTCTTAATACTTAACAATGCGAACAAGAAAATGATAACAATAATGGCAGCAACGAATCTCTCATGTAAATACAAGTTTGTACTACCATACATATGAGATATATATGTAGATTGCAAGGCTCATGGGATACAGAAAGCATTTGACATTGACTAAATGAACTACCATTTTGCTGCCCACAATCACTATTTTGTGATTGGCTCTAGTTAGTGGGCACTGAGGGTCTAGTAAAAACAATAATAAAATAGATGCGGTAAGCATCTCTCCACTTCTGGTTTAGATGCTTTCCAACATCTCAAAATGCTTGAGATTGCACTTGATCAGTTCTTCCAATAGACTAAAGCTCTATTCAAATGACCAGCGTTGCTCTTCTAATTTGTTTGATTTTGTAGTATTTTGTAGCGTTATGGAATAGAATTAGACTGTGTGATGTACAAGGGATGATGAGACCGGAGCTCAGAAAAGTTCCTTTTTTTGGACTATAACTGCCTGAATCTCCTGGCCAGCATGGCCAAAAAAAAAAAAGAAAAGAAAAAAAAAAGCAACTTTCCAAACTTTATATGAGACTACAATCAATACCTCTACGGGGAAAAACTATGCAATCAGTGCAATATAGAAGTTACCAAATCTGGATCACTTAAAGTTTAAAAGGTTCAATACAATACCTCATAATATACCAGAAGTAATATAGCAATGAGAAATAAACTGTGATCTGAATTTACTCATGGCATGCCATTCCCAGGTACTATAAGAAAATCCAGCTCAATGCTTACTGTTTAGAAAGATACACAGTTATGAGGTTTGACTTCATCAATCAAGGCATATGTCGGAAATGTTATAAAGGAGATTCCTTCAGAGTGTTAGGAACCTAAGAGAAATGTCCCATCCACCCAAAAGATAAAAGAGATGGCACCAAAACCAATCCTAAAATAAATAACTTTTTAATCTTCCAACATTAGAAACAAAAAGAAGGCCCGATCCAAGCTATTACTGAAGCCGGGGGCAGTTATGCCAGTATACATACACAGAGGTCTAGGAGCAAAAGGAAGCCAGCCAAGAAGGAGGGTGAAGTTGGCTGGCTGGACAGCAGCACAAGAGACTTTCCCCAGAACAGCACTTTGGCTATCTGGATTGGGAGCAGAGCTGCACTTGCAGCATCTTTTGTGTAGTCTGGGGAAACTATTGTTAGTTGGTACTGGATATTTCCTTACACATTGGCAGAAAAAGTAGTTGTGCTAGCAATAGTAGGGATTATACTATTATACTAGAGGATTCTGGCTTCAGAGAGTGCAAAGGCTTCTCTGAGACATTTGGCAATTGCACTGTATGTAACAGTTTGGTCTACAGTTAAAAGTTAAAAGAGTATTTCATTTGCACTGACGAGCAGTTGAAGAACTTTTTAACACACCTGTCAATTGTACCAAAGACACAAGGGACACCAAGGAATCCACTAGGAAAGTGTCTATTGCTTACATCTAGCACCTCTACCAGAAGACAGGTTTCTATTCTAGAGCAATATCACAGTAGAAAATCAAAATGATTGTGTTCACACTCCCTGGCATGTGGAAATGATCACCCCCATCCCAGCCTAGGAACAAAGTGATAAAACACAGACTACTCTATGCAGAGCTACAGTAAAACTGGTCATCGTTCAGGTGGAACTTCAGCCTGCCTGGTTGTATTGCCAGAAGGTCTGAATCTTCACTGCCATTTATGCTCATGATACCACAACTGTCCACTCACTGTCTTCTCGTCCATACTGAAAAAAGAAGCAAAAGGTATTAGGGAAGTCAGCGTGTTATAGTGGTTAAAGTGCCAAACAAAGTTCAAATTCTGGATTTGATTCTCCCTCAACCATGAAGTTCAATGCAGGGGCATTTCTAGGGATGGGTGTGTGTGCAGATCTCGACAGGTGACATCTGGGGAGGGGGGTCTGACTTCTGGTGTGGAGTGTACTGTCATGCCTCTCAGTTGGTAGACTGGGACTCCTGGATATTGAAGGTTCTGAGAATAACCTGGCCCACCCACCCAGAGGCAGCAAGGAGGCCAGCTGGGACGTGTCAGCATGCCACAACGAACTCCTGGAGGCCATTCAATGGTGCCTGGAGCCCTTCAAAGAGGTAGATTGGAACATCCAGGAACACGGACAGTTCCTGGGTGCCCTGGTCCACCAGCCACTAGCAGGAGGTAGACTGGAGCCCTTCTCTTTTGGCATCTGGTCACCATGGTCCCACTGTGATCAAAGCAGGAGCAGACTTTTGCCCCATCTGTATGACCCCTAGGTCAATGGAAATTAAAAGAGCAGCTCTAGACATCTTTCTCTTGCCTAATTCTCATTGGAAAGAAATTAGACCCTTACTTGGATATCACTCAGCTGGTTCAAGAACCGGGTGGCTATTTGAGGTCCATTCTCCATGGTTGGAATGTGCAAATTCTAGGCAAATAAATAAATAAATATTGAACAACAATATAAAAAATTATTGGTTCTTGTGAAATATGAAAATATTCATATGGAATATGAAAAATAAGGGGTGGGAAGAGTGTTTATTTTCTCTCTTGCTCCTTTTGGGACATGGCTTCCATTACATTTATTCTTCTTTGTGATGAAAATGTTTAAAGTCTGTTAACAATTGCAAAAACTTCCCAGTTCACTAAAGAACACCAATTGTAAAAGCACCTGGCAAACAAATCTGATAAAACACTCACTGTTTCAATATATTAACAGCCAAACAAGTATAATGAAACAAATTCCCAAACATACAATAAATTAATAGTCAGATGTGACCCACATTGGCCATGATTTGGTATTAATTCTAAACTATAGGTATTAAAAAATTTGCTTCGTGATAACAGCCCTGATGTGTGAAAGTTGAAAACATAACTTGGTTGACACCTTCTGCTCTGTTTTTGCTGGTAGGTGAAGACCTTCCAATTTAATAAACAGGTCTTTAGCCTTTTAATACTAAAGTCAGGATTGTCTATGCCATTGTATTTCCAGTCCCTACATATGGTTGTAAAAAAAGCTGGATTGGTTGTAAAAATGTTCCTTTTGTCAAGCTGGAAAAATTGAATTAAAGTGCTTTGTTGTCCTGAGGAGGCAGCAAGAGAAACACACTTCTCTAACTTGCATGCCAGATTTGTCTGTAATGCTGTAAGGCTCTGAGGCTATTGTACTTTGGGCAAATCATGAGAAGACATGATACTAAAAATAATGCTTAATAAGGTAGAAAGCAGTAGGAAAAGATGGAAATTATTATTATTATTATTATTATTATTATTACTTATATTCCCACCTTTCTCCCAATATAGGGACTCAAAGATTGCATTACAGGTAAATAGACTCAACCAAGGAAGCCATGGCCCAGAATTTGCAAGACCTGAGCAAGGCTCTTGATGATAGAGTAATGTGGAAGTCTCTCATTCATGGGGTGCCATAAGCTGCTTTAATTGATTGCAATTAATAGCAGCAAAACAATAACAACCTTCAGCCTTTAACAAGTTGGGGTAGAAGTATATGCAATGGGTATGCTGGTTTTTAAAATATGTATATTGTATATGTTTTATATGCATTTATTTTAAATTAAGGTCTTAAAAGTAATGTTTTAATTGGTTTGATGGTTTAATATGCTTTTTAACAAAAATTTATACCACATGTTAGTTTATCTATTTTGTTATAATTTAATTTTCACTGTAAGACACTTTGAGTCCCATTTGGTGAGAAAGGTGGGACATATATTTAATAAATAAACAAGTAATTCATGTTCTCACCTCGCCTAGGTACAATATTGTGGAAATGGGACACACAACACAAGCTGTTCCAGCCCCAAACATCTCCTTCACTCTGTTTTCTTTCAAAGCAGCTTTCAAATCACTCATGGTAATGTATCGCTCTGACACTTTAAATTCTTCCTGCAAAAGTCAGACAGGCACAGAATTAAACACTATGATCCATTCTCTCTGTTTAAAGAGCAAATAACTTACTTGCCTTGTATAGGCAAGTGACAGTTACAGAATAAGCTTCTTTAGGGTTTTTTGTGGGTTTTTTCGGCTATGTGGCTGAGTTCTGGAAGAATTTATTCCTGATGTTTCGCCTGCATCTGCGGCTGGCATCTTCAGAGAATGGTGGCACAGAAGTGTTTAAATAGACACAAACCCCCCTTGCATATCCTCCTACCCTGAGGCCTTGCCATTCAATAACAGACCAATACACAGATTAACATGTAAATAATAATAATAATAATAATAATAATAATAATAGTTTATTTATAGCCCGCTCCTCTAATAAATACTCGGAGTGGGGTACAGCAGAATAAAAAGATACAGAGTAAAAACAACAATCACATCCCACCCCAACCACCCCCTTTAAAACTGAATTAAATCTAGACAGTTTAAAATTAACATAGTTAAAATTGGTCAGCAGTTATTAAAACAAAGTGCATTTTCATGAACAATCCGTGTGCAAGGCCACATTAAATCGATTCAAGTAAGTATTAAGTAAAAGGATCGCTAATAATTTCCAGTGCTGTTTATATTTTCAGAGCAGGGAGCAAGGGTTTCACTTATTCTCTCCTTCAGGGAAAGGCCTGCCGGAAAAGATGCGTCTTTAAAGCCTTTTTGAAACTAGCCAGTGATGTAATTAGACGCATCTCGTCCGGCAGGCCGTTCCAGAGCTTAGGGGCAGTAGCTGAAAAGGCCCTCTGAGAGGTCTGGGACAGCCTGGTTTTCATCGGCTGCAGTAGGTTCCTCCCAGAGGAACGAAGTGTGCGGGGCGGTTCATACGGGAAGAGGCGGTCCTTAAGGTAGGATGGGCCTGAGCCATGCAGGGCTTTAAAGGCTAGTACCAACACCTTGTACTGTGCCCGGAAACTAATGGGCAGCCAGTGGAGAGCTTTGAGCACTGGCGTTATATGCTCTCTTCTAGATGTTCCTGTGATAAGCCTGGCTGCCATATTCTGAACCAATTGAAGTTTCCGGGTTAGGCACAAGGGTAGCCCCATGTAGAGTGCGTTACAGAAATCCAGACGTGAGGTTACTAGAGCATGTACCACAGTCTCCAGGTCTTTCGTATCCAGGAAAGGGCGCAGCTGGCGTATCAGCCGAAGCTGATAGCAGGCGCTCCTGACTACCGCATTCACCTGGCTAGTCATGTGAAGCGAAGAGTCAAGGAGTACCCCCAGACTGCGAACTGAGTCCTTAGGGGAGAGTGTGACTCCGTCTAGGACTGGGGACTGTATTCCCAATCCAGGTTTCGGACCGGTAACTGTTAGTACCTCCGTTTTGTCTGGATTTAGTTTCAATCTGTTTTCCCTCATCCAATCCATTACCGCCGCAAGACAGTCATTAAGAGGGGAGGCGCCATCTGAAGACTGAGCCGATGATCTAGTCATGGAGAGGTATATCTGAGTGTCATCAGCGTACTGAAGACACTGAGCTCCATGCCTCCGAATGATCTCACCCAACGGCTTCATATAAATATTAAATCACTTCCTCCCAATCAAGGGTCACACAGTATATACACCCCACTCACTTCCATGCCACCATTCTCTGAAGATACAAGCCACAGATGCAAGCAAAACGTCAGGAATAAATTATTCCAGAACACAGCTACATAGCCTGAAAAATCGACAAAAAAATATGGATGCCGGCCGTGAAAGCCTTTGACTTCACAATAAGCTTCTTATTTATTTTTAAAGTTTTCATCCCACTTTTCTAATAAGCGATGTTCAAGGTATCTATAACCAGTAAAATACAAAGTAAAATATTGTTTTGCCCTTGGGTAGACCACTATCTCTTGATCTTGTCTGTCTCACAAGCTTGTTTGAATAATATCAAAATAAACTAAATAAAACCCTTCTCAAAGATTTAAAGCCTGGTAAGATAAACAGATTTTGTATGGCACCAGAAAGATAGCAGAATGAGCACTCTTGGAAGAAAATTCCAAAGCTAGGGTGCCACCAATGAAAAGACTCATTTCAGCACAGAAAAAGCCTCTGTTTAAATAAATAAGGACAGCATGCAACTATCTGCTTTATCACACTAGGAGGCAAACAGGATTTAAACAAGAGTTAAACAGGAAATGTCCTACGTTTATCACAGGACATTTCCTGTTTAACTCTCGTTTAACTCTCGTTTAAATCCTGTTTGCCCTCTAGTGTGATAAAGTAGTATGTCCAATTGGAGAAATCCTGTATGATTGGTTAAACATGGATATTATTCTAACATATTTATTTTGATTGACAGACGGATTAGTATTTCGAGGACCCTCATAAGATGAGGCCCTAAAATTTATTTAATTTGTGCAGGCATCTGACACTGCTTACAGAGTCTCTTTGGCAACTTCTCAGCAGCAAAGCAGGGATACTTTGTAGCAGTGAACGAGGAACCTTGCACTGACAGAGAAAATTTTGAAACTCAGACCTCACCTTGAAAGTTCCCATGAAAAGTGATTTTCTACTATAGCAATTAAGGTGGGGATACACACTTTGTTGCAGTGGCAACAAAACCAACTTCTTTGAAATCAGGAATTGTGTTTTCCAACTAGAAATGGCATAATATTCACTTCTAGGAGGCTGCTGGACAAATGCCTACAGATCTTCAGAGCCCTACACTAGATGAACAGGGTTTACAGTTGTAAACCACTTAGACACTGCTTAGGCGGTATGATGTGGTATATAAATGAAGCTGTTTGCTTGACTGCTGTAATCCGCTTTGATTCCCCATTGGAAAAGGCGGAATAGAAATAAATCCTATTATTATTATTATTATTATTATTATGCAGATTTCAAAACTGCTACTTGAAATTCATAGAAGTCACCTACCCACTTGCGTGCTAAGTCCAAAATGCTTTGCCTTGTCACTCCAGGAAGAATGATGCCATCTAATGGTGGAGTTGCCAGTTCCTCTTCTGTAAATTCAAAGTAGACCAATGTAAAAACAAAGGATTACACAGCTGTGTATTACTCCCACACACCCACCTCCCCATTACAGAGCTTGGAAACTACAGAGCTGGTAAATGTATTTTGAGCATTCTGGTATGGATATTGCTGATTTACCAAACAGAATTTTACTACTGTATCTTCTTTCCTGATGTCTGATGCAGTGTAGACGCAAGCAGAGAAAGCCTTATGACTTGGAAAGACATAATAATTGACCAGCTTACCTACAGTTTGAAGTCCCCCCGCCCCCACCCACACACAATTGTTCATGGGAGTGCATGAGGATGCTAGCAGGCATGTGACACAGCTAGAACTATGTGGAGATGCCTCCACGTTGATACCTCAAGAGGGCAATTCAATCAATGAAGTCACAGTCTTTTCTAGCATTTCTTATTGCTGCAGTCCAATGGTTCCCAAACTTTAGTCTCCTAGATGTTTTTGACTTCAGCTTCCAGCATTCTTGACTGTTGGCCAAGCAGGCTGGGGATTCTCGTAACTGAAGTCCAAAACTGCCTGTAGTACTGAAGTTTGGAAACTACAGTTGGCTCTCCATTTTCGTGGGGATTTGTTCTGGACTGCTCCCCACAAAAATGGAGGCTGGCACATATTCAAGCCTCATAGGCTTGAATGGGGTGCATGCCCGTGCACGTGTCCGATTAAAAATAGTGGAGGTGGGGAGCCCAATCTGGCATTTCCGCAGTACAAAAAGGAGCCGCAAAAAGTGGCTCCTTTTTGCACCACAGAAAGGGCACCTTTGCTGCCGTGGTGGCACCTTCTAGTGCTTTTTTTTTTTTTTTTTTGGCACTGCATCATCTGGACACAGCACCAAAGGCGTGCTGTGATGCCACCCACCATGCCGCCTACCGTGTGTGTCTGTGTGAGATGCCTTAGTCGGAGCATGGCATGATGGTGGCATCAGGGCAGCATCATGGTGTGTGTTGTGTGGACACCGCACCCCCACTCTGCCCCAAGGCTGGTGTATAATGCCGATCTGAACAGCCAGTGTATCACCTGTCTAAATAAAAGGTCATTGTCTGCTAGTGGGAGAAGAGCAGACAGTGGGCCAACATAGCCTCTTTTGGAGAAGAGTTATAGAGTTCAACACAAGCCACCAAAAAGGGCCGCTCCTGTATCCTCCCCAGAAATGTGCGTAGTTGTGGTAGTAATGAGGGTGTATCCACACTATGGAAATAAAGCGGTTTGACACCACTTTAACTGCCATGACTCTTATCCTACAGAATCCTGGGATCAGAGGCACCAGAGCCCTCTAACAGACTAAGCTGAATACCTCACCAAACTACAAATCCCAGGACTCCACAGGATGGAGCCATGACTGTTAAAAGTGGTTTCAAACTGTTTTATTTCTTCAATATGGAAAAGCTATTAGATAGCCCTCCTGTGAGGCAGGCATATATAAATACAGTTGTGTTTATGTGCCTTCAGGTCAACTGCAATGTATAGTAGTCTTATCTTAGAGGTTTTTTGGTAAGGTTTATTCAGAGGTGGGTTGCCATTGCATTCCTTTTAGGTTGGAAGAGTGGTTAAGGTCACTTAGTGGGTATCCACAGCTGAGTGAGGATTCAAAGCCTGCTTTCTCAGAACCCTAATCCAACATTCAAATCACTACTATGCTGGCTCGTGTGTGTGTGTATGTGTGTTTGAAGCCTTGGCCATCTTCATCTCCACACATCTTGTTCTTGTTGTTGTATGTTTTCAAGTCATTTCTGACTTCTAGCAATCCTAAGGGGAACCTATCAAGGGGGTATCTTGTCATGATTTGTTCAGAGGAGGTTTGCCATTGCCTTCTTGGAGGAACTTGGAGGAACATTCCCCCTGAGGCTGAGAGCATGTGACTTGCCCAAGGTCTGCTCTGGTCTCCAGAGTCATAGTCCAACACTCAAACCACTATGTTACACTGACTCCTACATATGTAAACGGGTTGTTTATTCTTGCTGTCTTGAGTTTCTCAAAGCCAATTCCATCCTGGACCCTTTTCCATCTGGTTTCTGCCCAAGGCACTCTACAGAGACGGCCCTCACCAAGATCTCAAATGATCTCTTGCAGGCCAAGGCGAATGGACTCTATTCTCATTCTTCTAGATTTGTCTGCAGCCTTTGACACTGTGGACTACTGTCTCTTGCTTGACTTACTTTCCGACCTCAGGTTCTCTGACTCTGTTTTCAACTGGTTTAAATCTTACTTGTCAGATAGATCTTTTGCAGTGGTCACGGGTGGTCAGACTTCTTCCTCTGTTCCCTTATCTGTTGGAGTTCCTCGGGGCTCTGTCCTGGGTCCTCTTTTGTTTTCTCCATTCACATTATCCCTTGGTAAACTCATCAATTCTTTTGGTTTCTCCTATCATCTGTACGCCGATGACACTCAACTGTATTTTTCCACCCCAACCTTTCGCCGGGGCTCGAACAGCAAGTTTCATCTTGCCTAACTGCTTTCTCTCAGTGGATTGGGCATTGGGACTTGAAGCTCAACATGTCTAAGAGAGAGCTTCTCGTCTTTCCCCCTAAGCCCACCCTTCAACACTCCTTCTCTGTCTCTGTTGACCACACTTCTATTCAACCAGTTCACCAAGCCTGCAGTCTTGGTTTCATTTTTAATTCCTGTCGTTTATTCTCCAGATCCAGGCCACTGCCAAGGCCTGTAGGTTCTCTCTTTATAACATTGCTAAAATCTGTCCATTCCTCTCAGCCTCTACTGCCAAGACTCTGGTCCATGCCCTAGTGGTCTTGTGACTAGTTTATTGTAACCTTCTTCTGACAGGGCTTCCCATCTCTCACCTCCATCCTTTAATCTCTGTCCAGAACTCAGCTGCATGTATTATCACATCCGCTCGCTGCTTTGACCATGTTTCTCCTCTTTTATCCTCCCTTCACTGGCTCCCCTTCCCCTTCCGCATCCAATACAAGTTTTTGTTGTTGACCTTCAAAGCCCGCCATGGACTGCCCCCTCCTTACTTATCTGAACTTCTTTCTCCTTACATTCCTACTCATAACCTCCGTTCTGGTAGTCAAGGTCTCTTGTCCCAGCCTAGGATTTCCACTGCCCCGTCCCGGATTCGCCCTTTCTCACTTGCTGCTCCTCACTCCTGGAACCTTCTTCCCCACATACGCACCTTATCACTTCTCTAACTAGTTTCAAAATTGAGTTAAAGACTATATTGTTCAGGGAAGCGTTCCCAGATGTGTGACCTTGTCTGCCCCAGGATACCTCGTTTTAACTGTGCATTAAGAACCTGAGCCCTCCCTCCAGTCCATCTGCCTTGGTCCAGGTCTCAGAGGGAGAGAAGAACTACTGGACCTGTTCCCCTTCCCCACCACCATTCCCTTCTCCTTCTTTGTCGTGTCCCTTCAGATTGTAAGCATGAAGGCAGGGAACCATCTAATTAAATGCTTGTATGTACAGTGCTGTGTAAATTTACAGTGCTATATAAATAAAGGTTAATAACAATAATAATAATAATAATAATAATAATAATAATGTCTTACCAACACACATATAATCAAGTAATCTGATACAGCACATTGTGGAAGCAATTGTATTCTTAAGGAGAGAATGAACACTAGACTTTAACTGGTGCTCCTAGTCTCAAGTGGGAAATTAGTAATTAGACAAAAGCCAACTGTTAGATTACACTAATACAGGAAAAAGCATTTACAAGCAGAAGAAGTACTAAATCAGACTGGCAACTAATTAGCTAAGCCTTTTGGAAGGGCCAAAGGCACAGTGGGTATGAAAAAGAGAAAGAAAAATGCAGATATTACATGTCTTCTAATAGGGAGAAAGGAGCAAACTGAGACCAGGGAAGCATCTACACTACAGAATTAATGCAGTTTGACATTGCTTTAACTGCCATGGCTCAATGCTATGAAATTATGGGATCTGTTGTTTTGTGAGTTGTTGTTTTTTAGCCTTCTATGTCAGAGAGCTCTGGTGCCACAACAAACTACAAATCCTAGGATTACATAAAATGGAGCCAATACAGTTAAAGCCATATCAAAATGCATTACTCCAGCAGTGTGGCAGTATCCCTAGTTAGACAAACAACTTGGAGGAACCTCCTAAATCTTTACTAGTAGAATGCGGATATAATTCTTTGCTCAAGAACGATTCATTTGAAAAGTATCCATCCACTGATTATAAGAGTGCATTTTTTAATTTTTTTTAACATTTTGGACTTTGGGGTGACCAAATTTGTTTGCACAAAAAAACTTGTTTTTGCAAAAAATATGGACCTGAGCCAACCAGGTAATGCAGTTAAACTGATCAAAATGGATAACCCAGAAGAATGAAATACATGTCATTCAGAATTCTGTTGTTATAATTGCTAGCTTCATCAAAGGACAGAACAGAGAACGTCATGTAGATGATCCAAATATTTTTAAAACTTTTTTCCTCCACAATGGATTTTTTGCACCAAAGTTCTGATTCTTTCATCCCTGTGGCAGCAACATCTGTACAAAAGCGCTGCCTCCAGAATCACTTATCTAACATGACCAGTGGGAATTCTGGCTGGTGGATTCTGCGAGTTGTATTTTAAAGGCAGATTTTCCAAAGCTCCATGTTTGAACATTTAAGAGTTTGTTCCTTCTCTGTTTTTGAAGTTCCTTCTGTCTCTGTTCTCTCCTTTGATGAGGCTAGCAATTATAAATACAGAATTCCGAATTATATGTATTTCATTCTTCTGGGTTATCCATTTTGATCAGTTTAATTGCATTACCTGGTTGGCTCAGGTCCATGTTATTTGAAGGACTGTATTTTCCCTTTATGAACCTGCCTGTGTTTTGAGATCTTCTGGGACAGCCCTGCTCTCTGTCCTACAGCCTCATAGATACATTTGGTGGTAACACAGAAGAGGGCCTTCTTAATAGCTGCTCCCAGGCTCTGAAACTTTTTTCCAAGAGAGGTCAGACTGGCACTCTCCCTTGCTATCTTTCTGCAAGCAAATTAATTTTTATTTTTTGCTTTTTTAAATGGCAGGCTTGTAAAGACTAACTGCTTAAAGGGACTAGGGCCTGCAAAATCGGCTGTACTCGTTATGTTTTCTTCACTGTTTTTAATAGCTATGTTTATTCACTAGTTTTCATTTTATGGATAGGTTAATAATATTTTTAACTTCTGTATTTAGTACATTTTTAGCTACAGTTCTTCCAATTTGGAAATCACTGCATAACAACAAATATATTTATCAAAACTGATGGAAAATTAAGGAACTGAATATGGCATGCTGCTGTACCTCCATCTTCATTTCGCCAATACAGAAAGAGATTCATGGTCCCAACTTCTGTAATTTGATGCTCATCTCCATAAAGCCAGAGAACCTGCTGGCAACCTAATTCCATAGCTTCCCGCTGTGCATAAATAGAAGACCCATAGTTCCTTTTGGAAACAGAGAAAAATGGTAAGATAAGATTATATATGCTTTGGCTGCATATATTCCAACCACAGATCTGTATTTTATCCCTCGGTTTAACACTTCTATCACAACTGATACGATAAAACATATTTGATTCCAGACAAACTGGAGATATAGAATCATAGAATCATAGAGTTGGAAGAGACCACAAGGGCCATCCAGTCCAACCCCTGCCATGCAGGAACTCTCCATCAAAGCATCCCCGACAGATGGCCATCCAGCCTCTGCTTAAAGATCTCCAAGGAAGGAGACTCCACTACACTCTGAGGGAGTGTGTCCCACTGTCGAACAGCCCTTACTGTCAGGAAGTTCCTCCTAATGTTGAGGTGGAATCTCTTTTCCTGCAGTTTGCATCCATTGTTTCGGGTCCTAGTCTCTGGAGCAGCAGAAAACAAGCTTGCTCCCTCCTCAATATGACATCCCTTCAAATATTTAAACAGGGCTATCATATCACCTCTTAACCTTCTCTTCTCCAGGCTAAACATACCCAACTCCCTAAGTCGCTCCTCATAGGGCATGGTTTCCAGACCAATGAATTGAATGTACTATCAATGTTTTTTTTTTAAAAAAATGATGCCCCCCCCCCCCAGTTCACACCACAAGCACAAAGGCAGTGGGGGGGGGGTGGATCTACCAAAAACTCCCCTCCAGAATGATGCAATTCAGATCTGTTGTTCCCACTTGCTGAACACTGTTCGGAATCAATTATTTCCCACAAAAGAACCACCAAAAAAACCAGTGTCAGGAAAGAGCATTGTTGTTTTGTTTTGTTTTGCATTTGCCTCGCTTCATCCTGATTGAAACCTATCACAGCAGGGTCACAGAATTGGTTTCAAATGGGAAAGACAGTCATATAACCTGATCAGCAATTCACTTTAAATTATATGAGGTACTAAATCTCAGATTTCCTATATGGAAGCATGTGTTCTGCCAGCAAACTATGGGCATCCTCTCCTACAGATACCTTCAAAAATGGGAACTGGAATGTTTGAAAAAGAAGTCTCAATGCTTCATATCAGTTATGGATTTCAGGAACAGCTAACCATCTCTACCAAGAAGACAACAGCTTCCTGGTGTATCCGTCAGCTAGCTGAATGTCATACATCAACAGCTGTACTATCTGCTATTTTGGCTGGTACAACAGGATGTTGTTAGGCAAGCAGCCAGCCATGCCTCAGGAACCACCAAATACATTGCCCAAATGCCTGTATTTCACTAGACAGCCACAGATGTCTTTGCCCTGAGCCAAGAAAAAGACAGCATTTGCAGATGGGCTTGTCCTTCAACCTGGCATCATGTTGCTGAACCTGATGACATCAGAGAGGGTCATTCTAGGGATGGCACCAGCCACTGGAGATCAATGTAGCTAAGCCTTTTCAAAGTTCCAGTCCCATGGACAAGAAATATGACAGACTGCTGTCACCTTAGTTCATGGCCAGTCACTGAAAAAGTCTCTAGCCCAGTTTTACATTAATAGACATCCAGCCTCATTCTTAGTTGTAGCATACAAGAAAAATGTACATTGAACAAACCAGTCCCACCTGGGTTTGGTTTAGTTTTAAGAGGAAGGGTCTTCTGAGCTTCCCATCCCTAAATCAAGCTGTTTTATCTTCCAGAAAGTGGTAAGACAAAGAAAGTGATAAAATTTGGGAGATAGAGAGAAAAAATGAACAAAAAGAACAGGATTACTTGTGAAGGTAATTGCTCAGTAAGTTCAAAGAAGCTCATTTCAGGGATAATGGATCACTGACACCTGCAATTCTTTGTTTTTGGGAAACATCAGTCAGGCTAGAAGCCTATGAAAGGGGCCACAATTCAAAGCCAGAAAATATGTTCTGCATGAAGACCATCCCAGGTTCAGTTCATGGTATCTCCAGTTTGAACGATCAGATAACAACATATGGTACAGAAGACTTCTGCCTGAGACACAAAATTGTTGACACTCAAAATACATGATCCTGAGCTAGATGGATGAACAGTGAACAAAAGCCACCTCAAATGCCTTCTTTTGGCACAAAGGCAGAGTTTTAACAAATTAATTAAAAGAATAAATACAACAATTTAACAGGCAGAAGGCAGCATCTTACGTTGTTATGAAATGACCCTAGGTTAGAGCTCAATAACTCCTTTTGGCCTCACCAGTGGTGGTGGTATTTTGTCACAAAGGACTCCAGTATGCATTTGCAATGCAGTCTCAGTTCAAATGGGCTATACAGGAAGCTGGGTGAATAACAAGCATGTCTTATGAGCGAAGACTTGCAGAAGACAGCTAAAAATCAGTCTAAGAGCCAACAGACCCATGCCTACTGTATAAGCATGCTCCAGAGCAGAGGGATGTGTTACCCTACATTTGTTTTGGTCAAGCCCTCTTAGGCTAAGGAGGGTTTGGTTTCCAGGTCACATGAAAAAGTTTCCCTTTGCCATCTGTTCCAGCCATTGGACAAGACAGGTACATAAACTTCATACTAATAAAGGACTATAATAATTAATCCACTGTAAAGGTTTTCATTGGGGTATACTCTGTAAGTGTAGTTAATATACTGGTTAATTCAGCTGCAAACTGTGAACTAAGGTGTATTATTTAAACAAAGAAACAAACCAGTATTAGTGTTCACAGATCTATTTCCATTAATTGAGTCTGTTATAGCATTTACTTTTTCCCCCTGTATGCTTCAGAATTGCTTGAAACATCGCAGTTGCCTAGCAATTTAGCTACTGATTTAACTTAGTGGTTATGTAGCTATTACACTGAATTAAGAAATTTCAGAGGGGAAAAAACTGCTTATGGCATCAATTGATTTCTTCTATTGTCTCTCAGATGCTTTGCATAGAAAAGGAACAGGTAACAAGTCCTTAATATCTCAAATGGGAAATATCTTTGCTTGAAAAAAAATTAGAGAGCTGTAACTAGTCAGCCCTGACAATTCCAAGCTAGCTGGAGCAATGCTTTAAATCTGTATATAGTGACTTCCTTAAAAGAGGCATAGGGAAATGTAGGCCTTCCAGCGATTTTAGCCTACGAGTCTCACCAACCCACCCAGCATGGCCAGTGAGTTGTAGTCTGAAATTTTTGGAGGGTCAAATGTTCCCCTTAGAATGTACTATCTACCATTTTGTATCTGAGAATATTTTCATGCTTGCAAGGAACAAGTTGAATACTGTGAGCTACAATTTAAATATGTGGCATTCCTTTATCAGGGATTCACTCACCCTCCAAGTTTGCAGTCTCCCGTCCCTCCTTTCCAGGCTCGGACATATTTTGGATCTGCCCACAAGGATATGGGACTAAAAGTTCCACTCGAGAAGTATGGACCGACAGGACTCAATATGACATAGAGAAGGGCCTTTGATGGCTTTTTGACTCCAAGGGAGGGCTGAGTGTTGGAATGAAAGACAAACTTGGTTCAACAGTTGGTTCATTTCTGATGAAGGTGTCAAGTTTGCAATAAACATAAAATCCCATTGCTCTGTTAAAACTATAGATATAGGATCAAGATCAGAAAAGAATGCAGACACATGAGTAATAAATGAATATCTGCATGCTGGGATGGGCATAGCTACTGGCCACAAGGTGTGATTTTAGTCTCAGTTCACAGCAACTGTGAAGGGCAGTCATTTTCAGTTCT
This sequence comes from Urosaurus nigricauda, assembly GCA_034509955.1. Taxonomy (NCBI): domain Eukaryota; kingdom Metazoa; phylum Chordata; class Lepidosauria; order Squamata; family Phrynosomatidae; genus Urosaurus; species Urosaurus nigricauda. The sequence continues at coordinate 13,469,328 of JAOEGL010000005.1, forward strand.
TAGATGTGATGAAATATGGCTGATTTTTGCACTTTTGTGGCACTTTGGAGAGGTTGGTTTAAAACCGCACCATTTTAGGTGACTGGGCATTTTAACAGGTCTCTTGGGAGAACTCAGATGTTGTAAAATAGGTTTGTGGGACTACAAGCAAAACATAGGCCACAGTTTCCCCACTGTTAACAGAGGTTCTCTTGCAGAGCCCCTTCTATGGTTGCCAACTTTTGAAACCACTGCTGCCATTATCATTTGAATAGGGCTCAGAAAAGTTACTTTTTAAGAGTACAGCTTCCAAAAGTCACCAGTGGAATTCTGAGAGCGGGCGTTCACCAAGTAATTTTCCAAGGTCTGGATTTTATAGAAATTTAATTTGCAAAGCACAAACAGATTGTTTTTTATTCATTTTCTGACACATTTGTTGATTTCTGCAAATCAAGCCACTGTTGAAGGGGCAGGAGAAAGCACAACAAGATTAGGATCAGGGTTTACAACAGACAACCCTAATTTCTGTCAGTAATTACATTGTACATTTCTACCATTGCCTTCTCATTCTTTTTGTTTGCTTGTTTGTTTGTTTAATGTCCATACATGCACTGAACATATTGAAATATTGATGGACGTGGAATTTAAAAAGCACTTCTTATGCCACTTATTTTATATTCAATTACTTCAGGCCCATAAAATACAACAGAAAAGAAATGCATCTGCAATGGCAGAGACATCAAGGGCACAAATTTCAGATTCCACACAATTGCACATGATTTTAAAAAACTGCACATGAGCATACTTTAGTCAAGTGCAATTAATTCTTTAACGTGTGTCTTCCCTTGAGGACTGCTGCTTTTTCTGCGAGTTAAAATGGCTAACCAAGAATAAATTATGTTGTAGGGAGATGGATGTCCATCCAAAAAATGAACATGCATATGTGCAGTGAAATGACAAAACTTTTCCACTAGGTGGTACTATCATAAAAAGCAGCAGCATTATCATTTCTTTCCAAACTATTTCATCAACAGAAGTAGATCGTTTTTCTCTGGCTATGGATATTTCACACAGGACAATTTTGTTACATGGATATCACTTCACTATGGGGCTTTCTAGATTGGCAGGAAAGTGTGACATGAAGTTGCCTTTTCCTTAATGCTTAGCAGCTCCACCACAGCCTTTAGATGGAGCTGTGCTGTTCCGCAGTTTTTAAAAAAGAAGCTGGGAAAACCAGCACCTTTTTAAAGGAGCTTCTTCTCCCCTAAAACGCAAAAAAAGCGTTTTCATGGCACACTTTCCCTTTTTCTCATCTAAAGGCTAGAGTTTCATGCAGCCATGAACACACTTCTTTTTGCCAATCTAGAAAGCCCCTATAAGAACAAGTATTTATATGGCACAATTTATGTACCATTTTCCTAAACATTTTTACCTTTCTATCTGTATTTTATTCTTTTAACATGTAATTTGTTTTAATATTGTCATGACTCAATTTTATTTTAATATACCTTTTTGTATGCTTTTAACTGTATTTTTTTTAATACTGTAAGCCACCCTGAGTCCCAGTTTTGGGGAAAAGGCAGGATATCAACAACAACAACAACAACATACTGAAGGAAGATCAGTACAAAAAATTATTCATTCAAATTAGAAAGCAATATGGTGGCAGGGTGGGTCATTTACATGTGTAGGCAACAAAGGCATGCAGGCTGTAGAAAGCAGAGTACATATCAACTAGTTAGTTGCATTTATATCCTACTGAAATCAATCAGACTCAGGTAACTGGGATACATTCCAGTCATCAATGAGGTTTTTAGTCTGGATCCTATACAAATAGGCCTAAGAATGTTTAGCAACAATCCCCAATAACCTCAAACTGTTCTACATTGGGTTCTATCTCATGGTTGCAGAAAGAAACATTTAAACTGAGGTAGTATGATTCATTTTTCCACATCAGGATTAGACAACCATGCTTAGAATAAATGCAAGATAACATCTGTTACAGATTTAAAAATAAACCAAAATCAAAACCAAAAAAAGGTGTTCAGTTTCCCCCCACCTCTGTCCCAATTAAAGTAGGGCGAATGTACAAGCTAGCAGAGGTCGAATACGGCACCCATTCCTTTTCAACTTCCACCAGTTTCCGGATACACTCCAAAAGCTCTTCTTTGTCAAATCCCTGAAAGTGAAAGGAAAGGAAGACGATGCTTATGTGTAGAAATAACCTTCATGAGAACACACTCCAATGGGAACATTTAATTAGGCCATTAAATCAGAGGCCGTGACGTTCCTGGGTGTTTAGTACACTACAGTTACTGTGCGACAAGTCACAATGCCAAAAGGTCTTATGATTTTTTAAAAATTACCCAATAAACAAGCTGGCATGACCCATTTCATCCCAATTGCGAAATATATTTCCAGTGCATGAGTGCAGGGAAATATGTGTTGGACATTTGTAAACCTTGAAAAGTAAGGAAACAGGCAGAACTTGGAAAATTAACCTTTTTTGATTACACTTCCCAGAATCACCCAGTGGCCAAACTAGTGGGGGATTTTGTAAGATCTAGGAGATTATCAGACGGGGGGTGAAACCTTGTCCTGTCCTTTTCCCGTTCTTATAGCATGATTGCGAGAAGATTTTCATACACCATCACACTTATCCCATCATTATCCTGTCCAGAAAGCACTAAGACCGTCATCACATAAAAAACGTTCAAATGACGTCACACAGATCCTGTCATTGAAGTGGCATTGCCCAGCATTTTGCATTAGTGGGAGTTGGTGTTAGTACAATGCTGATTCAATGATGGGACAATAGTGCTGCGATCTGAAAGCCTTTCAGGGAATCATAGTCAAAGACAGGATAAGGATGGCAGAGCATCTGTCCTTATCCCATCTGTGTGTGATAATCTCCTAATCTCAATTTTTCCCCCCAAACCCCGTTAACAAAAGTGAGAAAGGAGACTCTCACCATGCATATCCATTCTTATATGTGAGTGCCCCAACCTCAAGATGCAAAAAGAATAGATTGAAAACTAGAGAGGGCTCCTGTCCATTTAATGGCTGTGTAGAAGAGGGAATTTCAGCAAGTGTTGCTTCTCATATAACCAGGTGAAATTCCCTCTTCTACACTATTATTAGAGCGACAGGAGTCCTCTCCATTTTTCATTTTAGTAAGTCTAAGTAGGTTGGTAATTAATGCACTGGGAGTGCATGTAGTTTTGAAGGCCTCCTATCCAATTTGTATCATAGCTTCTAATGCTATCGGTCTTCAAATTGCGACCCCATGGATTTCACAGTGTTTTCTTAGCCAAGGAATACTCAGTGTTTTTGCCAGTTCCTTTCTCTGAAATAGCCTATAGCACCTGGTATCATTGGTGGTCTCCCATCCAAGTACTAACTATGGCTGGCCCTGATTAGCTTCTAAGATTAGACATGATCTGGTGCTTTTCTTGTTGTTGTGTACCTCCAAGTTATTTTTTTACTTATGGCAATCCTAAGACAATCATTAGGCCATCTTAAGTTTCTTCAGAGGGGGTTTGCCATGGTGTGCCTCCTAATTAATTTTTTCTTATGGCGACCCTAAAACAATCACTAAGCCATCTTAAGTTTCTTCAGAGGGAGTTTGTCATGGGCATCCTCTGAGGCTGAGAGAGTGTGACCTGCCTAAGGTCACACAGTGAGCTTTTATGCTGAAGTGGGGAATTAAATCCTGCTCTCCAGAGTCACAGTTCAATGCTCACACTATTACACCATTCTGGCTCTCACTTTAGGCCATTACCTGACCATTATTATGCACATCAGCTAGTTTCTAGAGCTGAGATGCAAGCAAAGACTCTCACCAAAAGCTTCTGTTAAATCCATTCTCCAGCACAGACATGGGTTCTCTCACTGTTTTCTCCCACCATTTTATTTATTTATTTATTTATTTGCTATTTTTGTACCAGAACATCATCATTATCATCAGCTGTTAATATCTAAAACACCTACATGTTTTAAAGTGTTTTAGGACACATCTTCACAGCCTAAATAAAACAGTCTCATCTAGTTTACACAGCAAGCTGTACAAATGATGTACACAATGACTGGGGATGAATGCATGTCTTTTTAACATCTCAGGTTTTAATCCAGAGAAATAAAAATAGGGATTTATTCTTGTTTTGTGTGGGAAATCTGGATACTGTATTTGTGCATGTGTGGGGACTGTGCTCCATAGCAATGTTGATATGAGAGCAGATGGAGGGTGGGAGGAGTTCAGAAACATGTACATTTGAATGAATGGCGGGGGAAGAAAAAAATCCAGAGCAGCTACAACCGTCTGGCCATGCATACTGCAATTTATCAGACCAGAGTGTATTTGAAAGGGAGAATTATGTGGACACTTCTCTTGAACTCACCTCAGTGTGTAGACAAGTCCATGGTTTCTGTGCCTAAGTGTAACCCAAAGGTAAGATGGATTTTCCTGTCTGTGTAGGCAGTGATTTTAGTGATTTTGTTTTAACTTATATAGTAAGTCACAATGCATCCCATTTTGGGAGAGAGCTGAGAGATAAATCAAATATATCAATAAATAATCACTGGGGAATCTTCTTCGAGGGAACATCATCAACATGGAACTGAAGTGCTCCTAGTATTCAGTTACAATTACCAATTGCTATCAGTCTTTAAAAGGCATAACTAGCTGGGCTGAAAATACTTTCCTAAGCCAAAGGAGATGAGGGGAAAAGTAAATGCTTGCATTACGCACTGGCAAAGTGGCTCGCACAGCTGACCGCAACATCCTGTCCATGTTGAGTCTTGGTCGGAAGAGGCGAATTTTGCCATCCACTCCTCGGTATGCCTTCATGCCTTCAAACAGCTAAAGTATCAAAGAAAAAAAGCAATTGGAAACAGTACGTTTTTTGTACCACTAGCAATACTCAAGATCTGACATATAACATTACAGTAAATACTTTAAATACGTCTTTCAAAATGGTAATAAAAATATAGATTGTCCGAGATAAGATAGTTAATATTTTACATATTCATTACAGTTAAATAACTTCTGCCTCATACCCCAAATTGTTTTTTTTAAGTATTATTGCACTGTTCAATCTCTTATTTTACAAAAGGTCCATCAATCTAACACATCTAACATCTTACATTTGAGTCTGAGGTTCCATTTTTACTTATCGGGGAGCAGGACATCATGGTGCAATCACCCCGTTTGACTTCCTATTGACAGATTAACTGGACCTTTGGCTGGTTATTCTGGAAATTTTGTGCCAAATTGGAAATTTTGAACTGCAGATTTAAAATCAGAAGGGCTGTAAATTAATGACACTTGTTTAGTTTTTGAGGCTATGGGATGATCTGGGCTTCAGTTTAGCATTATGTGAACCAATTCTTTGTGCTCAGCCTATACCCTTAGCAAACCAAGGCTTCAGATTCTAGTTTGCAGGTAACCTGTGAAATTATGCAAACCAATGTTTGCCTGGTTCAAAGGGAAGAGGATGTTAGAAGGGGAATTTCTATGGATAAGGAAGTCATAGAAGGAATCAGATCAAGAGCACAAGGGAGCACAAGTTCAAGCTCAGGGTTGGTTTACTCTGGCAAGACTATTCCAGACTACTTCTGATGTAATCTAGCCCAATTCCCCATGTTACCTCCACATTCTGGACGCCAGGGCTATTTACACATACATCCCACTGTGCCAAATGGTGCTATCGCTGCTAGTGCAAGTTGCTCCTGAGGTAAAAAACAAGATGCCCAGTGTGGATCTCTTGGTGAAAAGTAAGCCTTTTAAATGCGGTGTAAGGGATGGAAGGCCTGAATTTGATGTGAATCGATCTCACGTTCTGAAGATAGACTCCAGGTAAACTGAGCTTTTGCCCCTGCCCTGTTAAAACAGGTCATGGATGGAGAAAAACTGATTCCTTAAACCAGCTTTGATTTGTTTCTGTCATGTTACTAGCCTCCTTCAGTTGTTCAGGACAAACATGTGAAGCAGGTAGTGGGGCTTTTCGATGAATCCTGATTCTACTATTCCTGTGGAAGAGAAACTGTGAGGGTCTGAAGGTGACTTCTATGTGCATTCTGTTTAATTCACAATATGAGCCTCCACACAGCCAGGGAACCTCATTTATCAGGGTTCTAGATTGTACAAAGACTTAGGACATGCAACTGAACATATGTAAACTCCTTTCAGACCTTAGCACTGAGTGTTCGAATATTTGAGGCTTAGTTTGCAGGAACAGGAATGCTAGATGTGATGCACAACACACATGGTCATCCTCACCTGAATAGGGCTACTGTGCTATGGAATGAAACAGTGAGTATTGAATACAGATGCTCTAACAAGAAATGGTAAATTTCCAGTTCAATGTGGTGCATTTTTACTGGGACATAAATGCTACTGTGTTCAATAGGGCTTTCTCCCTAGTGTGTGTGTATAGAACAACGGCATTTGGTAATGTCAGTGTCCCTCTGACATTTTTGCCCTGCCATCAAAGTTTCATATTCATCCGTGTAATGTGACTTTTAAAAAAGCAAACACAGGGCTCATCAAGGCATGGAGCTCAGTGTCATCAGTACATTGATGACACTCAGATATATTTCTCCATGACAAGATCATTTGCCCAGACCTCAGATGGTGTCTCCTCTCTCAATGACTGCCTGGCAGTGGTAATGGATTGGATGAGGGAAAACAGATTGAGGCTAAATCCAGACAAAACGGAGGTACTGACAGTCACTGGCCCGAAACCAGGTCTGGGAATACAACTCCCAGTCCTAGACGGAGTCACACTCTCCTCGAAGGACCCTGTTCGCAGTCTGGGGGTACTTCTAGACTCGTCGCTTCACATGACTAGTCAAGTGAATGTGACGGTCAGGAATGCCTGTTATCAGCTTCGGCTGATACACCCGCTGCACCCTTTCCTGGAGATGAAGGATCTGGAAACTGTGGTACATGCTTTGGTCACCTCACGTTTAGATTACTGCAATGCGCTGCCTTGTGCTTAACCCGGAAACTTCAACTGGTTCAAAATATGGCAGCCAGACTAATCACTGAGGCATCTAGGAGAGAACATATAACACCAGTGCTTAAGTCTCTCCATTGGCTGCCGATCAGTTTCCGGGCACAGTACAAGGTGCTGGTTTTGACCTTTAAAGCCCTACATGGCTTGGGTCCATCCTATCTTAGGGACCACCTCCTCCCAAAAGCCCCCTCGTACACTCCGGTCCTCTGGGAGGAACCTATTACAACCTAAGAAAACTAGGTTGGCACAGACCTCCCAGAGGGCCCTTTCTGTTGTTGCTCCCAGGCTGTGGAATGGCCTGCCGGATGAGATGCGCCTTATTACAACTCTGGACGGCTTCAAGAAGGCCGCCAAGACGCATCTCTTCCGGCAGACCTTCCTAGACAATGATTAACCTTTCTGCCAACTATTGTCCTTCTTGCTTCTTCCACTGGGATATCTGATATTGTCGAGGCCGCCCATCATTTTTAATTAGAGCTTTCCATTGTTTTAATGTTTTAATTGTAATGGCTCTGTTTTAGTATTTTTAAATCTTATCATAGTTTAATTTATTTTTAAGGGGTGGGAGGGGAAATTGAATTGTTATATTTTAATTGTAATTGCTTTTAAATGTCGTACCCCGCCCCGATTGCTTACCCAGAGGGGCGGGATATAAATAAATATTTATTATTATTATTATTATTATTATTATTATTATTATTAAGAATTTAACAAGAGCCCTAGTTTGATAAGCTGCATGGATTCCTAAACAGTTCTGTGGAGCTTAAAGACTGAGCAACAAGTGGGATATGTACCATAGCCTCAGACCATCCCATGTTATTTCTAGCTATTACTAAAAAAAAATTGCCTCACAGTTTGGAGGGAAACCAAGAATGAAATCATTGTCTAAGAACAAAAAGGACTCATTCTGGGCTTTTTCATCCATTCCGGGAGTGGACAGAAATATCTCCAAAAACCTGCAGGGTCTAAATCAGCCTTTTCAGTAGATAAAGGGAAAACCAATGGGGAGTTCCGGACATGCTGACTGAGCAGAAAACAGCTGCTTGCAATAAGTTGTGGGAAGTACAGTGTTTTCCCGTTGCAAACAGAAAATGAGCTAGGAGTGGAAAGCAGTGAGGTACAGTGGCTAAGAATATGAAATAGCAGTCCCAGGTTCAAATATCAAGCCAGCTCTTCCTATATATAAAGGGAAATAATATCGGTCTGCCTTAAAATGTCATAGTAAGGAATAGTGAGATACTACACACAAAGTATTCCTCTTCTGATCCCCAGAAAGCCATACCCTTCAAATGTCTCAATTTGACGGGCTGCCATGATTAATCTTCTGTCATCTCACTTTTTTGGTTGCTCTTAAAATATCCCAATTTCTCTCTTCTCCCATTTTCCTCCCTTCCCTTCAGGTTACTTCAGTTAACCAAAGTGCAAAAGTAGTGAGTTCAAAGGGCAAAAGTAATTTGCACTCAGTTAAATTTCATCAAGGGAAGACAAGAAGAGGAGACAGAACTTTCCCTTCCCAATAGGTTCAGGCAAAAACAAACTGCTGCAGCCTCACCTAGTTTATTCTTCCTCATTAATAACTTTTGCCACCTTGACCACACTCTGATTTTGCTTGGCCACATATGTCCCAATTTTAATCTGTGAGGTGTAGGAGGGTATGGAAATTGCAATATAAATATTAAACTCATTCCTTCTCAAAAATCCCCAGGAAATATTTAAATATTATTTAAATTGACTGACATTGTCCTCCTTTTTGATAATATTGAACTCCAAATGCCATTTCATTTGTTATTTTAAAAACTGCAGACTGCTTTTCATTTTTACTGAACATATCAAAGCAGTTCATAGACCAGCAAGGTAGCCATCTGCAACTAGAAATTTTATTTTTTTTAAAAAAAAATTAAGGGTGGAAAAGCAATTTCAAAAGCAATGTAACCAAGAGGTATAACGTCATTTTATTGGGGTAGCAAGTAATCGTTTTTAGTTACTTTCAAAGGTTACTCTTTAAGGGCATTTTTAGAACTCTTTCATCAAAGACATATTTTTTTCTAAAAAAAATAAATAACAAAATGTCTTATAAAAGCAACGAGCAGCACAAGAAGTAACACAAGTTATTTTTTCATCATTATGATGAGTAACAGCAATGGGTCACTGCAGATACTGTAATGAGTGATGGGAATGATTTTTTAAAAAGCAATTTTCTAAGCACAGACTATATATTACAACATACAATAAAATCAATGAGTAGAGACAATAGACTAACTTTACTGGGTTTGACCAGGAACAGTGACTAATACTAAAAAAAAGTCAGTACTTCACAAAATGGCAAACTCCAGTATTGCATAGGATGCAGCCATGGTATGGAATCATAGTGCTATAACCATGCAGTGTGAGAGATCACCCAACCTGGCTCTGATGTTTTGCAGCAGGGGCTTCAATTGCTCTGTAACATGGCTTATGGATGCTCATTTGGTAGAGTACAGAAGAACGTCTTTTCTATTAAGGCTTCCATCTCATCATATGGACTCCCAGTATCTAGTGTTTCTGTTAACAATTGAAGATGTATTTATTCGTTGATGATCCAAACATCAGAGCCAGGTTGGGTGATCTCTCACACTGCATAGTTATAGCACTATGATTCCATACCATGGCTGCATCCTATGCAATACTGGAGTTTGCCATTTTGTGAAGTACTAGAACTCTCTGGCTGAGAATTCTAAATACCCCCTCCCTAAACTTTAAATCCCAGGATTCCATAGGACATTACCATGACAGTTAAAGTGTGAAAGGGCCCCTACTCCTGAGAAAGGTATTGTCTGTATAATATACTAATACCTTGCATGTGCTTCCTTAGCTAACAGGCAGTCAGATCTGGATTAAGACACAAAGAGATTGTAAACTGGGGCATGCAGGTGTTGTTGTTCTTCAGCTCCCATCCAGACTAAAGTCATTAGAAAGCGACTTTAAGAATAAAAAGTCCACTCTAAAACACTAGTCTGCAGAAGAGTTTACAATACAAGAAACAAAAACACACAGTATTAAGGACTTGAAATGAGTCAAGAGTCAGTGTTTTCATTTACCAGCTTTTTAATATAGTTTTGATTCCTTTTCTTTTTCAGATTTGATGTAACCAGTAATAATAGAAAATAACAAAAAGGTTAGTCCAAATGCCAGCATAGCCAATGATGAAGAAAAGCGGAAGTCACTGTCCAACATCTTGACATCTATTTCTGGTTTAAGGTCCTAAACACACTGCAGAAATAATCCACTTTGAGACTGCTTTAACTGCCCTGGCTCAGTGCTAGGGAATTGTGGGAATTGTAGTTTATTGTGGCACCAGAGCTCTCTAACAGAGAAAGCTAAATGTCTCACAAAACTACAATTCCCAGAATTTCCTTGCACTGAGCCATTAAAGCGGTCTCAAACTGGATTATTTCTGCAGTGTGTTTTGGATCTAAGAGGCTCCATAGCTTTTCTTTCAACTGTCACAGTTTAGCTGGGACAGTCCTCTGCCATCCCACTTTTCAGATGCTCTTAATATGTCCCAGTTTTTCTCTCTTCGTCCCACTTTTGTCTTCAGCCTACTTTACTTGCTGCAAATTGAGTTCCAGATGCAAATATTAACTCAGCAGTGGGGAGAGGAGACAAGGGTCTTGTGTGTTCTTCCTCATTAATGCCTTTTGCCATCTTGACCACAGATATATATGTCACAGTTTGTTTCTCTGAAACTTTGGTGGGTATGCCACTGCATTACCTCTAAATAATCCACATTTCATTCTCACAATTATTTGAAATGTTACTTTAAGTTATTGTACAGAAATATTTTAATATATTTTTAAGCTTTTAAAATTGTTGTTGTTGTGTATTCTCCTAAATTGATTTTATTGTACGTCACCCTGGAATACTTGGCTGTAGGGTGGGATAAAAACATTTAAATAAAAATCAGTCTCACGGGCAAGCATGCTAACCAGTTTTATGAACTTCATTGGCAAGATGGTTGAGGCTCATTCCTGATGAATCCACACAGACAAACAAATGAACATTAATAACCTGCCATCTGCCTGTTGTCTGCAACACGCAAGCTAAACCACGCACATAACTGGCAGACCCAGGATTATTAAAGGAATCACAACACAAGAAACACAAGGAGACGTGGGATGAGGAGGGAATGCCAAAAGCGTCATTGTCATCTCGTGTTATACCCACTGTGTATTCATTGAGCCAGAGCATTTTGAGCAGTTTCGCCTCTGTCAGTCCTCTTGGCTAGAGGAAACGTGATGCAATAAGGGTAAAAAGAAATAGAAAGAAAAGTAATGGGGGAAAATGTATAGAAAAGAAGAAGAAGAAGAGCATATTCATCATTAGCAATGAAGATTTCAGAGAGTGGGTTATCACAGCAACAACGCTACTTTGAGTGAGACAAACATCCAGGACTCCAGCGTGGTTCCTTGCTCCTTATGAAAACTTGGAGCCCATAATGCATCTACATCTCCTCAGCCAGAAACACCTGAAAAAATCACAAGGCTGGCCTTTGGGAGATAAGATAATATTTTAAATCTCTTCATGAAAAACAAAATAGGGGGGATTGTTGATATCCCAGTAGTGTCCTCGTATGGATTTAGAGAACGGGTGGGAAGGCAATGGGGTTGTGGCCAGATTTTCCTTCCCACCTTGCATTTTGAAAAATATTAGAAGTATGGCAATGCCAAAATGAATTCAGCTTTTTAAACACAATTGGCAAAAGAGGGGAAATTTATCCATTTATTTTAATGCCCCCACGTTTTCTCTACATGCTCCTTGGCAGCAAAAGCATGCCTTTGACCGAGGCTCCAACACAAATGGAGGTATAACATCTGCTGCTCTTATAGACACAGACATGGCAATGTTTGGCACTAAACACATTAACTCTCAACCACGCTGGCTTCCGGCAATTACCAATTTGCTTTACTGGAGGCAGTGACTCGCTCTCGGCTTCAAGTGTAGATCTATCCTACATAACTACTTAAGACTTAACAGCCCAGCAGAATGAGTGTAGTTTGTGCTGCTAACCGAGAGAAGCCAACAAACCTTCATCAGCTGGTACCACGTGATGATTTCTATGTGCTAATTAATCACCATGGTCTGAACATCACAGATAACACTTTCATACCATCTCAAATGCTATGCTTTTCAACAGGGGGCCTGTTGACATGGGCCTGATACTCCAGGGGAAACTCAGAGTATACTGGCCGCAGAACTGCCCTGGCCTCCTCCCCACCAGTCCTCTGTTCCAAAGCCAGAGCAGCTGTTCACATGCACATCCTGCTGAGCCACCCAGTGCATTCACCACTGCCTTGGGTCACTCAGCTCTGAGGTCTGAACAAGGCACCCAGGCCTGATCACATGGCTGGGCACCTCATTCTGACATCAGAATGAGCAACTGGCAAACAGCAGCAGATGCAACAAGGGTAACTGCACAGGATGCGTTCTAAACAGCAGCCTGTTGTCATAACAGAGGGCTCTGGATCTTCCTGGAATAAAATGTATATCAGGGTGTTACACCCCATTTCTGGTGCTGAACATGACCAAGGTTGTCCAATCTGTTTACATAAAAACCAGGGCCTGTGCTGCACATCATCTGGATTTTGCTGGTTGTCCCATGCAGACAATGTCAGGGACATTTTACCCATTTAATTATAAGTCATTCTATTTTGAGTAACAAAGTGAAACATGTCTAGGAATGATCTAGCCTTGAAAGCAGATAGGCAGCCATCAAGTGTCTGTAGGCCATACCCTATTTCCATCCCTCCTTCAACTCCAGTGGGTCACAGAGAATTACAACTCCCTCCATGCATCTAGAAGTACTTTTCTCAGTTTTGCATTCATTGTATCAGTAATCCCGAGATGAGAAAAAAAGTCTCTGGAAGTCTGAGTTTTGTTCTTCTGTACCCCAGTTTTACTATGGACAACCACACATCATTTTCTTCATCCCATGGTATTTCCAGGAAGCTCCTGGCTACACCAGGGATTTTTCATTCCTGCTTTCCAGATCAGTTAACATTGTGATTTTGTTCCAAAAAAAAAAAGCCGCTCTAATAGCTTTGGCTGAATAGCAGGGTATAAATAAAAATTATTATTATTATTATTATTATTATTATTATTATCTCTACTTGGCTATCTGGTTGTACTATCCTGAAACCAGCTAAGATGGCTAGCACTGGTGAACAATGCCATTGTTTCCAGGGACAGAGAACGAGCAAGAGAAAGAGGAACAATATTTGCACCAAAACAAAATTATCTTTACATTTAACTAGAGCAATATTACTAAAGCACTTCAGCACTTTGACTGTAACTCCTTAATACTAATAAAGAAAGTTTGAAACTGGTAAAAACCAATTTCTGAAACACTGTATGAGTATAGATGTGACACATGATCAGTGGGAGGTAGAAGAGCACAATGGAATGGAGAGGGAGGGAAACCTGGGATACTTCAAGAAAGAGTTTGGATGCAAACCCATGAAGGTAAAATCCAAACAAAAAGGAATAGAAACTCTCAATATTCCAGAGACTTTTTTCCCCCTTGTGGAGGAGCCCAGTGATGGCTGAGCTCATAGGCTGCCAGTGGCTGCACTTGGGGATGTGTGTAGTCCATGGGTTGTGCAATTGCCATCTCTACTGTAAAAGATTATAGTTAAAATATTTCCCTGTTAACAATATTCATACTTAAGACGGTACATCCATATCATGAAGCACAGCTAGGAATATATGCAGACACTTCATGTGCCTTGGGATTATTCACCATTTTAATTTTATTGCTCTTAGGTTTGCTGTTGTTGTTTTTAATCTTTTCATAATTAAAGTGTATGTGTAGTAGGCAGGGATTATGAGATGCTTTAATAAAGTATGTGATTTTTGCTATCTAATATGTGCAGAATTTTTCCATACCAGGATACAAGGTTAGTCCCAGAAACTTTAAATTATTCTGCTGCCTAAAACCAAATTGTTTATCCAGTTTGTTATTCTTGCAATAGTGGATCTTTCATATTACTTGTGAAGAGCTGGAGACTTGCACTTCTATCAAGAGAAAATCTGAGGATATGACAGTTCCGAGTACCCTCCCCATTCCTGCCACCAAATTCTCACTACTGGCCATTGGATATATGTTCACTGATGACAGTGACAAAAGAAAACTACAAATGCATTCAAGTAGCCAGATAAATAGTAAGATGGAGTGTCACAAATGAACTTCTGATCCCCTTGACAAGCCACAAAGTAACAGAACTTTAATACCACAGTGCAAAATCTTATATTATTAATTATGAGGAGATACATGGGCGCCACTGAATGATCAGCAATAAAATATAGCTTTTTAAAAAACTGGTGATGTATTGCCATTTCATTGGCTTTTCTCTGGCTCTTGAAAGTGGCAACCAGTGGCCTGAGGTGTGTTAGAGAAACATGCAAATATAACTTCTCTTCAGCTATGGCATTGCCAGGGAAAGGTGGAAAATGCTGACCTATGTCTCCCCATAACTAATGTTGTGGAGTTGGTAAACCAAACCTTTGACTCCAACTCAGCTCCTCTGTTTTCCTGTGGATGAACTTAGCACAAGGCATTTCATCTCAGCCACATGAATCATCAGCCTACTTAGACTGACAGGACATAAAACATATTTGATTGAGTATAAAATGAAATATTTGCCATATATTGTTATAATATTATATGTTACTTTGAAGCAGGTGTCGCTTCCAACTCCAACTCCAAGCCCTGCCTATAACCTGAAGTCTGGGCTTTAGCTTCTTCACTTTTCATTCTGTTTATTTCAGGGCCCTGGTTCGAGAAGCACCTCAGTAATGATAATAACAGTTCACGTGTTGGTACCTTGCATTAAGCCACTGAGACAAAGATTTAAACACAGTTTATGAAGCACAAGAAGATACACAGACATATTTTTTTAAAAAATTACAAGAATGAAGACTAAACACTCTTCCAGACTGTGTTGTACTCACTTCCACAGCATAGTGAAAAGCTGATACAGCAGGATGTAGGGAGAGATTCTCCAGTGGCTTGATATGAGGTGCCTCCCATCCTGACGTCAACGACCATTCTATGAATAACATATTGTCTGTGAAAACAGTTCCAAATACCAAGCCATTTGGGTCTGGTTTTTCTTTCAAAGTGGTAGATGGATTGATTATCAGATCAGCAGCCTGTGAAGAAACAGAAAGGGAAAAGGAACAATTAAACAGGGACGTTGATGACATTAAACATTCCCAACTGTATTGTTAATAAGAACTTCAAGTAACTTGAAGAAACTCTGCATATAAAAATTCCTGTGTGAGGAACACTTGATGCTTCTCTAAAGCAAACAAAAAGAGTGAAGATGAAGAGTGTACATCAGAGAGTGTACGTCAGAGAGTCATAACATAATAACAGCTCATTACACTGCAGCATTAACACAGTTTGATACCACTTTCATTGTCATGGCTTCATCTTATGGAAACTTGGGATCTGCAGTTTGTTCAGGGACCAGAGCCCTCTGATAGAGAAGGCTAATTTCTTCACAAAACTACCAATCTCAGGATTCTTTAGCACTGAGCCACGACAATTAAAGAAGTGTCAAACTGCATTGATTCTGCAATGTAGATACAGACTTAGTTGAATGTATGGAAGAGTGTTATCCTGAACTATAAGAATCTAGAAGTCATGATGTGCTGTCAGTATCACCAAAGCATGATCAATATTCTAACCCTCTAATTAACAAGATTTTATGTACAGCGCTGTGTAAATTTACAGTGCTATATAAAGGTTAATAATAATAATAATAATAATAATAATAATATACATACAGCAAACCAAACAGACAGAACTTTCTTCTTAAGGTCACCAGCTGGTCTCTTCCAACTTTATGATTCTATGATATCTCTGTCACCTGGCTTCAAAAGACTGTCTGCCAGGCCATGTAAAACCCTGGCATCACATTTTAGTTCTTGCCCTGAACAAGTCACCTCTTGTGCTGAGATACTGGCCAGTTTTGCACATAATAGCACACCAGATGCATTGACCTCTAGGTTGTTATTCTGTCTGAAGCCATCTGTGCAAACAAACCATGATCTGTTAGCCAGCTGCAAACCACAATTTAAAAGCATTGTTTGTTCTCTTGATTTATGGATTCTGGTCTGCCTAAACAGGCTTGCAACTATGTGTGAAACTGTAGCTTATTTCCAAACAATCCACCTTGAAGCAGGAGCTGAGAAAAATGGTTCACAACTAGAACCTTTACATTTGTTCTGTTCACATCCTCTAGGTAACTTTGCTTATCCATTTCTTTGGATGCCTAGACGGTCTTTCTTAAGGCCCCACGGAAGTTTTAAGTTACTGCAATGTTTGAAATTTAGAGGACTGAAGGAAAATTTCATGGGAGGAAGCAGAACTTTTATGTGAAGGGCAATGCCCTAATCTCTACACCAGTGAAGATGCATGCCTGTCAAGTCTAAAACCAAAGGCGAACAGTGCTTCCTCTTGATGTCATTGAGCACAAGATATTCAGCATTGGCCACAACTGCTCCGAGCATGTAATTCAAATAATAAATACCAACAAAAATGAGAAAATATTTATTTGGTTGGAAATTAAGTTTCCAAGCTCTACCCTGAACCAAGGTACTTTCCACAGCCTTTGTTTTAAAACCCTTTGTTAGCACTACGTAGGGGCTGTACATATAGCCCCTAAGGGATGGTGCAACACCGCCCCTTTCCTAGCTGTATTGGGGCCTGCAGCAACTGCATGTCGCAGCCCCAATACAGCCTTTCCAAGGCGCAAAAAGGAGCTACAAAAAGTCTCCAATATTGATGGGAGAATGGCCTCTCCTGGAGCTCTTAGAACCTGGATAGCATTTTACTTTGCTGACAGGGCGAATCAGAAATGAACAATGGGAGTTTATGATCCTGCACAGCAAAGCAAAAGCAAAGCCAAAGTTCAGAGCGGTGTTGTATGACAATAAGCAAAATTCCTCTTCAACCAGGAAAAGGGAAAAGCAAAGTGTCCCATTATCAGAGCCCTAAGCTGAAAAACGTCAACCAGCCAGGATTAACATTTCCTGGTCTAGTACACATTTCCCTTTTGACCTTGGGGAGGTCATTTAACCTCTTATGCTTCAATTTCCAGTTCCAGCATCTCAAACTTCTATTTTGCTTTGTTTCATAGCTAGCAAGTATAAATAAACATGCTTAAGCCTTGCATTTTCCTCCATACTGATAGGATAGCACATCAGTGCAGAACATTAAAAAAAGAACCACAGAATTAGTTGAGATCCCAAGGGCCATCCAGTTCAACCCTCTCCCATTTAAGAAAATACAATCAAAGCACCCAAATGGCCACCTAGCCTCTGTTTAAAAAGGAGACTCCGCCACTCTCCAAGGCAGTATATTTCATGGTCAAACAACAGCTCCTATCATGAGGAAGTTCTTCCTAATGTTTAGATGGAAATTCTTTTCCTGTAGTTTGAATCCACTGCACTGTGTCCTAGTCTTTTGTTGTTGTTCTTCTTCTTAACCACCCTTGAGTCTATCTCAATGCATGATAATCCCATGGATGACACATCTCCAAAATTCCCTGTCCTCTACTGTTCTGCCTAGCTCCTGCAAACTCATACTCATGGTCTCTTTAAGAGTCCATCCATCTAGTAAGGAGCCTTCCTCTGTTTCTGCTTCCCTCCACCTTTCCTAGCATTATTGTTTTCTCCAATGAGCCATGCCTTCTCATGATGTGGTCAAAGTAGAACAGCCTTAGTCTAGTCATCTTAGTTTCCAGAATGATTTCTGGTTTGGTCTGTTCTAGGACCCATTTGTTTGACTTCTTGGCTGTCCATGGTATCCTCAATAATCTTCTCCAGCACCACATCTCAAATGAATTGATCTCTCAGCTTTCTTAACTGTCCAGCTCTCACATCCATACATGGTAATAAGGAATACAATGGCTTGTACATAACTTTTGTACTCTTTGCTCTTCAGGATCTTCTCTAGTTCTTTCATAGCCTCACTCCCCATTCTTAATCTTCTTCTGATTTCTTGACTACAGTCCCTGTTCTGATCAATGTTTGATCCCAGGTATGAGAATTCTTTTACTATTTCTATTTCCTCATTGTCTAGGCTGAACTTGTGTAGATTCTCTGTGGTCACTATCTTAGTCTTGGAACCTTATTGCACACACTTTTGCCCCCGATCTGGGCATGGGCAGGTGACTCATGTGACTGGGTGAAAATGCATTTTATCACATGCCATAAAATCCTCAAGGTGGCTCCATGCCATCACCCAGCACTAAGCCGTCCCCAATCAGGGTCAGGCTCGTGAATTTTGAAAGACAGCAGCTTTCCAGCAGAGCAAAATCACATGGCTGAGCCCTGATAGGGGCCTAGGGATAGTATGGCATGCGATAAAATGCATTTTCACTCGGCCACGCGCGTTCCCTGCCCATGCCTACACTGGGGGCAAAAGTGTGTGTGATAAGGTGCCTTATCTCTGGAGCAGCAGAAAACAAGCTTGCTCCTTCTTCCATATGACATACCTTCAAATATTTAAAAAGGGCTTTCATGTCACCTTTAAACCTTCTCTTCCCTAGGCTAAACATAATCAGCTCCTTAGGCCACTCCACATAAGGCATGGTTTCCAGAACTTTCAGCATTTTGATCACTGTCAAGGTCATTTTGAATTTTAATCCTGCCCTCTTGGAAATTAGCAACTCCGGTTTGATATCATCTGCAAATTTAATCAGTATGATCTGTATTCTTGCATCCACATCATTGGCAAAGATGTTGAATAGCACAGGTCCAGTACAGATCCCTGTGGAACTCCACTAATCACCTCTCTCCAGAATAAAGAGGAGCCACTGGTGAGCATGGGTTCAGTCAGTCAGCCAATTACAAATCCACCTAACAATAACACTGTCTAAGCCACATTATGAGGAACGTTGTTAAAAGCCTTATTAAAATCAAGATATGCTACATCCACAGCATCCCCTTCATCTATCAAGCCTGTGACTCTATTAAAAAAAAAAGATCAGATTAGTCTGGCATGACTTGTTTTTGAGAAGCCAGTGCTGACTCATAGTGTTGGCAGCATTGTTTTCTATGTTAATTCTAATGATTTGCTCGAGAATCTTTCCAGACATTGATGTCAGGCTGATAATTATTTTGGGTCCTCTTTTTTTCCTTTTTTGAAGATGGGACAACATTTTCCCTCCTCCAATCTCTGAGGATTTCTCCTGTTCTCCAAGAATTCTCAAAGATTATCGTCTGTGGTTCTGAAATTACTTTTACCAGTTCTTTTAATATCCTTGGATGTAGTTCATCTGGCCCTGGAGACTCAAATTCATTTATAATAGCGAGGTATTCCTGTACTAGTTCTCAAACTATCCTCTGGTGCATTTCTCCCATTGCACCACCTGATCCTCACTCCTCAGGTTGTGCACTATTTTCCTTTTTAGAGAAAACTGAGGCAAAGGAGGTGTTGAGTAGTTCTGCCTTTTCTCTATCCCTGGTTAGTACTTGGCCATCTTCTCCACACAGCGACCCTATCATTTCCTTGTTCTTGCTTTTTCTGTGGACATAACTTTAAAAAGCCCTTTTTATTGTATTTAATTTGTCTAGCAAGCCTAAATTCATTATGTGCTTTAGCTTTTTGCACCTTCCCCCTACATACTGGCTATAGGCTTGAATTCCTCTTTGGAGTTTTCCCTATTTATTCATTTCTTTTACATGTTTTTAACCACTTAGCAGAAGAAGAGCTAACATTCCTTTTGCATTAAGGTCCAGAAAAATTCAGAACAACCAGATGAGGAACCACAGCTTCATTTCCTCTGAGGAAGAAGTCTTTATTGAGGAAATGCTCATGCTGAGCTGACAAAAAATAAAATTGGCACCAACTCTTCCATGCATAGAAAAACCAAAGAGGAATGTGTTTTGAATGGAGCTATGAAGAAATAAAGAGGGGATCCAAATGACAAGAGTACATGGCGGTATTCAGTGCAAAGAGGTACAGGTGACCCTCAGCTAATGAAGTAGATGCATTCTCAGGCATTATTTCTTTAACAGCAAATTTGGTACCAGAGACAGAAATAATATGGGGGGAAAAAAGAAGAGCAGTTCAACAAGTTTGAGCAAATGTTTTCTTCAAAAATAACCATGTGTGCTTGTCAAATGAAATAATAATAATAATAATAATAATAATAATAATAATATGTATTTCCCGCCTCTCCCCCCCAGATCGAGGTGGGATTCCAACAATGTTAAAAATACATATACAATTCAATACAATCTAAAAACATTTTAAAACATTACATAATCAATTAACCAACTACAATTCTGTCCTTTTATCCATCAGTTGCTGCCATATCTATTGTAAATCTGGTTCTGCATATCCATTCCCGATCCATTAAAGTAGATCGGGGTGGGTAGGCAACCAGGAGGGAAGCAAAGACATTTTGAACCTTCTAGAGACCACTTAGAAGGCTTCTTCCAAAATGCACCCGGGGTGAATCTTTCCTTCATCAGCCTATGCTTTTCGTATTTTCCACTTTGGTAGCCAAAGTTATGCTTTTTAAACATGCTGCATGTATCTGATGAAGCAGGCTCATCTGATCTCTTCTTGGAGCTCGACAGACCGTCCCGAAAAGGTGGGCTGGAGGAGCCCGTTTTTGCTGCTGAGGGATGCCGCAGCAGCCAAACCGCACGGCGTCCCTCCGCAACAAAA
Source organism: Urosaurus nigricauda (assembly GCA_034509955.1). NCBI lineage: Eukaryota > Metazoa > Chordata > Lepidosauria > Squamata > Phrynosomatidae > Urosaurus > Urosaurus nigricauda. The sequence continues at coordinate 13,490,046 of JAOEGL010000005.1, forward strand.
AGAACCTGCTAAAAGAAGGTTCTTTTTAGTATGTGAAGCTGCCGCCATGAGTGCGCCATTGGCGCACTCGCACACAGCAATGACAGATGTGTGACGCATCAATGTTTAGACACTGCGCCACTCATGTGTCATCATGGCAGCTCCCATCATGATGGCGCCATCCGTATTGACTAGGGTTTGGAAGCGTGTGATTGGTGCGCGCTCCCAAACCTCCAAATCAGCACCAGAACGGTGCTTCCCACCATTTGTATCGGGCCCTTGTCTCTTTGTTTTGCTGTCCACACATGCTCAATAAAGGATCCTGGATGCAGCTGCTGTTTACCTTGCCTCTTGTAAACAAGCACATACAGCTGCAAACAGAATGCCACTCTTTCTGAGCTCAGATTTATTGTGTTGTCTACTGTGGACTTTGCTGCTCCAGACTGTCATCAAAGGTCTGGTGTTCTCCAGTCCTCCCTCACCATCCTCTCAAGACTCGTGCTTCTGAAAAAAACGTTCATCTGGACAGATGATGAAGAAGAAAATGGGGCCTAGATGCATAAAAAGACATTGTAAAAAGGACCTTTATTGCCAGAGGCTTTGTTAAATGAGTATGCCTGCAGCTATCTCACCTTGTGCTAAGGTGGATGGGAACTCCTATGCTCAATAGACTGAAACTTATGAATCCCCCAGGCAGAATGGCCATGGGCTGGAAACTATAATAAAATAGTAAATCTTAGAAGTTCTGATCTTACCCAAGCTTGGTCAATACTTTAATAGGATGGTTAGCAGTTTATTTTGGTGACTGGGGGTTGGGCGAGATTCTCTCCATGTTCAGTTTCTGAGCTGAACACAGAATTTTTTTTTTGCACAGGGCTACCAGGTGATATATAAGCAGCCTGCATGGATTTAGTCTGCATACAACATCCTGCTGATGTTGGCATAGCTGAGTAATATGAGAAAGAAGAAAGAACAAAACTGGAGCACATTCTATACTGCAGGGGAATCCCTTGGGGATGACCACAAACACCTGTTGAGGCTTTTTGTCTATGTCTGTGGCTTTCCATCGAATTAAGAAGTGAAATAATTTTTAATTCAGTGGTCTTGCTGTCACAATGCAAGCACCTTAAAAAGAGGTCATTAGCTCCACAAAAGGGAACAAATTTCTTGGAGGGAAGGAAATAAGTCAGCATTAACTGGGAATGTAATTCATTGCTAATTTCATTCTAAAAGACAGCAATTAGTAATTTCAGTAGTTTTTTTTTTTTAATCCCTGCTACAAGAAAGTCTGGAAAACTGTTTTGAATACTAGTTTGAGTTCAGGACTTATTCTTTGCAAAATTTGCATGTGGTGCCTTTCACAGAAAATATCTCTGTACAGAAATGTTATTTAACTGCATAGAAAAGGTTGTAATTGGGGGCTTATTCTGTGCAAAATTGGTACAGATCTTTTATGTAAAAACCCACAACATTTTCTGCAATAGTAAACAATACTTCAGCAGACAAATATTATTTTCTGCCCAGAAAAATGCTGTTTTCTGCAGCACATTGTACATAATGTCATTTTCTGCACAAAAGGATGTGACTATTGTGGAGAATAGGTTCTGAACAGAAAAAATTCTCATTATTCCACAGTTCTCCTTGTCAGTTCCCAATATCTGAGAAACATGTTTCTCTGGAATTTTTCTGAATGTTTTAAATATTTTTTGCATCTGGTGTTAACCCAAGAAAATCTCAGAGGAACAGGAAAATAAACAGATTCCTCCCCAAAACGCCAGCTGTAATGTGGAAATGCTTTAGGCTATATCATGCCAAAAAAGGAGGATCCTTTTGCAGATGCTTCAACAGAAAACTAAACAGGGAGGTATTTATCCCCTCCTTCAGATCATGCACATAGCATGGTAGTAGCTTCTCTTCTTCCTCCTCTTGTGAAGTGAACAATGTAAGGCTTGTTGAATCAAATATCTGACCACATAAAGTGTTTATATTCTACTATTAAGGCCTGGGGTACCTTCAGATGTATTCCAATTCAGGAGGGCTAGTTAATACGGTCAAGTGCCATCATGGTGTAGTGATCTGAGTTTTGAACTAACATGCTGGAGACCATGGTTCAAATCCCCACTCAGCCATGGAAACCCATTGGGTGACCTTGGGAAAGTAACACTTTCTCAGCCTTAGAAGAAGGCAAAAGCAAACCCTCTTGGATCAAATCTGGCCAAGAAAACCATAACTTGGAAAGACTTGAAGGCACACAACGACAAGTTAATATGGTCAGCATAATAACCCATGATTCCAAGAAGTTATTCTTACCCAAGCACAGAATGATGTCAAAATCAGAAAATGGCATGCCAGTCTTCAGAAAGCAGGCAGAGCTACACCCAAATCCCCAACTTTGAAATGCAATACTGTACTTGACAGCCATCAAGTAAGAGGTTCCACTTAGTAATAATAAGGGACTGCAAAATTTGATGTGGCCAGGTTGCACAAGGATCATTAAGGTGCTCCTCTTCCATTGGGCTGTGGGTTTATCCACACTGCAGAATTAAAGCTTAACTGCCATGACTCTATCCTACAGAATCCTGGGATTTGTAGTTTGGAGAGGCACTAGAATTCTTAGACAGACCAGGTCAAATACCTCACCAAACGACAAATCCCAGAATTTGTATGTGTGGACACGCCAATTGTTAAGCCAAAATGTGCCTGGAGTCCCAAAATTAATTTGTTGCTCTTAAGGGTATCTGCTTGTTGGGTTGTTTCATTTTTAAAAATTTGTGAGCCATTTTTAGAGACATCAGATTTAGAGAGCAAAGAGAGGAAGCAAATGACAGTCATTTCCAGACTGGCCTTAAGCTTGGAGGAATCTCTATGTTACAACATCACTTGTAATGACAGGCTCGGGGAGGGGGGGCAATATACTGTCAGCCAAGCCTGGCTATTGCCAGAGTCTGCCTATAATACAAAGTTAAGTAACAGAGCCATAAGGCATGGCAGTACTTAGTGCTAAGACTTTAGGGTCTGCTGGCTCTGTGTATGTGTGTGTGTATTTAAGGGTTTGTTCTTGCGGGACCATCTGTCCCTTCCACTGGCATGCTTCTTTGCCTTCCCCTGATTTACAATTCTCTGTACTTTCATAGACAAAGACAAGAGGGAAGATAACTTAATAAAGAATCTGGAATACTTTAAACCAATATTGTGTCTCTTGCTGAGTAATTATAAATGCTGGTATACTTTGATTGAAATAGTTGGAGATTTTCTGTACTGTGGATCAAACACTAATCAGAACAGAGACAGAATTTAAGAAATCAGAAGAACACAAGGAATGGAGAGGGCAGCTATGAAATAACCAGACAAGATTCTAAAGTGTAGAGACATATAATTAAGCACTAAAAGTTAGACTTATCCAAGCCATTCTATTCCCCATCACCATGTACATATGGGAGAGCTGGATAGTGAAGAAAGTAGATAAGAAGAAAATCAACTCATTTGAGATACAGTGCTGGAGAAGAGTGATGAAGATACCAAGGACACCCAAAAAGACAATCAAATTGATCCTTGAACAGACCAAGTCTGAACTCTCCCTGGAAGCCAAGATTATTAAACTGAGGCTGTTGTACTTCGGCCACATCATGGGAAAGCATTACTTATTAGAAAAGATAGCAATGCTAGGAAATGCAGAAAGCAGCAGAAAGAGAGGAAGACCACACACCAGATAGCTAGACTCAATTAGGGCAGTTATGGACCTGAATTTACAGGACCTGAGCAAAGCAGCAGAAGGTGGGGATCTTGGAGATGTCTCATCCACAGGGTCCACATGAGTCAGAGTTGACTCAAAAGCAGTTAACAACAATACTTAATGAAGGAGATGTGTCCATGGAATATTGTTGCTGTTAACTGCCCTTGAGTCAGCTCTGACACATGTGCACTCCAAGACCCCCTGTCCTGTCCTGTCCTGTCCTCTCCTGCTCAGGTCCTGTAAATTCAGGTCCATTGTTCTTAAACAACAACAAAGTGGTACTGGAGGCAGAAAGAATTGGGATATATCCCTACATTATAAAAAAAGAATGTTGCTATAATTAATATTATAGGAACAACATTGCCTTATATTTATCCAACAATATAGGGTCACCAGATTTCTATAAACTGCCTATCACTGATCAGAAGAAAAACCAAAGCATAACTCAATAATACAAGCATACCTCAGTTAAGGAAAGCCTCTGACAAAGAACTTCCTCTTTTTACAAAGGTTGTTTATGCTCATCCAGCCCTCCTTTCCCATCTCATCCTCTGTCTAGCTGTATGTTTTTCAGCAGCATTGACATAAGGTGGATGGTGAAGGAGGGCTGGAGAAACACAAACATTTGGTGCCAGGTTGCGACAGTATGTCTTCAGTAAAGAATACAACAAAACAAAACTGGAGAACAGTGTGATTCTACATCATGTATTCCTGCCTACTATAGGCATGGTAAACAACAGTTGCCTCCAGAATACCTTACTGAGTATGCATGAGCAGAAGAGAGGAGAGAAAAGGGGAGAGCAGATAAATTTGCCTCAACAGGTTAAAAAAAAAAAAGCATAAATCTTTAAGTTTGATCACTGAAATGGAAATCATAGCAAGGCTGTGAAAGAAAATGCATCCTTGGATACATTTTATTTAAAAGTCTTTGGGTGGTGTCTTGAAGGTTCAAAATGTTTTGGCTTACTTATTCAAGGCTTACCTGATCCCCTTTCACACACACACACACACACACACACACTCTGGTAGTCTGGAGTAAAAAGTTTCCTGAAACATGGCTTTGCATTATTACATCAAGGATAGCTTACCATGATATATTGACAGGGAAAAATCCATTTTGCCTTCAGCCTATGGTGACAACTGCAGCTGAACTCAGAGGAGCGAAAGATTGTGTCACCAGTTAACAAAAAGGTCCAGTGTGTGAACCCTGTGAGGCCCAGTTCTGTTATACAGTGGGTCCTTTTTCTGCACTGGGGTTTGATTCCAGGATCCCCCATGGATAACAAAATCCGTGGGTGCTCAAGTCCTATTAAATAGAATGGCATAGCTATTTGGAATTTATATTATTTTCAAGCTGTGGATGCTTGAATCCATGGATAACAAGTCCGTGGTGCTGATTTGAAAATAAATATTTGCAATTGCAAGTGAGAGACTAATCATTAGTGCCTGCCATGCTGCATAAAGATCCTGGAGGGCTAACATCTCCTACTTTCCTTTATGAGTGAGGCTGGGAAAGAGAAGACTGGCTCTACACAAAAGGGTTATACTTGCATAGAGTAAGATTGACTCTATGTTGTTCTGGAGTGACAACAGAACTAGGAAACAGTCTGGATGCAGATAATGCTTCACTATTGTTGAAGGTCTGGATCTAGTAAGTGCCCAGATGCCTAGGAATTTTCTGCCGACCACCCTGAACTCCAGAGAAAAAAAGATAGGTCAAGATTTCTTGGCAAGATCTCTTCAGAACATGGTTGCCATTGTCTTCCTTTGAGAGCATGTCCAAGGTTTCCATGGCCGGGGGAGAGGGGGGATTCAAACCCTAGTTTCCCAGACTCCTAGTCCAACATTCAAACCACTATGCCACACTGGCTCTATTCTTCTTTTATTTAACATTATTGTCAGCTTCCTTGGATCCAATATTTGGGAGAAAATAAAAACATATAACCAATAGATACATAGATAGATAGATAGATGCCAGGGAGGAACTAGGTGCGCCTATGGTTTGCCTTGGTACAAAGGCAGTTTCCTATATTCCTAAATGTGGCTTCTGATCTAAATATCCAGCTGTATCATGGAGAACAGCCCTTCACGACATCTTTCTAGAGTAGTTTTAAAGAATCCAGGTACTCTAAAACAGCAAATCAGAGAGGAATCTATCACTCTTCTATTATTTTAGCCTTAATGTTAAGCTTTAATTAAAGCTAATATAACTCTCCACTGAAGTCTGTTGTTGTTGTTGTTGTTGTTGATGATGATGATGATAGTACCCAGTCCTCAAAGACCTGCCAAAACAAAAGGGTCTTTGCCTGACCACAAAAAGCAAGTATGGTACCAATCCCACATGAACAAACTTGTAACGAACTCTTACACCACATAAAATTATGTCAGTTAGTTGCATAAGAGTTCCCCACACTGCTTTATGCAGGCTGTACTTTTCCATTTCCTATTTATACACCCAGACTTATCTAAAAGAAAAAACACAAATATGCACACATACGTACCACAAACCCAGAAATGAAAGCTAGTGTGACCTTGGATATGAACTGGGAGAATACACTGATGTTAAGAAATTATTCAGTTGCAAGACATGTGCTATGGTCACTGGTTATCATGGGAAGAATGATTGGAAATGTAATTGACTAGTTGTATTTTTATTTGTATGAAAACAGTCCTTATATGAATTTCTAATATCCTTTCAACAGAGCTTTTGCATGAATAATGAACTTATGCCAGAGTTATTTTCATTTACTCCAAAACATTATAAAGTGTACATAGACAACACAATGGCATTATGACGATAATAACAATTCCAGTTATTGCAAGTTTTCACTTCTTTCATATGTTTCTAACCTCTTTTTTAACCAAGCTCCCCAAACAGCTTACAACATGAAAACTAGTGGATGGTTTTCACAATACACAATACTATCTAAAATCTGAAATAAAGCCAGATAATATACCATCCTTTTAAAAAATAATAATAAAAGCAAAATACAAATATAATAGAATATAACATATAACATTTGTTCAGCCTAAATCTGGTGTCAATATCTACAGTAAATTGTCTTTGCAGATAAAAGCTTTGTTAAACATTAATATATATTAATTCTTTTCCTAAAAATATGATGTGTGATTGCCAAATGAGCCTCCCTAAAGCATGAGCATGACAACTTAAGTCAAAGAAATTAAACACAGCTTCATCCATAACTTATGGAACTGAGCTGATGAACTGCTTCTTTACCTTTTATTTCTGCAATTACAATCATAGACCCGATACATACAAGCATGAAGAGGCGCCCTCATCACATTGTAGGGTTGCCCGGGGGCGGAACGTATACACACCCCACAACCCTAGCATGTGACGAGGGCGTCGTTGCTGCGCAGCACCATATACATAGCGTACGCAGCAAGTATGTCGCAGCTGCACAGCTTTTATACAGTGCCGTGCATTTGCGACATAATAAAGGCGCCCTATGGCACTTTTTCCATCTTTTTGTGTTGCAACTGCGACACAAAAAGGAGCCACTTTTTCAGGCTCCCTGTTTAATCCACACCTTCGCTGCTCCATCTGGTTGCTGGGAAGAAGGTGCTGACGAAACAAAGGTGGCGCCAGACTGCCCTTTTGGGGCGGTCTGTAAAGCCCCATAGTTAATAAAGAATCTGGCAAAGAAGCATCTTTTTATGTCTTTTTATGCCTGCCCAGCTTCCCACTTTTTCCTCTTGTCTTTTATGTAGATGGAAGTTTTCTAGCAGCATCAGCACTGAAACAGATTTTCAGTGCTGTGTTGCACCATCTGCAGGAAAAAATGCACTAAAAATACCTTGTGTTGGGAAAGAGTGGGAGGCTACTTCATTTGACCCTATCGTGGCCATGTGTGCCTGCTTACAATAGCAGCATAAGCAGGAGAAGCCTCCTGAATCCCTTACTGAGCTCTGTGGCCAGCAAAAGGGAGAGAAAAGGGGAAAGCAGGGAAACCTGTCTCGGCAGCTCCTTCCAAAATTTATTTTAAAAACCCATAAATCAATAAATCTGGCCACGAGAATGGAAATCTTAAGAAAAGTGGAGGCCAGTGAAAGTAAAAATAGCAATAATTTTTAAAAAAAAAAAAATTCTGGGTGTACAGTCGCTCCTGTTTTCACGGACTTTAAGTCCATGTTTCTCACCTGCTTGCGGGCAGCAAACGGAGGGGGATGAAATTGGGCTCTCACTGCCATTAAAGTCAATGGGACTTAAATATAGGCGAATTTCTGTTTTTTGCGGTGGGAGGGGTCCAGAACAAATCCCTCACAAAAATAAGAGGGGCAACTGTATTTCAAAAAAAGCTTCCAAGTGGTCTCTGGAAGATTGAAGTTTTTTTGTTTTTGTTTTACTTATACAAGCCTTACCTTATCTAATTGTTTCATTTCATGTGAACATATTGCTAGTTTTGAATAAAAAGTTTACTGAACCATGTTGAGTGGCTCTCTTTTTCTGGTGTCCATGTTATTTGTGTTTCTGGTACCAAATTTTCTGTTAAAAAAGCAATGACTGGGAGCACATCTACTTTGGTCCTGTTTGCAGAGGCCAAATAAAACGCCCCCGTACGTTCTCCTGGTGCAAAGTCTGGATGATGCACAGCCCAAATCCCTGTTCTGGTGCAAACAGGCCAGATAATGTTTGGCCAGTTCAGTACCGAACCTGGGGTATATTTCCCTTATAACGGAGTAAAACAGCTCACCATTTGCTCCGGATCTTACAGAAAGATGCAGAGCCCTCTGTTGCAATGCAGGTGGCTTTTTGCAATGTATCCCGCAATGTATTCAGCATAGCCACCACCATGGCAAGTCACTCACTTTGAGGGGGGTCCAGTCATTTGATCAATGTTAGGCACCTTGTTCTCACCTCAGAGCAAGTGACATGCCACAGTGGCGGCAGCGCCAGGTGGCACAGTGGGGTGCATGTACAAATAGTCACATGCCATCGCAAAAGGAGTGCCTGGTAATGGGAGGACATCAGGGTAGCTCTGGGGCCAAAATACTCCAGGCTGCCCACAGAGTATTCTGGCCCAGGCAGACAAGGTCTTTATTAACCTATACCTATACCTATATTTTTAACTTCTAGCTGATACCTGTACAAAATATACATCTACAATAGTCCCTCCACATTCACTGGGGTTAAGGGTGAAAGACCCCTGTGAATGTGGAAAAACTGCAAATAAAAAAAAGACTATTCTTTTTACCTGAGAGAACACCTCTCTAAGAATCCCCAGGTCCCCCTTTGCAACTCTATGGCCAACATCTGCCAGAAGTTGATCACAGAATTAAGCTGGAGGGCCCACAAATGGCTAGAGAAGTATTTTCAATATGGATTTTTTTTAAAAAAAATTAAAATCACATTTAACCAAACCAAAACAAAACAAAACAAAATATGGCACACATATATTATTACAATGACTTACCCCACTATCTAGACAAAATATCCCACCACCCACACAATTAGAGCACTTCCTCGTCTCTTTGTATCCTCTGTCTTGAGTTATTTATTTATTTATTCATCAGAATTTTCTCTAAGTACTTTTAGGTTCTCCAGCACAACTCTATGGTCAACGTCTGGATGAACTGTGCTAGACGACCTAGAATTTTGTCCCTGAGAATTCTCAATACTCCCTCCCTGTACTGCAAACTCTAGGACTTTCATAGGATACAACCACAGCAATTAATCATGGTGCTATAATTGTGTAGTGTGAAGCACCACTTCTTCCACCCCCTGCATTGGAACAGAAGTCCTAAGTGCAGGATACTTAAAAGTCATGTGATATATCAAAAGCAAAACTTGAAAAAGTTATTATTTGCTAGTAATTTTTTTTTTACAGTACTTCAGTATCTTGCAACTGCATCTGCAAATACCCTTTGCATTCTTAGTGCAATTACTACTATTGTTTTGGCTACACATAACTTTACACATCCAGATCCAAAACATATTTTGGCTACAGTTTTAGTATGACTGTTGTGACTAAAGGAAAGCTGGCACTCAGAATAGGAGATCATTGTTAGTATACTGTATATGGAAGTGCAGAACTTTTGGACACTTGGTTGTTGTTGTTGTTGTGTGCCTTCAAATTGTTTCCAACAACTACATAGATACAATTTAGGCTCATTTCCAACATCTAGTTCCAACATTTTCAACCTCAGCCATCTAGTTTTTAAAAAAGAGGGAGAAAGTCAGGAATCTTCTCTATTCATCCTCAGTGGCATCACATCAATACCAGGAAAGATTCTAGAGCAGATCATTAAGCAGAGAGTCTGTGAACATTTAGAAGCCAATGCCATAATCACAAAAAGCCAACATGGGTTTCAGAAAAAGAAGTCATGCCAAACGAACCTGATCTCTTTTTTTGATAAAATTACCAGCTTGGTAGATGAAGGGAATGCTGTGGATATAGTTTACCTCGATTTCAGTAAGGCCTTTGACAAGGTTCCCCATGACATTCTTGCAAACAAGCTTGCAAAATGTGGGATAGACAAGTTAACTGTTACATGGATTTGTAATTGGTTGAGTGGCCGAACTCAAAGGGTGCTCAACAATGGCTCCTTTTCATCCTGGAGAGAAGCGACCAGTGGGGTCCCACAGGGTTCTGTCCTGGGCCCAGTGCTGTTCTACATCTTTATTAATGATTTGGATGACAGAATTGGGGGCATACTTATCAAATTTGCAGATGACACTAAACTAGGAGGAGTAGCTAATACCCCAGAGGACAGGATCAAAATTCAAAATGATCTGAATATACTAGAAAGCTGGGCCAATGCTAACAAGATGAAATTCAACACAGAGAAATGTAAGGTTCTGCACTTAGGGAGGAAAAATGAAATGCACAGATATAAAATGGGGGACATCTGGCTGAATGAGACCACATGTGAAAGGGATCTAGGAGTCCAAGTAGACCATAAGCTGAACATGAGTCAACAGTGCGATGCGACAGCTAAAAAGGCCAATGCAATTTTAGGCTGCATCAATAGAAGTATAGTGTCTAGATCAAGGGAAGTAATGGTGCCACTCTATTCTGCTTTGGTCAGGCCCCACCTGGAATACTGTGTCCAGTTCTGAGCACCACAATTCAAAAAGGATGTGGAGAAACTGGAGCGGGTCCAAAGGAGGGCAACTAAGATGGTGAAGGGTCTGGAAACCATGCCCTATGAAGAACGCCTTAGGGAACTGGGGATGTTCAGCCTGGAGAAGAGAAGGTTAAGAGGTGATATGATAGCCCTGTTTAAATATTTGAAGGGATGTCATATTGAGGAGGGAGCAAGCTTGTTTTCTGCTGCTGCAGAGACTAGGATGCGGAACAATGGATATAAATTGCAGGAAAAGAGATTCCACCTCAACATTAGGAGGAACTTCCTGACAGTAAGGGCTGTTCGACAGTGGAACACACTCCCTCGGAGCGTAGTGGAGTCTCCTTTCTTGGAGGTCTTTAAGCAGAGGCTGGATGGCCATCTGTCAGGGATGCTTTGATTTGGAGGTCCTGCATGGCAGGGGGTTGGACTAGATGGCCCTTGTGGTCTCTTCCAACTCAATGATTCTATGATTCTATACCTTTATATTCACCCCCACCCCTCCAAGCTTGCAGTGTTCATACACTTCCATAACCTCCACCGGTTGACGGATGATGACAAATCAAAATCTGTCTGCGTCTTAAGGAAACTGTTTTCTACTGAGTGGAGAACAGCTTCAGGCACTTCTGCTATTGCAAATAACGTACCTTGAAAGACTCTGTCACATGTTTTGCAGCTGCCCCCATACATCCAGCTGCACAGTCGTTCTGGCAGCCCTGCAATGGAACAAAAAAAAAAAGAGAGATTTATTTTTTAAAAGTCCACAAATCATACATTAAATATGCAGTGCTGTAGTTAGCACCTGTTCAGTTAATGCTTTCTGTATATTCAAAGAGGAAAATGAGACAATTAGTGCTGGGAACATTCTGAAACATTACCAGAGATCTACATTTCATTTTGGTACAAGACAAATTGCTTTGTGCCTTCTACCCTTCTAGGCTCATGAGAGGATTGGGCAAATCCTACTTTATCGGGACCCTGAAACACCAAAACAAGACCACAATTGTTTCCAAATTAAAAGTTGGACCAGTTGTCAAACTTAGCAGAAGTTTGTCATTCTACCAAGTCAGTGGATTTCCCACTTATTTATGTTGATGTTTACAATAACCCACCTCAGTGTGGTTTAAATAAATAAAAGTGAATTTCAATATTTGAATCATAACAAAAATACTTTGAGGCACTCTTTCTCTTTACCATTCCACCCAATAAACAGAAAAAGAATTAACTGGTAGAGTGTAGAGTAGTGCTGAAGTTCTAAAACACCATTGGTGACCACGGCCAGGAAACCTAGATATTCATGTGACCCCTAAAACTATGCTACTCCATCACTCTGAACCTAATGACCCTGGATTTCTGCATAAAGACCTCCTTTAGCAACTTTATACAGCAGCAAAGTCATGTCCAGCACGTAACTGGAAGTCTTCCAGGCAGGCTTCTAAGTGGCAGTCAATGTTTAGAGTACACACTTACTCAGTTTGCACTCCAAACTTTAGCGTACAAACTTAGTCTGGGAAGCCAACAAGGGATTCTGATTTTTAGAGAGATGTCATAATGCAATAAAATACTGGCTTCTTTTCTGACTGTAATTTATCTACAGGAAATTTGTGCATTTAAGCTATAAGTTCTCTCAGTAATTAATGATCTTTTATTGAGTTTCTTCCTCTTGATCCTCCCCATTTCTCTAGATTAGTGATCTTGTAATGGCCTTGTCTGATGTCTCTACATATGAAGTGGGCAACTGCAGAGACATGGGACCATTTTTTACCCCTGCATTCCTTCGAAGGGATGTCGAATGTGACTGGAAGTCATGTCACATTATTTCTGTTTTTTCTTTTGGTCAATTTGTCTGTGTGCTTTTCCACATATGTGGAGGCCTTGAGGGGTTGTGGTAGCTAAACGTCTATGTTTTGCAGCATCTATACGCGATTAATAAGTTTATAAGGGAGGGGAAATTGTCTGTAAATTTTTTTATTTTTTTTTAAAATAAAGGCCTAAAACCTGGGGAATCCGATGACTTTGTGGAGCTGCAAATTGGGGCCCCATGGCCCACATGTCACCTACATGCTGCACTTTTCCCACAGTACATTCCCCTGCCCTACACCAAACTAAACAATAGTTTAACATTTCTGAAGTGCATCTTTGTTTCTGGTTTTTCAAAGCCTAACTGCAGTTTCTCATTATGTCCAAACCCTACTTTGCAGTTAACATTAACTACAGTTAGAACAAACCAGTTCATTAGAATCTGCTTTACGGTTGGCTTGTTTCAGTAAATCATAATGTATTGAATCCCAGTACTGTAAGTGGAACATAGCTATTAAACCACAAAGACAACTGTGCTAAAAACAATGAAATCTAACAAGCAGGTATAAAACTCTTAGGCTGGATACTTCCTGGCCCTCACTGTGTTATAGTGTGGGTCTGGTGGAATGCTGGAGTCAACTATGGCTGAGATCAACTTCTCTCTCATTTTTAAAAAAAACTTAAACAATGGACCTGATGACCACAATGGACCCCTGTATGCCTTTCTCCATTGGGCACTGCTCTTCTCTCCAACACACATAGTCAGGGCTGAGGCCAGAAGCAAGAGAAGGTGCATCAAGTCCCATTTGCTCTTGGAAAAGAGAGCTGACATCTGGCGTCCCTCAGGGTGCCATTCTGTCTCTTATGCTATTTAACATTTACATGAAGCCGCTGGGAGAGGTCATCCGGAGGCATGGGGTGTGGTGTTAATCAGTACGCTGATAACACCCAAATATATTTCTCTATGTCTCCGGCTGGTGCAGTGACCAAGGATGGCATCTCGGCTCTAGATGCTTGCCTAGAGTCGGTAATGGGCTGGATGAGGGAAAATAGACTCAAGGTGAATCCAGAGAAAACTGAGGTACTTGTGATAGGTTCCCCTGACCCAGATAGAGAGTTACATCACCCTGTTCTCGACAGGGTCACACTTCCCCTAAAGAACAGGGTCCGCAATCTGGGTGTACTCCTGGATTCGACCCTCTGCCTGACTTCCCAGGTAGAGGCGATGGCCAAGAGTGCATGGTATCAGCTACGGCTGATATGCCAGCTGCGTCCTTACTTGGGGAAAGAGGACCTTGAAACATTGATACATGCACTGGTAAATTCTCGATTAGATTTCTGTAATGCACTCTACATGGGGCTACCTTTGTATCAAGTCCAGAAGCTTCAACTAGTCCAGAATTACTAACGGGGACTCCTAGAACGGAGCATATTACCCCTATATTAAAATCACTACACTGGCTACCGATTAGCTTCCGAGCACAGTACAAAGTGTTGGTCGTTACCTTTAAAGTCCTATATGGCTTTGGCCCAAGTTACTTAAAGGAATGCCTCTCCCTATACAATCCACCCCGCACACTTAGGATGACAGGGAAGAACTTGCTAGAGGTCAAGAGACTAATCAGGTAACAAATGCTCAGAGGGCTTACTCTGCTATTGCCCCAAAGTTATGGAACGCCTTGCTGGAGGAGATGTATCTTATGATCACCTTAGAAGCTTTTTAAAAAGTGCTTAAGACGGATCTCTTCCGGCGGGCCTATCCACCAGATCTCCTCTAGCAGAGTATTAAGAAGTAATTGTACCCTCGATTAATTAAGATACTGCTGCACTGTTAATAATGAAGGTTACTGACATTGCTGTGTTTGTAAGATTGTTAAATTTATTATGTTTTTAACTGTATTTTATAATTGTATTTTACTGTTGTTGGAATCCCGCCTCGATCAGATTCCAAGGCGGGAAATACAAATAAATTTTATTATTATTATTATTATTATTATTATTTATTGGGGGAGGGTTGTCGTTGCTGTAAACTGCCCTTGAAAGTTGGCCTTGACTCATGTCCACGCTGTGGATGAGGCATCTCCAAATTCCCTCCCGCCCCCCATCCTCCATTGCTCTGCTTAAAACCTGTAGATTCATTCATTCTCATGATGTGAACGAAAGCCTCAGTTTAAGCATCTTGGCTTCCAGGGCTACAAGGGGTAAAAGGGGGTTTGGGCAACATGTCTCCAACAGCTCTTCAAATGCACTTCACTCCAATGGGGGGATCCCAAGTTTGACTCAAGCAACCTGTGGAGGCCTGCCTAAAGTGCTACTCACTCTTGGGAGTGTTAAAAATTATCCATTATAATAGACAAATATATTAGGTATGCCACTACCCAGTGCATCTGCCTGCCCTGCCTCCAGATGTTCCTCCAAATCACATACCACCAGTTCTAGCTAAGGAGATAAAACTGTACTTGTTTTGTTCCCATATAAAATAATAATAAAAAAAAAAACAATCAAAATGAACAGAGCCAGAATGGTACAGTGGTTTGCATGCTGGACTACAACTCTGGAGACCAGGATTTGATTCCCAGCTTGGCCATGGAAACCCAGAGCGTGACCCACCCAGGGCAAATCTCATGCTCTCATCCTCAGGGGAAGGCAATGGCAAACCTCCTCTGAACAACTCTTGCCAAGAAAAGTCCACTATAGGTTCACTTTAGGGTCACCATATGTCAGAAAGGACCTGAAGGCACTCAACAACAACAACAAACAACAGATGAACAAAGAGATCCCACAGCAATGTTGCAGACAAAACAGTGGCAATTTAAGAAAAAATGCATTCACACAGTCAGTTTAAATTCAAAAATCCTTTTCAGATTTAAAAAACCAGCAAGCACATGTTGACTTTTTAAAAAGCATCAGCCCTTAGAGCAATAACTAGAAAGTGTTTTATGTTTTTTTAGCAGCCCCATCACCATGGGGAAAAAAGGAAGCTATGGACAAAGATTAATATTAAACAATAAGGACAGCCACTGAGACTTTTGTGCGAAAGAAAATAAATAATAATCCACTACTATTTTGTGAGCCAGAGAAAGCAAGGATGCTGCTCTGCTGAGTCATTGGAACCTATTTTTAACTCCAGCTGACAAGACGTGTGTCTCAGTCATAATGACCTTTTCCAAAGGGATACAGAAAGAGAGAGAGAGAGACCAAGGATTACACATAAACTGGAATCCTATTGGTGTCCTACGCTATTCCATAAATTGGAATCCTACTGGTGCCCTACTAAACTAGGAGGAGTAACTAATACCCCAGAGGACAGGATCAAAATTCAAAATGACCTGAATAGACTAGAAAGCTGGGCCAATGCTAGCAAAATGAAATTCAACGCAGAGAAATGTAAGGTTCTGAACTTAGGGCGGAAAAATGAAATGTACAGATATAAAATGGGGGACACCTGACTGAATGAAACTATGTGTGAAAGGGATCTAGGAGTCCAAGTAGACCATAAGTTGAACATGAGTCAACAGTGCGATGCAGCAGCTAAAAAGGCCAATGCAATTTTAGGCTGCATCAATAGAAGTATAGTGTCTAGATCATGGGAAGTAATAGTGCCACTCTATTCTTCTTTGGTCAGGCCCCACCTGGAATACTGTGTCCAGTTCTGGGCACCACAATTCAAAAAAGATGTGGAGAAACTGGAGCGGGTCCAAAGGAGGGCAACTAAGATGGTGAAGGGTCTGGAAACCATGCCCTATGGGGAACGCCTTAGGGAACTGGGGAAGTTTAGCCTGGAAAAGAGAAGGTTAAGAGGTAATATGATAGCCCTGTTTAAATATTTGAAGGGGTGTCACATTGAGGAGGGAGCAAGCTTATTTTCTGCTGCTCTAGAGACTGGGACACGGAACAATGGATACAAATTGCAGGAAAAGTGTTTCCACATCAACATTAGGAGGAACTTCCTGACAGTAAGGGCTGTTCGACAGTGGAACACACTCCCTCGGAGGGTGATGGAGTCTCCTTCCTTAGAGGTCTTTAAGCAGAGGCTGGATGGCCATCTGTCGGGGATACTTTGATGGAAAGTTCCTGCATGGGCAGGGGGTTGGACTAGATGGCCCTTGTGGTGTCTTCCAACTCTATGATTCTATGATACAAATAACTATGTAACAACATTGACATGGAAGATAACAGTAGGAGGAAATAGGCTTCAGACACAGCAACCATGAAGGAAGTCAGGCACTGGAGAAACAGATTATTCAAACCTGGCAGATTTTGTCTGCCTTCCTTCACTGAGCACCGTGCAGTAACAGGAGTTGTTTACCACCCATAGATATGTTCCATTTTGTCAGACATTAAATGGAACCAAGCAAGGCATGAGAAAAGTCTGTGCAGCAGCCTGACAGACAAACAGACCATGGTTAGTCAAAAAATGACCTCAGCATGGGGTTTCCCCAAGGCTGATTGTGCAGCCCCAACCACCTAAGATTCCTTTGTACCACTTTTGCTTGTATGGCAAAGAAAAAGAAAAAGTTGAAATAGTTTTCATGGACGCCCCAGAAGTGACAACACAGCTTCTTGACAGGCTGCAGACCCCATTGCACTATTTAACACTGGCAGCTTTTTATTTTAAAATCAAAACTGGATTCCAGACACTGGAGAGGCTTGCTAACATGTTGCTGTTATTTTGTTCTTTGGGTATGTTTTTCAGTGCAGCCCTTGGAAGGCTCCATGGGGAGAATGTGTCCCCCTGGACCTGCCAAAACTGGCCCATCCTGAAATAGTCATAACATTCATAAACCCTCATGCCAGGAGATACAGGATGAGTATTCCCTTATCCAAAATTTTGAAATCTGAAATATTCCAAAATCCAAATTTGTCCACCTTTGCTTTTTGATGGTTCAAGGTACACAAAGTTTGTTTCCTGTAGAAAACTATTTAAAATATTGTGTATAAAATTATGTTCAGGCTATGTGTATAAGCTGTATATAACACATAAATGAATTCCATATTTAAACTTGGGTCCCATCTCCAAGGTAGCTCATTATGCCTATGAATATATTCCAAAATCTAGGGAAAAAATCTGAAATCTGAAACATTTCTGGTCCCAAGCATTTCAGATAACAGATGCAACTTGTAAGTGCTTGAGTCTTATAAGACACCGATTAAAGAATTAAAGGTTCCTGCAAGCTTCAAGAGAGGAGGATATCTGGCATGTTTGCTTTCCCTTGCCTGCAGAAAAGATATGATTGGATCTGAAGTAGCAAGGACACTTTTTTTGAGTCTTGTTCCTCTAAAAATATTCCATCACTTATGTGCTCCAGCTAATAAAATGCAGCAAGGTTACTGCTCTTAGAAGAAGCTGCTATTGCCTACATGAGTCACTACTCTACATTTGCCTCTTGGCAATAAAAAAGGCATTTAAGACCAATTTTGAAGCTTACCAACCACCCTTGTGAAATAACCGTTGTTCCAACATCAAAATGCTGGTGTCTAGAGATTATTTGCGTTGGTTCCCCTCCAGGTCCCCTCCTGGACCTCTGAGCAGTTGGTGGTCTGGGTGGGTCAGGAAATAAACAATGAGAGGGCCTCTGCAGTGGGGTTAGGGTGATATGGTGGGAATGAAAAACAGGATCTTACTGGTTATTCCACACTTTATTCTGTCTATGGCTAACCTGCTAGACTGTGGAGAATCGGCACAGGCACAAAAGTCTCCCCACTGCAGAAGTCTGAACTGAATATGTGAAGGTCTAAGATGCTAACGGGTATGTGAGATACAGGATATACTCATCCTTATTCTCCATTCTCACACACACAGTTTGCACGTTCATTGTACTGTATTGTACTTGTTTGTTTATATCCCCTTTTCTTCTCCAAAGTGGCTTACAAAATAAAAAAGAGATACATTAATTCAAGATACACTTGAATTATTTCTCAAGTGCAACTGAACTGCCTAGAAAAACCATTTAACATATATCCTTTAAAAAGCGATAACAACAATAACGCTGCACACTAAAAAAGCCCTATCATCAGTAAACAGCCAGTTTGCAAAAACATGTCAGAATAAAAAAGGTCTTCACCTGCCAGAAGAAGGACAGCAAGGTTCCACTTGGAAGAGGTGGGCATGCATTGGGTTTACATGCATGAAAAATCACTTCTCAGTTTTTCTATTTCTGGCTGGAGGTTGTGGAGTTAAACTTTCATTTGTAAAATTAGGTGTGCTCTACTGCAGTTATGATCCCTCCAGCAGCAGAGATGGTACCCTTCAAGATAACTGCTAGTCTGCATGTCCCATCATCCACAGCCACTGAAGTTCACCAAGACCCAGAGGAACATAGGTTGTCCCTCTTTCACCCATACCATCATCAAACTTGTGGGTATATTTGAGGAATTCCATCAGGTACCATGTAGGGCCCAGTGCAGACGAGCAAATTTGCTTCTTCCTTCTTTCCCCCTCTCTTCCTTTTCTGCTAGCTTAGTTAATAATGCCAAGAATGAATTATAGAATTATGTAAGTATTAAATCTTTAAAATCAGTGGCAGCCATTTTTCAGCATAACAATTAAGATAACTAGGCAAGGTCAACTAAGAAAATAAACAGCCCTGGAGGGAAACAATGAGTAGGTCATTTACCTGTGATTTGCAAATCAATGTCCTGGAGGACAATTTGGAATAGAAGGGGAATTTGTAATGGGAATGGGAAATCTGGCAAGGAGATGCTGTCTCTCACACTGACTGGCAATGAAAAAGGTCAGAATCAGAGATGCAGGTCTAATTCCCAGCTCAGCCACACACCTGACAAGGCAACAAGGCTGATGTGAAAATAAAATTGAGTTTGTGTACACCACACCTGAGTTTCTTGGAAGAAAGGTGGGAGAAAGGCATAACATCTTTTAACTCAGTGGGTCTCAAACTTTGGTACTCTGGGTGTTTTGAATTTCAGTTCCTAGAAGCCCCAGCCACCTCATCCAATAGTCAAGAATTCTGCAAGCTAAAGCTCCAAACACTTGAAAGATCAAACTTTGGGAACCACTGTAAAAATTAAACCAATCCCAACGGATTTCAGGAAGTTTTAGTTTTACAATGTTTAGTAGGCTGGGAGGCAATACAGAAATAGTTGTTGTTGTGTGCCTTCAAGACGTTTCCAGCTCACGGCAACCTAAGATGAACATTTTCTTGGCAAGATTTGTTCAGAAGAGGTTTGCTATTGCCATCCTTTGAGGCTGAGAGCATGTGACTTGCCCAAGGTCTTTCCCAGTGGGTTTATATGGTCAAGTTGGGATTTGAATCCTGTTCTCCAGAGTATTAGTCCAACACTCAAAAATACAAAAATACTTTAAAGTACATAAATAATTAAAAAAATAACCTTCCTTTATTTTATTTTATTTCATATAGAAAGGCTGGGGGCCAGGATGTCAGAGGCCTGCATGTAACCAGCATGATTCTGTGCACTGACAAACCTGTGGCAGCTGAAAAAGTGGAATGATAGAGGACTAATCAGGACTATCCCTGCCAAAAAAAGACAGATGGAGGATATGAAGTTGCCTAAAACTAGTTTTAATTCTTTCTTATTGTTTTTCTAGCATTAGATGGTATAGAGATTAGATTAGATGGTACAGAGATAGACCTTGAAACCTCTCATGTTTTGCATAAACCTCTCCATGCTTGGATTAAAGTCTTATTTTCCAAAATTAAAACAACTCTTGCATTCATTGTCCTCAAGGCTATCACATCCTAGTGTCATTTCCTTTGGAACTGCTGGAAGGAAGCCATTTCCACTCTTCTGATCCTGGGAACAGAGCCTCCAAGTGTCTCTTGTTGACCTGTTTGTCACATCCAGCAGTAATTAGTTTGCTTAACAATTGCAGTGTTTGCCAGGGTGACAACAGGGGCAAACATAATAACTATATTAAAGTAGTTTAGCTGAATGCAGTTGACATATAAATCTTGTTTCAAACAGGCTGATCATTCTTTGTGCTATTATGTGGCTTACAAGAACACCCTCTCCCAGTCCCAATTCCATTCTAACCATCTAATTCTACAAATTCAGGAACTTTTTTTATCCTTTTTAGGATTTAAATTAGTTTTTAAATTATTGCAATACCATAAATAGTTTGGGATCTAGGAGTCCAAGTAGACCACAAGTTGAACATGAGTCAACAGTGTGATGCATCAGCTAAAAAGGCCAATGCAATTTTAGGCTGTATCAATAGAAGTATAGGCCTGATCTAGACGGCACTATGCGGTACCTGGGAGGCGCGAATAGGGTTCAGAAGGGCACAGCGTCTAGTCCCTCTCAAACCCTAGCAGGTATGGACGCCACCATTTTTAAATGGCGGTGTCCATACGGACGTGCCATGATGGCGTCATGACGCGCACATTTACAAGCGCTGTGCCTGTTGTGACGCCACTGCGCCACAGGAGGGCACTAAGTGCGCCCTTTCCGCGGCACAAAAAGGAGCTCCCAAACGGAGCTCCTTTTTGCTTCCAGGTTTTTGCCACGGCCTTTAAATGGCCGCGGCAAAGACCTGGGGAGAAAGGGGCCGCAGCAGTGGCCCCTTTCACCCCGCCGAGGGAAGCAGGGAAGCAGCAGTTTGCCGCTTCTCCACAACCTCCAGAAGTGGCGAGATGGGGCCGCGGAGGCTGCCAGTGCAGCAGCGTTGGCCCCATCCCGCCACTTCTTGGGGTAAGTACAGACCGCCTCTCTGGAAAGCCCCATAATGTCTAGAATAGATCAAGGGAAGTAATAGTGCCACTCTATTCTACTTTGGTCAGGCCCCACATGGAATACTGTGTCCAGTTCTGGGCACCACAATTCAAAAAGGATGCAGAGAAATGAGCGTGTAAGATGGTGAAGGGTCTGGAAACCATGCCCTATGAGGAACAGCTTAGGGAGCTGGGGATGTTTAGCCTGGAGAAGAGAAGGTTAAGAGGTGATATGATATCCCTGTTTAAATATCTGAAGGGATGTCACATTGAGGAGGGAGAAAACTTGTTTTCTGCTGCTCTAGAGAAAGGACTTGGAACAATGGATGCAAGCTCCAGGAAAAGAGATTCCATCTCAACATTAGGAGGAACTTCCTGACAGTAAGGGCTGTTCAACAGTGGGACACACTCCCTCGAAGTATAGTGGAGTCGCCTTCCTTGGACGTCTTTCAACAGAGGCTAGATGGCCATCTGTCGGGGATGCTTTGATTGGAAGTTCCTGCATGGCAGGGGGTTGGACTGGATGGCCCTTGTGGTCTCTTCCAACTCTATGATTCTATGATTCAAAGATTCTATTATAATGTTGGCTTTTGCATATTTTTAGCTAAATTGTACTTGTGTTAAATTGTAAGCTGGCTTGAATCCCAATTTTGGGGAAAACACAGGGGTTAAGTAAAGTTAACAATATTTACAACAACAACCTTAACTGAGCAATAATAAATTATTAAGGATGTGAGTTCTCTGGCAGCTCTTCTCTTACTAGTTCCAAAGATGGAGTGATATCTACAAAATAGATAAGGGGCTATATTTAACAGGAAGGACATTAGACTGGAAAAAGAGCATGCAAATTCTTGAATCTGACAGAATTCTTCATCAGACACAGTAGACTTCATGAGGCACAATATATTTATTCCAAAGTAAATTTACTTTGGAATAAACATATATATGCAGGAACATTGCTGGGGGAGTACAGGGAGTGTGGACCACACCAGGTGACACCTTAGGGGGTTGTGTCTGCCTTCCGGTGTGGAATGTACTGTCACATCTCTCTAGAGGTAGACCAGGACTCCCGGAGACTATCAGTCTTGGGAAGGATCTGGTCCATATCCCTAGAGGGAGCAAGAAACCCATCTGTGATGCTGTCAGCATGCCATGGTGAACTCCTGGAAGCCTCCTCCATCACTGAATCTCATTTGGACCCCTATGGGATTTGTGAACAAGGCGAGTAGACCAGTACAATCCAGGATATACAAGTCCATTCATATCCACCAGCTATCAGTGGCAAATAGACCAGAGCCTTTCTCTTCCAGTGACCCAATCTACTCATGAAGGACCATTGGATTGACAGCTCTGACCCTGGAGGCTGACAGCATGAGTTATTGCACTGGGTTGACACCAACCTTAGTGATACCACTGGGAAAACAAAATGCTGCCTTCAACCAGTTCACACTGTTTTCTACCTAGTTCATTATTGTCTGCTCCTATGGGCAGCTATTCTTCATGGTCATAGGAAGGAGCCTTCTGTTGTTGCTGTTTCATTCCTTTAAGTCAGTCAGTTTTCATGGTAAAATGAGTATTCAATCCCTGGCCTCCAGAGTCATTTAAGCTTATTGCACAGGCTCTAGAACGGGCCTGCTGCATTACGAAAGGGGTGTGATGGGAACGGGAGGGCAGCACAGAACGCATCTTACCACACAGGAGAATGCCGCTGCCAGAATTTCTCATCGTGTTCCAGATGTGTCCCAGAGGAGACGATTTTCAGAAATGGTTTAGAAGCATTCCTGAAAATTGCCCCCTCTGGGACGCATCCGGAACGTGATGAGAACTTTCGGCAGCAGCATTCTCCTGTGTGGTAAACTGCGTTCTATGCCACCTCGGGTTCCCATAACACCACCTTTCGTAATGCGACAGGCTCATTCCAGGGCCTGTGCAATAAGTTAATTGTCCAATGCTCAAGCTACAACATCACACTGGCTCCTTGGAGCCTGCTACCTGTTCTTTTTAATTGGAAATGTTGAGGTTTGAACATGAGACTTTCTGGTAGGTATTCTACCACTGAGCTCTGGTCCTCTTGCTGTATGTTCCCTCTTGGTAATAGAACAAATCTGTGATGATTTGATTTCCATGGGAGCTAATATCCACTACCCGCAGTGGAACTGAGGTCAAATGCTCAATGAAAACAAAGAGAACCAAATCAGTGATAAATAATTAGCTCTTTCAGTTGGAGTTGTTGTGTGCCTTCAAGTCATTTCTGACTTATGACAACTCTAAGGCATCATGGGGTTTTCTTGGCAAGATTTGGTCATAGGAGGTCTGCCATTGCCTTCC
Organism: Urosaurus nigricauda; assembly: GCA_034509955.1. Classification (NCBI taxonomy): domain Eukaryota; kingdom Metazoa; phylum Chordata; class Lepidosauria; order Squamata; family Phrynosomatidae; genus Urosaurus; species Urosaurus nigricauda. Next base: position 13,513,665 of record JAOEGL010000005.1, read on the forward strand.
CCTGAGGTTGAGAGCAAGTGACTTGCCCAAAATCACCCAAGGGGTTTTCATAGCTCATTTTCAATGGGGGTTAGCCTCTACTAATTTTAGCTGGTTTGGACACACTGTTTATATAGGCAGCAGTATTTTGCATGGCAGGGGAAGCTATAGGTCAAGGCGGATGGTTGCAAAAAGGGACAGGTCCGCATATAATTTTGCAGATGCACTGCAAGGCAATATTTAGTAAGAATTAATATAATTTGGGGAAGCTAAGACATTCCACCAGCCCTGCTGAAAGACCACTTACTTTTCCTCTTCCCTCTCTCCCTTTTCACTTTTCTGTCATGTCTTTTTTAGATTATAAGCTTGTAAGCAGGGACTGACTTACATGTAAGCCTTTTTGGGTGACAAACAGTATAAAAATGCTATAACAAACAACAGCAATGCATTTCATCCCCCTGACCTGTATATGCACTACTTAGCCTGTTATTCAGTGCAAACTAAAGATGGGGAACTTCAAAGCCTCAGCTCTGCCTTAAGGGTTTTTCATATTTAAAATGGACTCAGAATGGACAGTCCTTTAAACTGAAGCATGGCTTCAAATCAGTGTTGACAGGTTTTCAAAAGATCAATAAAGGACAGTTGAAATTCCTGACATGAAGGGTTGACAGTCAGGAAGCAGGTATTTAAATGTTTGTTTTTAAAAGCTATTGAAATGTTTGTGTCCCTACACAACAAAACAAGGTGTTTCAATAATTTTTTAAAACAAAACTGACAATATGAACGTGTGAGGTGAAACAATCAGGTCAGGTAAGCCTTGAATAAATAAATGAAAACATTGTGAACTTTCTAGAGATTACTTGAAAGCTTCTTCCAAAATGTATTCATGGATAGGTTTGTTTGTTTTTCTTTCACCCTGCTTCCACTTTTCTTATGATTAATTTTTGGTCTATAAAGCCATGCTTTTAAGCATTGAGAGGAGCTGGTGAGGCAGGTGTATCTTCAGTTAACCTAGCCGTGTATTTCATCGTAAAATTAGCGTATTTCTCCCATTCATAAATTACAAGATGTAGACCTTTCAATAGTGGACATCCCTTATAATAAGGGACCCCTGACAACCCTATAAGAGGCTAGCTTCCTAGCCTTCAAATAAGAGACGCCCCTTACAGCCTTACTTCAAAAAACCCCAGAGAACTCAGTGCAAATTCTCAAACACCCCAAAAGACATATACAGTGGTCCCCCGCCTTACGAATCCCCCGGGTTGCGAAAACCCCGGGATCCGAAAGGCGGCGGACCGGCTTCCTATCCCTCGGGATACGAAAGATCCCCCGGGATACGAAAGGAAAAAAGCCGCGCGGCCCCTTTAAATGGCCGCGCGGTCCATTGAAAATAGCGGTCCCCCGGGAAACGAAAGCTTCCGGGTTACGAAAGTAATCCCGGAACGGATTACTTTCGTAACCCGGGGGACCACTGTACTTTGCACATCACAAGATTCTGTCCTCACCCTAAAGTTTGTAATGTCTGGGATCCCCTAATCCAATCTATGCAAATATGCAATGTATAGAAGTCATAGAAGCAGCAATTACATTTGCTAAAATGATTTTGAAGCTTTAGGAGCTAGCGTGGTATAGTGTGTGACGAGGAGGAGACCAGAGTTCAAATCCCCTTCTTAGCCATAGAAACCTACTGGGTAGCTTTGGACAAATCATACTCTCTCAGAGCCTAAGAGGAAGGCTATGTCAAGAGAGTTGATGAAGGCACACAACCACCACCAAAAAGGATCTTAAAATATTGTCCAAATAGCATCTGTCTCCCTCACAGATGTACAAGGACAGCCATGGGCTTCAAGCATACAGCTCATGCTTACAGTATTGATTCATATCCACCTCTTGAGCAGATAGTTGGCACCAGTTACTGGGGCAGTGGAAAAGGATCTTCAGCATACTTTGCATGTCAAAGATCCCAAATTCAATCTCCAGATTCTCCAGCATCTTCAGGTAAAGCTGGAATGAGATCATAAAGCAGTAATCTGAAGGCACAATTCTAGGAGATATGATCAGTAAACGTAAAGGGTACAAAACATTTTGTACTGGGTGCGTTATTCGCAGAAGACTACAGGAAAGATTTATGTTTATTCCATGCTTGGCAGCTCCTGCAGGGTGGACTCAAACACACTAGCTATTCCCAGATGCCGTGCCAGGAGGCATACTTCAAATACCAGCTAATGCTGTTCCATACACCATAATGATACCACCAATGGGTTAATTTGATTGCTTTGGGAGGGGTGGCCATAAACTAAGAGGATTGGCTGGGTTTATTTCAGCAATAATTCAACAGGAAGTTTGAAAGGGTAGCTGCTTCTAAGCCTGTTTTGCCCTGACCCCTGTCATTATGCGCCTGTATTAAGAGAACAAGTATGTGTCTTTCAAGTTTATTTTACTTGTTAGATCTGTAGCTCAGCTTTCCTAGAAGTCAGTGGTTGGTAAACTGTGGCTCAAGGGCTGCACAAATCTCCCCAGGATCCCCTCAGGCCCCTGAACTCTGGGGGGGGGGGACTTTTGGCCATCCCCCAACAGCTTACAGTAATACAATTTTTCATTTAAATAATTTTATCTCATACCCTTCTAAGCCTCAAAGGAGGGTAATAGTAAACTTCCTCTGAAAAAAATAATTCCAAGGAAACCTTTCGATAGGGTTGCCATAGGGTAATGATAAATACCCTCATTTGCGAAGCTAAGCTAGATCAGTCCTGGTCTAGACAATACTTGCAAAGGAGATCACCAGGGAAGACCAGGTGTGGTAGGCTATACTCAGAAGAAGGCAACAGAAAATCACCTCTGAATATTCCTTGCTTATGAAATTCCACTAGTCAACAAGTGATTTGAAAGCACATACAGTACTTTACTTTTTTATGTTACCCCACAAGTCTTTTCCAAGAGAAGAATACTCAGCTCTCTAAGATGCTTCTCACAGGGCTATCTTTTACCATCTTCGTCACCCTCCTCTGGACACTTTCCAGCTTAATATTCTTGATTCCCAAAACTATGCATAGTATTCTGACTAAAGAAGATGGAAATCACACCTTCTGAAGTTCCAATTCACCCATTTCTGCAAAATAAATAAACAAATAAATAAATGGGATTGGAAAGGAGAAGTCAGAGGCCAAAGACACCATACATGTTCCACATCATTTTACCTCTGGTGCAAATGAACAGGAAACAAGGGGTTTTGCAGACTTAACTAGAGGCATTAGGGATTGAATCTAGAACTTTTTGCAGGCAAAGCAAGTGACCTCTAAGCCACCTGGTTAAGTCTCCTGAATTCTTGATGATGGGGCATTCATTTTTTCTTTTTTAAAAGAAATTATACATTACATATTAAAATGGCAACTGTTGCTGAAGAGATGGGTAGAAAGAAAAACAAATGATTTATCTAAAGGTGTATCTACAGCCAAGGTGTACAGACTACATACCACCAAAGAGGAAGCAACCCTAAGGCAAAAAGACCAGAAAGACAGATTAGACGGGATGTGTGCTTGACAGAAAAGCAGAAGTTATACATCCAGGCTGCCCAACAGTCAAACTCAGGCCAAGGCGTTCAGTTGCAGAGAAGAAAGAAAGGAAGAAAACAAGGCTCATGTCTCTCTGTGTGTGCCTGCCTTCAGTCTGACTTCTGGCGACCCCATGAATTCAATTGGGTTTTCTGAGGCAAGGAATATTCAGAGTTGGTTTCCTCCTGTGCTATCTAATATAGGCATTCACCCGTTAAAAGAGTGTCAGTGTCTAAAAGCCGTGTCCTTATGATTCTGATCATCCTTCCTATGAATATCCTCACATGGAACTACATAGGTAGTCCCACTGGCCTTGTTAGGATGTAGCACTAAATTTTAGCACTATATGAATGAGCATGGCCAACCGCTTCTCCCTCCTTATCCCAGCAACAAAAACATCAGAACCTTTCACTTGCATATTTACTGTGGTTTAGCATTATGTTTTAGCACTGGTTTAGCATCATGTTTTAATGCTAAATTGTGATTAACCTTGATTATTGAAAAAAGCTACCGGTAGTTCATCACAAACCATGGTATAAAGTTTGTGTTTGCAATAAACCATAGTGAAGTACAGTGACAGTTTACCTGGGGAAACAGAAGACATAATTGCTCAACACCTTCTTGTAGTTATGCTTGAGGAAGAAAGGGGTAAGAGAGAACAAACAAATTCAGAGCTCACCTAGGCGCATTCACATATCACTAAATCATAGTTTAGCATTAGATCCAAACAAGGCTACTATGTGTGATTCTGGATCATGCAGATTTTTGAGAGCAGGGAGATGACGCAGACTGAAGAAAAGTCTTCTAGCAAAGAGCCATTTAGGAAAAGGCAGAAATAGAAAGGATGAGACTTAACAGACAGTTCAGACAGCAAAGAAATTTGCACTAACCAAGCAAGTTAAACAAGCATGGTTCCCACTGAATCTGATTTCAGCAATCTTTTCAGAAAGGGGGGGCTTTTTGCCCATTTAACCTGCATCAAAAGGATGCTGGTAAAATGGAGTGTATGGAATTGAACTCAAATCCACCCTGGTTCTTACTGGCAGTCTGGCCCAGGGGGCAGCTTGGTGGTCTAGCCCATCTCTGGCCTCTCCTAGCCCCCAAATCCCTGGCCCAGCCTCCTTACCGGCTTCTTTGGCCGCTGACTGGGTTCCCTGTGCCTTTTTAAAACTTGCAGGCCCAAAAGTTGCAGAGAAGCCGGAAGCCTTGCAACCTCCTTCCCGGCTTTCTCCCGGCTTCTCTGTGACCTCCTTCCAGTCTCCTCGGCTGTGGGAAATTTTTTAAAAAGTGCAGGGAACCCAGTCAGACGCCAAAGAAGCTGGTAAGGAAGCTGAGCTGGGGATTTTGGGGCCAGGAGAGGCCAGAGATGAGCCGGGCCATCAAGCTGCCCCCTGCCACTTGTCGATTCCTGAACTAATTCCTGAAACCGGCGCAAACATAGTGGGAACTACATTTCTTCAGAACCGGGTTCAGGAAACGAATTTTCCGGTAAGTGGGAATGGGACCAAAGTAAAGGATGTTTGACTCACTGTTGCTAGTCCACAACATAAACCATTCTCCTGGGTAAAAATAAGAAAGACTACAAATATTCAAATGTGCAAAACACCCAACTGTCAACCCTTTATTTTCCAAGAAGCAGAATAGAAACAATCAGTTTGTAATTAAGCTGCAGAACTGCTGCAGAAGAAAACACCTGGAAGCCATCAATCACTGTCATTTAGTCTGATAGTATGAGAATTTCAAGCCTTCCAGAGATCAAAGAATACCACATTCTGTGAATGTGCTTTTGCACATTCAGACATGCAAAGATTACTTGTGATATGCTGAACAGGTGTCTTTACTCTTGGTGAGCATCACTTTAGATTGCTGTTAAGTGTCACTGGAAATGAATGGGTACAACTCCGGTTGAACACACGATATTGTTTGCAGTGGGGTGTGGTATATGAAGATAAACCTCTTAAGCCTTAAGGTTTCCAAGAATGTCCTGTGTCTACTCTTATTTTATGATGACATTTCTTCTCCCTACTGATACACTTCCTGATATCACTTTCTCTTCGTCACACTTTCTCCACCTCTCTCCCAGAGAAGAGACAGGCCAGTTCTTGGGATACTAGGGGTAAGCATAGTCCTGATTCTCCACCTTAATTAGGATAGGTACTAGAAATTCTGGTTCTAGTTCAGTTCGCCTTCTATAATAAACATTCACTTTCTTACAGTGCTGGCTGGTTCAATCTAAGTCATTGAGGTGGACTTAATCCACTACGATTTTCAGTCAGAAAGTACAGTTCAGTATCGTGGATAGCTCCCTTAAAAGTCACAATAGAACCCATAGCAGATTTATTACTTCAATAATATGAATGCCACCAGTTGCGACTGCTTTCTTATTTTCTTGGAAGAAATTCACCATGACTGCCTCCCAAGGAAAGCACACTCCATTGTCCAGATATTTTAGGGGACATAAGTCTATTAAATGCAGCTGTTTGCTCAGTCTGGTAGATCATGGGAAGCACTCACATTTCTGCTGCCCAAATATCTGACAATGATATAGGCATTTTGCAACTGGAGGCTGTTCCCATTCTCTCCTACCCCATCAATGACACTCGAGGCCTCCCAATTAGTGGGCTCATTGACACTGCACAAATATACAGTGGACTCTCCACATTCACTGGGGTTAGGGACCCACATTCACTGGGGTTACTGTGTATTTGGTTTATTGATGTAAACTGTCTCAATCCTATTGGAGAGGCAGGATATTGTTGTTGTTGTTATTGACACATCCCTGTGAAAGTGAAAAAATGCATATAAAAACCACTATTTTTTTACCTGAGAAAACACTTCTCTAGGCACTTGTAAGTCCTCCAGCATAACTCTAAGATCAACATCTGCCCGGAAGCTGTCCATAGAATTGCACTGGACGACCTATAAACGCCTAAAGAAGTGTTCTCATCCAAAGCACTACAAATTTTCCGTAGCCTGGAACAATGGGAATTACAGTGGAATAATAATGTTATACTTGTGCAGTGAAAATGGACCCAGTTTCTCATCCACAAAGTAACCAGACTGGCTTAGATTCAACAAGACTACTGCATCATGTGCTTTCAGAACATTATGTCCAGTGTGGAACTGCTCTGGGTGGTACAGCTGCCACATATGTCCAGAATGCATACTGCTAAAATGGGAAGTTTCAACCGGCTAATTCTCTTCAAAGGAAAAAGCAACAGAATCGGATTACATTCCAGATCTGACAACAGCAGCTGTACTTCTTCAAGATAAAAATAGTCAATTTAAACAGTTTTAAAACTGCATGAACAACTTCAGTATACAGTGCATTTATGGGTGGAATTTAAATTCTGCCTTTCCTCTAATTTGTTTAAAATGGCATGCTTCCTTTTTCCCTCCTCCTGTCATTATTATTATTACTATTGGTACTACTATTACTATAGTGGTTTGAGTGTTGGATTGTAACTCTGGAGACCAGGGTTTGATTCCCAGTTCAGCTATGAAATCCACTGGGTGACTTTGGGCAAGTCACATGTTCTCAGCCTCAGGAGAAGGAATGACAAACCTATTATAAACCAATCTTGCCAAGAAAATACCATAACAGGTTATCCTTAGGGTCGCCATAAGTCAATAATGACTTGAAGGCACACAACAGCAGCAGCAATTACTCTATTTATTTATTTCCCACCAGATGACCTGAAACTGAGCCATACAGGGCTTTTTGGTAATAACCAGCTCTTTACATTGCGTCCCAAAACAAACTAAAACGGCATCCACACTGCAGAAATAATCCAGTTTGACACCACTTTAAGTGCCATGGCCCAGTGCTAGGAAATCCTAGGAATTATAGTGGATTGTGATACCAGAGCTCTCTGACAGAGAAGGCTCAACATCTCACAAAATTACGGTTCCTAGAATACCATAGCATTCCATAGTATTGAGCCATGGCAGTTAAAGCGGTGTCAAACTGGATTATTTCTGCAGGGCAGATGCTGTTGCAACAAGGGAGTTGAATGCTTCCTCTAGCCAACCCTAGTTGAAAATCTCACAACAACCTTGTGAGATATCAGCTCTATAACTACTACATCACACTGGTTATTTCATCATGCACGGAGGCTCGTAGAGAAAGTTTCAAGTGACCTCCTTGTGGAAACTTCAGCACTATGGAAAGACTTGCAAAGATATGTTCATCCTTGGATTGAAAACACATTACACATGAAAGAGCTACTACAGAGCAGGTCTTCTCCCACATTCCCCCAAGCATGCCTGTGAAAGTGGATTGAAAAGTGCCTCTGCTGAAGATTTTAGCTCCACTGGCTGCTGATCCAGTTCTTCACACAATTCAAAGTGCTGGGTGTGACCTATGAAACTCTATACGGTTTGAGTCTAGGCTATGGAATCCTGGGATCTGTACCTTCTTGTGGCACCACAGCTCTCCAAGACAGAAGGCAAAATATCTCACAACAGAGTGACCAGACATCATAGCTGAAAAGGGAGACAAGGCACCACAAAATGTAGAACATTCAAGAAAAATGTAGGATATTTCCAAACAAAAGCTTGAAGCACTACTATAAATGTAAATTCATGCCTCTTAGTCACACTCAAAATGAAGGACATTTTGAAATTCCTCCTGGACAGAAGGCTAACATGTAGGGCATGTCCTGGAAAAGGAGGGTCTCTGGTCACCCTGCTCACAAAACTACACATCTCAGGATTGTACAGCATTGAGCGATGGCAATTAAAGCAGTGTCAAACTACATTGATTCTGCAGTGTAGATTCAGCTGATTTCTTGTCCATATGAATCTGTGATACGTACATCAAATATATGCATATGTGTGTGCGCGCGTGCACATGTATGTGTATATGTGTGTGTATTAAAATGATGAAAAACATGTACTAACAAAAAAAGTCTCAAGCTCTGTAGCCTAGGCAACAGCCTCATGCTCCAAGACAAACCATTGATCTGGCATTTAAATTCTGTGTATGAACAGCCAGCATCAAAAGAAGGCAAAGCGATGCCACCCAGAGATTTTCAAATGCAAGACATCAAACACAAAAAGAAACCAGTGTGCCAAGGTTGATTTATCAGGTGCGGCAAACTAGTGAAAACCTTTGATTATCTTAAAAGACCATTTCCCAGGGATTATGTAGTGGGGGAAGCGTTGCTCTTTTTAGATAAGCAAAGGCAACACATTTTCCCTTCTGGTAGCATATGGCAATATTTGCTGAAGCCCTTCTAATGGATTTAAATTAATTTAATCCCTAATATAATAATGGCTTGTTTTAAGAGGAGAGGCGCTCTGCTCTTTAAACTCAGTAACTTGGTTTTCTTAATGGATACTTCAAGAGAAAAGCAATTAATACCAAGGAAACTGGGAGGATTTATGACAGTTGTATGGGGGAGTTGAGAGAATAGAAGGGAAAGAGAAGCTCATTTCATATAAATAAGGCAACTGCTGTCTTTTCCAAGTTAATTCCATCGCTTGCCACAGCCACAGCTGTGGTTGGGCTGAGAGGTGTTTGGAGTCTGTTTTGTTTGCAGCTCTGGATGAAGGAGATAAAGTTTTGCATTTATATAGCAGTTTTTTGAGAGCTCAAAGCCTTTTCACATGCATTATTAACTCAGTAATCCTTAAAACTGCCCACAAAAGTAGCTGTACAGCTCAAACCACCTTAAAGGCTATATGAGAGGATGGGGGAATAGCACTACATCTTTGACCCAAGAATTAACAAGGAACACATCATATTATAAAGGAAAACAGAGTCAAAGAACTAAAACAAGCTTTGTGAAATATTTAGCCTTTCCTGTGTGAGAGATCTGGTGCTCCACCAAACTACAGATCCTAGAATTCCATTGCATTGAGCCATGGAAGTTAAATTGGTGTCAACCTGCTTTCTTTCTCCAGCTAACATCTTAAAAACTAGTGCTTTATGAGTGATGGTTTAATGCTTTTTTTAAAAAAATGTATTCTATATGGTTTTAGATATTCTGTTTTAACATATATTGTAAGCCACTTTGTGTTTCATTTGGAAGAAAGGTGGAATATAAATCAAATAAATAATCAAACAAACAAACACAGAGGCCACAAAAGCCTAAAGAGAGTAAATTTCACCCATTTTCGGCATGTATATGTGTGAAATTTTAGGAAGAAACTCACTGGCACACTCACAATATTTTGTGCGGAATCCATCTTGAAAATTCCTTCTGGAATTTTTTCAATGTACTGTTATTCTAAGGAACATTCCCAGAAGGAAATGGCAGACAATGCTGGTCCCACAAAATGGATTTTATTTTCCCCCATGCTCTGTCCAAATTTAGGCTGAACGTGATAGGAAAAATGTGGTTCATACTATCTGCCAGGATTAAGCCTACAGGACTGTTGAATGAACCAAACACTAGTGGCTCATAAAATTATGAGCAGAGAAGGAGCCACAAAGGCATTCCAAAGAAATGAATTGCCAAGATTAACTGCCATTACCAAGATTAGGTACCATTACCAAGAAGGCCCCTTTTTAAGTACTCACAACCCTTAAATCTGATAGGGTGTGTTGTGTGCCTTCAAGTCATTTCCGACTCATGAAAACTCTAAGCAGAACCTATCATGGGGTTGTCTTGGCAGGATTTGTTCAGAGAAGGTTCTCCATTGCCTTCCCCTGAGGCTGAGAGCATGTGCCTTATTCAATGTCATCCAGTAGTTTCCATGACTGAGTGGGAGTTGAACCCCAATCTCCACAGTCGCAGTCCAACACTCAAACCACTACGCCACACTGACAAGAGAGATATTTTCCCAATAAAATACCCACAGCTTCTCTTTGTCCCTGGAAAGAATGTGAGAAGATCCTGCTGTTTATGTCCTCAAAATCTAGTTCAGCATTCTGTTCATGCAGGTTAACCAACTGCAAGCATTCTATGACACTGCAATGTGTTTTAAAAGACAACCACCATTAACTCCTTGTTATTCCCATTTTTGTCTTTATCTGTAGCATTATTATTTGAAGAAATTACTTGAAGTCATTTAATTCAATTATTAGTTGCATTGAATTATTTCCAAGTTTCCCTGTTCTGCATTAGGAGAGCATAAGCAAAGGAGACGGGGGGGGGGGGGAGTGATTTCGACACCGATGCTCTTGGGGTGCATCTACACTGTAGAAATAGTGCAGACTGACACAACTTTAAATGCCATGGCACCGTCCTACAGAATCCTGGGATTTGTAGTTTGGTGAGGCCATCAGCACTCTTTGGCAGAGAAGGCTAAAGACCTTGTAAAACTATAAACCCCAGGATTCCATTGGCTGGAGCTGCAGCAATGACAGCAATGTCAAACTGCATTATTTCCATAGTATACAATACATCCTCGGACACCATACCACACATTAATCACCATCTCCTCCAGGTAAGGCAAACACTTCTAAGTTCCTAGCATAAGATGCTCAGCATGAGTCTTCCCCTTTTTATATACTGCCCAAAATGCATACCTTCCATGGGGGGGGGGGGGGGCTTTCACATGCAGTATGACATTTCCACATACATGTTCTTTAACCTCTATCTTGACAGGAATTAATGCTGCCCCAAAGATATTCTGTCCTTCCACAAATCCTCTTTGTGTATGTGAGCCAATCCCTTGTATAGGCCATGGTGGCGATTACAATGCCTCAATGCTTGGGGTCACAATTAGCTGAATGCATAAATACAATGATGTGATGCAGGCTTGCCTGGCCTGACAATGTAGCATACCCAGGATGAATAAGAACAACAACAACATTTCCAGCACCCATCTTTTTTTAGGAAGAATTGCAGTGCCACCAGCATTGCATGGAGAAGGTCCCAGCTCCAATCTTTAGCATCTCCAGGAGTACTGTTTGGAGAGCTGGAGACCACAGTTCTAATCTAATTTTTCATTATCCCCTTGTAATCCCCCCCCCTTTTTTTTGGCCCAATTGTCATCCTCACTAGTTTGTGACACTTCAAAATGCATGTCAGTCATCTGCACATCATCAGTGACATAAGCAGCAGCCAGGCCTGGGAACTATTTTTTTTTAATTGATAGAAGATTCAATTCATTGGTTTTGCAACTACTTGCCTCACTGAGCTGTCAATTGTGCCCCACTTGCTGCCCAAGTAATTGCAAGAAGTTGCAAAATCAATGAATTGAATGTTCTATCAATGTTTTTTTTTAAAATCATGCCCCCACAGGTCACACCACAAGCACAAAGGCAGTGCGGGGGGGGGGATGGTGGATCTACCAAAAACTGAGGAGGGATGGGAAACACCTCTCTGCCATTAGTCCCTCCCCTCCAGAATGATGAAATTCAGATCTGTTGTTCCCACTTGTTGAACACTGTTCGGAATCAATTATTTCCCCCAAAAGAACCACTGAAAAACCAGTGTCAGGAAAGAGCATTGTTGTTTTGTTTTACATTTGCCTCGCTTCATCCTGATTGAAACCTATCACAGCAGGGTCACAGAATTGGTTTCAAATGGGAAAGACAGTCATATAACCTGATCAGCAATTCACTTTAAATTATAGTGGGAATGCGGCCTTAGATGGCCTAATGATGTGAATGACTATAAAACAGCATCAAGCTCTCACCATATGTCTACTCATATGTCCTGAGTAACACCACAGAATTCTAAACTTGAAAGCAACATTGGAAGCCAAAGTCCAATGCTATGCTGAAATCATGCAATCACAGAATTCCTGTCAGATAGCCATCCAGCTTGATTTGAAATACCTCCAGCAAAGGAGAGCTCACTACTTCCTGAGACAGCTTGTTCCACTATCAAACCCCCTCACCATTAGGCAGTTCCTCTTAATAGCAATGCCCTGATAGATCAGAATAAACTAGATCCATCTATTCATTCTAAGTATACACAGCTAAATCCCTTGGCAAGACTGTGAGCAAGACAAGAAGAACAGCCTTCTTCATTATTGGTCCTCAACATCTGAAAAGCAAAGGTAAAGTATTTCTATGTGGATGTTCAACTGAGGTTGTTGTTGTTGAGTGCCTTCAAGTTGTTTCTGACTTATGGCAACAAGGGGTTTCCTTGGCAAAGGCGTCCAGTGCATGTGTGTGTATTGGGTGCCCTCAAGTCATTTCAGACTTTTAGCAACGCTAAGGTGGAACTATCACAGGGTTTTCTTGGCAAGTTTCATCACAGGGAGTTTGCCACTGCCATCCTCTGAGGCTGAGTGTCATCACTTGCCCAAAGTCTTCCATTGGGTATTCAAACCCTGGTCTCCAGAGGCATAGTCCAATGCTCAATATGAATGAGTATTGGAATGTAGTGTAGGAATCAGAAAGGAAACTTGATGAACTGGCCAAAAAAGCCCCCATGAGGCTGGGGGACTGTGTGTGTGTGTGTGTGTGTGACCCTAAAGCAAACCTATTATGGGGTTTTCTTGGCAAATTTCTTCAGAAGAGGTTTGCCATTGCCTTCCTATGAAGCTGAGAGTATGTGCTTGTCTAAGGTCACCCAATGGGTTTCTATGACCAAGCTGGGAATCGAACCGTGATCTCCAGAGTCATAGTCCAATCCTCAAACCACTTTGCTAGTGTTATAATGTGTGGGGTGTGCCAAGAAACTCACAATGATTTATGGACAGGTTCATTGAAAATAGACCCCTTTACTTGCAAAGATTAAGTTGGGGCTACTATTGAATTTCTGGGCAACTTGAAAAAAGCCAACAAGGTTTCTGACTCCTCAAACAATAGAAGAACAAAGGTGGACATGTCAGCTAATGTCTGAGTTCCAACCAGTGAACATCAAAGTTAACAAAAAAAAAAAGTGATTCTCCCAAACCTCAAATCTACACATCAAATGCACAATACTGCTGAGAGTCTGTATGCATCCCTTTTAAACCATTTATCATTATCCTGAAAGGATGACTTTTGCAGCATTACAACACTGCACTTCAGTTTTTGGATACTGATAGTTAGCAGCATTTCAATACATAGATATGGTAGTATCTTTTCTTCTCTCTCTCTCTCTCTCTCTCCTTCCTTCTTTATTTTCTTTCTACACTTTCGTCCTTTCCTTAATCTCTCTAGAGAAGAACCACCATCCCTACGTATACATTAGAACAGGGTAAGCAAACTGTAACACTCCAGATGTTCAAAGATATAGCCGTGATAGTCTGTAGAATCAGCACATGGTGAGATCTTGTAGCACCTTTGAGACTAACTGAAAGAAAGAAATTGGCAGCATACTTCCTCAGATGCATCCGTTGGGCTTCGACTCCCAGCATACCTCACCACCATTTGTTAGGACTCATGGAAGATTCAGTCCAGTCATATCAGGATGCTATCGCTCATCCTTGTTCTTCAAGGATGTTAGGAAAGGCCATACATAGCTCAACAGGAAGAATTACCATTTCTTTTCCAAACACCTTCAAGCAACCTTTTCAGTCTATTTTATCTTGTAATTAAATACCAATTGCAGGCAGGAAGTCCCTACCACTTCCCTGCAACTTCTTGGTATTGTTGACACAGCAGAATGTAGTCACAGTACCTGGGTTTAGTATTGCTGCTGCAAACAGCTATTAATGAAACCTTTGAAATAAAAACAAACCCATTGGGATTGGCTGTATCTGGCCCTAACTGCATCTTTTTTGGATCGTTGGCTCTCAAAAACAGAATTCGATTAACATGTACTGTTTGACTCAGAACAAAACTGCAAGTTAATTACTAACATTAGCATCACACATTTCTTCCCATGAGCTCAAGGATGTATAAACAGCTAACTTCCACCTATTTTATTCCCACTTTGTCCTTGTGTGGAGCCAGTGTGGGGTAGTGGTTTGAGTGTTGGACTATGACTCTGGAGACTAGGGTTCAAATCCTGGCTCAGCCATGAAAACCCACTGGGTGACCTTGAGCAAGTCACACTCTCTCAGCCTCCAAGGATGGCAATGGGAAATCCCCTCTGATGAAACTTGCCAGGAAAACTCTGTGACAGATCTGCCTTAGGGTCACTGAAAGTCTGAAATGACTTGAAGGCACACAATATGCACACATGCATGTGCTTGTGAGGTAGGTCAAGCTGAGAGAGAATTTTCCTTTCCCAAGGGCACCCAGGAAGTTCAAGAGCTCAGTGGGGCTGGAACCTTTATAAGTTTGCCAAGGTAAAGGCCAATTTTAATACAGTGCATTCACTGAAGTTGCAATTTTAAGTACGCAAACAGTACTCAACCCTCTTCCCTTATGCCATTTCACAACTAATTATTTTTATCTGTAATCCATCAGCAAGGACTTTTGATAGACATGATTTCCTTATTTATATGGCTAATTTTAAAATTAAGCCCTATCTCTCTCCCTTAGCCACAATCAAGCTCCCTGCTTTAATCTCTGCTAGTGAAAAGCTATGAAACTCTTAGCATCTTTCCACTGGAAGTAGAGAGGAAAATAGAGGGCGAAAGCAGAAGAAAATGCATCCCCTTCTTTGTGCTTTCACTTCATATCATGGCAGCAATAATAAGTATGTCCTAGCCAAGAAATCCCATGATAATGTGGAGTCCCATGATAAGGTTGCTTTTAGTTGGAAATAACTAGAAGGCACACAACAACAACAATCCCTCCACCAAATCGCAGCATGGCTATGAAGTCACTGCTTTCTTGACATATTCTTTAACTGTTGCCACTATTACTGGCATTCAGGAATGCCTAATATATAGCTAAAACAACGTCACTCAAAATGGAAGTATCAGAAGGCTCAAAGAATTCCTAACATTTGAAGCAGTGCAACTAATTTACTTCCAGTCTCTTTTAGTATAGTAAGTCCTCACCTTAAACACACTGATGGACTTAAGCAATTTTTAAAACTATTCACCCAAAACAAAACATATAATGTGGATAGAGAGAGACAGGAACAAGACCTTGTTACAAACCCAGACGTCGTCAACTTTGGCCCCATGCCTACTTGGATAACAACATTAAAGGGAATGATAATGTTACCCACAGAGGCTCATTCACTTGCTCATCTTCTAATGTGATACAATGGATCCTCCATATTGGTGGGCTGGCAATTGTGGATTTCACCGCCTACTGATCACCACACATTTTATTCAGTGGTGGTGTGTGCAAGCAGATGTGCTGAAACATCAGTGTGCATGTCACCACCACTGAATAATATGGGCTGTAACCATCTGGTACTTTTGCTATCTGTGTGGGGTCCAGAACTGAACCCCTCCAGATGGGAAGGGTCCACTACCTACCGGTATGCCCCAACACCAGCACCAATATTCTACACTGGACAAACAAGACAGTCTCTAAAACAGAGGATAATTGATCACAAAGAAATGGGAATACCCATAAAGGTAGTTACAGAACACTTCAACCTTTCCAGACATTTTATCTCAGACCTGCAAGCAGCACTTCTGCAAAAAAGAACAACTTTAACAGAAGGTTGGAAAGAGAAACAGCTAAAGTAGGCAATGTTCACAAATACCCAACCATTAGCAGTGATCTGAAGAGAGAGATAGTAGCTTCTTGGTACACTACATATATTAAAACACCCGCTTTCATTTGAGCTACATTTGTTGTTGTTGTGTGCCTTCAAGTCATTTTTGATTTATGGCCGCCTTAAGGTGAGCCTATCATGGGGTTTTCTTGGGCAATTTCTCTAGCGGGGATTTGCCATTGCCATCCTGAGGCTGAGAGTGTGTGTCCTGTCCAGGGTCACCCAGTGGGTTTACATGGCCAAGATGGCATTCAAACCCTGGTCTCCATAGTCATAGTCCAATACTCAAACTACTAAATCATACTGGCTCCACCAATGCTACATACACAAAAGGATTCATGAAAAGGTTGTTTTGCACCACTAATATTTACAACATCTTTGCGCATTTCCATTATGTTTCTCTTTCTTTTCTCTCTCCCTCTCTCACACACGCACATATGCATTTGTATATATGTCTCTCCACAGAGGCTCCAGTCCTGCATCTGGTGAAGTGGGCTCTATTCCACAAAGGTTTATGTTAGATGTTTATTTTCCCCAGTTAGGCTCAAAGGTGCTACTGAAAACACCCCAAGGAAGAACATCTTCAATGTTTTCTTAGGAATGGGATGGGAAAAAAAGTGGAAGGAAGAATGGAATGGAGAGTCTTGGAGGAGAATATTACAGTAACACTGGAACCTGGTGGAAGAACTCATTGTTATGTAATTTTTCTATTAGCAGAATAATTTCATATATTGGGCAGCATTCCAAAGTCATACTTGCTATGCATGCTCTAAACTGGTACAATCCATCCCACCACTTTAGTCAACTTGAAGTATGGCTAAACCTAAGCTCAGGGTGGGAACATGTGGACCTCCAGACTCAACTCCCATGATCCCTGACCATGCTGACCTGGGCTGATGGGAGTTGTAATACAACATTTGAAGAGCCTCTGGCTCCTCATCATTGACCTAAACAAACCTTAGTGCCAAGACTAGGGGCCTTTCATAGAATAGAATCAGAGTTGGAAGAGACCACAAGGGACATCCAATCCAACCCCCTGCCATGCAGGAACTCCCAATCAAAGGATCCCCGACAGATTCCAGTTTAAATGCCATGACAACATCCTGTGGAATTCTAGGCTTTGTACTGTAGTTTAATGAAGAACTAGAGCTCTCTGTCCAAGAATTCTCAATGGCCTGAGCTATCCTGCAGATCCCAAGATTCCATGGGATGTCACCATGGGAGTTCAAGTAGAATCATAATTGTCTAGTATGAAAAGGTCCTAGGTTTGCATTAACCTTTGCTAAGGGTCACTCTGGAACAAACTGACAAAGACTACCTGAAAGGTACCATCCTGTTTGGCAGCATGTTCCTCCACTCTGAAGCACTCCTTCAAGACCTGTTGAATACCACCTTTGTTTCATCAGAGCTTAGGAACATTACTTTTTTTGGACTACAGCTCCCAGAACTCTCAGTGTGGCTGGAGAGTTCTGGAAGCTGTGGTCCAAAAACATAACTTTTCCAAGCTCTTGTCTTGTTCATCTCTGAAGACGGCAGGAACACAGATGCTAACAGGGAACTCATTCTCCAAATGCCAGTTTAGGTGGTCATAACAGCATCATCTGCGCACAGAGCTATGGTATCAATTATGAGCTAGTTTGAGTCCCAGTTTTGGAAGGAAAGCAGGATTAATAAATAATAATAATAATAATAATAAGCAGCAGCAGCAGCAGCAGCAGCAAACTTGGAGGCAGATTCCAAGATCTGGGGCGGAGGGAGGGGGGGAACAGGTAAGAAAATGCCTTCAAACTACCCAATCTGAATCAAACAAAATGCTAACTAATGCTGGTCAGGGAAAGAGTGAGACAGATAAATAGATATGGAATGGAGTATCATGGAAAAGAGCATGACTATTTAACTCTGTACAGAAGCTCATCACACTTCAATATTTTGTTGCAGTTCCCACTTCTCCATCCTACATTGTGCAGTTTTCTTTTCAACTGCTCTAGTTTTGACTCCTGGCTTAAAGAAAGCAGCCCAATGTAAATGGAGGGTTGTTGCTGTTGGCTCAGAGACGAAACAGGTATGTGCCAGGGGAGCTTTTGCAACTTAACACCCGTCCAACAGCTATGATCAACACAACAACATTGTGACCTGCTGGGGGGGAAATTGGTAACCTTCATTTCCAACCAATGTGGTAAAACTAGTCCAGTTTAGGAGCAGTGGATAGGACTGCCTTGAGCTCCTTGGCCTTGGCCTTCTGTCTTGTCTCATCTTGCCAGCAGAAGGTGACACACTCACATAAGCAACTTTGCTGTGACCTTTTCACAAGCAATATATTCCATGGTTGTCTGCACACTGGTGGAAATTCTAGCTGTTCCCTAGTCTTCATTGACAACAATTCTCCCCATTCCAAGGCTTTGGAGCCAGTGTGGTGTAGCAGTTTGAACGTTGGACTAGGACTCTGAGTTCAAATCCTGGTTTGGCCATGGACACTCACAGGGTGACCTTTGGCACGTCACAATCTCTCAGCCTCAGAGGATGGCAAGGACAAACCCCCTCTGAGGAAACCTGCCAAGAATTCCCCATGATAGCTTGCCCTAAGACCGAAATGACTCGAAAGAACACCACAACAAGACTTCTAGGAGTGCAGCTGTTCACCAGGGTGTACATTACTCCCTCTCCCTTGCCACCCCCATCCCCAAAAAATCATCATCATTACCATCATCCTTTGGGGTTAGAAATCAGCATGGGTGCTACAGAAGAGAATCCCTTTCCGGCCATCTCAAGGAGGGGAAGGAAATGCATGAGAGAGAAAAAAGCAAGAATCAGAGCACATCTGGAAGGGGAAGGAAATCTCTGAAGGATCAGAAGAGGAAAAACTCGCGTCTTTCCATTTACGCCAGCTGCTTTCTCCTTCGCTGCTGCCTGTTTTGACCTGATTCGGGAGCCATAGTGCACATTGATTTGCAATGATCTATAAATAAACTCTCGTGCCCTTTAAACACAACATGGGTTTCGGGGAGAGGGAAGGCACAGAAAATCTCACATCCAAGGATCAGAATCAAACCCCAGATCCAGCAGCCACTGGCTTTCAGTCCTCCTCCAGAGCCAGAAGGAGGCATGGCCTTGTGGTCATCATGTCATGTTTCTCCTCTCCAGCCTTTCCATTGCTAAATTTGGGGTCCATGAAGTGGGAAGAAGGTGGCACTGAACCACCTCCTCCCTATTTTGGAGAGACAAGATGCCTGCCAAAAGAAAAAGAAAAAAGACAGCCCTCCCCCCAAAAAACCTCAGTTTTTTTAAATGCAAGAAGGGAAAGAAATAAGGAATTAATCCCTACAATCCAGCCACAAACAGCCTTAACAAAACAAAAGAAAAATCTTCTAAGAATATAGCCCCCTCCACTCCAAAGATTTACAAAAATTCTCCTCTGATGCAGAAGGAAAACCACTTATTGATCCTCTTCCCCCTTGATTCTCTTGATCTCCTTGGCTCCCCCATATATATATGGCTATTATCAGAAAGCAGAGAGCCCTGGGTTTGGAATAATTCCTGTAGGAGAGGTATCAGAAAGACAGCTGCGCAATGAATAATAATAATACCAATAAAATGAAGAGTTAATGACAGAAAGGCTTGTTGCTTTCCAAAAGGAAGCTTGCTAATTTTTGCAGGGACTGGATTCTTAATTTAATTTGGAAATATTCCTTGAGGGGAGGTATCAGAAATACAGCTGTGAAATAAATACACAAATAATCAAATAAATAAGATTAATAATAATATTATAGGAGTTAATGATAGCAAGAATCCAAGAGAAAGCTAATGTGGCTGGAGTCTTAACAACAACAACAACATAAAAATAGGAATTAATGCCAGAAAGAATCACACTTTCCAAGAGGAAGCTTGCTAATTTTGCAAACGTGGCAGAAATACATATGTGCAATAAATAACAGTAATAATAATAATAATAATAATAATAATATAAAAATAGGAGTTAATAACAGAAAAAATCATGCTTTCCAAGAGGAGGCTTGCTAATTTTGCAAACCTGACTGGATCCTTAATTTGGAATTATTCCTTTGGGGGAGATATCAGAAACACAGCTGTGCAATAAATGATGATGATGATGATGATGATGATCATGACGATGATAATAATATTAAAAATAGGAGTTAATAACAGAAAGAATCTTGCTTTCTATTTGCAAACCTGGCTGCACTCTTAATTTGGAACTATCCCTTTAGAAAAGATGCAATAAAACAATAATAATAATAATAACAATAAATATAAAAATAGGAGTGAATGCCAGAAAGAACCATGCTTTCCAAGGGGAAGCTTGCTAATTTTGCAAACGTGGCTGGATCCTTCATTTGGAAGCATTCCTTTAGGGGAGCTATCAGAAACACAGCTATACAATTAAATAACAATAACAATAACAACAACAAAACAACAACATAAAAAATAGGAATTAATGCCAGATAGAATCATGCTTTCCAAGAGGAAGCTTGCTAATTTTGCAAATGTGGCTGGATCCTTAATTTAGAACTATCCCTTTATGGGAAGTGCATAGTAGTAGTAGTAGTAGTAATTAATAATAATAATAATTAATAATAATAATATAAAAATAGGAGTAAATGCCAGACAGAACCATGCTTTCCAAGGGGAAGCTTGCAAATTCTGCAAACGTGGCTGGACTCCTTGAAGGCTCATCATCATCATCCATCTCCATTCTCCTCTGCTCCCTCCCTGCTGCAAACATCCCCTTCTCCACCTTCTCCTCCTGGTCCTCCTCCACTTCTTCCCAATTTGCATTATTACCTTCATCATGCTGATGGATGGAAGCAAGAAGCAACCCCCAAATTTCCAAGAAATATAAAGGTGGGGGGGGTGGAAGGTGAGAGAGAGGCAGAGGCTTGGTCCTTGCTCTCTTGGCTCCCTCTCTGTGTGTGTCTGGAGGCCAAGGCAAGCCCTCTGATGGAAGGAGGAGAAGCAAGCCACCCTCCTCCAGACACGTTGCAGGCAGCAGCAGCAGCAGCAGCAGCTTGGTTCGCAGGCTGCTGTCTGCTGGGGCTCCTGCTGCTGCTAACACTGGAGCCAGTCCGATTGCATCACAGGCAGCAGCCAGGCGCAGCGCCCGCGAGGGGGCGCCGGAGGGAAGCAGTCTCTCTGGGCAACTCCTGTCTTTTGATGTTACTGTTATTGTTGTTGTTATTATTTAACAACAAACAGCTGTTTGTTGTTGTTTTTTCCTGACACCTCCCTTAAAGGAATAATTCCAAATTAAGAATCCAGCCACGTTCTTGGGAAGCATGATTATTTCTGTCATTGAATCCTATATATATATATATATATATATATAATTTCCTCTTTGAAATATATATATTTCCTCTTGGAAAGCAAGATTCTTTCTGTCATATATATATATATGACAGAAAGAATCATATATATAAATAGAAACTATACATATATATATATATATATATATTGTTTCTATTTATACATATAATTCTTTCTGCCATATATATATATGACAGAAAGAATCATGCTTTCCAAGAGGAAATAGAAAGAGAGAGAGAGAGAGAGAGAGAGAGGATTCATTCATATATATATATATATATATAAAATTAGTTGCACAGCGGCAAATAGGATTCATATCTATCTATCTAGCTAGCTATATAATTATTATTAATTGCACAGCTGCAATTAGAGTTCATATATATATATATATAATTTCATTGCACAGCTGCAATTAGAGTTCATATATATATATAATTTCATTGCACAGCTGCAATTAGGATTCATATATATATATATATATATATAAAATGAAAGAAATTTCTTTCTTTCTTTCAATATATAAAATTATTATTAATTGCACAGCTGCAATTAGGGTTCATATATATTATTAATTGCATGGCTGTGTTTTTGACACCTCCCTTGAAGGAATAATTCAAAATTAAGAATCAGCCACGTTTGCAAAATTAACAAGCTTCCTGTTGTAAAGCAGGATTATTTCTGTCATTCATTCCTATTTATATATATAAAACCAGCAGGAAGCCAACGTGGTGTAGTGGTTTGAGCATTGGACTACAGAGACCAGGGTTGAAATCCCAGCTTGGCCATGTAAACCCACTGCATGACCTTGGGCAAGTCACACCCTCTCAGCCTCAGAGGATGGCCATGGCAAACCTCCCTCCGAAGAAACTTGCCAAGAAAATCTCATGATAGGTTAGCCTAGTCATCTTAGTTGCTTTTCCCAAGTAGGGTTCACCAAACATCTACAACTATGTTTTGCTAGCTCAGCATCATCCCAGGGTCAGCTCTGGGTGATGTCATCATGGATGGCCTGGGACAAGTCACACACTCTCAGCCTCGGAGGAAGGCAAAGGCAAGCCACGTCTGAACATATCTTGCCAAGAAAACCTCATGATAGGTTCGCTTTAGGGTCACTATAAATTGGAAACGACTTGAAGGCACGCAACAAAAACAAATTAAGGATCACAGGTCCACATACCCTGGCATTGAAAAACAAAGACAGTAAGACAGATGCGTGCACACATGCACACCATAATTTTCAGTTTGGAAACTAAGACAGAAGTCATGGCTGAAGGAAATGTCTCTAGATCAAATTGAAATGATGGGATTATTCCTCCTCACTTGGTTAGGGAGACAGAATAAGGAATATTTAATTTAGCCTTTAATATAAGACAACCAGCATAGGATAGTGGTTTGTGTGTCGGACTATGACTCTGGAGACCAGTGTTCAATTCTTGCTCAGCAATGAATTAAAGTATTTAAAATAAATGTTAGTGTGACATACTTGTTCAAGTGGTGGACTGCCAAACTGGAGACTAGGATTCAATTCCTACTGGGCCACGAAACCCACTGGGTGACCTTGGGCAAGTCACAGTCTCTCAGCCTCAGGGAAAGGCAATGGCAAACCTCCTCGGAGCAAATCTTGCCAGGACAACCCCATGACAGGTTTGCCTTAGGGATGCCATAAATTGGAAATGACTTGATGGCAAACAACACACAATTTAGTCTACTCGCTTCTAGCCAGAAAGTGGATGCAAATAACATGAAAGGTGAGCCTTGGCCTCAAAATATCTGAGAAGGAAGGAGGAAGCGAAGTAGAATCTTTGCAAGTTGCAGCAATAATAATAATAATACCTTGTAAATTGGATCAAGCAGCTGCTCTACTACTTGAACTGGAGATTTGTACATATCCCATTCTTGTTGCCTGGAACAGAGCACACTAAAACTGGAAAATCTGCATCCTTATCTCTCAAGAAATGACCCACCAAAACTGAAAAATCATGGTCAAGTCCTGAGATTAGGCAACCCTCCCCATACAACTCTGTAGTCATGTGACATGGAGATTTAAAAAAAAAATCCCCCAAATTTTATTTCCCCCCCAATTTTGTTTTTTTAATTTCCCCCTGCTGTTAGCTTTCTTTTTAAGGGATTACTTGAAAAATGTTCCAGTGTTGCTGTTGGGTGTTTTTTAAAACTGAAATTGTGTTACTTTTTATTGGATGCATCTTTTCATTTAATTGTGTTAAGAATTTAATGGGGATATTGCATCTTTTTTTATGGTAGAGGGGACTCTGATGTGCTTTTATTTTTATTTTTCTAAATCCAGTTATTAATTTAATATGGTAGTTGGTTTAGTAATTGTGTTTCAGTATTGCAATTTATTATGGTTTTAATTATATTTCATTCATGATCATGCTATGAGCTACTGGGGGAAAGATGAGATACAAAAAGACTGCCCCAACTGCTTTTATGTGAGCAGATGAGCTGAAAAAGCAGAATTAACTAAATGTACAACATGTTTTTTTTTAATGTTCACAATTCCAGTTGTGAAATTGGAAAATCTGGAAAAGCAGAATTAAAACATTTAAAATAAATGTAAGAGTGATGTAGTGGTTCAAGAGCTGGACTGCAGATCTGGAGACCAGGGTTCCGTTCGCAGCTTGGCCATGAAACCCACGGAGTGAATTTGGGTAAGTCACATACTCTCAGCCTCAGAGAGGAGACAATAGCAAACCTCCTCTGAACAAATCTTGGCAAAAAAAGTCACAATAGGTTCGCCTTAGGGGTGGTCATACGTCAGAAGGCACACAACAGCAACAAAGTGTGCATATGATTCTATGATATCAGAAATGCTTACAATTCTGGTTCTGAATTGTTTCTGGATTTGAACTGGAGCAAAATGCCATTTTGGCCCCTCTGCTCAGCACCCGTTTGTAGCTTTGTACTCATCAAAGTCATCAAGCAAAACCTGTGTTTTGCTTGTTTTCTTTTGTGGGTCACAGCATCAACCCTTCCCAACACACAAAGCAACCTACGAGTAAATCTCTGCACAATCAGAAAGCCAAGAGTGAGAGTTGCCATGGAAATGCTCAAATAATAAGCCAGCACTGAGTGATGATGCCTGGATCTATTTGCCAACCAGAGATGCAGGCTTTAAACACACACAAACACACTCAACTAACTAGAGAGGTTACACAAGAGGTCTCCCTCACTGATTGTGAGACATCTTTAGGGTGGATTTTCATTGCCAAGTTGCTGCCCTTAGGCAGATTCAAGGTCTGATTGCAAACAGACAGGCAGTTTAACAGATTTCAGTTATGATTGTTTCTCTTGGCCAAAGGAATGCCTTGAAGAACATGAACCCTGCAACAGCAGACAGAAGAATTTGTCTAGTCTGGCATGCAGTTTCTCAAGTAAAATCCCACAAGGAAGTCTTGAATGCCTTTAGCTCAGCAAAAAATATTGGCGGTATTTTTGGATACCATGATCTCACTTTAGAAGAAAATTGAGCAACTTACCCTAAGCTCACAAACTGGCTGCTTTCAAATGTGGTGGGAAATGCCTTTCTACAATCAGACTTTAAAAATTACCATGGTTGTATGTGGGAAATACTAATTTATATTAGAAATACTAATTTATACCAGCTCCAACTGTTCTGATTTGACCGTTTATTTCAGAAGGCACTTAAACTCTTTGGCACCACTCCCAAACTGCAAAAGACAGAATTCCATATTATGAAATCAAGGTAATAGTAAAAGATTACAGTAATAATAGCATTTAACACATTACATTACATTTAATTTAAAGTAATCCAATAACTTAAAAGTAGTAATAATTAATAAAAATAGTAAAAGAGTTCCTGTACCTTGGATTAAACATTGATGAGAATGGGGATTGCAGTCAAGAGATCAGAAGAAGACTAGGAATGAGGACGGCAGCTATGAAAGAATTAGACAAGATCCTAAAGTCTAAAGATATACTGAGCACTAAGGTTGGAATTGTCCAGGCCACTGCATTCCCCATTACCATGTATGGATGTGAGAGCTGGATAGTGAAGAAAGTAGATAAGAACAAAATAAATGCTTTTGAGATGTGGTGCAGAGCTGAGAATACTGTGGATGGCCAAAAAGACTAACAAATAGGTCCTAGAACAGATCAAGCTGAATCTCCCTGGAAGCCAAGTTGACCAAACTGAGGCTGTCATACTTTGGCCACATCATGAGAAGGCATAATTCATTTGAAAACACAATAATGCTGAGAAAAGTGTAGGGATTTAGAAAGAGAGTAAGACTGCATGCTAGATGGATGAAATCTGTTAAAAGGTCATGGGCATAAATCTGCAGGAGCTAAGAAAAACAGTGGGAAATGGGGAGTCTTGGTGGTATCTCATTCACACAGTCACCATGAGTTGCTATTGACTAGAAGGTAGATAACAACAGCAACAAAGTAGCATGATAAAACTACAAGCATGTAGTGTGAAGGGGCCCTGAGTCTAATGCCTGTCTTTCACTGACTTGCTGTCAAACTGTCACACACACCAGTCTTTTAAAAATCCCATTCAAAACCCTCAATCACCAGTCACCCCTACTATTCTACACTCTAATTCTCTCCCAGCAGATCCTTAAACTATATGTTTAATATTTCATCTTATTTTGTGTTATAAACAAAACATTTTTTAAAAGTTGAGAACATACAAGGGCACACAGGTCCTCATAATTGCAGGCTACCCACCCCTGATGTATCATATTCCCACCCACCCAGGTTCCTTGAGCACCAAAATCCTAAGAGTGACCACCACAAAGGAGGACAAGGCACCATACAATGTAGCACATTGCAAAATAAAAGCTAAAAACATTCATATAAATGTTTTTTAGTCATGCTCAAAATGGAACAATTCCTCCTGGACAGTAGGTTGGAATGTAGGACATGTTCTGGAAAAGGAAGACATATTGTCACCTGGGGCCCATCCCTTCTGGAATAAAAAAAACCTCCCATGGGTTTGACTCATCTGTTTGCTGTCTAATGTGTTTTGTGAGATAGGAAAGATTGGCATGTAAGTCCTTACAACATACAGTACTTTTCTTTGATGTTTGTAAACCCAGCTGACCTTCACCTTCATTTGAAAGATGTCTATAATGAAGTCTGTTCCTTGAGCACCACAATCCTAAGAGTGAAATTGGTGGATACAGGTTGAGTATCCCTTATCCAAACCTGGAGGTTTTCAAGACCTGGAGGTTTTCCAGATGTTGTTGAACTGCAACGCCCATTATTCTTCACTCATGGCTATGCTAGCTAGGGCTGGTGGGATACAAAAAACAAAAATGCCCAACAGCTTTCAAACAATAATGAAAGCAACAGACTACAGTGGGCCCTTGATATCTGCTGGAGTTTGTTTCCAGCCTCCCTGTGGATACCAAAATCTATAGATGCTCAAGTCTCAATAAATACAATGGCATAGTAAACTGGTGCGCCTTATATGAAACAACACAATCAAGGTTTGCTTTTTGGAATTTACATGTACATATTAATATTTTCAAGCCATGGATGGTTGAATCCATGGAGAAAGAATCCGTGGATACGGAGGGCCAACTGTACTTTCAAGAGTCTGAAGCAACCAGTCTCATGCACACAAACCATTTCTAAATCTGCATTAGCTGCAAAGCATTCATTTAAATTCACTGTGGCATTAAAGTCAATAGAAAATGAAGAGGTACTTTTGCCTTGATTTGTTGTGCAGCTAATGCTTCCTGTCAGCTCTTTCAGCAGTCAGTGAATTTGTGTCAATTCGGAAGCTGTTTTTTTTTTTTTTTTTGAAATCTAGTCAATACTTTGGAGGATGCTACCATGGTATCAGAAGGAAGGTTCCTCCAAGGACAGGTTGAAAACAAATTTAACTGGATTGTCGCTCTTACATGAAGGGTCACTTGTGAATGATAAATTCCATAATCACAGTTTAAAAATCCTCACCGCCACCATTTTTGGGCCTCCAATTGTCACAGCCTTTCAGACAATTTTGGGAATATGATTCAACATGAATATTGAAGTGCAGATTGTTTTGTCAATGCATGAAGGAAAACAGGGATGCCAAGTCCTTTTCCAGAGATAAGATTAGAAGTGTGTACAACTTTCCATCTGCTTGCTCCTTCTCCAGTGTTTAAAAAGAGAACCTACAATCTTCACAAAACTTTGGCTCAAAATGCCACTGGAGAGGAAATGTGGTGACCATGCTTCTATCTTTAGTCACCTTTCCTTAGGCTATTCTGTTACAGAGCAGGCATTTATCACTGCCATCTTTAAAGCCTGAGATTTTTCATATAAACTACAAATCGTAACCCAGTATAACTTATGGAGTGTAGCAAGTAATTTGGTACAGGAGGCCTGTTAAAGAGATACAGAAAGAGAAAGGCTAAGGCCTTATGAAAATCCTTATGAAAGTGTTAACATCCTAATGGCCATATGACGTAATGTAATGAAAGTATGCTGTCTTACATACAATATGATATACCATGATGAAGCTTGATACCTCGACATTGAAATGTCTATGGTTATCCCTAAGAGGAATGTATATGTTTATGTATCTAGGAATGCTTATAATAAATAGAATCCACAAAACACTAATACTTTATGAGGAAAGATTGATAGGCTTGGAGGATTGCAATTTATGTTTTACTGGGCAACAAGCCCAGGATGTGTGGCTCTATTATTGGTCATTGCTGTCCCAATCTTATTTACAGGACATTCAGACTTTTATAATACAAATGGATAAATATTTTATTAGAATCTTTCATAAGCTTGATTCTTATGAAAATGTGTGTGCTAGTCAACAGCGTTTTCCCAGTAGTACTGTATAGCCTTCTGAAGAAAGAACAGTATTTTCAACAATATTTTCGACATCTAACCTTTGTTGCCCTCAGAAAAGCTTTTACTGGCCTCAAATGATGCCATCTGCCCAGCTAGAGGGAAGGTATTATACAGGGATCCTTTATACACAATGATTATATATCCAGAGGTAGTCATTTTGGACATATAGCAAAGTACCGGCTCATCCAAAACCCACAAGACAGTGATACATTTATTGGGCCAACCTAAATGCACATTACACATGTTGCAAGCTTTTGAAGATCCACCAGCTTCTTCATCAGGCAAAGGTATTAACAATGATACAGGAGAAAACGAAAATTGAGACTATTAGCCGTAGCCCTGTATTTGGTTAAGATGTTGTACTTGTAGTCCTGTTCAGATGGCATGGAAGAGTATTCATGCAGGTGGGCCCTTCCTTCTTCTGGCTATCTGGGCACTGGGACATTCAGTTCAGGAAAGCAACTTTAAATTCTGTTTGCAAGACAAAAAATTTACTTTGTGATCCAGTTTGTTTCAAATGATTATATGTTTATAGTTCTGGGGAAGTGGAACACCTAGGTCTAAACCACACTGCAGAAATAATCTAGTTTGAGACCGCTTTAACTGCCCTGGCTCAGTGCTAAGGAATTCTGGGAATTGTAGTTTAATGTGGCACCAGAGCTCTCTGACAGAGAAGATAAAGTGTCTCACAAAACTACAGTTCCGAGAATTCCCTAGCACTGAGTCAGGGCAGTTAATAATGCAGTCCCAAACTGGATTATTTCTGCAATGGGTTTTGGACGGTAGCTCACTATTTATTATACTGCCTTTTATATAGTGACCTCAGGACATATTTCCTGAGAGTAAGGGCATGTTCGTCATTGGCTGATATTTGTTACTTGGTTGTTGATTAAGCTTTATTTATAAAGTGCTGTAAATTTGGTTGATTATTCCAGATCTATCACACTTGTTTGCCACCTTTGTAATAGCAGCACATATTGAAGACAGTAGTAGTGGATCACAAAGGGAATCTGTTGTTGTAGTTGCCATTATTGTTGGTTTGATATTTTATCCAGTAACTTTTTGTTTGTTTGTTTTTTGCTTTTAACCTTTTTTTATCCTCTATCTAATGCAACTGTAATTTTGTCACTGTACATGACTTGTATTAGATACACTGATTTGTCAGGATGTTTTATAATGGACGTTGTGTTACAGACAAATAAAATTATCTTATCTATAATAAATAGCCTATAAGTACCAAAGGGCCTGCTCAATTCCCATGTAAATATCCTGATATTACAATATGTACTGTAGTTAACTCAGCCTATCTGGTCTAACCACTATCATGAATTGGGCCCTCAGGTGGCTCAAAGGTCATAAAGAAAGAAATTATCTGACCAAAATCAAGTACTCTCAGTCTCTGAGTTTTATGGGATGAAGGTGGCAAATCATGCCTCACACCCCAACCAAGATGTATCAGATTATTACATCCACTGTAGGAATGCAAAACTTTGTGGTGTGGAGATGAGGTAACCAGTTTTAACTATGGTCTTTAGAGTACAAGGCAGTGATGTTGCCTAAAGCCAAGATGAGTAGATAACCATATGAATGTATATTGAAATGTAGTGTGGGAACCTGAAAGATGTGATAAACTGGCTAAGAGATGAACTGGCCATGAGGCTGGGGATTAACTAGTGTAGGCTCAAATCTAGGAAAGCTCATACAACTAACTTCTGTCCTTCAGTTAGTGTCAAAGATGCTGTAGGATTCCTTTGCATACTGATTATACTGACCAACACGGTTATGTCTTTGAATTTTACCACAATGGGAGATGTAGTCTAACATCTGCAGAGGGCTGTTTTAGTGCTCACATATGCTAAATCTCTGCTTGGTACCTCCAGTCTTCTTGCATGGTTGCTGGTGAAAAACAGTAGTAGTAAGGATTGTGCAGGAATGAAGGGACAAGGGGAGAAGATAAGGAACAGAAGAAAATGTGGTAGTTCTATCCACTTGGTGCTTTGGCAGATTTGAAGGTATGAATCCCCTGATGATGTGGATCTGACAATATTTTTTAAAAAGAAGAAAGTTGACCCTAATGAGCAATTATAAGAGGTTACATCAAAGATGGAAAACTCATCTGTGCCATACTTGTCATCAGATAACTTGTATTCTTGTATATAGGATAAAACATAATGGTAATCATAGAATCATAGAGTTGGAAGAGACCACAAAGGCCATCCAGTCCAACCCCCTGACATGCAGGAATGAACAAATATAACACCTGGGTTCTGGAGGGAACTGAAACAAACAGGAGTAATATTATCCAATGAAAAGAGAAGACTCAGTAGTTCTGGGTTTCCATCTCTACTTCACATAAACTTGGACAACATGCCCTCCAGATATTTTCAACTTCAGTTCCCTATCATTAGTCATGCTAGCACGGCTGTCTGGAAACTAACAACTCTGGCAGGCTAAAGGTTCCTCATCCATAATTCTTCCTCTCTACATATCTTGCCTGCACAAGCCTGTGAAATAAGTAAAACTGAGAGAGCAACTGACCCAAAGTGAGTCACGGTCCCTTTTTGAGCTACCACCCCTTTTTCTCTTGGGTGACCACCTTAGTGCCCCCATGCCTATTTTTTGATATTAGGTCAACTGTTTGTGCAGCAGCCAGCAGAATCTCCTTCAGCAACACACAACTTGCTATGGCCACCACCCCCTCTTCAGCTTCTCATGTATGATTTCAGCAGCAACAAAGACCTGTTCCTCCCTCTTGCCTACACTGGCCTCACAGCAAAAAGTTGGCTGGCTGCTTGGTTGTTGCTCCCAGGGTGACCAGGTGCAAAGGAAACAGTGTCTGAACAGCACCTGAGAAGCCTCGCATCCATGGTGGTCTTGAGGCAAAAAGCTTACAGCCGTTTGCTGTAAGGCAAGAGGCTTCTCCATCACTACTCCCAAGATGATCAGGTGCACAGAGAGACGCTTTTCCCTGGCAAGGAAGAACACTGAATCCTTCTTTGCAGGGTAGATGTCCTTTCCTGAACTTCAAATTGTGAACCAGTGCTTTGACTGAAGGCCCCTCACTGCTCCCTGTTCTCTTACTGCCTCCCCCAGATCTTTCCACTGCTCCCAGGGGGGAGCATACCACCCACTTTGGGAATCATTGCTTTAGATCTGTGCCTTTTTTCTTTAGTCAAATGCAAATATGGTGGAACCAATCTGGATTGTGACCCTTAGCACAGGACGTGTCTCTAACACTCTGTCCTCCACAGATTTTTCAACTGGACCAGGTTTCTAGCATCTGGAATTTGTACTGATAAGAAACAGATTAACAGTGGTATTGGAAATGAAAATTACAATCATCAGATTCAAACAACACCTCCAGCAAAAGGGTCTGGTTTTATCAAGAACATGGATCTTGAGTCAAGGTCCAGGCACACACTTTTCAGATGGTGGGGGGGGGGGAGCTGTAACTGCTGCTATTCCTTTAAGGTAATGTTCAGTTTAAACTAGAAGCATGTGAACTTCAGATTACTGTGGTCCTTCTTGCAGGTATAGAAGTGAATAAAAAGGCACAGAATCATTCCGAATCACAGGCAAACAGTATGACAATCCACCATTGGGTTGATGTAGAAACATTCTTAATATATGTAGGAATATGAACAGAGGAAGGACTGCTTAGGCTATTCATTTATTACTATATAGGGTAAGAGGACTTTAAGTGTCCTTTCATATGAAAGAAAGAAGGGGAGGAAGGGGTGGATGGAAGGAGAAAAGCAACTGTTCTCTTATTTAAGAAAGCAAAAAATTTAGAGTATTTGCAGTAGGAAACTATAAAAAAACACCACACCATCACTAGTTAATAGAAAAAGTACCCATTTATTCAAGGTATGTATGACAAGTGTATTTACAGTATTCTTCCCCTCCCCAGGATATGATCACTGTGTGATCCTTAAAGCAGCAATAAAGATTTATATTTAAATGGGAAAATATTTTGTTACAGGAAAAAAAGTTTTTGCAGTTTTTTTCAATACATGCAGCCCACTCCTATGCAAGTGTCTTTGGAAGAAAAATCCACATTCAGTGTAACTGATTCTTCCAAGTAAATATGCACAGAACAGCTGATGAGGCTAAAGGAGTCATTCTGATTACTGTAATACCAAATCTGTAAAAAATTAACTTTGCATCAGCCAAGGTATTTCAGCCAAGGGCCAAAGACAGCCCCCCAATGCAATTTCACAATTTGTAGATCCCCTCCAGAGTCCCACCCCAAATATTTTTATATTAAAAAAATTAGTCACTTCCAATTTGATATTGAGGGAAGGGCAGCCCACAGAAACTCCCAAAGGCTGAAAAGCAGTCCCACAATCTTTGTAAGTTATGTTCCCCTGGTATATTACCTTGGAAGTTGCAGATATTATGCTCTGATCATTGTCTGTCACTCTCTGCTACCAATTACAAGTCAAAACTTTGCAAAATTCCACTGCCCCAATACAAACACTGTGAATACTCTGACCACAAAGAACACTTAGGTTAGCAGACAGATCAAATTGTGCAGAACTTTCCATTTCATCAAAGGGCAGTGAGAGAATGAAGTACCATTCAAGTTCTTCCAACATTTTCTGCACTTACAAATTCTCTTAATGTTTTTCTAATCAGATAGGGCAGGAAGAACACAAAGCAAGGACTCTGTTCAAGGTTTGTATTTTGTACTGTTACTTTTGCTCATACTTTTGCTCAAAGGAGAAATCCCCCACAACCCAGAGTTGTTTAAAAGTAAGGAGATTCTCATCAACAAATTGTAGGATCATTACCAAATCAGACTGTTTTAAGTAGCAAACTGTCTTTGCTTTACCTTTTAGGGACCAATATTGCTACCACCATTACTATTTAATGACAAAGCCCCCCCTCCCCACACATTTAAGTAAACCATAGACACAGGAGAATGTCATATTAATGTGATCAACCTAAGGGTGCATTCAGAAAATGCTTCCCCATGTGATCATTCACAGGAGTGATTGGGAACAGTTTTCTCTTTGGTTCCTCTCACCGCAAGAATATGAAGAATCAGTCTTCATCCTGCTACCAAGTGCCTTCTAAGTAGATTTTTGAGGACACAGCATATCTGAAGAGGTTTCCCTTAAAGATCTAGGAATGATGTATACATTGATCTTGCTTCAAACTGTAAGCATGTCTTTGTGCTTGCAACACGAATGAATTGAGTCCAAATATGGGAGAGACTGACAAAAGCACTTCTGCTTAGTTAACCCTTTGTGTGGCATATAAAACTGCCCAATGTTTATTTTATAACCATGTCCCATTCAACTTGGATTTTTAAAAAAGGATTGTAGACAGAGCTCTGGAACTTTTGTTTTGAACATCTTACAGGCAATGTGTGTCACAGTGAGAAAAAGGTGAGGAACACACATGGCTTTGGGACTGAGGATAACCAATTTCAGACCGCTTCAGAAAAGAATTGGTATACTGCTAAACAGCTGTTTTAATGTTTGCAAGAAATGGAGATGCTCATACATTGGTTCTTTTAGTAACCTAAGGCATGAATTCAAAAGTGATTTTCAAAGCTTCAAAAATTAAAAATATTTAAGTAATTTTAAAAGTTTGGCTCCTTTTGTTATACATCTGCAGACATGAATGCTTCATACTACTGTTGAGAAGTCAGAATGCATAAACAAAAATGCTCACAGTGACTTAGATGATGCCTGTTCTTCTAGCTGTTTTGACAGGGGCTTAAATTATGCAGCTGGAACCAAGTGAATAGGCAAACTAGATATCCATTCAAGATCCACTTCAGATGTTCTACAGAAGCAGTAGAAGAGGAAGCATAGTTGAACCACAGTTCTTCCCACACCTCTGCATCTTCAGGTGACAGTGGCAAGGGGGAAAGGAACCATCAGTTTAGTAATGCTCAGGGCTCTTATACTCCCTCTCTTGCTGTTAAAGTGGAATGCTCAAAGTGGCTCTGAAATTCATCATTTGCTGAAATATGCATTTCTTGAAAATCAGAAAGAACAAATTAAGCCACAAGAATTTAAAAAATGTGTCTTTAGATGTGGTACTTCAAGCCTATTAAAATACAGTCTTCCAAGACTTTCCAGTATACAGCTGATTTATTTTTCCTCTTTGCTAGGTTAAGTTATTTACACAATAAGTTAACTTTGTAACATGCTATCCTAATACCAGAATTGGATTTTAAATTCAATGACCAAATCCCAATGTCTACATGGTATACTAGGCACATGGCCAGTACATAAAACATGGTGTTACATGCTACGGTGACATTATGGCAGCTGCAGACATACTTAGCAGCAACTATATTCAGAGCTGAAGTTCCTTCTCAAAGGTTTGGCTAGTAGGCAGGCCACATTTCATAAACGTGTGAGCACCTTGGAGTGCTGCAAGTCATTTCAGGAGCTAAAAATGATGTACACAAAGTTTATTCAAATGAGAAAGGGCTACATCCTGCTTACGATGCATACATGTAACATGGATCAAGAGAGCCAGCCAAAAAGGAGTGTAACATTGATTCCCACAGTCCCTGCCAAACAAAAGAGGTATCAAAACCAGAAGTTAAGACTGAAGTTTAGTTTTTAAAAAAGAAAAAGCCATTTTTTGCATATTCCAAAGGTAAGGACACACCTTATCAGAATTTACATTTGGCTTTAAACATTTTCCTATAAAGTTTTTATTTCAGCCATATATTTACAAAGAGATTGATACATCAGAACTGTGTAGTGAAATCCTTTGCTAGAGCATACACAGTTAAAGATGGAAATCCATCTTAAATGTCATGTGGATCACGCTTAAAAGAGCCTCTTGCTTTCTATAGAAAAAAATGTGGGAGATTTACTTTCTTCCAAGAGAGGAGAGGAAATATCACGTTTGGCAGGTGGGGTCAGGGATTTAAAAACTGACCTCCATTTGCTCTACCACCTCTTTTAAAACAGGAGGTAAAGTTACAGGCACTGTTAGTTCCATGAGGGGGTTGCTGTATTTAGCCCATATTCCATAAGGTTAAGTCTTGAATCGTTTAATGTCATTGGTTTTCCCATGACTTTTTCTTCACTTTAGTTCACAGAATTCCTGGTGCTGCAAGTCTTGGATGCATATGTGCTCCATTTGTTCTTTACTAAAGATGTATTTTGTAGACTATGGTGTAAATTAAAAACTTACATCAGGACTGTTACAAACTTTGCCTTTGTATACAACATAATCTTTGTGCTGATCTTTTCTTCAAGAAGACCTTATAAATAATATCAGTTTAGAAGCAGTCTTCGGCACACTTGTCATTATACCATGTTGTTACTTTCTCCAGCTTTATCTACAAGCTGCAAGAGGACAAAAAAAGGGAGAAGTGGGGGAAGGGAAGGGGGAAGAGAAAAAAAAAAGACTGTAATTTTCATATCCAAACTAATTTATATTTACATGCTACTTCTACAATACACAGGTATTGCTGTACTTTTAAGTTGGTGGCAGAATGTAACTGTATTTAAAGAGAACTCGTCAAGGTCTTATGTGGTTTAATATAGAAGTAATGCAATTTGCACTGCAACTGTGTTTAAGCATGGCATGTTTTTATACTGACAAAGAGTAACATGGAGATGCAACACAATGAAAAAATAAACCAGAAAAATGCAAGTATAAATATTATTAGCTCAATGATCCAGAGTAAAAAAAAAAAAAAAACAAAACAAAAAGCCATTCATGCATTAGTAGACTGAAGATGATATTTTCAACTAACCATTACAAGGATTGTCTCCTGAGCCTACGCAGGCTTTGAAGAAAACATCAACAATTAACTCCCAAAAAAGACCAATTTATAACTGATATTGGTGCAGATCAGTGATTAGCAAAATGTCAAGCCAAATTATAAAAGGACTTAGACTAGAATGCTTAAAAGGGAACAAAATTCATCTATATTAACTAGGCTTTTAGCTCAAACCTACAAATAGCTGCACTGGCAAATAAATGTTGGGGGATAGTACTGTGATTACAGTACCACACAAGCTAAATGCACAAAGCTGTGGCCTGGAAACACTACTATGCAGAGACAGGGTATTGTGTGACTAGGCTGGAACTGACAATGACCTGGGGCACTGGGGCAACAAAACTCAGACATTACGGTGCAATTCCACAAATTCAATATTTAGCTCTATCTATTTATAATACAACTGAGCTGCCCATCATCCAGATCCAGCCACTTATGTTTATCATTTTGCATGTATTGAAGCATGCACAATGCAAATAAACCAGTCACCACAGGCACAAACAAATACAGCAGCACCCACATGGAGAATACCATATGCTTGTTTACATGCATGGGCCATCAGAAAAGCATATTTTTTGTATCACACATGGGCAACCCACGGTCCTTGGCAGCCTTCAGAGCAGTTCACTGAGTCTCAAACAGTTTAACATCACAGAACCTTTTCTCTACTGTCTATAAAATAACTCCTGCACACTTGCATATGATCCGTCTCAAGAAACTGTTCTAGATTGCATCTGAAGTGGTTTCCATCCTCCTAGTGAACACAGTGTTCTCCTGAATGCATCTCAAATTTTTCTGGGAAAGCATTCCATGAGGAAAGGTTTTATGGTGAGCAATCTTTCTTATAGAAAAGCTTGACTGGTGCTAGCGATCATTTTACTAAGCAGAGATCTAGGAAACTCTATGACTCTCCAAGATAAAGTCTAAAACCTATTGCCATTAAATAACCAGTTGGCAAACCCCTTCTGAAGAACATTGCCAAGAAAACCCCATGACAGGGTCTTCGTAAGTCGCCATAAGTCAGAAATGACTTGAAGGCACACAACAACAGCAAAAGTAACAAAAAGATATCTGGATAATTGTACACAGACACAGAGTAGAAGAAATTTTTATATATGTGCCTCTACACCATAATAAACTAACATACTAAATCTCAAAGATCCTTGTAAGTTAGGATCTTGGCAATATCTGTTCAAGGCAATGGAAATCTTTGCCTGGTTTGGTAGATGGCATGAAGCTCAAAAGGTAGACCTCAAACACTGAGAAAACAGTATTATTAGGTTTTCTGCTTAAGATGTTTGGAAAGCATAACGGCATCTAAAGGATGTAGCTAACATTTCTTTCTGTTTTTCTAGTTCAGCCAACAAACTTTAGAATCTCACTCTTATTTTCAGATATCTAGCCAAGCAAGTATGCATCTGTAAGGGTGCTGTGTTCTGAATACATACCTTTGGTTAAAAAGACAGGAAGGGAATGCACTTTCTTTTAGTCTAGATTCTTTTAATGTTTATGCAACATCTGCTCTATAACAGAACTGTTCTTCAAGCAGAAATTATAGTATTTGTGAAATGCATAGTTATAAAATTAAATATTTTTAATGGAGTAGACCATGACATCTGCACTGCATTTTTCCTCCTACAACCTGGAACTGCAAACAGAACTAAAAGTGTAGGGACCGAAAGACACTAATGCTCAACTCTACAACCCAAGAAATATAAGCATAAACCCACAAGCTTACAATGTTTATGAGAAAGAGTTTAATACTTACTGAGCTTATACCAGGTAAATTCAAGAGATATCCAAGTACAGGAATTCTTCTAATAAAACCAACCACCACAGGAAAAAAGCCCCTTTAAACAAATAAACAAACAAAGTCACTTGTTACAATAATTTTCCCAATTTGATATATACACAACAGCATTACCACTAAAATCATTCATCTTTGCTACCAACCAATTTATCGTTATCTCATAAGGTATATTTCTGCCTTATAAGGTATAATCTCTCCCTGCACATTCAGAATGAGGAAAGAAACCATCTAAATAGCTACACTTTTCAAACGAATTCAAATTTTACAAATCTCTCATGAAAAACTGAAAGTTGCTTTTTACAAGAGAAGTAGGCTGCATAAATATCATTTTGCAAGTGTCAATCTGCGAAGAAATTATGGATGGCTATGACTTCTCAGATACCATCCAGAGAGCAGCAAGGCTCAAAGAACAGCTGTAATATGGAAGGATCCACATGCAACTTTCATGAGATAATTCCCTGATGAAAAAATATTTCATAAAAATATTTAAAGCAAACTTTCACATACTTAGACAGGAGTGAGCAAAGTGCAGTTGGACTGAAAATCTCATCAATCATAGCTAGCTTGGCTAATGATGAGCAATTCTGGGACTTGTACAGTAATTGAGGGGCTACACTTTGCAGAACCTCTGGTTAAACCCAAAGAAAAATGAATAAATGACAATTCAATTACAATTTCAAACAAAACTTGTTCTGCCACCTTAGATGCCAAAATTGGTTTTGCTACCCGAAGATGCCATAGGGACATGCACATTCCTCTTATACCATAAACTAATTAAAGGTTGTTTCATATTTCAGTACATCAAATAAGTGAAGAGAAATCAGGGATGAATAGTGACTTAGTACCAAGAGCTAATGGAGCTGACTCAAATTATGTTACTGTTGCCAGTGTGGAAAATGTCTAACTAAGGGGGTGTACAGACCGGCACTTTATGCCAGCCTGCACCCAAACTAGGGCTCAGGTAGGGCTGAGCATTTACATGCTCAAAGCCCTTACTGTATGCGTCATCTTGGCATGCACCTGTCCAGACTGCATACGCCATGATGACGTCCATCGTGTTCAGCACCCAAACAGTGCTGCGCATGAGGGGCATCATAAGCCTGCGCTGCAGCGCTTATGGTGCCCGTTCTAGGACTCAAATAGGAGATGCGTTTTGCAGGTTCTATTTGCACCAGGTTGAGGGTATGGCATGTGGTTGTCGCGTCCCCAAACCAGCACTTCTAGGAGTAGAATAGAGCCTTCCCTGTCAGGCTGTCTGTACAGCCCCTAAGTTAAGAAGCAAGATTTGTTAAAGGCTAAGGTAAGCTTTCTTTTACTAACAAGGATTAAGAGAAAGATTCATGCAACTGTTTTTATTCCAGTCACCTTCTGTTGGAATGCTTATGAACCGAGAGGATGGTTTACACACATTTGTTCACCATTTCATAACTACAGTATCTGATATGAATGGTATCAGCATAAAACTGAAGCAGAGAAAAGACTGAAAAGATAATTTGGTAGAAGACATGGAACATAAAGATTTGCACTCACATCTGGATCCTAACCATGGTTAATTGGTTGAACTGGTTGCTTAGCGGATACTTCCTATATCTGAGGCTATCAGGCAAAATGTACAAACCCTTTATGCACAGGATTGTAAGCATTTTGCATTAGAAACAAGTATTACTTCTCAAAAAAAGGAGAGGAGGGACATCAGTGAAAAAGCCTTACCTGAATAAGAGAAAGAAACCGTAAATTTCAAGGACCATTCCTATTAAGGGCCAACCAATTAGAACTATAAGTACACCACCCAGAAAGAAGCCCGTGGCTTTCATTTTGTGTTTCTGGAAGAAAAATCTGAATGTCCTTTCCA
The DNA here is from genome assembly GCA_034509955.1 of Urosaurus nigricauda. Classification (NCBI taxonomy): domain Eukaryota; kingdom Metazoa; phylum Chordata; class Lepidosauria; order Squamata; family Phrynosomatidae; genus Urosaurus; species Urosaurus nigricauda. The sequence continues at coordinate 13,553,236 of JAOEGL010000005.1, forward strand.
AACCAATCACAAAAGCCAGGCCAGCCACAAATAAAACCTGAAAAAGCCAAAAAATACAACCATGCAATTAAGAAAAATGTATTCAATACATATACAATACATTTATTATTTACAGGTCCATTAAACATTAAGTGTACATATCATTAGAACATATGAAAACCTAAGTGCATTTTGACACATTTATGGTCCAGAACACACTACAGAAATAATCCAGTTTGAGATCCTTTTAACTGCCCTGGCTCAATATTAGGGAATCCCTGAAATTGTAGTTTATTGTGGCACCAGAGCTTTCTGACAGAGAAGGCTAAATGTTTCACAAAACTACAGTTCCTAGAATTCTTCATCATTGAGCCGGGGCAGTTAAAGCGGTCTCAAACTGGATTATTTCTGGACTGTTTTGGACCTATGACACTAATCTGCTATAAGAAAAGGCAGATCATTCTCATAATGTTCACAGTACAAAATCAGACTTTCCTGGACCATAATTAACTGTAAATGCTCAGAAGAGGGACGGG